>CM071848.1:10000000-14800000 GCA_036507275.1 Sicyos edulis
ACATTTTTTTACTAAATTTAAATAATCAAATAATAATTTCAATATAATATTAAATTTTATAACTATTTTTTCATGTTAATTAAATTTATTAAAATTCATATTTATGTTAAAATAAAATTCTATTTTGAACTTAAAAAATAATACGTGTTATTATTTTTTTAAAAAATTAATAAAATTTATGGTATTAAAATTAAATTTTATCTCTGATTTTTAAAAATCGATACTCTTTAGTTTTTTTTCAATTTATCCATTAATAGACCAATTACTATTAAATTATTAAATTTATAAGAGTTATATCATTATTATAATTATAAATATAAATAAGTTAAATATATTTATTAGTATACATCTATGAACTTACCTTTAACCTCAAATGATAATTTTATCATTCTTCAAAAAAAAAATTCACATCTCCAAGTCTGAACAATTAAGCAACAAAAGATCGCTACAAAAATTATTGCAACAAAAGAAAAGTTAGATGAAAATTAAGGTAAATAATCCAACCAAAATAAGATAACTAAATTTTTTATCATAAAACAAAAAGAAACCAAGAAAGGTAACCCAAACAAAGAGAAAGTTTCAAATGTGTTTGTAAACAAAATATAGAGACTTATATATATATATATATATATATATATATATATATATATATATATATATATATATAGTAATAGTAGGAAATCATTGTTACCAAATTTTTGAAAGCGAAGAATTCATACACTTTAGCCTCAATCTTCAAACATTTTTTTCAAGATCTTCAAAGTTTTTTTTTAAGGCAACATTTATGCAAAAAAGATCCTACCAAAATTATTGCACAAAATAAAAATTAGATGAAAGTTAAGGTAAATAATCCAACAAAAATAAGATAAATTATTATAAAACAAAAAAAACAAAGAAAAGTAAATCCAAGCAAACAAACTGTTCTTGTAGGCAAAATGTAGAGAACTATTTATAGAATTGGAAAATTCAATTTATTATTTTAATTATAATATAAAATGTTAAATAAAATTTGAGATTTGGTAAAGATATCTTATTTTCTATGTTATAAAGATGATGAAAATTTAAATGATATTAAAAATATTTTCATTTGATTGTTGAAATCTCTTATCTTCTAACTTAGTCATAAAATCTATGAGATTTGATAAAAATATCTTATCTTCTACGGATGAAAATCTAAATGATATTGTAAATATTTTCTACATTATTTTCCTTTAATTTTTTTTATATTCCAATAAAAATGGCATGTTTGTAATTTAGAATATGACTTAAGTGGTAAAATCGTCCAAAAATAATTTTTTCCTTAAATCACATTTAAGTAGTATGATAGGATATAAAATATATTTTATCTAATCTTATCAAATATCACATCAAACTTTTTCTAATTTTCAACCGCATAATATAAAATAAATTGTATTAAATTTATTAATTAACATAAATATGCAATGATTATATTAAAAAAAATAATTAAAAAAATATTTTTTACAACATCTCCTCTCCAAAACATCAATCTCGAGACAATTACTTCATATATGATTTAAATCACTTAACTTCCTCTTCTTCTTCCACTTTCTCTCATCTCCTCTTTTCTAACTCCAAAATCCCATCGCCCCTAATGCTGGATAAAAGGAAAATTTCCAACTGGAGCACAAAATATTCATTAGAGCCCAATTTATCATTATATATATTTTTTTATGTATACCAATATTTCATTTCTAAATAAAATAGAGGACCATGTTAGTTGCATCTCTCAAGTCTTAATTTTAACCTTTTTTTTTCTCTCTCAAGTCTTAATTTTTTTGTATACTTTTTTTATGTAAGGAAATTTAGAGCCAATTGTCCTCATTTCTTCTTTACTCCGTCCATAATTTTCAATCTCATCGTTTTTTTTTTTTTTGGTTTTGATTTCTTTTTTTATTTCTTAAAAAAAACTTACTCAATGGTTTTAAAGCAAGTTTGTTTTTTTTTCCTTTGCATTTATGCATCTAGCCAAGCTCAATGGTAGATCAAGAAATTCCTTCCCCAAGTCATATTGTTCCTTTTGACTTCGTCTCAACTTTAACTGTCTGTGAATCTCATATTTGGACAAACTCTAATGATCCGTTATCGTCGACAATCAACTTGAACAAAAAAAATTCGCTCCTGTTGATCGATCTTCTTGATGGCAGAGCATCATAGCTTGTTTGGAGGGCGTGCGAGGGGTGGGGAATGTTTCAGTTGATTAATCATGATGTCTCCAAAGTCTCAAAGGAGCAGCTCAGCGGTTGAGGCTAAGAACTTCAAGGCATGCTTCCTCGAGAGATTACTGGTTTGAGGCCGCTGGAAAGCGCTCCCGGGTATAGGGAGCGAGCTTCGATTTTCCGATTTTCAAAAAAATAAAATTCATGATGTCTCCAAAACCCTAATAGTCAAAAGGGAGCAAGAGGCTCGACGTCATTTCCGGTTCTCGGTAGCCCTGGCTATGGCATGGCCTTTATATCAAAGTATTATTCGAAATATTTGTGGAAGGAAGGATTTTCCATCGTTGGTTCTCCAATTGATCATGCTAAGAAACTTTGACCATCTGACTTCCAACGATTTTGGTAAATTCATGCACTTTCACGCACGTAATTAAATTAGAGTTTATTTCCATATATAAATATAAAATGCTTCGTTTGAAAAATGATTTTAATTAATTTGCTACATTAGGAATATTTAATTTTAAACGCAAACCATAATATAATTCATATTATTGATTGTTACTTTGAAGTGATGTAATGGAAGAGTATGAGCGAAAAATGAAGGATGTAGCAGAGAAGATAATGAGGTTACTTTTTAAGTTTCTTGACATCCCAGACAACAAGATAATGAAGCTGATGTTTACACCTGAGGACTCTAGCAAAAACTATAGCGCCCTCCGCCTAAACTCATATCGACCGTGCTCCGATCCAGATCGAGTCGTTGGGATGGCCGCCCACAAGGACACGGCTCCTTCTTCTTTACCATTGTTCATCAGGCACGAAATGATGGGCTCCAAATCTTCAAAGACGAAACAGGTTGGGTCCCGGTGTCTCCAATGTGCGGTAGTTTCATCGTCAATGTCGGTGATCTCGTACACATATTATCGAACGGACGGTTCCCGAGCATTCTTCACCGGGTGATGATACAAGGGAAGAGGGAGCATAGACTATCATTGGCATATACCGCCACCTCATATATACATTTCACCTTATTGTAAGCCATTGAGTTCGTCTCCACGACCTCCTCTTTATTGCTCTGTGACTATGAAACAATACTTCACCATCAAGCAAGAGAATAATGGGAATGAACTTCCTATCATAAAAATGTGTGAAAAAATTTAAATAAAAAATCCTTAAAGGCTTCATTTTGGAAGAGAATTGGTGTTCTACAACTCATCGTAATGTTGTTCGTTTCATTTCATTTCTTATCTTGCATTATTTGCTTTAATTAACAGAACTTCAAACGAGTTTTTGGCTACAACTCTCAATCTTTAACTACTCAATATAATTTTTCAATATAACTCATTAAGCTAAATCCTACCTATATATGTCAAATAAACACCCCCTAAGGATTTATTAGATTGAGGATTTACTAACTCTTGCCTTAAAAAATTACATCCAAATGAGATTTTTGTAACTATTCAAAATAATTTCACATTTTTACTATTGAAAGTAACACTTCATTTCTAATCATTCATTTATAATTATTCAAAATAATTCTTCATTTCTAATCATTCATTTTCACTCCTCAAAATAATTCATTTTTAACTTCTTACTCAAAATAACTATTCATTTTAAATTTATATTCAAACAAATTATTGTCTTACTTTTCTACATAAAAAAATCACATCCAAACGAGTTTTTTACTACAACTCTCAATTTCTAACCATTCAAAATAATTGGTTAAAATAACTTCTCAAACTAAGTCCTCATCTAAACACCTCATCCAAACACCTCAAGTTCTGACTTGGCAAAAAAGATTAAATGTTATTTAACGTGGAATTCAACTGTTGACAATTCAAAGTCGACCGCAACATTTGAATGTTTTAAAATACTTTTTGTTGAAACATTTTGAAATTGTTTGCTAGTGTACATTTTACGGTGACAATCTTTTTTTAAAAAGTGGCTTAGTTTTTATTTGAAAATAACTTTATGAGAAATTTCTAATTTTAACTCATATTATCAGAATTGAGATTGATCTTACACTTCCTTTTTCTTTTTCTTTTTCCTTTTCCTTTGCCTTTTCCTTGCTAATACAATTTGAATATTCATTTTTATTACTTCAACCATGGTTGGGGTGGAATATTCAAACTTATAACCAAATTACAAAACTGGGTATACTAAAAAATGAAATAATTAAAGAACTACTTGGATAAGGTTTTGAAAGTGACTAAAACTTTTTAGTTATATGCCAGTTTTTCTGATTTTTTAGGTAAAAGTGAGAGTAAATCAAAATCAATCGATTTGATTAAAAAAGGAATCAAAACCAATGTTCAATAAAGGACAAACCAATTATCCCTTGACTAGGTTCCTTTCTATCTCCACTTCTAGAAGTCAAACAATGTCTCTATAACATATTGATTAAGGTTCAATAGTACATGTGTTGTTCTAGTTTGAAGATAAAACTATGAAGAAAAAAAAGGAGTAAAAAAATCAAATGAGACTAAGTCACTTAAGGTTGCTTTATTAAGATATATTTGCATCTCGGTTCGATTTTTTTACTAAATTTTTTATAGCCAAATTGATAAACTTTCTATTCCTTCAAAATACAAATCGATGTAACTAAAAAAATAGAAAATAAAACCCATACAACTCACATTTTGTTTGATGATTCAATATTTTATTAAATTGATACCATGGACAATAAGAATAAAAAGTACTCAATCGAAAAGGTGTGTATCTATGACAAAAAAGTTAAATTCAATTTCCTTATTTTGGATAGTTATCTGAACCATAAAAAAAAATTACATTGATACAGATTTATTTCCTTTTATCACACGAGAAATTCTGTTTTCCACTTGGACGTAGGGCCCTATTTAGGTTTTGTCCTTTTTTGCACATTTCTTGACTGCATGGCTAACAAGATTTGAACATGCCTTAAATTGCTCATTTCTCTCTGTTTTTTTCTCACATTCTTCTCAATAAATTGGTACACCCAAAGTGCATCTTTTGTGTGTTTGCTTTCCCCTTTTCTCCAAATTTCCTCATTTTCTTCTAGGTTTTGTTGTGTTTTCAGGTATGTTTTTTTTTAGATTTTGTTTCTCTCTTTACTTTTATTTTCTGGTTTATTTGAATCTTCTTGTATCATTCATTGATGGTGAGGAATAGATGCAATGGACATCTTGATTTTGAATTTATATTTTTGTGTTTTTACTTATGTATATGTGTGTGTATATATAGTGGTGGTTTATGCATTTTTTTAAAAAATTGTTTTTATTATTATTTTTTTAATGTAAGGCAATTTAAAATCAATTGTCCCTCCTTATTTCTTTACTTTCGCTATAATCTCATCATTCTTTTATTGCTCAATTTCTTTTCTACTTAATTTTAATACATTGATAATTTCTTTATTAGATTTTTTTTTTCTTTAAATTTATGCAGCTAGCTAGCTCAATGGCAGATCAAGAGATTCCTCCCACAAGCCCACTTGTTCCTCTAGACTTCACCTCAATTCAAACTGTCCCTGAATCTCATATTTGGGTAGACTCTATTGAGTTATCCCCCGCGATCGACACAAATGAAAAGCTTTCGCTTCCGGTTATCGATCTTCTCGATGACCGGGCGTCGGAACTCATAGGAAGGGCATGCGAGGAATGGGGAATGTTTTTGTTGACTAACCATGGTGTACCCAAATTTTCAATAAATCAAACGGAGGAGGAGGCTCGACGTCTCTTGACTCTTCCTATGAGCCAGAAGATGAAGACGTTCGGGGGAAACACCGGCTACTGTATGATTCCTTTATCGAAGTATCATTCGAAATCGATGTGGCATGAAGGCTTCACCATATTGGGTTCTCCGGTTGATGATGCTAAGAAGCTTTGGCCATCCGACTACAAGCAATTTTGGTACAATAATCATGCGCATATACATAGTTATTGTTTGTTACCATATGCATTAGAGTTCATCGCCAAATAAATATAAATCATATAGGTGACATGTCAATTTATAAAGTTTAATATCCTATAAATTGTTAGATAATCAAAACTATGAAGAGTACCATTGAACCATATGGGTCACTAAATTTTTTTTGTTTTAAGTCAATAAGAATAATAATTTGACTAACCTAAACTGTATTCATGAATAAGATGCAACGAATTTAAAGCTATCCTAAACTGTCTTCATGAATAAGATGCAACGAAAAAAAGACTTTTGATTTCTAAATTGGACTCTGTATGATTTATGCATGTGCCTGTTAAAAAATATATAAAATAAAAACTCATACAATGCATTCTTAAATTTAAGTTATTAAAGTATCTTAGTTACTTGGTATATGTATAATGTCACTAGAGCATTTGTTTTCTTTTACCAAATTGGTAATAGTTTACAAAGATCTATAAACGGTTATGTTAACCTCTTAAATTTTAGAAAGGAAAAAAATTTTGCCCGTGGTAATTAAGGATCCATAATATAACACATTAGTACTTGAACTTTGATCCACCATATAGATTAGTTGGTTACAACTTTTAATTCGTTCCATTATGATTTTGTAATTATATGTTCTTCTTGCAACTTTTTATTTTCTAGTTTAGATATCTATCTTAAAATTATTTGGTGATGATCGAGAGAAATAGTACACATTTCTTATATATTGCTATGAGATGGAGTGTGGAATTTTTAGCAAAAATCAAATTATAAACTAATGCCCCAAATATTTATTATTGACTGTTACTTATTTCTTGTTGCTTTAAGTGACGTAATGGAAGAGTATCAAAGACAAATGAAGGTTTTAGCAGACAGGTTAATTAGATTAATCTTCAAATACCTTGACATCTCCGATGAAGAGATAATGAAGCTGATGTTTACACCTGAGGACTCGAGCAAGATCTACACCGCACTCCGCCTTAACTTGTATCCACCGTGCCCCGATCCAGACCAAGTTCTCGGCATGGCCTCCCACACCGACACCTCCTTCTTCACGATTGTTCATCAGGCGCGCAATGACGGCCTCCAAATCTTCAAAGACGAAGCAGGCTGGGTTGCGCTATCTCCATCGAGCGGTGCATTCATGGTAAACGTCGGCGACCTCCTCCATATTTTGTCGAACGGGCGGTTTCCGAGTGTTCTTCATCGGGTGATGATACAAGAGAAGATGGTGGATAGATTGTCATTGGCGTATTTCTACACTCCACCACCAGATGTATACATTGCACCATATTGCAAACCATTGAGTGAATTTCGACAAATTCCTCTTTACCGTTGTGTGACCGTGAAAGAATACTCAACTAGGAAGTCCAAGAACAATTTCCAGGGGCTTTCTACTATAAAATTATGAACTTTTGGAAAACCCTTTTTTGTTTTCATTTTTCAGAAGGGTTTCCAAATAAATTCTCAGTTAAACTCAACCATAAAATGTGATTTTTGAAACCCTTTTTGTCCTTTAATTGATTGTCAAGTTGATGATCACACACCTTTGTAATAATCAATGGAAACTTGTTGGGACATAGAAGCCTTTACTTACAACTTTATATATGTTTCAATACAATCCAGTTGAAGTGACTGTATTTAAGTTTATTGTGTTGGTTTGTAATAATCATATCTAAAGAACTCATAATTAAACAAACTAGGATGAGAAGTTATGTTTCAATACAATCCATGTTGAAGTGCTCATAAATTGACCATAATACTCATGAATATAAAAAACAATCATACCTAAAAACCCTTAATTAAACAAACAAGGATGAGAAGTTATGTTTCAATACAAACCCAGTTGAAGTGCACGTAAATTGATTTAAGTACTCATCAATAAAAAAAATTAAAAAAAACCATAAGGAACCAATAATAAAACAAATTAGAATGAGAAGTTATGTTTCAATACAACCTGAGAAAGCACTTGCACATTTTTCTCCATAGAAAGAGAAAATTCATATCATCATTTGAACTATTCCTTTCAGAAAAAAAAAATCATAATTAGAAGTACACCTAAAATTGATATTCAATTTTATCAATCAAACTGGAAATCCACAAGGACAACAAACTTCATTTAAAAACTGTGATAGATTAACTAATTAAAGCATGCATGATTGAACCATAAGAATTGGGAAGATAATCATGAAAAAAAGATAGAAAATTATCATGAAAAAAATATATATTAAAAAAGGTGGGTGAGGGGGTTCTGTTCAATAATTGAACTCCCTTCCACTACACCTTTTTTTCATAAATGATGGCACCAGTTTCCCTCAACACTCAACTTTATCAAACTCACTCTTCTTTTGTTTTTCCTTTTTTTTTCTTTTTTTTTTCTGGTAAACTTAATGCCATATTCTTCTCTCTAATACATCAATAATGGGATCAGAGGCATTTCAGAACCTTGTCTTTTAAGCCCTTTTTTTGGATTTAAAAAGCAGCACAAAAGGCATATTCAGAAGACAAGTAATACTAATAGTATATATTCTACCAAGTAGGAGTCCACAATTACAGGAACAGTTTTGTCAGAATTTGGGGCCATATCTAATATGCAGCTGATGTTTTATACTCCAAGAGCAAAGAGAAAATTTAAAAGTCCTGAACATCAACAGGTCTTAGAACAGAACACAAACCTAGACCAACACAAGCCAACAGTACACTTTCCATTCAAGTAGTGTGGTTTACCTGTTTTTTTTTTCTTTTTTGTTGTTTTCTTTTTTTCCTTACTTCCACAGCTTGATAAACTTGTCGTGGCTGGCGGAAGCGACTAGACCTGACATTGGGGACACTGCTAAAGCAGATATTAAACCTTCATGAGCTGATAGAGTCATCGTCTTGTTCTGGGTCGTGTTCCAAAGCTCTAATGACTGCAGCAGTCAAGACAAAATGGAGGTGAGGTGGGAGTAACTATTTAATCAGTCTAAGCTTAACCAAACGCACAATGAATGAACCGACAATGCACAAACCAAGATGAGAAATTATGCTTTTCTTAACTAAAGATATGATCCTTCCCTGCCTACAAGAACACTTGCCTGGTAACATCCAATGACCAGCAAAGTAGAATAGGTGGGATGGAAAACGCAGGAGTGGAACTTATTGCCATTAATCCTCAACTCGTGAATGGATTCGCCCTCACTCCCCGAAGCAAGCGTCCACACTCGAACAGAATCTTCACTAACGGATGCCAGGAACTCTCCAGAAGGATCCCAACAAAGAGAGTGAATCGTTTTGGTATGGCCCTATACTTGGAAGCACACATTTCAACCAAAAAGGTAAGTAAATCCACATGGGAATTGAAGCAAAACACTAGAAGAAAGAAATTTCAGGAACAAGAGATCAAACAAGTCTAAAAACAAACATGAAAATGGAATTTAATTAATCACTGGTAATTGCATAACTACATAACAAAATGGCACCTAATACGCATATTTAAGTCAACTGTTCAAATTCAAGAATAGAAAAACGAGTCCACATCTATCCATCTTTTAGCTTTAAGTAACTATGAAAAACCGCTCCTATTACCCAAAATATGATACATGTGATTTATTGGGTTGCATTCAAAAGACTTGAATATGAAATACTGATGAATAATGCACATCAATAAACAACAGCATATGACATATCTTTGCCAGGTGGTACAGCTTCAGATATAAACTGACCTGTAATGTATGCAGACGTGTTTGTGTCTCGACATCAAAAATGGATACGACATTATCTACAGCAGCACCGAAGTACCTTCCAAGACGAGGTTGAAATCTCAGCTGGCCTGTACCACCCTAATTTAGGCAAGCGATTTAGAACCTATGTACAATAGCTTATATACAAATAACTACCATTTTCCAACACTCAGGACCAAAAAAGAGCTTGGAGAAAATGATGTGCTACTTATAAACCATGAAAAAGAAAGATACCTTGAACACTGCTGTACAACTGCCATTAGTGATATTCCAGTATCGAATCTCACCATCGCCATCACAAGAGCAAATAAGGTCATCCTTCTTTGGATGGAAGTCCAGAGACATAACAGAACTAGAATGTCCCGTAAAGGTACGTAGGGAATAGCAAGGCTGTAGATCAAAGATCGAAGTATGGATTGAGAATTGAGATACAAAAAGCATATTGTATAATTCTTTTGTAGAACGGCCAACATACGTACATAAACCCTTTAAAATATGGTCCTTTAACCCTTTAAAAGTATCAATCTTATCCTCAACGTATTAAAATTTCTAAATCAAGTCCTTCCATTAAAAATATACCATGCATTTTATTATTTATTATAATTAAATTTACCTTAACCCATGAACTTAAGTTTTTTGGTTGATTGGTGATTCAACATAATTCAACATGATAATAGAGTTTCATGTGGGTATTGATCCCCAAATTCTGATCCAGCCCAAGAGGGTATTTTGGTCCACAAATTCAGATCTAATTCAAATTGGTCTTCCCAATAAGGCACCATTTTGAGGAGGCATGTTAGAGATACTCACTTTGTCCCACATTGGACATGTGAGGAGTTTTCAACATCTTTAAATGATATATGGGCTAATCTCCTTACAATCAATCGTGAGGTGGAAACTCATAGTATCTATGGTATCAAAGTAGAAGGTCCTAAGTTTGAGTCCCTAACAAGTCTTTTCCTCTCCGATTAAAATTAAATTCTACTTATAGGACATTTTTCAAATTTTTCAATCCCACAAGTGAAGGAAATGTTGGTTGATATAATTAAATTTACTCTAACCCATGAGTTTAAGAAATTCTAAAACTCTCAACAAGAGATGACTCAAGTGGCATGATGTATGACCTGATAACCAAAGTTATGAGTTTAAATCCTCATCCCAAATATTGTTGAGTTCAAAAACAAATCTGACATTTCAATAATATATGTTAATATCGTTCAATTGTGGTTTTATTAACCTATTTGGAGATATGATGGGCCACTAAGAAAAATGGATTTTATCGGTCAAAATTGAATTTCATGTGTCAAGTAGCATTCGAGTAAGCATGTGTGCATGTCCAATTACATTTTAAAAAAACTATTAATTTAATAGTATGTCAACTTTTTGTTATGATATAGTAGACATTCATTATATCCTGTAAAAAAAAGACATTATATTACATCTAAGGGTAAATTTGAGAATTTTAAGAGATTAAGAACCAAACTAAAAGAATAGAGACCATTGGATGCATTTAGGCCAGGTAAACAACTAATATGTGATTGAGGCCGATGGACAACTTCCATCTCATTTTAACACAAAGAAGCATATGTACAAATCTCTATTCAAAATTCACAAAATTTGTCAAGACATCTCCCAACCTACATTTTTCCTAAATAGATTACCTCAACTTCTAGTTATGACTCTTAAATACACATGTAAATGAAATACGATAAGATCTTTCTTTCTTCTTCTTTTTTTTTTTTTGTAATTTAACAATATGGGGATAGGAGATTTGAAATCATTACTTCTAAGTCATAGGTTATGCATCAGTAATATGCTCTTGTTGGCCACTCATGCATAGACGAAGTTCATTGTTAAAATATACTTGGTCAATTTTAAATAGTTCATCTAAAAATTGTCATAACAATGTAAGCTAAGTTTTATCCATACTTCATAGTTCATAGTTCATAAGCAAAAACTTGTAGAGGTTATCCAGGTTATTTGTAGGATGAAAGAGCAATAATTAAGGAATGAAGATTAAGACAGAGAATAACTAACATTATCAGCATCCCAAACCCTGACGGTTCTGTCAAATGAAGATGTTGCGAGACGGGGCATGCTAGGGCTGAAACGAACATCGCTGATCATAGAACCATGCTCTTCAAGTGAAGTTTTCGGCTTCAAGTTTTCTGTGTACCACAATACAGCCTGCACACACATCATCATAAACCCCAAGAGGAAAAAAGAACATCAAATACATACAGGCATTTATCAATGCTGCAACTAATAACAGGATTTTCGCAATCTTACATGCACTATTTTAAACATAATCAGCAACATTCGGTTCTCACCTTTTTGTCATGGCCACCACTAGCAAGCAATTTTCCATCAGATGAAAAGTGGCAAGAACTGACTTTGCTTGAGCTTGCTCTAACAGAATTCACCTCCGTAAATGTGAATAATCCTGAAGGTTCAATTCACTACTGAAGTTAAATATAACAAACCGAATAAAGTATCAAATCATAAATTTACCCTGCATTTTCTCTAGTTGTTTCCTCATCACTTACCAATGATTATTGTGTTCTATTATTATTATAGCACAAAATTGAAATACACTTGCTAGGAGAGATTAGAATATACTGATGAAATTCAAAAACAATAGTGGACATGATGAAAGTAAGATTGTTTTGTCCAGAAAGATTCAGGCACAAGCAGCAAAAATTTAGCAGGTAACACAGTGGCAGAATATAGAACATATTATTTGCACATCTCAAGTATTCATTTATGTGCTAGCAATTGAAAAAAAAAAACAAGCATCAGAGCAACAGCTAAATCGGACTAAGTGTGTGCCCACGACCTCGAATCCCTACCAATTGTTGTTAAAAAAAAAGTAGAAAGTGAAGTATTGCATTTAGTGCACCTTTACTTCCATCCATACAGCGGCCTACAGGATCTCTAGGATCTGTATCATCATGGGATAAAAAAGATTCCACATTATCATCAAGAGATCCATCCTCCACAAAGCGATCCATATCAGCCTGCAATTCAAGTTCTTTATCATCCCACTGCCAAAATGGGATGCCAATGAGCAAGTGCAAAAGGAATTACTTATAATTCCTTTCATAGAAACAACTACCAAGGTCCACCTACCAACTGATTTGAGGGAGATGTAAAAGTGCCAGTACCATCACTGCTGAACATCATCAAAGGTTTAGACGAACTACCACTGTGAGGCAAAGCAGGCATTGAGATTGCATCTCCAGGTGTGTGAGTCGAGGGAGTTGAAGGAGCAGAACTTGGGGACGGGCCTGCTGTATTTGCTGTTCCTGAGCTATTTGCTGGACCTGAAGATGACACTGGCTGCTTTCTCTTTCTCCCGGTCTGACTTTTAGAAACCTGAAAAGGAAGTTTCAAAAAACATTTTAAGAGCTTACTAAGAAAGACAGGAAACATTTATATATACTTGAAGGTTCTCTAACGGATAACTAAGGTCCCTACTAGAAAACCACTAAATCAGATTTACAAAAAGGGAATTGACAACGAAATTCTCAGCGCTAGACGCCCTCTATCGTCTTTTTTTCATAGACAATTGGCTACATTTGGTTATCAAGAAAATTAATAGGAAATTAATTCGTTATTAGGTGGCAACTTTGGATTGAACCCATCACCCCTTAGTTCCCCAAGGCCATCTTAACCACTAGGTCAACAAATGATAGTTTAGACATCCACTATCATCTTATTAGCAGGTATGATAAATTTTCAAGAGAAAACAAAATAAAAAAAGTGATGAAAAACTAAAAAGATGCATACAACATATGAGCAACTAGACTACAAGAGGCACAGTGGCACGCTACTTTATTAGTGACAATCAGATAACATTCAAAATGCATCATATAAGCTGAAGAAAGATATAAATGTTTGATCACTAGAAGACCTGGTCATTTCCACGAAATGAGTTTGACATGCTACCATCCATGTTGACACTGCCAGTACCCCCAATTTTTTCTTGTTGATGCATATTGTGGTTTGAGCTTTGTGATTGTTGATTAGAAAGAGCATGCTGCTGAAGTTGCTGTTGCTGGCCACTATTCTGCTGCTGCTGCTGTTGCTGTAATTGAGCCATTTTTATCTAAGGAAAATAAGACATGCTTAGAAAACTGAACCATGGTCCATGAAATCGTTAGTGCGCTCTAAAAATAAAGAATCCAGGCATAAGAAATTGAGAACAAAAGCTGAAACCATCCATAAGAAATGTAACCGACAGGGTACACCTTAAAGATCATGTCTGTGTTGTCTCCACGTGGCAAAAGAGGACTGCCAGCTTGGAGAGATCCAAGATTTGGAACACCATCACCAGCAGAATTTGAAAGTCCATCTTTTGTGATTCGACTGCTCAAAAGCATTCGCAACCTTCTACTATCGTCATTAACAGAACCCGGTGTTAAATTCTGTTGTGCAAGCATGAGTTGTTGGTGTTGCGGTGACAACATTTGAAGCTGAGGAAATGGCTGAGGCGTCTGTATGAAAGGTTTTTGTTGCTGAAGGATCCCAGAACGAAGCTGCTCTAGCCCCTGCAAAAGAACGAGAAAGATTGAATGGAAAAAACACGCACACACACACCAAACTTGGATTCATACATTTTATTAATAACATTGTAATTATTATAGAAATGAAGAGATTTCAATCATTAAAAACTTACAGTCAGTGGCCAACCCTTTAAGGTCAAATTATTGCCACCATGATTTGATCCTGAAAGATATTTTCATTTAACATGTAAGACACATCTAATAAGTAGCCCACAAGACCCTAATTCATCTTTAAACAAAAATGCATTGCCATAGTAAATGAAGATTGAGTAACTTAAACACAGGGCAAGGACTCAAATCAAAACATATTTCCACAAAAAGTCCTCAAACTATGAATAATTTGGAAGTACCTGGGATGCCCATCAATGATCCCTCGGGACCTGCAGCTCTAGGATTCAAAACTGGGTTGATCTCACTCTTTATATCCTGAATCTACAAGATTTTTACAGAAAAAAGAAAATGATTTATTATGTGACGAGCAAACACTCTTAACATCCTACATCGACAAGATTTTTAGGGGGAAACAGAGAATATATTATAGGATGAACTTAACAGAAGTACCATACCGGTGCGGAGCCTGGTAATTGCTGGCTCCTAGACTGAACTTGAGGAGACATCCCCCCAGCTGAACTGTGTAATACTTGCCTGTAATTAGAACTCTAAAGCAGGTAAGGTCGCGCGTTGGCATCCAAAGCAAAAGTTAGTTACATCAAAGATGCAATTCTCATGAATTTCCACAATACCCCATCATGCAACAATATTTAATACCTAATTACTTCCTTCCAGAAATTTAATATGGGCAAAGAATATGATTAAATGAACGGAAATATAGCTTAGTAGTAGAGGTCTTTGATTTATGTGAATGCAATGACAATGAGAGAAATATCTACGAGAAAAGCACCCTGAGGACTGGCTGGTTGCAGCAGCTGACTTTATAATTGAAGCATGATTTGGGTCCAACAGCTGACCAACATTTTCCCCATATCTTTGCTGTAAGATTACAGAAGAAAAATAAGATAAAGTAATATAATAAGAACTAATGCTTGTCCATAACCAATATACCTACTTTCATAGCCGCATCATCTAGAGAATCCCTCTGAAGGGGCAGTTTTAATCTATCCTCATACATTTTTGTCGCCAGTGCATTTACAGATCCAGGATTCTGGCGCATAAGAGGATCATTTGCAACAAAACCATTTGAAGATCCATTTAAGAGTTGGGCTCCATCTCTTCGCTGCTGTTGTTGTTGCTGGGTCTGTTGTTGTTGTGGCTGTTGTTGTTGCTGCTGCTGCTGCTGCTGGGCATGTCTCTGCATCAGAAGCATCTGCATGTGTTGTGGTTGCTGCTGTTGTGCTTGTGGTTGCTGTTGCTGTTGTTGATGTTGTTGTTGCTCTCTTGCTTTTATTAATTGTGTCTAGAAGATTAATCGACTGTAAATATCGTCGGCAGGAAAATTGATGTCTCATGGGAACATTTTAATGGATTTTTTAGTATCAAATAATATATGTTCAGAGAGACTGACTTGAGTTTAAACTAGGATATGCAATCTACAAATCGATTTTCAATACATCCTTTATAAATTGCATCTATAAAGATTTCAAGTTGAAATAAAACCCAAAAAACAGCTAGGTCCCTTTCACTACAAAAGTTAACAATGAAAAAAAGAAAGGAGAACCTACACATTCCAAAACAGCTTTCTTTATAGACATAAAAGAGAGACTCCAGTTTTTTTCCCATTTCAATTTCCATACGGCAAAAGCAAATTCTTCTAATAAAATCATATTGGGATAGTATTTAGGAATAATTGGCTTGTCATGAGAAAACCATAATTTGCTTACATTTGAGAATTACATGGCAGGTCAACACAGACGATTTGGTGATTTAATAAGGTGATGTTTTATAGTTCGCCAATTGCGTATAGTCAAACATCTATCTATGATGCAAGGAAGGGGGAAAAATCTACAACTAAGTTACTCCCAATGTTGCATGCACAGAAAGGGGGAGACTGAAGTTGTAAAATGAAATTTCTATCAAGGAAAAAAACTGCTGAGTTTTGATGCATGGCCGATATTGACTTGAGTCAACTCAAATCCAAAACGGTAACAATAAAGAAATCACTTCTTCAATACATGATTAGGATGAAATCTTAATAGCATACAAAATTAACACCAAATGCAGAAAATACATAACATTATGCAACAAACCTCGATATAAGATGCAGCAACATCAGAGTGCTTGTCATTAGTCCTAGCAATGAATATATCCCAGAATACCGACCACCATTCGAACAGAAAACCTCCAGGCGCATCAATCGCTACAACCCCATAACCCCAAACTCATCACTAGCATCATGAACAAATGGTGTACAATACAAAATCTAACCAAACAAATGAAACGCTATTCAAATAGACTCACCCACAGGATCTGAAGACACTTTTCCCTCTGCTTGAAAAGCCTGAGCAGTAGCCTTCAAATCTCTTTTTACCAAATAATCATGAATATAAACATCTAACCTGTTACATATCAAGAAGCCAAGTTCAACAACAATAACAAGATTCCAAGTTAGAGGTAATTCAAATTTCATATCCAGCGAACAGATAAAGAAGACAAAAGGCAAGAGAGCCAACACTGAGACACAATACTCTAATGAGCAAAGATTATAAACCCAAACAGTAGTTCAAATAGGTAGTAACACAAATCATCGGCTTAATTGAAATCAAATGATTAAGATTAGAAGAAAAAAAACATGAACCCTAAATTCTCCTAAGCCAATGCCAAAGGTTCGCGCGCAAAATTTCAAGAAACAGGGTCGAGGGATAGAAATTTGAAATGCTAAACGAAACAATAAAATCAAAATAACAGATACCCAATACAAAATCAACGAAGACGATAGAAGAAATCCATCGAAGTGACAAAAAAGAAAAAACCCAATGAAGAAAAAAGCTGGATTAGGAAGTTGCAAACAAGAAACTTACATTTTATCAGCTTCCCAGTTGGTCTGAGACATGATTCCGAATCGAAACACTGGAAAAAAGAGTGGCTAAAATCAAAATAAACTGTCAATTTCTTGAAAAACAAGTTGCTGCAGCTCGTATTGAGCTCTTTTTGGCCAAATCCACCAAACCCAAAAGCGAAAAAACAACAACCCTTTTGGCCAAAACCATAGAAAAGTTCAAAAAGATGAAGAAATTAGCAAGAACTCCAAAGGGGAGAATCTACGCAAGGGAACAGAAGCAGAGCCTCTGATTCCAGCAATGAAAGTTTACAGAATGTAAGGCCGTATTATTATAATTACTTCTACCAAATTTTACAATATATATATATATATATATATATATATATATATTTACAAAGTTTTATTTTTATGAATAAATATTTCAAGGAAGGATCGAAAAACGTATTTTTGTTCCGAAGCTTTTTGCTTTTATTTCGAAAGGGATGTAATTTTATTTTGCTGATATTATTATGCCTTTTTTGCCCCTCTAATACAGTCAAATTTTCAGTAATGGGGTTTATTTGCTCGGTGTGGGACAAATCAAGAAGGGTGAGTTCGTACTTTCGCTATGCATTCATCTGGCTAATGTTTTTGCAAAATGGGGTCTGAACTTTGTGGTAATTATAGAGATGGTCCTTGATTTATTTTTATTTTTTTTTATTTTTTTGAAAAAACGCCTCGAATAAAATTAATGTTTGGCTTCCATGCGTTGCCTCTTGGTAGACGGTTCGGGACTCTGGTTGGTCAGACTCTGACCTTTGGTTAACAATTTCCAAAATACCTAATTTGACCTTGTCTTTGGTATGTAACTTTCAGTCTTTTTGTGTTTTTTTAGTATTTTCTTTTTAAAAAATCATTTTAAAATTTAAAAGTTTATAAGTTTAATCATTAGATATATACCACAAATTATTTTTTATAAATTTGATTGATAGCCAAATATTGCAAATTAGTATATCTCGTGAAAATAGTCAAAATATATGTAAGATGCTTCGTTTGCTCATAAATATTTAATTATGTATATTTTTAGGTACTAGATTTTTTTTTTCTCAATACAATATAGAATTGGGGGACTTGAAACACAAATTTTGTGATCATTAATATCAAGATATGCTTATTTTGATATTAGTTACTGAGTTATACATTATGTTTATTGAAGTTAATGTTGTTGTTGACTTTTTTAATTAGTCGTCCTAATATTGATCCAACATTATTGATAATTGGCATATATCATGCACGCTCAACCACATGTATTTTTTGTACTAAAAAAATATTTATGTTTGTGTTCGTTTTTGTTGCTTTGAAAAATGTTACAACGAATTATAATCTGTTATGATAACTGATAAGTTACCGTATGTTTTTTAAAAAATAGATAAGTTCTAAGTCGTTTTCTTTTTTTCTTTTTTTTTTATAAAGATGAGCTTAAGTCTTTTTTTTTTTTTAAGGATGAGCTTAAGTCTTAAACTTTGATGTTTGGATTTATTTGGTTACTTAAGTTGAAAATATTGAATAGCACCTTAAATTCTTAATTTTGTGTTTCATTTTTCCTGCAATTCTTTTTTTTTTTTTTGTTGGTCTAATAAAAAGTGGAAACCTAAACCTGAATAAATTTCATGACTTAAAAATATAAATATATATTAGAAACATCAATATAATTTAAAAACATTCTAGTAAAAACATAAGATAAATAAAATAAAAAAACCTTAAATTTTGTGAGAGACACATTAATTGCTTGAATTTGTTCATTTGATCCATTGTTAAATTTTTGGCCCATTAATATGATAATGTGATTGCATTTTTTTTTTTTTTTTGAAAGCAATGTGATTGCATTTTTTTTTTTTTGCATAATGTATAATTTGATAATAATAATAGTACAAAAAAACTACGGATCCTCCCTCCTGAAGTATTATTAAATTCAAATCAATATATTCATTCAAAATAGCATAGGCAACACATTAGAGAAATTAATTATGGATGTGTATATGTTTTCATGCATTATGTGGATCGGTGTTCTTGTATATTTGAGTGTAACATCTTAAATTAATAGTCGTATTCATTCTTTCATATCATTTTAACAAATTCTTCATTTTAGGTAAAATGTTCTTAGATTTAAATTTTTCATGTAATTCATGTATTTCTTTCTTCTTCTTTTTTTTTTTTTTACTAAGATTGTTTATAAATTTATATTTAAAAACAATGTCTTTTATATTATGTTAATTTTTGTTTGTAAATAATAAAATAATTATTAAGCCTGATTGATAATCATTTTAGTTTTCATTTTTTATTTTTTAAATTCAAGTTTTCAACAATTATCTTACTACATATTTTTTCTTGCTTTAATATTTATATTTGATCAATATTTATATAAACCAAATTAAAATTTGGAAACAAAAAAATAGTTTTCAAAAAAGATGGAATACATAATAAAAAATTTGAGTAAAAATAATTTTAAATTTTAAAAACCAAATGATTATCAAATGTGACATAATTTATATATATTAAAAATTAATAGAGTGAAAATGACAAAATTAATAGAGTGAAAATGACAAGCTTATCGAGGATTTGAAATTGATAAATGGTTTTCTATTATAGCATAAAGAATTATGTTTTGAAGGTTTTTTTGCTCTTCTTCGGTTTTGGATTTATCTTCTTGTAATTACATATGTCAGTATGACTTATATCAGTTGATTTAGCCTCCATGCTTCATCAAAACTCAACATTTTAAATGTTTAATTTTTCTTCGTCGTTCTTTTTGTATTGAGTTCTTCCATTTTCAAATATAATTTTCCTAAATATAAGTGTTATGTTTATTTGATTTTCTATCACTAATATTATTAATGAAAATAACTTTTTTTTAGTATAAGTTGAGGATGAGGGATTACAAATACTGATTTCAAATATCAAACTTATGATCGTAGAGTGGAATTGGATTAATACCGAACCAGATAATCAATCAGATCACTAACTTATTCGGTATTAAGGAAAATAACTTTGATTAAAAAATATATAATAATACTAATAGATGTTAACTTGTGTATTTAATGTGAAAATGTAAATAACCGTTGAGTCAGTACAAATTTAAATTTTTATTTAACTTTTCTTATATCTTTAATTTGACTATTTTTTGTACTAAAAAAATGATTAACATTAATATTGTTTTTGGTATTATTTAATAAATGAAAAGTTAGAGGAATGACACGTGCAACTTATACTAATAATTTATATAATGCAATCTTTTCAAATTATATCAGAGGGTGACAAAATTATAGGATATGGACAAAATTACATTATTCTCAATAAACCTCTAATATGAAAAGTGTTTATCTTGAAATATTATTCTGATACGTTATTTTCGTACGTGTCAACAAAATATATGAATGAGATTCTCCCATTTCTTGGAACGAGTTAGTAATGAAAGTTTAGACAAAATTGCATTCATCTATTGATCGAGAAGATCTTAAAAAATTAATTAACAATTTATTTTGAAGTGACCGAATAACTAAACGGTGTTGAAAAGTTAGTTAGAAAACATCTTGAAGTGATTTGATGGTTAAAAATGTTTTAAAAAACTAAGAAAAGATAAATTAATCCATGACGACGACCATTTTCCTACGAATTAATTTCCACCAATTTTTATTGATATTAAAATATTGTAAAATTAGACTTTATATCTTGTTACAATAGACAAAATGCATACAAACTCAATCCAGATAATCATAAATTTACGGGGAAAAAAAGTACTACCAGATTCATATCCAACTTAAACGTTTTTATTATGAATTAAAGTTACTATAAAAATGGCAACAACCCAAACCCTATTCGTAAATTTTGTTTATAAAAAACATATATTAATTTACCATTGCCAGTGTCGAAGATTGCTAAATATCACGAATTCAAAAATAAAAAAACCGAACAACCAATAATACGCCACAAGCATTAATAAACCCACAAAATTGAGCCAAGAAAATAAACACAAAAACAAATAATGTAAAATAAAAAAATAAATAACACCAAATATCTCTTGACACAAAATGAATTAAAGTTTTACCAAAAATAGCAAATTTTTACCGACATCTTATATAACATACAAATCATGAGGTTACATGATCGTCCCTTACTTCCCCACCATTATTGTATCAAAAAAAAATTGAAGTTTCAATACATATTACTTTTTTTAACCTTTAATACATATTACTTACTCCTACAAAGTTCATTTAGAAAATTGTTTTAAATGCACTATTGTAATAAAATATTTATAAATATAGGTAAATTCTTAAATACTCACTTCACATTTTAATGTTATATTATAAATACTATATATTTTATAGCCACTAAAATGAGTATTAATTATAATATATTTGAATATTGTATCATAAATATTCATTCATATTAGTATTATAAGAAAGTATGTGATAATACTTATTAATATTGATAATAATTTTATTTTTCGAACATCATATTTATAATTATTTTAGAGAACTAATTTTCCCAAATCGTTTTAACCATCAAATTAGTGTATGAGTGTTTATCAACTTTGTAAATATTTTTTAGAATTTTAGTCATTCCCTACCATTACCCAAATAGCAGGAGTCCACATAAATGCCAATTTTTTTTACTAAACCGGCCCATTAAATAGTAGCCCAAATATTATAGGCCCATAAGATGGAGCGAAATGACATGGGCCATTAATATTGGCTCGGATTCATTGGGCTGGGTTGACCACATTAAGGAAATGGATCCAAACCGAACCTACTTTTGCCATTTTTTGAAAACAACAACAATAAATTGCAGAATAACGACTTTTTTATTAGTTCATTTCATCAAAATAACGATTTTTTGTAGACCATTTGTTCAAAATAACGACTCAACTAAAATCAATAGAACAGAATTATGGTTCCTCAAAAAAAAAAAAAAAGCCCATATAGAAACAAATAACAGGTAAGAATTTTTTTCACAAATAAGAAAGGAAAGATTTTTTGTAAGTGTATTTTTTTTTCGTTTATAACATATAAGAAGAAAAAAGTATAAATATGTAGTCTCTAAATCAAAAATACATATCATAGCTAATTGAGGTACGTTAAAATAATACTAATTTATTTCAAAAAATAAAAGTAATTAGTTCAGAAATAAGATTTCAAAAAAATAGTTCAGAAATAATGAACTTTTATGGAGGAATTGAAAATGAGTATTTATTAACTATTTGTCAGACATGCTATTATAGGTATTCAAAACAACTTTTCTTATTACTCAAAATATTTTTTTTTATTTTTAACCGTTCATTTATAATCATTCATCTATAACTACTAAAAAATAACTTATTAGGTTTAGTTATAAATTTATAATTATTCATTCTCAACCATTCAATAACTCATTTTTAATCACTCATTTATAATCATTTATTTTTAACAGTTCAAAAGAATTACAATCATTTCAAATCTACATCCAAACAAACTATTGTCTCTAACTCATCAACACAAAAAACACATCCAAACGAATGTTTGGGTGCATCTTCTTAATAAAAATCTACATTCAAACAAGCTATTACAAAAAACCTCTTAATTCTAATTATTAAAAAGTAACTAAAAAAAATTTGCTACAATTCCTCAATAAAAACCTACATCCAAACTAACTATTACAAAACACCTCATAATTCTATCTACTGAAAATAACTCGTTATCCAAAATCTCATCGAAACACCTTTTAAAATTTGTTGTTTAAATAGTCTTATATTCAGAACTTCCGAGTGAAATAAATTATAAAATTTTTAGTAGTCTTCTAAATTAAATATTTGGAACATACACAAAGGTGTCCTGGTATGTAGTGGGGTGCGAAACTTTAACTTTTAATCATAGTAGCTTAAAGTATAGCTTGAGGGATAAAAAAAATTTGGACGATTTTACCCTTTAAATTATCTCTAAATTCAAACATGTCATTTATTGGAATATATTAAAAAAAATTAAATGCAAAAAACGTAGAACATATTTACAATATCATTTAGATTTTCATCATCTTTATAACGTAGAAGATAAGATATTTTCATCAAATCTCATAGATTTTATGACTAAGTTTGAAGATAAGAAATATCAAGTATATTATGAACAATCAAATGAAAATATTTATAATATCATTTAAATTTTCATCATCTTTATAATTTAGAAAATAAGATATTTTTATCAAATTTCATAGATTTTATTTGATATTTTATATTCTAATTAAAATTATAAATTTAATTTTTCAATTCTATAAATAGTTCTCTATATTTTGTTTATAGGACACTTTCTGTTTGCTAGGATTTAACTTTGTTTCTTTTTGTTTTTTTTATAATAAGTTATCTTATTTTTGTTGGATTATTTACCTTAACTTTCTTCTAATTTTTCTTTTGTTGCAAAATAATTTTTGTACGGATCTGTTTTGCATAATAATTGTTGAGTGTGAAGAATGATAAGATTATCAATTGAAGTTAAAGTGCATGAATTCTTCAGTTTCAAAAGTTTGGTAACAATCATCTTTTACTATCGCTCTCCCTATATATATAGTTTTCTATATATTGTTTACAAACACATTTGAAACTTTTTCTTTGCTTGGGATTATCTTTATTGATTTTTTTTTTTGTTTTTTGTTTATAATAAAAAAATTTGTTATCTTATTTTTGTTGGATTATTTATCTTAACTTTCATCTAACTTTTCTTTTGTTGCAATAATTTTTGTATGAATCTTTTGTCACTTAATTGTTGACTTGAAGACATTAATTTTTTTTTTTTGAAGAATGACAAAATTGCCAGTTGAGGTTAAAGGTAAGTTCATAGATATATACTCATAAATATATTTAGCTTATTTATAATTATAATATAACTCTTATAAATTTTATAATTCAAAAGTAATTGATTTTCGATAAATTGAGAAAAAACTAAATGACATCGATTTTTAAAAATCATAGATAGAATTTATTTTTAATGCGATAAATTTTGTTAAGTTTTTTTTAAAAAATAATAACATCTATTATTTTTTAAGCTCAAAATAAAATATTAAATATTTTTTAGCATAAATATGAATTTTAATAAATTTAACTAATGAAAAAAAATGGTTATAAAATTTAATATTATATTAAAATTATTATTTGATAATTTAAATTTAGTGCAGAAACATTTATAGTTATATATATATATATATATATATAGTTATATATATATATATATATAGTTATATATATATATATAGTTTATTATTTAAAAAAATTATCACGTTGTTGAAATTCTAATTATAAAAAAATCCGAACAAAACATTAAAAAAAATACGAGATAGTATTTTTTTTAAAAAAAAAAGGGAATAGAGAGAGAAGGGGGGGTCGTTGAATAGGGGCATTGAAAGGTCTTTCTCTTGGAATAACAATACGCATGGTGTCAGCTTAACCCAAGCTGGCATCAAAAGCAACATACCACTGTGATCACAATGTGGGCCCCCCCCCCTCCATTGGGCCCCCTTCCATCTCCCCCAACACTCTCCCAATCCAATCACGTGATTCTCACACTATCCCTTTATCCAACCACTCCGGTTCCGTTATGTTTTTGTTGACTTTAACCTAATCAAATTTCCCCATTCCATATTTATCGAATTGCAACTTTTGATAGTTTAAAATTAATGGTCCAACCATCTATTTCTCATGTCTTTCAATTTCTAACCTTTTTTTAGTTCAGCTATTCTTACTACGAACTTCTAACATTTTGTTTCAAGTTTGATATTGCCCTATACTATATATATCAAACAAACACAAACTTATCATCTACACAAAACATTCCCTTCACTAATATTTAGTCAATTCTATATAACATACGTTACTTTAAGTACATCTATAGGCGTCCAATGAAAAACATTTAACACCAAAGATTTAAGACTAAATGAAAACTAAAATTAAATGTTGAGACCATGTTTAAGGATCCGTGTATGTACTAGAGATTGAATTATGATAAATTATTTCATATTTGAACCAATCATTTTTACATAATAACCTTCTCATTTGTCTCTCTAAAAAAAGTAATGTTCTTGATTGAGATTAGTCAAACTCTATTCTATATTATAATAAGTCAAGATCGTTCATAATAATATAAAAATATTCTCGAAAGGTGACACAATTGATTAAAGACTTGAGATTTCAAGGTATATTTCATTTGAGATCTCGAGTTCAACACTTGTTTTGTGATATTTTTTTATTTGTTAGGATCTCGCAAATGTCCCACATTGAAAAGTGGGAGAGTTCAACATCAATATAAAAGACATATGAGTTACTTCCCACTAATGAGTTTTGAGGTGGAATCCTATATTTTATAATATAGTATCAGAGCCCATAAAGTCCAAACGGGTATTGGTCCAATACAAATAAAATTGAAATCCGATTCAAGATTGGTGAGTCCAAAACAAGCAAACGGTGGTTACCTAAACTTGTGTACCCGTTTATTTAAACCTTACATATATTACTTTTTATTACATAATCAGTCCCTCAAACACCATTTATCATAATCATGTTATGATAACTTGCCCCTGAAACATAATTTATATAATAACCTACCGTTTATCATAACCAACAATTTATCATAACCTTCTGTCTAATAACTAAACCAGTACTCCAAACACAGCCAAATAATATTCAAATATTACAATTTATGGATTGACTAGTGTACTCTCGATTAAGAGCAAAGCTCCAAATTCTAAAGTTTTAAAAACAATAAAATAAAAAATAAAACTCCACCATAAAAACTTATATTTTGCATGGGAGAGAGTGGATGGGTGGATGGCATGCATGCAGAGGAGTCTCCAGTCTCCAGTGATGGATCAGTACAAATGCATGCCATGTCATGCCAACTTGTACTTTCTCCTCCCACTCCCACTCTCCCTCCCGCGCGTGACCTTGCCTTCCTTCTTCAAAACCCCCCACGCGCTTCACCCGCGAGTGGAGTAATTCAAATCAGACAAAATTAAAAAACAAAAAAATGAATATTGTGTTAGAAGAAGAGAGAAAACGAGGGTTCTTCCAAATACAATAAAACCAAGCAAATCTGCTCTCTCCCCCTGCATAACTCAGATCATTTGTTTAAAATATTACAAAAAATAAATATCACATCGACACGTCAGCAGAAGAATAACATTTTTAATACCAATTCAATCCGTATCACAAATTTAAAGTAAATCCATACAGTGTGACGAAATTTAAAATTTTGTTCACGTCATTTGTATTTACGACCAATATACTATAGAGTTTCTATTTTCAAAACTTGCAAATGATTAACGGAGTAGAATATTCGTGGGGTTTTTCATGTATACTAGAAACAAAATGTATATGTGAATAATACCTTTTAAACAAAATTGGGCATAACAGAAAATTGGAACTTGCCTACTAGAAATATGAAAAAGTACATAAGATGATTTGGATCCGTGCAATAGGGAATCTAAAATTAATGCTTGTACAATTTTCAAGTACCCGTAAAAATAATCTATGATCAATGCCACAAATAATATTCAATCAAGAGACAATAAATGACATAATTAAAATATGCAAAACAAAAAAGTTTAAAATTATGTTATATATGGATGAGAAGATAATGATGAATGATAATTTAGGCATTTGGAATATGAAATAATTATTGGTATAACCATTATTTATAGTCCAATAAATAAGATTTATATATATATATATATTTTGAGTACATATTGGGGGAGGGGGACAAATATCGATTCCTGAGCTCAAACCTGTGACGCTGATGTTGAACTGGTTTACAACCAAATACTGAAACCATTGCGCCACTGACCCATTCAGTTCCAATAAAATGATATTATGAGAGAACAAAATGTGAATATAAAGAGAATGAAAAATGTTTATAGAGTTAATTATAAAATAATAAATCATCAGTTATCCAAATGCAGGAAAGAAGAGTTATTTCCATCTTTATATGAACTTGATCCTCTTGCTCCAAATACTTATAAGGTGTTAGGATGAGAAGTTAGCTTAAAGATTCATTTTGAGTAGTTAAAAATTTAGAGTTGTAGCAAAAAATTTGTTTGGATGTACTTTTTATTTTATTGTTTTCTTTATAGAGGAGTTAGAGATAATTGTTTGTTTGGATGTTAATTTAAAATGAATAATTATTTTGAGTAATTAAAAAAGGAACGATTAGAAACGGATGACTAGAAATGTGTTGTTAGAAATGAGTGATTAATATTGATAAGTTATTTTTAGTAATTAAAAAATAATAATTATAAATGAAAAGTTACAAAAATTTTCATGTATGTAATTTTTTAACAAATAATATGAGAATTAGATACCGATTTTCGGGTTCGAACTTGTGGGCATAAAGTTAAAATAAAATAATAACATACAAGATAACCAACCATATCAATAACTTTTGAGATAGAGAAATAGATTATGAATACTTGAATAAGGAAAGGACAAGGGAAGATTTTGAGTTGTGGTGTCATTAAAACACATTTATGGTACATATTATTAATTGAGATGAGGAAAGGAAGGGGTGGGGGTGACGTAAGAGTGGAGGAAGTTGCGGTGGGAAGCGTGTGAGGAGAATTGGAGTTTAGCTCACACACGTTTGTCTTATGGCGGCAGAAAGAGAAGAGACAGAGCCCCCATCATTGTCTCAATTATCATCGCACCTTCATTTCATTACATTTTTCTATGCTCTTGCTTCTCCTACTACATCTCACAACCAAACACAGCTACATTACATCCGCCCATTTCCTCTACCCTTTTCACTCTTCTTTCCCCCTCATTATTATTGCTACATCATTGCCTTTTCTTTTCTTTTTCTTCGATATTTATCCGGAGAGAGGAGATAGATACTTATTTTGGAGATCGAAGCAGTAACGCTGGTGTTGCACTGAATAACAACTAAACAATGAAACTATTACATCACTGACGCATTTAGTTACATTTTTTTTAATGTTTGATTGTTACCACCCCTACATTAGATATTGATTTGGTTTCCTTTGATTTTATTAGGTCAAGCTCAATTCAATTGATCAATTTTGCTCGTTCACATTTTATCGGTTATTATTATCACCCCTAGTTAAACCATGCTTTTGCACATTTGACGGAGATAAAGACGAGGACTATAATCTAGCTGACGACATAGCCGCTGCTCCACCTTATGTTCAATGGAAGTATTCATCAGTAGAAATAATTATTTCTCTAACGTTTGCAACACTAGTCGAGCTTGAATGATAGAACAAAACATAAATAAACAATTAGAAATATGTATACTTTTTCTTTCTTTTTTTAAATAATGTATATTTTACTTCCTATAAAAATGATTTCTAATTACGTCACATGAATCAGCAAATGTTTACTATATACACATCTTTGTTTGACTATAGCTCATTCCCTTCCATATAAATTAACATACATATATATACTTTATAATAAAAGTGTAACAAAGAAAAAACAAAAGTACAAAAACTTGATGGTAATTTTGTTTATAAAAAAACAACCTAATTTGAACCACAAAAGCCTGCCAAAATTTCAAATAATTGATCCTATTATTGGATTCTTGGACTTGGCAGTCCAAAAAAGGCTGGATGTGGGAACTGAAATGGATTGGTCAGGCTGAACAAAAATCAGAAATAAAATACAGATAAACCAAATTGTCATTTTCCCCCTAATCATTTGCCTTATGCTATACTTTCTCCTTAATAATAATCAAATTAACTTCTCTACAAAAATCAGAATTTGTCCATATTTTCTTACGATATGTATTTTTAATGTAAAGGAGTTATTTTTAGTGGCCCCCACACTTTTTATGACCGTTGACATGACAAGCATTAGATAAGAGTAATACAAAAAAAATATGCTTTAACAGATTTTTACGCCATTGACCCATGTCAAAATTTGTTTTTTCAGATTTGTTTGGTTTGGAGGGGAATAGAGAAGTTTGAATGAAACAAAATTTTGTTTGGTTCGAGCTATTAGAAGGGGTTGCAAGTGAAAGTGACAAAAATAAATAAATAAATTATTTTGTACGAAGGGTTGAAATTGGTTATTGGAGTGAAAAGTAAAAAAATATTGTTTAACCTGATGAAAAATGAATCGATAATATTTGATACTTTTACCCTTCCATAAAAAGGACATTTTTATGCCCATTCCTTATATTATATCGATTCCTCTAGTTTGAGATAATTTGTGCACCTTTAACTATTATATCATATGATATATTATTGACTCCACGGTATATGTAGAAAAACATTTATAAATTATTCTTTTTGAAGTATGTGACCTAGGAAATCACTCTCAAATTATACTATTCTTCTTAATTTTTCATACAAATATGATTTTTTTTTGTCACTTTTACTCGCAATCACTTCTAAGGGGATGTTTGCTTGACATATTTAGGTAGGAGTTAGTAGGAAGAGTTATATAACTCCTAAAAAACTTATATCCAAACGAGTTTTTATTAACTCCTCCTCATTTTTACTTTTAAAAATAATTCTCATTTCTAACCATTCATTTTTAATCATTCATTTATAACTACTCAATCATTTCTAACCACTTATTTTTAATCATTCATTTCCAATCAATCAAAATAAATCATTTTTAACCATTCATTTTTAATCATTTCTTTTTTAACTACTAAAAATAACTACTCATTTTCAAATCTTCATCCAAACAAGATTTTGACTTTTAACTCCTCTATACAAAAACTACATCAAAACGAGTTTTTGACACAATTCTCAATTTTTAACTCCTCAACATAACTTCTCAATATAACTCCTTAACCTAAAAACTAACTAAATATGTCAAACAAACAACCCCTAATAGTTTTAAGGGAAATTGTGGTGGATAGTCACTTTTGAGAAAATAATTACAAATCTAGTCATCTTTGAAAATATTAGTAAATCTATTTTTTGTTTTAAATTTAATTAATAAAAAATTTCAACAATACCTATTATACCTTTGTTTTGATAGTTTTTTTCCCTTTCTTTGGCCATTCTATTGCTCGGCTAATTCTGCCTTACATTTTCTTTTTTTGCAAATGGCATCTGCGTTTCATTGGACTGCTTTTTGTCCCACATGGTAAACTACTAATTTTATAAATTTATTTTAAAAAATTAATTATATTTAATTAATTCTTTCAAACATTCTCTGACTTTTTATTTTATTTTATTTAGAGTAGACACATATTTTTTATTTCTAATTTGGTTTTTGGTTCTAATTTTATTTTTCTTTCATGATACGAGTATTAATACATAAATACATTTTATAAAAATAATGTGAAAGCATATTGAAACGTGTTTAGAAAAATAAATACAATTTATTCTACACTTTTCCAAACAAATATATGTTTCATACATATAATTAATATCACTATTAAATAATATTAATAATACATATATAAAATTTATGAATCCAACAATAATTGAATATGCTAATTTTTTTTTAAACAAAATATGCCACCTTTTTATCATATACAAGTATTAACATACCCTATATATTTATTGTTATAACCACATAAGTCTTGAATGCTTGAGTATGTTAAATCTTAAATCAATAAATACGATATTTATTTATCGATTTAAATATAAACACTGAATTTATATTAAAAAATATAAAAAAAATCCTGTAAAAAAAAGAAAGATAAAAACTGTATTTATATTTAAGAATAAATATTGTATTTATATATATTTTTAAATAAATATTGTATTTATAATTTTTAAAAAAATAAATACTGTAATTATATATTTTTTTAAAATAAATATTGTCTTTATAATTTTTTAAATAAATATTGTATTTATATTTTTTTAAAAATAAATACTATATTTATATTTTTTTAAATAAATACTGTATTTATATTTTTTAAATAAATATTGTATTTATATATTTTTTAAATAAATACTGTATTTATATATTTTTTAGTAAAATAAATAAAATATTTTTTATAAAAAATATAACTATTAATAGTGTAGTTAGATATAAGATTTCAATGTCTTTTAATATACATGGTTCATATATTTTCACTAATTTATTAAGTTTCCTAATAAATAAAAAATAGTCATTACATCTTGTGACATATTAACCTTATAATATTAATGCACAAGTAAATAATGGAATCATCGAATTCGTCGGTGGCGCAATTGGTTATCTTGTTTGTTGGTCCAACTCCTCCAATATATGTATTAAAAAAAATATTAATACTCACCATAAATATACAAGGCATTTTAATCAAAATATACAATATTCGTATATTTTATAATTACTAATATATTACACAACTTACTTCATTTAATGATACTAGAAAAATAATAGTGATTTATATTTATTTATTAATACATGTTGAAAGAATTTTTAGATTTTTTTTATGTAAAATCAAACAATCATCAATAACAAAAAAAAAAAGAAATCGTGCATCTCTCATATATATATATATATATAAACGTTATTTATGGTCGGAAATAATTTTGAATTGACAAGAGAAGTTGAAAAGTGGCGATAATTTAGGAAGAATTATTATTATTAATTTTTTTAATTTTTTTTTAATATGAATGTTGGTTTAATGAATGTAGGATTTTTAGGTATACAAAAATAACGGAGGATAGTTTCGTAATTTTCCTTCAAAACGTAATTTTTTTTCTAAAGCAATTGGTTATTTTTGCTAATTTTTTTCATCATGGACATGCGTGCAATTTGTTTTTTCATATCATCTAATGTCGTAAACAGCCCTAGTTTTAACCAAACATTCCAATGTTATAAAAAAAACAGTTTTTTGACTTTGGAACAAAGTTTATTTATTATTTTGTTCTTAAATTTGAAATTTTGTTTTTGCAAAATCTATAATTATTTATTAAGACAAAAATTTGATTCTCCATCTCTATTCATTTTTTAGTAAACGATTTTCTATCTCTACATTTACAATGTAGGCGGCTAGTATATCTCTCCCTTTTTTCGAGTTACTTCTTTCTTTTTTAATTGATCTTATACTTAATATGTAAACATATACAACAAAAGATTACAAATATTTAAGATTTTTGTTGACGTAATGAAAATAGATACAATCTATTTGAGATTTCCCCTTTTTGTACAAAACCTGCTTAGGATTCATTGAAAACAAGACATTAAAACTCTCCATGCAAAATTGACGCATTTACAAATTAACCCCTAGAAGAGAGAGAAAAAAAAGAGAAAAATTACAATCTTTTTTGGGTTAGGTGGAGGAATAACTAATTACCCCCATGTAATATCAACTAATCATACAAAAAAAAACCCACAAAAATCATCTCCAAAAAAGTCTCTTTTTGGTTTTTTCCCTTTCCGACAAACAAACTTCATTTTCATATGGATTCTTTAAGGAATATCACGTAGGAGCTAGAAGAATTCATGCCATCCTTCCCACCCGTCAACCGCCATTGCTCCGCAATGTCGTGGGCGATTTTCATAGCGTCCGACGCAGTTCCAAGCAACCCCCTTCGAGTATATCCGACCGTGTACAACCCCTTCTCCCCTTTCCACCCGTTCGGAAAGGGCATTTTCGGCATCCCATCTTTGGAGAAAAAGTCACATCCCTGTAGAAAAATCAACACATTAATAAAACTAAACTCTAAACTGCCAAAACTAAACAACAATTTATTTCACATTAAAAAAGTGAAGACCTCCTAAAAATATAGAAGAGATATAAATTACTTTCATCATTATTAATTAAATAATTTTGAGAAAAACATGTGATACAATATAACCGGAGATAGTTTAGTCAAAATAGTGAATCTAATAATCAAAATGGCCATTTGCCACCTAAGCATTAATTCTGTGGATTTACATATAAAAAATATTGCAAAATTGGTAAATCTTTCACCATCGTTGAATCAGAAAAAAAGGACTTCTCAGGCAGAGACAATCAGAATTATAATTTATTTTGGAAAAAAAAAAAAAAAATCTGAAATGCATATGTAATATTGCATCATAAATATGGGAAAAAGCTGAGAAGGGTAGAGAAAAACCAAAGGAACCCAACTGACATATTCTATTTTGCATGGAGAAAAGAATAGGTTTGTAGGGTTGTGCAGTCTGTGTATGAGTCCAAATGACCTAGAAGATGGGTGATTCATAAAAAGATAAAGCTAAAAACTAAAACTTCAATTTAAAAAAGCTATAAAATATATATTTCATATTTTGGTTTTATTTACCTTCAGCCAACTAGGCACATTGCTTCTGTATCCAGTTGCCAAGATTATTGAATCAAATTCCCTCTCTTGTCCATCCATGAATTTTGCTCCATTTTTTGTGATCTCTTTTACTCCTTCAACCACCTTCACAAAAAAAAAAAAAAAAATCAATTTTTTTTTTATTAACATATTAGAGAGATTCTTATAATCTTATAATCTCGTTAATTCATTCATTAATTAAAATTGACCTGAATCTTTCCGGATTTGATTTGGGATAGGGCTCCGACGTCGAGAACCGGGGTCTTACCGGTGGCGTTTTTGAGCTCGATGGGCCCGGTTTTCGGTCGTCGGAGACCCAAATGATCGGTGTTGCCTAACTTCAAGTTGGCTATCAAAAGTAGAATCTTGTCCACCAGTCTCAAAGGTAGCAATTTCAGAAGCCCCATGGCTATTCCAAATGTCGAGAATCCGAACATTTCTCTAGGTAAGACATGGACCTAGTAAGAATACGAATCAATGATTAAATACGTTATATCTACGCTATAACAAAATTAATTTAATATGGCATTAGAAAATACTCATTTTAAATAATAACAAAAAAAACTTACTGTATTTCTAACAACCATGTGGGGGATTGCATTTTGCCTACAAAGATCCAAGCTAACTTCCATACCCGAATTCCCACAACCGACCACCAAAACCCGCTGGTTTTTAAATTCCGAACCGGACTTATACATACTCGTATGAACCACGGTCCGAGTAAACCGCTCCATCCCCAAAATCTCGGGAACGACCGGCTCTGCGTTCTCGCCGGTCGCGACGACGAGCCACCGCGAAATGTACTCGGAGTCCTGGGTGGAAACCCTCCAAAACCCAGAAACCGAGTCGAATTCAGCGGCGAGAACGGCCTGATTGAACCGGGGATGGATGGAGAAATGGGAAGCGTAGGATTCGAGATACGAAATGAACTGATCTTTAGAAGGGTATTTGGGGAAATGTTTGGGAAAACCCATTAATGGAAGCTCGCAAAATTGCTTGGGAAGATGAAGTTTGAGACGATTGTACGTTCGATACTGCCAAAGGGAAGCAATACAGTCGGATTTTTCAAGAATGAGGGACGGGATTTGGTTCTGAGAAAGACAAGCGGCCGCGGCTAACCCGGATGGACCGGCGCCGACGATGATCGGGCCATGAACCCATAAGCATTTCTGGTTTTGTTGTTGTTGCTGATGATGGTGATCTTCTTCTTTTTCGTTGCAAGAACCCATTAAAGTTTGAAAGAACGCAAAATACTCTGTTTTTTTTTTTGTTCTTACTTCCCCTGTTTTTGGCTCTGTTTTCTTTGGGGTGAAAAAGTAAAAAGGGGAAAAGTGAGGGACTGGAAATTAAATGAAAAGGGGGATTTAGTGGAGGCGTGAAGGTAAAGGAAAAGGATTTGGTTCAGTATTTTTGTCGAGGCAGTTTCTTCTCAGCGGCTGAGGTGCACAGTTTTTAATCTCTCTTTTTGTTCTTTGGGATGTTTAGTGAATGAATGAAGTGAAGCCAATGGACGATGGCAACATATAAATACCTTTTTTTCTTTTTCTTTTCTTTTTTTCTTTTATTTCTTGATGGGGTTTTCTTTTTTAATTTTAAAAAAAAAAAAAAAAGGCCTAGGGGAATGTAACTTACGCATGGTAAGTGTACTGTATACCGTCACTCTGTTTCCGTTTTTATCCGTTTTTGCCTTTTAACCGCCACGAGCTGAATGGATCGATAACATACAAATGACTGTTTTGTTTTATTTTTATTAATACTTTAATTGTTCCGTATTTTAATTTCAGATGATTTTTTCATAAATATTTTATGATTCCAAACAAACATAACTATTTTCTCACTTTTTATTTGATCTTTTTCATAATCATTTTTATTCTTCTCCTCACTATGTTATAATAGAGACTGCCTAAAATTTACCTTTTTCTTTTTTTAATGTAAAGGTCAAATATTCAAATTATCCATTATTGTAGACAATGTTATATTAAAAAAACAGAGAGAATAACTACTCATTAGCTTCTTAATTTATAAGTAATACATGAATGTTGTTAAATTATTGTTCTTTATCCGTTAACTTATAAATTAGAGACAATCCACATTTAATAAGATATTAAAATTAAAAATATATTTAAAATAATATATCCTCAACAAAACATTTTATATTATATTTATAAAACAATTTCTATAATAATTCTTCTATACCTCATCATTTTCTATCCGTAGGTATAGAATGAGTGTGAGATTATGTGGTATACGTGTAAATATTTTGTTATTTTTTATTATACATATAATATCTTTTCTGTTCAAACTATTTTGTTTGTTTACTTTTTATAAATTCTAAGATGTCCAATTTTAGTTGCATACATCCTAACTCTATATTTCTTCTTAATTTTCATTAATAAACTATTCTACTCGTGTTTTCTATGAATTTTACATTTTGCCAATACTTTGCATAAATTTTAAAATTAATCTACAATCATTTGATAGAGTTAAATTTTATGAATGTTTGTAAAATTAGATTATTATTATTATTATTACATTCTATAAAATGCACTACATTAAAAAAAAAGTAGGTTAGTGACACAATGATTTTATTGTTTGGTTGTAAATCAATTCAACACTAGTGTCACATGTTCAAGCTCGGTCGGTATTTGTTCTTCTCCTCCAATATATACTAAAAAAATACTTTATTTATTATTTTTGTAAGTATATATTGGAGAGAGGACTAACAAACCTATAATACTATTGCTCTCCATGAAAGCTAAATAACAAATTTCAAAATCTGAATTTCCATTAAAAAAAATGAAAACTTTAAGCCACTAACCATTTCGATAAAATTACTGTTTTGTTTATAAAAGCAATAGTACAAAAATGACAAGAATTATATATATATATATATATATATATATATATACATATAAAATACAAGATAACAAAATAATACTTAAACTACATTTTTTTTCAAAAAAAAAAAAAAAAACTTTACTATATTAATTTTGCAAGTTTTCTTAACGAGGGAGTGAGGATTTAATTGAATAAGGTATATAACCTAATTTTGTTTTTCTCTCTTTTTTTGGACAATAAATGTCTAAAACCTATGGATGAGGGAACTATTGAGTTGAGAAATTTGAACCATAATAATGTTATACTTAAAAAAAAAAAAATTAACATAACGTTTGATATTTGTATAAAATAATGCTATGATTGACCTATTAAATTTTAATTAAGTCCACAAAATTAGCGAAATTTCTTTAAAGAAAAACAAAACAAAATTTAGCAAAATTATTTTCCAGTTAAACTGCAAATTTGAGATTTTCTTATTTAATAGAATTATAAACTTAATAATATCATCTAACCCAGGTTTAAAAATGATAAAGACTACGATCTCCCCCAAAAAATGATCAGACTATACTTCAATTTGAACATAATCTTATCATGCCAATCTCTTTATATGATGGATGCTAACCTATTGAATTAATATGTAGGGTTTAAATAAATAAATAAATAAAGTATCTGGCTTTTGTATTCAATACTAATGATGATAAGAAAAATAAAACCAGATATTTTGCCATTATAATATTAAGCATGGGCCAATGTTCAAAATTCCATTTAAATTAAATATGGAATTGAGGGTCTGAAGTCTTTTTTTTTTGGCAATAAACTATATAGAATAATATTGAAATGATCTGTTTCTCGTTACACAAATGCTATTTTTTGCAGAAGTCTAATTTAATATGGAAATAATATACTTTTGAACCAAAGATAACATTCTTCTAATGGGCTACCCTCCAAAAGAAAAGGTTAATTACAACTTTGGTTGTCTTTTTTGTTTTTTTTTCATACAACTTTGGTTGTCTTACTTTTCAAACTATCTAATAAAACACCGCATGATTCAGTTTTAATTTTATAAGTCTATAGAATAATAATAATAATAAGTTAAAATACATTTTCTTAACTTTCAGATTTATTTTGTTTCAATCTCAACCTTTCAAAATTTTTAATTTCTTCTATTTTAATTTATGAATTTTTAGACTTCTAATTTTTATTTATATGGTAAAGAAAATTTTAAAAAAAACTATGATAAATTTGAAGTTAATATTGATCAAAAGTGATTCAATAATACTAATAGTTTAATAATTTAAGATCACATGTGAAATATTTATATAATTTATTAAAAACGATTAAATTTAAGTTTATTTTTTACTTTTTATCTGTATATAATAAAACATAAGAAACTAGTCAGATCAATAAAATAATTTAAAATATGATAATTCTTTTTTAAAAAGTAAATATAATGATTGTGTGCGAGAGGTGACACAACTATATTTGAATGTTTAATATCCCTAATAAAAAATAATCTATTCTACCTATTATTATATCAATCTATTATACCTAATAAAAAAAAACAATAAATTTCAAAATTTGAGGGATATTTTATTACTTATATGTAATAATTATTATCAAAATATGACCGAGTTCTCTTTTAACTACAAAAAAACAATAAATAAAAAATTTAGGGGTGTCTATGGTTCCCTAGAAGTATCACAGACTAATAAGATAAATATATTTAATTTATCGTTACCTATTAATTAGTGTATTTTATTAAAAATTCTTTGACCTTCGGTAACTATGAATATGAATATGAATGTATAAAAGATATAAGAAAATAATTTTTTTTAAATAAAATAAAAATTGCTATCAAGATTATTTAACCAAATGTTTTTTTAATAAATAGAATCTTGATATTTTTAAATATTTTTATCATTTAAGTCTAACAAATCTTTTTTAAAAAGTTATTAACGACGTACAAATATTTTAGATTAGTCAAACTTTATTTTGGTGGTGTGAAAAAAAAAATTTCTCATAATTTTTTTTAATTAAACAATATTTAAGTATGAAATATTAGAAACTTTTAACCTCATGGTTATTATGTCGTACATAATATCATTAAAACTATGTTTTTTTTTAATAAAAACATTAATCATACTACCTTAAAGTGTGGCTTAACCGGAAAATCATTTTTAGACGATTTTACCCCTTAAGTCATACCTTAAATTACAAAAATGTCATTTATTAGAATATAAAAAAAAATCAAATAACGTAGAAGATATTTACAATATCATTTAGATTTTCATCCGTAGAAGATAAGATATTTTTATCAAATCTCATAGATTTTATGACTAAGTTATAAGATAAGAGATTTCAACAATTAAATGAAGATATTTACAATATCATTTAAATTTTCAGGTAGAAAATAAGATATTTTTACTAAATCTCATAGATTTTATTTGACATTTTATATTCCAATTAAAATAATAAATTGAATTTTCCACGAAATTCAAATAACGTAGAAGATATTTACAATATCATTTAGATTTTCATCCGTAGAAGATAAGATATTTTTATCAAATCTCATATATTTTTATATTCTAATTAAAATAATAAATTAAATTTTCCAATCCTATAAATAGAGGTCTGCATTTTGTTTGCAAAAAGTCTTTCTGTTCGCTTTGATTTATTTTTCTTTATTTTTTATTTTTTGTTTTATAATAAGTTATTTTGGATTATTTACCCTAACTTTCCTCTAATTTTTTCTTGTGCAATAATTTTTGTAGGGATTTGTTTTTTTGCATAATTATTGTTTTTCAAAAAAATACTTGGAGATATAGAAAAAAATGTGTGAAGAATTATAAGATTATCATGTGAGGTTAGTGTATGAATTCTTCAATTTCAAAAGTTTTGTAACAATAATTTCCCACTATATATATATAGTTCAGGTTACTTTCTTGGTGTTTTTTTATAATAAAAAATTTAGTTATCTTATTTTTGTTAGATTATTTAAGTTAACTTCATTTAACTTTTCTTTTATTGCAATAATTTTTATAGGAATCTTTTGTTGCTTAATTGTTAACTAGGAGATGTGGGAATTTTTTTTGAAGAATGACAAAATTATCATTTGAGGTTAAAGGTAAATTCATAGATGTATACTAATAAATATATTTAGCTTATTTATATTTATAATTATAATATTGATATGACTCTTATAAATTTTATAATTCAAGAGTAATTGGTCTATTAATAGATAAATAGAGAAAAAAAAAATTAAAGAGCATCGATTTTAAAAATCAGAGATAAAATTTAATTTTAATTCAATAAATTTTATTAAGTTTTTTTTTTTAAATAATAACAACTATTATTTTTTAAGCTCAAAATAAATAATAAATTTTTAATTTTAATAAATTTAACTAACGTGAAAAAATGGTTATAAAATTTAATATTATATTGAAATTATTATTTGATGATTTAAATTTAGACTAAAAATGTAAGAAACAATTTATAATTATATATATAATTTATTATTTAAAAAATTATCACGTGCAACGCCGTGCTAAAATTCTAGTATGATTAAGGGTGCTTATTATTAAATTTATATTGCTTACATTTTATTTATGATAGTAGTTATATTTACATACTTATTATATTAATAGCTAAATATTTGAGAATAATTATTTTTTTTAAAAAAAAAACATATATTAACATCTCCTCTCCCTCCATCCACACAAGGTTTTTCTGTCATTTCATCTCCTTACAACTCAAACAAAAATTTTCTGTCATCTCATCTCACCCTAAACAAGGATTTCTGCTATCAACATCACATCTCATTCACCTATAGCCAAACACCCACAAAGGTAGAATTGAATATAAAAAAAGAACCTCCAAGGTTTTATGAATTGTTGAAGGAAAAAAAATAAACTGCCACGTGGAATCTTTGCAGGAACGGGCCTTTGTTCTTGGCAGTTGAATAGTTTTTTTTATTTTTTATTTTAAGAGATTATAACATGAGAAATATTTAGGTCAGGTTGGACATGACCTAAATTTTTTTTTTTTTGAGATACGACTTGACCTAAATATTAATACTCACTTGTGTATGCTAAGCTTTTTATAAATATTTTTAGTTGTATAATAAAATTATACGGTATTCAATATGCTATATATATCTACACTTTCATTTCTAAAGATTATAATTTAATTTGGAGGTGGTTGGTTAGAATGAGAGAGAAATAAAAGAGAAAGCATAGTGCAGAAAGAAAGAAAAATGATATATAATGCCGTTTGAAAAATATATATGAATATTTTAACCAGAAAAAGGAATTTATGGTTTGGAGCACATTCTCCCTCCTCTATTATATTTATAATATAAATTTTAAAATAATTCATTTTTAACATATAATTTTTTATCATTGATAGAACTCAATTGGTGATACAACATAATTTTCTATAATGATATAACTCAACCAAAGATAAAATGTAATTTTCTATTAATTATAAAATTCAACCAATGATAAAATATAATTTTCTATCACTTATAGAATTTAATCAACAATAGAATGAGTCTACACTAATTTAATTTTATCACAGATAGAACTCAAACTATGATGTAACTCAATTTAGATTTTTTTTTACTACAAATGAATTGATTTTTTTTTTCTGGAAGAACAAATGAATTGGTTTTGATTTTGTGTTGTAAATGAAAATATTTTCATCATTTTTTTTATACATGCAAAATTCCCTTTTAAAATGATTTCTTTTATTTATTATTTAACGGAAATTGTTAAATTATGTACATTTTTTGTAATTAAAGTTACCAAATAAAAGAAATATATTAATTCAAATAATCAAATTTCATTTAAATAAGAAAAGAAAAAATAAATCAAATTATATATATAAAAAGAATTAAGTTTTAAAACTCAGACTAAGTTGAATTACAATAAAATCTATTTAGTTTATTGAATTGTATATTGTCAAAATTGCATGTATATTGTTTCAAAATAAAAAATAAAATTGCACACACACTCGATCAATTTTAAAAGTAAAAAGATTGTAAATATTATTTAAATAGAGTGATTTATTTGTCTAAACAATATGATCTATTTTATAGAAAAAGCTTATAATAAATATTTCATTTTAAAAGATACGAATAAGTAATATAGACATTGATAAATGAGTTAAGATAGCATAGTTGGTAATAGGTTGCAGTCTCATTCTAAATGTTCCAAAAAAATGCAGGTTCTTATTTTTCTTGTATTTTCATTAAGTTCAGGTATCTTCCCTGATTTATTGACTCCTCTTATGCGTATGAAACTTTATATTAATTTATCGGTTATAGTCAAGTATTAATTTCCCTGGAATTTAACCTTAACAAAACAGTTGAAATGTTGAATCAATATTTTACTATACTAAGAAGAATATAATTTGCCCACTATTTTACTATATTTATACATCTATGTTGTTTTAAAAAAATATATATATATATTTATACATCTATGTTTGTGTCTTTTAGAAAATACATTGATGTGTTTGTGCTAGTATAAATCATTTACCATATAATTAATTTTTCTATAGGAGATGTAATGTTGCAACTTCTAGATTGAAGATATGTTTTAAGTATCGATATTCAACTCATTTTGACATTTATAGTATAATAATCTTAACATTGGAGATTATTCAATTTAATGAAAAAATTTACAACAACGAATATAATTTCAACACATTTTTCTAACTAACTAAAAAAACACGCATCTAAATTATATACTCAACATTTTTAATTGTTGTGCAACATGTGTAACAACAAAGAGAATGATCAATGGCATGGCTTGCAACATATTAAAAGATTAACATATTAAAAATTTATTGAGTGTGACTTACAATTTTTTTTAACAGCCTTATATAGTTTGTTCGAGATAGTAGACATCTGGGTAGACATTTGTGAGTAACACTCAATGACATTCAATTTAATCTTTAGTCTAAAATAATCGTTAGGGTGTGTTTGTCCCTCCGTTTATTATAAACAGTAGTTACCTAAATCTACGTGTCCGTTCATCTAAATTTTACATATATTACTTTTTGTTACATAACCAGCCCCTCAAACACTGTTTGTCATAATCCCTATTATAATAACTTGTCTCTCAAACACCATTTATCATAACTTCCCGTTTATCATAACCCACCGTTTATCATAACCTTTCATATATCATAATCAAACCGGTACTCCAAACACACCCTAAAAGGTTGTTATTAGTTATGCATGTGTTTTTTGTTTGAGTTTGTTTGAGTTCAAGGACATTTGGATGAAAATATTTAAATCCCATGATTTTTTATTTTAATTATGAAGGTCATACATACATCATATCACTTTAATTATGTTATTGTTGTCACGTTTGACATATATACAACTCAATTAAGAGATTCATATAAATAATTATTCATTATTTTTAATTTATCTAAATCCATATATAAAGTATTGAAGATCACGTCAATAGAGCAATAGCTTAAATGACATTGTTGTACACTTAATGACCTTGAGGTCATAGGTTCGAGTCTTCCTCCAATTGTTGTAATCTCAAAAAGAAGTATTGAATATCACATATTGGTGGACTTCTTAACCTTTTAAGATACTGGCCGGCGATTTCTTAGAGTGTAATCGATACAATAAAAATGAAATTTAGATCTAATCATCAATGGGTTAACTCAAAGTAGTACTATCGAATAGAATTTCGATGCCATTTTAGTCCAATGAAATGAATACATTTACTTATTTCTATCTCGAAATATTATTTGAAATTCAAACTATCCAGTACAATGTAATCTTGAATTTTTTACATGAAAACAAATTGTTGAGCAATCCCTTGGTATTTATCATATTGATGAAACCATTCCACCAAAGTTAGAGAAATTAAAGAACTTTCCTTTTCGCAGACCTATTTCCTTAGCCCCATTTAATATCAATCCCCTTTTTTTGAAACAATCAATTCTCAAACAATTGTTTGGTAAATTTTCACCCTCATTCTAAAGAGATGGGAGAGTATATATATTGTGTGGGTCACAAATTCAATAATTATTTGTATTGATATCATTTTTCTCTCTCATAAAGTTTGACCTGTCTCTCTCTATCTTTCTCCCTCAATTTTAAACTTTGGATTTTTGTCAATCATTCAACTTTTTATTAGTATAAAGATCTAAAGATTGCAAATTGCCCACATAGCCAATGACTGCGCTAACAAAAAAGTATTAGATAGAACCAAAGTTTCATATCATACTAAATTTGTAATGAGAGGAGTAATTTATTAAATTTATAAAAAGTGCGATCGTTTATCACAAGTGTTTAAGGAAAAAGGAATGGAGGAAAATGATTATATGTCTTTGAGATAAATAAAGTAATTATGAGAAAAATAAAATAATGAATATGATGGGAATGAAAAATAGTGATGTGAATATATGAAAAGTTGTTGGGGAGAGAATAAAAAATAGTTGGGAGGAAAATGAAAAAAATGTTTTTAGAAAATGTGATTATTGAAGAATGATTTCGAGTAGCCCAAATATGGGAAATCATCTCCATTCTCATTCTCATCCTTATTTTTTGTAGCCTAAACACTCCTACAAGTAAGATTTCTTTAACACTTTGTAAGATGATATCTTTTTTAAATTAATCAATTTATTTTAGAATGCACAATGCATTGTGCCATAGGTTAGTATTCCCATCTCTTTGTTGTTGTTCTCTTTAAATGTTGACATTCTAAAATCATATATAAATTTCTTTTTATTTGTTTGAGTATATATAATGAATAATCTTCGTACTATGTTAAATAGCATGATGTTCTATTTTAAAATTAATTGATATTAAGAATAGTAGATCGCCAATCATATAAAGATTGCAAGACCTTCTTATTATCCGAGGATCCAAAATAAATCTCCTTAGTTTTTATATGTATAGATTGCCCGTATGTAGTAATGTCATAGACTAAAAATCATGGATAATTTAAAGGTAAAGATGTGAATTATTATAATGAAAATTAATTTTTCAATGATTTTCTTAACATTTAAATATCATAGGTACGAAGGTGACGAATAAAATTGACAATCTAACTAAAAAGGAAGATGAAGAACAATTGTCCCAAGTTTGTTTTGAGTTACATATATAAAACGAAAAAAAATCTTTCATTTAAATTTGAATCATCTCCTATAAATTTTTTTGTTATATTAAGAGATTAGGACTATGAGAAATACATAATTTTGTTCAGTTTCCTGGTAACTACGATATTCACTCTATTTCCTTATTGTTATATCAACTTTAGGGAGCTAGGTAATATATTATTCTACCTTTCAATTTCAATTTCAATTTCTTAATCATGAATATATATATATATATATATATATATATGAAAGATTCCTTAACAAAAAAAAGTGAGCTATGCAATTACTTCATCAAAATATACAAAATATGCGCAAGTTTGTCATAACACTCTTAAATCATAAAAAAACATATTGTCTAACTCCTTGAAAATTATGTTGTATAAATTGATATGAGTTTGAAGAACTGTTATCGCCAACAAGAATAGTAAATCAATATCATCAATGTACGTTTCATGACCAAAAAGTCATGAGTCCGAATAATTACACCCAAATTGTAGTAGAACTAAAAAAAACGGTTATCTGAACATATATTTTCATTGTAGATTTTATTATTTGAAAAGTTTTGTTTTGAAAGTACATATAATAAATGGCAAGGGAAAAGAAAGTTTGGTAGAGTAAATGAAAGAAGACATAGGCCTACAGGATATGAGGATCTTGGGTGGAGCTTCTTCTCACTAACACATTACCTAACATTTGATGGAGAGTAGGGTTGGGAAACTTTGAATCTAGGCTACCTCTTATTGCTTTCCTTAATGGACTATTTGCATGCCTATACCTATAGTTTTTTCTTTTTCTTTTTTTTGCCTCCACATTCTTTCCCCCCAATTTTCATTAACATAATTAAGTTGGATTAACAAAGTTATAGTCCATTTTCAAATACTAAAAATAAGTTTCAAATTGTTAATTAACATTTTTTTTTAGAAAAAGAAGTTGTTCATTTGTAGATATCTAGTTGACTTAATATTGTCTCATTCCATACTATCCCATTTATCCAATACCTAAACCAAACGACAAAGTGAAGATTTATAATTGAACTCATTTATAAGTTTTGAACCTTAAAATATTTTAGATGCTTGAAGGTTCTACTATTCAATATTTTTAATAGACTTAAATTATCTTTAATGGCAGATCTAGAGGAACTAAGTGTGCCATGACCTATCAAAATTTTAGACCTAACATTTTTTTTATACATAAATTTATTCACACATGAACGCGAAAGAAGTCTCTATTGATGTACCTATATGACAACATTTAGTACCACATAAATTTTGTATAAAAAGGGGGGGTGGGGGGGGGGGAACAGTTTATGTGATAATAAGTTGGCATAAGTTGAGAGTTCCTTTCCATTCATGTATAAAGAGGTATTTTTCAATTTTTTTTATATTATTTATGACATGCATTTATGATGTTACCCTCTAAATCTTTGATTTTGTAAGCTTTTTATGTATATATATTCCACCATGTTCTGATCCCTCCAAATATTGTAATTTATATATTTTTTAATATTATAAAAGTGGAGCTCCCAAAATAATTTAAATTTAGTCCTTTAAAATAACTGTTTTTTAGAACCACCCCTCCAAATCACTCTTTGAGGGCTAAAAACTTATTCAATCTTTTCATTGAACTTTTAATAATTTATTGTTTTTAAAGTTTGTTTATAGCGGTGAAATTTGCCCTCAAACAAATGAAAAGTGTCCAAAACTATTGAACTATATTCATGTAGGCAGAGTAAAAATATTTATGTCAAATAGGTTTGTTTTTTTTTAAAAAAATCTGATAGTTTAGAGTATATTCTAAATTAAGTGTTGTCAATAATCTCAAACTGTGGATCTCTTAAATAACATACCTTAAAATCTGTAGTTTCAACCGTTAGACTATCCCTCAAGAATCATGTCAAATAGATATGTTGACTTATTTATTCATCGTAATTCATGAATTTATATACATTCAATTCCTAAACGTATACTTTTTTGTAGCTCAACAATATAATTTTAAGTGAAAATTTAATTGTATGACTTTTTCTTCATTATTATTTTATAAGTAAACGATAGTTAAGCTATACCTTGATTGACATATATAATTTAACAAGTCAGTTCATTCAAAATCGTTTAAAAGTACTTAATTTTAGTTGTTAATTTCTAAAATAGGTATTATAGAAAAGATTACCCCTAGTAACCTTGGAATTAAAAAATAATCATAAACTAGTATATAAATCTAAAAAACAAAAAAGACATAATTAATTATATTGACATTAACTGGCTAGGTCAAATTCTTATTTTTGAATTTTTAGTTACACTTGCGCCACTAAAAATAAACATATAAAAAGTTAAAATTCTCAACCTTCCTCTTTCCTGTACTAGTTTTTAAGTTCCACTAATGCTTTATTTCGGAATCATTACGAGTTTGGGATTTGTAGAATTTGATGAAAAAGCATGAATGATCATTTTGTTTTAAAAGATTACAACAGAATATAAGAATTCGAATCTAGACCTTTTAATTATTAGATATACACAAATATTATTGAACAACTATTTTTAGGATTGAATTTAAAGTAATCACTTATTTCAAAATTAATTTCTCATGAATTTATTTGATATTTAAATATTATAAACTCAGGTGATTATGTTCATAATTAAAGATTGTTTGAAATGGACACAAATTGATTTGGAAACAAACTTTTAATACACAATTTTGACCTTAGTTAAAGGCCAAAACACACAACAAATAAAATTAAAGGCCTATGTGTCATAGACATAGAAGAGAACTAGGCCTTTTTCTTGGATCTCAATATCAAATATAGAAGCTTTTTAGGCATGCCACACTTTCTTTCATTCCCCCTCCTTTATCTTAAAATTTAATTATAAAAAACCCCCTTAATCAAATCATTAAAATTATCTTAATTTAATCATTTGAACTTTTAGAGTGTTGGAGAATCGAGACCGTGTAGCTTTACATATGTGAAGTCGAGTTCACACTTAGGGGCCGGAGACCTCAAACTATCTATTAATCAAGTTCGTATGATATGATTTAATGTTTATGTAACATATACATTGAAAATCAATGGATATTATTGCATGAGTTAGTGACACAATGTTTTCAGTGTTTGATTGTAAACCAATTTAACACCAATGTCACAAATTCGAGGTCGAGAATCGATTTTTGTCCCTCTACCCCAATATGCACTCAAAAAAAAAAATCAATAGATATTTAATGATTCGAGAATAAGGGTTTTAAACAAAAAAAGGTCGAAAACAAGAATTCTAACTTTCAAATGTTTAAAATTCTTAAGTAACATACTATTTAATATTCATACAATGATTTTATTATTTGATTATAAATTGAAGACTATCGTCAGGTTCGATCTGAAAAATTGGTGTTTGTTCCCCTTCTCCAATATGTATTCAAAAATAAAAATATGATTAAGATATTATCAAAAAATGGAGTATCTCACCCCATTGTTATTATAATTTTAATCGATGTTGATATTTACTTTCCAAGACCTTCATTCATATAAAAAAAAAAAGATTAATATAAATTTTCCACGGTACTTGGAGAGAAGAAAAATGAATTCTTAATGCGATTTGTGCATAATCTTTTTGCCCAAGCAAATCATTGCGATCATGTGTGTTGTTCATGTATTGTGCTTTTTAAAAAAAAAAATATTTATAATCTAATAAAAATTTATTTCTAACTTTTTTAACTTTCGGCTCAAAACAATTAAACTTTACTTTTCACAATGAAAGTGAATTTCATACTTAACATTATTTTGGTCGGTTGGTCCTAACATTATTATTTTTACGAGCATGGCACTATCTTCATCCATTTATCGGCCGAATTCAATCTAAACAATTAAATCTTATTTTAATGACCCGTAAAAAAAATCGTTTCTAAAGTTAAAAATATGTTGTACATTAGTTATTTTATATCATGGTAAAAGTTATTGTGTGAATTATGATATTGGAGAAAATATTTTCTCTATCAAAGCAATTCATTCTTAATTTTTTTTTTTTTAGTTTAATAAATTTGGGGTTGAGATTAGAAACGATCTGGGACTTATACCACTTGACTATTGCGGGTTTCTTAAAATTCCTTAAAATAGTTTTATCCTTAAAATATAATTTATCATATGTTTTGGTGTCTATATTTTTATTCCATTTGAATATGCTACCAACATCTTCGATTATACGATTTAAATTAAACAAAAACTTAGATTATACTTTTACCGGCCTAGAACTAAAATAAACATGGTAGCAGGTCAAATTACATTATTTGTAGGACTCATATAGGGTTTATTATAATGCAAGCGCGTTAGGTGGAAGAGTTAAGAAATTTTAGATAAATATATTTACCATTATTTAATTAATTGGATTTTTTTTTTTTTGAAATGATTGATTGGGGATTTTTTATGAATAGTAAAAATGATAAAAACACTAGGGATCATTTCAGCATTTTTAATAAAAACGAAAGATAGAGAAAATTGATTCATTTGCTTTAAAATGATAGTCATCAAATTGTCAAGTTTTAATTAAGTCAATCAAATCAAAATGATTTTTAAAACTGAACGTATGATAGTGTTGAATTGAATAATCAGTATCAAACAATGAAATCATCGTAAACTAACTTTTTAAAAATTTAATTAAACACTATTATAAAAATTGAACTTTTTGAGAGATCTAAAGGTTACTTTAGTCATTCATATATGTTATTATTTTAATGCTGAAAAGGTTGTTTACGACCAACAAAGATGTAGTTTAATTAATATAAATGTATACATATAAATTATTATTATTATTTCAAATTCTGGCCCATCATCATCCAGTTTAGAGTGCGACATTGATGTTGCTGAGCTATTCCTCTGATTATTGTTGAATTTATATATAAAAGCGTGTGCATGTTTCTCTTAAATGTTTGAATAAGATGCAATTAATTTATCCAATGGTTTTTAATTTGAAAATAGTTTAGGTCAGATTTGGGTATAATTTATTATTTAATAAGTATATTTAATCATTTTAATTTTATAAATAAGAATTTTTCTTTTTTGAAATCTAAATAAGAATATTTGATTTAATATTTATATAAGACTTGAAATTTACTTTTTTTAAAAAAAAAATTGAAATTTAACCCTACAACAATTCATTTATCATTTATTTTTTCTTATTTAGATATCTATCCCATGATTGGATTTAGGAGTTGGGAGAGGAGAGAAGAAAACATTATCATAACCCATGTTTGTTTTTTGTACATAACATCTTCTTTCCACTCTTCCTTAACTCCTCATATTCCATCAAACATGTTTAATCCTATCAAACTTCAAATTAAACTTTATTACAATAAAAATTAATATAAAATAAAAAATCTTCTCTCTTAAACACCAATTTTTAAATAATAATAATAATAATTGAACATCCCTTTTCAAAACACAAATCCAAAAAAAAAAAATTTATAATATCTCCTCTCTAAATAATCAATTTCCAAACAAATATTTCATTCTTTCAAATCACTCCAATTCTTTTCCTTTTCTCTCCAAAATCCTATCACCTCTTGCATCGTACTTATATTTTTATAAAGTAAATTAAAATTTGAAAAAAAAAAAGCAAAAGAAAATAAATTTCCAAAACTTGTTTTTATTTTTTAAATTTATTTAGCATTCACATGCTTGTAGTTAAGATGCAATGCATTGTCTAAGAAATTGGAGGAAAAATAAATTTTAATTTTAAAAATAATAAATAATAAATAATAAACAAAATGGTTATCACGAAACCTTAAATTTTACTGAATTGAATTTACAACAAACAATAAAATCATCAAGGTAGATAGTGAATTTGTAACTTCCTTTTGTTACAAGTTGTTTAGGGTATAAAATACACACATTTATTTGTTATATAATTAATGTATTATTTGGTGAAAATCACATAATATACATTTGTTGAGTTCTTATCAATAAAAGAAAAATGTAAGACGGGTCTCAGATTTGCATGATGCCAACAGAGTGGTATCTATCAATGGGTGGCAGTGATCGGTATTATCAGATTACTGACTCCCAGCAGCATTATACATAATTCTTAAATTCATTGTATAAATTACTTCCAATAAATAAATATTTCATTAAAAATATATCCAACTAAACAATCAAAAAAAAAAAACCCAACCAAAATTATTGGTTATCTGGTTTTGTGTTAATTATTTTGCACTCCACAGTCACGTGTTCGATCTTTAGAATCGGTATTTGTAATTCTCCTCCTTTAATTTATACTAAAAAAAAAAACCATGCTGTGGATATTTGAATTTCTGATTGGTGATACGGTGTAAAAATCAATTGAGATATGTAATAAGTATTTCATCGACTAACAAAGTTTCATTCAAATTGAAGAGTTAGGAATAAATTGGTAAAAATTCTCGTTTGGATAAAGTATTATAAGTGATAAAATAAATGTTTGTTTGAATAGAAAGATTATGAGAGGAAAAATAAATACTTCATTTGAATTGTGGTGTTATAAACATATGAAATTATTGAACTGGAAATAATCGATTGAAGTTATGGATGTTTTATGAAGATATTTTGGGGTTATTTTGAGGGGTAAGTTGAATTGGAAAAATATTTACAATACTAAGTAAAAAATATATATATTTAGCAATCATAATCCTACCGTACACAAATTATACGATATAATTGATACATAATATTGTATTAATATACAGTAATAACATGCCAATAGAGTAATAGCTCAAGCGGCATCAGTGTACGCCTAATGACTTGAAGGTCATAGGTTTGAGTCTCCCCCCACCCCCAATTGTTGTAATCTCAAAAAAAAAAAAAAAAAATATACAGTAATAACATATAAATATTGTATTAATAATACAAAATACTATATTAATACCCTAAATTATACTTGATGATGAATATTAATTATATTGTATATTTGACTATGGATAAAAAAAAAATCAAATTTGTCAAGATTCACAATTATTTTGTGAAATTGGACTAACTATTACAATTTCACTTTATTTAAATATGATGTTAGACCAATATTTGAACAAACTATCTTTTTTTATTAGATAATATAGAATTACACTCAAATTAATTGACACGGAATAATGTCTCACATCACTTATAAATGTTTGTTGAACTTTCTATTTTTTTAATTATAAGACAATTATAAGATTTTAATACTTGTGATCACTATTTCAACATTCCAAGTCACATCACATTAAATAACAAATTAATTATGATATATTTGAATATATATCATAATTAATTAAATTTTTAAGACCTCATTTGATAATTATTTTTTGTTTTTTATTTATGAAATTTAAGTTTACAACAACACTATTTTACTATACATTTTTCCTTATTGGGATATCTGTATCTCATCTATATTTTAATAAACAAAACCAAAATTTGAAAACAAAAAAAATAGTTTCCAAAAGCTTGTTTTTGTTTTTGAAATTTGGTTAGAATCCACTTACTTGCTTAAGAAAATGTGAATATATTATTGTATGAAAGATGAGCACATAGTAGAAAATTTGAATAGAAATAAACATAAATTTCATAAACCAAAAACAAAAAATCAAATAGTTATGAAAGTGAGCGTAATTAATTAATTTATCAAAAACATGCAACTAATCTCAACTAAATAAAAGTCAAATAGGATTAAGTTTTTAATTAAATTTTCAACAAACGATTAAACTATATGATCACTACCAAACCTTTGCTAGATTTAGGGGGTGTTTGGGCCACCAAAAATAAGAAGGGAAATGGGAAGGGAAATGATTCCCCGTGTTTGAGCCATCAGGAATCATTCCCTCCATAATTATGTTTTTCAAAAATCACTTTTTTCATTTTCTCCATAACAACTTTTTATTCTCCCTCGAATAGCATTTCATACATCACTTACTATTTTTTACTCACATCATATTCATTATTTTATTTTTTTTCATAGTCATTACATTTATCTCAAACACAAATAATCATTTTTCTCATAATCATTACTTTCACCTCAAACACAAATAACCATTACTCCCATAATCATCTCCCTCTATTCTCCTCCTCATTACCCCAAACACCCATTAAAAATTCTTAAACAAACTCGGTGACGGTAACGGTGAAGTTAGCAATAGCATCGCCGGCGAGGTTGACGTCACGTGACCGAAGTCTGACCGTCGCAGCAGCCGAATGAGACGATCACGTGGCAGCAAAGGGGTCCACAAAGAGACAGTTTGCACTAATAGAGAATCGCCATGTGGCCCCCATCTACAAAAGCCAACGTAAATGACCAAAACGACCCTGACATCCTTCGAACTGACGACCCTCTGCAGAGATCACGCGTACACCGAAACGACGACCCCCCGGCCCTCAGCTTTCGTTAAAGGTTTTGATTTGACGGTGAGGGGTACTTTCGTCATTCATTCTTCTGACACGTGTCACTCCTCTCCTTCCTTTTTAACAAAACACGAATTCCCCTTTTGTGGAAATATTTTATGACTGCAGTTTAAGCCTTCCACTTTTGAGATACCTTTTATTGGGTCCCCCAGGCTGATCCTTTAATCTGGACCGTTCGTTGGTCCCTCCATCGAATGGCAATCCAACCGTCAGGGTTCCATCGCAACGGAGTTTAGATTTAAAATGTGAAACCTGTTTTTCTATCATATAATGACGTAATCTTGACTGGTATAGTTGATTAAATGGATTTCATGATCTGAAAATTTCTTTTTGCTGAAAGACTCATGATCTGATTTTTTTTTTTTTTCATTTCCTCCCAGATAATGATGTCACTTCGATTTTTACTATTCTGATACCTTTCTTATTGGCTAAATTTTTCAGAAAATTTATTGCCCATCAGTTCATAAATAAAAATGTAGAAAAAGAGAGAAAAGAATGAATAATTTCTCGGCCCATAAGCCCATCAATGGCCCAATTAAGAGAATTCAACCAACGGCCCAAAAGGCAAGAGGCGTATTTTGAAAGGAAATTAATTCACTATATTGGTAAAAAAAAAAAAAAAAAACTACTAAATTGGTTTTTTTTTTACCAAATCATATACACTTTTTATATCCAAACACAATGTTGTTTAATTTGCACTAAAAAATGGAATATCTGTTGAAAAAAGACCTCCACAAAGTTGGAAAAGAAATTAGAAAAATTTAAGTTGAAGGAGGGAACGATCATGTCCCATTATTTGATAGGAGGAATATATTCATATTTATTTGCTTCCGAAAATAAAGGCGAGAAATTGCCGAATCATCCATCTTGGTTTAAAAAAGAAAGAATATAGTGTGTTGAATACTTGTGGATCACCAAAAATATAGGTGAATGAAACAGTGATATATAATGTGGGAAGTTTATAATAATGGTTGAATATAAATTCCCAAATCTATATATTCTTTCATCAATGTTGGAAAGTGGTTTGATAGGTCTCTTCTTGCCCCTCTCTTTCGGTTGAGGCTTTGTAGCTCCATTAAGCTATCTCAAAAGCATATTTTATCCTTAAATCTTCTAAAACATAAAAGCCAAATTATTTGGCGTTGAACAACATAACACCTATCCCAATCATCTTAATACTATATTCTCTCTTTTATATGAGTTAAAAATCAACTTGAAAAATATTTGATTTTTTATGAAAGGTGGTACACTTTTCTTACTTTCACGTGACCCATCATTTAATGCCACAAAAATTTTGTTTGAATAATATTAAAAAGATTAAAAAAATATTTTTGTGCCGCATACATCTTGGGCTCTTTGGAGTTCCATCTTAAAATTGATGGAACTCATATCTATTATAATGTCATAAATGAGTCTTGAACCCGAAATCTTAAAGGAAACATACTTTCAAAACTCAAGTCTTCAACCACCATGTCATTCCTTGGGACCTTAATAGTTTCATTTTAAAATATGGTCACCGGTTTTTGTTTTTTATGTTTTTTTAAGTTGAATTACAGTTAGAACGGTTGAAATGCACTAGGGAAGTATTGGTCTGAAAAGTTCGAATCCATTTGCCAAATATTTGTTGTTTGTTAACCTAAAAAAAAAAGAGTCTAATAACAAATTTTAGGAAAATAAGAAAATTTTAAGGTTTAGAAAAGAGTAGAGTGACCTAATCGTCAAGAGGAAATTTTGAAGCTAAGAGGCAAAGTATGCAATTTATAGTAGTCACCTACCTAGAAAATACATTCCTACTAATATTTTTAGCATCCAAATATTTTATGATTAGACAGTATATTCTTTGATATCTCACTCGCTCATGTAGTCATAAATAAAAAAAGGAAAACAATATAGGAAGAGAGCCCAAATTCGACTAGTTTCTATAAATTGGGACAACTAGGCAAATGTCTAGATTTTGGATAAATATTAAGAGAATGTCTAAAATATCTTGGAGTTTAAATAAATGTCTTCTTTTAAATGTGAAAAATTAATTATTAATTTGTAAATAAGAAATGGACAATTATACCCATTTACTTAATTTTTGTTTTTTTGATAAAAATATCACTTGAAATCATTTTCTCTCTCTAACAACCTTGAGAAAATTTTTAATAGCATTTTTAAATAAGTCTTTAATCAAAAGATGGAAATTTTAAATTTATTTTCAAAAGATAAAAAAGAAAGTATATTGTTAATTATTTGAAATTATTTTTCGAAAGATTTGAGATGAGCAGTTAATCTCCATAACAGTATACATGGTCCACGTGAATAACAAGTAACAAATATAAAGTGAATTCACTAGCAAACCACTGCAAACTATCTCTTGCATACGGACGCTGGATGTGAAAAATGCATGCTTAGCATAATTTTTTGGTGTTGTAAGTGTATGCTACTACATAGATTTATTTATGTATATTCATCCTTGTTTTTGCATATTTTGTTCCTGGTTATATACCATGTGTACCAAAACATACTGTCATGATTTCAGCTAGAACGCAACAGTTTGTCTTTTGTTCTTGGTTATATACCATGTGTACAAAAACATACTGTCATGATTTCAACCGCTTTTGCATCTTTTTGTTCTGGGTTATATACCATGTATACCAAAACATACTGTCACAGTTTGTGTACACACCGTTTACTAACCCCGCACTTCTCTATCTTCTATTACTGTCAGCCTTATAGTTGTAAAGAGAAAGGCTAGACACTTGTATCTAGTTTGAGACCTGGAGTGAAGGTGGATAAAAATTGGGATATTGTGGATCCGATGTCAACACATTTTGTGGTGTAATTTGAATATACATTCGCGTTGTCCAAACTCCGTTAAAAGCAATTGAAATCGGCGTCGCTTTTATTGATGGAGAAATACATGAAAATCAAACAAAAAACTTGTGAATACCTCCACTCAACGGAAGTGAGATCCAACAAGACTCATGAAATATCTTGGGTGCGCAATTGTATCCCCAATCTCCAAAAATCAAAATCATGAATAAAAAGTATGGGTGGGAAAGAAATCATGAACAAAAAGTGTGAGTGGGAGTGAGAACGAGAAAGAATGTTACAAATGTTGGATGCAAGTTGAAAAATGAATAAAAAGATCATTTGAGTTGTCATGGAGAAGACGATCAAAGACTATTTGACAATTACTTGCTGTTAAATAAAAAAATATTTGACAAAAATAATAAATAAATTAAATAAAAATTTGAAAGATATTAAAAAAAAAATATATGAGTTAGTTATATGAAAATATTCTCTCCTAAATTTGAGGGGTTAGTCCGGATAAACAAAACGTTTAATTACGTTTTGTAATTAGTAAATATATTTAAAAAGAAAATAAAATCAATGATATTATGAAGATATTTTAATTATCCATGTTACTAATTTTTAATTTAGTACCCATTTAAAGTCTTAAAAAGTTTAGATATTTTTTTAATTATTTTTTAGAAAATAGTCATTTACTACTATTTTTCAATTTTTTTTTCTTTGTGACTTTTCACAATAACGGGAAAAGGTCAATTTATTCTCGATTCAACGACCTTACCATTACTGTTCCAAGATTACGGCTTCAATGTCTGAGTTCGGCCCAAATTCGGTGGGCCTAGTTGAAAGATTGTAGAGAGCCCATTATAACTATATACCTTTTTTCATCTATTACTTCTTTCAATACTTATGCTTGCATAACCCAATTACGTAAACTGGGCCCATACATTTTATATTAACATGTAGTGTAAATATCTCTTTTGAATTTATTAGAGAAAACTAGGTAAATATCTAAAATTAGAAACTATTTCAAGAAAATATCTACACTTTTTTAAACTTTTAATAAATGTCTACTCTTTAATTTAAAAAATAAATTTTAAATAAGTAAAATGGACAGTTATACCCCGAAATTTAAATCCATTTCTTTTTTTACGTACTATTGTAGATATTGACTTTTTGTAACAACCATTCAAACAAAATTTTACCAAATCTAAACAAACATCCTCAACAGAATTTCACCAAATCTAAACAAAAATCTACTCATATTTGAATATGAAATATTTATGAGCAGAATTTCACCAAATCTAAATAAAAATTCAAAAAATTGGTTTAAACAAAAAAAAATGAAAATAAGGATGAAATATACCACTTTAAATTTGATTTTTTAACCAACATTATTATTATTATTATTTATTGTTTGTAAACATACATAATACTACATACAAAACCCCCACTGAAAATCTATTGGTCGATGCATGTATTAAAAAGAGAAAAACTCACCTGAGGCAACTGTATCCTTTGGCTGTGTGTAGCTGCCCGTACTACTACACAGAATAATATATGTAGCAAATTGAGATCAGAGACTGGTACGTACCCTTTGGCTGTGTGTAACTATCTGTACATGTACTCAATCACATCAACCAATGTACATGTACCTTGTTAGCCCGAAATGCAGATTCCGTGTATCCACACTCTAATGGGAGTGGCCTGCTTATGGTCATCATGAACAACATCAATGGGGGCATGTGTGGGAGTCTGTGAACTTTCTGACCACCCAAAAGTTGCTACCCCTATAAACAGACGCATGAACGTACCAATTACAAGTCTCGTGGATGCATATTGTAGTAAACTGTGCCTCATTAGACTTTATGCTTCTAAACTTGAAGCTTATGCTCCATGCTAACTTACAAAGTGCTTCATTTAAACTGTCTTTGTTCGGAAATACTGGACCTACTTTCGTCACACCTGGCCCTAACAATGTGTCTGCGCTATACATATCTGTACGCATCGTTGTGATTTTAGCTATGATGCAACCGCCGGTATACAACCCTTTGCCAACGCCATTGAGCATTTACCGAACATCCCTATCTTCGATTATATCAATGACATTGCTTCTGACAAATACCATTTTGTAAAAGCATAGGCTGGAAATTTTGGATCTCTCGTTGAGTTCGAGTCGAGCACCAATGGATGAAAAAAGTTGAGATATTGTGCACCTTTAATTTGAGTACACATTCCCCATGTCTCATTGCCCATCAAATGCAATGGTAATATGATTTTTTTTCCATTGACATCGAGTTTTGGATCATATGAAATTGAGAAGCAGAGAAGAAAATGAAACTGACCATGTGTGAGGTGATTCTTAAACATAGTGGTTGATTATCCTAAATCCATGGGATAATTAGTTGAACCAATTTACTAATTTTTTAAAAAGTTACTTGATTCATGGGAACATAGTGTATTTTTCTTTTTTTAAAAAAATTCACATTTGTATGGAAAAATAGGTAATAGGGATATCATGGGAAGAAATAATTTATCTCACTTCCATGAATTTGAGTTTAGACATCAATTTAAACATAAAAAATGTGTAGACATTACCTTAAGATACTTCCTAATTTTAGACATTTAGTACCATTTCCCAATTTAATAACCACCGGAAATGTGAGTAGTCGAAACCATAACATCTTGATCACAATTACATGTTCTAGTTTGATTTGATTTGCATTTTTATATTCAAAATTATAAACTTTAAAAACAAATAAATAAAATATAAACTCAAGGGTCATGCCTGGGCAAGAAGTCGAGACAAGAAATGTGGGGTGTTTGTCTAGAGTGTAAAAAATTCCCTTCCCTTCAACCTCACTTTAACCCTTACCCAAAACAACTTTTTACAAATAAATTTTCTTTAGATTTCATTGAAACAACTTTTTTTTTTCTTCTTACGACTTCTTTTATTCAAATATTGTTTTTGTCCTATATACTCAGTCAAACATCATTATTTAAACTCAAATTTTCTTTCAACTTTATTAAAATTATTAAAGCGGAGGAAGCAGTAGAAATTTCATAACAATATATAAGAGATATGAGTTATTTCTCTATTACCAATTGATTTTAAAGTAGAATGTTATAATCTCATATTATCGAATATGATATCATAGCCCATAACTCGAATGAATATTCAATCCAATAAAGGAAAAAATTAATATTTGATTCGAGATTCGTGAACCGAAAAAAAAGGTGATAATTCATTCAAATATCACTTTCAAACTATTCAATTTTTCTCAATCTAAACATGTGGAAGCATTTGTAAAGCTAAATTATAATTATTATTGCATATTGTTTTTACTAGAAATGCTATAATGTAAAATGGCATGAAACAAACAATTGGTAAATTGAATTGGGTAATGGTTATTACATAGAGAAGCAACGAGTAGAAGGGGAAGTTATATGTGAGATTCGAAGTGAAGGGGCAGAGTGAGGAAGGGCGGCGGGCTCCCATCTCCGGCGGGCGGCCGGCCGTGGAAGATTCTCCGGCACGACGGTTTCGAGGGAATTGAGCCGCCATTGCGGGCACATTCTTTCTTCGCTCCATTTTCTGGAATCGACAAAATGAACATTATTATTATTATTATTATTTCCCATTTCCAAACCGCCGCATTCTCCGACCATTTGCAGGGCTATTGCCGCTCCGGCCACCCCCAAAACGCACCGTTTTTGCCAACTTCCTTTTTTTCCATCATCATTCCTGCCCAAAATTAAAAAAAAAAAAAAACCAAAAACTAAAATTGGTTATCAATCCAGCCCAATTTTAAAATTATTAAGACTAGTTAGATAACTATTTGTTTTTTTATTTTTGGTTTATGAAATTTAAATTTATTTTTACTCTGCTTCATCTTTCTTACGATGTATCTATATTTCCTTTAAAAATAGGTGAATACTAACCAAATTTCAAAAACAAAAACAAGTTTTTGAAAGTTATTTTTTTTATATAAATTTTGATTTTTTTTATTAAAATATAGGTAAGATAGAGATATTAGAGAATATGAGATTCCACCTCAAAACCAATTGATAATGAAGAAGTAATTCATATCTCCATTTGTGAGATCTTAACAGTAGATATCTAAATAAGGAAGAAGGTACAGTAAAGTAATTTTGTAAACTTAAATTTCATAAACAAAATGATTATCAAACGGGGCCTAAAGTATATGGAACACATTTATGATAAAACCAACCTTTGGGATAAATGTGAACAAATAACCAAATTGTAGTTGGTAGATAAGGGGGATGAATGGGACTTTTCCGGCAACAGCGGCGGCGGCGGATTGAGGTTATTGAGGCAACATGTGGTGGCCATAGCCATTTTGTTCTGTTTCAATGGAGCTTGGGATTTAAAGAGGGAAGATATGGAGAGGTTAAAAAGGAGGAGAAGAGGCGGCGGCGGTTGGTGGTTAGCTTACGGTAGTTGAGAAGGACGGCAAAGGAAGTCCAGCAAGTTTAGAACACCAATTGGAACAAATTTTAGTTGACAATTTTCCATTGAATACTAAACTAAGATAAATTCAACGCCTTTTAAATGTTTTCTTTTTCTTTTTTGGGGGGGTTCAACTAAATTTTGGGAGGAAAGTAAACGAATGTTTTTATTTTTATTTATTTATTTATTATTTTTTAAGGATATGAAAATTGAACCCAATACCTCCCAATCATTGAGTGTATACAAATTTCTTAATTTAAGCATCTTTTTAATATTTATTTTATTTTTAAAAATTCAATAACAATTAGAGAATGTCAAGATTCAAACTTTGATTAGTAAAGCTCCGACCATTTCGGTTTTTTGTATTTTATTTTAAAAAATAAAAATTGCATATATTTGATAACTGATTTTAATTTTATTTTAAAAATTTAAAAATAAAAAACATGTTTAACGCGGTTGTTTATTCTTGATATTTTCGTGTTTTTTTAAAATCGAAAACAAAAACTTATTTTTAAAAGTTATTTTTTTTAGTTTTAAAAATTTTCAAACAAAAACTAAAATTGATTATCAAATAAATTTGTTTAAAAAAAAGTTAAGATGTCATTTGAACTCTCTTTCTTTTGCCAAAAAGACCAATAGTTTAGCGATATCCGTGTACAACTATTAACCATTAGATTCTTTTGAGAACCTATTTTTTAATTATAAATAGGTATTAAAAAAAAAGGTTAAAATGTTATTATATTCAATTTTAGTTTCTTAATCATAGTAAAATTTAAAATTAGCTAATATGATACGAATCTTGTTAACATTTTTTTCCTCAATAAATCATTCATTTTAAATTTAATTGGTGTTTGAGAGGAGTAGATCATTGATGATATTAGATAGGGGTAATAATAAAAATCGAAAATCGACAAAATCGAACCGAACCAACTAATTTATTACGGTTCAGATTTTTCACATAATATTGGACATATTGATTTTTTTTATTATAGAAAACTGAAAGTCATTGGATCGGTTTCTATTAGTAAAAACCAATAGAAACCGAACCAAACCAATATTGATTTTTTACTTTCATTTTTTTCTTTATATGTTAGTTAAAATTTTGATGGTAAATGACTAATTATTTTTTGTTTAATTTAATTATAAATTATGAGATTTTTTAACTAAAACAACATTAAAGTATGAATTGGAAATGAAATAGAAAGTAAAACAGTAAAAAAAATTAAACAATAGAGAACCGAATTGAAGAAAATCGAGTCAATGACTTTATCATTTATCGAACGTTGTTTTGGTTCCTCTCTTTGTCAAATCAATCGGAGTGGATCGTTTATCGATTTAGTCTAAAAAAAAAAAACTGAACTAATGGTTTTGTCTTTTATTGGACATTGGTTCGTTCTTCTTTTTGTCAGATTGATTGAATCGATTCGGGTATCAGTTTGACCTAAAACCGAAAAAAAAACCGAACCAATATTGTCCTCAATATTAGATGCCAAATATTGTGTCGTGCGGCAGGAAGGGTTGATTGCTTGCCGTCTACGAAGACATACAAAAAGCGTGTTGGGAAGCTTTTCTTTAGACAAGGACAGAACAGTCATCATCTCAAATTGCATTCAATCCCTCCGTTGGATATTTTTTTACTCGATAGATCTTTGTGAACTTCAATTTTACACCTTTTTTTATTCAACAATAATGGGACATTGTTTTATTTTAGTATATTGGGAGATGATATCATGATGGGGTGTTTGTTTACCATATTTAAGGAGGTTTTAGGTGGAGAATTTATTAATTTCTCCTTAAAAATCTACCTCAAAACGAGTTTTTAGGAATGTTTTATTTTATTTATTTTAAAAAATAATTCATCATTTCTAACCATTCATTTCTAATAATTTATTTATAAGTACTCAATCATTTATAATTACTCATTTCAAATCAATCAAAATAACTCATTTCTAACTCTATGTCCAAATAAGATTTTGACTCTAAATGTTCTATAGAAAAATTAGATAAAAATAAATTTTTTGCTACAATTTTCAATTTTTAACTACTTAAAATAACTTCTCAAACTAAATCTTCCTAATATATGCTAAACAAACACCCCCGATAGGATTTGAACTGATTATTAAAATTAAATTTCTGCATTTAATAGTTTTTTGATTCTTCATTCACATTAAGAGTGCACACTTCATAGAGTATAATATAGCTCTAAATAAGATAAAAGTCATGGAATTGAAATGAATTGCGTACCCATTCAAAAGTGAAATTGGTTTATGATCAATGAAGTAAACACTCAATTTAGAAATTTGTTCGAAATTGTTTCAAAAGAAAAAAAAAGAAAAGAAAAGAAAAGAAATTTGTTCGAAATTAAGATATCGTACACTAGTCTTTCAAAAAAGAAATATATATAGTTTTTAAGAAAAAAGAAAAAAAAAAGTTGTAGACGAATAAAACTTTGTAGTTTGTCACGCGCGCGTGGATGTTCCTCACTCTTCCTGTCGTCGATCTCCACAAATTTTCAGATCGAATCAAAACCCTGTTCGTAATCACAGCGTCGATTCCAGAATCAAGATCGGAGATAGAAAGTTAGGTAATCATGTCCACCGCCGCCGTGGTTGCACATTCCAGCTCCTGGGCTCGCGCTCTCATCCACATCTCTCCCTACACTTTCTCCGCCCTCGGCATCGCCATCGCCATCGGCGTTTCCGTCCTCGGCGCCGCCTGGTACCAAAACCTAACCCTAACTCACTACCAACTCTTCGCGTTTCTTCCGATCAATGTTTATTTCGTTTACAATTTCCTGATGATTTATGAGATTTTGACGCGCTTGCGGATTTGGCAGGGGGATTTACATTACCGGAAGCAGTTTGATCGGTGCGGCCATTAAAGCTCCTCGTATTACTTCCAAGAACTTGATCAGGTGAAGCCCTGACTCTGATTCATGATTTGTTCGTTTTCCTATCGAGATTGGATGTGTAGTTTAAGGTTATTTCTTATTGCTAGATTTTATCTAAGAACGACGAAAATCATTAGGTTTTGTAACTTTTGCTTTCATTCTGAATCAATTGGAGCGGAATTGAACTTGAGCTCAGTATTTTGTTTTTGAAAAAATTGCTTAATGTGTTACTGTAAGCTTACCTTCTAGCATCTGCATCAACCATTTCAATTGGACCAACAAATTCCATTGCTGATTCTTAAGCATTTAGCTACATTTGTCTGGTGATTATTTTGATTATGACAACTTGAATGTTGTGTTCTTTCAGTGTGATTTTCTGTGAGGCTGTTGCTATATATGGTGTCATTGTTGCCATTATCTTACAGACCAAGTTAGAGAGTGTATCAGCCTCTCAGTTATATGCCCCTGAGTCTCTAAGAGCAGGATATGCAATTTTTGCGTCTGGAATCATAGTTGGTTTCGCAAACCTTGTCTGCGGGTATTGATATCGCCCCTATTACTTGGTTTTTTCAATCTAAATCCTCAAATTTGCCTCCTTGGGTTCCTTTACTTTTGATTTTGATTGTTTGTTTTGAATATTTCCTGATGCTTTGTTTCAAGGCTGTGTGTGGGAATCATTGGAAGCAGCTGTGCGCTATCAGATGCTCAAAACTCCTCTCTCTTTGTGAAGATTCTTGTAATTGAGATCTTTGGCAGTGCACTTGGGTTGTTCGGAGTGATTGTTGGGATTATTATGTCAGCTCAAGCCTCTTGGCCTGCAAAGACTGGTTGATCTACCTCTTGGATTTCGAACACGAGATGCTCAAGTTCGATTTTGACGGGGAGGGTAACTCGTTTTTTTCAACCTTTGAGCTCTGCAGTTTACCCTTTCAATAGATAATGATATTCTTGTAAAAGTTAAGAATGGGACGTTTGTATGCTTCTTTTGATTGCTTGGGGTTCAATCCTCTTCCCATGGATAACCATTTCATCGTTCTGATGCTGGTATAAAGTATTATCCCTTTTGCCTTCTTTTTAATGGAAAATTACCTTTATATATTGTTCTAGTTCTTTGAAAACACTGGAAGTATTCAATAAGTTTACGGGAGGAAGCCAATGTAGTAGGATTGCTTATTTTCCAATTTGTGTAACATATTTTTCTTGCAAAGCTCTGCCTGTATTCACTTCTTGAAACTTTTCTGAACCAATGGTAATGTTAACCTTTATATTGATTGTTCCTTGGCTGGATAGTACTACCCCATTTGAAGATGGTCTTTTTAGCTTTTGCCCAATTTGAAGATAGTCTTTTTAATTTTTTAGCAAGAGTATGCTACTATCATAACTATCCTAGTTGACTTAGTGCCTAGTGGTCAAGAAGATTTAAAGAGCTAAAAGGTTATGCATTTAACACTTATCTAAAAAAAAAAAAAAATTTATGGATTTTCTTGACATCTAAATGTTGTTAGGTCAGACTCATGTGAAAATAATCGAGATGAGTGTAAATTAGTCAAAACACTCACACATATATATATATAAAAATGCCACTATCATTTGACATGCAAAGAAACTCGAAAAAAAATCATGATGAAAGTAACTAGGAAACTTGTATGTCTTCTCGGGAGTCTTTTCTTTTGTAATTTCAACAACAATTGCTTTTGTAATCTCCACTCTTTCATGATTATTTCTTATCCCCCAAAAAAGAGAAATAAGTTGCTTTTTATCTCCTTGAATCTAAATCACTGAGGATTGCCAATCAAGGCAGCTATTTATATCTAAACCTCCACGTAAAATCAAATTGAAGCAGAGGTCTCATTTAGTTGTGCAATATAGTTAGTTTGCACAAAACTCATTCCTGATTAATGATGCGAAGGCTGGAGTTAAAGCTGATTTCTTTCATATGGAGGAATTGTTATACTTTCTAAGCTTACAATGTATAGAGTACAATTAAATGTAGCCAGAGAGACTAAATTTCCAAGCCAAAGGCCTATGGTGTAATGAATCGCAAAGTCATGAATGCACTTAAGCTTTGGCTCTCTAGACATTCTTGACTATAGACTTCCTGGTTACGACAATTGAGGAACATCATTGAAGAAAGGAATGTTCTTCTGTTGAAGTTCTAGGCAGTTCTCTGGTGTAGCTACCTTCGGATCGAAGGGTTTGCGGTCAGGAAGATCCAAACCTTGTTTTATCCTACCCATATACCTAGAATGCAGGACTTGCTTCGAGCTGACGGGTAGCCGAATGGATTGATACTCTGCAAGGGCTGATTGTAAGTTCTCCACTCCCCATTTCTCTAGGCATTTTCCTAAAACAGCTGCATCTAATATCGACATGTTCGTACTTCTCAAGCCATGAGGAGTTGTGGGATGAGCTGCATCTCCAACCAATACCACATTGTCCCACACTAGTTGTTCCAATGGATTTCTATCATATATGACATTGACGAAAGGCTCTTTTGTTTCTTTAACGACTCTTGCGAACTCGGGAACCCAAACCTCCTCCGCTTGCTCATGCATCTTCCTCAACATCTCGTCGTGAACTTTCATTGTCATTGAGTTTCCCTGCATTTGTTTACGCACTCAAATCAACCAACCAACACAAACGAAAGAACCATACAATCTCATTTAGGCAGCTAATTACCTTGAGTTGTGGCTCTGGTTGATTGACATACCAAATCCAGTTGATCTTTTTCTTTGGAAGCTCATAGAGCACAACGTGAGTGCCAGATCCTAAATCTAAATACAAGCATTTCCCAAGATCAGGATAAGCCTTTCGGATGTCGATTATTGTCTCTGAATCCTCATTCTCAGAAAAATCAAGGACCCCTCTCCAAGCACAATAACCAGAATATCTACACAAGACAATGACAATGAAGTTGTGAATATGGACCTACTTAAAAGAAAACCATGGAATTAGAAATTAATGTTGATATTACCTCAACTGAAAGTTGGGGAGGAAACTTTGAAGAACAGAAGAAAAACAGCCATCAGCCCCAACAAGCAAATCCCCAACTATTTCAATGATTTCATCAGTTTGCAAAACCCTAACCGTTATCTTCACAGAAGCTTTGTCCTCAGAAGTGCAGAACGACAGAAAATGGTGACCCCAAAGAAATATATCAGGCGGAAGCTCGTTGAAGAGAAGGGCATGGAGGTCAGCCCAATGAGCTGCCCTGAAATTGAAATTCTCATCCCTAGTTAAAATCCACTTGCTCTTAGATCCCCCATCAGTTGCTTGATTCTATTCGAACACACAGAAACGACCCCAAATCTAAATTCACGAATGAACAAGCCCTAGATTCGTCAAGAACAGACAAATCGAAACGCTTGGAAAATTCTTACCTGATCGATGGTGAGGGGGAGGGTGGATCGGAGGAGGAGTTGAGGATTGGAAATCCAGGACTGAATGAGGCTCTGGGAGAGAGGGTCGAGGCCGAGGCCGGCGCCGGTGGAGGTTCCGGTGGGGGGAGCGGTTGTTTTCTCGAGAATCTGAGCATTCCAGCCGGCTTTCATCAGAGCGTGAGCGCAGGAAATTCCGGCGATGCTGCCGCCGACGATGACTGCTTTGGGGATTCTGTTCTTCTCGTCCATCGTTGATTGAGCTCTGTTATGTTACTGCTCAACAGAAAGTAGGATTTGAGATTTTTCCTCTAGAAATGGAGGTGGTGGGCTCGCACGTGTGGCTTGTGTAGCCTTTCTAATATTACCTTAGGACACAATTATTATTATTATTATTTGCTATAAAATGTGTTCACAGAATATCAATTTTTTTTTTGGTAGAGATTAAAATAATTGGAGGGAGAAAGATCCGAATTGAAGACCTTTAATATACATTAATGTCGTTGAACAATTTCTCTCGTGAACACATAATATTAATTTTATCTTAAATGATTTGTGATGCTTATTAAAAATTATTTATAATATTGTAGAATATTTATGATATTGTATTATATTTGTTGCACTAGTTGAAAGTTCATGAGTTTTTTTTAATTAGGTTTGACTTATTTTTGCATGAATTTCTTTTAAAAAGTTATATTTATAGAATTTTTTTTAGTTGTTTTAGTATACAAAAAAAAGGATTTCATAATTAAAATCATATTAAGATTTCATAAATTTTAAGTTAAAATAGAGTTTATGGTTTAGATGAACATCCACAAAATTTCCTTAAAAAAAAGTATATCCACAAAATTGTGGTTTTTTTAATGATAAATTATAAATAAAAGTAAATGATTTATTTTTTAAAAAAAATTATAGGTAAACGTGGAAATTATTATAGTTTAAAATTTTGAAACATAAGTAAAATCTATAGAAAATAGAGACATGTCAGTAGAGATGTCCATTTTTTTCATGGGGCCGGCCCCTGTGGGGACCGACCCTTATAGGGACGTTGAATCCCCGAATAGGCGGTGAATGGGGGAGTGAGTGGAGATGAAAAATTCCCTGCAACCTAAATGAGGATGGGGACGGGGAATGTATTCCCCATCCCCGTTTCTCCGTTACCTGCCCAGTTCATATTTTTATATATGTATTTTTTAATTTTTCTAAATACATTAATATATATATAAAGTAATAAGAATACTTATTTGGATTAATATTTTCTTTACCTAATTAATTATTTAATTAAAAATCAATTAGCATGTTTTTAATATTGAAAAAATTATCTAAGATTTAATGAATTAAGTTAACAATAGAGAAAGTTTGTAAAAAGGTTAAGAATAAAAAAAGAAAAGAAGAAGAGTTAAATGTAGAATAATTCCCTATAGGGAACTCGATCCCCATAATTTACCAATGGTGAATCCCCGCCCGTTCCCCACAAAATTTTATGGTGAATTTTGTGGGGATGGAGATTGAAATGAGCGGTGGGGATGGGGACGGTAAAGTCATCCTCGTCTCCACCCCACCCCGTCCCGTGGAAATCTCTAGACGTGTGCATAAAATGTCCAAAAATAAATCCGAAAATTGTTGGACGAATGGGCCGAAATGAATAATTGGACGAAGGCCCAATATCCGTATGAGATAAAGGAGGATTTGTACGCACAATTTCCAATTGATACGAGAGGCTCCAAAATCTCTGAGCTCTTCCTCTGAAATTTTTTGTTTGTTCTTTGATTGAACAACAATGGGGGCGGGGCGCGAAGTCCCGATTTCGCTGGACGGAGTTACGGACAAAAACTTGATGCAGCTCAAGAAGCTCAATACGGTCCTCTTCCCCGTTCGCTATAACGGAAAGTACTACGCCGATGTCCTTGCCTCTGCCGATTTCACTAAGCTAGGTCCGTTTCTGAACTGGATTCTGTATCTGCTTCTCTTCTCTGTTCTTTCATTTCTCCATTACGCCTTATCTGTTTCTCTATTCAAGCGTTCTGTTTGATTCAGCTTTGGATTTCACCATTTTTGTTCCCTTTCTGTTCTTTGAGCCAGTATACGAATTTTGAGTTTCTGTTTATTAGCATTGCTACCTTGCAGACTTTAAAAGCCAGATTAATGCGAGTTTTTTCAGAAAAATGATTGATAATCGAAAAAATAGATTAGAGGAAGAAAGGCCTTTTTTATTGTGGGAGTAAATGAGTGAAGGAATGTTTCGAGTACAATAACAATGACCTCTAGGTGGAGGATACATGATGATTAATGCTTTTTTTAGTACATATTGGGGGAGGGGGGCAAATACAGATTCTCGGGATCGAACGTGTGATGTGACGCTCGTGTTGAATTGGTTTACAACCAAACAATGAAGCCATTGTGCCACTGACCCATTCGTTACATGATGATTAATGCTGGGCTTGGCTTGCTTTGGGAAATAAATGTAGGATTTTAAGCACTAATGTTGGATAATTGTTCAATTTGAGCTGCTATTCTATCTTGTCAGTTCTCTGTTTGAAAATTTTCCATTTGAGTTCTCCAGCTCCTGGTGGTAGGAATAATTATTCTAAGCCTATGTTATACTTTTAGTTCAGACCACTGAAGCTGTCCGCTGGATGGACTCTGATCTTGATTGCTACTCTAGGAGGTGGTCAATTCTTGTGGCTTTTATTGTGCAAAAATGGTTCTATCCTTCATTCATTTAATCGTTTCTAACTGTGGGTTTTGTGTATTTATTTAGTTTTTTTTGTTCTCTTGCTGGTTGGTATAAGACAAAGTTCAACTTTTGATGGTCCAAGAAATTTGTTTGGTTCATTGGAAATCCATTTTTCAGTTTCTTCGTGATGGTATTTATCTTATTTTCAAACTTTCCAAAATGGAAATCTTGATGGAATGAATGTTTTGATCTTTCTTCAAGGGTAGTATGAATGATCATCGCATGCTTTCACTATAACAGACCACTATTAGACTAGCAGTTTGACATATGTGCTTTCTGAACAATATCCACTCTTAATTGCATTATCTCCAACTCTCCATCCAGTTACACCATAAGATTTCAACCATGAATCCGTACCTTGAGTTATGTTTGTTTTCAGTAGACCTACTTGATCACTGGGTTCATCTATGGTGGACGATGGATAATGTTTTTACTGCTACGCTTCTGTAATTTTTCTTGAATGTGAATGGCCCAATCTACATGAGAAGTTTGTTATATGAGATCTTTTTTTCAGTGGTGTATATGGTTTTTATTCCTAGATTCATAATATTTATCATCCCTAAACCAATTTCTCAATAATTTGTAGATATGGTCTCATTTCATGTTCTTCAGAACTAATAAAATATAATTTTGCACATCACTCATTGTTTGCTGGCTTGCAGTGTTACAAACAAGTTAACATCGTCCTTGCCAATTCACCAATTCCCTTTCATTTAATTAGGAAAAGTTAGAACAGTGCATGAGTGTTTCATGACCATGCTACTTTCAGGTCTCAACATATCATGCCACGCCTTTGTCTTAAAGTTATATTTTTCCTTTTTCTTTTCCTTTTCGGCGTTTGCTTCCTTTTTCATTCAATGATAATTCACTTTCTTCATCCATCATTTTGACGTTGATTCTCCCACATCCCATCATTTTCTTTGTGTATTTTCAATTTGGATTCTTTGCACTGGTCCTTCATTGCAAACTTGTGTGTTGAAGCAAAAAATTACATAGGAAAAAGAATGATCAGAGTTTCCTTTGAAACCTCTCTCTTGGGATTTCAGTAATTTGATCATCTTCACATGGGCTCATGCTATTTCTCCTTTCAAGATTATAGCTTTACTACCTTATTTGCTCATGGGAAAGGCTTTATGTGATTTTTGATATGGATATCTTTTGTAACTTTTCATTCATTGATGAAAGTTTTTGTTTCCTATAAATACCGTGAATGCTTGGGCTAGCTTATACATACCTCGACTATTCTCGTGGCCCACAAAACTTACCGGCTAACCCTATAATATTTTATTGTGAAAAAAACTGATAGAAAATTAATTCTTAGGTAGGTGTCAACCATAGATTAAACTCATACCTTTTTGGTTCACCAAGACGCTCTCGACCATTAGGTCAACCTAGGATGGTTGACTTTATTTCTAACGCTGAATCAGTATAATGGGTTAATATTTACTATTTCATGTACCTTATTGCCATGGACGCTCTGATTAAAAAAAATATAATACTCCTTTTTCAATTCTGCTAATAAGTTGTATTAAAAAGATGCTAAAACTGCGTATTTCTATTGTCTTCTCAGCATACTACAGTGATATATGTGTTGGAGCTATTGCATGCCGCATCGAGAAGAAAGAAAATGGATATGCACGTGTCTACATCATGACCCTGGGTGTTCTTGCACCTTATCGTGGACTAGGCATCGGTAAGTACCAACTTCAATTCTCTTGTATATTTTGTTTGAAATATCGGTTTTAAATAGGATATAGGGTATACTAAAATTAAAAAAAGCAGGCAACAACCTTATGGTTGAGGAAGAGAAAACCCCCTATTGAAAAGGCTTATGATACGTTTATATGCATGAATGCATCTTCCATCCAATTTGTTGGTTTTTGGTTGATATAATTAAATTTACCTCAACTAATTAGTTTAAGTTTTTGGGTTGTTAGGAGATTTCATATTCAATCAATCAAACATTAATTTCCACTTGATGCACATTCTCAAATTTCCTAGTCCACAAGTGAAGAGGAGTGTTGATTGATATAATTAAATTTATTCCAATCCATTAATTTAAGCTTTTGGGTTAATCAGAGATGTAACGTGATTCAACCCAATTAATATTAATAAAAAAAAAAAAAAAAAAAAAAAGAAAATACGTTGATCACAAAAGAGCTTCTGTGAAGGACATTCCAACTTGTCGCTTTATATTGTGCAAGTTCACTGAAAAAGTTCATATGGTTTATCTCTTGTCTTAGACTATCCTTCGGTTTCTTCCTAGCCAAAGATCCATAAGAAATCTCTAGTTGCAGTACACCACAGTTCCGATAAACTTTAGCTTTATCTTACAAATTACAGCCACCAATTGTTGAGAGCTTTAGGAAACCAAAATTCAAGCTTATCTAAAAAACAAAGAAGCTAATCTAAAAAAACACACACACACAGAAGCTGTTATAAAAAAAATTAACCCAAAAGAGAATCATCTAACAGTATAAGGACAATGCAAAAATAGATAATCAAGAGTTTCTTCTTTTTTAGTTACAGACTTCATGTGTTTGGGAGATGGGTCAGCTGGGATGTTTGTTTTGAAGCTTTTTGTATTTATTGAAACTTCTGTAAGCAATAGACCACAATAGGATTATTTCAGTTTTTGGATTTTTCCTGTACAGATCTGTATTTTGTGAAGTTGAGGAACTGTTCACAAAGTTTGACTTAACTGCAAAGTTCTGAATTTGTATCTAGGGGCCAAACCACCCTATCTTTAGAATATCTGAGTGAGGTTCACTGAGTTCACTTTCTCTCTAAGATGGATTCAACTTTCAAATTTCTTTGTAGAATGTAGATACAAATCCCAGTTGCAACTTTTGTCATTCCAACAAGTGTAATTACTAGTTTATTAGGAAAAATGTTGTGGGGGTGGAATCGACCCCACATCTTTCCAAAATCATATTCTTTATTGGTTTTGCAGCTTAAACCTTATGAAAGATGTAAAGAGGCTGCCGTTTTTTTTTTGGCAATATCATGCCCTTGGCATTATCTAGTTCTGATCTTTGATCACAAATCTTTCTCTTAAAGTCCATAGTTGCTGCTAATGACGTTCCATGCACATTTTCTTCATTAGTGAATCTCCTTATCCATTTAACTAGGAGAACGTTGTGCCTTTCTTTCGAAGCCGAATACCTAGACCATCAAAAGAGAGGATGAGAAGCCATTTTCAGTTAACTAGATGGAAGTCCGGATCTTGGTTTCTGGTACCTCTCTGAAAGTTCTTATATAGTCTTCTCCAAGCTTTTGATCACCTTTGAGATCAAATATTTTTTAGTATTATTAGGTCATTGTCCTCTAGATTTTCTAGCATTTGCTGGTAATGATGATTAGAAAGTTGAAAAATAAAAGAACCTTGTGCAAAAGGTGCACAAATTAAGCGTCATTTATCAGACATCATAGTGAGTTGAAAGGCCCATATGCTTATTTTTTCTGATTGAAATGAGAATTTTTTCACTCTATTTGTTGGAAAATTTTAATTGCTTGTTTTTATTTCTGAGTTTTATGCAGGTAGTAGACTGTTAAATCATGTTCTTGATCTCTCCTCAAAGCAAAATACTACCGATATCTATTTGCATGTTCAGACGAATAATGATGATGCCATCAATTTCTATAAGAAATTTGGGTTTGAGATTACAGAAACCATTCAAAACTATTATGCAAACATTACCCCGCCAGATTGCTATGTCCTTACTAAGGTAATCACTCAAACTCAGACCAAGAAGTAACCTTTCAATTTGAGTTCATTCCTGAGTTGTGTCCTACAAAATTGTTTTAAACCTTTTTTACTCCCTGAGAATTGAGTTAATTTAATATCGTGGGAGCTAGAGGGAATTTTGAGTAAAGCCTTGTGTGTACTTCTTGAGGATATTTTGAACAAATTGAATCTATTTATTGTCTTATGAATGATGGGTACTTTCACCCATAATATGAATTTTTTTGGCATTGTTTGATTAGGTTATCTATTTTGTTATTTCTGGGGGAGAGAGATTAAATTATCTCCATTAGAGTAGATTTAACGATTTAATTACTTTAACACTAAAAAAGAGTCATATAAGGGACCAAGTAAGGGTATATATAGTTCCATTAAATCATCATGGGTTGATTTAATGGTCAAATAAGATTCTTGTAAATCATAAAATGTTTTGAAGATTTGAGTTCAATACATCATGGTCAAATTTCTTGACATCCAAATGTAAGAGTGTCAAAAGTTATCTCGTAAAAATAGTCGAAATGCGTATTAGTTCCAAGCACTAAGAATATAAAAAAGGAGCAATACTTAGATCCTTACTATAAGGATAAAAGCCATCCTTACTTTTATGGCCACACATTTTTCTTTTTCTTTTTCTTTATCTATATTTTTCTAAATCAAAAAATGTGTGGCCATAAAGGTGAGTAAGGACCCAAGTATTACTCTAAAAAAAAGATAATACATTCTATTAGTATCAATGTCAACTACCATAGGTTGGCCAAGGGTCGATTAAGTCGTATAAACAGCAAAGAGTTTAAAAAGAATGTGAATGTGTTCAAGTGTGGTCCACGCATCTAGGATTTAATATCCCTACCTTGGCAATCAAATACTATCAATGTCATTATTGCATAATCATTTATTTTTGCATTCATAATTATTAGAAATGGATTAAAATGGATCGAAGGAGATCTATTGTCAAACTCCTTATTAGAAAGTATGAACGGAGTCCAACCTAACTTCTTCGAGATCACCTAGGTATGAAAACCAAATTCTTAGTTTTCCTTTGATGACAAATGAAGAGTGTTTTTTTAAAATCGCATGGGAACTTAGCTCATGTAAACCCGGAAGCGAGATTGGGAATCGTCTAAGAAATTAATCTCTGCAACCACTTTGAATCTAGCATATCCTCAAAGTTCAGGCGCTCAACCAAAATGAAGAGGAAACATTGGAATCCTTGATGGAGGCTAAAGAATTTGGTGTCCCCTTCGTGTAAGTTTTGTTATATAGGTGTATCTAGAATTAAGATTCGAATCTTGAAGGCGACATACTCATTTAAGCTATATGTTAATAGCTTAATTGAGTCTAAAAATCCTCCAATATTTAGGAAGAAAGCCATTTCAAAATGGCTTATAGATCATCCAACCTAGGATAGGAATCACAAAACGACTTCTTTACTGTGTACAGCTCCTTGATTTGGGATCCATTTGTTGCATTCGTTGAAGTTTTGGTGAAGAATTTTCTGCCGTAATTGGCGGCTTCACAGATGCAGAGGTTGAAAAGGGAGAAACAGTTGAGATTGGTCTTAGAGAATGTGTTAACTAGTTGAGATGTATACTCCACCAATAAGTTAGGGTTTCCATCATCTCACTCCCCATACTAAATGTAAAAAACACTATCACTCATTTTGTTTCATGCTTCCACCTCAAGATAGTTATCTCAATCGAGTCGATGCCACATTTACCATCTTGTTCGAGGTAGTCCGTTCCACTCGAATCGGTTTGCTCTCCCACATGTGCTATTCAACGACCCTCTATAGACAAAGAGAGTTTTGGCCTTGAATTGAGAAAATATGAATTATTTGTTTGAAATTAGAATAATGAGATCATGTTACCTCTCATCCTCATTTCTTTGACCATCCTTCTCACAGGTCTGCATGCAAACCCTAACCCTTCGGCCATCCCTACAACCAATTAATGTTTTAGCTTTGACCAGACTTGTCTGCAATGACAAAATAATTATCAGCCCACTATCCAAAAGAATGCATTCACATTATTTTCAAAATCTCAATTTTGAAAATTGGTGCAATTCTTTATTTTTGACGGCTAACTACAAATATAGAGTATTGATTCTCAGCTTACAACTGCTTTTGGATTTGTACTCGGTATCATTAGTAACCTCCTTTGTAGGACAAGTGCTATTCAATTGGTCTATTCATTTTAACATTAATTCTTTTTAAGCTTACATTCTCTACTCATTTTACGGCTCTGTAATATATTTGATTGAATTCATTTCTTCTATGATTCTCGAGACTTTTATTTGACCATTAACTCATTTTATGATGCATCCTATCTTATAAATGTTAGGTCTTTCCATCTATAGTATGTAAGATCCTCAACATAGTCATTTAAGATGATACTTCTTTTGGGTTCATTAATCTTTAATTGAATTTGTTAAGGGGTGATGGTTGGAGACTTGGGCTTTGAGAATATGTTCCCTTTAAGATCAGAGGTTCGAGACGCCTAGGGACGGGCGTGGTTATCTTGTTTCAGAAAAAAAAATAAAAAAATTAATTGACTTTTATTTTTATTTTTGTTTGACTGAATACTCGTTTAGATTTAATGAGCTATAATTCCATACTAAATAGTATGAACATCTGTCATGAATTAATTGGTTATGAGATGAGTAAAGTAGCTCATCTATCTTATAAATGTTAAATCTTTCCAATTTTTCAATGTGGGATTATTAATATCAAGAAGTTATATATTTAAATCTTCTTACAAGTTATAGAAAAAAGATCAATAATATTTATTGTAAAAGTAAAATCAAACCTATTTATGATAATCCAATACACGAAATGATAAAACATCGGTCAGATATCAATATTGACATTTTATCAATATTTTCTCACAAAATTTTGAAAGACATTTCTTTTAATTTCGAAATCTAAAACCTTGCTTTAAAATATTTCTTTAAATTTTTGCCAGATTTTAAAATCAAGAATATTTGATAAATTATCTTTTTTATTCGAAATTTCATTTGAGTTTAAAAGAAAAGGTTCAAAAGAACTTATTATATGAATAAATTAAAAGTTTTAATGTGGTTTGAACGTTCTTTTGTTATTTTGGGAATTGGACGGACTGACATTTTGGTTATCAAATTTATTTTTTAAAAATACAATAAATAATCACTAGAGAATGGTAGATTCTATCAAAGTCAGATTCTATCAAAGTCTTTTATTAAAAAGGAAAATATATATTTTTTTTTAAATGGTAGAATTTGCTATAAAAGAATTATTTTTAAAAATGTGTTATAATTGTAAACTGTAGTAAAAAAGTTGCTATACAGCGTAAATTTCCAAGAAATTATGGGTGTGTGAATGGCGGAAACCAACCAGCACATGGACTCCATCTTCCTCACAGACGTTCTAGAATTCAGATCCGTCAAAAACCCTAACATTACAGACACACATGTCGCCAATCTCATCTTTCTTTCACGCAATTATTCAACCTTCCTTCCTCAACTTTCAAGCCCTGCAAATTCCCACAAATTTCCACCCCGCAATCAAAATTCAAACCCAAATCGTTTAATTAAGCAAACATTTCATAACTATTTTTTAAAAAAAAAATTTAGATTTAAGTTCATAACAATTACTTTACCATATTTCTCCAATATTACATTTTATTTATATTTTTAAAAATTAAACCAAAATTTGAAATTTTTAAAAAGATAGTTTTCAAAATTTTATTTTGGTTTTGAAATTTAATTAATATTCACCTATTGAAACACATAAAAGTAGATTTGAGTAATTTCAAATAATGAAAACAAAAAAATAAGGCCGCATGTGATAACTATTTCGTTTTTTGTTTTGTATTTATAGTTTTATATTTTTTGTTTTTGGTTTTTTATTTAAAAAAATAAAAACTGTATATGTTTGATAACTCATTTTATTTTTATGTTTTTAAAACTAAAACTAAAAAATATGATAACTGTTTTTTGTTTTCAAATATTAAATTTTATTTGGATTTTTTTAGTTTTTTACTATTTATTCTTGTTCTTTTTATACTTTTTTTTATTTAAAATAAAACAAAAAATTGTTTTTAAAAACTATTCTTTTAGTTTTTAGAATTTTTTTAATATTTTTAAAAATAAAAACCAAAATTGGTTATCAAACTAACATGTTTTTAAAAAAGTAAACAAAAAAATCTAAAAAATGAAACGGTTATAAACGGCACCTAAATGATTATAAAGGTGTCCTAAAAAGTCTCCACAAACTAAACCAGTACTCACGGCTGATATTCAATATTCACAAGTGCGGCATTTCCTTGAACGATGGAGTTATACGCCGCCGTTGACATGACCATCGTCGCATCCGCTCTAGTCGGCTTCGACACCATCGCAACCGTACGATCGACAATCGTGATCTGTATCGTCTGATCCGGAACACACGACTTTGGCTCGGCGGCACTCAAGCATCTCACCAAGTATTGTCTTCCACAGGCAGCTCCGTTCTCCCAGATTCCTTCTCCCGCCGCCGCGAACAAGTTGTTCGTCGGAAACTGCACGATGTCACTCCCACCACAGGCGGTGGCTGTACTTTCAATTTCATTTGATTCTTAATCCTCAAGAACTCGAAGAATAATGTAAATGTTGTTGTGGTTTGTGATAAATATTGAACCTTACGTAGATATGGAGGATTGTAATGCGTTGCAGTGCCGACGTCTCCATGAGCGAGAAAGACGACGAAGAAGAGGATCGATTTAGAGAGAAACAGAGCCTTCGACATGTCGTTTGATTACGGTTAGAACAGAGAGAGAGCCAGAGACGACGAGTCGGATTCTGAAAATTTGTTTTGCTCGTCTCAATAAACCAACTCCACGATGCCATGTGAGCAAATATATAATTTAATTCTTTATAGATGGAAATGCAATTTTTTTTATTTTTTTTTTAGTACATATTGGGGGAGAAAGGACAAATACCGATTTTCAGGCTCGAACTTGTGACGGTGGTGTTGAAGGTTTACAACCAAACAATGAAATCATTGCGCCACTGACTAATTCGGTAGATGAAAATGTAATTATATTAGGTTAAAATACCATTTTGGTCCCTGAACTTTCAAGTTTGTTCCATTTTGGTTCCTCAACTTTCAAATGTTCAATTTTAGTCCCTATACTATCATTTTTGTTTAAATTTGGTCATTGGACTATCTAAAATGTTTAAAAAGAGTCCCTAGTATTAAAATAATATTAAAATTGTGGTGAGGTGGCAAAATAATAATAATAATAATAATAATAAATTATATAAATATTAAAAAACACTGTTCATCTTCTTCTCCATCTTTCTTTAATTCATTTTGAAGCTCTCTGTTTTCAAGGACTTCGAATTCACAAAAAAACTTGAAACATAAGCATTAAATTTGTTATCTCTAAAACTCAACACCTACAAATCCTTCAACCTTGAAAAATCCAGTAAAGGACTTGAAAACAAATTCAATTAAATAAGTCATGTTCTTGAAAACATTAACACTCCCAGTAAGCTTATTTACACTCTTTTTCCCACTAACTGACATAGACTCGACCAATTGCGATTTAGATAAGCTAGAAGGAAGACCCCCTTCAAGATTATTAAAAACAATGTTCAAATTAGTCAAACTTGAAATATCGAAAATGTTGGCGGAGAAGTTCTGAATAGTGGAAGTATTTTAAAGACTCAATGGAATCTGCCTGAAATCAATGGAAATGGAAGTGAAATGGTTCCATGGAAGTGCTAAGCAAAAACACTGTCAAAGAGCCCAATCCTCTCAGGCTAGGGAAAGTGCCGGAGATTTTGTTCCATTGAAACTCTAATCGCAATAAGGCATAGAGATTAATCTGCTCATTTTTGTTGATCATTCGATTTTGTTGAGAAAGAAAATACAGAGCTTCAAAATGAATTAAGAAAAAAAAAGATGGAGAAGAAGATGAACAGTGTTTTTTAATATTTATATAATTTTATTATTATTATTATGCCACCTCACCACACTTTTAACATTATTTTAATACTATGTACTATTTTTAAACATTTTAGATAGTCCAAAGACGAATATTGGACATTTGAAAGTTTAAAGACTAAATTTAAACAAAAGTGATAGTCTAAAGATAAAAATTGAATATTTGAAAGTTGAGGGACAAAAATGTCCCGATCAAAATTGTATTTTAACCTTATTATTATTATTATTATTTTGAAACAGTGGAAATATAATTAAATTAAACTTGGATTATAGGACTGGTTTTTTTTTCTTCTGTTCGTTTGTATCCGTCGGCCACCGTAAAGATTGTCCAATAAGAAAAAGATTCCAAGGATTTGCCGGGCCCACCGTTCGGCTGACGTGGACTTCCTTTTCAAAATAATCCGCATGTGAACCCCACCGGTCACGCAATCAATCACTCTTTTGACGTATATAATTTTTTTTTTAGATTACAAAAATTGGAGGAGAAACTTGAACCAAGACTTTTAATCATTACATATACGCTAATGTTAACTATTGTTTATGTTGGTTATACTTTTCTTTTTTTTAACCTATAATTTAATTACATAAAAAATTAGTGGATAGATAACCAGTTTTGGCATTTATATTTTATTTTAACTTAAAAAAATTCATATTTAATAAAATATTTAATTTATTTTTTTATTAATTTTACTTGATTATTTTTAATTAATTTAATTTGATTTAAATTATCGGTTTAACTTTTGTTTTTAATCAGCAAACTTGATTTAAACTATCAATTTTACATTAAATTCATCAATTTTATAAATTGATTGAATGCATCAGTTTAGCTTGATTGAACTAATTTTTTATATATTTGATTTTTTTAATTTTTCTTTTGACATTGATATAATTTTTTCCTTTAAAAAAATATATTCATGAAAAAACTCCAATATTACATTCATATTTATTTTATTATTATTTTTCAACTTTCAAAGTTCCTCAAGATCATTAGGTGTACATCAATGTCGCTTGAGCTATTGCTCTATTTGCGACAATGATAAAGTTCTTGTTGTAAATGACAACATGTTTGTTTGAAATTGTGTATTTAAGAAAGATATAGAGAATATGATGTAAAACGTACAAGTTAGCTAGCATTGATTTAGTGAAAGTTGTATCGTACAATGTCTTTGGTGGACATTAGATAACAAAATAGTTGAAACATCTCTAGAGATGATGAATTTGAATCTTTTACTCATAATTTTAAAACAAAAATAAGTATAATAGGTCAAAGCAAAGATCATATTTCTATAATTCACCTTAAAATAATTAGGGAGGGATGTATTGCACAAATAAAATTTTCAAATAGCTAACTTTTGGTTAAAATATCATTTTGATTTTTCGTCTTTGGAGTTTGTTTCATTTTGGTCCATCGACTTTGTTGTTTGTCCAATTTTTGTCTCTTAGTTCAAATGTCAAAATTTGGTTCATACTATTAAAAAAAGTTCTTTTTTAAAAAAATAGTCACTTTAAGTAAATGAACTTTTTTTCACGGCTAAATTATTTTCTCTCTCTTCTATATTTTATCATTTTTCTATCTAAAAGTTTTACCTTTCTTCAATCCACCTCTCTTCTTCTCTTTACGTTCATTTTTTTTTTCTTTCATTCTCTTTCGTTTTCTTCTTGGTTTTATGGTAAACTATAAATTTTGAAAACAAAGTGACAAATCGAAAATGATTATTTAGGAAACATGTTTTTTTCAACAAAAAAGTTGTCTCATGTCAAACAATTTGATGAGATGGGTTGAAGAGAAAATAAGAGGGAAAAAAAGAAGGAAAGAAGACTAGAGATGTAGATTTAAGATAGATAAAATTTATAGAAAAGGAAAAGATGAAGTATGGAAGAGAGAGACAATAATTAAAGAGAGAAAGATTCATTTGACTAAAAAGACCATTTTAAAACTTTTTTAATAGTTTAGAGACTAAATTTAAATATTTGAAAGTCAATGACCAAAATTGAACAAATAAAGAGTTAAAAGATAAAAATTGGATAAATAAGAAAGTAGAATGACTGAAATTGGACATTTAAAAATCTAGAAATCAAAATGAATGAATCACAATAATACTTTAACCTTAACTTTTCTTCCAAATATCCACTAATTTTCAAATTGGTCGAATACTTTGTCACATCCTTACTCCCTTATTTGGATAAAAATGCCAAGAAGCTTGTGGATGGTGTAGAAAAGGCCATGGACAGTCCATGATAATACTTTTGGCCCTTTTGGGCTGCAGGCCTGCCTGCCTGCCTGCCAGGTTTACAGCACACAAAAGAAATCATTCTACACCACAAACTTACTCTCTAATTCTCCCATTAAGGTCACATCCAATTCCACTTTACTTCAAATAACTGGTAATTGCAATTAGCACAAATTCTTTTTTCAGTTCTTCCACTTCTAATTGCTTTGTGATTTCCACTCCCAACCATTTCTGAGTTTGAATCCTCTGCTTCTTTGCTCATTCAAACTTCATCTATGTCTGATTTTGTCAATTGGGTAATGCTTGGATCTTCTATTTAGAACAGTTTCGGCTTCCGATTCTAGGTTTTTTGTTGTTGTTGTTGTTCTTGCTTGAGCCTCGAGTTCTTGTTTGGTTTCTTCTACTTTGGGGGACTTATTTTGCGATCCTTTTGAGTTTGGGTGGTCTTTTCAATGATGGGTACTGCTTCAACTGGGTACCCATTTGGAATCGCGGCCGTCTCACCTCATAAATTGGAATTCTCGCGCTCTAATTTACCTCTCCACGCTGAAATTTCCAGAAATAATCCGTTCTTGAGCTCTGTTTTCAATGTTTCTTCCAAGGTATTGAAACATTTTATCTTTGCCATGAAATTTATGCTCAATCGTTTGATTTCTCTGTGGATGAATGGGTAATTGCTAATTTCTGGTTTGGATGAGTTTCCAATGGTTTATTGCATAATTGGGTGAGAAGTAAAGTACTATCAGCAAATCCTACCAATGTTTTTGTTTTTTTTTTTCTGGAAAATTGCGCTCGCCCATGTGCCAGCATTGGGAGACATGGAAGGAATTTAGATACGGGATATGTTACAAATTAATGCATAGTTGAGTCTCAAACCTAAGATCTTGAGGGAGCACTCTTTGAAAGCCCAAGCCTTCGACAACCGCCCACCACGCCACTCCTTGGGGACAACAAATCCTACTAATGTTCAAAGTCACTTTTATGATCATGCATAATGAAAATGGATGGTGTTTTTTTTTTTTTTTTTTTTGTGTTTTGGAGTTGTAGATAATGTTTTGGGATATTCATATTCATATCATGATGTTGAATTCGTTCACGTATTGTTTGATCAAGATTTTGGCAGTGATTAGTTACATTGTAGTATGACCATTCCATTCTAAAGTTTGGCTGTAACAAATCTTCTTGATGCAGTCACCAGTTTATAAGATCCATTGTTTACCTGACATTGATAATATCTTCTGGGACAAAGTTCCGACTCCCATACTTGATTTGATTGAGAATCCTATCCATTTGAAGAATTTGTCTCCTAAGGTTAGTTTATGGTTTCACACATATTTCTCCCTGTGAATGCCCAAGGGCCAAGATATTATGGCTTCTAAACTCACTAAACAACAATTGTGGCAGGAGTTGAAACAATTAGCTGAAGAAATTCGTTCGGAGTTGACTTCCTATCTTTCAAAGTTACCAAAATCTTACAAGGCTAGTTTGGCAGTGGTGGAGCTGACTGTTGCCTTACACCATGTTTTCCATGCTCCTGTGGACAAGATACTGTGGGATGCAGGAGAAGAGGTTGGACTATTTTTCCTATGGTGAATATTTTATAACTTTCTTTTTGAGTTGAAATAGTCATGAATTAGAATGTGGCCACGACTATGTCTACGCATACGGTTGAATCAAGTTAAATTACCAATCAACCTAGAAGCTTAAGTTGATAGGTTGGTGTAGGTTGATAAATTAAATTTACTCCAATCCATCAACATAAGCTTTTGGGTTCATGGTTGGTTTCGCATAATTCAAGAGTTGGAGTAGCTTAATTATATCAATCAACACTCCATTTCACTCGTGGGCTTTGGATTTTAAAAAATGCCTTACATGTGGAAATCAATATTAATTGGGGAGGAATAACATCACCGGTTCGTGACTTCTTGTTTTGATATCATTTCAAATCATGTTAAACCTCCAATAGCTGAAAAGGTTGGAGTAAATTTAAGTATATCAACCAACACATAGCGATCTAGTTATGTAATCATCTGCCAGAGAGAGTGTAGGTCTAAAAAATGAATTGAAATTCTTGATTTGTTTTGTCTATTGGTAGGCCTATGCACACAAGATTCTTACCGGAAGACGGTCTCTTATGAGTACCTTGCGTAAAAAGAATGGTCTTTCTGGGACGACATCTCGGTCTGAAAGTGAATTTGATCCATTTGGTGCTTCACATGGCTGCAACAGTGTATCTGCTGGACTTGGTAATGTTGGTGGCCGTTTCTTTTTATTGGGGGTGGGGGTTTATGAATTCCTTTTTCTATTGTTCTTTATTGATATGTAAATGACTAATAGAAAAAATGCTCACAAGTTGAGCTTTTAATACCACACTATATAACCACCTATTTTAAGAAGGTACTACTGAAAACTCTTCTCCACATGTGTTGATTAGTATGTACGTCCAGCATCAGCTAATGAAAACAGTCCTCTTTTTATTTGTTAGCTTAGAAATCTTTTCTTCTATTCTTAGAATCGTACTTGAAAATTGAGAAACAAATTTGATATGATTTCATTTAATCATAGGCATGGCAGTAGCACGGGATATAAAAGGTAAGCGTGAAAGAATAGTCACGGTAATTAACAATGGGTCAACTATGGCGGGTCAAATATATGAAGCAATGAGTAATGTAGGATATTTGGACTCGAATATGATAGTGATCTTAAATGATAGTCGGCATTCCTTACACCCAAAACTTGATGAGGTCTCTAAGACATCAGTCAATGCTTTGTCAAGCACTCTCAGCAGACTGCAGTCCAGCAAATCCTTTCGCAAGTTTCGTGAAGCTGCTAAGGTATTTTGCTGGTTTTTCCTTTTAAATGAACCTACACTTGGAGGTTGTTCTTCATCATAATGTGGATGTGTCATTGGTCTATGTTCGAATTTTTTTTTTCATAAAAAGTGCTTAGCTTCATACTTTTTTCTGTGATTAGGGTGTAACTAAAAGAATTGGCAAGGGAATGCATGAATTAGCTGCCAAGGTTGATCAATATGCTAGGGGTATGATGGGTCCCTCGGGATCAACCCTTTTTGAAGAACTTGGACTTTATTACATTGGCCCTGTTGATGGCCAGAATATGGAGGACCTCATTTGTGTTCTACAAGAAGTCGCATCACTCGATTCAATGGGTCCAGTTTTGGTACATGTCATAACTGAAGAAAATTATGCAGTAGGTTATCAGAGGAGTGCAGACAAGCAGCTGGATGGTATCCTTTCCCCAACTCAACTCTTTCCTCTAGCATTTTTCGGTGACTAGAATTTTATTTTATTTTCACCCCTAAACCTCAAACTTGTTTATTGCTTTATGAGCATTTAGAAAACCCTTTTCATGTAGGTGTACTTTGATCTTCATGATGAAGGTGGACCATTTCATGATGATCTGATTTTTGTTGGAATACTCACTTTATTAGACTGTTACATTGTTCCATTATTTTCATATTTTGTCTTTTGTTCTATTGGATCTAATTGTTGTTTTCTTTAATATTTTTATTTGCTTTCTTTCGCTCCTTTGTCGAGCTTGTATCCCCAGCTACACCCTTTTTTCATCTTTCGATGATAAGTGTTGTTTCTTGTTAAAAAAACCTAGAATTATTGTTTCTATTTATGTGAAATAAGAAAGCAAGTTCCATTATGTTTAACGCATTCTGGTTTTTACTTATAACTCCAGGTTTATATAGCATAGACTCATTGCTGTACGGAATTGGTTCCCGAACGTATAGTGATTGCTTTGTGGATGCTTTAATCTTGGAGGCGGAGAAGGACAAAAACATTGTGACAGTGCATGCCGGGATGCAGATGGAGCGATCAATTCAACTGTTTCGGGAAAGATTTCCTGATAAGTTCTTTGATGTGGGTATGGCTGAGCAACATGCCGTTACATTTGCTGCTGGGTTGTCATGTGGTGGATTGAAGCCATTTTGCATAATTCCTTCGGCTTTCTTGCAGAGGGCTTACGACCAAGTCTCTCTTTCTCTCTTTTTCCTTGCTTGTAAGCTCCTTCGTACACTTGCCACTTATAGTGTTCAGGCATCTAACTACGGAAACTTTTAAATATGGTTTTCTAGGTGGTACAAGATGTCGATCGGCAGAGAATTCCCGTACGCTTTGTGATTACCAGTGGTGGATTGGTTGGATCTGATGGTCCTGTGCAATGTGGTGCATTCGATATAACATATATGTCATGCTTGCCGAACATGATTGTCATGGCACCAGCAGATGAGAAGGAGCTAGTGAATATGGTGGCCACGGCTGCACGCATCGATGATCAACCAGTATGCTTTCGATATCCAAGAGGCTCCATTGTCACTGCAGACAACCTTGCCCTTGAAGGGGTTCCAATTGAAGTAAATAGTTTTGCTCACTCTTTCACTTCTTAACTAATTTGTTATTGGTTTAAAAATGTATAAAGATCAAAATAAGGGATGCTAGTGTACTTGTTGAAAGTCTCAATTTTCTCGTACCTTGAGAATAAAAAATGGACATCATGTAATCCAAAATTTGACATTGTTTGTCACACAACGCAGATTGGAAAAGGGAGGGTTCTTGTTGAGGGTAAGGATGTTGCTTTGCTTGGGTATGGGGCAATGGTTCAGAACTGTCTTAACGCCCGGGCCCTTCTCTCGAAGTTCGGTGTTGAGGTTACAGTTGCTGATGCAAGGTTCTGCAAACCACTCGACATAGCACTTCTCCGACAACTTTGTGATAACCATGCATTTCTAATAACAGTCGAGGAAGGTTCGATTGGCGGCTTTGGATCCCATGTTGCACAATTCATCGCTCTCGATGGACGGCTAGATGGAAGAACCAAGGTACGGTTTAACCACTTCTTATTTACTAATTTTAGGCATATGCTTGTATTTGTTTAACACATCAAATTGAAATAGGAAGATTTAAGAAAAACAAGAGCCAAATATGATTCACATACGTCGATCAAAACCAAGTCTATGACCTATATACGCTAAAAATCGATATGGAAGCGATGAACCGAGCCTAAAAGGGTACACAATTAGTTCTGGTGTAGACAAATAACACTTGTATCTCCATTATTCTGATATGCCTTTTGCCACTCTTTGAAACCATTTCATCTGCAGTGGCGGCCGATAGTTCTACCGGATAATTATATAGAGCAGGCATCACCTCAAGAACAGCTCTCCCTAGCCGGGTTGACTGGAAATCACATAGCTGCCACGGCATTAAGCCTGCTCGGTCGCCCCCGTGAAGCGTTACTCATGATGTGTTAGTCCTTCCATCTCTCAATCTCTTTTGAAGGTGATGAATTCGAACTGTTAGAGATTCACCTGACCGAAGAAGATGGAAAACATCGGTATCAGTGCACCATCATTTAAGGTTTAACTTTTCTGTACATTCTTCATCTTGTGTATGCGCCATTTTTAATGGTTTTGCTTTTTTTTTTTCTTTTTTTTTTTTGTACACAGTTCTTACAACTCCATCTCACGTTCACAGTAAAACAAAGATCTTCAATTCTTTAACTCTGTTTTTTCATCCGACTATACTTTGGAACTTAACTACCTTAAAAAATTATACTTTTTGTCTCTGCAACCTTAAAACTTAACTTTTTAGTTTCTATGAAGGATCTAAAACAATTTCAAAGATAAAATTTGATTGGATCTGTTGAATTCTTAGAGATAAAACATTCTCATAAATGTCCTCTTATTTTATTCTGATTGCTTGCCAGGAGAATGTGACAAAATTAGGTGTTTATTCACTCATATTTTTTAATGCTTGGTTTTTAGATAAAGGAGCAGACCAGACCATCAGACCAATTTGCATTATTTAGTTGCAGCTATAATAATAATAATTTATTTTTATAAAAAGTAAATAGTAACTTTTCAAATTACTAGAATTTTAGCACGGCGTTGCACGTGATAATTTCTTAGATAATAAATTATATATATATATATATAATTATAATTATAAATTGTTTTTTATATTTTTAGGCTAAATTTAAATAATCAAATAATAATTTTTATATAATATTGAATTTTATAACCATTTTTCTACGTTAGTTAAATTTATTAAAATTCACATTTATGTTAAAAAGCAGTTAATTATTTATTTTGAGATTAAAAATTAATAGGTGTTATTATTTAAAAAAAATTAATAAAATTTATTGAATTAAAATTAAATTTTATGATGATTTTTAAAAATCGATGCTCTTTAATTTTTTCTCAATTTATTTTTTAATAGACCAATTACGGTTGAATTATAAAATTTATAAGAGTTATATCACTATTATAATTATAAATATAAATAAGCTAAATATATTTATCAGTATACATCTATGAACTTACCTTTAAGTTCAAATGATAATTTACATTATTGCAACAAAAGAACCAAGAAAGTAACTCCAAGCAAAAAAAAAATTCAAATGTGTTTGTAAACAAAATATAGAGAACTATATATATATAGGAAAAATTGAAGAATTCATGCACTAATCTCACATGATAATCTTATAATTCTTCAAACTTTTTTTCCAGATCTCCAAGTATTTTTTTGAAAGCCAACAATTATGCAAAAAAAATCCGTACAAAAATTATTGCACAAAAAAAAAGATGAAGGTTAAGGTAAATAATCCAACATAACTTATTATAAAACAAAAAAATAAAGAACAATAAATCCATGAAAACAGAAAGTGTTCTTGTAAACAAAAGGTAAACAATTATTTATAGAATTGAAATTTCCAATTTATTATTTTAATTAGAATATAAAATGTGAAATAAAATCTATGAAATTTGGTAAAAATATCTTATTTTATAATTGAAAATTTAAATGATATTATAAATATCTTCATTTGATTGTTGAAATCTCTTATTTTCTAACTTAGTCATAAAATTCATGAGATTTAATGAAAATATCTTATCTTCTACCCACGAAAATCTAAATGATATTGTAAATATCTTCTACGTTAATTTGATTTTTTTTATATTCCAATAAATTATTGACATTTTTGTAATTTAGGGTATGACTTAAGGGGTAAAATCGTCTAAAAATGATTTTCCCTCTAAGCCACACTTTAAGGTAGTATAATATAATATAATATAATATGATATGATTTACAAAAATAGCAAATAAATTATTGAGACCCGGCTAAATTACAAAAAAAATACCAAGTTTAATAACTTTGAGAACAAGATTAGTGTCGATTAATTTTGAGTCCATGTGAATGACATTAATTGAAGTCTATATTAACTTTGTTTGTCAAATATATTGTTTATCAAAATTAGTTTTGACTAATAGAAGTAGATTAACTTTGTTTATCAAATATATTATATTTTTTTAATAATTTGAAAATTTAGGAGTTTCGCGTCTCTAAATTTGGGTACTATTTTTTTTTTTTAATGTATCTACAAATTAATTTCACAAATGAGTTTCGAAATTGGGATCTCAACAAGAGTATAGTTAGAAAAGAGATTTCTAGTATGGATTGTTCTTTTACATTAAAATTGACTTCAATCAATATCATTAATTTATTGATTGAAGCTTTAAGAACTCCAATATACACTCTTATAGGATTTCTTCGTATTTGTTGGTTGTGCCTTCTTCATGATCCTACTCACGTTAGCTATTGGTAAGAATTTGTCTTGCTCATTTATCCAATAGCTTGTTTTGTATATTATTGTTCACCCTGCCTCACTATACCAAACATTGAGAGCAGTAGTATTTTCTCTATAGGGTTTGTAGTCCTCATCTCTTATACTAAAAAAATAAATATTTTCTTTAATACATAAAAAAAAACAATCATATAAGATCCAAATAATAATAATAAAAATAAATGGAAATAGTATATATGTAGCTATCGTAGTATTAAAAAATTTCTCTGTTTTGTTATGAGCTCTTGTGAGTTCGATAATCACAAAGTTTTTTGTTGCAATTTGTTGGTGTATAAAGTGACCTTTTTTTTATAATCATCAATGGCCTATCAACTTTGCATTTCCTTCATCTGAATCTTTGACGATATCGACGCATTGTTCGCCCAAATTGTCTTAATGAATCCTCCAAATAACCCCAACCCCAACCCCGACATTAAAATAAATGTAAATTAATATTTAAATCAGTGTTTAGGAATATATATATATATATATATATATATATATATAATTATGGTTCCAACTTTAGCTAATTTTTTTTAAAATTTTTTTTCTAAAAAGATACTTATATTATGGTATGCTAGGAGCATACAAAGCGTCTGAAAAAAAAAAGGTTAAAAACTTGCTCTCTAATTTAAAATAATGAATGCAATACCATAATCATAATAAAGTGTGGGCTACTAGCAATATACTTTTCTTCAAAAGTTTTCGAGTTGCATTCTTTCCAAATGCACCATAAAATAGCTTCCATAATATTTAACTTCATAGTTTAAGGTTGAGAAGAAGATGCCATGTTCATAAACGTGTCTAAGAACTCCACAATATTGCTGCTCGAGCCTGTCAAAAAGAAAGAACTGAGGAGAAAAGCCTACCGGCTTGTCGAGAAGGACAATGCATAAGTAAATGATCCACACTTTTGCCATTACGATTACATGAATCGTTGGAGATGCTCATATTTTGGTCATTATCCTACGTTGGAAAAGTGAGAATTCTACAATATGTTTATTTTTTCTTTTAATACTAATTAGTTTTGAGGTGAAATACTATATTCATTCTGATCCAACCTTAACAAAAAGTAAGTTAAAATGGGTATTTTGATCCATAATTGAGGGACATGGTGGAGATACTCTCCTTGTGGCACTTCTCCCTGGAAAGTTGAGGATTCTACAACAACATGATGGTGCCACATACCCCATTAAGGAGGGCTTGCCTCCTTGCAAGTTTTTCTCTCTATATATATTCTATTAAGGTGAGTCTCCATAGAGAAAATGAATAATATCTCAACAGGTTTGGAAATATACAAATGTTGAATATGATTCAAAGAGTAATGTATGCATAAAAAAACTTAGTAGACAACATGAATTTTGTGTAGTCCAATTGGAGGCTTTTCCGCTCCCACAAAATCTATTTCATCCAGATGGCAAAATGCACATATGTTGAAGTATGTAATGAAAGTAACATTTTATATATATCATTAAATTTGTAACAGCTTTTTTTTTTTTTTTAGTTATACATATAGATATTGTTCCTCACACATAAGATGATATCAGACCAATTTTTAGGATAAAACTGTAATTGTCGAGTTATATTGAATTATGAACCAGGCAAAATTCAAAATATTTTATCTATTATATTAAGGAATTATTATGTTCAAGGTTTTATTTGAACGTAATAATTTTGTGGCATGTAGAATATTAGTGAATAAAAAAAAAAAGGGTATAAACTTGAACGTTGAAAAAGACAAAATAGATAAAAATTTCAAAATTCCAAAAAAGAAATCATATTTCCAAACAGCTTATCGTGATAATCCAAGTCCCAACCCTCAACTTATAAACCATGATCAAATAATGCATTTCAAAATCCACACACCCCAAAATTTCCCCCTCCCAAACAAAAACAAAACAATGAGCCAAGGTCCAATTCCATCAAACCTCCTAGGCGACCAAGCGTCGCCAGACTGGATGAGCAAAGGCGACAACGCATGGCAGATGACGGCCGCGACACTGGTCGGGCTACAAAGCGTACCGGGTCTAATAATCCTATACGGCGGGGCAGTGAAAAAGAAATGGGCGATAAACTCAGCGTTCATGGCTCTATACGCGTTCGCATGCGTGCTAGTGTGCTGGGTCGGGTGGGGGTACCGGCTGTCGTTCGGGGACAAGCTGGCCCCGTTCTGGGGGAAGCCGAACGTGGCGCTGGACCAGGCGTTTCTCCTGGACCAGGCCTTCAGCGGGAAGCTGCCGTCCGCGACCATGGTGTTCTTCCAGTTCGTGTTTGCGGCGATCACGCTGGTTTTGATAGCCGGGGCTCTGCTCGGGCGGATGAACTTCTACGCTTGGATGATGTTCGTGCCACTTTGGCTGACATTTTCTTATACTTTTGTGGCGTTTAGTATTTGGAGTCCTCAGGGGTTTTTCTTTAAGATGGGACTTATTGATTATTCTGGTGGTTATGTTATTCATTTGTCCTCTGGTGTTGCCGGCTTTACTGCTGCTTATTGGGTACGTACGTCTCAGCTTTATTCTTCTCATGTTAGTTACTAACCCACCTATGCTCATATTAATTCAAAATTAATAGTATAATTCTTTCTCAAAAAAACTTATTATACATAAATGGATGCATGTCTTGTAAGAAAGAAAATAATTCATGTGTCACCCAATAGTATAATATGTGGATTTCTCCAATTAATGTGTAGAAAAGTTGAATAGAGATTACTCCAATTATTAATTGGTTTGAGATGAATTTTAATTCATATTTATATATCTAATATGCTATCAATTAACTAATTTCATATAATTCCAATCTCGTAAAGAAAACAATATGTAATTGATTTGATAAACAATTGAATAAATGGTTATTTCTTTATTGCGATGAATTTATATAAAATAAACAAAATATAGAAACCTAACCAATAACCTAAAATACGAAAGTATAAAACTTACGTTAACAAAGTAGATTTATTTATTTATTTATTCTTTTTTTTTTGTCTTATTGCAATGAGTTCTCTTGGAGGAAACGCAAACCTCACTCTTCGAAGAACAACAAATCTACCTTTAAAAAAAAAAAAAAAAAAAAAAAATTGGAAACACCTTTTTTTGTTTTAAAATGTTAATTTTAAAGGGTACCTTAATTATTATATGTTAAAAAAGAAAACCGAAAACTATTTGTTACTTGCCATTTTTCATAAAATGTCAAGTATTTGAAAGTTGCAAGGATATAATATCTCATTTCTTGAAATTTGCTCTCATATTCATAGATACATACATATATAATAATAAAAAAAGGTATTTTATTGATTAAAATATTATTTTAAATTCTATACTTACGAGTTTATTTCCTTTGATTAATAAATTTTCAAAAAGTCTAATTTTAATTTTTGTACTTAATAATATTTTTATTAAAATTAACTTCAAATTAATAATAAATTTAAGGGAATTGACGTTGTATAGCAATTTTTTTACCACAGTTTACAATTATAACACATTTTTAAAAATAATTCTTTTATAGCAAATTCTGCAATTTTTTTTTTAAATTATTTACCTTTTTTATAGAAGACTTTGATAGAATCTATCATTCTTTATAGTGATTGATTCTATCGGTTCTTATTGATAGACTCTTGATAGAATCTTTATTTATTAGTAATAGATTTTATCACCCTTTATCGATAGAATCTATCAATATGAAATCTATAAATTTACAATTTTTGCTATATGTGCAAATATTTTTATTATTGTACTTTATCTATTTTATAATATACGTGCAAAAGCCCAATCTGGAAAGTTTTGAGACTTGAATATTATAGAATAATACAAAATGATATTTAAAAACATTTATTTTGTTTGAAAATGTGTGAACCGTTTGTCACAGGTTGGGCCCCGGCTTTCGAAAGACAGAGAAAGCTTCCCGCCAAACAACATTCTTCTGATGCTGGCCGGAGCCGGGTTGCTGTGGATGGGGTGGACCGGGTTCAACGGCGGGGACCCGTATGCCGCCAACGTGGACGCCTCGCTGGCGGTTCTGAACACCCACGTGTGCACCGCCACCAGCCTGTTGACGTGGCTCATTTTCGACATCGTGTTCTTTAGAAAGCCCTCCGTCATCGGCGCCGTCCAAGGCATGATCACCGGCCTCGTCTGCATCACCCCCGCCGCAGGTCACTCTCTTCTTACCCTCTCCTCTAAATATTCACCGTAATTTCCATTCTAACATAATTTACACCCATCATATTTCAAGCACATTCATTTAATTATGAAATCCAAGTATTTGCCTTACATTGCTATTTGTAAATCAGTTAAAGGTTGGTCTATATGTGCCCATTCATAGTATTAAGTAAAACTTCCCAACTTCTCGATAGGTGTCTCGTACATATTTATTACATAATAGGGTTGTAGCTCAAAACCGAGACAATTGTCACAAGATGAATATTTCCAACAATATTTCTACCATTTGGATAGATAATCTTATGCAATATGTTATATAAAAAAAAATGTCTTGGCACATGAATAAGTTGACAAGTTTTTCTGGTTAAATATTAATTTGGTCTTTGTTTTTCTATTTCTATTCATGTTGTTTTAAATGTTCAAAATTTAGCTAAAAAAATAGTATATTTATGTAACTCTCTAATTAAGGGATCATTGGGTTCCATTTCCCAAACCCTCAATTCAAAAAATAAAAATAAATGTTCAAATTCTACTTCGCCTTCAATAAAACTCAAAATCCATCCTCTGATAGATTTTTTTTTTTTTGGTTTTGGTTATTTTTTATTAAAGAAGTTATTCTCTAAAAACAATTAAATTTAAGTATCATAGATTACAGTTTTTAACGTATAATGCATTGTAAAATGCATAACTAAATTGGAACAAATCCCAAAACATATGGATCATAGTTGTATTTAAATACGTGATATTAGAAATAGAGGTGTCTTATTGCTCCACGAGGAAACATATTTAGTTTTGATTTAATTTCAATAATTTCACATTTTCTAAAATATACAAGTCAGAATCCTAGAAATTAAATTAAAATAGAGTAGAAATTAACTAAATTAGAATAAAAATATGAAATTAAAATAAAGGTCTTTTTTTTTTTTTTTTTTTTGTAAATCACATTTTAACTTTAAATATATTTTTAAAAAATATATATATAGTAATTTTTAAGTTTTTTAGTCCAAGGTGATTTAATGTTTTTTGGACACAAATCCAGGAGTTGTTCAAGGATGGGCAGCCATTATAATGGGACTCCTATCAGGCTCAATTCCATGGTTCACAATGATGGTGGTGCACAAGAAATCAGCCATCCTCCAAAAGGTGGACGACACAATGGCCGTGCTCCACACCCACGCCATCGCGGGCAGCCTCGGCGGAATTCTCAGCGGCATCTTCGCCGAGCCCCGCCTCAACTTCGTCTACTACGGTGCCTACAACAAGTACGTTGGCCTATTCTACGGTTTCAACACAAAGCAAGTCAAGCTCGGTTTTCGCCAAATCGGTGTCCAACTCCTTGGAATCCTCTTTGTCACGATCATAAACGTCATCGTCACTAGCCTCATATGCGTCCTACTTCAATACATTGTCCCACTCCGAATGTCGGAGGAGGACATGGCGATCGGCGACGAGGCTGCCCATGGCGAAGAGGCCTATGCCATTTGGGGTCAAGGCGAGAAGATGGATGCTTCTAAATACGACGTCGAGGTCTCAGCCTCGAAGTATAAGCACGGGGACCATATTGAAATGGCATGAGGTTGTGTTCATTATTGTTGTTTGGTATTTTGCAATGGTACTAATTAATAATGATGATGATGTATTTGGTTATAAGGTAACAAGTTTTCTAGTTGATGGGCGCAAAAATTGCAAAATTGCAAAATTGCAGTATTAGTTTAGTGGTTTTGTTTAATAAGGGGGAGGCTCGGTTTGGCTTTGAGAATTGGAGTGGTATATGGTATGTCAAAGAATAAATGGCTCAATTTTATATTTCTCTTATTTTTAAGGTTCAAATCTTATTTTGTTGAATGTTGTTTTATCTCGATTCGTTTAAGTCTCAATTTATCTTTGTACTTTTTTTAGTTTGCATCTTAAAGAATAAAGCAAAAAACAGTCATTTTGGTCTTTAAAATACAAGAGGAAACATTTTTATTTGTCTTTTAAAAAAAAAAAAAAAAATTAGTATAGCCAATCTTAACATAATTCAATAGTAGCTTTATGTAGAGAATTTATTCTCAGCAATACTACCTCTTGTATTATATTTGCAACATAATTTCTAAAATAATTCATCATAGCACATAATTTTCTACCAATGATAGAATAAATCTACTATTGATTGAATTTTATCAGTGATAGTGATAGAATGAGTCTACTACGATTGAATTTTATTAGTGCTTGTATTATATTTGCAACATAATTTCTAAAATAATTCATTATAGCACATAATTTTCTACCAATGATAGAATAAATCTACTATTGATTGAATTTTATCGGTGATAGTGATAGAATGAGTCTACTACGATTGAATTTTATTAGTGATAGAACTCAATTTGAATTTCTTACTCCAAATGAATTAATTTTGATTTTGTGTGGTAGATGAAAATACTTTTTCATTTTTTATTATACATGCAAAACATCCTAATATTGGTTTAAATTCTCTACAAAAATATTATTAAAATTCAAAATAGATTTTTTAAGATAAATATTTTTTGTATTGGAATAATGAAATTTGTGCATTTTATAAAATAAAATAAAAATTAACAAATTGTCTAGATTAATTCTTTTGAAAATTTTAGAATTATTAGTTTAGTAGTATATTTTTTAGAATAGCATAAAGAATGTGAAAAATAAGGGAAAAGCGAAATTGATTTAGAAATGAGAGTAGTAGTATATTTTTATTTGGGTTGTAGATAATAACTTGTTTTGTTATAAATTTTTGTAGATAGGTTGTAGAAATGAATTATTTTATGTAATTAGTTTTAAATAATTGTTTTGATGGTTTGTAATAATATGTTTGAATGTAATTTTTTTAGAAAAAAGTTGTAAATGCTTAATTGTAGTAACTCATCTCAATATTATAAAAAGTTATGAAAAAAAAAAAGCTCCCAAGGAATAAGAATATATTTTTGTAGAAAAAGAAAAGGAAAAGACATTTCTGTCTCCACACTTTCTTTCCAACAACCCCCTTCTTGTCTCCATTTATTTCTCCTGTTTCAGGTTGTTTGAACCACCATTTGGATTTACTAAATTTATGGTATCCCATTTAGAACAAATAGAGGATATATAGAGGTATTACCAAAGGGGGATTGTGGGGGAGATTCTAATTTAACAATAAAAATTTGTTTTTCACTCTCCTCCAAAAGCCACAAATTAACTACTTTTTCCATCTCTCTCCCTTAGTTTTTGTTAATACTTTACATTTCTATGGTGAAACTAAATCTCTTTGTGTTTCCATAAACCTCCTCCTTTTGGCCCTCTGTGCCTAATCTCAATAAACAACAAGGGAGGATCAGCAAGAACTAGAAATTGTGGGTACGTATATGTTCTTTTATTTTCATTTCCTCTTGAATTTCAAGAAGTTTTGATTTAGAATTTTCAATAAATTCAACTTAATTTTGATTTGAAATTTTAAAATGAATTTGGCTGAGAAGGTTCATAGAATCATAATCTCTCATTAGTGTTTTGGCCCTACCCATTGAGATTTCATTAGTCAAATCTTTGTATTATTGATTTTTGAAGGAGAACTATGCTAGCTAATTAATGAATTCCTAGCCACATAACATGCATATCAATATTCAGTCACTCGCTCAAACAATCTGGTAAAGGTTCATAACAAGGTTGAAACATTTTCCTTTAGAAGGTGTTTGGGGAAGCTCAATCAAAAAAAAAATTCCCTCGTAATTCTCGCCCTGCCTATAATCATTCTCATTCTTCTGGTCTCAAATATCCGGTCGTTGTCTCGTGAGAATCTCCCCCTTATGTGTCTACATGCAACTTGATGGTGGTTTTTGTAATGTGATTTATATAGGATGGTCCAAAAACTTGCATTGTAAATGAGTATTGATTATGGTAGTTGGTTTGATTGGCTGCAGCGATGGGGGCTGCGTTTGAGGGAGTAGCAAAAGATTTCAAAGGGAGAGCAGCCTGCTATAAACAGGATTGGATATGTGGACTAGGTTCAGGCGCCAGGTTCCTATTTCTTGCTCCTTAAATCACCATTCAACCACAAGTTTGATGCATATATCTTACAATTATGTTCTAATCTGCCATGATGTTTTTTGTGTGTTTGTATCCTAGGATTTTAGCTCCTACTATGTACATCTTCTTCGCCTCTGCTCTTCCTGTTATCGCCTTCGGAGAGCAACTTAGTAGGGATACAGGTGCATCTTTATCCTTGCAACGTGAATGTATAAGGCCCCGTTTGATAATCATTTGGTTTTTCTTTTTTCTTTTTTTCGTTTTTGGAAGGTAAGTTCTTTGTCCACAGTTTCATTTTGGAGCTTTTTTTTTTTGCTTCTAAAATTTAGTTTTGTTTTTATAAATAGAGGTGAGAGGTAGATATCAAAGTAAGAAAAACCACAGAATGGTTTTCTTAAATTGGATTTGTATTTCAATTTATGATCCTGTTTAGGTGAAAATTTGAGCACAGTGGAAACATTAGCCTCAACGGCGATTTGTGGAATTATCCATTCAATATTTGGAGGACAGCCATTGCTGATTGTAGGAGTGGCAGAACCAACAGTTATAATGTACACTTACTTGTACGGTTTCTGCAAAAGCCGACCCGATTTAGGCGGCAAGCTCTTTATAGCCTGGGCTGGATGGTCAGTTACTTAGTTTTCTGGTTGTCCCATGTCTTGTTGGAATTTTTGGATTAAATATACTTATTATCTTCTCATTTCGGGTTGTGGTAGGGTGTGCATTTGGACAGGCTTCTTCTTGATTCTCCTTGCAATCTTTAATGCTTGCACCATTATCATCAAGTTTACTAGAGTTGCTGGTGAATTGTTTGGCATGCTTATTTCTGTTCTTTTCTTCCAAGAGGCAATTAAGGTATATTCATTGATATATATTACAAAATGAGGATGAGAAGTTGAAGGATTGAGTGAGATTTATTTATACTAAATAGCCTACTCACAGGGAATTAGAAGCGAGTTCAAGATGCCAAAGTCAGAAGATCCAAACCTATTGGAGTACCAATTTGAATGGTTGTTTGCAAATGGATTGCTTGCCATCATTTTCGCCAGCGGTGTTCTCTTTACGTCGCTGAAAACTCGACGTGCAAGATTGTGGAAATATGGCACAGGTATAAACTTGATTTAGAGAGCTAACAATATCTACAAAATATAGAGTTAAATTCAATATCATTCTTGGTTATGTGATATATCGGGTTGCAGGCTGGTTTCGGAGTTTAATCGCAGAATACGGTGTTCCGCTTATGGTCGTGTTATGGACAGCATTGTCTTATGGAGTTCCCAGCAAAGTCCCAGAGGGAGTTCCAAGGAGGCTCTTTTGTCCATTACCTTGGGAGCCAGCCTCATTGTACCACTGGACTGTCATCAAGGTGAGGTTTCTATTCTACTCATAAACTTTGGGGAATCAAAGCTTTAGTTATGATATGAATAATCATAACAACAATCAAGAATTAAAAAAATGCTAGACAAAAAACACGGTGATTTACGTGGTTCACTAACATCGTATTAATTATGTCCCTAGGCAGAAGAAAGAAACGGTTTTACTAAGGAGGTAGGAAAAATATGTGCTTAGTTGAATAGGGCTAAGATTTTAAGACAGCTCTAAGAGATCCCTGCTTGCTGATCGAGCAGCGAGAGCGACTAAGTAATTGTAATGCAACGTAGTTCAAGGCACCTAAAGACCAGTTTCAGTACGTCCATGGGCAGAGGAGAAAAACTATTTTATTAAGAAGATAAGAATACAAATTCTTAGTAAAGCAAGACTACAGTTTTAATAGATTTTTAAGAGATCTCCGCTCACTGACTAATCATAGTGCAACATAGTTCAAGGCATCTCAACAATTTATTTGGTTCATGATCGAATCTAGTTACTGATATCACTTGGCCAATTTGCAGGACATGGGGAAGATTCCATTTATTTACATCTTAGCTGCTTGTCTGCCAGCCATGATGATAGCAGGCTTATACTTCTTTGACCATAGTGTTGCATCACAAATGGCTCAACAGAAAGAGTACAATCTTCAAAACCCCTCTTCATATCATTATGATATCTTCTTGCTAGGGATTATGGTAAATATTTGTTACAACAACTTAATTTCTCTTACCTTATGTATTTATCCTCATACCAAACTGTGTTTTTATTGTTACAGACTTTGATTTGTGGATTGCTTGGACTACCTCCTTCTAATGGTGTCCTCCCACAGTCTCCTATGCACACGAAGAGTCTCTCCATGCTTAATCGGCAGGTGCGTATGCGTCGCTCGTAAACAGAATTCAGTAGTTTGTGATATTATTCAGACCGTTCTCAGTGAAGTTCTTACATTTCCATATCATTGCAGCAAATTCGTCGAAAAATGATACGAAATGCAAAGGAATGTATCAAACTAAAAGCATCCAACTCTGAAATTTATGGAAGGATGCAGGCTGCATTCATTGAAATGGATGCATCTCCATCTGTAATGCTCAAAATCTTGTACTCTCCATTTTTCTTACTCAAGAATGGATTAATTTTCTTGCTCTAATTGCAGCCTAAAGAGCTAGAAACCTTGGCGAAGGCGGTAAAGAGCGTGGAGGACAGTGATCGGAAGGTAAAATTTGACGCAGAGAAGACTATAGATCCATATTTGCCTGTCCGTGTGAATGAACAAAGATTGAGCAACTTGCTGCAGTCCCTCCTTGTGGGGTTATCAATATTTTTTATCCCTTTAATGAAAAGGATACCTACTTCAGTTCTTTGGGGTTACTTTGCTTACATGGCTATTGATAGTCTCCCAGGAAATCAGTTCTGGGAAAGATTGTTGCTGCTCCTCATTACGCCCGGACGGCGTTTCAAGTAAGTTTACAAAAACACCTGATTTGCTAGCTAGTTTCTATATATCACCTGTGTTGGGAAAAACCTTCTCTTCTAATAGAAAAAATTAAAGGAAACAACATAATAGAAAGACACAAGAATTTACATGGAATAACTCTTAAAGCAGAGAAAAAAAATCATGGACAGAATTCTCTCGACCCCAATTGTATAAACACTTTCTTTAAAACTTTGGAATTTAACAACAGTTAGTACACCAAACTTAAAGTGTTTCTAACTGCAATACTTTGAAACCAAAGTCAGATGCTACTTTTATAGTGCTTGGAGCACCGCACTAACTTGCATCTTTCCGATGTAGGACAATTCACTTCTAATATTTTATCAAAACTCAACAACCTGGTCATATATAGCAACTTATATAAACTTAATATCTTGTTATATACAGGGTGTTGGAGGGTTCTCATTTATCTTTCGTCGAATCGGTGCCATTCAAGGTCATTGTGTCGTTTACGCTCTTTCAGTTTGCGTATTTCTTGTTGTGCTTTGGGATAACATGGATACCTGTAGCTGGGATTTTGTTCCCTCTGCCATTTTTCCTTCTCATTAGCATAAGAGAACATGTGCTCCCAAGGTTCTTCCAGCCTCACCATCTTCAAGAGCTAGATGCTGCAGAGTATGAGGAGATTCCAGCCGGCGCTCGACATCGAAATCGCAGTACAGTTTCGGTTAGTTTTTTGCTTGACTTTCCTTTACTAGCATGGATCATTGTAATTAAATTTTCATTCATTCATTGTATACACACAGCGTACTCTCTCGAATTCTCCATTGCTTCGTTTCGCTGAAAATGAGACAACGGATTCAAACGCGGACGAGAATATCATAGAATACTACGACTCGGAGGTATTAGATGAGATGACAACTCATAGAGGAGAAATATTGAAGTTCAGGAATGTAACTTTCAACGATGAACCAATATTTCAGGTTAGAAACCAAAATCCTTCAGCCTCAAAACTATTTTACCATGTATTTCATCCATTTAATTTACTTAGCTTTAATTAGCTAACACATTATTTTGTATTTGAATTATATATATATATATATATATATATATATATATATATATATATATATATATGTACAGGTTCGTCCTGAAAACTCCAATCGACGATAATGAAGCAGTTGGATCAGATGAGAATAGGAAAGACATTATTTTTTCTTCTCATACAGTGGCGCTGCTAACTTAAAGAAAAGTACATGAAATTTTACGTACATAAAACGATTCATCATATAAAGTAAGGAAAAACATTATTAGAGAAGATTCAATTCAAGGATTATTCAACACCTTATTTAACAATTAATGACACTAGGAAAGGCTTGTATTTTAGTCATTCATTTATTTCATTATTGACTACAAAAAGAGTGAGAGATTGGTCTTTTCTCTTCTTGCAAGAAACTCAATGTGTAAAAGCTGTAGTTTCTTTCTGTTTTTTTTTTTCGTTTTTGTTTTTGTATTTAACTAACTATAACTATATGGTGAATATAGAATATTTATATTTCAATTTTTCTTCTCAATGTGTAAGAATCTGTTATTGATTCTATGTTTGTTTGTAATCTTCTTCTTCTTTTTGTAGTGAATTTATAAGATTATAATTTCTTAGAAGTCAGAGCAATGGTTGTGTACATAATTGGCGTTATGGGTAAAATTTTACTAAAATGGCAAATTTAGAATATTGGAAGGACAAATATGCAATGAACTAATCAGCTCAATTGGGATACTGAATATTGGGCTTAAATTAATATATGAAGAAAACGGAGAAATTGAAGATTAGGTATAAAAAAAAAACGTTTACTAAAATTATTTTTAAAAGGAGGAAAAAAAAACCAATAAAGCGACATTCATGTACACCTAATGATATAGAGGTCATAAGTTCAATTTTTTCACTCACAAATGTTATATCTTCAGGAGAAAAAAAAAAAAAAAAAACCAAAACTATTAGAGAATGAAGATTCTAGTGCACTGAACTCTTCAATGTGGGATGCACTTGGTAACTCCATATTCAGTCCTTGATCACATTCTAAGGAGGCTTGGTTTAAAAACCAATTTTCATTTAGAGTTTTCAAGGCATTCTTAGAGCTTCTCCTTAAAACCACCATAAAGAAGATACGAATTTGTGCATTTCACAAAGAGATCATGAATTATAAAAGAAAAGCCCAGTGAACAAAGAATGAGCAACTTGCTGCAGTCCCTCCTTTTGGGGATATTAATATTTTTTATCCCTTTAATGATAAGGATACCTACTTCAGTTTTTTGGGGTTACTTTGCCTACATGGCTATGGATAGTTTTCCAGGACATTTCGAATTAGAGAATCAAATATCTTAAAGTAGATCCTATAATATGCCACATGACATTCAATGTCTTTTTTTCTATCAATTTTTTGTGAATTAATATGATATATTACATTTATTTCATATAAAAATATTTATTTCCATGAATAAATATGTGTTGAAATCTATTTAAATTGAAATCACTTATTTTAATGTAATCTCTTTTTTGTTGTAGGAAATTTCCTAAATGAAAATATTAGCTTAACATGTTTAAATACTTTATCCAACTTGTATTTGATTAAATATCAATTCAACTTGTGTTTAAATCAAATTTTTTAATAAAATTTGTTTACATATTTAATATCAAATGCCAAGTAAAATCTAAAATAAAATATTTAAAGTGATGAATCATCTTTTGTGAACTCATGATTGAGTAGAAAATAAAAATGATAGCCAATAAATTCACTGAAAAAGAAAGTAAAGATAAAAATATAAAAGATATTTCTGACTATATTAAAAAAAATTATGAAGAAATACAAAAAAATACATATCCTCAATTTTAAGATATGAAAATAGAAAATTTTTATAAAAAAATAAAACCATAAAATTTTCTGTATGAATGTATTATTTAATATAATTATTCATGTCAAAAGAAAATGGAGATGGGAGAAGAGAAGTTGATGATTTTTTATTTTTATTTTTTTGAAGGAAGAGAAGTTGATAATTAAGATAAGGAGATAAGTATGTATACATCTCTACTAATGATACAAAAACTGATGAATTGTTAAAATAGATAGGATAAATATGAGGTGGAGACTAGAGAAAACAAAAAAATTGGGGGAATTTACAGGTGGGTGTAACGTAACTAACAACCCTTTTGGTAATATTATCTTAAGACAACCTTAATTAATGCGACATGAACACGTGGGTAGTCGCATCACCGCTAGATCTAATCAACGAAATCACGTCGGTTGGTTGGGTTGTAACTTGTAAGTAATAAAAATGTCTTAATGGGCCCAACAGCCGATTCAGATCTAACCCAAAAATGTCAAATGATTCTTGAGGCCCCCACAACTTGGGCCCATAAGCCCAATAGTTCGGCCCTTCACTTGTCACCCTCCATTATTGGGATACCTAAATCATAAGAGCTACGTCTCCATCAAATTTTATACAAATCCACCATTTTTTTTTATCTATTCAAATTCACCTAGTCCCAAGTAATTTAAGAAATATTTTGTCCATCTTAATCATCTAAAACAAAAACAGACAAAATTGGTCTTTATATTTTGAAGAAATTTTAAAATGTAATAAATTAGAATTTAGTAATTGTAATTTTATAAATCCTAAAAAAAGATTGTCATTTTGTTTCAAATTTTTGTGAATATGTGAAAAATACTTGTTCATGAATGAATGATAGTGAATTGAGTGACAATTTAAACAATAAAAATCATGTCATTTATACATTAATAATTATTTACATGTACCTGATTTCGCAATATAACGAATTACATGAACTACTTTTAAAATGTTTTTGATTTATGTAAACTAAATATAATTTTTAACATCACATCCGCTCTAAATTCTAACTTTTAAAAATACATGATTAAATTTTAATATTCTACCAACCTTTGGGACGAGATTATAATTCACCCAAAGTTACAAAATTAATTTAATAGGCAAATAAAAATTAATAACAAAAAAGTAGTTAGTGGTGAGAGAAAGACCTTTGTACCCGAAATTGCAATAAATAGATGCATGTGCCGGGATTCCAAACCCACTGCAAAGGCACATGCCCATCTTTCAATTAAAAATTAAATTGCTATCATATATTTGTAAGGATTTATTTGAATATAATATGTTTGGAAATGAGATAGTAATTATGAGTAGTTTTTTGATAACCATCAACTAAAATTACTTGTTTTAAAATAGTTAGGAGTAGTTTTAGTTGGAGATGATGAACTTATGCTAAAAATCTATATGAATGTACAAAACTTTCATTTAAATGGAAGAGTTATAAAAGAAAATTATTATTTTAGTTGAGGTTATAATAGAAATCTTTCGTTTGAATTGAGGGTTCCTATATATTGTATTGGAGAGTTTATGAGTGTTTTATATAATTTTTTTAATTTATTTCATCCAAACTTTAAGTTGAATCCACCTTAATTATAATTAATTGATCTAGTGGTCAAGAGACAATGTTAAAAATTAAAAGATGATGGGTTTAATTTATAACAACTACTTACCTATGAATTAATATTTTATGAATTTTTTTTTACATTCAAATATTTTAAAGTCAGACCATATATTTCGTAACATTTGTGAGGTGCACACAAGTAAACTCAAATAATCACCAATATCATAATTTTAAAATGAACAAAAAAAAAAAAAAAAATTCAACAGATTCTCAAGAAACTCTCCATCCAAAAGATAGGTTATATTTTGGAGGTACTTTCCCGATATTCAAAACACATTTTTGCATAATGTACACATAATAGTGATAGATTATGAGTTTAAATTTTCGTAACCAAATAGTTGTAGATTGAGAAAAATACACATTTTATCTAAAAAAAACACAAGAATATAAATTCATTAACTAATATATCATATATTCAAAATGGTCGCTCCTCAAATATTATTAAATTTAAAGAATATTAGATGTTATCTACAAGTAGAAAAGAAATCTACTTAAACACATCAATACTGTTTTTTTAATGGTAAAAACACATTAAATATTGATGGTTAGAAAAACATCTACAATTGAATGGATTGGTGACACGATTGGTTATCTGATTTTGTGTTAATCCATTTTCATTCCACGGTCACAGATTCGATCTCTAAAATCGATATTTGTAATTCCCCTTCCCCCAATTTTGTACTCCAAAAATAACACCTACACAAAAAAAAAATATATATATAATAATAATAACATAGTTTGAGTGTCCAAGGGACAACGCTTATTTGAGATCACTAGTTCGAGACTGCTGGAAAATACTTCAACTATAATATCTTCAAAGTATCTCAATGTCACTGTCTAGGGACAGACAAATGATGGCTCGAGTATAAGAGAGCGAAGTTTCGATTTCCCGATTTTCAAAAAAAAAAACATAGTTTGAGTGACATAAGAAAGTTATAAGTTCAAAATTTTTATCCTTAAATATTGTCCGTTTCAAAAAGAAGTACAATATTTGAAAAAATAAACTTTGACAAAAAAAAAAAATTCAGTTAGTCACTAAAGAATCATTTCGTTTCTATACGTACATTTAAGTGAATCACATGCTTTGTATGTGTTTAAGCATAATTTTGTGAGAAATATAGGAGCAATTATCCTTCTTTATTTCAGTAGCTCTTAATCCTAAGTCACTTTAATCAATGTGTGTCAATCATTGTAAACGATCCACGTTAAACCAATGTTTAAGCAGAAAAAAAAAGGATTTTTAAAAAAAAGATTTCAACAAATTAAAGTATGAGATTTGAACGGATGATCTTTGATTAATAAATATATACTAATACTATTAAACTATTATTCTTATTAATAGAAAAGATAGAAAAATAATTAAATAATTAGAGAGAAATAATTGAACATGAGCCGTAAATTATAAATTTATATATTAAATATCTCGAATTGAAAAGATAGAGATATTTAATATTTTCAATTGAAATAGACTTTTTTATTATCTAATATAATATTATAAATTCTAAAGTATATTTGATATAATAAAATTTAATTTCAACATGGGTGAATTCAAATCAAATCGTATTTTGAAAATGTTACATTGAAAAGTGAATACTATCACGATTTTTATAAGATGCAAACAGTTTTCGGTGGAGCATTGCGAGTCGGTGGAAAGAAGAAAAAAAACCGCAATGCGATCCATTTGCCCTTTTCAACCATAATCCACTTTTTTTTTTTGAGATTACAATAATTGGAAGATGGAGAAGACTCGAACCTAAGACCTCAAAGTCATTAGGTATACATCGATGTTGTTTGAGCTATTGTTCTATTGGCCAACCATAACCCACTTGCTGTTGAATATTTTCTCCATTTTGATCCACAAAAGACAAAATTTTACTTTCTTGTAGCATTGTCTTCTCAGTCTTATTTTCCAGCGTTGAATTGAATGTTTCATTTTATTTTGCAACCTATTTTAAAGTGTAGCAAACTTGTCTCATCTTCCTATAGAGGTATATATGGGTTGAGTACATACGGTTTTTTAGGTAACTTAAAGTTTTGAGTTACTAAATCTACCAACTTGTATAATTTTATATATTTAAGTAACATATTCCATCTTTATATTTTTTAATTGAGGCGAGTTTGGTTGTTGTTATTTTTGTTTTTAATTCAAGTGTTAGTCCATTTAGTTTAAATAAAAATATAGAATTTACTTCCTATATTTTTTTAAATTAAAATTTAGTCTCTATCATTTGATGAAATTTAAAAAATAGCCCTATGATTTATAATTATTGGCAAATTAAGTACCTGAAAATTAAGAGATTATTTGTTAAGTGATTGATATATAATAAAAAAAAATCAAATAATTTATACATAAATAGTGAGCTTTCATGTATCTAACATGCTAGCAACTACGTACGATATAGACTGTGATTTAGGTTTATGAAACCATATAGACTAAATTCTAATTTTTAAAAATATAAGGACTAAATTCAAATTTTTTTTATATCATAAAGACTAAATTTTAATTTTTTTTCAAATCATGTGGATAAAATTCTAATTTTTAAAATCTTAAATATTAAACTATAATTTTATTCCAATTTTAAGACTAAATTTATATTTTACCCTTAATTCAAATATATATTTATTATTTATTTTAAATTTTATAATAACAAAACATAAACATTTCAATTTTCGTCAACATGAGCCATGAGATGCTATTGAAACCTGGCCCGGCCCACTTTGGGAAGGTAAATTCTGTAATTAAATGAAAAGGGCCACGTGTTGGCTTTCAGAGAAGGCCCAGACAATTTCTGGGCCCCACCACTCCTCGTGGCTCGTGCTCTGTTCCTTTTTCTTAAACCTCCAGATCTCACACTCTTCTTTCCCCCACATTTTCCCGGATAAATTCATGTGTTTGCATTTTTTTTTTTAAACAATACTAGGTAAGTATTTAAAAATATTTATTATTGTTTTGGATTACAAAATTCTAGACTTTATTTTTCTCTCTACCAATTAAAATTAATTATTTTTAAAAAAAAATTAAAAAGATATAATCCAAAATGGTGGTAAATATATCTAGTATATATACTCACTTTTACGTCAGTTTTTCTCTTTTTCTTCCAGTTTGAATTCAGCTTCATTTATAAATAATACGGAAGTTTTGTCATATTATAATGGGAATTTTAATATATAGGTTGAGAGGAATTGAACCAACTCCACATTCAACATATGGTATCAAAAAAAAAAAAAAAACTCCACATCCAACATAAGCATTCTAAAAATACTTGGAAAAGTTTTTATAAAATCTTCAAACTTTTCATGTCCAACCATTTTTTACAACCACAACTATTTCAAGTCTCTTGCAAATGAGTATTTTATGTCACAATTATTTATATTCTTCGTATTAACTCACATTCTTATGAAATTTACTATTAAATTTGGTGGGGATGGGAGTGGAAATTCCCCACGGGAAGTTGTGAGGATCAGGTTCAACACACTAATTATTTCCCCTTTTACCATATCTCAATTAAATATAACTTTGTTTTTTATAAAGTGTCAAATAGTTAACTTTTTTTTTAGAAACTTAAATGGTTAACTTTTAATCCATATTAAAACAATAGTTAACTTTTAATGATTAACGATTGTTAATTTTCAAGTATAAATTAATTTTTTCAAGGAAATAATCAAACTTTAATGCATATATATATATATATATATATATATATATATATATTAAAAGAAAAGAAAAGAAAATAAATATAAAATATAAAGGGGACGGGGACGGGGACCGAGATATGAATACATTTCTCATTTGCATCGCATTTAGCTTGCGAAAAATATTTTGTCTCTACTCATTACTTCACTCCCCATCTAAACTCAGACTCGACACTGTAAAGAAATTAGACATCTTTAATTTTGAAGATAATAATTTTAGATGTTCAATCGCCAAATATTACCATTTTTAAATAAAGGTGGCTTCTTTTATATAATATATATACATATAGTGCAAAGCATAATATTATCATTCAGGTTGAAAATGAAGATTACATTTTATAATGTGTTTTTGAGAACTATTTTGTATTCAATTTTTAAAATTTATACCTATTTCATCATTTTTTTTAACTTAAATATCTATATCTTATATACATATTTAAAAAATTAAATCAAAATTTGAAAACGAAAAACATCTCACTTTCAAAATTTTGTTTTGATTTTTGAAATTTAGTTAGTATTCATATACTTTCTTGAGAAAATATAAAATACATAATAGAAATTAATAAAAATTAATTTAAATTTAAATAAAAATTTAAATAGTTATCAAATAAGATCTAAATAATTTAAGCAAAGTAATTCTAATTCAAAAATAAGCTAAGGTAATTGCAATTCAAAAGGTAAGTGTTATTAACTTGTCATCCCTTCCTTTTTCCCTAATCTTTTCTCAATAAGCAACCTTGTAAGTAAGAAAATAAACAATAATAATAATAATAAAAAGGTTAAAAAAGCAGAGGAAATTGCAAAAAAAAAAAAAAAAGGATTGGTTTTATGAGGGAGGGACGGAGGAAACCATGTGATTAACAGCAGCCTTTGTCCCTTTAACATCACATCCATAAACAACGATTTTCCTTTTCTTTCTTTTTTATTTTAAAATAAAGAAACAAGTGATATTGGGCAAAAACGACAAGTAGTCCAGATTCAGATTTCACGAATCCTAATGGCAAGTTCCGTTATTTTACCCAACCACGAGGGCTTCCTTGTATTCTTTCATGCATATAATCTTTTTCCCACCTCCTCTACTCTCACCATCTCTTTCTCTTCCGTCTTTCCCTCAACAAAATGCAGGCCACCGCCGCCGCCGCCGTCTTCTTCTCGGTGCTTCTCTCCGCCGCCGTCCATCCCGCTCTAGGCCTCGTCGACGGTAAGCTTACCCTCCGTCCTGACTCACCGGGATATTTCATTAGTTTTGGAAATTCTTTTTTAGGATTATATTGTACTCTTTTTTTTTTCTTATTTACGCAAATTTCGAAAACAATATTTTCACTAATTAATAAAATCTAAAAAATAATTAAAATTTTAATATAAATAATTTTGAATTATCTGATTTTTTTTTTTGTAAATATTGTTTCAATAAATTTAAAAATTATTGTAAGGAAGATTAAAATAATATGTTATAATGTATAAGAAAACAACTAAAATTTGTGAACTTGAGATTACTATTCAAATATTTTATAAAAAAAAAAAAACAACTATTCATCACACCCAACTATTGTTGAATTAATAAAACAAGCAAGATTTAAATACAATTATTGAAAGGTAAATAGTTTTCAATAATGGTGTTTTTTAATACATATATATTCAAAAGCGATGTTTGACAACTGTTTAGCTTTTTATATACATTTTTTGTACGTTTTTTTTTTTTTTGTAATTTATTTTTACTTGTTTTCTTGTACTTTATTTAAAATAGTTTTCAAACATGGCTTTCATTTCTCACATCTGTTTAATTGTCAAAAACAAATTAAGAGTGGTAGGTAAGAAAGACCAAATAGCGAAATATAATTATTAAATTAGCAACTCTTACTTGCCCGGAAGAGGAACTATCATTCCTTTTTCTTTTCTTTTTTGAGGGAAGGAAATATCATTCTTTACTTTCCACGATAAACAATCGTTTCAGTTTGTAACTAATTTTTTAATTATAAAATCGAAAGCTTTGATTCCTTCAGGGTTTAAATGAAAGTTATATATCTTTTTAAAAATAGAAAATTATAATAGAAAGTGTAAATTAATAACAAATTCCCTTTTTATATGGATAATATCTTAATTTTAGTCCAGTCATGTACAACATTCTATTGAGTTACTATCAATTTTGTTAACGACTGAAAATGAAAAAGTCTTATCATGTACTAGTTAGTTGTCTGTATTGATAATAGTATACATGATAATTGCATCAGGGTATTTACCAAATGGCGACTTCGAGCTAGCCCCAAAGTCGTGGGACATGAACGGAACGGTAGTGAAAGGTCAGTACGCAATACCGGGATGGGAAATATCAGGGTTCGTGGAGTACATAAAATCAGGGCAAAAACAGGGCGACATGTTGCTGGTGGTGCCGGAGGGAGCCTTCGCGGTCCGGCTCGGGAACGAGGCGTCGATCAAACAGAAGATCAAAGTGGCCAAAGGGGTCTACTATTCGATCACGTTCAGCGCGGCCCGGACGTGCGCACAAGAGGAGCGGCTCAACATCTCGGTCGCGCCGGACTGGGGGGTTCTGCCCATGCAAACTCTTTACAATAGCAATGGCTGGGACCTCTATGCCTGGGCCTTCCAAGCCATGTCTGATGAGGTGGTTATTTTGATTCATAACCCTGGCGAGGAAGAAGATCCTGCTTGTGGCCCGCTTATTGACGCTATTGCTATTAAAACTCTTTATCCTCCCAAGGCCTCTAGTGGTGAGTTCTCTCTTCTTTTTTTTTTACAAGTTTAGCTTTATAAATTTTCAAGATTACATATAATATATATATATATATAGTGATTATTTTTAAAATGCTTACTCAGATTTTAAATTAAGGAATTTACCGTGTATTTATTATATATAAATTTTAATTTTAATTAAAAATATATATAATTTAATCATATAGAATGAGATAGTTGTTTTTTAAATCTATAGAATGAATTAGTTGTTTAATATATATATATTGAATCAATTTTAAAAAAATTAACTTCACATTTTTTGTGTTCAAATTTACTGTTAATATTGTATCAATATTTTAAAAATCAACTTCAAACTTATCATTAATTAAGTTTTATCTAAATTTTAAGGATTGAAATGAATTATATGATCTTACGACCCGAATCGAACAAGTAACAAAAATAACCCAAATGGTCAATTATTTGAAGTGGTAATACCGGTGGTTTATTAATCTCTGTAAAACTATTCTAAAAAAAATAATAAATAAAAATCTCTGTAAAACTGTCATGCATTTAATTTAAGGTTTCTGGAACTCTGCAGTCTTCAGTACAGGACAGTTTTCTGTTTTTTATAAAAAAAAATCAACAACAGTGAGAAATGAAGTTTGACTTCATAAGAGTGCCACAAGATCATCCATTTAGTTATTATAGACAAAAGCTTAAGATAAGCGATGAGTTATGATCAATTATAAGTTATTATAAGTGGTATTTGAGGGACAAGTTATTATAAAAAGATTATGATAAATGGTGTTTGAAGGGCTGGATATGTAACAAAAAATAATATATATAAGTTTTAGATAAACGAGAACGTAGGTTTAGATAAATGGATACGTAGATTTAGGTAACTGTTGTTTATAATAAATGGTGAGACAAACATCGGTTAGGTTATTATAACCAACTCGGCCGTTTACATAAACGGGCCGAGAGTGTGTTTGTATAATGATTATGAAGTGTTTTGAGTGGTTAGGAGGGGTGTAGTGAAGATAAAACATTCTTTAGATATGAGTGATGTTTCATAAACCGTTTTTATATAGAAAAATTTTGGGTAGATGAATTATAATTCATGGAAACTAAAAATATTGGTTTGGTTGTATTAGAAAATTTGAGAAGTTGCAAGTAATTGAAATCGAAATATAATATGATAGGACAGATTATAAAATTTATAGGATTTTATTTTTATGCTTACGGTAGCCGAATTTATGCAAGTATTAAAAAAAACAAACAAACAAACAAACCTTCACAAAACACACTATCCAAACATAACCATTCTTTAACCATTCTTTTAGTAATTGATATCATTTAATGGGTGAGTAGTGTTATTAGTTATCTGGTTTGATGTTGATCTATTTTGATTCAAGATCACACTATTTAATTTTTGGAATCGATATTTATAATCTTTTTTCATCCAACTTTTACTCAAAAAAAAAAGAAAAAAAGAGTACTGAATTGATTTCTGTGAAACTGGCATACGTTTAAGAGTAGGAAATTTTGAATCAAAATAGATCAAACTGGCATAATAAATCGATATTTATTATCTGCAACCATGTGGGCAGTGTATATTGATTACTCCAGCCTGTTCTTCGATTGATAAAATTCCTTTCTCAATTTTGATATTTATTTACATCTCTGTTCCAAGATTAAGGAATTTTGCAGTGATTAATAATTTAACATACAGATAATCTGGTGAAGAATGGGGATTTCGAAATGGGGCCATACGTGTTCCCAAACGCATCCTCTGGAGTCCTGGTCCCACCCAACATCGAAGACGATCATTCACCAATCCCCGGCTGGATGGTCGAATCTCTCAAGGCCGTCAAATACATCGACTCCGATCACTTCTCCGTCCCCAGCGGCAAACGCGCCGTCGAGCTCGTCGCCGGAAAAGAAAGCGCCATAGCGCAGGTGGTCCGTACGACTCCGGGCAAAACGTACGTGCTCTCGTTCGTCGTCGGCGACGCGAGCAACTCGTGCGAAGGATCCATGATCGTGGAAGCCTTCGCCGGGAAGAGCACTCTGAAAGTGCCGTACCAGTCCAGAGGCAACGGCGGATCTAAGCCGGCGGCTCTCAAATTCGTGGCGGAGTCGGCGAGGACGAGGATCATGTTTCTGAGCACCTTCTACACCATGCGAAGCGATGATTTCTCGTCGCTGTGCGGGCCGGTGCTCGATAAGGTCAAGCTGCTGAGCGTTCGAAACCCTACGGCGTGAAATTCGACGGTGGAATTGGAAATTTCGTTGGGGATTTGAATCTTATTGCTGTATGGAACTTGAATTTGATCTTCTCTGTGATTTTTGTACCTGTGTTCTAAGGTTAAAGATGATGAAAAGAGGGGAACATGAAGAGCTGTGCTCTTAAACAGAGGTTTTACCGGAAAAAAAAAGTATTAAATATTATATATAGTAATTAATACGAAATATGATTGATAGTGTGATTTTAAGGGGAGCTGTTTTCTAATTGTCGTGATGGAAAAAAATCGAGTTTAATCGATTGTTTGCATACTTTTTTTTAATAAATGAATTACAATTACCATATTTTCAAGATTTTTTTTTTTTTTTTTTGTAAAATATAAGTTTTGTTCCTAAAAAAAAGTAAAAAAAATATATATATAATTGAGTCTCTACATAAAAAAGGTAGAATTTTATCCTTCACTTAATTTTATAATAGGAAGAAAGGTACTCTTTATAGTTTTATAAATTCTAAAATATAGGTCTTGTGGTATTTAATTGACATGGTATTAAGTTTATGAAAACTATTATTTCAATTTTTTTTTTTTTTTTTTATGAAAACTCATTATTCATTAATAAATAATGTATTTTTTTGTTATATCAATGACTTAATTCATACTTTTATCGTCGACAAATGTATAGCCAACCTAATACACGTTGAAACGAAGGTTCAAATACCCCTCTTAATAGTTTGGTTATGCAAACTCGATAAGGAAATATTTTTTTTATATTTGTAATTAAGTTTAATCGGTGGAATTTATGTATTTGGTTCTTGAATGAGTGTATAGCTTGCTTGAATGTTATACTTTTTTAAAAAACTATTAAAATAGTTGGATAAATAGTAAATTGTAGTTTAAGATGAGAAAATCTATCATTTTAAAAATTGACTCAATTTTACAACTCCATGCATATAAATACACATGTGAGGTTTGAAAATATGAACATCCAATATGGAGAGTAGATGCCAACCATTGAATTATACTATATACGTACATAAATACAAATCGATATATTTTATTTTTATTGCCTCTCTCGAGGACCACACCCCTTACCCACGAAAAATAGGGGAAGAAAGGTACTGAAAGAGATAATAACCATAATATAATGTTTCCACACTTTTCTTATCCTTCTTGAAATGGACATGTGATATTGTCATAAATAAAAAAGTTGTAATAAGCTGCTTCTAAAAAATAAAAGAAAAATCATAGGAAAGACATTCTTACTTACAAAATAATTATAAATTTTGTCAAATTTTAAAGTATTTAGATACATAATCAATAATTTTTTTTTTTTGAGAATTCAATAATTTTTTTAATACTATATTATTAATACATTATTATAAGATCAAAAGAGTCAATTTCATATTCTCAAAAAAAAAAGACTATCAATTTCATTATTCGGTGGTAATGAAATTCAACGCATGGTCATGGATTCAATCTCAAGAATCAATATTTGTCTCTTGAAAATATTTATTAATATCAATAATTATAGTTATTATTTTTCTAAATTTAATTAAACTCGTAAGCTTCCAAAAAATAAAATAAAAGCCCACAAATTATTGGGCCCAGCACAGATTTGGGAGGGTGGGTGTCATGGCCCAGCCCATTATTAATTTTTCCGTCTTCTACTTCTCAATTTTAATTATTGACACGTGTAGGGCTGAAATCGAAGCGGAGTTTTTAAGCGGGATGAATCCAAGGGTGGAGAAAATCGCGTCTAATAAAAGTCGGGCACTCCTTCCCTGCACCAGTTATAAAAAACGCCTTTGAGAACCGTCGTTTACACTCTGTTAGCCTTCTTCTTTCATTCTACTTCCATTGCCGATCTCTGTAACGCAGTTCTCTTCGTTCTTTCATCCTCAGTTGCAGATTCTCATTTTCGATGGTAACATTTCTTCTTTCCGATCTATTTCTCCCTCTAGTATTCGACATTTTCGATTCCTCTACTTATTTCTGGTTTCATCGTTTCGATCAGGCTCTGCCGAATCAGGCCACCGTCGATTACCCTAGCTTCAAGCTTGTAATCGTCGGCGATGGTGGAACAGGTACGGAGATTAATTTGTTTCGTTTTTTTGCCGATTCTCTTCAACCTCAATTTGCAGTGTTTGTATCGTTTTTAGGTGATTGAACTGTTTGATGCAGAGTATAAACATCTCCGGTTTTCCTGAACCCTACCTTCTGTAGTAGAGTAGAAACTTTTTCTTTCCTTGTTTTGTAGCGTATGAATTCGATTGGAGATGTTGCAAAACCAGGTTATCGGAGTAGGATTCTGTTGAAAATCGTTTCGATGTTTCTTGTGTATTGTGCGATTAGATATTGTGTTAGGCCTATGAATTACTCCTTTTCTTGATTCTTGCTTTATTTTGATGATATTATTTTGTGTCTTGATCCAGGCAAGACAACATTTGTTAAGCGTCATATAACTGGAGAGTTCGAGAAGAAATATGAACGTAAGAATGAAATGTGTCTTTGCTTATTGATTGATCTTCATTAGGAATGCTATTAATATTTGGCCTGACTTGATTATGTAATTGTATAGCGACGATCGGAGTTGAAGTTCATCCACTGGATTTCTTTACGAACTATGGAAAGCTAAGGTTCTACTGTTGGGACACTGCTGGTCAGGAGAAGTTTGGTGGACTTAGAGATGGTTATTAGTAAGTGTTCGTGTGTGGTAACAAATGCGTTTTAATGCACAGCAATTGATTTTAGCTATGCATATGCTAGTTTATATTATTGGAGAGGAATTGTTTTAGTGTGATTTGTTTATTGCACCTGCTTCCATTTGATTTACGCTTTTTACTGATGTTCAATTTTTTTTGTCCTTCTGTGGTAATCTATGAAGTTGCTTGTTCGAAAGTTATTGTGTGTTATCAGAAATTGGGTTTTCTACAATGGAATTGCATTACAATCTAGTCTATTCTATCTAAATCTCTGGTTGAGCCTATTATCTAGCTCATATTATGGATGGGAATGTTAAAACAATTTTATCTCATTGATGCCTTCTGAAGCTCATTAACTTGGTTTTACTACTTCATGATGCTTAGAATCTTTAAAATTTTAGTGGACGATTACTGCTGGCTTTAAGTGTCTCTATCCGACTTTTTGTTTAAGAATCAGTCGATTATAGTTTGGTTGGAATCTTCTCCTTCAATGAAAATAGTCACTCCAGTTTAGTCCATTCTTAGATTCTATTTTATTCTTTGGGCTTTGGTGGCAAAACCACTTTGTAATTATTATTATTCGCCTTATTTGCTTTGTGGAGACCGTTCCTGTAATTTTGCTTTCTTCTTTTGTGGACTCGTATTTTTTTCTTTTTTCTTATAAAAATATTAGTCATTCTTACCTTCAATTCTTCTAACCAAGCATTTGAATTTTTTGTTCTGATTTCTTTGTTTTGTCACATGAACTTGATGAATAATATTAGAGAAAATGAAATAATTGTAATAAAAATACTTCATCCGTTCAAATTTAAGTGTTTGAACGTCCTTAATTTTGAGTTCTATGTTATAAGGGATCATATGCATCTAGCTTTATCATCTCTTTGCTCACTCACTAGTTCTGCGGAAAAAAAGTAGTTCTTATCATTTACCTACTGTATTTTATAATGTTTACTGTTGGATCACAGATACAGTATAGTTGTCAAATTAAGTTCAGTAATCTTAGAATTTGATTCGGTGATGCGACTTCAATTAATTGATTGTTTCTCCATGGCTGACCTACATTCCACTCCAATATTATTGCGAGTTCGAATCTTTGAACTAAAAAAATTAACTGTACTTTCTTTGGTTTCGTTTTTCAGTATTCATGGGCAGTGTGCTATTATTATGTTCGACGTCACTGCTCGTTTGACATACAAAAACGTCCCAACATGGCACCGTGATCTCTGCAGGTATTGAGTCTCTTGAACCCTTTAAAATTCTGTCTGTTTATGTAACAACTATAATTTGAAATTTGTGTTCCTTTAAAGGATCTTTTCCAGAAGTTGTCCACCAGTGGCCTTTTAAGGAGAAAGTTGAATGGAATGATTGCTTAATTTTCTGGCGATAATATTTAACCATAGTTCACCTGTTGAGATAATGTAGAATGAATGAAAGAAAATAGTAGGGGCACATCAAATCACAAGTTCAAATTGTTGTTGGCTCTAAATTATGCGTTGCTTTGTACTAGGGTTTGTGAGAATATACCCATCGTATTGTGTGGAAACAAGGTGGATGTGAAAAACAGACAAGTTAAAGCAAAGCAGGTGACCTTCCACAGGAAGAAAAATCTCCAGTACTACGAAATATCTGCAAAGAGTAATTACAACTTTGAAAAGCCCTTCTTGTACCTTGCTCGAAAGCTTGCGGGGTATGTTCATTTGTTAATTTGACATAATTTTGGTTGGTCGTTCTATGAATTTCATGTTAATTTTAGTTTCACATATGAATTCGTCTTCTTTTGGAATTTGCAGGAATATGGAGCTCCACTTCGTCGAATCCCCTGCCCTTGCTCCTCCTGAAGTCGAAATTAACTTGGCCCAACAAGCACAGTAAGTAACTTGCTTTTTAACTGATTAATATTTGGACCCTCTGAATTATAAGTCTTTTTTATTTGTTAAGTTTTAAGGATGATATAGGTTTGTTTAAGGCTTTTTCCCTTTTATTTTAAGTTTTAAGGATGAATTAAGTTGTTAATCTAGGGATCAATAAAAGACTTTAAAATCGTTTATGTGGTTCGGTAGAATCCAACTCTCAAGTTGATTGGACAATTTGTTTTTTTGTTTTTTTTTTCTTTAGGCACGAGGCAGAGTTGGCGCAAGTTGCTGCACAACCTCTTCCTGATGAAGATGACGATGCTTTTGAGTAAATGTGATTTTTATATAACTAAACTTGGCTTTGCCTTAGGTTTTAGCGAGAGATTGTGGTTGTTTGGAATTTGGAAAGCTGACCGATCGGGTATATTGAGGTCCACTTGGTTTGGAATTTGAAGCTGGCAAGAATACTAAATCAAATACCATTTGCACTTTTTGTCTTATAGTGTGATTTTTTAATGCAAACCTAGTGGAAAGTTTAAACATCAGATATCAAAAATCGAGGAAAAATACATTAAAATCCTTATATTAATTTTCCCATAAATCGACGAAGAATATTACTGTATCAAAATTGAATTGTCTATTTCATAATTTGAGAGCTCCATGAGTATAGGCTGGAATGTCAAAGGATAATCAACAAGATGGCTCTGCAAAGAGGTATCTGAGTAAGGGAGCAACAACGGCTATGCTCAAACTGTTCCCTAGCAATGCATAGCTGCAAAGACAAACAAAACCCCCAGCTCAAAACTTCATATTGAAACGTTTTTCTCTTCTTTATTTTTGGAAGACAGGAGTCTTTCAGTCAATCCTGAAGATATCTATCTCTACATAGCTTCTAATTAAGAAGGTCCACTTTTAGTATCGGTATCTTTATTATGTGTTTTACCCTCTAAGTTCTTTTTTCCAAAATATAAACAATTTTTTTTAGAAATATTATTATCACTATTATAATTTAATTAAAATTTCAAATGTATATTTAGGAGATGAAAATAATAGTGAAAGAAATTGGGAGGAATAAAAAACTATTATACAAAAAAAAAAAATAATAACCATAAAAGACTCGTTTGATAATTATTTAAATCTCTTTTGATAAAATTTTGTTTTTAGTTTTTGAAAATTATGCCTACCATAGTTTCTTTAACTTATGGATTTTCTTACTTTGATATCTCTCCCGCTTATGATTTCAAAAATCAAATCAAATTTAAAAACTAAAAAGAATTACTTCCAAAATTTGGAAAATAATTAAGTCAATGAATACAATTTTTCTATATGATTTTTTCTTGTTTTGGCATCTACTTAGAGTTTTGAATTATGCGTAGTTGTGGCAGAAACCTTATTTTGGATAAAAGAGTTCTTTTTTTTTAAAACAAGGATAACCATACCCGTCCCAAGGCTAGACACTGGAGATATCGAAGGAGTAATGTCACAAGTCAGTCTCAAACTTGGGACCTTGAGGGAAGCATATCCTCAAAACCCAAGTCTTCAACCATTGTGTCATCCCTTGGGAGCCAAATTTGGATAGAAGAGTTATTAGTGGCCATGACAGAAAGATCTCATTTAGAAAGAAAAGTTATTGTTGGTTGAGGCAAAAAACTCTCATTTGGATAACGGTTATGAATGTTTATAGTAGAAGTGATATTGTACCTAGAAAGTTTATTTAATGAAATGAAAGTTTTTATGAGAGTTTTTTTTAGAGCTTTTTGGAGCTGCTTTGTTGGGCCCATCCTTAAACGAACTCTTCCAAACCCTCTATACAAACACACCCTAAATCTGATGTTTTATATTATCTAAAAAAATTGTTTCATATCAACGGTAAAGGTCAAAGGTAAGATCAAGTGTTATCTACTTATCTAAAAAAAAAACGTGTATCTGTTTTTTAAAAAAAAACGTGTATCTACAGGTGGAAAACCGATCGTCCTGACAGCCTAATTATTACTGAAGAGTGAGGATGGAAAATGAAGATACGTACCGTTGTCTGAGGCCGATATGCTGTGGGAATTGAAAATCTGCCGGAAAGGAATGCAAGTTTGCGACCTAATATTAATGAAAAAAGCGAAATGTACAGATTAATGAACAATGTTGGCTTTAAAATGAGATCTAATGAAGAATCGTTATATAAACTATCATGCACCTCTCTTGGAGTAAAATATCTGAGCTTCTGCTCTTTCAGAGAATGAGCCTTTCCCATCTTTTCCGCCTACATTACCCAGTCCGTGAAAAAAGTTGGATACTGTTAAAATTGCATGATATAATTCTAGAACATCATTGCAGACCAATAAAACTAAGTTTCTATCTTTTTTTATATCCGTGACTACCTGAGCTAGCTTGTGCGCGTCTCGACTATTGTCAAAGGACATACCTCCTAACCCTATAATATTTGGATGTCAAAGCAATTCGTAGAAAGTTAATTTCTAAGTAGATGACGGGAATTGAAAAACATCATGTTTGATACACGCTACGGTTCCAATTAGAATTGTATTGCACTACTCACACAAAGGTACAAGACCAAATATTCGAAACTGATAGACGAAGGTTGAAGAGAGTTGTTTTTAGTAAACTAAACAAGTAGTTGAAGGCTAGGGAAAGAATGGAGTGATATATGGGAGATTGGGAATTCTACAACCCTTCGTATTCAAAACAATAAAGATTAATTCGTATCATAAATTCAAGGATAAAAGTTTACCTCAAAAGGTGCCAAAAGCGAGCCAGTTCCCTTCACATATCGGTAGTAGCTTTTTGTAAAACAGCAGCATCGCCTTGAATCAGGATATACAATATCTAAACTTTATTAAGGATCTAATCCATGGCTTACAGTGAGTTCTGGTGATGAGACAATTCAGATCAGACTATAATACAACAATTAAACATAAAACATTTTTGGATACCCATAGCACTGCCCCATCTGTCTATCAAACTGGATGGGACAACATACTGATCAAAAGATCCGATGCCTTGCTCATCCGAATCCTTGGTTTTCTCCAACGCACCCTCTCTAAGAATACTACTGGTATCATAAAAACTAAACTCCTTGTGATGGCTGGATTTGTCAAGAAACCTACATATTGGCTCACAAGAGAGCAGCAACTTATCAGAAGTCGCTTGATGGTTTTCAATGATTTCTAAGCCAGCATCATTCTCAAGTAATGGGCTTGGAGACCGATGAAGTTGATTATTGTATATTTTCCTTTTAAAGGATAAAGGCCTCCTTTTAGCCTGCAAAAGTACAAGGATGCCATATAAATTTTAGAAGCTACTGCTCAGGATAGCAAGAAAAGCACCTTTTCTTTTTCTTACTAGCCAATAATCTAAAAATATATTGAAAAGTAAATGCCAAGACCTGCATAGAAGCACTTAATTCACAGAAAAATAATAAGGTATCTCTATATTATGTCCTGAACCTACTGTTCAACAAACTGAGTAAATCAGGGTTATTTTAAATATGGTTCAAATGTTGTACTGCTTTTTTTTTTTTTAAATGTTGTACTGCTGTATGGGTATGGCAATGTCACAACTTCGTTAGCAAAATGATGTGACACATACCATTGGATTGATAAAAGAGCTCATGATGAAGTTATGTCACATCCAATAGTTGTTCGGAAAAAAAAATGCCATAGTTCTTTTGTTCTGAGAGATACTCTAGTTTGTACCTAAAGCAAATTTAAATTTAAAGTCTAGTCAAGAGAAGAGTCCTTGGATTCTAATGTGAGCAATTCAACTCTTATAGAGCACCCTCTACGGTTTATTTTCAATACATAGCAGAACAATTATTCTCTCTTTTGTTTATTCATTAAAGAACAGGTCCCGATATAATATACACAGCACCAATTCCTTCTCCCCTTGCTTGTTCTTAATTCTCTCCCTCTTCATTGTTGTTTAAGTAGGCACAACAAATAAATAACTAGAAAATCAGAACATTAGGAAACAGAGGGTTAAAATCTCTGCCCCTCTTCTTCCTCAATCAGTCACCTACCATTAGCTAGTTATTTCCCTAGATGCTTTCCTTATTTTTCATCTTTTGTAGCAGTTTTGGTACTGAATTTCTTGCATTATTTCTAATTTAGAAAACTCTTGTGGGTTTAAAGCAACAATAGCTAAGAATAAAAGAAAGGCACTAATCAAGAGAATGGGTGATGGAACAATCACAATCCTTCTTGTTAGCCTCTATACAGGAAGAATTCAACCGTTCCAGTACTTGGTCAGCTGGTTGGGTTGATGTCATCGGGAGGACTAGACAAGGGTATTTTAAGAGAGCATCGATTAGCTCAACCATTAGCTGAATTTTTCCAGAACTTCTTTTACGCACTCCTTCTGGCTGAGGAAAATTGTGACACCACATTCATCATTCATGTGGTTAGGGTGTATTGAATAAGCAACTATTTTCTGTAGCAGATGAGTAGGGGGTGTGAGAAGTTAAAAGTTCCATACTGGCATCATCTAGTCTAGTATCTTGGTCTCGATGATGAAGAGGGGGGAGGTTACCGCATAACATAAATGTTATTAAAAAAAGGAAACGAAACTTAGAATTCAATGTAATTAAAACAGGCGATTAAGAAGATATCAACAACAGAACATTGATCCTATGACCCTTTAATGTTTTTTCGTAACCTCTCTGGGTAATAATGTCACTTTTTGGCAAGGTAAGAATGTCACATTTGGGATTTAAGAAACACATTACTTCCCAAACATCATAATCTAAATGGTGTTCTCCCTTGAAAGATTATATGTGATGCTAAAATTATAAATCATCAAAGGCGCCCAGAAGGTAAAACTATGCAGTCTCATCTATTAGCAATGCTTTTTTAATTGCAGCAAAAGCTCCATGAAATTGTGATACTGGTGAAGTTAAATGGGAAAGGAAACTGTTTAACAATATCAACAAGAAGTCGGGCATGAATGGAGAGAAAAGAGAGTGAGGCAAGTATTCTACCAGGCAGAAGTATCGTGGTCTGGAATATGGGACACCAAATTGCATGGGGCTCAAGATAAACTCCAGTCTAGAAAAGTCAGCCTTTTCCAATATTTCAATCATTTTTGTATGTGTGTCAGATGTCTGCACCAAAAAGGAAGTTATCTACAGTATGATAAAGAATCAGTCAAATAAATTCCAGTACACGGGTAAGTTCAAGAAACATACCTCAAATCCAACAACGTTTTCCATGAATAACATTACCGGTGGCCTTGATGCTTGCAGCATCAACTCAAGAATTTTGAGAAATGAAAGTGCCCGAGCATCGCCAGAATGCTTTTGTAAACCTAATTAAATGGTGCAAAATTATCTACTTTCCAGCTTATAGCATCCATAATACACAAGCATTAAAATGGTAGGGGCAGATTGCTCTAGTGAAAGGTTTGTAAACCAAGTCATGGTGTGAGTGTGTGTGCGTATAAAATGAGTAAGAATGTATCCAGTGTCAGTATGTCAACTATTGCAATGAACGTTTAAGTAACTATATTAGAGTGTATAAAATGAGTAAGGATGCATCCATTGTCAGTGTATCAACAACTCCAGTGGACGTTTAAGTAAATACAATTGTCTAAAAGATACAAGCCAATCGCAAAAAATAAGTGTTCAAATCTTTTATTTAGGAGATACCATTTATCACACTAGTACTCTACTATGGGTATTAAATGAAAAAGGTAAGTAATTTATTTACTTCTCACTTGGAAACATACCTTGTCTAGTGTATGGTTGGCAAGGGGGTGAAAGAAGCCAAACATCAGCTTGGTAGCTGTCGATATCAGCAGCAGTCAGACTTTCGATATTACCCTATTCAAGTTAAGTGCATTGAAAAGAATGGTGTAGCCAAATTATTTGAAATCAGAACAAAGTTGTCCCAGTATTAAGCAAACTGTAAGAGCTTAGTATTAAACCAACACGACATGTTTTGGGAGAATATCAAGTCATATACAATCTGTTTTGTTCTTGCCAAGAATACAGACAAACAAAAGTTAGTTTTGCTTCCAAAAGTGAATGAAACTGCATAAAGGTTAAAGACAACTGAACTAATCATTTGCATTACTTCAACGCTTCACAAACATTTATTATGTCTTTCCTTTATTCACTTGAACAGAAGTACGGGAAATCAATTTATTGCAAAGAAGATTGAAGGTGACAATTGGTCTAATCTAACAACCCAATGATAAGGATAGGATAGGAATAAAAAGCTCTAACTGCTTAATTACAGTACTCCTTAGTGTTATTAGAAAGTCATACAATATCCTATACCTAATAAAGGTCTTCCCCTGCCTACTGTTATGAAATGTTTTCCCTATTTCTCATGTTCCAAATAGCGCACTGCACACATGCTAACAAAACTATGTAATGGTGAATGACATTGGTTCTTCACTTTTTGAGGTGAAGCCAACAGGCAGCAAATCAAGCTACAAATTTCAACGTCTAATATGGCCGAAAATAACGATAGTGACTAAAAAAAATGACTTCTAATATAAACTAAAGAAGTAATTCAATTTTAAGTTTTTAACTAAAGGAATCATGCAAAAGACAAAAGTGACCAAAAATGACGAAGTATGAACTAGTAGCCTAGGAGGTTGGCACCTTTCCTCTAGGACCAATTCACGTGTTCAAGGGCCAAGAAATTACTACTAGCTTTCGATTCTGACATACAAATATAGGCGAGCTCAACTAAGAAAGATCAAGGCGGGAAAATAGTAAGAAGCTCTTTATGTGCTGTTCAATTGGTTTCTGTTCAGAGAAAAATAAAATCCAGCACGCTAGTCATTTGAATGAGATCCTAACAAAAAAACTTCAAATATCAAGCATAATCTATCCACTATGTCATTGGCTCACACTCGCTTCAAATTGCTTATCACTTTTTTTTAATAAGAAACGAAAACCATTTCATTGAAAAATTGTTTATCACTAAATAAATGCATCCATCAGTCAGAGACTCAGAGGAGGTAATTTCCAAAAAAATAGAAAAGGCTGAGTTCCAACATTCAATAACTACTAGTTAAACCAAAACTGAAAAGAATTGGCATCTCAAATCTGAATGAACAAAGCAGTTTGTTTTGTCATCTGTATTGAGAAGCATCAAAACTTACTCCTGCACTGGAGAAGTACCGCAATCATTCTCGAGACGATAAATAAGAAGACAATTGAATATAAAGTCCAAGACGCTAGTCACTTAAATCAAATCTTCCAACTAGAACACCTCACATACCTATTGTACTGTCCGCATACACGGTGAATTCATACCAGCAGTAAATTGCAAGCTTATCACTCCATACATCCATCAGTATACAGGAAGAAATTCCTAACGAACTAAATAAGCTCAGCTCCAACATTCAACAACTTCAAATTCAACCTACCTAAACCACAACTAATAATATTTTGGATTCAACTTTGAAGTAACAACCAGCTCCATTGTCTGTGTTCATGATAAGCACCGTGCATTCATTCCGACAATAGAAAGCAAAGCGATCTCAAACCGAAATCCGAAGAAAATATGATTCGATCGATCATACCTGATACGGACGATGGCCGAAATTATGCTGGTAAACGTCGTTGGCTACATCGTTGATATCAAAAGCTTGCACCACGTTCGCATCGATGCCAGCACTCAGCAGCGAGTATCTCTGTGGGAATTGAATCCACAAACAAAGCTTCTGTAAAGATGTCCGCCTGAGAAAGATGAGGAGGCAGAGAAAAGCGTAGGGGAAAAGCGTACCATGCCGCCGATGCCGCTGTAGAACTCGAGGACTCTCCATGGTTCGCCTTGCAGCTTTTTGAAAACCTTCTCCTCCATTTTCGTCGGGTTACTTTGCTCTGCCTGCACTAAATCCCAAGGATGGTGTAACATTGCGACTTAATTCAACTAAAACCTTCTCCGTTTATTTCTGTGTTTGGAAACCTAGTTTGTTTTTTTTTTTTCTTACATCAGTTCCTAAACTAGACATCTTTTTTTTAGTACATATTGTAAAATGGGAACAAATACCGATTTTTGGGCTTGAACCTGTGATACTGATGTTGAATTAATTTACAACCAAACACTAAAATCATTGTGTCACTGATCCATTCGATCCAAACTACACATCTAATGAATAATGTCACACATGAATCTCAAAAACTTAGTTAGTTTCATGAAAGATATATGTGTTTTTATATTAAGCTTGCATTATGTTTTCTTTTTAATAATAAGCAATGAAATGTTAATTCAAATTAACTAATCTTTATTGGATGGTTATGTAATGTGTCTTAAATTTTCAACTTTAATTTATATTAAAAATTGATAAGAAAAATATTGGAAGCTTAAACACATCATAGAGTTAAAAACAAATTCTAAATTATATCGTTAATGTTGATATAATGATAAACTAGAAAATATGAATTTAAATTGACATGGTGTTAGAGAGTTAAATTTTTATCCTTAAAGTTTGACTTCAAATTTAAATATTGGGTAACTAAATTATTTAAATCATTCCAGATAAAAATTGATGTACACCTAATATTCAAATGCTTAAATTCAACCCAATAATAAATCAATCAATTTCATTTTTTATTTTTTTCTTTCGAAGAGTTATCGGGAAAGATTATGGTTGTAAATTTTAAATTTATAAAACTTATTTGATCAGCAAGTTTGAAATTCCTCTTACAATGTTATGTTAGGATATTTGAAACATAATTTTAATATATTTATAAATAGTGTATTGATACAATTTTTAAAAAATATATTTTGGAGACGAAGTGTATTTTTTATTTTTTTAGTTAAAAGATGTTTTTTTGTAAACAAAATTTTAAAGATTTCCATTTGAAGTTAATGATAAAGATATTTCTTCTAAAAAAAATGATAAATATATTTTTTTAAATTTATATAATTCAAAGGTATGGATACAAATCCAAGTTGTATTTAAAAAAATAAATATATAAATCCAAATTTAGGAGTATGTTTGATAATTTATTTATATATAAAAGATATCGATTGTGATTTTATAAAAAAGATAGCTATTTTTTATTTATTATTTTTTAAAACTTACATTTCCTCAAACGGGCTTAAAAAATATTCGCCAACATTAAAAGCCCAGTTGTATGAGCCCAAAAGCACTAAATCCGCTTCTACTCGTTTCATCTGAATTGAAAGCCGAATCCATTAAAAACGGTGAGTTCTGACTCTCTTCCACATTAACCTACGCATTACGTCCACCTCTCTGAGGCAAAGGCTTCACTCATCTGTGGTTGTGCGTCTTTCAGGTGATTTTAGGGTTCCATAATTCAAACTCTTTCACCTTTCTCTGCGATTTTCATTTGATCTGTGTTTTCCTTTTACTATCTCCAATTCCTTTTCATTTTGGGCGAGGTGAGTTCATTGTTCGTCCGTCACTTTAATTCCAGCTTTCTGTATGCACTATGCTTGAACTATATTGCATTAAACCTCATCTTCCATGTAGCTTGAACGATAATCACTATTTATTTGCATGCTTCTGTGCTTTGGATTGTGGACTGCCAAATTTATTTAGGGTTTAAGGTTTTTCACTCAATTATTGGCGAATTCACTTCACCGCGGTTATTAGTTTTTTCTATATCGGCTTATGTTATATCTTTGGTACATGAAATCAAGTTTTGTTTCTAGCACACCACCGGGGCTAGAATATTTGTTTGCGAATGTTTTGCGTCGTTTTCACGTCGATGGACTAATGGCCTTCATTTTTCTTCACGGTTTAATGAAGTGTTTTCATGATCGATTTCTTTTTAAGATTCTGTCGACTTTTTTTTTTTTTTTGTGGTTCAATACTTTAATCTATCATCCTGCCGGGTACAAATGATGTTTGCTCATTTACTTAATTTCATTACTTCTTACTTAGCACGAAGATGTCTTTTTCGATGCTCATAAATACATTGGAGAGTAAGAAACTATGTTAATAAAGGTAGTTGGAATCAAGTACTTAAAACCAGAATTAAACCCTTCATTTATTTTTGAAAATGGGAGATTGGAGCTTTGCATTACTATACCTGAGGGCACCCATGCTCATCCCAAGGCCTGGACCCAGAAGCCGGAAGATAACAATAGATTTTAGTATTTTATAATTAAGCTCACTAGTGGAGCTCGAACTTGGTACCTTCAAGGAAGCAAGCCGTAAAAGCCCTAAGCCTCATTCACCGATGTTGCTCCCTTTGGGATAGAATTAAACCCCATATTGGTCTTTGAACTTCATGTATATTGAATTTGGTCCTCTAAAGTAAACAATCAGATGCTCTATTGAACTATGCATGATAGACTGTTTAGTTTGTAGTTGCTATCAGCACAGTATGGCTCTTTGAGGAACTGGTCCACCATTTTCATCCCTATGTTTGAATGTTTCTTAATTTAGCCGCCACCATTTTCTCTTATGTCTTACCATTGGTGCTTCTTCATTTTCCCCTTATTTGTTATTTATTTCTCATCTATTTATGCAGATTTTTATTTAAAAATTAGAATGGTTTAGAAGTGACTTGCATTCAACCCCTCAAATCAGGTCTATGACTGTAGTGCAAATTTGTAGCTGAAGGAAGAGAAGGAAGAAAATGACGAAGAAGAAGAATTCTTTGGTTTTTCTGGATGTCTCAATTGATGGAGACCCAAAGGAAAGAATGGTTTTTGAGGTATTTACCTATTACCTGCCAAGAAAACGGATTAAGTACTTGGGCATTGTTTGCACGATACTAATTGCAACCTTTGTTAATAGAAGAAAGAATTAAGTTTACTGTTGTGGTCATTGTGTTAATTTTTCTATATGGTTATTTTGCAAGATTAGATGTTTGATTTTTTCTTTGTTGTGCATAATATTTTCAGCTGTTCTATGACAATGCTCCCAAAACGGCTGAGAATTTTCGTGCTCTGTGCACAGGTAAAGCTTATGTCTAATATCAATACTTTTTATTTTAGAAATTGACTGCAAAATAATACATTCTCTTTGTTTATATCCTTTCAACCATTAAATGAGTATCAGGCTGCAGAATATAATGTTGCATTTCCGGTCCATATCAATGAGATCATCCTATTTGTAAATAATTAATTTTATAGAATTCTATATGTTGTGAAATATTCCTATTTTTCACTTCTGATTTATTTTTTATCGCGATTGTTGTGATTCTAGCTTGGCTATAAAATGTAATTAATTTTATTTAACTATTATGCTGAACAAAAGTTCTTTCTCCTTCATTTTATTTTCAGGAGAGAAAGGAATTGGTCCCAAAACTGGCAGGCCACTACATTATAAGGCATCTTTTTTTCATCGGATTATTCGAGGCTCCATGGCACAGGTATGTTATGTTGTCTACATCTGGATGACCATTTCTCCTAAATATAAAGGATTTTATTGGCTTGAATGCCATGCTTTCAAGTTGAATGTGCCTTAGAAGTGGCCTGTCTTTTAGTCAGTTACCCTTGTTTATGCTGTAGGCTACAGGACTGACGGTCAAGAATCATTTTCTTGTGATGTAGTTTTAAGGTTGTACTTGTTAAGTTGTCCATCATAATTTTTACTCAGTTCTCATTGATACCCAAGTATTCTGTAGACAATGTTATGTTCTTTCTTTAGTATGAATTAATGATTTTTTTTTTCCATATCTTTCCAGGCTGGAGATTTTGTCAAGCGAGATGGTATGTATTTTCATTGGCTTGTTTATTTTTCTCGTTTATTCTCTGTTGAAGTAAAGTTAACTGTTCTTACATTTTTTCATATGTATTTTAATGCTACAGCAATGAACTTGACTCTGTAATTGGGTAGAGATGCCCTTACAATCTTTGAAATTGGTAATGCCCCTTTTAGGTTTAGTTCTTGTAAAGTTGTACTTGCTAGGGAAGTAAAGTGTATTAATTATTTATGCACATTGGTTTATCTCTGTATTTGGTTATATCAGGCGGCCGCTTTTAAACTATATTAGCTATTGAGTTCTATTGTTACTTGTAATTTGAGAAAATAATTATTTTTTCTTTTAATAAAAAGAATTAGCTGATTTTCTAGAGTTTATTTCCTCCCCATCTCTTCAATTAGATATGATGTAGGATATTTTCATAATATCTGATTTATTAGAACCCTTTTAGTTTGGTTATTATGCCTATGTTATGCACACGATTATAGTACATAGCTTGTAGCTAGTTGATCATTAAGGGTGTAGCCTATTCTATTTTTTTGGAAACTGGGAAATCAAAGGTTAGGCACTGAGGGACATTGAAGGAATGGAGACACAGGAGATGTTTACAAATTAATATCACAAGCGAGTCTTGTATCGGGTGTAGTCTATTCTATGCTGGGGATATCCTTGCTTGTATTGTAGGATTGAAATAAGTAACTAAATTTCCTGTTTGAATAATTTACCCTTTTCATGGCCTTACTATTTGAAATGAGAAAGGACTTTTTTCTGTATTGTTAGCTGCCATTAGATTTGATTTTATTTCTATTTTTGGAGAATATTCTCGTTCAATATTGTATCAAGTGAACGTGAAGTTCTGGACATCTGATAACTATTATCTTACTCAGGTACTGTTGGAGAGAGCATATATGGTGGAAAGTTTCCAGGTGAATTTGCATTTAAAAAAATATTTTTATGCTTTACAGAATGAAGTTTTAATATGATTTCATTTAGCTTGTATTACTTTCGTGTAATCATTGAGTTAATGCATGGTTTGGTGAAGGACACGAAGTCTATTGTTTGTTGAAATGGGTTCTGAATTATTCATAAGTTTCGTCTCAATGTGAATACTCTTCAGATTCTGAGTTTGAGAGATTTTGAAGGGAAATGTCCTAATGTTTTTTACCTTGTTGACAACAGGAGGAGTATGCTTGTAATTTTTGGTGTCTACTGGCATGAATTTTTGTCATGTGATTTAGATACTGCTTCTTTGCATCTTTTGAATTTCTTACTTTGCTTGCTTGCTCGTTTTGATGATAATTTAAGTGGCTGTATTGATTTTATGGTAATTTTTATCTATAAAGCTAATTTAGATTCATTTCATTCTCATGATAAAGAATGTTTTGTTAACTAAGAAAATGCAGGTCACGATGTCCCACTTGTTTTCGATGAGGTTCTTCCCCTATATTGATAGGTTTCCTTTTCATTCAAGTATATTGCTCCCTTATTCTTTTAAGACATTTTACTTAAAGAACTTCTACATGCGATACCAATCATGTTTCAGTTGCCTTGTTTCTTAGCATGATACACTTTTAATCCATTTGTTTTAATTTTATGGGATAGGTCAGCAGTGACTGGGGAGACATATTGTGGCCATCACTGTGTAGCTTTCTAGTTCATATATTTTTAGATGCATCCTTTTGTTTTGATATCTGTACAATTTGTTCTAGTTTCCGCAAGCTATTAAAAAAGTTTTTATGCTTCTACTGTTTGGGTAAAACCGAGGGTAACAAATGTTTGAGATTGTGTTACAGATGAACCTCCACGACTAAAACATGATGGACCTGGTCTTCTATCAATGGCAGTAGCTGACAGGGACACTTTAGGATCTCATTTTCTGATCACATTTAAGGCTAATAATCATCTTGACAGGTTTGATAATGCAGTATTCAGCTTATTTGATACTTCAGACATTATAATTTACGTGGACTTAACAATCTTTCATTTCCATCCTCTCTCCCTCCCTGCTCTTTTAGGAAGCATGTAGTATTTGGAAAGCTTGTCCAAGGTTTTGACATACTGAAAAAGATAGAGAGCGTGGATGTAGAAGATGGCGTTCCAACTGTTACAGTTAAAATTATCAATTGTGGCGAACTTAACGAGGGTAGGAATTACAAAATATATTAATAATTTATTGTTATTTTATTACTATGAACTATTTCTTGCAAGGTACTTTGTGGACCCTAAGCCATTCCTTTGGTAGTCGGTTGCCAGTTTTGTAGGTGTATAATGTGTATATATATACATATTTTCTTTTTTCCAGAGTTTAAGTATGTAGGTGTATAATATATATATTCTTTTTTCCTGAGTTTAAGTATGCTTTACAGCCATTAATTTTTTCCATTCTAAATATCATTTTGCTGCATGCAGAAAAAAGGAAGAATAAAATGAAAATAGGAAAGAATGCTTCTTCCGACAGCGATAGTCATGAAGAAAAGAGAAGAAGCAAGCAGAAAAAATCTAGGGAGAGGAAGAGAAGGAAGAGAAGATACCACTCATCTGCATCAGATAGTTCTTCTGATTCAGAATTGGACTCAGACTCTGAGAGTGGTTCTGACACAGATTTTTCATCGTCATCTTCTGAAAGTTCTTCAAGTGACGATCGGTCTAAAAAGAGAAAGAGGACTTCTAAGAGAGGAAAATATAGGCGTGGGAGAAGAAGGGATAAAAGACGTGATAGAAAGAGAAGGAAGCGTGATAAGAAGTCAAAAAGGAAATCTAAAAGGTTCTTGATCTTATACTTCAAAAAAATGTGTTCTTATTTTATTTTCACTTCAATGTTGAAAATTTTGCATACTAAAAAGAGGCTTCAGAATGTTTGATCTTGCTTTAGTTGATTTAGTTGATTACTTATGAAGGAGAGCATCCACATAACATGGATTTCGTTGAAGACAAGTTTTTCTTGTGTAGAGTCTTTACAGTTCATGCGAGTTTCAGGAGCATGAAGATTTTTTAATAGGAAACACGAACAATTTCATTGGAACTGAAGGAGAAGAAAAGCCAACAATATTGGGCCAAATAGATGGCATATACATAAGAAATCCAAAAATACAAGCCTATCACTAATAAAGCCAAGACTAATAGTAGCGTGGGGGTTTTGAGCTGCACTAAAACTGTAACAGATGCTGTTTTAAACTCGTTAGTGTATATTTAGTTGCTCTTATTCATGGTAAAGGACATTATGCTGGGCAGTAAGTTTGAGTATGCCTTTTTCAGTTATGGATCTTCACAGGGTATGATGTTAGTTAAGAATTTTTCTTTTGAAGTATAACTGCCTTACTTTTATAATTAAATTTTATGCGCTAGTCGCTACAACTTCATTGATCAAACGAGTGGTAGAAAAGAAGGGAATTCGCCATAAATTTGAAAAATGTCATCCAGATGGAGAAAACAGAAAAGTTAGTTGGAAAAAAGAAGGGCCTACCTTGATTCCACCAAATGTCTAGAACAAAAAGAAACATATCCAAAAACGGCTCAAAAGACTTCTGACTAAATCACAATGACCATTGTTCTTCTCAACCTTCAAAAACGATAGCCCTACCCTAAAAGATGAGAGCCTCTTCAAAGAGGTTGTCAAATATTTCTAAGAATGGCCTCCTAAATGAGAGTTAGGAGGCCTTCAGACCATTTGGGAAGGATGAACTTACCAAAAGTATACAACTCAGCTCCTGCGGAACGCAGTTTTTGCACTAGAATTGGAAAGACAGTTACATAAGCTGACGATTGTCTTTCCTAGCATATCTTTAATATCATCAATTGACTATTTTGTTAGTGTCATTTTCGTACTGTATTTTGATACTTTCCTTTGAATTGAAAATGGATAATTAATTGGGGCTGGGTGCTTTTGGGACGTGAATTTTGTGATTCCTTTGCTAGTTAACTTGAGTACTTCCAATTTCTCTGTAGATAAAATTCCTTGCAGTTGATGCTTATGTACGATTGGCATTATCTAATCTAATACTCAGTTTTTCTCATCATAAGGGACTTGGACAGTCTTACGGATACCGAAAGTGATAGCAAAAGCAGAAACAATTCTGAGCAAGATGGCCTTGATACTCAAGGAAAAGATCAGGGTTTGTCAGTGAAAGCAGGTAATTTTTTTGTTTTTCGGTTCCCATCCTCGATCTTGCTAAATTATGATGATGGGTAGTTCTTCGATGCATCCATAAGTTTTGTCAATCATTATTTGATTGCATGCATTATATTGTTTTGTGCAGCCCCTGTAGCTGAAGATTTGCCTCAAGTCTCAGATGCTCCCCATAGAAGGAGAGGAGAGGAAGAAATGGTGGAAAATGATGGGGAGAAATCCTTGAAGGAAAATGGGGAGCGAAAGAGCAATGGCATTGCTGCAGTGGATTCTAAATCTGAAAGAAGCTCAGAAAGACAACCTGATATTGTAGATGACCACCCTGGAAAATCGAGGTCCACTCTCCATTCTTGTCACACCTCAGTTATTCTTTGTGCTTGTAAATTGTTCCAGATATGGTATTTTATTAATGGTTGATCAGCAGGAGTCGAAGCATTAGTCCTAGAAAGACGATGAGTAAGAGTATGAGTATTAGTCCCAGAAAGAGTCGCAACAAGAGTCCAAGTGTTAGCCCGAAACGAAGTATGAGCAGGAGTCGAAGTGTTAGTGGAAGCCCTCCTCGTGAACTATTGAGGAGCAGGAGCATCAGCAGAAGCCCTGTTCGAAATGGTAGCAAGAGCATCAGCAGAAGTCCGGTTAGAAATGGTAGCAAGAGCCCAGGTAGAAGTATTAGCAGGAGCCCAGATAGGGGAAGAAAAGGTAGGAGGAGTATCAGTAAAAGCCCATTACGAACCAGGCCTCGGAGAGGTATTAGCAGAAGCCCATTGAGATCCAGTCCGCAAAGAAGTCCAAGTAGGAGCCCACCAAGAAGAGCCTCTAGGAAATCCATTAGTAGGAGTCCTACAAGAGTTTCCAGAAGTTTAAGCAGAAGCCCAGTGAGATCCTCTCGGCAGAGCTTGAGCAGAAGCTCAGGTAGGGCACCTTCTAGGAGAAGTATTAGTCGAAGTCCTCGAGAACCAGTTAGGAATCGAAAGAGCTACTCTAGGAGTCCTAGTCCCATCCGAAGGCCAAGGTCGCCGGTATCTGATAGAGGGAGAAGTGCATCAAGAAGCGTTTCTCCAAAGCGCATTAGGAGGGGGCGTGGTTTTAGTGAGCGGTATTCATATGCTCGAAGATACAGAACACCCTCTGTCTCTCCTGTCAGGTCGTACCGATATGGTGGAAGAGGTGAACGTGACAGGTGACCCCTTTTTTGTTTGTCTGTTTGCTACTTAGTAAAGTGCTTCATAGAATTGCTCTTATAATTTGCTTGTTTGTGTTACTAGATATTCAAATTACAGAAGATATTCTCCTAGGCGTTATCGTAGCTCTCCTAGAGGAAGATCTCCGCTAAGGTTTGCCATCTCAACTCTATATCCCCAATAATGTTCTGACTTGAATCTTTTCATGAACACTGGACTTCCTCATTTGTTTCAAAACCACATCATATTTCATTTCCAATTTTGAGGCAACTTCACATCGACACATGTTCAATGTAAAACCTTGATTTCTTAGACAAGCATACATGTCTATGGGTCTGGCCAACATGTTTTGATTTTGAGTCATTTGGGTAACTTCTTGTTTATACAGATACAGAAACAGAAACAGAAGAAGCAAGACTCCCTCTGCATCACGGAGTCCTCGTTACCATAGCCGTCGTTATAGCCGTAGCCGAAGCCCTATTAGGAGCCGTTCCCCAGTTGAAGGGTCCAGGTCTCGTCTGTCTCCTCGAGTGGTCAGGCGGAGGTCTCCTTCGAGGAGCAAATCCCTATCAAAATCAAGGTCGCCTGCTGGTTCACCATCCCCCAGAAGGACTAGCAGAGATAGGTCCAGGTCGGCTTCTGGTAGCCCAGATGGGAAAAGGGGCCTGGTCTCTTATGGCGATGGATCTCCAGATTCAGAGAGGTGAAATGATCAGTGAGCAAAAAAGGTGTTCTAGCTCTCTCTTTCTCTCTCTCCTCTTGTTCCTTTAAGAAAGAAAGAAATCTTCATAATTTCGTGGAGACCATTGTCCAAAAAGGGATTATAGCCTTTGTATTAACTCCGGCTTAGATTTGTATCAGAGTATGCTACCCTAGGATAATTAAGTGAACTATATTGTTATCTGGGTTTATGTTTTTAGAGTATTCAGACAGTCAATTTGGTGAGGTTCAATATCTTATGTCGATTAACATTTGGAGATTCTAGTTCATACAATGTTGCTTACCTGAAAGATTCAGTTGGTGCGGTTCACCAGTGAAATATTCTGCATTTAATTTCGAATGGTAATCAAACAAGGAGCAATTTTAGGCTGGGGTTGGGAGATTACTTGTGGGAGACAGGTTATTTTAGTCTAAAATCATACAAATGCTGAAAAAAGTGCTTATAGAAACATTCGAATAGGAATAGCTATTTGGTTTTTGTTAGCGTTCATTTTGTTTTTATATTTCCAATTTCTTTTTCTTTTTTTTAAAAAAAATAAAAAATAGAATTCTTTTTTTTTTCTTCTAATGAAGATGTGAATTCCTAGTCAAACTACACACTTTTTAAAACTATTTTCTTGCTTCATAGTTTTCAATACTTTGGCTTGCATTTTTATCCATATTTCTAACATGTTTCATTAAGACATACATACATAACTCATAACTTTGAAAATCATGCCCTTGTTTGTTATAATAATATAATGTTATTGTGATTTATTGTTTTCATAATGGAATAATTTCTATTTATGATTTATGATCTTGTACTTTATGTGAATGGACTCCACCTGGAAATGTCATCTGCACATTCCTTTATTTCATACAGACATCTAACGCACCAATGCTTATCTTAAACTGAAAATTTAATCGCAAAAGAAAACTCGAAATAGAGGAAATAATTAAGAGAGATGCTCTTTCAAAAAAAATAATAATAATTAAGAGAGATGCCCCAATCAAATTCCGCTATAGATTATTGTCGAATCGCAACTAAAAACGTTTAAGCAACAAAAGGTAATTTGAATATGGAGACAATGGGGTTTGTTCGAACACATTGAAGGAGGTGGAAAATCTAACCTTAAAAAGTATATAGCTTGAATTAAATGCTTGGATGATGAGAAGGGAAAATGGAGCGTCTGTTGATATAAACAGAAAAATTGGGGTGCATTTCAAACCCTAGCTCGTTTTGGGGTTATTATTATTGTTCATATATAGATATAGAGAAAAAATAATTAAAATTTATAAAAATAAAAGAAACGTTCATATGCATGGGGTGTTTGTTTACCATATTAAGGAGGATTTAGTTAGGAGTTATATTGAGGAATTATTTAGAGCAAAAAATTAGAGTTGTAGCAAAAAATTTGTTTAGATACGATTTTTGTGTAGAGGAATTAGAGTCAAAACTTTACTTGAATGTAGATTTATTTTGAGTAACTAAAACATAAATGGTTAAAAATGAGTTATTTTGATTGATTTGAAATGAATTATTAAAAATGAGTGGTTAGAAATGATTTAGATATTAAAAATGAATGGTTAGAAATCGTGATTTATTTTTAAAAGTAAAAAAGAAGAGTTAAAATGTAGGTTTTCGGGGAGGAATTAGTAAATACTCCATCTAAATCCTCCTTAAATATGACAAACAAACACTTCTAACACTTTTTAGTTTTTATTGAATAGGTAAATATTTAAAATTGAATATTTATATAGACCAAAATAGAACAAACTTCAAACCACCTAAACTAAAAAATAACTTTTTTTTCCCTTTTTTTTCATTATTGATTAAATTACATGAATGACAAAATAAATGAATGTTCATATACGTAATTTCGAACACAGTTTGGGCTTCAACTGGCTAAGTCATCGAAAAAGCTGAAATTCTTTTAAAAACTAAACATCGAACGTAGTTAACCCTTTTGCAAAGTCGCAAGTTTATCAGGGGAATGACAAAGGATTGAAATGGATTTTTTAAATGGCTTGTCTTGAAATATGTTTGTATGAATTCCTAACTAAATTCTATACATCTGTAAGAGCTAAGTTTTGTAAAACTAATGTGTCCTTGGACCTTTTTTTTTTTTTTTTGAATGTATACCAACTAAGATTCGATCTCGAGACCACCAACATCAAATTAAACAAAAATTCAACATGTAGGCCATCAAGCTACAATCCCGTTTGGTATGTGTCCTTGGACTTAGCACAAAACTAATGTTTAAGTTTTATTCAATTCATAATCGACTTATAGCCCCTTTTCGGTTGCATCAATAAAAACTTCAAACTTATGATAGTATAATTTTTTTTTCTTCAATACAATAATTGTATCAATTAACTATAAGTCAATCAATTTAGACCCTTTTAATTTTGTTTTAAAACCCATTCTTGCATAACTTTCACTTGTATAAAACTTCTTTAACTTAAAAGATTAACATAATGTAAATCATTAAGGACTTTATCTTCTCATTTAGAAAGAGTTGCATGATATTCTTTTCGGGCTATTTTGATAGGACTTTGGGAGAAAAATAATTTATTTTAAAATTTTGAGCCTTTTTAAAAGGAACCGAGAGAGAATAATTATTAATCGCAAAACATGGTCTAAATTGATTCACTAATTAAAATGTAGAGTTTAAATGAATAAAAATTAGTTGAGGTTTTAAATTTTAAATCAATGAATTCAAGTTTATCAAACTAAATACCTTTTAAAACATTTCATGCTTTTTCTTAAGTATCTTGTTAATCCTTAAAATAATTTTTGCGCATCAACTTGAAGATGCAAAAATCATTTAAAAACTCTAAAATATATCCGACAAAAAGCATATGCACTGTATTTATATACATTACCTTTTGCTTAATTTCAATCTAAAACTATTAAAATGCAATATCAAAATTAAGTAGTGGGAACAGCATCTATTTTATTCAAATAAAATTATTCCAAAGTGATGAAGAGATCTGTTTTAGTCCCATCGTGTATTATTCCGAAGATCATCAAACACCAATTTAGTAACACACAAATGATTTTTTAGTACCAAAGAGTTGACAACTTTTTTCAAAAGCAAAATCTTTATAATTTAAATTTATTTAAAATATATTTTGGTCCTCATACACTATATTGTTGATTTTTGTTTATGTACTTTTAAATATATAATTTTAGTCCTATAGTGAATCAAATTTAAAACTCATCTCAATAATAAGTTTAAAGTTATTTGTATTTAAAATTATTTCAATAATAATAACAAATTTAATACAAGAAAGAACACAATTTGAATATGATGAAGAACTAATAGAACAAACTTTTTATATATATAGAAAATGTCTAATATAAGAATTAATTTAAAGTCGTATGGAAGGTGTATATTAAAACTAGAAATTGGAATATAATATATAAAAGAATTAAAATGAAATGAATAAAACAATTTTTTAAAACAAATTAATTAAATTACATGACCAGATTTTAACCCAAAGTAAAAGTTATGCACCAAAGAGAGCATGTGCATAACCGGTTCAGTCAAGTTTTCATCACGAGACATTTGACTTTTAGCTTGGAGATGATTTTTTTTTTCTCCCAAATCCATTAAAGCGACAAGCTTTCTAATTGATAAAAATGTGAGGTGACGGATGAACTATAATGAAAAAAAATAAAAAAGGTTAACATCAATTTATTATTTTAGTTCATTGTTACTTTAAATGTTCGATTTTAGGAAAACCCTATTTATTATTTAAGGATATCTACGCTTGGTAGTAAAAGAATAACCTCTTTTTCTTTTTCTTTTTCTTTTTTGGTAATAAATTACTCAATTGCCCTCCCACTGACTACAATGTACATGTCCGAATTAAGTTGGTTATTATAAATTTTGAATTTAGTTTTTGGTGAATCCTCTCATTTATCCAATCTTATGCGCCAGAGCAACTCAATCCAACACAAATCTATATTTTCGAGTTGAATTGAATTTTAGGGTTGTATAAATATCTTCTTTCCTTCATAAAACAACTATATTTACACACTATAAATATATAATCAAATAAATAAAATAGGGATGTTTATTATTATTGCTTTATTGCCAATTCATCAAATTTCTAATTATACTTAACTTTTTTAAACTCACTATTTTTAAGTTTTTATTAAAGCTAAGGAATTAAAATTGAAATTTTGAAATCTTAAGGATCAAAACAGAATAAAGATGATAATTTGAGGATCAAAATGATATATTAACATTTTTTTTATAAGTTTAATATTGAAAATTATCAAGAAAATGTTGGATTTTTATTCACATTGTGAAGACCAATCAAATAAGGCTCATTAGGGCTAAGTGTTTTAAAGTGCATTTTGTCACTTTGGTTGTGAACACACATAAAAGGGAGAACTGGAAAATCAGCAGTCAGAGAGAGAAACAACTTAGAGAGAGAAAGTAAGTAGAGAGGAAAAGAGGTTTTTGCCAAACTTTGATATTTTGGCATTTTCAAGAGATTGCATTGTTGGATCGAGCTGAAATTTGGACAGCGTGTTCTTGACACGAGGGTCTTCAATCTGAACGGTGGAGATCGGGTTCGGAGCTTTCTACAACCATATTCCAGTGGCGATTCGGTTCCACATTTTGTGAGATCTTTCTATTTATCTCTTGATTGTTGTTTGTTACCAAGATTGTTTATCTTGAGTTGTGTTATGTGTTGTATACCTCTAGTTGTAACTAGAGAGAACTTGTTGTAGCCCATTATCGATTATAGTGGAGATTTGACTTCGGTCCGTGGTTTTTTACTCCTCGCCTTGAGGAGGTTTTCCACGTTAAAATTGTTGTGTTGTGCTTGATATTTCTACCATACTATATGCTTGCTGATTTTTCATTAGGAACACGAGAGAAAATAAGGTCTCGTTTGATAACGTTCTCGTTTTCTGTTTCTTGTTTCTCGTTTCTTATTTCTTGTTTCTTGTTTTTTTATAATGAGAAACAAGAATGTGTTTGGTAACTATTTTTATTTCATGTTTCTTCAAAAAAAAAAAATAAACAGAAACAAAACTCGTTTGATAACTATTTCTTGTTTCTTGTTTCTATATTATTATTATTTTTATATAGTTTAAAAATATTTAAATGATATGTTATAAAAATTCATTAAATTCATTGATATATATATATATATATATATATATATATAATTATTCCAGTATATAAAAAGTAATTATACAATTTTCATATGAAAATCAATGTTATTTCTTGTTTATAATAAAGTCGAATCGAGTTTAACTTAATTATAGTGTTTTACAAATATCGTGGTTCGTAAAATATTGAAAGCCAAATTCATAATTTAATAGAAAAAAATTTATATTTTAATTTTCTATGATGATTCTCAGTAAAAATTAAATGATACTAAATACACACATAGTAAATTTTATAAGCCAAATAATATATGAAAAAAATGGAAAACTTCAAAATTTAAAAGTATATATGAATATACAAATTTCAATATTTTAAAAATATAAACATACATATTGTAACAATAAATAAAAATACGAATGGTAAAATTAAAAAATAAATGTTAGTAGAAGTAAATATAAATAATATATTATTATTAAATAAACTAAAATAATAGCTGTAAAAAAAACTAAAATAATATATATAATATTGTAAAATTAAAAATGGGAAACAAGTGCCTTGTCAGAGTCAAACTCGGATTTAAAAAAGAAATATTGCAAACACGTCAAAGTCTAGTATCTCGCAATTGTTGAGCAGCGCCTTTTGATAATGGAAGCGGAACAGTGGAAATGTCATTTTGTAGTTTCTTACGTTTTAGCAAAAATTAAGAAACGTTTCTTTTTAAATTTTGGAAACAAGAATCAAGAACGGTTACCAAACAAATTCGTTTCTAAAAAATGAGAAACAAAAACAAGAAACAAGAAACGGGAAAGTTATCAAACGGACCCTAATTGATCCTATTAGAATAGTATTTATTCCCAACAAAAAACACTACTAACATAGTTCGAGATTTGAAATAACCTATATAAATACAAACTATGTAAATGGTTTGGACCTTTTCAACTCTGCAAACCTTCCTGAAAAGATACTACAGAAATAAACAAAAAAGCACTTTGGCAGAACTACAAAATACAATTTCTAACATAGTTCTCAACTCAAAAAACCTTTAAAAAACAAAAAAAACAAATAACTTTAATTGATATATGAAAATTTAACAAGAGGGAGAGTCTCTAAAAAGTTAGGTGGTGGTCGAAGAATTGAGCTTGTTTTTTTTTTTTAATCAATATGCTAAAAACCTATTTTATTAATTAAGTTCTCTTTACACATATATATAATTGGAGATGAGTTGGACCGAACGAGTCAAAATTTGTAACTCTAAAACCAACCCAACCAAATGAAGATGATAAAATCATATAACAAATCCAACATCAACAAATTTATAATCCAATCAACCGTTATATTTTAGATTGAATAGTTTGTTTGTGTTGTCGTTCTTTTTGTACACCCTTATCACTAACTGCCCTTCAAACTTGTAAATTATGTACGTTGTTATGGACATAACATGATCCGACGAAAAAAAGAACATCCCTAATAAAAAAAAAAGTAGTACAGGAAGTAACTTCGGATGCAGATGCTAAATTTTTCATTTTCATTTTATTTTTATACTTTCTAATCTCAACAGAAAGTGATTCAAATATAAATTGAAGCACCTCTTTCCAAATAAGGAACGTTACCATCGAAAAATTTGGTATTATTATTATTATTATATTAGGATAAATTATAAATTTGGTGTTTTAAAAAATTAGAATTTCATCTATTTTAATTCTTATATTTTGAGTTTTCTTCTATGTTGATTTATGCAATTTCAAAATTTAATTATACAAATTGATTCAATATGTACGATGAATTTGACGTTAATTTAAATCAAATTTTTGTTCAATAATTAATAATATTATTAATATTTTCAATTAAAAACAACAAAATTATAACATATTTTGAAAAATTAGAAAACTTAATTTTTTGCGTACATATTTTTTTACATTTTTTCTTTAGATTGTTCTTTATTTGGCTAAATATTTCTTTTAAAAATTGAGCAAAAATATTTTTATTTATAAGATGAATAGAAAAAGAAAATTGCATAAAGGTGTTCTTCATGTCACTTCCTCTCTCAACATTCATGCTTAAAAGAGGTGGTCAACTATTATAAATCACTCTGAATTCTTGTCTCAAAGGAGTGACATAGTGGTTGAAAACCTGAGTTTTGAGGATATGCTCCTCTCAAAATTGTCACATTACTCTTTCGATGTCTCCTGGTGTCTGGCCTAGGGATGAGTGTGCTTAACCCTTGATTTTAAAAAAATCACTCTAAATTCTTGGCTTCCATTCCTCTCCCTTAACATTATTCAAATTTAAACACATTCATAACTTCTTTTCTTTCTTTCTTTTTTTTTTTAAATTAGAAAATTAGGACTTCGCTCCCTTATATTCGAGACACCACTGACCTGCCTTTAGACAGTGACATATAGATACATAGAAGAGACAATCATAATCTTATTAACATCAATATAAAATATAAAATTAATTCTATGGATAAGTTTAAAACTAATTTTAATTTGATATTTTTCAATAATCCTACTCATTTTAAATTTTGAAAAATTTCATGACAATAATTATTTTTTAATTTATGAGGAAAAATTAATAGAGAGCAATTTTTTAAAAAACAATACCAGAACAATGATTATTTTTTAAATTTATTGAAAGTGCTGAATTAAAATTGATCATTTGAAAAATATAAAATTAAAATCAAACAAAAAATTATTTTTAAAATGATAATTTAACTATTTTTACATATAAATTCATGCATTGATATATATATATATATATATATATATATATATATATATATTCATTGAACACTCGTCATATCAGAAAAGAAATCTTTTCATATCTAAAATTTGAAAACTTTCTTGCTTCTTAGCGAGAATATATATATATAATTTGTAGTATGCAAATGATGGGACTGCGAAAGAACATAACAAGAGAAATTGTATTCGCAATATTTTAGATTGGACGGTTGATGCAATAAGAAGCATTAATTCTCACTATACAATATTTTTTTTCCCCTCAATATAAGGACAGAGAAGACGCCAATTAAGAAAAAGCTATTTCTCTTTTTGAAAAGAACCTTCATTTATCTTTTAAAATTATTGACTTTAAGGAATGTCCTCTCAAGAATATAAAACTATAAGTCAAATTACAAAATTATTTTTTATTAGGTTTAATTTTTTTTTATAATTTAGTTTAGTTATTATTTACTCATTTAATGAAATTCCATAAACAATTTATTTATTTATTTATAATTGTTAATAAATCAAATATGGGATAGTTAACAATTTATGTGTAGTACTAAAAAAAACAATTTATGAGTTAATAATGCGATTTTTTTTTTGGACATTATAAATTAAATAGATATTTGAATATTGTCTAAAAAAAAGATATTTGAATAAAAAGGGTCAGTCATTGACAATTTCTTGCCACTACAAAATAGCTTATAAAATACCATATTTAACTCATGTCATCACCAAAATATAAAAAGATTATTTCATTTATTCATAAATAATTATTGCATATTTAACTACAAAAAAAACTATTTATTTGATTTTATGAAGTTTGGATGATTAAATGGTAACCGTCAATGGACATAAAATACAATATATAAGTTATCCGTTTGAATATTTCACTTAATTATTATTTTTTAGTTCAATAGTAATTTGGGGTAGATGATTCGCATTTAGCATGCATAAGTTTTGGTTATGCCCATATAAAGTTATAACATATGATGATTGAGATAGTTGATTTCTTTTTTCCTGGTAATAATTTATGTGGTTGAAATTGATTAAAAATTTGTTGCAGAAGAATCTTTGAAACTCAAGAAATCAAAGGAGACTATTTTTTCTGCGCTGTCTTGCATAGCCTTTCATTATATATTCGACTTTCTTTTGTTCTTTCCTTTTATCATTGGGGTTTCAGAGACGGGTGGATGGAGAGGTACTTCCCATCAAAATTAAAGAATTGGAGGGGCCAAAGGTAAATTAAATTAAGAAATTGTATAAATAAAGGTTTTTTTTAGGAATATGTTAAATTGAAAAAGTATTTACGCTAAGTAAAAATTAAAAATTAATAATTATAATCATATGTATTAATAGTGCATTAATAATAAAATAATATTATATAATGAATATTAATAATACCATATTTTTTACTATGAATATAAATATTTTTAAATCTATAGTTATCTTGTAAAATTGGATTATTCACCACAATATAATAACATTTTCAACTTTTATTTTTAATTAGTACCAAAAAATGAATTTTGTATCTACCATCCTATCAAAATGATAATCTCTAATTAAAAAGGGAGTGCAGTTAAATTAAAAAATATATATTATTTTACATTTTTAAAATTTTAAAACTAATTTAATTGTGTTCATGTGTTAGGAACTTTTAAAAAGATGTCAAAATTGAAAGACTAAAATTAAAAGCTGAGCAAAATGGAATGAAGGTAAAATTGGATTTTTTTTTCTTTTTCTTTTTTCATGTTTGCGTGTGTGTGAAAGCAAGTTAAATAGTTTCGAATTACTTACGTGTTGCTTATTTGGTAGTAGGGGCATTAATTGAACCATATCATACTATTTTAAAGTGTGAATTAAGGGAAAAATAATTTTTGGACGATTTTATCTCTTCAGTCATACTCTAAATTATAAATATGTCATTTATTGGAATATAAAAAAATTAAATGCAAATAATATAGAAAATATTTATAATATCATTTAGATTTTCATCCGTAGATAAGATATTTTTATCAAATCTCATATATTTTATGACTAAGTTAGAAGATAAGAGCTTTCAACATTCAAATGAAAATATTTTCAATATCATTTAAATTTTCATATCTTTATAACCTAGAAAATAAGATATCTTTACCAAATCTCATAAATTTTATTGGAGATCTTGAAATTTTTTTTTGAAGACTGAGGCTAAAGTGCATGAATTGTTCAGTTTCAAAAGTTTAGTACCAATGATTTCCTATTATTACTATATATATATAGTTATATAGTTATCTATATTTTGTTTATAAACACATTTGAATTGCTTGGGTTACCTTTCTTGGTTTATTTTTGTTTTATAATAAAAAATTTAGTTATCTTATTTTTGTTGGATTATTTACCTTAAGTTTCATCTAACTTTTCTTTTGTTGCAATAATTTTTGTAGAGATTTTTTGTTGTTTAATTGTTCAGACTTGAGGATGTGGAATTTTTTTTTTAAGAATGATAAAATTATCATTTGAGGTTAAAGGTAAATTCATAGATGCATACTAATAAATATGTCTAGCTTATTTATATTTATAATTATAATAATGATATAACTCTTATAAATTTTATAATTCAATAATAATTGGTTTATTAATATATAAATTGAGAAAAAACTAAAAAGTATCGATTTTAAAATAAGAGATAAAATTTAATTTTAATGCCATAAATTTTATTAAGTTTTTTTTCAAATAATAACATCTATTATTTTTTAAGCTCAAAATAAAATATTAACTGTTTTTTTGAATTTTAATAAATTTAATTAACATGAAAAAATAGTTATAAAATTCAATATTATATTAAAATTATTATTTGATGATTAAACTTAGTGTAAAAATGTAGGAAACAATTTATAATTATAAATAAATATATATAATTTATTATTTAAAAAATTATCACGTCCAACGCGGTGCTAAAATTCCAACATATAAAGTGTGTACGTCAGCATGCCAACTTGGAATTTGGATCAAATCTATCTAGCTTTGAATTTGGATAAAATCTATCTATTTTTTTTTTTTTAAATCATTTTTTCTTGTAGTTTGAAATTATTTCCCATTTTTTAGATAATGCATGTGAAAGACAATAATTAAATTGCAAATAAAAACAATAACTTAACTATATCAATGTATGTTTAGGAATAAAGTGATTATAAATTTGATTTTCTTTCCTATTGTTAAATTAAAAAGACATACAATAATTAAAATAACATCATTTTTTTTAATTAAAAAAAGTTAGTAGCTTTTTTTAAAGTTAACTTTATAAAATATTTTAATAAAAAAAGAATTACTATTATTATTACTTAGTGAAGAATTTACTATCCAATCTTTAAAGAGTAGATGCTACCATAATAAATTATTGTTAAAAGGAGTAGTACTTCAAAGATATTATGTATCACATAATAATTAGTTAATTACGAGATCTGAGTCTTAAATATTGTTGAATTTTAAAAAGAGAAAATTTAATATTATTTGTTAAGAATATATTGATGACTTGATTAATTAAATAAGACTAAAGGTACTAATATAGTTTTTTTTTTCTATTGAAAGAACGTATTATTGTTATTTTCAATTTTATTTATTTGTATGAAAATCATGTTTAGAAGTATAAAGTCAAATATCAAAATGGAAATTGAATTAAAATTGTATATAAAAAATAGTATTAATCGATTATGCATTTTTAGTACAACAATGCATTTTTTTTAGGTTGGAGGAAATCAAGCCTTGGACTTCTAATCTATTTGCCTTCTACAAACTTTTCAATACGATTTTGGTATACAATTATATTAATAAAAATTGTGAATAACCAAAGTGCGCTTAATTAAATTTAACGCAATGATAAATTATGATGTTGCAGGTTGAATCTCATAACTGTTATCTTAAATTTTTTAAAAAAAAGAAGAAAAAAAGATGTTATCTTAAATATTAGTTTTTTTTTTTGTTTGAAAAGTCTTAAATATTAGTTTTATACTAAAATAAATAAATATTGAGAAGGATTAAAAAAAAAACTAGTTTGAGAACTATGTCTTGCAAATGAATGGAGGTTTATTTATTTATTATTTTTTCTAATATAAATAAATCAAGGTTGAATACCAACAAAATTTATCAACAAAAATAAAACTCTCTATTGATATTATATATAATCTGTTTTTTTTTTAAAAAAAATCCATATCATATATAATCTAATAATCAAGAAATTATAGATTTCCTATCTTTTAATATTTTTTTTAAAGTAGCAACAAAATTAAACCTTTTTTTTAAAACAACAAAATTAAAGCATCTATTCTATCAATAATAATAAATAATTAAACTTATAAAATTAATAAATAAATAAACGCATTAGTTAGGTTAATCCATGCTTTTCATGTATGTATGTATTTATTATTATTATTATTTAAAGAGACAGGCTTTTAATTTAGGAACCGAAGAAATGACACGTGCTCGATAACAAGGCACTTTTCTTTTTCTGAAAACATAATTAAAAATACTGCTTTTTAATTTTGTGACCTAACAAAACGATTCCAAAAAGAAGTTGCACAGATTAATTCCTTCTTGAAAAAAAAAAGCTTTTTTTTTAGTATATATTAGGGAAAAGAAGACCAACAAATCCTACATAAAAGGTATTACTATTCTCAAATTATATGAGAGTCAAATTCAACAGCCACTACTACACTACTAAATGTGAGAAAATAAAAAAAAGAATTATATTTGAAATAATTTCAACAGCCAAATTCAACTAAATAAGACGAGTAGGAATTTGGTAATATTTACACCGATTCATATATGCTCAACTGGGTAACAAAAATGAACAAAAATTGGGTTTAAAAAAAAAACTCGGTAACAAAAATTTATTTATTTTTGTTAAAATAATATTTTCATTAACTCCAATGAAAAGAGGATTTTGAACGATTAAGAAGAAATTGATTTACCAAACGACATTGTAGCTTGATGCCAACATGTTAAATTTAAGTTTAATTTGATGTTGTTAGTCTAAAGATCGAATCCTAATAGGTACATTAAAAAAAAAAAAAAGAAGGAATTGATTTAATGTATGATGACCATCTATACAAAAACTAATTTCATACAAATGTACGAATCTATGATTATGGTGTTGAAATCATTTCGTCGCTGACTCATCCGATAATTGAAATATTAATTTTAACATAAAACTAACTTTTAACAATGAAATCAACCTTTTAACATAAAACTAACTTCAATTAATATTAATTTTAAAGATTTTAAAAATCCTTGAAATGAAAAATTTGAGGATTAAAAATAGAATAAAGTGATCGAAATAATATTTTAAAATTTATTTTTTTAAAAATGCATTAAAATGGGAAATTAACATTTTTTAAAGAAAAATTGTTCATGTGAAATCAACCTTAAAATAATTGTATTTGTGACACCATTGCACTGAAAAAGGGTACGCTGCACTCTCCCTCTTAAAAGAACACGTAAGAAACCATTTCTATTTCTCTTAAAAAAAAAAAAAAAAGGTAAGAATCCGACCATAAGCGATTTTGAATGTGACAAATAATCATATATTTTAAATCATTACATTTTCTTTTCAAAAAAATAAAAAAATTGTAAAGCATCTCCGTGAAAAGTGAAAACGTCATCACTGCTTTCTAGAAAATTTTTAGGGTGGGTTTGTTTTAGTAGAGAAATAGACGGGTAAATAATCACATTTTAGAACTTTTTTTTTTGAAACATTTAGAACTTCTTATTTGTATTTTGTGTTTGTTAAAAAAAAAATTTGTGTAATCAACTATCTTTAACGATTTTCTCAAAAAAAAAAAAAAACTATCTTTAACTATAGATGAAATTAGCGAGGGTCAATGGTGCAGTGATTAGGTGTTAATCTATTTTAACTCCACGAATAACTCTCATATTATTGAGAGTAGTTATGCCTTCTATTTAGAGTTTTGTAAGTCTCCTTTCTCCCACTTCGTACTAAAAAAAACGATTCTCAATTAAATTTTATATTAAAATTATCATTCAATAATTACCGGCACCAATCTTTTACCCTAATTAGTACTAGAGTCGATCTTTAAATGAATAGTTAATTATTCCAATCATTTCACATTACTTTTCTCTTAGAAAAAATAGTTGTAAATTTTTTTAATTTTATAATAAGATATGATTCAAATTTATGACCTCTTGAACTTTAGATATATGATATACCATTATAGATTTTATTAACCATGAAAAAATTATTTAAAAACTAGGTTAAAGAACTAAGGGCAGAAAAACCTTAATTGAGGATTGGTATTAAAAATAATATATGTGTATATATTTATTTTTTTGAGAATTATGTGTATATTTTTTAATTTATAGTATTATGATTTTTTTTAGTTCATTTTTTTTAATTTGATTTGAAACGTTTAATATATTATCAACTAATGAATTTATTTCGATTTAAATTAATTTTAATATAAATTGATTTAGATTTATTGTATAGAAATTAGAACTAAACATTTGTAAATGAATGAATCGTAGTGGAGGAAAACTTAAATTACAAAGATTTAAATGAACTAAGTTTGGAATTTAAACTCACGAGACTGAGATTATGAGAACATATTGATATGGGCGTATGTTTATTCTATAAAAAAGAAAATGTAGACGTGTGCTTAAAATAACAAATAGGGGAATATTATAATAAAACAAATAGGAATTTATATAACATAATGATTCTTTTTTCAAGAGCTAAGATCTCAGAATAGGATGTAACAAAAATTATAAATTTAGAAAATTTTATCTAGTTTACTAAAATGTCAACAATGCCTTCATAACTCAGAGATCTAAAGACATGTACTCCCTCAAAATCTACAGGTTCAAGTTATTATCATCATATTTGTTCTATTTCGAAAGAACGAAAATACTTTTTTTTTTTTTTTTGAGAAAGTCAGAAAGAAAGAACTTTTAAATTCCCGACCACATTTATATTGAATTATTATCATCAGTGCATGAATCAAATTTTGGCACCATTGCTCTACTCACTGCCACGTCAACTCATGTAAGCAAGATATATTTTATGAACACATTGTACTACATTCTTGAATAACTTCACAATTCATTAGAAAATATATTAGTATATCTAATGACTAAGAATTATGAGTTTAATCTTCCACTCTTTAATGTTATAGAATTCAAATAATATATATGAACCCATAACTTTGTAAATCATGAAATTTCTTTTAATTTATATATATATTTTTTCATTTTAGATTACGATAGTTGAAGTTAATGAATTTGAATTTATAACCTTTTAGTCATTGAATATATATACTGATACTCTTGAGCTACCATTCTTGATAATTTGACCTTTATATTACTCAACTATTATTTTTTGAAGTACAAATTCAAAAAAAAAGGTCACAAATCCTACATAGTTCAAGACACCGCTAACCAAACAAGTAAGCCAACTACTGAGCTATTGTTATTGTTGGTTTAATTGGATAGGCAAAACTTTAGATAATAAAAGGGCAGAAAATGACCGAATACCCTTCACTAAAGCCAGGCAAGTTAGATAGTTACAGTGAAAATGCAGGGGGTAAATAGTAATTTCGTAGGGAATTCTGTAAGGACGTGTTTGGATGGAGGGCAAGGTTGGGTGAGAAAAGGAAGAGATGAGTTTTAAATTTTTGTTTGGCCCGGCGCGTGCATATCAAACTTTTTTAAAAATCTTTCTATCTCTTTTTCCTTCGTTTTTTACCTTTGGTTTTGTAATTATTATTTTTTTAATCTGTTTTAATTTATTTGAATTCAATGTTTTTCTAATTTTTCTGTTTCAATTTTTTTTTTCCTTTTGTTCCTTATGCATTTCAATTTAGTGGTTTCTATAATATGCGTTTTTTTTTATATAATTTTAATTTATAATTTAATGTTTTCTTTCTTTAATTTTTTTTTGAAGCAATCTTTCTTTAATTATTTTGTTACTTATATTTTTATTATTGTGTATATTCAAAGACAAATTATCAAAATTAAGGGCATGTAATTTGTCAAAATTAAAACTCGAATTTGAATCATCTCTAAAGTTAAGAAAATTGAGAATTATAGTTAATATCATCGATCAACTCATTCATTTAATTTATACGACTATTTTCTACATTATATTTTATTTATTTGTATCTTTTTATTTTAAAATGTATACATTCCATTTATTTATTTTTGATAAATCATGTTATCTAACAAATATTTGTAATTATTTATGGATTTATATTTTTAGAAAAAAATGTATTTTAATAATTTACAACTTCAATTTAAATGATATTGTGTTGAGAATTGAGATTTAAGATTAAATTTCTTAATCATAATTTATTGAATTACAATATCTTAAAATAATATTACAATTATTTATACATTTGATTTTCTTCAAAATGCATACATTTAAATTTTTTTTATAAAAAATGTATATTAATAAATACGGCTTTATTATTTATCAAATTTTCTAAACCCATACACTATTTTAAAATATTATTTTCCGAAATAATCTAAATACATATTTACATACTTTATTTTGGTGAAATATAATAATACCAAATTAATTAAGTATATTTATATAACTAAATTAATTGATTGTATTTTAAGAGAAATTAAACATCACGGATAAATAATCAAACTAGTTAAATGATATTTTATTTAAAAATAAAAAATATACTCAATTATGACTATTATATTAAAAAACTACTAAATATTTATTTTTGTTAAATATATATATATAAACTACATCTCTCATCTTCCCATCCTACCAAACATAAATTTATTATCGCATCTCTTTCTTTTCGTTCTCACCAAACTTAACTTACTCTCTCTTCTCTTCTTTTGTTTTCCTTTCCCTTTCCATCCCATCCCATCCAATCTCATCCTATCCCACTCTAGCCAAACATAGACATGCCCTATAGGAGAGTAGCCGTTGTTTCTGGATTATCTGGGCCACTTTGCCTGGTTCAGTATTTCAAGTAAATATGAACTAAAGAACAGAAAAAGAAAAAGAAAAAGAAAAGTTAAGGATAGAGAAGATGGAGAAAGCAGTGTGAAGGGGAACAAAAGGGAAAAGCGCTTTTACAAAAAGAGAGTGAAAAACTGGAAAAGCCCATATGCTTTTTGTCACAAATTGGTATTAAAAAAAAAAAAAAAATCCCAAACCCTCTTCACCTTTTGTTCCTCACATTTATATTTTTTAAAATTTAATTTAATCCAATCCATCCAGATCTTTCCCTTTCAATCCTCGCCATCATCAATGCTTGCCTGAACATTCAACTTTTTTGGGTCTGAAATTTGATGGGCGTTTCTTTAGTTTATGTACTTATATTCTCTTGTTGCTGTAGTTTCAATGCTTTAGTTTATAGATTCTTCTTTTTTTCTTGTTGTTTCTTCTTCTATGGCATTATAAACTTAAGGGCTTTGTCATTTCAACTTGTTTTCTTCATTTATGCTTTAATCTCTTGTTGATTCTTCTTTGCTCTTGCCTTTTTCCCCCCACCCACCATTTTATCTCCCCTTTTTTGTGATGCTTTTCACTTTTTTAGTATTTTAGGACTTTTGAGGCTGTGTATGGCCTTTGTTATCAGTGGTAGCTTATGTAAAATCATGGGTTTTCTAAGATGCCTTCCAAGTGTGTATAAATACAGTTGGTTGATTCTAAAACTCTTCATTGCAGGAACTAATTCCAACTTTTAAGTTCTGGCCTCTGTTGCTTTGCTTTCCATATTTCTTGTAGCAAGACAATGAGCTATAATAGCTCTACTGTGGGTTCTGGTTTGTTCATTTTGTTTTTGTTTTGAAGTTATCTATGATTAATATCTTTCATTTGTGCATCTGGGGTTTCCTTAATTTCTTGCTCCATTATGTCAGGTAGTAGAACTGGGAGGATGACCTTTGAATTTGGGAGGACCCATGTGGTCAGGCCTAAAGGGAAGCATCAAGCAACTATTGTTTGGTTACATGGCCTCGGTGATAAGGGCTCAAGGTACTAATGGCTTGTGTTCTTCACATTCTCCTTCATTTTTGGCTAGCTTATTAGAGTTATCTTGCTTGTTTCTAAGGTGTGTGTTTGTGCCACCAAGAACAAATAGGGAGAACAAAAATGGGGATGATTCCCTATATTTGAGCCACCAAGAATCATTGACTCCAAAACCAACTTTTCAGAATGGGGATGATTCACAATATTTGAGCCACCAAGTATCAATTGACTCTAAAATCAACTTTTCAGAATGAGGATGATTCTTGATATTTGAGCCACCAAGAATCATTGACCCCAAAATCAACTTTTTATTTTTACCTCAACATTACTATTTTTTACCCTCGTCATACTCATTATTTCAAATAATACTTCTCCCCATCATTTTCTTCATACCAAACAAAAATAATCATTTTACCCTTAATCATTCTCTTTCCTATTCTCCCCCTAATTCTCCTTTTCCCGTAATCATTCTCCTTCTCCTTCCCCAAACATCCCCTAATTGACTTACTTTGACTGAGGTTAAGAAGAATTTTTGAGGGGCTGATTGAGTGTTAAACTCTGATTTTGAACTATATATATAACATGTAAGTTGCAAAGTTTACATTCTAATTAGTGAGATTGTATCTGAGTAGAAGACTTTCTATTTGTCTTCTATCCAAAAAGGAAAGAAATGGCTGAGTGACGAATGTCAGTGTCTTGTCCTATCTTATTGTATTTGGTCATATATAGAAAGTTTGATAAATGCAATATGCCTTTACATAAGATTCTTATTCTGATTTTTTTTTAATGGGGGAAGTTAATGGTACTCAATTTAAAAAATATGGCAAGTTGGCATTTTTTATGTTGTTTCTTTGATTTTATGCTACATTGAGGTTTTGCCTCTATGTGACTAATTGATGAATGGGGACCACATCATGTTTTCTGTCCTTGAGAATAAGAAAAAACCAAAACCAATATAAAATAATGATTATTATTATAAGTCTAACTGATATCAGACTTTAAAATCATTAAAGGAGGGCTGGTTTCTTCATTATTGGGTAACCAACAAAAAGTGTGTTCCCAGTTTCAAATGTTTGTGACTCGGTTTGGAGGCTGTTTTGGTATTCATTCATCTTAGTTTACAAACTTGAAAAGTCCTTTCAATAGTTTAGTTGTTATTGGATTCTAGAAATTTTAGTTGCACAAGCATATTTACGTAGTTGAGAATTATACAAGTTACAACCTAACAAGGACCTCTAATTTATAATAATTATTTTTTTCAGTTGGTCTCAGCTTTTGGAAACTCTTCCTCTACCAAACGTAAGACTACTTTTACATGCACCTAATACCTTTCTTTCAAAAGAAAATCTAAATCCTAGTTTTTACTATGTTCCTACATGAGAACTTACATGGTAAACCTTGATTCCATAAAGTTCTAGGTGTTGTTTAGTATCTTCAATTAACAAAGTAAATTATGAATTCTGTTGCAGATTAAGTGGATTTGTCCTACTGCCCCTACTCGTCCTCTAGCATTATTTGGTGGATTTCCCTGCACTGCATGTAAGATATCTTGGAACCTTTTATTATTGGTCTAGTTGAAAAAAGCCTTGACTTTGGCATAGCCTAGTTAAAGGGGTGTTTGGCTCTCAAGTTAGACTTATACAAATCAAGGTTAATAGGTAGTCTTATATTTAGTGAGTGGATTTGTTTACCCGGGACTAAATTACAACCCATACTATATTAACTCAAGTGTTTCTGAATTTGGTTTTTTTAAGTTTATAAGTTTCTATAACATATTCTTTTGTACAATTCAGAAATAGACTACCAACATTTAAGGTTTCTCAACCCAAATCTCATGAACAAATTTATTTAAAATGTGAGCCAAGCATTTAATTTTTAATGTTGATGAAAAGGATCAATTTTTTCTTGGAATTAGTTACTCAGATTTAACATTTTGAAACTTCCACTTTTTCACATCAGGGTTTGATGTGGGAAATATTTCAGAAGAATCTCCTGATGATTTAGAAGGCCTGGATGCTGCAGCATCGCATGTTGCTAATCTTCTGTCTACAGAACCTGCTGATAGTATGTTTCTTCTTCAAAATCTTTCTAACCAACAACTATTATGGGCTTACCTATGAGATTTTTGTAGCTAATCAATATTATTATGTCTTAGTATCAACGGGGCCAGTGGGATGATAAATATTAATATCATTATGTTTCAGCCGACCTAATGTTTGTTACTTAACTTATGAATCTATTCGAGCATTACTATAATTAGATTTAGTCAATGGGGGCAAGTTCATAAAGTAAAAGAGTTTTGGGAGGATGAGTTTAAATCCTACGAAGAGCAGCTTTAGATATTAGTTTTCAGGTAATTAATTTTTGTCAGGTCAATCGGTTTGCCTACACGATTAGTGAAGGAGCGGCACACTCGTCTGATCACTCACGAAGATCTAAAATAATATGAATACTAATAATAATAACGATGATAATGATGAGAGTCCTTTGTTTGAACATGATCATGGCTTAGGAATTCCTTTGAGTCACACAGAGAGATGAAATCTCTTATTAGAGTACCCAATATTGTATGTACGGGTATAAATCTAGATCACTTCTCATATCTTTTTTACAGCTGAAACTTAGTATTTGGCAAACAAACTTGTTCTGTTTTTACTCTATTTCTGCATATTTACCCCCTTCGTCACCCTCCAGCCGGATAATGTTCTTCCTCCCTTGTTATGAAGCAATGTTGGTGTTTTCATTTTCTCCGGTTTAAGTAGCTCTGCTATTATTTAACAGTTAAACTGGGTATTGGAGGCTTCAGTATGGGTGCTGCAACTGCCATTTACTCCGCGTCGTGCCGCATTCTTGGGCAATATGGAAATGGAAACCTCTACCCCATTAACCTTTGTGCAGTTGTTGGGCTTAGTGGCTGGCTTCCATGTTCAAGGTTTGACTTTTGTTGTGTGAATTAGCTGTGGTACAAACACAGTTCATAGCTGCACTTTGTTGTTAAGCACACATTTTTCATCCGTTGTTTATTGTTGTAGATCTTTGAGGAACCGGATTAGTGTGTCACAAGAAGCTGCAAGGCGTGCTGCGTCTCTGCCTATGTTACTCTGTCATGGATCAGGTACTTATATTCTTTTTATTTGTTGATGGGGTTTTATACCTTGAAGAGATTTGAGATGAACATCATGCTATGTATACAATTCCACATGTTTATACTCATGAAAATTGATCTATAGTTATTAGTTACTAATAAGAGAACTCATTGTATAACTCCAATACATATGCTGCTCATGTCAAGATAGATATGCATAAATGAATGCCTATTGTGCACTATGTCTGTTAGGATCGCACTATTGTCCCACATTAGCAAAATGGAGGGTCCTTCAAGTTGAACTTGAACTGCTTCTGGTCAAACTTTAGCGGTTAAGGTTAAGGTTAGCGGTTAATATGTACATTTCAGGTCAAACTTGAACTGCTGCTGGGTTGATGTATTCTATATCAAGTTAAAATTGTTCAAGGTCCCTTATTTACGATGACTACGAGAGTAAACTTCATAATACATGTGCTGTTTGGTACAGGGGACGATGTTGTTGCTTACGAACATGGGGAGAAATCTGCACATACTTTAGTTTCAGCTGGATTTAGAAATCTAACATTTAAAACCTACAACGGGTGCGTAATTATCTCGGCTTTCGAGTGCTTCTCATTTTATACCTCTGATAATAAGTAACAAAAAGGAATGGGATCTTGCAATGCAGGCTGGGACATTACACCATTCCTGAGGAGATGAATGTTGTTTGCAATTGGCTGACAGTAATCTTGGGGCTCGATGGCTTACGGTTGGTCGGTCAGTGAAGTTGTTGAAGAGAAGGTGGAGATGATAAACTAGGATGACCATTTTTAGGTTTGTAACAAAATGGTAGGGGATGGTCGAGCGGTGTTAATGGCTATAGTTTATAAGCTCTTTAATTTTGGTTGCTTCGTTAGTAAAGAATAAACCATTTGGCTTTCTGGTCTTTAATTTTCCTCTTTGTGCTTTGTTTTTTTTAGCCTAAGTTTGGGGGTATACGAATCTGAGTATTTTTTCAATGTTGTTGTAATCTAATATAAACCCTTTTCTAAATCTTGATATGCCTATCTACTTACCATTAATCTTTCTGAAGAAATGCTGGATATTTATAAACCTTAGTTAGGGATAAGGATTCTCCACATATGCCCTTGTGATTTTTCTTTAAGTTGTACTTAAAAAAAATCTTGTATCAATTGAGATGTTGTCCCTCACTTACATATCTATGATCCATCTCTTATCTAACTGATGTGAGACTTTGATCAAATTCTGAATGATCCTCTACTTAAATAACTTACCTTTGAGGAGAGTCCATTCAATTTGTATTCAGGCCAGCTTCTTTTCTTGGACCACACCACACCACCAGTCTTATAAAATTATACTATGAATCTCTACCATGTTTTTAAGGCTTATAACTTCTTCCACACTCAGATTTTATAGACATTGCTAAGTCAAAGACCTAATTATGAGGAAGAACGACATATAATATATCTTCATATTAATATAATATTGTTTACTTTGGTTAGAACTCTTCATGACTTTGTTTCTAGTTTCTAGTATCAATTGAATTGTTATCCTTCATGTGTGCTCACTTCTATAAGGCTCCATTGTCCATTGGCTAGCTTAGAGTTATAGACTTCGCCACCATTGACATTGTTGCTTGATCACTTCGTGGTGGTAGCTGCCAGAGTCGATGGTAATTGCTCTATATATCTAGAGCTCTTTAACCAACCCAAAAATTATTCATCTCAAACTCACTTTCATTACCATGATAAAGAAGGCTAAACTAGCTTCTTCTTTGGTGAGCTTCCATTAAAAAAATCAATGGGCGAGACGTGCCTGTATTAGGGTCGTGTTCGAAGAATGACGTGTACGAATGATGAATGATGTATAAGTGAAATGTTTATCCAACCCTTTGGATTGGATGGTATGCATGATGTTGAAGGGCATAGCTTCCACCATGACTAAAATTCATCTGCTCCCATCGATAAGAATCTAGATCCATAACATTGGGGAATCCTTTTCTTGGCTAAGTGGAGGGAAAAAGAAGTCATTACAAATTCAGCTAGAAAAAGAACCTTACTCTTGAGTACTGTGTTCATAATGATGGTGTTTGTGGCGCGAAGCTGTGTTCATAAAACTAAGAATGTTGAATATCTTTCCCTAATGGTGTCACATCATGGTCATCAATCAACTTTCCTTTGTGTGTTGCGGAGTGAAGCTCTGTTCTTCATAAAACTATGGGTGTTTGGATAAAATTTTGGATGATGAGTTATTTTGACAAGTTAGAAAATTGAGAATTTTATGCTTAACTCATTTGGACGTAGGTTTTTATGGAGAAATTATTGCAAAAAACTAGTTTGAATGTGGATTTTTTTTGGAGGAGTTAGAGATAATATTTTTGTTTGAACATGGATTTAAAATAAAAAGTTATTTTAAATAATTAGAAATGAATGATCATAAATAAATGGTTAACAGTGAGTTGTTTTAGTAGTTAGAAATAAATGATTGATTAGAAATGAAGAGTTGTTTTGAATAGTTAGAAATGAAGATTTATTTTGAATAGTTAGAAATGAAGAGTTGTTTTGAGTAGTTGTAGTAACTTATTTGGATGTGATATTTTAGAAGAGTACTTAATAAATGTTTAATCTAAATCTTTCTTAATTTGACAAACAAATACCTCTTATGATATAAGTATGACTTGCCACCTAAGCCACAATGTGGTAGGATTTTTTTTTTTTTTTTTTGAAACAAACACAATGTGGTATGATTCAATTATTAAAAAAAAATAATAGGGAATTTACTTTGAGCACCACAATCTAGCTATTGTATTATATTTATTGTATAATTTTTAAAATAATTCATTTATAGCACATAATTTTCTATCAGCGTAAAACTCAACCAATGATAGAATATAATTTTCTGTTAGTGATTGAACTCAACTAGTGAGTAGAATGAATCTACGACTAATTGAATTTTATCATAATACAAGTAGTGATAGAACTCAATTTAGATTTTTTCTGGTACAAATGAATTAGTTTTGAATTTCTACTCAATGAAAATATTTTACCCTTTTTTATTATCCATGCAAAATTCTAAAAAAAAAAAAAAAAAAACCCTTAAACTTATTTTTCTATTATTTTAATAATATTTTTATTTTATCAAAAGTTTTACTCTCAACCTTTCATAAATGATAAACAAAAATTACTTGGAGTTTAAAAAAAAAAAAAATTGACAATGAGACGAATACCCATACTATTATTATGAAGTTCTCACCTTTTAAATGTAAGATTTTTGACAGTGTTAAATAAAACTCTGACGTGTTTGAATACTGTTTTTTCATACTTAATCCAAACAAATATCACAGTCATTATCATGTTGTTGTAAGTCAAATTTTCAATCCAATATTTTTGTGGATTTCTATTCCAAAGTAGTTTAGAAACGTTTGTCAATAAAGGTGTTGAAACTTTTGAAAAATTAATACTTTTTAACCCATCCCTTTAAATGAAGTTCACTAAACATCCTAAAAAAACTCAATCATAGAGAAAATGACGACTAAAGGAATGGGCAATGAAAGAATTCAAGAACACCATACATTCTTTCTTATGGATCTTATATTTAACAATGCATCTGACACGAATTTCTTTAGAGTCAACAAGAACAATATCTTAATCAACATAAATTTATATTTATTATAAAAAAGTCATGAATTTGAATTCTCACCCTCATTGTTGATCTAGAAAAACATAGCCATCGAAGAAAATCAATTTATAAGTATTACAAAAGAAGAGATATTGATATGCATAAGACTTAACTTTTATATACAAAAATACATCTAAACTTTGTAATTTGTTTAAAAGATAAGTCTATTCTTTTTAAATTTGTAATATTACTCTTGAATTTTGATAAAGAGTGCAATTTGGGTGTATCCATGGGTGCACTCTAGAGGTGATGTTATCCATGTCTAAGCCACATATTTTTGTTTTTTATTAAAAAAATAAAAAAAATAAAAAAAAAAGTGAAATAAGATGTGTGGCACCAGAAGTGCCACATAGGTGACATCACCGCTAGGGTGCGGCCATGGCTGCACCTAAATTGCATTCTTTGATAAATACTTCAAAAATATCATTGAATAAGTAATAACATTAGAATGTTGCATGTAAATGACTTAGAATGACGGTACAATTTGGATGATAGTCTTAACTTTTTATCCAATTTTCTAACGTAACATATAGATCTCTTTAAAATCTCCCTAAAATGATGTGCATTAATCGGCCCATTAACTTAGCTAAAAATCGAAGAGCATTAATCGGCTCATATATGCGAGACAAATATGGGCCGAGTGTAGTATTTTGGGCTGCTAAGGTTTAAATCCAAGCAAATAGACTAAGTCCAACATCTGACTAAACTGGAAATTTCGTGGCGCAATCGTCAACATTTTCTTTAGTTTTCTCTTTACTTGAAATTATACCGGCTCTTTTCACGAAATAATTATAAATATAGTTAAATTATAGGGAAATTGTAGTAACTAGACCACATTAAAAAAATATTTATAAATATAGACGCCCAATTTTTTTTTTGCAAAGTTGGTTTTTTTTTTTATAAAAAATCGTTATTATTAATTTTTCCTTAATACCATTTTGCACTTCTTCACATTTAATATTAAAATTTTGAATTAAATGCCCAATTTTGCATACTTTCCATCATTTTAAAACATACCATATATAATTGTCAACTCTTTTAATGCAATGAGATTTAATTCATTTTCTCATTTATCTCTCATCTTTCTTCATATTCCGTTTCCGTTTCACTTTTCTTCCTCCATTTTCGTTTCTTCAGCTCCATTCAATCTTTCTTTTCACATTTCGGCCACCACGTAAATTGTCGTCGATCACAAAGCTCTGATTGGACGGTATAATCATACGTCTTCAGTCATCTATTCTCAATAATCTTCGTTTTCATAGTATTTGTATTACGTTTTTGTTCCTTGTTCATCACCATTAACAGATTGTTGTGTTCGTTCTAGTATAATCGTGATTCGATATGTCTCAGATGGTTTAGTATGGTATGTTTTATTCCTATTCTATCATTTTTGTACATTTAACTCATTTAAATTCCAGTATTTAGAATGTCAAAAATCATGTTTAGAAATGATAAAATCATATGTAGAACAACAGTTTCTTCGTACTTTGATTTCCATATTCTTGTATAATTGACCATATACACATCTACAAAACTGTACAATTTAGTATATACCGTATGTTCATACGGTGTTTTTAGGTTAGTTATACTGTACATCTTCTCCTTATAGATTCATCGATCATTCCATTTGTATAATACCATTAATACCGTTGTTTTCCATGTAGAGTATGATATATTTTACTCCTACTCTGTCATTTCTCTACACTTAATTTATTTATATTTCAGTCTTTAGAATGTCAAAAATCATATTTAGAAATACAGTAAAATCATATGTAGAACAGTAGTTTTTTCGTACTTTGATTCTCATATTCTAGTATAGTTGACTATATACACATCTGCAAAGTTGTATAATTGAGTATATATTGTATGTTCATACTGTGTTTTTAGGTTAGTTATACTGTACATCTTCTCTTTATATGTTCATCAATCATTCCACTTGTATAATACGATTAATATTATAGTTTGTCATGTACTGTTATATTAGTGTATAAACTATACAAAATTCTACACATTTCATTATTTTATTATACATATTATATAACTTACACGGTACATTTATGGTTTATTATTCATTCTATTCATGTCTAATACATTTTTCGTACTTATATTACTATCCATTACATTTCTATTCCGCAATACGGTATTGTTTATATACATGTTTATTATACGACTTATAATATAAGACAGTACTGTTTGAACATTTTTGTAATACTATACTACTTTTCCTTATAGGTTCAACAAGCATCTCAATCTCTATTGCACGTAGTGGTCTGTGGGATGAAAATGAAGATGTACTATAATCATGAAGTAGCTGAAGAGCGTTGCATAAATATTGAGGAATGCATTCACCCAGTGATGATTTTACATTACAGACTTTTTTTATGCCGAACACTTTCAGTTTTAATTTTGTAACTCATGAGACATTTTTTATTTACTACTGATCTCACTTTAAATAGTAATTTTGTGTGAAGTTGCTCCAACAGTACGAGTCTTTATCAATTCACAAATATTACGTATGTTATTTTCAAACGTTTTACTATACGGTATTGTACATTCAAAAATTTATAATTTAAAATTACTTGTTCGTTGTCGCAAACATATTAAATCACACTATAAGTATCCATATCAGCAAACTAAACATTAAAAAAAAACATAAAGTTTTAAAATATAATATAGTACATGATATATTATGGGTGTACCGCATATACCAAGTTATTTCAGTACTGCGTGGTTATCAAACGAGTTCTAATTTTAATAAAAAAAAATTGAACGTTCAACAACTCATACGGTTTATTTATGAACAAAATTACCAGAATCAAATAATATGTAAATTACTAACTATATTGTACATGTACATTACTAACCATATTGTATGTAAATGACAACTCTACCTCTAAGAATATATTATCGCAACTTTCGTTCAGCAATTAATGCACCATAAATTGACGATTCCTGGTTTTCCATGATTAATGAACCCTAAATTGGCGATTTCTAGTTTACCACAATTAATGCACTCTAAATTCGCAGTTTCTAATTTAGAATGTGAGATGAATTTCTTTTTTTAAAATTTCTCTTCCCAAATGAAAAACCAATAAATTAAGAATATTGTTGTAATTCGTTATTTTCGGAATTTATAAGATCTTAAAATAAATTCTAATTTTGCTAATATTTGTGGAGATACCTATATTTGCAAATACTTTTCAAATAGGGTCTATTTATGAAAAAAGCAATAAATTATATAGTATTTAAGTCTATAATTATTAATGGATTTTAATATGATTACAAAATAAATATATTAATATTATATTATAAATACTTATTTATACCAATATTATATCCTATAACTACTCATTAATATTAATATTACAAAAAAATATTTTATAATACTAATATTATATATTATAACTTATTAAACTCTTTGTCCATCCATGGCTTCTAAAAGTTCTACTTGACTTTGCATTTGTGTTTTGGAAGACACAAATTAACTGTAGAGACAAAAATGGATGGAAGAACAATGTAGATGGTCAAAATTTTCATTTAGGTTTTTTCAATTTTCGTTTTAGGGAAAAAAGCAAGAAGGTTAAATGAAGGTTAAAGAGGAAAAAAAACAAAAAATTGGAGATGGAAAAATTTATCTCCTTTATTTACTCTAATTTAAATTATTAAAAAGTTGATTCTAACTGTTGTCAAATTTTTGGTGATTTATTAATTGAATTAAAAGTTGAAGAGGGTTATAGTTAAGAAGAAAATAGCGACGAGATAATGGATTTTTATCAAAATGGTTGGTGGCATATGTGACATGATTGATTGATTAAATTCTAATTCAACTCCAAAGTTACGATCGTTCTAAAAAATCAGGATTCAACTCTATTTTATTCAAGACGAGCAGTACTATTTGGGTGGGTTCGTGGTTTTCCTCTCCCCAACATAGATAGTTGAGTTTAATAAAATTATGTAAGCACATGCAATTAAGTATGAAAAAAAGTATAGAATCTAAAAATAAAATTAAAGGAAAAGGAAAGGGAGAGAGAATAAGTTAAGGTGTGGTGGTTATGCATGGAAGCGTTTCTCCCAAAAAGAGAATCGAATCAGTACTCTTCTCTCCATATTGCCTTTATATATTTTGCCTTTTTCACAGTTGCTTCAGCCTTCCTCCTTTCCCACTCTCCAACAACACAGTCCCAAACGATAAACAAAAGGCACACCTTTTCTTTTACAATTTTAACACCCAACCTCAAAAAAAAAAAAAAAAAAAAAAAAAAAAAAAAAAAAAAAGTTTTGATATAAGTAAATTTTTTGAGTATCTTAGAAAGATTAGAACATCTATGATCCATAAATTATTTCTCTCATTATCAATTAATTTTAAAATAAAATTATCTGATATCATATAATAGTAAAACTCATCAAAATTTAAATAATTTTTCGATAAGTATAGTAGTTCAACTGTATCAAAATAGAATATTTGGCTCTCATATTCTTTAGAGTTCAAAAGGAGGAATTAATGGGTGATTGAAAAAGGTATATTAGAGGCAGGAGGGAAAGAGAAAGAAAAGATGGTCAAAATTCAAAAACTTTGATACTCTCCTCGAAAGCTTCTCTCCCACCACCACCATAATCAATTTCGACTATCTTTATCGAAACTCTCTAAACCATCTTTGCTTTCTTTGATTATGAAGCCTTACAAATATTACTCAATTTCATCGAATTAAGACCTTTTTTATAATAATTTTGTTTTTAGTTTTTAGTTTTTGAAATTTAAATCTACAACAACTATCTTATTATATTTATTTTTTCTTAGTTAGATATCTACCTTAGAAGAAAAAAAAAAGTAGTTTTCAAAAATTTGTTTTTGTCTTTAAAATTTGATTAGTATTTACATACTTAGAAAGATTAATGCATTATAAGAAAGATGAAACACATGGTAAGAATGATGAAACATATTGTAAAAAATCTGAGTAGGAATAAACTTAAATTTCAAAAACCAAAAAGTTAACAAATGGTGCCTAAATAATTCTTTTTTTTTTTTTTCAAATGATTTCCTTTTATTGATATTGTTTATTTAAAGACCACTTTCGTTCCAATTTATAGAACTCTTATAACTAATAATAATATGGGGTTCCTTTCGGATGAGTTATATTGGAATATTCATATTGTCTGCTAATTGAGAAAAGTAGAAATTGTTTTTGTTCTTCCTTATCCAATTTTCATCACATCGAAACCCAGCAAGTTGATGTGTATATAATTCGAGTGAATTGGAATTGGATTTTGAAATATAAGGAAAATGACAATGGAAATTGTAAAGAAAAAGAAAAAGGAAAAAAAGAAATGGTTTTAGCTTTATTGAGTTTCAATCGCTACCTCTCTCTAAAAAGCTATTCAAATTTAGCTTTTTGTGATTCCATGTATCATAGGATCACTTACTGTTCTAAACATAAAAAAATTTATATTGTTTAGTTTCAATTTGGTTAATTAACTGGCTGCATCTTATGATTTGGTTACATATCACGATTAATAACCATCAGATATCCACTTGAAAAATTTTCCTATTCACCTCCCAAAATATTCAACTTTGACCTTTTTTTTAGTTCAACATGTATTTGAGTCGAGATTCAGATACTCGTAACTTTCAAGTCGAATATTATACCTTTAACCAATAAAGCTATGCAAGGTGGTTTTTTAAGATCAAATTAGAGAGAGAATCATAAATCCTACCTAAAATGTATTATTGCTCTAAAAAAAACAAAAAAAATACCTACTTCACTTACCCGTGTCTAAGAGATACATCAAAGGAGCGGGGACGGATACTTACTAATTAATGACATAAATTAATCTCAAATCTAAGACCTTAAGAGAAGCATATATAATCTCAAAGTTTAAATTTTGGCTAATTACGCCAACTCGAGGACTCAAAATTTAAATTTTATAAATTAAAAAAAGCAACAACAAACAAAAATTGAAAATTTTGAATATCTAAAAATATATAAATAAGAAGGGGACCAATCTTAAAATATAAAAACCAAAATAGAGCTAAACAAATATGAATATAGTGTTTATAACTAATCACATATTGGAATACCCTAAAATCAATATAAAGAAGAAGAAAAAAAACCCTAAAATCAATGTTAAAAATAAAAGTATTTCAAACTCAATTAAAACCAGTAGTCCACGGGTTAATGGTGTAATTAATAATTTTATATAGTATTAAATCTATTTCAACTAGACGATCAAAAATATTATTAGAGAGAAATTGTGGAGTTCTACCCTAAGAAATGTAAGATTAGTGGTTTTCCAAATTGTACTTAATCTAAAATGACCGATTTTTAAATTAACCCAAAAGGAAACACAATTTATAATTTTTTTAAAAAATGAAAAATAAAAAACCGCCAGTGAGTCAGTGACTAATTGGTAGGCTGAAACCTCGATTTTATTCTTCTCGATCCACGAGAAAAAAGAATTTAAAAAAAAAAGAAAGAAAAAAAAAGCCCGGTTCAGCGGTATAAAAACCAGCACCAGCACCGGGTGTGTTTCACCACAGAAACGTGATCGATCGGTTCATCGTATTACATACAATAGCCGGAGGATGAACCGGGCGGGGGATTGGAATTGCAGGTCTTGCAACCACCTCAACTTCCAACGGAGGGACACGTGTCATCGCTGTGGAGATCCCAGGCTTGATTTCGGCGGCGGAAGAGGCGGCTCTTCCTCCTTTGGGTTCATCACCGGCCCCGACGTCCGCCCTGGGGACTGGTACTGCGCCGTCGCTAACTGCGGCGCCCATAACTTCGCCAGCCGCTCCATCTGCTTCAAGTGCGCCGCCTCCAAGGACGACACCGGCCCTTCCGCCGCCGCCGCAGCCTTCGACGCCGACTTGTCCAGATTCAGAGCCGCCTTTAACTACGCCGGCGGCGGTGCCTCCAACCGCCCTGGATGGAAATCTGGCGATTGGATCTGTGCCAGGTAATTGACATTCCCTTTTTTCTTTTTTAAAATTTGAGAGAATTGATCATGAAATTGTTCGACGAGTCGTTTTATGTTTTGATTCATGTGGAACGACAGATCGGATTGCAACGAGCATAACTTTGCCAGCCGAAGGGAATGCTTCAGATGCAATGCGCCAAGGGACATTTCCAACACCAAGTCACCATACTCCTAGAGGTAATTCATTTCCTTAAAAACAAAAGCCAATTACCATATTTATAAAATTCATTCATTATATTAATATAAAAAAAAAAAAAAATTGTTATGGATACCAATTTTTTAAAAATATTTCTTACATCGTTTTCAATTAATTTCACTATATTGTTTTTTTTTTTATCAATTTAACTTGATTAGATGCACCAATTTCACTTAAATACATCTTTTTCACACAATTGAAATTATTAATTTTGTGATCATCAATTAAACTTGATTTGAATCGGGTTTATACTATATTTGGACTTTTCTAAAATTTTGACATCTATAAAAATAAAAAATATTTTACTCAAACAATCCTTAATATAAACTTTTTTTTATTTTTTAGAAATAGAAAGCCGATTATTAATAAGTTGAGATTTAATTAGTTCTTGAATTAAAAATTTATAGAATACATTATAAATTTGATCCTTATAATTGGATGAAAGTTAAAATTTAATTTTTATGGTTTCAAAATCTAAAATTTAGTCATTATATTTTAAATTTAGAATTGTAGACTCTTTGATTAAAAAAGAAAAGAACGAATCTAGTACATATATATAAAATATTATCTTAAAAATTAATAAATTTAAAAAATAATCATTATTGTTCATAATTATTGACTAATTAAATAAGTGAAAATTAATAATTTATGTATGAATAATGACAGGATGAGTTAAGTTGATGATTGAACAAAAAAAAATAAATCCTAACATGTATTTAGTCACTTACATATATTTAATTCGTTAACAATTACAACAATAAACATGATTTTTGTAGTTTTTAACAAACTATATAGACTAAATACTAACTTTTGAAATTATGGGGATTAAATTTTAACTTTTTTCAAACTATAGGGACTAAATTCAAAATTTAAAATTATAAAAATTAAATTGTAACTTTTATCAAATTATAAAGGTATAATTTAGCTAAATTTTTAATACCTAATATAAATATTATTATCTTGGGAATATTTTGCATTTTCCAGGTGGTGCCAATGGATGCAATAAATTCTAGCTAGAAAGAAGAGGAGTTTCCCATGATATCTAGACGTCGTCGTTTTTTTCTTTTTTTACTTTTTTTTTTCTTCAGTTTGAAAAGTGATTTTAAGTGTCTCCTTTTTGAAAGGGGAGCTTTTAATTTGGAAAAGGGTTATGTCTGCATGCATGCAGAAAGACTTTGGTAGTAGCATTTTAATTGAGGCCCCCTCTCTCTTTGTATCCAATTTTCTAATTTATATTAGTACCCAATCTTTGATATTTTATTTTTTTGGTAACCTTCACTTTATATTTTGTTATGTGTTTGTCTCAAAATAATTCAAAGTGTGCTTATGTGAATGTTTTTTTTTTCTTCTTTTAAAGTGTGCTTATGTGTTTGGTAACCTTTACTAAATGTACTTTAATACCTTCTCACAAGTGTACTTTAATTATATATATATAAAAGTGGTTGCCAAAATGTTTTTGGTCTAATTATTAGAATGAACATAAATTATTTTAAATAAAATGACAAACGTTAGAAATAAAGACAATTTATATAAAATAAGGAAAGTAGAAGTGCATTTGAAACAAATATATATTAAAAAAACAAACAAACGAAGTAGAGAAATTCATCTATAAAAGTTATACTATAATAATAAAGTGGAAGATGCATATTATTAGTGAGAAAAATGGTTAAAATATTGTTAGAGATTTCACTAAAAACAAGTAGATAATGAAAAGAATCATTCATGTGTATAAAAATAATGAGATATTTCTTCTTCTTTTCCATGTAAAAGGTAAGAAATTTGTGAGAAAGATGATCACATAATTGTTAAATATTATGGCCCAACAAAAGAGAATTTAGGTCCAAAGAAAAATCTAGAAGTTATAGTCCAAAAGAAAACTCTAGATTTTATCATTTATCCTAGATGGTCAAAGAAATATCTAGAACTTCAACTTGCCAAGAAATATCTAGACATCCTTATCCAAAGCCAAGTTGTGGCAAAATCCTAGCCATTTATTTGACTTGATTACCAAGGCAAAATGTGGACCATTGGATCATACTTGAAGCCCAAGTTTATGGAGGCTATAAATAGGTTATGCCATTTGTTGGCAAACCATCCCAAGACTTCCCACATCTAAAGTGAGGTTGTGAGATAAAAATAGAGAGTGTTTTCTCCTTCTAAGAAAGCTTGTTGTTTCTTTGTAGAGATAAAGTTGTAACTCCTATTTTTGTAATAAAGGTCTTCTATCCTTACCCGTGGTTTTTACCCTAATTTGTTTAGGGGTTTTCCACGTAAAATCATTGTGTTGTTCTTTCTCTTCTTCCTCTTTGTTATCATTATTATTCTCAATCTCTTTTAACTGCGACCATGCTCTATTCCTGTAAACAATTATAACAAGTGGTATCAGAGCCTTTTCTTGGTGTAAATATCTACTTATCGTATGCTCTGTGGTTGCCACTAAAAGTGGATCCTCCACATCAGAAAATAAGTTAGATATTTTCACCTTTGTTGACAAGGTGGATTGTGGATTGTTTACTGTTCGTGGTAGAAGCAATGGCAGCAAGGTTCGAGATTGAGAAGTTCAACGAGACCAATTTCTCGTTATGGAAGATGAAGATGAATGTTATCTTGAGAAAAAGATAATTGTCTTACAGCCATCAGCAAGAGGCCGGCGGACATCACAGATGATAATAAGTGGAATGTTATTGCAAATTTACATCTAGCACTAGCATATGCAGTTTTGTCAAGCATAGAGGAGAGGAAAACTGCACTGGAGATTTGAGAACATCTCACCAAGCTGTACGAGACCAAATCACTTCACACCAAGATTTTCCTTAAGAGAAAACTGTATAATCTTCGAATGGCAGAATCTACCTCAATGACGGAGCATATGAACACGTTGAATACACTATTTTCTCAACTCACGTCGTTGGGTTATAAAATAGATTCAAATGAACTTGCTGAAATTCTACTTTAAAGTCTTCCTGATTCATATGATCAACTTGTCATCAATCTGACAAATAATATTCTGACCGACTGTCTAAACTTTGATGATATTGGAGCTGCTGACCTTGAAGAAGAAAATCGGCGCAAGAAGAAAGAAGACAAGTTGGCAAGCTCACAACAAACAGAGGCTCTGGTGGTGACAAGAGAGAGATCAATAGAACGTGGCTTCAGTGGGAGCCAAAATCAAGGAAGGTCAAAATCAAGAAGTAAGAAGAGCATGAAGTGCTACCACTGTGGCAAGAAGGGACATATGAAGAAGGATTGTTGGAACCTAAACAAAAAGGATTTCAATCCTCAAGGAAATGTAGCAAACACTTTAAATGAAGGTGATGCTTTATCTTGTGAAGCAGCAACAACTATCCAAGGCAGAAAGAGTTTGGACGATGCATGGTTCACCGACTCAGGAGCGACTTACCACATGACCTCTCGACGAGAATAGTTTCATCATTATGAACCTATCTCAGGAAGGTCCGTGTTTAGCTGCAATGATCATGCCTTGAAGATTGTCGATATTGGAACTATCAAGTTGAAGTTCCATGATAATACTGTTCGCACAATTCAACATGTGCGACATGTAGAAGGCCTGAAAAAAGAACTTGTTTTCATTAGGTCAGCTTGATAACCTTGATTGCAAAGCTGTGGTGGAGAAAGGAGTCATGAAAGTGATTCGAGGAGTGTTGGTACTTATGAAGGGAGAAAAGGTTGACAACAACTTGTACATGCTGATGGGGGAGACTTTGCAAAAGGGAGAGGCGTCAGTTGCCTCAAGTAGTTCAAGTTAACAACTTTCAATGATGTGGCATCAGAGACTTAGACACATGTCGGAGCAAGGAACTAAAGTTCTTGCATAGAAAAATCTACTCTCTAAGCTCTCTAAGGTGTCTCTACCTTTGTGTGAGCATTGCGTTACAAGTAAGCAACACAGATTAAAGTTCAACACATCAAATTCTAGAAGCAAAAATATTTTAGAATTGGTTCATTCTAATGTATGGCAAGCACCAGTTACATCCTTGGGAGGAGCAAAGTACTTTGTGTCATTTATCGACGACTACTCCAAGAGGTGATGGGTGTTTCCCATCAAGAAGAAGGCAGATGTGTGTTCGGTCTTCAAAGTATTCAAAGCGCAAGTTGAACTACAGTCAGAAAATAAGATCAAGTTCTTGCGGATAGATAATGGAGGAGAATATACAAGCAATGAGTTTGCAGAATTCTGTAATCAACAAGGCATTAAAAGACAGTTCACTACTACCTACACTCCTCAGCAAAATGAAGTGGCAATGCGGATGAACAGAACCTTGTTAAAGAAAACCAGAGCAATGTTAGGAGTTGCAGGCTTGGACAAATCATTCTGGGCAGAAGCAGTCAATACCGCCTGTTATGTAGAGAATCGTGCTCCATCAACTGCAATTGAGTTGAAGACGCCAATGCAGAGATGAACTGTTAAGCCTGTTGATTATTCAAACCTCCATATATTTCGAAGTCTGATGTACGTGATGTACAATACCCAAGAAACTACAAAGCTGGATCCAAAATCTAGAAAAATTTTATTCTTAGAGTATGCTGATGGTGTGAAGGGGTATCGCATGTGGGATCCCACTACCCACAAAGTTAACATCCGCAGGGATGTGATCTTCATGGAAGATAAGAAACAGATTGAAAATGATAGCACTTTGACTGAAAGCTCAGAGACTACAACTATACATGTGGAGAAAGAATATGAAGATGACCACTCTGAAGCTGAACCAACGCACAAGATTCAAGATCCAGTTGAGTCACAAGAGAGGCGTCGTTCTAGCCGAATGACAAAACCATCCAGTTGGCAGTCTGATTATATTATGGAGAGTAACATTCCATATTGTTTTCTAACCGAGGATGGAGAACCATTAACATTCCAAGAGGCAATGACTAGTTCAGATGCTGCTAAGTGGATGACAACTATGCATGAAGAAATGGAAGCTCTTCATAAGAACAGGACTTGGGAACTTGTAATGCTACCACGAGGAAGAAAGCCCATTGGAAACAAATGGGTATATAAGATCAAGCGCAACAATGATGATCGAGTGAAGCGGTATCGTGCAAGATTGTTGGTAAAAGAATACGCTCAGAAAGAAGGTATTGACTTCAACGAGATCTTTTCTCCAGTATTTCGACTTACTACTGTTAAAATAGTCCTTACAATGTGTGCTACATTTGATTTACATCTGTAGCAGTTAGATGTAAAAACTGCATTTCTCCATGGTGATCTTGAAGAAGAAATTTATATGCTCCAACCAGAAGGTTTTGAAGATCAAGGAAAGGAGAACTTGGTTTGCAGGTTGAACAAATCTCTGTATGGTCTCAAATAGGCGCCGAGATGTTGGTACAAGAGGTTTGATTCCTTCATCATGAGCCTTAAATACAACAGACTTAATGCAGACCCTTGTGCATATTTCAAGAGGTTTGGTGAAAAAGATTTCATTATCTTGTTGTTGTATGTTGACGACATGTTGGTAGCAGACCCCAACAAAGATCGTATTAAAGAATTGAAGGCTTAGTTGGCTAAGAAGTTTTGAAATGAAAGACTTGGGACCAGCAAACAAGATTCTAGGGATGCAAATTCACCGAGACAGAAATAATAGAAAGATTTGGCTATCTCAGAGAAATTATTTAAGGAAAGTCTTACGACGCTTCAACATGGAAGACTGTAGGCCAATTTCTACCCCTCTTTCTGTTAATTTCAAACTATCCTCTAGTATGTGCCCTAGCAGTGAAGCGGAGAGGATGAAGATGTCTCGAGTACCGTATGCATCAGCAGTGGAAAGTTTAATGTTCGCCATGATTTGTACCAGACCAGACATTGCACATGCAGTGGGAATAGTTAGTCGGTACATGGCGAATCCTGGTCGAGAGCATTGGAATGTTGTAAAAAGGATCCTTAGATACATTAAAGGATCGATAGATGTTGCATTATGTTATGGAAGATCAGACTTTATTGTCAGAGGATATGTTAACTCAGATTATGCAGGTGATTTTGATAAAAGAAAATCCACCACCGGATATGTGTTCACTCTTGCTAGCGGAGCTGTAAGTTGGGTTTCAAAACTGCAATCAGTTGTGGCTACCTCGACAACAAAAGCATAGTATGTTGCAGCTACACAAGCTATTAAACAGGCAGTATGGTTAAAAATGTTAATGGATGAACTCGAGCACGAACAGAAGAATATTTCTCTATTTTGTGACAGTCAGAGAGCCTTGTACCTTGCAAGGAATCCAGCTTTCCATTCCAAGTCAAAACATATTCGAGTGCATTACCACTTCGTTCGTGAGAAAGTGGAAGAAGAAACAGTGGATATGCAGAAAATTCATACAAAAGAAAACCTAGCAGATTATCTGACCAAGGCAGTCAATGGTGACAAGTTTGATTAGTGTCGATCCGCGAATGGCCTAGCAGAAACATAAGCAACATGGAGATGGCAAGGAAGAAAGAACGGTGTGGAGATTTATTGATGGATCAATCAAATCTCCAAGTGGGAGATTGTTAAATATTATGGCCCAACAAAAGAGAATTTAGGCCCAAAGAAAAATCTAGAAGTGATAGTCCAAAAGAAAACTCTAGATTTTATCATTTATCCTAGATGGTCAAAGAAATATCTAGACATCCTTATCCAAAGCCAAGTTGTGGCAAAATCCTAGCCATTTATTTGACTTGATTACCAAGGCAAAATGTGGACCATTGGATCATACTTGGAGCCCAAGTTTATAGAGGCTATAAATAGGTTATGTCATTTGTTGGCAAACCATCCCAAATCATCCCAAGACTTCCCACATCTAAAGTGAGGTTGTGAGATAAAAATAAAGAGTGTTTTCTCCTTCTAAGAAAGCTTGTTGTTTCTTTGTAGAGAGAAGGTTGTAACTCCTATTTTTGTAATAAAGTTCTTCTATCCTTGCCCGTGGTTTTTACCCTAATTTGTTTAGGGGTTTTCCACGTAAAATCATTGTGTCGTTCTTTCTCTTCTTCCTCTTTGTTATTATTATTATTCTCAATCTCTTTTAACTGCGACCCTGCTCTCTTCGTGTAAACAATTATAACAACATAATAACATTTGGTGTGTATTTATCCGTAAGTGTTCATGAAAGTATACATGAGAGATTAAAGATGAAAATTTTAAGACAAAAAATACATGATTGAAATCAAATATCTTTCAATATATTACTCATTTAAATTATATATATATATATATATATATATATATATATATATATAACTTCGGAAGCAGTTTTAAATTATTTAAGCCAATTTCAATATACATGCTTAGAGATTAGTTTTAATAGTCAAGTGGTTTAAGAAAAGAAGGGGAAGAAAAGAAGAAAAGAAAAAGAGAGGGACACTATGATTTCAAAATGAAAATGAAAGTATAATATGAAACAACAATAATAAGTTCAATGTGGTCCAAACTTCACTTCCCACTTTTATTAAAGTTTCCTCTTTGTGTGACAAACTAGAAAATCTAATATGTGCTAAGTTTGAATTTTTATTACTAAATTTAGCTTAATTAATCTCTAAAATCGTCTTTCCCAATATCACATTAGAGTTAAAACACAATTCTTGATAGCATATTCTATCCTTCTTCCACTACTTTATTAATCTCGTAAACAAAACTTTTTTTCTTTTTTTTACTCAACAAATGACCGTTTTATTTCGATATTTATCGATAGACGAATCTCTCCTTTTATCATTATGCCAAAATGCAACAAAAGATGATTTCTTTTGCTTTCTTGCAAGCCACAAGAAACTCATTTTCCTCTAAAGATAAAAAAACGTATAAAAAAGGCTGGCCAGTCAAAAGTGTTGTTCCTTCGCAAATGAAGTTTTAGTCTCGTTTAATCGCTCATGATCTATTTTTTATTCTTGATTTTTTAGTAATAAGGTCCCTAACCATTTGGTTTTTTTGTTTTTTATTTTTGAAATTTAAGTTTGTTTTTACTCATAATTCCTATGGCTACAATGTGTTCCATCTTTCCTACAATGTGTCAATCTCTCCTTAAAAAAATATATGAATGCTAATCAAGTTTCAAAAACAAAAACAAGTTTTTGAATTTTTTTTTTTTTTCTAAATTTTTATTTAAAATATAGGTAAGATGTAGGCATCTAAGCAAGAAAAAAAACATATGATAAGATAATTATTGTAGTGTTAAATTTCAAAACCCAAAAACTAAAAACAAAATGGTTATCAAACGAGACCTAAATAACTTAGGCCCTGTTTGATAACCATTTTGTTTTTCGTCTCTTGTTTTTGAAATTTAAGCCTACAACCAACTACTTTACCATAGTTTTGAAATTTAATATCTACATCTTACCGATATTTTAATAAACAAAACCAAAATTTGAAAACAAAAAGAGTAGCTTCCAAAAACTTGTTCTTGTTTTTGAAATTTGGTTGGTATTCACCTATTAATTTCTTAAGGAAAGATGAATATATTATAAGAAAGATAGGGCACACACTAAGAAATTTGAGTAAAAATAGGCTTAAATTTCATAAACAAAAAATAAAAAACTAAATGGTTATCAAACGGGGTCCTACTATCTTCCATTCTTTTATTTTTGGATGCTTTCCCTCTACTTTTTGTCAATCCATGTTTCTCAATTAATTAGATGATTACAACTAAACCATTTAGCTTTATTTGGATTAACGGATGGGGTATTACTTTGACTAATTAAACCAAAAAGAGAGAGAAAGAATCTAACCCTAACCCAAACTTATAATAATGTATTTTGTTTTTTCCTTAAAAAAAACTAGAAGAGAAAAGAAATTGACATTGGATTCCATAGCTTTTAAAAGCAAAAGAAATGGAGAAAGGGGTTGGGTTATGCTCCCATGATTGACCATTTGGGAATGGTTTTTGAAGGGCAAGAGAGATTGTGAATTGGTCAAAAAGTAGTAAGCACAAACATTTATTAGTGTGTGCCTACTACACTCCATTATATATCTTTTACCAAAGATTCTTTGCTTCACTTTAACACTGAGCTTTACGTTACTTCATCCATATCGCCCTTGCCTTTAATTCCTTTTTTTGTTGCTCTTAGTGAAGTACGTACCTATCTTTCAATCATGCGACCAACTTTTTTTTTAATAATTACAACATCGGAATCCTCCATTCGTAGACAAATATTTAGCTTAATAGTAGCTTCACAACATAACTAGGCATCTACGATTAAATAATATCAAATTTCACCTCATAACTTATTGGTAGTAAGAAGAGTAATCTATAATATTATTTAAAGTAGTTGAAGACTCCTCATCTTTCTACGTTTATTTCATAGTTTGGACTCAAAGACAACACAAATTAAACAATTAAGTTCACCTAAAATTTTTTAATCGAAATCATTTAAGAGAACATACTTTCAAGATTCTAAACTCTACCAACAAAGCACTCCCTTATGTACTTCAAACATGCAAGCAATTAATTTTAGTTTTCTAAAATTGAGCTTTTTTTTTTTTTTTAGAAGCTTTATTGTTGGAAAAAGCTGAATTAGGTCCCCAAATTTTTTGTTTTGAACTTTTGAAATTTAAACTTATTTTCACTCAAATTTTATACCATTAACTTATTTGTCTTTACAGAACTATTTGAGTTCAAACTAAATTCTAAAATTAAAACAAAATTTAAGAAAAATTATAAGTTGAAATAGAAATAAAATCATTATCAAACAACACTACAATAACTCATTTGCATTTTTAAGACTTGGTGCATCTATGTTGTGCTCATTTTGTATTTTTGTCGGATTTGTATGTTCTACCACAAACACGATTATTTTATCTTAGTTGCAATAGATCTATGCAAACTTTCGAAATTATATGTCATTTCTGAGAGGTGATTATTTAGAAAAACTTCTCCCTTATTTTTCTTTTTGGTAAAGAAGTAAACTCTAAATTAATAATTGATGTTTTTTACGCTTCTCTGACATAAAAATAAAGAAAATATGGCACTATTAGAGTAGTATAATTAGCTACCCTTTTTTGTGTTCGGTGGCCAATGAAAATATGAAAAGTAGCATTCAATAATTAGCCTATGTATCTTATAATTCATATAGCTCACTCCGATATAGTTAGTTGTAAACATTTGGATGTGTTACCCTTGTTTGTTTGTTTTTTTTTTTTTTTTTTGATGACTAGCTTTACAATGGTTTAAAAAGAAAAAAAAATCTAATTATAATATACCAATAACAAAACTTACTACATGCATGTGTAGATTAAGTATGTTTAGTATTCCGTGACACAAACATTTACCACACATTTATTTATTTATTTATTTTTGAAATGTATCACACATTTATTTAATCTTCCCATGTTTTCTTAATTTAAAACAAAAAAACAAAAAAATAAAATCAAATAAATGTTTGACAAATTCTTGTGCCACATGGTTATAAACATACTCACTCTACACATTCAGGTATAGGTAAATTTTGGTCACTCTACACTTTCAATGTCGTCTTCACATCTAGAAATTGTTTAACGCAGTAGGCCGCCTAGTTTATTTGAAAATCTTATTACTTCATTCTTAGAAGCTATTTTTTGTGATAATCAACTATTACATTTTTCTTATTAGTATATTGTGGAACTTGAATTATAGATCTCATAGTTACTTATATATCAGTATACTAGTTGAGCTATATTCACTCTTGCAAATATTACTTTGATAAAGTGTCTTACTAAAATTGTTTTGGATTTGAATATAGTTAAATAATAGGGACTGTTTATTCTCAAAATAAATTGATCTAAGCTAACATGAACAGTAACTCAGTAATATCAATGTACATCCATTGATCAAAAGATTATAGGATTGAATCTTTCACACCAATAATTATAACTTTAAAAAAAAGATAGAGCTAAGATTAGTTGAGGAAGATAGGCCACATGGGTTTGATAAAAATTTGAACTTTTAAAGTGCTTTCTTTTAAAAAAATTTAATATAAAAGAAGTTTTTGTTGCTAAAATCTTATCTGTTCAATCTAACAAAGACAAGACATTGGAAAGAAGAGCTCATTAAAGAAAAATGTAGAGAAACTCTTTAATCATCATGTGGTTAAATGGTGCCAAAGGTAGGCCAACAAAAAAACTATCAAAATCAGAGAGATTAAATGGATATTGTTAATAGTACATTAAAGTATAGTCGATTCACTTTGAGAATTTAGCAATTTAATTTTATATATATACCTCACTTTGAGAATTTAGCAATTTAATTTTATATATATACCTCCCTATAACTTTGCAAATGATTGGCAACAACAACAATAGTTCAACAAATATTAGTGTTTATTCATGAACAAAAAAAAGTTATCGCTTTTGCTTTTGGTTTCCTTAAATTTAGATAGCATGCTTTCTAGACTTATTTTGTAGCTTAATTATACTTAACCTTCACGATCTTCGAGCTACTTTCTTCTGTTTATTTACTCATTTGGGGAAGGAATCAAATCATTAAAAAAAAAATCAAGAAATGCTTCAAGAAATTCATTGAATTAGGACAAAAGCATGAAGGGCCCAAAAAGCTCAAGAAGGCAAATGAAGTATAGAGACTGTTGGTCATTATTCCTTTAATGAGAAAGATTACATTTCATGGCTTTAACTCTCTTATTGCTTGGATAAACTCTCATGGTCATTAAATCCAAACAAATATTCTATCCAATATAAATGAAATTGAAATCTAATTCAAAATTGATAAACCCTAACAAGATACTACTTTGAGGGAGCATATTAAAATCTCATATTAAAAGATGGAGAGTTCTCCAAACATTTATAAGATATGTGAATTAATATTCTAATTATCAAATGGTTTTGAGACGAACGATCATACTATATAATAGTACAAAATTAGAGAGAACCACACCTAATTCATAAAGAATATTATTCTCTAAACATAATCATTTTGTTGAACTTTAAACTTTAATTCATAAAGACTATTATTGATGAATTTGAGTGCAAGGACTTATAAATTGTACAGACTTTGGCGATTAGGGTCAAAAATTGGTGCTAACTGTAATGGTCAATGGTTTCAAAAGAGAGGGAAAAAAAAGAGGAAAATTAAGAACAACTTTGTTATCCAAAATTGAAAATCAAAATGGGTTTAACTTTTAAAAGTTTTTCTCTCTTCCCCTTTCCTTTTTTCTCTGTATATGAATATGCGAGCATTTGTAAAAGCTCTTTTTACTAAAGTGTTTTTTTTTTCTTTTTTTTCTTTATCGATACACCAAATCACATTATGAAAAATGTATCTTCGTAGAGGTCAAATTAAAAATGCATGCATCGCTAAGATTCCTTTTTATTTTTGAAAGGCAAGAAGAAAGTAACTTTACTACAAAACCAACTTAATTGGCTGCTCGTCTTCTTTCATTTTATAATAATTTTACATAGGAAAAAAGGAATTCGGAACCCTTGTTTACTTTTTTTCAATGTGTTTTCGTATATTTGTTGTAAAGGTGAATTACAACCACTAAAAAAATGTTAGAAGTATGTTAGTTTCATTATTTGATAGTAATAGAATTTTTTTAAAAAAAGTTCAATTACAACTAAATCTTAAAGTTCAAAAAGATAATCGACAAGTTTTCAATATTATTTTTTTTAGTATTATAATAATTAGAACGAAATGTTTGAATTTATAATTTTTTTATCAAAATAAGTTAGAGCTAAATACTCAATATCGAACCTGTGACCATAGTGATTAAACTACCAATAAACAATGAAACCATCCATCTATGGTCCCCTTCAGTAAAAACAAATAAATAGTTATCAAACAAAACCCAAGTTAATAATTATAAAAGTTTTTTGAGAAGTTCTAGTGGTTGTTTGTTTGGCATATTTAAGTAAGATTTAGTTTTATGGTTTATTAACTCCTACTCGAAAACCTACATCTTAACAAATTTTTACTAACTTTTTCTCATTTTTACTTTTAAAAATAACTTTCTGTTATAAAAATAACTTTCGAGACCCCCGACTACTAATCGTGGGTCATTAGTGCGTTCAAGGCATAAATGCAACACTTTCATTTCTAACCATTCATTTTTATCCTTCCTTTCAAATCAATCAAAATAATTCATTTTTAACCATCCATTTTTAAATACTAGAAATAACTACTCATCTTAGATCTACATCCAATCAAGATTTTAACTATAATTCATCTACACAAAAACTACATCCAAACTAGTTTTTGCTACATCTCTCAAATTTTAACTACACAATATTTAGGCTAAATCCTACCTAAATATGTCAAACAAACAGTTAACAACTCTCCATTTGGAAGTCTAGGATTTAATAAAATGAAGACAATAAATATTTGAAGTTGAATTTGCAAGTTATAAAAACATCACACAATAAATATGTAATAACGATATCTCTCATCTAGTAACTTAGCGATCGTATGCGATTATTTAAGACAAAATGGACAGAACTTTCTTTGGTTTTCTGTCAGCAGGTTTCATCGTCTTTGCACTCCAATATTTCTTACTCTCTATCCTCTCCCTCCAGATATAATGGTTCATCTTCTCAACGACAAAGAAAATTTTCAATCATTTAAAATCCTCAAAATAAGCAGAAATTAAATAGAAGCCTAATTTACCGCGATCAACTAATCACGAGACTAAAAATGAGAAGGAATTTTGACAAAATTTGTTGCAAATGACAATAACTTCTAATCAGGTGACACCAACCGCCAAGGAATGAGAATGTCTGATACATCGATATGATATTGTCCACTTTTGAGTAAAATCCTCGTGAATCTTGGCCACCCACTCACAAAGTCTCATATAGCTCTATATTCTCTCTTGCTTATGTACACCAAGATGTTTTCATTATCTTAATAACATGGAACTTTGGTCGCATTACCAAGTACACCCAAACCATTTGAAGTTTTCCTTCTTAAGCTCCAACCCTTCTAACAAAGTATACTCGAATTGTTGCAGTTGAACCCATGGGCGACATTGGTTGTACAAATAATGACAATTGCGAAGTGAAGATGAGTGAACCATAGTACTTCAGAAAGAGGGTGGTTGCAAAATCAGACAAAACATTAGCACAAATAATGAAAACTATACAAATCTTGGCTCTGAGTCAGTTGCCTACAAAATAACTCTAAAAATCCATGTTTGGAGTGGTAGAAGGAAATAACATTTGGACTCACTTAAGCTTGGATTTTGATGAGCTTCGAAGTGGCTTTGCAATTGGTCGAGCAGGGGGACTTCTAACTACCTTCTTTAAATCATACTTAACCGATGAGAAAGCACAGATCAAGGCGAAAACCGTTGTAGGATAAACATAAACAGCTTTAGTAGGATCCGTGTTAACAGGTTTTCCGAGGATTCCTTCCTTAACAAGACCCCAAATAACCAAGAGGCTTCCAAACATGCTCATCCTCCCGGGCTTTAAAAGACCCACAAAGGCTCCAGCCACTGAAAAGTAGCTTCCAGCAAGAACCTGGGTAGAAGTATAGATCATTTCAACAGCAACGGAACAAAATTAAGGCGTGTACAGATATTGATTGGCAAGTTGACTCAGAGGATTAGAGAGCCCTCTCTCAAGAAAAATAACAGAAGTTCAAGGGTGGACTTTTCTAAAAGCAAAAGACGAGATATATTTCCTAAAGAAAATCCTTGATCAGATGGAATATTTTAAGAAGGCTAGAATGCGAAATAAAATAACTTGCACTAGACTCGATTAAGAAGAACTTCTCCGTGATTTTCGAGAGAAAAACCAGTTTTTTTCCAAGTATCCCTCAGCAACGATATCAATATTTTCAAACAAAAGCTAGGATACAAAGTATATTCATTTCCATTTGCAATAGATTCATCTAATAAAAGGGATCCTAATAGACCCCAGAAGTTATCATATAGAGAATAAGGGGGGCTGTTGGGCCCTTAGGAGAATTAGGGAATAATGGAGGGATATATGGACAATTAGTTAGAGAGTTAGTTAGAGAAATATGATTATAAACAGAGATATTCTGCAAGGGAAAAGGTATTCACATTTTGAGTGAGAGGGAAGTTCCAAGTCCTATCAATTACTTGGTTAGTTGGTATTCCTTTTATCCCTTATATTTCTATAAGGGATCTTCTAGATCTTGGATCCTATCAGGGGCAAAGTAGTGGTTAACGTGAATATAAGGAGTGGGACCTTGCACACTTTGGGTGAAGTCTTGGTGTTGATTGGGAATTCTCTAGTTATACCTTAGCAATGTACCTCATCGTCAAAATAAATAAACATTTTATCAGTATGGGGTTAATCACCGTATCAAAAGTTGTTCACCAGCTAAAGATAGAGATGGTATGCTCGGAAATTTGGGAAGCCAAGAGAAGCCAATAGGCCGTCATTGAGATGCATCCTAAGTTTTTTTCTAAGAAAGAACAACAAAATTGCAGGATCTCTGATTAAGCGTGTAAGAAATCACAAGTTGGCTCCTAGATTCATTGGTCCATTTTAGGTCAATGAGCGGATTGGCTCGGTAGCTTATCCTTTGTTTCGTCCAGAGATGGTTGTTAGCCACCCTGTTTTACACATTTCTCAATTAAGAAAAGCTGATAGACATACTTTTCCAATGTTATCAATTCCAGAAAATCCATCTTCTAATATAGCAGTGCTGCTGATTAAGCCAACTGTGATACTGGGAACCTCATAATCAGACCTAGGACTAGGAGTCTTGGAGGTTCTAGTTTAATGGGAAGATGCATCTACATTAAATGCAAGGTACGTTTCTCCACATTTGCGAAATCAATTTCATAATTTCTACCTTGTCCGCTATTGGGGTATGGGTATTCATAGATAGCTCCCAGTGGTAAAGTACATAATCAGAGAGCATAATAAATATAAACGATAAAATGAGCACTTATTGGGTAAGATCTTGGTGTTCAGGAGGGGTAGGGTTCTCTTAAATTCTCCCCTTAGCAATGTGCCACTTTATGTGAATAAGTAAAGGAGTTCTGTCGGATTCCCAAATGATTTTCAAAAGGAATGTCCAAGAGTGAGTTTTGTTAGCTAACCATGTTCAGAAAATTTGAAATGGATCATAATTTTTCTGACAAAAATAAGGTCCTGAATTCAAGATAGAATAATATAATAGTTCTAAATCTTATGAATCAGCTTGAAAAATAAACGAGGAGGTTAAGGAATAGAACCTCTAAGCGTTGAAGATCAGTCATGGCAGAGGCTTCCTTCACATTGGTCAAGTTATAGATGTCTAACAAGTTACTCCAGCTAGGAATTGTCAAGTTCATGACAAGGCCATTCACAATTGCTCCAGGATAGAGAAGTGCCTTAACTGCTGGTGCAGGAAAAACTTCACTTGCAATTAGCTGCGATGAAGTCACGTGCAAAGGGGTTGTACACATGCCAGATCTGCATGGAACCCTGAGAAGACACATTTTAGCTATGTCATATGCAAATCCATCACAGGCTACATATATTTTCGACTTGCAGAAAAGAAATATCATAGAGTCAAGTCAAGAGTATAGAACATATATAGTTTTTTTTGTTTATCCTACAACATTTGGATGTCAAGTAAACCTGTAGAAAATCAATTCCTAAATAGGTGGCCACCATGAATTGAACTCATCACCTCTACATTCCACAAGATCCTCTTGACCACTAGGTCACTCCATGATGGTAGCCAACCATAAGAATGTATAGTTAAAAACCAATAAAGAAAAGAGTAAAATAAAAGAAAAAACTTCACAAACTTCCATTTCCTTATTTCCCACAAAGCATATTGCTAGGTTACATCTTGGCCTAGGGACGGACGTGGTTACCCTTGTTTTAAAAAATATTGTTAGGTTACATACACATATCAGCAAACAACCATCGAGGGTTGACATAGTGGTCAAGAGAGTCTTGACGAACCAAAAAGTTATAGTGAATAATTCATGGTAATTATCTACCTAAGAGTTCATTTCCTAAGATTTTCCTCGACAACCAAATATTGTAGGTGTGGTTTGCCTCGTGAGAATAGTTGAAGTGTATGTAAGTTGGCTCGAACACTTAGAATTATATATTAAAACATAAAAAATCACCAAACACACAAGTTTCCTTTCCATATACTCAATTTATGGAGGGAGAAGACATGGGGACGAAACTGATGCAAAGAGGAGTTACAAAATCAACGGTCATTTGAAGCTGTGATAGTGGAAACATCTATCTAAAACGAAGGGAAATACCATATATGATTCTAATGAGATCCATAATTCTTTCATGAGGAGTAGTCGTGAATTTTCAAGCAATGAAGCACGTGGAATACACAAATGTACCACGCGACCAAGCAAATAAATGCATATGTGAAGGTTGATTACTAACAAAAATTGGCAAAAACCTACGGCCATGTTTGATAACCATTTGGTTTTTTATTTTTATTTTTTAAATTTTAAGCCTATTTTTACTCAAACTTCCTATAATATGTTCCACCTTTCCTATAATGTATCCATCTTTTCTTAAAGAAAGTACGTAGATGCTAAACAACTTTCAAGAACAAAAACAAGGTTTTAGAAGCTACTTTTTCTTGTTTCCAAATTTTGGTTTGTTTCTTCGAATATAGATAAAATGCAGTAGATATTTAAGTAACAAAAAACATATCGTAAGGTAGTTGTGTGTTTAAATTTAAAAAACCAAAAGGTTATCAAATACGGCCTAAGTTATTTAATCTTAAGATTCTTTTCACCTCATTCTTCCACGCTCCCTTCCGCTGTGAGCTCACATTGTTGCATTATGCCTTGAACGCGCTAATGCCCTACGATTAGTAGTCGGGGGTCTCGCATATATAAGACATTCAAGCATAAATTAGCATTATGTAATTAGGGTTTAATTATAGCGCATATATAAGCTCGACTAAAAACCCTAGCCGTTTTTATGACATTTATCTCTGTAATTCGCTTCTCTGAATAAAACTCGTTCTCCCTCTCTGCCCGTGAACTAGCCAACACAACGTTGGTGAACCACGTAAATCCTTGTGTGTGATTTCTGTTTTTCCTCCTCTTTTACGATTTCTTTATCTTCGTTATTGATTGTTGATTGCTAACACACATAATAGTTTTAATTCACGCACTCAACACACAAAATTACTCATATGGAGAGGAAGTGATTTAAACCCCAATTTCCTACTGTAACATCACTTTAAACGACGATTAACTGTTAAGCTATGAGAAATTCAATCTTTACAATTCGTATTTCCCGAGAATCAGACATTCAAGCATATACAAAGTCCCACGAACAGAACCGAAGTTCGAAAGCAACAAAAAGAACTAAAGAGAGCTGCAAAGTGATAGTTATAAGCCAAGATTCTCGCATAATCTCCAAAATGTTAACGCTAAACCGCAAAGAGAAAGCAAAAATTAGTAACGAGTATCAGTGCTAATCAGTTCTACTATCCACGCAACTAAACCATACTAACTTTCAGAGTGCAAAATAAAAGGTGAAGATACTGAAAACAGACCTGAAGAGAGGGATCTGAAGTATGATAAGGAAGAAATAGATGCGAGAAGCAAGGGATGAAACATTTCTGATCCAGCCTTTCGATGCTGTTGATGACGACGATGGCTTAGAGATCGCCATTGTTGAGAACTTCAGATAAAAGGTCAGAGGAGGGAGATGAAAGAAAGAAATTGGTAATTTAGGTCTGAGTAGAAATCGATGGAGGGAATTTCAAACAAAAAGGCGAACCCAAGGAAATGTTGTCAATTCAAAGGGCCAAATCGGAAATAGCAGAGAGAGAATGTTGAATGGGCTGGGCCTCAGGTGGCCGTACGGGCACATTCTTGACAATGGGCTCAGGCCCAAAGTTGAGCAATGTTTTTTAAAAAAAATTAGAGAAAATCGTATTGGATAAGGGAAATAATTACATATCTAGTCCTATCTAAAAGTATTCGTAAATCTACTTTTTTGTTTTAAATTTAATTGATAATATTTTTCTATAATGCCTATTATACCTCCTTTACACGTTTTTTTTTCTTTTTCTTTTCTTTTCTTACCCATGTAAAGTAAGGTAATAGTGTTGCCACTAAAGCAATTTTTTAAAATTCTCTTGCCTTTATTTTATTTTTTCATTTTCCTTTTTAAATCCTCTTTTACTCTTTTTTTTTTCCTTATTTTCTCTTAAGTGGATTTCAATTTTTTTGATTTTTTTCTAATATTTCAAAGTTAGGATGATTATTGATTATTGTTTTTTAAATCAAACCTATGATAATTATTGAATGTTGAAGAAAGATATTTAATTTATATTTTATTCAAATTAAATAATATATATAAATATGGTCACTTTTGAAAAAAGAAAATTAGCAATTGTAATTATAGGTATTAATAATAGATAAGAATGTAATAATACACAATATTGTATTAATAACATGCAATAATTTATTATTAATACATAATAATGTATTAATATTACAAAATATTATATTAACAATAAATAATATCGTATTAATGAGTATACATGGAATAGTATTTATAACTATAGATTAAAATATTTTTAAATTTGACTACATTTGCAATTATTTTGTTAGAATAGGTCATCAATTATAATTTTCCAAAAAATTGTAGTACTTATATATTACATGATCCATACTACAAAAGCAATATTTATAAATCTTCATTTATATTAAATTTTTGTATTAATAAATAAATACAAGTTTTAAATTTTAACGACATCTTCTATAATATAATAATTATAAGAGTAATTGTTGGTTCATTTTTTTTTAAATACGGTGACTCGAAAAATAATTAGCAAAAGAAGTTATTTATTACATATTTTACTTATATTATCGGTATTAATGAGTATTTATAATAAAGTATTAAAACATATTAATTATTATGAATACAAATATTTTATAATTTAACTACATTGTAATTAAGTTGCGATAAATAATACAATTTTCTTTAAAAAATTTACACTACTTATACATAACACGATCAATATCGCATAATCAATATCCATAATTCGTATTTATATTAAAACTTATGTATTAATAAATAAATACAGGTTTTAAATTTGAACGACATTTTCTATCATACAACTACTTGTTTGTTCATCTTTTTTCTAAAAATACAGTCCCACTATTTTTTTTTCTTTTTAGCCAAAGAAGTCATTACATTAGCGAGTATTGTCATATATTTTTTTTATAATACCAGTATTAATTATTATTTACAATACAATATTAAAAAATATCAATTATTATGAGTGCAAATATTTTAGAATTTTCCTACATTTTTTTAAAGTAGCAGTTCAACATTTCCCTAAAAAAAACAGTTGCAGTTCATTACCATAACAAGATCAATACCATAGAAACAATCTTAATTCATAAATCCTTATTTATTTGAAACTCATATTTATTTATTAATACATAAATATTTAGGAAAAATCAAAACAACTCTATAAAAAAATCATATATCAAACTTCACAAATGGGATGGGATGAAAAAAAAAACTCAATTAGAGAGAAATAGAAAATAACCATTTACATATTTATTTTTAAAATGCCGATTTAAAGAAGAAGAAAGGATATTTGTGTCTTTTGCATGTAAAAGAAGTTTATATTAAAAACATCCTGATTAATTTTGAAATTTTTTATAAATTTGAATATTTTTGTATTTTTTTCCTTTATTTGGCTTAGTCCCATTAGAAGTCAAAAAATTAGACTACAAAATAATTATAAATACGATTATTTTTAAAATATTAATAAATATAATTATTGGTATTAATAATTATTATCTCATACTTTTTTATAATATTGATATTAATGAATATTTATAATATAATATTAAAACGTATTATTGTGATTTTACTTACATTTATAATTACTTTATAAGAACCGAATGAGTTAGTGGTGCAATAGTTTCAGTATTTGATTGTAAACCAGTTCAATACCAGCGTCACAGGTTCGAGCTCGAGAATCGGTAATTGTCCCCCTCTCCTAATTTGTTCTAAAAAAAATAATAATAATTACTTTCTAAGAAATTTCATATCGTCTGATTTTCTTTTTTTTCAATTCAATCATGTTTAAAATTGAGTAGATCAACTTCTTTGGTTATTAAGGACTCGTTTGGTAATAATTCCGTTTCTTTTTTTTCATTGATGTTTTTTATTTTTGAAAAACATACTTATTTGATAACCGTTTAGATTTATTGTGTCTCAAAATTTTAAAAATTGTTTATAATATTTGGCTTCAAAATGAGAAACTCCAAAATAGAGTTTCTCTTCTTCCTTTTCAAGAATTTTTTTGAATTTTCTTATAAGTTAAAAGATTTTATTTATAAATAGCGGTGCAAATATTGTACAGAAATGTGCCATTGGCAAATGGCAAAAGGTAGGCTTGGATAGATCTTTCTCTCTTGTCATCCTAGGTTCATTCCACACTCACGCATTGTTTTTTTATTCATTATTTTTTTATATAAATGATTTATTATTTAAATTTCAATATGTATTAATTTATTATTTATAAAATATCTTAATTAATATAAAAATATTATTTATATTACTTTTATATTTAACTCTTTTTATTTTATTTTTTAATTTTATTACAGGAATATAAATTTTAAAATGTTTAGTACTTGTATTTTATATCTTATTTGAATTTATTTATGATTTGATTTTAAAAATTTGTAATAAGTGTATTTAAATTTGTTGACATTGTGACATTATTTTTTAATTTTAAATAATTTAATGCATATTGTTTTTTTAAGAAAAAAAATAGAAACAATAAACTGTTACTTGTTTGTGTTTGTTATTTTTTTAAGAAACAACGAATATGAATAGTTACCAAACATATTTTTGTTTTTTATTCTAAAAATATAAATAAGAAGAAAAAAAACAAAATCGTTATAAAATGAGTGATAAAATACTAGTGAATTACGCTCTTTTTAGTAGTTTCAGCCTGTTTATGACACATCCATTTAATTAATTTTAAAAAAGAAAAAAACGTTAGGGATAAAATATTGGGCGAGGAAGCCAGTCATGTGGATGCAAGGTGTTAAAACTTTTTTTTTTAATTGTTAAAACATTTTTTTAGTAAATAACATTATATATATGTGTGTGTGTGACGAATGGATTTTCAAAGCTCAAACAATTTTAATTCTACCAGATATTAATGTTACATATCTTAAATAATTGAAATGTTTAAGCTGGTGAAGTTACAGGATTTTGTTTGGTGGGAATCATATATAATAAACCTAGAGCTCCATTCTGATTTCAAAAAAAGTAATAATAAATAAACTTAGAGCTCCATGAATTTATTTTAGGCACCCATATTTTTCAATGACCTCTTAAAAATATATGGAAAATTGTAATAACTAGACCACATTGAAAAAATATTTACAAATATAAACGACCAAGTTTTTTTTTGCAAAGTTAATTTTTTTTATAAAAAATCGTAATTATTAATTTTTCCTTAATACCATTTTGCCCTTTCTCATATTTAATATTAAATTTTCGAATTAAATGCCTCATTTTGCATACTTTCCATCATTTTAAAACATACCATATATAATTGTCAACTCTTTTAATGCAATGAGATTTAATTTCTTTTCTCATTTATCTCTTATCTTTCTTTCTATTCCATTTTCGTTTCACTTTTCTTCTTCCATTCTCCATTCCTCCATTTTTCGTTTCTCCAGCTCCATTCAATCTTTTTTTTCACATTTCGGCCACCACATAAATTGTCGTCGACCACAAAGTTCTGATCGGACGGTATAATCATACGTCTTTAGTTATCTCTTCTCAATAATTTTCATTTTTCATCGTATTTGTATTACGTTTTTGTTCCTTATCCATCATCATTAGTAGGTTGTTGCTCGTTCTAGTATAATCGTGATCCGATATGTTTCAGATGGTTTAGTATGGTATGTTTTATTCCTATTCTATTATTTATGTACATTTAACTCATTTAAATTCCAGTATCTAGAATGTCAAAAGTCATGTTTAGAAATGCAAGAAAGTCATATGTAGAATAAAGTAGTTTTTTCGTACTTTGATTTCCATATTCTGGTATAATTGATTGTATACACATCTACAAAACTGTACAATTGAGTATATACCGTATGTTCATACAGTGTTTTTAGGTTAGTTATACTGTACATCTTCTCCTTATAGGCTCATCAATCATTCCATTTGTATAATATCATTAATACTTTGTTTGTCATGCAGAGTATGATATGTTTTACTCCTACTTTGTCATTTCTCTACATTTAATTTATTTATATTTTAGTATTTAGAATGTCAAAAATCATGTTTAGAATTGCAATAAAATCATATGTACTGAAGAGTTTCTTCGTACTTTGATTTCCATATTCGATATAATTGATTGTATACACATCTACAAAACTGTACAATTGAGTATATACCGTATGTTCATACGGTGTTTTTAGGTTAGTTATACTGTACATCTTCTCCTTATAGGTTTATCAATCATTACATTTGTACAATACCATCAATACTGTTGTTTGCCATGTAGAGTATGATATGTTTTACTTCTACTCTGTCATTTCTCTACATTTAATTTATTTATATTTCAGTCTTTAAAATGTCAAAAATCATGTTTAGAAATGCAATCAAATCATATGTAGAACCGTAGTTTTTTTCGTACTTTGACTCTCATATTCTGGTATAATTCAATATATACACATATCTGCAAAACTGTATAATTGAGTATATATCGTATGTTCATACTGTGTTTTTAGGTTAGTTATATTGTACATCTTCTCCTTATATGTTCATCAATCATTCCATTTGTATAATACCATTAATCTGATGAGTTTGTCATGTACTATTATATTACCGTATAAACTATACAAAACTCTATATATTTTATTATACATATTGTATAACTTACACGGTACATTTATGGTTTATTATTCATTTTATTCATGTCTAATACATTTTTCATACTCATATTACTATCCATTACATTTCTATTCTGTAATACGGTATTGTTTATAGACATGTATATTATACGACTTATAATATAAGACAGTACTGTTTGAACATTTTTGTAATACTATAAAACATTTCTTTATAGGTTAAACAAGCATCTCAATCTCTATTGGACGTAGTGGTTAGTGGGATGAAAATGAAGATGTACCATAATCATGAAGTAGCTGAAGAACGTTGCATAAATATTGAGGAATGCATTCAACCAATGATGATTTTACATTAAGTCTTTTTTTTATGCCGACTTTCAATTTCAATTTTGTAACTCATAAGATCTTTTTTATTTACTACTGATCTCACTTTAAATAGTAATTTTGTGTGAAGTTTTATCCAACACTATGAGTCTCTATCAATTCACAAATATTACGTATGTTATTTCCAAACGTTTTACTATACGGTATTGTACATTAAAAAATGTATACATTTAAAATTACTTGTTCGTTGTTGCAAACATATTAAATCACACTACAAGTATCCATATCAGCAAATTAAACATTTAAAAAAAACATAAAGTTTTAAAATACAGTATGATACATGATATATTGTGAGTTTACTTATATACCAAGTTATTTAAGTACTGTGTGGTTATCATACGGGTTCTGATTTCAATCAACAAAATTGAACGTTCAACAAATTACCAGAATCAAATAACATGTAAATTACTAACTATATTGTACATGTACATTACTAACCATATTGTATGTAAATGACAACTCTACCTCTAAGAATATACTGTCGCCACTTTCGTTAAACAATTAATGCACCATAAATTGGCAATTTATGGTTTTTCATAATTAATGCACCCTAAATTGTCGGTTTCTAGTATTCTACAATTAATGCACCCTAAATTGACAGTTTCTAGTTTGGAATGTGAAATAGGATTTTCTTTTTTAAAATTTCCTTTCCCAAATGAAAAACCAATAAATTAAGGGTAGTGTTGTAATTCGTTAATTTCGGAATTTATAAGATATTAAAATAAATTCTAATTTTGCTAATATTTTTGAAGATGCATATATTTGCAAATACTTTTCAAATAGAGTCTATTTATGAAAAAAGTCCAAAATATATTTCAAATTATATATATTTTCAAATTCTTAATTATTGTCGAACCTACCGAACAAAGGTGCGTGGATGAGAGGAACTTTCCCCAACACCAAATTCTAATCTTTTCTCTCAGAAGACATTTTCTAAACAAAGTTTTTTCAAAACTATTCGCAAGAATAAGCTATATATATATTTTTAGTACATAGTGGGGGAAGGGAGACCAACAAACCCTACATAGAGGCCACAACTAGTCTCAAATAATATGAGAGCCAAATACCAATTTTCGAGCTCGAATTCGTGACCGTGGAGTTGAAATGGATTAACACCAGACAATATAACAACTGCGCCACTGATCCTCGGTAGAATAAGCTATATATAATCTCTCTTACGACACAATAAATTTTATTGTATACAGAACTTTATCTAAATATAGTTTTTATACAGTCACTTATTCAAATCCTCTTAACTAAATACAATTATATATATACTAAAACAATCGAATCTAAATATGGCTCATGCACTTATTCAAACATCATATTTATACCATTCAAATCAATATATTCTTCTCCATCCAGAGTTCAAACATATCCAAAAGTCAGATATACTCTTTTTTATATCTATAATTTATTGCCAAATTTAAATAAGCAGACTATTATTTACCTAAGTAGAATGCTACTAAATGTGCAATTGGGTTGCCCCTCCTTTTCAATTCCATCCATTTTCATTCTCAATTTAAGATTAAAGAGTAGTGCCAAATACAACTTGAGATGAGAGAAGATGAAATGTTGATAAGGGAATAACTTTATTTGAGGTGCACTGACTATGTATCTGTATCTGTAAATTTTCATCTATTAAAAAGAAATGAAGTTTCAATGATATTATGTACAACATAATAACTATGAGATCAAAGTTTCTAATATTTCACACTTAGATATTGTTTAATTCAAAAAATAATAATGAGAAAAAATCTCTCACCACAAAAATGAAGTTTAACTAATCTAAAATATTTGTAGATCAGTGTGGACACCCATTTTTATTGGACTGAATACCCGTTTGAGCTTAATAAGCTCTGATAGCATGTGAAATAGTGTGGATATCCATCTCAAAATCAATTGGCGATGAAAGGAGTAGTCCACCTACCTTTTAAACACTTAGAAATATTCTCTTCTTATCAATGTGAGATTATCAACAATATAGAAGCAAAACTCTCAAATTTATTTAAATGAATTTATTCATTAAAAAAAGATATGCTCCTATTATGATTTTAAAGTCTGGCTAAATACAAAATACAAAATTTGAATCTCATTTTTTTAAACAAACACAATAAACTCAATATTTTAAAATTTATTGAAAGTAAATTCATACTTTTAAATTTACGTAAGATAAATAGATATTTTTTTCCCCACCAAGATGAATATTCGCTTTCCAATATAATACTAAGAGTCTATTGAAACAGAACAAATATATTTTATCTCATAAAAATGAAGTGAAGTTTGAATTCAAAATTGATAAATCTAGAAGAGGCGCAACATTTTAAGGCTGTGTGTGCCAATCATCAAGTCCAAATGCTCGATAGCTTATTGGCCTCTTACGCCTCTAGTTCATACTTCTGTTGTGGTTCATGGTAAGAGCTTACATATGTAAATTTTGTTTCATTCAATTATATTAAGTCATTTATCATGAACATTAAAATTGACTATTGTTATAAAGTAAAACGAAAAAGAAAAAAAGAAAAATATAGATGGTCATCTAAAAGGTTGGTAAAAGTTTTTTACTTTAGAAAACAAAATTAATCTTCTAAATTTGTACAGACATTCTAATTAATAAAATTGAGCTCAATCAATTAGTTACTAATCCTCCCAACTATCAGTTGCGTAACGCAAGTTGCCGTTTCTAAAGAGTACGAGATCCTTCTGGCAATTCCAGCAGATGGAGTTGGAGTCGTGGTCCCCAAAGCCCACCCCAACTTCCGATCCTGGCCGTCTGATCCCAGATTCCATCCATCGGTCGAAAAACCTACACGATTCCTTCGATAACACCTTTGATTTCACCAACTGCTCATGGCCGATACAAGTCCACGTTCGCGTCTTCCAAACCGTCCGATCAAAAACAATTCAACGGCGTAAATTCCTCCGTCCTCGCTTTCTCAGTTAATTTTCAGAATGGAGCTATAACATCCCGCTCTTTCGTTTCTCTCTCTCTTTCTCTTCTAGAAAATATCTACCAGAAAAAGAAAAAGGAAAAGGAATTTATCTCGCCCTGTTTGTTTCCAAAGGCTTTTGGTTGACGAAGAAATGCAGGAGCAGGCGACGAGTTCAGCAGCTGCTAGTTCTTTGCCTTCGAGCAGTGAAAGATCCTCCAGCTCTGCTCTTAATCTCGAAGTTAAAGAAGGTAAATCGGATCGTTTCTGCTCTTCGCTTCTCCAATCACTGCTCGTTTCTCGCTTCATTTTGTTATAATTTCGTGTTTATTTAGAGATTTCTGATTTTTTTTTCTGTGAAATGAGTGTCTGGCGAGACTGAATTTGATGAGAAATTTAGGTATGGAGAGCGATGAGGAGATCCGGAGAGTACCGGAGATAGGCGGCGAATCAGCCGGAACTTCAGCCTCCGGTCGGGACAACGGCTCAATAGCCGGACCGGACCGGGTTCAGGTGTCTCGGGAGGGTCAAAGGAAGAGAGGAAGAAGTCCGGCTGACAAAGAAAGCAAGAGACTGAAGAGGTAAGTACAAAACGCGTGTTGTGTTTGATATATATTTTTTAATTGATTATCCCCAATGCCTTACTGTAAGCGTGACTTAATTTTTTAATTATTAATGATGGAAGCAAAATTGACGTGTTTAAATAATTTTTTTATGAAATGGGAAAAAGATTGCTGAGAAATAGAGTATCGGCACAGCAAGCGAGGGAGAGAAAAAAGGCGTATTTGAATGACTTGGAGATAAGGGTGAAGGATTTAGAGAAGAAGAACTCGGAACTTGAAGAAAGGCTTTCCACTTTACAGAATGAGAACCAAATGCTTAGACAAGTAAGGTTTTTTCATTTTTAATTTTGAATAATTCAGCCATTTTAGTTTTAATAATTTGTAAGATGGGTCCGGGTCTCAATCAACCAAAAGGTGAGATGAATCATGGGCTTTTTATGACACTGGGCCCAATGTGATGGCCCATTTGAAGGAATATTGAATTTTGTTTTCATTAATACGAAGCGTATGGATTGGAACTTTGTAGATATTGAAGAACACCACGGCAAGTAGGAGAAGTGGGGAATGAGAAACGTGATGGAGAAGTATAGTCCAAGTAGGAATGTAATTTGTTACCGAAGGAGTTCAATTATGACAATTTAACTGCCAAGTTTGGTAATTTATCCTTTCTTTATAACAATTTGTTCTTTCTTGTGGGTTTCTTTCTTTTCTATTTTCGCTGTTCAAGTTTTTTTTAAGATACTACCTCATATTCTTTCTTTCTTTTTTTAGTTTTATTATCATCATTATTACTATTATTATTATAGAAGTAGCTTACTTATATATAATGCTACTAAACCTTTGATATTGAAATGGTTGGTAGGTAGCGAGTTAACTCATGAGTTTCTTCCTAAAATTGAAAATTGGTATTTAACCCTCGGCAGTAAGGCTTTCTATGTAGTTTGAAGCTCCCTTGTAACTAAAAAATAAACCCCTCTAAGTTCATAATTTTTCGATTATGCCTCTTAACTTGAAACTTTTTTTGTTTTCAATTTAATTCAATTGTATCAATATTTGGAGTGAGAGATTTGTACCCATTAACCTAAGTTATAAGGTCATACACACATTGAGCTCAATTCTTGTTGGTTTGTAAAGTTTTCTTTTTTAATGTAATTTCGAGATTTGTTTCTAGTAATACCTTCCCACTAGGAAGTGAAATAAGAATGTGCGAGCAGTTCGTGCATTCATGAATTGATGTGAAAATTTTGTTACAATGTTTTAAATTGAACTTTTAAGATTAATTAAATGTAAACAATCTCGATTTGTACATTGTTGTAAATTATATCACAAGTTGCTATTTCATTCCTTTCATTATCATTATATTTTTAAGATGTATTTTAAGGATAATAAGTATTTCTTGAAACAAGTTTTTTCATTGCTTTGTTTTTTTGGCGTAATTGTAATCTGCCACTTAATATTATATAATTTACTAAAACCCTAATTTAACTAGAAATAACAATTCTTGTTCTACTCAGTAAATTGATAGCTAAGTGTGAGTGTATGATTAAAGGTCATGAATTTCAATTTCCCTCTAAATTGTAAATTTTTAGGAGTGGTCTTGATGTCCCATTGCTTGTTTTAGGAATGGGTGTGATTATCCTTATTTAAAAAAAAAACAGGGGATATAGCATGCATATTATAAACAAGTAAAATAATTCCCTCCATAGCACAATTCTAAAAATTAACATATGTGGCAAAAAACTTGTGAAATGACTAAAGTACCCCTATATAACTCCATGTCCTAATTCAATTTCTTCTCCCCATGATTTCTCTCTACTGCAAGCTCTCCGACTTCCCTCTATTGGCGACCTCATCGATTTCTCATATACCTATTCGCGTCACGGTTTCTCTATACCTGCGAGTTGTCCAACTTCCCGATTTCTCTCTACCCATTCGCTTCACGATTTCTCTCTTCCCATCACTCGCGACCTCTCCGACGTCATGATTTTGGGGGTTTTTCCTTGCTACTCGCACCTCTACAACCATCCACTCTCAATCCACTCCGACCGTCTCTTCAAACTCTGGCTTCAAGTTTTGACTTGTCACTGTTATGAAATTTGCAGTTTATATTTCTAAGCCAGTGGAACCGTGAGATGTCTATCAATTCCACTGATAGACTTCTATCAGTGGAATCGATAGAAGTCTATCAGTGGAACACTGATAGACTTCTCACGATTTTTGGGTTTTTTCTTTGCTACTCGCACCTCTACAACCATCCACTCTCAATCCACTCCAACCGTCTCTTCAAACTTTGACTTCACGTTTAGACTTGTCACTGATATAAAATTTGCAGTTTAGACTTCTTCTATCAGTGGAATATTGATAGACTTCAACACTGATAGACTTCTATTAGTGGAGCTGATAGACATTTATCAATGGAGTGGACTAACGTAGCTGAAATTTCACAAAGAAATCACAAGAAGAAATGATAGAGCGCACAAGAAGGAACCAACAAATCGTAGGAAGAAATGGTAGAGGAGCACGCAAGAAGGAAGGCTTGAAAAAGAATTTCAAGAGAAATGGTATGAAAATTAGAATGGTATGAAAATCGGAAGTTAAAGAAATGGCAAGAAAGAAGCTTATAGAGGAAGTTAAAGAGAAGGGTAAATTTGGAAATGTGTAAAATTATCTTCAAAATGTGTTATGGATGAATTTCTTTTAGTTCTGTGCTATAAGGGCCAAAATATGCTACTTGTAGCTAATTCCCAAAAAAAAAAAAAAAAAGAGTGGTCTGGTTGAAGTTTGAATCGTTTGATATATGGTTGAGATTTTAAGTTCTAACTCTACGAATGAAATTAATTATAAAATTTCTCTATTGTCTTGGATTTGAACTTTGAGATCGGCACCTGTGTCATAAGTCAAAAGGGGCAATGCTTCAATTTCTTGGATTTAGAAAAGAATGCACTAAAATGTTGTTAGAACTAAAATACGATGATGTATCTGCCATGAATATTAAAGTCCCCTGCAAGAATTGACCAAACTTATGTTCCTAAGTTTTGCCATTTTCCTATTTAGAATATTAAGTTATTAACAGTCGTCTCAAAGGACTTCTTAAGAGATAGGTACATAAAGGGATCAAAACCCCAGTTTGGTCGACATTTCTAGCGATTGATTAGGAAGAAACTATCATTGTTATACTCCTAAAGCCCTGATGCATTCAGTTGTCACGCTGGCCATGGAGCTGTGGCTTAAACCATGGATCCTGGCCACGAGAAAAACTGCCTTTTCCCCACTATGAATGTATAAGAGTTGCATCTCACTTGGCAATGGCTTTGTCAACACTGACGTTACATGTATACACACCGACTTCAAACAATGAGAACACTGTCATTTGAATGATTATCCAAATAAATAGTTTGATCAATTCAGTTCCAACCTTGCTTAATGGATCCATGAACAAAAGGGAAAAATGAAGAGGCAAAGTAAGGCGAAAAAATATAACAGAAAACAAAACTGTGTTTCCCCTCCCTAGTTCAGAGCATGAATTGCTTGCTCGAACATGCTGGGTAAGAAAGTAGTCTCTACTCGTCACTGTCGTCTTCGACGAGGATCCTCTTGCAGGCCTCGTAACACATGAATGAAATCCCAGCAGCAGGTACCAACTTCATACAGCTGGGACCGAGCCCTCTGTATAATCCCTGCATTCCTTCTTGCTCGTATATGCTTAGAAGTGCATGGATGACATTCTTGTAGACTTGTCTTCCGCTGAGGGCTCCCACCTGCATTTGCTTCCGTGCCACCTCGAGCGGGAATGTAACAGTACTTGAGAAGGCACCAGCCGCCGAGCCTATAAGAAGGGTTTCGATATTTCCAATCCTCTCTTTCTTAAAAACTTTCCGATAAGCCTTTCGCATAGTGTCGTATGCAAAATAATTAGTAGCAGAATATGGAATTACTCCAATCAGACTAGGGGCAAGGCCTCTGTAGAGTTCGGCAGGCCCTTCTTCTCTAAGTATTTTCAAGAATGCATCAAATAGACCATTGTAGGCATCTCTCTGCAACATTCACAATGTTCGATATAACTTATTTTCATACTAAAAAGGATCCACAATTGCTTATATTGTGTAGTTTAGCAAGAACCTGTATCGTCAATCGGGTCTTAAGTAGCTCGAGAGGATATGTGCACAACGTTGAGCTAACTCCGGCACATGCCCCAGCAACAAAGGATGCAGAAATAGGAAGTTTCGAAGGCTCGCCAGGTTTAGGCGATAGATTCTTGTTGACTGTGTCATACACAAAGAGCTACACATGGAGCGATAAAGAAACTTTTAAGACTAAGCATTCAAGATGCAAAATAAGTACATTAGAAGCAGCTTCAACCTTATTTGTAGCTGAACTTTTTACTAATTTGTATGGCAAACGAAATTTAAGTTACACTTTGAAACAGCATGAAACATATGTTACATTACACTCAGTAAAGTAGGCTTCAAAAATCCACGATGCAAGCAAACAATACAACAATTCTAAAGTTAAATATACGGATACGAGAACCGAGTGATTCAACAAATTCACGCTGACGGGTATACAATGATAAAGCATCAAAACAAACATATGGACACAAAAGATGCTATACTATACTCCATTCAAGGTTATAGGTGAGAACCAGATGAATGAGCTTAATTGTAAAAACATCAAAACAAACGTATTGACTTTAAAGATACAATCAAGATATAAGATGTAAGAACAGAGAGAATCCATTAAAAGCCAGTTAAGACTCCTAAACCATACTCCTAAGACTCCTAAACCACAAGCCCTTTCTCAACACAATCCACCCCTAACAGTTCTGTAGAATCAACCAAGCAAGAAAAAGAAAAGACAAAGCAAAACAAAACAAAACAAAACAAAACAAGAACAAGCCATAAGCAACAGATAAGTCACCAACACAACAGCTAATGATACAGAATGAAGCTTTTAACACCCACCACCAAAAAACAAAACACAATAAAATCACAAAAACAAAGCATATCAGAGAATCACCAACACAAAAACCATAGATTACAATACCTCTATAGCCTTGCTAGGTGCAACACGAATGATGTTAACAAAATTTCCCCTAAACAGCCCCTTCCAGCCATCAGTTTGCATGATATTATGAAACACTTCCGTGGTAGAGTTTCCACTACTCCCCACCATCAAATGTGTCCTTATGGTCTCTAATGGCGCCACACATGTCCTTGACACTGCCCCAGCAATAGCCCCACTAATCAGCCGTCTCAGTGAAGGATTCGCAACTTTAACTTTCAATCTCAGCCCAACCTTCTTCTTCTTCTTCACAACCCCTAATTCCTCTTCTTCATCAGCCCCTGCAATCCTATACCCCTCGACCCAAGATAAGTACTTCACTTTCAAGTCTGTGTAAGGAAGCTTGTTGCCGCCATTGTTGCCAACTCCCATCTGTCCCACGCTTGCGAATAAGCCACCGGGTAGAGAAGAATGGGATCCCAATCCAGAAACGGAGAAGAACCCATCATTTTTATCATCGAAAACTCGGATTTCGTTCCTACCCATGAATCGAAACCGAGCAAGAAATCACTTAACGAAGAATTTATCCCCAACCCTTTTAAAATCTTCAATATCTCTCAAAAGGGTATTTGAAAAAAAGGAACAAATCAACCGAGAACCGCCGTTTTCAGAGCGGAAAATACGAGGTTCAAATACAATTAAGAAGTTGCATGAACCTAGAGGGGATTGAGAGATGGGTTTTTTTCGTAATGGAATTGGGGGTTTTATCAAAAGAGAGAAAAAAAAATCCTCGAATTGAAGGGGAAAAATGGAAAATTGACAAAACCTAAAAAGGGAGAGAGAAGAGAGGTAGATGAATCTCTCTCTTTCACCAACCCAAACCAGTGCTGCCAAATGCAGGTTTTTTAGTCGCCTCTTGTATAACCTTTAATCTACGTTTACGCAGAATATTAAACTTTTCCTAAACTTTTCTGAAATTGTAAATAATTTTTAATTAAATAATTCAACATTTGACTAGAAAATCGTGCTCCCATTTTAACTAGATTTTGTTTTCAAATTTAAAAAAAAAAAGATTTATCCTTTTTTTATTTCAAATTTACATTAAAAAGATATTCTGTTTCAAATATATTACTTATTTGATTTTTAAAATTCAAATTTAAATTCATAGAAAACCTAAGAAATTCAATTAAATTTCTACTATTTTACTAAATTTCTTGCTGAAAAAACTAAACATAATAATAAAATATTTGAATTCTAAATAATTGATTTTCCTTTTGATTTTTTAAAAGATAAATATCTTATAATTTTTTTTTTTTTTTTTGAATTAAGGTACCCAAGTCTTCAACCACTATGTCACTAGACATATTTAATTTTCTTTTTGAAAATAATAATATATATATATATAAATCATATCATATCATATTTCTTATATTTAAAATTAAAATCAAACCGCGCACTCCATTCTAGTCGGTAGCCGTCTACGAGAGATTTTCCTCCTCTAGAGAGCTCGCCAATCGATTTTCAATATTTTTTTGTTCTTTTGAAAAGAATCGGTTTTCAATATCTCATACGTTACAAATGAAAAACCAATTCTTTATTATTGTTTCAATAAAGAGAGAGATTGTAAGAAATGTATACTTAAATTACAAGACTACCAATATTGAAATTGTTAGTGAAACTATCCTACTATCACAACTTATATTGTAATTGATGAAGAATTCAAAATCTCAAGCATCTTTATCTACAAATATGGTAACAACAAAGAAAAAAAATTATAACTTCAACAAAAAAGACAGGGATTTACAACAAATTTTGCCAATAATATATACAACAGCTTCTACGTTATAGACGAAAAATGTAGTCTTTTATACAAACTAAAACTTTGGAACGTGCCTTGTACGAGAGATTTTTTCTGGCATATAAGATTATATTTTTATTTATTAAAATACTTATTTATATATATATATATATATATATAAATTTTAAATGAGTAAGTAAAATATTTATTATCTACTTTCTTTAAAAATTTCATACAACGTAGTTCAAGATAAAAGTGAAAAAAAAACATATCATAATTTTTAAAGAAAATTATGAAATAAATTAAATTTCTTTAAGAAATAAGTTTTCTTCATGCTAAAATCTTACTTTATACATAATATTTTTTTTTCATTCATTTATTATTTTAGTTTAATCTACGAACATCGAAGCCATCTTTTCAAAAAAAAACCTCAAAACCATCTGCTCTCTAAAATCTTAAAAATCATATTTGTGTTTTCTTATTTCATCTTATATTTTATAAATATTAAAAAAAGATTAAAAAAACTCATACAATCTATTATCTACCTCTTCTACGAATTTTGATGAAACATAAGATTTTTAAATATTAATTTAAAACATAATATTATATTAAATTTATTGTTCTCTACAATAATCATAATGGTGTATAGATTTATATTTAAATTTAAAAAATATATAATTAGTAAAATTGATCGATACAATTTCTCTTTGAATTTATCGTTATTGAATTGAATCTTAATTTCTTTTTACTAGACCGTCTGGAATATAATGAATTCGAACATCAAACTAGTATATACACTTGCAATGGCAGAATATATTATATTTTGACAATACGTAGAGTGAGAATCAAATGTCTAATTTTGAAATCGTTGGTACAAGATACAAGTGCTCAATTTAACAATAATACTAGAATATAACGGGACCCATATTTGATGGTTTACGTTACAAAGGGAATACATTTTTAATATTGCACAAAATTATGATTTGAAATTGAAACAGCAGAATCTGCCATTGTTATGTACATTCGATATTAATTACTATACACTTGCAACAAATATTCTTCTCATCCCACTGAAGTGTTCTTATTCTTTTGCTAAAAAAAGGTGTTTTTATTCATATATTCCACACTTTTCTTTAACATACAATTGGATGGTGGTGGTTTCTAAAATTTTATAGAGATATAGTTTAATTAGTTTGTAAATGACATGCTAACATATGAAAAATTCTCTTCTTCTTTTTTTTTAAATATAAATAAAGAATTCAAAACATGCTGCTGCTTAATCCACATTTCTATTTAACCAAGTAGCGTGAGGATTTGGCTTAATTAACAGTCCTAATTATAAGAAAGATCTAATTATTGTAGCCTATCTTAATAATATGATTAGAAGAACAATCAATACATATATTATGGAAATTATATCTTCGTCTTTATATGTTAATTTGAGGATGGCTTTATGAAAAAAATAGTTCAAATTAACTCATACCACACACGTATCTCACGTAATGTTGAACTTAAAAATATTTTTTCTTATATCATAAATAAATTAGCTCTTGTCGCAATAATGGATTGAAGTTAAATAGGATACTTTTCATTAAGGTTAAATTATAGAAAATGCCCCTATAGTATAGTGTTTGTTTAAAAAATGCCCATAAACTTTTAAAAGTTTCAAAATTACCCCTAAACTTTAACAAAAGTTTTAAAAATACCCTCACCGTTAAAGTTGGATGGAAACCGTTAAAGTTTGGTTTCAAAAATATTCTTAAACTTGTATTATGTTTCGAAAATGCCCATAAACTTGCAAGATGTTTCAAAAATACCTTTAATCTTAAAAAATATAAAATAATAATGAAAATGTTAAAATTTTGTTTCAATAATACTATAAATATTTAATTGTGCTCACTAAAAGATAAATTTTACTTTTGTATTTATAACTTATGAATTATTTTTATATAAATATAATTGTTTAAACTTGAATTGTGTTGAGCAAGTATTCAAAAAAAATTGTGTTGAGAATCTAACGTTGAAAATGTGACATACCTCTTAGCATTATAAGATTGATGAATTACTCTTTCATTGTCAACTGATTTTGAGATGAAAATCTCATACTATTCTAATATTGTATTGAAAAAAATTCATTAAATTCAAATAAGTATATATATATATAATATACATAATAAATTATCTTTAAATTTTGAATAATTGAATAAATCTCTACCTCAAAATATTCATTCATGTCAAAATTCATCCTAGCAGCAACTTTTTTTAAAAAATAATTGTGAATGATGATTATGATTTAGAATTTTGGAACTTTTTTTTTGTCGCATTATTATTCAAATGTTAATAATATATTTATTTTCATTAATTTTCATAGTGAAAAAAGATATGAATAAAGAATAACCATTTTTAAGTAAGAATAATTTTTAGAGTTTTTAAGGGTACAGTAATGACACTTTTAAACAAAATACATAAAAAAAAAATTTATCCAAAAGTTATCGACAATGTTAAATTTGGATGAAAATCGCATACTCATCGTCAATTAATTTATTTTCAGATCACAAATAAGTAATTCTATTATTTAAATAAATTCAAGCTAAAATCCATAAATTCAATTATAAATTATCTTTAAAGAGTTATGATTATTATTATAGATTTTTAATTTTGGAACTTGTTTGGTCATTGTTATTTAAAGGCTAATAATATATTTATTTTCGTTAATTTTTTTGGAGAAAATGCATTTGAATAGAGAAAAAAAAATTTAAGTAAGAATATTTTTTTTTAAAGTTTTTAAAAGATCGAGAATACTATTCAAATAAAAGTATAATATTTTTTTATCTAAAAGTTATTGACGATGATATTTTTAATTCTTTTTAAAGTCAAGGGTATTTTTAATTGTTTTTAAGGTTTAAGGGCATTTGTGAAACATTTTCAAAGTTTAGGGGTAGTTTTGAAACCAAATTTTAACGGTTTTCATCCAAATGTAACGGCAAGGGTATTTTTGAAACTAAAGTTAAAGTCTGAGGGTATTTTTGAAACTTTTCAAAGTTCATGGGCATTTTGGACACAACTCCCAAAGTATAAGGGCATTTTCTATAATTTAGCCTTTCATTAATTTTGATTATGGAAAATGGTTAAAGAAAAAGGTAAGAGTCATAAGTAATTAGTATATCTATCATGGGATCGGTTTGTAATGAATCAAATTTTCATTGATCAAATTTGTTGGTCGAATTGAATCGATTAATTCTTTACCTTATTTTTAATAGTCTTAGAAGGAAAGTAAAGTGATGCAATGGTTTTATTATTTGATTGTAAACCAGTTCAACACCAGCGTCACAAGTTTGAGCCCGAGAATTGATATTTGTCTCTTCTCCCCCAATATGTACTAAAAAAAAAGAAAGAAGGAAAGCAATGAGAAGAAAGAATATGGCAGCTATTATTGAAGGGTAGAGAGGTTCAAAAAATTAAGTTAGGCATCTTGTATGAACTGTTACAAGTTTGAATCTTCCTTCGCATATATTTTATCAAAGAAGAAAACAACGAAAGAAAAGAAAATTACACTATATCAAGTTCAATATTTCCATATTATGTCTATAAATATACATACTAACCTAACCTAATAGACTTCACATCGATACTTTAACATGTTTTAGCTTGGACTGCTTGATTTTTTTTTTTTCACGATTATCAATTTTTTGAACACTCCTAATCATTGAATGTAAGATGAGTTTTTTCAAATATATATATATATATATATATATATATATATATATAGTCAATTCAACCTAAGCTCAACCATTTAGGACTTTAAACTCTGAGCTTGGGCCAAAAGTTTTTATAGTTGCCTCAATTTGGCTCAACTGTGAGATTGGGCTCTATAATGAGGAAAAAAAACTATTTTTAAAAATAATTTTCTCTATTTAATTAAATTAAGAAAGATATAAAATTGTCCATTTTGAGCAGAATTGAACAATAAACGAATTCCATTCACGAAGTCTATTGAAAAAAAAAAACAAAGAACAAAAACAAAGTTAAATCTCAAAATTAACCGAGTTTTACGATTTCAAAAAAAAAAAAAAAAAAAGAACCGTGTTTTACGATTGTGAACTCTAATAAAAATATAATAATAATAATTTTTTCAAAGAAATAAGTTTTTTAAATGTGCCAAAGATTCCATTGTAATTCACATATACTCTTTTTTTTATCAAAGTAATTCACATATACTCTTAAATCATTCATTTAAAGAGAAATTTTGATATCCAAATTTTTAATTTTAGGTATTACTTTAAAAAATTGAAGTTGTGAACAAGACTTAGAAAAATAAAGTTTTATAACAACATACCGCCATTAAAAATTACGTCAAAATTAACAGAAACGAATGGTAATTGATAGAGGAAATAACATGAATAGCAAAAAGAACAAAACACCTCTGAAATTACTATTAACAAATAAAAAATAATTTTGTATATAACAAAAAATTAGACTGATCCCCACAAAAATATCCACACTTCAATAATCCAATGAATAGCTTTCAATAAGTTTTTTTATAGGCAAGATGTGTTTGGAACACCGATTTAGTTATAATAGATGGAAGGTTATGATAAACGATGAGTTATTATAAATGATGTTTGAAAAACAAATTATTATAACATTGATTATGATGAACGATATTTGATTGGTTGGTTAAGGAACAAAAAGTAATATATGTAAGGTTTAGATAAACGGATAGACAGGTTTAGGTAACCACCGTTTATAATAAACGGTGGAGTAAACATCGGTTGGATTATTATAACCAACCCGACCGTTTACATAAATAGGGGTCCAAACACATCCTTAAGAAAAAATTCAAGAAAAAAATTGTAAATGTGGAGTAATTTCTCTAATTGATATTTATTATTTTCAACTAACCTAGATTTAAAAAAAATGTGGTGTAAACAATTATAACAGCAAGACAAACAACTTCATGGATCAACACACAAAATCAGATAATCAATTGGGTACGCAGGTCTATTCGTCCAACTACGGTTGGCCTAATAATCAACTAACTTATAAATCCAATCTATACATTATTTTTTATTTTTTTCTCAAATCGTGATTCACTATTTCTTAATTTCTTCCTATATTTTGGTGCGAAAATCATTTGAAACAGCAGGCTTGGCTAAATGCAGCCCCAATTAACAAAAACTAACTTACTACTTCGTGCAATCAACAATGCATCAGCTTCCATTCTCAACCCTCGCGCGGCGGAGCAGAACTGCTTGGAGCTGCTTCAAGCCTGCAACGCGCCACCCAAGCTCGCCCAAATCCAAGCCCAAATCCTCAAGTCCGGCCTCCACAACAACCCCCTCGTCCTCACCAAATTCGCCTCCATTTCCTCCGCCATCAGCGCCGCCGATTACGCCGTCGCTTTCTTGTTCTCCCCCGACGCCGACACTCGCCTCTACGACGCCTTTCTCTTCAACACCCTCATCAGGGCCTATGCCCAAACGGCTCACTCCAAGCCCAAAGCCCTGTCGTTGTATACGACAATGCTTCGCTTTGGGATTTTGCCTAATAAGTTCACTTACCCTTTTGTTTTGAAGGCTTGTGCTGGCCTTGAGGTTTTGCATTTGGGTCAGTCGGTTCATGGGTCGGTTGTCAAATTTGGGTTTGATCGTGATGTTCATGTTCGGAACACGATGGTTCATATGTACTCGTGTTGCGCTGGTGGGATTGGGTTTGCACGGAAGGTGTTTGATGAAATGCCCAAGTTGGATTCTGTGACTTGGAGTGCCATGATTGGTGGGTATGCTCGTGTTGGGCGATCCACTGAGGCTGTGGCCTTATTTAGGGAGATGCAAATGGCGGAGGTTTGTCCTGATGAGATTACTATGGTCTCTGTTCTTTCTGCTTGTACTGATTTGGGTGCCCTTGAACTTGGGAAGTGGATTGAAGCTTATATAGAGAGGCGAGGAATTCAGAAACCAGTTGAGGTTAGTAATGCACTTATTGACATGTTTGCGAAGTGTGGTGATATTAGTAAAGCATTGAAGTTATTTAGAACTATGAATGAGAAAACAATTGTTTCCTGGACTTCTGTTATTGTTGGCATGGCAATGCATGGCCGTGGCCAGGAGGCTATTTGCTTATTTGAGGAGATGATAGACTCTGGTGTTGCTCCAGATGATGTCTCTTTTATTGGCTTGCTTTCTTCTTGTAGCCATTCGGGATTAGTCGAAAGAGGTAGAGAATATTTCAATTCTATGATGAAGAAATACAAACTTGTTCCTAAGATTGAACACTATGGATGCATGGTGGACATGTATTGCAGAACTGGACTTGTGAAGGAGGCTCTCGAATTCGTCTGTCATATGCCGATCGAGCCAAATCCGGTGATTTTACGAACACTAGTCAGTGCTTGCCGTGGTCACGGTGAACTCAAGCTTGGAGAAAAGATCACCAAATTGCTTTTGAGACATGAACCTATGCATGAGTCAAACTATGTCTTGCTTTCCAACATTTATGCAAAAATGTTCAGTTGGGAGAAGAAGACCAAAATTAGAGAGGTGATGGAAGTGAAAGGAATGAAAAAGGTTCCTGGGAGCACCATGATTGAGATTGATCATGAAATTTATGAATTTGTTGCTGGAGACAAATCTCATAAACAGTTCAAGGAAATCTATGAGATGGTGGATGAGATGGGGAGGGAGATGAAGAAGTCTGGATATCGTCCTTCAACATCGGAGGTTTTGCTCGATATCAACGAAGAAGACAAAGAAGATACTTTGAATAGGCATAGTGAAAAACTGGCCATTGCATTTGGTCTACTTAATACTCCACCAGGAAGTCCAATTCGAATCGTAAAGAATCTGCGAGTTTGCAGCGATTGCCACTCCGCCTCCAAGTTCATCTCTAAGATTTATGATCGCGAAATCATAATGAGGGACCGTAACCGGTTTCACCACTTCAAGGCTGGGCTGTGCTCGTGTGGAGATTTCTGGTGAAGTTTTTAATAACACCACGAACATATCATCCAAAATCCCTAGAGAAACCTATGGATCTTCGACAAAATTAGTACTCATCAGTCAACACGGAATTGGTAGTGGTTTTGGTTCATCAATGCCGTGCATTCGTTCTGCAGCTGAGGCATTACATGTTAAACCTTGGAAGAATATTCCAATGATGCAATTGTTAATGTTATATGTCTCTTCCATTTGAGACAAAGCTCGGCCACATTTGGCGCCAAACACTTAAAGAACTTCAACTTCAACTGAAAATATAAAATCAGTTTTCTTTTATCAGGCTGTGCTGCAACTAAAATGAGAAGCTAGCTTCTTTGACGAACGGCTTCCATCTCGAAAGCGATTGAGCTAACAACTCGGTAACATTCGACTTACCTTCAACTCCATTGTAAAAGATCGTTTAAGTCATCATAGTTTATGCTTAAAGATTTGGATTCATCCAAGTCATAAGCTTTTTAACTCAATCTGAATTGCAGGCATGTTAAGTCTGGATTAAGGTGTTTCTCAAAAACAAAAAAAAAGTCTGGATTAAGGTAATAATTTATAGAAAGTCTTTGAAGGTGGCTTTAACTTGCCAATCATCCCCAAAATTATTAAACAAACTTCTGAGCTTAATGATGAATTTAGACCTTTTTTGGCATTTTATAATTATTAGTGGAATCTTTTTTGCATTATTTAGAGTGGCTATAAATATAATCAACCGGTGGCCAAGGCATATATATCTAAATAATTATGGGACATTATGAATGCAACGTACTAAAATAAGTCTAAATTAAATGCAAAACTCTATTTTTATATGTCACAGCAGAGCCCACATATTCATTTCACCCATAGCCTGTTGTATTCTTTTGCTTTAATTTTTGGAGCCTTGCACTCTAGTTTTCCATTTTGAAAATCACTGTATTTCAGAATTTGTTTGAACAGTGAAATATGATATAAAAAGTAAATAAAAAAATTATAAAAAAAGAGGATAAGTTGCACAGTTGTTCATATGTATTCCTGGTCTGGGTATTTGTCGTACCATAACAATAAGGATAAGTTTTTGACTTAAGTCTGAATTTAATTAGAGTCAAACAATTCTTTAAGTAAATTAGATATAAATGAGTGGTGGCACGATTAGTTATTTGGTTTTCTTTCTACTAAAAAAACAAGTAAATTATAGATAAATACACCAAATAGTATTGTAGCTTGATGGCCAACCGGGGTTGAATTTTAATTTACTTTGGTGTTGTTGGTTTCAAAATTGAATCCTAAGAAGTACATTCAAACGATTAGAGATAAATGCACAAAATTGAAAGAAAAATTTGTGCGTTTGGTGCCTGTCAGCACGCCAAAAGCAAATGCAATAAAAAAAGTTGGTAACAAATCATTGAATTGTCAAAATACAAGGACAATCATGTTGGATATTATTTTAAAATTTTTATTTTTATTTTTATTTTTCAAATGTGGAGGTTTTGCTGGTACAACAAATAATTTTTCTTCTAATAATCGCCTTTTTTTTGTAGATTTAATGAGTAATTGAATGAATTAGAATTTTGGTGACCTGAAATTAAAATTAAGTGTTGTAATGAAATTTCAACATGTTAATGAAATCTTTGTCCAGGTCTTGGCAAATTCCAAACAAGTCTGCCTTTTTTAAATCCTTAATAATTAGAAAAGTCCTTTAGGAACCTAACAATGAAAAAGACCCCATTGAAAATAGTTCCATTTAAATGTCTTTACAAATACATTTTCTTTTAAAATTAAATTGGTAAATTATAGGAAATAGCTACTTTTAAAAAGAATGTTAAGAGATTGTCTAAAACTATTTAAACTTAGAATGAGTGTCTAAATTTTAATCCTGGGATGAGAGATAAAAAAAAACAGCCCTATAATACCCTCATCCTATTTATGTCGGTTACATATTAAATTTATATATATAAAAAAAAGTCTCCACCCACTAAATAAGGAGTAAATAACTTCTCTAACAACCTATAAAAAAAAAAAAAAAAAAAAAGATCTTTTGAACTTTTAGATTTAAGTCGATATATATAGTAAAACATTTGTAAGTGCTTATTAGATTGAACTAATAAATAAATAATAATAATAATTACTTATTAGATCCCCACTTAAACATTAAACAATACACTTTGATATAGTGATATTTTCTTAATTACTCTCTATTACTTTTTATTGTTGAACATATCCTTAGATCTTTTAGATCATCTAATTTAATAAAAGAAAATTGATATATTTTATTAAAAATAATATAATTCAAATCTCGTTTGCAATTTTCACACTCCCATGAGTTTAGGAATTTTTTTTTATTTAAAAAGTGAAAAACTTATAGATATTCTAGAACTTACGACAAAAAGGTTGTTTAAAAGAATTTTGTGGAGGCAAGGAGTAGTATCATTGAATCTGGGAGAGAGCATCATGCTTAATCTTCTCATAGTTCAGGTGCACATCGCAGTTGATCTGTTCATTATGTTTGTGAGGCTTGCAATTTGGGAGTTTGGCAATCATTCGCAGTTGATCTGTTCATTATGTTTGTGAGGCTTGCAATTTGGGAGTTTGGCAATCATGGATGGATGTTAATAAGCTCATTATGTTTGTGAGGCTTGCAATTGGGAGTTTGACAATCATGGATGGATGTTACACCTATCACAATCGTGTTTAATGAGGCTAAGGTAAGAGAGATGTATTTAAATTACAAGATAATCATGTTGAAGTCACTCAGACCGCGATTATCTCCCAAAGAACATCTTAAAAACCCCGACTTAGGGGCGTTGATGGTTGTTATGCCTATCCAATTGGAGCATCTTAGCTTCATTTTGGTAATGGCCAAGGCTCTGAAGGCTAATTTTCTTAGGAGATTAGGCTTTGTTATCGTTTTTCTCCATTTGTGTGATCATACTCCGACCTGTGGAGACGGATCAATTTGTGGTCCCATGCTGTGGGAGTTCTGGTTGTTTCTGGTTTCGGCTTGTTGGTAATGAAGTTATGTTTTATTTTCAAAAAAAAAAAAAAAAAAAAAGTCACTCAGACAACCATATCACAACTCATATCATTCATTCCATTATGGATGAAAATTCTAAACTTTTTTTAAAAATATTTTCTTATGTATATTCCATAATATTTTCTTCTCGAATGTTTGAATCAACTACTTCCTATCTAAATTGTATTATCACATCATTTAGTTCACACACCATTGATCTCATTCTTTCTATCAATTTTGTGTACTCAAATCTATCCACCAATGTTGTGTACTCTTACAACCTACATTCTTTCTAATTTTACGGAGTTTCAAGTGGAACCAATGTTATCTACGAATACACACCCACATGTTTAACATGCATTTTCGTTGTACATTCCAACAAAAGTTATGACATGTACTCTGTTGCTTATTAAATTAAGATGTGTACACTTTTTTTTGCTTTTTAAATTAAGATGTGTACACTTGTGTACCATTGTTCTTGCTTTGTTTTTCATATTTCAAAATAAAATTTGTAAGAACAAAATGTGAGAGTTTAAATATTTTTTAATTAACTTGAAAATTTAGATCTTTTATTTAAATATTTAAATTTTTATGGGTGGTTAGGAATAATCTAAAATCAATTTTAATAATTCACATAAATTAAAAATATTAATAAGGGCACAATAGTCAATTATAATATAATTAATTATTTATAGAAAATCAGATTTAGATATTCATTTAAAGTCTTTAAAATAGTAGATATTTACTTAATTATTATCTAAAAAAATAGACATTTTCCTAGTTTTCTCTTTAAAATTCTAGACTTTGGTCCATGGTCCATGGCCCAACTTTAAAGAATGGATTAGGCTTTCAGTTTAAAATTTTTCTAATTTTATCATTCAATTTTAGATTAAAATACTAACGTGCTTCTTAATTAATCTTTTAATGAAAAAAAAATTAATCATTTTTCCATCGTGATAATCCATGAAATGAGGGTTTCTTTTTTCATTCCAACAATGATGGGAGGATTTGAAATTTGGAGGCATAGCTTCTTCATTTTTTTAGTTCATAACTTTTTTTTAAATATAAGTTGAAGGGAGGAATCATAAACCCCACAAAAATGTTATTAATGCATTGTCAAGAAAATTTGTAAAAAATTAATTCTTAGGTAAATGACCATTATAAATTAAATTCATCACTTTAAATATCTCAAGATTCTCTTTGACCACTGAGTTACTCCATAATTGATTAATTTAAGTCAATCTTTTTATCCAACAATTTTTTAAGGAGATTTAATCTCTCGGCTATCTTGTAATTTAGGTTTAATCTCTCGATTAAACTATGCATGGTTAGCAAAAGCAAATTCATTTTATTTATTAAACGACTTAAAACATAAGAGTTAGATTTAGAAATTGAAATAGAATAAGTAAGAAAATATTGTAGAAATTAAAAGAAAAGAAATAAGATCTTTGTATGGGTTTAGAAAATTAGGCAGAAATCTTTTTTTTTTAAAGATAAAAGCATAAAACATGTTTTAGTACTATGTGCGTCGCTTTGTTTTATGTATTTTAACTGTTTAGTCATTTTAGATTTTTTTTTTTTTTTTTTTACAACCAGCTCTTAATCTAATATAACAATAATATTTAAAATCAATAGATTTAAACATATAATCTCTCAATAAAAAATACATATCAATCATTATTGAACTAAATTATTTTCACAATTGATTTTAGACTATAAAAAAGAGGTCCATTGATACGCATACACAGATTGAAATCCTCTAAATTTCAAATAATTTATTTATTTAAAAAAAAATGAAAATGAAAGGGTTAGGCCAAAATTAAGAGAGACCATTAATTGGAAGGATTGAAGCAGTCAATGGTGAGTGATAAAAAGTCGTTGATTTTCCGTTGTTTCATTCAACTTTTAAACTTGTGGAAGTCGAAAGTCAAATTCTGGTAGCTGCTTTGCCTCGGTAATTTTACCAAACTCCCCCTTTACATTTATTGCTAATTACGTTTATAATTAAACTCAATTTATTCCCTTTCATTGAATTGAATTAATCAACTCTTTTGTTTAATATATATAATAAACCTCCCTAAGTAAACAATTACCATTGACCCGAAAATTTCAGACAGGCAGGGTGGACTTGTAACTCCATTAAACGTTGCCGTTTCACACTCCTTATGTCGGAAACAGAGATCCAGAAAGTTTGGCATCCAGCCATTTATTTAATTTGCTGCACTTTTTAAACATATATCTTTTTGTTTCTAGTTTAATTAACCTAATCTCTTTCTTTTTTTTAATGGAACAATACTGCTCTAACATATATATATATATATATATATATATATATATATATATGAATCTCCATAATAAAAATGCTTGTCAATTTTGTATTTTTATTAAAAATATTCATTTTTCTAAGTTTAAATTTGTGACTTCTTGGTAGAAAATAAATATCAATTAAAGTTGAATTAAGCCTATTTTAATATTTTAAAATAGACATAATCTTTTAGAAGCTGTAATCTATTATTTTGAACTTCATAAACCCTTCATAATATTGAAAAACAAAAATGAAGAATTGTTGAAACTACATTCCATCATTTCAAAACACTGATTCTATCGAATGGATTAGTAACTCAATAATTTAGGTTATGTTTGATAACCATTTTATTTTTCATTTTTTGTTTATGAAATTTAAGTCTACAACAACTACTTTACTATACATTTTTTCTTATTTGAATATCTTCATCTTACCTATATTTTAATAAACAAAACCAAAATTAGTAAACAAAAAAAAGTAGCTTTCAAAAACTTATTTATATTTTTGAAATTTGGTTAGTATTCTCCTACTTTCTTAAGAAAAGATGAATACATTGTAGGAAAGATAGAGCACATGCTAGGAAACTTGAATAGAAATAGCCTTAAATTTCATAAACAAAAAACAAAATAGTTATTAAACGAGAGCCTTATTTTTTTTTTGTTGTAAATCACTTCAGCACCAACATCATAAATTCGATCCTAAAAATTGATATTTGTCTAGTTCTCGCTCATGTGTACTAAAAAAAAATCAAGACACTAATTCTTCAAGTTTAATGGTTTGTTTTGTTTTTATTTTAAACTAATTTATTAATTTTGAATTAAATAATCTATTCATGGGTAATCCGTTTTTAAAATATCAATTAAAATGTTGTAACTACAAAATTTTATAGGCAATGTCAAATTTTAAGAATACTTTTTTTAATTGATTACAAAAGACCACTTGCAGTTGCATTCTTATAATTCAAACCAGCTCTACTATAATTTGAACATTACAATATTTCAAAAGAAAAATAACAATAATTACATCCATTTCTTCTTCTTTTTCTAAGTATACAAATTGTCCTCTTCATTCTAGTCTACTTTCACCACAAATTCTTTGGATTTCTTATCCTCAACTCATAACTCCAAGGACAAAAGACAAATTTCATTTTTATTTCCAATAACTAAACTCATAAATCCAAAGATTCCAACAATTAATTTTCATTTTCATTTCATTTATTTTTTCCCTTTCTTGAACATTTCTTTTTAAAATCACATAAAAACATAAATCTAAAAAAAAAAAAAACGGCAATACAACAAATACATACCATCCATAATTTTCATTTTCCAAATCTAACCCTGCGATTCACCGGCGTTCTTCTCCTCCAACAAGCGGCCAGCTTCCGCATCCACCGCCGCGGGCTTCTTCAACGATTCCTTAGCCTTCAAGGCCTGCAACTTGGAATGATTATAATACGCAACGCCCAAAAACGCAAGCCCATACCCAAACAAATTAACCACCGTCACTGTATCCTTAATCACCGACCACGAAAACGCAATCAACAACCAATCCTTGACAACGCCGGCGACATTCATCGTCAACGCCGACGTCTTCCCGACAAGCAAAAACACGGCCAGATTCAACGCGAACGCACAAATCGAATTCGTCCCGAAAACCCAAAAATCAAATCGAAAATCAGAGGAGTCTCTCAAAATGGGAAACTCCACGAAAACCCAGGGCACCAAGAGGAAGACGAAACAGCAGGGGGCAACATAGTAGAGAGACGTAATGGGGTTAAGAGAAATCCCTTTGGAGGTGAGCAGAATCTGAATCATAACGAGCCTGGTGGCCTCGAAGGCGACGGCGCCCAATTGGAGGAAGACCCCCCAGGCGTTGAATTGGGCCTCGCCGTAGGCGGCGACGGCGACGCCGAAGGAGATGGAGAGCATGTTGAAAAGGGTTTTGGAGTGGAAGGGCTCTTTCTTGAAGAGCAGGGCGATGGAGTAGACGGCGACGGGCATGAGGGCTTTGAGCATCTGGATGAAGGAGACGGAGAGGAAGATGTAGGCGGAGTTGGAGAGCCAGAGGGAGAAGGCGTAGAGGAATCCGATGGGGAGGACGGAGGAGATGTACAGCTCTTTCGACATTGAAACCGGCTCGACCAGCTTCAAGATTCGGACGATGGCGAAGGCCACGGCGGAGCAGAACCCCATGTGGATCATGGTTAGGGAGATCGGGAACGGCCAGTTGTAGAGCTTTTTGTCCAGGATGAACTTGTTGAACACGATCACCGTGAAGCTTAGGAAGATCCATATGGCCACGTACGCGTACGAGACCAGGATTTTTTTCACTACGCTTTCGCTCAGAGCGCCGCCTTTCCCCATGGTCGCCGGCGATGGGAGCTTGCGGCGGCGGCGGAGAACAGGGGAGGAGGAGATTTGGGTGGAGCTCAGACTTTTTCTTTTTTCTTTAATATATATAGGGAAAGAATTGAATTGGGGTTGAATTACCTATTTGGTCATTCTTAACGGCATATGCCTTTTTCTCATTAAACAAATTCAACATTGAGGGAGTTTCATCCCCACACCTCTCTCAACTATTTAAGTTATGTTAGCGTAGGTAGATTATATTGTTGTATTTTGATTATTCTAATTAGAGGTGTTCATACATTACCCGAAAATTGATCTGATTGACCAAACCAACCGAATTATGATCGGTCGGTCCGTTTTCAAGCTTGGATTGGTCGGTGTCAGTTACAAAACTGGTTAACCGAAAAAAATTCACTTAAGTCGGTCAATTACCTGCAAATTTCCTTTATAAAATATTGATATCTTTAAATAATTAAATATATTTGTTATCAAATTAACTTAAATTTTTATGTATTTCTGAAAAATTATTATGTACATTCATTTTTTAAAATTACTTCTCAAATTTTCATTATAAAATTTTTGTAATAAAAAAATAAGAAAATCGATAGATCAGTCGTGTCAATTTTTACCAAAAATCGACACCAACCGACCAATGAACACACCCTAATTCTAATGGTAAGAAATTATGACTTTCTTTTTTAATTTAAATTAAGTTGGAGTTGTAAACCCATCAGTACCATTACAGTAAGAGGAGAGTCAAGTAACTATTTATATAGCCAAAGAAATGAATTGGATTATCACCCATTAATCAAACTACATGTCACCAAACTCTTTTAGTAAAAAAAATTATAAATTTATTATATCGGTTTGGGCTATATATTTAGGGTAAGAAATTTATTGTAAATAAAAAATTTTAAGATCTCAGTTTTAATTATATCAGACTCTTTGAAAATATTTTATAAGTCAAAATTAATTGAAAATAATTTATTGGAATGAAACTATTAATTTTATTTAATTCAAAACCACTAATTTTACATAATTAATAAGTTTTTTTTCATATATATATATATATATATATATATTTCTAAAATTTTGGCATCCATACAAAATTGAAAATCTTCAAATAATTTAATTTTTTCCATTTGTTAAATTTCATGTTTATAAAAGTATTGTTATAATTACAATGACTCATTACGAACGAACACAATAGCAAATAGAAATAAGTTTGTTCGATTTTGGTCCCTAAACTTTCAAATGTTCATTTTTAGTCCCTTGACTTTGTAGTTTGTTTAATTTTAGTCCCTTGACTTTGCTATTTATCCAATTTTGGTCCCTCGACTTTCAAATGTCCAAATTTAGTCCCTACACTTTCAAAAATGATCCTTTCGTCAAATAAATTTTTTTCTCACTCCTAAATTATTTTCTCTCTCTTTCATCTTTCATCATTTTTCCTTCTAAAAGTTTTATCTCTCTTAAATCGATCTCTCTAATCCTTTTCTCTTCTTTTTTTTTCTCTTATTCTCTCCTTAATCCATCTCATCAAATTATTTAACATGAGATAATTTTTCTAAATAATAATTTTTCTACTTTGATTTGTCACTTTTTTGTTTTATAAAATTCATAGTCTACCATGGAACAAAAAAGAAAAAGAAAGAAAATAAAGAAGAAAAAAAAAGAAAAGAAAAGAGGGGAAGAGAGGTAAAATTTTTAAAGAGAGAAATTATGAAAGATGAAAGAGAGATAAAATAATTTAAGAGTGATAAAAAATTCATTTGACCAAAAGACAATTTTTGAATTTTTTTTATAGTCTAAGGACCAAATTTGAAAACATTTGAAAGTTGAGCGACAAAAATTGGACATTTAAAATTCGACGGATCAAAATAGAACAAATCCTAAAATCGAGGGAACAAAATGGTATTTTAACGTAGAAATAAAAATTGAAGAATAAAAAACTAAATGGAGAGTCCGCAACATATGACTTTAAAGTCAATTATAAAGACAAAAGGGGTGAAGGCTTTTGCGTAGGGTTGGGGAAGGAAAACGATCGGCCCTTTCATACCATTCTAGTGGCGGCCAATTGATTTAAATATTTCTTTTCTTATATTTTACATAAGAAGACAAATTAATATAATAATACATATGATTTTCAATCAATTCTCAAATCCATTATTTACTACACACTGAATCATGGATATCAAATTCTATAGTACGTTTCGAGCCAATTGAGAAGTGTATTTATTGACATGCTCATTAAACAGATGTCATATTTTATATTTACTTGGTAATGAGTTAGTACCTTATCATATTTACATTATTAATGTAAAACAAAAAAAAATCATTTAAAAATTGAGTTACCTATTACAGGAATACTATATTTATTTATTTATTTATTGATAGTCAAGTATATAGTAGAACTGCATAATGCATTCTAATCCTAATGAAAAGTATATTTGGTTATCACAGTCTCAAAATAGCGAACTAAATTTCCTAAATTATGAAGCATGAGATTACGAAATACACTTTGATCAAAAGTTGATTTGTATAGGTTGGTGATAGGTCAAGTGTCAAGCTTTATTTTATAAAATTAAATTGATTTAAAATGGCCAAAATTCATTGACTAGAAGCAAGTTTTTTTGAGATTACAACAATTGGGGATGGGGGGACTCGAACCCAAGACCTCTGATCATTGGGCCTACTCTAGTGCCGCTGAGCAACTGCTCATATTGACATGGCTCCATTTATGTTACATGTATAGTTTCTTACCCACTACTGAATATGAATATATACTATAAACCATTTTTTCTCCACTTCTTTGTGTTACATGCCAGCTGTCCCAATTTTTTTTTTCCCTTCTTGGATCTGCATAAAATTTGATTTAGTTTGTAGTGTTTCAGTATTTGAGTATTTTTTTCAATTGAGTCTTTACTTTAATCCTTTGAAGTGTTTAATACTTTTAATTTAGTCTCAATATTGATGAATATTAAAATTGATTGATGATTACTTTTTTTGGCATCATACATAATGAATTGGTTGATTTTAAAGGAAGATAACAAAAAAGCCAGTTTACGGAAGAGAATTCAAAATCTATACCAAATTCTTAGAAATTTGTAAAAGAATTAAAAACTTTCTTCTCTTAATGGAATGTTTTTGTCTATTTTTTTTTTATTAAAAAATAATATAGGTAGGAAATATGAACTAGTAACTTCTAATTGTACAAACTGAATGGACACTTACTTCTTTTAGCAAATATATATTTTTTTCATTAATCAAACTTAACATTTATTCTTTTATATCAAATACATTTATTAATATACATTTCGGACCAAGAGGTACGAATTTGTGACTAAATTGACTTTTTTTTTTTAAATAGGCAAAAAATTATCTCGTGATCTTTTAAATTATTGACACATATTTATATATCGATTAAAGTCTTACCATTGATAACTATATTTAACCGGGTATATATACCGATGTTAGATGTTTTTCTAATTTCTTTGAATTGAAATTCCTTTTATAATACGTAAAATAAAAAAGGCCGTTTCATAAAACTATTATAATATTCATATATATCTTTAACATATCTAATTAAATTATATAATTCGAATAAATTTATGTCTATAAAATATAACAATAATGTTATCATGCAATGCACGTATTACCAAAATAAATTAAATAAATATTTTAAGAACGTGATTGCCTCTTCAAATTTGTCGGTGCTTCACAAAGCATTACTAGGAGAATCTTCTGAGGAAAAAAATAATGTTTTTTTTTTTTTGGAGCATTAGGATATATTATTTGTGGAATTCAACAAACATTATATGGTATAAGATTATATCTATAAAACAATCGGTTAGGACAGAATAATCTACATTTACTTATAAACGTTTGTGGAATCTCTCCTTCTTTTTCCTTTTTTTTTGTGGATTCTCAACCTTCAAAAATATAGTTTAATGTGAATTTAGTTTTAACAATTATTAACGTGCAGTTTTGATCTCGAGCATATTTGACTTATAATTTGAATTTATATCATTCAAAATTTAAAAAGTGCATACTAATATTTTGTCAAAATAGACATTTATGATTATTTCATTTATTTTAACTATAATTTTCTAAACAATGCATACACTATTTAACTCTTAGATTAAAATATGATTTCGGCAATAATTAAGAACTTTGTTGCTTTCATTTTCTGATTTCTGCTTTTATATATATATATATATAATTTGAGATATCAGACCATTTATTTTTAGATTATTTTTTTTCTTATTTAACTCAACAATATTTTGGGTAGATATTTGAATCTCTTCTTCTTTTTTTTCAGTTTATAATGATTGGAGTGGAGAATTCGGGCATATGACTGATATACAATTCCTGATGTTGAGTGCCACTACTCTTATCGGCTAAAACTGTATAATTAGACCATATAAAATATATAAATAATGTATTATGTTTTTTTATATCATTAACGGTTTACCTCCAAAAAAAATTTTGACTACTTGAGCCACTTAAATAATGTATTATGCATTATTGATATGAGATCGTATATTAGGGGTGTTTATCCTTTAGTGGTGACTCTCCACTCCTCGAACTAGGTTTTGTGTTTGTTATACCGTTTTTAAAGGTAAATTTTTGTTTTGTATGAATGATTAATTTGTTTGGTGTGTGTTCAATTTTTACTTGAAAATACATAATAATTTTTGGGTTACTATATAAACTTGGCTCCTCAACATTAATCATTATATTAAACTGAATTCTTTAATGTTAACACACCACTGTATCTCTTTAAAAAAAAACACACAATTTACACGCCATTGTACTTACATACTAATTTGCATTTGAAAATATTTTGCAATAGAAGCGTTTGTAGTCCAACGGTTAGGATAATTGCCTTCCAAGCAATAGACCCGGGTTCGACTCCCGGCAAACGCACATTTTTTTTTCATCTTTATATCCTCTCTCAAAAAAAAAAAATCGAACTCAAAATTAAAAGCTTTACTTGTAAATTGAAATTTAGTGTCTGAAGGAAAAAAAAAACCTGAAAATGATCGGATGGAATTTCAAGAAATACTTTTTAATTGCTTGATTTTTTTGGATGTACATAAATTTTCTATTTTTTTGATTTAGTTCAACTACTTTCTATAAATTGAAAAAAAAATTACACTGTACTTTGAAAAAGTATTTACTCCTCCCCAAAGAAAAAAGAAGACCAAAGAAAATGTAAAGTTCTAGTTTTATCCCGTAATTAAATAAAACCTAACTAACCTAATTCTTTCTTCTTTTTTGGACATGAACTAACCAATTTCTAACTTTATTGCGAGACTGGAAATAGTAAACATTAACCACCATGTTAAGTTTATTGCAAACAAAACAACTAACTAAAAACCACTTGTATTTCAACACAAGAGGGACCAACAAACCACAAACCACAAACCGTAACAACTACTCTCAAATAATATGAGAGTCAAATATTGATTTTCGAACTCTTACAAATTGCATTCGAACTAAATATTTTTTAGGACTTATTAAATGGTACTAAAATATATACACCTAAAATTTGGATTATTTTCAGTTATCATCTATACTTTTTACTTTTTTAGATCATGAAAAATTACACCAAAAAAAAATTAATGATCAAGAGTACAGAAAATGATCATTTTATATGTCAGAGTTATTTTCATTATTTTTAATAAAGGAAAACATTCTTTTGAATCATAAAGGAAAAAAAAACAACTAAACCATGTTTCAAAATCTATCCCATCATCTGTTAAATATTGCTACCCAAAAATTTACTTAAAAAATGAATATTCCCACAAAGCTGTCTAGAAGAGATTATACTCTAAATATATTATTTGATCAATTACAAAGACCAAACTTCATTAGAACGTTCATCATCAATGTTCATACCAACCAGCTTAAAATAGTTCAAGCTAAATCACGTTAACTTGAATATAATACAATGTTAATAAACAGTTAACAACTTTTTGAAATATGAACCAAAAATCAAAACATAATCCATATTTAATAACAAATATGAAACATAATCTATATTTTTATGAAAAAGGTACAGAATGAAACAACTAAATGAATCAACCATTAGATGGTAATTCTTAACCATTACATGCAAGGTTTGAAAACTACGAAGATGCAGATTTAATAAATAGTTTCACATGCATTCAATAGTATGAAACTTTACACTCAATCGTTAAACCCTATAAATATTTCTTTTTTTTATAAAACTAAGTGTTACCACGACCATCCCTAAGCCAAACACCTGATGACATTAAAAGAGTAATGTCATAAGTGAGTCTCAAACCTAGGACCTTGAATAAAACGTACCTTCAAAGCCCAAGTCTTCAACCGCTATGTCACCCCTCAAGGACGTTAAACCCTATAGACATTGGGTTATATACCATAGTTACATAAACAAGTTCGGCCTCATATTTGCAATAAAAACAAAATGATAACCAAGTTCAACATCCCATAAACATCAATTAAAAAGCAACGAATACGAACAGAGCTTATAGAATCAAGTACAAGGCTAAAATTACAAGTTAGCCTAACAGAACATGAATAGATAATCTAATTCGCTACATTTCATTCCCAAAACTTGATATACTTTCATCAATGCGTACTAAAAACTCTAGAAAAATCCACATCAAAATTACTTGCATAAAACTAAGAGAACGCAATGTAGCTATGGGAACTAGTGAAATAAGTTCACATAACGAGTCTGATAAAGACACTGCAAACACTACCGACAGTCTTAACCGTAATTGTTAGTCTTGCAGAGAAAGGGGTATCTAAAGTATTACATTTCGATCATTCGTGATTCAGAATAAAATGCATAAAGAGACTCACCATGCAACACAGCCCCCCAGCAATTAAAATACAATTAACTCCAATGGTATAGCATATACCACCACATTTTGAGCGTCCATTATCCTCGCATCCAAAGTGCAGTGGCTTCCATCCATTTGTAGTCCGAATCCAAATCAAACAACAATGACATGTCAACCACCCCCGCCACAACCCAGGTAGCCGATATTCTATGCCGAAGATCTCTAATATCTACGATGGCACTGCAATCAACAAAATCAAAATATTGTCATCTTATTCATATGAATGATGGATAATGCTAAATGGCATTTATTTCTAATGTGGAAACTTCGCAATAGCCAAACTCTTGGTTACAAGGTTCATATCCCTCAAATGTTGTCGATTAAAAAATACATGGCAGTATAAACTTCTTGACGACCTGACTTGATCAAAATAAATTATATTAAAGCAGGTGAATCTTCCAGGAGTTGCAACATGGCAGACGATAAAATACAACTCAGTGGACATCAGATAGAAGGATGAATGACAGATCCAAACGTCAAAATGTTTCTTCTTTCAACCATAAGTTGAGATTTAGCATTTAAAAACAGCTTCGACTGATTGACAACGAGATGAAAGAAATATACGAAAATATGATTACCCATATAAAAAAAAACACACACACAACTTTACGAGCAAAAAATTACAAAAGCCTGCAAGAATTTCTAAGAGATGGAGAAAGAAGGAAAGCTAAATGATGATATAATCAAATAGTATGAATCTTATCCAAAAAGATGATAAAATAGTATAGAAGGACGGTTGAAACAGTACTAGAGTTTATAAAAGAAAATAATCGCAATAAGAAAAGGAGACAAGAAAACCTACTGTATGTTTTTGTATCAATCTGCTCTGGAAGCTCCTTGATATCCACTTCAAACCTTTCTTGAACCTGCAATAAACAAAGACTAATAAGAAAACCCGTCTAATGGTCACACAAAATAACAAACAGAAATTACATACATTGTTGAGAACATCAGAATCAGCTGCAGATGATACAAAAGTAATAGCAAGCCCTTTGGTGCCAAATCTACCAGCTCTGCCAACCTGTATGATATTTGAATGAAGACCAGTTATGAACACTCAGGAAGCCCACTGTAGATGGTACAATGTGAATCAAAATAAGTAGGAATGGATCCACTTTACCCTGTGCAGATAAGTATCAGCAGAATCTGGCATGTCATAGTTGATGACAATGTTTACACGTTCAATGTCAATTCCTCGACCAACCAAATCTGTAGCCACAAGAATTCGCTTGTGTCCTTCCTTAAAACCTTTGTATCGAGTCAACCTGACACATCATCTTTCCATATTAGTTATTAATCGCAAAGAAAGATCAGCCACCTTCAAAATTAAAGTCTAAAAATAAAATGGGAAATTCCGTAACTTCCTACCAAAAAACATGAACAAAGAACACCTTGAAGGAAAAATAGATCAAGATAATCCAAATTTTAAAATAAAAAATAAGAGAAGGAGACGGATAAACAATAAAATTTCAAAAAAAATAAATACTGAAGTAACTATACCATAGCTAACCTCTTATGAAGAACAAAATCTAGCATGCTATTGACCGTTAGTAGTAACATTAATAAGAAAAATTAAATCACTTAGGAAAAATTTTGAAGAACAATGTCAGACTTACCTCTCTTCCTGAGACATGCCAGAGTGGATGCATATTGAGGGAAAGTTACACTCCACCAACAACTTATCCAGCTCAGCTGCCCTACTAACACTTTTAACAAAAATAACCACTTGATTGAAGTCCAACGCATCAAGGAGGTCGTTCAACTTACGGTTCTTCTCCATCTCACTCAATTTGATATAGTGCTGAATTTACAAAACAAATGTTACGAAAATTAAAACAGCCCTACAATTAAAACAATGTTAATTGTTAGCAACCATGTACCTGAACAAGACCATGTAATGTCAACTTTGCCTCGTCGTCTACATATATTTCCATTGGCTGAAAGGAACAAACGTCACAGTAAATTATAATACATCCTCAAGATGTAGGAAATAAAAGGGCATGTGCACCCCATGGATCAAGATTGTGGTCCAACTGTTCTGCCTCCTTTCACAGTTACTACTATAGTCATCAAGAAATGCTGCAGATGAAGACTACTACTCTAATACACAAAACTGATTAGGACCCTTTTTTTGTCCCCCAAGTCTTGGTTTCCCCTAACCCGCACAGTTGAAAGATGGAACCAGACCTCACTAAAAGTATAACGTGTGATGCACAATAGAAGAGGAAAAGGAAAGAAGTGTGACTTAAACCACAAACTACTACTTCAGAACTCAAATAACAGCATCACTGACTAACATCCCTCCTATTAGTAAATCCCTTAACCGGCTGTAGGTGATGGCAGATAAAATATAGAACTAAACACACCCCTCATCTAAACTCTAGGACAGAAATATAAAAGGGGAAAAATTATAAATTCAAGGTTTACTAGCTGTGGGACATTACATCTTGCATAAACTTCTTGCAAACTGGGCGGATTTCTTTGCTGAGTGTTGCAGAAAACATCATAACTTGTTTGTCATGAGGCGTCATCTTGAAGATTTCCTGTACATCCCTCCGCATATCTGCAGTGCACACATGTAGAGAATATGATAAGAAGCTATACCAGTGCCAAACTACAAATATATTAAAACATAACCCATGGGCCATGAGACATAAAAGCACCAGGCCAAAGTCAACAATTAAAGAAACTGGGAAGAACACAATATAAAGTCGAGAATCTAATAGAAATTTAAAGAAAAAATAATTAAATTTTTACAAGAGAAAATATACCGAGTGACTCTAGCATCTTGTCACATTCATCCAAGATAAAATGTCGCACATTCTTCAAGGATAGGTCCTTTTCTCTTGACAATGCCAATATCCTTCCGGGTGTTCCAACAACAATATGAGGGCATTCATTTTTCAGAAGATCTTTATGAATTTTAATATTCACCCCACCATAGAAGACAGCAACCTTCAGATCGGTTAGATAAGTGCTGAACCTTTCAAACTCATGGCAGATCTACAATGTGTATAAAAATACGTTAGGAGCTAGATAGAAGAATCATTAAAAAATTATTTCTATATATGCTTCAAAATCATTCAGGCTAAAGAAGAAAAGCAGCATATCAACACACCTGGTATGCAAGCTCCCTTGTATGGCACAGGACAAGGGCAGAAACTTGACCAGCAATAGGGTCAATCTGCTGCAGTGATGACAGAACAAAAACAGCAGTTTTACCCATACCAGATTTAGCTTGACAAATAACATCCATGCCGAGGATAGCTTGAGGAATACATTCATGTTGCACTGATGAAGCACCAAAGAAAAGGATCGAACCAAATGAATTGTTGGTAAGTAAATTATAACGTCTCCGGTCCTTTTATGTGAAAGGTTTATCAAACCATTTATTGCTCCGAAATCAAGATTATGATATTAATTTATTACCTGCAAACCATTAAACAGCAGATATAAACATTTAAGAGACTGGTAACAAAAGGCAAGTAATTAAGTAACGAGAACATATTATTATTATGAGTGCAGAGAACACATAGAAATGGCATTATCAAGAAATTCAATTATTCCAAATTGATGTGTTAGAGTGAGTTCATCCATGAATTATGTATACTATTCAAGAGAAGTGTCAATAAATTTCTCTCTAGTTAAAACATGCTTATAAATGTAAAGCACGGAAATATGATTGGATGGTAAATTACTAAGGTAGATTGACATAAAATAAATCTGAGGTTGAGAGTCATAGGGGTTCTAGAGGAAATAAAAACTGAACACAGAAAAATAAATGCAGCATGGTAACTGATGAACATTGGTATGTCATAGAGTAACTCTACAAACTCTAAATATGTAGTGCATTTCCATTCGTAAAACATATTGAAGAAACACCCAATTAACTCCATCCTATGTACGACATACATTGTATTTTAGTCCTCTCTCTGCCACAACCAAATAACCAATAATTATGAAAAACAAAATGAAGCAATCAGTTAATGGAGGTTAGTGAACTGCTGCATCAGTACGAAGTAGGTCTTATAGACATATCTTTAAAATAATGTTAATAGAAAAGTTACAACTAATGTGCAGATTCAAATTACATGTCACTTTCACTTGGTCATAGGATCCAACAATTGTGAGTAAAAATTAAGAAATTTGCCTTCAGATGGATGCTCAAATCCGGAGTCCACAATAGCACGGAGAAGCTCTGGCTTCAGTAGAAAGTCTCTGAATCCCGAACTATGAATTCCAACATAACCCCTGAGAACAAAGACAGCGAAAGAAGGTAAGGATCTCAGACAGAAACAACAAATGTAATATCCCATTGGGAAAATAAGCAAACATAAGGTGGTAAAATTCACATTTATGCAATGAGGAAGAATAAATCGTCTCATTTAAGATCACTGCAGCTCAAACAACTACTTAATCCAACCGCCCTTACTCGAAACTAAGACAACCGGTTAGAAATTCTTCCAAATCTAAAAGCTTTGCATAACATGTGTTCAGGGATTATTGGGGCCATGATTTCCCAGACAAGCAATTCATCAATATTCAACCCAGTAAAGAACAAAGTTACATAATTGTGCACAATGAGACTACTACTCACTTCTTTCCTGCTTCGCCGTTGACTTTGGCTCCAACGGAATCTGGGGCCTTCTCTTCCTCTTCCTCGTAGTCGAGGAGCTCTTCCTCATATTCGATGTCCCTTGTTTCTCCCATATCTATCTCTACACATCAAAATCAGAGGACGAATTCAATTTCGTTTCAAGTTCACAGAATTAAATCCAACCCCAGCAATAAAACTAGGGTTTAAACCTGTAAGAAACAGAAATTAGGGCTTTCTTGCAGAGTGATTGAAATTACCTGTTAGGCTGCTATGAACTCAACTCTTAAGAGTTAGGGTTGCGATTACGCAAAGTCTGCAAAGGAAAACTAAGTTAAGAGAAATTGTTGAGACCTGACTTCCAAGAGATCGAGAGCGCAGAGTGGAAGGGCGGAGAGGAAGATTAGGGTTCCTGAGACGCCTTATAAAGGACGGATACTTACACGTATTGCCCAAAATACCCTTGCTGCGTACTTCTATTTACTGTGTCTTATACCGCAACTTGCCGTTTTATCTCGTGACTAATGCGTAAATTAATTATTAAGCTGAATCTACTTTTATTATTATTTTTGGGAAAACTATTTTTTACTCTCTGCCTTTTGTTGGAGTTTTAGTTTGGCGTTATGTTTCCAAATCAAATATTTTCATCATTTGCATTCTAATAATATTCTATTTTAGTATTTAAGTTTTATGTTTAGGATACAATATTTAAGAGTTGGACAATTCGAACTTATGACTCCTAGATCACTAAGTATGCACTGATGTCACTTGAATTATTGCTCGTGTTGGCTATTTTAGTCCTTAAATTAATGGAACTGTTATTTCGGAAAGTTGATTATGATAACAATTAAATTAACTTTAAAATTATAGTTATTATTTTTTTTTTAAAAGGATGTTATAATTATTAATTATTATGATGCTTACATGGATCATATTTGTAAAAAAATAATTAAAATGGAAATTCCATAGACACTTAAACATGTTTTTAATGGTTTTAGTTATAAAAAAATGAAATAATAATAATAATAATAATAAAGTAAATACATCATCTTCTCCATCACTTTCATCTCTTCTATAACGATTGCAAGGATATAGTTGTTTGACATATTTACGTAGTATTTAAGTTAATAACTTATATTGTGTAGGTAAAATTTGAAAATTGCACAAAAAACTCGTTTTGATTACTTGTTATGTAGAAGAGTTACAGTCAAAATCTTGTTTTGATGTAAATTTAAAATGAGTAATTAATAATACACAAAAACGATTAAGAAATAAATTGTTAAAAATAACTTATTTTGATTTGAAAATCATTATGAAAAATGATTTAATTATAAATGAATGATTAAAAATGGATGGGTAGGATGGTTTGAATAGGTTTTGGAAAATGAGTTAATAAATATTAAAACTAATTCCTACCTAAAGCACAAAGCAACTCAATCCGAACGAGTTCCAAAAGTTGGCAGACGATTGTTAATGATTCCTCTTCATAGTATTGGAAAAGGTAAGCTACTCACGTTGAAGGAGATCGGAGAAATGGGAGACCTAAATTTAACGCAGGAGCAGCGTGGCTTTATAGCCCCCAGTTTTTGGATCGTTAACAATCCTCTGCCAATTTTTGGATCCTCTTCGGATTGAGCTGATATTGTGCTCTGTTTTTTTTTTACATTACTATTCTTCGGCAAGAGGTGAGATTGATGGGGAAGATGATGTATTTAATTTATTATTATTACTCCTTTGGTCATTTCTTTTTTTATAACTACAAACATTAAAAAATGACCGAGAGTCAGTGGCGCAGTTGGTTATCTTGTCTGGTGTTAATCCATTTCAAATTGTGACCACCCTGAAAACTAAAAGAGGTAAACACAAGATAGAAAAGATCTAGCACCCCAACCTCAACAAACTTATAGTTGATTTTTAAAAAAGTTAGTGGGGATCTTATATTAGGTTTCAAATGCTTCTTTATTGTATGTTCTAATAAGGGCAAAGAAAACAAATGTTTTAGATCCGACCAGCACTTGAATTCAATCGATAGGAGAGGAAGGGCGGTTCAATTCTAAAAACCCAACTTGTTTCATACAATACTACATGATCCATGGACCAAACTGGCACGTAGGAACTAATAGCTCAATTTTGGAGTAAAAAGCGGTTGCTCATTCTAAAGCCTATTAACAACTTGTCGCACTACTACAAAACAGGGATATGATGATTGCAGAAAAGTATCACAAACACTTTAGATGATACTTTTCTACAATCATTATATCGCACATCATTTAATCGCTTTAGTTGACACTTCTTAATAAGTGTCATTGAAATGTAATAGATGATACTTTTTTACAATCATTGTATCGCACATCATCTATTCTCTTTACATGACACTTTTTAGTAAGTGTCATTGAAATGCTTTAGATGATATTTTTTTATCATCATTATTTTTTATTTGATGACACTAGTTTTTCATCACTAATGAGCAACAGATGACATATAGATCAGTCATTAATACATTATTAACGACACATAAACATTATCAATAAATATTATTTATTGACACTTATTTTTAATCACCAAATAATCAAATGAATATTAATTTTAATCATATACCTTCAATTAATGAAAAATATTTAATATTAGCAAACTACATTTAATGATAATAATATGTGTCAACAAAAGAAAATTTATAGATGACTTAAAATATTTGTAGGCATTTAAACTTAAACAAAAGGACAATAATATTACACTTGTGATAAATGTTCACAAAGTTCTTTACGAAAAAGAAATACAAGTAAATGATGATTCTTGAAGTGTGTTTCTTCACTGCTTCATCCTTTGAGTGAGTTTGTGCAGAACCTAAAAAAATTGAGTTACAAACAAGTAAAAATTGAGTTCCTAAGTATAAGATATGAACTTTCTTACCAATAAGAAAAGAACTTTCAACCATCTGCATTAGAGACAAACCAAAGAAGATATTTATATTTTTTTAAGTATAAGAAACATGTAAATAATGAGCAACAAATTTAATGGGTCTATACCTTCGAAAGTTTGTTAGGGCTTCTTTTCGTTGTAAACTCCACTTGATATTTCAAACTCTGCCAAAGTCTCATGAATTAGAGGATAGAAAGGTAGTGAAACAATTAAGAAAACATAAGAAATAGATTTTTAAAAAGAGAGAGAGAGAAGAGAAAGATAGAAAGTTTTGCTTATCTATAATCACTACTACAAAACTGGGAAAAGATAGAAGGAATACCATTCGAAAATTCGATGAACACTAGTTTGAAATTTACCTCTTTTGCAACTTAAGCTCTACAACCTACTTAAGGCTAGTTAGAATCAATAAGCAAATAATACTTATAAAAAAAGGTTAAAATTAAAAAAATGTATGGAAGAAGCGAACATTCACAATAAAGAAGAATCAAAAGAGGGTAGTACTTTCAATCTACAAGTAAACAAGGGAAACATATAATTAGTAAAAGTTTAACAAAATACATAGATACACAAAGAAAGACATTAGTCAGGCTTTAAATAAATAAATAAAAAATGTAAGAGAAAAATAATATCACCGCACTTAAGAGTTAAGAGTTATCAGAGCTGAATGAAGAAAAAACTCCACAAAATGGAAAGAAAATGTAACATCACATCAAGTTAAAATCCATAAATTAGTGTGCAGCGCGCATAACTTGGAATAACTTGGAATAAGAAGTCAAGTCTTATATCAAACAATTAAGCTTAAAAAAAAAAATCACTTCGAACCTCTCCACTTTGACTTGTCCCCCTGCAAAAAGCCAAAACATTGGAAGACTCACAAAACCAAATCACAGTAAGTACAAAGTTCACTTATGTACAAAGTTAAAAGACTAAAAATAAAAAACCAAAAAAAATGAAAGTGCAAAACTAACAACTAGTAGTTGGTGACAAAAAACTTAAACCTATTTCTTTCTTCATATTATCCTTCCTCGCCATTACAGCAGCCGAACACCTACCTCAAAATATTATAGACAAGAGTAATACTTACCTAATGGCTTACCACCATTTTGCAATAATTAAAAAGCAACAATTGCAAAGATAACTACTACAAGAAGTCTAGGTATTGAGAAACAACTCTTTAAAATTATAGCTATAAACATAATAATCAAAATTACTCACAAGCTTGGAAATCACAAAATGTTGACAAACAGAAGATACAATAAGTAAAAGTAATAAATAAGTCTTTTGTACCCTGGAAAAAATGGATAATAAGATACAATAATGATAGTTAGAAAGAAAGTATAGTAATGTATCATAAAAGATAGACACGAATGGGGGAGAAAATAATACATTCACAGGTTTGAAGGTTTGAACTAGTTGTGTGATTTTGTATGAAATTTTGCCAAGTTGATAGCATCCTTATACCATTTGTCCTTCAAAAATTTAAAAAGAAGATTTAGTAAAGAACAAGAACTATGGGTGCTATAGATTGAATTGAGTAAAGAACCTATAAAATATGGATTAGTCATATATATCTTCAAGAAATATTGACTGTGTTTCCTTCTTTTGCTTTTTAAACTCTAACATTGTGATTCAAGAATTTGTCTTCATTTGCCTTAAGCTTTCAATAACATGAAGAAATAATCTAGAGTATTAAACTTTCAAACTTGTAAGAAAAAATAATCTCTTCTTTACACCTAATAAACCATGCAACAATGACTTTTCTTTCCAAATGTACTCATATAATAGTGAAACATTTACCAACATTTAACCTAAATGGGCATTATGTTGAGACCTTGCTGTCAATTTGACAAACATGTGATGTGCAAGAAGTTGTTGTTTAGGTGTTGATGGAGGTGATGAACCAATCTGCAAAGACATTGGAGTTGAGAAGCAAAATAAATCATTTATCTTCCACACTTGGTAAGTAAAATACTAACACTAAAAAAAAATTAAAAAAAATTAATCAACAAGTTTAAACATTTCCACGTAAGACCGATGTAAGAAAATAATAGAATTATAAAAAAAAAATTAAAAAAGATTACGAAACTCAAAAATCATGCAAACCACGATCAAAGGATTTCGGGTCCTTATCAATCTATTATACATATATGAAAGTAAGAACAAAAGCACAAATTGAAATTATCGCACTCCTACAAGAAAGAAAAATTCAATAATCACCTCAATAATCACATTTAATATCCACAAATCAGCCAGTAACAATCAATCCAACTTAATAGTCCCACAATATCGGCTTAAAAAATTACACAAAACTTGGATGCAACTCGGTTGTCCAGGACTTGGCGAAACACAAAATAAAATCAAAACTATAACACAACACCTCGAGGTTCAACCAAAACAACGCTTCACAAGACACCTATAAAAGAACTCGTCATCAATTCAACCAACCCAAATGATTAATCAACTATACAACAACACAGAGATTGAAATTCTTACCCACAAGCTGAAACAGGAATAAACCAGCCAAATTTGCACGTGCTAGGCTGTAGGCGGATCTGGCAGAACGAGCAAGGAACAAGATGGTCGTGCGCACGCGGAAATGATGACACCTGCTGTCGTTGTCTTCCATTGACGACATGGCGAGCGCTCGAACACGCAATTGTGCATCAAGGCATGGATAGACGAAAATAGCACGTTTGGACGAAGGCGAGGCGCGGCTGCAGACGAGGCGAGACAAGTGTCATCGAGCGTGGCTGTGGCGAGGTGGGTTGCGCGGCACGGGTGTGGACGGAGGAGCTGCGACGGGCGCAGGGTGTGTGCGCTGAGCGTTGCGCGCGGGCGGACTGAGCAAGGGAGAGGGATTCGACGCAGGTGGGTTATCGGTGGAGAGCATGCTACGGTGACAGTGTCATTTGTGCAGTCGACGGCAGAACCAGGCGATGGTGGTCCGCAGCAAGGGAGGTGGCGGCTAGGGTAGGGTTTGAGAAGGGGAAGAAGAAGAAAGAAGAAATGAATTTTTTTTTAAATCCAGATTTTTCCTTTACTTTAAAATGTTATTTTCTTTTATTTTAACTAAAAAGGGAAGCCTCCGTTTGTTCTATCTTAAAAAACCGCACAATGCCCCTTTTTTTCTTTTTATTATATTTTTTTTCTTTTAATGCCCCAAAGAAGTCACCCATAACAAATCTCTTTTTATTTCTCAAATTTTAGACATTTCTATTAATTTCCTGCTAATCAAATTATTCCGTTTTTAATCATTTAAGTTCTATTCACAAATCCAACAACTAATTTCCACAAGTGCCCCAAAATACAGTTATATACCTTTGAACTTGTAGAAACAACATAATATTGATTTGTTAAAAATACTCCTAAACTTCCCGTTACTCATTTTGATCTTCATCGGTCATTGCACTTTACTACTCTGAAATGAAACCAAGTAAATTAAAGTGTTTTCTAATAAATCGAAATGTACCAAAAGTGATACTTCGTTAGAAAGAATTCTACTTATGTAAAGCAATCTGATAGATACCAATAAGAGAAAAAAAGATCAAGCTTAGAATATATATATATATATATATATATATATTAAAAAAAGGAACAAAAGTGTAGGAAAAATCTATGTACCAACAAGGGAAATTTGGAGTAGAATCAAGAACTTGATTCATATTTCTGACGTTGATAAATAATTTCTCAACAAATTAAAGAATCCATATTTTAAATAAATCAAAGAAACAACAAAGTGAGTTAACTATTATTCAAAACAAATTTATGATTCTAAAAAAGTATCATAAAACGCTCCTTTTTAATATATGACACTTTTTTGTGATGATAATTTTATTTTAATTAATGATTACAAGATGATTCTAATAAAGTGTCATAAAACACGTGTTTTTGTTTATGACACTTTTATTGCTTCTCCCTCATAAATTTTATTTAACCCAAGTGTCATCTAAACCCAAATTTGTAGTAGTGTCGTCCCTCGAGACCCGCAAATTTCCCATCCCTCGACCCACAAATTGTCGTATGAACTGTCGACGCACGACAACCCAAGCAGGTCACGTCAAAAAAATGTGTCAATATCAATCCATGCGCATGCGCCAACAACTTTGGTCCTTTGAACACATCACCAACTTCAAGTTTCACCTTAGACTTTAACGCCTTCTTTCCAACAAAGACACTTCGATAAACCCTTCCTCGACCTCATCTTTAAGTTCAATATAGCCATGACTTCTCTTTTCTTTACTCTTCTCTGTCAAATGGTACACACCCCTTTCCCACCTTTCTATTCTCAATGGTGGGAACTTATCCGACCAATTCTTACTTCAACCATCGTCCTTCCCTTTCATCATCCAAAAAGAAAGACACTCAAACTAACCTTCAAAATGAAAAGATTGTACGCAAACAAAACTCCAACGAGCCCCACAACCAACTCCCAACAAGCTTAACACTCAGCTACAAAATGCTCCTACATGACCAACCACAAACAGGCTCAAAATGAACCATAAAAGTTTTTAGAGAGATGCTCTATAGAGGTGGGAACCATTATGACTCTTTCTTGACTATACAATTGTTAGTATTTTACATTAAATGTGGAGATTTACCAATAAAAATGTTGTTGCAAGAATGAATCACTCTTTTTTTTTTCTACTTATGCAACCATTTAAATTCTAAGAGATGTATTTTTTATTTTTTTAAATATAAAATTTTAGTAATATTTAATAGAATATTGGAAAATCGATCATATAATAATGTGCATGTTTGGCTATGAAGGGAAGAAAATAAATGAAAGTAATAATAAATTAGTGTTTGATAGGAAATTAAGAGAAATAAAGAATAATAAATTAATGTTTGATAAAAATGAAAGGGATAGAATGCAACTTAGAAAAAGAAAGAAGAGATATTTGTTCCCCCTCCTCTAAAATGTACTCAGAAAAAAAGAAAAAAAGAAGAAGAGATATTTAATGTATTTAATAGAGTATTCATAAAATATTGTTTAAAAAAACATTTTAATTTATTAATTATTTAATTGGTTTTTTTATTATCAGCATTATCAAATCAATGAAGTAAAATAATTAAGATGATTAAAAATTGATAATTGTTAAAAAAAAATTAGTTTAATTATTTTGAGTAATTATATCTTAAACTAAAATAAAATCAAAGAAAAAAAACGTTAATCCTTGATTTAAAAGCAAATAGTGATAAGTAATACATAACATGTAGAAAATAAATAAATAGGTTAAAATGTTCATTTTGTCAAAAATATCTCAAATAACTCAAGATGGTCGAATTAATTTTAATTTTAATTTAAGATGAAAAAAAACTATAATCATTTAAATTAAAAGTTTAAGAAAATTTTTATTAAAAAAAATTATAAATTCAAAATTGATAAGAAAAAAAAATTGAAAGTAAGAAATTTTAGAACCTAAAAAAGACTATTAAATAATTAAATGCAAATTAAGAGAACAAATAAATTGAATTGGACAAAAAATTGCCCCAACACATGATAAAATATCAGTGTTAGTCATAATCAAGAAGCCAAACACGACTTTTAGGGGGTCTTTGTTTGAAATATTTAGGTAGAAATTATTTTTAGGTTTTATTAATTTTTTGTCGAAAATCTACATCCAAACGACTTTTTATTAACACTTCATCATTTTTACTTTTAAAAATAACTCATATTTCTAACAATTCATTTTTAATCATTCATTTATAACTACTCAATCATTTCTAACCACTTATTTTTTATCATTTATTTCAAATCAATTAAAATAACTCATTTTTAACTTTTTCACTTTTAATAATTTCTTGTTTAATTACTCATTTTTAAGTCTACATCCAAAGATTTTGACTCTAACTCCTTTACAAAAAAATCACATCCAAAAGAATTTTTGACACGACTCTCAATTTTTGACTCCTCAATATAACTCCTCAACATAACTCCTTAACTCAAAAACTACCTAAATATGTCAAAAAAAACACCCCCTTATGTTCGTAATTATTTCGGCAATTAATTTTCTTATATTACTTCCTTAAAAATATACTTTATAGACTATAAAGGTAAATGAAAAGATAGAAATAAGAATATAAAATGGTAAGAATAAGTGGGTTTTTTTTCATCTATTGGTCGATCAACAATTTTTTGATGTTGATAGAAATAAATATGTTTTTCTAATGGTTTTATGTATTGCTACTAATCTTGCACAAAAAATGAGAGAATCTACCACCCATTATTGGTTCATTTTGTTTTCAAATTAAAATAAATAATTTTACTAACAATTCATTAGAACAAAAAACGTCTGCCACGAACAGGCCAGACTATACACAAAAAATGTAAGAAACAACACCATCTTTCTAATGTGTAATATATGTTTTCAAATTAAATAAATAATTTTGTGCAAAGTTAAATCGACACTAATAAAAAAAAAAAAAGGAAAAGTTCTTCCTATGTATTGAGGTGGTCAGACCAGACCTAAAAAATAAAAGAACATGCATAGGATGAAATAAAATATATTTTCTTTTTATTATTTTTTATAAAATATTTTTTACAGAGTAATATTAAATAGAAAATTGACCATATCATAACATATTTGAAATCCGATTGAAAATTAATTGTCTTAACATTTGATAAAAATGGCGGCAGAATAATGTGACTATGACATTTTATTAATTGTAGTGCGTTCATTAAGGAGAGTCTCGTAAAAATATGTAAGGTTCATGTGTTCATGTAGGAGAACCACATCAATTTAGCGAATATAGCTACACATGGAAGATTGTGATCGTGTCTCCTTTAAAAACCAAAACTGTATACAAATTTTCATATAAACTCCACCAAAATTATGGAAGAACTATACCGCCATAATAGAGATGCATTTGATATGATTATATTGTGCAAGCTACACTTTACTCCTGACCACCTCCATTACGAGCTCGAAGTTGCAAGAGCAACGAATTTCGTTGTAAAAGTACAGTGCAAAAAGTGCATGATAATTGAGTTGAATGTCATCGGACGGAACGGGCCAGGGCTCGTGGATGACTTACCGCCACATCCCCGCCACTAAAATTCATCCCCCATCCCCTCGAAATTCATCATTTTGTGGGGATAGATTTCTCGATAATTTTTTCGTTCATTTTTTTTATAATAATTTTAAATAATTAACTTTTCTTAGAAAAATATCTACCAAATTTCAAGTTAATTAGTAAGGAAAAATATTCTTATCTAAAAAGTGTATATATATTTGAATATATAATTTTAAAACTAACAATAAAATTGTAAATGAGCACGATGTAGAAATAAGCATGGATAATATATTCCCTGTTTAGCTCACACTTTTTTTTTTTCGAGCCTCGGATCCGCACGTGGAAAATTAACATGTGTGGACTAAGTGGGTTAACTCATAAAATATAAGGTTAAATTGGAAGAAAAGATTGTCTATTTTGGTTCATGCAAAGTACAGTGACACATTGAGATGAGAGGGGATAGAAAAAGTGAAGCATTCTAATGATATTAGACAAGCTTTTTAGAACATTGACCCATAATTTGACCAATTCACTTATGATGAAAGAAATGAATCGTATGAAAGAAATGCATAATTTCGTATCAAGTGGCATATCATCCAACTTAAGAGTGATTTGATTTTGGAGTTTGGGAGAGGAGAGGAAGTAGAATGATTTGGAAAAATAAAATATTTGTTTGGGAATTAATATTTTGGAGGGAAAATGTTAAATTTTTTTTTGGGATTTGTATTTTGAAAAGGGATGTTAAATTAATATATATATATATATTATTAATTTTTATTACAATAAGGTTTGATTTAATGATTAAATATGTTTGATGTAAGAAGGAGTTTGAAAAGAATTGAAAGAGTTTGTTATGTATAAAAAACAAACATAGGAATATTGGATAATTTCCTCTACTCATGTCTCTCAACTCCTAAATCCAATCAGACCTTTAGAAATTAATGGGCCTGCAAAACTCTGATGATTCTGAAATGACCTCAATGTTGAGATTTCTTTAGATTGTTGTTGATTATGTTGCATGAGTCAAGATTAAATGCATGTGTGCAACTCTTTTGGCTAGTTATCTTTCGTATAAAAATGTTATCACCGTACCTTTTGTGGTTGATTTAAAATTCAATTTAAACCAACGAGTCAGTGGCATGATAATTTTATTGTTGGGTAATAATTCAGTTCAACACTATGATCATGACTTCAATTCCAAGTATCGATATTTGACTCTTATTTATTTGAAAGCATTAATAACCTCTTTGTAAAGTTTGTAGTTCCCCTCCCTCAACTTATACTATATATATGTGTGTTCTATAATATGTAGACAATGGGTTCATATGTTTTTTTTTATTCAACAATATTGAGGAAGGTAGATTAATCCCATAGATACCAAATCATACAAGATGTTATGCTCTTGTTGACGGTTCCATATGTGTTTTTATAGTATATAATAGACCATGAAATTAATTATATATATCCAACTAAATATTAAGTTGAATATAAATTATTAATTTATAAACATGCTTCTGTATTGGTATATTTATGCACTCAGATTAAGAAAGCAAATTCCAAGAAGGCACTCCGCACAAAGCGCAACATTTTTTTAATATAAATATAATTCTATTTTTCAGGGTTTTCACCATTTGATAATGAAATCTTAAAATATTTTGTTAGCATGTATGTCCTTTTTTGAAGTTGTCATTTTTTAATCGGGTGAATCTAAAAATATACTTAACATAATTCATATTACTTTAGAATTTGTTTGGGGCACCGGTTTATTAATTATGATAGACTAAAAATTATGATAGACGGAAAATTATGATAGGCGGTAAGTTACTATAAATGGTATTTGAGGGACATATTATTACAACGAATATTATGATAAACTATGTTTGAATGACGGTTTATGTAACAAAAAATAATATATATATATATATAAGGTTTAGATAAACAATAGATAAATAGGTACGAAGATTTAGATAAACAAATACGCATGTTTAGGTAATCTTATAAACGATAAGGTAAACATCGGTTGAGTCATTATTACCAACTTAATCTTTTATATAAACATGGCCAAACACATCCTAGAACGGTACAACTGGATAAACGAAATATTGCAAGTAAAAAAAAAAAAGTAAATCGTAGTCTTACCATTGGGTGATTATTTGACATATTTAAGGAAGTTTTAGATTGGGAACTTACTCATTTTTCCTTCAAAAAATCATATATAAACGATTTTTTTGTAATTACTCAAAATAATTTATTTTTTTTATTGTTCAAAATAACTCTTTATTTCTAACAACTTATTAATAATTTCTCATTTTTAAACCTCACTTATTTATAATTATTCATTTTTTATTCTTCAAAATAATCCGTTTTTAATCATTATCTTTTTAATAAGATTCAAATAGGCATTTGGCTGCCAGTCTTAATTTCTATCTATTAAAAATAATTTCTCAACCGAAAACTCGTTTAAACAATACCTTAATGATATTTTCTATAATTTAGGCATTTATCTGAGCTCTTTAAAAATCTACCCAACTTTTCGACCGCAGCCCATCTGGACACCACCGAAGGGTTCTCACTTCCACCGTCGCAAGCGCCGTCGCCTCTGCTTTATTTATCACCGGCGTCACTCACCCCGCCGGAATTTAGAGCTTTTCATCGGAAAATTTTGCATTGGGGACGCCTAGTAAATGGATCGTCGATGGAATATCTGGCTTCTGCTCTAACAAATTACATCGCCAATGAGGTCAGTTTCTTGTCTTTTCCTTTCTTATCGATCGTTTAGAACAAACCCCCTTTTCGTCAGCGTCGAATTCAAGAGACGACAAGCGATTTCTCGAAGTAGCATAGCAACAATGATTTCATTTTCTGGCTCTGGGTCTTGTGGATCACTCTAAAAGTAGGGATTATTTGATTCTTCCCTTAGCTTGCAGGGTAAACAAATTGGAGCATTTAAAGAGTATTTTACTTTGGTTTGGCATCTTTAATGTTTTTCTATTTGCTTCTTCTTCAAGAAAACTCTAGGGTCAGTGAACAGGGAACTTGTTCAGGCTTTTTACCCTTCATTCCTTTCTTCAAATTGTGGGAACTGGGAATTTGTTTACGCAGAGAAACTATGTATTCTAGGTGTTGTTTCCTCAGCCGCCTAGAGGGTTGTTCTAGCAAACCATGTTGCTCGTTTTTACAGTTTTCTGGACAATATCTGCGCGCTCTTATAGTTTTGATGGTGGATAAACTCAAGCTTCTTTTTCATGTAAGGATCCTAGTTTAAGGCTTGGTTTGAGATTTGAATTAGATAGGGAACTTGATTTGGTCTTTAAGAAATTTTATTCTTGTTGAAATTGATTCCTAGTCTCTGTATTCTGATTTCTCTCTATCTCTACATATATGTTATGTAAGTCGCTTGAGGGTTTTTGTTCTTCTTTGATTACTCTTGTTTGGAGGATTAGGTGACCAGCTTGAGTTAGAGGACCAGGGAGATTAGTAAAGGCTCACTAATTGGCTATCAAAAATAGGGAAAACTTAGGAAGTTCTTTTGAGATCAAATGGAGGATCTAGCCACAACTAGATACATTAGAATGAAGAGTGATACGACCCAAGTCATACTTACCCACGTCTATGATCACACATTTTTTGGGTTTAGAAAAAGAAAAATGTATAGTTATAAAGGTGGGTAAGTATGACTTGGGTCTTTACTAGGATCCAATATTGCTCGTAGAATGAATGGAGTTCCACGGTCTACAGTTTCCTAAAAAACAATACTAATTATTTCCTTTTCTAATCTGCCAGTGTCAGCATGCCGCCTAGATGTAGCCAGAAGCCTAGAACAATGCAACTGACCGTTTAAATTGTTTGATAATGGTATAGATTTCTGTCATTATTATTGGAGACATCGAAAGAGTAGTGTCACAGGTGAGTCTTGAATTTAGGACCTCGAGGGGAGCATACCCTCAAATCCCAAGTCTTCAACCACTGCGCCACCCGTTGGGCACAGTTTTCTATCATTATTATTATTATTTTTAATTTTGAATTAAGCTTATGAAAGCTACTCGGATTCTTTCTCAAGTTTTCTTTAAACTAAAGTCGATTTTTTGTCCACAATTTGTGTACATAAACCATATATGTTATCCTAGTTGGTGACTCTAAATCTGGTGGTTGCTTACACTTTCAAGTATTGATGCAAAGTGCAATCTAAAACATTTAGTTTGTTGAGGCTTCATTTTCAGTGGTTCCAGAATTTAAACATTTGTTTTAAGCTATCCAGTTAAGAGTTGAGTTAAATATATCAAAAGAAGCATAGCTATAGAAATCCTTAGAGAGATTGGAATTAATCAATTTATGAATTAGACATCGCTTTTAACAGAGAAGAAGCTGTCATGGATGCTGCACTGGACCTGCACTAGGTAATGCAATGGATGGGCCGTCTAAAGGTCTGAGAGTTGAGGACAGAGAAGCAAAGAAACAATGCTTACCGGAAAATTTTCCGAGCTCTAGCACATGTGAAATAGACAACAGTACAGTTTGGTCCCAGAGGAGCATGGCATCAGCTCAATCACATGATATCCCCAGCAATACTGGGAGCAGTTCAGACTTTGTAAATTCTGGTGAGTGCATGCCTTTCGCCAATCAGTCTAATGTTCACTTTTGGATATGCATGGTCGATTCTTGAAATCTCATCTGCGATTCGGTAATCTGTTTATGGTAAAGCTCTACTTTTGCTCGTTCCCATGGATCTTCTTTCATTTCTTTTTGAAATTTGGTCTGTGACTAGGGATGAAGTTAATTTTAGGTTAAATGACACAAAACATCTTGAGCTTTTGGTTAGATTTAAACTATGTCTTTTGAATTTGAAAATTTTCATTTCAACCCTTGAACATTGAAAGTTTTCCAAAAGAAATCATTGGGAGAGTTTTCGTCTTGTCGAACGAAAGTTCACACAACAGTTGATATGCAAAAACTGAAAGGAATATATGACATCATTGACAATTCAATTTCGTCTTGTCGAGAATCACACATTGGAAAGGTGGAGAGATCTCCTAGCATTTATAAGAATTAAGATTGGTGAGCTACTTCTCTTATCACTCATTAGTTTTAAGATGGATGCTTACACTTTATAATATAATATCATAGTCCATTAAATCCAAACGGTTATCTGTCCAATAAAATGGTATTGAGATCTGATTCAAAATTGGTGAACCCAAAAGACGCACCATCTTGAGGAAGCATATTGAGGACCCACCACATTGGAAAAGTAAAGAGACCTCCTAACATATAAGATAGGCAAATACCCCTCTCATCATGAATGCTCACACTTTCTAATACATCTCCAAAGAATGTTAAGATTATTGTTTTCACTTTTCTAATACATCTCTATAGAATGTTAAGATTATTGTTTTCACTTATTTAAACTACAAAATATTGTTGACATCATTTACAACATCAGTCACAAAATCAATTTTTACGCATTAATTGTCACGTCAATTTATATGAATGATGTTATAAATGGTGTTGCATGTGTATTCCAATTTTCTTTCCTCAATTGTATGGTCAATTTATATCCATCATTTTAATGCGAAAAGTCTCCCAGACTTTCTTTTAACAAATTCAAACATTAATGATATTAGATATTATGGGTTCCACGTTCCACTTCCACCTCATATTATGCGAAAAGTCTCCAAGGAGTGACACAATAGTTGAAGATTTGGACTTTGAGGGTATACTCCCCTCAAGGTCTTAGGTTCGAGACTTAGCTGTGACATTACTTCTTTAATGTCTCCCAGTGCCTGACCTAGGGTTGGGTGTGGTTACCCTTATTTCAAAAAAAAAAAAAAAAAACTTCAACCTTATAACCAATTGGTGATGAAAGGAGTAGCTCACATATTTTATATATTGTTAGGAGATCTCTTCACTTTTCGATATTGGATCCTCAAAAAATGAAACTTTTCAAATTCTAGAGACACAATTGTAACCTATTCGAAAGTTCATAGATATTTTGTATAATTTAACCTTAATTTTACTTGGATAAGTGATTGATGGACGGATTTTTTAATCTTGGCTTCTATGGCAGTTCCGTCTGAAACAAAAGGATCAACCCCATGATTTTAACATATATTTTTCTTTCTGTTTTATATGTCATCATTGAATAAGGCTTTCAGGAAATGTTGTTCACATTCTTCTTAGTTCTATTCTCTTAGTTGTACTAATGTACTAGTCTTTTGTTTTCACTTTCAGATTTCAACATTAATGTTGTTTATCCTTTGCGTCACAAGTCCATTATGGTTCCAAAATTAATCATCGTTTTCTGAGTTTAAGCTAACTTGAACAAGCATTAATGGTTTCAGGTCTACTTCTTTGGAATGAAACCAGGAAGCAATGGATCGGAAATAAAATATGTGAGAGCAAAAAGCAAGTTCGGGAACCCAAAATAAGGTGAATGAATAAGTTTAAGTGATTAACATAACATGATACGATGCAGGCAGGAACTGTTGCCATTTCCTCCTATTGATTCATATTGCTGTTGGGAAAATACTTACCACTCCTACTACAAGAATAAGCCAAAAAATGACTGAAAAATAAAATAAGACACACAAGAATTTAATAAAAAGTCTAAGAGTCGAAGAAAAAACCACAGGTACATAAAAGCTATACTATTGGTAAATTTATTACAATCACAAAGAATTCTTACTTCTGACTCTAATTACTTTGAAATACTCTCAAAACTTTATATTACTCACACACACATATAGTTAGTACACCAAATTTGAAAGGATTTGGAATTAGAATGATTTGAAACCAAAATTCGGGGGCTCTTTTGTAGTTGTAGCCCATCACGTAGCACTTTTTGGATTAAGATTGCTCTCTTCTAATTATATTTTGCCAAAAACCCTACCATGTAAACAAACAGTTCCCTTTAACCATTTAAACCTCTAGCTTCATTTGATGACCTGAAGATCTAACCGTTGACTTTAAATCTCTTCACGACTCTAAAGAGTCTGATCATTAGACAAAACAAATTTAGAACTTCATTCACTGATCTTTCTGTCATCTAAGTATGCCCTGAAATCGTAATCTTCTGCAGTTTGAATGCTACTTATGAGAGCTTATTAACGACGAACAGGCCGTTCCCGGAGGCCATACCTCTTGCTGTAAGTGATCAGCAGGTTTCACTTGTCATATACTGTATTTTACCGTCCAATCAACCAACAATGATTGTTCATTTGCATATGAAATGGCAGGAGATGATAGAGTTTCTTGTTGATGTCTGGGAGCAGGAGGGTCTATATGACTAAGCCTGCAATTCAAGGGAGTCAATTGCCATCATATTGTTTAAATTTATGCAGCTCGAGTTTTTTTCGCTGCCAAATTTGTAACTCTTTAATCACGAGGGGTCGGGCGATGTGCTTATAGTCTACAAATGTTAGTGTTTATGTTGAATTTGAGCTCTACCCATTTTGGATATTTTTCAAGAACGGGATCATTTTGAAAATATATAGTTTTTATGTTGAACTTCTGCTACATTTGAGCAATATATGGGGTTCGTATCTTTACTGGCTAACGAAGTGAACACGGTTTGGGCTCTGCCTCTGCTGATTCTTAAGCTAAGCCCGTGAAGAAAAGTCGTGGCCAAAATCTTAATTAAAAGATTCGGAGTATATAAAATGTAATAAATTGCGAGTTGATGCTACAATTGCGCAAGAGATGTTGACCTTTTTTTTAAATGAAGAAGCATATGTTGCTTGATCATTTAATGCTGTGTGTGTATATATATATATTTATATATTTGAAATCCAGTAAACTATCATTTTGGCCTTTTTAATTTTATTTTTAGTTTTTATAAAAAAAACTTAAATTAGTTCTTAAAGATTTTTTTTTTTAAACTATATATTTTTTAAATAAATTTTAGAAATATGCTTATATTTTACCATTTCTTATAATAATTATTGATCCAATTTTTTTAAAGATGACTAACTTGTAGGTTCCTTTTTAGTATATGAATTTGAATGGAATTTTTTAAAGTTGAGGAATTAAAATTAAATAAATTTTAAATTATTATTAAACTAAAAAAAGACTTTTTTTTTCTATGAAAAGTATGGTAATGTAATTAAAATATAAGTAATCGCAACATTTGGAGGAGTATTTTTCTTCCGTTGTTTCTCATCAATCACTTTGGCGGATTATAAACACTTAGCAACGTGTGTGCACAAATCACTTCAAGATTTTCTTTTACATTAACAAAGTGATAATATTTATATTACTTTCAAACATGAATAATTTGAACGGAAAATACTTTTAGTCATCTAATAACCCTGGTTCCATTTTCCAGGGAATATGGCCATTCGCTCTTTTTTTACAGGCCTCCCATGAATGGGGTCTGTTCTTTTTCTGGATCCAAGGTTATTAGCTTCTGTGTTAATCAGGTAGTCGGTATATCGTCGTCCAACTCGTGTCGATCTGCTATGCGCATGTTAGGATTACCTCGGGTGCTAATTCTCGAGTCACGCTTTGGTTTCTTGTGTTTGTATCTGTAATGTGTGAGATTAGGATCGCCTAGCCAAATTATCTTCCTGGTTGCTTTTCGCAGTCCAATATTTGGTGTCGGTCAATTCTCAGGGCCTCAGTTGTGGCAGTTGGGTTGTCCAAGTCTGCCACCACAATCTTCTCTTGTTTGCAAAAGATTGTTTTTCAAGTTCACACCAGGCCTTAGTTTTTCAAGTGCCAGTTTTTTTTTTTTTTGAGGAACTTTGCCTTCTGCAACCAAGTTGTAAGCAATACTGATAAATCAGCATATATTCTTTGTAATATAGTTTGTAAGTTTCATATCCATTAGTATTAATAAATATGAACTTGCATTATATTTTATTTGTAAATGATCCTAGCAATGCAATAATATGTTTGGTGCTGGTTTGTGTTTCTGTTAAACTTCAACATTTTCCTCCATCTTCTTGGTTTTGGTCTAATGACCATGCATTCTAATACATGAATAAACAAACATTTTTAATGTTAAGATGTTAACAATCATGGGTGATTCAACCTAAATTCCCTTTCATCCTTCAACTTTCATTGCTATTTAGTTCTTAAAACAATAATTTGGGCTTCCAAGTGTTGAAAAGTTACAAAAGAATCAACTTAATAGTTCAACGTATGATTTTTTTTTATTCAACCATCTGATTCTTGTTTCTATGGTCTATGCTACTAGAGCTGATTTGTCATTATACGAATAATTGATGGGATTTTTTTCTTTAAAAAATTAGGATTTTTGTTGAGTTCTTAGTCTTTCATGCCTACAACTCAGTTGAATTTTTGCTATCGAAGTCTTAGCTTCTTCTCCCCACTCAAGTTTGGAAATTTCTGTACAGAATCTCGATTCATCCCAATATCACATACTCATATAACTCTATTGCCAATGCCAGCCATCTTGTGGATCCTCTTATTCAATGTCAAACAATCATAGAAGCTACATATAATTAATTACACACACAAAATAAGCCGGCTTTACAAAACTGAAACAAAAATCTGAAAAATTTACTGTGACCAAAACTCCTAAACTAAAGAAAAGAGCAAGATTCTACAAAGGCCAGTGAATGAGCCAACGCTGTGCTCTCTACCTTGGTCCAGATAACTGTACCGATGAGAGATATGCATCGCTATTGCAATCGGATGGCCCTGACGAGGTCCACTCCTCGCTGCTGGACTTCAAGAAGCCAGCAACAAGCCGAGAACCCAACAGCGAGCAAGTCGGGGGCTGTGGCACCGCGCTGACCCCTTCAAGCATTTGCACCACTCTCACCATTGGCGGCCTTTGCTGCATATCCTCCTGCACGCACCACAGGGCAACTTTGATGGCTACGAAAACCCTCTCATCGTTTTCCTTTACGTTCAACTTCGCGTCGAGAATCGCCCTCAATTTTCCTTCTTCCATCATCTTGAAAGCATATGTTGGGAAATGAGATTTCTCCGAGCCCTCCGTCGGGTCGTAGTTCTTTCTCCCGCCAATGATTTCTAGCAACACCATTCCGTAGCTATACACGTCGCTCTTTTCTGAAATGGCGTAGTTTGTGATCCACTCCGGTGCAAGATAGCCTCTAGTTCCTCGCATGGTGGTGAACACATGGCTCTGCTCGCGGTTCATTAGCTTAGCCAGCCCGAAGTCCGAGACTTTGGCTTGGAAATTGTCGTCTAATAAAACGTTTTCTGGCTTGATGTCACAGTGAACGATTTTGGCATCGCAGTCCTCGTGAAGATAGGCTAAACCTTTGGCTGTTCCCACGGCTATGTTGAATCTCGTATCCCAATCTAACGAGAAATCTGTCCTGTTTTTCTTGAAAATCCATTTGTCTAATGATCCATTGGCCATGAACTCATAAGCTAGAAGCCTATGGGTTCCTTCAGCACAAAACCCTTTGAGTCTAACCAAATGAATATGGTGAATGCTACCAATTATGCCCACTTCAGCTCTGAATTCCTTCTTTCCTTGCCCAATTCCCTCGAGTTTCTTCACAGCCAAACGAGTCCCATCCGGTAAAACTCCTCTGTAAACCGAACCGAACCCGCCCTGCCCGAGCTTCACACTGAAATTATCTGTAGCAGTTTGAAGATCCTTGTAACTGTATCGAATCGGAGCTCCCGAAAGACCCTCGAGGAAATTCTCTTCTTCTGAACTCTCTTGAACCGGCTCCGGAGATTCCTTCTTCTTTCTTACGTATCGAAAACCGATATAAACCAGACCGCAAATGACAATCACAGTAGCAATGGCAATACCCAGAATTGCAGCAATTGGCTTCTTTTCATCATTCCCATTTTGGCTCCCACCATTTTCTTCATTTTTCAAGAGCTTAATGTAGGAGACGAATTCAGAATTCTTGGGGTTTTGAAACCCACCAATCTCATCGAGCAAGAAACAATCCCCTGAACTGGATTTGAAAAACAGAGCCATACACGAGCAGTTACTTGTACAAGATGATTTGCAATTCTCCAAATCTGTTTTCAAAGAAGGCTGCATGAATTGAAGAGCAAAGTAACCAATCTTATCTTGAGACTCCACAAGCTCTACAGGTCCAATCGATTGGTCACATGGGGAAGTAATCCCAGTCTGGCAATTGGGACTCGAGCGAAGAATAATCGAAGGACAGAGACACTTATTCGCACTGTTACAGATGAAATTAGACCCACATGGCTCAGGAGTTCCACAAGGATCTTCAGGGATTTTAATGGAGGAAGCAGCATCTCCACCAGACCCACCACTTTGAAGCTTGAAAAACGAGATGAACCCATCGGCGCCAAGAACAGCAACCCATGTGGCGTTTGCGTCGGTATTGGTAGAGAAAGCAAATTGCCAGAGTAAAACGTCGTTTTCGCCATGGAAATTCCACGAGTTCGCTGTTAGAGTTGCAGAGATGACAGACCCACCATCCTTGTTGATCGTTTTGCGATTCTCTCTGTTCATCGACCAATACGGCTGTGGGGTTTTGAATCCTGCAGACAAAACCATATCCCCAGATTTCAATTCCAAAAACTGGGTCAAATTATTCGAATCCGGCTTGCTTACGAGCCTCATTCCCTCCACGAACACCTGATTCGACAAAAGGGTATCCGTAGGATGGTTAAAACTTTCCCAAATCGCAGGATTATCCGTTCCAATCAGAGCCAAGTTTCCAGAATCCATCAACGCGAGAGCCGAGACTCCTCTGTTCGTAGTGTTGGTAGTCCAAACCACATTGGTTTCATGGTACAAAACCACATTACCCGTCTCCTCGAACACGAATTTATCGGAAGTCGTAACCGGAGAGCCCTGATTCGCAGTCCAGACGATGGTCCGGCTGCTCAAGTGAATAATGGCTAGAAAATACTGCGTGACTTCGTCGGGATTGGTGAATCCAAATCCAAATTCGGAGTTGTTGGATTTAAGAAACACCCCATCGTGATCGACCCAATTCATCTGAGTTCCTTGAAGACCCGGAGAAATGTGGCCAACGCTCTGCAAACCAGCGGAGCAAGGTGTAAACCGAAGGAGAAGAACAGTCAACCAGGCAAAACCCAGAAAACCGGTCGTTCCCATCTCAAATCCCAGAAGAGAAAAAGGGATTCCAATCTGAAACAATAAACAGCTACGGAAATGGAGAGGAATTGGTAAGAGTGGTGTCACCGCAGTGAATGGGGTGAGGTCAGAGAAGCGTCTGAAAGGGTGAATTTGGGTTTGAAAATGATAGAAAAGGGTAGTAGGAAGCAACAAACCGCGAGGAATTGGGAAAATTGAAGAAAAGGGTATTTGCAGAGTGGGAAATCCATAAAACCCAGATGAAAGTCACCTCAGAATTCCAAGTTTGTTGAAGAAAATGGCGAAATCCGAAGAGGGGATTGGAACAAAATGGAGGGGTGGGTGGATAATTAGAGTAAAGAAGAAGAGAGAGAAAAGCGCATTGAATTGAATTGAATTGAATTTGGGGGCAAAAGAGAAATAGATTAGAGAATGAAAGTGTTGATAATTGAATGAGAAAATAAAGAAAGAAAGGGAAAATGTGGGGATAATAAATGGGAAGGTAGGATGGAAGTGGTGGGAATTCAAAGTTGTCGACTAACCCAACCTCATACCCTGCAAGCTGTCACCATGACCATGTTTTCTTTTTTCTTTTTTCTTTTTCTTTATTTTTTAAAAACAACTTTCATCCATGGAGTCCATGCAAGTCTTTTTTATGAATTTTTGGCTCATCACCTCATTTTCTTCCCCCCAAAAAGATGTTAAATATTATGGCCCAACAAAAGAGAATTTAGGTCCAAAGAAAAATCTAGAAGTTATAGCCAAAAGAAAACTCTAGATTTTATCATTTATCCTAGATGGTCAAAGAAAAATCTAGAACTTCAACTTGCCAAGAAATATCTAGACATCCTTATCCAAATCCAAGTTGTGGCAAAATCCTAGCCATTTATTTGACTTGATTACCAAGGCAAAATGTGGACCATTGGATCATACTTGGAGCCCAAGTTTATGGAGGCTATAAATAGGTTATGTCATTTGTTGGCAAACCATCCCAAATCATCCCAAGACTTCCCACATCCAAAGTGAGGTTGTGAGATAAAAATAGAGAGTGTTTTCTCCTTGTAAGAAAGCTTGTTGTTTCTTTGTAGAGAGAAGGTTGTAACTCCTATTTTTGTAATAAAGTTCTTCTATCCTTGCCCGTGGTTTTTACCCTAATTTGTTTAGGGGTTTTCCACGTAAAATCATTGTGTCGTTCTTCCTCTTCTTCCTCTTCATTACTATTGTAATTTTCAATCTCTCTTTAGTCATGCGACCTGCTCTATTCGTGTAAACAATTTTAACAAGTGGTATCAGAGCCTAGTTTCTTGGTGTAACTATCTACTTATCGTATGCTCTGTGGTTGCCACTAAAAGTGGATCCTCCACATCGAGAAAATAAGTTAGATACTTTCACCTTTGTTGACAGTACGTGGGTTGTGGATTGTTTCATCGCTCGTGGTAGAAGCAATGGCGGCAAGGTTCGAGATTGAGAAGTTCAACGGGACCAATTTCTCGTTGTGGAAGATGAAGATGAAGGCTATCTTGAGAAAAGATAATTGTCTTGCGACCATCGGTAAGAGTCGACGGACATCACGGATGATAATAAGTGGAATGAGATGGACGGGAATGCTATTGCAAATTTACATCTAGCATTAGCGAGATGCGTTTTGTCAAGCATAGAGGAGAAGAAAATCGCTTTGGAGATTTGGGAACATCTCACCAAGTCGCATTTGAGGCCAAGTCACTTCACACCAAGATTTTCCTTAAGAGGAAGCTGTATACTCTTGAATGTCGAATCTACTTCAATGACGGAGCACATGAGCACGTTGAATACTCTATTTTCTCAACTCACATCGTTGGGTTATAAAATAGATTCAAATGAACGTCTTTGAAATTCTACTTCAAAGTCTTCCGATTCATATGATCAACTTGTCATCAACGACGACAAATAATATTTCGACCGATCGTCTAAACTTTGATGATATTGGAGCTGCTTGTCCTTGAAGAAGAAAATCGGGCGCAAGAACAGAGAAGACAAGTTGGCCACTCACAACAAACAGAGGCTGGTGGTGACAAGAGGGAGATCAATGGGCGTGGCTTCAAAGTGGGAGCCAAAATCAAGGAAGGTCAAAATCAAGAAGTAAGAAGAGCATGAAGTGCTACCATTGTGGCAAGAAAGGACATATGAAGAAGGATTGTTGGAATCTAAACAAAAGGATTCCAATCCTCAAGGAAATGTAGCAAGCACCTCAAATGAAGGTGATGTTTTATCTTGAAGAAGCGACAACTATCAAAGGCGGAAAGAGTTTGGGCGATGTATGGTTCATCGACTCAGAGCGACTTATCACATGACCTCACGCCGAGAATGGTTTCATCATTATGAACCTATCTCAGGAGGGTCCGTGCTCAGCTGCAATGATCATGCCTTGAAGATTGTCGGTATTGGAACTATCAAGTTGAAGTTCCATGATAATACTGTTCGCACAATTCAACATGTGCGACATGTAGAAGGCCTAAAAAAGAACTTGCTTTCATTAGGTCAGCTTGATGACCTTGATTGCAAAGCTGTGGTGGAGAAAGGAGTCATGAAAGTGATTCGAGGAGCGCTGGTACTTATGAAGGGAGAAAAAGTTGACAACAACTTGTACATGCTTGATGGGGAGACTTTGCAAGAGGGAGAGGCGTCGGTTGCCTCAAGTAGTTCAAGTGAACAACTTTCAATGATGTGGCATCAGAGACTTGGACACATGTCAGAGCAAGGAATTAAAGTTCTTGCAGAGCAAAATCTACTCTCTGGGCTCTCTAAGGTGTCTCTACCTTTGTGTGAGCATTGCGTTACAAGTAAGCAACACAGATTAAAGTTCAAAGACATCAAATTCTAGAAGCAAAAATATTCTAGAATTGGTTCATTCGATGTATGGCAAGCACCAGTTACATCCTTGGGAGGAGCAAGGTACATTGTGTCCTTTATCGGCGACTACTCGAGAAGGTGTTGGGTGTATCCAATCAAGAAGAAGGCGGATGTGTGTTCGGTCTTCAAAGTATTCAAAGCGCAAGTTGAACTACTGATCGAGAAAAGAAGATCAAGTGCTTGCGGACAGATAATGGAGGAGAATATACAAGCAATGAGTTTGCAGACTCAGTAATCAACAAGGCATTAAAAGGCATTCCACTCATCGCCTACACTCTCAAAGCAAAATGGAGTGGCAGAGCGGATGAATAGAACCTTGTTAGAGAGAACAAGAGCAATGTTAGGAGCTGCGAGCTTGGACAAATCATTTCAGGCGTAGCGGCGATCAATACGCTTTGTTATGTAGTGAATCGTGCTCCATCAATCGCAATTGAGTTGAAGACGCCAATGCGAGAGATGGGTCGTAAGCTGTTGATTATTCAAACCTCCATATATTTGGAAGTCCGATTGTACGTGATGTACAATACCCAAGAAACTACAAAGCTGGATCCAAAATCCGAGAAAATGTTTATTCTTAGGTACGCTGATGGTGTGAAGGGTATCGCTGTGGGATCCCACTTCCCACAAGGTTATCATCAGCGAGGATGTGATCTTCATGGAAGATAAAAAGCGAGATAGCAAATGATAGCATTGTCAATGAAAGCTCGGAGACTACAACGAGTACATGTGGAGAAAGAATATGAAGATGACCACTCGAAGTGAACCAACACACGAGATACAAGATCCGGTTGAGTCACAAGAGACTCGCCGTTCTATCCGAACGACAAAACCACCCAGATTGGCGATCGATTATATTATGGAGAGTAACATTGCATATTGTCTTCTAAGCGAGGATGGAGAGCCATTAACATTCCAAGAGGCAATGACTAGTTCGGATGTTGCTCGATGGATAGCGACTATGCATGAAGAAATGGAAGCTCTTCATAAGAACAAGACTTGGGAACTTGTAACGCTACCACGGGAAGAAAGCCCATTGGTAACAAATGGGTATATAAGATCAAGCGCAACAATGATGATCAAGTGGAGCGGTATCGTCGCAAGATTGGTGGTAAAAGGATATGCTCGTAAAGAAGGTATCGACTTCAATGAAATCTTTTCTCCGTAGTTTGACTTACTCTTTGTTAGAATAGTCTTAGCAATGTGTGCTACATTTGATTTACATCCGGAGCGATTAGATGTAAAAGCGCATTTCTGCATGGTGATCTTGAAGAAGAAATCTATATGCTCCAACCGAAGGTTTTGAAGAACAAGGAAAAGAGAACTTGGTTTTGCAGGTTGAACAAATCTCTGTATGGTCTCAAACAGCGCCGAGATGTTGGTACAAGAGATTTGATTCCTTCATCATGAGCCTTGAATACAACAGACTTAATGCAGACCCTTGTGCATATTTCAAGAGGTTTAGTGAAAAGATTTCATTATCTTCTTTGTTGTATGTTGACGACATGTTGGTAGTGAGCCCCAACAAAGATCGTATTAAAGAATTGAAGGCTCGATTGGCTAGGGAGTTTGAAATGAAGGACTTGGGGCTAGCAAACAAGATTCTCGGGATGCAAATTCACCGAGACAGAAATAATAGAAAGATTTGGCTATCTCGGAGAAACTATTTAAGGAAAGTCTTACGACGCTTCAACATGGAAGACTGTAAGCCAATTTCTACCCCTCTTCTGTTAATTTCAAATTATCCTCTAGTATGTGCCCTAGCAGATGAAGCGGAGAGGATGGAGATGTCTCGAAAATCGTATGCATCAGCGAGTGGGAAGTTTAATGTTTGCCATGATTTGTACGGACCGGACATTGCACATGCGGTGGGAGTAGTTAGTCGGTGCACATGGCGAATCTGGTCGAGAGCATTGGAATGTTGTAAAAAGGATCCTTAGATACATTAAAGGATCGATAGATGTTGCATTATGTTATGGAGGATCAGACTTTATTGTCGGAGGATATGTTGACTCAGATTATGCGGTGATTTTGATAAAAGCAAATCCACCTTTGGATATGTGTTCACTCTAGCTAGCTGAGTCGTAAGCTGGGTTTCAAAGCTATGATCGATTGTGGCTACCTCGACAACGAAGCGAGAATATGTTGCGGCTACACAAGCTAGTAAAGAGGCAGTATGGTTAAAAATGTTAATGGATGAACTCGGGCACGAGCAGGAAGAATATTTCTCTGCTTTTGATGATCAGAGTGCCTTGTACCTTGCAAGGAATCCGACTTTCCATTCCAAGTCAAAACATATTCGAGTGCGAGTACCACTTTGTTCGTGAGAAAGTGGAAGAAGGAACGATGGATATGCGAGAAAATTCATACAAAAGAAAACACGCAGATTATCGACCAAGGCGATCAATGGTGACAAGTTTGATTGGTGTCGATCCGCAAATGGCCTAGCGAAACATAAGCAACATGGAGATGGCAAGGAAGAAAGAACGGTGTGGAGATTTATTGATGGATCAATCAAATCTCCAAGTGGAAGATTGTTAAATATTATGGCCCAACAAAAGAGAATTTAGGTCCAAAGAAAAATCTAGAAGTTATAGCTAAAAAAGAAAACTCTAGATTTTATCATTTATCCTAGATGGTCAAAGAAAAATCTAGAACTTCAACTTGCCAAGAAATATCTAGACATCCTTATCCAAATCCAAGTTGTGGCAAAATCCTAGCCATTTATTTGACTTGATTACCAAGGCAAAATGTGGACCATTGGATCATACTTGGAGCCCAAGTTTATGGAGGCTATAAATAGGTTATGTCATTTGTTGGCAAACCATCCCAAATCATCCCAAGACTTCCCACATCCAAAGTGAGGTTGTGAGATAAAAATAGAGAGTGTTTTCTCCTTGTAAGAAAGCTTGTTGTTTCTTTGTAGAGAGAAGGTTGTAACTCCTATTTTTGTAATAAAGTTCTTCTATCCTTGCCCGTGGTTTTTACCCTAATTTGTTTAGGGGTTTTCCACGTAAAATCATTGTGTCGTTCTTCCTCTTCTTCCTCTTCATTACTATTGTAATTTTCAATCTCTCTTTAGCTGCGACCCTGCTCTATTCGTGTAAACAATTTTAACAAAAGATTTGATTAACTTGATTCCCCTCCTCCATTAGACAGCAAATGAAGAAACTATTTGCCTCCCATTTCTTGCCCCATTCATATTTTCTATCATTTTTTAAAAATACATTCATACCTAATTAATTTATATTCAAAATTTTATCTAAAATTTAGTAAATTAAATTAAGATTGACAAAATTTATAAAAATTTGAGAATAAAAAAAATTAAATGGGGAATAATCGCTAACGGCATCTCGATCTCTGTGATTTTTCCACGGTGAATCATTGCCTCATTTGCCACAAAATTTCATGGTGAATTTTGCAAGAATGAAGTTTGAAATGAATAGCAAAGATAGGAACAATATAGTCATCCTCTTCCTCACCCTATGAACTTCTCTAAAAGAAGATACAAAAATAAGTTGGCTTTGTGGTTTGAGTCTCAATTTACTGTACCAAAAATAATTCTTTTTTTATTAAGCTGATTTTCTATCCTTATATTTTTTCAACTACTTATTCACAATATTATTATTTTAGAGAATTTTCTATAATGGACAATCTTTTGTTTGTCTAATTTAATTATAACATTTATAACTTAATTTTAGACATTTTTGTTTATATTTCTATTATGTCTTTTATCGTCTTTTGATTAGATACTATTTGCTATATTGATTGAAATTTGCATGTGATATTGATTGAAAATTGTTTGTGACATTGATTGAGATAATATATACACTCATCGAAGACTATCATGAAATAATTTAGGTCATCAAGCATATAAATTTTTTCATCTTTTTACTTGACTTGCCCCAATTGTTTTTTATTACGCACAAATTTTTTCGTCTTTTTACTTGACTTGCCCCAATTCTTTTGTATTTAATCTCTTACTTTTAGAAATACTTTTCCATACCATCTTTATTGAGTATTTGGACAAACTCATACTACTTTATTGTTTTTTTTTTTTGACAATTCATTTCGCATTATAAGATTTAGATGTCAAAAATATTTGTAATAAATAATTATTAAATAGATGGTTACTGCGATTTCAAATAAAAAAAAATGGTTACTATGAATTAAATTATTTTTTTTTTCTTACGATACTCTAAATCATTAAGCTAAGAGAAGATGATTATCTTTATTAAGTGTTAATGAAGTAAATATTATGTCAATAAAAGTATAGCTTAACAAATATAAGGTAGGATTTAATGATTTAAATCAGAGCTCCAAATGTATTGAATCAAGATATGAGGCCATTTATGTGGCAGGTAACTAACAAGTTTCTCGAAGAAAAAAAGTGATAGAAAATCTATCAACTTGTTGTAAGCTTATCATCCAACTACATTTTGCCTTCGCAAATAAAAATGGAACATAAAATAAAATCTTTAAAAAACAAATAAATTGTAACTTTTACGTAATAATAATTTTTAAAAATCTCACCTAATTTTAACCTTTGTGAGTTTGGGCTCAGCCAAAGAAAGAAACAAACAAAAAGTGACGTCACGCTTTGTTAACCTAAGATATTGGTTTAATTTTTAAATAATTTAGAAGTCTCTTTTTTTTTTTTTTTTTTTTTTTTTTTTGAGAATTAAATTAGAAGTCTCATTTAACATCTTATAAAGTAGGTACAAGATGCTCGACATAAAAGTCAAATTCCAAACAAAGATATTATTGTTAGCAAGTTAAATACTTGCATCATCATGATGATCACTTAATGTAAATAAATGAGAGTATTATTTTTTGTATTTACAATACCTACTTCAACATAATATCAACTTATTGCTCCTTGTTAAAAGGTTAGCATTTTGACAATTTTTAAAATGAATACATTGGGGTAAAATTTGGTAATCATTTGATCTCTTTATTTTTAAAAATTAAACTTGTGTATATATATATTACTTTAATCTATAAATTAAACTAAGCCACCAAAAATAATAGTTAAATCGACAAGATCTTATAACAAAAGGTTCATAAATTTAAAATTTTAATTTCGAGAGCAATCTAAAATATTTATTTAAGTTGAACTATTTTTTAAAAACATGTTTAAGTTAAAGTAATTAATGTAGGTCTATTTTAAATGGTTGAATTTTAAATTTAATAATGATAGTTTAATCATTGAACTTCAAATTATGCTCTCTTTTTTTACATCAGCGAAATTTTACATTATATCAATTTTTTCTTTTTAAAATCACATTGTATCAATTTTTTTAAAACAAAAATCACATTAAATCAATTAATTATCTGTTTCAAAGCAATAAAAATGTACTAAACGAACATGTCGTACCAACATTCCATAAATAACGTTGGTTGATAGTGGAAATAAAATAGTGTTAAAAAAAAAAATAGTGGAAATAAAATAGTTGCATAATCTATAATTCATTAAAATTTTGTCATCCACAGTAAACCAGTTGCATTATTTATACTTAATCCACAGTAAACCAGTTGCATTATTTATACTTAATGATCAAGAGATCTTAAATTCAAATCTTTCACTTCAAATTTTTTTAATCTCAAAAAAAAAAATCATTAAAATATTAAAATCTAAAAAGATACATGGAGAGATTAAAATATCCTTCTTTTTCTTTCGACAAGCCATAAATTAATTATTGAAGCATATTCAAATTTAAAATTGAAAAATACCAAGAAAATTGTTTTGATAATTGAGGAGATAATGCAATCAAATACTGCATCATCTCATTAATTGGTACAGCTCACTAAAGTCCATTTTACAAGACTAGATTTGAAGTATTGATAGCCTTATTTTAAAGATTAATTTTCAACACTCTAATTAAATGGACCAAGCAGTTCCAATTAGAGCCACTTGGCAATTAGACAATATTTTGGTAGCTTCCATCACATGGAATAATCTTTCAAAATAAAGACATTCATTTTGTTATTGGCAAATGCAAACCACCATTCCCAATAAACAAAATTCTAAATGGATATCTCAAAGAAAATTAAAATAGGGATTAAAGATTCAATTCTATTATCAAAATAAATAATGTTCTAAAAGTTTCATATTATTGCTATTTTTATTATAGTTTTTAATAATGCAATGTTATTAGTTTATGGACAACAGAATCTTTGTAATAATGGGAGTACATGCGACTGAATTAAGGCAACAACAATTTCAAAAAAAAAAAAAAGGCACAACAATTCATGATAATTGCTTAAACTCGTTCATTTTTATATCATCTAATTTAGACATCACACTCAACTGATAAAAAGATCAATTATGAAAAAACAAAACAATAATACAAGACCACAAAGAGTAGAACAAATAGACAAGAGCCAGCACAAAAAATTTAAGTCATTCAAAAAGTGTCTACAATTATGATGTAATAGAGTAGAATTCTATCAAATGCGTCAATGACCTGATACTTTTATTGTTTGATGAAAATTCAGTTCCCCACTACGATCATGGATTCGATCACAAGAATTAATATTTGATTTTCATTTATTTGAAAGAAATAGTATCATTGTTGTATAAGAATTAATTGTGGTTAGTTAAGTAATAGCTAACAATCAAATCTAACTATAAATGATAGTTATATTTTAGTTGTGAAGATGTTCATAATTAAGAGGTTGCAAGTTACAATTTTACAATTTTATTGTTGTTAAATTAATAAAAGAGTAGAACGTTAACATACGTATATATAATTACTATTTGTTAAATTTTAAAAAATAAATAAGTATGGAGAAAGAGATAAAGAAGAAGACAAATGAAATCAAAATAAATTAAAAATCTATGTTGATTCAAACACTCATTTGAAAGTGGGAGTAGATTTTGAAGAAAAAAGATCCATGACCTTTAGCATAAAATATGCATTAGGTATATTTGAAAGGGAAGAGGATTCTCAACTCACCCAATTGGATGATCCATTTTCATAACCAACAATTCTTTTTCTTGATTGCTTGCTAGTTATTATATGCTTTATAGTAATTAATTTATTGACTTCCTGCAATATGATTTGCCGCTTTAATTTATTGACTTAGTGGTTTTCATAGTTTGTCCAACTTAAATTGATATTTTTCTTTATCTAATAAAAGATAAATGCAGATAGAAATTATTGATTTGCTTATAAGCTATACATTATGGCACTAAGTTGTATTGTTTGTTACATCATTTCATGATTAATTTTACTACATTTTAAGGATATTTTGAGATAACTAATGATAATTTACATACTACCTAATATTTAATTAGCATCGTCAAATCATTTGTGGTTTTTAAATGTTTTTGTAATAAAAAATAGTCCAGAACTGCACTTAAAGTCCAAAATACAACACATAATTTACCTCTTTCATCCTGTCTTTTGTGTACAGCTTGTTTGGCAAGTCTTTTTTGTCAAAAAGATCATGTAGTTTTTTCCATACTTTGTAGATAGAGTCTTCTTCCTTAACTTGTCTAAAGATAGCGTCTGAAAAGTTAAGCATGATAGTAGTAGTTGCCACATCTTCCTTTTCTTTCTTCTCTTCATCTAAAAACTTTCTTCAAATCTTTAGGATCTTCAATAGCCCAAAACTGCACTTAAAAGCCCAAAATACAACACAGAAAAGGATAAGTTCTACAAATTGTTCTTTTCCATTCTTTTCTTTCTGTTTTTACTCTTATATGAAAATGAATTTGCTCACTATTTTGTGCAATCAAATTTAAATAGGAAAAACATTCATCAAGAAGATAAAAGTGCAAAGTAAAAGAGAAGATGAAGATGAAGATAAGGAAGAAAAGAACACATGAGGATTATAGTGGTTCAACCATGGGTCTAATCCACTCTCAAAAGGTAAGTTTCATCTTCATTACTTTTTCTTTGAACAAGCATGAAAATACACACTCACAAGCATACACAATTCTCACAACACTTTCTCACATGTATTCACTCAATTCTCACTTTTTAGAACTCTTAGATTTTCCAGTATCACCTAGCTTAGATACAAAGATGTCTATTTAAAGTTGAATCTGAGTTGTGATGAATAACTACTTGTCTTCTTTCAAACTGCCTATTTGTTGAGATTGTTTGTTAGTTGTTTAGGTAGTTTCAACTGTGAAACTGTTTTATTCCTTGTGCTTCTGTTTGATTGTTTCAACTGTCAATCTGTTACTTTGTTAAGAACTGACAATTTGTTGTGTAATAGGAATCTATTGATCTGCTTGGTCTGTTAAGTTGTTATGCTGATGGAGTAGTAGTTAATTCTGTTTAAACTGCTTTGAATGTTGCTTGTTTGTTGCCTGTCTTGTTGGAATGAATGAGCTTTTACTTTAAGCTTCAGCTAGCTAGTTAGTATTCATTTAGTCTTGGTTTAACAATTTTATCTTGTTTAAATTAGACTCTCAGTTATAATTCAACAATTAGAGACATGTCTACAAACTGTAAAATAAAACTGGTTTTTTTTCTTTAAATGTAAAATAAAACTTTATTTTCTTTGACGAAACAAACTCGTCCCTATACCGAATGGGTAAGTGGCACAATGGTTTCATTGTTTTGTTGTAAACTAGTTCAAGACCAGTGTCATAGGTTCGAACTCGAGAATCAGTAATTGTCCACTCTCTCCCAATTTATACTCACAAAAAAAGAAGAAGAAAAAAAAATGAAACACGTCCCTATATTTTGATCAACTTGAAATAGGACTTTCGGCTATCTAAACGAGAAAGTGGAAGCCCAATCTAAATGTAGATGGACCTGCACATGTTACTATTAGATTTGGACCAGACCCATTATTTTACATTATTCTCGGCCCAGTTTATTTCAATTCATTCTTAATTACACATATTCCGTCGTATGACTTTTTAGTATCCTTCGTATGGTATTTCCAAAGGAGCTATTTAATAATCGTCGAATTTAAAGAGTTATAACTAATGACTTTTTACGTACCATCTCAAAACAATCACATCAATTATTTATTTTTAATCATTTATTTTTAACCATTTAAAATAATATTTCATTTTATAATCACTCATTTTAATAATACATTTTCTAACTTCTTATGTAACCTCTAAAAAAAATATATATAAATAAATTATTGCATATAACTATTTTACAAAAATACATATCTATGCTCAAACTAATAATTACTCGAATCTAAATTTTTAATCAATTAAAACAACTTTTCAAAATAATCAATGAGGCAATGACTCATCCAAATATGTATAAAATTTAAGGTTTCTGTGGTGTACTAAATACACCACAAAAGTTATTGTGTAGTCATATTTGTTTTGGCAACGAACAGGAGGAAGTTAAAATTTAAAAGACACGTGGCAAAATGAACTGAATTCAGGTTATAGTGACACGTGTCTGTGGGCCTCACGCGAATCGTTGTTTTGAAGGTACCTAATTGGCCGCGTTTTTCGTCCCAAAAAATGGCCGCGTTTCTCTAATCTTTTTCCTTTCATTGTGACGTGTCTCTCACACGTTGGACGTACTTTTTTTCTCTGACGTGGCTCTAATCTACTCGACAATCTCCCATCCTATCTGCCCATGTAAGCCAGATATACCGAAGAAACCGGTTTCAAATATAAATTTAGAACCAATTATTATTAATTGAACCCATCCTTTAAATATTAAATATTAAATATACGATAAAATTATTCATTTTTATATGTATTATTGACCTATAATAGTTGAATGTATTAGCTCATCTATCATAGATATATAGATTTATAATTTTATATTTACATTAAAAAAAAGTAAGAGAAGGAGAACGCAAGTATAAAAGGCTAACTTTAATTCACAAACAACAATTGTATTTTGATGGGAAATTTATTTTATCTATATTTCATTTATTGGGTAAATAATTCATTTATTGTTATAAATATAAGTAAGTATTGAAATCATTCAAGTATTAGATTGGTAGAGAATTTGGAATAATAAATTAGACGATGGAAAAAAGAGTATGGTAATGGTTTACACGGAAACGCGGGCCTGGAATTGTTCCAACAAGGAATTGAATTCGCTGTCACTGACCCATTCCATTGCACGCCCTCTCTTTGTTTCTTCGTTTATTCCTTTCATTTATTATTCCACACAAATTATTACCAAAGAAAAAAGAAAAGGGAAAGAAATGGCGAAGACGAAGAAATTCCAGGTGAAATTAGAAAAGTTGAAGCTTCATGGATTTGGCAAAGAAAACGAAACAATCTCCATCGAAATCAAATGGAAAGGCCCCCAAAAACAATACTCCATTTTATCCGTTCCGTTCTATCCCAAATCTAAATCCAAACTCCAAACAAATCGCACCGCCCCTCGACATGTTCTTCAACGCCAACAATCCATCCACTGGAACGACCAATTCCACACCGTTTGTCATTTCCATTTCTCCGATGACAACAATTCCGTCGCCGGTTGGGACGCCAAATTCTACGTCTTGCTCGTACGTTTTCTTCGATTTCGCATTTCTCATACTCATCCTCTCTTTTGATTCTGATTCTTTGTTTTTGGAAAAAAACAGGAAGAATGCACGAAATCCAAATCCAAATCCATGGTTTTGGGGAAGGCGTCTTTGAATTTAGCGGAGATGATTTTGGCGACGGAGACCAAAATGGAGAGGAATGTTCCGATCACGTTGAAAGATGCTGCGGGTCTGCACCAAGCTACCCTTTCTGTAAGACTTTGATTTGATTCCATAAAAAGCAACCATCTTTTTGTTGAAACGAGGAGTAAATTCGAGTTTTTGAATTGTGGGTTTTTATGGGATTTGAAGGTAGTTGTGAATTTCGTGGAGCTCCGAGACGAACCGGACTCGGCCGGAATCGGACAGGACGCGAATCGGAACGACAAGGAGGGGATTTTGAAAGCGTTTAAAGATCTGACGAGTTTCAAGAAGAAGAACAGGGAGAAAGGGAAAGGATCAGTTTCATCCGACCGTGAAAACAGGGCTTTAGGGGATCGGACGACGGAGAAGAAGCGGCGCCTGAGTTTGAGTTTCAGACATTCGAAAGGGAAGGTGGAGCCGTGTGCGGCGGCGGTCAACGACGGAGGTGCCGTTGACCGACAGGAACACGACAATGAACCCTCCGTGTCCCCTGCGTTGACCGATTCCCAAACGGTATGCGTTTGAAAAAACTCTCTTTTCGCCCTAAATTTGACCCTCAAAAAACTCGTTGATGTGTTCAATTATGGTAGTTAATTATAAAGTCAACGTTATTAATAATTTTAATACATTGTAGTCGCAATGGGTACTTTGTTTTTTATTATTTAGTTTCTATGATTAAACCAACAAGAGAATATGTCACCTTTCATAAAGTTTGAGCATTCAAATTTTTCACTTTTTTTTTACATTATGTCTGATACTTTTATATCAACTCCAACCTGTTTTTTTTAAAAATTATTACAACTTTTTCTCATTAGCTGTCAATGACATGTAATTAATGATCGAGTAAAAGTGACCTAATACTTAAATTATTTTCATTCATTCAATTTTTGCAGATATATTTTCAATCACTTTTAAAATTAGTTCTTCAGAGTCCATATTTTTTAAATCGTTAAATAATCATAATAATTTCTATGCATTGAAATACATCATGGGAATCTGTTTTCAAAATTTATAATGATAAAGATAATAAAGACAAAAAAACCTGAAAAAAATTAATAACATAAAATTGATTAAAAAGTAGATTGAACATTTAACAATATTTGAATTAAATGACCCAAATGTAATAAGATGGTATTTTAAGTATGTTTTAAGCAAACTCACTTTGTGTGGATCAGAGAATTCACTCTGGAATTCTTTTTGCAGAATAAATCAGAAACCAGAGAGTTTTCTTTGGAAACAGATGGCCAAAACAAAGAAGAAACCACTGAAGGAAGATGGGAAAGAAGAGAAATAGTAAGCAGAGATGGAAAAGCAAAGCTAAAAACAGAGGTGTTCTTTGGCTCTTTAGACCAGCGGAGCGAGCAGGCTGGTGGCGAGAGTGCCTGCACGCCGATAGTCGCCGTGATCGCACACTGGCTACACTCGAATTACGGTGCCTTGCCCACACAATCCGAGCTTGACAGCCTCATAATGGAAGGTTCCTCAGAATGGCAAAAGCTTTGCAGCAACGATTGCTACTACAACTCCTTTCCCAACAAACATTTCGACCTCGAGACCGTCATGGAAGCCGACATCCGGCCAATCACAGTCTCACCGGAACATTCCTTTGTGGGGTTCTTTAGCCCAGAGAAATTCAACTGCTTGACAGAAGCAATGTCGTTCGAGCAAATATGGAAGGAGGTCAATGCCGTAACGCCTCCAAATTCCGAGCCAAGAATATACATTGTGAGTTGGAATGATCATTTCTTCGCGCTAAAGATGGAAGAAGACACTTGCTACATCGTTGATTCGCTGGGGGAGAGGCTGTTCGAGGGGTGTAATCAAGCCTACATCTTGAAGTTCAACAGCTCGAGTTTGATGTTAGAGAGCAAAGAGAAAGGAGAGGATGGGGGATTGGTCTGCAAGGGAAAAGAATGTTGCAGAGAATTTTTTGAAAGGTTTCTTGCTGCTATAACCATTGAAGAGCTGGAAGAAGAGCAAAAGAAGTTGAGTGGCAGTAATTTTATACCCCATCAGAGGTTGCAGATTGACTTCCATTTTAGTAGCCCTGTTGCTTCATCCTCATCAACTTCCCCTTGCTCTCTTTTCTCTAATCAAGACTCTCCATAATTCAAGACTGCATAATTCAGAATCCTATTCCTGTTGTGTGATGAATAATGCTCAAATCTGCCTCATTATGTAAATCTCAGACTCCTTAGGATATATTTTTTTTTTATCCTCGAATGTTTGAGTCAGCCAATATGCATCTAGACTACTTTTTTAAGATAACCATCATATCATACTATATTTGACAAGCTAACAAATTCCTAGACAGATCGTCACCATACATGAGTTGAATCCGTAATCTTTAAACATTTAGACCCCATTTGATAATTATTTTGTTTTTTGTTTATGAAATTTAAGCCTATTTCTATTCAAATTTTCTACCATGTGCTCTATCTTTCCTACAATGTATCCATCCTTCCTTAAGAAAGTAGGAGGAATACTAACCAAATTTCAAAAACATAAACAAGCTTTTAGAAGCTACTTTTTTTTATTTACAAATTTTGATTTTGTTTATTAAAATATAGGTAAATTGTAGATATCCAAATAAGAGAGAAGGTATAGTAATGTAGTTATTGTAGGCTTAAATTTCATGAACAAAAAACGAAAAATAAAATAGTTATCAAACATGGCCTTAATGATTTACGAAGACTCTTAAAGTTGACCAGATTAGACTTCTTTCAAATTATTATGAAAAACAACCTTATGACCTTGAAAATATTCATCTAGCTTTCTTTTGGATAGTTTTGACTAGACAACAACTTTAATCTTTACAAGTTACTTAAAAGTAACCGATGTTTCAATATTTCTTCATATAATTGATTGGATAACGATGAATTTCAACTGAAAATCAATAATGAAAAACAGTGAAGTATGAAGAATTCAAGAGCACCTGAAACACCAAATATGGGGAAAAGTTAGGAATACAAGTCAAGTTAGATTCCAAATCCATATATCAAGCTCCTATTGTATTAGACAATGATCATACAGTGAATACATGATAGGATAATTTGCAAGAATTGCTAAATGATGACTGGTGGAAAAGAGCAGAATATGGCATCTATAGTGGAAAATGAGTAAAAGCAGCATCATATTGATGAAATCTTGTGGAAGAAATAGTCCCCACAACTCTACATAATCTAATTTGAATCTTCCTTTGTCTCTCTCTCTAAGCAACTTTCTAATTTAATAAAGCAAGTTAAGCTAAAAGCACCAAGCTTTGTCTACCTTAACAAAGGTAAAAACAAAAACTATCTATTTGACCCCACATTGAACTAATGCCATTAGTCACTAAAAGTTGAAGGCAGAGACTTCCCATCCAGACATTCAATGATCAATTCAGCCCTTTTCCAAAAAAGAACAAAGAAAAAGATAAGAAAAGGACCCACTGAACTAAAGCATATTGCCCCCCAAAAAAATGATAACTAAACTTGTTGGTTCGATGCCTCTCTGTCCCCCATTTGCTCATACAGTTGCTTGCTAATGCATTTCTAGAATTAAAAGTAATCTCTATGGGTCCAACCAATCTATCCATTAATCCTAAAAGATCATTCTTTATAAAAGTTAAAGTTGCCTAACTGAGAGCATTTGACACTTTTTTTCCTACACATATATTCCTTACTCATTCCAAGCTTAGATTCCAGTTACAAACTTAGTAATCTTACATTTCAGTCATCCAAACAGTGCTTTCGGACAAATCGTGGAACTGACTGGCGTTCGCTTTCTTTCGTCCTTAATCGTGCTGATTGTTTCATAATGGAGAAAGATTAAGCCTATGAACTTGCTGAAAGGAAGCTTTGGGAGCCAATGAATGACTAAAATCTGCCTTTCGTTTCCTCATTGCTGTTTCTGCATCAACGCATTCACCTATAAGACTCCGCCTCCATGAATTGTGCTCAGACAGGCCATATGCATTTACCATGGGAAACAAGGGAGGCTTCCTTTCCATCACTGAGGAACAATCACCATACTTTGTTTCCTCTAATGAACTACCCTCAACAACTTTAAGCAAATGAAACGGGGTTGTGTTTTCATAGCTCGAGCTTGAAGACGAGAGAGGGCCTAACCGCAGAGCTAAATCACACTTATCATCACAGGAGTTTCCAAGAGAATACCTTCCTTCATTTTGGGTGATACCATTAGCTGCTGCCTTAGAGGCACTAGTATTCTCAATAACACCTCCATTCGTAGAATTCAGATATGTAGAACTTGGTTTAGGAGGCATTTCAAGGCCAGAATGATGGCTTTGCCAGTGAACGTGGTTGTCGTAATACAACGGATAGACGGAGAACTTGTTCGAAGGCAGAGCATTTTCAATCAAACCATGTGGTCTTAACAAAGCAGGATACTTCTCAGAGGTGGAATTATGAGCAGGAAGAAGGCTTTGAACTCTCAAGCCAGAATGGCCCAATTCATTAACATTTGAACCCCAGAAAAATGGGACAAAACTTGAATTTGTGACAACTCCTTGAGAAGTCTTCACTGCCATGGAAGGAGGAGACAACTCCTGATTCCTAGAACTGAGATAGTTTGTAGAGTTATTATTTCTTTGGCTCCTAGAAGCTTTTCTTGGTGTACAACCTAAATTGAGAGCAGCTGAAAGGGAAATCAAAAGTAACACAATGGATCAAAACAAAAACCCCAAAAAGAAGATACAAAGGGGGGGACCAAAGAAGCAATTTATCAAATTACCTTCAATGCAAGGTTGAAGAAAGTCTCCAGTTTCTGCACTCTCATCAAGCCGTATTATGGTATTAATAGCATCCACCAAGCGGTCCCGAAGGGTATTAAAATCCATATATTCAGCCTATTCATGAAAAACAAGATATCTTTAAAAAAAACTAAATCTTAAACAGAGATCATAGCTACTTCTAAGCCTAAATTTCACAAGTTACCAATGTCTCACATTGTCAAACAAAGCCTAGAAAGTTAATAGAGAAGGAGAAAACCTCAGAACTGGCTTTGGAGTACAAAATTTCTTCAGCTTTGAGAACCACAACAGGTAGCATTTCTTGCCATTCTTTGTTCTTCTTAGTAGAGGGGTTATGAATGTCATGCACAACCCTAAAGGAGCCAACAACAAAACAAAGATTCAAAAAAAAAAAACCCAAAAAAACAGAAGAAAAAGAAAGAAGAAGTTGGGCAGACCTGAAAATCTCTTGAATGAGAGGACCTCTGATGGGTTGGTGCCTATCACTGTGCCAAGCCCTTCTCACACACTCATAAGGCCTAGGGCCTGGTCTTGGCATCTTCAACCCACAAAAATAAAGAGAGCAAAAAAATAAAAAATTTAAAAAACCCTTAAAGGGAACAAATTTCAGAAAAAAATTGAAAGAAGAAGAAAAGAGTATGTAGGGAAAATTGATTGATTTCTTTCTTGTGTGTGTTTCCCAGTTGTTTCTTCTTCTTGTTCTTGTTGGAACACAGTGTGTGTTGTGTCAAAGACTCAATTATTAGAAAGAGAGAGAATTGTTTTTAAAAAAAACAAAATTGATGAGTTTGGTATGTCCCCCACTCATCCACATGCCTCCTTCCCCTAGCCCCATGAGTTTTTTTTTTCATTTAATTAAAATATTTTTATTTGGGGTCAGAGTACTGGGGGGAATTCTCACGATATTGTCACCGTCGGTGGCCCAAGCTCTCACCCCAACCTCAACCCCATTTTGCAACAATGCCCACAAGAAATCACTAAATACATGTTTGGCTAGGGCGGGAAGGAAAAGGAAGGGAACGAAAGTTTGAGTAAATTAGTGTTTGGTGGAAAGAGAAAAAAAGTAAAGTGGTAATAAATTTATGTTTGGTGGAAAGAGAACAAAAAGAAAGTGATGTAATTATTTAAAAAATAATAGATATTTATTGTTTTTTAATGTAATATTCATAAAATGTCATTTTTGAAATTTATTTTATTTATTATTAAAATAAAATTTAAAATTAAGTTTAAAAATTCAATTCAAAATGAGTTACACCAAAAGAAAAATATATTAGTTTAATTATTTTAAGTGTTTATATCTTTAATTCATATGGATATGTATTTTCATATATTTATTAAAAAAAATGCACGAGTTAGAAAAATTTGATAAATAATACGATAAATATTTATTAATATATATTTTTATACAACAAATTTCAAATGCATAATTAAAATCAAATGTATAAACACTAATAAATATTATTTAAATAACCATATATATTTAAAAAAGAAATGATAAATAAGAAAAAAATATACACATAATAAATAAATATAATCAATTAAATTAAATTAATGAATAGTTCAAAGTTAACAACTTTAATTCTTGATTTGTGGGAAGCTAAGGTTCCAAACTTAATTTTGACGATTTCATTTGAATAATAACATACCAAAATATAATTATAAAAATATTAAAAAAATTAAAATAAACACTCAATTTCAATTTCAAAGATGACTCATTTTATTTTAATTATTACTTAATGAAAATTTAATTTTTATATATTTAGATCGTTACCATTATCCAATAATTAAATTTGGTAATCAGATAAAAATAATCAAATTATCATAAATTTAAGTTGATAGACATTATTAAAAAAGTTGAAGGCAAAATTCAAAAATATATATATAATAAATTTGATTAGAAACAAAAAAAAATGAAGGTAATGAACTCTTAGTATAAAAATTTAAAAAGTAAAAAATTGACTAAAAAAAAAAATTGACCAAAAAAAAGGAGGGTAGGTTATCCCTTCCCTTCCCAACTGGGAAGAAATAACTCGGGTGGCCAAATACTGAAATAAATTTTCCCTTCCCTTCCCAATGATAACTAAGGGGGCCAAACATGCTCTAATTTTTTTCACAAACCCCCTAAGGGGGTGTTTGTTTTAAGAGGAGATGAGGTGAGGTGTTGAAGCTCAACATCTTGTTTGGCCCAATGTGTTATTCACCTCATCTCATCTTCTCTCTCCTCTTTTTTTTTTAATTTTTTTTAAATTTAAAATTTTTTCATCTTTTATTTCTATATATATTTACTTATTTTATGTCTGATATATTTTTTCATAATATTATTGTTATTTTAATATATCAATATATAATTATAATAATTATATCAAAGGTTTATTTGAATTTTTAAAATTAAAATAAATAGATATATATTATCTTTTAATATATGACGTTAAATTTTCATATTTTTATTCATTTTTTAATCGCCTCTAATAACAAAAAAAAGTTATAGAATTTCAATTGTTTAGAGATAGATTATAAATATCATATTTAAAAATTAATAATTAAAAGTTATGTGTTTATCAATTTATTATTAAAATAAAAATTTAATTTCAATAATTTATACACATTGAATTTTTATTCGTAGTTTACAATATATTTAAAAGTATAAACTTATTTTCAATAAACTTTAAAATATTAAACTTATTTTGTTTGTTAAAAAAATGAGATTCAAATTTTATATTTTGTATCCAAGGTTGCACTTTGAAATAATAGTAAAGTGGATATATTTTTTTTTAAAGGATAAATTAATTTAAATAATTTTGAGAGTCTTGATTGTATATACAAAAAATAACTATAAATTTTAAGACTTGTATGAGTCATAGGGATTGAAATCTATTCTACCTAATAAAAAAACAATAAATTCCAAAATTTGAGGGATATTTTATTACTTCCATGTAATAATTATTATCAAAATGTGACCGAGTTCTCTTTTAACTACAAAAAATAATAATAATAATAAATTTTAGGGGTGTCTATAGTTCCCTAGAAGTATTAATGACTAAGACAAATATATTTAATTTATTATTACCTATTAATTAGTGTATTTTATTAACAATTCTTTTCCCTTCAGTAACTATGAATATGAATGTATAAAAGGTATAAGAAAATAATTTTTTTTAAATAAAATAAAAATTGCTATCAAGATTTTATAATGACTAGTTTAACCAAATGGTTTTATTTTTATTTTTTAATAAATAGAATCTTGGTATTTTAAATTTTTTTTTATTATTTAAGTCTAACAAATCTTTAAAAAAAAGTTATTAACAAGGTACAAATATTTTAGATTAGTCAAATTTTATTTTGGTGGTGTGAATTTTTTTTTCTCATTATTTTTTTTTAATTAAACAATATTTAAGTATGAAAAATTAAAAACTTTTAACCTCATGGTTATTATGTCCTACATAATATCATTGAAACTATATTTTTTTTAATAAAAAAATTAATATGATTAAAGGTTGCTTAATATTAAATTTATATTACTTACATTTTTTTTATGATAGTAGATATATTTACATACCTATTATATTGATAGTTAAATATTTTAGAATAATTATTTTTAAAAAAAGAACAATTTTTTTTTTTTTAAATAAGAATAGTTTTTTTTAAAAAAAAAAACATATCTTAATATCTCATCTCCTGTCTTACCCAAATAAGGTTTTTCTGTCGTCTCATCTCATCTGCCTGCACCCCAAATAAGATTTTTCTGTCTTCTCATCTCACTCTAAACAAGGTTTTCTGCTATCAACATCTCATCTCATCTCACCTGCAGCCAAACATCCCTTAAAAGTTTCCATATTTTCATCCTTATCCCTTCCACTCAACTCTCAACATCTACCTTTCTTTTACAATATGTTTTTCCTTTTCATCGTCTTAAATCGGGTGGCTCTGATGGGTGATCAAGGACCATGAAGATGTAGAATCCAACGCTAATAATCTCTTGGCCCCTTTGGTAATTATTTATTGTTTCTTTTTTTCTATTTTTATAATTTAAATTTATTTTTACTCAATTTTTCTAGCTTGTGCTACATCTTCTTTTATGAAAGCATGCTGGAAGCTATTTTTTTCTTCCAAACTTTGATTTAATTTTTAAAAAGATGGATTAAATATACATATAAAATATTAAGATAAGTAATTATAGTAGGCTTAAATTTTAAATTAATTTTTTTCCTATTTTGATGTACACTAATATTACAATTTGAAATGGAGTTATTAAATTATCATTCGAGAGAGTTTGGCTTTCGTTTATTCTCGCTTTGTAAAATTGTGTATATGATCTTTTAATTTGAAAAATATTTTACTCGTTTTTATATTTAATTTTCTACCATAATATTTTTTAAAAGAGAATTATATTTTGAAGAGATTTTTATGAATAAAATATCTACAAAATTTTGATTAACAAATTAAATTAGATTAAAATGAGTTTAAATATAACCAAAAAAAAAGGGAAAGAACATTCCGCTCAATTGTCACATTTCAACCTTACAATTTAATTAAATAACGAATTTAAAACAATCGATTAAAATTTATTAAATACCATGAAATTTTTTTAAAAAAAATTGTATATGATTTTTTTTAGCCGTCAAAATTTTAAAATATAATTTTAAAAATATACCAAATTTGAAAACCATTTTGATTTTTTTTAGTATAAATTGGAGGTAGGGAGAACAAATACAGATTCTAGGAGTCATACCCGTGATTGTAAACTGAAAATAGATTAATACCAAATCAAATAACTAATTACACCACCGACTCATTCGATTGAAAACTATTTTGATTAAGCTTTGTTTGAAAATCATTTTATTATTTCTAATGAGATCTAAGCATAATGCTCTTGTCTATGAGATGTTTGTTTGTCATATTTAAGGAGGATTTAAATTGAGGGTTTATTAATTCTTCCTTAAAGACTACATATAAACGATTTTTTTTTTATAAAACTCAAAATAACTTCTCTTTTTTACCATTCAAAATAATTATTAATTTCTAATAATTCATTTATACCTACTCGAAATAATTTCTTATTTCTAAATCACTATTTTATAATTATTATCTTTTTAACTACTTACAATAATTACTCATTTTAATTCATATCCAAACAAGTTATTGTCTCTAATTATTTTATATGAAAATTACATTCAAACATGTATTGATTATGATTATTCATTTCTAACTATTCAAAATAACTACCTCTTAGACTAAAACTTCAAGCAAACATCTCTTACGAGTTTCATTGTTGTTATCAATTATTTATATATGTTTTCAAAATGTATGTTCAAATAGTTTTCAGACATGTTTTTTTTTTAATAATTTGGTTATATATATACACCCATATGTATAGAGAAAATCATAATACTTTCTTGAAAATGTGAAACTCGCGGTAACAAGTTCAGGTTTCTAAATAAATATTTTATTTTATTTTTAAAAAAATAATAAATAATAAGAGGTAGATAATAGAGGTAGAAGCATCGAGGGTCAGTGGCGCAGTTGATTATCTTAAAATCGATATTTGACTATTATATTAATTGTATCATTCATGTAGGGTTTGTTAGTCCCTTTCCCCAACTATGTACTCAAAAGAAAAAAAATTGTACTTAAAAGGTACCTTGATTCCAAAATTCGACACAAACTTCATAGACATGGTTATATATTTCGAAACATTTATTGAGAGTAATTTTTTGTTTGTTTGTTCGTTTATTTTGTTTGTTTGTTTTTTTTTTTTTTTTTTTTTTTTTTTGAGATAGTGAGGGTAATGTAACACTTCAGTCCAGAAAGTGAAAAGAAAATGAACGAACTAAAATTGTCCAATAATTAAAAGTACATAGACATGCGTATTAACCAACAAAAGCACAACTTCAAAAGTATAATTTATAACTTATAATCAATAAATTATGATTTAAAGATCGTTGAATCTTGGATTATGTGTTGGAATATTGATTTCTTGAAATTCACTACCATAATTAAATTCTCCAAAATGGTGTTTAGTTTGCTCGATTGACAAAGAACAAGAAATGAGAGGGTAGTTTTCAAAAATAAAAAAGAATAATATAGACATCATGTTCGGACATTATATATAAAATAATGTTCATCTATATATCTCAAATGAATCACAATCTATTTGATTTTAAATCTAAAAAAATTAATAAATAAATAAAAATAGATTATGATCTATATTAAATCATATAGATAGATATTAAATCATATAAAAAAATAATATATAATGTTCGGGAATGATATAAATATTTATCAATAAAAAATAAACCAAAGCTTAAAAAGTAAAATACCAAAAATTGGACTAAACATACAACCTATTATACACTCTCCCAAAATTATTAACTCCAAAAAAACAATTTTTTATTTTTGAGTTCAAAGGGCAATGATTTCTTTTCAACATTTTGCCTTTAAAGTGGGTCCCAAAATGCAATTGTTTCTCCAACTCCAACAAATTTTACTGTTTTCATAAATAGTATAAAGCTATTTTTTTATATATATATATAATTATACCTAGAATCAAACAACAATAGAGGTTTGGATGAATAATTGCATAATGAATTAAAAGTAAATAATGAGAAGGACTCCTCTCTACATTCGTCTTATTGATGCCACATAAATTTATGTTAAAATTAAAAATATTAAATAGTCAAATTATTTGTATGGCATATAATTGTGCCATTTAAGATAAATGTAGGGTTCTGCTTCACATCTATGTGTAAGAAAAGTTTTTCTCATAAATAATTGTTTTGATTGATTTTGAAAAAAGTGTGGTAAATTTTTTTTTTAATAGAATTATTTGTAGAAAGACAACAAGCAATAACTCGCTCATTTAAATATAGTGGTTTGAAATAATGTTCAATGTATTTATTATAAATTAATCTTTTATTTTATTATATATATATGCAAATTTGTTTGTAAATGATATCATGTAGACTTATTTTTTCGGGTTCAAACTTGTGATGGTGGAATTAAAATAAATTAATACCAAACAAGTTAATCAACTATGTCACCAACCTATTTAAACAATATATTTTGATTATAAATGCTATAATTTTAATATTTTTTTATTTAGATTCTAAAAAAGTTAGTATGTACTATCTATAATAGGAATATCAAACAAATAAAATAATAAATGCATAAAAAAGTACAAATGTCATTTATAATATCATTATTAAATTATTAAATTTCATTAAATTAGATTTAGACATAGATTGAAAAGAAGAAAATGAATAGACATTTAACTTTTATTTTTTCTAAAAGTGACCTTTCCCTAATTAGGCCCTAAAGCCGTTAGGTGAAAAGCCCAAAAAAGGCTCGGAGTGTTGTTGGGTTGTTTGTATATGGGCTGAGGCTGCCCAGCCTAGTCACAACGGAGCTTGAGATAAATCTTTTATTTTAAATGTTGCTGATTTTTTTTTTAATAGAACTTTTCATTAAATTAAAGGATTTTAAGTTTATTAATAAGGTTTTAATTCACTACATATAAAAGATTAAAGATCTAAATAAAATAGATTGCCATTAAATAGGGGTCATATATTGCAAAAAAGAAAAGGAAAAAAAGAAGCATAATCAAGTCTTTTTCTAAGCACATTAATTAGACGGTAGAGGGATGCTTGTGCGAGTGCTTTAGCACAAATAGCTAAAATAATCGAAATTGTTGGGTTATTTGGAATAAGCTTGTTTATCGTATAAAATGGCAATTATGGAATGAACGATTAGTTTATTATTATCCTACGTTTGTCATTAGAAAGAATATTAATTCTGATCTATATTTGATAACATATAACTAATGTTTGTCCGGTTTAAAAAAAAAAAAAAAACTAATGTTTGTCGTCTAAAAGTAACAATAACGTGTGTTGTGTTTCATTATTCTTTCCTTAGTGGCTTACTAATTTAAGACTATTTTTTTGGTTGGAAATCAAATGAGTATATAAGCATATTCTAATAACTTTGTCCAGTAGCTTATACAACCCTATCTTTTATCAAAGCCAAATATGCCCTGCATAGTTATGATTTTTTTTTTCCTTTATTTTCTTCAGTGAGCTGACAAATTAGGTTGTCTTAACAATTTAAGAACTAAATTTACATTTTTATTGCAAAGACAAGGAAAATAACTTACAAACTCATAAAAGAAAGAGATATTTGATGTTTAATTGCAACTAGTTTTTCTCTTTTTTAAAAAAAAATATAGAAAAATCGAACCTTCGCTCTATTCGAGTGTGGTATGAGAATATTCCGAAGGGTATTTTAATTTAAATGCTTCTTAACAGCTTTGAATCAAGAGTTTCTCAAAAAACCATACCTCAGACTCCTTAGGGGTTGCTTGTTTGACGTTTTAAGCTAGGAGTTAGGTTTAAGATTTATTAACTTTTCCTCAAAAACTTACATCAAAACTAGTTTTTACCAAATCTTCCCTCAATTTTACTTTTGAAAATAACTCTTATTTCTAACCATTCATTTATAACTACTCAATCATTTATAACCACACATTTTTAATCATTTCTTTTTTATTTACTAAAAATAATTACTTATTTTAAATTTACATCCAAACCAAGTTTTGACTATAACTCTTCTACAAAAAAAAAAACTACATTCCCATGGGTTTTTTTCCCAACTCTCAATTTTTAACTACTCAATATAACTCATCAACCTCAAAACTATCTAAATGTGTCAAACAAATACCCCTTGGTCTCAACCATTAGATTTAAAAATAAATATAATATTATAAAACAATGTATGATAATATTCATTGTTATCAATAATTATATTTGTTATTTTCTAAATTTGTCTGGGTTTCCCAAAATTAAATTAATAATTAATTTTCGAAAATGTATAAATGGCAAATAAGCAATGAGCATTTCATTTGGAGCTTAAGGTTGAAAATATTTTACAATAAATAAAAATAAGAAGAAAAAAAAGGCCTAGGTCCACGTGGGTCCCAATCACTGATTCTCAAAAAAAAAAATGAAGGTACCCCCACTCACTCAATAATGGAATGAAATAAAGTGGTTAAAAATAAAATAGAACAAAGTGGGTCCCATTACATGAGGAAATTCATTCTCATCCGTCCGATCTCTCTAATGCATTCTTGCCACGTGTTCTCCACCACTTCTCACTTTCTGTTACTGCTTCTACCTCAACTCGAACAGACTTTTTTTTTTTTTTTTAATCCTATTTCTTTTATTTATAATATAAGTTTTTTGAAGGCAAATCCAAATTAAATTTAATTAAAAGGTATAAATTCTTAGACTAAAAGGTTTTTATAAAATAAAATTAAAAAAATACAAATTTATAAACTTAGGAAGCCATCAATCGGTGTGGTTGCAAAATTGTCATTGATGAGTAAATATTTTTATATTTATAATTATTTTGTAAAATTAATCATTGGTTACAATTTTTCAGCGAAAAAGGATGTTGGTTGATATTAGGACTACCAAAAATAATTCTATTATAATTACATTTTGAAAAAAATAATATTTTATTCTCTTTCTATCTATTTTTTATTTTTTCCATAATAATTTTGTATTATCTTCATAACTATTTTCTATAATTATTCTTTTTTTCAAAAATTTAAATATTCATCACCCACATGATAATTTCCACTTTTTATTCTGCTCTTATTTCCCCCTTAGTTCTTCATAGTCAATTACATTGTCTTCCTTTATCATGTGAAACTCTTATTTCCACAGCACCCAAAATCGCCGTTACAAAACTAAAAGGCTTTTTTTGATTGCTTGAATCTGAGCCGTCCATTTTGCCAAAACTGCTCCACTGAACCAACTGGAAACCCAGAAAAGGAATTAAGAACAAAATGTGTGGCTAAAACCAGTCCGGCAAAATCTGTAATAAATATCGACCACGGGCTCGGTCTGTATCTGCAACATACGACCATGCTGTCTCCTAACCCAATTTCTGTCATCTGTTCTTTGCTTCTTTGCTTTCCTTTAGCCCTTATGATCATCTTTAACGTCAACAACAGCCCCACCGCCATTCATTCCATTTCTCCCTTTCACATCCTCAAGCCCCACCGCCGATTTACCATCTTCCCGCCGCCGGAGGATGATGCTTTGTTGTTCCCACTCGCCTCTCGGGTCGACCCGACCCCATCCCCGACCCGGAAACTGGCATTTATGTTCCTCACGAATTCCCCTCTCCCTTTCGCTCCCCTTTGGGAGTTGTTTTTCAAACACACACCGCCGGGTCTTTTCAATGTCTACATCCACGCCGACCCGACTGCCGATTATGACCCGGCGTCTTTTCCCGTCGGGTTATTCCGTCCAAACCCACGCAGAGAAACACCCCTTCACTCGCCGCAGCCGCCCGCCGCCTTCTCGCCCACGCGCTGCTCCACGACTCTGCCAATTCCATGTTCGTCCTTCTCTCCCCCTCTTGCATCCCTCTCCATTCCTTCAACTTCACTTACCGGACGCTGATTAAATCCAGGAAGAGCTTCATCGAGATTCTCAAAAACGAGATCGGCGCGTACGACAGGTGGGCGGCGCGTGGCCCCGACGCGATGCTCCCGGTCGTGAAACTGGCGGATTTCCGAATCGGGTCCCAGTTTTGGGCTCTCACGCGGCGGCACGCGCGGACTGTGGTGAGAGATAAGAGAGTTTGGTCAAAGTTTGACTTGCCGTGCGTGCGGTGGTACACGTGTTATCCGGAGGAGAATTATTTCCCCACGTTACTGAGCATGTGGGACCGACGAGGGATTATTCCAGCTGCGCTTACACACGTGGACTGGAAGGGAGGTTTTGACAGCCACCCTCGCACCTACGTGGCATCCGATGTCAGCGCTGATTTGATACGTAGTTTGAGACTTGCTCATCCCAGATACGGCGACGGCGGAGTGAAATTAAAAATGAGAAAGGGAAATAGAACCGCCGCCGGCCGCCGGAATTCTGCGTCGTCGACGTCGTCTTCCTCCGCCGCGAAGTCTTGCCGTCCGCACCCGTTCTTGTTTGCGAGGAAATTTTCACCCGACTCGATTCAGCAATTGATGAACATATCTAGTCACGCCATCTTTAAAGATTCGTGAAATTGTAATTTAGTTACCATGTTAATTGTTTCACAAGACCAATTCACCTAGAGGGTACTAATTATTCAATCTTTTGTTTATAATTACATATAATTATTCCATTTTAAAATTATTAAATTTCTTTCATCCTTTTTTTTTAGTATAAATTAAAGGAGGGAAATTGCAAACTTTATAAAGAAGTGCTATTACTCTCGCTGGTTGAATAATAATTTTTTAGATTAAATTTATATTATCATCAAACTATTAAATTATCGATCACAATAAATTTATTCAATCTATAAATCATTAATTTACATGACATTTTGTAGAATCTAATAATTAAATTTTTCAAAAAGCTAAATATCCTAGTAACTTACTAATTACATGTATGAATTTTCCATTCTAATTATTGAATAAAAAAATTTGTCTTATAGTGTAACTGTGACCCATCGCACCTTCTACTCACAAATTTGTCATTCAACTATATTCCTCTAAATTCTTGATTTCATCTACTCTTAATTTTCTTTATTTTAATTTGTATTTTCGGTACAATTATTTAGGCCAATGTATGATAGCTATTTTATTTTTTGTTTCTAGTTTTTTATTTTTATTTAAAAAAATAAAAATCATATATATTTGATAACTGATTTTAATGTTATATTAAAAAATATGTCTGATAACCATTTTTTATTTTCAAATATCACATTTTAATTTGATATTTTATTTTTTATTCTTGATATTTTCATGCTCTTTTAAATACGAGAACAAAAACTTGTTTTTAAAAGTTATTTTTTTAGTTTTTAAATTTCTTTAATATTTTTTTAAAAAAAAATTAATTAAAATTGTCAACAAACGGCTTGATTTCAAAAGGCTAAAAACAAGAGTCGAGTATTATTGTACATTTTTTAATAATATTATATTAATAATACACACTCCTATAAAATCGATATTTATGATACAATATGAAAATATATTAATATACATCGAATATTTTTAAATTTGATTACTTTTGTAATTAATTTGGAAAATGAAACAATCTAATATAATTTTTCATTAAAGAAAAAGAAGCAAAAAGACAAAATTAATGCGATGGGCTGGTTTCAGCGTACCCTACTTATCCTTTCATTCTGTAACATTCCAATGGGCCTGGGCCGTGGGCCCATTAAAGACAGTCAACTGTCAGGATAATGCTAAACTTATCTACTTGGATGACTGGCCCTCTTACGTTATTTTATTTAAAATCAAACAAATGAAGTAAAATATATATATAAGATTTTGAATGAAAAATTTACATTTCAAATTAAATAGTTTTCACTATAATATTTAATTTTATTCATTCTTTTGAGTTTATCTGTAGTCTGTCTTCAAATAACCATTTCATCCCTTTCTAATGAAAAAAATAATAAATTGAAAAAGAGAACAATTCAAATTATTTAATATAGAAGTACCAAATATATTATGCCATTTTATAGTTCACATAGAAATATATATATAAGATTGGGAAATAGAAATAGTTTAGTGTGGTATGTGCAAATTTCATTCTTTGTTTCTCTTTCGCACTAGAATCTTGAGGCGCTGCACAGACTCCACAAACGAACTGCAAATTAAAAATCAACATAAGAAAAAAGAGTTATAACCCTTTTTTTGTTTCATTTTATTTTCTAAATGAAAATGAATGAAATGAAATTTTAAAACGCACTTCCATGGAAGATCCTGTGCAAGAAGCCAATCGCCATCTTTGTCTTCATAAATCAACGTGAAATCCAAACCTTTGTCATCCATTGCCTGGTCTGTTACATCAATTGATCAAAAAGGCAAAATTAGACTTACGAACTTAGTTGGAGGTTAATGGAATGAAATTTAAAAATGGGCAGTTTTTCTTACAAGTAGAGAACATGGAAATGAGGCCAATTTTGAGGGAGTGGTGAGAATCATAGAGATTGAGATCCAATTTTCTGATTATTGCTATCCCCTCCATTTTGACCTTCACGAAATTATGGGAGTTTGATCCAACCCGACGGCGGCTCTCCCGTGGTTGAGGACAGCGGTGAACGGTCTTCCTCCTCCATGACTCAATCGGCGGCCACCTATTAATTATTGTGAACATCTATCGCAAAATCAATCGATGATAAAAAAGAGCAGTCCATCTATTTTACAATGTTTAAAGACACTCACATTGCAATGTGAGACAATAGTAAGATTCTAATATGGATTAATGTTGCTCCAGATATTAGGGGCAAAGCTCGGACTATTGGTCACCTAAAAAATATGTATATAAAATGAAGAGTGACATACATTTGAAAGATGGAAAAGGGTGTGGGTGGTGGGTGATGTTGATCGTCCTTAGGATGATCATTCCAAGAGAGCAAAGGCAAGGTCTTGGGGAAGTGATCATTTGTGATATGGTGGCATGGATCTTGAAAGGCAGCATGGTTGTGGAGAGAGAGGCCAAGTTGAAGCTCCATTTTTATTTGGTGTTATGTAATGAGTATTTGTTTGAGGGTTTAGGTTGAAAAGAAAGAGCGTGATATTTATAAGGAGAGGGGTTTGAGTCGGGAAAAAGGGTGGCAATGAGAGGGACAGAGTGAAGGGATATGGCTAAGCCCGTGTGTGCCTTGGGCCTCGCTGTCTCTCTTTCTTTTTTTGCTATTAATACTCCTTCTTTTGTCCTCTTCCTTCTTCTTTCTCAACCATAATTCATATTGTTCAATCAAAAAGTTATTGAAATATAGAATAAGAATGACAAAACTTAAAACAAGTAACCTTTCAAAAACATATTTATCTCTTGATGATCATTGATTCTAATATTACCAATGAAATCTAGTTAGATGTGACCAAAAAGAACAGTAGCCAAGAGATATCAGTGTATATCCAACGACTAGAGGTTATGGATATATACAGATCCAAACTACGGGTGGTGTTAGACATAGCAATATTTGTTTCAAGAGGGGAGGAAAAGAGAAAACACATTTCATAAATTGTAAATGTTAAGGTCTCGTTTGATAATCATTTTCTTTTTTGTTTAGAATTTTTCAGTTTTTGTTTTTGGTTTTTTATTTTAAAAAATAAAAACCGTGTATATTATCAAAAAAACATGTTTGGTAACTGTTTTTTTTTTTTTTTAATTATCACATTTTGTTTGAATTTTTTTAATTTTTTACTATTTATTCTTGTTCTTTTCATACTTTTTAAAAAACAAAAGCAAAAACTTGTTTTTAAAACCTACTTATTTAAGAATTTCTTTCGTACTTTTAAAAATATTTTTAAAATTTTAAAAATAAAAACTAAAATTGGTTATCAAACAAAGCTGTTTTAAAAAAAGTAAAACAAAAATAAATAATAAAAAATGAAATAATCTTCAAACGGGGCCTAAATAATTGATGTACTTTATAAATGGCTAGAAGGTAGAAATGTATATATAATTAGAAGAAGTGCATGAGTAATTTGATGATATGTGAATGTAGGGTTAAAAAAATAGTCGACAGGCGTGCAGCTTGAGCTGAAAAGACATGGCCATTTTGCAAGGGTCAGAGCGGGCAGTAAGGGTGTGAGCTGGCGGGTTGGGTTGAACTCGAGCCGATTCATTAGCCCGAATATTCTGGGTCGGGCTGGGTTGGGTTCAAACTAATTCGTTATTCGAATCTGGATAGATTTTCGAACCAAATTGGCTTTTATCGATTACAAAATGGGTATGAACTAGTGGATAAAGGAAGTTTAGAGAGGTTGTTGATAGGGTCTTGCCAAGATTTGAGGTGTTTCAAAAAAAAAAAAAAAAAAAATAGTCGACAATGCATGGGAGGTGTCACGTGGCATATTTAAAAGAGCTAAAAAGTAGAGAGAGAAAGAGACCTAAGCTTGTGAACTCCACGTGGGCACCATAGGGACATTAAGGTTTGGACTTTTAAATTGGAAAGAGAGTGGGCCCTCCAACCCAATATAAAATCAAATCACTGTCTTCCGTAGACCCGTTTAATTGCAGTTTGGGCCTACCTTCCCCCTCCTGATTCATCACCCTTGGGCCTCGGCCCATTAACTCTCACTCAATTTATCTCTACCCAGCTTTAATTAAACAAATATGGATGGTACATTCGATCCTGTGACTTTTTGTTTTTTTTTTTGGTTGGGTGTATGAATCAATAATTAAAAATGAAATGCTATAGTATTTTTATCGATATGAATGTGGTGTTTTTTTTCAACTGGAATATGGTAGTTGATAAACTACTAATATTAAACAATTATACGAGATTTACTACATTAAAATAAGTATATAGACCCTACCAAGAAATTACTTTCAGTCTTCAACTTTTGAATTCTCGTTTAATAATTATTTGATTTTTTGTTTTTAGTTTAAGAAGCCTATTTCTATTCAAATTTTCTAACATATGTTTCATCTTTCCTATAATATATTCATCTTTAAAATAGGTGAATACTAACTCTTGAAATTTAAATTTTCTGAAATTCATTTTTTTTTTAACATTTATCTATAATGTGACCTCGTCTTTGTAAGAAATATTTGAATATTTAGTCAAATTAAAATAATAATAATAATAATAATAATAATAATAACTCCAATCTTTTTTAAAACTACAGTTTCTTAATTTTCAAAACTGAGCTCTAAAAAACCACAGTAAGAAGTAGATACAAAATATTTCTTAGCCTTATTTCAAAATAAAAAAAATTTCTATAATTTGTTCAGTGGTATATTATTAAAAGAAAATTGTTTTTTGTTTCATTGTGATTACTTTGCATACTGCAAATTTTCCATATGTTTTTGTTTTCTTCTAAATTTGGAATTATGTTTGCATGACACAAAGTTTGTTTGAATTAATTTTATATTTATAAATTTAATCTATAATATTTAGCAATTAGAGAAAACAAAATTTTTTTTAAAAAAAAAACCTGTGTCGTTGTTATTCAATAATTAAGTCAGATGGTTCGATAATCATTTATAATGATTAATTATCTGCACTAGAATTTTATTTTCTAATTGGATCTAGTATATACTAAAAATAGAGAAAAACAAGAAATATGAAATGGTGCCTTGTCTTGAACAACACCAAACTTCTCCATGACATGTCATACATACATAGAATGAGAACAATTTCAATCAAATTAATCATTCCCACTTGCTAAAGAAAGTAAATGGAAAGTATGTAGCCAATTGTTTTGGTATTATTCATAAAAACAGCCATTAAATTAGACTTTAATAGTGGAAAGTGGCACTTCACAGGATTTGGCTTCAATAATATAAAAACAGAATTATATATAAATTCTGTACTTGGAAATGTTATATTCAACAGTGTCTTATTTATTGCCATACTTCGATCAATTTCAACGTGTGTTGTTTAGCACCGTCGCCGCCTCCAAAAAAAAAAGAAAAAGAAAAACATGTGTTGTTCATGCGATATTTTATTATCAAACTAAAACACAAAGCAAGTCCGATGTTAAACTTTGAGATATAGAATCCCTATTTGACTCAATGCTTCATGAGTTTTTTCTTCTTTTTTAATGGAATAATCACATTGTTTTCTCCAAGAGTATGATATATGATTTGGACAAACAAGAACAAATAAAGAGAATAAAAATCGTAATGGTTCTACCTAATGACTTTGAGGTCTTAGGTTCGAGTCTCTCCCACTCTTAAATTGTTGTAATCTCAAAAAAAGGAAAAAAAATCTTAATGGTTCTAAATAATGGTACAAATGTTATTGAGTATTGTGCCTAATTCACATGCTCGCTAATGACTGAAGAGAGGGTGAGAATCACTATCATTTTTTTGTCCTCGTACTCTTTTTTAAAAATCGTTATTCTTTTTATGTACTCAATGATTTTCTATTGCATTCTCTATTTGTTTGCATTCCAAATACATGTAACAATCCTCTCATACCTCAAACATAGATATCATTTTATATCATATTCCATTTTTAATTATCACCTTCCCACAATCATTTTCATTCACCTCCTCCCAACATCCTTTAGGTTGTGTTTGTTTTTTGGACATGAGGAGTGGTTAATCACCGCTCTTCAAAAACCCTCGTTTGTCTTTTGTAGGAAGCATTCATAGTTAATCACTTTTCAACTATTCTATTAAATCTCACGTTAAATTTTACCAAACTGTACATCAAATTTAAATCCTCAAACAAGTAGTTGATCACTCTATTATTATTAACTCTATCATCATAAAAAAGGACAGCTATGGGATTTGAACCCACGCCCTTACGGACCAGAGCCTAAATCTGGCGCCTTAGACCACTCGGCCAAACTGTCTATTTAATATATTGTATCCACTTAACCATACTTGAAAAGGGTGATGAAGAAAAAGGCCATATCTCGCAAAAGTCCAGTGATAAAGATCCAGCCCAATAAACTCCGCAGGATCCAATCCAAATGGAAGAGAACACATGACACGCGCATGTCACGTGCAGAAAATCCCAATCTCTTCCCCAACCAGAAGCCAAAGCCTTATCAAATCGTGTGGCGAAGAATGTAGATAGATACAAAAATCCCTATTTCCTTCCCACAAAATCTCTTCCAAATCCGCCATTTCCATTCCTCCAAGCTCCAGAGCTCAACCTCTGCGCACCCATGGCGAATGTCATCATGGCCTCCTCCAAACCCCTCTCACCTCCAATCTCCATCTCCCCCAAAACCCCCAAACTCTCCATCCCCAAAACCCTAACCCCCAAATTCCCCCAATCCATCTCCATCCCCACCACCGCCACCGCCACCCTCCAATCCCTCTCCCTCATCGCCGCCACGTCCCTCTCCTTCGCCCCGCCCTCCCTCGCCGCCGAGATTGAGAAGGCCGCGCTCTTCGATTTCAACCTCACCCTCCCGATCATGATGGCGCAGTTCCTCCTCCTCATGATCGGCCTCGACAAGGTCTACTTCTCCCCGCTCGGGAAGTTCATGGACGAACGAGACGCCGCCATCAAGGAGAAGCTCAACAGCGTCAAGGACACCTCCGGGGAAGTCAAGAAGCTCGACGAACAAGCCGCCGCGGTTATGAGGGCCGCCAGGGCGGAGATATCGGCGGCGCTGAACAAGATGAAGAAGGAGACGCAGGCCGAGGTGGAGGAGAAGCTCGCCGAGGGGAGGAAGAGAATCGATGCGGAATTGCAGGAGGCGTTGACCAACTTGGACAATCAGAAGCTGGAGACCATGAAATCTCTGGATGCTCAGATTGCGTCTCTTAGTGACGAGATCGTCAAGAAGGTTCTTCCTGTTTAGATCCATTTTTCTTCTATCTTATTATTATGTGCTTTCTGTACTGATATATAATTCAACCTACAATTAAATGTATAATCAACCACTCAACTTCCTTGATCCCTCCTTTTGCAATCTCAGTTTTTTTTTTTACAAGAAAAAAATGGGGTTCTGATTTTGGTAATAATGTTTATTAGCCTGTTTATCGTATCGAATAACACTTTCTTCTTCATTGACAGGCTCAAGTGCATCGAAATTAAATGATTTAATTCTTAAATAATTTTGATCGGATTGATAATGTAAAAGTATATGAAGTTGAGTATGAACTTTAAATTCAGCCAGTTTTTAATTGAAGACTGAGATATTAAGTAGTTTATGACTTTGGTTGATAGCTAAAATTTTGTTTAAGGTACAGTGTTACTTGAGAGATTTTGAATAAAGATTGTTTTTTTATATTGAATTTGAACTCGATCCTTAATTGAAGTACCAAGTCTATTGATTGAATTTGATCAATGACATTCTTGCCATTCGTGTTCTCAAAGCACTCAAGCAAGCTTGCCATTAGAGCTCTACTCGAGCTCGAGGTTGAATCCGACTAAATCCTTTCAGATGATTCAAACCTCTCTGACTCTTCCCTACACTTCGTGAACAAAAGTGTCTTAAAATCCTTAGCGGAGAGATTACACCCCCTCTGGTTGTACTTAACCCATCATTTTTGCAATAATTTGGTATCCCAAGTTTTAGTTCAATTAAGTTGGAAAATTCAAGCTTGGATTGATCGCGCATAAGCTTGGAGACTCTACTTCGATCTCTTTAGGGAGTGTTTGGTTGCAGGTGAGATGAGATGAGATATTGATAGCAGACAAAAAAAACCTAACCTTGTTTTGGGTAGAAGGAGAAGAGATGAGATGTTAAGATATGTTTTTTTTTTATCTTGTTCTTATATTTTTTTAACAATAAAATCGTTCTTTTTCTATTTTTTTTTTTAAAAAAAATTATCCCCAAATATTTAGCTATTAATATATTAAGTATGTAAATATAACCACTATTATAAATAAAATATAATTAATATTAAACACCCTTAATCATTTTAACGTTTATATTAAAAAACTATAGTTTCAATGATATTATGTACTACATAATAACCCTAAGATTAAAAGTTTATTATTTCCAAAAACTAGTCTAAGTATGAAATGTTAAGTACATCAAAAGGAGCTCAGAATAGAATAATAGATTTTAGTTTTCGGTTGAAGACTCTTCTTGGTCTCAACATCTCTATAAATACATCAACATTTAAAGGAGTTCCCTTTGATTAAAATAACATCCTATTTGCATTATATTTATTGGAAGTCGAGTGAATACTTAATGTAGATTTATCAGAAATCAAGAGAGTTGAGGTCTTATATGTAATTGGTGTATTTACTTTTAAAATATTTGAATAAACTACTCACTAGGTGAAAACCTAGTTTTTTTTTTAGAAAAGGTGAACTCCTAGTTTACTATAATTCTTGCATATATTTGATTTTACTTTCTATTGTATATCATCTGCTTCAATTTTTCCTCTATTAGTTTTAGTTGAGTGTCGAATTAGTTGTACAATTTTTATTGTACATATCGAACTATTTAAGTTAGAATCCAACCATTTTTTAAAATTATAAGTTATAGGACTTTTGATAATATTTTGTATTGTTTTCTTCTTGAAATGTTTATTTTCTCAACCGTTTTTACCATTTTTATATGACTAGGCATGATTATTGCGTAATTTTTAACTTATTTTTACAAATAAATAAATAAATAAATAATTTAATTTATCACAACAAAACCAATTAGTAATGAGGGGAGTAACCCAATATCTTATAAATTAATGTTGGACTCTCCTACTTTTCAATGTGGGATATTTGTAAGATCTCAACAATATATTTGTATAAGTATATGTCCAATTAGACAAAGTCAGGATCATAGTTTTGTCTCGTTTAGTCAACGCGGAGAAACATCCTCATTCACCCCCTCAATTCTCTTGAAATCGGGGATTTACGAGAGTTTGGCCTTGCAACTTTAATGAAATCTCTAAGTTCATACTAATTCACTTTGACTACTCCCTCAAAACAAATGGTTATCGATTTAGACCACATGTTTAAAATGCAGAAAAGTTCTACTGAAATTTTGTCAAACAATCCACATGAATTCCATGAATGTGGGAGACTTGCACCAATCATAGAACATCTCGAATAATCCATCTATTTCCCAAACTGCATTGGGATAAAATAGCCGCATTTAAATTGGGCCGATACCCAAGCCCATGTATTTCAATCAAACAAACCTTGGGCTTTCATACCAAACAAGCCCAGCCCAATTTAAGCATTATGCAAAAAGTTGTAAAACTTTTATGTTTAAATAAAATAGGACTAAAGAAATAAATAAGAGAAAATGATGATGGGCAACAGCTATCAGAAAAGAAAAGCCATGTTCATCTTCAAAAACATTTCCACATAAAGGGTCCCTTCAATGGGTCCAACTCTACCCACTCTTTTCCTCTAAAGCTTTAGAACTTCAATCAAACAACTCATTATTATATCGTGGAAAATCTCTTACAAGATATATTTTTATTTTATTCTCTACTAAAAATAAATATTAATGATAATAAACAACACACACAAAAATAGACAGTATCTAATTGTGGTTGATCATAAGCTATAAAGTTCACATAAATAATTAGTTCAAGTTTGGTTTGCTTAGATGTGACTCTCTAAAGATAAGCACTCATCATTTCTTTATTTATTTATTATTATTATATTTTTTTTGTCTCTATATTTTCTTTTCCGTTTTTTTCGAACAAGGTATATTTGACCTATCCTTAGCATGAAAATGTACTATCTCTATTAGAATAATAATCTTACTTTTTTTTTATATATTTCGTGTCCTCCCACTTCGAATAGTTTACATATCAACTATCTGACTTTATAATGCTTAATTATAAAAAAACTATAAAAAATTAAGTAGTTATTATTGATTAAAATCATACTTTCTTAATTCTTTGTGATTGTTCGAATCGAATTGCGCTCATCTAGATTATTGTCACATAATATATCTTACAACATTTGAATGTCGAAAAAATTTATAAGAAATTAATTTCTAGATAGATGACTATTATTAATTAAATCATTCATCTTTTAATTCTTCAATACTCTACTAATTATTAAGTTATTTCAAGATGGTGGATGATTTATTGATTCTCCAATATGTACTCTGACTCTCTATTCAGTTTGTTGAAATATAAATAAAATTATCCTACATTAATTAAATAAAAATATATATATATATATATATATATGCATGTGCAAGCGATAACAATCATTTCAATGATCTAAAGCTTTTGAATGAAACAAAAAAATAAAATCAAAAGATTTTATGTCCAAAGTAATTGTATCATACATAATTATTTAAATGTTGTTGTCCATGTCCTTATCATGGTTAATCCACGATGATTATGTTACTTTTGTCCATTGAAGATCACAGATTTGGCAACATATAATCTAACTTTTTTTGTGAGCTAATACATTGTATATTAGGCTCAAAACCTAACGTACAAGCAAGATATTCATGGCGAAAGTGGGGGCTTTTGAATACTAGTTTTTTTTTTTTTTTTGAACACGGCTTTTGAATACTAGTTGATACATTTTGATATCATGAAAACCTTATATTATGTTGATAATTTGTTAATTGGCCAAGCACATGAGCGTGGAACCCACGAAATATAATCTTTGGTCGGTTAATAACATTCATCAATTTTTTCTACACCGTTATTCTCTATTAATTGGATTGATGGTTGTACTCCAAAAAAAAAAAATGATGGTAGGGTGGACAATTTGAAACTATTTCTTTATTGAGTAGTCTATTTCATTTCTTCAAATTTTAGTTGTTTAGTCCGTGTTTGATAACCATTTTATTTTTCGTTTTTTGTTTATGGAATTTAAGTTTATAACAACTATCTTACCATACTTTTTTTTTCTTATTTGGATATCTACATCTTACCTATATTTTAATAAACAAAACCAAAATTTAGAAAAAAAAAAAAAATGTTTCCAAAAGCTTATTTTTGTTTTTAAAATTTGGTTAGTATGCACCTACTTTCTTAAGAAAATATGAATATATTGTAGGAAAATGGAACATATGGTAGGAAATTCGAGTAGAAATAGGCTTAAATTTCATAAACATAAAACAAAAAATGAAATAGTTATCAAACGAGCCCTTAATTTATTGTTTAGTTGGCTCATTATCAATGTTGGATAAGTTTATATGGTATGACATTATAATTGAAATATAGTAAGTATGCTATGGAGTAAGTGTAGGGTTTAGGGAATTAAGTCTTTGTTAGCCGCCCACTCTCAATGATCATCGTCACATCATGCCTCCCGATTATTGTTAATGTTTTTGGCGTGCATTTGAATTGTAAATCGATGAAATTGAGGCCTCATTAAGTCAAACTTTATAGATTAAATTAACATTATTTAAAAAATTAAAAACTGCAACAATCACTTAGGAGAATTTAAAATTAGTATTTGTCAATTTCTAAAAAAAATTACATTTACCAAATGAGTCGGCGCAATAGTTTTATTATTTGGTTGTAAACCAGTTGAATACCAGTGTCACAAAGTGCTTCTAAAAGTTTGTTTTTATTTTTTAAATTTGGTTAGTATTCACTTTTTTTTAATATGAATACATTGGGAAAATATGAATCATATAATAGAAAATTTGAGTAAAAATAAGTTTAAATTTTATAAATTAAAAATAAAAAAAATGATGAAATACTAAATTTAGAAGATGGTTACAATTAAATATTTATAAATTTAGAAAGTATTTGTTTTGGAGATCTCATGGATCAGTACAGCACTACAAAGTAATTAAAATAAAATTTGAATTGGATCGGATTCACGTGCAATAAAGAAGCAGTGAAAAGAAATGAAACGGCCGTGTGGAAGGGATCCAAATTTACTTTTTACTTTACCTAAAGGTTAAAAGTAGTTTTTTAATTTGAGAAAAAGTGAAATTTGGTTGGGGGGTTTGACTTGAGGGTGAGAGAGAAAAAAAGTGGTGGGGCCAAAGATCTGGGGGCGATAAAAATGGAGGGCGTGGATGAGAGGAAAAAGTGGAGGAGAAGAAATCGGGAGCGTTGAAGTAGGGAGGGGGGGATATTGTGAAATCTGGGAGATGTGAAAGGTGGTGTGTGTGGCGTTAATGATCATGTTATCATGTTTCTGTCTTAGTACATCTCGCGTGCCCTTCTACAGTTCTTTTTCTGTACTCCTTTTTTTTTTTTTTTTTCTATTTGGTCCCACCCTTTCCCACGTCTACTGATCATTATTTCTCAAGTTTCAAATTTCATTTTTATGATTTCATAAAACTTTAAAACTACAGCATGTATGCCTAATAATTTAGATGTTTTCGATTCCAAGTCTTCTCCACTTCAATTATTATAATCTCAAAAAATAAAAAGCTAGTTATCGTCAAACGGTCCTCGATGGTTTTTCCTCCAAAAAAAGTTATCATTAAACTTAGTTATCAATTATATATATTCTTTTTTTAACATTTTTTTTTATATATTCGACAATATTGGGCTGTTAAACGACCTTTATACATATAAAAAAAACTAATATTATAAATGATTATTATACATTAAATTTATAAATTTTTTATTTTGAATATTTTCTTCACTATTAATCCAACCTATCATGATTTGAGTATAAAAAGTTGTAGCACTTAAGAAAAGTAGTAAAGTAGAATTACCATTAAATTTATGCTCATGTGGGCACATTATTGATATTTTAACTCTTTACCAACTTTGCTTTAAAAAAAACTCTTACAAATAGCATATATTATCTTCTCGTTTGACTTTTTCTAAAATTTAATAAGTAAAGTCTTAATTATTAGGTGATATATCTCAAATATATATATAAATAAAGAGGTGATAAAATACATCACAAAAACTTTAATTTGTTATACGGTAGTTTGAAAAAAATTATTATTTAAAAAAAATGATGAAAATGTTACGATCTTTCTTACCATTGTTCACATTGGAAAAATGGGCAATGCTACCAACATTTATAAGTGATATTAATTTTGAGGTGAAACTTTATATTCTTTAATATGATATCATAACGTATAAAACTCAAATAAGTATCGGTTCAATAAAAATTAAATTGAAACTCAATTCAAAATTGGTGAGTCCAACAAAAACACCATCTCGAAGAGATATGTTAAGACCTTATAAATGTCTCACATAAAAAAAGTGAAAAGTCCTACAAATATTTATAAGTGATATGAGTTACTCTTTTGCAAATTGATTTTGAGGTGGAACCCTCAAATAGAAAATAGAGATTTTGATCATGGGTCGGTAGCGCAATTGGTTATCTTATCTGGTGTTAATCCATTTTGACTCCACGGACACGAATTTGAATCCGAAAATTTATATTTAGCTCTTATATTATTTTAGAGTAGTTGTGCTGTATATATAAATTTGTTGGTCCGCTTCCCTAATTTTGTACTAAAAAAAATAGAAATTTTGATACGGCAAGCGACAAAATAGAAAAAACTAATAAAACGTTTGGAATGAAAACGAAAAGTATATAATATGGACAAATCTACATATTTAATATAAAAAAAGTCAAAGACTCAGATTTTCTATTATTTATTTTAAATTTAAAAAAAATTATTAAATAAGACATGCATCTTTATAGTTTTGAAGTTGTAGATTATATTACTCAACTATCGTTAATGTATCAACAAAAAATTATCTAAATATGTTTGAATGGAAAGGTTGTGAAGATTTGTTAAGGAGTGGATTTAATTCTTCCTTTGATTTGGGCAGTTACAAAGAAAGAAAAAAAAATCAAAAGTTCTCATAATACCATCTATAAATTATTCAACACAAACAAAAGTAGTTTCATGCGAAAATTCGATTCAAACAGGTGTTTTATTCTACAATCATTTATAATTATTCTACTTAGATGAAAATTTCTTCCAAATCACGTAACTTTTCAATTCAAACCAAACTCTATCTTGGCAATGCATAGCTTCTCATAACCGTACTTTCAAAAAGAAGGGTTATTATTATTATTATTGAAATACACCAACAATGGAAGTGTTTAGACGAGATTTTAGTTGAGGAGTTAGTTTAATGAATTATTTAAAAGTTATTATAAGTAGGTAAAAATTAAGAATTCTATCCAAATACTCAATTGAATGTGGATTTTATGTAAAATAATTTGTTCAAGATGTAAATTTAAAATTTGATTATTTTGAATAGTTATAAAAAAAAACTTTTAATCGAAAAAAATGAATTATAGACTTCAAAAAAAAAAATATATATATATATATATATATATATATAATCTAAATACTACACGATGATGAGGAATAGAGAAACAGAGAAATATATGGGTAAAAATGGGGAATGAATGATTTTGGTGGGGGCGTGGGAGGCACGTGCTAGGGCATAAAAGTGTGATTTGGGTATTATGGTGAGTAAGAGATGACGTCAAGCGTATCTAGGCGGGAGGGACCCGCCATAGTTTTTTTAATTTAAAAATAATTGAAAAAAAAAAGAAAAAAGAATGGTGGTCAATGTGCAGAAGAAGACAAAGTCATAAATGGTACAGTGGAGGTTGGGGGCTTGGGTCTTTTCATCATGCTACGTGTACGGTGGGATCAGATTCGGGGCTGCCACGTCGTCTTAGCTGTTGAGGGGACCACCCACCCTCAAATCTCTGAAAAATCTACTGTCAATTGATTTCTCTGTCAACCCTCATATTCTATCGCAATTTTGGAAGGAGCTCATTTATTACTCTTTTTGTTTTTTTACCTTTTATTTTTCTCCATATCCTTGTAAAACTTTTTAGGTTACTGTACTGTTTGTTACAGCAAAGATTATGATTATCCTAACCTATGTAAATTTAAGTTGAAAATCAACTCAAATAGAGTTTTTTTTTTTTTTTTTAATACTCATTTATAGAGAGTTAACTTTGAGTTAAAGATAAATTGGCTGTTCTTATAATGGTAAATAACTTGAATGGTATTTGATGGGATTGATAATTCACAAAATTATAAATCAGTTCACCTCATCTTTTTTTGAGTTTTCACCTACAAAAGTTTCGACTAATCTCAATTAGAATACTAATTTCATATTTATAAATGTATAGCAATAACTTAAAATTCGTAACTATGTGAAATTATTGTTGTTTTTTTTCAAAACTTTTATAAACTATCACACGATGGTCTAGAGGTCAAGATGATCTTAGAATGTCGAGAGGTTTCTTGTTCAAAATTCATGATGGACATCTACCTGAAAATTAATTTCATATTGAACTAATTTAAATAGTGTACTTTTCTTATATATTGGATCTTAACCAAAACCATTACATTACATGTGTTTATGGTTAGAATAGTTATTATAAATAAATTATTATCAGTGATCCAAATATGAGTAAGAATAGTTGCTCCAATTTTCTCATAAGCACAAATTTCTTCTAAAGGTTGTTATTTAATTTTTTTTAATTATTATTATACATGAAAATCTCTCAATATGTTGATTTTTCTTTTATAAAAAAGATGAAAATTTGAATTTTAAAAATTAAATCAATCGAATATGAATACTATTATACTAAAAACATCCAAACATCCACAAATGAATACAGAAATTGCACCACATAACTTTTCCATTTACATTCCTTTCCTTCCATTCTCTTCCTTGCGGATCAAACACCGAAATGTGATGCATTCAAATTTATTGGAATGAGAGTCGAGAATTATAAACAAAAATATAGGATTGTTTATGAGTGTTTTAGACGAATAGAATAACAATCATCAACGAAACAATAATTACATTACTTAAGTTTGAGTTATTGATAATCATTAATCTCATAATTAATAATTATTTTTATTAAAAATACAAATAAAGTGACAACGTCATATTGATTAAATAAGGAAAATATCATAATTTATAAGAAAATACAAACATTTCCATTTATATGATACTTTTTGAAAAATGCCAAAAACAAAGTCATGATAATTTATATTCAAAGTGCACAATATTATAATGGAGCGATACGAATAGATTTGTAATTATTGTCAATGCTATTTTTATAATTATAATTATTTGGTGCACCTCAAACACAACTATTATTTATTTTCAATAGTATATGCACACTAAACACGTGTGTTCCTCCCCATAACTATTTTCTTCATCTAAACATAAAACATTATTCTATGTATTAACCATTATTTTCCTTATTTCCATTCTCTCATTACCATTTTTATTACATAAATTATTACCTAGGCAACCATTTTTTCTTCCCCTAACCGGGTACTAGTGAGCTGATATTTGTTTCAAAAAGGAAAAGCAAAAGGCAAAGTAACCAACCCAAAAGTTTGTGATTTTTCAAGAAGTTATTGAACTAGTGAAAACTAATTGGAATGCATAAATGATACAATTTCACACAAATTGATGAGAAAAGGAGTGTGTTTTCCAATGATGGTTTTGAAAAAGGAACTAATATCAACCTTCTAACTTTTGTTTAAAGAACTCATGAACTATGTCGTGGGTGTGTTTGGAAGCTAGTCCCCTCGTATTTGATAATACCATGTTCTCTCATAATTCATGCAAAAACAAAACTACTTTTTCTTTTTACTATAAAAAGTTAAATTTATTTCTTGGGGAAAAAAAAACCTCACACTCTCGTGCATGAATGAACGTAATATAAATAAAGAAATAAAATAAAAGGAAAAATAAAGTCACGAATAAAAAAACGTTTGTTGCATAAAAGCATGGTTACAGCCAATACATCATTCCTTTTCAAGTCTAATTACAAGAAAATAGAATATAAAAGCATAACAATTCTATAAATTTTAATGTTGATGTATATTAATATTGATGGTCAGTACACTTGCCTCAAATAAGATACACATATTTTGGATGGGTTATTTTCATTCGAAGATATTTCGTATCATTAATTAATAACTTATATTCATTATCAAATTTATTTCACAAAACAAACGTCCAAATTTTACTAGTCTTTTAAAGTACATGCTTTAAAGCCTTTTATTAGGTATAAAATATTAATTATCTTCTTTCAACAAATATTAATAATATCACTTCATGCATGATATTTATTTATTTTTTGCTCAGTATAAATAGAGGTGAGAGTAATAATCCAAAACCAACTAAATCAAGCTCATTCATTGGTTTTGATTTGATTTTTTTAGCATTTAAGGAGTTTGGAGGATTCTAACCACATACAATAAATTAACATGTTGTGCTATAACCCTTTACTTTTGATTCCCTTTTTTAACATGATATTGGTCATATAAGTTTTCATTTGAAAAAAGTAAGGTCGTTTGGTTTTTAATAATTAAGATAATATAGATTTTTTGTTATCTGAAATTTTATATGTCCGAAATTATAGATGTTGTAGTTGGACATCCAAAAAGTAACAACACATTTTTTTAGGTCATAATAATACGATGATGTTGTATAATACTCTAATTGGTGAAAAATAGCAACACATTAATATAATATTGATTCTAACACAAACATAATAATAATAATGGCGCATTTATATAGTGTTAAATTTTGAGAAAATAATTATATAGTTAATTATACTTTCTAATAAATTATATTTATAAATAGTTAAATTATGAACTATTTTGAAAGAAATAATATCAAATTTGATTATTATTTTATTTTAATAATTTTTTATTATTATTATTTGATTTAGAAAAGTTGAAAAATATTTAAAAATAGAGATGGAAAGTAAAATAACAAGTTATAAAAAAAACGAGATTCGAACAAACCGAATTGAGACGAAACAACTTTCTCAAGATTTAGGGGAAAAAAGTAAATAATTTTCCTTTGTGGGCTACATGTTGAAGAGAACGACCTTACAGCGACGTATTCTAAGCTCTACAAAAGATGCCTATAACTTTGATTTTAAACCATACCATTTACAAGGGAGTTTTTTTTTTTTTTTTTTTTTTTTTTTTAAGATAATAACAAGGGAGTTGTACAACTAGAAAGTAATTCATAAGAATTATTTTGACATTTAAATATTGTACCGTGAATAAGGGGTTGTTTGTCTAGGATTTAGTTTGAGGATTTACCAACTTCTCCTCGATAACCTACATTCAAACGAGTTTTTATTAATTCGTGTCTTTTTTACTTTTAAAAATAATTCTCATTTCAAATCATTTTTAATTATTTCTTAAAAAAATAATCAAAATAATTTATTTTTAATAATTACTTTTTTACCTACTCATTTTAAATCTGCATCTAAACAAAGTTTTGATTCTAATTATTCTACACAGAAATCATATCCAAACGAATTTTTAATTACAACTCTCAATTTTTAACTACTCATAATAATTCTTCAATATACATCCATAAGTCAAATCCTCTATGACAAACAAGCGGCCCCTAAGTTTGTATTTTAAAAAAACATGAGTGTTTTATGCCAATAATTTTTTATTAGACTTTGGGGTTTGTTTATTATTAATATTGAATGTGAGGTTGGTATACTTTTTTCTTTCTGAAAAGAGGTTGGTAAACTTAGATTTGCTAACTTTTGATCAAAGATTCATATGTCATTATCATTAGGTTAAGCCATCTTACTAAATTTTTGAACCGTTTAGCGTGAATTCTTATGTTATTTATTATTTTAAAATTATTTTTCTACTTATTAGATGATACTGTGACTGTTTTTTTTCATTTAACAAAAAAGGAAGTGAACTGAAAATGAGCAATTAGAAATCGAAGGGGGAGTGAAAAAAAGGGTTAAAATATCAAATTGTTCTTCGAAGTTCATTCTATTGAATTTTTTAAATGTCTGATTTTAATTATTGTGTTGTGAGGTTTGTACCATTATGACCATTAAACTTGTAAATATTAAATTTTAGATTTTTAGTATTTTTTTAACTTTATAAATTTATTTATTTTTGTTAAAATCAATAAAAGAAAATAGAAAAAAAAAACTCTGCCTACTCCTCTCCCAAACTTAATGTGAATATGAACTATTTTTACGAAACATATTACATCCTCCATTATTCTTGTATTTTAATTGCTTGTATTTTCTTTAGTGCCTTTCTAACTCAATTTTTTTTGGTTTAACCTTTCCATTCTTAGAAAAAAAATATATTATCAAAGGGTCAGTCATATAATAATTTTATTGTAAACCAGTTCAACACGAGTATCACATGTTCGATCTCGAGATTTGATATTTATTTCTCTCACCCGATATGTACTAATATATATATATATATATATATATATATATATATATATATATATATATATATATATCACTCGTAACATAAAGATAGAAGGAAAATAACGATTGATGGGGAAAAAATAGTTGAGAATTGACAAAAATAATGAAGGAGGAGAGAGAACAACTGTTGAAAAACAATGATAGGAGAGAACAATTTTTTAAAAAAATTGATTTTAATAGAACACGACTTCTTTAAATACAAAATAGAATGACCAATTTAAAACTTTTTAAAACTGTTTGTGAACTAAATTTTACGCATCAGGGTATCGATTTGTCATAAATGTAGACTCCATTTGATAACTATTTTATTTTTTGTTTATGAAATTTAAGTTTATTTCTATTCAAATTTTTTACCATAGGCTTCATCTTTCCTACAATGTATCCATATTTCCTTAAGAAAGTAGGAGAATACTAACCAAATTTAAAAAACATAAACAAGTTTTTTGAAGCTACTTTTTTTTGTTTACAAATTTTGGTTTTGTTTATTAAAATATAGGTAAGATGTAGATATTAAAATAAGAAAAAAGGTATAGTAAGATAATTGTTGTATGCTTAAATTTCATAAACAAAAAATGAAAAACAAAATGGTTATCAAAATCTGCTTTCCAACGAGAATTTACTAATTTTTTTATTTTTACTTTTAAAAATAATTATTTTTCTAAACATTCATTTATAGTTATTCAATAATTTCTAACCATTCATTTTAAATCAATCATATTATAACAATTTATTTTAAATTTACATTCAAATAAAGTTTTGAATCTAACTGCTCTATACAAAAATTACATTCAAACAAATTTTTAGCTACTTAATATAACTAATCGAGCTTAACCCTCTTTAAATAGGGTGAACAAACCCCCCCTTAAGGGGTCGTTTACTTTGTGGTAATCACGATAACTGGAATCTTCAGATGCTCGAAATTTTAGATGTCTGAAATTTCAGATGTCCAATATTCTTAGATGACCACGTTCATTTTGTAGTAATATTTTTATGGAAATTTTGAAAACTGTATCTATTTTATAAGTTTTGTTCATGAAAATGTCTTAAATGCCCTCATAATTTAATGTACACAATAATTTGTATAATTAAAACCTATACATCGTAATTTTTTTTTATTAATTTGAATATTATATTTTAAAATAAATCTACCTAGACAAAAAAACTAAAATTCATTTATTAGTTGAACAAAGTAAAAATTTGTTAAATATAAAAAAGTAAGGATACTTATATTTAAAACATATAACAAAAGTTAGTGCACTTTACATTTTTATTGAAAATAATCATTTTCAAAATATTATTGAATTTAATGCATTTACAATAAAATATAAATATAAATATAATTAATTATGTACGCTTATTTGTTAATGCATAATAATTATTTACTAAAAAAAAAATATTTTTAAGGTACAAACTACATACAAAATATAGAGAAAATTTGATAAAAATATAAAATTTTATATATATAAAAAAAAATTGTGAGGGCAAAAGTGTATTTTAAGGATTCCCTCTAGATGGACATCCTAAAAACCCACGATACATGAGGGCATCCAAATCACACAGATGGGCATCCTAGGATATCGGGCATCTCAAAATGTCTTAAATGTGATAATCCAGATACTCATCTCATGAGAATTTTGGATTGCCACCAAATGAAGGACCCCTAAATGTTTATAAATTAAAATTTTACATTTAACGGATAGAACAAAACAAACCTCATATTCAAAGGTAAAAGAGGAGAAGGTGCTAAATAGTAAATAGAATGGGTAGATATTGTAAAAAGAAGTGAAAAGCAGAAAGTTATGGGGTTGGAAAATGTGCAGTGATAATTAATAGTATTGAAAGCGAGAAGAGGAATTTAATTGCAAAATTGGGAATGCCATCTTTTGATATTTGTGTTCATTACACTCAAAAAGGAAGATTTGGTTTTGTAGTTATTGTAGATTCGGAAACATAGGATTCTTCAACTTTTCTGCCTCGTTTTTAAATAATAATAATTTTTGTCCGGCACAACCCTCCCTCCAAACATTATTAATCTCCTCATCTGATCTTATTTTAATTTTTATGTTTAAAGTGGAATATCTTTATTCCTAATATTTCAATAATATATATTTTTAGTTTTTATGTATTTTTATAAATTTACTTTTGTGAAAAATTTACAAAATTAGTCAAATATATAAAATAATTATAAATTTAGGCATTTAAAAAAATAAGAGAAATTCTTCTTTCCTTGTAATTAAGAAGGAGAATTGTCTTTTTCAAAAAAAAAAAAAAAAAAAGGAGAATTGTCTTTATACATACATATAAGATATTTTTAGTGCCACAAATTTTTTATTTGAATAACGCTAAAAAGAAAAAAGAAATCGTGACACCAAATGGTGCATATATACACTAGGGATTGTTCACCTCCTTGACTAAGGAGAAAAGTATTTCTCAAAAAAGATAGCAAATATAGGCATTGATATTAAGGCGTATTGTCTCATATTTTCTTGTAATAGTGCTATCAATGAATAATTATAATTCATAATATTTTTATTAATGAATATTTATAATACACGATTAAAACATATTAATGACTATATACACCAACTTTATAATTGACTACATTTATAATTATTTTGTGAAAATGGTCAATCCATTATAATTTCTTTTAAAAATTAAATTCGAGTGAAAACTAGAACAACTACTTTATCAATATATTGAAATTTAAAATTAGTCTAATTACGATATTAGTCAACATTAATTGTATAACTAACAATTATGTTATCTAAAAAAATAAATGCGTGCATCATTGAAATGTCATGATAAAAATGTTTATCAATCGAATGAGACGGTGACACGATTAGTTATCTAGTTTGATGTTAATCTATTTCTACTCTACGGTCACGGGTTCGTTTCTGGGAATCGTAATCCCCCTTCCTCCACTTCTACTAAAAAAAATAATAAAAAAATAAAAATAAAAATGTTCAATCAAAATTCATGGACCAAATTGAAATTATTTACATGCAACTCAACCATTGTTAGTGAACGTAGAAAAAAAAAAAAAAAGTCCTTCGAAAATCTTTGCCTAGACAAAAGATCAGCAGCTTTATTAGCTAAGCTGTTATAATGAGAAAAATCAATATTTGGAGTTGGAGGGTATAATATATTAAAGATTTTTTTTTTCTAATAATAATAACAATTACTAATGTCCCAACTTGTATTTACAAATTTTCATCCTTCCTGCCCTGCTCCTTAGATTCTTCCTACTCTGCTCCTTAGATTCACTTAAACTCTTTTTAAAGCTGTCCCTTTTTTCTTTTCTTTTTTTTTCTGCCAAATCCATACCCCATTTTCATTGAAAATCCCCACTCGCGCGCGTGGATATACCCTTCCCTTTTCTTTTACACTCATATAACTCTTTTACAAACATCCAAAGACACAAATAAATAAGTTCATTTATTATAATTATTCTCCTAACTCTTCTCATGCAAGTAAGTAGTCTATATTGACCGAGGTTCAGTGGCGCAGTTGGTTATTTTGTCTGGTGTTAATCCATTTCAACTCCATGGTCACGAGTTCGAGCCCGAAAATCGGTATTTGGCTCTCATATCATTTGAGAGCAGTTATGCCCTTTATGTAGGGTTTGTTGGTCTCCCTCCTCCTACTATGTACTAAAAAAAAAGTAGTCTATATTTAAAAAATATGTAAGATTATGTAATTTGAACAATTTTACATTTTATATTTAAATTAATTTATTATAAAAAATTATATGGCTCACATCATATCACATATGCAGTAAGTATGCACTCCCTATTTATCAATGAGTAAGTATAATTTATGAATAATTTGACATTTAAGATTTTTTAATAAAATAAAATATATATTTGTTTATTATTTCAAAATTTAAATATTATATTTATAAGTAAAGCTTTATTTGCTAATATTATTCTATTTGTTTTTTAATCTTTTTTTGTCATGATATTTATTTATTATGATATGAATTTTATTTTATATTATATTGTAAAAAATCACATCAAACATTCTCCAAATTAATTGATATGGTGGTAGAATTAATTGTCCCCAAATCATACATTGTATAAATGTTGCGAGAACTCACCCTTGTACTAAATCATTGTTCATTAATCAAAATATATCTTCAAAGTTCTTCCTCTGAATAAATATGAATAACTCCTCTTGATAGATAAAAAAAAACAATGTCTCTAATAATAATACAAGGAATTCAAAATATACGAGGGTTGGGTAGCAATGAAAATACCACATTTCATTTTAGGGAATTTTGAAAGTCTGATATTTAATTTCGTTGTTTCATTTGCAATAAATCCCCCACACTTTGACGAAACAATTCGTGATGACACGTCACGTCAATATTTATTGAGTCTCTTGAAAGATTTTTTTGGCAGGCCATCGAATCTTGGGTGGTTAATCTCTACCTTCTCCAAAACCAATTATTTATTGCTCTTATTTTCTTTTGTGGATGCATACTTAAATGATCAATGGGGATATGTTTCGGCTTTCAAAAAAAAAAAAAAAAGGGGGATATGTTTCAAAATGCAATTTGTTCGGAGTTATTTACATAAAATCACCTGTCAAACATTTATAACCCTTGGAATGACTCACTAGCACAAATGGTTTCATTGTTTTTTTTTTTTTTTTTGTAAATCAGTTTAATACTAAATTTCAAGAATAGTATTTATTTCACAACTAGATTTATAATCTTTTTAATTTAAACAATTTTTTTTGTCATAACTATCCATATATTTTCTTTTCATCCACACGATAGCTTTTTTGCCGCAACCAATTACATTAATATAATGCTCCCTCTTCATTTTTGGAAAAAAGAAAAGACTAAACATAATTATGATTTATGAGAAAGATAAGATAAAGCATTTCATTGAGCTAACTATTAATTATAAAGCTAACAAATCGAATGAGTTGGTGATGCAGTTGATTATATTATTTGATGTTAATTTATTTCAATTCTAAGGTCACGAGTTTGAGTATGAAAATCGGTATTTGTCCCTCTTCCCCAACTTGTACTATTTTTTTTTTTAATATAAAACTAACAAAATTACTTTGTAAAATAAAATTCATAAAAAAAATAACAACTTTATAATAACATGCATTTCAAATGTTGTTTATTATAATTTCTTTTATAATAAATCACATTTCAATCATCTTTACTATAATCCATGGTTTATAATAATTTATCTCTTATTATAACTTAATTAATAGGTGTCTTAAACTAATTTTAATACTTTTAATAATACATACTTTTAATTCCGTGAAAGAACAAAGTCTTTAGTTACATAAAGCAATATTGACTAAAATAATAATTAAACTAATTTTAAATTTCAATATATAAAAAAATTAATTAATTTAATTTTCATGTGAATTTAATTTTTAAAATAAAATAAATATAAATCATACAAGTACATCATAATTTTAAATGATGAGCATTATTAAAATGAAGATAAAATATTTAATTTAAAAATGTGAAAATTAAATTAAAATAAGATCCCAAATCTGTGCCCATGTTTTCCTTAACTATACTTCATCTAATAATTAAAAAAGAAGGGAATTTGCTATCAATAGCATCTTTTGGCCCACCTATTTTAATTATAGCACAAATTGTAAAAAAATTCATGCATAGCAGATTTTTTACCTTCTTTTTCAATTTCCAAATATACCCTTTTTTCACTGATAGACTTCTATCAGTAGAATTGATAGTATTCTATCAGTGGAACTGATAGACTTCTATCAGTTGAATTGATAGGCGACAAGTACGGCGGAGAAGAAGAATAGAAAGTCAGAGAGGTGACGAGCCACCGCGTCGGGTACCAACGCCGCCTCGGTTCTCTGCTGCGCCGCCGCCGCGCGCTACATTTCTGTGACCGACGGTCATAATCGATGACATTCCGGTCGGATTGTTTCTCGGATTGATTCGATGAAGCTGAATGGAGGAAGACATTTTTACTCTATTTTCTTCTTTCTCTCTCTAAAACCAGAGATTTTTGCTTTTGCAGCGAGAGAAAGTTAGAAGACGAATAGATGATCGCAAAATTTGGCGAAGAACGTGGTTCTGGTGAAGGTGATGGCGATGATTGGGAAGAAATTGTGTTGGGAGGGTTTTTTTTTTTACAAAGAGAGGTGTGTACAGTGTATGTGTGGGAAAAAATTTTGTGGTGAAAATTTTAAGCAGGAGTCTTTTGGTAATTTTACAAACTTATGATATTTTTTTGCTATAGATGAATAATTTTAAAAAATGTGTTATGGAGATAATTATTTATTTATTTTTGAATATCCATGAAAAAGCCCCAAAAAAGAACCCAATTTTTTTTTTGTGGACGTATATCCAACTATGAATACTTGCTCGATTATTTAAAAATAAATAAATAAATACTTCCTCGATGTGTTTGAATCATGAATGGATTGTTTACTTTATTAGTATTTTCTATCACAATTCAGATTTGCAAAAACAAAAAATAAATCCTGATCATTATCAAATTGGGTATGTGCAATAAAAATAAATATAAATCAATAAACATGAAAATAAATATAAAAAACTGCTCCGTAAAAAATAACCAGAAAAATCAACCAAATGTAAAAAAAAAAAAAAAAAAAGACAAAATCTTCAAATTTCAAATAAAATAAGGAATATGTTTTGTTCAAGACAATGTACCTTTTTATGGATGGTGAAATAAAGTAACAACCTTAGGGCTTGTTTGGTTACAGCCGGAAGGGAAGGGAATAGAAGTGAAAGTAAATTATTGTTCGGTAAAAAGGGAATAGAAGTGATATGATAGTAAATTTATGTTTGATGTGATGGGAAAGGTAGTGAAGAGATGTAGATTTTTTTTTAAAAAATTAATAGATATTTAATATTTTAATATAAAATTCATAAAATATCATTTTTAAAATTTATTTTTTTATTACTTAAATGAAATAAAACTATTCCAATAATAAAAATTGATGATTATTTGAAAATAATAAATCAAAATAAATGGATAAATATAATTGTTTTTATAATAAAATTAAGTTTATAAATTTAAATTTTATGAGTGTTAGAAATGAATTTTAATTTTTTGCTACAAATGAATAAGTTTTGATTTTGTGTTATATATATAAATTGTGCTATAGGTGAAAATGTTTTGCACTTTTTTATTATACATGCAAAATCTCTTTTAATCAATTAAGTTAAATAAATGAGTTTGTAAAAAGTTAATAAAGTTAATATTTTATTTAAGAGAATCTCAACAAAAAAAAAATTAAGAGAATGTCTAGGATCAAATCAAATGCATCACACTATAATTCAACAAAAAAAAAAACACCATACTACAAATATATTTTTAAAAAACATAATATATTTAGAAGAAAAAAAGTAGGTAAATATTATAATTAAAAATAAGCATACAAAAGTTAAGATGAAAGAGTTGGTAAAATAGTGTAAGAGAGAGCAAATTCAAATCTTATCTTTGATAATTATGGAAAAGAGTTGGTGTGTTAGTTTTATTTGTTTTGTGATAATTCAATTAAATCTTAAAATTACGATCTTGAAAATCAATTTGACTCTTATTTTATTACGTAGGGTTTGTGTTCATGATCACTTAAAGAATTGTATTTTTAATATTTTATTTTAGAATAAATCTTCTGATTAAAAAAATATATTATTAATAAACAAAAATTGGGTTGAACATTAAAAAGGAAAAAAAATAAATAAATGAGAAAGGAAATATAAACATAAAGCCTATAAAAGAAAGGAAGTAAAAAAAAAAAAAAAAAAAAAAAAAAAAAAAAAAAATATATATATATATATATATATATATATATATAAGGAAACGGATTAGCTGGGCAATAAAAAAAAAAAAGTCACGCGTTCGGAAAAGGCCGGTTACACGCCGGATTAACCCGCCCTAGAAAAGACGGATGGCCAAACGGCGGGAAGAGCTCTTCCCTTCCCTTCTCGGCCTGTTGTTGGTGGGCCAAACAAGCCCTTACTCCGTCTTTTTTTTTTAAGTAGAAAAGTACGAACCATACTACAAAAAATTGTTAAATTTGTTATTTTTTCGTGATTGTTCGGGCCAACTTGACGCGCATCAACTAATTATGTATATGATATACCGTTTGATCTTACAACATTTAGATGTCAAAGAAACTCGTAAAAAATTAATTTTTAAGTACGTAACCAACATAGATTGAACTCATCCATTATTTTAATTATTCTAAAATTCTCTTTAACCATTTAAGCAATTCTATAATGGTTTATGTTTCAAAAAAAAAAACTCTATAATGGTTTAAATTTGTCAATATCATGAACAAGATAAATAATTGAAAGTAAAAAACATGATAAACTGACATTGATATCATGTATTCTTTTCATAGTATGGAACAAATTGAGATGGAAAGTTATTTTAAGTAATTTAAAAAATAGTTAAAAATGTATTTGCATGAATCTTTATAGGATTGGTAAATCGTTGTCACAGAGAGGATCATGAAATTATTAAAATTTTAAAAAAATAATAATAAAAAATGGGGCGGGGCTGGGCTCTATGAAAAGTCGGACCCTGGATTCCGAATCGGATAGTCAAAATCTTGGGCTCCACTTTTCAATCTTGTACATGGATTCTTCGTTTCTTTTGATGTCCTAAAAGACTAAAACACACACTAACACATTTATAATCTTTCTCTTTTATTGTTAAAAAGGCTAAATAATTAATTTAATTTCATTCCAGTTTTATTTTAGTGTAAAAGCCCAACTCATCGTTAGCAAGATATTGTCCGCTTTAGGCCACTGGCCACACGGATTTGTTTCTCCCCATGGAGAAAACGCGTCTTGCTAGGGAAAGGTGTCCACATCGTTTATAAGGATTGTTTCGTTCCCCTTCCCAACCGATGTGGGTTCCCCTATGGGTTTCCACCTCCCCTTAGAAGTCCAGCGTCTCGATGGATCCGGCACACCGGTCCGATGCCTGGCTTTGATACCATCTGTAACGGTCCGACCCATCGCCAGCCAATATATCGTCAGCTGTGGCCCACTAGCCTCACAGATTTCTATAAAAATTAACTGAGGCGGGGTCAGTGATTGATAAATAATTGTCTACTCACTTCGAAGAATTTATACTTAATGAAATATTTAAAAGATAAAATAGATCATTTTTACTTACTATTTTTTCTTGATTCTAAAACTTTTAATCTAACAAACTATTTTTTTTTTTAACATAACCCTTGGGCTGTTTGTTTAACATATTTAGGTAGAAGTTAATTATAAGATTTATTAACTCTTCCTTAAAAATCTATGTCCAAACAAGTTTTTATTAATTTCTCCTCATTTTTACTTTTAAAGATAAGTATCATTTCTAATTCATTTTTAATCATTCATTTATAACTACTAAATCATTTCTAATAATTTAATTTTAATCATTTTTTTCAAATCAATCAAAATAACTCATCCTCAACCATTCATTTTTAATAATTTATTTTTTAATTACTGAAAATAACTACTCATTTTTAAATCTATATCCAAACAAGATTTTGACTATAACTTCTCTATAAAAAAACTACACCTAAACGAGTTGTTGGCACAACTCTCAATTTTTAACTTCTCAATATAATTCCTTAACCCAAAAACTATATAAATATGTCAAATAAACAACCACTTGTTCTTTTGGTTGACTTATGTCTCGAGTAGTTTAAATACGCTCCATTTAACCGGTAGATTAATAAATTTGCCGAAATAGAAAACACAAATATGCTACCCATGTAAAAAATGTTAATCAAGTATAAATAAAAGTTGAATACAGTATCAATGATATAAAAGCAGTGTACGAGTACGTTGAGCGAAATCAATATGTATCTAATAACTAATAAATTATGTATTTGAATTCCCTTTTCCAATCAAGGTCATATATCATATTAGTTAAAAGTTTTAATTAACTATTGAGCTACTTAAAATTATTTGATATTGTACTTGGTTTTTGTTGTTGTTATTTTTCAACAAATTTATACTTTTTATTTTTTAACATTCACGAGCATTCGAGTGAGTTTAATCGTACTTCGAGTACTCTTATGAGAATTTTACTCAACCCTACAATACATGGAATTTAGTCTCCATAATTTGACAATTTAAAAAAAATAGTAATTGACATTTCTAGTTACAAATTAAGTACTTAATATATATATTTTTTTGAACTTAATATTAATTATTCGTGTGTCGACAATTAAATTATGAGTTAAACGATTGATATAATAAAAGAAAAATCATATCATACGTGCATGAATAGTGAACAACTTAATACACCATCGATTACGTACGATAAAGTTTTAGATTTAATAAAACCATAAAATTTAAATTACAATTTTAAAATCTTAAAATTTAAGTTTATTTTAAACTATATAGATTAAATTCTATATTTATACGAATTATAAAAACCTAGAATTTTGAAAAAACTATAGAAACTAAATTTATATATAACTTTTAAAAAATAGTTGACAGAACAAAAGTGAGAGGAACAGGTAAAAAATTTGGACTTTCGGTTTCAAAAAAAGAAGAAGAAAATTTGTAATTTGAAGTTAAACAAAAAAAAAAAAAGAAGGTTGGAGTGAGTATGAAGCGTGATATACACGTGCGTTGGTTTGGCGTGGGATAAGTTAGAGAGGTGGTTTCCTTAATTATCTGTTGCAGCGAAGTATTATGGTCGGGACAACGTTGATAAACAAAACAAAACAAAAACAAAAACAAAAAAACAACGCCCAAAAAACATATTAAACCCCCCCCCCCCTCCCATTATTCCAACATCTTATTAACATAACAGCCACCCGATCTTTTTGAGACACTTCTTCTTCTTCATCTTCAATTTTTCCTCTCTTTTGGGAGGGAAAAAAAGGCACTTCTCCTTTAAAAACCTCTCCTTCTTATTTCTTAAAGCCTCTAACTTCAACTTTTACGAACCTCAAAAAAACATAAGAAACCAACAATGTTTGCTGCTGAGAATGGTCTTAAGGGAGACCCAAGGCTCCAAGGCATATCTCGGGCCATTCGTGTTGTTCCTCACTTTCCCAAGCCTGGTTTGATGACCCCCTTTTTTGTGTGTTTTTTTGTTTCTTGATTTTGGAGAAATTTTGCTAATTTTGTGTTTGGGGTTTTGTCTTGCAGGGATTATGTTTCAAGATATTACTACGTTGTTGCTGGATCATAAGGCGTTTAAGGATACCGTCGACATTTTTGTGGATCGTTACAGGGGCATGAACATCTCTGTCGTTGCCGGTTCTGTTTCTTGTTCTCTTCTCTTGTGTTTTGGGTTTCTTGTTTTTTCATCCTCCCCTGTTTTTGGTCAGCTTAAATGGAGATGGGTTTTGGTTTTTTTCTTGGAGGAGTAAATTTCCTTCTTTTTGTTTTACTGTTTCTCTTTTTTTTCTTTTTGTTTTACTTGGTTCTTGGATGTTTTTTGAAGGAAAGTTAACAACTTTCTTCTGTACTTTGTTGTCAACATCTCCTTACCCTTTTGAAAAACAAACAATGCTTTCCTTAGAAATTATGATTCTCTTTTTAAAAAGACCAAACTTGTTCTCAATTACCATTTCGATTTACATATTTTAGATTTGACTCTGATCTGACTTTGAAATGCAGGGGTGGAAGCCAGGGGATTCATGTTTGGCCCTTCAATTGCTTTAGCAATTGGAGCAAAGTTCGTTCCTTTACGAAAACCCAGAAAACTTCCAGGTATAATCTCTGAAGTGGCTCAATTTTTACACCAAAACCTCTGATTTTTTTTGGATTTTTTAGGTGGGGTTGGCTGATTTTTCATATGTTTTTGCTACTGTGTTATAGGGGAAGTGATTTCAGAAGCTTATGATTTGGAGTATGGAAATGACTGTTTGGAAATGCAAATTGATGCTGTGAAGCCTGGGGAACGTGCATTGGTTATTGACGATTTGGTGGCAACTGGTGGAACCTTATCAGCTGCAATCAGGCTTCTGGGTTAGTTGTGTCATTCTCTTGATGTTAGATTTTGAATTATTTCATTAGTACATAATCTTCTTTAAGTTGTAATTTTTGAATTAAAAATATTTATGGGGTGGATTTGAACTGTAGCCACTTTGATGCTACAAATTCAAGATGTCTCTTGGGGTTTTGTTGTTATTCTAATCTTGAAGGCAAGGTAATGGAAAAGTTTGCCTTTTCTGTCCATGGTTTTTTCTGAACAAGAAAACAAAAGGGGCTGTATTAATCATGGGGGTTTAGATTTCTTGTTCAAAATGATAATCATGCATGATTATGTTTCCCTCGAAATCTTGAATGAGAAAATTTGTAAAATCTATAATGGGTCCATCATTATTTTAATAATTTAGTATAGTTTATAACTGTATTCAATTTTTTGTCTCTGTTTTCTTGGTAGAACGGATGGGTGCTGAAGTGGTTGAATGTGGCTGTGTTGTTGGATTGCGCGAAGTTAAGGTAAACATTAGTTTAATTTAATAGTTTTTAAATAGATAATTTCGTGATTAACTAATTTTTAGCTTTTGATATTCTTGGTAATTAAGGGACAGCGCAGGCTCAATGGAAAGCCACTTTATATTCTTGTCGAGCCACGTCAATTGGATGACTGTTTTTAAGGTACATCTTTGAAGTTCCGTTCTTCCATGCATGCCAAAAGCTTTTACTTGTACAATTTGTTAATGTTAATACATTTAAGACGTTTATTAGAAGGTTCTATCTCAAAATAATTAAGGCCATGAGCACCAAAGGATGTTAAAACGGTTATGACGTCTCCTCACCTTTCGTATGAAAGACAGGAAGACATCAATTCATAGTTGCTTCAAATTTGTCGTTTTCACCTTCAACAATTGGATTAGTATAATTTCATATGAGTGTTTGTATTAGTTTAAGCAGATTTCAACTATTCTCATGGGAATATTGTTCTGACATTACTTCCTAGCTAGTAGCCACTAGTTTATTTTGTGATCTTTTACCATGATAACTTAGAATATGTCTTTCTTGTAGGCTTTGAACAAAAGTTTGACAGTAAAAACTTTTGTGGATGTTGTGGATGCAGGTGGGACAAATGTATTGCTTCTGCTTAGGCTGATATTGAGAAGATGATGCTTGAGCAAACAGGCAGGCACAGAGAGTGAGAGAAAGATTTGATTCTTGCAATCAAGTTTGAGTAGCGATTTATGAAGTTGGGTCCATTTGTACTATTTTTTTTTTTAATGCTAAATTATCTGTCTTTTCCCCAGGCTGTTATTTCAACAAAATCTTGAATGAACAATTCTCAGATTCTGATATTCAAAAGATCCGTGATGCTCATTTGTTGTACATGAATAGGATCCAATTAGTGTGTTTTCCTTTTCCAAGTGCTTGTTTTCCATGTCTTACCTTTCTGTTCCCACTTCTGCTCTTTCCTTATCTGCCCATGGTTCTACTTGTGGGATTTCTTTGATTGAGAAATATGTCCACTATTCATTTACCTGCATGTGACTTCAAACATATATCAGCCTAGTGTTTGTGAATATGAAAATATACCCAACATTTAAAAATTATTTGTATATAACTAAATTTCACGTTTTTGTATGAATCCTCAACTATTCACTTCAAACAAATATCTGCCTAGTGTTTGAAAATCTTATAATGTACCCAACAATTCAAAACTACATATAAAAGCTAAAAGCAAAGTATTTTTCTGAATCCTCATCCTAATGAGGCTCACTACAGAAAAAGTATATATGGTTTTGTTTAATCTCATAGCCTGCACCCACAATCGTAGAAGGGATGGGGGGACCTATGATAATAATTCATCAATATATTTTTTTTGCTAACATAAAGCTGTATGCATGATTTCCATTTCCCTAATTTCTCATGCTATTAATGTACCAGCTTTTTGCTATGGAATTGTCATCATTCACCTATCAGATGGTAAATGGTGGGATTTTATTTTTGTTGAAAGAAAATCTATTTGTCCTATCCAACTCAGCAATGACGTATTTGCTTACAAGAAAGAGCATCTAGTGAAATGACCTTCAAATCAACTTTCTAAGATCCAATCATTTCGTTCTGACAGCATGACGTATTTGGCGAATTGAGTGGTTTCTTCAATCCTGAGCATTATCTATGAGGCTATCTGATAGCAACTTCCTGGACTCTGCATCTTTATTATTGAGTCTTCCATTCCAGTTTTTGTAATCTTTGCATAACTCAAACTAATCCTTCACAGGTAAGAAAATAGGCGTCATTTATAGTCTAATAACAGATTTTTCTATGAGGCAAGCAACTTATGGGTATTTAACTACACAAGACAGAACAACATGTTTGTTGGATACATGTTAAGATGCCGGTTGCAAATACATGTGCAAGGAAAGTTTCCTGCAATTGTGCATTCGAGGGAACTCCAGTTTGCTGTTTCATTTCAAATGAGGCACCAACAGTGCGAGGTACTCGAAACAATTTCGATGCAACGACTAGTTAGTTCTTGGTTGAGCCTGCTTATAGCATGTTTGGGAACGATTTAATGACCAAAATTACTGTTTTCATGAAGATTTTTGCAATTTTAAAATCACTCTGGAACATGCTTTTTATTAATAAACACCCTCTTCCTTGGCCTTTCACCCAAAGTGCTTGATTAAAACCTCTTGGACAGGGCATCCCTGATTGACTGTCCATCCCAGCTAACACAACTAATAGAAACAACTTACAAGAATCACCAAGTCATGTCAGAATACCAACTTATAAACTAGCTCCGACCTTTTCTCACATAGATATCATGTAACCTGTAGATCATATCTATTAATTAAGCATGTTTGGATAGAGTTTGTCCAGGTGGTGGTTCACACTACATTTGAATGCTGGGGAGACACACTGATTGAAGACTTGATCTGAAAGTATGTTCCCTTCAAGGTCTCAAGTTCGAGATTCACCTCTGACATTACTCTTTCGATATTTCCTGATGCCTGGCCTAGTGACGAGCGTTGTTATTCTTGTTTTTAAAAAAAAAATCCATAAGACCCAGTCTAGCTTTTAATATAACTACTCACGATCTTGATATTTAAATGAGACTTTTCTACCACAACTACCCCTCCAATCAAATGAGAGGCGCCACAAAAGAGCCTGCTAAAGGTTTTCTTCATTTTTCAGCTTCAGCTTCGTATTTTCAAAATCTACTTCCAAATCTTTGACCAAAGAAGATCCGGTCATTTATAAGTCCAAAGCTGGTGACTTGCATATCTGAAGAGTGTACATTAAGAAAGAATTCTAAGGGATAAAGAAACTAGCGCTTTCCCCAGGCCCAAGGTGAATATTAACATTCATGTGTCGAGTAAACATCACCACAAAAACTTAAAAAAACACATTGATGCAGTTGAAATCTTCAGATTTTGAGTGGCTTCTGCAACTTCCTTCATTGAATTCGAAATTTGAAAGTCATCAGTTATCTGATAACTTGTATCACAGTTCATACTAGTATATAGAACTTATTACCCCAATCAATTTTCTAACCAAATTCTTGCTCGGAGAAAAGTTTCAAGTCCTGGGTAGCTAGAAACGGTAGTGATAATAAGTGCTTCCACCGTACAAAACCTTCAAAACATTGTTGGTATGCCTGACATAAACTTTACGCCATGTAAGGCCTTCAACTACTCAAGAGGACTTCATGACATAGTTAATCAATACCTCATCAATGTTAGATGTACCACGTGTCAGAAAAATTTGTATGGGTCTCATTAGGTTTTTCTGCTACCGAATCCTCACCACTGAATTTGAATCGTCATTCTTCACAGACCATGGTGTTCCTGGGTCCAATGTCTTGGATCTAATCTGGCTACAATTATCAGATGTGGTCAAGGAACTGCCACCAGCAAGAGTTTAGCTTGAAGAGAAGAAACTGCAGCATGAAGGCTGGATTTGCTTCTGAAACTATTGGTGCCTTTTATATTGAAATTCTGGAACATAATATAGGGTTTAGAACATGAATTATAGAAGTAACATGTTGAACTTTAGGCAGAGAAGATTTTTAAAAATTCTGCCTTTTATATTGTTCCCAAGGGGTGACAGAGTAGTTGAAAACTTGGACTTTGAGGGTATACTACTCTCAAGGTCTTGAGTTCAAGACTCATCTGTGACATTACCCCTTCGACATCTCCGATATCTAGCCTAGGGACGAGCGTGATTACCTTTGTTTCAAAAAGAAAATTTTGCCAATTCAAATTCCCCCATTTGTATCGGCCATATTTCAAATTTGAAAATAAGTGTGCGTTTAGATTTTGTAGAAAAGAGTAAGATAGAAGGGTTGATGATAGTTAGGATAATTAACTACATGATTGCAGATTGATGTTGGTTAATTGGAGTAATTAGTTACTCGCATGAGGATTGTAATTAATAGTGGTTGGGGGTAATTAACTATTCGGTTGGAGAGTGGTGTTAGTAGTGATTGAGTGATAAATTTGATTTGGAGTTTGATGGAGCGTTTGATGGTTGGTCAAGGATAGTTGTTTACCACCAAATACAAACAAGGGGAAATAACAATGTCAGAGAGCAGCTTTACCATCCATTCCTCTATATCACTTCCTCTGCAACATTAGTGATAATCTTGCAAGCAATTAGTATCTCCTTATAGAGCATCTAATTTCCGACTCTATCCTAACATCTTGATTGGGGCTTTGAAGGTTTGGGCCGTGTCAAATCCCATAAACAAAAACAGGCAAGCGAAAGCCACATGCATGAGGCATGATTGAAACTAAACAATCAGATAGACTTCTCCACTTGTGCTGATAGGTTGCAGTTTGAAAAATATCAAAACCTAGAGGAATTTGAGATCTCTAGAACAGAAATTTCAATATTCAAATTTGATATTTGTGATTGTTCGGGTCAGCTTTCGCGCACATTGACTAATATCACGGGACATACCGCATGATTCTACAACATTTGAATGTCAAGGAAATCCGTAAGAAATTAAATCCTAGGTAGGTGGCCATCATGGATTGAACCTATCACCTAAAGCATCCCAAGTCTCTCTTTGACTAATAAAACCATTCCATGATGGTTTTGAGCCAACATTCTACGTCAAGAGAACTCTTCATACAATCATCTGGAAATTTCATTTAGTAGAACCATCTTGACGGACCCAAAAGGCCAGTTTTATTTCCACGAGGTCTCTCTTTGTGATAAAATCAGGAACCTTGTACAAAATAAAACAATATTGTTGTAACAATGACAAGCAGGAATAAAAATGAAAGGCACCCTGGATTAAGCAGAGTGAAGAAAGAACAAGGCCTACATAAGTAGACAATTAGGTGCAAGGGTATTCGAACCAATGAGCTCTCTTAGTTATTGGGTACACACTTATGCCGCATAGCTATTACTCTGGTTGGAAGTCATTAAACCTTTTGAATACCACTTCATGAATGGTGATAATGTTATAGTTTACAAACTTTAATCCTGCACTACTGTTCCTTACAAATGTCAAAGTGACCTTATAAAGGAACCTTCTGGAACCGTTTCCAATATTGAAGGTTAACCACGAAGGTTGGCCTGACAGAGTAAGCACTAAACTCACATATCTATGGGCACCAAGGCTGCAACCTACACGGTATAATTAATAATTTAAGACTAAATCTCTTAGACAGGTGTTACAAGAAGAAGGCATTTTTAAGCACACACAAAGTTTGCCCTTTTTGAAAACAGGGAAATCAAACCTTAGCTCCATTATACCCGGGGCTCGTCCGTAAGGTGTTGCGCCGGGATATATTAAAGGGTATTCTAATTTAAACCCTTTTCAAGAATACATATCTAAACCGGATGGTATTCTAGTTTCAGCTCTCTCCAGATTGTCTTTTCATAATGCAAATGAACATTATGAAGAGAAGGATCAGTACATGAAGTGAAATCATTTTAAACAGAATTTGTTTTTTTTTATGAGTGGAGAATCATTCAATTACACTATATAAGATCTGAATGGCATGATTTCAGAAGGAGATCCAATATGATCAACCTGTGACCAAACACCCAATGAAAGCTAAATATAAAATAAGAAAAACAATACAATCATCTCAAATAACAAGTTTGAAGGCATATCACCCAAATAACACTGACACCAATTTAATTATAAAGCAGCTTGCATTTGCCAAATGAATATTTGAAGGTCAATTTTGTTACAAACAAATCTGTAGAAAAAGAAAAAAAAGAAAAGGAATCCATTAAGTTGAAAGGTTGATTGGTTTACCCATTGCCGAGGAGGAGGGCTCCAATCGTTTCCAAGCGATGAATCTGGAGATTTCTTCCTTAAATTTCTGTAATCTGTAGTAATCAAATCGGCGGTTTAATCGAATAAGGCTCGAGGAGAAATAATTAGCGGCTGAGATTATATATAAACAAATAATAAAATATGAACCATAACCATGTTGTATACTTAAATTTTTATCTTATTGCTGCATATTATTCATCAATATGCTAGAAAACTAATTAATTAATATATATATATATATATATATATATATATATTTATATTATTTTCTTAATTCAAATGGCATTAAATTGAATTATTAAAAAATTGACGAACTCCAAAACCAACTATATTTTACAAAATTAATTATAATATCATAACTCAAACCCTTCATAAAATTATAATTTTGGGCTGAATAATCTTGATCGGTGAATTTCTTTTGTACTTCAAACTATTCGGTAGCAATCATATGGGTTGGTGGCACTATTGACTATTTGATTTGGGGTTAATCCATATTTACTCCGCGGTCATGAGTTTGATCCCTATTTGTAATTTCCCTTCCTTAATATACACTAAAGAAAAAAAGAAGGAAAAAAGCTATTGAGGAGCAAAAAATGAATGTTTTTCTAAAAAAGTGATGTGGTTGAATTAAAAAAAGAAAAATGTAAGAAACAAAAGGGTAGGAAATTAGTTTGTAACGGGTGGCGGTTCCATGAATTGACAACCTGTCCAAAAGGGTTAGGCGAGCAACCTGACTCTACCGCCGGCGAGATCTCAAACTCTCACTGCGGCTCTCGCTCCTGAAGATCGGCGAGATGGAGACTTTGCCGACGACGGCGAAGCCCGATAAACGCGGCCGATCCAGGCCCTCCAAACCCTCCATTTTCATGGCACTCTTCTCTTGTCTTGCTTGGCTTTACGTTGCCGGAAGGTACAAGCTTCTTTCCATTTCTCCTTTCTCTTTCAATTCAGCAACTGTTCGTTTAGGTTGCATTGGATCTTCTTATTGCATCTGATTCTTATTACATCTTCACATTCGCTCTCCATTTCCAGTTCGTATATTCCGTTTACTGTTTGTATGGTGTATTCAGGTTATGGCAGGATGCAGAAACTAGGAAATTGCTTGCTACCCTCTTACAGAAACACGCATCACAGGTATATTAATAGAAAACTGACCCAAACTTACTACGATGTGTTAGCTACATCCACAGGTAGTTTATATATATATAGTGTACTCTCGTAAAGCCCAAATACATAGTTAAGGAGCATCACAGTTCATGGCATATCTCAACATTAATTATGCCTACTTTCTGAAATTATTGCCAGTTTTCGCTTCTTCCAAGTATCATGGAATTGAAATTTTAAGTACCGCCAGCATATTAGCTAATTGCTGCTAGTATTTCAATATTTCTAGCTCTGCTTGTGATTGTAATTTCTTCCTTTCTTTCATCCAGCCATTAATTCGCCGTGCAACTATAGTTTTTGTAGTTTATTGTTTAGAATGGTAACCTTAGCCCCTGAAAATGCGTGTCATTGATATGCAGAGACCCTTTGTTTTGAGTGTTGAAGATAAGCTGCAAGTCCTTGGTTGCAAGTACGTGCCTAATCTTTCCTTCTTCATTCTCATATGAAATCCAATCTTTGTTTTGTAATATTCCCTTCTCAGAACTTGAAAATTACGATTTTTTTTTTTTTTTTTTGTTTATAAACTCCTATGTCTTTCTTATGAGGGTTGGATGGTTAGTTTCCCTTTCATTCTTTACATTATTTGTTTTCAGTTACGTAGTTTCTAATGTATATGCCAATCTTAATGTTTCAAATATTATTGAAATTAAAATCTTATATAATTTTATAAAGAGATTTGGAGAGAAGGATTGTGGATGTCGAGATGGATTTGACATTAGCAAAGAGTCAAGGGTACCTGAAGAATCAATTGCGATTGAGTGGATCTTCTGACCCTAGTCGTAAGCTCCTTGCTGTTATCGGCGTTTATACAGGATTTGGAAGTAGACTCAAGCGCAATCTATTCAGAGGATCTTGGATGCCAAAAGGTCTGTTAATGTTTAGATGTTATTTGGTTGGGGTGTAAAAATTAAACAACCTGCCAAGCTTCATTTCAAATGATTGTTAGTTATCTGATTGTACTTCATTCTTCCACATATCAAAAAAATTTGTTCTCATTTTCCCCTTTTCCAAATTTAATGATTGAGGTTCTTTCTTTTTTTTTCCTCGTTCCTTATATAAAAGAAGGTATCTGAAAGCTATTTAACTATTCGTTTTTTCCTTTTAAGCTAGAGAAGGGTCTATTGGAATATTGAGGTCAAATAAATAGTAATCATATAACTTGATTGTAATTCTTGATATCCAAATGTTGTAAGATCAGATGATATGTCCCATCAGAATAGTTGAGTTGCGTGTGAGCTAGCCCAAACATATTAGAAAAGAAAAACTGATTCTATCAGTAACAGTCTCTTGGAATGGTCCATATACTACATATGATCTAACATGCCCGCCCATTGTATCAAAGTTATGTACTAACTACTAACTTCTGAATGGTAATTTAGCTGATATTGACATTTCCCCTTGGGAATGAAAGATTTCCTCCTCGCAGGGGCGGGCTTGTAATAGGTGGGCAGAAAGAATGAGATCTCCTTACAAAGTAACCTCATTTTTTAAACAGTAGAGAAAAAAAGTCATGTTTCACTTTTACATAAAAAAATCTTGAAATTTATATTTGATTTCTTCTGTGGATTGGAGAGACTATGCTTGGATTCAACCCAAGAGTTTTTATTGATTTTTCCAAGTGAAAATGTGTAATTTTAAGCATATAATGAAGGATTTACATGGAAATATTTTCTCTTCTAGAATATTTTAATCTTATCGAAGTACTTGAAAATATTTTCATTTTTGAAGAAACATTGACTGGTTTAATTCTGTGGAATGTTTTTGAACATGTAATTGATGATATATGATAATAACTCTTTTGGCATTTATAGGTGATGCATTGAAAAAGCTGGAGGAAAGAGGGGTGCTCATACGCTTTGTTATTGGTCGGAGGTTTTCCTTTCCACTTTCAACTCCATTTTCAAATCAATGTTCTTCACTTCACTTTCTCTTATCTGATGGCATCGTATTTCTCATTTCTTTGTTTTAATGCATCGTAGCTATTTTGAGTACTTGTCCTGTCGGCTGTCATAACTTTATTAATTTGGCTTTGGCAGTCCAAACCGAGGTGATAGCTTAGACCGCAATATTGACAAGGAAAACAGTTTAACTAAGGACTTCTTGGTACTTGTAAGTAATCAAAGCCCTAGTCTTATGTATTTCACCTGTTCAATCACTTAAGAAGTGCAAAAAAAATCAACTCAAATTTTTGGTTCATGGTTCTCTTGGTAGTTATAATTGTGTCTGCATGTTCGCTTGTTTCCATTGTGTTTTAGAATGTAGCCAACATTCATCCATAGATGGATGTTTTGTTAAGAAGTGTCTCATTAATGTATCGGCATCGTACAGATTGACCATATATATGTTTGGTGTGATTTTTCACGCCACCAATCACATGCCAATGCTCAAAACGTGTTCCCTTTATTTTGTAGGAGGGTCATGAAGAAGCTGATGAAGAGTTACCTAAAAAGGCAAAGTTCTTTTTCAGTACAGCAGTTCAAAATTGGGATGCTGAATTTTACGTGAAAGTTGATGACGACAATGACCTGGATCTTGGTTGATCATCTAATCATCTACCTCCATTTCTAATAAATTTGTTTACACAACCTCGTGATTAATTGAAATTTTCTTGTGCCAAGTAGAGGGTTTAATTGGGCTTCTTGAACGTCGTCGTGGTCAAGACGGTACTTACATTGGATGCATGAAGTCCGGAGATGTGGTTGTTGACGAGTATGAACTCTATTATCCCATTTCTTATTATAAAGTGCATGCAGGTGTATGAATTCTATTGTCCTTTATGTCCATCTATTATCTTAATATATATACTTGTGGATATGACCTGAGATACATTATAACATTTTCTATTTTAATGATATTATTTATTCTTGGAACTTCTTTTATAATATTTGGAAAAGAATTGTTCTGAATGAAGATGCCTTTTGTTACATTCAAGTCTCAAGTCAAGAAATTCACATAAAAATTTTATTGGATCTTATTAGAAAAAAACATTGATTTTTGAAGGATGAAATTCTTAGGCATTATTGTGAAATTTTTGGGCCAACTTTTTGTGAGAAAAATGTCAACAAATATTCATTTTTATTAATACTTGAACTTTGCTTTGCAAATTTTTTAATTTTTTTTTAGAAAATGATACTCTTACCTATTACATGGAATTTTATTTTGTAAAAAACAGTATTAAATTTACTATTCTAGTTTGGGTTGATAATCATATGTAGAACGGAGACTTCTACATTTTAAATTGACTGGAGTATCTTACTTTCGCCTTCTAAAGGCCCTCACTTTTTTTTATGGTAAAGATGCTTCATTCTTATTTTTTCATGTCGTTGGTTTGATGATGCATATGATTTTGTTAATTAAACTTTATGATGGTGCTTGGATAATGTAAAAAGTGTTCTCTGCTCTCATCCGTTGATCTTTAATGTTTTGAAATGCTATGTTTTTTTTTTCAGAGGAAAGAAGTGGTATGAACCGGAGTGGTGGAAGTTTGGAGATGAGAAATCGTATGTAATTTAGCTTCACCGTGAAGATTTTTTTTTTCTTCTTCAAATATATCGTATTTGGGGTAAAAGGTGATCACTTTTTGTCTTTTTAGGTACTTCCGGCATGCGTCTGGTTCGCTTATTATCCTCTCCAAAAATTTGGCTCACTATATTAATATTAACAGGTAATTTCGATGACTCTGAGTACCAGAAAATGGTTTGCTCCATCAAAGGAATTTCCCATGCTCAGTAAGTCTAGAATTCCAATTCTAAGGCAAGTAGTGTCTTGAGTGGAGCAGAAACGTGATTTATTTGCTTTACAAGTAGAAACACATAACAAAGTAGGAAGTCTAGGTTTAAGGATCTAGGTTTAAGGTGATGGGTTCAATTTATGGTGGCTACCTACCTAAGAATTAATTTCCTATAAGTTTTCTTGACATCCGAATGTGTAGAGTCAAGGCGGTTTGTCCCGTGACATTAGTTGAGGTGCGTGCAAGCTGGCTCGGACAGTCACAGATATAAAAAAAAAATAGTAGGAAGTCAAGGTATTTAAATTAATTTATGTATAACACAGTAGGAATTCAGAAATGTGATTTATTTGTTTAGCTTAATTTCCAGAATCTATTTCTTGGGTATGTTGCATTATAATTGTCCTGCCTTAGAAAGGCTTAAATGTTTGAGTTATTTGCAGTGCATCTTTAAAGACTTATGCACACGACGATATATCAGTGGGTTCATGGATGGTTGGTCTCCAGACTACTCATATAGATGATAGTCGACTGTGCTGCAGTAGCGTTAGACAAGGTGAATGTGCCACCATTCCGTTATTTTGATATTTGGTCTTTCCTTATATTTTCAATTACTACGTTTGATTTGGAAAATTGATGAGTGTGGATCAAAGGATTATCTGGTGCATCTTTTCCCTCATCATAAAAGCTCACCAGCAAATCTTTGCGCTAAATTTTTTGTGATTAGTATTAATTGATATAATTAAATTTATTGAGTCGATTGGTGATTTAACATGATTCAACACACTATCAAAGTAGGAGGTGATGTGTTCAAACTCCTACCAAGTTGCTTCATTCTCCACTAATATTGATTTCCACGTGTCTGATCTTTTCTAATTTTCAAGGAGACAAATGAGGAGTGTTGGTTGTACCACAACCTATCGACTTAAAATTTTGTGTTAATAATGATTAACATCATTCAAGAGTTATCCTATGGGCACTTAGGAACTACTCAAGTCGAAACAGATATATGATAGTAACTTCATTTGCTTTTTGTCAAAAAAAAAAGCTTCATTTACTTATGACCTTATACTTTTTAAACTTTCCATTGCATCCTTAACGTTTCTAGCTCTGTTTATATTTAGCCTATCACCTGCTGTTATGAAGATAGATTACTTCACCAGTTGGAATCACTCTGTCAAAATCACAGCTAGAAGTTAATTTTGGTTTATATACACTTACGCCAATGGCCGATTCTTTTTTCAGACAAGGTGTGTTCCGTGGCTTAATCGATTCGGAATAGTGGACATGAAGCTATTATTGCGGAGCTGAAACAATTCTTTCGCCACAGTTCTATGTGCTTGAGTTCACCCTCCAGCTGATGGAGCAGGGGAATCACGACATCTTCACTCAGGTTCCTCTCTTCAGATGTTGAGATATACACCGTTTTTTTCTTCTCTGAATTGTTACACAGGTTGACCGAACTAAATACCCTCCTCTTGTTGATATTAGAAGGTAAAATTTAGTTTGATACATGCTATGGATAGTTTAAAAAAATACATGTTATGGATATATTTAAATATCACAGTTCTATTTTCCTTCTTTTTTTAAAAAAATTATTTTTCCTTCTTTCTCTCTCGATTGAGTGGTGGCTCTGTTTCAGATATGAAACTAAGTTATGGCAGTGTTAAAATTGTGTTAGGGTTGTTAGTTACCTTAGAGAAGGAATGCGGCCTATTTTGAAAACACAAGTTGGTCCAAGATACGAAATTTATTAGCAATTTCAAAAATGTTATCACTCCTTGTGGACATATCCCTTTTTTTGTAATTGACTTTCGTCATATAATTTTATACTTATAATGAAATTGTTTCTTATCCAAAATATCACTAGTTGTGGCATATTCATTAGAAATTTTGTAACCAAAAGTTAAGAAACATAGGATGTATTTGAAAAATTAATGATAGGAGTTTCTAAATTAGATAGGAACTACCATAGCCTTTGCAATTTAATAAATGCCAATTTGTTTTTTCCAAAACCAACTTTTTTCCTCACCCATTTGAAAATGTTCTAATGAAATATTATTATCACTTGAATAAATAAATAAAAACGTTAAATTTGTTAGCTTCAAAGCCATAAAGTAGTCCTATGACTTTCACCCAAATGTGGTTGAACTGAAAAAGAAAAAAGAATGGAAGAAAAGCACAAAAATGATGGATGAAAGAAAGAACTAATTACAATGTTGTGAAAATGAAATAACATTTCTAATATCTGCTAAATTTAGTTTAGAAAGGAAAGCCGTAGCATTTTACCCGGTCAGAGAAGAAAATTTAGAATCTTCAGATTTAAGATTGTAATTACTTGCTAGAAGAAATTTAAGTACTAATTTGTGTCTAATAAAGTGAAGTCCGTGTATATTGAATAAGTTCATAACGCATTGAAAAACTTTATTGATTGACCAACGATTCATCATATATAAAATGAAATTTTATGAATGGTCTGAAAAAAAAGAGGAGAATTTATGTATAGTAGTAGAGAAAAATTAAAATTTTAAAATGTTTTGAACACTTTTTAAACCTCCGGGGCTGTTTGTTTGACATATTTAGGTAGTTTTTGAGTTAAAAGTTATATTGGAAATTAAGAATTATGTCAAAAACTCGTTTGGAAGTAATTTTTGTATAGAAGAGTTAAAGTCAAAACCTTATTTGGATGTAGATTTAAAAATGAGTAGTTATTTTTAGTAATTAAAAAAAATGATTAAAAATGATAGTTAAAAATGAGTTATTTTGATTGATTCGAAAAGAATGATTAAAAATAAATGGTTAGAAATGATTGAGTAGTTATAAATGAATGATTAAAAATAAATTGTTAGAAATGAGAGTTATTTTTAAAAGTAAAAATGAAAAAAAGTTAATAAAAACTCATTTGAATATAAATTTTCGAGAAGTTAATAAAACCTAATACTAACCCCTACCTAAATATGCCAAACAAACAGCCCCTCAAAGACTTAATGTAATAAAAAAAAAAATATAGGTTTGCAAGTGGTTGGACTCTAAGAAGAAAAAACAGCAAACACTTATTTATATTTCAATATTTCTCCTTCTATCATCCTCGTAACAATAAAATCCTAAACTAATAAACCACTCATAAAGTGACTTCAGAGATCAATGATTTCTAATAACATTCGATGTTAACGTTAGTTTATTTCCCCATTATATCAATATTTCTCTTTCTATCATCCCCATTCGATCTTGAAAAGTCCCCATTTTGATTTCCACTTGCATCAACAAACCCTTCACTAATAGTTTATTTCATTGCTTCATTTTGGAAGCCACACTTGAGACACTTAGCAGTTCCAGCCAAGAATAGATTTTATGCAGTGGTTCGAAAATTAGTATAACAAGTTGGCGAATGACCGATATGAAAGACGAGGAAACTTTCCATATAATTTAAGAACACATGGTCAAGTTAAATGCATGAAACTTGGTTAAATAGTCAAAGAGCCATTGGAGGAGATTAAATTTAGGGGGTTAATTCACAAAGCTTCAACCATCCAGCTTGGCGGCAGCAGATGCATAGCTGACACTGCTGTCTCTCATCGTTTTGCATTGACTCGATTGTTCGTATCGAAGGAATTTGATCTTTATTTTCGTGGAGCTGTGCTTCAACATCTGATGAAACAATAGCAATTTATCATCAGGTTCGGAGGATGCAGCGAAATGAAAATTATTAACCATAGACAATGAAAGCAGAAGAAGTCTGTTATCCACAAGAAAACTTTCATTTTCGCATATCATACAAGACTTTGAAATACATTTTGTGAAGAAACACAGTGCCTCAAATCAACAAATTTTAAATCTAAAACTTCATTTAAATATTATATTTCTTTATTTCTGTATTTTTGTTAAGTTACTTGATCAAAATTATCTTCATCTCATCTATCCAACAATCCTTAGCAATGCAAGGTCTAATGCAGTCTAGGCTACATCCAAGATTCTATTTTTAAATTTTTATAACTACGAATCAGAGTTTCGCTCTACTCAAGAGTACCTATGTCAATCCAAAGACCTAGATCCCAGAAACAACAAAATTTTTTACAATTAAGCTCGCTTGTGAGTTTCAAACGTGCAACCTCCATGAGAGGATACCTTGGAGGCCCATGCCTCCACCAACAAGCCCTCGTAACCGTTCAAGATTCTAACTAGCATGCATGGACGATACTTGTACATGTACTCCTTAGGAAAACAGGCAAAAACGCATCTGAGCAGTACTACTAGTCAAGGGGAGAGGATCCTCTGAAGAAATAGCCAAAACCTAAAACAAAGTTTATTTGTTCAAGGAGCCTCATTTTTTCTCTTTTAACTTTCCCTTTTTATCATTAGTTTTGGAGCGTTCTCAAGCACTTACATGAAGAAATACACTTATCGGGTGACGACCACAAATGGTGTTGTCATACTCCTTCAGATATTTTTTGAATGCTTCAGGATCGCCTGTTTCAATTATATCCATGCCCATCTGATCCAAGGCTTCAATAGATTTGTATATTGGCCCATGTTTCTTGTCGTAATGTGTGTAGTTGAACCTATTAGAACACGCCATATGAAATTCAAAACAAGAATGACAGTAAATAAGTTCAAAAACTAGTATGAGATCGAAAAATTAAATATTTCATAACATTCAACAAGCATCGTTGCATCCACGACATAATGGCCACAATGCAGTGTGACAACTAGACGATTGAGTCTGATATACAGTGAACTTCATTTTACTTAAAATGTGCTACATTTGACACCCATTTAAGAGACTTCCAATCAGAACCACCACCGTCAATATCATTAGTTAAGTTGAGAGATGCACTTGTATGATCAGAATTTGGAGAGTAAAGAATACCCAAAATTCAAGGCAAACATAAGAAACTAATTTGCCCCTCATACTGATATTATTAAAAAGCACTTGAAATTAAACTAATAAAAAAACAACCCAAAGGCTGTTAAAACACACTATTAACTATGACAGAGACTGGAACATACCGAGATCCCCAGTGACAAAAATCCGATGATACAGAGAAGAAATTTTTTGGATCATCGACATATTTGGCAAGCAGGCGTCCGTAAATGGCCTCACTTTCTGAAGAAACAGAACCAACCAAAATGGGTACAACTTTCACAGAATGCCTGCATGATTGCATCGTATCTATAAGAGGACATCCCCAGAATGTTATAGAATGCTCTCTAAATAAAAAAATAAATAATAATTACCCCTCAAATACTTTGGCAAGATATGGCAAGTGCATTTCCATGCTATGTTCAGCTTCATCGACACGCATATCCATCAATTCAAATTTTCCAGTAGCATTTAGCTCCTCAATGACTGCCAAAGTGAATAAGACATAAAAAATTACTAAAAGGACAATCCACAAACAAATCATGCAACAGATAAATTATGAAATTAAAAGGAAGCAAAATTTCTGACTAGTTCAGTTTTCCATGGATGCAAGCTCATCCACGGTAATCTTCTAACGAGAAAACCTACAAGATAGCAAGCCAAGCTACAATTGAAAAAAAAGAGTACAATTCTCAAACAAAAAACTTGAAAATCAGAACACCTTCCAAATCAATAGGAAGGTTCCCCACAGGAGTCTGGTAAATAGTAGCTGTTGAAAGAGCACATTTTGGTGTATAATAGTGGTGAGATGGACCAAGAAGAAATATCCTAGAACTGCAAACAAAGCATCTAGAATATTAGAAATAAGCCAGTAATATAATAAAAAAATCAACCGTTTTCCTGGAGATGATTTAAAAATATTAGGGAGGAGTTTTCAAAAAGTATTTATATTAGGGAGGTAGGCATTTGAAACAATTAAGGCGTGTTAAAAAAAAACTATTTTTACCTTTGAATAAAAAACCTATTTTCAAAACAGCCTTTTGTTTTTGCCTTAAAAAATGTTCTTATGAGTTGTGATAAGATGTGTATATTAATATTATTCACAAACCCATGATCTTTTATACGAACAATAAATTCTTTGTTCTACAAAAAATCATGTCATCCATCAAACCACATCAAAAGAAAAACATCATTTAAAAATGGTTATCTAGACATGTTTTCACTGAACTCTATTCTAAAAAAAGTGTTTTGGAAAGAGTACACATGCAGGCTCTAAAACTTGAACACCAAGTGGTATAAACAATTTGTCAGCTTAGGCTAGACTAGAAGTAAAGTAATGACTGAAAGAGAGATAAACCCACATGTTTGTTGGATCAATGTTGCCAAACGCATATGCAGCAGCGCGTCCTGAATACGAATAACCAGCATGCCTGTAGTTCCTCAAAAATCCAAATGCATCAAAATTATTACATTGTAATTTCTTGGAGAAAAAAAAAAAAATCAGACAGCAACTTACGGAGCAATTACACCACGTACATCAGAGGATTTTGATAGGCCTGATGCCCTCAGCCATCCATCAAGCTCCTCTGCCAGTTTCTTAGCTATATGCAGAAAAGAAAAAAAAAGATAAGAGAATCCAACGGCATCATAAGTTAATATCCATTTGATAAACAGAAACTCAAACACTATGTAAACTCTATATAAACTCTATATAGGTAAATATAAATGCATAAGTAAACATATGTCTTTGAGCAATGAAGCATTCTTCCATTTTTAGAGTATGGCCTCTCTCTAGTATATGAGAATAGATCACAATGGGGGGAGAAGCTCTAGATCTACTTATTTGATGAATAAAAGTTTAAGCTTCCTTCAAGTATGACCCAAAACATTTGAGTTATGATCAAACATTACTTGGTCAGATCCAGATTTTATTTATGCATTGTTAGATAATCATGAGAGACTATGCCCAATAATATCAGAGGGAAAACCCATCTCGCTGTCAACCAGGTCTCAATTACCCCACAGTATTGTACCCATAAAATCCAACATCTCAAACATAGAATAAACACAGTGTCAAATAAGAAGGCCCAAATTGAGCAATTCGCACTAATCTACATGAAAGGAGTAAACTAGAACCAGACAATTCATAGTGATCAGCAGAAAGAGATACAATACGGCAAAGGAATTTCCGAACACAAAAAGAATATAATCGAAAGCTTTTCGGAGAAATCAAACTGAAGAATAAAAAAGAAACCAAAAGGTGCATGCAGAAGGGGAGGCTTACGATTGTCGGTGTACCAAGAACCGGCATGAGAGGCTCTTCGGATTTTGTCCATAACAGCAACTAAGGAGGATCAAAACAAAAACTAAGATCAGATTGAAACAAAAATGAAAAGTTCAGAGAATTAAAGAAAAATAAAGTTGTGAGATCACTGAGTGAGAGAAATTGGGATGAAGATGAACTGACTTTGGTGTTGTAGTCGATTATCCTGAGAACGAGGATGAAGAACCAGAAATCGAATAAAAAAATGGAGTTGGAGAAGGAAGCTTAGAGCGGACTGAACAATCGCCTTTTAACTATTCTGAATTTTCACGCAACTTCCCCCGTTTTGGGCCGAATCCGGGGAAGCCCGTATAATAAGCCTGGCCCATCTTTCTCCAAATCTTCGTATTAAAATAGCAAATTTACCGGATAAATATCTTTGTTTAGAATTTAGATCGGGAATTTATTAACTCTTCCTCAAAAACACTTTTTGAAACTACTCAAAATAACTACGTATTTTTATTAATCAAAATAAATTCTCATTTATAACTACTCAAAATAACTCTTCATTTCTAATCATTCAAAACACTTTATTTTTAACTATTCATTTTAAATTTGCTTGTTTCGACTCTAACTCCTCTACAAAAAAATATATATATAAATAAGTTTTTTACTACAATTTTCCATTTTTAACTAGTCAAAATAACTCCTAAAATTAATTTCTACCTTTATTCCATCATCATTAATATTTAAATATTATGTTATAAATACTTGTTTTCAAAAAAAATTGTTCAATTATATAATAAATATTCATTCCTATTAATATTTATAATTATTTTTTAGATTTGAATAACATTCATAAGTGTTTTTTATTTTTTATTTTTTATTAATTCTGCCAAGTTATCATAAAAAGATGGGGAAATTGAGGCGAGAAGGATAGAGCCGTGAGAACATTATCATATTAATGATTATAAATTTTGGGAACGAATCACCCCTCTCACTAAATTAAAAGTAACTCTTTTTCTTGTGATGCATCTCATTTTTTATTCACATTTTCCATTATTGAATGTCTTGATTTTCATCGACTTCAATCATTGAAAGAAACACAACCTACTGGTTAAAAAAAACATATGAAACCTCTTTGATGATGAGTTAACATAAAGTGTTTACCATTATTTTTAATTGATATTGAGTTCAATCCTCAAGATCGATATTTGTAGTTAACAAGAGTAAAATTCTATCAACATCTTATACAATCTAGTAACTTTGAAGTTACATGTTCGAATTTTCTTTTTCAATATTGTTGTCTAAAACAAAATTGATATTTGTAGGTTTTGTAATTCATTCACTCAATTTCTACTAAAAAAACCATTATATTCAATTAATATCGACAAGAAAATTCTCCAATGTTTAATAAAAAAAGTCACTAAATGGAGTCAAGAAGACGACAAAAATGGGAACAACACTCTGGATTTACGCACGCAGCAGATCAAAGAGAGAGTACCGAATTGAACGATTACAATACCCAAGGTGGGGGTGGTTGTAAATAATAGATTTTTAATAAATATTTTGAGTAATTAATATGAGATTTTGTATGTATATTAAAAAAAAAAATCCATATATAGCACAATTTTCAAACTTATTCATTTGTGGTACAAAAATGATTGAAGTCTATCAATTTGCATTGTTCAATCACTCAAAATCGATTGAATTTTATAGTTGGATTGATAGAAGTTTAAAGTCTATCAGTTCAACTTATAGAAGTATTTTTCAAAAACAAAAAAACTGATAGAAGTATAAAGTTTATCGGTTCAACTAATAGAATTCTAAAATCTATCGGTCTAACTGCAGGAAGTCTAATAATGTTAGAATAAGAATTTTGGACAAAATGTGCTATGAATGAAATTATTTAAAAAAAAAAGTGCTATAATTGTATAATTGTAATGAAGAACAAAAAAAAAAAATGCTATAGAAGACAAATTTCCTAATTTTAATATTGATGACTTAAATTTTTAAAATAAATAAGTATATATTGTGATGCGCAAGGATCTTAAGTATTTTTAAATTTTCATTGTTGTATAAAGATCAAAATTAGTTTAACACAAATTTTAATAATTGCTTCAATGAAATGTTTATACATTGATGAGTTAAGTTGATGTGAAATGAGATCATTCATACATCTAGTAGCTAGATATACATTACTTAATTAATTAAATTAAAAACTCTTCTACACATAATGTATAGAAGAGCTTTATAATTTGAAAATGTGGGATTATTAAGTACCATAAAAATTATATACTTAAAAAAAATCATTTGTAAAATAATTTGATGGGAGTGCCACATGGCAAAAATGTAGAGTTCTTGTGTTTGGAGGAGTTTTATTCATAAATTATTTGGTGTGGCAGCTAATAATTACCATGTGTTGTGTCAACTCTAATATTAATTAAATTTGTTGGAAGTCTTCATTCCATGTACCTTTATTTCTCTACGTCCTTTACAACAGAAGTTTCCTTCTCCTTTTCAATGGCTTCTCAACTCCTTCAACAGTCAGATCCCAAAGCATATCGCCTGCCAAACCACATAAAAATTAACTAAATTTTTTGCAAGATTACAAGAGATAACGAATTTGTCGAATTAATTTAATTAAATATGATACCTGACATCACAAGCACCGCCATATCTGATAGAAAGAATAACGGCTACAGAAATTTCATATTATAAAATTAAACAATAACCGATTGCCACTTAACGCAAGCTAACTGATTTCATTTTTTGAGTACCCACAAGTTTGACCAAAGAGTTAAAATGAATTAACATAAAATTAATGGATTTCAGTCCAACAACCATTTGACTTTGCTTTTAATTTAAGAAAATGTATGCTATAGGCTGTCCCAATGAAAATTCTGTCAAATGGAAATGGTATAGAATTTTGAGGGGTTATTTATCGGAAGTTTTTTTTTTTTTTTTTTTTTACTTTTTTGTCAAAATGGGTCCATTTTTAAATTAAATCTTACGTTGTGACGCCACACCTATTAAATTAGTCAAATATTTTTGTCCTATTAATCACATAAGCAATATCTTAACCAACTTCAATTACCACTGTACTGAGATGCACATATTCATATTTCTCTCCCTCTAACTTACCTTTTAACTATAAAATCACTTTTTTGAATTAAAAAAAAACTATAAAATCACTTTATTATTCTTCATATTCATTTCAAAGTTAAATTATTATTCTTCATAATCATATTATTATTCGTCATATTCATTTCAAAGTTAAATTTAATAGTTTTTAAAATTCCTAATTTTTCTGACAATTCCATTTTTACTTAGTTATATTCTAAAAAATTCTTATATTCACTAAACTAACTTATTTATAAATATTTTTGATTAATTTTATCTAAGATCATTAATTTTCAATTTCAAATTCACCATATAATTTTATGGTAGATTTTGATAGAATATTATCATTAAATTTTAAAAACAAGTGTAGATTTTGATGTATACCATTATAGTTAGAATATATATACAAAAGTTTAGAATACGATAACGGTTGAATTATTAGAAAATTCAGAATTTGAAAAACAATTAAATTTATTTTTCAACGAATATGAAGAAATAAAACATGACTATGATGAAAGAAACTATTTTAAAATATTATATAGAAATTATTGAAATAGAATTTAATGATTTAAAAAAAAAATAGGGATTTGATGGTTAAAATATAACAGAAAGAAAAGAATATATAATAGACTAAAAAAAATATATATATATATATATATATATATATATATATATATATATAATGGAGAGAGAAAATATGGAGTATATTGGTCTCTTATAAAGTCGTGATTGGAATTTATTTAGATTTTGGATAAAAGAGTACGACTAATTTCTATAAGTGTGGCATTTTTAGGAGAGACGCAAGAATCCATTTTATATTTAAATTCAAAATAGACTCATTTTAACATAAAGTAAAAAAAAAAAAAAAAAAAAAACCTATTTAGACGATTAACCCAATTTTGAGAGGAATGTTTATATATTAAAGTCAAATAAATTCAAATAGTAAAAAAAATAATCGCCCAATAAAAATAAAATTGAATCCCATTTAATGTAGGTAACCTTAAGAGTGACATTAGTTTTAAAAACTAGATAACTAATGGTTTCACTGACTTCGATCCCTAACTAATAAATCTAACTACAACTAGATTTTACTTTTAATATAAGAAATGTATATTGAGATTTAATTTCTCAACACCAACATATAATTGAATTTCTATTTTGATTGATCAAATTGATACCAACCAGAGGACATGTTAATTTACAGAGTGGAATTTAGTTATCAGATCAGAGAAGAAGAAAAAAAAAATCAATCTCCAACCAGAAGCATGGCGGCGGCGTTTTAGTGATCCCGGACGTTGGACATGGCGGAAAGGCGGCTGGGCCGGGGCCGGAAATTGGCTCTCCGCCGCTGCTGGTGTGAAGACGGCCGAATCAAAGCAGTCAACGCTCGTTTGACCAAGTCTCCTTCAACGCCACCGATCCTCACAAGCGAGTTCGTCATTGCCGACCGCCGCATATTCAACCGGCTTGAACTATACGCTGACGACGCCTGACGGTGGCCGCCGCTGCTGGAATTTTTATGCAGACTGCACCGGTAAGAGCCCGGGTGAGTGGTCGGCGAACACATGCACTGTTTTTTCGTTGGGGAAACCGGGAAGTTCCGGTTCGAAGCTGAGATTGACCGGTTTGACGAACCGGACCGGTGGTCAATTGAGAACCGAACAGAGTGAGACATGGAAGAACCGAACCCCCCACGGTGGTTATTATTCGCCGCCGGAGGGAAGTGGCCGGAGAAGCCGAAATTAGTAGAGGCGGCGAACGGAGAAGTGACCGGAGAGTGAAATCCGGCGCCGGAGGGAAGTGGCCGGAGAACGGGTCCGCTTGTTTCCTTCCTCATGGGTATTGTGTTGAGATTTTGTTTGCGTAAACTAAGTTTGTCTCGACGGTGGTGGAATTTATAGGTCGAAGTCGAACTGGGGTGGGGCTGGTCGTAATTATGTGGTAAATTGGGGGGGTTTTGTGCAAACATGGTGGACCATACGATTGCGATTTCCCATCTAACGGTTAGGACGATGTAGACTACGTGATGCACCAAAGAACTACCCTGATTTCTCCAACCGCCTTTACGAGCACCTGAGATTGGCGCCACGTGTGCGATTTTGACATCGGAAACTACCAGGAAACGAGTTTTTCATTTTCCTTTGATTCTTGGTAAATAAAATTATAGAATGTCTCTTATTTGTGGGGTTATTTTTGTTAGATTAAAAAAATAATTTGATATTTAGTAGATAAGTTCTAAAATTTTAGTTGTTTATTTATTTATTTTTATATCAATCACAGTTTGAGTTAGTTTGTATATATTTGAATTAGTGTTACATTATATCTGATCATACACAACCATTATCACGTTTGTATAATGTAATTGATTTATTGTTTTATTAGATCTATTATTTTTTTATTTTTAAGTTAAAATTAACTTATAAGGTAGCTAATAGAGTAGTAGCTCAAGCGGCATCAATGTACACTTAATGACCCATGATTGTTATAATCTCAAAAAAAATTTAATAAGGTATTAATTTGATATAAAACCATGGCATGAGTTATTTTTCATTTAATATCATATCATTATATTTATATAGATATACATTGAATTTTAATACACCCATAGATTTAACCCAAATAATAGAAACTAGAAAGTATAGGAAACTACAAATTCAAAATGTTTTAATTAAATCTCGATTTTATGATTATTTGATCTTTTCTGTTGAATTTTTATCCTTCCAATTAATATACAGTAGTTTCTTGCTTTAAATATATATATAGTTTCAATCAAGAAAAAATGTATATAAATTCTATAAAAAAAAAAAATGTATATAAATTAATATCAAAATTCTAAAAAAAATATTATTGTCTAAAGTTGGATCATACATGGGGAACTCTAATCAGATATATTTAAACATAAAATATTGATAAAGTGTCGTATAAGAGGTATTTTTCTAATTCATTAACATCCGAAAGAACTCTTATAATAAGGCACCAAACACACGCATTAACACGATAAACAATAGTCTTTGTTAAGACCTCATTTGATAATCATTTTGTTTTTCGTTTTTTGTTTATGAAATTTAAGCCTACAGCGACTACTTTATTATATATTTTTTCCTTATTTAGATATATACATCATACCTATATTTTAATAAACAAAACCAACATTTGTAAACAAAAAAAGTAGCTCCAAAAACTTTTTATGTTTTTGAAATTTGATTAGTATTATCCTACTTTCTTAAGAAAAGATGGATACATTATAGGAAAGATGAAGCACATGGTATGAAATTTGAATAAAAATAGGTTTAAATTTCATAAACAAAAAACAAAATGGTTATCTAACGAGGCCTAAATCATATAATTTGTTTATTTATTTTATTCAAACCAAATTTTTATCACACCTACGTGACACTCTCTTTATGATGTTCATATTTAATAGAATATTAGTTCAATTAAATTTGAATTCATATGTTTCAATTTCACTAATCCCAACTTGTATGTATGAAACTATTATTCATCTATGTTGATATGTGACAAAGATTCAATTGTCTCAAATTAAGGACTTATTTAAATTTGTACTTATATTTAAATAGCACACATTAAATGAGTTAAACAAATAACATAAACTAAAATAATTGTACCCTCCGAATGAATCAAAACTCAAAGATAAGTACAATCACTCTCAATCTCTCTTTCTCTCAAGTGAGTAAAATTTTTTATATTGTTCTAACCCAAAAGTGTTATCTAAGAATCCTTTTATAGACTAAGGATTACAAAGATTTTTACAAACTAATTTTTTTGGTTCTGAGTTTGCAAGAAAAACAGATTGTAGTTTGTTGAGTTTGTTTTGCTTTGAGTTGGTTACAAATTTCTACAACAAAGGTAACTAAAATAAAAATGATGATGTAAGGAGGGTTAGAAGGATATTGATGTAGTAATTATGGTTGTAAAAATGAATTTTTTTATAGTACATGAATTTTGTTTTCCATATTTTCTGAAATAAGTTAAACAGTAATAAGAGGGAATGTTTGTTTGTAATCGGAAGTGGAAAGCAAGAGGTGGTTTCTACTCTGTCTCTTGTTTTGACAATGAAAGAGACAATAGTGAGATCCTAACATAACACGGATCTGGTAGATGAGGAAGAGACCGGGCTCATCTTTGTGTGATCGAAATACTATATATGAACAAGGGATAAAGGCCCCACTGTAGTGTGCAAAATCATAAATATGGAATGTGAAGAATAGCTTGAAGATTACCAAATCAGAGAAGAATCTATAAACGTGCAAGTTTCAAAATCAAAAACAAAAACAGAGGATCAGGAACTTGAGTTGCAATTGATGTTCGACTAATATTGGATTATTAATTGGTTTGATTTTGATGGAAAAACCAATATAAAAACAGAACCAAATTGTGTATATAAATACTAAAAGATTTGATGGAAGAGTTAATTTAAATGTGAAATATGAAACAAAAACACTATCTTATTCATGAAAATTGTTGTTTTTAGCTAGTGACAGAAAAGCTCCAAAAATTGAATTGAAACTCAAATTTAAAATGAGAAGAAAAATTGAAAAATTGAATTAAAACTTAATTAAACCAAATAAAAATGAAACTAATGATTTTATTCTTTATTGAACATTAATTTGAATTCAATTGTTAAAAAATTAAAGATATGAGTTTGATTTTTAATTTGGCTTACTGACAAAAATCGAATCAAAATCATTCAAATTAAAAAGTTGTATTTTACCTTTATCAAACTTAACAAAGATAGAGATGAAATTTCCAATCTTATAATGTATGAGTGATTTGTACCATTATTCCAAAACATAATGTCTACATCAATCGTTAGATGTAAAAAAAAGAAAGTGTTTCTACAATTTTACTTTCATACTTTAGAAAATGTCAAATCAAATTAATAATTAAATAAAAAAGATTTGTTGCTTCAAAAAAAAAAAAAAAAAAAAAAAAAAAAATTGTTCCACATATATGCTAGTATAGAAGTTTATTATCATTATTATTATTATTTAAACCGGAAGCTGTAAAACATATTTGATTTTATGAATTTTTTCTAAAAAAAATTAGTTTATAAAAATGGTGTCTATAAATACAACTTCATACATTAGGATCTTTTTTAAAAAAATAAATACAAAATTTTATTTCTTTTATTTTTTTTTTAGTTCCAATTGGTAAAAATTTAAATTCGTGATCTTTCTGAGTATTACTTTTCTTGTACTTTATTTTGTTTTCTCTCAGCATATACATTTTACCCAAACCATAATTAAAAAAAAAAAAATTATATTACTTCAGGTAAGAGACAAAAAATTACGTGAGAGAAAATGAAAAAATGAAGTTTTATTTTAAAAAATCGAAAATAAAAAATAAATACTTAACAAATGGGCCTCAAAAGCTGTCTGGTAGAAAAAATGTAATCAAACTTTAATTTTTTTTTTTTTTTTTTGAAATAGTAATCAAACTTTAATAGCACAAAACAAAAAAGAAAAGTGATATCATCCGAACTGATAGGACGATTAAAATATCAATGCTCCTAAACAATAATTCTAGTCTAGGCAGTTTTATAAAATACTAGAATTTTAGCACGGTGTTGCACGTGATAATTTATTAAATTATATATATATAATTATAAATTATTTTTTATATTTTTAGGCTAAATTTAAATCATCAAATAATAATTTCAATATAATATTAAATTTTATAACTATTCTTTCACGTTAGTTAAATTTATTAAAATTCACATTTATGTTAAAAAGCGATTAATTATTTATTTTTTAAAAACTTAATAAAATTTATTGAATTAAAATTAAATTTTATCTCTAATTTTTAGAAATCGATGCTTTTAATTTTTTCTCAATTTATCTATTAATAGACCAATTACTCTTGAATTATAAAATTTATAAGAGTTATATCATAATTATAATTATAAATATAAATAAGCTAAATAGATTTATTAGTATACATCTATGAACTTACTTTTAACCTCAAATGATAATTTTATCGTTCTTAAAAAAAAATCCCACATCTCCAAGTCAACAATTAAGCAACAAAAGATTCCTAAAAAAATTATTGCAACAAAAAAAAGTTAGATGAAAGTTAAGGTAAATAATCCAACAAAAATAAGATAACTAAATTTTTTATTATTAAAAAAAACCAAGATAATAACCCAAGCAAAAAGAAAGTTTCAAATGTGTTTGTAAACAAAATATAGAGAACTATATATATATATATATATATATATATATAGTAGGAAATCATTGTTACCAAACTTTTGAAATTGAAGAATTTATGCACTAACATTAGATCATCTTATAATTCTTCAAATTTTTTTTTCCAGATCTCAAGTATTTTTTTGAAAGAGAACAATTATGCAAAAAAAATCCATACAAAAATTACTGCACAAAAGAAAAATTAGATGAAAGTTAAGGTAAATAATCAAGCCTAACTTATTATAAAACAAAAAACAAAACAAAAAAAATAAAGAAAAATAAATCCAAACAAACAGAAAGTGTTTTTGTAAACAAAATGTAGACAACTATTTATAGGATTGAAAAATTCAATTTATTATTTTAATTAGAATATAAAATGTTAAATAAAATCTATGAGATTTGGTAAAAATATCTTATTTTCTACATGAAAATTTAAATGATAGTGTAAATATCTTTATTTCATTGTTGAAATCTCTTATCTTCTAACTTAGTCATAAAATTTATGAGATTTGATAAAAATATCTTATCTTCTACAGATGAAAATCTAAATGATATTGTAAATATCTTCTACATTATTTGAATTTTTTTTATATTCCAATAAATGACATTTTTGTAATTCAGCAGTATGATTTAAGGGTAAAATCGTCTAAAAATGATTTTCTCCTCAAGCCACGCTTTAAAGTAGTATGATAAGCCAAGAACTTGACATCATTATTTAGATTTAATTATAAATTTTAAAAATTCGATTCTTATAACACTTCAAAAAAAAAAAAACGGATACAAATAATATAATATTTTATATTTATTTAGTACTATAAAAAATTAGAAAAATGATGCTTTCAAAAAAAAAAAAAATTAGAAAAATGATTTGAACTATGCTCACTTCCTAATATTTTGTATTTTTTTTGACCTTATGAATTGAATAAAATATTTTAAAAGAAATTGCATACACAATTTCCAACTAATTTAATGAAAACATTGTTAGCGTTGAAAATTATTAATGCGCGTAAGACTTCAAGTGGTTGGAAGTTGCTTGCCAGTTTAAGGGTTGAAATTCTCAGCCGTATAAAAAAGTCTTAAGCAAAATATCAACATTATTTGAGTGTATGTGCTTTTCAATACGGTCGCAATTTTAGTTGTTTGAAATCCAATTTCATTAATTAACTTTGATCGAAGACTTTTTATTATTTTATGTATATTAATCACTAATTCTATGAAACATGTTGGATGAAAAAGAATGAAATAGTTTGAATGAATAAATTTATATAATAGAGAAAATTATTTTATAAGAATGATCACTATAAAAGGAAAAAGATTGTTTTAAGAAGGTTTATAGAAAAAATTTGTTTGGTAAACATTATTTAGAAGAAAAGTTAAATGAGTACTGAGTTTAAATCTCTTTTTTTAGTTCTCCATTCAATAAAAAAAAGGGTAATTTTTTTTAGAAACAAAAAAGAAAATTAGTAGACCAAATTGAAAAAATATTTATAATATTAGAGATTTTTTTTTAGTAATTATAGTTTTATATGATATAATTAATACATAATATTGTATTAATAATACAAAATACTGTATTAATACCATAAATTGTATCTTACCATGAATGTTAATTATATCGTATATTTGAAGATACAAATATTTTCAAAATTTGTGTAAATCTGCAATTATTTTGTGAAATTGGATTATCCACCACAATTTCCCTAAAAAAAAAATTAGAAATTTAACCCTATAAAAATTACTTTATCATTTTTTTTATTTAGACATCTATATCTTACCTATGATTTTAAAAATCAAATCAAAATTTGAAAAAATAATAGCTTCTAAAAAATTTTTTTCTTTTTTTGAGATATTCTAAATTCTAAAAAATTTTATTGAAAATTGATTAGTATCTTTCACTAAAAAAAGATGAAACCGGGCTAAATATAATTTTAAATTCTTCTAATGCCAAATTATTTTTAACTATTCATTTTAAATTTGCTTGTTTCGACTCTAACTCCTCTACAAAAAAATATATATATAAATAAGTTTTTTACTACAATTTTCCATTTTTAACTAGTCAAAATAACTCCTAAAATTAATTTCTACCTTTATTCCATCATCATTAATATTTAAATATTATGTTATAAATACTTGTTTTCAAAAAAAATTGTTCAATTATATAATAAATATTCATTCCTATTAATATTTATAATTATTTTTTAGATTTGAATAACATTCATAAGTGTTTTTTATTTTTTATTTTTTATTAATTCTGCCAAGTTATCATAAAAAGATGGGGAAATTGAGGCGAGAAGGATAGAGCCGTGAGAACATTATCATATTAATGATTATAAATTTTGGGAACGAATCACCCCTCTCACTAAATTAAAAGTAACTCTTTTTCTTGTGATGCATCTCATTTTTTATTCACATTTTCCATTATTGAATGTCTTGATTTTCATCGACTTCAATCATTGAAAGAAACACAACCTACTGGTTAAAAAAAACATATGAAACCTCTTTGATGATGAGTTAACATAAAGTGTTTACCATTATTTTTAATTGATATTGAGTTCAATCCTCAAGATCGATATTTGTAGTTAACAAGAGTAAAATTCTATCAACATCTTATACAATCTAGTAACTTTGAAGTTACATGTTCGAATTTTCTTTTTCAATATTGTTGTCTAAAACAAAATTGATATTTGTAGGTTTTGTAATTCATTCACTCAATTTCTACTAAAAAAACCATTATATTCAATTAATATCGACAAGAAAATTCTCCAATGTTTAATAAAAAAAGTCACTAAATGGAGTCAAGAAGACGACAAAAATGGGAACAACACTCTGGATTTACGCACGCAGCAGATCAAAGAGAGAGTACCGAATTGAACGATTACAATACCCAAGGTGGGGGTGGTTGTAAATAATAGATTTTTAATAAATATTTTGAGTAATTAATATGAGATTTTGTATGTATATTAAAAAAAAAAATCCATATATAGCACAATTTTCAAACTTATTCATTTGTGGTACAAAAATGATTGATGTCTATCAATTTGCATTGTTCAATCACTCAAAATCGATTGAATTTTATAGTTGGATTGATAGAAGTTTAAAGTCTATCAGTTCAACTTATAAGTATTTTTCAAAAAACAAAAACCGATAGAAGTATAAAGTTTATCGGTTCAACTAATAGAATTCTAAAATCTATCGGTCTAACTGCAGGAAGTCTAATAATGTTAGAATAAGAATTTTGGACAAAATGTGCTATGAATGAAATTATTTAAAAAAAAAAGTGCTATAATTGTATAATTGTAATGAAGAACAAAAAAAAAAAATGCTATAGAAGACAAATTTCCTAATTTTAATATTGATGACTTAAATTTTTAAAATAAATAAGTATATATTGTGATGCGCAAGGATCTTAAGTATTTTTAAATTTTCATTGTTGTATAAAGATCAAAATTAGTTTAACACAAATTTTAATAATTGCTTCAATGAAATGTTTATACATTGATGAGTTAAGTTGATGTGAAATGAGATCATTCATACATCTAGTAGCTAGATATACATTACTTAATTAATTAAATTAAAAACTCTTCTACACATAATGTATAGAAGAGCTTTATAATTTGAAAATGTGGGATTATTAAGTACCATAAAAATTATATACTTAAAAAAAATCATTTGTAAAATAATTTGATGGGAGTGCCACATGGCAAAAATGTAGAGTTCTTGTGTTTGGAGGAGTTTTATTCATAAATTATTTGGTGTGGCAGCTAATAATTACCATGTGTTGTGTCAACTCTAATATTAATTAAATTTGTTGGAAGTCTTCATTCCATGTACCTTTATTTCTCTACGTCCTTTACAACAGAAGTTTCCTTCTCCTTTTCAATGGCTTCTCAACTCCTTCAACAGTCAGATCCCAAAGCATATCGCCTGCCAAACCACATAAAAATTAACTAAATTTTTTGCAAGATTACAAGAGATAACGAATTTGTCGAATTAATTTAATTAAATATGATACCTGACATCACAAGCACCGCCATATCTGATAGAAAGAATAACGGCTACAGAAATTTCATATTATAAAATTAAACAATAACCGATTGCCACTTAACGCAAGCTAACTGATTTCATTTTTTGAGTACCCACAAGTTTGACCAAAGAGTTAAAATGAATTAACATAAAATTAATGGATTTCAGTCCAACAACCATTTGACTTTGCTTTTAATTTAAGAAAATGTATGCTATAGGCTGTCCCAATGAAAATTCTGTCAAATGGAAATGGTATAGAATTTTGAGGGGTTATTTATCGGAAGTTTTTTTTTTTTTTTTTTTTTTATTTTTTGTCAAAATGGGTCCATTTTTAAATTAAATCTTACTTTGTGACGCCACACCTATTAAATTAGTCAAATATTTTTGTCCTATTAATCACATAAGCAATATCTTAACCAACTTCAATTACCATCGCATCTTGAGATGCACATATTCATATTTCTCTCCCTCTAACTTACCTTTTAACTATAAAATCACTTTTTTGAATTAAAAAAAAACTATAAAATCACTTTATTATTCTTCATATTCATTTCAAAGTTAAATTATTATTCTTCATAATCATATTATTATTCGTCATATTCATTTCAAAGTTAAATTTAATAGTTTTTAAAATTCCTAATTTTTCTGACAATTCCATTTTTACTTAGTTATATTCTAAAAAATTCTTATATTCACTAAACTAACTTATTTATAAATATTTTTGATTAATTTTATCTAAGATCATTAATTTTCAATTTCAAATTCACCATATAATTTTATGGTAGATTTTGATAGAATATTATCATTAAATTTTAAAAACAAGTGTAGATTTTGATGTATACCATTATAGTTAGAATATATATACAAAAGTTTAGAATACGATAACGGTTGAATTATTAGAAAATTCAGAATTTGAAAAACAATTAAATTTATTTTTCAACGAATATGAAGAAATAAAACATGACTATGATGAAAGAAACTATTTTAAAATATTATATAGAAATTATTGAAATAGAATTTAATGATTTAAAAAAAAAATAGGGATTTGATGGTTAAAATATAACAGAAAGAAAAGAATATATAATAGACTAAAAAAAAAATATATATATATATATATATATATATATATATATATATATATATATAATGGAGAGAGAAAATATGGAGTATATTGGTCTCTTATAAAGTCGTGATTGGAATTTATTTAGATTTTGGATAAAAGAGTACGACTAATTTCTATAAGTGTGGCATTTTTAGGAGAGACGCAAGAATCCATTTTATATTTAAATTCAAAATAGACTCATTTTAACATAAAGTAAAAAAAAAAAAAAAAAAAAAAAAAAAACCTATTTAGACGATTAACCCAATTTTGAGAGGAATGTTTATATATTAAAGTCAAATAAATTCAAATAGTAAAAAAAATAATCGCCCAATAAAAATAAAATTGAATCCCATTTAATGTAGGTAACCTTAAGAGTGACATTAGTTTTAAAAACTAGATAACTAATGGTTTCACTGACTTCGATCCTAACTAATAAATCTAACTACAACTAGATTTTACTTTTAATATAAGAAATGTATATTGAGATTTAATTTCTCAACACCAACATATAATTGAATTTCTATTTTGATTGATCAAATTGATACCAACCAGAGGACATGTTAATTTACAGAGTGGAATTTAGTTATCAGATCAGAGAAGAAGAAAAAAAATCAATCTCCAACCAGAAGCATGGCGGCGGCGTTTTAGTGATCCCGGACGTTGGACATGGCGGAAAGGCGGCTGGGCCGGGGCCGGAAATTGGCTCTCCGCCGCTGCTGGTGTGAAGACGGCCGAATCAAAGCAGTCAACGCTCGTTTGACCAAGTCTCCTTCAACGCCACCGATCCTCACAAGCGAGTTCGTCATTGCCGACCGCCGCATATTCAACCGGCTTGAACTATACGCTGACGACGCCTGACGGTGGCCGCCGCTGCTGGAATTTTTATGCAGACTGCACCGGTAAGAGCCCGGGTGAGTGGTCGGCGAACACATGCACTGTTTTTTCGTTGGGGAAACCGGGAAGTTCCGGTTCGAAGCTGAGATTGACCGGTTTGACGAACCGGACCGGTGGTCAATTGAGAACCGAACAGAGTGAGACATGGAAGAACCGAACCCCCCACGGTGGTTATTATTCGCCGCCGGAGGGAAGTGGCCGGAGAAGCCGAAATTAGTAGAGGCGGCGAACGGAGAAGTGACCGGAGAGTGAAATCCGGCGCCGGAGGAAGTGGCCGGAGAACGGGTCCGCTTGTTTCCTTCCTCATGGGTATTGTGTTGAGATTTTGTTTGCGTAAACTAAGTTTGTCTCGACGGTGGTGGAATTTATAGGTCGAAGTCGAACTGGGGTGGGGCTGGTCGTAATTATGTGGTAAATTGGGGGGGTTTTGTGCAAACATGGTGGACCATACGATTGCGATTTCCCATCTAACGGTTAGGACGATGTAGACTACGTGATGCACCAAAGAACTACCTGATTTCTCCAACCGCCTTTACGAGCACCTGAGATTGGCGCCACGTGTGCGATTTTGACATCGGAAACTACCAGGAAACGAGTTTTTCATTTTCCTTTGATTCTTGGTAAATAAAATTATAGAATGTCTCTTATTTGTGGGGTTATTTTTGTTAGATTAAAAAAATAATTTGATATTTAGTAGATAAGTTCTAAAATTTTAGTTGTTTATTTATTTATTTTTATATCAATCACAGTTTGAGTTAGTTTGTATATATTTGAATTAGTGTTACATTATATCTGATCATACACAACCATTATCACGTTTGTATAATGTAATTGATTTATTGTTTTATTAGATCTATTATTTTTTTATTTTTAAGTTAAAATTAACTTATAAGGTAGCTAATAGAGTAGTAGCTCAAAGCGGCATCAATGTACACTTAATGACCCATGATTGTTATAATCTCAAAAAAAATTTAATAAGGTATTAATTTGATATAAAACCATGGCATGAGTTATTTTTCATTTAATATCATATCATTATATTTATATAGATATACATTGAATTTTAATACACCCATAGATTTAACCCAAATAATAGAAACTAGAAAGTATAGGAAACTACAAATTCAAAATGTTTTAATTAAATCTCGATTTTATGATTATTTGATCTTTTCTGTTGAATTTTTATCCTTCCAATTAATATACAGTAGTTTCTTGCTTTAAATATATATATAGTTTCAATCAAGAAAAAATGTATATAAATTCTATAAAAAAAAAAAATGTATATAAATTAATATCAAAATTCTAAAAAAAATATTATTGTCTAAAGTTGGATCATACATGGGGAACTCTAATCAGATATATTTAAACATAAAATATTGATAAAGTGTCGTATAAGAGGTATTTTTCTAATTCATTAACATCCGAAAGAACTCTTATAATAAGGCACCAAACACACGCATTAACACGATAAACAATAGTCTTTGTTAAGACCTCATTTGATAATCATTTTGTTTTTCGTTTTTTGTTTATGAAATTTAAGCCTACAGCGACTACTTTATTATATATTTTTTCCTTATTTAGATATATACATCATACCTATATTTTAATAAACAAAACCAACATTTGTAAACAAAAAAAAGTAGCTCCAAAAAACTTTTTATGTTTTTGAAATTTGATTAGTATTATCCTACTTTCTTAAGAAAAGATGGATACATTATAGGAAAGATGAAGCACATGGTATGAAATTTGAATAAAAATAGGTTTAAATTTCATAAACAAAAAACAAAATGGTTATCTAACGAGGCCTAAATCATATAATTTGTTTATTTATTTTATTCAAACCAAATTTTTATCACACCTACGTGACACTCTCTTTATGATGTTCATATTTAATAGAATATTAGTTCAATTAAATTTGAATTCATATGTTTCAATTTCACTAATCCCAACTTGTATGTATGAAACTATTATTCATCTATGTTGATATGTGACAAAGATTCAATTGTCTCAAATTAAGGACTTATTTAAATTTGTACTTATATTTAAATAGCACACATTAAATGAGTTAAACAAATAACATAAACTAAAATAATTGTACCCTCCGAATGAATCAAAACTCAAAGATAAGTACAATCACTCTCAATCTCTCTTTCTCTCAAGTGAGTAAAATTTTTTATATTGTTCTAACCCAAAAGTGTTATCTAAGAATCCTTTTATAGACTAAGGATTACAAAGATTTTTACAAACTAATTTTTTTGGTTCTGAGTTTGCAAGAAAAACAGATTGTAGTTTGTTGAGTTTGTTTTGCTTTGAGTTGGTTACAAATTTCTACAACAAAGGTAACTAAAATAAAAATGATGATGTAAGGAGGGTTAGAAGGATATTGATGTAGTAATTATGGTTGTAAAAATGAATTTTTTTATAGTACATGAATTTTGTTTTCCATATTTTCTGAAATAAGTTAAACAGTAATAAGAGGGAATGTTTGTTTGTAATCGGAAGTGGAAAGCAAGAGGTGGTTTCTACTCTGTCTCTTGTTTTGACAATGAAAGAGACAATAGTGAGATCCTAACATAACACGGATCTGGTAGATGAGGGAAGAGACCGGGCTCATGCTGTGTGATCGAAATACTATATATGAACAAGGGATAAAGGCCCCACTGTAGTGTGCAAAATCATAAATATGGAATGTGAAGAATAGCTTGAAGATTACCAAATCAGAGAAGAATCTATAAACGTGCAAGTTTCAAAATCAAAAACAAAAACAGAGGATCAGGAACTTGAGTTGCAATTGATGTTCGACTAATATTGGATTATTAATTGGTTTGATTTTGATGGAAAAACCAATATAAAAACAGAACCAAATTGTGTATATAAATACTAAAAGATTTGATGGAAGAGTTAATTTAAATGTGAAATATGAAACAAAAACACTATCTTATTCATGAAAATTGTTGTTTTTAGCTAGTGACAGAAAAGCTCCAAAAATTGAATTGAAACTCAAATTTAAAATGAGAAGAAAAATTGAAAAATTGAATTAAAACTTAATTAAACCAAATAAAAATGAAACTAATGATTTTATTCTTTATTGAACATTAATTTGAATTCAATTGTTAAAAAATTAAAGATATGAGTTTGATTTTTAATTTGGCTTACTGACAAAAATCGAATCAAAATCATTCAAATTAAAAAGTTGTATTTTACCTTTATCAAACTTAACAAAGATAGAGATGAAATTTCCAATCTTATAATGTATGAGTGATTTGTACCATTATTCCAAAACATAATGTCTACATCAATCGTTAGATGTAAAAAAAAGAAAGTGTTTCTACAATTTTACTTTCATACTTTAGAAAATGTCAAATCAAATTAATAATTAAATAAAAAAGATTTGTTGCTTCAAAAAAAAAAAAAAAATTGTTCCACATATATGCTAGTATAGAAGTTTATTATCATTATTATTATTATTTAAACCGGAAGCTGTAAAACATATTTGATTTTATGAATTTTTTCTAAAAAAAATTAGTTTATAAAAATGGTGTCTATAAATACAACTTCATACATTAGGATCTTTTTTAAAAAAATAAATACAAAATTTTATTTCTTTTATTTCGTTTTTTTAGTTCCAATTGGTAAAAATTTAAATTCGTGATCTTTCTGAGTATTACTTTTCTTGTACTTTATTTTGTTTTCTCTCAGCATATACATTTTACCCAAACCATAATTAAAAAAAAAAAAATTATATTACTTCAGGTAAGAGACAAAAAATTACGTGAGAGAAAATGAAAAAATGAAGTTTTATTTTAAAAAATCGAAAATAAAAAATAAATACTTAACAAATGGGCCTCAAAAGCTGTCTGGTAGAAAAAATGTAATCAAACTTTAATTTTTTTTTTTTTTTTTTGAAATAGTAATCAAACTTTAATAGCACAAAACAAAAAAGAAAAGTGATATCATCCGAACTGATAGGACGATTAAAATATCAATGCTCCTAAACAATAATTCTAGTCTAGGCAGTTTTATAAAATACTAGAATTTTAGCACGGTGTTGCACGTGATAATTTATTAAATTATATATATATAATTATAAATTATTTTTTATATTTTTAGGCTAAATTTAAATCATCAAATAATAATTTCAATATAATATTAAATTTTATAACTATTCTTTCACGTTAGTTAAATTTATTAAAATTCACATTTATGTTAAAAAGCAGTTAATTATTTATTTTTTTAAAAACTTAATAAAATTTATTGAATTAAAATTAAATTTTATCTCTAATTTTTAGAAATCGATGCTTTTAATTTTTTCTCAATTTATCTATTAATAGACCAATTACTCTTGAATTATAAAATTTATAAGAGTTATATCATAATTATAATTATAAATATAAATAAGCTAAATAGATTTATTAGTATACATCTATGAACTTACTTTTAACCTCAAATGATAATTTTATCGTTCTTAAAAAAAAATCCCACATCTCCAAGTCAACAATTAAGCAACAAAAGATTCCTAAAAAAATTATTGCAACAAAAAAAAGTTAGATGAAAGTTAAGGTAAATAATCCAACAAAAATAAGATAACTAAATTTTTTATTATTAAAAAAAACCAAGATAATAACCCAAGCAAAAAGAAAGTTTCAAATGTGTTTGTAAACAAAATATAGAGAACTATATATATACATATATATATATATATATAGTAGGAAATCATTGTTACCAAACTTTTGAAATTGAAGAATTTATGCACTAACATTAGATCATCTTATAATTCTTCAAATTTTTTTTTCCAGATCTCAAGTATTTTTTTGAAAGAGAACAATTATGCAAAAAAAATCCATACAAAAATTACTGCACAAAAGAAAAATTAGATGAAAGTTAAGGTAAATAATCAAGCCTAACTTATTATAAAACAAAAAACAAAACAAAAAAAATAAAGAAAAATAAATCCAAACAAACAGAAAGTGTTTTTGTAAACAAAATGTAGACAACTATTTATAGGATTGAAAAATTCAATTTATTATTTTAATTAGAATATAAAATGTTAAATAAAATCTATGAGATTTGGTAAAAATATCTTATTTTCTACATGAAAATTTAAATGATAGTGTAAATATCTTTATTTCATTGTTGAAATCTCTTATCTTCTAACTTAGTCATAAAATTTATGAGATTTGATAAAAATATCTTATCTTCTACAGATGAAAATCTAAATGATATTGTAAATATCTTCTACATTATTTGAATTTTTTTTATATTCCAATAAATGACATTTTTGTAATTCAGGGTATGATTTAAGGGTAAAATCGTCTAAAAATGATTTTCTCCTCAAGCCACGCTTTAAAGTAGTATGATAAGCCAAGAACTTGACATCATTATTTAGATTTAATTATAAATTTAAAAATTCGATTCTTATAACACTTCAAAAAAAAAAAAACGGATACAAATAATATAATATTTTATATTTATTTAGTACTATAAAAAATTAGAAAAATGATGCTTTCAAAAAAAAAAAAAATTAGAAAAATGATTTGAACTATGCTCACTTCCTAATATTTTGTATTTTTTTTGACCTTATGAATTGAATAAAATATTTTAAAAGAAATTGCATACACAATTTCCAACTAATTTAATGAAAACATTGTTAGCGTTGAAAATTATTAATGCGCGTAAGACTTCAAGTGGTTGGAAGTTGCTTGCCAGTTTAAGGGTTGAAATTCTCAGCCGTATAAAAAAGTCTTAAGCAAAATATCAACATTATTTGAGTGTATGTGCTTTTCAATACGGTCGCAATTTTAGTTGTTTGAAATCCAATTTCATTAATTAACTTTGATCGAAGACTTTTTATTATTTTATGTATATTAATCACTAATTCTATGAAACATGTTGGATGAAAAAGAATGAAATAGTTTGAATGAATAAATTTATATAATAGAGAAAATTATTTTATAAGAATGATCACTATAAAAGGAAAAAGATTGTTTTAAGAAGGTTTATAGAAAAAATTTGTTTGGTAAACATTATTTAGAAGAAAAGTTAAATGAGTACTGAGTTTAAATCTCTTTTTTAGTTCTCCATTCAATAAAAAAGGGTAATTTTTTTTAGAAACAAAAAAGAAAATTAGTAGACCAAATTGAAAAAATATTTATAATATTAGAGATTTTTTTTTAGTAATTATAGTTTTATATGATATAATTAATACATAATATTGTATTAATAATACAAAATATCTGTATTAATACCATAAATTGTATCTTACCATGAATGTTAATTATATCGTATATTTGAAGATACAAATATTTTCAAAATTTGTGTAAATCTGCAATTATTTTGTGAAATTGGATTATCCACCACAATTTCCCTAAAAAAAAAATTAGAAATTTAACCCTATAAAAATTACTTTATCATTTTTTTTATTTAGACATCTATATCTTACCTATGATTTTAAAAATCAAATCAAAATTTGAAAAAATAATAGCTTCTAAAAAATTTTTTTCTTTTTTTGAGATATTCTAAATTCTAAAAAATTTTATTGAAAATTGATTAGTATCTTTCACTAAAAAAAGATGAAACCGGGCTAAATATAATTTTAAATTCTTCTAATGCCAAATTATTGTTGAAGTCAAAAAAAGAAGAAAAAAAATCCTCTTCAAAAATACCAACTCCACATCTCTCCTTTTTTTTAGTACATATTGTAGGAGGGAGGATAAATACCGATTATTGGAATCGAGCAGACATTAGTATTGAATTGGAAACTATTTATCACAAAACTTGCGCCTAAAACAACCTCCTTTATAGAAACCGTCTATTTATTTTCATGCTAATATATTATTATGTTTATTTATAGATTGTTTTTTGAAATGATTATTATGTTTAATTTTAGACTTTTTAACTTAGACTTATTCTGTTGTTTCAAAAAATAAAAAATAAATAAAAAATCTGAATATCCATTTTCAAAGATCAAATTCGTAATAATGATGTTCACCAAGACAATAAAATCAAAGACTACCATTCTTTTTTGCTCAAAAAAAAAAAAAAAAAATTACCATTTTTTTTTTTTTTTAATACATATGGGGGAGGGGGGTAAATACTAATTTCAGGGTTGAACGTGTAATGCTGGTGTTGAACTGGTTTACAACTAGAAACATTGAAACCATTGCGCTACTGACCAATTCGGTGACTACCATTCTTTTTGAAAACTTTAAAGTTGATGAATAAAAAATAACTTTAAATTTGTTTCCATATACTTTCCATAAATCTTAGCAAAAGTCAAATGAGCTTAATAATATATTCAACAATATATATATTTTTTATATCCTATTCTCCAATTTAAAGTTTTTTTTTGAAGCACTTCTCCAATATAAAATTTCATAAAGATAATCGAAAACACCAAAAAGAGTTGCTTATAAAAAGTTTGAAAAAAAAGTTACGTCTCTAGAATCTTCAAAGTATCACATAATTGATTTGGATTAAAAAAAATCACAAAAGATAAACGAAATACGTTTAAATCTAAATGAACATGAGTTTTAAAATATAGATATCCTAAACCTTTTCTGTATTTATGGAAAAACAATTAAATCATAGACGTAGAAATTGGAAATTAGGATTTCAAAATGATATCTAAAATAACTTGGGAAGTCAATTACTATATAAGAATCATATCATATAGAAATAATCTGTTGCCAAAACAAGCAGAATCTTTTTTATCCTTTAACACCAACCCTAAAATTGATTTAATTATAAATTATCATAATTTTTTTTAAAGATAGAAGAATGAGTCAAATGATGCGCATATATATATAACAATGAGGGACTAAACCAATTCACAAAGTACTCTTCAAAATACATTAATTTTGGTTTCAAAGTGTGTTTGATCTCATAATGTACAGAGTAGCAAGAGCATCCGAGTACCTAGCCATCACTGGCGTAGGAATCAGCGACATTAAACTAGCCAAGAAAGCATGGGTTTTTCCAGGCCAATCCTGCACCCGATTCGACATCTCTCCGGTCAACTACACCTTCGAAGTTCAAGCCATGAGTGCCGAGAAGCTCCCCTTCATCCTCCCTGCCGTCTTCACCATCGGTCCCCGCTCCGACGACACCGACAGCCTTCTCAAGTACGCCAAGCTTATCTCCCCTCACGACAAGCTCTCCAACCATGTCAAGGAGCTTGTCCAGGGTGTCATCGAGGGTGAAACACGTGTCCTCGCCGCGTCCATGACTATGGAAGAGATCTTTAAGGGCACAAAAGAGTTTAAACAGGTAAACGGATTTGTCCACTTGTTGTTCTTTTGTTTGTATGATATTGCTCACTTTTAAATATATAATCGGTTTTATCATAGCAATTACTTACGATTTTCCTACCAAACTCCAAATAGGCAAATAGTCATAAGGTTTTTAACTGTATTTAGCACCAAAGTATTCTGGTTAACTAAACTTGACTTTGATATCACTTATATGATAATATAAGACGATCTTCATATTTTATATAAATTATCATAACTTTTCCTTTCCTTTTACCAAAAAAAAAAAAGAAATATTCACAAAGATGTTTTGTCCCTCACTTTTAATTGCACTTTCAACGATGTTCGTCTCTAATGGCTATCACTTTAAAGGAACAATATTTGAATGACATCAATATTTGATGTTCGTCTCTTGAAATTGAAATAATGGTTTGAGAGGAATTCCAAAATCAATTTTGTCTATCTCAAATTGAAAAGATTACATTTCTAAAAAGATTAGAGAACTAATAAAAAGTTTGTGGTGAAACACAGGAAGTATTTGGGAAAGTGCAATTGGAGCTTGACCAATTTGGGTTATTGATATACAATGCAAATGTAAAGCAATTGGTGGACGTGCGTGGACATGAATACTTCTCATACTTGGGACAAAAGACTCAACAAGAGGCTGCCAATCAAGCCAAAGTCGATGTAGCTGAGGCCAAGATGAAGGGTGAGATCGGTGCCAAATCCCGGGACGGCCAGACTCTTCAGAATGCTGCCAAGATCGACGCCGAGACCAAGATAATTTCCACACAGAGACAGGGCCAAGGGAAGAAGGAGGAAATCAAGGTCAGGACCGAGGTTAAAGTCTTCGAGAACGAGAGGGAGGCTGAGGTAGCCGAGGCCAATGCTGAGCTGGCTAAGAAAAAGGCTGTCTGGACGAGGGCAGCCCAAGTCGCCGAAGTCGAGGCTGCCAAGGCTGTGGCGTTGAGAGAGGCGGAGCTACAAAAGGAGGTAGAGAAAATGAATGCAATGACTAGGGTCGAGAAGTTGAAGGCCGAGTTTCTTAGCAAAGCCAGTGTTGAGTATGAAACTAAGGTTAGTTTTTCCTTTCTTTTTTTTAATCACTATCTACAATTTTCGGTATAAGAATTGTGTCAATTATCAAACTATAAACGCATTAACTTTGAACAACCCTAGATTAGCTTAGTATAATAATACTGTCTAACCTTGCTATTAATATACATAAATCTCCAGTCTTTATTCATTCCTTGACAATTAAGAAAGAAAAAATTGAATTAAATGGGTCAATGACACAATAATTTTATTGTTTAGTTGTAAAGCCAAATTCACAGGAGAATATATTGGTATTTGTCCCCCTCCCTCCAAAAAAAGAAAAAAATTGACTTTTACTATTCAATTCTTCAATACAAAGAAATAAAATATTTTGTACACGAAAATTATGTATCCATATGCAACACAGTATTAAAATAAGATTGAGAGTAGTGAATTTTTCTTCATTTATCGTTAAAATAACAAAAAATTGGACTTGGTGTAAAATGTGAAAAAGGTACAAGAAGCAAATTGGGAATACTACAACAAGCAAAAGAAAGCCGAGGCCGTTCTGTTCGAAAAAGAAAGAGAAGCGGAAGCACAAAAGGCATTAGCCGACGCTGCATTCTACGCCCGACAGCAAGCCGCAGACGGAGAGCTATACGCCAAGAAGAGAGAGGCGGAGGGACTTGTGGCACTGGCAGGGGCCCAATCCCTCCACCTGCGCTCGCTTCTCGACGCATTGGGCGGCAACTACACCGCTCTTAGAGACTATCTAATGATCAATGGAGGGCTCTTTCAAGAAGTGGCCAAAATCAATGCAGACGCCGTCAAAGGCCTTCAGCCTAAAATCAGCATTTGGAGCAATGGTAGTGCTGGATTGGGTGTGGAAGATGGTGCTGTCGGAGCTGGGAATTCGGCGATGAAAGAGGTCGCCGGAGTTTATAAAATGTTGCCGCCATTGCTTCAGACGGTTCATGAGCAAACTGGAATGGTTCCTCCGCCGTGGATGGGGAGCTTAGGCCACTCTTCTTCTCATAATTGAACAACTTAGTATACGTTTTTTTTGTTCATGTCTTTTTTATTGTAGTGTTTGTTAATGTGCGTTTTAAAAAGTTTGCTTTATGTGTGTGTGTGTGTCTTTTTTTGGTATATTAACTTTGATGACAATGTCAATTACTTATTGTTTTTTTAATCAAGTACCGAAGAATAAATGTTGACAATTGATTTAAGCAATTTATAAGCTCTTATTTTGGGTGTTTTAGTTTCCCTTCAAAGTAAACAATGTTAAATTTTAAAATTGAACAATTTTATCTTACATTTCAATAATGTACTATTTTAACTTTAAAATAATAATAATAAAGTCCTATTTTAGCAGCGGTATGTTTTTTTAATCTATTTTTATATTTATTTTCTTTTAAAAATTAAAATAATTCATGATAATTATTTTGTTATCTCGTAAATTATGAACTGAAAGTAAGTATTATTAAGAGGTAAGAAGTAAAAGTATTAAATTTTGAAACATACTGATTAAATTGAAATTAGGCCCCAAACTTAGAAATTAAAAATATAGTTCTTCCTTGTTTTTATTTTGTTCAGTTTGCTCTTGGTTCCAACTAATAGAGTTATATTTGTTCTATCCAAATAATTCTCTAATCAAATTCAAATATATAAACAATGAAATGTTATCGATATTTTTTATTTCAGTTGAAAATTAAAAATCTATAACCTTTTATGCTCACATTTATGTCAGTAATGCTATTACTCTTGTTATTGTGGAATGTTTAAATGGTATGAAAGACAGTTAGTGGCAAAACTAATATATGAAGGGAAGTTTTGGCGAGGATGGTATGTTTTCCTTTTGCAAGCCTATCGTTGGGGAGTTCGTGGTTGAAGCTGCGAAAGCTTCGGTTGTTCGGGACCGTATTCAAATGGCTTGGGAGTTGGGGTTCGGGCGAGTCGGGGTAGAAACTGATAATCAGAGTGTCACCCTTATGCTTCATTCGCGAATTTTTAGCAGACTGGTGGTGGAGGAGATTATTAATGAATCTTTGAAAATTGCAGTGAAGTTTTCCTTCATCTCTTTTTCATGGAGTAATCGATAGCGATTGGTTGAGTCAAGCCTTGTTTAATCCATAAGTTTATGCAATTTTTTAGTATAAATTAGAGATAGGAAAACAAGCTAGAGGGTACTACTACTCTAAAAAAAATAAGATATAAATATCGATTTGCGGAATCAAACCTGTGACTATGATAGTAAACTAGATTACCACCAGTCAATGAATCCAATATCTCAATGATCTTTTTGGTACATTTATGACATGATTAGTTTAGAGAGTATGGTGAGGCCTTCAAGAATAATGCCTTCACTGTCAAGGTTAATACAATTAATGAAGCATATCTCTTGAGGTTCACCTCCAATGAGCTTATATGCAAATATATATAGATGTTTTTATTTCTATTTATTATTTTTTCCAAAGAGAGGGAGACGACGACCTTAAATGAGATAAACACCAAACAATGTAATAAAGGCGCCACCAATCCTTTCCCGTAATTATATGAGGACATAAACATAAGTTCTTGGATTAATTTTAAATATGGTGATGTTAAAATTTAGTCGTCGGCATTTAAAAAAATTAAAATGAGTTCTTATAATTTAGAGAAATTAAAGTTTAGTCTTTATAATTTTAAAAATAAAATTTTGTATCAATAATTAGATAAATTAATTAAAAAAAATATTCATTCAAATTAAGTATGGGGAATTAATTATTCACGTAAATTATATTAATTTTTTGTCCAATCGTTTACTTAACTCATATTCTGACACATGAATTTCTAACTTTCACATAATTAATTCACTAAGAACATTAACATTTTTTCAAAAAAAAAAAGAACATTAACATTAATTATTTTTAGATATTATTAAATCATATGAATTAAAATTTAAAATTATATGGACTAAAAAAAACGTATTTTTTTAAAAGGATATAATTAGAATTAACATAAGATTTGAAATTTCAGTTACGATTCTACAATTTCTGTTCACGAATAAGCATGTGTGTGTGAATTGTAACCGTCTCTGTTTGACTTGGAATCAGTTTTTTTTTTTAAAGAACTTTGAATCAGTTAAAGCTTCTAAATTATTGCCTATAAATAACCTTTTTTTTCTCTTTTCACACCTTCTCGATTTTTTTTTTCTTAACCAGATCTTGTCGACACTAAACTCCCCCAATTAACATATTTTCTTCTTCTTCTGTTACCCATGTTCTACAAAGTAGCAAAACCTTCACAATACCTTGCCATAACCGGCACTGGAATCGACGACATCAAACTTGCCAAAAAAGCATGGATTTTGCCTGGCCAGTCCTACACCGTCTTCGACCTCACTCCGGTCAACTACACCTTCGAAGTTCAAGCCATGAGTGCCGAGAAGCTCCCTTTCGTTCTCCCTGCTGTATTCACGATCGGCCCAAGGTACGAAGACATTGAAAGCCTCCTCAAGTATGCAAAGCTGATCTCCCCTCATGACAAGCTCTCCACACATGTCAATGAACTCGTACAAGGTATCATCGAGGGAGAGACTCGAGTGCTTGCAGCTTCCATGACCATGGAGAACATTTTCAAAGGCACCAAAGAGTTTAAGCAGGAGGTGTTTGGACAGGTTCAGTTGGAACTCGACCAATTTGGGCTTCTTATTTACAATGCTAATGTCAAACAGTTGGTGGACGTGGCTGGGCATGAGTACTTTTCCTACTTGGGGCAGAAGACACAGCAGGAGGCTGCAAATCAGGCCAAAGTGGACACTGCGGAGGCCAGGATGAAGGGGGAGATTGGAGCCAAATCAAGGGAAGGGCAGACTCTTCAAAATGCGGCTAAAATCGATGCCGAGACAAAGATCATATCGACCCAGCGACAGGGGGAGGGGAAGAAGGAAGAGATAAAGATCAGGACGGAGGTGAAGGTGTTTGAGAATGAAAGGGAGGCAGAAGTGGCGGAGGCAAATGCAGAGCTGGCGAAGAAGAAAGCGACATGGGCTAAGTCATCACAGATGGCGGAGGTGGAAGCAGAAAAAGCAGTCTCCCTGAGAGAGGCAGAGCTACAGAAGGAGGTAGAGAAGATGAATGCACTGACCATGACTGAAAAACTGAAGGCCCAATTATTGAGCAAAGCTAGTGTTGAATACGAAACCAAGGCGAGTCCTAATTCCTAAACATTATATCTAACTATCGAAATGTGAATGAAACGAACAATGTGGTTTGGTATCAATAGGTACAAGAGGCAAACTGGGAGCTCTATAACGAACAAAAGAAAGCAGAAGCCCAACTGTTCAAGAAACAGAAAGATGCAGAGGCACAAAAGGCATTGGCAGGCGCAAATTTTTACGCTTGCCAACAAGCTGCAAATGGAGATTTGTACTCGAAGGAGAAAGAGGCAGAGGGACTGGTGGCACAGGCACGGGCTCAAGCATTATATCTGCGCTCTCTCTTAGACGCATTGGGTGGCAACTACACTGCTCTTAGAGATTACCTAATGATCAGGGGAGGGATGTTTCAAGAAATTGCCAAAATTAATGCCAATGGTGTTAAGGGGCTTCAACCTAAGATTAGCGTGTGGACAAATGGGAGCGATAGACAGGGTTCAGAAGGAAGCGGAGCTAGTACTATAGCTATGAAAGAGGTGGCTGGAGTTTATAAAATGTTGCCGCCATTGTTTCAAACAGTTCATGAGCAAACTGGAATGCTTCCTCCGCCATGGATGGGAGCTATGGATGGCACTAAACTGAATGAAGCACATCAAGGATAATGGGTTTGGTGTTCTCCTCTAATGAAGCACATCAAGGATAGTGGGTTTGGTGTTCTCCTCTTTCTCCCTTTTTCTATAAAAAGGACTTAACTACTCACCAATTATTAGGATTGCTTATGAACAATCATTTCTGCCTTAGATGTTCTACTACATTAGGATTTAAAGTTGTTTGTTTTATGAGTTTAGTCATGGAATTTGGAACAAATATTCAGCATTTATGATGTTTTATCACAGGTTTTTACCTCCTAAAATTCATGAGATAATTGAATAGAATGCCTGCCTATTTATTTTGCACTAAAACCAAATAACGTTTTATACAGATTTGGTATAGTTTCCTAAGCCTTTTCCAATCAGATGCAAGATAATAGATAATCAATACATATTCAAAAACCTATAATATATCAATTTCGAAAAAAAAAACCTATAATATATCGTGGAAGAATTGAACTAAGTGGTCAAGATTTTTTTCAAGCACATCTAACAGAACTTACTTAAGATCCCCAGTTTGGAATGTTTTCTGTGGCTTCATTAACCATTTTCACAAGTGTCACCTGCAAATGCATTAATGGAATAAGTTCCCCCAGTCATCACAGAATTTTAGAGTTGAAATTTTATAAATTCATTAAGAAATACTTGAATTCATTTTCTGTACCTAGTTAATCATGTTACCCTTATATTTGATAAACAAATAAAAAATAATAGTTCACATCAACTGCAGACAAGTGATACAGGTCGCAAGTTAGGACATATACCACACTATCACGCCAGGTGGTGGCAGGGGTAGGTTTCTTGGGGGCAGTGTTTTAAAAAGCCCAAGGCGCACTAAGGCGCAATGGGCCTCTGGGGCCTGAGGCGCAAGGCGCACCATAAGGCGCGGGCTTTATTACATCAAGCGCACTATATAAAAAACACACTTTTTTTTTATATATGTGTGTGTATACACATTTCCATAGACATAAATGAAATTTTAACTAAGAATAATATACAAAACATACATTATATTTAACTATTAACCTTCATTTCATGGAAAGAAATGAAGTTTAACTAAGAATATATACAAAACATACATAAGATTCAACTATTAACCTTTCATTTAAGCGAATGTTGTCTTTGTGAGTTGAAGAATTAAGTTATTTAAGGTATTGAAATGTCTTAAATTAGTTATCTTGCGCTTTGAATGACCTAGTATGGGGATCTCACAAAGGATAAAGGTGAAAACATGAAAAAATATAAAGAAAATAAAAAAGCCCCCAAGGCGCGGGCCTTTTGGGCGCCCGGGGCTTCACGTAAGGCGCCAAAAGGCGCGCGCCTTATTAAGCGCGCCTGGCCTTTCCCAGGCGAGGCGCAAGAGGTGCGCCTTGGGCCTAGGCGCGCGCCTAACGGGGCTTTTTAAAACATTGCTTGGGGGAACAACATTAACATATGATCTTTTGTCAAATCTCCATTCTCCAATCTTCCCGTAAGTCAGTTCTCCCTGTAATACAGAGGCATACCAAGCCCGATCTTTTTTCCATTACCTTCATGTTGTAGTCACATCCACAAGTATAATGAATTATGAACGTCTCGCCGACTTCTTTGTCCCACGGTGGCTGTAAAGTAACAACAACCCATAACTAAATTAATAGAGAAAATCATAATATTCATTACCTATGAAGAACGAACCAAAGCCTCTTATGTCCTACCTCCTACGTTGTCATGTGCTTCCTAAATCCCATTCCATTATGCCTTGTGAATTAGATAAATTTTCAAGTGGTTTGGTTAAAAAAAGAGAAGATAACGAATCAAGTTTTTTTACAAGGATTTCAAATACTTGTCCCTAATTAGAGCTAATTATGCCTTCTTCCCCAGAGAAAGATATGAAACAGAGATTTTCTATTAGAAGTTAGAACCTGAATCATGAAGTCCTTATACAGGATGTTACCAACATCATGGAGGGCAGAAGCAACAGCATAAGCATACCTACAGTTACGATTACGAAACAAGGAGGAGACAAATGAAAGTTAAAAGGAAAAAACTCAAAGAAAACCAAATTTACAGAAAAGATAAAATTAAACCTCCAAGGACAAAAGCTTACATTTCAAGAACCCAACCAAAAGCCTTATCTGTTTCGGGATCCTTCTTCATGGCTAAGGAAATATTCATCCAAGTGGGAGCAATTTTCTTGAGAGAATCCTAACAAAATTTATTTGAAAGAGAAAAGTAAGACAAAATGGAGACATGTGAAAAGAATCCTAGTGTTACCCTTAGAAGCAAGGTGTAGCATACCCTTCCAACGATAACGGGTGAATTCCCTATTGGATTAATATTGGTAATTGGACCCTTGTCTTCAGGGAAGAACTTTCGCAGCTGCCTCTCGTACTTCGTAGGTTCGATGTAAAATAACGGAAATGCAGCCCTAAGCCCAACTTTAGACAAATTTGGTATAGGCTTGACAATAATATGATCCGGCTATGACATAAGTATATAACTGTAAATCATAATCATAGGCAAAATAATCAGGCTATACTCAACAGTCAAATAGAACAAAACCACCAAGTTCCCCCTACTCTTCCTTGCTGTCCGCTTGTTGAAAGTCATTGCACAAACGCCCACGGTCTGTTGAGAACTACGTAGCCCTATAACAGTTCCAAACCACAGATAAGCATCTAACAGAAGGTAATGTCAGCTCAAGAAAACAAAACTAAACCAAGGCAGAAAACTCTAAATTCAATTAGAAATGTTGCCAATCTGACATTATTTCACTAACCAAAGAGTTTACATTCACAGAATTCAGAATTTTCCTAAGGCGCATTTTTTCAAACAGGTGATGTGCATACATAGCTGATTGCAGAATCACAAACAAACCCATACCCTAAAATCTTCAAAGCATACAGAGCAGCATAACACAATAAATTTACAGACCCAGAGAACAAAAACATGTAGAAACAGGTTAGAAATGAGTACCCGATCCATCCCAGCCGGTAGAGGCTGAGCAACAAAATGGGAATCTCTGGAATTGTTGTTGCTCAAATGAATTTGCCCATTTTCACTTCCCTTCAAAGCGGAGACAGGGTACAAGTTCAGGAAAGTCGTCGCTTCAAGGAAGAAGCTACTGAAGAACTTGATTTGGTAGCTGGGATTGTTAGAAAATCTACAAATTAATCATCCAGCCAGCCCCAGTTCAAATTTTTGGGCTATTGCAACTCGATTAGTCACTGTTTTGTTGAAGGAAATATTTCATTTTTTCTTAACAAAAGTTCATCCATTTTCCGTTGTTGCAATTTGATTCACCTAAGTTCAGCAAATTCACCGTCAATTTGGTCGAAAATCTAAACATGAATCTTTATATACCAGTTCATTTCAACAAGTGTATAGAAATTATATTTATGCATTAATCAAACTATAGTTTATTTTAAAGAGTCGATAAAGTTAACAATAACATAAGGGAGTGTTTGTTTGACATATTTGGGTTAATAAATTATATTGAATAGTTAAAAATTGAAAGTTGTGTTAAAAACTCGTTTGAATGTAGTTTTTGTATAGAGAAATTAGAGTCAAAATCTTGTTTTGACGTAGATTTAAAAATGAGTAATTATTTTTAGTAGTTAAAAAAATGATTAAAAATAAATAGTTAAAAATAAGAGTTATTTAAAACAAATGAGAAAGAGTTAATAAAAATTTATTTGAATGTAGGTTTTCAAGAAATGTTAATAAATCATAAAACTAAATTTTACTTAAATTTGCGAAAGAAACAACCCCCGAACGTGGATGAAGTTAAAAGGTGAAATTTAAAGTTAGGAGAAATTCACCTTTAAACACCTTGACGTAGTGGGCATTATTCTTGAAGACCTCGACAAGCCTTTCCTACTCTTTAATTCATGTTGAAAGTAAGACTAATCATGTCTTTTTTTTCTTTTTTTTTTGAGTACATAGAAGGAGGACAAATACTCAATTTTGACCTTCAAATTTCTGTAAAGATTTAAGTTAATTTCAGTATAAAATTTCTCTTGAAGCTTCTTCTTTTCCTCAAATGAAATTGAACTTTCTATTTAAATAGAGTTTTATAGTACTTCGGCCCAACCTTTTAGATGTGGGCTTTTTTTAAACTTTGGGTTTTAGGTCAAATTACCATTTAATAAATAGTTGGGCTTTTTTGAAAAGAGCCCAACTTCCATTCTACCCAATCAGTTTGACCAGTTTAGTTTTGTTTGAATAAATGGTCTTGATGCAAACACGTAACACGATTTGAGATTGGTCAAAATTTATCTTCAAATCTAGTGTGGGACATGTGTCACATTTCACATTGGTCAAAATTTAATACGCAATATTATCATTAATTTATAAATAATGACATGACTGATTTCAAAAAATTAAAAAATAATAATAATAATAATGACATGACCGTTTTCTTTTGACCAAATTTCTGGTAAATTCCAAAATAGAAAAGGGAAATTAAATTTTTTTAAAAATCTAATTTACTTTTCAAACTTCAACAATAATAAAGATTGAAATATATGAACTCATCATCTTAGTTATGAAAATATATAATGATTTAATTTTTATCAATGTCTAATTTATTAAAAATACAATAGAAAAAATATCATTTGAATGCAATTTGATCCAAACACCGATAAATAAATAAAAAAAATCATCATGAATGGTCTAAGATTAAAAAAGATCTTTATAAAATAAAAAAATTACAAATTCAATTTGTAATGGTGTACCTAAAAATTAATATCAATGCATAATAAGATAACCAACTTTGCCTTGAAAGTAACAGAGCTACATTTAAACTGGCTTGACCCTAGATTTAAAAAATCATAATAATCAAAATGAGATAAAATTTCTTTTAAAAGACTATTTATTGTATGTTATTGCTAGTGAGTGACTCAAAAGTAGTCACTTTGGAGCAAGAAATAGAATTGAAAAACAGAGACAAACGGCCATGATTTTATGTTCCAAGAATATCTCTTTTTTTTTTTTCTGAGTACAAAGTAGAGGAAGAAATACCAACAAATCTTATATAGAAGGTACAACTACTCTCAATTAATATGAGAATTAAATATCAATTTCTAAACTAAAATTCGTGACCGTATAATTCAAATAGATTAACACTGAATAAGATAATCAACTACATCCGAACAACCATGCCCCTCAAAATTTGTCCTTTCTTTTGTGAGTCAGCAAACAACTGACAAAAAGTGACAGTTGAGCTGAGAGTGAAGAAATCCAATTTTAAGGCATCAGCTTTTTGGATAATTTCGACTTTTCCCCCAAAAGATCCAACGCGGATTCCACGCATAAATACCCCACCACGGTTTCCACGCTTTTTCCGGCGCCCATCGCAAAACCCTAAAATCCCCCGTCCTTATCCACTTCCCTTTTTCCTCTTCCCTTTTTGCCCCTAACCTATAAAATCCATCCCCTTATTATCCCCACACCCAATCACTCCCTCACTCACAAATTCCAAAAATGTTACCCAATTTTCATCACTCTTCTTTCACTCACAACTTCAAATCCTCCATCTGCTGTTTCCATGTCTCCGATCACAACCGTTTTCTCCACTCCCCCTGTTCGTGGCTGCCGCACTTGCTCCGCCGGTGCCGGAATCTACTGGCGCGGATGGCTCGCCGCCGTAGGCGGATGAGGGACCTCGCCGCCGCTCATTTTACCTACGATTCTTCCAGTTATGCACTTAATTTCGAGGACGACTGCCCTCACGACGATGAGTTTCCGTTTAGGGATTTCACGGCTAGGTTGCCGCCGTCGCCGGCGGTGGCGGTTAAGGAACCTGTTATTCCTCACAAATTTCACGGATCTCAAGATGGAATCACCATTTCTGCGTGTGCCTGATTTGTTATGCCACATCGGATTTTTATTTCCCATTCTCTTTTTGCCCATTTTTTATGTAAATTCCCCGTGAGAATTTCTCCTTCAATTGTAAATATGTATTTCTTTTTTTGGTTGTTAATCAAATAAATTATGAATTTCTGGTTAAATATACTTTTTTTTTTCTTTTCATTTTTGGAAGAGTAACAATATCAAACCTCCACAAAATTGTTGCTGAACTTATAATATCTGTTTTCTTTTGTTTTTTTAACTTGTTAATTTTAGTTTTCATCGAGTTATAGATTTATTTCAGTGTGCAAATATGAATTGATTCAATTTATTGTGTTCATCAGGCTGTCTAATTATAAATGAATGACTCTCATGATTCAGTTTAATTCATCTGAGAGGATTCACTCACTTCAACTAACTTAATTCATAATTCTCACCTAATTATTGTTGAATTCATTAAGGGACCTTTTACTTTTTTGTAATCTGGATAATCGAAATTTTTGGATATCTAGAATCATAGATATCCAGAATGATAGATGTTCAGCATTTTTAGATAATCGTGTTTGTTTTATAAGATTAATCTCATGTTTATAAGAATAATCGTTATGAAAATATCTTAATTACCCTCCTAACTTAATTTACACGTTAATTTATATAATTAAAATTTATATAACACATATTTTTTTTATTAATTTAAATATTATTTTATGAAATAAATTTATTTAATAAAAAATTAAAATAAATTCATTAGTTGAATAAGCAATAAAATTTGCTAAATATAAAAAATGTAGACAATTATATTTGAAAAATATAAATAAAATTAATTATGTATAGTTAGTTGTTTATACATGCATAATAATCATATACTAAAAAAGAACATATTATTTTATTTTAAACTACAAACTACTCATAAAATATGGAGAAAAAAAAGTTGATAGGAATTGATAAGATATAATTTTAATAAATAACAAAGATAAAAATATCATTCGGGATACCCTATATATGAGAATCCTAAGAGCCCATGTTGCAGGAGGGCATCCAAGTGCCTCTCAAATGGGCATCCTAGGATGCCCGACATCTCAAGATGTCTGGAATATTTACGATTCCTGTTAAATAAACGTAGTAATCCAGATTTCCATCCCATATAAATTAGTCTTTTTTTTTGTACGGGGAGAAAATGTAAATGTGTACCTTTTTTGTTGATTAATTTTCATATAATTGATTGATCAAAGTTAAGTTTTATCTAATTAATTGAATGAACCAATTTAATTGCGGGATTACACTTGGCTTCTCAAACACACATAAAAAAAAATTTAAAGATAAAAATAATTAAAATCTTGATTTCAAAGATAGAGGGCAGAAAAAAAAATTCTTTCAAGTTGCCCTATTTGGTCTTAAATTCACCATCGAAGTGAGAGAATAGAAAAGAGAGATTCTTTGAGAAAAGTAACGTAGTTTTTTCTCTTTTTCAGAAAACAATACTTTCTGGTCTGAAAATAAAATGACGTAATTTTGAGAAACTTTTGCTAATTTTTTCCTTTATTCTTTCGCACCCAAAGAAAAAAGAAAAATAAATTAAAAAACAATATTATCCATTGCATTTCCTTTGGCATATTTCAATACTATATATTACACTTTTTTTTTAAAGATAACAAATTGTTTAACCTTATAAATATGAAATATGAGATGTGCTGCAACGATGCTTGTCCAACCAGGCTTTTTTTATTCGAACCGGTTCGGCCCTCTGGCTGAGTCACTAGTTCCCTTTGAACCGATTTGGTTGACATGGTTCGATTTTTGGATTTTCTCTAAAATTGTTTCAGTTTATCCTCTAATTTTGCGTAAAATTTTATTCAACGCCTCTTTCTATTCATAATTCTTTTGATTTGATCGTTTTGGATTAGAATTTGGTTGATGCTTATGGAGAAGTATGTTGGTTTGAATGTTTTGCTTCGTTCATCTATAAAATTATAGATAAAGGTCAATTAAAAAAGATCGATAGTATATTAACTTGATTTATTATAATTTAATTCAATTCTATAGTGAATATAGATTCGGTTCCTTTTCTCTTTAGTTCTAAAATTCATTTTTTAAATTAATTTAGACCTTAATTTTGGATATTTCCTATTTGTGATTATGTTTGAATTTGTTGAGATAAGATCAATTTTTATTCCATTGTGTAAAAATTATGGTTGTATTGGCGGTTGGTTGTTAATGTGAAATGATCACTTTTCAAAACAAAAGGAAAAAAAAGAAATATGAGATGCTTTGGCTAACATTTTATATAATTTGTTTAAAACACATACACGTCACCAATGAAATAACTTTCATTTTAAAATTATGAAATATATTTATTTAAGGTGCATTATTCAAGCAGATGCATCAAAAGTTTACTTGGATTAAGACATGATGAAAAGTAAAGTAGATGTATAGAGTCAATGTATTGTGATGGCAACAATGATTTCAATATTCCTTAGTCCGCTTTTCACGTGGCTATGTTATAAGCCTATTATATTAAATATTGTGACCAATTTAGGTGATGTCTTAGTAAAATTGGGGATTACTTGAAAAATTAATCTGGCTATTTTAAGAAGAGCACACCTTCAAAATAATTTTGTATCTGACCACTTCATCATCATTAATGGACATTAATTATATTGAATTACACCTCAAAATTGTTATAATAAGAATGATTTCAACATTTTGTCAAATAAGTTTTTGTTTTAATTATCGTTAAAAAAATTCTCAAGTGTTCTAAAGCATACACATGATCATATAATTTTTACAAAAAGTAACATTAGAGCTTTAAAAGAAAAACAAATGGTAAGTTTTTCTAAAGTTATTCAATATTAATTCATGTATTGATGAAAACTCAATTTTGTGCCAAACTCAACTTTATTGCAACCAGTGATTTTCTGTATATTTTGACATTGCTTTTTGTTAAAAACATAGTGAGAGGAATTAGCAAAAAGGATGAAGTTACTAAAACTTATTTAAGTTTAGGGTTCTATTTAACAAAATTAAAATTCAAAGGTAAAATATTGACATAATAAATTTAGGGAGAAAATGTTATTTTAATTTTTTTTTTCCTTTAAAATTGTTAAATAATAGAAAATGGCTAGTACATAAATTTCTTTTTCAAAAACTACAAATTCCGCTAACATTTGACAATTTTAAAATATTAAGGCTTAAACTAAAATCCATTTAGTAGGTGTCAACGAAAACGATAATTCAACATAGTGTGTACATATGATTTATAAAAAAAATCATAAATTTAAATTCTCGGCCTCAACATTATTAAACTAAAATAAAAACATTTTTTAATGTCATTTCATATAGCCAACTTAATATTAAGGCTTAAACTAAAATCCATTTAGTAGGTGTCAACGAAAACGATAATTCAACATAGTGTGTGCATATGATTTATAAAAAAAATCATAAATTTAAATTCTCGGCCTCAATATTATTAAACTAAAATAAAAACATTTTGTAAGGTCGTTTCATATAGCCAACTTAATAAAGAGGAGATTTTGCATGTATTTAAAAAAACAAAACAAAATAATTCCACCGTCATTTTCAAATTTATTCATCTGGAGCACAAAAACGATTGAAATCTATTAATTTGCAATGATCAATCATTTAAAATCGATTAAAGTTTATTAGTCCGTAGTTGATTGATAGAAGTCTAATGATTTTTAAATAGAAATTTTAGGTAAAATGTACAAAGAAATTATTTTAAAAAATTTACTACAATTGTAATGAATAGCAGAAAAAATTTGCTATAAAGACAAATTTCTTAATAAATAAACTAGTTAAGCATATTGCCCTAAAAGGTCGAATGTTAATTCTTATTTCCCACATTGTCGAACTAAAAAAAAGTTTTAAAAATATATAATTTTCATTCATAAAATTGGGAAAGTAACAATTTAGTTCTTAAATCTCAGTAGGTACATTTAATCAAAATTTCAACAATTGAACTCGTATTCATTTCCTTTTTATAATCGATTTGAACTTTGTATTTTATTAACATATATTGGATTCCTAATTGGCCTATTGATCTTACAAGCTAGCTAAATCATTGTCAAATTTAATGTACATTCTCAAATTAAGGGGATGATAGGTAGAGAGTACATTGTTTTAAATTTAAATATAAGGTATAAATTATTACTTTCTAAAGTTTTTTTTTATATATTAAGGTCATCATAAAAAAATACTAGATAATAATGGAAGATAGCTAATTGAATCGTTTCTCTTTAATTCACATTAAGGAGAAGGCATTTGAACTCAAAACAACAACATAACTTAACCGACACAAATGTGTGTTTATGAAAAATTAAATAAAAAAAATATTTTAACATCTCATTCTTTTTTCTTTTTTTTTTGGAAAATTATAATGAATAATCTTAACATAATAATTAAGTGTAATCAAATTTTAAAATATTTGTGTCCATAGTAAGTTTATTTTCTTTTTACTTTCTATAGTCAATGGGGCTGTTTGGTGGGCGTTGTTGCAGCTGCTGGCGTTGGTTTTGATTTTTTTTTTTTTTTTTTTATAAGTGAAACACGCGATTTGGGAGGAGAGAGAGGGTGGTTAACGTGGCGAAATTCCAATGCGCCACGTGTCCACAGGTTTTTTTTTTTCTTTTTCAGTTTCTAATTCTTTTTCAATATTTTTCAGCTATTTCCGCTTCTTTTTTTTATTTGAATTAATTTTTTTCCAACATTTTTATAATAAATATTTTTATTTTGTTATACTATTATTAAGAAATATATAATATATGTTTTTTTGTATTATTTTTTATTTCTTTTTTACACTAACATTTTTCTTTTCTTTTTTTTGTTGCGATTCCTTTTTAATTTTTTTTTGAATATTTTTGTTTTTACACTTGTTTTCTAAAAAAAATATTTTTTAAAAAAATAATCATGATATTTTTCATTTTATTGTTATTATATTCTATTTATTTTTCCAATATTATTATTTAGAAAATATATTCCATAATTTATTTTACAACTTGTACATATACTTTTATGTATATAATATCTTTAATTTAAATTAATTAGTCGAAAACTATTCTCATATGAATAGTATCATTTTTTCGGTTAAAAATAATAGAATTTTTTTAATGATTTAATATAATACATTTGTAACTAATTACTTAAAATTTGTCACAAAAATGAACATTAAAAAGGTAATGTAAAATAAAAATGAAAGTTATTTTCATAAAAAAAAAGTGAATGACCCAAATTATAAATGAAAAATATCTTTAATTTTAAAGAAGTTAATTGAATTTTTTTTTTGTTAAAAATATATATATATATATATATATATATTTAATTATTTAATATTATAAATTTTCAACTAATTAATTAGAGTATTCTCATTAATAATATTATATTTTTATAATTTATTCCATTAAAAGTAAATTAAATGATTTTATTAAAAAAAGTGAAATTATCAACAAAAAAAAGATGATATTATTTTTTAGGATAATAAGATAATATTATTATAGAAAATAAAACGTATTATGAGTGAAAATTTTAAAAATATAAAAAAATAAATATTTTAAAAGAAATTTCAATGTATAAAAAAATAATTTAGAATTTCAAATGATAAATAAATAAAGTGAAATTATAAATTATTAAATATTAAACAAATTTATAAATGTCACATCATTAAAAAGTAACCTACCTTTTCTATAACTCCTCAATCTAAAAATCTTATCCAAACGAGCTATTAACAATCACTCTTCAAAACACTATATGAAAAACTACATTCAAACGAGTTATTAATAATCACTCTTTGAAACACTCCTCTAAAATCTCATCCAAACAGCCCCAATAAATTTCAATACTATATTATTAGTACTTATTATAATATTATTTTATTTTCAATGCAGAATTATATATTATTAAGAGATATGACTCTAGTTGTTAATTTTTTCAAAAGTGATTATACTTATAATTATTTTTTGAATTTGATTAATCTTCTAGTTTTTTTTTTCCTTTTGTGACATATTGGAATATCTCACAAATTATTGATGATTTAATTATTATTTTAGTACAAGTATTAAAGTCGGGGATACTTTTTTTAAGTACTATCTTCTTAAAATCCAAAAAGGAATTTATCCAAAAGATTGGCCATCTATATTTTCTCAAATTAAATGTGAAGCCGCCAAAAAAGAAAAAAAAATGAAGAAGAGGAAGAAAGAAAGTAGCGTCCATATTGGTAGCAAGATAGGGCCTTAAATGAGTGTGTATAGAATCCCACTCTGTCCAATCCATTGAATTATAATATTGACCACTTGGATATATTTATTTTTATTTAAATTATGTTTACATTATAGACATTTTTTCCCAAGCCTAATGCATTGTAGCATGAAATTAAACCACTTCCACATATATAGATGGCAACCAAAACACTTACTCAGCAACAATAGTATATGTTGCTTTCAAAAAAAATAATAGTATATGTTCAATGATTAAGAAGTCATGAGTTTGAATGATCTAATTCTAATGATTACAATCTATAAAAAAAAAATTGCTACATCATAATTTTATCCACTACAAATCAATATTATTCCAAAATTAATTTAAACAAAAGATTATTTATTTGAAATTAGATCAAAATCAAATGAGATTTAAGATTCATAAAGTTTAAGTCTAGAAACCTTAAATTCAGTCAGAGGTGAAGATTCAATCTCAAAACTCTAACAAAAAAGCTTGCAAGCCCCGGTATAAATGTCTACATCATTCAAGAAGATCAAGAAGCAATCATCAAGTAGATCAACGAGCTATAAGACGATAAAAAAACCAACAAGACATAGGTTGATCCAAAAATCAACAAGTCACATAGTTGATTCAAATATTAATAAATCAAAATTCTATCAAAGATCAATAAATTAAGGGCTGATCCAATAATTAACAAACCAGATCACAAATAGTTCTATCTTTTCATTTGAATCCATGAAAGCCATATGTGAATGTTAGACCTCCATTAGCTTGGTTTTAATAAAAACTTTTAGTACACAACAATTAGATAATACAAATATTCAAATTCATTACCTATTTCATAAATATTAGTTCATAATAATTGAATAGGTTCTTAATTCGAAAAGGTTTCAATACAAACATAATTGAATGGATAACACCGAAACATAGATCAAACAATATGGTGGGTTGGTTTCTTAAAACGCAAGGATCATTATGTGTGGTAGTTATGATTTGATGTGTAAATGGAAGATGCCGTTAAGGTGGGTGTGAGTTGTGATTTAATTTTAATTAATAAATGAAACCCTAACAATTATTGCTTTGGAATATCATAAATGTTGCTTTTTTGTTTGGTTAGTTTGGAATGGGGAGCGTTTGGTTATACAAATAGTGTGTGCTCACTTAGCTTGCCTGTAAATTCTAGTTGAGAATTCTAAGCATCAACTTCCAAAGTTCCTTTCTTCCACGTTTGGCCAATCATATAGTGTTTATATTGCCCAAATCAATATTAATATATTTTAAAATTTGCAAATTCAAACTTTTAATTCCTAACTAATAAAAAAAAGGATTGTTATTTATATTGATTTTTTTTATTAGGAGTGATGCTCATTTTAGTCCTCAAAACTTTCTAAAATACCCATATTTATTGTGTATAAATAATAATTATAATTATAAGTTAATTTTTTTTAATGAAGTTATTAAATATAAAGATATCAAAGATAAAACTACTTATTCTGATTAGATATGAGTAATAAATAGTTACTCTAAAATTGATGATAAATGTATATAATGTTTTCCTATATTATAAGATAATGGTATATTTTTGTGAAAACGTTTAAAAATCATATCCACATTTTAAGAACTAATAAATTTCGTTATTGTTGGATAATTATTTTTACTTTTAAATTTTTAAATTTTTAAATATTAGATAGGGTAGAAATTCACTTCACAATTATTGTGATGAGAATAATAGTCCACTTATCTTATAAATATTTAGAGAACTCTCAATTTTTTCAATGTTAAAAGATACTAGCAATCAATATTAATTTTATCCATATTTTTTGTTCTGTTAGGATATGTTTTGTTTTAAATTACCTAAATTAAAAAAAGATATTTAAATTTTTTAACCAAATAATGAAAATTCAAATGGGTTTATGGAAGAAAGTAAGAAAAAAAAATTCTTTTTTTTAGTTTGCAAGACTTCAAAGGTAGCATTCACACCTTTCTTAAATGAATAGCAAAGAAATCATAACCATCCTAGAGGTTTGGGTAGTAAAAAAGATCTCGAAGATATTTCACACAAAAAAAAAAAAATCTTGAAGAGCTAAGAAGTGATCACTTCGATTTGATGATGATTGCCTATTTATAAATTAATTTCGGAACAAAAGAGTTATCAAATTAACTAAATAGTCAATAGTATGTGCAATTTTACCTAAAACAAACACTCATAACTTGAATTATTATTATTATTTGAAATTCTAAGATGTTTAATGGAAAGTGAATGAAAATGGTTATGAGAGAATGAGAATTGGGGAGGAAATAGAAAAGGGAATAATTATAGAGAGAATTATTACTTATGTTTGAAATGAAAAGAATTATTATGAGAAGAATGATTATTTGTGTTTGAAGTGAAGATAATAATTATAAAGAAAATAAAATAAAGAATATGATAAAAGCAAAAAATAGTAATATATAAAAAATTGTTGGAAAAATAACAGTAATTAAAAAGGAAATGAAAACGTAATTTTTTTAAAACTAAATTTTAGAAGAGTGATTTCGAGTAATCCAAACACGTAGGGTGTGTTTGAGGCACCGGTTTAGTTATGACAGACGGAAAGTTTGGATAGACGATGAATTATGATAAATGATGAGTTATTATAAATATGTTTGAGAGACAAATTATTATAACCAAGATTATGATAAATAGTTTTTGAGAAGTTCGTTATGTAACAAAAAGTAATATACATAAAATTTAGATAAATAGGTACGGAGGTTTTAATAAACGTGTACGTAAGTTTATGTAACCACTGAACAATGAGATAAACATCGGCTGAATTATTATAACTAGCTGGACCGTTTATATAAAGGGAGGCCTAAACACACCCTACAATCATGAACAATCCTATTATTCTTCATATTTTTTGAATGATTGCGGGAATCGTAAGACAAAAGATAAAATTTAAATGATATCAATGGCAACAAAAATAAAAGAAAAGCAAGCAATTTTGACACCCTACATCTGCCGCGTACGAAACGATGGGGGAACAAAAAGATATCAAAACCGTCCATAAACAGGGCCCACTGAATCAACGGCTGTAAACCCCTGACACGTGGACCCCACCCTAGTTTTGATTCGAAGAAAAAAAAACCCGCACTAAAATGGACGGACATATATTATAATTATAATAAGAAACAATAATAATATTCTTTTTCTTCTGAAATTGAAGGAGACGTGGCGAAACCTGATTCGCCCGTTTTCAAAAATGTCGAACTGAGTTGCAGTGGAGCATGTTTCTGTCTGGGATTCCCATTCCGTAAAGACGAACACAGATTAAATTTAGTTTCTCAAATTCAATCCCCCCCCTCTCTCTCTCGCTCTGATAATGGCGTCGTCTTCCGCCATTGATGACACCTTCCGATCTGATCAGATCGAGAACGACGACCGCGAAATCGGAGTTTCTAATTCGTATTCTTCTCATTCATCGTGTGGATCGTGCTTGTTCGGAATCGGATCCAGGCGGAACCGGAGCCGGTACGTGCCACTGCAACCGCCGCACCGGCAGAGCGATGAGGAAATGAAGCAGAGTTGGATGGTGAAGAAGGTGAAGAGATTCAAGGACTTCATCAAAGCTATGGCGGTGAGGAAGTGGAGAAGCTTCATCGATGAAATCATTTACAAGAGGCGGACTGTTAGGTTTCAGTACGATCCGACGAGTTATGCTCTCAATTTTGACGAAGGCGGCGCCGATCGGCGGCGCCCGGATTTCTCGCCGCCGTGTGTTTCGCCGATTGGGATGAACAAAACCCAAATAGGATGAGGTCATGCCACAGGGGTTTGATACCGGCCCATACCTGTATGATCTTTTTTGTTAAAGGAATATACCTTTCATCTTTTCTTCTTGCCAATTCATGTACATTGCCTTTATTGTTTTATAAAATAATTAATTAATTTAATCCTTGTGTTTGTTCACCAAGAATTTAACTCAAATTAAGATTTATTAATTTTATTGTTTGGGATAATTATCTAATTCAACACATGGGTTAGTGGCGTAATGATTTATTGTTTGGTTGTAAACCAGTTCAACATCAGCGTCACAAGTTCAATCTCGAGAATCGATATTTGTCTTCCTCCCTCAATATAATTACATTATAATATATTAAATATGGTAGATTGTAATAATTTTTATCGTGTTTAAAACAATAGCTATAAAATCTCATCGAACAAAAAAAAAAGAATACTTACATGCGACTGTGAAAAGGTTTGAACTTTTAACGTCTTATGAATGGATGACATTTAAATTCGAGATTATATTAATATAATATTAAGAGTGAGACAAATGTCATGGTAACAATATAGTATTATAATATAATATAATGGAAATTATAGTTGGTTTGATTTACACAGATAATTTAGCATATTCATACAAAATTGAACACTTATCACGTGACAATACAATAATTGTTACAATGGCGACAATTTAGACAATAGCTTGTCGTCGAAGAGCACATGCATTGGTGGACACTATATAAGCCACAATTTTCATTTTCTTTCCTATGGGAAATTTTTTTATGATATCTTTAAGGATTTATTTATGAGAAATACGTTTTCTTCCATGTCAACTTGTTTCTCATGTGACACCACTTAGTGGTCACAATTTGTTTTTATTATTATTATTATTGATTTTTCATTTAAATGAATTAAAAAAAAAAATTGTGGTACCACATAAGCAACTAGTAGAGCTTCTCTACCCATTAATCGATCATCATCGGATTCCCTTTATTTAATTGAGTAAAGAAAATAGAAATATTATATTATAAATTTTAACTTTTGGCTTGTAAATGACTATGCTTATACTCGACATCTCTCTAGCTAGTTCAATCCTACATTATAAAATTGAATAAAATATATGCAAATCCAATTACGGTATTTTGTATTCCTTTATTTTGACAAAAATATTAATCCTTATTTTATAAAACTTTATCAAAATGAGTATATTTTAACCGTCATCTTGTACTGATGACTTTGAGATTATAAGTTCAATCTCCCACCTCACATATTATAAAATAATAAAAAAATTTCGATGAAAATATTGACCAAACATCTTTAATCAATGCCACCTAAGTTTCATAAGAATTCAAATTCAAACTTAGAATCAATAATTATCGGATCATACATCATATCAATTGAGTTATCATAATACTGTAGCCTGAGGTAATAGGTCATGAAGGATTTAATTAAATTTGTAGATGGCAAAATATAGTAAATTCTGTATTGACTACAACTTCAAATAAATCTTGAATCTAAGACGTGTAAAGTAAAGCTATAATCGCTACTATGATTGTAAAAACGAACCATACAAAGCTTATTACAACTATACATACATCGATTCCTCGTCAAGAAAAATCTTTAACATCTCACTAAAAGCAAAGTGGAAGACTCAACTCAGTTCTATAAGCCTGCATATTTATATTCTAATGTTTCTGTGTAGTTTCATCCATCCATCTTCTTGACCACATTTCTTTCAGCATATAAATAATGGCGCACACATTTACCTCAAAACCTTGCAGCCTCACCCCTCCAGTTTCCTTCTCAACTAGGCTCCTGTATTTTTTATGCTACGAATTTGTTTCGTTCGTGGGTTCGGGTTCTTTCTCGAGCTACGAATGGTCGTTGCCTGTCGCCTCACCTGCATTACTTCTTTTGAAATCAGGTTAGTGCAAAGTTCACAAGGTTTGAATTAGCATTAAGCTTAGTGAGTATACCTTGTGCGTTTAGTCTTCAAGGGTGTTGGGGTTGAAGAATTGGTGTGCCAGTTCCTCTTCCTTTGGTTAATAAACCAGTTATTTATCTGCTTCAGTTGTAGGCCAGTTTCCTGAACCAATTTTGCTTTATCTTCCTCCTAGAAACAGGAAAAAAAAATATCAATACAAGATAATAGTGAGTAATTGTGACTGGTTTTCCACCATACAATGAAACCAACACACCACCAATCCTTTTGGAAGAGAGAGTTCTATACTCGTTAATAAACTGAAATGTAAAGGAAAGACGAGCAACGAGACACGAACAAAATACTCGGCAACAATTCGAGAGTGTTGTTCTCTCTGCTAAAGCACTTGCCTACCATTCTTCACCTCAAACCAGTGTTTTGAAGCCAGTGTTCTCTCCTACCGGGCATGCCTACAAAATTCTTCACCACAAGGACCCAACACTGTTATTTATAAGTATAACCAAGGCCTTCCCAGCTTATTACCTTTAACCCCAAAAACTAATATTCTAGTTCCCTTACAGTTTACTCTAATTAATGAGTAGAAGAAGCTCATAATTAAACCTTACATACCAAAATAGAGGAAAATTTACAATCAGCAAATACTCACGGTAGGATATGGCCATTTTGAATGTGATTGCCACCAAGCTTTTAAGACGGACGTAGTGTCACCAGGAAGTTTACCTGCTCTCCTTTTTCTTAAGATTTCCTCCCTTATGTCTACAATTTTCTCCTTGTAACCCTGTCAAAAGTTGAGTCAAGTATTGAAATAATCTTCATTTATAAGAGAAAAAGGAATAGAAAAAACTATTGAAATAATAAAAAAGAAATGAACAGAGAGAGGAAGAGAGGTCTCACATTCTTAAGTTCATGTTTCAATTCGTGCCTCACCCTCTCCATCAAGGATCTCTCACTTTCCGTAGGGATAAGGGGACCAAATCCCATAGCATCATGACCCTCCAAACTTCCATCAAACAAATTCGCATCGCTATCTATCGGATCTTCGTCATCATCAGACATTGTAACACCCGTACTTTCACCAGGTGAAACACCTAGACGAAGAAAATGCAGAAATAATATTTATAGCTTTTACTGCCAGCAATTGTTATATAGCTAGACTAACACAGCCCTTGATTGGAAGAATAAGCCTTCTATAACCATTCAAACAGAAGTAGTCATCAGGTGCACACAGAAAAACTGAATAACAAGAAATAATGTCCTTGGGAAAAAGTATAGGATCATAGAGGCACACTATATTTGACCAAAATCACAGTGAATTTCAGGTGATAACATAAACAACCAGCTAGAATAGGGTCTTATTCTATGCTCTTCCATGTTATATCCTTGTTCGAGTCATAGCCATCTTCCTTCTATAAACTGAAACAAAGTTGCAGCTTTGATATCCTAATTTTCAGGCTTTAAAGTCAAGAACCTAGAAGAGGTTTCAAAGAAGCCTACTCAGCACGGTTAATAGAAGTAGTCATTAGCAACATACAATGACCATGGGATACAAATATATTGCGAATGATAAGGAGGGTCATTATAAGCCAAAAACACCAAGAAAAAGACAAGAGGAAACTAAAAGGCAAAGATTCTTAAAACTCCAAAGTAACAAGAAAATAGACTTCCTTGCATTCTATTCCATCAGTTTCTTCCAAATTTCCAACACAGGTAGTGAGTTTTAAACTAAATATCAAGAAAAACGTTAGAGGAAGACTATCCCCGTATTTCCTATGGAAATCTATGAAGTCATATTAATCAGCCTCATAGGATATGTGACAGTGATCTCTTTCTTTCTTTCTTTATCTTTCACTCTGATTGTTTCTTTATCTCTCACTCTAATTGTTTTTGGTGATGATATGCAACAAAAGAAAGCTTCCTGGACTCTATTACTGTCCTTGCATTATCATGGGCTCACTCTATTTCTCCATTCAAAGATTATAGCTTGACTACTTTGCTATCTGATTTTAGAAGCTTTTTGCAATTATTGATAGGGTTATTTTTGTAACTTTTCATAGCTCAATGAAAGTTCTATATTTCCTTTTTAAAAAAATCACCTGTCAAGCTTTGCAAAGATTGCTCAATTTCCCAGCAGGCATATACAGCTTCCATTGCATGGACACGGACATGTTGCTGAAGTTGCTCTTTAAAAGAACAAAGTAACAAGACATAATGCGTCTGCAGCATAGAGATAAAAACAATGAAATTCAACTACCATATCATCAAGCTGTCACTATTAACAGACAAATTCATGCATCACTTCAATTTAATTTACTCCAATTTTGACACTGCCACACTCGACACATATCACAAATCATGTCATTTAAGAACGTCTAGAGGAAAACATGTCCTGAGATTTCAAATAAATCCAGAAAAAAATTACTAAAACAATTTCCCTGAAAGAGTCAACTGCTTCAAGAAATTGGATATAAACATCATGAACAGTACGAAAAGAAGAGCTGAACATTGAAAATACAAAGTGCTAAAGTTTACAAGAACATGATGGCATAACAATACAAAACATAGATTATTTCCTTGGAAGTTGACAAATAATGAAATGAAACATACAATTTGGAAATCAGTTTAAGCAATGCATTGAACGCACAGATAGTAATTGGTAACTTCATTTGCGTTAAATCACACCATTCACTTCATTAATGAATATCGACAATTGTTGTGTTATGCATTGAACGCATGAATGCCTTGCGACGGGGTCTCGCTGCCCAATCAGCAACCAGAGGTGCGGGGGCAACACCCCATTGCGAAAAACGCATTTGCGAGTTTAGCATCCTGTTGCGTGAACATATCTATATGTGCAAGCGTATTCCGCGTTGCAGCTCGCATTCCACTAACCACACTCGCAGAGCATCTTGTTTTTAGCACTGCGTTCTGTAATAGGGTTTAATGAGAGTGTCTATATAAACTCGAATTAAACCCTAGCCATATAATGACATAATCTCTATAAATTTCCGTCTCTCTCGATACAATTGCTCTCCTACTCTAGCCGTGGACTAGCTAACACTACATTAGTGAACCTCGTAAATTTTTGTGTTTTTTGCTTCTTCTCTCACGTTTATCATTTTTTTTATTCTTCTTTTTACAATTGTTGATTGCTGTTTTCATAACACCAATCACTTGCTTCCTTAGCCCTAGTTCTTGCGTCCAAAAGGGTTGCCGATAAGCCAAATCTGAGAGCTCAAAATTGACCAGAATTCAAAACCAGTAATCGAGTAATTGGATTGGAAGAGCAAAAACCAGAAACAAAATGCAAATAAAGAAACAAAGACAGACAGAGAAATAATTTAATAATCTTTCTCATCCAAACAAAAGAGAGACAGAAACGTACCATGAACTGATCGAGCTCTTTTCCGTTACTGACAATGGGCGGAGAACCGTGCCCTAGCGACGAGTATTTCGCCGCCACATTCTGCGACTGAGAAAGCTGAGAATCTATCCTCTGCAACTGGTCCACCGGCGTCGCGATCCGGAGGCAGGCAACGTGAGCAGAGAGCAGCTGCTCGTATAGAGGATGCGCCAGAATTTCAGCCTTACACCGCGCATTCTGCCAATTCGGTACCGCCTCTCCACCATCATCACCATCGCTCTCAACAGCCACATCGTCACTGTCGTTCACTCCGCCGCCGCCGCCGCCGCTGTCGTTCTTCAAATCATCCGATTCACGCGAATAAGTACCGGCGACGTCATCGCGATGGAGGATCGGGCGAGAAAGCCATTGACCGGAATTAGAACCGGTCGTATGAAGGTTGAGGAAATCGGTGTCGACGCTATCTGCAGCCGTCGTCGTTGTCTCACCAGAATAGTGAGAATTAGGGGTTTGATCCCGAAGCAGCGCACCATTCAACCAATTCGGAGTCCTCTGAAGCGGAAGCTCAGACTTCGAAGCATCACCGGCCGGAGAGTGGTCGGAAAGCTGATCAGATAAAATAGAGCGCAGAGTGTTATCAGAAAGTGGCCGCTCCTGCTGGTTCGCGTAATGGAGAGGAAGATCCCGAGAGAGTTGATTCCGGAAAGCCATACAATCCGTCGCCGGTGAAGAAACAGATTCAGGTCGAAGATTATACAGGCATGGGTGAAAAGGACAGATGAACAGTACACGCGTGCTTTTATGAACGGAAAAGGAGAGGCAGGGATAGCCTCGGGAAGATGTGAAATTCTACAGATAAGGAAGTTGTGAAAGCGACGGAGAGGAAAAGCGGTTTCCCGACGAAGAAAACAGCTCGGGAAACTGCTAATTATAAAACGACGGTTTTCTCCCTTTGCTTTTTAAGGACGGAGATGGGTAGGAATCCTCTCTTATCTTTTGCCATTGCCACGTAACATCTACATCAACTAAAAATTCATAATTTAATCAATGAACTAAGATATTTCCTTTCTTATATATATTTATGAAAGGACCACACAAAAAATATTTTTACCTATTAAAATCAAATAGTTTTGGCACCGTTTGATAAGTATTTAGACCCGGTTTGATAACATTTTGTTTTTTGTTTTTTGTTTATGAAATTTGAGTCTATTTCTATTCAAATTTCCTACCATGTACTTCATCTTTCCTACAATGTATCCATATTTCCTTAAGAAACTAGGAGAATACTAACCAAATTTCAAAAACATAAATAAGTTTTTGGAAGCTTTTTTTTATTTATTTACAAATTTTGGTTTTGTTTATTAAAATATAGAGAAGACGTAGATATCCAAATAAGAAAAAAGGAATAGTAAGGTAGTTGTTATAAGCTTAAATTTCGTAAACAAAAAATGAAAAACAAAATGGTTATCAAACGGGGCCTTAGTTTTTAATTTTTTGTTTATGAAATTTAAGTTTATTTCTACTCAAATTTCCTACCATTGTTCCATCTTTCTTATAATGTATCTATATTTCTTTAAGAAAGTATGTGAAGACTAACCAAATTTTTTTGTTTATGAATTTTGGTTTTGTTTATTACAAGATAAGTAAGATGTAGATATCCAAATAAGGAAAAATGTATAGTGAAGTAGTTGTTATATGTTTAAATTTCATAAACAAAAGATGAAAAACAAAATGGTTATCAAACGAAGACTTTATTTTTAATTTAATTTTAGTGTTTGTATATCTTTGGGGTTGTTTGATATATTTAGGTAGAATTTAACTTATGTTGAAGAGTAAAAATGAAAAGTTATAGCTAAAAATTTGTTTGGATATATTTTTTATGTAAAAGAGTTAGTCAAAACTTTGTCTGGATCAGATTTAAAATTAGTTGTTAAAAAATTAATTATTAAAAATAATTGGTTAAAAATGAGTTATTTTGATTTATTTGAAATAAATGATTAAAAATGAGTGGTTAAAAATGATTGGGTAATTATAAATGAATGATTAGAAATGAATAGATAAAAATGAGAATTGTTTTTAAAAGTAAAAATGATGAGATGTTAAAAAAAACTCGATAAATATAGGTTTTCGTGGAGGAGTCAATAAATCCTAAAACTAAATCTTACACAAATTTGTCAAACAAACAGCCTTTTTTAGTATATTATTATTTTAAAAAATATTAAATATCTATCTAAATTTAAATATTCATGTTATTAATATATTCAATTTTAAAATTAATTTAGTATCATTTTAATTAATATTTTATTATTTAACTAATAATTCTATCATCTTTTAAAAAAAAATAAAAAAATCAGAGTTTCATTGCCCTATACTCAAAAGCACCATTATTGGACCGTCCGTAGGAAATTTTGTCATCTCAAATATTAAAATTATGAATTATGGAATTCTTAAGATTAATAATATTATATTTGGAAAAATATAGGGGTAAATAGAAATTACACCCAAAATCTTAGATTACAAGTTTATTTTCTCCTTTATTATTTTATTGAATAAAGTTATTATTTTTTGGTGGAAATCCAGCTCAACACTAAGGTCACGAGTGTTCAATCGTGAAACTCGATACTTGCCTCTGAAATTCCATTGAATATCTATCGATCCAATTTCTTATATTCCTTTATGGACTTCTCTTCCATTGTAGTTTCTACATTTCTATATGAACTTGCACTTGGATTCAATGAGCTAAAAACAAGTGTTAATCTTTGAACGAAACACGGACATCGTCTTCTAAGCAACAAAACCTCTCGAGGATGGTCTTAAACTAACTTCCTTCACTAGGGTTGTTAGAGTGTCTGATACCAATTGATAAGAAAAATAACCTTCTACTTTGAATATAATTTTCATGATTTTGCTTTTGGTTACACTTAAAATGCCTCATACTCATGATCTTTTTGTTAATTAACCAATGTGAAATTTTTTTGTTTGTATCTTAACCCTCGTCAACCTACTCAGTCATATGCATCATTAATTGTTCTTGATAGTATTTGAATTATTCCACTCTTTGGTCTACTATGGTGTTTTTGGATGAATAGTTTTGGAAATGAAGATTAGTAGCTACGACTACGAGTGATTTTAAATGGTTACGAGAGGTTCGGTAGAAGTAATTAAAACCATATTTTGATTGAGATGTTATGTGGTCGTGATAGAAACCATCGTTTATATAAGGCCGAGTCATAGTGTGTTTCATTTTTTTTTCTTTTTTCCTGGAAATTAGTTATTTGTGATTTGACATAAACTCTTGTTAGATAGAAAGTCTATGAGTGGTTGTACCATAAAATATTCTTTTCAATTGAAAAATTATAAATGGTTGCAACAAAATACTAGCATCTAAATTAAAGGATAATGAGTGGTTGAAGTATAAGGAATATTGAACATAGGGTTATGGAGGGTTTATTAAGGTTTTTATATGGAAGTTTTTTGAGTTTTTCCCTCCAAACACTCCTTTTATTATTGAAATTGAAACTCTTACTTTCATTGTGTTTAGATTTCCATAAATTTTATATCATAGAAAAAGAAAATAAATTTAGTTAAATGAAGATGGAAAGAATTGGTTAACAATATTAATAATTCAATAACATAAGTATTTTAGGGTGTGTTTGGAGCACCGATTGAGTTATGATAGACAAAATGTTATGATAAATGGTGGGCTATTATAAATGGTGTTTGAGGGGCAAGTTATTATAACATGGATTATGATAAATGATGTTGGAGTGACTGGCTATGCAACAAAAAGTAATATATATAAGGTTTAGATAAACGAACACGTAGATTTGGATAAACGGACACACATGTTTAGGTAACCACTGTTTATAATAAACGACGAGACAAATATCGGTTGGATTATTATAACCAACTCAGCCGTTTACATAAACAGGAGTCCAAACACACTCTTAAAGTTTCCCAAAATGCTTCACTGGGCAAGTCGTATCATTAACCAAATTTTTTTGAAAAGTTATGAATCTGAGAGATCATGAAAAATTACACATTTTGTGAGAAAAGGTTAAATATATATAGAGAGAAGGAATTATAGTAATTTTTTACCAAAGTTTCAATTACACAATAATTACAATAATTGTGTAATCATTATTGTATTAATTTTTTTTAAAAAAATATCCACCTTCAAATATCAATTTTACAAAAAAAAAAAAAACTCTCTCAAACAACCATATTCAAACAAGTGTTTCAACCACTCTTTTTACAAATAATCATATTCAAATAAGATTTTTTTATAACTTTTGCTACAAATATTTAAAGAAAGTTTTCTATTAACTCCTCGTACAAATAATCATATTCAAATACGTTTTTTCACATTCAAATCACTCAATTTCTCTCCAGTTTCATAGAACCAAAGAGCCCTTTATGGTTGAACTAAAATTTAAAAAAATAGAATAATTGAAATTTGGGTTGGGAATAGAAATAGAATTTAAAGTAAGTAGTTATTTTTAGAAAGAACAGCAAATGGGAAGAAAAAAGTGAGTAGGAAATGGACAAATAGGGAGGCGGGGGCCTTAATCAATGCTGTTTTATCAACCACTTTGATTTTTAGGTGGGGAAAAGGGCTAAAGTTCTCATCTCTTTCTTTTTTTCTTTTTCAAATTTTCATTTCTTTTTCTTCTCGAAATTATCAAATTTTAAATTTTAATTGTATCCTTATTTTTCTTTTCTTTTAGTACATGTTCATTAAATTATACTTATTTTTGGCAATTTTAATTATGTACTTAATAAGTAATTTAATAAAATTAAGTTACGAAAGTAGTCAATAGTAATAATTTTATCCGACAAATATAATACTCAATATATTATTAAAATATATTCATTAAGTTATAGATTTGGTTCTTATAATTTAAAAAAATGAATGATTATGATTTTAAAATATAAATTATTTTTAATGCAACCTATTTTATAAAGGGGCTTTTGCATGTATATCACAAAATGGATAAAATATTATATGAATAGCACAATAATGAAAATATTTGCACATATAGTAAAAATTGTAAATTGATAGACTTCATATTGATAGATTCTATTGATAAAGGGTGATAAAATCAATTACTGATAAATAAAGTAAATCGATAGACTTCCATCAGATTCTATCAAGAGTCTATCAATAAGAGCCGATAGAATCAATCACTGATAAAATTGATAGACTTCCATCACTAGAGAATGATAGATTCTATCAAAGTCTTCTATAAAAAAACAGATAATTTTTTTTTTAAATGGCAGAATTTGCTATAAAAGAATTATTTTAAAAAATGTACTATAATTGTAAACTGTAGTAAAAAAGTTGTTATACAGTGTAAATTCCCTTTTATAAATAAAAACAAACAGCAACTTAATACCAAATAGAAATTTGAAAATAATAAACTGAAGTGGTGGAGAGCACCCTAATGCCAATATAACAAAAAGTGTGGATCCAGTGGTCATAAGAGAGTTTCATAGTCGACAACTGGGCCACTTCCTTAGCCCCACAACATCACTAAATTGACTCCTCCCTTCTCTTTATTGGAGGTAATGAATGTGAGTAATATTTACTCCACGTTTATCTATGATAAATTTTTTACCCAACCCCACAATTTACCCTTTAATCCAATTCTTCTTTTAAATAACTATTTTTTACCTACAATCTCATTCTATAAACAACTTTATCAAATCATAGTTTCCATACAACTATTCATTCAAACACCTTTATCCAAATATAATTTTCGTATAATTTTTCTTTCAAACAATTTTATCTAATCATGATGTTTGTGCATCCACTTATTTATTCAAACATCATATTCTTTCTCATCCAAACATGTTCTTAAATAATGATATTTTGTTATTACTTTCTTTATCATTAAAAATTATACATGCTTATTATTTTTTAAGATTGATGTTCATCAAAAAATTTATTTGTCCTATGTTTTGAATTGAAATCCTAGTAAAATTACAAACAATATATAAATTTCCTATCAAACTAGGTTCAGGTATGTTCTTTTGCTTTTATCAGGTCAAATAACTCTTTTCAAAGAAAATTATTTTTTAAAATGGTTGTTTTTAGTTTAACGATAATTGAGTTTGGAAAATTTTGTGGTACACTTATGTCATTAGACTATTGTTTTGGTTGGTTTATAATCGCTGTTAAATGGCCGATCATGAAACGAATGGATAATTTTATGATTTTATTTTTAATGATAATAATAAAAGAAAATAATCAAATAAGATTTTTTTTCTTTCATTTTCATAACTTGATGTAAAGCAAAGAAGTGGGTTGTCATGCATTGTACTTTTCAAATATCAACAAGAATAAACGTAATTTTCAAATATGATTTGTCATTTTCATATGTTTTTGAAATGGACAACATACTACCACTACACTTCGACAATTACTATTAAAAAAATCATTTTCTCTAGAGGTATAGTATTTTGGTAAAAAAGAATTCATTCTCAATGATAATTTCACCAATGTGCATAGTTACGTTGGCATTATTTAATTTGCAATTTTTTTTTATAAGGTTTTGTATTTTTTTTTTAATTTTTAACTTGGATGTTTTTTTTGTTTTGACGGTAGGTATACATGCAAAGTATCGAATGAATCGGTGATGAAGTTAGTTATCTTATTTGGTGTTAATCTATTTACACTCTATGACACGAGTTTGAGTTCGAAAATTGGTATTTGGCTCTCAAATCGAAAATAGTATTTGACTGTCATATTATTTAGTGTGCCTTCTATGTTTGTTAGTCCACTTTGCTCTAATTTGTCCTAAAAAAACATGCAAAATAATAAAACAAACTTAATTTTTAAAAATAAAAATTAAATGTATCAAATGACGGCATAATTTTTTAATGGAATAACGAAATGGATGTTACTTGATTATACTGATATATTATTATACTGTATATTGGACTACATTTCATACGTAACCAATATTGTACAAAATACGAGTATTGAAGATGGAATTGTTATCAATAGAATGCACAATAAAGATGTTAGGTTTTCTGGTATTAGAAAGATGAAAGAGAAGAAAAACGTATCATGTTGTACCATTAAAGACATAACATAAACAAACAATGTTAGTATTGATATATATTATTCCAAATATACATCAATACAATATTACATAATGAAAAAGTAATGTATACATGGAAGTGTGGAAGATGAATTAGATATGAATAGAATTAACAGTAAACATTAAAGGTACTATAGCATGTAATATGTGAACCTATAGAGTATTGTGTATAGTATACAATATTATATAATCTTTAAGGGACAGCCCAGCAGTTGAGGCTAAAGATTTCAATGTATGTTTACTTGAAAGATCAATGGTTCAAGACCGATGGAAAGCGTTTAAACTAGAATAACCTTTGAAGTATCATGTGTCATAGTCTAGTGACGAGTCAATGGTGCCCTGGATATAGAGAAGCAAAAAGGCATATAGGAAGCCTGCAAAATTTGCACAGTACGAATCTACGAATCAAATGAATGAATGATTTGCAACGGATCAAAAGTTGAAGAGAATGAAGTTTATCGTGGATGGAGCTTGGAGTACTAGAATGAACGTAGGTGAAACGTTGAAGAAGAAATGGAATTGCAAAAATAAATGAGATATTGGTTTATTGATTTGTAATTTTAGATGGTATGAATTTCCTAATTATGAAAAGTTTGATTATGACATTAAGAATTTAAAATAAATGTATAAGAGGACAAGATGGTATTTATAGAAAATGTAAATTTTGGATTTTATAAAATAAAATAAAAAATCCAAAACAAAAGCTGAATGCATATTTTTGTAAATATTTTTTGGAAGAGATATATTGAATATAATTTTCCTAATTTATAAGAATTTATAGAGATTTTTTCCAAGGTGGTTATGAGAGTAGTTAAAAAAAATGAAGTTGGTTCATTCAAATATGGGAATCCCTAAATTAACCCTTGTTTGGATTAAGGGTTACAAATGTTTAATAAACAAAATACAAGCATCTAATTATTGAAAGTCAATATGAAATGTGAGAAAATAAATAATTTTGCTTCCAAGGATGATGATAGCAAATAATGTTTGGATGGAGAAAGGTTTTGAAAAGATATTATAATGTAGATGATTGAAGGAATTGAAAGAAAGCAAAGGGCATCCATATTTGTCCCAATCTCAAACATACAAAAAAAAAAGTGAAAATTTGGGTGCACATAACCTTTCTCCAAAACATCAACTCACTTTGATTTGAAATTTGGGGGAGTGATTATTTGAATCTTGTTAGCTCTTCTTCACATTCATCTTCAACACACTATGCACACAATTACAGTGTATTGTTTTCATGACATTGGGGGACATTGTTGTCTCAACTTTGACCTTTTTTTTTTAAATAACCTTGACCTTTCTCTTCTACTTTTTTTTTTTTATTATTATTATTATTTTCAAAGATTTTTTCATATTTGGTTGGTGAGACAAATATATATATATATATATATATATATATATATATATATATATATATTATTACTCTATTTCAGAATCCATTTAATTTTTAAGCTTACCTCCACTAATTTGCAATTTAAATTATAATATAAATATTTTCTTAAGAAAGATGGAAACCACCGTAAACAAAAATATTGAGGAAAAAAAATTTAATTACAAAAATATTAAACTCATTTATAATCAAATAATAATATTAGGTCGTTGGCCCATTCAATAATTTGTTTATCATTGAAACTTGCAATCGATTATTTATTAAATTTTATATACCTAAGTTAAACATTTTCCAAAAAAAAAAAACCTCAGTTAAACATAATTCTTATCCGCATTATATTAAATTTCCTTAAATGTAGATTCATGGTACTTGGTATTATAATAGTTATTCACGTGTGATTTTGTTTTATAAATTATCAAAACATATTTATTATTACAAAAATTTAAAAGTCACGAGGTTGTTATGTTAAAATGAGTTGGTTATTTTTCTAAGTTTTTTTTAAACAAATTTTTAATGTATAACAATTGGATTTTTGTTGCATTAGTAATTAATGCTCGATGTGAGCACGTTATGAAAATATATAAAATGATTGTGTAACAACTAGGACGAGTGTTTTATCAAAAATAAAAAATAAAAAGAGTAAAACTTCCCTACACATGTATGTGTAAGAGAGCCCTACATTTTGACTATGTGTATCATTGAAAGCCACAAAAATTTTATTATTTTTCATTATTTTTATTTATGAAAATTTTTTTTGTGACATTTAATAATGCCATATAGGTAAAATGTGGGTTCCCCTACACATACATGTGCATGAGAGTTTTCCTCAAATAAAAATGAGTGTACGTAAAAAATTATTTAGAGAAAAAAAGGACAAAATTTAAAAAGATGGTACGGCATTTTGGCCAAACAACTAGTCATGTCAAATGGGTTAAATCAAATCAGGTATATATCATGTTTGACAAGATTTGATATTTAAGATATACATAAACTTATTTTCTCTAAAATTTAAAAATAAAATATAAAATTTAGGTCGATTACCATTTTATTTATTTATGAAATTTTAAGTTTATTTTTATTCATATTTCTTATCATACGTTACATTTTTCTGTAACTGATACCTACAATATAATTAACTTTCTTTAAGAAAATATGTGAATTCTAACTAAATTTAAAAAACAAAAATAAACTTTTGAAAACTATTTTTTTTATTTTTAAAGTTTGGTTTGGTTTCCACACATATAGGTAAGATGTAGATATGTACAAAACATATATGGTATGATAATTATCGTAGGCTTAAATTTCAGAAATAAAAAATTAAAAACAAAATAATTATCAAATAAAATCTTAATTATAGTAATTATTTAAAAGAAAACTTTAGAATTGGTTAGTCTTCGTCTACATTTTCATGCTCACTTATATGTCCTTTTGAGCCACACTTATTTTATTTTTTTAGATATAAAATGAAATAAAAATATAGTCTAAACTGGATTATATAGTAGACGTAAAAATTTACAAAATGTCTTAGTATGGCCTTAATTTTTCTCTTATTTTAAAGGTTAAAAACTACCCGTCAATGAAGTTGTTAAGAACATCTATCAATCTATAAAACAATTTTTATAAAATGGTTAACGTCATATTTTTCAAATTTTAGAGCCTTAAAGTGATATAGAGACATTTGAATTAGGTTTTATATACAAACTTGTTTTGACGGAACAATCATTGCAGTATAAGAATAGTTGGTATATTTTACCATTAGATTAAAATATAATTTTGATCTCTCAACTATCATCTTTATTCTATTTTAGTCTCTAATCTTTTAAAAGTTCAATTTTGATCCCTCAACTTTAAAATTTGTTGGGTTTATTTATTTGTTTTGTATTTGGTGTGTTTTTTTGCAGCATTGTGCCAAACATGAAGATGAGGCCTCTGAAGGAATGGTATCATAACACAAATCTCAGCAATTACTAAATATAAATAGGAATTATTATGGAGATAATAATTAGAATTATTATGGAGATAATAATTAGAATTATTATGAAGATAATAATTAGTATATTTTAGTAATTAATAATTAATTGATAGAGAATAATTATTATAGTCAGACTAATTAGATTGGGCTAACAACTAAAATATCTAATTCGTAAGAAGTCAATGGGCTGAACTAAATATAAAGTCCAAAAGGTTTTATATTTGATAGCAAATTAAGAATACGTGGAACCCTAAATATATATGGGTCAGGAGAGTGAGAAATATACTACATATTGATTTTTCCATCGAAGAGAAAACTTTAACCCCAATTTCTTATTGTGCCTCTACATCAAACTAAAAGTAAGACAGGGAAACAGTTTTATGCCTTCCATACTAGCATACGTGGGATCATTCCATTGCTGGTGGACCAATTGGAGGGGTTGCAGTTGGAGCCCTAACTTCTCGTGACAGCAGCATCGTTCTTGCTTGGGAATCACGCATCAAAGGTTGTAACTCTTTACTCCTATTTAATTCGTATAATTATTATGCATGCAATTTTGTGATAGATCAGATCGTGGTGGAGAATATTTAACCCAAGAATTCAAAGATCATTTGAAGGATTATGGAATACTTTCATAGTGGACTCCACTAGGAACACCTCAACTGAATGGTGTTTCTAAGCGGAGAAATCGAACCCTATTAGATATGGTTCGATCAATGATGAGTCTTGTTGATCTCCCCATTTTCTTCTGGAATTTTGCAGTTGAGACTGCTGCATTCACACTTAACAGAGCTTCATCCAAAACTTTGGAAAAGACTCCATATGAGATATGGACATGAAAAGTTTCGAAAATGTCTTTTCTAAGGATATGGGGTTGTGAAGCTTATGTAAAACGTTTACAATCTGATAAGCTATCACCCAAATCCGACAAATGTCTCCTTGTTGGTTATCCTAAAGAGACAAAAAGGGTATTACTTTTATAACCAAAGCGAAAACAAAGTGTTTGTTGCCCGCGATGGTGTCTTTTTGGAAAGAGAATTTATTTCAAAGAAGAAAAGTGGCAGTAAAAGTATATTTCTCGAAAAAGTTCAAGAAGAGCAACAAACGGATGAGGTGGTGCATTCCATTCACGGGCCTCCTACCGTCCCACATGGAAATGATTCATGCCAAGTTTCTAGATTTAACTTAGAAACTTCTCTTGTTGTTCCCCAACGTATGTCTAGTAGGTCGATAATTCCACCAAAGAAATATGTTGATTTCTTGTTGACGGACAATTTTGAAATAATGATTTTGGAAAATCAAGAACCTACTACTTACAAAGAAGCTTTGAAGAGTAAAGACTCTGACAAATGGCTACAATCCATGAAATCTGAAATGGATCCTATGTCTAAGAATCAAGTATGGGACTTGATTGATTTGCCTAATAGAGTGAGACCTATTAGCTGCAAATGAATTTTTCAATTTAAAACAAACAAAGATGGAAACGTTGTAGTTTTCAAAGCGAGGCTAGTGGCGAAAGATTTTAGACAGATTCATGGTGTAGACTATGATGAAACCTTTTCACCAGTAGCAATGCTGAAATCCATAAGGATACTCCTTGCGATTGCTGCCTATCATGATTATGAAATATGACAGATGGATGTTAAAACCGCTTTCTTGAATGGGTTCTTGAAAGAGGATGTGTATATGACACAACCTAAAGGTTTTCAAGATCCAGCTAAAGCTGGGAAAGTATGCAAGCTTTTGAAATCTATTTATGGATCAGCAAGCATCTAGGAGTTGGAACCTCAGATTTGATGAGGCAGTCAAACAATTTGGTTTCCTTAAAAATGAAGAGGAATCTTGTGTATACAAGAAGTTAAATGGGAGCAGTATTACCTTTCTTGTTTTGTATGTGGATGACATACTACTCGTAGAAAACTATATAACCATCCTTGAATCAGTCAAGGATTGACTTAAAAATTGTTTCTCTATGAAAGACATTGGAGAGGTTGAGTACATTCTGGGAATAAGAATCTATAGAGATAGATCCAAGAGAATGATTAGACTTAGTCAAGAAACTTATATTGATAAAGTTCTTACTAAGTTCAACATGGAAAATTCTAAGAGAGGTTTCATTCTCATGCACCATGGCATAATCGATTAGCAAGGCTCAGTGTCCTACAAGTCCTAATGAGGCTAAGCGTATGCGTACTGTTCCTTATGCTTTGGCAATAGGTTCAATCATGTATGCCATGATTTGTACTCGACCGAACATGGCTCATGCTTTAAGCATATGTAGCAGATACCAATCTAATCCAGGTGACACACACTAGATAGCAGCAAAGATTATTCTTAAATACTTGAGAAGAACTAAGGATAATTTTCTGGTTTATGGTGAAGATAATGCGTTGGTTGTTACTAGATAAACTGATGCAAACGTTGCAGATCCATTTACTAAACCATTACCGCAGCTCAAGCGTGAGAGTCATATTAGGGCTAAGGGTATTAGATATGTGAGAGAATGGCTTTAGATTGTAAAATAGATGTTAGCAATTGTAAAACCATTGAACATGTCATTCAAATGTTTATCAATAAAAATTATTTCTTATTTAATATCGGTTTAGTATTAAATAAAATGTCCAAATGATTTGTGTTTTTGCATAGGATTATCAAAACTGTTTTGATAATTGGAACCCTATAAGGTGAACTAAAAACACAACACATTAAATGTTCCTAGTCTAAATCACTAAGTTGGACATAAGTGATTAGCTTGAAAGACTAGCGTATAATTGATTGATAGCGAAGTTCCATGGGCTATGGGGATATGAAGATGTCTAGTCATTTATATGGATATATGTGATATATTGAAACATGACCTAACAAAGTTCTAATAGTAGAATCAATATTTTGTATTTAGTGGATTCCTTAGACATGAGTATAACATTACAACCATGATAAGATTGATTTGACTTTGACACTGTTAAACGTCTTGCTGTAAAAAGAGATTATAAAAACAGTGATCGGGTTGGTCAAGATTTGAGTGGGAGTTTTGGTCATACAAGAGTGGATAAATCCTCCTATTAAATATGAATGATATTTGGGCCCCTTGATGAGCAAGAATTGAAAAATGCATGGTCATGCTCTATGGATTAAGAAGTTAATCTATGTTTTAACAATTCGAACTCGGATATCAAGGAATAGAATTTGAGAAACATCATGGATTACATCAGATGTTAATCATGTTGTCAAATTCTGGTATTAAGATATTTAAAGAATTTAGTATTGCTAGCTTGTCTACGGATAAGTGGGAGATTGAAGGAATTGTGTCCTAAGACAAATTCCAGCAATTACTAAATATAAATAAGAATTATTGTGGAGATAATAATTAGAATTATTATGGAGATAATAATTAGTGTATTTTAGTAATTAATAATTACTTAATAATTATTATAGTCAGACTAATTAGATTGGGCTAACAACTAAAATATCTAATTCCTAAGAATTCACGCATAAAGCAATGGACTGAACTAAATATAAAGCCCAAAAGGTTTTATATTGGATGGCAAATTAAGAATACATGGGTTTTGGTTTTCTCTGCTAACCTAACCCTAAATATATATGGGGTCAAGAGAGATGAGAAATATACGACAGATTGATTTTTTTATTGGAGAGAAAACTTTAACCGCAATTTCTTATTGTGCCTCCCCATCCCAATAAAAGTAAGACATGGAAACAGTTGCATGCCTTCCGTACTAGCATACTTGGATCATTCCATTGCTGGTGGACCAATTGGAAGGGTTGTAGTTGGAGCCCTAACATCTCCTGGCAGCAGCAGCGTTCTTGCTTGGGAATCACGCATCAAAGGTTGTAACTCTTTACCCCTATTTAATTCGTATAATTATTATGCATGCGATTCTCTGATAGATGTTAGGAAATTGTTTCCTGAAATTCCGCTTTTTGCATCTATATTTTCCTACAGCCTCATCTTCATCTGCAATAGCTTCGATACAAACTGACCCTTCTTCCTCTGCATTCTGATAAGTCCAAAAGTTGTTAGAACAACTGAACATTTGATTGTAACTAAGTTTAAATTCTTGAACTGTCTGTCATACGTTGAGAAGACAGACAAGAATATGGGAATAATGCGACAAATTAATTTAGTATATGTACTCTGGATATGGAAGGAGATGAATAAATATCACATTGAGTTGCACATAACATAAACAATATTGAATAAAGAAAAATGTAACTATAATAGTACACTAGGATATGCCATCTGCAATACTTCATCACAGTTAAGATAAGGTTTTTATTGGATCGGAATTAAGATAAGAATCTGAATGGTTTAGTGATGCAATGGTTTCATTATTTGGTTTAAATCAATTCAACACCAGCATCCTAGGTTCGAGCCCGAGATTGATATTTGTCCCCTCCACCCATATTACTAAAAAGAAAATCCCTTATTGGCTGTCCTCGACCATTGTTTCTTATCCTGTTATGGGCCCAGCTCATCTCAAGGCCCAATTTGTTGCTTTTCAATTTCAATTTTCTTTCCAATAAGTGGGTCATTACTATTAGATTATTAAAAAAGTCTTTATAAACTTTTATTTTAGTATCTTAATAAGTTCTAAAACTTTTTATTCGTGTGAGAACTATTTTTTATTATTAATATTTTATTTATTTTTTAATTACAAACTTATGAAATGCAAGATTGAACTTTTCGTCTCATAAAACTCTGTCCTTCCAATTTGTCTTCAATAAAGTTACGATATTTTAAGAGTTTGAATTTATTAGAGAATTATTTTAACGCACTATGGAATCGAAAGTCTGAGATCTATTAGATGCCTTTAGAATTTTGAAAAGACGCAACCTTACACTTATTAACTAAGCTTGTGAGGTAACAAAATGAAAATGAAAATGAGGTAACAAAATCGAAAGCTTTTTTTATATTTATATTACAACAATTGGGGAAGGTATGATAAGATTAGAATGATGGGTTAGTTTTAGCATTACCAAAATTACTTTTGATATTTTTTTTAAAAGTTTATATAAAGGTTGTCACTTTATAAGTATTTCGACTAATGCCATGAGCCATACCATTTGATCCTATAATATTTGAATGACAATAAAACTTGTTGGAAATTAATTAATCATAAATTATAAGTCATCACCTCTTAATTTCTCAAGAATCTCTTAACCATTAAACGACTCTGTAATAATTACATAGTAAAAATGGAAAAAAAAAATTTAGTCCTTTTTTTTATACACATTTTTTTAGTCCTTTTGGGTCTAGTTTAAATTTGATCTATATGCTCAAAATTGGATACGTTTTCTTTGACATTTTAATGCTCACTTTTATTCCTTTATTCAACAAAATGGTTATTAACATAAAGTAATGATAACTAAAATAATGACTAGATTAATTTTAAATATTAATATATAGTTGAAAGAATTATTTAAGTTTTTATGTGAATTTAACTTTTAAAAGAAAAGAAAATATGAAAGTTAAATAAAAACACACAAAAGACTTGTAAATATTATTGAAATGTAAAGAGAAATTATTCAATTTAGAAATTTAAGGACCAAATTTATACTAGATTCCACTAACTAAAGAAAAGTAATTTTTCACAGACAAAAAGAAAAACATATTATGAGTTTAAATCACATTTTAAGAGGAATAAACTATTCATAAATTAAGGTTCAATTATTATCATGTTTTTCTTTAAAATACTCAAAACATTGTGTGATGGTTGATATTTTCTAACTTCAAACATATATTTTCTTTACATAAAGATAAAAAAAATTGAATGCCTCTTTAAGAATATTGTACTCTAGATATATGGTACCGATTTTCCATTCAAATGAATTTAAAATAGAGGGACTAAATTTAGAAACCAAAAACATATTATCCAACCACATGCAAGAATTAATACATGGACAAGTATAATGCTCCTATTAACACAATTAAGTTTAGGAGTGTTGATTGATTTGAAGGAAAAATAAAAGCCAAGGAACAGATTTCCAAGTCAAAGTAGCAAAACTTATAGCCGCCCTAAAAAATGGAGCAGTTTTCTGAATTCCGGGCCAATCAAAACTTATATCAAATCAGTTCATATGTTAAGACCAATCCTAAGGATTGGTTAATGTTAACAACAGTTGCAGCAGTTCAAACTAGAAACTCATGTCAGCCAGATATATAATGAGACTTGGGCTTATAGAGAGTAAAGATTTCAGCATAAAACAAGTTTTGATTAGCTTTTCTTTTTACCTACAAAGAATCAAACATGTTTGATCCTGATTGATTTTCAAATTTCCGATGACTTTGTCGAATGAAGTTGCCAAATGATTGATTGTATGGGGCGAGACTCTTCGACATTCAGACATGTCGGATATCTTGTAGTAATGTCCTTGATGATTCGAAACATGTCTTCGGCTCATGCTATTATGAGAACCTCAAAGACAGTCCTCAGCTGGGATCATATTAAGATCTGGTAGAAAGAAACCACCACTTCTCATTGAATTTATCTCTTGTGTCTTGTTCGATTCGGATTGTGTATTGTTTTCAGATGCGGTGAGCATTGGGAAAGTAGTAGGAACATTGTCGGGTGTAGGATCTACACTTTGGCATGGTTGATTGGAAGCTACTGGCTTCGACTCATCCCGAATTCTGTTTGATGATGCATCGAAATTCAGATTGATCTGTTTAAATCAGAAGAGTCACAAGAAGATCAGATCTAAAGAACTACTCTCAAAAGGCAAATCTTACATCATAACCATGACGATTAATATAATGTTCATACATTATCAATTCAAAAGATAAACATCGAGCTCTCACATTTCTTAGTAATTAAGACAGTATTTTTTTTCATCTGGGGAAATTTTGAATCACCTTCATTTTCTTCAACTTTTCATTGTTGGATGTCTGTTCCTTGAACGTCGCATGTAAGCTTTCCAGCTGCTGTTCAAAGAGCCAATAAACTTTCATTAAATAAAAACCATAAATGAGCAGAAACATTTCTTTTACAAAAGTAAAACAAATGGATGGCTTTTTATTGGCAACGCGTGAAGTGAAATGATTCTAAGAACAGTGTGGTTTTCAAATGAACGCTAATTGCTACTTTATTCAAAAGCACTTTTTAAAATTTCAGAAGAGCTTTGCAAGTAGAAGAAATCTGAGAAGTTCAAAATAAAAAAGAACTCTCCCCAAAACATGTTTTTCAAAAGTAAAACACCATGATTAAATGTTTTTACTTCTTAATCAATTCCTAAATAGAGCTCAATAGTTGTGGTTATGATTATGAGGTCATGAATTTCAATCAACTCTCATGAAGTATCAGTAATGGTCAAGGTGCGCCTAGAGGATCTAAAAAGTTATGAGTTAATAGTCACCTACTTAGAATTATTTTCCTATGAGTTTCCTTCTGTCAAATATTGTTGAGTTTAAGCGGTGTGTCCCGTAAAAATAGTCGAAGTGCGTGTAAACTGACCCGAACATTCACGGAGGTAAAAAAAACTTATAAAAAGTTGTGAAAGCAATTTTCAAACACACAAACCAGTAAATTCATGGCCATGCAGAGCACAATCAGATTAATACTGATATTCTCTACAATTCAGAGCCCCTCTTTGTGGCATACCTTTTTGAGATGTACCCTTTCTTTCAGAAGTAAAGACTCCTCCACTCTCAGACCAGCAAATTCCTGAAAAGTTTGCTCATTTCAGATTAATTAAGTAATAGAGAAGGAGATTAAACAAACATCAAATTATTTGTAGCATACATAGTGAACTTAAACACTGAAAAAGATGGGAATATCACCTTTCTTCTTTTTAACCTCTTGGCCATGGAAGTGCTGCAACTGAGCTCATTAGTACCATAGCCCTGCAAAAAAGGTCAACCCATCAGATTTAAAGTTTGTTTATACAAAAGTCACAATTAAAAAACGGGTACATTTTTTTTTTCTTTTTTCAATTCAATTATGATAAACAACAAGGAATTAGAGGCCACATCATCAAACCCACATGGTGGTTCATCTAATTAATCAAACTTTAACCCCAATTTCTTCTTGAGAATCTTACTTATCATCGCTCACGTGACCTCTTCATCCAATTTAATGGCCTTTAAAAAGAGAGAAAAAAAGAAAAAGAAAAGATCAATTGACCTTCAGATCTGAGAACCCAAATGATCAAATATAATGGAACCATCCATTGCACGCCGTCCGATTACGGAGGGGCTGCGCGTGGGACATACGCGCTCAATCTAATTACTCGAATAATCTGGAGAACAGATGATAAACAAACAAGTAGTTGGTTCAAACAAAAACGTATCCTAATTGTAACGCCGTTCTCAGACACCGTCGTTGATCTGAACCTCACCGGCTCCCCGTTCCGTCTGAAACGACTTAAATTACCCCTCGACTGTAACGAGGCCCGTTAAAAACGAAAGAGGAAAGAAAGAGAATCGGGGAATTGTGGGGTTCTGAGAAAATAGAATTCCACGACGAGAGAGAAATACTCCCTCATCGGCGCCGTTTGATCCATTCCGCGAAATCCAGTGGAGAAAAGAAACCGTCACGGCGGGGATCGGAAGCTCTGTATCTAAACCCAAAACCAGAGAGGAAGAAAAAACAAAACGAAACAGAACAAAGATTGAGAATCTGAGAAAGAACCTTGGATCTGGAAGAGTGACTGGAGTTTTCACTGGTCCAAGAGAGAGGGGTGGTGGGGCTGCATCGGGTGGAGGTGGAGTCCTTGTTCTTGTGAGAAATGGGGTCGCAACGAAAAGGGGAGAGAACCCTGGAGCGGCGCTGCCTGAGACCCCATCTGGCCGGAACAACGGCGGAGGAGGAGGAGGCTTGGGATTGCTTCAGGCGAACCAGTAACTCAACCACGACGCTGTCGTCGGCCATGGCCGCACTCAACCACTCATCCTTCAACACCATCTTGGAGCGGCAAGTTCGAAATCGGAATCCAAATCAAAATCGACGGCGAGAAATGGGAAAACTCAAAAAGAAAAAGAAAAAAAAAATGGTGAAAGGAGAAATGGAAATGGAAGAGATTCGAAGGTGTAGTTATTCGTTTTTGGTTTTGGGGTATTAGGGTGGGTGGGGGCACGCCCTCTGGCCCGCATCTCTTTCCTCTATTTTCCCTTTCTTTCTTTTTTTTGTCTAAATTCTATTTTATTTTTCTTACCTTTTTTTAATTAATAAATGATATCATACTACCCGGAACCAGCGTTTTACTTTTTCTTTTTTTTAATTTCTAAAAACTCCGGGCCCACCTACGACATGGCACGCCGAAATATAGGTTTGCTTTACGAACTATTGGGCTGCATTTTGGGCCGAGCCCGGAATTTTATTTACAACCCAATCACATTTTTTTTAAAAGGGAATTCATACTAATTGTCTAAATTTTGGAAACTATTTAGGTAAATATCTATTCTATTCTATTCTTTACTTTAGGTAAATGTCTAATTCCATATTTGGGGGAGAGACATTAAATTCGTTTCCATTATGCTCCACCATAATTTTCTTTTTCTTTTTCTTTCTTTAATAATTTCAATAAAATAAAATTACTCCCTCCCTCATTTAAGGGTTACACCATGATTTTAGGGAAGGGAATATACTCATTTGACTGACAATCTCATTTTTAAATCAGTTTCATCATTTCCATTTTCTTGTCATTTATTTTCTGGTGTTTTTCATCTTTCTCTAATGAATTTTCTTCTTCAGTTTCTCCTTATTTGATTTTTTCTTTGTTCTTCTCTAAGTTGCTCTGTTTCTTTCTCTTTTTTCTTCGGTTCGTCTTTTTCGAAGAGATTGTTACCGAGAATGGCTTCTTCGAGTTTGGATTTAAACTCAATCAAAACTTTTCTTTCAATCTCCTTCTGATCTAAGAGATGATTGCTTTCTTCCTTGTAAGAAGAGCTTTTTCCATGGCGATCGGCTTCAAAATTTCATCATTTACACTTTTCATGGCGATTTTTTCTTCTTCTTCAACAACAATCATCTTCAGCTCTTTTGCAACCTCCACAGCCGCCATTGAACAGCTTCAACCTTGACAATTCAATCAATTTTTTTGTCTTCTGATTTTACAAAGTCAAGTACTATTGATTTATATTTTAGAATTCTTTAAGGGGTAAAGGGACAGAGTCGGTCAATGGTACATATTGGTACGTAAACATGAACAAAAGATGTTTAAATAGAAGACACATGTTTTGTTTTAAAGTCATGTACTCAACAATACCTAATAGTAGTGTGTAATCGTTTGTGCACCATGTAGTACCTTACGTTTTACTGTTATTTCGTGGCATAGGTATGACTCAAAACCAGACAACGTCATTAAATATATACATACTATGTAGGACTTTCAATGCAATGATCATTATGATGGGGTATGCAACAATATAATATTATTGCATTCATTATAATGGTGGGTACAAAAGAGTGCGTTCGGAGGTGAGGTGTCTACAACGTGAGTGCAAACGATTGCATGACACGACAACATTAATCGGAGAAGAGAGTCGCAATTGGTACGAGAGTCGAAAGAACCACTAGGGCTATTTTGTGCTGGGAGTCGAACGAACTTTTGGAAGATGTGGTGAATTCGCCTATTTTGTTACAAAAAACAAAAAATTCGTGGGATTTTAATTACAACGATCACGAAGCCAAAACATATAAAGGTGTGTACTAGCTTATTATTTCAATTTTAACCTTTCTATTCATACGCAAGTAGGTTAAGTACTAGAACGTACAGTTACGACTACAATTTGGTTGTGTATGGTTTCATTAAAAAAACCAATAAATTCAAAATTATTGTGTTTACTCATTATTAAAATTTTCATTTATTTTCTTTTTTTTAAAAAAAAAATCATTTGTTTTTCAACAAAAACAATTATATTAAATTTCAATTCTAATTTTTTGTCAAAAGATTTTAATTTCAAATTGTCACAAAATCTTAGAGTTTGTTAGATAAGTTGTTAGAGTATTGTTATTAATTTTAATAATTAATAAAAATAAGGGTAAGGTTACAATGGTAAAATATATTTTCTGTAATTAATAAATTTAATTCAAAAATAGAAAATAGACATAAACTTTAATAGTAAAAAAAAAATAGACATTTTCTTAATTTGTTTATCAAAGTAGACATTCCCCTAGTTTTCCCTTTTTAAAATAATAATAATAATAATACAATACACTTGAATCATGTCCCTTCTTTCAAATCGGTCGAGATGTTAAATATAGGACGTTGAATGAAAATTTGACTTCATTAATGATGAAGTCAATTAAAATAGTTAGCAATTTTTTTTTTTTTTTGAGATTACAACAATTAGGGGGGAGAATCTCGAACCTAAAACTTCAATGTTATTAGGTATACATCGATGTCACTTGAGCTACTGCTCTATCGACAAAATAGTCAGCATTTAGACATATACACACATATAGTATTTTTTTTTTGTTTAACATTCTAATAAAAGTGGTTTTTTTTTAAAGTTTATTAATATATGTATGTATATAACAAAAATAAAACAAAGCAAAGGTGTGTGAATTACATAAGTTTTTTTTTTATTACATAAGTCTACATTTATAAAAAATTTACTATAAATAGGATTGTCTTTTCTAAGAGGAAAATAAAACTCAAACACGAACAAATTCACTAACTTTGTCCTTTTTGCTCGTACATTTGTATTGTTTCTATAGTAATTTTTTTCTAATAACCATGATTGTTGTTTTTTCTAAATTGTATTTGAACTGCATTTTATGTGTGGACAAAAGTATATGCAATTAAGCATCTCATGGATATGATTTGTAAAACATGTTTTATTTTTCTTAATTTGTCTTTAAGAGAAATACTTGTCTTTGAATTAAATGTATATATTAGCACCATTTTATACTATACAATATACAAAAATTTTATTTGAACTACTAAAAAGAAAAAATATTTTGTGACACAAAATGATGCCACTTATACACTAAGTATTAGAATTTGTCTGATAAGAATAAAAGTATTTCTTTTGCCTTAATATATTTGTTTGTTAGAAATTTTTTTTAGTTCTACAATAGTTAAGATAGGAAATTCAAATACTCTCAACTATTGTTTTTTTGTATAAAGTCGGGGAAGGGGGACCAACAAACCTTACATAGAGGGTACAACTACTCTTAAATAATATGAGAGTCAAATACTGATTTTCGGGCTCAAACTCGTGACCGTAGAGTTGAAATAGATTAACACCAGACAAGACAACCAATTGCACCACTCACCCTCAGTTTTTTTAATTTATTTAGTTATATAACTATTTACTTATTTATAAATTTGATTATTTATTCCATAAAAAAAATTATTCCGATGAAGGTTATCTGTTATGAATTCAAATCTTTGTCAACAACCACTTGTCAAAAGACATCCGTAAAATTAAGACAAGAAATAATTTCGCCCTTTGTTTGATTTGGAAAGGGAATCTACAAAAAAATATATAATTTAAAATTTTTTTTAAAAAAAAAAAAAAAAAAAAAAACTTGTGAAGTTAGGTTAGATGTACAAACTCGACGTTGAATATATCTTTTTAAAATTTAAACATTGCAAAAAAAAAAAAAAAAAAAAAAAAAAACTTAATGCATATGTATTGAACTTCAGTAATGTTGTGATAGATATATGTTTTGTATTTAATAAATGCATATGAGAATGTTTTTACTTATGATTAGGTAGGAATTGGTACACTTGTTCGAGTTTAAGGTGGGATGGTTATTCTCAAAATAATAATAATAATGATAAATAAGGTCGGGGATGGTTGTGAAATAGAGTTTCATATGATGTATGATTTAGTTTTTTTTTTCCTTTGAATTAATTAATGATGTATAATTTAGTAATCATAAGAAATTCTCAAAATCACATGTTTTTTTTTAATTATATATAATTACAATAATGATATCAAAGAGAATAAATTCAAGGTAAAAATTGATATTATTGTTTTTTATCCCCGAAGTAAGTTATTCTCAATTTACTGCATCTCCATCTCATAAATTTGTATTTGGTATTTTTTTTTTTTTGAGTACTTGTATTTGGTATTTAATAGTAAGTCCTTTTTTAAAGGGTGCCTCATTTTATGGGAATTTGCACTGTATAACAATTTTTTTACCATAGTTTACAATTATAACACATTTTTAAAAATAATTCTTTTATAGCAAATTCTGCCATTTAAAAAAAAAATTATTTACCTTTTTGATAGAAGACTTTGATAGTATCTATCATTCTCTAGTGATGGAAGTCTATCGATTTTATCAGTGATTGATTCTATCGACTCTTATTGATAGACTCTTGATAGAATCTGATGGAAGTCTATCAATTTACTTTATTTATTAGTAATTGATAGTATCTATCAATATGAAGTCTATCAATTTACAATTTTTGCTATATGTGCAAATATTTTCATTATTGTGTTATTCATGTAATATTTTATCCATTTTGTAATATACATGCAAAAGCCCTTCATTTTATTTCTTTTTTAAGTGGGTATTTAATATTGTTTTTTTTTTTTGAAAGCGGGTATTTAATATTGTTAGTAAATGCTTGCTAATAAAAGAAATTTAATTACTAAAAGGATAGATGCGTTCATTTACTTGATTAGTTGCAATCTAATTTAACATTAATTACGTCGAAACCAACTAATCAAGCAATAATTAATATACACCTAGGTGAAATTTTGATGAGTGAGTATAACTGAATTGCAAACTATTTTACAATATTTTATGACAATAAATTTTGACGAAAGACTCAGCATTCACCTACTATGGTTTGTATTTATCATAATTTTAATATAAATTAACTTTTCTATTCGAACATTTTTTTTTATACATCAATGTCGAAAGAAGGAAATTCGAACTTATAATCTAATGGTTATTAAGTTATATACCAGTAGAGCTATACTCTTGCTGGTGTTCGGTTCAAATTTTACTCTCGATGAATTTAGAAATATGGTACATTAAGAAAAGGGAAATCATACAATATATTTAAATTCTATAAAATATATAACAATTTGTCTACTTTATTCTTAAGTTTAATTAAGTGTCTAATTCCATTTTTGTATGCGAGAGAGATATTTTTCATTGCCATTCTACCCACCATTATTTTGTTTATTTTAAATACTTTTCAAAATAAAAAGCTTTTAATTTCTCATTGGGGATACACCACGATTCTAGGGAATAAAATACTACATTTCCACCAACTAAATTATCTATCTTTAGGTTTAGATATTTCTCAATTCACTTTATTAATTAAAAAAAAACAACTTTAAACCAACATCCAACGATTCCCCCAAAAAAGCTATCTTAGAGTAAATTAATAAGAAAAAAAAGTTCAGGAACTAGCTGGTTTTGAAGAATATTCCCGGGTGAATCGGCAAGTGTGTTCTTGGACGAACGTGGGAGTTGCAGTAATATTCACACCAGTAAAAGACAACTCACGTGGAAATTACGTCTGTAGTTGTTGTATTCGATGAGGCTTGGAGCGCGACAAACGTGTATTCAAATTACAGAAGATATCCATTGATGTTGTTCATAGATCTACAATATCACAACTTATGGATTATGTGTCGGAAACAATCGGGCACGATGAAACATCGAAGCTTTATAGCTTAGCTCTTTACAAGGACGACATTGAAAAAAACATGTTGATACCACTTACTGAGGAAAGAGATGTTCAATGGATGCACAATAATAGTCGATGTTGGTCATTTGTGGGTAATTAGAAAATTTATCGATTCACAAACATGTCCAGTCGATGTTGTTCGGAACGACCACATGCAAGCCTCCCGCATAATAGTACGTGGCTTTCCAGAACCATTAATGAACTCCACCAAGAAGAAATATATCACATCGGGAGACGTGATTACGCATGCCAAGAAGAATCATGGGGTCAATATAAGTTTAGAAGACACTTGAACGCGTGAATGTGAGACCCGAAGATTCGTATGCATTTCTAGCCAAATTTTCTGCCAACCTGATTGAAAAAAAATCCAGGTATGATGATATACTCAGCTTGTTGCATTTAATTATGATGGGTGGGGTATGCAATAGTAAAATATTATTGCATTCATTATAATGACACTACACAATGGTACCTAATAGTAGCACGCAATAGTAAAAAAAAGCAAAGATTAGATATCGGTTAGGTTTTAATTGCAAGGATCATGAAGTTAAACGGGTGAAGGTGTGAACTAGCCTATCTTTTAAATTTTAGTTGTTCTGCTCATGCGCAAGTACGGTTAAGTAATTTAACGTACATGTACAACTACCATTTGGTTGCTTATCATTTCATTCAAAAACCAATAAATTCAATTTTTTCATGCATACTCAATATTAAATAATATTATTAAGTTTCAACAATATTTTTCATTTTTTGAAATCACAAATTTTAACGACAATTTGGATTTTAGATTTTTTGTCAACTAAGTTTAATTTTAAATCTTTGAGTTTGTTACATAAGTTAGAATATTATTATTCTTTTTTATTAATTAATAAAAATAAAGGTAGGGATATAATGGTAAAATATATTTTCTATATTTAATAAATTTAATTTTAAAAAAAAGAGTAGACACAGACTTTAATCCTAAAAAAAAGTAGACACTTAATTAATTTTTTAGACGTAGATATTTCCCAAGTTTTCCCTAAAAAAAACTGGGTTGGGTTGTCTATTAATGGGTTGTTTAGGCCCAATGTTGGTGGCCAGTTCCTCTCTCATTTAGCTTCAACCCAATTCATCTTGGTGGTCCATATAGTCAAGTGTTGTATTTTTTGTAGCTGTTAGGGTTTTTTGAGACTTTCAATAGACTTCAATTGTATGTCATTATTGTTCATGGATTAGTATTATATATTATTGACAATAAAAGAATGTAATCTATCTTTCTTATATATTACTATGAAGTCTAAATTCTTTTCAATGTGCGATCTTAATAATTTTTTTGTTTGAATTCTACTCTTTTTTTTTTTTGTTTTTTTCATTGCTTTCTAAATTATTAGTAATAGGTTTTTAGAAGCTTAAATGATTCTAGTGAGAAAATAAAGGGGGATGAGGCGAATACAGAATAGTATATCAATTTGAAATTTAGAAAATCAATAAAGATATTTGATGATTAAAGGACAAGCGAAAGAGTATCATAAAAAATTTAAGTTAAAAATAAAATATAAAAAATACATCATTATGAAATTAAAATAAATAATAATAATAATAATACAAAATAAAAAAATAAAAACGGGGAGAAAATTTAAAAATCGACAAGGGATCATGCGAGTATGTCCGAGGAGTGTGGCTGCCCCCTAAAAAATTATTATAAAAATATATATATGGTTACAGTTACAAATTTAGTTAATGTCCATTTAGTATTTGAGTTTGAAAAAGTCTCTAATATTAACTTGATTAAATACCATTTAGATCCCTCAACTATTATCAAAGTTTTATTTTGATCCCTCAATTATTATTAAAATTCAATTTTGATCTCTAAACTTTCAAAAGTTCAAAATTGGTCCCTAAACTTTGTAGAAAACTTAAAAATAGTCTCTCATTTCAAGTTTTTCTAATTTGTTAACTGATAATGTGTCAAATAAGAAACAATAAAAAAATGATAAATAGATTTTATCTCAACTATCAAGAAACCAAAATGATATTTTAACCCGTAAACTTTTGTATAAAAGCAAACTCAATGAAACAGTAATTGATATTGTTCAAATTTCTAACACTTAAATATCATTAAAATTATATTTAAGTCATATTAGGTCATAAATTTAATGTTCATCGATATAGTCTAATATGAATTATATATTTTTTTTTTAACTCTTCAAAATAAAAATATATATATTTATAAATAAAATAAATATTTATCTATCAAATTATTGAATTAAAAAAAAAAACTTCTAAAATTTAATTTATTATAGATCTTTAACTTTTAAAGTATGTAAGTTTTTAAAATTCAATTTTGTTTCCGTAGGCCGTGAATTTTTCAATTTCAGGTTTAGTACCTCCTGAACATATGTAATAACTTTATTGATTTTTTTTAGTACATATTCGGAGAGGAACAAATATCGATTCTCGACATAGAACTTGTGACGCTGGTGTTGAATTAGTTTACAACAAAAAAATGAAATTATTACACGAATATATTGCATATGGTATATTTAATAACTTTTTAATTCATTGTGTTTTCTGTTTTAGCCACGAATATATTACATATGGAAAAATAACAATATTCTCTAATTCTTGTTTGAGCTATCTACTTTGTTTATCTGGGTATTGAATAGTGATCACTTGTGTAATCACTATTCATCTTCTTGTGTTCTTGTGTCATTTGTTTATTTTTCCATTTTAATTAGATGTGAGTTATGAGGTTTAATGAGTGAGAAAGTTGAAAAGAAAACAATCTTGTGAAATTTGTTGATGTTCTTAATGTTCATCATAATCAAATAAATCAAAAGCTTTGTTGCATTTTATATGAAGTTTATTTTTTTATATAGTGGAGACATTGAGATTTTACATCAAATAGTTTATGAAATTCTTTTTTTAAAGTAAGCAAAATAAAGTGATAACACAATGTTAAAATCTCAACTTTTTCCTTGTTATTATTAGTTTTTTTTAGCACAGATTGGAGAGAGAGATTAACACATACTTATGAGAGCTAAATATCGATTCTAGTATCAAATTCATAATCGTGGTGTTGAACTGAATAACTACCCAATAATAAAATTGCTAACACTCTTAATGTTACCATTGTTTTTACATAATATATTTAAATTTGATATATATTTTAACGAATCTGGAATTGAGTTATATTTATAGTGTTTCTCAAAAAAAAAAAGTTATGTTTAGAGTAATGATCTTAATTAGATGAGATGAGTAACGGTTAAAACGTTGGCTATCAAACCATGACCACAGTTCGATCTCGAGAATGGATAATTAGTTCTCTTTGAGAGTAGTAGTACTATTTTTATAGAGTTTGTAGTCTCCCTCTTCCAACTTGTAAAAAAAAAAAATCACTCATTCAACCAAAAAAAAAACCATTTAAAAGGAGAGATAGAAATGGCGGTTTATCCAAAATTTATTTATGTATTTGATTTTCTGAAGAACAAAAAAAAACGATCACGGTTCAATACGAAGCGGGTTAAAGTGATAAATAGATTTTAGGCCCGGTTTAAAGTGATACATAGTTGTTGCATTTGAGCCCTATCGCCGCCTGATCCGTCAACGTCCAATTACTACGTTTTCACCACTTTTTAATTAATAATAATAAATAACACTTATTTCAAAATCCAGTAAACTGTGGGCTCGGACATGTGTCCGTGCATAAACGTTATCACAACAATATTTTTTTTTAAAAAAAAGAATAATAATTTTAATGATATTATGTAAAATCTTTTAATCAAGAAATTATTAGTTTTGTTTAAAAAAAAATAAAAAAAGAAATTATTTCTTCCCAGATATTATCGAATAAGAAAATATAGAAGGTTTATGCTTAAAGAAGCTTTAAAAAATGAATTGTCTTTATAATACTTCTCATAGCTAGATTTAGCAAAATATTATAAGTGAATTTATCTTATATCGAAGAGATGTAAGGTAATGATGTGTTTCAAGCGCTATAAAATAAACATGAATTTCAAAACATCACATTAGAAACACTTTAAATTTAATAGATTAATTCTAGTTAAATTTCTTTTATATACTCTTGCGGAGAGTATGAATTTAATATATTAATTCTAGTTAAATTTCTTTTATATACTCTTGCGGAGAGTATGACAAAGATTGAAAGTAGTTAATTTGGGAATTTTTTTTAAAAAAAAAACTAAAAGTTAATATGAGGATAAACAAGGACACAATTAGATTTATAGGAAATGTATTTTCTTCAAATACTTATACAAAAATAAGACTGCTAATAATATTTACTTGGCCATGTACGTGATTTTTTCTTAAAAGCGACTATCTATGCTAATACTTCTTTATTTATTCCCTGCACAAAATTAATTTCACATTTCCAATTGTGAAGACACTTATTCATCTCTATCCCTAATCCTATGGAAAATAATAGCTCTATTCTTATTAATTTGAGAAAGTAGATATTATTTATTGAATTAATACTTGGATCTTAGGACTTAAGTCTTTCTTATCTTCTTCTAAATGATACATTTATGATCGCGCTTTATTTATTTATTTCTATTTTTCTTTTTAAATTTTCTTAAACCCAAGAGAAAGGAAAATTTTGAGATCATACATATGGGACTCCAAGTATTACTCAAACTTATAATTCATTTAACCTTTAGACCCTAAACTCCAAAAGTTAAATTTGTACTTTTGACATTTTTAGACAATTGTTTTGAAATAGAAATCGAGTCCTAAAAAAATCTGCTCGATTTTTGTTTAGGTCCTTAAAAAAAATATAATTCACGTAACACTAGGGGGTTGTTTGGATGAAGATTTGTATGAGTGGCTAGAATGAGGAGTTATTTTGAGTGATTAAAAATTAAGATTTGTATAATAGTTTGTTTGAATAGAATTTTTTGTGGAGGAGTTACATGCAATAACTCATTTAGATGAAAATTTTGATGGAAGAGTTGCATGAAAAAACTTGTTTGGATAAAGATTTTGGAAGAGTAATTGTATGTTTTTTTTTTGAGACAGAGTAATTGTATGTTGAATGATTTAAAAATGAAGGATTAATTTAAAATGAATAATTTGTGTGGTTAAAAATGAATGATTGTTTTAAGTGGGTACATTTGAATGAAATTTTTCGAAGAGTAAGTGTAAGTTGAAAATCGCCTAACGAACCCCTCCTATGGGTTATTTATTTCCAAGACACGAGGTTAGAAAAACACATACAATATTGTAATTAAAAACTCCAAAAGTTTGCAATTCAATTTGTCCTATTTATCAGCCACATTCTCTTTGTCTAAAAACGAAAAAAGAAAGTTTTCCATTATTCTCCCTTGATTCCTGATTTATAATACAGTTTAAATAAAAGTATAACATTTTTTTCAAAAAAAGAAGTCAATAAATTCCATTCAGGTTTGCTTTTACATATATACTATGGAGCTGGTCGCAAAGGGTTGTATTTATATATTTTGTATCATAAATTTGCAAACCAGAAGATTTAGATCGGAAAATAGTAATAATAATTAAAAAAGAAAAAAAAGTTCAAAATTTGTTTCAGTATATTATTATAAAATAAGTATTCACATTTAATTAATACTGTAAGTATTCAATGTAATACAACCACCATGGAATTAGCTAAATTAGATATTGCTATTCGAATATAAGAAGATGGGTTCGTTAGTGCTAATGCTAGATTAATTAGTTCTTAATTTGTATTTTTAGTTTTAATTATTTTTTGTGACAACAATATGACTTAATTATTGTCATTCATATAACTTTCATGACTAAGATATGGACTCTCTATGTGTTGGATCCAACATGTCATCCTCATAAGTCATGAGGAGAGTTATAATTCCACAACTCGTAACCTATCTCAAGGAACTTAATTAATCATTTTGATTCTACAATAAGTAGAATTTTCATATATTCTTTTTAACTCTATTAATAATTGTTCTCTCACCTATTAAAAGTTGTTTGTTTCATTTCCTTTTCTTAGCAATTAGTTCCTCATCCTACTATTGTATTCACTCTAACATGCAATGCCCCAAGTAGAATTTAATATATACATCTAACGACTCGAAGATATACTAAAAAAAAAAAAGTACAACACCACAATAAAATTGACAAATTAATGCAGGGATGGCCTGGTGGGGTTTGTTGGGATTGGGTTTAGCAATACTTTTGATGTGTGGGTGGAATCTTATGTTTTAGAAGTCATTTCTATCTTGAAGGACTCTTACAAATTTTTAAAATTTAATATTATAGACCTTAGCATGTTTCTACCAAAATTTGCGGAGTATTTTTGTCTAAATGTGGGTTGGATCAATTGATTAGTGGTGTATTCTTAAGAGAAGAGTGTTCAGGAATCCCATATTAGAAATACGGAAATCTCATAACAATCTTTATATATAAGAGGTATGAGTTAATCTTTTTTTTTTATTAATTGGTTTTGAGCTTGCAATCTCATATTATTTAATATGGCATATCCGAATAGATATTCGGTCAAAAAATAAAGTTAAAGTGGTATATCCAAAGTAATTAAACAATTAAAGTTGTCCAACACGACACCGGTGTGAGCACACCTAGCTAACGACTTGGGCATGTGATCAAAATCTAACATCAACCAAAACTTCAAACTTCTTAACCAAACAAGACGTTTTGACCGTTTGAAATGGTAGAAGAGAAAGAAAACAAAACATCATAGAATAAAGTATATATAAAAAAAACACCATCTTGGAAGGTGGGGAGATTTGAACCTATGATCTCAAGATCTCTAATGTTGCTGAGCTATTTTTCTTGTTGACAATGATGGCATCTCCTCCAAATGCTCTACGGTGATCTAACATTTGAGAAAAGTAGCCCAATTTGAATAACATTTTTTCTAATTTTTTTAAAAACCATTTTATTTATTATTATTATTATTATTTGGTTTTCTTAGGTGAAACAAATTTTCAGAAAAAACAAACAATAACAACTTTAAAAATTAAATTGGACTCGACTTATAATCCAAGTCGGGACCAAACATAAAAAGAAAAGTTAAGGATAAAAAAAAGTCTAACAAAAAAAAATTATTGTACAATGATCTTAACAAACAAGAAGTAATAAAACTTTAAGAAAACAAATCTAAAAGCTATCTTAAACACTTTTACAGTAGAATTTTGAAAATTTTTATGGAATAATCCGTCCATCATAAATTCCACTAAGGTATATGACTCCACCAAAGTAACTGGAAAAAAGATCGACTTGACTTTTTCCACGAGAACAACTTGTAAAGACTTTCATAAGAATATTCTTTATCCACCAACTCATCCTCTGAAGGTATCAACAATTTCCAAATTGTCGGCGACAAACTCAATAAAACAAACAAAAACGTAAGTAACTTCAGAATTAACAAGATGGAAATATTAAAAAAACCATATATACCTAAAAAGTGTAACCACTTTCTTGAGTATAAAGAATGTCCAAGATTGAACTATCTCTAGCACATCCCAACTTAAGACAATTATGATGATCAACGTTTTTGGAACAAGATGCACCTACTATCTCATTCAAGAAATTTTCCCTTGAGAATGATTTCTTCACAACCACCTTTATAACCATAAAGTATTTCACATACTTGATCCGATTGTGTATCACCATCATTTTAGTATTTCCCGATGACAAAATATTCAAGTGCACACTTGAAACATCAATCCATTTGTTGCTCGAATGCTCTTATTTTTTTGGTTACGAAACAATAAAATGTGAATTCAATTGAATTATTTGTACTCTTATGAAAAATAAAACCTAAATTGCTCTTTCCAACATTTATGTGTCTTTTTATATCTAGGATTGTTTATATAAGTTTGTACATACCTCAATTAATGTCAAATGATCTATGTCTGATTCTACTATATTTTGATGTCAGCGAAAATAATAATTACTAAATAGGTGGTCATTGTGGATTAAACTATCATCTCTTAGCTCGTAAATCCTTACTGGTCAATAAGCCACTCATCCATAAAAGGTACAACATTTGTGTATTTGTCAAAGATCTATTTTAGAAATTAAAATTTTCAATTTTTAGTTCTTTCTTCTTCTCTTCTCCACTTTCTTGCTGTTATTTTCAATGGCGTTTCACAAAAAAAGTTGAGAAAAAAATGGCATTTTAAAAAGCTTTTTTTTTCAACTGCCCACATGATTGGTATGCAGCACAGCAGCCTAGTGCCTATGTGTGTGTGTGTTTTTGTACATTTCTTGCGCAAAACAAAGAACAGATAAAATCCCTTTCCATTTCTAATTTCAATCCCAAAAACCAAAACCCACATTCTCTTTCTTCGCCGTTGGAATTCACAAAACGACGCCCCCCATCTTTCATTGTCTCTATAATCTTCATGTGATTGTAATCCATAACAACAAAACTGGATAATGAAGCTTCTCCTTCTCATTTCTGTTCTTGCCCTTTTCTTCTCTTCCCCATTTGGCTCTGTTTTTGTGGTCGATTCTGCCCCTTTGCCTTCTCCATTTGTGGATTCCATGGCTTCTTCTTCTTCTTCTTCTCCAGGTGGGTTCTTAGTTTGCAGATCTCAATCTCTCTGATGGGTTCTATTTTCCATGAAATGTTAACTGTTCTTCTTATGTTTTCAGGAACTTCGCTGGGAATGGAGAGTCTTAGAACCGAAACCCACAAGAAAATGCCAATAGCCCTTATCGTTTCTGCTTCAATCTGCGCAGTCTTAGCAGTTTCACTGTTTCTGTGGATTTATTACAGAAGAAACTCATGGAACTTCCATAAACGAAACGCTCGGAGCTCAGGTAACTCACTTCGGAGCAAAATGATAGAATCTACCACTATTTTATTAAGAACTAAGATAATCTCTCGAGAGGATCTCTCAAAGAGCCCAAATACAAAGACAACAACTGTTTGAATGAATTGCTAAAGGCCTAACATATCCTATATATAGTAAACCTAGAAGATGACCTAATTTAGTAATAACTCTAATAAGGCCCATCAGCCCAATACAACTGAATTACAATTAAAGACTATTAAATATAATTAATAAATACTACTTTCATAATGTCTTGTTCCTCCTCGAGTAAACCTTCAGCGGGCCCGGGTTCGTATCAATACTTCCCCCCCAAAGAGCCACCTTGTCCTCAAGGTGAAAGTCAGAAACTGGAGCTCAAGATCCTCGGCGGCCTCCCATGTAGCCTCGCCTCGGGAGTGGACCCCTCCCATCGAATCAAAACTTGGCGCGAACCCCTTCGAGCGGGTCCTCCCGTATGCCCAACACAACCTTTAGGCAAACCACGACACACAAATCTTCCGTCACCATGGACGGCGTAGCCAGAACTAACACTGAAGAACCCACCGCCTTCCGCAGGACGGACACATGAAAAACCGGATGAATCTTCACTGATGGAGGCAACTCGAGTCGATATGCCACTGGCCCAACCCGTGCCAAAACACGATACGGACCAATAAATCGGGGTGCTAACTTGGGATGTTTAAACCGCGCTGTAGACGATTGTCGGTAAGGTCGGAGTTTAATATAAACCAAGTCATCAACAAAAGAAATCGAACATCGCGGCGATTGACATTCGCGCGATCCGACATAGATCAAGCAGTACGCGATAAATTAGCCTTCAAAGAATCCAACATTCGATCTCTTTCTAACATCAACGAGTCAATCGCCGCCACGGGACTAGCTCCAAATCATATCCCGAATCGAGGAGGGCGACCGTGAACGATCGCAAAGGCGCCATGCTCGTGGGACGAATGAAACGATGTGTTAAAACCGAATTCAGCCCAAGACAACCATTTATACCATGCCTTCGGTTGAGTCATCACAAAACATCGAGGTAGGACTCCAAAAAATGATTTACAACCTCGGTTTGGCCATCCGTTTGAGGATGGTATGTAGTGTAATCTTGCGCGAAGTTTCGTTCTCAAGCCTTAAACATTTCCTCCCACAGTAAGCTAGTGAAAATCTTATCCCGATCAGACACGATGCTTTTCGGTATCCCATGTAAGCGCACCACCTCCTTTATAAAAACCTGAGACACGGATAAGGAAGTGAAGGGGTGGCGTAGGGGAATGAAATGCGCATATTTAGACAATCACAACCACGACTAAAATAGTGTCAAACCCCTCCGAACGCGGCAAACCCTCAACAAAGTCCATGGAGATGTCCTCCCAAATTTGTTCGGGAATCGGTAATGGCTGTAATAATCCTGCTGGAGATAATGACAGGTGTTTGGCCTGCACACAGATCGAACATTCCGCCACAAAGGCGCGAACACGAGCCTTCATCCCTTGCCAATAAACTTCCTTAGCAAGACGCTGATATGTTTTTAAGACTCCGAAATGTCCACCGACAGCCCCCCCATGGAATTCTAGCAATAATAGAGGATCGTTGGTGACGTCGGGCAGAATAACACCAATCTGCCCTGGTAAAGCAAAACATCGCCCACCACCGAATACCCTCGTGGACCTCCTCACCGCTTTCAGAGCGTAAAAATAGGCGATAATTTGGCATCCTCTTTAATGGCTGCGTAAACACAAATTGTGTTAACCCCGCCACGACATCGAGCATTCCCAACTCACCCGATAGAGGCATCGGGGAAAGAGCATCACCGCTCGATTCTCAAGACCCTTCTTGTACTCAATGCTTTGAAATCATACCCCATAAGCTTAGCGATCCATCGCCGATAATCACCATCCACCACCCGCGCTCTAGTAAAAATTTAAGACTTTTCGGTCCGTGCGCACAATAAAATGGTGTCCCAATAAGTACGCCTCCATCGAACGGCGAACACGATAGCCATTAACTCCCGCTCATAGACAGTCAACGCGATGAGTGATCGGCAAAGCCCTACTAAAATATGCCACCTGGTTGGCCTTGCGCATTAACACCGCACTCCACTCCATTCCTCAAGCGCCGGTTTCGACCACAAATCCCGGTGAAATCCGTGTCGGAGGATCGAACATCGCCATGGCATGTTTCATTCTCGAAGCGATCCTCGCAGCTAGCCCCACTCAAATTTCCCTTCTTCAAGAATCGTGTTAAGGGAAAAGCCATCGATCCATAGTTAGCTACGAATCGCGGTAGTATCCCGTGAGACCTAGGAATCCCTTAATTCTTTAATATTCCCGGGACTCGGCCATCCCACCATTGCTTCAATCTTTGCCGGGTCCGCAGACACGCCTTCAAAGAGATATGAAATGCCCCAAGTACTGAGCACGGCGCAACCTAAACCGGCATTTCTTGGCGTTGGCCACAAACGCATGTTCAATCAAAATCCAAAACCCGAGCTGTGCTCCTATGCTCCCTAATGGTCATCAGTAAATGAGAATGTCATCAAAGAAAACCAACACAAACTTACGCAGATACGGGCGCAAAATGTCGTTCATAATAGACTGGAAGGTGGCTGGAGCATTTCTCAATCCGAAAGGCATGACAACGAACTCATAATGGCCCTCATGGGTTCTGAACGCTGTTTTGTGCACATCCGTAGGATTAACGCGAATCTGGTGGTAACCGGCCTTCAAATCAATTTTGGAAAAAATCGTCGCTCCATGAAGTTCATCCAGAAGCTCATCCACCAAGGGAATGGGATACTTATCTGGTACGGTGACATGATTCAGAGCCCTGTAATCAACACAAAATCGCCAACTACCATCCTTCTTCCTTACCAAAGAAGATCGACTCGAAAATGCGCTCGTGCTAGGGCGGATTATCCCTGCCAGTAACATTTCTCGCACCAATTTTTCAATCTCATTTTTCTGGTATTGCGGATATCGATACGGACGCACATTCACGGAATCCGTTCCCGCCATCAATTCGATGGAGTGATCCTCGTTCCTCGGTGGTGGTAATCTCGCCAATGACTCAAACACGGGTGAGCACGAATTAATTAAGGAGTGCAGTTCACGGGTACCGAAAGTTAAGTCGGGAAGGTTTTTCGTCCCAACAAACAGCCTCAAGACTGCGTGGTCTCAACCATATTCAACTCCACTAATAAGCCCCGGTCCTCGGGTCGTAAGGATTTCATCATAGATTTCAACGACACTGCGCGCTTAACCAGCGTGGATCCCCTGTAATTCGGCTTCCCATGAGCCCAATACAAATCGTGATCTGCAAGGAGCGGAAATTGAATTCAATCTTCCCAAGGTCTCAACCAAGCTACCCCTAGGATCACATCAAGACTTCCGAGGGGTAAAGGAAGGAAATCGTTAACTACTTTAAGCTCGCTAAATGGAGTTCCACATTTTTGCAAAATCCTCGCCGCTCTTACCGACTTGCCTGCTCTCAAAGATAATACCATAATCATGCGATGGTTCCACCGAGATTCAAATTTTAGCCACGATCACATCGGATATAAAGTTATGGGTGGCTCCACCGTCGATAAGAACCACTACACCAAGACCTTGAATAGATCCTGTGACTTTCAACGTTTTTGGTGAACTCAACCCCGCCATCGAAGTTTAATGACAGTACCGCTAAGTCCCTCACATCCTCCGTGTCACCGATATCCCCTCATTGTCATTTGCCAAACTGCCTCTCTTGGTAATTCCATCCTCTACAACGCGCGATCTCTAGAGCCCAAGCTCCTTCTTCTTACAGCGGTGCCTCGCTCAAATTTCTCATCACAACGAAAACACAATCCTTTATCTTTACGGATCCGAATCTCACTATCCGACAAGCGTTTATAGGGTAATGTGGACGGTGTACTTGTGGTCATCGGCCTACCGGGAAGTTAGGGCTATAGTTCTCGATTGGTATTTTCGCCGCCCCTCGTGCTCGTAGCCCCGATTCCTATCGCCGCTAGTAGATGGCTTAACTGGCCAAGAAGATCCTACCCTTTACTTGAGCTCGAAAAACAAGGTCATCCTCAATCACCGAGCCATGAACTTCTTATCCCGAATACCCACGGGTCGCAGCCTTCCTCATCTCACTTCGATTTCTTCCTTCAATCCACTTTCCCATTTTCCTCCAACGCACTTCGCACTAATATCGCTGTATGCCCTTAGCATACTTCTCAAACAGCGCCTATACTCTTTCACAGCTCCCACCGTTGTAAACTCATAAGATTTGCATATTTGTTGTCATTGATCGTAGTTTGGAAGCGGTGCAACAACAATTCTCGAAACTCCTCCCACGGCAATCGAGCACGGTCCTCCCATCATCAGTAACCATTCTAGTGCCTCTCCTTCCATACACAAAGTCGCGGCATCCACTCTTTTCGTGCCCCCGCCACCGATTCACCTGTAAATACCTTTCGACGCGCAAGATAACCATCCGTCCGGATCCTCATCCGTTAGACCCTTGAACACCGGCATTTCCAACTTTCGTAACCTCCGATCAAACATTGGCCCATCCTACCGCCTATCCTGGCCCGCCCCTTTCAAATTGATCCCGCCTATCTCCCCAATCCTCGCACTCACGGCCTCGCCGCCATGGATTTCGCCCCGATTGTTCCAACCGTCATGCGCATTCGGCCTCAGAGCCGTTGCGCACCCTCCGTGCCTCGGGAACCCGTTTCTCCGGTCAAACCCGTCGACCCGGCGACCTGTTCCGGCCCGGCTGTTCGGCCAGTTCGACTCCCGACAGACTCGGTCCCCCACGTCCGACCCGGCCCACCTCCGGACTGCTCACCTCGCCCGGCCGCGCGCCGCGCGCCCGCCCGCCTGCCCCACTCCACCGATATCGTTTCCGCGCCGCACGCGCGCGACCCGCTCGCGCCGCCGCGGCCTCGCCCGACATCGCCCTCACCCGCGCTGCGCGCGCGCGCCCGCCGCCGCCCCGGCCCGACTCCACCCACTCGAGCATCGCCTCAGCCCAGACCGCACCGCGCGCGCCCGCCTCGCGCCGGCCCGACATCGCCGCTGCTGCGCGCGTACAGACCCGCGCGCGCGCCGCCTCGTCTCGGCTCGGTCTCGCCCGCACCGACACCGCCCCGCACGCGCCCGCATGCTCCTACCGCGCTCCGCCGCGCCGCCCTGTTTCCTCGCATTCGACTGCGCCGCCCCGCCCGATGTCGTCCCCTGTTTCTCCAGATTCTCCTCCGTAGTAGCAAAGAATCGCGCCTGCACTCTCCCTCCGTCCCTCGGTCATTAATCCCTTCCTTTGTCACCGAATCGATTCCATTATTAGTTCTAAATTCCGGGTTATCGACTCAAACTTTAGATCCTGGGAATCTATCTTTTTTCCCAACCGCTCCTCCATTGCTTCCATCTTCCCATTAGTTTCTTGCAACTTCCTCGCCAAGTCGGCCACTCCTTCTTCACATTCTTGTATCCTCGGATTCCATCTTCGTAGTAACCATTCCTGATCGGTAAATGGCTCTGATACCAAAATGATAGAATCTACCACTATTTTATTAAGAACTAAGATAATCTCTCGAGAGGATCTCTCAAAGAGCCCAAATACAAAGACAACAACTGTTTGAATGAATTGCTAAAGGCCTAACATATCCTATATATAGTAAACCTAGAAGATGACCTAATTTAGTAATAACTCTAATAAGGCCCATCAGCCCAATACAACTGAATTACAATTAAAGACTATTAAATATAATTAATAAATACTACTTTCATAATGTCTTGTTCCTCCTCGAGTAAACCTTCAGCGGGCCCGGGTTCGTATCACAAAACCCATTTCGTATTCTTTTCAGTAATCTGCCATTTTTGTTGGATTTGATTCCTCGAGCTTAACATCGAAATCTTCCGGTTGGGTTTTCTTGTTTGTTGTTTGAATTTGGATTTGAAGATGCTGAGAAGGGTTTTGTTGGGTTAGCTCCAATTTTGCGCAAATTCAGCTCAAAAAACCTTGTGGGTAACAATAAATTATCTGTTCCACTCATTGATTACGAAGTTCTGGAAAAAGCCACCAACATTTTCGAGGAAAGTAACATTCTGGGCGAGGGTGGATTTGGAAGAGTTTACAAAGCTCGATTAGAAGATAGTTTGTATGTTGCTGTGAAGAAACTAGAATGTAGCGACAAGGATTCAGAGAAAGAATTCGAGGTTCTGCAATTCATCTTGTTCTTATATCCATCAATTCATAACAAAACTGAACTCCATAACTTGAAATTTGCAGAATGAAGTTGATTTACTGAGCAAAATCCATCACTCAAACATTATCCAGCTACTGGGTTACACCATCCATGAGCAATCAAGGCTTCTTGTGTATGAATTAATGGATAATGGATCTCTGGAAGCACTTTTACACGGTAAAAAACCAAATCAAAGGCTCTTAATTACTTTTTTGTGGTTTATTAATTGGGTTTATGAATATGATTATGGCCTACTTGTTTATAGGGCCTTCACATGGAGAAGCATTAACATGGCACATGCGCATGAAGATTGCTCTTGATACAGCTAGGTGAGTTTGTTTTGTGTTCTTTAGAATAGCTTAGCCCATAAATCGGATGTGTTAACAATCACAAGATCTGTGGTTTGCTCTTATCACTCGTATCATTAAAAAACACCAGATCTCTTCTTATGGGATTTGAACTTGTTGTGTTTCTGACATTTGAAAACTGTTGACCAGAGGATTAGAGTATCTGCATGAGCACTGCAAGCCAGCAGTAATACATAGAGATCTGAAATCCTCCAATATTCTTTTAGATGCAAAGTTTAATGCCAAGGTAAAATAATGGGGCATCATTTAACGTTTGGAAATGTCCAATTCACAGCTTTTTATTTATTTATAAGAAACAGGCAGGCATCTAGGCCCTCAATTATTGAAAAGAAGAATAAATGGAAGAGAGAGCTGAAACTCAGATTTTTTTTTTTTTTTATTTGTGGACTCAGATTTGTGATTTTGGCCTATCTGTAATCGTTGGAGCACAAACAAAGAACGATGTGAAGATTTCTGGGACAATGGGTTATGTTGCTCCAGAATATCTTTTAGATGGTATGTCAAATTCAGCATTTAATTTGATGAAAATTGCATAACATTTTTTCAAGTTTATTTCCATGGTGCTCATAATTTGATTAATCTTTGGCCTTACCAAAGATATGTAACAAAAGGAAAATACGGATTCAGGTTTGAATCTCTCATTCCCATTTGTGGTTGAACTAACAAAACTTTTTGAAAAGGCATTTATCTTTTCAACGCTAAAACATTTTAGTTACGTCCTAGGTTGTCTTTGTCCTCACACCATTGATAGTATACTAATAAGTCTTTTCAATTGTTTGCTACATTAGACAGTCAGATAAAGTAATCTAATGACCGTGTTTTATAATTGCTATTAGAAGCATAATTTAATGTTAAAAAACGTAATTGGGTGCTAAATTAATAAAATCAAGTTTAAGATGATTTTCCCTCTGGTTTGTGAAATGATGTATTGGATAATAATGGGGCATTAAGTTAGACACCTGGTTTTAAAAAGCCAGGTCTAATTTAGCTGTTAGTCTTTTTTATCTGAACTGTTAAAAGGGTCTTATCATGTTTCAATTTGCTTAACCTTTTATCTCTAAAACCCAAAACTCATTGGTATTAGATCTCAAGTGCTAGGTGGAGGCCACATCTCAAAAAGATTCAAGTATTGTTTCTCTTTTTAGAAAATAAAGGAGATATAATTACAATAGTGGGCCATTCTATCTGTCTTGGAGTCTAGTCTCATTTGTATAAAGGGTCAGCAGCATCCAACCAAAAGAAATAGACAAGAAAACATTAAGAGAAATAAAAAAGATGAAGTGGTAGAGCACTCTGACGCTCTAGCCTCAGACATCAAATTGAGGGAGAAAAATAATGGTTAGTTTCTCCTTATTTAAGCCACCGACATTTATTATCCGAATAATGAACATGAATCACGATTCATCTCAATCTCCTTTAAACATTATTGTACCGTCCGATAATCCATCCTGAACAAATTGTTGTCCTCTAAACATTATTTACACCTCAAACGTAGATAATAATTACTTTTCTAACTATTATCTCTACTACAATGACTACCCACCAACCACATTATCAACAACGGTTATCATCTCCTTGCCTCGAACGCGTTCTAAAGAAAAGCATGTTTCATTAAGATTTCCCCTCCCCTCCCCTAGTTGATAATCTGTTCATGGAGATTTCAAGGGTGAGATTATGGTTCTATATGCTGAGAAATGAAGATTTTGTTTGCAAGTTGTTTGTAATTTGTTGTTGGATAAGTTGGAAAAAATGGGCTGTTTTTTACTGTGCAGGTAAATTGACTGATAAGAGTGATGTCTATGCCTTTGGTGTTGTGCTTTTGGAGCTTCTTTTAGGAAGAAAACCTATTGAAAAACTGGCACCAACTCAATGTCAATCCATTGTCACATGGGTAGAGCTCCTGCTGAAACCTGGCCTCTAATGTTATCCATTCATTATGTTTCTCAATGTAACCCTTTAGTTGGCAATTTCTTTGGCAGGCAATGCCTCAACTCACAGATAGATCAAAGTTGCCCAATATTGTCGACCCAGTGATCCGAAACACAATGGACACAAAACACTTATTTCAGGTCAGTAAATCAAACTCTTGGTTTGGATACTACAAGGGAAGACATGTATGATTTTGAATTGAAAGTAGAAGCCATGAGAGTTGGGGAGGAAAACTTATTGATGTATTTTGAGAATTGGTGTAGGTTGCTGCTGTCGCCGTGCTATGTGTGCAACCCGAACCGAGCTATCGCCCTCTAATAACAGACGTTTTGCACTCTCTTATTCCTCTCGTTCCTGTTGAGCTTGGAGGGACATTCAGATTGTCAACACAACAAGCTCCTGTGGCTCCAGCTTAGGTTTTGTTTGCTAGGAAGAGTGAGAGGGAAGCGTTTCATAATACAAGATCACTGTTTTCAGGGTTCTTCAATGCTAAAAATATGATTTTTTTTCCAATCATATTTGTTCTTATTTCTGCAAATATGGTTGCCAGGCTGGTGATTTCTGAACCCTTTTTTTTTTTTTTTTTTGTATCCTCCACAGAGCCATAAAAAGTATAATTTTGGGGGCAAAATAGGGCATTTTTGTAAGGAGTTTCGTGCATATACAATTAGCTGAGTTATAAATTGCCAACTTGAGTAGCTTAAGTAGAAAAGACATCAAAGATTTGTTACTGCAAATTGTTACTCTAATATCTGAACATTAATGATTAAACGAAAAGAAAGAAAGAATACAGTTGAATTGAAGGGTGATGTTCATAAAAAAATTGTTGTACCCATGTAAAGTTATAGAATGTAGAAAGAGACGGAAGTGATCAAAACTAAGATAAAGTTACTTCAGCCCCCCTGCTGCTATATCTATGAATATTTAGCCTTCCTGCGAACCTTGATGCAATTTTTTTCTTCTAAACAAGGACAACTACACCTGTCCTTAGGCCAGGTATCGGAAAACATCGAAAGAGTAATGTCACACGTGAATCTCGAACCTGAAACCGAGAACATACCTTCAAAACTCAAGTCTTCAACTACTGTATCACCTCTTGGGGACGGACTTCCATGCAAATTGGATCAACGACGAGAAAGGTGTTAACATAGAAAACGATTAAAGGCAGAAAAGAATGCCGATCCAATAATAATAATAATAAATAAATAAAGTGTAAGGGATTATAGATTTGGCTTGTTTAGTATAGGCCAAGGTTTGAATAAATTGTCTAGGGCATCCATAATAGATTGGCCTAGTGGCTAAAGAGGATCTTGAAATACTTAGGTAATTCATGCATTTTTTTTAAATAATAATAATAAAAAAAAAACTGTCTAGGGTAAATACCGATTGGTTTATCTACCGTGGATACTGGATAGAGTTAAAATTTTGATTTTCAGAACATGGGATGAAAAAGTTCAACATTTTTAACTTGAAATACTGAATTTCAATGTAGTGTAAAAAAATGGAGGGAAGCTAAACTAACCAATTATATTTTATTTTTTATTTAAAAACCAAAACAAGAAACAAAGAAAATCTTCAATGACATTTTGGACCGAAAAAAAAGAGAAAAATGCATCAAATCTTGTTAGCCGATTTTTGTCCCAAGTGAGTACCAACCAACCAACGATCATCCATAATGAATTATAGCTTCAGATATTTCATATTTTGTTATTTCAAGTTGGTCTTAGTAATTTATACTTTAATAACAAAACTAGTCCTTTAAACAAACTTATTGAAATATTGCCAATCAAAATAACACAACCCGTAATATTGTCGTTTAAATTAATATAATCTTGCACATTTTAAATGAAAAACGTATTTTTTTACATCAAGCACGTCGATCCAAATTAGGGCAATCATGAGTGAATCGTCAAGTAATCCACGATATTCAAACATAACTTTTAAGACGAATCATTATAGCATTCTTTCTTAATAATTGCGAGGGTGCAAATTTGCATAAGCATACACCACTTATCTATTTCCATTGCATGATTGCAAATTAATTTTTATATGGTGTTATTAATTGATAAATGTGTGTATCGCAAAGTATTTAAATGTGTCGAACCATAGACACATATTTAAATACTTTAACAGATTCTCTTTGAGAAAAAAAAAAAACGGCTGCCAGTACAGCCTCAAGAAAAAAGCATTTAACTAGGTCTGTTTAACAGTTCAGGGAACTCAATGAAACAAAATATTAAAAGTTGCAATCAACTTAATTTCATTAGACGTTAAAATGAGGATTCAGAATAGTTCTTATCAAAAAAAAATTTAAACAATGGTAGCCACATCCGTTCCTAGGTCAGGCACCGGGAGACATCAAAAGAGCAATATCATAGATGAGTCTTGAAACTGAAATCTTAAAGAGGGCATACCTTCAAAACCCAAGTTTTCAATCCCACCCTCAGCCTTCAGTACTAGGCAAGCCATTGTCAGATTGGGGAAGGAAAGAGATAATCCCATAGAAACAGGTTCATTGATGTATGAAATAACCCTACTTTAACACATAATGACACCAAATTTTATCTAAAGTGATTTTCCTATTAGACTGTAAACTTCTGAATTCGATATGGTGCCATATCAAGTTAAAAGCTTTATTTATGCGCCTATAAAATATGAAGCAACCAAGCAGATGCTATGTTCATATTTGGCATTGGCACAAATCTAATTGATAACCATTTGGCTCATTAATTCATGAAGAAACTAATCAAAACAAAGTCAAAGCATCTAAATAGGGCTGTTTAAACTGAAATAGGATAACAATAAACGAAACGTGCAGGGGATAAACATACAAATCGAAACAACTCCAGATAAGAAAACCTGAATACTGGATGGTTTCACTTCGTTAAGTTCTGAATTGAGTGACAAATATCTAACACCTACCTTAAATAGGTTCAACAAAACAATTGCAAGGATTGAAAAGCAAATTGCAAGCAAAACACCTCAAAATCCGAGCTTAGTGCGGCGCCAGTGCCTTCGCTTCGCGTTGTACCTGACCAATTCATCAAAATGCAGCGTCACATTCAGAACCTGATGAGCAATAATTGAAACAGTAACATGAAAGAAACAGAACTTTAGAGTGATATACCTGATGGTGTTATCGGTCCTAAGGCGGATCCAGTGAGGAATCGGCCTGTTCTGCCTCATCTTCTTCGCCAACTTCTTCTTGATTCTGAAGGTCTTGTGAGACGGCTGCAAAAGATTAAAGAAACGGCGATCAACCAAACGAGAATTACAGAAAAAATCGCAAAAATGATACGGAAACAAGATCAGTGTAAGAAGAAGCAGTTACCATCTTGGAGATTTGGGAACCGGCTGCGAGGGCTTCCAACAAGGAACAACAAACCCTAATTTCAGAGGAAGGGGAAAGGCGAAATGAGCCTTTTATAGGACCGCCAAAATTATCCTGCCCGGGAAATTAACTTTAAAGCCCGGCCCATTGCTTGCCGGACTATAATGGGCTGGTCTATAAAACATATTATTTGGGCTCACTGAAACCAAGAAAACTACATGTCGGACAATCTAGCCCAGTCCACTTGGTGAACGACACTACAATGGAAAGCCTGGTTAGATTGGGCCTACTTAAAAGTAGGATTGTGGGCCACAAAACAAGGCCTTTTCTACTAAATGGTACCGATACTTTCTAAAGACTATAATGATATGATTCAATCATTATGAGTTTACCTATTTAAATCCGTAAAAATATTTATATATATATTTGTATTATTCTTTTCTTTTTATTTCTTTTGCCATGTTCTTTTTCCTTCGATTTTAAAATCACCTTTTTATATCATATTTAGAGATGTCCACGGGGCGGGGCGGGGCTGGAGAATGGCTTCCCCGTCCCCGTCCCTGCCATAAAATTCAATCCTCATCCCCGGAAAAATCCCCGGTTTTTTTTTCGGGTTCGGGGCGGGGATTCCCCGCGGGGATTTTTTACAATTTTTTTTTTTCATTTTTTAAAATATTTTTTGGATAACAAATTCAAAAAATTAGATTTAAAAATATATATATATATATATATCTATAAGTTTCAATTATAATGTTAATTATCAAAGAAAATATTCATATGTATAGAAAATATCATCAACAAAGATATATTTATTTCGAAAATTAGAGGAGTAGAATTAAAAAATATATATTAAATAAAATAATCGGGGCGGGGATCGGGGAATCGGGGACGGAGAGTACAATCCCCGTCCCCGGCACCGTTTAGCCAATGGGGATTTTTTCTCCCCCATCCCCGGCCCCGTTCCCCGCTTAATCGGGGATTCCCTGCCCCGTTAGGGGCAGGTCCCCGCGGGGAAAATGGACATCTCTAATCATATTGCAATTTGCATAATACTTAGGGGATTTTGTATATATAGCAAAAAATGGCAAAATATTTGCACCTATAGCACAAAAACAAAACTAATTCATTTGTAGAAAGAAATTTAAATTGAGTTCTATCACTCATTAGTGATAGATGTCAATCACTTATTAATGATATATGTCTATTACTAATTGAGTTCTATCACTAGTTATTGATAGATGTCTAATGTGCTATACATTCAATTATTTTAGAATTGTACTCCAAAATTAATACAAGAGGTAGAATTTGCTGTTGAGTGCAAATTTCATGTTACAAATCTATAACAATTTTTTTTTATAGTTATATTTTTCTTTTGTTGCAATATGCTTTCCAATAAATTATAATTATAGTAATTATTTTGTAACAAAATAGTTAAAGCTCGATTACTTTTTTATTTATAAGTTTTAGAAACAATAACTTTTTTTTTATATATAGACAAATTAATATTACAATTTTATATAATATTATTCAAAGGGTTGGTAGCTTATTTATTTCATTATTTGGTAATAATTTGAATACTAAGATCAGAAGTTCGATCCACTAAACCACTACCCAACGATGATATGCCTTCTTGTAGTATTGCTTCTTCTTTTTTTTTAATCCTTCTTGTATTATTAGGAGGCTGTTAAGTTAGAAATAAAGATTGGGTAATATTTGAGTTTTTTTTTTTTAATATCAATTTGGACCCCACTTTATTTTATTAATAATTAGTGTAACAGTCACTTTTTTTACCTCAGGCGTGATGTAACAAAATTGTCCACCCATCAACATTAGCCATAATTATCACATTTATGAACTTTGATTTGACCTAATGAGTTTTTTACAATCAAATCTCCATTGATTTGTCACATTCAAGAGATGAAATTCATTGAAAATTAAGGAAGTCCAAATTGAGATGACATTGTGTAGCATTGACATAAAAAACATGAAATAATTTAATTTACTCAAAGTTACTTTAATTGTCATTACTTTTTATAATGGTTGAAAAGGAGTTTGCTCATTTCTTATATACATAAAATAAATATTTGTTTTTTTATTCGTAAACTTTTGTTTAAATAGTGAACTTTGAAGTTGAGGGAGAAAAAAGCAAACATTAAACATTATTTTTAAAAAAAATTGATTGTTGTTGTAGTTGAGACAATTCATCAAAATATGGATGATTTTTCAATCAAAATAGAAGTTCTTGTATATTTACATTGTGATAATTGTTCCACATTGAAAAAATGAAGATTTTTCATCATTTTTATAAGAGATATCGATTATTTCTCTCGTTGTCCTCTTATTTTTGTTTATCTAATAAAGTAGCTCGTCAATTGATTGTTTTTTTTGCCACATATGGCATTTTTATTAGTGTTCTTTTGATCCTGATTGATGTTCTTGATCTTGGTTAGAGATGTATATAGGGGGAATTGGAGTTAGAGAATGAGTTATCCGTCTTTGTTTCCACCACAAAAATCAATCATCGTCCCTACGAAATTCACTGTCCTTTTGTAGAGATCAAGTGGAGGATTGGGTGCAAGGAATGAGTGGGGATTGAGTTCTCCACGAAGAATCTTCCTTTTTTTATTATTTTATAAATCTTTTTTCAATAATATTTTTCAAATAGATAGATGACTTTTCATGAAAAATATGTATTGATTTTCATTTACATACTTAATTATATATATATATATATATATATATATATATTATTTAAATAAATATTTCCAAAAAATATATATATTTCTCAAGATTAAATGGATAAAAGAAGAGATTTTTTTTTTCAAATAAAGTAAAAAAAAAATATATACTCGGCAGGAATTCAGAAATTAGAAATGTATTCCTATCTCTAATTCCATCTTTGGCCTAATTTTTTTGCTCCCTTAATTTTCCATATTCTGTCTAAACGGGGATGAGCCGAGCGCTACCGCCATTGTGATTGAATATTGAAATAGAGTTTTAACTTATTAAAAAAAAAAAAAAAAACGTGCAAGAGTGGTTTTAAAAATTGGATTTGTGGTTGGGGTTTGAGTGACAAATGAGAGAGAGGCACGTCAGCATGTATCCTGTCAGCCAACGGGCTTACGGGAAAACAACTGACATTGGGCTTCGCTTCAATGGAAAACTGGACTGGTATGAAGTTGGGCCCAGTGGTAATTAGATAGCTCCGAGCCCATGTTCCCATAATGGTGCCACGTGGGATCCGACTCTTTTTTTAATGAGCATTTTATTATTAAAATATTTACCCCATGTTTTCTCCGTCATTGATTCATTTTTTTAATCTGTTTTTTCTTTTTTACTTGCAAGCTCAGTTAAACAATTATAAATTTAATCGAACCTTTTGGCTTAGTTTATACATTTTTAAAAAAAAAATTTACTCTTGAAGACTTAAAAAATGAAAGATATTTGAATTTTAAAATGTGTGTTTACCCATAACTTCTTTTTCTTCTTCTTTTTTTGAGAAAGTGTTTACCCATAACTAAGTTAGAAGTGATTAACCTAATATAATCCTACTTTAAAATTTGGTATTTATCTATTTTATTACAACTCAAACAAGACTTATAATTTTTAGATATATTGATAATGTCTTTAATTAGATTTTCAGTACAATAAATATGAAAATATGAACTTATGACCTCATGAGTACATTCAATCGGCCAAAATTATATTAATTTTGACAAATATTTGATTCATAAAAGTATGTATGTTGAGTGTATGCTCAATAACTATTTTAAATATTTTGTTTTACAAAAATTAAATTAAATTTGATTCTTTGTGTTTCTTTTTTTGTTGGTTTCCGAAACACCAAGCAAAGAAAAGCCAAAATTCGCGACGACTATTGGTGAAGAGAAAATTTGCCGGACTAGGGATCAAGTGTACAGCCCAAGGAACCATCTATGCTTCCCTTTTATAAAGTTTGAGAAATAAATAAATTAAAAAAATCAGTTAATTGCCACTATTCAATTTTATCTTAATAAATACTAGAATCATATTATTATTATTTTTTTTAAAAACCCTATATTACTATTATTTTACCATTCATTATAATAAGATAAATTTGCATTAACAAAAAAAAAAAGCAATAAAAATAACACGTGTATAAGAAATAGATCCGTTACTGTAACAAAAAAGAAAAAAGGAAAAGAAAAAATGAAATTGATCCATAAATTAGCATGAAACAAAAGAGAAGGATATTTGAAATGCCCCTATTTATACAAGGAAACAACAAAGTAATATATTCTAAACAAATATTCATAAATACATTTTGTTGTTAAGAAGAATTGATAAATTTATGTGATCGTCAAGTAAATAAACATATATAGTTCTAATAGTTTAATGTATAACTTAGTAATAAAATAGATTACAAATTGAAATTTATCTTCTTAAATAGAGTTAAATAAATATATATATATATTTTGAATGTGCTATTGTGACAAAAGAATCTCATATTTGTAGAAGCAAAATTATAGATTTATACCAAAGCAAAGTCCAAATTCTAGATAAACTCTAAATCAAATTAAATTGAGATGAAAATTAAACTAAATAAAGAAGGATAATGGAGAAGAGAGACAAAGCATACCAGATTTATAGTGGTTCGGGAACGTCTCTACTCCACTATTATGGATCGATTGAGTTTATTCGATCCACCATCATAATGTTATTGCTTAGATTGTACAAGGGCTCTTAAGGTGGTGGCTAAAGTTTCTACTCTCACTCTCAAATGTAGAAACCCCCAAATGAAGCTTATATACTTGTTTGTTACACATCTCTCATGATTAGTTAAAACTAACCATCTAATTAACTCAAGTTACATTTAACTCATCTAAGGCTAATTTATGATATGTAATTCACCTATTACACATATCAATCAAAATGTTTGTTATCATTTATATACACATGATCTCTCCCTCATTTAACCATTTTATCTGATTTACTAGGTTTTAAATTTTTTTTTTTTTAATGTATGCAAAATTAGAAGAGTCATATAAGGTAATTAGAGATAGTACCAATATTACAATAATTTGACGATAATAAAAACGAATTCGTGTTAGATTCATCATTCATATGATATGTTGCGAAATTAATAATGATTAATCGCTATTAACAATCATTCTGTTTAATCCATACCCATCATTTTAATTCGAGTATACTCACTTTTAAAAATTACTAATTTTTGCAAATGTTCACATTAGTGAGAGAGAATCTCAATGATTGTCCATGTTCTGTCTCTATTTGGCAAATTATAAAAGAAAGACACAACGGCACGAGCCCACAATTTTTGACACTTCCATTGAAAAAAAAAAAAAGGTGTAATGTGTAAACAACAGTGAGATTTTTTCAGCTGCATAATCAAACTCACAAAAAGAAAAGTTCTTTTTTCCTTTTACACCAAAAAGAAAAATCTCTCATAAACCAAAACCCCAACAGATAAAAACAACCTCAAACCAACTACTTAAATCACCTCCCCTTCTTGACATTTCTTCCCCACATTTGGGAGTCATTTTCATACCTTATTTCTCTTTCAGCCATTTTCACAAACACCTTTGCCATCTATGGCCAGACCTCAACAGCGTTATCGAGGCGTTCGCCAAAGGCATTGGGGCTCTTGGGTTTCCGAAATTCGTCATCCGTTATTGTATGTCACCAACCATTTTCAATTTTTTGCATCTCTTTTCTTATACTCATTCGTGTTAGGAATTATAAGAATATAACTTCTCGAAAGCATAATTTAAGTACTTTTAACTAACTTTAGGAATTATATTCTTAGAAAGTATTATATTCTTATGATTTCTAAGCTCTAAAAGTTTTTATGTACTTTGTAACTCCTAGGAAAACAAGAATTTGGTTGGGCACTTTCGAAACCGCTGAAGATGCGGCGCGAGCCTACGACGAAGCTGCTCGGCTAATGTGCGGCCATAGAGCAAGAACCAATTTCCCTTTCAACCCAAACGATTCAAATTCATCATCTACTTCTAAACTCCTCTCTCCAAATTTGACCGCAAAACTTCACCGTTGCTATATGGCATCTCTCCATCTGACGAACCAATCGTTGCAGAAACCCGCCGCGGTCGGGAAAAAACGTGGTGCGACGGTCGAGACCGCCGAGAATTGGGGGGTGAAAAAGGTTCCAACAGAGGCCACTGCCCATCAACCATTTGAGGCTTTGGAAGAGGATCATATTGAACAGATGATTGAGGAATTGATTCATTATGGATCTGTTGAGCTTTGTTCTTCTGTGGTGAATTAAAATTTTATAAGAAACTATTTAGCTCCAACTTTGGGAATTAGAGAAATATTGTCAGTAGTCTTTTTGGATGTAGTTCTGCGGTATAATTAAACCCTAATTAGGTTATTTGTATCGTCCGATTATCTTAATATATTACTACTAGCTATATAGTTTTATTTATATTTCTGAATTTGCCTTATCTGTTTTGGGTTTCGACATTTTAGGTGGATTCAGTGGCATTAATTACTAACTAAAATAATTATAATGTGGTTGACGAATTACCATAACAAAAGGATATTATATTTATGAAAGTGGTAGCAAATAGCAAATTACATTATGATATAGACACAAGATCATTGTCGTAGGTTTTGGTAATGATTTTGTTTTCTACTATCTTTTAATTAAAGAAAAAAAAATCATAATATTAATATCAATTATCGTCCTTAGTTCCGTCAATTTTCATAAGATAAAACGGTTTAACTCTAAGATGTTGAACAACTCATTAGAAATATAAATATAAAATACTCAAAACCAATTGACAATAAAAATAGATGCTTCATATACCTATTTGGATTTATGGGCTCTATATCATATTAAAAAATATGAGGTTCTATTTCAAAATTAATTAACAGTGTGGGTAGCCCAAATCTCTTTTATATTGTTATGAAATTGAGACCTTCCCTTTTCCCGACTTGAGATCTCTAATAGATTTCAAAAATATTTGATGAATTCACCATAATTTTCAAATTCCTAAGCTCATATTTATTAAATTAGAAAGAAAAATAAATTTACCATTATTATTGAATTAAAAACATGCTTTCAGCATAGCTAAGTTAAAAATGCATGTTTAATAACTTCAAAAATGTTGTATCTTCGAATTTACGATATATACTATAAAACAATAATGGTAATAGCAGGTCATTGTGACGAGTGACTAAGTGGTTGAAAACTTTGACTTTAAAGATATGTTCTCCTCAAGATCTTGGGTTAGGATTTTTTTTTCTTTTTTATTTTTTTGAAAATCTATGTTTTCTACATATGCATCTTAAATTTTAATCACATCTTTTTTCACATCATAAAATAAAGCATCTTATCTCTTGTGAACCGAAAGCGCGTAAATACCAAATAATGCACTCCTCATTTTGTACTTTCCTTTTTTTTTTTGAAATATTTTGTTTTGTTCCTTTCTAATCAAACAAATTCGAAAATTTGTCATCTATGTCATTTTCCCTCAATCATACATAGCATTCATTCCCATATTATTTAACCTAATTTACTAATCATTATAAAATATATATTACATTGAATCGATAATTAGTATCATTATCAAAGTTGTTCATTATTCAATACCAATATATAACATAAACAATACAATCATACTATGCACACGATTATCCTCTTTTTTATTCATTTGTTAAATAATTTCATAATTAGTTCAAGTAGATATGGCAGAACCATAACCATGCGATATGCAAAAAATCCAACAATAAAAGACTCATTTTGAACTATTATCTTGATCTCTAACTGCATTTACAATTATTGTACATAAAACATTCAATTATTCATTTTTAATAACCAAATGGGTCAATGGCGCCATGATTTCAGTGTTTGGTTGTAAATTAATTCAACATCAGCGTCACAGATTCGAACCCGAAAATCGGTATTTGTCCTCCTCCCCCGATATGTACTTAAAAAAAAAAAATTGATGATGGGGTGACTGCTGTTTGGGAATTGATTTTGTTCCCCACAAAGAACAAAGGCTAAAAGGGGTTTTGTTTTTTGTTTTGGAGGAAGAGACTTTCATTATTTTGCTTCTCTTTTGGCTCACTTAAAGGTGTGGCTTTTATCATGGCATGCTAGTGAGTTCTTCATCATTTGTAGTTTGAAAAATGGAAAAAAAGATTTTCCCCACAATTGGCATCTCTTCACATTTTCATATTTCCAATTCCAACCCCACACCCTTCTTTTTCTCCACACATATCCCATCACTTCCACCCTTCAATGTCAACTAGATTTTACATTCAATTAATTTGAAAGAAAGTTTTTTTTTTATGTTTGATTTTTTTTTTGTCTTTTTGGGTAGGAAAAATTAAATAAATGAAAGGTGGGCTCACATGTTTTGAATGATAATTATTTTATATATTGTGACAAAATGAAAATTTCAAAGCTAGAAAAATAAATAATCACGTCATGAAAATAATTGTTTTTTAATTTAAATTAAAAAATTAAAACTTATAGTGCTTAGTTATTTATTTTTATTATTATTTCGAGAATTGAGTATTGTCTCCAAAGGGGCAGCCCAACCGTTGAGGGTAAGGACTTCCAGGCATGCTTCCTTGAGATCATTGGAAAACGCTTAAACTAGAATACCCTTCAAAGTATTTTGGTGCCACAGTTTAAGGACGGGCCAAAAAATAAGTTGAGTATTAATATACATGGTCAAGCCCCTAAAAAAAAATAAAAAATAATAACATGGTCAAGGGACGCCATGTTTGTGTTAAAATATGCTTATTTCAGATTTGAAATTTTATATCCATGGAAATATTTGTTTTCTCTTATAAATCTAAGATTTACTCCTTATTTAATCAAAGTGTGATTGCTATAACACTTTGTTTGCGTTCCCAATCGATAGTTTTTTGTAATTGAAAAGGGAAAAGTAAAAAATCCTTGAATGTGTCTAATTTATATATTTTTTATCGCTTAAAAGTGCCATTGCAGTGGTGTAAACATGTTTGAAACATCATTTTGTTTCTTTTGTAGTCTAGCAGCCAATATAGTCAATATCCATATGGTAATCCAATCTTTCTTTTTAAAATAATAAAAACAATAAGCCTATTCAAAATTAAAATCTAGTATAATTTTTTTTTATTCAAGGACATTTTCAGAAAGGTGATTATATATATATATATATATATATATATATATATTTATTTATTGAAGAAATTTTAACATATAATCTGAAGATTATTAAATTATATATAATATCTTGAAGTTATAAAAAATATTATCATTGGACCTATATATTATCACTTATGTGATGATTAATTTCTTATTAATTTTTTTTTTTATATCTAAATATGGTAGAGTTAGACAATATATCTTGTGACATTAATAGAGGTATGTTCAAACTATATTTCTTTTGAAAGTATAAAAAAAGTTTTAAAAAAAACATCAACCAAAACAAAGTCTCATGCAAAATTCAAATTGTCGAGAAAAAACATCTCACCTTTAGCTGTTAGGGCAATAGAGAAGAAACTAAATGAGGATTTATGTGAAAACCTCAAAACGAGAAAAAACCCATTTTTATAAGAAAGAACGTAAAAAATATTAGAATCACACAACTCTTTCGATCTCATTACAAAACCTCTTTTATTTAAGCTCGGTATCAAATTAAACATAAACAGTTAAACACTTTTTATTACGTACGTTTGGAGCCATTCACTGAGATTTTTGCTTAAATATTTTGCTACAAACCCAAAACCCCTAAAATGCTAATGATATTTTGGTGGAATAATTGAAACCCCAAAATTGAAGTGAAAATAAAAATGAAAGTAAGAAGTGGGAAGTTGTAAATGGGGAAAGGTTAAAAAAGAGAGAGCAGCTTTTTAAGCTTTTAATTTTGTTATTTAAGTGAAAGAGAGGAAACTGAGAGTCAAAGTTTTTGGTGTTATAAAAAAAGATAAAAAGATGAAACTGATCAGTCAAACATAATAATGATGCCGCACACAATCATGGCGTGCCTATACAATCATATCCACTCATTTATTTTTACTTTTCTTTTTCTAATCGCTTCAAATTTACCTAAATTATAAATATTACTTTCAATTATACTCCGTTTTATCTCAATATACATGAATTTGCATGATTTCAACCAACACATATGTTTGAATTCATCATCTCATAATCCTATATCATTATTCTTCTTAGTTACTAAGTTTGATGATTTTTTTTTTTAGTTTTTTAAATTTAAACTTATTTTTATTCAATTTTGTTATAATGTATTCCATTTTTTTATGTATCTCTTTTTTTTAAAAAGTACGTGAATATTAGTTAAATTTTAAAAACAAAAACAACTTTTGAAAACTTTTTTTTTTATTTCCAAAATTTAGTTTGATTTTAAAAAGTATAGATAAGACGTAGATATCCTAGTAAGAAAAAATACGTGGTTAAAAATTTGTTGTAGGCTTAAATTTCAAAACAAAAATTAAAAACAAAATAGTTATCAAACAGAACTTAATAAATATAGTGATTAATATTTTTATAAAGGGTGTTTGGTGTTTAGGATCTTTTATATATATATATAGACACACACACGTATGATTGAGGATATTTGATAAGATATATGTGGATTACTCCTCTGGCAATAATTGATTTTGAGTAATATGACTATACTATTTATTATAGTATCATAATCTAAAAAGTTCAAACAAGTATTTGGTCCAATAAAAAAAATTGAGATTTGATTTAAGATTGGTAAGCCAAAAAATGTCACGAACTTAATAGAGTAGGTTGAAAACCCCACATTAATAAAATTATGATATCTCATGGCATATAAGATATGTGAACTATTCTTTTTATTAATAATTATTTTGAGATAGATCACCACACTATATGATATTTGGAGAGTCCAACCAGATCGATCGATGTTGGTTTGGATTAACCATTATTGTCTTACCGGTCTTGAATCGGCTCCACGTCACATTTGGGCTGGTCGAGTCCAGCGAGAGTGTGTTAGGTCAATCGTTGGTTCTCCTAGACTTGATCTTACCAAGGTTTCAAACTTAGCTTTTAATTTTTGGATTGTTCTATGAAGTTGATCGCCAACACCAACATTCAAGTACATAATAACATTAGTGTAATTTTTTAAATGATACACAAGGGGGCTTATCATTATTTCTCAATATTTTTTTAGTTCTAATCTTATTTTTTGTCCATTGGTCGTAGGAGCTAAATCATCTTTGACTAATGATTGTGAGAGGGAGGAAAATAAAAGAAAAAATAATAGTTGCATAACTTGCATGTACTTTTTCCTTTTAAATCAAAATCTAAACACCCAAACTGCAACACAACATTGCAAAATCAGAGATTTGTTTAGTTTTTATGAGAGAAATTATTCACTAGTTCTGAATCTCTGTTTTCTCTTAGTCGTTATAGATGAAATAATTTTTCCTTAAAATGATACTTGATACTTTATTTTATTGTGCTGTGCTTTGGGTATAGTTTTGGTTTAAAAATAATCCATCCTTTTTCTTCTTCTTAATTGAAAATTTTGAGAAAAAAGGGTTTTGGATTTTGTGTAGATGCCTTGGATCAAGTGATTGAGTGGAGCACAAAATCCAAAACCCTAACGACTTTGTCAAACAATAACTCCATAATAAAACATACATTGGTGGCCTACTTCCCTAAAAGCTAATTTACTTTCAAATCCATCCATTTATATTTAAATAATATATCGCACAAATTTGAGATAAAAATTTCCAAAAAAAAAAAAAACATACAAACATACACTATTTGTTCCATTCTAGTAACTTTGCACGTTATTGCTCTTATTATCACTATGTAAACATACTTTATGTTTTTTCCCGAAATACTAGAGAGGCCGTTGGTTGGATTTAGTAGCTCTTTTAAAGGATGTTTTAATAGTTTTTTACTCAGTAATATTTAAAAAGAGGATTTGAACTTAAAAATATTATAGTTATTAAATTATACAAGAAGTTGGCATATCAATAGTACGTCTCATATACTATTGATATATATTTTCCTAAGTAAACTACAGTCAAAATATTTTGGACTGTTCTCAAAATTCTTTTGTGCTGGTTAGATTTCTTTTGGTCATATTTACAAACTGCAATTATGAAATCAAATCCTTTTTTTTGTTCTATTTTAAGGGATATTAGAATGAACTCATAGTTGGTTATTAAGTTATATAAGAGGTTGAAACTCTATTTTTATTGGTTTATATTTATTTTATTTTATTGTGAACATAATATAAATAATATTTTGTTAATAATGTGCTTTTTAAAGCATATTTGAATGCACTATGTTCGAAATAGGTTGTTTGAAGAAGTTGTAGAACAAATATATTTGGATAAGAGTGTTTGAATGTATAGTTGCATGAAAATATTGTTTGGGATACGAGTCATTCGTAGGAGGGGTTTGTATTGTAGGAAAAGTATTGTTTTAAAGAGAGGTTGCAATAAACTTTGTTCGAAAAATGTTGTTTGACTAAAGGGTTGGAGGAAAATTTTTTATACCTTAAACAAACATGAGGTAAATCTTATTCCACATTTGTTCTCCCAATCCAACTCCCCTTATTCATAAGTTTATTTATGATCGATAGGTCATAGATTTCAAAGTTGAGCTTAAAAAAAACTGATCAACTTGGTAAGTAATTCATCATATATTAATTAAATCCAAAACTCCAACTAAGAAATCAAAATTTTCTCAAATGAGGGGTAAGGCCTTGTGGGACCTTAGTATCGAAGCATGAATTTGATGTTTAAAGGAATATATCTTCAATTTAATTTGAAAACAAGAAATAATGCATTCCTTGTGTAGCCTAATATTTTGAAATAAAAAATGAAGAAGAGATAGGATGAGGATTGAGGAATTGACAAGCCTCTCTAACTTTAAAAACCTATTCTATTTTCATCTCTACTCATACTTGAAGTACATCCTTAAAATTAATCATCAAATCCAAATGATAAAAAATAAATAAGAAAATCATATGGGTAAACATAATGAAAAAATAAGTGAAGTAATTCATTGAATGCAAATCCTTTTCACATGGGATGAGCATGTGAAAGGTTTTAAGAATCCACATTCACATGCTTGCAATTACAAAAAGAATAGAGAAAGTGACAAAAAGAGAAATAGATATATTCTCTTGTACTAACCTTTTTTTTTTCTTTTTTCAAAGATTGTACTAACCAACTTGTTTGTTTGTTTTCATTTCTTCACTACTAGTCCATGTTGAGTCCTCATGAAGGGGTACCCTACCCTAAATCCTATACCCTATACTAGTCTAGACTATCTTTGATTAATCTAATTATTTTCTACCTATATCTAAGTCTAACCACCTACAACCATTTGGTGGAGCCTTTCATTTATTTTTCACACCTAAGTCTAATGATGTTAGATGTTAGATGTTAGGAGAGATGGAGAGTGATAATGTTGTCTATTTTTAATCATTTTTTAAATATTTCTTTTCTAATTGCAACCAACCAAGTTTGAAACATTTCATATGAGCATTTTTATTTTTGGATGCAAGTGAATGAAGGTTAGTTTAGAGAATCTCCTTGTGGATCATGTCCTTTTCATGCTGTCTTCCCCCATGTTTTATTTTATTTTCTCATTTGTTGTGCTTTTTTTGTCTCTAAAATAAAATAAAATAAAATAAATCCTCTAAACTTATTTTTTATGAACTTTAAAGAACATAAATAGATTTTTAAACTTTCAATTTAATGTCTAAGAAAATTTAAATCTATGTAGATATACCTTTAACTTTGATGTGTTCAAAATTTCACTGACCAAATACAAAATTACAAACTTTGAATGTTGAGGAAAAATTATTCTTTGTATTTTTTTTTTAATTTTTAAAAGTGTTAATAACTTAAACTGATTCGATGTAATCAAAATTTCACTTACATACTAAATTTATTTTCTCAATTTCCATTGAATTTTACATTTAGTCTTCCTAGTACAAATAACCCTCCCATGTTTAGTTTGATAAAGGATTAGATTTTATTTTTTATTTTTTTAATTGGTGAAGGTTCATATTAGCTTCCACGTATTTGGTTGATTTTCATAGAATATATCATTTGATCGAGCCAACATTATTTGGTTATAAAAAGAGTCGGCAAGTAATTAAATTAAATTCATAATCTCTTGATTTCTAAAGTTTTCTTCATAAAGAAGTGAATATATACAAAAACAACAATGATCATTGGTGGGAGACTTTTAAAGAAGAAACATACATGATATTCTGCAATCTGCATTATATTATTGTTTTTATAGCCAAAACTCAAAAAGTTGATAACAGTTCAAACATCAAACTAATTTTTCTTTCAAGCTCTCTCCTTTCCCTCATCAAAGAAGAAAAGGCACATTTAACGTATGCATTTATATGAATTATGACTTGCACCATTTATTTTAAGAATTTACATTTTTTTTATAAAATAATACAAATTTGGGTCCACTAATTGAAAAAAGAAAACTTACATTTACTTTACTTTTCATTTAAAATACTTTCTTAAACTAGAATAGGGAAAACATAGTATTTATCTACTTTTCACAAATTATTTGAGAAAATGTCTAAATGAGAAAGAATTAGAATGAGTGTCTATTTTCAAATTTGGAAGAGGAGGGATAAAACATTCATACCATTTATGCTCTTTTCATTTAATCATTTTAATAATAAAAATCAACATAGCACCCCACCATTTTAGGATTAAATATCAAATTTCACTCTCCACAATTTCAGGAATCCTTTTCAAATTTAATAAACTAATTTACTTTGTCTCAAACAAATACGTCCACAACCACTTTCTCATTCTCATCACCGATTTCTTTTTCTTTTTTTCATTTTATGTGTCACTTTTCACCATTTTGTTAAGTTTCCATCACCAAAATTTCTAAGGTTGCAACGATTCTTAATGCTTTTTCTTTTTTCGGTTTCTTCGTCACTTTTCATCATTTTTTCACATTTTCATCACCAAAATTTCAAGGTTGTAGCGATTCCTAAAATCACAGTATTCTTTTTTATTCTCACACCAATTTCCATATTATCATCTTCTCTATCACATTTTCTAGTGGGTAGGGAACAACCGGTTTTAATTGCAAATGAAGTTTACATCGGTTATGATAGCCGATAATGGAAATTGGGACGAGGGAGATATTTACAAAAACTACAATACCGTCGTGGTTGATATCACATGCAATAACACCCTCTATCCCTACTGATATCGTCTATTGAGGGAATTTGGGCTTAGACGAAAATAAAAAAGTCATAAGTATATTGTTGTATAAGGACGGGGCACACAAAGAAAAGTCAAGGGTACTGAAGGATGACAAGGACGTACAATGGATGAACAACAGGTTTGGTGATAGTATGTACAGTGAGTGTTGTATCCTGGCGGACATCATTCAAACACGTCCCAGATGTACATCCTTGACTTAACAAGGGGGTCCATTGTATTAAGAGGATGTGACAATGCTACTAAACAAAGATGAATGGAAGAAGCTTCCATGTAACATAGTCGTGGCATGAAACTTCCAATACAAGATGGTGAAGTCTAGTCCGAAACAATTTCGACAGCTCAAACTTTAAATATCACCCTATTTCTTAGCATAGCTAATCCATTAGAGAAGAAAGAAAATACCTAGTGTGAGGTTGATGACAAAAGAGATCTAAAACACCCAACAACCTAGGAGCTAAGATTCTAAGCTTGACGGGGACTCGTTTGGGTTGTTCTTGGTGGTAGGGGAATAGCTTTTGCTAAGATGAAACTAGAATGACCTGAAGTTTGAGCTTCCCTTTGCGTATGCGTTTAAGATCGTTCAACTCCCAAACTGAAAGTTGGAGAAGAGCATTAACGAAGGCATCAACCGTAGGTATGTTTTTATTGATTTGCTTTTTTCACAATCTTTTGAAAGGGGGCATATCTACTGACATGAACAGCAGATGTACTTGATATTTTAGCCATTTGAAAAGCAAAAAAGAATACAAAATTTAATATATTTTTTTAAAAAAATCAAACGCAATCTAGTTGTTTGTTTTAAAAAATATATTTTAAAATTTTCAAATCAGCAACTTTACTATTTTAATCTACTTGTTTGTTTAAAGAAAAAATCTCTCATGTTAGTTAAAACATAATGTATTTAAAATAATTGTAAATAAAAAATAGGAACAAACAAAGATGAGGGTAATTTGGACTATTGGATATAAAATTAATTGATTTTGTATTTAAAAAAACTAATTTTAGACATGCATTTAAAATATTTCTCATTTAGACATTTTCTTAAATAATTTGCTTGATTTAGATATTTACTTAGTTTGCCCACTAGAATATATGGTTTTAAATTCATAAAATTCTATTTGATGGCCCACTAATTTGGGCCAGATAACGAGGGTTCAAAACTTTAAAGCATTGGGCGCCCCAATAGTTAAAGGCCTGCTTTACCAAAGTCTAATATTATTCATATTCATATATATTACTTTTGAATTCAAACTAATTAGAGATAAAGGAATTGGAATCCATAACCCCGCCGTATAAAATACTACTTGTACTCCATTCCTTTTCACACTAATTCATTTATATTATTTTATTAACTACACATATTAATTATTTAGTAGCTAAATATATTGTTTGATCACATTTTCTTCTATTATAAATTTTTACCAGAATCATTTATTTTATATTCAAATTACCAAACAATTATTGTGAAGCATACTTCTTTCTCTTTTTCAATTTACTACTCTATCGCATTGAAAAATCAACTAGCTAACAATAAACACAATCCTAGTCTTTTTTTTCTTCTTTTTTTTTTTTAACTTACAAGACAGGTATTGGGTTGCATGAAATTTGAGTTGAGATTAAATAAATCTTAAATTCATACCCATCACAACAATCTCGAAACCATTATAGACGTAATCGATTTTACTAGGTGAAAAAAGAAAAGAAGAGAAACTCATGAATAATAAACACTAAACAAATATATATATACTAGAATTTTAGCACGGCGTTGCACGTGATAATTTCTTAAATAATAAATTATATATATATATATATAATTATAAATTGTTTCTTACATTTTTCGGCTAAATTTAAATCATCAAATAATAATTTCAATATAATATTGAATTTTATAAATGTTAGTTAAATTTATTAAAATTATTTATTTTGAGCTTAAAAAATAATATGTGTTATTATTAAAAAAAAAACTTAATAAAATTTATTGAATTAAAATTAAATTTTATCTCTGATTTTTAAAAATCGATACTCTTTAATTTTTTTCTCAATTTATCTATTAATAGATCAGTTACTTTTGAATTATAAAATTTATAAGAGTTATATCATTATTATAATTATAAATATAAATAAGCTAAATATATTTATTAGTATATATCTATGAACTTACCTTTAACCTCAAATAATAATTTTATCGTTATTAAAAAAAAATTCCACAATTCCAAGTCAACAATAAGGCAACAAAAGATTCCTACAAAAATTATTGTAACAAAAGAAAAGTTATGAAAGTTAAGGTAAATAATCAAACAAAAATAAGATAACTAAATTTTTTATTATAGATATAAAAAAAAAACCAAGAAAGTAACCCTAACCAAAAAGAAAGTTTCAAATGTGTTTATAACCAAAATATAGATATATATATAATATATATATATATATATATCTATATTTTGGTTATAGATATATAACTTTTGAAATCATTATTACCAAACTTTTGAAATTGAAGAATTCATGCACTAATCTCAGATGATAATCTTATAATTCTTCAAATTTTTTTTACCAGATCTCCAAGTATTTTAATTTTTTGAAAGACAACAATTACACACAAAAAATTCCTACAAAAATTATTGAACAAAAGAAAAATTAGATGAAAGTTAAGGTAAATAATTTAACATAACTTATTATAAAACAAAAAACAAAACAAAAAAATAAAGAAAAATAAATCCAAGCAAACACAAAGTGTTCTGGTAAACAAAATGTAGGCACCCATTTATAGGATTGAAAATTTTAATTTATTATTTTAATTAGAATATAAAATGTCAAATAAAATCTATGAGATTTGGTAAAAATATTTTATTTTCTATGTGAAAATTTAAATGATATTGTAAATATCTTCATTTGATTGTTTAAATCTTTTATCATCTAACTTATTCATAAAATCTATGAGATTTGATAAAAATATCTTATCTTCTACTTATGAAAATCTAAATGATATTGTAAATATCTTCTACGTTCTTTGAATTTTGTGAAAAATTCAATTTATTATTTTAATTAAAATATAAAATGTCAAATAAAATTGATTTGGTAAAAATATCTTATTTTCTACCTGAAAATTTAAATGATACTGTAAATATCTTCTAGTTTATTGAATTTTTTTTTTTATATTCCAATAAATGACATTTTTGTAATTTAGGGTATGACTTAATGGGTAAAATCGTCTAAAAATGATTTTCCCCTTAAACCACACTTTAAATAATATGATATATATATATATATTACGATTTAAAATAAAAATAAATTCATATTATTGTTTGTTGAAAACAAAGAGGAATCGAGAAAAAAGATTCTAATCATGTTAGTCGGATGATTCTGGAAAGCTTATACTCAAAAATAAAATTTAGAGAATAGGATTTCGTGAACAAATTTTGAGACAAAAATGATGGCCAAAAGTTTGAATAAAAAAGAATGATCGTCATTGAAAAATTTATGAAATAACTAAAGGGAGACAAATAATAATGACTCAAATTTAGAGAACGAAGTTAGAAAGTTTTTACACATTTATTCTTTTTGTTAATAATAAATACGGGATTGTAATAAATCATATTTAATGAGGAAGATATTGATGTAATTATCTAATAAAATAAATTAAGCAATTCAATAATGAAAATTATATTTGCTAATAATTAGTTTGGATCATAAATTTGTAATTATTTTTAAACTTAGCTTCCTTCTAAAAAAATCTCTTTAAAATATTAGTTTATTTCATTTAAGAGGTGTAAAAAAAATTTATGAGGTGCCAAAAGTAGAGTTTCACTGGCATCTAGAATGATCTAGTAATTATTGGGTTTCATGTTCGAAATCTCCCACCGCTAAATGTTGAATTAAAAAAGAATTATGAAGGTTTTTTTTTTTTAAAAAGAATAATTGTGAATCGAAATTTCACCTTACTACATACTCGAAAGTATTTACGTTTGTCTCAAAATCCAAATCTAGAAGACAATAATGAATTTTATAGTTGAATTCACTCATGACGTTATGAATGTATGCCTTTTAAGAACGCTTACCTTGAAGACTCTAATAATCCATTAATGAGATTGTTCCTTAGGGACACAAGAGGTATTAACCATTTAAATGAGCATTCCTTATGAATAAGGGAGATTTAGGCGGTGTTTCATAACCATTTGATTTTAAATTTTTGTTTTCAAAATTTAAATCTATAACCAACTATCTTAGCATGTTTTTTTTTTTTTTTACTAAGGTAATATATCTTACCTATATTTGTAGAAACAATTTGGAAACAAAAAAAGTAGCTTTCAAACACTTATTTTTGTTTTTGAAATTTAGCTAGCATTAACCTACTTTTGTTTAAGAATTATGGATACAATGTAAGAAAGATAGACTATATGGTAGGAAATTTGATAAAAATAAGTTTAAATTTTTTTTAAAAAAAATCCAAATAAACAAGAAAAGTATACTAAACAAGAAAATCATTTACAAGGTTCATTGACCATGCTTTCCTAGGTGTTTGTTCTCCCCAAATAAAATGTGAAACTTTGGAGGGTATTCAATGAAGGTAGTTGATCGAGAAATGTGTTGTGTGAATACAAGTACACCAATATTAATAATTGTTAAGAAAATTAAGGACGGTATTATACTAAATATTATTTAATACTAAATTACAATAACTACATTGTATTATCAAAACTAAGTAATATTATATTAGTTATTGATATGAATAATATTGTATTATAAAATACAATAAAAGGCTATTTTTGTAATAAATTCATCATTAAATTAGGGTTTGTTTTTAATATGGATGACTTATTCTTAAATGCAATTGTCATCCAGTGGATAGAGTTCAAGTTGTAGACAGAGTCCTTCAATTGTCGAGGGCTATAATAAATACAATTATTGTTTGGAAATTGTAAGCAGAGGGTATTATAGTCATCGTCGTTTTCGTCTTTAGTGGGGCTTGAACATATTTGTATATTATAGATTGAAGCAAGTGAGATGGTGTTAACATGGAAGCATCTTGACCAGCATTCATGCTTTCTATAGACAAACACAATTCTGAAAACTTTTGAATTGAAAAACAACTTCCAAATGGTATAGAAAAGACGACTTCATGAAAAAAATCTTGGGAAAGTTATAAAAATAATTCTTTTTTATTAATAATAATACCGTTGGAAATAAATCGTATTTAATGAGGGTATGAAGGTAATTGCCTAATAATCCAAATTTAGAAATTCTATTATTAAAAATTACATTGGTTAATATTTTATTTGAAGGCTAGATTTGTAATTATATTTTGTATTTAGTCTCTTTTTTTTAAAGCTCTTATTAATACGCTAATATCAATTATTATGATTGTTGTTGTTGTTTTTTTTTTTTTAGTATCTCTTATCGTAAGTTTCCCTTCAAATAAAAAGATTGGCCATGGGATGTGAAAAAAGGTTGGTAGTTAGGTAGGAAAGTTGTCCTAACCAAAAAAAGAAATTTACTCTTTTGGCTCTTTGTTATTACATTTAATCTTAAATTTTTTATATATAGAATTAAAAAAAAAAAAAAAGAAGACGAAAAAAGTAATAGGCTTTTTGTAAACTTGTCCTCCAAGTACAAGGCATCAAAGCACATGGGAGGTGGGGGCAAGAAAGCTGATCTTTGAGCTTCTCAATTGCATCCAGCTTGTATACAAAATTTGGAAGATAAAACAGCCCATCATCTCTTTTTTTTCCCTTTAAAATTTCTTCTTTTTTATCTTCTTCTTCTTCAATTGCCAAAATATTGTCCACTTTAATCCATTGGCCTCACGGATTTATTTCTTCCCCAATGAGAAAAACGCGTCTTGTTTGGGAAAGATGTCTACATCCTAAAGACTATTTCGTTCCCCTTCACAACCGATGTGGGATTCTCCTATGGGTTTCCACCTCCTCTTCTTACGGTATGTGAGAGCCAGGCATCGGGCCGGTGTGCCGGATTCATCGGGACGCTAAATGAGGGGATAATATATATTTAATTTAAAATAATTAAACAAAAAAAGAAAAAATATTTAATTTCTTTTATAAATAAAAAAAATTAAAATTCATTATCATATATCAAAAGATAATATATATTTATACATTAATTTTAAAGGGATTTTTCACGTATGACAAAAAATTTTGCTAAAATATTTCTATTTATAACACAAAATCAAAACTAACTAATTTGTAGTAAAAAATCTAAATTGAGTTCTATCACTAGTTGAATTTTATTAGTGATAGAATTCAAACAATGATAGACTCATTCTATCACTATTTGAATTTTCTATTAGTGATAAAAATTAATGTGCTATAAATGAATCATTTTAGAAATTGTGCTCCAAATATAATACAAGAGGTAGAATGTGTTGAATTCTCTAATTTTAATTTTCGAACTTCAATTTTATTTAAATAAATTTTGATATAATAATAATATAATTTATAATTATATTCATGCATTATAATATATTTAAACAATAATATTCTAACCACAAATATATCAACCACAAGAAAAATATTAAATAAATAAAAAGATGGAAAAATGTTAAAAAAAAAAAAAAAAAAAGAGATGAAGGGAACACCTTAAGTCAAGCAAGATGTTGGAGCCAAACACCTCATCTCTGTTCATCTCCTCTCAAAACAAATCCACCCTAAATTTCTTCTTTTTATCTTCCTCTCCTTCAATTTCTCCAATAATTAATTCGGTGCTTAAATTCATTGTTGTATCATTTTAAACCTACTCACTTCTTCCAAGGATGTATGTTAATTACTAGAGCTATGGTCAAGTTTTTTTTTTTTTTTTTTTACCTTTTCAATGTAATAATTGATCCAATTCCCTACTAAACAAAATGTAATAATTGAGATTTGATCTATATATATATAGATATATATAATTGAGATTAATGTAAAATTATAGTTTTTTGCCATGCAAAATCCCCATTGAATTTTGTGTAATTGACTATATTTTATATAAACAAAAACATATATTTTTTTAAAAAAAAATCAAATAGATAATAAAGAAAAAAAAATTATAATTACAATACTAAAATTGAAAGATATATATTGAACGTAAATATGAAATTGATGACAACTTATAATTAGCACAAACAAAATAAAATGATTAATGTATTATTGGAATGAAAATGCAGATTGTATGAGAAAATCGTGATTTTTAAAATTTGTTTTTGTAAAGGAAAATGAGATGTAGGGCAAAGAGTAAACAAAATGAATTGTAAGAGGTTAAATATCTGAAGCATCTTTTTCCTCGAAATTTCCTTTTCCCCATGAATTTAATTTTGCTTGGTCACTTTCTGATATTGTTCCCTTTTCTACCTATAATTTTTCGACCCCGCCACTTATTTGAGAGACATATTAATTCATTCGGTCTCAAGCTTTCCATTATCTTTTGATTCTAAGAATAAATTGTCGAAAATATAAATAAATAAAATTGTCGGTGTTGAATCTATGCACTAAAAAATAACAATATCACATAAGGGAAGATAAAAGAACTCCAAAATAAAAATATCACATGAGTAAGAACTGATATGTACTTCTGTAAGTTTCGACATTTAGGTCAATAACGCGTCATATATTATGTACTTTTAACAATAGACAATTCCTCAGTTTTATAAGTCATTAATATGACAAGTTGTTGATGGTAGCTATGGATGAAAGCTTTTATGTCTCGACTTGATAGTATTTGGGTTGAGTTGATTTCTTTTCTTGTTAGGTAATCATGAATGCTTTAGTTTACTTGGAGATTTTAGCCCTAAGCTTTTCTCTTAGTTAGTTTTCCTTAATTTAAAATTTGATTTGATCATCATACTTAATATGAGGAAATTACTTCTCTTATAGAAATAGATTAACCTAAGTTCAAAATTTTAGTGATAATTTAATCTATGTAATGTAATGATACCTTGAACCACTCAATCAAAATAATTCAAGTTTGTACGATGATGATTTTATTACTCGAAGACTCAATTGACTTGGTTTGAGTCAAACTAATACCAAATGATGGAATTCGATTATGCACCATTGAGTTTACGCACCAAATCCATGGAATTCGATTATGCATCATTGAGTTTGACTCAAACCAAGTATCGATTATACCGATCTAGAAGCTGAAAAAATCGATAGTTGGGAAGCTCTAGAGAGAATTCCACCAAATCGAAAACTCGAAGACTCAATGGTGCATAATCTCATATGAGTTTTACGCACAATTCGTCAATTTGTTCACACGAGATTTTTAGAGAAATTTGAATTCGTGGAGTTAAACTTCAGTTTGAGATGATTTTGTGTGAAAGTGGTTCAATCTGTATACTTTGATCCTCTAATTCATTATCTCTCAATGTATGTTCTTGATCTGAAGAATAGGATGCTCATTCTTCATAACCGGTTGTTTTCTTGTGGAATTGCTTGACTTTTGAAGTGATTTTAGACTTCAAAGGCGGTTTGATCCTTGGAAATTTGGAGAGTCTTCGATTTGGTGGAATTCTCTCTAGAGCTTCCCAACTATCGATTTTTTCAGCTTCTAGATCGGTATACCAGTCAAACGCGTTCCCTTTTAATGTTCGAACAGACTGTCTGACGAGAAGATCTACTCGAGTGCCAGCAGTTTCACAATTTTCTATGAAATGAGCAACATGTTGCTTAGGGTTGCCTTTTACATCAAACTGTTGAAACTTTGGTGGCTAGTACCCTGTAGGCATTCTTAAGTTGCCTATTCTCTTTGTGTAAGGTTTGGAATACAAAAGAGAATTTTGAACTGGCCCACCACCTTGAGCTCTAATAGTGTTCGCAATCATGTCGTGCAGTTGTTGGAAAGATAAGGAAGCAATCGAGGTTGAGTGTGGTTGTGGTTGTCCCTTCAAGAGATGGTTCTTTCCTTTATCATTAACTCGCTCATGGGGGCTCATGCTTGATTCGGTCGTCCCACAGTTCTGCATCTGATTTTTTAGGTATGCGATCTTTAAGTCCCTTTCCTCGATTGTTCTCATCATTTACTCGAGTTTTCTTTCGATCTCTGCCATTCGATCATTACTTTCGTCACTAGCCATCATAATAGATATCACATCGAGATGCGACGTCTCTTTTTGTTGATTGACGATAGGAATGACTTGATCAAACAACGGGTTATCTTTGACGATGATTTCATCAGAAGCCCCCTTTAGTAGTCTTGTAATTCTATTCGCGATCGCAACATGTGTTTATTGAGGTTCACTGTTCTCGACAGACTTGGAACAACTACGCGTGACAAGTCCATTATAGATTCTTGGAGCTGACACCTTTGAAATAGGGTTTCTTTTTGTGATTGAGCCTTCTGGAGCAGCGATCTTTGATGTGGCTTCTCCAGACATGGTCACTTGATTTATCCGATAGATTGAGATTAGATAGAGAGGTCCCACTAGACATGTCAATTTGTTCACCTATCGAAAAAATTAATTTCTTAATAGTTTTCTTGACAGTTGTAAGATCATGCAATATATCTCATGATATTAATTCGAGAAACACTCAAGCGGGCACGAATATTAAAAAAAGAAAATTATGCATAATCTATCAATCAGTTAGGGCACGTTTGGCCCGCCCAATTCAGCCCGGGAAGGGAAGAGGAGGGCCCTTCCCGACGTTTGGGCCGCCGGGTTTACTCGGCCAGGTTAACCCAGCGCGTAACCCGGCCAAACCCAGCGCGTGTTGTACACTTTTTTTTTTTTCCTTCCTTCCTTTCTGCTGGCCTGCTTCTTTCTTTTTCTTTATTTTTTTTTTTGCTTTATTTCTTTTAACAAACTTTCCTTTTTTCTTAATTTAAAGTATTATTCTAAAATAAAAATTTATATAAGATTTGAATTTTCATCTTTTAAAATTATCTTAAATTAAGTAGATATCCTTAACCAACTCTACCACCTTAACGTTTTTGTTTATATTAACTTATATATATATATATATATATATATATATATATATTTATTTATTAGTATCAAGTTTTTTCAAAATACAATATTTATCTATTTTTTTCTTCTAAATACATCCTATTTTTTAAAACATATTTGTAGTTTGATGTTTTTATAATTATAATTTGATGCATTTGATTTGATCATAAACTTTATTTTAAATAAAATAATAAGCTTGTTAACTTTTACTAATTCATTCATTCATTTAAGTTAATGGATTTTTTTTAGAACCACTTAATTGATTAAATTTATACTATATGCTATTTATATTTTTTTTTTATTTTAAAATGCAACAATTATTATTATTATTATTTTTATAGATATATCAAGTTCTTTAAACAATATTTGTAATTGTTTATATATTTGACTTTTTATGGACAATGTATACATTTAAAATTTCTTACATACAAATATATATTAATTTTATTATTTATCAAAAAAAATTAAATTTATACATTTTATAAAATAAATAGAAATATATATTTAAATAATCCTAAAATAATTACTCAAAATAATTAAAATAGTTATCTTTTTATTACATCTATCTTGATTTGAATTTCTAAACTTAATTTCATTATAAAACATTATATTTATCTATTTTTTTAACAATTATGAAATTTATATATTTTGATAATGAAAGTTATTAAATTTTTAATTTTTATTTAAATAATAAATAAAATAAAAATAAAATGATATATTATAGACATTATATTAAAAATATTAAATATCTATTTTTTTAATAAAAAAACATCACTTCACTACTTTTCTCATCTCACCAAACACCAATTTACTATCACTTCATTTCATTTATCTTCCCTTCCCATCTCACCAAACACCAATTTACTATCACTTTTTTTATCTTCCCTTCCCACCAAACACCAATTTACTCTCACTTCCCTTCATTTTCCTTTCTTTTCCTTCCCTTCCCTTCCCTTCCCTTCCCGTCCCGTCCCGTCCTAGCCAAACAAGCCCTTAGGAATTACAAATAATATTACATATGACCGAAACATAAATGCGTTCTATATTTGACATTTCTTTGACCGTTCCCACAAGTATTTAAACTGAAAAAGAAAAAGAAAAAAGCACAAAGACACAATTAATCCAAATGAAACCCCCAATCTTTTAATTCTCTCAAATGTCTCCCACCGCCTGCTTCCGCCCCTCGCCGCCGTCGTCGCCGCCGATGTCCGTCCAATCCAACCTGACCACCGCCGTGTACCAAACCCCCACCGCCGCCTTCTCTCTGACGTGGACCCACTCCCTCCTCTCCCGTTCCCTCCTCCTCTCCTCCGACCGCCACCACTCCTTCCTTCTCCGCCTCAGCCCCTTCTCCTTCTGGAACAAATCCGGCTCCAAAATCCTTTCCGGCGCCGGCGGCCCCTCCCTTAAACTCTTTTGGGATTTCTCCCATGCCCGGTTCGGGTCAACCCCGGAGCCCCGCTCCGGATTCTTCCTCGCCCTCCTCGCCGACGACCAAATGACCCTATTAATCGGCGATTTGGTAAAACAAGCCTACGCCAAAACCAAAGCTCCCAAACTCAAAAAGCCCCAATCTCTTGTGCTGAAACGAGAACAAGTCGTAGCCCACAAAATCTACTCCACCGAAGCCAGAATCGGCGGTGTAATCCGCAACATTGAGATCGATTGCGGGTACAATGACGAAACCCGGCTCTGTTTCGCCGTTGACGGGGTCAAGGCTCTGGAAATCAAGCATCTGAAGTGGAAGTTTCGTGGGAATGAGAAGATCGACGTCGCCGGAGTTCCGGTCCAGATCTCGTGGGATGTGTACAATTGGGTGTTCGCCGATGAGGGACTCGCCATTTTCGTGTTCAGATTCGACGAAGATGAAGAACAACAAATTGGAAATGCTAAAGATACGGCGAGAACAATGAGCTCTTCGTCGTCGTCGTCGATTTCGGTGTCGTCGGTGGGTTCCTCCGCCGGTAGCTCCTCTGTTCTTGATTGGGCCACCGTCGAGGAATCGGAGCTCGTTGGCGGCCCTTCTGCCTTTTCTCTTCTCGTTTACGCTTGGAAAAAGTGACCCAACGAACTAGAAAAATCAAATTTCGTAAATCTTAATTTACAAACTGATTATTTATTTATTTATTTATTTTCATTGTACTGACCCCATTGAAAATTACAACTACCCATTATCAGATTCATTAGATGGATAAATGTTACCAATTTATTTTATGGCTCTATTTTTGTCAATATATATAGATATATATTGGGATATGATTGATTGTATACAAATATTCATTATTTTTTTCAAGTTCTGTGTAATGTTTCATATTATAAGCAATATTGTTTTTTTTTTTTAATTATGGATACCCTTATTATTACTATTGTTATTTTGAATCTACAGGATTTAGGTAATTTACTCGAGTAGCAATGTTTTTGGCATACGAGAAACTAAATGAAAATTATCAGCAAACTATTGATTGAATAATGAATTGAAAATTGATTCAAAATTTCCAAGCTAAAAAATGAACGACAGCTGTTAACAATTTTGTCATTTTTGGATCACCTCAATTTTTGGTACGTGTTTAACATTTCAAGAAAAGTATTTATTGTACTAAAAAAAAAAGTAATTATGAAACTTTTTTGTTTTCTTTTTCTATCCTTGTTAAATCCCTTAATTTAACTAGTCAAAAATAATTAAAGATTAAAAAATATTGGGTTGTTAGTGAAAGGAATAATTTAGTGTATCATAAAAAGAAGAATGGAAACAAAGAATTTGGTTCGTCTGAATTTTGTTGGATTATTTGAAGAGGTCAAAAAACACGTGAAAGCATCCAATCGTTTAATTTGATTAGATTCTAATGAAGGGTTTGGGCCGTCAAAATAGTTGACAACGTGTTTGACTATTATTTGATGGAGGAAACTTTGAACACAACTTCTTACACATCTATGTGTAGCATTTTTTTTTTTTTTTTTAAGTATAAATTTGGATGACCCTCGATCCATGTGTAGCATTATTACTTTGAGAATAATATAATACCTTTCAACAACCTTTGGGGTGTGTTTGGGCCCCCGTTTATGTAAACGGTCGAGTTGGTTATAATAACTCAACCAGTGTTTGCCCCACCGTTTATTATAAACGGTGGTTACCTAAACCTGCGTGCCAGTTTATCTAAACCTACGTGCCCGTTTATCTACAACTTACATATATTACTTTTTGTTACATAACCAGCCCCCCAAACACCGTTTATCATAATCCATGTTATAATAACATGGCCCTCAAACACCATTTATAATAACCTACCGTTTATCATAACCCACCGTTTATCATAACCTTCCGTCTATAATAACCAAACCGGTGCCCCAAATGCACCCTTGATAATTTTATAAACTTGTCATTTTTAATAATTTTAGTAAATTATGGTGATTGACGTCTATGAATTTGAGAAGAAGCCGCTAAAGAACATGGATTATAGGAAACACGTTTTATGATTTTAATTCAGGCTTTATCATTTGTTTAATTCCTAGGTTAATAATTCATGAATGTAAATTTAGAATTTCTAAAATAAGTGTCAAAATTTGAATTTATAGTTGATAAGATCTATAAAAACATCATCCTGGTCCATGGGTTTGAAAAACATAGTTTTTTAAAACCGAAACATAGTTAAGTGCAGTTTACATATTTTTATATTTAACTAGAGAAAAGAAACATAGATTTTTTAAAAATGATGATATTATTATTTTTTAATCAAACAAAAAAATGATTATTGTTGTTGAAAAAAGGAAAGAAAAATAGAGAGAGATAATAGATGAAGATTTTGATACTTCCTTTTTGGGGGTTGTCCATTAGATGTTGAAACTGTTGCAGTGTTTCCAATTATGCCTAAACCCATGCTTTATGTTGATGTGACAAACAAGAGTATTTGTTACATTTTCTTGAAATTATAATTTGCAATTTACCACCGAATGGATGGGTGGCGCAATAGTTTCATCATTTGGTTGTAAACCAATTCAACATCGCATCTCAGGTTCGAGGCTTCGATATGAATAAGAAGCAAACCCAAAAACCAATAAAACTACATCATTCAACATTCCATAACCAAGCCAACAAGCTCACTCAGATAAATATATGTCATGAAGTCATGAGCTCGAATCCTCTCGATAAACTTAAAAAACATTTCACTACCAATAAAACAATTGGCAAACTATATATATACCTATTTTTGAACATTGAATTTAGAAAATTCTCACAGTAGAGCTTGAACACGAAGGTGGAGGTTTGAAGAAGAGAGCAAAAGGGAAGAAGAGGGTGGAGAAGAAAGCGTTTGTTTACTTGTTGTGACTGTGGAGTTGGAGGTTTTTGAACGCAGAGGAGGAGTTGCAGCTGAAGAACTTGAAGCAGATGGAAATCTACTTGATTGGCTTCTCAGCTTCTTTTTCTCTCTGTTCTCTGGCTTCAATTCACGAATCTTCATCTCATTTAATCCCACTGGTAGAACACAGTTGCATAAAAAACCTATCCCACAAGAAACAAACATCAAGTTACCAATTCAATTCACTTCTTTACATTTTTCAGTTTCACAGGGCTAGGTGGTTACACTAATTAAGTTCATCTTATTATAGAAGTAGCCCGTCTAGTCTCAGTGATCCTCGTCATGCCTCCTCATGATGGCGCTTCTCTGGTTCACATTCATCACAATTTGCACCCAGATTTGAATTTTTTATTTTTTGCAAAAGATTGTAGTTAAACCATCCATTACCACATTTATGAGTATCATACACAAATTTAGAACATTTTCACGAGACAACTACCTAATCATACTATATTTGGTTGTTTTTTTTTCAATACAAGTCGGGAGTGGAGGACCACAAACCCTACAAAAAGAATACTACTACTCTCAAATAAATGAGAGATAAATACCAATTCTAGGATCGAACACGTGACCAGATCACCAACCTTTTGGTACTATATTTGGTTGTTGAAAGAACTTAGAATATTAAATCTTATATTCGTAACCAATATATTTACTTCAACAAATTTCTTTCTAAGCTTTTATCTTATCTGCTATGGCCTTTATTGAGTATTAGGCCAACTATGCTCCATTTCAAAATTAAAAAATGGTAGCCGACTATTTTTAATTTTGGTTTTTGAAAATCAACCCTACCAAGTACTAATCCTACTTATACCAATGAGTTTCATAATTTTGCTATCTATCCTTTATGTCTTCAAAATCCATAATAAGAAGGAAAAAAAAAGTTTCGCACCACAGAAATAGAAACACAAAACTAAAAATGTTTGTTATCAAGCAAAGTGCAAAGCTAAAATGGTTTGCTGATAAAAAATCAGGTTGAATTTGCAGTATCTTCTAAATTTAGAGAGAAAAGCATTGAAATCATGAATGGATGAAGCTTGTTACCAAGTCGGGCGAGACGATTGACCCAGCTGGGGATCGGATTCCTTGTCAATCTGAGGCAAACGTCATTGCAGAAATGGTTACAGTTCTTCATGATGAGATGATAGGAGTTTCCAGAATACTCTTCAGCCAGTTTCTCCATGAACGATCGAAGCTCTCTTGGACTGAGATTCGTTCTTCCAATCAAAATCGATTTCCTGTATGTGAATCCTGGACACTGCTTCGGCTCCACTTCGAATATCCCTGTACTCCCATGCTCGTGTGCTCCAAACGCATATTCAACTCCATGAACTGCATCCAAATTTCAACTTAAATCATCGTTTATCCCCAAAACTATTTCCACACACAATTACATAATCGATTCACATGCTCAACTTTCAAAAACTGAAAAAGTGCTTCCGATTTCTCATAACAATTTCTTAAACAGAAGAAATCAGAATGAATTTAATCTGATACTCATCTAAATAGTCAAAATTACAATATCGATTCACAGCCTGCACTATTTAAAACTGAAAAGGTTCTTTCGATTTCTCAGGAGAACTTCTAAGACTGGAGAAATCAGAATGAATTAGTCTGATACTCAAAATTACATAATCGATTCACACGCTCCACTTTTCTCATAACAATTTCTTAGACTGAAGGAATCAGAATGAATTGGCCAGATACTCATCTCCACTTTCTATAATTCATCATACGCTACGAAATCGATAGAAAACAAAATTGCGAGCGAAATCAGTACCAAAAACAGATTCTCAAGCCCTAGAATCTTCCTAAACGCACATCGATTAAGAAATTAGTAAATCATTGAGCCAAAACTGGTACGATTCTAACAGATGTGCTAGTAATAGTACCAAAACGATGAAAATCCAACTCTCTCTACTTTTGGCGTCATTTTCTCAGGAAACAAACGGACAAGAAGGTGAGAAAAAAGCGGAAATAAGGACAGAAAATGTTGCGGACCTTGCACGCCGGAATGGTAAACACCGAGGCCGAACCAATAGGCGTATCCATTGATCGGCGTCAAATCATAAACATTAAGATAAACCGGAACCGCACCAGTCTTTTTCCTGCTCGACACCGTCACGATCCTACACAACATTCTTCGGACGATCCACGGAAACGGCGACGGCGACGGCGAGGAACCGCCGTGATCGGCGGAGGAGGTGGAGAACGGCGGGGGGATGCGGCGGCGACGGAGTGGAATGAGAAATAGCTTTGAAATTTTTGGTAATGGGAATGGAAAGTGAGGGAAAATTGCTTTGGAGCAGAGGATTCTTCTGAGTCCGCGTGCTTGTTTTTCAGTTTCACTGTGCGGCACTTTAATAATGGCTTCTTCTTTGTAATTATGTTTCCGAACACACTAATAATAATAATAATATATTATTATTATTATTATTTACTATCAACTTTTTAAATTTATATATCAAAATAAAAAGGTCACTTAGCAAATTTTGAATGTATATATATATAATGTTCAACCAGATTAATGTTAACAAAAAAAACAATAATGATGTATGTTTCTCGAATTTTTCTTTTCGTTTATGGGTATTAGATTGTTGGTAGATTCTTTAGTTTAAGTGTTTTTATTAGGGGTGTAGATGGGTTGGGTTGGGTAGGATTAAGGGTAATTTTTGGACCAACCCAAAAATTTGGATCCATCAACTTTTTAATCCAACCCAACTCAATTAGAGTTTTAACCCAACCCAACCCAACCCTCTATTTTCGGGTTGGGTTGGGTTGGATTCATCGGTTCAAAAGAATTAAAAGTTGAAGGCTTGATTACAAATTCGACGAAAACACTAATTATTTAATATTTGAAAGTCAAATACCGGTATAAAATTTGACTAAATATAAAGCTAATTTTGTAAAGAGTATGAGATTTTTTTTAAAAAGATAAGAATTAATTTTAAAATTTAAAAAATATTGTATTTAACCTAATAAGAGATAAAAAGATTGGATAAATTCTTGAAGGAAAAAAGGTTTGAGAAAGATTGAAGTTTACTTGCTCATAGAAGAAAAAAAAAGCAAAAAAAGAAAAAGAAAACATAAAATAAGAAAAGATGTACAACTCATTGAAATTTATCAACGACTTTTACACTACAAAGATATATTAAGAAATATATATTTATATTCGGGTTCCGGTTGAACCCAACCCAAAACTCCGTGAACCAAATGAATCGACCCAAAAATCCGGGTTTACTAAAAATCTAACCCAACCCAAATTTTAAAAAACATAACCCAACCCAACCCTTACGGTTTGGGTTGGGTAGTCCGGGTAAATCGGGTTACCGGTTTTTTTGTACACCCCTAGTTTTTATATGCTTCTAGTGATTTATTGCCGTTTTTTTTTTAAAAAAAGATCAACATGATGATTGTTGATACTAGAGTGTTAGTCTCTTCTTTTGAAAATTTATTATTCTTTCAATGTGTTATGTTAAAAAAATAATTATTATTCTTTCAATGTATTTGGGTCAATTTTAAGGTGTCCCCAAATGGTGGTATAGTGGTTGAAGACTTGAGTTTTGAGGGTATGCTCTCCTCAAGATCTGAGATTCGAAACTTAGTTGTGACATTATTCCTTTCATATCTTCTGGTGCCTGGCTTAAAAACGAGTGTGATTACCCTTGTTTAAAAAAAAAAGGTCAATCTTAAGGTAATCTATCTTTGGTTGTTTTGTTAGTTGGATTTGATTTAAGTTGTGGATTAAGATTTTTTTTTTTTTTGGATGGTGGCTGATAAATCATTTATGATTTGTTTTTTTAGTTTAATTAAAGTTGAGAGAGAAAGATTCGAATTTATGATATATTTGTTATAAGAATACACATTTGATTGAGTTATTGTTCTTGTTAACTCATTATTTATGATTTGTTGCATTGAACTCAATGAATCTTTTCTTTTTACAAAAATGTTTATGCAAATTTATACTTTATAGTTCTTCTATTAAAAAAAGGTAGAAATTTGAAGCTTTTCTCTTATATAACTTTTTCTCTGAATATTTAATATATCATATAAGTTTATAACTCATTTCTTTTTACATCCACTTTGGCATTTCAAAAAAAAAAAAACATCCACTTCGGAAACTTAAAAAAATGATAATAAAACCAACGCATACGCATATATATATATATATATATATATATATATATATATATATATATATTAATTACAAGTGGTTTCGAAGTGAAGAATACGGCGGCAATTCTTTTTTTATTGAATGAAAAATAAAACTTAGTGAGAATGTATGAACGACAACTTGTGTGCGTGACGGATTTGAGATAAAGTGCCAAAGGAAGAGTGTATTAAATTACATATAATGAGTGACAACTTGTGACGCACAAAACAAAAGGTTTATAAATTAATCCTTGTGTTTATTTAATATTTAAAAAATGAAAAGTTGTTGGAATTTTTTTTTATAAAAAAAGTACATCATAATTATTTAAACAATAAAAAATATAAGTTCGTAAAACGAATAAAAAATGAGAAAAACTTTCCATATATACGTAAAATGTGATACTATTTTGTGTCAAATAAATTTATTTTATAAATAAAAATAAAAAAATATAATTTTTATGTGGGATTGACATGATGCTACATTTTAATGTAGGACTTCATATAGAAGTTTTTGTCACTAAAAATTAAATTATTTGAAAAAACCAATAAAAAGAAAATGAAGTGATATTTTATGAGCTTAATATTGTTGATGGCCATATTTTTATTTAAAAGAGCAAGGCTGGAATCTTCAACCCATTGGAAGCTCACTGGATTGGACCATGTGGATGTGGCCCCAGTTTCTACTATTCAATTACATGTCTTTATTAATTTAAGATAAGGTTTTATTATTAATAGCAAAATAATTTGTAGCCAAAATAAAACTTTTTTGAATAATATGTCCGAATGAATTTGTACTCCATATGTTCCTCCTTTCTGTTTTTCTAATAATCCTTTTTTTTTTTTGGATAGCCAAATTATCTATTTGTTGGAAGAAAAAAAAAAGTTTGTTTGCCGAAAAACTATGTTGTTTTCTGTATATTGGATTTGAAAAATCGGTTTCAGAAACATATCTTTCATTTTTAGAAATATTCTCTGATTGTTTAGCTTAAAATCTATATAAAAAAAACTATAATTTCTTTTTATTTTCTTTCCTTTTTGGTTTTTTTAGTTGGAAAATTTAGATTCATTTACTTATGGATTAAAAAATCAAGAGTAGTCTGATTCAAAAAAAAAAAAGACAAGATTAATCATATAATCCATAGATCATAAGTTCAAATCTCAAAACTAATCAACTAAACCAATAATATGATCAAGTGATTATAAGTTCAAATTTCATACATTTTGTTCTTGAACTAAAAAAACAACTAATTTTTCTTAATTAATTTCTATATTTTTCACTATTACTCATTACTCACAACTCTCATAGCTAGCTCTCTTTTTAATTTTCTCATGCACATGTTATCACTTAAATCAATGTTTTCAGTTTTATTTATTTTTTCCTACTTTCATTTTACTTCTTTGAAGAAAAAAAAAATACTTGACTCCTCACCCGTTCAATTAGAAAACATGGATTAAAATAGATTTAGGCCAACAATAATTTACCTATATTTTTTACCAACCCCAAAAAATTGTTACAAAAATATTTTCTACTTATATCTCCTGACTTTGTTTTCTCTTTTTATATTTTCAATTGAATGGTGTGGAATGTAGGGGAAATTGTGCCCTGTGTACCGTAGTCACGTATTATTCTTTTTAAAAAATAAGTTTTTTAAAATTTTGTATTATCATTTTATTACTCAAGTTCAACAACATGCTTTTTAAACATGATGGATCAAATGACAATTTTTACATAAATTTAAAAGCAGTATTTTTTTAGATAAATTCAAAGTAGTATATGTTAGGATCTTTGGAAAGTAGGTCCAACGTTAATATAAAAAGAAATATAAACTACTTACTTAATTGTCGATTAATTTTGAGGTGAAACTTCATATTTTCTAATCTTATTTCATAATATTTATACATAACAAATTATTTTTTATGTTATATAAAAAATGAGAACTTGACAATATGTGGGTAAGATGAAAATTTTCAACATAAAGAAGCTAGAATGAAAATGCCACATATATAATAAGTACTCTTGGTTATGTCCAACAACAACAAAAAATAGGTTAAAATCATTTATATACGTATGAATTAAGAGATTCCAAATAAATCTTGGTTATGCAATAAGGACTCGTTTGATAACATTCCCGTTTCTTGTTCCCAAAAATACAAGAAACGTTTCTCAAATTATGTGAAAAAATGAGAAACTCTCAAAACTTGTTTCTCTTGTTCCGTTCTTTTTTTTTCTAAACCCAGTATTGGTTTCGTTTTATATTTTGCATTCCAAAAAATTAACAATATTTACTTTTGGTGTGATGGTAGTGATGTCAACCCTTTTTTCCATAATTTGACCAAGTCCATGGTTCAAATCCCAACTTTGTATTTTTTTTTTCAAATCATTTTTGCAATATTTATATTTTGCAATTTTTAATTCTTTTAATTTTGTATGGTTTTTTACCATTTTATTTTTTAGTTTTAAATTTTGTAATCTTTTATTGTTTACATTTTTAATGGAATTATGTATTTTTAATTTATGGGTTGATTTGAAAATTTTGTATATGTGTATTTATTTATTATTTAAGTTAATAATACACTCGAAATCGGTAAAAAATTTGGTATTATGAAAAATTTGTTCACTAAAATATACAATTGACACTACTTTAATATTTTACACTCACAACATTTTTTAAACACGTCATTTGTGACAAATAATTTATGTGAGAGATAGCATATTAAATTTATAGTTAGTTTTATATTAAGATTTTTTTTAATTATAAAAGATTTAATTATACTAGAAAATGTAAACTTTCAATGGTCATATTTTAATGCATGTTATATTTTGTTAGAAACTTATATATATATATATATATATATATATATATATATATATATATATATATATATAAACAAAAAGAAGAAATAAGAAACAAGAAACAAGAAATAGTTATCAAACAAGTTTGTTTCTGTTTTTTATATTTTTTAAGAAACAAGAACTAAGAAACAGGAAACAGAAACGTTATCAAACGAGCCCTAAATTACCAGTTTCTATTAAAATACTATATAGGATCTACATGCATGTGGAGAATCATAACCATTAAAGTTATTTACATCCGTACTATATACCTAGCAAAAAAAAAAAATTGACATTTTAACCAAAGTGTAAGACAATTCATGTACACCCCAAATTCCTACCTTGCTTTCGGATTAGTTCAAAATCTTAATATATGGATAAGATATACCCACGTGATAGGTTAATGGACAAATATTTGGATGGAATAGAAATGGGAATTGTGCATTTAACCTTATTTTATATTAAAAAAAGAGAGAGAGAGAGAGAGAGAGAGAGAGAGAGAGAGAGATTAAATACTTCAACTCCCCACTTCTTCTAATCCACTTCTGTCGGTTTCCACCAACCGACATGTAGGAATTTCCAAGTCCCCTCCTTCGTTGACGTCGACACTTGCCAAAAACAAAACCAAAACTCTACGAATCGACACATCGAAACACAGCCTCACGGTAACCCAATATTAATTGTTGATTGTCAGTTCGACATGTCGGTGCTATCCCAAAAGTTGCTTTGAGTTGGTTTTCTTTTCATTAAGTTGTCGAGATTGGACGGCAAGTATTTATAAGTCTTTAATTTGAATAGTGAATATTTCTATTGAAAAGACCGTTTGTGTATGCAAGAGAAAATTTTAGATCACTTCTAACACGATGACCTAAACTTTCATGTTAATGTATATAGTCTAATTTGAACACACACTTCATTTATTATAAACTCAAAATTGAAGTATTATAGAAAGTAATTGTGAGTACTTCAAAGATGTTGTGATTAATATTAATAAGTATTCTTCTTTGGTTGGAGTTGTTTGTGTAGATAGGACTGTCAACATGTTAGCCAAATAAGTTTGTGTTAACTCTTTTTTTTGGAACAGTATCTGTTTTTTTTTCTAGAGGAGAAAGTTGATTCTTGGAGAGGGACTCTCCCCATTTGGTGGTTTTCATGGTTTTTATTGATTATAATGGTTTGATGGTTGATTTGTGAGTGTATTCAAGTTTTATTTCAACAAAAAAAAAAGGATAGAAACATTAATTTAAAAAAAATATAGAATAACAAAGAAACAAAATAATATGAACAAAACTGATCAAACACAGCATTATAAAAAATAAAAAAACAATGCTAAAAATTGCTTTAACAGAACTACAAGCACTCAACTAATTGAAAACATCAAATCAAAAGAAAAACAGAAATGATCATACGTCAGTTCCCAAGGTGAAGAACAAAACAGAACTGCTGGCGATAACCTGTCTAATGATAATAATAAAAAAAAAGAATGCAATAAAGAAGATAGCTCAACCATTTTTCTTACCATTATCTACTCATCCATACATTGCTGAGCTTTTACAACGCGAATCCAACAAGTTCTTTAGGGGGCATAATGGTCGAGCATCTGGACCTTGAAGGTCTCCTTGAGGTACCACATTCGAAATGCCTGTGAGGATTAATTTTTCAGACGGCATCTAATCACATTTTTTGTCCCACAATGCATTTCGATGCCACAATCTAAAGACGAGCAAGTAATGCCCCCCAAGGTTTGGAGGAGTCCTGTCATCAAAAGAAAAAACACACAAAACAGGAATTCAACGATACCTAAGAATGTGATTAAAAGAAACATTAAAAAAAAAACAGACTATTAACTTGACATCTCTATACAATTGATACACGAGCAGTGTGCTTTTTCCATTGACACCATTACAAGAACTAACTCACTTTACCTGCCGAGGTGCCTGTGCATTAGATAGTATGTCAAAACATTTAACATAAGATTTGGACTTGTGTTTTTATGCAAAACCAGTCTTGTGCCTCAGGCATGCAATTAGCCAACTCGAAGCAGAGTCCCTGAGCTCAAGATGCAAAAAGCAATGTAACCTGCTTCAACAAAGAGAAAGGTACGAAAGAAGAAAAACAAACGGTCCAACTTACGAAACGCTCGATTTCTCACAGGGTCAAGAGGAGATCATGCTACAAAACAGGACTTGTGGTGAGGAAAAAATCCCTCAATAAATGGACAATCACCAGACCCTATTACATTTGGTTGCCAAGGTAATTCAAGAAAGATATTAAATCCCAAGTGGCTAGATGACTTGAATCTATTCACTATAACTTTTTTGTTTCTTACATGACTGTCCAAACAAGGATGACATTCATTGTCTATAGTGTATGGTGTATTTCATTTAAGTTACCACCAGCCTAAAATCTCCATATCCTCCTTCAATGGTTCAAAATTTCTAATTCCTATTATATTGGGAAGTGCAATCCCACTTCGTAAACTTCCAGAGTTTCATCGCCAGTTGTGGTATGTAATTTATTAACTCCTACCAATAAATCTACAAAAGGGTAGCAAGTAAACTAAATAGAAAGATATGAAGCTTCCTAAATTCAAGCTGACAATGGAAATGAAGCCTTAATGGATATAGACTAGCTAAGTGCCAATGCATGGTGGCTAAGTCCACTTAAAAGAAAATCAAATAAAAATACACTCAATCCCTCTTTTATTGGAAACCGAAAAATTGGAGGCTTCGATAGATTATATCCGAGGTAACCACGCACGTCTCTAGGCCTGACATCGAGAAAAAATACACTCAATCTCTCTCCTGAAGAGCATAACTTTTTGAGCTTATGAAAATGACCGTTTCATTTCACCACAAATTCCCAATTCCAAGCCTATGCTCGCTTGCTTAGCTGTTTACCGAAAGGCTATAGGATATGCTTTTGCTTCCATGATGTCATCTCCCTTGGCAATGGACAACAGTAAAAATCAGAAAATTAAATAAAACTGTCGAGATTTGTACAACTGATATATGCGAGAGACTCTCCTTAAAAATTGGAAAAAATGCATGGAATCTCATAAAATATGGACATACTAGTGAAAATATTAATAATTAAAGTTCATAGAATGCTCACCAAGTAAGAAGAGGATAGGATGAGCATGTTTTGGATTGATAATTTAGGTCAACCATGTCAAATTTGTGACACTTACAGATAAACCAATAGTCAACACTCTGATTGGAGAAAATACCTTGAAATACCTGATGAAAAATAAATCTCAAAGTCCCGGACCATTCATCCTCAATTAATGAGCACACGATGACCAAGTTTTGTGCACAAAAACAAAAAAACAAGATTATATAACCAATAATTTAAAACTTTGAACGATCATAGGTTGAATCGGGGAAACCAAAAGATTATGCGTTCAATTTACAATGAGCATGTACCTACATACAAGTTTCATGAACAACCAAATATTTTCGAGTCGATGTAAGTTTATCTAGAAATTCATTGATATCAAAAAACTATTATCAAATTTTGGTATAAAGGTAAGGCAAATAGCTATTTACCTCTAAACTCGGCTTAAATACCAGCGATTGCAAATAAATAGCCATAGGGAAGCCTCCAAATCGCAAATGGACAGAGACAGGGATGTTGCATGTGATCTCATTCTCCACCAAACTTTAAAACTGAGATACATACAGTTAGAGAAAGAAAATAAACTCTTTAATACAAGTAAACCTACGACATAAGGTAGCTAGGAGAAGGAAATTAACCCTTGGAAACCCAATCACCAAACCACACAAATTTTATCTTTTTATGCTCTCACTATTGTCACAACTAACTAATCGATATGTACGCGTCACCTACCTAAGAACTAATTTTCTCTGAGTTTCCTTGACAACTAAACATTGTAGGGTCAAGCAGTTTGTTTCGTGAAAATAGTCGAGGTGCACGTAGGCTTACCCGAACAGTCACGAATATATACGTATTAATAAATAAATAACTATTGCCACTACTGAAGTATCCATCAATCTATCTTCCACGTATAACAGCTTCAGAGAATTGAAAGGAACATATAAGAGAATAGCTATCAAAACAAGTTAACTCAAAATACGTCCTTAAGGTTTTATTTAAATACTAACTGCCATCTGCCCATAATTTACAAGAAAAACGGTTACAACCAGCACTGCTTTAGCCAAATTCAACAGTACTACAAATACTTGGCAAGTCTCTTCAATTAGTAGTCTGCCCATTTTCGACACCGAGACCATATAAAACGCCTGCGTATTTATGTGTAGATCCATTGAAAAAAGTATCCCTTAACTTCCTGAAAGTACAGGCAGTAAGGAGGCTATCGGATCCTGCTTGATGGCAGACTCCAATCCTCTCCACTTCTAACAACTCTGCAAGCTTGCTCAACCCACCATGGAAACTGTTGCAAAACTTCATCAAATGCTTGACATCATAAACCATTGGGAAATACATATTGATCAAATCAAAGAACCCAGCCTGCGTCACCGGTAAGCTTCGGCAAGTCAACAATTTCAACAAGTAGCCAAAATCATACCCGCTGTGAAACGTGACCCAATAAACATTATCGTTCAACACAATTCCAGATGACATTAGAAGCTCACCGAATCGATTGACATCGATACCCTCGTCGTTGTTCTTCTGAAAATCAATACCACACTGGCTCAAAAGCTCAATCGAATCACTAGCAAAAATATCCTCACAAATGTCAAACTCCCGGAAATTGAACTGCCAAATGCAAAACTTATCCGTTCCACAAGTTGGGAGGTTCCCATTCTCGTCGGAAAACGTAAGCCCCAACTGAATCAACTTCAGCGTGTCGACATTATCCTTTAGGGTTTGGTAATTATATTCATTGATATTCTTAAAAGAACCCACAGGGCGAACCACGACGCCGGGAAATTCCGTATCCATGGCTATATAGTTAAATTGGTCGACAATTTCACGCATTAGATCGAACTCTTCCTCCAAATTATGATCCCACACCTCCCGAATATGAATCGACTCACCTTTCGGCAGAATCGACATCCCTCGAATCGCAACCGAACCAACAACAAGATGGAAAAACAAGAACAACCCACCGTAGAACAAACAAAAACAAATCCCTCGGCCCGGAAAACCTGAAGCGGGCCGTCAGAACACAAAGGAGATTACGAGAAATCTCCTTGGATCTGAAAACAAATCCTGAACGAACAAAAACGAAACAGGGTGAGGACAGAACCCTAGAAGATAAAGAAACAAACGACCAAAAAGGGGAAAACGGATCTGACCTTGAAAACCTAAAATTGAAACGTGACAAAGATAGATTTCGATGCAGATTTAGAAGAAATTTCGAGCTTCGTCGCCGTCGCCGTCGCCGTCGTCGAAGAAGAAGAACCGTTTGTAGGTTTAGGAAGGAGAGGCAAAGCTTGCCCTTCAACTCTCCCTAAAAAAATTTTGTTTCTCGTCTCGCTCGTTAAGGATTAGGAAGGGATTTTTTTTTGCATTCGCGTCTTTGAAACGCTGCCGTTTTGCTCCTTTTGCGTTCTAAACGACGCCGTTTTGTTGTTTTGCAACTATGTTTTAATTCTCTCTATTTCATACTAAATGTTTTATTTCATTCTAAAACCAATCCTTATCCAATGGATCTTGACCAAATCTATTTGTTTTTCATTCTAAAGTTAGAGAGCTCTTTTTAACTTTTTCATTCGTCAAAAAATTATTATGATTCTTTTCAAAAGTTAGTAATAAAATATTGGATAATTATTTAGAGTAAAGCAGAAAGAATCAAATCTATCAACCTTTTATTCCAACAATTTTTAACATATATGTTTTATTCTGGAATGAATCGGTGGTGTATTAGTTATGTTAATTAGTGATATTTTATTTTAATGAATTCGATTATTAAATTTAACAAAAATTATAATATGATGTGTGACTACTGGTTTTTTTTTCTTAATAAGAATAAATCGAATGTGTGTTTATGAGATTTATTTTATGGCCGACTAACATTTTGCACTAGTTGAAGATAATATTTGTCTATAATGTTTTATCTTTTGTGGGAAATTTTTTAGTTCTTATGTGAACCAACTTTAACAGACATTTGTAGTTAAATAAGAAGTCTTTAATACATTCAATATTTATAAAACAAAAATATTATCTGAAAAAAAATCAACCAATTAAAAAATAAAAGTTGGATTCAATTGGTATAATGTATGATTTGACAATAGAGAAATTACCAGATAAAAATTTGTACATTCAATTATATTTTAATGGATTGGGTTGTACTTAAAGCCCACAAATATGTTTGGGCTTCGCACATTAAAAGTGTGGGCTTCTTGACAAATAGGTCACGACACACCAAATCCATATGAAAAATACGATATTATTATTCGATCAAAATTTTGAATACACTGTATTTTTTTTTTAATATACACTCTATTTGTGTTTTTAAAAATAAAACCAAAATTTGACAGTTAGAAGAAAAAAATAGCCTCCAAATATTTGTTTTGGTTTATAGAATTTGGTTAGAATTCATATATTTTATCAAGAGAAGATAAAATCCTAGGAAGAGAATTTGAGTATATAGAAATTTAAATTTCAAAATTCAAAAACAAAAAATTAAATATCATCAAAGGAAAGCTAAACAATGAAAGTTTCTTTTTTTTTTAGTATTACTGCAAAATATCCTTGATTTTTCCTTTTTACTTGATATTTTTATCTACTATATTTTGTGATACCTGATCTCAAATATGCTAGATTTATGGATACCTTTTTGTTAAATTTCCCAAACGAATTTAGATTTAAAACGTTTTTTTTTCTTCCCTTTTTACTGTTTTTTGTAAGATCCTTTTTTACATTTCAAACTATTAATAGTATTAGTAGAAAACTGTAGAAAATAGAATTGGTAGTTGGAACAAGATTTCTTTCCTTTTTTGAACATTAAAATCTATGTGGGAACTTTAAAACAACTAGGTTAGAGCAAGTATATATCTAAACTTACATAATAAATGTTGTAATTATCGAGGGGTTTGTAATTTAAATCTCCAACTTTTAAATTTAATAAACATCAAGTTTTTTTTTCTTACAAAATTATGTTTGTTAGATATAAAGAAGTTAAATACTGCCAAAACGTGTTAAACTTGGTTTTAGTCGACATAAATGAAAAATGGATTAGAGAAGTTTTGGAAAAAAGAAAACAATAGGAACTTAAAGTGAGATTGCTTCAAATTAAATCTAACAGATTATGGTCTCTAGGAGATGGTAATTTTTTTTCTTTAATATTGATAGTTGTCTTGGCCAACTTACCTACACATCGATTATTATCATGTCCATAGCGTCTAACTCTATAATACTTTTGCTATCAAAAAAATTAATATATAGATAAGTGATCATCATAAATTAAACTCATCTCTTTTTAATTTCTTAAGTTCATCTTAATCGATAAGTAACTTCATAATCACTGTACGTGACCATAATAATAACAATCTCTCTTAGTATTTATTAAAGTCGTTTTACTAAAAGTGCTTTATTTGTCATTCTCAAAAAAAAAAGTGCTTTATTTTGTCTCATACTTTTGAAATTTTGAAAAATACTTACAATTCTTTAAATTTAATTTATTAAAAAAGGGGTCCTGAATGGATGCCTACATGCATCCCACATCTTTTTAATAGCAGTGACATGCTAAACAGGCAGTTTGTGGCCATGATTTTGACATTATCACTTCAAAACAATAATTAGCCTTAAATAAAATAACAAACCAAATATCTCTAAATTGATTTAAAATATTGAACAATCTCATTCGAAGAGAGTGATTGCATTTTTTTAGTATAATTTATGTAAGAGGAACTATAAATCCTACCAAAAAAGTATTATTATTCTCAAATAAATAAGAGTAAAATGCTGATTATCGAAATCCAACTTTTGACTACAATGTTGAATTAAATTACCACAAAACAATGAAACCGTTCTCTCTTCCGATACTTTCTCCATGCAATTAAACTTCATTGCAACTTCAAAAGTAAATACTCTATAAAATATTAGAAACACACACATAATTCACCCACTAGTTAAGAAATATTTGCTTCAACAACAAGACAGTTTGGAAATGTACTATTGAGCTACCGATCCAAATCATGGCCATAGTAAATAATAGTGTGATAATTTTGACGAAATTTCTTTTAATGATTTCGACGTTACTTCCTTCATCAACCGTAAGACCATTCCTATATTTTTCAATTTACATGCACACATTTGTGTCTAAATTTGAATCACATTTATTGATATTTAACCCAAAAAAGATGAAATAAAAATTAATTAATTAATTAATTAAAGAACAACAAAATGTGTCCATAAAAAGATGGATCATACCCATCTGAATTGCTCTCATTTACAAATAAAGTATTGGGCTGCTAATCCAAGTAAAAATTTCTAGACAACGATCAGACATCAAAGACATTGAATGAGTAATGTCACAAGTGAAGGTAATGTGATGAGAAGGTAATAAAGAAAGAAAAGAGAGCAGCCCTTTATAGATTTACTGTAAAAAAAAAGTTTAAAAAATTATGGATTCAAATCTCAGACAAGCAAACAATTGTTAAATTAAAATAATAATAATAATAATAATAATAAACATCTTATTCTGTGAACATATGATTAATGGGCATAACCATGTGCAACCCATTTGTGTGCCTGTCCTGCTCTAGCAAAGGATTAGGTACAATTATTTTTCAGAATAGGAAGTCACCCAATATGCCATATAATAATAATATCACCATAAAATATGGATCCAACAACAATTACCAATACCATAAACTCCCAATCCCTTTTGGGGGAGGTGAAAACTCCATTACAGCTCAGAATTGAAGGTAACAATAGAATAAACAAAGAATTAATAAGTTTTGAGCATACCCTTTTGAGGTCCAGTTGAGTACCTTCTCCTCAAGTTTCCAAGTTTGAACCTTCTTCCTCATGGTTTCCACCTTGTTTAGCCTCAACCTGTCTGTAAATACCAAAAGACAATACAAGTATGAACAGGTTCAACAGGTTTAGATGTATAATGATCTCAGGAGGCTTTGTTTGTCAATTTTAAAGAGGATTTATATAGAGCATTTACTAACTACTCCAAAAAAAAATCAAATCTAAATGAACTATTGTAACTACTAAAAACAACTCCTCATTTTTAACTACTCAAAATAACTCCTCCTTTCTAACTAGTCATTTCAATCATTCATTTCTAACTACTAAAAATATCTAATTTTTAACCACTCATTTCTAATCATTCATTTTCAACTACTCAAAATAATTCATCATTTCAAATCAACATCCAAACAAGCTATTCTCTAACTCCTCTACAAAAAAAACTACATCCAAACGAGATTTTTACTATAACTCCATAAAAATTTACATCCAAACAAACTATTACAAAAACTTCAACTTTCTAACTCCTCAAACTAACTCTTCATCCAAACACTTCCAGAGTTTTAATAAATATGGCAGAGATTCCTCGTATTTGTTTGAAACTTCTACTTTAATTGTTCCATTTTCACCAGATCAAATGGGCAGTTGGTAAAATTGCTAGGATTTGACAGCTGAAACTAGTATATGCATTCGCAACAAAAATAAGATGCATGTTTCTTTCAAAATTGCAGCAAATACATTGAATCTCATCATGTGAGGCAACGAAGTGAGAATCTCAAAATGAAGCTTTTATACAATGCCTCACCTGATGTGCAGAAGATTCGATTTAGCTTTGCATTGATAACATGGGTCAGCTTGTTGGTGGTAACAACTACACATCAACCAACACCATGAGTTAGGTAAAAGATGATAACTTGAGATACCTGAAGAAAAATTAACAGGACGTGTAGAATCACCCAGCTCTTACACATTCCACGACAATTTTCCAAGCCAGAGATGCATCTTGAATTCATGCATGAATAAAAAAAAAGTGTAACTAATGTTATATTTTGTTGATAACCAAGAATCGGAACTTTGTCCCACTACATTTGTGGACTGTCCCAATGTTCCAACGTGAGAGACAACAAGGGATTTAACAATTAAGCTCACTTGTGAATTTGGAATCTAGAATCTCTAAGGAAGCATACTTTGGGAAGCCCAAACCACTACTAGCAAGGCCGTTCTTTTGGGGACGCCCGACGTTATATCATCTAGTAAGAAGATAAGTGAAGGTAAATAACAGTTTATCTCTAAACTCTGCAACCAACAATACCAGCAGTCAGAAAGAGATAGCTCAAAAGTTCAAAACACTGGACAGAGCCACCAAATGTTCTACCTTCTATAAGAAGAGGATGAAAGAAACTGCATTACTACAGGACAATCAAATACGTAACAACCGAATTATACAGAAGCAACCATCAGATACAAACAGCAACTAAAAATCAGAGACCAAAAAAGTGTCCAATATGACAGAAAACTGATCTAACTATAAGAGCGAGACAGGCTGTGGGATCCTATCAGATTCCAATCTAATCCATCTAACTATTATCAGTGTCTATTGTAATGCATCCACAGAGACAAGGTTAAACAGTCACATCATCAGGGCAAGCGAAAGAAATTGAAAAACTTGGGAATTCAAATAACCGAGCCAGTTGAAGAAATATGTTCTAATACCAACAATGTGTATCAACCCAAGTACCTTTGTTGGAGCCTTGCATGTTCAATATAAACAGAAAGAAATATGTAGCAACATAGCATCACAAAACAAGAGAAAATTCATTAAGATTTTTTTTTTTTATTGAAACACTAACTGCCATAATTTACAAGAAACCACGAGCTGCAAAACACAGTCAGGGGTTTCTATTACAGAGCAGGAAAGCTTAAAAACAGTTACAATCATCATCAATGCTTTAGTCAAATTGTACAAAGATAACTAAAAGTCTCACACTTCTACAAATGCTGGGCAATTCTCTTCAATTAGTAGTAGTAGTACGCTATTCTTTGTCGACACCGAGACCATATAAAACACCTGCATATTTCTCTGTAGATCCATTGAAAAAGATATCCCTCAATTTCTGATAAGTACGTGCAGTAAGTAAACTATCTGATCCTGCTTGATGACAAACTCCAATCCTCTCAACATCTAATAACTCAGCAAGTTTGTTCAATCCACCATACAGACCATTGCAAAACTTCATCAAATGCTTGATATCATAAAGCACCGGAAAATAGATATTGATCAACTCGAAAAACCCCTCCTGCGTATCCGGCAAGGCTCGACAAGTCAGCAATTTCACCAAGTAACCAAAATCATGCCCACTGTGGAACGTAACCCAGCTAACATCATGGTTCAACACAACCCCAGATGACATTAGAAGCTCCCCAAATCGAATCACATCAATACCCTCTTCACTATTCTTCTTAAAATCAATACCACACTGACGAAGAAGCTCAATGGAATCACTAGCATAAATATCGTCAACAATGTCGAACTCGCGGAAATTGAACTGCCAAACGCAAAACTTATCCGTCCCACAAGTGGGAAGATTTTCATTCTCGTCGCAGAACGTAAGACCCAATTGAATCAACTTCAAGGTGTCGACATTAGCCTTGAGAGTATGGTAGTTCAAGTCATTGATGTTGTCGAACGAAGCGAGCGGCCGAAGCACCACGCCGGGAAACTCAGTGTCCATAGCTATGTAATTAAACTCATCAACAATCTCACGAATAAGCGCAAACTCCTCCTCCAAATTAGCATCCCAAACCTCGCGAATATGAACCCTATCGCGCTTCGGTAAAATCGACATCCCTCGAAACAGATCGCAGAAGAGCTCAAGATCTACAAACGAGGAGATGGGTCGTCACCAAAGTAAGCGAATCAGACGAATCTGGATAGATCTGAAGGAATCTGAAGAGATTTAAGGGAGAGGAAGAGATCGAGTAAAGTAAACAGAACCCTAGAAAAAGGAAAGTGGGTAAGCCAGATCTGACCTTGAAAAACAGAATTGAAGGGCGGAAATGGCAGATCTATGAGAAGGGAGCAGTGGATTTAGAGGTCGGTGAAAATGGAGATGAAGCTTGTGGGTCAACGAAGAAGACGAAGAGGAGGCGGAGAAGCACAGAGAAGAGGGTTTGAGAACTGGGCTGAGACCTTTCCCTAAAACATTGCTCTCTCTAAGACGGTGATAGACGAGGACGAAACGCTGATTCGACGTCGTTTTGACTTTCCTAATACGACGCCGTTCTTGCGCTTCGCTATTTTTGTTTATACCAAGTTCAATGTTGGCGTGCCTCGCTTTCCCTTTTATCATACTTTTCTTTTTCTTTTTTCTAATGTATAGTCTTGCGTTACAAATTAATTTAGATTAACATCAAATCAAATTTGTTTGAATCAAATTCAAATAAAACTTAGTTTCCTTTTTATATGTTCCTTATTTTAGGAAGGACCGAACAAAATCTTGGTCACCTTTCCATAAAAAAATAAAAAATAAAAAATAAAAACAAAATTGTAAATTGAATTAGAAGTTAAATTTTAAAATTCCAATCATGTTAGAATTAATGTATGGATTTTTTATTCCATGATTCTTTTTCACCCGCTATATATTTTTTTTTAACAACAGTGAAGTTGATACTTTGCTCTCCTATATGTAGGAGTACCCGAACATTTGAAGGAGCATATTTCAAAATTCATAACCTCAACCAATTATATTAAATTGTATATTTAATAGAAATCGTTAATAGTTCAGGCACATATGATTAAGATAACAAAAAATATATATATATCTCAAGCAACCGCTCTTCACTTGGGCCATGTTTTCCAAGCACTGTGTGTTCTCCAAATGTTTTCCAAGCACTGTATATATGGGCTTCTTACAAATGAATATATAAAATCTCAAAACAATAGGCTAAGCATGTTTAAATCAACACAACAATCGTTGATTTTATAGTGACTGGAGATTTATCATATATAACCCCAAAAAAAAGAGAAAAGAATATGCCCGAACTCGAACGACACCCAACTCTATCGATCTTAAAAATTCCCTTCTCATTCAACTGTTCATCGGACACAATAATTCTTAGGCAAACAAACTAGAAGCCTTTTTAAGAAAACTTTGGTCCAAAATACACAGCCCAAGCTTGTTGGAAAAAGAGTTTAGAAGCCCAAATGAGGATTGTTGGCAATATTGAACCCAGCCAATTATGGGTGTGTTTGAGCCCCCGTTTATGTAAACGGTCCAGTTGGTTATAATAATTCAATCGATGTTTGTCCTCTGTTCATTATAAATGGTGGTTACCTAAACTTTTGTGCATGTTTTATCTAAACCTACATGCTCGTTTATTTAAACCTTACATACATTTTGTTGCATAACCAACACTTAAAACATTGTTTATCATAATATATGTTATAATAACTTATCTCTCAAACACCATTTAGAATAACCCACCGTTTATCATAACCTTTTGTCTATTATAACCAAATCGGTACTCTATACACACTGTATAAGTATATCACTATACATGGGACTCATTTAATTCATTACGATTTTTTTGAATTTTTTGAGTACAAGTTAGAGGAGAAAGAATCCACAAATACTACAAAACTGCTTTTAAAATAAATAAGAGTCAAATATCGATTTAAAGATCAAAATTGTGACCATAAAATAAAAATGAATTAACACTAAATTAGATAACTAATCGCGTCATCGACTCTTTTGAGTCTTTAATACCATCCAATTCTACTCGACAAAGAATGCGCATATTAAATTTCTATTTAATTTTTTTGAAAGCACGAATATGTATGTAATATTGTGGATGAGAACTTCGTTCTTGGGATGTCCCATCCACGTTTCGATGTCTAGAAATAAAGTGCCTAAAATAATACAATATTTTTTGTTTGATCCTAAAAATAATACAAATTGAAAATTGAAAAAAAAAGGAAATACTTTTGACAGCCAAGCCTAGTCTATGTCTCTCATCCGCACTTCTGCAGTATTTATTCTCCATGTTCCAATCAGATCCGTCCACGCAAGCGAAGCGGGTTCCTAAAAGGCGGGTCAGGTGAGACCCGCTTCAATTGGATTGTCTCACGCAGATGATTGAGCTGGACTTTTTGACCCGCACACTAATTAACATGACATGCCTAGTTTGTTATGGACTTCAACTTAACCGAAATCATATTAAACTAAAATTTAGAAACTATTTAACCAACTGTCTATTATATTTTTTAGATTAAAATACTATTTTGGTCACTCAACTTTATAATTAATTTAGAGTTAGTCTGCCGCTAAAATGTAATCAAATAATATTATTTTGGTTTTTTTTTTTTTAATCTCTTCAAATTTCATCTCTTTCTTCTCTCTTTAATTTTCATCTGTTCGAAATTGGTGGCCATTTGGGTTTCGTATTCACATACGTGTTTTTGGTGTTTACTTCGGAAAAGCTCTCTTTGGCTTCGAAGATCAGGATCAAGACGATTCTATTAGAGTGGGCCTTTAAATTGATTTAGGTTCTTTCAAGTTTATGTTTAATTTATAATGTTTTTTTTTGTTCGTTCCTTGTACAGGGGATTGTTTCGCTCATATTTGTAATCCCATAATTTTTTTACTATTTTAAATGCATAATCGAAGTTATTTGAAAAGAAAAAAATACCAAAATTGTTTTTGATGAAGTAGAGATGAAGCTAAAAGGGTAGAGTGAAAGCCCACAATAAAATAAAAAATAAGAAAGGGTATAAGAGACAGAAACGATGAAGAGAGAGAAAGTTAAAGAGAGAAGAAAGAGATGAATTTTGAAGAGAGATAAAAAAAAAACCAAAATAATATTATTTCATTACATTTTACTAACCGAAAAATCTCATCTATACATGGTGGTTATTCCCAAATTTATGGAATCCATTAAAAAAAAATCAATTGCACCGGTAGCGAGAACCATTCCCTCTAGCAACAGTCGACAAGAATAAGCAACGTAATCAACCTGAGAGCAAATTAAAAAAAAAATCACATAAACTAGCTGATTGTGGGAATCTTCCCATGCGAAGAAGGTGTTGTGTACTTGCACAGACATGGAGTGGCAATAATATTCACACAGGTGAAGAGATAGTTGGCATGGAGTTCACGTTTGTCATTGTTGTATTCGATGGGGTTTGGAGTAGCGACGAACGTGTATTCGAATTACGAGAGGGTACGTATCGATGTTGTTCACGGCTCTACGCTATCTCAATTTATATACTATATTTCGAAAGCAACTAGGCATGATGAAACTTCGAAGAATTCTAGCTTATCTCTTTACAAGGATGACACTGGAAAAAAATGTTAACAATAACTGAGAAAAAATATATCCAACTGATGCACAATGAGTTTCGAAATATCCTATGCCATGACTGGTGCAATCTGGCTCGTCTCTCAGCTGATTGATATATACAGTGTAAGGGGATTTGTTATTGTGGCTATATGCCTCATCCTACCAACTAAGGATGACTTGGAGGAAGCATTATGCAAGTTAGCTAGAGTTTTAAATGCTAAACTCTCAACTCTACGTACTCATGTGACATTGAGGGGGGAGCTTTTTTTATTGTGGATGTAGCCTCATGCTACCAACCATAGTCATGACTTGAAAGAAGCATTATGCAAGTTAGCTAAAGTTTCAATTTTTGCTTTTCTAAGCGTGTATGATTAGATACGGTTAAGTTCAGTATTGAAAACAAAATTAAAAAACCAATAAATTCTTGCAAGGATCATGAAATCTAAGCGTACAAAGGTGTGTACAAACTTATTATTTCAATTTTTGTCTTTCTATTTACACGCAAGTACAGCTAAGTACTATAACATATACTTACTCGATATTTAATTTTTCATTAAAAAACAAAAAAAAAAAATCAAAATTGACGTACTCACTCAATATTAAAATTTCATTTATTTGTCAATTAAAAAAATTCGATCACAATTTGAATTATATATATATATATATATATATATTATTTTTTTTTTTGTCAAAAGATTTTGATTTCAAAATTTTAAAAAATTTAGAGTTTGTTAGATAGGTTGTTAGAGTATTGTTATTAATTTTAATAATTAATGAAAATAAGGATAAGGTTACAATGATAAAATATATTTTATGAAATTAATAAATTTAATTCAAAATTATAAAATAGACATAAACTTTAATTCTTAAAAAAATGGACATCTTATTAATTTGTTTAACAAATGTAGATATTCACCTAGTTTTCCTTAAACTTAAACCTCCGATAACTTTTTTTGTTTTTTAAATTTAAGCATATTTTTACTTCAATTTTCTAGAATATGTCTCACATTTCATAAAATATATCAATTTTTCGTTAACAAAGTACGTGAATACAAACTAACTTTCAAAAACAAAAACAAACTTTTAGAAGCATGACTCATTTGATAACCATTTCATTTTTTATTTTATGTTTTTGTTTTTACTCTTTTTATTACAATTTTGTTGGTTTTGTTTTAAATTTTTTTAATACGTTTTTTAAATATTAAATTAATTCTAAAAACTAAAAAGAAGGAGCGTTTTAAAAACAGTATTTGTTTTCATTTTAAAAAATATATGAAATACTCATGAATAAACAGTAAAAAAAATTAAAAGAATCAAAATAAAATGGGATATTTGAAAAAAAAAACAGTTATCTCACATGTTTTTTGGGCTTTAATTTTTAAAAACATAAAACTAAAATCAGTTATCAAATATATATGATTTTTATTTTTTAAAACTACAAATGAAAAACTAGAAACAAAAAACAAAAAAAATAAAATGATTATCAAACCAGACCTATTTTTTTTTCTTCTAAATTTTGGTTTGATTTCTACAAATATAGGTGGGAAGATAAAACATATCATAAAATAGTTGTTGTAAATTTAAATTTTAAAAATAATAAATCAAATGATTATCAAATATGACTTTAAACTATCCGTTAGTTTTGTGTCGAATTTTCTATTTTATCTCAAATGGATCATTTTTCATCAACATTTACGAATTCACAAATCAACCAGATACACCATTTAAAGAGTTGAAGTCCTATTAGACATAAAACTCAGTTTTATAATTGTGTTTGATATTTATGAGTTTTATAATTGTGTTTGATATTTATGAGTTTATAAATAACTTACCTACCCTTTGACTATACTTTTGTGTTCAAAAAATCTTTTTAAAAAATAAAATTTAAATGTGACAATGATTAAATAGACAAAAAATTTAAGTATAAGAATTTAATTTATTTTATTTTTAAGATAAATTTACACGTTTTATTTTGAAGATAATTTATTTAATTTAAAAATAAATTGTCTCAAAAAGTATAAGAATTTAATTTACACGTTTTATATTTAAGATACATTTTATAATTTATTTTTAAGTTAATCAACTTGGGATTTAACTAAGCTATACAATTGTAGGCTTAAGAGACAAACTTATAAGCCAAGAAACTGAACTTACGAGTTTAACTATTTTTCCCCCTTTCTATTACTTTACCTAAAATGCCCTCAGTGATTTTCAACAAATTGGTAAAGAAATCATGAGGCCTGTATTTTTGTTTTAATTCAATAACGATGAGGAGGAGAGACATTTTAGTCAATAAGTATATCACAATATTTTAACTTTATGAGATATATGATTTGAGTTATTTCCTTCTTTATCGTACTACAAAAATAAATAAATTCATGTCTCAAAAAAAAAAAGAAAATAACTAAACAAATAAATTCGTGCAATATTATATGGGGCTTTTTCATGTTTATTATAAATAGTTAAAATATTACGTACAATAATTAAAATATTTGTACACATAGCAAAAAATGTAAATCCGTAGATTTTCATATTGATAGATTTTATAGGTAGATTGAATCAATTACTAATAAATAAAGTAAATTGATAGACTTCACTTAAATTCTATAAAAAAAGGTTAATAGAATTAAAATTGATAGATTCTATCAAAGTTTTGGATAAAAAAATAGCAAAATTTGCTATAAAGGAATTATTTTTAAAAACTTACTATAATTGTAAATTTGAGTAAAAAAGTAGTCATACCGTATATTTTGTAAGATGATATATGTATCGTGGAAATTCAATTTAGCACCATGATTACGGTTTAAATCTTAATGAGTATTTAATCGAGAGCAGTCATATAATTTTTTTTGTAAAATTTGGGCCACTCTCCTCCAACTTTTTCTAAAAAAAACATATACTTAAGTATATAGTTGTATTTTTTAATTAAAAACAATGTAAGATGACAATGAACCAGCTTGAATCTTTGAATTAACATTGAATCTTTTTATGCATAGATAGATAAATTAAAAAAAAACATACGAAATCATATACTAATCTAAAATATAATAAGTATGCAACCAAATATATTTTCCAAGAAAATATGATTAAAAAAGAAGAATATTATATTCTCAACAAAAAAAGAAGAAGAAGAATATTATATTTTTCCCAGGGTTAAAACGAAAAGAACAGAAGACACGTTGTGAAATCAATTAGATTATTATTTTCCTTTTAATTCCTTTTGATAATAAAGAATAGAAAATAATAATTATCATCATCCTCTCACATTCCCCCGTCACATATAAAGAAACAAAGAAAGAAAGAAAATCAGCGGACTCCGTTTGTTTCTGTTTAGTGATTGCAGGATTCCCCACCGATTTATGCTTCAGCCTCTGGTTTTTGTTGCTTTGCAATGTAATGCGCTGTGAGAATCGGCTGCAGAGTTATGGCCAAGTGTCGTTCTAACCGCGCCGGATCCGTTGCAGTCGGACGCATCGCCGGCGGCAATGCAGCCACTCGGCATTTCCTGCTCTGTTTGGCGTTTTCCGGAGCTGCATTCCGCCGGAGAGTCTTCGACGGTGAGCCGAGTACGGGGAACGGATCGGCTTCGGTTACTAGGGTTTTCAAGGAGGAGATGATTTCGAGGAATCTGAAAGTGGCGGAAGGGAGATCGAAGAAGCTTGCGGATCTTATGGCGGAGTCGGTGGTGCCGGAAATTGAAGCGGAGACGAGGAGGAAGGAGGCGGCGTTGGAGGAGTTGAAACGGACGGTGAAGGATTTGGAGGTTGAGAATTTGGAGCGGCGGAGAGCGGCGGCGAGCAATGTGAGGCTTGTGGCGAAGGAGGATTTGGTTGTGCGAGGGACGCTTGCTCTTCTTGGAGCCATTCCTCCGCTTGTTGCGATGCTTGATTTGGAAGATGAACAATCTCAGATCGCTGCGCTTTACGCATTGCTTAACCTTGGAATCGGTAACAATGCGTGAGTTCTTTGTCTTTAAGCTTTGATTTCTCTTTTCGCTGTTATGAACATTTCTTATACATTTCTCTTCCATTTTACTCTGTTGCAAATCGTTTTCTGTATGATTGTGTTAGTTGATTACTCAGTTTCGTATATCCATCTGTTTCTGTCAATGTCTTATCTGATTCTTTATTTCTTGAGAGGACTCATTTCTTCCACTTTTCGCTTTCTTTTCAAAATCAAAGCGGAAAATCATATGAACAGTCTCTTTAATAATTTATTCAACGATTGTTTGGATGTAGCTTCCTCGTCTTCCCTGTTTCTTCGTTTTATGTCCAAAAAACCCTAGTTAGTTATATAATTGCTCTGGAACTGGAATGGGCTGAATACCCTAGTTATGTTTAAACTCAATTTTTGTATCGAGCAAGTTCTTATCAGTATACTAACATGATTTTGTTCAACCCCATTGCAGGAACAAGGCAGCAATTGTGAAAGTGGGGGTCATTCACAAAATGTTAACGCTCATTAGATCAGAGAGTGTGCCAAACTCATCGGTTACAGAAGCAATAATTGCTAACTTCCTCAGCTTGAGCGCACTGGACTCGAACAAGCCCGTAATTGGATCTTCCGGCGCGATTCCTTTCTTGGTTAATTCCCTACAGAACACTGACTGTAAAATTACCAACCAGGCCCGGCAGGATGCCCTGAGGGCGCTCTTCAATCTGTCAATTCTGGCATCAAATGTCTCGATTGTATTAGAAACGGGCTTAATCCCGTTTCTTCTCAACATGTTGGGAGATATGGAAGTGAGTGAAAGGATCCTTTCGATTTTAAGCAATGTGGTATCAACCTCAGAAGGCCGAAGAGCAATAAGCATCGTTCCAGATTCATTCCCGATATTGGTTGATGTTTTGAACTGGACAGACTCACCTGGGTGCCAAGAAAAGGCTTCCTACGTTTTAATGGTGATGGCACACAAGCTATATGGTGAAAGACAGACAATGGTAGAAGCAGGCCTTGTATCTGCTTCTCTTGAATTAACACTCTTGGGTACCCCATTGGCTCAGAAGAGGGCATCCAGAATTTTGGAGTGCTTGAGATATGATAAAGGGAAGCAAGTTTCTGAAAGTTTTGGTGGGAATATAAGTGCAGCAGTGTCTGCTCCCATTATTGGGACTTCATCTTCTTCAAATTGTAATTTAGATCCCAAAATCTGTGTTGAAGAATCTGAAGAAGCAATGAGTGCTGAGAAAAAAGCAGTGAAGCAATTAGTCCAGCAGAGTCTGCAGCACAACATGAGGAAAATTGTGAAGAGGGCCAATTTGCCTCAAGATTTTGTTCCTTCTGAGCATTTTAAGTCGCTTACAACGAGTTCAACTTCCAAAAGTCTACCGTTTTAAGTTTTAACATATCCAGATAGCCATGTCCATGGTAGATCTAAAGCTCTGTGTTATTAGTGGGAAGAAATAAACCAGCCTCTTCTTTTCAAGTAAATTAAGTACAGTCGGTAAAGAAATCTTCAAGTGTTTAGTTTTGTTGTTGTGTAAAAATAAAAAGGACCTACCTCTGCTTCCAAGTTCTACCAGATCCAGTGTCAAATGCTTTGAAGATTGATGTCTTCCCTGCCGGTGGCAATTGTCTGAAGATAGAAAACTCATGTGGCTTCTTACTCGCAGGCATTCCATTACTGAAGATTCCGCATTGAAAAGGTGAGAATATCTCCTAGTAACCAATGACTCGTTACAATTAATTTTGAGATGAAACTTGATACTAATCTAAAACTCATAACAAAGGTCGCAACACTGCACTCGATTAGTGGGTCACGTTAGACCCACAATTCAGCCTACAGACAATGACCCCTTTTGCAATTGTAATGTAATGCACATCATATACTTTTCTTTTGCTGACCTGTTGAAAGAAGTGTCGGTCACTTTCACATGCTTTATAACATCATGAACAGTTTCGAACTTTTCATAGTATGAATTCATAGAAGTTTTTCTTGGCATGTCCATCTATAAAATCTTTTGCTGTGGGATTAAATAAGTAAAGAACTGAAGATGTGCCATTAATTTTTGAACCCGCCCCTTATAAATTGTTTCCTCTAACAAGTAGTGAAGTGAATTGGTCCCATTGATCGTATTGGTCCTATTGGTCCTATACTTTAATTGATATGTTTCAGCTAACTGTGCACAGATCTGGAGCTAGAATTTGGTGAGCTGTTTTTTCGCAGAGGCATAATAATGGCCAAGGCATGTCTTTAACAAGAGGTATTGTTTGTAAATATAGAGTTGGGTGAATTCATTTTGTGCTGTTAGTCTATTTATCAGTAGTGTGCTATTTAATTACAGTTGTAGTTCTGTCTTATCCTTTTGCTATGCCTTTGTATATATTTTTCATGTGTTGGCTTTGTAGATAACCTTTAATTATGTCAAAATATGAGACATTTTGTCAACTTTAATGCCCCCATGTCATTTTCTACTAGGAACAGTTTGTGAACCTTGACCTTCAACTCTTTCTGTTTTGATTCATTCCCAGTTGTCAGATGAAAATTGATGGCTGTTTTTATGATAAAATTCTACTTAGTGTGGGTTGATCTGCTAGTGGGGTCTGCCTGAGTTAATGCCATTGAGTTCCATTTTCTCCCTATATTGCTGTGGAATATAGAAATGTTTGATGTGGTAATGGAAACTGTAATGTGTGAAAATTTTCATATTCTGTATTTATGGGAGTATTCAAAGGAAAAAGAAAAAAACAAAATGACTTTTATCTTTCAAAATTAGTGGAAATTTAGATTAAACTAGTAGAAATTCAAATCTGTTGGACTTTCCTATATGAATCTGATAAGAAATTATGCAAACTAATAAATGTTAGCTCAATTATTTATTGAGTCTCATCTGTGTTGCTAAAGGAGACAACAAAATTTATGATGACTGTAATAGTTTACTGTTTTTGTTGTTTTTTGTTGGTAATGAACAAGAGTTCTATCATTTTTTCCCATCTTCAACTGTTAGTCTCTCTCTTTCTTTTCTTTTTTTTTTAATTATTGGTATAAGGAAATGACTTTCTTATTTAAAATTTTTAACCATCATAAATTGACATAGTGATTGTGAGAGCTTTACGTAATTAAACGTTACAAATTCAATTCATAACTATTCTTATATATCAGGGATCAAATTATGGCCTCCCAATCAAAATATGCCTAGATTTGAGTCTCTCTAGCTCTTTTATATGGTTTTTCTCGACATCTAATGTTGTAATGTCATAAAGTTTGTTTTTTTTTTTTTTAAAAAAAAATTATAAAGTTTGTTTCATAAATAGCCGAGGTTGTCCCAAGTAAAAGCAAAACCTTGCTGCTTAACTAAGGTAAAAAGTCAAAAGGCTATCGAGCTAATTATTGGGTACAGGTAGGGACACCAACAGCTAAAAGCTATTCGGGAGGACCAAAATTTAAAGTGTCTTTAACTCACTAGTTTTTATGAAGTATCCTTCCTATAATAATAGACAGGTTACATCCATTTATTGCTTAATTAATGAATTTAGTTTCACTATTTTTTTGTTTTTTGTTTACATCAATTGAGGACTCAATTGATAACGTTCATGTTTCTTATTTTTTAGAAACATGTTTGTTTGATAATTGTTCTCGTTTCTTGTTTCTCAAACAAAAGAGAAACGTTTCTAAAAAAAGGTGAAAAAATGAGAAACTACCAAAAGTAGTTACTTTGGTTCCGTTTCTTTTTTTAAGTCTGGCGTTGTGTTTAATATATATATAAAAAAGCGCACCATTATAAAATAAAAGGTGTTTTTGCCTAGTGGTGATGTAACAAGTTTTTTACTCTAGACCAAGATTCAAATCTCACTTGAGGATTTGTTTTATTATTATTATTTTGATAAAATTTCTTTTATACAAATGTTAATTTTCAATTTCCCAATTTTATTTATTGTGTTAATTTTTAAAATTTCATAATTTTTTGTTTTTAAAAGATAATATTACATGTTATATATTTCATTAGTTTTGAATAAAATTTATATATATTAGATCATGTATATTTTTTAAATTATTTTTATTTGTTTAATGCATATGGTACATTATTAGTTAAAACGTTACTATGTTACTATGTTTTTTTTCTCTATTACACTTTTTTTTCTCCATCTATATATATTTAATATTGCTTTCATATTTTAAATTAATAGCACCGTTTTCAGAGTAATATAATCGTTATATATTTGAGGGAACGTCAAACTATATAAATAATTAAGTAAACATAATATATAATTTTTTTTATAAAATGTTTATTTATTTTAAACCATACACATTTTTTTTTATAAAATGTTTATTTATATTAACCCATACACATTTTTTAAAACTATTTTAATGAATTTTTAATTCATATTATATATTTTTATACTACATTATCTTTTTTAAAAAAATTATACTTAAAAAAACTTTTTAAAAAATATAAAAATTTGTAAAATAGAAAAAAAAAAAAAAAAAACGAAAAACAGGAAACGAGAAATTGTTATCAAACAAGTTTTGTTATGTTTCTTATGATTTATAAGAAACAAAAAACATAAACGGTTATCAAACACATTCTTGTTTTTTATTTTAAAAAAAGTTAGAAACAAGAAACACGAAACAAGAACTATGAAACGAGAAACAGAAAACGTTATCAAACAAGCCCTCAACTTCTAGTCTATTAGCCATAGGCACATGTGTTTATATTGGTTTAATTTTATCATTCATTTCCTTTTATTATTATTTTATTTTTTGTATATTCGTGATTATTGAGACTAGCTTTTGTACATCTCAACGAATAGGATGAAACATGATTAATTATTAAATAGATAATTACTATAAATTGAATTCATCATCTTGAGCATTCCGGTCCTTTTTTACCATTAAGACATTCTAGGATGATTTTACCATTCATTTCAATTTTTTGTACCAACTCATGTGTAATTAAATATGTATAGTTAAAGTTATCAGTGTATTAATTAGTTATTGAAAGATCAATATTGAAATTTCTATACTATTGCAATGATTTTTTAAAGTAAAGTTTCAATTTGCTTGATAATATGGACAAAAATATGTCAATAAATCACATTATTCCAAATACATGTGAACTGATTTTAATTTTTAGTAGCACAAGTGTAACATTCTTTTTTTATATAACAGAACCTGGTCAAACTAGTAGGTGGCAGCCACTGTCATTCTTCCAAATAAGATGAGAAGAAGGGAGAGAAAAAAGTTAGACCTGTCTGTCCAATTATCTTTACTATAAAGCATAGTTTTCTTCTTTTTTCTCCTTTCTTTCAATTTTGGTTTTTTTTTTAATCTAAACTGTTCATACCAACTTTAGTATACCTCCACTATTATCAAGTTATCACATGTCAAAGAAATTTGTGAAAATTTATTTATGCCACAAATTAAATTCTCCACAATTTTTTTCAAAAAATAAAATAAAATAATAAATTCTCCACTTTTTAATTTCTTAAAACTTTCTTGATAGCTACGTCATTCTATAATAGTTAATGTAGAGTCATTGCTTGAGACGCTTTTTTTCTTTTTCTCACTTAATTGTTTATGGTTTGAAGTTTGGGTGCTTTTATTTAAGTAAAATAATGGGGTGGATGTTTCAAAAAAATAAAATAAAATAATGGGGTGGAAAATGTTCCTGATTTTTTTTTTTTTTTAAATTTATGTATATTTTTTTACATTGATCTATTTTAGTTAAGTTTTAAGGAGAATTGAACCATCAATATTTGATTCGTAATTGACGTCTTATCCACTAAACTATATTTAAAATTACATTTCTTAAGCTGTTTTTATTTCAATTATAGTAATTTTCTACTAAATTGGAATATATTAGTCATTCTCAACTAAGGTGTTATGATTTTAAATCGCCATAAGAAATGTCGTATTTTGTTTTAATTGAAGAAATAAAATATATACATCATAACTAAATTCTCAGCTGTTCCTAGATTTATTTTAAGTACTATATTGCCCACTTAGATTGAAAGTGGAGAGGTATGGCAACCATCAAACTTTTTCTCTCTTTGAATAAAGTGTGGCAATTGTGAGCTTTGAGTAAAGGGTGTGACAAAATTGATCACTGGTAAATTTTCAATTAGATAAGTTTCAATTTAGTGTCCATGATGTACTAAAAAAACAAAAAAGTGCCCATGACTTTGGCCTATAGATTCATTATTCTAATTTGATTATTATTATTTGGTTAAATCTTATAAGAAGTCTCTGAATTATGTTTTAACTCCTTGGAAAGTCCACTCTTTTTTTTTTCGACTACAGTAATAATTGGGGTAAGGGAATTGGAATTCATGATTTCTTGATCATTGAGTATACATTAATATCGTTGAACAACTATTCTTGTTGGCATTTACTCATTTTCTATTTTACTTGATTTGAAACCTTCATGTAGTCAACTGCTAGTGCATAAATTACAAAGTTGTGTTATTTAAAGAAAATAAAAATATTCAGGTCATTGCTTGAATATGACTTAAATAATAATGTCCACATCCATGGCTTTATATGAATCACATTCTATTTTTCTTTATTTTATTATTCTATTTTTTGCCACATATGTGAACATCAATCTTTACATCATATCTGGACATGACCTAAATATTTCTTTCAATATGTTATTTTTTTAAAAACAAAAGTTTAATAACAATTTAATGATAGATATTCGAACTTATAACTACACGTACAAATACTGATCGAGTTATTGCTTTTATTAGTTGGCTACTTGTAAAGCTTGATTAAACTATAAAGACTATGATTTAGAGATATATATATAAATAAATAAAGACTATATTGACAAATTTGAAATTATATAGATTAACTTTAAACTAAATCCAAATTATAATACTACAAAAATTTAGTATATTTTTAGGTCACGAACTATCATTCTCTCATAATTAATATTTATTTCATCCATAATTTCATTTTTACCTTAATTAATCATTTTCATTTTGGTATAACATTTTTTCTTTTCATACTTACTATTTTGTTCTACATAATTATGGCACTCAAAATATAAGTAACAGGCATTTTATAATTATTATTTTATCTCAACATAGTAACATACACCAACAATTTCTTCCTAAATCATTTTCGTCGCTCATGAAAGAGTCATTATTCTCGTTATTTATTATTATTATTATTATTATTATTTATATTCTCAAATTTTCAAGATAACTATATATATTGTAAGGACTTTTCCAATATCATTTCAAAAATAAAAAAAGACTTTTCCAATATAGAATCAATATTTAGCTTTAGAAAAGGTAGCATGGTGTAATTAAAATTAAAGGCAGAGCTGACATTGTGGAAGATGAGATGTAAATGATTTGGGAAACAAAGCAACCCTTTTAAGCACTGCAATGCTTTTTCATTATTTCTCATGACATTGGCATCTTATGTCAACAACAATTAATAAAGTTTTCCCTTCTGATTTTGAAGGCTTACCAACCAAGTTTTTACCTTTTTGCCTATCTTGTAAGTTGTCAGATCCAAAAAATTTACTTTGGTGCGTCAAAATTTAAATTATGTATATAAAAATCAAGAATTGTTCTCTCTGGGCTCAGTGATGGTTTCGAAAGAAGCTCGCTGGTGAGCGTGTGGGGGCACCATGGTGTGCGATTATGGGCTCCATAGGGCTTTCTCAGAAGGTCTGACGGCGAGCGTTACGGGGACGATGGAGCTGGTTCGAGGCCTAGACGGGGCAACTGTAACCCATGGGAACAATGACCGGTCTTTTGATGATACATTTCTTATGCTTTTAACTTATCTGCTATATTTATTTAGTTTTACCAAGTATGGTTTTGTTTCTTCTTAAGGTGTGTTTGGCTTGTGTTTTAATTTTATGTATGGCTAGAGAAGCTTTTTTGTTGGTTCACTCCCAGTTAGAACTCGTGGATAAAGAGAGCTTTTATCAGTGGTCAGTTTGGTCCCAAAAGGGCTGACTCGTTTTCGGATCGATCCCCCCATTTTTAACTTTGGTGGAATCCCGTACCTCAGTAGCCTTTATGCTCGAAGGATTATTCCCTAAAGTACATCGAAAGTCTACCTTAAGGGCGGTGTTGACAAGGTTAGTTTGGCCTTTTCTGTATTCTTTGTATTCCAATTTCGTTTGGCCACCTTCCAAGCTGTGGTTTGGGGCCTGTTACGAGGGGTTGTCCTCGTTAGTGGTTCGTCCTCATTTGGGAGGTTAGGGTGTAATGTTGTTTATGTTAACTGATGTTTGTTTTTTTTTTGTTAAAAAAAAAAAAAAAAAAAAAAAAAAAAAATTCAAACCATCTGTACTATAGGTGGTATGAGAATATGAGTGAGATATATATATTAAAACTATTTAATAGTTCTCACTCACTGCAAATAAATACATAATTTGTTTTATTTTTTAAAATCAATGCAGCTAAACACGACTTCATGAACATATAACAATGAATAGGGAAATAACAACCAATAACCTTCATATATATATTTGAATGTACCTACTAGGATTCGATCTTGAGACCAACACATCAAACTAAATTAAAATTTAACCTGTTGGCCATAAAGCTACAATACCGTTTGGTTCATATATGTATTTTTTAAACTATAATTATTGGAGCTCGCATATACATATCAATTATTTTCACAAGAAAAATTAATATGCTTACTTTATATAGAAAACATTATTACTCTCAATTAAATAAGAGTCAAATATCGATTTTCAAGATCAAACTGGTGATCGTGGTGTGAACTGAATTATTACCAAATAATAAAACTAAAAAACTACCAACTTTTTCGATGTCAATCCAAACATAACTTAATTAAAACGTATCTACTCCATATAGAAGCTCAATCTTCACCTCACTTCTTGAACTCTAACAAAAATAACATGATTTATCTCATTAGTGTCCTAAATTTTGGCCGAAGGAATTTAGTTGATCTTAAAACTATAATATGTCGATGAACTATAAATAATATCTTCTTACCGAATGGGTCAGTGGTGCAATGATTTCAATGTTTGGTTGTAAAACAGTTCAACACCAGCGTCACAGGTTCGAGCCCGAGAATCGGTATCTGTCCCCCTTCCCCTAATATGTACTAAAAAAAAAAAAAACTTCTTAACCGCACTTTGTCATGCTTTAGTCATGTCCCATGCTTTAGTCATATTTTATATAAATCAAGACATGATATTCAAACGTGTGATCATATGCTAAGGTCAAAATAAGCCCAACTCATCTTAATTGACATGTAACATCAATTCACATACTAAATCCTCATATTTCAACTATTCTTTGAACTAACAAATACACATCCTAGACATTTAAGTGATGATGTGGGTTTATATTTAATTACATTACAAAACTTATTTGTATTGAATTAAAATATATATTAGATATTTTTTTAGTACAATTAGAAGATTGGAGGCTCGAACCATATATCTAGTTGTTTCTAATATATACATGTAAAATATTAGTTTAACTATGCTTACTTTAACTTAAATTATTGGTTGAATTGTGTTCACTCTCACTTAAACCGTGCACGGTTAAAATATAAACCTCCTCCACGTTTTGTCGAACGCTTAAGAAAACTTTAGGCTATAAAATTCAAAATTACCTGAAATTTTCTTCAAAAAGATGTTCGTAATATTTGAAAGGAAAAAAAATAATGAAAAAACTTGAACTGAGCCCTCCAAGCCCAAATCATCAATATATTGGGCTTCTAATCGTTCAACTTTTGTTTCGTTTTTTTTCCCATTTGGAGGAAAGGTCTGACCATTTTTTGTTGGCAGTAAATGGAGCATTTTTTTTAAGATTGTGATAATTGGAGGTGAGAGAATTCAAATCAAAAGTCGACTTTTGGTTATTGGCCATATATTAGTGCAATTGAATAACTGCTTATGTTGGCCAGTAAATAGAGCATTTGATCATTAAGCAATTATGATTACAAGTCAGAAATATCGTCTAAAAAAACTAAGAAGTCATAAATATAATGTTGTTTAATTAAAAAATATCTATTTAGAATTTTATTGATTCAAATTTTCATAGCCTAAATATGGTTTAACTAAAAATATATTAAATATAGGATTTTTTGAATCTCGATCTCATGAAACATATTAATAACTATGATGTGATTTAGCTATTGCTTTTGTTGGCGGAAACAAAGAAGAGGATTTGGATGATCGAAACATATCAATAACGACTGTGATGTGATTTAGCTATTGTTTTGTTAGGCGGAAAAGAGGGAGGAGGGTTTGGATTTTCAAGGGCTCAGTTATCTCACATGCAAGATAAACAATTTAAACACCAAAGTTCGTTATAACTAATTTAAATACCAATTTCAAAATATAAGATAAGACAATTTTTTCGTTTGATGAATGCCAAAACATAGTCATGTTTCGGCTGAATTTATATTTTTCGTTTGCCCAAAGCCAACATAGGAAGTTTAAATTAAGTGTAAAACTTACCCAACTTTTTAAGGCCTATCTTGTGCATACTTTTCAATTGATAATAATGTATCACCTATGGTATTAGTCGATTCATATTTATATATATATTTTAAATACATTTTTTTTATATATATATTTATGTATCACGTTATTATCTTCGTAGGTTGGTAACTATATATAAGATACATTTTAGAAGGTGTATGGATATGCAATTGTAGAGTGATCGTAAATAAAAAGTTATTTTGAGTGATTATAAATTTAGATTTTAGTAATAACTCATTTGAATGTAGTTATTTGTGGAAGAGTTGCAATGACTTGTTTGAATAATGGTTTTTGTAGAAGGATTCCAGACAATAACGTGGTTAGAAATGAATGATTATTTTGAGTAGGGGTGTACAAAAAACCCGACAACCTGGACCACTCAATCCAAACCCTAAGTGTTGGGTTGAGTTATAATTTTTTTAGGTTGTGCTGGATTATGATTTATAGTTTTTGTTGGGTTGTGTTGGTTATTGTGTTGACAAATTTTTGGCTCCTTCAACCCAACCCAACTCGAATTAAGAATATTATATATAATATGTGCATGTAGATAAGATAAATCAATAACATACATTTTTAGCATACTTTGTAAGCCATAAAAAAATGCACCAATAAGATAGGCACGTAATAGGTTGAAATGTAGCATCATACATTTTTTAAAACATATTTGTGAATCTATGAGTTGAATCGTAATAGAAAAAATGAGAGTAATATAACCCGAGAACCTAACCCAACCTGACCTGAAAATCTAGATTAGGTTGGGTTGGGTTGTGTTTATGCATAGAGTTGGACGCGTTGACAAAATGATCAACTCAAAAATTTGAGTTAGTCTAAAAACATCTTTCAAGCTTACTCCAACCCAAACCATATACACCCTTAATTTTGGGTGGTTAGAAACACGTGATTTTTTTAGTGATTGAAAATGAATGATTACATAAAATTATCTTCCATAAATTCAACAAGCAAGCACCAGGGATGTTTACTTTATCTTCAAGTATTTCATAGGGGATTTTGCATGTATAACAAAAAAAGACAAAATATTTTCATCTATAACATAAAATCAAAACTAATTTATTTGTAGCAAAAAATTCAAATTGAATTTTATCATTAGCTGAGTTCTATTAGTGATAGAAGTCTTTCATTGATTGAATTCTATTAGCGATAGAATTTCAAATTGAGTTCTATTACTGAGTTTTATCACTGATAGAAATTAATATGTTATAGATGAAATTATTTTAGAAATTATGGTGCAAAGGTAATACAAAAGGTAAAATGTGCTACTAATGATAAATTCTCTATTTTATAATTTAATTAGCTTTTGAATGTTCTTTATTTTGATTGGAGTAGTAAATTAAAATCAAGGCATTGGTCAACGATTTGTATTCTCTTATGATTGTTAGTTGTGGTTCAAAAAGAAAAAGAAAAAACAAAGTATTATGGAATGACCTTATCTTAAGAAAAATAAAATAATAAATTCAATTGACTATGGATACGTAATCATAAATTAATCTTATATGCACTTCTTTCTATTAGGATTCTTTCACTTTCAAATAGGGGAGAATCATCGAAATATATATAAAATAGGTGAACTATTCATTTCATTAACAATTAATCTTTAAATAGATATTCATACTATTTAATACTGCATCAAAGGCTATATATCCAAACAAGTATTTGGTAAAAAAAAAAAAAAAATCATATTTAAGATTGATGAAATTCAAAAGAGATATTATTTATTCAGAAGCTTTCCAACATTTATAAAACAAATGAATTATTCCTCTCTTGTTCAATTGATTTCAAAATTTTGATAGAATATTATCATATGTTCGTGCTACATGTCCTCTTACAATAGCGACATTTTAATTCAAACATCCCAAAAATTCCAAATTATTATTTAATTATTTTGTGCGCAACCCATTCATTTGAATTAAAAAAAAAGAGAGAGATGGGATAATAAATTTAAGAGGCGTCAAGCGTGGAGAGTGGCAGTTTGTTTTAAATATAAACAGTTGAAAAGAAAGTGAGAAATTTCATTTTTCGCAGCAAAACATTTCGAAACACTCGTTTTTATTTTTTATTTTCCCTCTCTCTGAGAAAAAACAAAAGAAGGAAAGGAAACCCTAGCTACTCCTCCTCTCCCTCAAGTTTCCCCCATTTCAATCCGATTTCGCCCCATTCCCATCCGATTCGGTGGATTTCTCTGCTTCCATGGACTTCAATTTCAACTGAACCCTTCGCACTTCGAAGGATCTGGGACCTTCAGCTTCAAAACCGACCAACCATGGCGTCTTCCGACAAGGATGTCGAGGAACAGCTCTTCGAAGCTGGCAACAAGATTGTCGACCCCCCTACTTCACTTGAAGAACTTCTATCTCTTCTCGACGTAAGCCCTTGCGTTTTTTCTTTGTTGATTTCGGAATTGTTCGACTGATTTTGTGTTTTTCACCTGCTACAATGCTATATTCGACTGCGTTGATGTTTTATGCTCGATTGGTTTTCCCTTTACGATTTATCGTTTTTATGTCTTGTTTGCTTATTATTTGTTGCCCTCTCTTTTCCCCTGTAATCCAAGTTCCTGACTTTTTGCCACGTTTGAGAGCCGTGCTTAGATAATGTCTGCATGTTCTAAACGCCACTTCTAATGAAATTGCTTAAATTAATCAGTTTGGGAGGTGGGGTGGGGGGGATTTATAATCCGTGCGTGTTCATAGGGTGCTTATTTCAGGTAGAGAGCTTACATTTTGTTCAAAGCCCATTTAGGAAAGTATTTCCCAGTCACGGTTTGTGCATTAGATCTTTGATAGAAGAAGTCTATTTACTCTTTTGTTTGCATCTGAAGGTTTTGATTTCAATTAGCACAATTAAAGTATTTCGATTCAAGAGTACTGGAGTCTAGAATACTGTTAGGTAGGTTATTACCATCAATCTGGAAGTTGGTAGTAGTAAGAGAATCACTTTTGGTGGCATTGAAAGTAATGCGAATGTTTGGAAATTGTTATGGAGAGAAATGATTGAGTTTCTTGTCTTATCCAGGATGTCTAGGAACATGGTTAATGGGTCCTAATGTAATGAGTGTTCATGATTTTCAAACCAGTCAGGCTGTTAACTTTAAGTATCTCTTAAAAAGTTAAAACTGAATTTTAAACCTGTTTCAGACATTGATTCTGTTAACTGTAAATTAGTAATGGTTAATGAGGTACTTCCTGCCTTATTTATTTTCTCTTCTGCTTATCTAGTTACTCTCACTCTTAGCTGTGTGGATTTTAATTTTTGTGGCTACGATAAGGTAGCACTTTGCCTGTTTTTTTTCCCTTCTCAATAACCTGCCTGATTGCAGATAATTGAGAGTTTGCTGAAAAAGGTTGAACAATCTCCTTCAAAATCAATGCAAAGTGCTCTTGCGCCATCACTGAAAGCACTGGTTTCTGATCCACTTCTAAGGCATTCGGATATTGATGTCAAAGTTGCAGTTGCTGCATGCATTAGTGAAATAACTAGGATCTCTGCACCCGATGCCCCTTACAGTGATGATCAAATGAAGGTAGTTATAATTTTTAAAATTGATCTTGTGTATACAAAGCCAAAGCCAATTTTCCTCTTGTCCCCAAGGGGTGACACAATGGTCGAAGACTTGGGATTTGAAGGTCTGCTCCCCTCAAGGTCCTAGGTTTGAGGCTCACTTGTGACATTACTTCTTTGATGTCTCCTGGTGCTTGGCCTAGGGATGGGCATGGTTACCCTTGTTTGAAAAATAAAAGAAGCCAATTTTCCTCTTTGAAAATTTATTTTTAAAGAGTTGGATATATGCTGCTCTTCAGGAGGTATTTCATCTTATAGTATCATCATTTGAAAATCTATGTGACATTTCGAGTCGATCATATGCAAAGAGGGAATCCATTCTTGAAACTGTAGCAAAGGTCAGGTCATGTGTGGTCATGCTGGATTTGGAGTGTGATGGATTGATCATTGAGATGTTTCAACACTTTCTCAAGACAATAAGGTATCATACTAGATTTCATTTTTTAAATCAAATTACTTTTAGATTTTCATTCATAAAGAGCAAAATTGTGACATATATTAATTTTCCCACGAATTAAGTTATTTCTTGAACAGATAGAGGTTGTTCCTCCATGAAATACTACGAGACTTCTGCACTTCATAAGAAATTGACACTTATTCTAAAGAACACGAATAAAAAGCAGCTTAATAACACCATTTTATTTGGTGCTTCGAATCTATAGCTGTGACATTTGAGTGCATATGAAAGATTGACAAGAAAAACTCCATTGGAAATATAATGCAGTGAATTAGGTGACTGCATTTTAATAATTTTTTTTTAACTATTATCTGTCAATTAGGTCTAATTTAGTGAATCCTTTTTAATTAGTTTCATAGCTGGTGGTTTGGGTTAATATGCAATCTCTATAAATGAAGAAAGGCCTGTATATTTCCAATGATTTTTTGATATCCGTGGGTGTTAGAGCCAACTTATGTGCACCTCAACTATTTTTATAGGACAAACGAATGATTCTACTACATTTGGTTTTCTAGGTAACTCGTAGTAAATTAATTCATTGGTAAATGACCACCATGGACTCTAAGCTTCTTTACAAGGCTCTTACTTGACCACTAGACCAACCTATGATGGTTCAATGCTTCTTATTTGAAATAGAGTTTTAGAGAGTGATATGCAGATGAGATGATTGAGGAGCTCCTACTCCATTTTCTTTTTCATATGAAATGGTTGTTTTGTGGTAGGCTAGGATGCTGAGGCCTTTTTTAATTACCTTCTAGGTCTTATTTTATTGGACTGGAGCCTTTTTCTTGTAGTTTGACTCCCTTTTGTCAGATTTATCTTTGTATTGTATTCTTTCATTTTTTTTTCTCAATTAAAATTTAGGTATTCATAAAAAAAAGGAAAAGAGTTTTCTTTGGTTGTCCCTAAGTGTAGATGTTGCACTTCACTACGTCTAGTATTTGAATGAGGAAACAAGTTGCTAGCCATGATGGTTACAAGTAAGAATCAGACTTGGATGGCAATGAAAAGTACCTTCTCTAGCTTTGAATTTTAGTGCTCAAGGTTTATTAGTCTCCTTCCTCTCTTTCTCTCATTTACCCTTTCTACTATATGCATGAATAATATGGGGCCTAACATGATCTTGGTCATTCTTTTAGATTGGAGTCTTTTTTACAATTTTTTGTGCTCCTTCTGTTTGGGTTTTTTTTGGCATGTATGTATGGGTATTTTTTATGTTTTTTCAATGGAAGTTTGTTTTCTAATAAAAAATGGGAAGATATTAGACTTCTCTTCTCATGATGTGAATCAAGAAATTGATTATTGATCTTAATTGTATGAGACCCGATAAAATGTCATAGAGGAGACATTCAAGCTTCACAGAAGCTTTATTGAAAAGAACTTGATGCCAGATCAATTGCAGTAAGCCATGGACGCTCATTTGATTCAAATGCATGTGGGTTTGCAAAGGTATGCTTAGAAACCAATTTTCCTGCAAAATCTGTTTCACACATCCGCTAGACCTGCAATTCTTGGATAGTACCTAATTCACAAGTAACCTCTTGCCTCCCTGACTTGGTCAACGGAAGAGTTCTTTCGTACATTTGGTGAATATGTTGGTGAAGTTCTAGCAGATGTGTAAGGAGGGTTCTCCTTCTCCATGTATTTGGATGAACCTTTTGCTGATAAAGAGTTCCTGTCTTTGAATGCATGGGTTTACTTGTCTTCAACAATTAAAGTTTTTGCTGTGATTTTTCATTTCCAACATTTTTCAAGTATGATGATTCAATGATGGATGATTTTGTCAACAAAGTTGATTTAATTAAAGAAGGATTTTCTATGGTTCTTCTGATGGGCTATCATGGTACCTTAAGCTAGAACATAAGTGGCCTAGTGCTACCTAGGAATTAATTTCCTACGGGTTTTCTTGACATTCAAATGTTCTAGGGTCAGACAATATGTTTCGTGACAATAGTCTTATACCAATTACTCAGGTGTAACGCCAAAGAGTTTGTTAGTTAGGTTATAAAAATAGCTGTTACTTTATCGCTAGAGTTTGGTTGAGTTGTTAGTTGGTTATGTTGTTTTGAGTAGTGTATAAATACATACCCTGTGGTGCAGTTAAATTCATTGGAATCTGTATTACTTGGAAGTATTGAATGAGGAGGTTTTGTTGTTTGTTCTTGATTAAAGTATGCAAGGGATCTAACCGTCTAGGTGCATTTAAAGGAGAGAATATGCTCTCCTGATAGGTGCGCGTGTAAGCTAGCTGGTACAGTCACGAATATAAAAGATGAGCTTATAAGTTTATAAAACGATATATATATTTGCTTATCGGTGACCATATTGCATTAAGGGAAATAGAAAAGATAACACGATAAATTGTCACATGTCGGCCTTTTGTCACATTTGGAGGTTTCTTCTATCTTCTCATCTTCTTTGGCGTCATTGTCACACAAAGCTACATCAGTACTCATCTCTATATCATTGGTGTTAGGCTTGTATTCATCAGTTTTTTTCTTCGGTTTTGCACTCTAGCTTTTTTTGGCCTATGTGGCGGGCATCTTCTCCCCTTTTATCTTCTTTATAAACTCTTTCAATTATCAATGAAATAGTTTGTTTTCTAAAAAAAGAGAAAAGTTTTGTTTCCTATTAAAAAAACTTCTATAAACAAGGAGGTCTGTTGTATTTTCAACACTCTTTTTAGTTTTTTGAACAGAATGGAGTTCCTTTGGTTCTTTAGTCTAGATGCTTGGCTGAATTAAAATACGTTCATGTATTTGTAGAATGGTTTCTTTAAAACCATCGTGGGCCCATTTCCTAATGGTCAATTAAAAGCCTTGTAGATCGTAAAGTTCTTAGAGGTTATAAGCTCAATTCATGTTGGCCTCTTTCCTAAGAATTAATTACTTATGCAACCAAATTAGTAGGTAAGATTGTTGTCCTGTTAGAATAGTCGAGGTATGTGTAAGTTACCTACCACATATATAAAAAAAGAATGGGTTGTTTGAATATTATTTTGTAATATGTTGTAGGAGCTAGGAGGTTAAGCACAGATTCATAACTTCTGATATTCTAACACTGATTTGGCTTTAATTTTTGACTAAACAGACCACCAGAGAATCTTATTGTAATTTAATCGATTTGATCTTATTTATATTGCGTTCAAATACTACACCACTTAGGTTTTGTTTTGTTTATTTTGTTGTTGAACTCAAAAAATAAATGTAGGCCTTCCATATCCAATTCAGGTCTTGAATTTTCTCTTTTGATGAGATAGAACTTTCCTTCTAATAGTTTGCTTCTACTTTTTCTCAGTAGTTTAGTAGAACATTGTATTTTTTTTCCTGTTTTGATTAGTGAGATCTTAGCAGGATTTATTTTTCTTGAGCTGGAAGTTCTATTTTTTGAAATTTGGTGTCCAATATGTTGATAAGTTTATTAATAGTATTCCTCATCCAGAGATTATCACTCAGAGAATGTATTTTCGTCAATGAAGACAATTATGAGCCTTGTTTTTGAAGAAAGTGAAGATATTTCTATAGATCTCCTCTCTCCTATCTTAGATAGTGTCAAGGACAATGAGGTAATGATCTTTGAGTTGTTATTTGTTTCCTTCTTTTTTAAATTTTTTATTCACCTTTAAACCGTCTGTTGTATCTTGATATTATTTTCAGGAAATTCTACCCATTTCTCGGAAGTTAGGAGAGAGAGTTCTTGATAGCTGTTCTACTAAGCTCAAACCTTATTTGGTTCAAGCTGTAAAAACCTTGGAAATTTCTTTTGATGATTACAGTGATGTTGTTGCTTCCATATGCCAAGATCGTTCTGGCTCTCTTGAGCCAAGTAATCTTCATGATGCTGGTGAAAATATGGTATGTTCTTTCTTAAGGTTGGGGTGCCATTCGATTCTTGCTCTAAAAGTTCATCCCATTCGACCACCTCCTAATGTTGACTATTGTACAAATGAGATCTTATATCCGCCATCTCTTGGTATTTTAATGCCATTTTCTTTCCTAATTTTGTTGTACAAAGTATTTCTTCCCTTTTTAATGGCAGTTTGTTATAATTTTATGCATGCAACCGTTACCGAGTAAAAATGATATGTTATCTATCAGGTTGAAGAGAAACCCACAGAAGTGGCCACGCCTGAAAGAGTTGATACAGCCATAGTTAAGAGTAATGGAGTTGCACAGGAGGGTGAAGATGGCTCTGTCTCCAATTTGGAGAACAAGAAGGAAGAACAAGGTGGCCAGGAGTGCAATGAGGTGAAATCACCCAAAAGTTCTGAACCTGCTAATTTGGGCTCTGAGAAGGCTAGCAATGTGAAGGAACGATCAGAAAAGACTTCTAGGAAAAGAGTTAGAAAAATCAATCAATCCTTGAAATCTACAGAAGATCCCCATGTTGATGCCCAGAAAGGATCTGACAGTCAGCTAGAACATGAAGGCCATAGTGAACATCCTGGTTCTACTCCTGGGGACCAGTCTGCTGAAAATTTGCTTTCAACAAATGAGGCCGATGCCAAGCCTTCTTCACCCAAGGCCATGGAGATCGACTCTACAAATGCTGCTTCACCTACACTTAGTGACAGCGTTCCTGATCAGTGTAATAATAAGTCTGGACAGGGAAATAAGGCTGGTCAGGCTAAAAAGAAAGGAAACTCAGCTAAAGAGGTGGCAACATCTTCAGAAGTTTCAAAAAAATCATCTGATGGAATGAATGACTCCGGAGCAAAGGTTGATTCACATGTTGAAGATAAGGCTTCTGCTGGGGTTTCTGATGATGCTAAAATTGCATCAGAAGACGCAGCAGAAGAGGAAAGTGACACTAACAGTGATTCTGAGGCTAAGACGTTGAACCAGTCTGCTAGGAAGGGAGATGGAGCCAGTAAGAGTGGTGGTGGATCCTTAAAACAATCGGAGGCTAAGAGAAAGAAGGGATCGGGAAAATCTATTACTGGAAAAACCGTAAAAAAGTTATCAGGCGACAATGATAAAAAGGTGATTAGGGTTGTGTTCAAACTATGTTTGACTTAATGATAAAATCTTATCCCCATCGATGCATTATTACTTGTGGTTATTCTTCTAGGAAACAACACCTTTGCTGAAAGCCACCTCGAAAACTGCCAAAGATGAGAAGATCTTGACCAAGACTACACCACCAGCTTCCAAGAGGAAACGAACTCCTAGCAAAGAAAAAGTATGTTCTGAGTTTATTAGTTCCATGTCATTTTTGATAACAAGTTTCCACCTGCTTAAAGAAAATAAATTAACACAGTTATGTTGCTATGATTGCATTTTGGTGTGCAAATGGATATAAATTTTGTCCTCTTAAGATAATTTGCTGGAAGGCTGGCTTGTGCTCTTAAGAAGTTATTATTCAATCAAGTTGTTCTTTATGTCTGCTTTTGTTGCCATCAATGCATTATAGTTAGTGTGTTCTAATTGAATTCAATTTGTGTATGTTTAAATTCATTAAATATACAAGAATGACAGACTCCTTTGTCTTTCTTATTACATGTCAGGACAATAGTTCGTTGGTTTTTACTGTGTTTGTTTTTGCAATTGTGAAGCATTTTACGAGGATATCCAAACAATTGCTTGCTTCTAACTGTCCAAATGTCTTTGTTTTGAATTTATGAAACTTAAAGGATACATAACCAATTAACCAAAAAGAGGTATAAACGTTAAGGAATAATGGATATTTGAACTTTGTCATTTGCTATACTGCAACCCTGTCCTGGTTTTCAATTCTACTGCCTCATTTTTGTATATGATCTTGAAGCAACACTGTTGATTGACTCGTCACGCTCATCTTTGATGTATTGAAAACTTAAATCTCATTTCACTTACTGTTATTTTTCAGGAGTCTGAGACCAAGGATTCTGATGAAACTTTGGTTGGTTCGAAGATAAAAGTGTGGTGGCCAAAGGATCGCATGTAAGTACCAATGATTTCTCCTTCAATTCTTTTAGGTTTCTTTGATCTATGATTGGTATTTGGTATCATAATATAGTAAGCTTAATTTGTGATGAGCACATGCATGCTACATGAAAAAGTAAACTTCCTAACATTTATGCACATTAGCACCTCGATTAATTTGTGTCTTATTTAAACTTAGAACCTGGAATTAAAGTTTATTTTGAAAAGCTTACTATCACACAGATTTAGTTTTTTTTTTATAAAGCCCTTGGGAAGAGATCTTTGATTTGGAGTTGCATTTACTGTTTTGGCGGTGAAATATTGCTCATCGACGACATACAGAGAGGTCAAGTAGAGGATTCTAGAAAGTTTAGTTCATTCTTTACATGTTTGAGCTTAGTTTAAGTCTTAAGATTATTACCGAGTACAGTTGTTGGCATTAGTTGTGAGTTTTCTTAGCTGAACTCTTCGGCCTCTCTTGCTGGTTGTGATGTGGATCTCTTCCTTCATCCTACACTGGGCTTCCTTTAGGCCACAACCCTACGTGTGTTTTCTTCTTGGATTTCTTGAGAAGAGGGAGGATTTCTTGAAATTGCCCAAACACATGCCTTTTGAGCTTGACAGCTTAAGAACAGCAAGTTCTTCCATTGCCCGTTCTGTATGTTTTTATGTCGTGAGTTCTTTTTAGTTAGAATAATTTCTCCATTCTTTGGTTAATTGAAAGACGAATTCCCTTATGTCCACACATTTTTCATTAGTACTTCTAGTATATTATTATGATTGGAGAATGGCAGCTTTCGAACTCTGTATCCTGTTGGGTTGCTTGGTTATGCTAATATTTTCATTTGTCAAGAGTGAAACAATTATGATGGCATGTTGATTTCCGGTTATTTGTTGTGTGATATCTTCTATTGGCTGCAGGTTTTATTCCGGCGTTGTCGATTCTTTTGATCCTGAAAAAAGGAAGCACAAGGTAAGATTTCACTTGTGGAATCTTAGGTTTTGTTTTGTTTGTTCTTCGTTTGCTGGCTTTTTTGTTTGTTTTTTTTATCATTTTTATTATGGCATGCTTGCATTTTTAGTGCAACTGTATGTATGTTATATGTTATGTATACTTGCACGTATGTATGTATATGTGCAAATGCACATCCCTATGTATAAACATATACATATGCACATATGTGTGTGTATATGCAAATGCACATCTCTATGTATAAACATAGGTTTCTGGTACTTTACAAGGGTCATTTTATGCAGGTTTTATACACGGATGGAGATGAAGAAATACTAAATCTTAAAAAGGAGAGATGGGAATTTATTGATGATGACTCTGGATCTGAACAGGTTGGTGGCTGTGTGAATTTGTCTTTTATTTTTCATCTAACATTCCCTAATGGCTAAACTCAAAGGTTTTTATCATGTGATAACAGGAACCGACAACAGATTTAGTGAGATCAGAATCTGCAGCAGAGACGTATGTACTGCTAACCGTTCATATTGACCTTTTCAGTTTATTAACATTCTGAATTTACATTTCATCAACAAAAAAGGGAGTTGCATAGATATTTTAACTTATTTAGTTTTCAATATTAATTCCGAAATATATTTGTGATTTTCCTTTGTAGAAATAGTCTTACGTATAAAGATACCATCAATTTATGTGTGCAAATGGCCATCTTTACGATGACTAGCATACGAGGTTTGGTATAGTCGATGTTGCATTTGTGTTCTGTTCTTGGTATGAAGTTTGATTTTAGTGAATTATGAATACATTGTGAAACTCTGGATTCTTTCCGGACTTCTGAGAAGCGGTGATGTTTGCTGTACTCATGCTACTGTTTTTAATGAATTGTGAAAATATCGATCATGATATTGTAGGAATTCTCTCCTGGACATCTGTGGATACATGTTGGCATTTGATATTGTTTATGTTGATTCTTTTGATTTTTGTTGCAGACCTCAAAAGAAAAAGGCAAAAATAAATGCCAACGAGTCTGCTAAGCGAGGAAAGATGGATGGTTCACCCAAAAAGTTAGTTCTATTTCACAGCGGTTCACTCTTTCAATAATGATTCTTGATGTTTAATCTTTAAACTCAATTCTAGGGGTGGAGTAGCTTCCTCCAGCAAATCCAAGGGTGCAGCTACAAAAATGGATAGGAGTAGTGGCAGCAAAGTTGAAGGGAAGTTGAAAGAGAATACCCCCAAGGTTGGAAGACCTCCAAATGTTACAGGTAGCAAATCCAAGGGTCAAACCACGCCGAAAACTGGTGGCAAGGCTGGCAGTGCAGGTCCGAAAATTGGTGGCAAGTCAAGGAACGATGATGCCGCTGCCGAATCGCTCAAGACTGGTAAATCAAAGGATGATGAGACATCTACACTGGCTGCTTCTTCGAAGTCCAAGCAGGACAAGTCAAAGAATGATGAGACATCTACACCTGCAGCTGCTTCTGCGAAGTCCAAGCAGGATAAATCCAAGAATGATGAAACTTCTACACCTGCTGCTGCTTTTTTGAAATCGAAGCCGGACAAATCAAAGGATGACGAGACATCTACCCCCGCTGCTTCTGTGAAGTCGAAGCAGGACGGATCAAAGACGGGGAAGTCCAAACAAGAGACTCCAAAACCTCCTGCAAATTCGAAGGGCAAAACTCCCAAAACAGGTGATAAATCTAACAATCCCAACCTCTCCCCCAAAGTCAAGTTCACATCTTCAAAATCAAAAGAAAGTGGGGAATTGAAGAATTTGTCCACATCTGGAAAAACAACGGAGAATTCGAAGGGAAAGTTGATAAACGCGTCCAACGATCAGGGCAGTGAATCCAAGTCAGGGAAGAAAAGAAGAAGAGAATCAAAAGTTTAATCCAGAAAAGTTCGGAGTTGTCTATTCTTGCCTCGGTCTGCCTGCACTACTACATATTTGCAAATTCTACAAGGAGTTCTTTTTAATTTTTTTGGCAAACTTGCTGTGAATCTGATCTCATTGGCATATTTTCCAGATTGTCGTATATTCTTATTAGTTAGGTAGATTAGCAGCAATTAATAGGAGTATGCTTAGTTCCCTTTGTAGTTGTTTGCTGCAATTTCATGTCATCTGTGGGAAGGTACTAGTTATGTAGTTCTTGGCTTTTCTGAAAACAAAGATTGCCTTATTAAAAGAAGCAAAGGCCAAAGACTCCAAACAAAGGCCTTTTAGGCCACTCATCTGCTGTCTTACCCTTTTAACTTTAGTGATGATCACATTAATTGTTAACCTGTTATTAAATGAGTCTTGAAATTTAGAAATAATATAAATATATGTATATGTATATATGTATGTATGTGTGTGTTAGCTTAAACTTAGGGAGTATTAGCTAGTAAGTTTGAGTTTGTGTAGCTTATAAAACTTTCTTTGATGGTTCAATTTTAATCTGTTCTTGTTGAAATTATGATTTCATTAATATTCTTGGCCGCAATTTGTGTAATACTGAATTTGAATTTCTTATGGCATGTCTTTTGTCTACCAGGAAACCCGGCTGTATTCATGGTAAGTCAAACTGACAATGGGAAAAAATGAAAAATTGGTGTTGGAAAGAAATACATTAAAATAAGAGTAAAACTTTTCTACACATGCATGTGTAGGAGAGTTCTACATTTTATCTATCTGGCATCATTAAGTGTCACAATTTTTTTTTTTTTTTTTTTTTTTTTTTATAAATAGAAATATTAAAAAGGAGTGGAGTTTTTGTGGCTTTCAATAATACACATGGGCAAAATGTAGGGCTCTCCTACACATGCATGTGTAGAGAAGTTTTACTCTTAAAATAATGGACCGATATTTGTCATCAACAGTACAGCTTAACTAAGTGAAGTATATGTTTATGATAATGCATTATAAAATCGAATACTCTTCGTTAAACTAAAAAATAGAATAGTTATATATAAAAAGTTTCATAAACATGTGGCTTTTGTTTTAAAAAGTATTTATTTCTTTCCAAAATCGTAATGTTATTTTGACCTTCCTAAGGCTTAAAACAACCATAAAATTTGTTAGAATATTTGTCTTAGAAAAAATATATATACATGTATAGTTTTATCTAGTTGAGTGTTTGGATCGAGGTGTTTAGAGGGATTGCATATCAAAAAGTACCCTTAAAATTTAAATAAAACCCATAAATCTTCTTGCAAAGAACCTTATCAAAACTCATAATCGAAAGAATATTTTTCATGCAATATTTCCACAACCTCTCCTCGAAAGAACCTTATCAAAACAACCTTATTTAAAGAAGATTTTTTTTGTGACATTCATTAAATTCTTCTACTTTCACTTATCTACCCCAAAATCAAGGGTAATAATAAAAAAAAACAACTACAAAGTTTGGGAAAAAATTGAAATATGGAATAGAGAGGATTGTTAAATTTGCAAATCTGTCATTCACTTCTTTTGCAGCTCTGAATTCTGAGCTGAATGTACTAATCAACCCTTCTCTCTCTCTCCCTCTTCTGTTCTTTTTCAAAAATTTTATACTTCATCTATAAATGCGGTGCTCCCTTGCTACTTCTTTACACCCAATATCTGTTTTTTTTACTCTTTTTTTTTTAATGGACATATTATATTTTTAATACATTACATGCAAATATCATAGCTCAAAATTTGAAATTTATGGTTCTTTATCACTTATGTTGACCTTTCAAAATCTTAAGAATTGCATATTTATTATTATTATTTTTTTTTTATACGAGTGAACTTTTCAAAATAATTCAAATTCGACTCATCAAATAAATTTTTTCTAAATTTGCCTCTAATCCCAAATATGTTACTTCGTCTTACAAATTTTGGATGCCAAAAAATTAATTATTAAATATGTGATTGCTATAGATTGAATTCATGATCTCTTAGTTATCGTCTTAAAATTATACCATTTAACTATAAGAAAGATGATATTATCTTGACCACTATCTTAATTCTATGTCATAGTTGACTATAAATTCATCGATACTATCTCTTTTTGTTATTATTAAGTTAATATACATTTATATCGTTTGACCGTATGAAAGATGATATTATCTTGACCATCATCTTAATTTTATATCACTGTTGACTATAAGTAAGATTTTCATTTACATCACTAAATTTTCAATAAATTTAAAATTGGTTAAGTTTAACATTTCTTCACATAATTTACATTGTCATTATTGAAAAATAAGTAATCAACTTTTACGTATTTAATTTGTCAACAATTACAAATGTCAATAATTTAGGTCCCGTTTGATAAGATTTTTTGTTTTTGGTTTATGAAATTTAAGCTTATTTTTACTCAAATTTTCTATCGTGTGCTCATCTTTCCTACAATGTATCAATCTTTCCTTAAAAAAGTAGATGAATACTAACCAAAATTAAAAAACAAAAACAAGCTTTTGGAAACTACTTTTTTTTTGTTTCCAAATTTTTTTCTTATTTATTAAAATATAGGTAAGATGTAGATATCCAAATAAAGAAAAAAGTATAGTAAAGTAGTTGTTCTAGGCTTAAATTTCATAAACAAAAAATGAAAAACAAAATTGTTATCAAACGGAGCCTTATATTTTAGTTTTTCTCAAACTATAAAAATTAAATTTTAATTTTTAAAATCATAAAAATTAAATTCAAATTTTCTTCAAAGTATAAAGATTAAATATACATTTTAAAACCATAAAATTAAATTCGAACTTCCTTTCAAACTAATGAGAGAGAACAAATTTATAATTTAATTAAAAAATGTTTTACAACATATTTGAACCCATGAACATTTTATTCGGATGCATGAACATGTCATTCGAATGTATTTTTAACCGATCAAATCCTTGTTAATCCTCATAATTCAACTCTTCCAAAAGAAATCTATTCAGTACTAAAGTTTCATGTCTCACAATTATTTTTTTGAAAAAATGGCACAAACCCTAAACCAGTTAAAGACCTGCATCACAAATTTGATCTCGAGAATCGGTATTTATCTTCCCTCTTTCGATATGTATTAAAAAAAAAAAACCTCTTAAATTTTTTAATTTAATCACATAAAGGTCAGTGACGTGGTAGTTTGGGTTGATTGGTCGTAGTTCAATTCAAGTCTACGGTTTCAATTCAAAAAATAGGAGAAAGAAAAAGCAACATTAAAAAGATCACATCCATTGTTTGAATGAACAAGAGGAGATGAAAGCTTATAATTACCTTAATGTTATTGTTAAACAAGTTTGCTTAAGGAGGAGAATTCTAGAAATCAAAATCATGAAATATTAAACATGTTTACTTTTAAGTGGTTCGAGAACTTGCCTACGTACACCGAAATGAATTCTCATTCAAAATGTCAATCTGTAGAAGCTTCAAGGAAGGAATACAAAATGGTGGTGATGAATCTCTCAAGTTCACTCTCACCCCATTTGCATAATATGTGAATCAAAATTAAAGTTATCTACCAAGTAAAATTGATTAGGTGAATCAAATGCAAAAAAGGTGTTAACAACTTTAGCTGCCGAAGATATATAATGATTAATTATTTTATTTTTGACTATATAACTTAGCAAGCCAATTGTATAGGGGAGACACACCTACTTTACAACTTAGGGTGTGAGAAATAAAAGAGTATCGGTTGAGAGCTATCATACAATTGTCATAATTGATGAATAAGTGATTTCTTACATCAATGAGCCTAGTTGGCAATGAAATCTTTTCATATCAATAACTCAAGATGTATCCGTGTATATTTAATGACTAAGAGATTATGAATGTGAAATTACTCTCGCTAAGCTATTCTTGGCTAATATTAACTAACATTAATCATTTAATTTGATAGAATTCTTACTTGCCTGGTTTTCCTCGATACCTTTACTTCAGTGGAACAAAAGTCATTTATTTGAATTTTCAATTACATTCCAAAATAGATTTTGGGAGTGAGAAAGGGTGCATGATAGAGAGAAAAATCAAAATGGTTTATTGGAGGATTTTTTAAAAAAAATCAACCAATATCAAAATAAAAAAAATATTTAGCAAAAACAGATTCAATTATTGATACTTTTCAATCAAGTGAAACTAATATACTTGGAGATATTTTCATTCAAAGATGGTATATATTAGGAACATAGGAATTACAAAAAAACCTTATAATCTATGATAATGGAAAGCAAAAATAGGAGGCACGTATGTTACTTTTCTTACACCAATAAGCCGTCTAGTTAATAGAGTATTGACATCTAAATGATATTGCTCCAAAAATTTGAAGATTAAAGATTAAAAATTTGAACATGTAAATTTTTTTATTACATATCATGTTATTAGAGTTATGATTTTGTTGACACAAAAGTCGACTAGCTAATAGAGTAATAACATCTACATCATTCAAAAGTTTAGATTTCAAGAACTCACCGATCTTTCATTTCAAATCTCAAACATTTCTAAATACATTTATTTCGAATCAATCTGATTTGGGGAGATCAAAAGGTCATGTTACTCTAATATGATGGGCAGAGAATATAAGATTGATATATACTCTGCTTTTTTTTAAAAAAGAACTTGAAATGCAGAGGTCTTAAGAGAGAGGTGAGGGAGAGGGATGAAGAAAAGAATATAAATATATTTTTTTATCATTATTATTTTGCCACCTCATCAATTTTAATTAAGTTTTTTTTTCTAACCTAAGGACTATTTTTAAATTTTTCCAAAAGTTCAAGGACCAAAATTGGGCTTTTGAAAGTTCAAAGACCAAAACATAACAAAAATGATAATTAAAGACTAAAATTAAACTTTTGAAAGTTCAAGAATCAAAGTAGAACTTACATCATAGGTTAGGACCAAATTAATATTTTACTCCAAATATTATTTAAACTTTGGGGGTTTGGACACAAAACCTTAAATATTAAACATAAATGACTGTTATAGCAGAGAGAGAGAGAGTGGTCCATAGTCATTGAAACCCTAGGCTTAGCTTAAAGCTTTTTCCTACAAAATGAAACCTTTTTATTTAATAATAATAATTGGTAAAAATAAATAATAAATAAAAGGTACATAATTTTTCATATGGAGTGGGTTAAATTAAGGAAGTTGGTTATGTGGAACAATCACGGCTCCTTTAATAGCGTGGTCTCACGTACCCATAAAATCAACCTGACACTGCTCTGCAAGAATTCAGACCTCTTTTTAATTCCTCTTTTATCTTTAAAATAGTTTATTAGGTTTACAATAGCTTACAAACAACTTTCTTCGTCAAATTTTCAAACAATAACAAAATAACAATTTAGTCGTTTTTTAATATTTAGTAGTACTTAAAATTAGTAAATGTTTGTGATCTAATTTTAATTTTGTCTAATATATATTTATATTTATAATTCTTCAATAATATTAACTTTTAATTTTATATATTTTTTAGTTTGCTTTTATAATTAAATTTATTTTAAAAATTAATTCATATATCAATTAAAATATTTATATTATCGATATATTAAAATTTAAAATTAATTTAACAATCATTTTAGTCGATATTGCATAATGTAACTAATTTCAAGAATTAAAAAGAAGTATTATTGAAATATTAAAAAAAATGTTCACTTTTTAAGTTCACAAAAAAAAAAAAAACTAGATCCCACTAAATAATTATTTTTCTTAATTTTTAAGAGCATATTTATACCCGATAAAATTAAACTTTTATTTTATTATATTATAATTATTTTATAAACACTTTTTAATTATATATATATATATATATATATTTCAATCCTTATATGATCTTACATTTATGACCATTGAGCTCAGGTTTTATTTACATTTTTTTAAAACACTTTTTAAAATTTTTTTTTTTAAAACACTTTAGAGTCTTACTTAATCTACCAATCTACACACATTACATTAATGGTATTAAATTTTTATCCATATTATTATAGAGATTTTCATTTTCTTTGGGAAACATATAAAAAAAAAATTTCATTTTCACATTTTCATTATACCATACAATATCAATGAACATAAAAAATAGCAACAAGTAGTTACGAATGTGAATATAATTTTAATATTTAGTATTTGAAGGTTTAAAGTTATAATTTGTTTATTTTATTATTTTTCTTTTCTGAAAAAAATATGTTTTAAGATAATTTCAAAAATATCCATAACATTTTGCTGATATTTCTTTTTATATATTTCAATAAAATTCAGACGTGGATGATTCTATCAACATCAATATTTTAAAAAGGGGTATTTTGAGGAATAGGTTAAATTGAAAAGATATTTATAAATATTAGACAAAAAATTAAAGATTTAGCAGTTATCGTCACTAAATTATACGGTATAATTAATAGATAATATTGTATTAAAGTACATAATAATGTATTAATAATACAAAATACTGTGTTAATACCCTAAATTATATCGTATGATGAATATTAATTATACCCTATATTTGACTATTGATACAAATATTTTCAAAATTTGCCTAGATTTATAATTATTTTATGAAATTAGATTATCCACCAAAATTTCCAAAAAAAAAAACTTGTATTTTACACAGTTGGTTATTGTTGAGGATAAAAAATATATCTAATTTTGATAATATTTTCCATCATCCTACAATAGTATCTTATCGGTTCGGATTGGTTCGGTTGAGTTTGTGGACGGTTCGATTACGGTTTGTTAAATTTTTAATATATATAAACGGTCCGGTTTCGATTTGGTTACGGTTTGTTAAATTTTCAATATATATAAACCGAGCCGAACCGAACCGCTTACACCTCTAATCCTGCTAGTATCCTTTGACAAATAAGTTTTATAGGTTAAATGAAAATGAAGTCGGAGAATAGAGCAAGATTAAGAATAAAGTCCCAATTGTTATCTGTATCAATAAACTTTTAATATTAAAAGATAGTTAAAAAGGCACGTATACTACAAAATCGAAATACGCATAAATTGATTTATATATTCATGAATATGTATAAAAAATAATTAATTCATAATAAATTCAAAGAAGAAAAGAAAAGTCCTTTTCACAAAAACAATATGGCTTTAAACCTAGATGAGTATAGGAACGGTTTTCGTGCCGCGGTCACCAAATTAGTCAATTAACAGTTATTGTTAAGTTTAGGGCAGATTAAAATAGTATTTATAACACTTTATTGTATTTCCCATTATTATTGAAACAGTACAAAATAATAGTAAACAATGAACAGTGGTCCAAGGTGCTCAAGTTTCTTAGCTATTAATATACTGGCTCCCATGTTGATGCTGGAAAGTTGATCTATTTTATCAGAATAAAGTTTTTTTCTTTTGTTATTATTATTATTTTTTTTTTTTTAAGAATATAGAGTCTATGGCATATCTCGTAATTGTTAGTATATTAATATGACAATTAAATTAGGTTTACTTTGTCATATTAATATTCATGTATATATGCATCTATATATTAACATATATATAGCACGTAGTTAATATTATGAGTGTACAATATGTTCAGGTGGGGATGCATTTGGAGATTCTTTAGGCCGGTAGAAAAAAATTTAGATCGGTCAAATCGTCAATCCGTTCAACTCTATATATTAAAGCAAACTAATTTAGGTTGGAAAAATGCAAATTTAATTTTTTTTTGAAATTGTAAACATTACGATTTCTATTTTGAAATGGAAAAACGTTACACTTTCTTCTCATTATTATTTCGTAACGTTCCATGGGTTTTTCGGCTATAAAACCACTACATATTCTTCATTTTAAAACAACAACAACAACAAAAACAAAACAAAACTTTTGTTTCTAAATCTTCTCTGGTGATAGAGTTCTTACGGTTTTTGAGTTCGCTTGTGTTCAATCCTTGTGCTACGGATTAAAGACGAAGTTGTTGTATCCTGGGAGGTTGTCATCAATTTATTCTCTAAGCACGTTGGGAGGAGATGGTGAATCAACTTCAAGGAAACTGATTACAGGCCTCAACTTTATTATCGGTTATTTATTTTATTTTATTAATTACGTATTATTTGATTTAATTTTATCTCAATTAATCTTTTATCATTAAAGTTATTATATTTGATTGCTATTATGGGCAACAATCTTGAAGTTGATTTTGTTTTTAGCATTCGTTTTAATTAAAGGTTTATTGAGTTAAATTTCAAATCATATTTGCTGTTAATTTTTAAAATAAACTTGTACGTAAACAGATAAAATTTAATTTAAATTTAATTTTACAAAATTGTGTTAGAGTTTATTTATAAATCGTTTAAATTTCAAGTTAGCAAATAAATTTATATTATGTGCATGGAATTTTTAATCAATTGATTTTAGCTGACGTTTATTTTAGCAAATAAATAAATTGATATATATATTTGATATTCTGTTCTGGTTTTTAGCTTTGCTAAAATTCCTGACGTTTAACAGAATAGTGTTTGATATCTGTTTCTGGATTTAATTGCGACTAAATTCCAGACGTTTAACACATTATCAATTACGGAATGATAAGGTTGTAATTCTGTTTCAACAGTTTTTACAATCCTCTTTCTGATTACGTTTCTTTATTCTGATTATCGACGGGAAAAGAAAATGACTAGCAGTGGTGCTAACTCATCCAATTTAGATGCTGTTGTCACTAGACAGGTTACGAGCCTAATCGTACCAATGACTTCCTCTATAAGCCATCACGAAAAACCACCAAAATTCATTGGACAGAATTTCAAAACGTGGAAACAAAAAATGTTGTTTTATTTGACCATGTTGAATCTGGCCAAATATTTAACAGAAGAACCTCCTGCTGTTGTGGAGGGTGAGATAGATTTGTCTGTTGCCAAACTATTGTTGAATGGTTTGACTGATGCACTTTATGAAGTGTATTGTGTCAAGAAAACGGCTAAAGAATTGTGGGAATCTCTAGACCACAAGTATAAAATAGAAGATGCTGGAACTAAGAAATTCTTAGTTGCCAAATTTTTGAATTATGCTATGGTTGATTCCAAACTTATTGTGAATCAAGTGCAAGATTTTCAGTTGATCAATCATGGCATTCTTGCAGAAGGAATGGTTATAAGTGAATCTTTTCAGGTGGCTGCTATTATTGAAAAGCTATCCCGTGACTGGAATGACTTTAAAAACTACCTTAAGCATAAGAAGAAGGAAATGACAGTGGAAGATCTAATTGTTAGACTTCGAATTGAAGAAGATAATCGAGGTAATTCGAAAAAACTCAACAAAGATGCTTATGTTGCCAAGGCAAACGTGGTGGAGACAATGAGGGACTCCAAAGGAAAACAACCTCATACTAGGTCGAAGATGGGACCAAAAGGCGGTGTTTTCAAGAAATAGAAGTTTCAAGGAAAGTGCTTCAACTGCAACAAGATGGGGCACAAATCTTCTGACTGTAGACTTCTGAAGAAAGTCAAGAAAAATGAGGCTAATGTTGTGGACAAAGCATATGATATAGACCTCGTTGTTGTGATTTCTGAAGTCAACATGATTGACTCAAATCCAAGAGAATGGTGGCTAGATACTGGTGCCACAAGACATGTCTGTTGCAACAAGGACTCTTTTGTTGATTTAAGTCCTTGTGAAAATGGAGAGAAGCTCTATATGGGAAATTCTGCAACTTCAAAGATCAAGGGATCTGAAACTGTGATTCTGAAGATGACATCTATAAAGGAATTGAAGCTTCAGAATGTATTGTATGTACTTGACATACGGAAGAACCTTGTCTCTGGAACACTTCTGAGCTTGCATGGATTTAGAATGGTCTTTGAGGCTCAGAAAGTTTTTTTTGTCTAAAGGGGGAATGTTTGTGGGAATGGGATATGTATTTAATGGCATGCGGAAACTCAATACTATCTCTGTAAAATCCAAAGCCAAAGCTTTATTTATTAATGAGAAAACTTCTACTTCTGTTTATATGCTTGAGTCTTTTAACTTATGGCATGGTAGGCTTGGACATGTTAATTATAATACAATGCGTAGATTAATTAACTTATATCACATTCCTGCATTTCACATTGATCATAAACATAAATGTGAAATATGTGTTGAGGCAAAACAAACAAGATGTTCATTCCAAACAGTTCAACGAAATACAAAACCACTTGATCTAATACATAGTGATGTATGTGATTTAAAATTTGTACAAACTAGAGGGGGAAATAAATATTTTATTACTTTTATAGACGATAGTACAAAATATTGTTATGTATATTTGCTTTAAGGAAAAAACAAAGCTATAGAGAAATTTACTCTCTTTAAGCAGGAAGTTGAAAACCAACTTAATAAAAAGATTAAGACGGGAAGTGATCGTGGTGGTGAATATGTTGAACCATTTGGTGAATTTTGTGCACAACATGGAATTGTCCATGAAGTGATACCACCATACTCTCCCCCAATCGAATGGAGTAGCAGAACGTAAAAATCGAACTCTAAAAGAGATGATGAATGCAATGCTTGTAAGCTCTGGGTTATCACAGAACATGTGAGGGGAAGCTGTTCTATCTGCCAATTACCTTTTAAATAAGGTTCCTCGCAAGGATGAAGAAAAAACACCGTATGAGTTGTGGAAGGGAAGAAAACCTTCTTACAATTACCTAAAAGTGTGAGGATGTCTCGCAAAGGTAAAACGCCTTTAACAAAGCAGGTAAAAATAGGTCCTAAAACAGTGGACTGTATTTTTATTGGTTATGATAAGAATAGTAATGCATATCGATTCGTTGTGCATCATTAAATTTTTTTGGATATACACAAGAATACGATAATAGAGTCAAAGAATGCTACATTCTTTGAAGCAATGTTCCCTTGCAATACAAGGGAAACTAGGTCGAGTTCTTCCAACCAGGCATCAGAGACTATTGCAGAAAATAGTCAAGACGATGAGCCTCAGGTTGAAGATGAGGAAGAGCCTAGACAAAGCAAACGGGCAAGGGTAGAAAAATCTTTTGGTTATGATTTTCTAACCTACATGCTAGAGTCTGAACCTCAAACTTACAGTGAAGCTATACGCTCAACGGAACACACTTTGTGGAAAAATGCCATTAAAAGTGAAATTGATTCCATCATGCAAAACCATAAGTGGGAATTAGTTCATCTTCCTCTAGGAATTAAACCACTAAATTCTAAATGGATTTTCACATGAAAAATGAAAACCGATGGAACAATTGATATGTACAAAGCTAGATTGGTTATAAAAGGTTATAAATAAAAGGAAGGCTTTGATTATTTTGACACATTTTCTCCTGTAAGTAGAATAACGTCCATAAGAATGATTCTTGCTATTGCCGCTATACGAAATCTAGAAGTACATCAAATGGATGTTAAGACAGCTTTTCTTAATGGAGAACTGGATGAAGAAATATGCATGGAACAACCTGATGGTTTTGTAGCTCCAGGATAAGAAAAGAAAGTCTGTAAATTGGTGAAGTCCTTGTATGGACTTAAGCAAGCACCTAAACAGTGGCATGAAAAGTTTAACAATATCATGTTGACAAATGGTTTTAATATCAACGAATGTGACAAATGTGTATATGTAAAGACTACAAACAATGGTTATGTAATCATGTGTTTATATGTTGATGACATACTCATAGTTGGTAGTACCGACGAAATGGTAAAATGTACCAAAGATATGTTAAACTCAAGATTTGACATGAAAGATATGGGACGAGCAGATGTGATTTTGGGTATCCAAATCAAACGTTTATCTGATGGTCTTATATTAACACAACCACATTATGTTGATAAGATTCTTGAGAAATTCAACAAATATGATTCTGGTGAGGCTGAAACTCCAATTGATGCAAGTCAACACCTGACTAAAAACAAAGGTGAATGTGTTGAACAAGTTGAATATGCAAGAGTCATAGGCAGTCTAATATACCTTATGAGTTGCACACGTCCTGATATTGCTTTCCCTGTGAGTAGTTTAAGCAGATTTACTAGTAATCCTGGAAAGGATCACTAGAAAGCGATCATAAGGGTACTAAGATATCTGCGATATACTCAGGATTATGGACTGCACTATTCTAGAGATCCTGCTGTTTTAGAATAATTCTCAGATGCTAGTTGGATTTCTGACATCCACGATTCCAAAGACACAAATGGATATGTGTTCACCTTGGGAGGTGGAGCTGTGTCTTGGAAATCCTAGAGACAAACAATCATAACCAGATCGACCATGGAATCTGAGTTTGTAGCTTTGGATAAAGTTGGAGAGGAAGCCGAACAGCTTCAAATTTTTTTAGAGGATATTCCAGAATGGCCTAAACCTGTGCCCACAATATGTATATATTGTGATAATCAAGAAACGATTGGAAGAGCACGAAACATGATGTATAACAGCAAGTCGAGACACACGCGTCGTCGACATAATACTATTAGAAAGTTGATCTCATCTGGAGCTATCTCTACTGATTTTGTGAGATCAAAAGATAACATTGCGGATCCGCTTACTAAAGCTTTGAATCGAGATCAAGTTGATAAAACATCAAAAGGAATGAGACTAAAGCCTATGAGATTAAAAGGCGTTATGTAAAGGAAAACCTAACCTAGTTGACTGGAGATCCCAAGATCTAGGTTCATTGGGACAACCTACTTACATGAACGTTGTCGTTGTCACTGTGGGGGTTTACTCCCAGTCCATTCCTATGATGTAAACAGTGATAAAAACGGGAAAAAGGTTAAGCTACAAAGATCACATGTGTGTAAGGATAAACCACATTAATCTAGATACGCTTTTAATGATTGTATGTGTGTAATAGTAAACTGAACAACATAAATCACCTATGTGAGAGAGAAGTGGGGTCGCTTCGAAGGAAACTATTGGGGCATAGTTGTCTAAAAATCTCGCAGAACTAGGAGATGTTCATGACCAAAATGGACATAACCATGAGAACCAAACAAACCGTGTTAGTGCGATATTTGTGTGGGGTATATCATCGTTTACACAAACAGTAGAACAGTTCAAAGACATCGCGTCTACTGCTCAGTTAGTAAAGTAAATATACTTTCACAAGGGAAGGTTCAAGGTTCATAGTCCACCTATTCTATGCAGATATCTAACGAAGATTCTATCACCATTTCAAGTTAGTGTTGAAATTTAAATTTTCATTCATGTGGGGTATTGTTGGAAAAATGAAAATTTAAATTTCTTTTAAAATTGTAAACGTTACGGTTTCTATTTTGAAACCGAAAAACGTTACAGTTTCCTCTATTAATATTTTGAAACGGAAAACGTTACATTTTCCTCTCATTATTATTTCGTAAAGTTTCATGGGTTTTTCGGCTATAAAACCACTGCATCTTCTTCATTCTAAAACAACAACAACAAAAACAAAACAAAACTTTTGTTTCTAAATCTTCTCTAGTGATAGAGTTCTTACGGTTTTTGAGTTCGCTTGTCTTCAATCCTTGTGCTACGGATTAAAGACGAATTTGTTGTATCCTGGGAGGTTGTCATCAATTCATTCTCTAAGCACGTTGGGAGGAGACGGTGAATCAACTTCAAGTAAACTGATTACAGGCCTCAACTTTCTCATCGGTTATTTATTTTATTTTATTTTATTAATTACGTATTGTTTAATTTAATTTTATCTCAATTAATATTTTATCATTAAAGTTATTATATTTGATTGCTATTATGGACAACAATTTAATTATCAAACTCATATACATTCGAGTTGGATTCTCAAGTTGTCAATTTTTTTTTCTTTTCTTTTTAAAACTCAACCCATAATATGCAAATATGTTAAAAAAAAAATTGTATGGTATATATTATAATTAAACATCTGTTATTATCTTTTTTTTGAAAATCGGTTATTTATCTTTTTAATACATGTTTCTTACCAACATATCCTATCTTATTAATTTATTTTACATACATATATAATAACATTCATAGTTTAGGTTGGATTAAGTTTAAGAGCTAAACATTCACCAATCTAAGAACCATCAAACTCAAAGTAAATTGTATCTTAACTCAATTTTTCCGATTTAGGTTGGGTAATTAAGATTGTTTGGATTTTTGTATACATTCCTAACAAATATAATATCTATTATCATTTTAAATTTCCAAAGCTCAAATCTATTGATTTCATATTCGAATTCTACAACCTTAAATATTGCATTAAACTAAAAAAAAAAAAAAATTAAAAGGTGACTACAAACTATACAAAGACGGTTCTACTCTCTAACCAAATACATAGATTTTCAAGATTGAACTCGAACAATAAAATTGAAATAAATTATCACAAATCAAAATAATTAACACGACATTAACCTATTTGGTATATGCTCTGATTATTAAATCAGAAAAAAATGTAATATTTATGTAAAAAGTACAATAAATTATTATTATTTTTTATTTTAAAACAAAGTAAAATTAAATTTGACTTCACATTAACATAACTTAAAGGTGATTAAGGGCTCGTTTGATAACGTTTTTGTTTCTCGTTTCTTGTTTTTTAGTTCCTGTTTCTTGTTTCTAACTTTTTTAGAATAAGAAACAAGAATGTGTTTGATAACCATTTCTGTTTCTTGTTTCTTATAAAAAATAAGAAACAGAACAAAACTTATTTGATAACAATTTTTCGTTTCATGTTTTTCGTTTTTTATTTTTTTCTATTTTACAAATTTTTATATTTTTTAAAAAGTTTTTTTAAGTATAATTAAAAAAAAAAAAGATAACGTAGTATAAAAATATACAATATGAATTAAAAATTCATTAAAATAGTTTTAAAAAATGTGTATGGTTTAATATAAATAAAGATTTTATAAAAAAAATTATATGTTATGTTTACTTAATTATTTATATAGTTTAATGTTCACTCAAATATATAACGATTATATTATCCTGAAAACGGTGCTATTAAATTAAAATATGAAAGCAATATTAAATATATATAGATGGAGAAAAATAAGCGTAATAGAGAAAAAAAATAGTAACGTAGTAATGTTTTAACTAATAATGTACCATATGCATTAAACAAATAAAAATAATTTAAAAAATATACATGATCTAATATATATAAATTTTATTCAAAACTAATGAAATATATAACATTTACTATTATCTTTTAAAAACAAAAAATTATGAAATTTAAAAAATTACATTTGTATATAAGAAATTTTATCAAAATAATAATAATAAAAATCCACAAGTGAGATTTGAACCTTTGTCTTGAGTAAAACAACTTTTTACATCACCACTAGGCAAAAACACATTTTATTTTACAATGATGAGCTTTTGTATATATATATATTAAACACAACGTCAGGCTTAAAAAAAGAAACGGAACTAAAGAAACTACTTTTGGTAGTTTCTCACATTTTCACCTTTTTTGAGAAACGTTTCTCTTTTATTTGAGAAACAAGAAACGAGAACAATTATCAAACAAACTTGTTTCTAAAAAACAAGAAACAAGAAACAGAAACGTTATCAAACGAGCTCTATGTTACACACCTTTTCCTTCCTCTCCCAATTACCCTAGTTTTTTTTAAATATTAAAAAACCTAATGTTTTTAGCAGACGACTGACTCCAATTGTGCCCATTCTCCGAGAAGCATCTGGTGGCCCCATACTCATGGTAATCGTACGACCAGGATTCAATATTTCCTCAAAACCCAAATCTACGGTCAATATTCATTCCCAGTTACTCTACTCCGTACTCGTACACGTACCCTTGATAAACAATCCACCCAATCATCGCCTGACACATACACACCTTTCCACATAACACCTTTTTTTGTAATAATACACATTGCCATTTTATAGAGTCACAAAATTTTAAGAATAATAATATAACATATTTACTATTTATCATTGAAAAATATATATTAGATGAACTTTAAAAAAAAAAAACTAATTAAATATCGAATAAGTCAGTGGTGCAATGATTTCATTGTTTGGTTGTAAACCAGTTCATAATAAAATGATTTTGGACCGTTGATTTTATTATTTGATATAATTCATTTTAATTTCATGGTCATAAAAGGTGCATTTGTTTTGGGGTGAGATGAGGTGTTGAAGCCCAACACTTTGTTTGGTCATGGTGTTCTTCACCTCACCTCATCTCATCTCATTTTTTTTTTAAATTTAATATTTTTTCATCTTTTTATTTATATATTTTTTACTTTTTTTCTTATTTTATGTTTGATATATATATTTTTTAATAATAATAATATTATTTAAATATAATAATATACTGGTATATAATTATAATAATTAGAGAAATTGTACTGATGATCTAGTTTAACAAAACAATTACAAATCTAGTCAAATATGAAAATATTTACAAATCTATTCAAATATATGGTATCACTAATACTCATCATACCATATAGTATTATGTATTAATTATGCCGGTATGACTTTTTTTTTTCTTAGTATTGTGAATATTTTTTCAATTTGTCCTACCCCAATAATTATATTATTATTACATCAAATGTTTATTTAAATAAATTTAAATTTTGAAAATTAAAACAAATAGATATATATTATCTCTTAATATATGACAATAAATTTTAATATTTTTATTAATAATTTTTTTTTAAATATTTTTATTAATAAAAAATTAAATACTTTTTATTTCTTTGTATCCTTAATAAAAAAAAAATTATGAAACTTTAATTGTTTAGAGATAGATTATAAATATCGTATCTACAAATTTATAATTAAAAAATTATTGTTATAAAATAATGTGTTTTTTTTTAAATATTAACAATATGTGCATCAATTTATTATTAAAACAACAATCAAATTTAAATAATTTATACGCATTGAATTTTATTTATAGTTTACCATAGGTTTAAAAATATGAATGTTGCTTAAAACAAAACTATGAATATGAATGCATAAAAGATATAAGAAAATAGTTTATTTTTTAATAAAATAAAAATTGCTATCAAAATTTTATAATGACTAGTTTAACCAAATGATTTTATTTTTATTTTTTAATAAATAGAAACTTGGTATTTTTAATGGTTTTTAATTAATCATCTACAAATATTTTAGATTAGTCAAATTTCATTTTTGTGGCGTGAAGTTTTTCTCATTATCATCATTTTTAATTAAAAAATATTTAAGTGTGAAAGATTAAAAATTTTGATCTCATGTTATTATGTCGTACATAATATCATTGAAACTTCATTTCTTTTCAATATAAATATCAATATCATCAAGAGTGGTATGATATTAATTTTATATTACTTACATTTTATTTATAATAGTAGTTATATTTATATACTTATGTTAATAACTAAATATATGACAATAATTTTATTGTTAAAGAAAAAATAAGAATAGATAAAAAAATAAAATAAAATAAAATAAAAAATCAGATACTCTAACATCTCGTCTACTTTTCCTCTCACTCTAAACAAGGTTTTTCTGTCATCTCGTCTCAGTGACTCCAAACAAGGTTTTTCTGCCATCAAAATCTCACTTGTAGCCGAACAACTCCAAAAGTGTGTTTTATTATGATTGTTAATTTTTTTTTAATAATTATTTTATAGATTTGACAATTTCGGTAATTGTATTACTGCATATTATTCATTCATACATAAATAATAGATAGATATTAGGTACAAGGATACCCTCATCTCCAAATTTGTTCAATTTTATAATTACACAGTTTCAGGATGTGCGCGAAGTACTCGATTTCCCCCTTTTTTTTCTTTTTTTTTTTGTTTGCGTCTTGGAAAGATCTCGATCTACTGCGTCTTTCTCCGGCGATAAAAACAAACCGCATAGTGGAGTTTTTTATATGAACTGATAAGATTATTTGTGTGTGTGGATCCGATTAAACCGATCCATTTTTGTTCTTTCTATTTTCTAATTTGTTTCTCTGGAATCGATCTCCGTGTTTTTCTTGTTTATGATTATCTTTTTTTTGCAATTGCGACTGTTTGTATTTTGTGTTTCAGAAGTTTTTGATTACGTGTTGTCGGCACTGTTTCCGACGTCCTGCATGGAAGAGAGAGAATCCTCCAAAGTTTTATTTTATTTACCGCTTATTCAGAGTTTGGTTTTTGATATTCTGGATGGATCTGGATCTTTTTCTCTCTTCTTCTTCTTCCTTGCCTTTGTACATATTGCGGTTTTGTTTTTTGATATGAAAGAGTTTTAGGTGTGGTTGATGGCGTGTTTTTGGACTTAGGAATCTGACAGAAGAGAGTGAGCACCCAGAGGCAGTTGGTATAAATTGGTATGCCAATTCTTTTGCGTGCTCATTTCTCTCTCTGTCAGATTTGAACATCTTCGCCGGCCATCACCGGTTTGTTGTTTTGATTTGATGAATCCGATTTGCAGTGATGAGATCGTGGCCTTTCATGATGCTCTACGGCCGGAATTATCGGCACTATCATGAAATTGCCGTGATGCGGGACCCCACCCTATCTCTCTCTCTCTCAACACCTAGGGCTAGCCTGGTCCTCTCTCTATCGCTATTTCTCTCTCTCTCGAGATCTCGATCCATTATTTTTTTTATACAACAATATTAGAGATAGGAGGATTGTAATTTAGGTTGTATAAGATGTCAATACACCTAGCCAAGCCATTTTTTTCTTTTTTGAAATAGGGGTAATCAAGCCCGTCCCCCAAGTCAGGCACCTAGAAACATCGAAGGATCAATGTCACAGCTAAGTCTCGAACCATTGTGCCACCCCCTCAATAGTTTTTGTTTCAACTTGTTTGTTTCTAACCTTTTTTTCTAATATTAATATTGTTATTATTATTACTATGTGTATTATCGCCTTTGTGAATTGATGCGCTAATTTATTATTTTGAGCATGCCTTGATTTAATTTCTTGATTATCGGAGTCCGTTGTCTCTTCCAGCTCTGGTGAAATATACCCTAATAGTTGATGTTATTTTTGTTATTAGTCTACAAATTGAGGTCTTCAGAGGCGTATAACACAGATTTTCTGTTCTTTGTTTCCGCTCATGTATTTTGTTCCTTTAACCTAAATCCAAATCCCCGGTTTTTTTTATAAAAATATTAATTTTAGGTCAGGACTGTTGGGCCACCATACTGCCTGAACTTTCAATATTTGGAAGTGAAAGAAACCGATACGAATCGAATTGATCCCTTCATCTCTTAGTTCTAAGCCTTCCGCCACTGGGCTACCTGTGGTAGTTTCTTAAGTCTCTTTCGTTTACGGAACTTGTGCTGTGAAAACTAGTTTTCAGTTGAATTTTAGATCACAGCATGCCATACCGAGTGGTTCTTGCTCGAGTTACTGATTTCGCGGGACAGAAAACCGTCAACTGTAAGAATTTTTTTTGCTTAATATTGTTCTCTTTTGTTGTGTGTTATGTTGCTAACATTTTATAGGGTTACAATTTTGAAATCGAGATGCTAAAAATGTTCAGATCTATTGTTCTTGTAATCTTGTAATTTTTTTTTCTAATAGAGATGTGTTCTTCCATATAGGTGTGCTTATAATATAAAACATGAATGTGTTTAATTGAGTACCTGTTTGTGTAGCAGTGTGCATCGATGCTCAAGTTTGCTGTGCATCGACATTTTTTGTGCAATAATGTCGATTTCTCATATGACTAATAATTGTTGATTTGGACCGAATGAGTCAGTGGTTCAATGGTTTCACTGTTTGGTTGTAAACTAGTTCAACCCTAGTGTCACAGGTTTGAGTTCGAGAATCGGTGTTTGTCTCCCCTCCTCCGATATGTACTCAAAAAAAAAAAATTGTTGATTCAGACACATTACTAATTACTACTCCAGGGAGATATAATATAATTTAACGTGTTTTTACTCTTTTACTTGACTGATTCTGTGAAGTATATTTTAATCTAAAATCAATTCTTAAAGGTTTTTACTGCATACCCTTATGAAAATTCTAAATGCCATTCTGAACCCTACAGAATTTAATTTTCATTGCAAAGAAAGAAATATAATTTCTTTTGTATGTATTAAGAAAATGAAATAAAGTGAGTTTGATTTTGAAAATATAACCATGTGGATGTAAATGAAATGGGTAAGAAATTAATTACTTGTTAATGTATCTTCTCTTAGTTCACCAGGACCCTCTTGAGTATTAGGCTACCATACTCGTTCATGTTATTATTATTATTTTAAATTATGTTTGAATTCTTTAATGCTTTGTTGCTTTCTACATATTGAGGATAACAAGTACGTTCTTCATTATTATTTAGTGAGATCTGTACAATGTTGAATATCATTCCGTGTGTTTGTCAATCTGATATTTTAGTAGCCTTTTTGTTTTTTTTTTTCTTCATTGCCTGTAGTAAGTAGAAGATCCTAATTATTCAATTTATATTGTAGATGTCATTTGTTTGAGGATTGTGTAAGGTAAAACATTGTGCATCAGGCATACAAGGCATCAATGCCAACAATAGGAGTATTTTCCTTGCTTAACTTGAAATTCTACTAGTTTTCGTTTGCTGTCCCTTTGTTTGTGTCCATAGAGATGTACTTAAATTTAATCTTCTGTTTCTTTTGTATATCCTGAGGCTGAATAACATAGAGATTTAACATCTGTGTCATCCATCCCCAAGGGGTGCTGCAGTGGTTGAATACTTGGGTTTTAAGGTTATGCTCTTCTCAAGGTCTCGGATTCAAAACTTGTAACAATATTGTTTTGGTGTTTCCTGTGCTTGGCCTAGGGATAGGCGTGGTTATATATGTCGTGTCATCCTGGAGAGATGCTTGTAGAACTACTTGATAGCATTAACATCATGCCTTAGCCTTTCCAAGTTCTGCAAATTGATTACAATTATAGAGTCAAACCAGCCCTTCAAGGTTATATAATAGCAGATTTTTTTACCTTTCCTTTCAGCCATAATTTCATTCTCTATGAGTCTTATACAACTCTAATTTGCTATTTTAGTAGAATGTGGGACGAGCCTTTCACTGTGGTTGGCGCGGTCTGCTCACTGAACTATGCACTAATCCGGAGTTGGAGACGTCGAGTACACTGGAAACCCAGGTTGGGGGTACTGAATTGTAGAAGTTGGTTGCAGTTCAATTTATTAAGTGACAATTACATACTAATGCTTGATATCATTTTTATGTACTTGTATGTGCAAGGCAATTTTCAGCCAATGTCGCCTTGTGGCAATATGTGATGGAGTTTTTGGACTGTCAAGGCAGCGCATTATGGAGGTCAGTTATAAAACCTCCGTTAATCATGGGTAGAAGTTCATTAATATTGTAGCCTTTTCGTTATTAATTAGTTATACACATACATATAATACAGTCATAAGATGGCATACAAGAAGCATGGTGCATTTTGATATTCTTGAATCATATTTCATGCTTTTAATTTCTGGTGGTTCAAATAATCAACTTATACCACTCAATAACAAACTTTTTGGTATTCATTTGTTGTTGTTTTTGTTTTTATTTTTGGGGTTATGAAAATTAAGTATGTCTGGTAAAAATTAAGGTTTCCTGCACCTTTACTTTTATAATCCGAAAATTGGAAAATAGAATTTGGTTAAGATTAAATGATTCCTCAAGTGAGAGAGTGTTATGTGGGAGAATTGAGAAATAAGCAAAATCAAATGCTTACCAAGTTAGGGGGGTGGGGTTGATTATTTAAATTGTCACCTGGAGGAATATGCCCAGAATAGAAATCTTGTGGTGTTTGGATGATGTTTTGGATCACCAGTCGAGTTTTTTTTTTTTTTTTTTGTTGAAAGAAGCATGAGGTGTTAGTTTGATTAATTAAAAATTGGTAACGGTAGCTAAGTATTTGTTTGGATGTGATTTTTTTTAAGAGTTAAAGTCAGTGTTTAAAAATGAGTTATTTTGAAAAAGTTGTGTGAGATGTTTGTTGAGTAATTAAAAGTTAAGAGTTGTTAAAGTCAAAATCTTGTTTGGATGCAAATTTAAAATGAATAGTAATTTTGAGTAGTTAAAAAAGAAATGATTAAAAATGAGTTATTTTCATTGAATTGAAATCAATAATTAAAAATGAATCGTTTGAAATGATGAGGTAGTTTTACATGAATGATTAAAAAGGAATTTTTAGAAAAAAAAAGGAATGTTTAGAAATAAGGAGTTATTTTTAAAAGATATGGTGGTGCAGTTGGTTGAAGATTTAAATTTTGAAGGTGTTGCTCTCAAGTTTTCATGTTTGAGTCACTTGTAACATTTTTTTTTTTTGAGAAAGACTCACTTGTAACATTAATTTGTAGACATCTTCCTTATCTTCATTATTTTGATATCTAGGGATGAACGTGATTATCCTTGTTTAAAAACAATTGTTTGGATACAGATTTTTAGTTAGTAAATCCTCTTTAAATATGGCAAACAAACACTCTATGTGACTTTTATTAATATCATTTGGGTTATGTTTGATAATCAATTTTGGTTTTTCTTTTTTTAAATTTTAATTTTTTTAAAAAATATTTTAATAGTTTACTGTTATTTAGTTTTTGTTTATAAATAAAATGATTATCATATAGAGCTTAAATTTTTTGTTTTTGAATTTTGAAATTTAAGCTTAATAAGCGTAATTTTTCTCAAGTTTTCTTAAGTAAGAATATCATATAGTATGATAGTTGTTTAGTTGTTGTAGACTTCTATCAGTTCAATTGATAGACTTTAGATTTCAATCAGTTCAATTGATAGATTTCTATTACTTCAACTAATAGACTTCTAATGAGTTCAACCGATAGACTTTGGACTTCTATCAATTCATAGTACCTTTTGCCCAAAATTTCTATTTAGACTTCTATCAATTCAACTGATAGATTTTAGATTTCTATCAGTTTAACTGATAGACTTTAGACTTCTATCAGTTCAATAGATAGACTTCTATATAGACTTTAGACTTCTATCAATTCAACTGATAGGCTTTAATCATTTTTGTGTCACAACTGAATAAGTTTGAGAATTTGGCTATACATGGAATTAGTTTGTTTTTTTTTAACATACAAGTTTTGAATGATGGTCAGGTGATCATTCATATGTCTGCAACCAGACGTTGTTATCAAATGAGTTCTTCAAAGATATATCCCCTGTTGGCTGTTATCTAATCACCTTGTTATATTTGTTATACAATGTCACAAACGCTAATTCAAAGATACCTTAACTTTTCCACATTATATCACACGTTTAGGCATCCAAAGTTTTGGGAGGATATATTGGAAATTCTTGAGAAGATGGATTACAATTTAATTCCCTTGAAGAAAGGTATAACGGATTGAATTCAAAGCTCTTCAAAAATCAACATTGAAACGTGAGATAAGTCAATGTTATATTCAAAGATCAATTTTAGTTTCTTTCTTGTAAATGTTAGGAAATAGCTGACGTTGTTGTGCTGAGTTCATTTTGGCTATGTAATCCTTCCTAATCTGTTTTTTAGGATGACTTTTTTTGGTCTTTCTATTTTCTTTTTCTCAAGTCTTTGTCTTTGTCTTTTTTTTTTTGGTTTTATTTTTCCTATTCCAAACCAAACAACTTTCTTAACCTATCTCCCATAATGTCTAAATCTTTTCTAGGGTAACAACTCAAAAGAAAAGAAAAGTCAAGTTTTAATTGGAATTTGAAACCTTCACTCCCTAGAAAGTTAAATCCTACCTAAATATGTAAAGCAAAACCACCCCCTAAACTAATATAGTGTTAAATCTACCACCCCTTGGGGACAGTATCATGTGTGAATTGCAAGGAGTGTTCGAAAAAAAATGAATTTATAGCAACATGAAGCTACCAAGGCAAATAGTTACATAGAATCTTGTGATTGCAATATCGATTAAGGTGATCAAAGCCAAAGGAAAGCAATATAAAATAATTCCTTTTTAAAAAAATAATAATAAAAAAAGATAAATCTAATAATGTTTGTAAATTAAGTAAAAATAAACGTTTATAACATGCTATATGAAATTCCCGTTCTCTTTATATGTTAAAATTTGTTGTTAGTAATGTGAACTTAACTGTTCACACTTGTATCTCAACCATATTTCAACTTCTAGATAAACATTTTTTTTCAAATATATTTCAGCTCAGAGGATTTTTTAAATTAGCTATATCTTTTTAGTTCATCTGCCATTAAAAATCAAGGTTTAAAACGATGACCTTTTAATCATGAACACATATACTGAGATTGGTTGAACCATAGTTAGAAGAAGCATTTTCATTCATGAACATGTTTATTTGTCAAGTAGCGTTTTGATGGAAATTTCTTAGAAATTCAAGAAGAATCTTTGTGCATAAGCCAATTAAGCATTTACACCAATGAGTGGTTTCCAAATGGGAAAAAACAAATTTTAAAAAAAAAAAAAAAAACCAAATCTGTCTTCGTCCATGAAATTTCAAGGAAATTTCATTCAAAATGCTTTGGCTAGACTGACGGATTTGGTTTTTGTTTTTATTTATTTTTAATGACAACTGAATATATTGAATCTCAAAATGGTTAAATTGTGATTTCTATAGTTTTAAAGTTTTCATAGTGGTAGAACCAAGTGACGTTAACAATTTGTGTTTATGGACAATTTTTTGTGTATAATAAATAAACCAAAATATTATATGAATAATTTTTTAAATGAAATTTGTGCATACAGAAAGAAAGAACATTCCTAATAGAAAGAAGTTAATGTGTGTTTGATCACTTTAACAGTTCACATCTAACTTTAAATCAATGTAACAATCAATTTTCAACAAAGGTAGTAGAGAACATAATTGAAAATGCAAAAAATAACTAAATTTAATTTATTAAATATTTCTAGAAATGTGTTATAATTAAAATAGTTAACAAAAAAATCGATTCTCAAAAAAAAAAAAAAATCGATTTTGATTCGGTGGCTTTTGTTATGCTCTTTGCATAATGCATATGCGATTGTCCCCCTTATTTTATGGTATTGTATATTGCTCCAAAAAAACAAAAAGAATTCACCTTAGAACTAATTCCCTTGTTTATATGAGGCAAATAATATTTGCTTTACAGCCAAAGAGTATTAGCTCAATCCTAAAAGTGTGTTCATGCCTAAAATTCTTAAATTTAAATCTTTATCTCCCATTATTATTGTACTAAAAAATACATCTTTTACAATATGCAGTGTGAAAAACAATGTACCTTTACCCTAATTCAGTCAACCTGATGTAAATAAGAGTACATATACTTTGTCGCCTTTTCACACTTGAAAAGAACACGTATGAATTTTTTTTTTTTTAGTGTATGAAAAGTATTTATAACATGTTGTAATTACATAAATAGTACCTACGTATGATTTTTTTTTTTTGAGTGTATGAAAAGTATTTATAACATGTTGTAATTACATAAATAGTACCTACGTATGATTTTTTTTTTTTTTGAGTGTATGAAAAGTATTTATAACAGCTAAGCAAAATATATCATTATAGAAATTCTAAAATTATAAATGATAAAAAACAAACGGTATATTCTCTCCATGGATGATTTATTTTATTTTATTTTTATTATCCATATTAATTGTCAATATATTTCTTTTTTATAAATTAGTTTCGCACAATTTTCTATTACATGTTATGCGAAAATTAGGTTTCATGCATAAACAACAAAATTGTAAGCCCATTCAAATTTCATGGCGTTCATTTTCATTTTAGTAAATGACTACTTTGAGTGAAAACCAAGTTAAATTATAATAATTTTCTTCAAAAAAAAAAAGAGTTAAATTATAATTAAATTCAACCAAGTTCATTTTCATTTTACTTTAATTTTGATATCTATAATTAAATTATAATTTCAAAACCAAGTTGTAAGTTATATTATATTAATTTAATTAAGTGAAAATTTTAAAGTTAAATTAAAGAAAAATTGATTGGAATTTGAGGGAGCTATGTTGGGTTTTTTTTACCAACTAAATCCAACGAGAAGTTGAGGAGGTGTTTGTTTGTCATATTTATGAATAATTTAAAATGAGTATTTTTCTTTGAAATAAGGTAAATACGCACGTCCCTAGCCCAGGCACTAGAGACAACGAAAGAATAATGTCACGTGTGAGTTTCGAACGTGAAACCTTGAAGGGAGTATACCCTCGAAATCCAAGTTTTCAATCACTGCACCACCCATTGGAGAATTTAAAATGAGTATTTATTAACTGCTCTTCAAAAAATTATGTTGAGTTTTTATATAACTATTCAAAATAATTTCTTATTTTTTTCACACAAAATAACTACTCATTATTAACAATTCATTAATTGTTACTCAAAATAACCCATCAATACTAGCTACTCATTTCTAATTTTTTTAAATTTACATTCAAATAAATAATTATCTTTTAAATCTTTGACAAAAAATAAAATAAAATCCAAAACAATTATTTTAATTACAGTTTTTAATTTTTAACCACTCAAAATATCTGTCCAACATAATTCTTCATTCAAAACTTTATTAAGATAAGCAATTACAAATGGCATTCCAAATATTTTTTTTAATAAAAAAAAACAACGGATTTAATCTCTAGGGGGTATTTGGTTGCAGGTGAGATGAGATGAGATGAGATGTTGATAGCAGAAAATCTTGTTTGGGGTGAGATGAGATGACAGAAAAACCTTGTTTGGGGTGAGATGAGATGAGATGAGATGGCAGAAAAACCTTGTTTGGGGTGGAAGGAGAGGAGATAAGATGTTAAGATATGTTTAAAAAAAAAATTGTTCTTATATTTTTTTTAACAAAAAATTGTTCTTTTTCTTTTTTAAAAAATAATTATCCTCAAATATTTAGCTATTAATATAATAAGTATGTAAATATAACTACTATCATAAATAAAATGTAAGTAATATAAATTTAATATTAAGCACCATTAATCATATTAATGGTTTTAGTAAAAAAAACATAGTTTCAATGATATTATGTACGACACAATAACCATGAGGTTAAAAGTTTCTAATCTTTCATACTTAAATATTGTTTAATTAAAAAAAATTATGAGAAAAAAAAATTTTCACACCACCAAAATAAAGTTTGACTAATCAAAATATTTATACATCGTTAATAACTTTTTTTTAAAAGAATTATTAGACTTAAATAATAATAAAAAAAATTAAAAAATACCAAGATTCTATTTATTAAAAAATAAAAATAAAACCATTTGATTAAACTAGTCATTATAAAATTTTGATAGCAATTTTTATTTTATTTAAAAAAAATTAATTTCTTATACCTTTTATTCATTCGTATTCATAATCACAGTTACCGAAGGTCAAAGAATTGTTAATTAAATACACTAATTAATAGGTAATAATAAATTAAATATATTTATCTTATTAGTCATTGATACTTCTAGGGAACCATAGACACCCCAACAATTTTTATTTATTATTTTTTTGTAGTTAAAAGAGAACTCGGTCACATTTTGATAATAATTATTACAGGGAAATAATAAAATATCCCTCAAATTTTGGAATTTATTGTTTCTTTTTATTAGGTAGAATAGATCTCAATCCCTATGACTCATACAAGGCTTGAAATTTATAGTTGTTTTTTGTATATACAATCAAGACTCTCAAAATTATTTAAATTTATCCTTTCAAAAAAAATATATCCACTATTACTATTATTTCAAAGTGCAACGCTGAATACAAGAGTATAAAATTTGAATCTCATTTTTTTAACAATCAAAATAAATTTAATATTTTTAAGTTTATTGAAATTAAGTTCATACTTTTAAGGGAATTTGCTACCAATAACATTTTTTGGCCCACCTATTTTAATTATAGCACAAATTGTAAAAAAATTCATGCATAGCAGATTTATTACATTCTTCTTCAATTTCCAAATATACCCTTTTTCTTTTGAGTTCCTCTCCAAGCTTCAAGCTATTTCTTCTTCCTCTTCAAGCTTCGACCGATAGAATGCTATCAGTTCCACTGATAGACTTCTATCAGCTGAACCAAAGTGAATCTGCAGTGATAGCATTCTATCAGTGGAACTGATAGAAGTCTATCAGTTTCTATTAGTGGAACTGATAGACTTCTATCAGTTGAACCCTATGTCTTTCCCATGCTCTTCAGCAGCTCCACCTTCGTCGTCGCCGATAACACTGCAAGCGGCGAATTGTCGAACATCTGAACGCCACGGACAAAGCACTCTGTCGCCGCCCCAAACTCGTTCGTTGAATAGAAGAAAGTATGCTAAAATGGGAACATAGAAGAAGAATAGAAAGCCGAGAAGCCGCCAGCGAGATCGACAGCGAAGAACGTGGTTCCGACGAAGGTGACGGCGATGAGAAGTTGCGATGATTGGGAAGAAATCGTGTTGGGAGGGTTTTTTTTTTTTTTACTAAGAAGGTTTGTACATTGTTTGTGTGGGATGAAATCTTGTGGGAGAGTTTTAAGCAGGGGTCTTTTGGTAATTTTACAAACTTAGGGTATTTTTTTGCTACAAATGAATAAATTTAAGAAATGTGATGTGGAGAGAATTATTTATTTTTTAATATCCATGAAAAAGCCCCTACTTTTAATTGTAAACTACAGATAAAAATTCAATGTGAATAAATTATTTAAATTTAATTTTTATTTTAATAATAAATTGATATATTTATTGTTAATATTAAAAATAATCACATAACTTTTAATTATTAATTTTTAAATATGATATTTATAGTCTATCTCTAAACAATTGAAATTCTATAACTTTTTTTTGTTATTAAAGACGATTAAAAAATGAATAAAAATATGAAAATTTACCATCATATATTGAGATATAATATATATCTATTTATTTTATTTTTTAAAATTCTAATATATTTAAATAAATATTGATATAATAATAGTATAATTATTATAATTATATATTGATAGATAAAATAATATTATTATTAAAAAAAAAATATCAAACATAAAATAAGTAAATAAGTAAATAAATATATATAAATAAAAAGATGAAAAAATTTTAAATTAAAAAAAAAGAAAAAAGAGGAGAGCGAAGATGAGATGAGTGAGGAACACCTTGGGCCAAACAAGGTGTTGGGCTTCCAACACGCCTCACCTCATCTCATCTCCTCTTAAAACAAACACCCCTAATCTAATTTTACAAAATAATAATAATAAATAAATAAATGAAATATTACATCTCTTTTGATATCATCATGTGACATCATTATATAAAATTGAAAGGAAAAAGTTGTATTGTATGATAATTCTTCTTCACAGAATTTGCTATATAAATCAACTGAGCGCGGTCTCCATTTATTCAGTCCAAGATATTTGTTTCCTTGTCTGTCACTTCCTCTACATTTGAAATTCTTCCCTTCTTCTACAATGAAAACCTCACTAACCACCAATACTTCTCTCGACCTTAATTGCAATCCTCCGCCGTACGCCGCCGACGATTCCCCGGCCAGTGACGCAGTTACTCCGCTCGAAGAACAGGTCGGTGTACGAATTAAACCTAAATTACATTTTACTCTTCCGAAACCTAGATGCTTATTTCTCTGTTCTTCATTCTGCAGGCTCCTTCCGTTCTTGACGAGAAATTGAATCGGATCAGTTCGGAGAATCAGAATCTGAATCGGATGCTAGGCGTTGTGTTCGAAAAATACAGTGTTCTGCTAAATCAGGTAACCGATTTGATGATCAATTCGATGAAGCGAAAGGCAGGGTGCGATCATTGCAATTTCTTAGATCGGAGCGGCTCTGGCGCCGATGCGTTCACCGATCGGTATTGCGGCTGCTGTAGCGACGATGATTCGTGTCACAAAAGGCCTAGAGAAAGCAGTAAGACTAAGGTCACGAGAGTTTTGGTTCCGACGCCGATTTCTGATTCAAGCCTGGTATGTAAGCGACATTTCGTTTCGCGATTCGTGTTTTCTGTTGTATGATTCTGTTAGATTGTGGAAAGCAAATCACGAGTCTGTTTCTTGATTTTGTTAGAAGAATTGGAAATGAAATTGAAATCTCGCGATTATATCATAATTGAATAAACTGTTAGTTGATTCGCCAGAATTTGGATGTTACAATTTATGCTGATCAATTTTAGTTTGCAGAAGGAAGAGAGTGTGTAAAGACATTTTGCTTCTGTTATGATTCTCTGTTAGACTGTTGTGGAAGTGGAATCGAAATTGAATCAATAGTTCGTTCGTTCATTGATTTTGTTAGAAGAATTGGAATTGAAATCTCGTGATTATAATGGAACAGTCTGTTGAATTGTTAGTTGATTGGCCCAAATTTTGATGTGTTAAAATTTGTGCTGAATTTTAGTTTGGTGAAAACGAGTATTCTTAACAGAGTCTGTAATTGTAGGTTGTTAAGGATGGATATCAATGGAGAAAATACGGTCAAAAGGTCACTAAAGACAATCCGTCGCCTAGAGCTTACTATAAATGCTCCTTTGCCCCAAGCTGCCCGGTGAAGAGGAAGGTAATTTCCTCGAAGTTTCTTTGGTCTATTTACAGCTCATTTTTTAAATCTTTTTTCTTCCCTCGTTTAATTTTCAACTCGATTGGTTTAATATCATATTCAGCTTTATTTAGACTTCTTCAATACAATTCAAATCATTACGTAAGAAATGTTATCCTCAAATGCTCTTTGACAATATATTCCTAATTGAAATGGATTATCTTGCCAACTAAAGATGAAATCAAGACATCATGTATGACTAGATAACCCTAGCATGTTACTAATTTGAATTTCCTCTCTTCCAAAGTTTTATTGATACCAATAAACTTGACTATCATGGAGTGACTTAGTAGAGCCTTGGGCACGATGGATTCAATTTTGATGGCAATCTAAATAAGAATCAATTTTCTATTGTTTTAAGTCAAACTGTATGTCCCGAGATGGGTGTAAGCTGGTCCAGACAGTCAAGAATATCATTTAAAAAAATGGTACCAATAAAATTATAAAATAAGCCTATTACAACCGTTCTTATATTCTCAACAAAGATTGAGATCATGCATTTTAAAGGTTTGGTATAAGATTGTGTACATGACCAAGAGGCTATAGGTTCCAATGTTTCCTCTTATCTATTTTCTAACTAAAGAAAGTTGAGCAGAAGATTCAACCATTCATATCTAAAACTAATGATTGCATTTGTGCCCTATTTATTGAGCTATGCTGAAATCAGCCCCATCTCTATTTGTTAAATGCTAAAAAAAGAACCAACTAAGTTGCATGCCGTTTGCATGTAATTTGCTTATTCTTTTGTTTTTCCTTGAATAGTACCTACTTATTGATTGTTTTTAGTTAAATAAAATTTGGGGTTATGGAAATTTGAATATGTGTAACAGACTCATTCTCAAGTCACTAAAGTTATTGCTCTATAATTTTAAATAACGTTTTTATTAGATAATATGATTTTTCACCTCTAAATCTATTAGCAACGAAGGAGTAATCTATATTAAATGATGCTTATCAATCCTAGATTGAATCTCAATTTCATTTTATTTTTATTGGATTGATATCTATTTGGACTTTATGAACTCTGTACTTTGTGAATGAGTCCTATAATTATGAGATCCTAACCGTTTTTTCTTGTGTAGTAACTATTTCTTTTGTAGGAAACAAAGGACTCGTATGACGAGTAAATAATGTATTGTTTAAAATCTTTTTCATTCCTTTCCTGAATATTGTTTAAAATCATAATTTGTATATACTACCTTACGCATAAGTAGAGAGCATAACTCAAAGGAGTAATTAGTTTTATTTCCTATATATTTTTATATATTATTTTGATTGAATTGAACATTATGTTTTTTCTTTGGGGGAAACATTTACTATAGGTGCAAAGAAGTGCTGAAGACACATCCTATTTAGTTGTCACGTACGAAGGAGAGCACAATCACATGAAACCTAATTCTGGTGAGATTGAATATCAATTGGTTGAACGACCAATTCAGTTGAATTCAAAGCTGGATTCGTCTATTTCATCACCCCCGTCGTCGGTCATTTCTCATAATTTCGATTTAGCACAGTACCAAAAATGTTCAGTCCCAAAACTTGAATTAAGACCCTCAGCTTCAACCCACCACATCTTACTTCGGCAAATGGCTTCGGCTTTGACCAGCGACCCCAATTTCACAAGAGCTCTTGTCTCCGCCATTACTGAAAGCATGGTCTGAACAAATGTATCGGGCAATGATCATTATTGTTAATTTTATTCAGAATATATTTAGTACTAATAAGTAAATTTTGCTGCTGAAGATAAATTTTCTATTTTTTTTTTAATTTTTGTTTCAATCGTGTTTGGATGTATATGGACGCATTTTTGTTTGTATACCATGGAACAATATACATACATATATATATATATTTTTTTTTATTGTATTGTGTTTGAATATAAGTAAAGGTAGCATTACTCAAATTCAAAAAATAATATAAATAATTTAAAATAGAGTTCCTTTAAAAAAATTAACAACAAAAGTTTAACAAGCGTATTATTAATAATAATTCATGATAATAATATTGTATAATACATAATGCTAAAAGATATAGATGCAAATATTTTAAAATTTATCATACACACGATGTTGTTTATTAATTAATTTATTTATTAATTCTGATTTAATTTTATTATTTTAATGTTAATGCGTTTCTAGTTTTTAGGCCTTAATGGGGATCGTGCCATAGTGATCCTAGATTTTAGGTAGTGGGAATATGCGATGTATTTTTGGGATTTTTATTTTTCTACATATTGCTAAATGTAAAATTGATAACATTAAAAATAAAAAAAATTAAAAAAAAAAGTTCTCCAATTAAATATATTTTTTCTGCACAGTTCAGTTTAGTCTCAAATTGTCTCAACCACACTTCTTATCTGTTGTTAATTTTACTACAACTGGTATCAGAGCTAATTTTTTCCTGTTACCATGAACAATTCTACGCAATTGTCAATCTTTATTCTTGATAGGAAGAATTATAATCGGTGGTCTGAAAGTTCTGTTCGATTACCATGAGTTATGGGATATCGTGGAAAATGGAGTTTCTGCATTAGCTGAAAATGCAAATGATGTGCAACGAGTAGAGCATCGCGAATAGAAGAAGGACAAAAAGGCGTTGTATTTCATCCACCAAGATATGAATGATGAGACATTTGAGCAGATCGAAGGAGCAATGACCTCAAGTGAGGCCTGAACCCTTTTATCAACCTCTTATAAAGGTGATGACAAAATCAAGAGGTGCGTCTTCAAACTCTAAGACGCCAATATGAGTTGCTGCATATGGATACTACAGAAACTGTCGATGAGTATATCAATAAGATTTTTGTCCTGTCAAACCAAATGAAGACCAATGGTGAAACACATTCAGAGCAGACAAAGGTGGAGAAGATTTTGAGATCTTTAACTCCCAGATTTGAACATGTTGTTGCAGCAATTGAAGAGGCCAATGACTTGTCAAAAATGACTGTAAGGTTATTGTCTGGTTCCCTAAAGGCGCATTAGCAGCGGATGAATGACAGTAAAATTGAAAAACCAATTGAACATGTTTTACAAACACAAGCCTCAATTAATAGCTCAAGTCCATCAAGTAGAGGTCGTGGACATGGTCGTAGCTATTCCAACAAAAGTCGTGGTAGCCAGAATCATGGAGATGGTGACCAAAATAATACGGGTTCCAACAACAATCCAAATTCAAATTCTTGTTGGCAAAGAGGAAGTGGTCGCAGTGGATATAGAGGTAAATACAATAAATCAAATGTGGAATGTTATAATTGCCAGAAGCTTGGCCATTATGCAAATGAGTGCAGATCAAAAGGTGATAATCAAATTGTCAATTGTGCTCAAGAAGAGAATTATGACGAAGAGGATCATACACTATTAATGGTAGCCACATCAAATGAAATTCCAAACTACCAGACTTGGTATTTGGATAGCACAAATCACATGAGTGGCCATAAAGAACTGTTTGCTGATTTTGATGAATCCTTTCGCACATAAGTGAAATTTGGTGATGGAAGATTAGTTCCGGTGACTGGACAAGGGTAAATTCTTATAACATTGAAGAATGGTGATCAAAGGTACATTTCAAATGTTTTCTACATACCTGATATGAAAAATAATTTGTTCAGTATGGGACAGTTGGTCGAAAAAGGTTATGTGATGCACGTCTCTGGAAATAAATTCTCAATTTTTTATAAAGAAGGTAATATGATTCTTGAAACATTTTTATAAAAAATCGTATGTTTCCAGTAGATTTTAATATGGGTGATTTCAAGTGCTTAAATGCAATGGTGACTGATGAATCATGGTTATGGCATTTACGTTTTGGGCATTTAAATTTTCAGAGTTTGGAAAATCTTTCCAAACATAATTTAGTGAAAGGTTTGCCCAATATTCATCACCCTAATCAATTGTGTGAAGCTTGTATTTTTGGAAAGAAGCACAAGACAACTTTTGTTAAGCAGTCTTGGCGTGCAAAATTTCATTTGGAGCTGGTTCATACAGATGTTTGTGGTCCAATGAACATATCATCAATTGGAGGGAACAAGTATTTTCTGACATTTATCGATGATTTTTCAAGGAAAACTTGGATTTATTTGTTGAAGAGCAAAGACGAGGTATTTTACTGCTTAAAAATATTTAAAGCATTTGTGTAAAGATAGAGTGGCAAATTAATCAAGATGATGCGTAGTGATGGAGGAGGTGAGTACAACTCCATTGATTTCAAAAGTCACTGTGAAAAGCTTGGATTGCAACATAACATTATCGTTCCCTACCCTCTCGAACACAACGGAGTGGCTGAGAGAAATAATAGATCAATTATGGATATAGCTAGGAGCATGCTTAAAGCAAAAGGTATGCCAAATTATTTTTGGGCTAAAGCTGTATCATGTGCAGTTTATTTGTTGAATAGATCATTTACCAGAAGTCTTCCCAACACAACTCCTACTGAGGCATGGAGTGGATTCAAACCCAATGTCCAACACTTGAAGATATTTGGATCAGTTGTTTACGCTCATGTACCTAAGGCAACAAGATCCAAGTTGGATGATAGGGCAGTAAAGACAATTTTCATTGAATATAAGCAAGGAGGGTACAAATTGTACAATCCAATGACAAAAAAGGTGATAGTAAGTTGTGACGTTACATTTGTAGAAGACGAGGTATAGGATTGGAATACAACAGGTGACATAGACTCAACAAAACGTTACATTTATGTTTTGAATGAGGATGCAGATGTAGAAGATAGAGTCAATGAAGAAACACCTACAATTCAAACAGAAGTTATAGGTCCAATTGCAACTACTATGGAAAAGCAAAGAAGAGAGAGACGTCAACCTCCACATCTTCAAGATTACGAGGTTAATGTTATTGATGAGGTTGATAATGATGGAGAATTAGTTCATTTTGCTTTTTTTGCAGATTCAGAACTCAATGAAGATGTCCTCAAAAACCAAAATGGCAGTTGACGAATGGTCTTCCGTCGTCGTAGGCAGTAAACGACGACGGAAGACCATTCGTCGGAAGAGGATATCTATTGCGACGGAAACCTTAGTTCCGTCGGCATAAGCTACGCCGACGGACCTGTGCCGACGGCGCTGGCGACGGAAGACTTTCCGTCGCTGTAGGTTATGGCGACGGAAATACAACTCTATTGCGACGAAAATTTCCGTCGGCAAAGATTGTTTTTCTTGTAGTGTGTGAATTGTATGGATAAAATTAAAGTGAAGTCAAATAGTGAAATTGGCAAACATAAAGCAATGTTGGTGGCGAAGGGAATTAAGCAAAGAGAAAACTTTGATTATAAAGAAATTTTTGTTCTGTAGCAGAATGTAAACGGTGAGATTAATTATTGATTTGGCTACAAAAGAAATGAAAAATTCATAGAAGATTGCAGATACTTTTAAGCAATTAAAGATTGGGACTATTTGAAGATCATTCCAAATCAGAATTAAAGGAGGATGTTGTTTATTAATGTAACGGCCCAGTTTTCTATCCCGGTTCTCGAGGAGCTCCAGTTGATTCGATGGTTGGTTGGGCCGTTAGAGTTATTTGGACCCTTAGGGCATTTTGGTCTTTTGCTCCTGAGGCAGGATTTGTGGTTTTTCAGGGCTTCGAGGCAGCTCCTGCCTTTGTTGAGGCTTGTTTGTTGTGGGCTGCGAGTCCCGAGATGTTTGGGCTTTTCGTTTGGGAGTTCGGTTGTGATTTGGGTGTTGGGCAAAATGATGGTTGTTTGGGTGTTTCCTTCGGGATTCGAGCCAGGCCTTCAGTGTTGGTTTGGGAGGCTGATTTAAGTGAGATTTGTTGTTTGGAAAGGTTGCTTCAGTCGGGTCTCGAAGGAGGAAGCCGGGAAATGAGATTTAAGGATTTTAAGGATTTTTGGAAAAATTGGAAAATGGATAAAGTTGGATTTTATTTTGGATAAGGTTGGAAATTTAATTAAAAGAGAAAAAGAAAAAAAAAAAAAAAAAAAAAGGAAAAATCCATTTTTCCCCAAATTTCCCCCTCTCTCTCCTCCTGCCCAGAGCCCCCACCTTGGCCTCTCTCTCCCTGCCCGAGCGCCCCACCTCGCCCCCCTGGTCGCCCAAGCCCAGCCCGAGCAACTTAGCCCCGTGCGCCGTCGCCGTCGCCACCTAAGCCTCACCGCCAGTGTCTTGCTATCGCCACCTAGCTAGCTCGCCGGCGTCGCCCGCCTCGCGCGCCCTCGCCCGAGCCGTCGCGTCGCCGGCCGAGCTCGCCCGCCACTGGTCCGTGTCGCCAGTGCAAGATCGTGCCGAAGCCGCGCCGCAAGCTGCGCGTCGATCGCTTCGTGTCGTCGCGCTCGAGTCGCGCGCCCAGCGCCGAGATCGCGCCCTCGCGTCGTGTCGCCGCGCGCGCGCCGCGTCTTCCATCCATCTTGCGCGAGCGCGCGCGCTCCCCTTGCCGCGCGCAACTCAACTCGCGCCCTGCGTCCGTGCCTGCGCCCGGCCGGTGAGCATGTGTGATGTTCGCGCCGCCTTCGAGTTCGCTTGCGGGAAATCGTTCCCGTTGAGGAGTCAGCTTAGCTCCTAAGTTGCGTAGTGGATCAGAGTAGCGCAGTGGTTAGCCCAGCGAAAGGGTCCCTGCATGGTGTTGTTAGCAAGCGAAGTTGTTTGTCCCCGCAAGAGCGGTGGCCAGCCGGTTTAAGAGTTGAGTTTTTGCTGGTGAGTTGTTGGTTCTTTGGGGTTTGAAGAGCCCCTAGTTTCCTTGGTGGTTGAGTTGCACCATGGATGCCTGCCTCGAGTGTTATCTTTGGAGATAGCCTCGTTGGTCCGTTTTCCTTGCGATGTTCCGAGTGTGGAGGTTCTAGTCGCAAGATGAGTTTGGCCTTGGCTAAAAGGAGGAAGTGCTTTGAGTAGCCAGTTGGACTTAAGAGTTGAGTGGTATCTTAGAGGCGAGCTTTGCTCGCGATGAGCTTGAGGTGAGTTCTGCTGAGCAAGTCCTTCTCGGGCTTTGCTTCTTGTTGTTGTGCTTTCGCAGTTGGCGTTAGCTGAGCCTCAGTGGAGTGAGTTGGCACAGAGGTGCCGTGGCATTGGTTGGTTAGCCTTTGGGTTGTTCTCCTCAAGCTGTTGTGTTGCTGGTAGCCCTGTGAGGGTTTGGTCCTAGCTGCCGAGATTTCCATGAGAGGAGCGTTGGTTGTTTCCTTGCCTGCCAATGTTCTCTTTGGCCAGTTGCTAGTAGATTTTCATGGAAAAGTTTGTGTTCGGCCGTTGAGAGGCTCCAGTTTGTTGGCTAGGCCGAGTGGAGCCTGTGCCTGGTTTTGGCCATTTAGGGTTGGCCGTAGCTGAAGTTTTAGCTTGTGCTTGTTGGAAAAGTTTGGCTTTTGGATCGATCGCCAGTTGGTGGTTCGATTGCTTTTCGTTAAGGCTTTAGGCAAGCTTTGTGGTTCGCTGGTCTCTTGTGAGGCAAGAGTAGGCCGTTTGGTTTCTGGAACCTAAGAGGTTCAGTTGTTTGGCCAACATGGTGTAGAGTTGAAATTTGTTTGATAACAATTTGTGGGCATTTAGAAAAGTTACGCCAGTGCGTGGCGTTGAGTTTTGGAGCTTGTGCCCAGTCTGCGAGTTTGCTGAGAGTAACACCGTAGAGAGGTGTTTCGTGTTGGATTAGCAGGGTTTGTATGAGCCCCAGGTTTGTAGGCCTTCTGAGATCCTTGAGCGGATCGGAGCAGTGGCATTTTGGTTAGCTTTGCCCAGTCTTTGTTGAGCTAGTCTTTGGCAGACTGGTTAGCTTTGTGGCTTTGAGCCTTTGAGAACCCAAGAGGGTTTGGTTTTCGTAGAGGGCTAGTGTTGTATTAGCCGAGAAGTTCAGTTGGCTAGGAATCAGTGGAGTATTCCTAGAGCTGTTTTGTCTTAGTACTTTCAAGGACGAAAGTCTTATAAGGAGGGAGTATTGTAACGGCCCAGTTTTCTATCCCGGTTCTCGAGGAGCTTCCGGTTCAGATTCAGTGGTTCGGTTGGGCCGTTAGAGCTGTTTGGACCCTTAGGGGCATTTTGGTCTTTTTGCTCCCTGGGCAGGATTTGTGGTTTTTCAGGGCTTCGAGGCAGCTCCTGCCTTTGTTGAGGCTTGTTTGTTGTGGGTTGCGAGTCCCGAGATGTTTGGGCTTTTCGTTTGGGAGTTCGGTTGTGATTTGGGTGTTGGGCAAAATGATGGTTGTTTGGGTGTTTCCTTCGGGATTCGAGCCGGGCCTTTAGTGTTGGTTTGGGAGGCTGATTTAAGTGAGATTTGTTGTTTGGAAAGGTTGCTTCAGTCGGGTCTCGAAGGAGGAAGCCGGGAAATGAGATTTAAGGATTTTAAGGATTTTTGGAAAAATTGGAAAATGGATAAAGTTGGATTTTATTTTGGATAAGGTTGGAAATTTAATTAAAAGAGAAAAAGAAAAGAAAAAAAAAAGAAAAATCCATTTTTCCCCAAATTTCCCTTTCTCTCTCCTCCAGCCCGAGCCCCCCCCCCCCCACCTTGGCCCTCTCCTCCCTGCCCGAGCGCCCCAGCTCACCCACCTGGTCGCCCAAGCCCAGCCCGAGCAGCTTAGCCCCGTGCGTCGTCGCCCTCGCCCAGCCCGAGCCCCATTTGCCAGTCGTGCCATCGCCGACCCATTTCGCCCGGCGTCGCCCGACCCTCGCGGCGCCGCGCGCCCAAGTCGTCGCGTCGCCCGGCCGAGCTCGCTCGCCTGGTCGTGTCGCCCGGTGCAAGATTGTCGGCCGAAGCGGCGCGATGCCGCGTCGCTGCATCGCCGTGTTTCGCGCGCTCGAGTCGCGCGTCCCAACAACGGATCGCGCGCCGCGTCGTGTCGTCGCGCGCGCCGCGCGCCGTCCACGATGCGAGCGCGCGCGCGCGCCGCGCCTCGCCTAAATCTCGCTCGCCGCGCAGCCGCGCGCCGTGCCCCTACGCCCCCGGCGCCGCCGCTCCCTCCCGCCTGCCTTGTGTCTTTGGTTGGCCCGAGCCTTGTGGCTTCTCGGATGGTATTTCCTTTAGTCTTTTCTTCGTTGGGCCCGGATTTATTGGCTGCTGGTTATGGATTTATTGGGTTGTTTATGTATGTGATTTGGGTGCTTTGTTTGATGTTCAAGCTGTTCGGGATCGATTAGAGGCTCGAGGATTCGCTCGTAGATTTATTATAATTATTGTTTTTCTGCTTGTTCCAGGTAAGGATTTCTTACCGTGGTTGTGTGGACCTGCGATATATCTCGATATGCCTTGCTTGTTTCTTTGATTGTTATGAGCATGTTAGAGATAGAGCGATTGATTGAATTCTTGCTAGCATGTTTGCCTCGATTTAACATGTTAGTGCCATGCTAGGTTTGTTCTGCCAGCATGCTTGTGATTCCTGCTTAAGTTGTAGTATCATGCTAGGTAATGTGATTTATGTCGGTCATTGCTTGCTAGCCATGAATCATTGATTTTGCTATGTACTCTTAGATAGAGTTGTAGGGTTTGTCATCATCCAGAGGCTGAGCGGACATAACGTACTTTGTCCTAGTAGCTCAGTGTCGAGTAAAGTGTGCGAAGCATAACGTATCTTGCTACCCCGACCCGCCGGTTGTGGACTTAGCTACCCACTTCGGCGAGAGCCTGGTTTGTAGCTGCTAGAGCGGAACTCGCCATCGGTGTAAGTAGCCGCGCCTGGCCGGTTCTTAGCTTCAGTCGGTGGATCGTCTTTTTGCATGATGAGCGTCGAGGGCCTCGCCATCGTGATCAGTGACACCACCACCCGAGTCATAGGCATGTGCACGCCCGCGTAGTTTGCCCTTAGGCCCCCGCATTTACGCCGGTTGCGAGATGAGCATGCGGTGTGTGCGCGCACACGCGCGTTAGTTCTTTGGTTCGAGAGCTCCCGGGCTAATGTCGTGAGTACACCATTCCTTCCGTTAGAGCGACTTGGGTACTCTCCGTAAGTCCAGATTAGTGCAAGGGCAAGGAGGCCCTCGAGGACATTTTAGGGATCGGTGTATTCCCCGAGTGAGTGAGATACCTCGGCGATGTCGGAGATTGGTCGGTGTATCCAATCGATTAATAGGCGGAAGTAGGAGACTTCCGATGGCTCCAGATCTTGTTTTATGAGCTCGTTGAGCTATGATCTGTGTTGATAGCTGTTTGCTTGCTTGTTGAGGTGCTAGATGACGGATGTCTCGTATTGTACCCCGGTTGAGGATTCTTACTGAGTATCTTTATACTCACCCTTATTTATCTTTCAGGTAGCTTGGGACAACACCAGGAGGGCTAGCGGAGGGAGCTGATTGATCATGGGGAGCCGCCGGCACTCTGTCATTTATTGTTGCATTATTTATTCAGCATGTAGATGGACAGGAGTCCTAGGGGAACATTGTTTAAAAAGTTGTTTAAATTGTATTGTATGATTTTATAAATACTGGCCAGGTGGTTTTACTTCCTTGGATGGTTTAAATGAAAACTGTGGTTTATGTTTTAAGGTTTCCCCCTTCTCATATGTTTTGAATGGTTTTTAAATATGAGTACTAAACCGCTTGATATCATATTTAACTTGCATGTTGAGTGAGAACCCCGATTTAGGACCATGTTTTGGGTCGGGTTCGTCACAATTAATTAATTAATTTATTAATTCTGATTTAATTTTATTATTTTAATGTTAGTGCGTTTTTAATTTTTAGGCCTTAATGGGGATCGTGCAATAGTAATAAAGTGGATCCTAGATTTTAGATAGTGGGAATATGCGATGTATTTTTGGGATTTTTATTTGGCTATCTATTGCTAAATGTAAAATCCATAACATTAAAAAAAAATCCAATTAAATATATTTTTTATGCACAGTCCAGTTTAGTCTCAAATTGTCTCAACCACACTTCTTATTTGTTGTTAATTTTCCTACAAGAAAAGTTTACTTTTTATTGGGTAAATTATAAGCTTAATATCTATATTTTGAAGTAAGTTGGAGTTTTATTCCTAGAGTTTAATTCTTATGATTAGAAAAGTTACAATTTATTCTCTTTAGTTTAAAAAGACTTAGAATTTAGTCTATGATTTTAAACATTAACATTTAGTTCCTATTATTTTATTAAACCTAAAATTTAGTTCTCAATTATATGTTATCATTTGCCTATTAAATATATGAAAACTCATTATTTAGGTTTAAATAATATGATTATTTTTATTTTTTCTGTTATATCTCGCTTGACTAATATGTTTGAATTGACAAAAAAAAATAAAAGAACAGATCTAAGGAGCAACATAATGAACAAAAGTAGTAGAAATTAAAAACAAATTTAAAGTAAAAACATTGGCATTAAATAAGGGATCCAAAAAGGCTTCCCATTTTTATTCCATTGAAATTTTGAAGAAATCAATATAAAAAAGTAAGAAGGTGACAGTGTGAACAGGGAACAAATTTATAATTAGACACTACGTCCAAACTGAGTTTTTATTAGGGAGGAGTTGATATTAGAAGTTATCAACTTTTAAAACCTACATCCAAACGAGTTTTTATTAGATCACCTATTCCCGCCGGAAAAGTTGACAAAAAAGGGAAAATAAATAAATAAATAAATAAGCATATTTAACAATGAATTAAATTGGAAGGTTATTGATTGAAAGTGGACATATTTGTGTTCATAAGGTATCCAGTTTCGCAGCTGATTGGAGGTTTTAAGCTAATGTCTGAACAGAGAAATCTGTATCGCGAAGTGAATATATAAATATTGATCTCGAAATTAATAAAGACTAAGAGGGAGTCTTTGAAATTCTTTCAATAGTTTTTTCTTAAAAAACATTTTAGAAAAAATGACGAAGAAACATTTAATTGGTTGTGTTGTGTGATATCGAGAAAGTTCCTCAAGACTTTCTGTTGAAGAAAAGAAATCATCCATTTTCAATATATCTTTCATTAAGTCTCTTTACCATTGCATTATCCTTTTGTGAAGTTTTCAATAAGACTTTTCTTTTAACAAGCGTGTTTCCAAATTTGATTTATATGACCCGATTTAGATTGAGTATTTATTAATTTTTTTCTTAAAAAATTATATTCAAAGAAATTTTTTTTATACTTATTTAAAATAAGTTTCTAATCATTCTCTTTTTAGCTACTTTAAATAACTACTCATTTTACACCATGTTCAAATAAATCATTGTCTCTAATTCATCTACATAAAAACCACATCCAAACGAATATTTGATTACAACTCTCAATTTTTAATTATTCAAAATAACTCATCAAACTGACTCCTCAACTAAAATCTCATATAAACACCTCCCAACATTGTAAATAATACTGAGAGAAATAATATGAGTAGTTCGAATTTTTATTTTTATTTAAAAAAAAAATTTGAGAATAAAATTCTCATTAAAATTAATTTGGAAAAAAAAAATATCCCAAGTTTGTATAACATGTTTTTTAGTCATTAGTGATTTCTGTTACCAATATTTGGAGTTCATGATAACTTGGTTTTTGTAACAATATATATATATCAATTATATTCACTTTAACTTTAGTCATTAGTGGTTAAGAGATTTCAGATATTCTTCTCTAACTTGAGTATGAAAAATTGTTGACCATATTGTGGTGGTCTTACTGAACCATTAGTTTTTTCATATTTGAAAAGGGTTTTTAGCTTTTAATAAAAGTAACTCATTAAAAAATTGGTAGTAAAAACTAAACATTTCTTTGCATTAATGTTAAAGACTTTGCATACTTTGATAAGTCAAGTAAGTACTTAATATGTTGAGTTAATAATGAAAAGTTCAAATATCTTGTGAATGGAATCTTCCGACTTTTACCAATAACAAATTCATATTGCAGACATAAAAACACGTAAATTCAAATTTATTATACATTTCTGTCAAACGCTATTTGAGTACGTATGAATATGACTATAGATATACAGATTAATTTAGATTCTTGATTTCAAAAGCTATACAAATCCAAATTTATTAATAAAGAAAAATATGTTACTTGAAAACATCTTCGTTTTTGCTGTAAATCGGCGCAAGAAATTAAAATTTTATGGTCCCATTTAATAATCATTTTTGTTTTTCAAATTTAAGCCTACAGTAACCCACATATATTTTTTCTTACTCTGGATGTCTATATCTTATCTATATTTTTAGAAACCAAATCAAAATTTAGAAATAAAAAAAGTAGCTTTCTAAAAGCTTGTTTTTGTTTTTGAAATTTGGTTAGTATTCACATAGTTTCTTAAAAGAAATGTGGAATACATCATAGGAAATTTGAATAAGAATAGACTACAATTTCAAAAACAAAAAATAAAAAATCAAATCTTATCAAACGAGGCTTAAATTTAACGATATACCCTAAATTTGAAGTCTTTCTCAACTCATAAATCTTTCGTACCTTTACAAAATATATATATATATATATTTATGATTGATCAGACAAATTTGCGTGTAGCACATTTAATATCACAAGACATATCGCATAACCTAATAACATATGGATGTAAAAAAAAACTCGTAGAAAATAAATTATTATACAAGTGTCACCATAATTAAATTCATTATCTCTTAATTTTTAAGATCTTTTTTACCACTAAATCACTTGTTACACTAACTCAAATATTTGAGTACTTGAATTGTGCCTTATTATGAAATCTTGTAACCAGGTAAATTAAAATATTAAGCGCGTGAGCATCTTGCTCCAAGTAAATTAAAATTAAAATTTTGAATTTTTTTTAAAAAAAAATACATGAAAAATGTGTTTACTTTTTTCATGAAGTCACTTTCTAGACAAGAAATGTATTATTTTGCTTTCATAATTGTTAAAGACTCCTTATCAAAGCTAAAGTAAACGGGCTAGTTGATAACAACCACTTGACTTGTTTTGTCGAATATTCAAAACCAATTTTAACATCATTTTCTCCTACCATTTCCTTGTCCTTTCATGTGGAAAAAAAAATAAAGCTATTTTTCTCAAGAAATGTCTTCCATTCTAGTCTAGAGAAAGAGTCGTTCATAACTACTTTTTCTTGGAAAAAAATTATTCTAGTGATGAATGACTCCATAATCTCCAAATCTTTTTTAAAATTTTGGTCCAAATAATTTTTGTAGAATTTAGCTTTTATGTTTTTTATAATTAGCCAATGAACCATAACAATTGTTCTATTAGTAAAAATATGTGTTCATGATTAAAATATGTTCAAATTTTTCTACCTCAAATGATTTGTTGAGATATAAATTGAACTGTTTGATGCCTCACAATTACTTAATTAAGGGTTTTATTGCTCGGTTAGCAGGTAGGATTTCTTAAAACTCTAGTCCTAGTTGATCGACATTTTGTATTCTTATCTCCTAAAGCATTAAAGTCGTTCTCTCATCTTCCTATGAGTGTAGCTAACAGTAACACATTGTTAGTGAACCACATAAAGTGCGTTCTTCTTTCACATTTTACTATTTTCGTATGATTGTTGTTACTCTTTACGTAACATGATTATTATTGTATTTTAAAAAATATATATATTAAAAAAAATCCAGTCTAGCTAGTCTCAACAGAGAGTTCTACTAACTTTGATGACTATAAATAATAACCTTGTGACCTGAAGTCTTTTTAAGTATTTTAAAATCTTGTTTACATTTCTAATATGCTGTTCATTTGGACTTTGTTTGTATTCCCAAAAAAAAAAAACTTTCCTAAAATAAAGTACTATAAATGAGTCTCCTCAATAATTATCCCTATAAATTAAACTTAAACATATCAAAGTTTGAATCATTCTGAATTGCAGTTGAGCTTAAAGGAAATTTCAACATATATTATTTGAGGCTCACATTTTTTGTTCTACATAAATGACTAATTAAAGGATATTGCTCTAATACCCTTTGTTATGGAAAGACAATCCTCCAAGTATCTCTACACTGAATTGGTATTGTCCACTTTAAATATACACTTTCATAGTTTTTTCTTGGTTTCACCAAAAAGTATCCTATCAATGATATATTTGTGATCTATCTACTCATATGGGACTCCATTTAGTTTATATCTTCCAACATTCATGTTGATTCCAACCTATTTCTTTTAACTTAATACTTAACAGATTCACTTATTACAACAAAAATATTGTATTAAATAGAGATTCGCCTGTATAAGTATATATATACATGAATATGATAAGTTCATATCTAACACATGAAGAATTCATCTTTATTCTAGTCACTTCCTAGATGGTGTCAACATTTAGCTTAACAATTTAATAGGTTTTTAGTTTGTGAACATACTTGTTAACTTAGGCACATTTCAACTGTTTTAACAAGACAAAATTTGGATGCCAAGAAAATGCATAGAAAGTTAATTTAAAAATTAATTTTTAAATAGATAATCACTCTAAATTAAATTTATAATCTCTTAGTACTCCAAAACTTTCTTTTTAACCCTTAGGCCAATTCAGGATAATTAATACTAAGAAGAACAATAAATTGAACAATTGAAGGGATATGAACATGACAGATATGGGCAAGTTTCAATTGGTTTAGATTTTCAAAAGTAGAAAATATAGGAAGTGAAAATCTTCCCATTAGTTTTGAACTTTTGAACAACAGAGATCTGCACTTGAATTCTGCTTTTGACCAACATCAGATTCTGGCCAATTGAGTATTAAGAACTTGAATCCATCAGTAGAAACTGAACAAAAGAATACAATACAAATCACTTTTAGATGAACATAAAACTTTATATAATGCAAAAGTACAATGATCTAAAAGTTTCTACAACTGGCATTTAGATCTAATCTTCCATTCTTTTCAGGAAAGAAATTGATTTGAGAATCATAATAACAACTTAGCACTTTCTACATTCTGGCAGCAGCCTTTTATCATCCATAATCTAAGAGATTGAGTGCCTCCTTTGTCTTGTATATGAACCAGAAGACTTCATATCCCCAGGAACCACTGAAGTTGGACTCTGAGAACTTCCCGACGTTTCGGGACTCCGACTTTCACCATGCCCTTTACCAATGATCCATAACTTATCGAAGATCCTCCTCGACCTTGAAGGCAAAAGTTGCATACCACTTCTACTGTTCTTGCTGCTCTTCTTAGCTAGCTTCTTAGTTTTTTGAATGTCCTCATTCATCATTTTGTGCCCCATATTGTGTTTGAGGGACTTGCAGCTATCCAGCTCCTTCGGGTGATCTTCATCTATGCTTGTCATTACACTTGATGAGTCTCGTGAATTGCGTTGCGCTTCGATGCCGGCAGAGACTCTAACCTGTTCAAAGAAGAGCACTTGAACTACAACTCTAAGCGGAAGTCGTTCATTCTGCGCAGCGTGCCTCGAACCCTCCGTTGTAAGTTTCTTAACATCGATTAAACCACATATCTTCTTCTTATCAGTTTTTGTCAAACTTGGGTGAACCTGGAAATAATCAAAGCACGTAATTACTTTCAAATAGTGTTATTCTCTGTTGTCTGCCCACAACAAAGCTCACTCATGAGAACTTTCATTGCTTAACAGTCATCTTTCAACCTTAATTCCACTAAGCTAAAGCATTTGAGACCAGTTATGAATGAAATGAGAAGTGGTCACTGGTCACAAATGGTATGTAATGGATGACTTCCAAATCAACAAACATCCATAGGTTAAAAAAGATAAGGTTGTTTACTATCAAAGAAAGTCTATCCAGTGGTCAAACTTTCCAAGCATATTAAAGAACCTAATCATATGAGAATCTGCATAGTGGAAAGCCACTTTTAGTAATTTCCAAAGCTCAGTAAAACACTCAGAGTTGCTAATCATGAAAACATTTAGTGGATCATGATGATTTGGGAGCAAATAGACTTGAATGTGTTATGGTCACAACAAGAAAAGTTTATCACCTCGGTCATGGAATAGGTTAAAGTGCACATAATGTCATTTCAACTATTATATACAACAAATAAATGGTCACTAAACTCTATATTGCGTACCTTAAGATAAATGTCAACTGCTTTATATAATCTATCATGTATTGGCCTTGCAAATTCAGGAATCGACTGCGACAAGTCAATGAAAGTAGCAAGCGAGAGATTTGGGTCATCTGCAATTTCAGCAAGATACTCATCAATCAATTTAGCAACATTCAATGAGGACCCATGTCCCAGTAAAAGATTATCGGCTCCTTTCTCGCTCCTCTCGATAACATCATTGAACTTCTGATGAACAAAATACTGAGTCACAATTCTATGAACCAAATCAACATCATATCTTGTAACTTGAGGTGATTGTGCAAGAATCAATAAATCTTTGACTGAAGCCTCATGCAACTTCAAGCTAATTCTCTTCACCAAATCATCCCTCAATGCATCTTCAGCTCCAACCAAAATTGAAACTTTCATGAGTTTGAGCAAGAAGCTGCATGAACAGCCTATGGTTCTGTCGGACGGCAATAAACAAATGATAGTTTCAATGAGAGATCTGTTCCTGTTAATATGAGCATCAGAGGCCAAAGCATTTACGGTGTCCGGTAACCATCTAACAGCATAAGTTTTCAGTGCCTCCCCAATTACAGAACCATCCATTCTCCCCTTTGATTTAACCGCAATCATAACACGCCTGTACAGGTCGATTTCTAGCTCACAGACATCTTCGACCCACCAATCACTCGGTACGCTGTCGATTTTCTTTTGATACTTCATTCCATCTTCTACTATTTTATCAGCCTCTGATAGTTTCCTGTTATATGTGTAAGACCATGTGATGTTAGCAGGGTCCACAGAAGTTTTTGAGGCAATAGAATCAATACATCTCCCTACAATCTTCAGATCTTCAGACCATGGAAGAAGGGATTTGGTTGTTTGGAGCACAATGATAGAGTCTTTCCAACTCCGGAAGATGCTGGAGTTAAGGAACACCTCAATCTTAAAAATAAGATTTCCTTTTTCGATGTCCTCTGTCATTTCGAGGAATTCGGCTGCACAACGAACAGCCACTACATTATAGGCATTCAGAGTAACAGTCATTCCATAGCAAAACTTTGCACAGATTTCAAATGCCTTAGGTCCACCAGGAAAATCAGTCAGATGAATTTCTTCAGAATTCTCCTCATTGGCTTTTGATACTAGTTTCTGCAACCAATTGCTCTTGGACAACAGAGGAAACTGTAGATAAAAGAGACTCAAACTTCTAAGAGAACTTGATTAGGCTATTAAATACTTCATATATAAGTTAGTGAGTGTTAGGTACCACCCAACAAGAATCAATAACTGATATATATTGAAATGTAAAGGATCTTTAAGATAAGTAATACTTTTGACTTAAGACCTTCCCTTTCTTGAGTGTGCTAACTCAAACCGTAAGCCACTCAGCAACGTCCCGTTTTAGTCACTCTCCCTCCCTCATCGATAATCTAGTATACTAAGTTGCTAACTAATTCCCCTTAAACCCCTACTATTAGGTCCCTTACACTGATCTTGGAGGCATTACTATTAGTACAACAAGATATCATACAAAAAGAACAAACATATCATTAATGAAGAAATTCACTTGTGCATTTGGTTTTGACAATTGTCCATTATATAATATATGTTAACAGGGACAAGAAAATGACCGACATCGTGTCGGTCCAAGAGATGTCAAATCTATTGAGTATTGACATAACAGAAAACAGCATACCTTGTGAACAAGAAACTTCACTTCACCCACAAAAATTGAAGCATCTGTTGGCAATTCAGATGATACATATCTGATCAAGGCACATCATGGCACACAATGAAGACAAATCAGAGACGCAAAAAACAATTTTGAATGATTGATGATAACGCAACGATTAGCACATTAACTAAAGAAAATTAATTCAACATTTCTTTATAGGAAAACTAATCCAACATAAAGATGATAAAACAGCAAAAATATAGGTAGCTACAAGCTTACAATACTCAATCAACTCAATCAATGGACAGATAAGTAATCTTCCAGCAATAAGTGTACAATTTTCCCTATCATATCAATCAATTTAATAATTGCTGCTAAATTAGTCATCCTTCAGAGTTCAAGGGACTAACTTCTATTATTTCGTGATGCAAATAAAAAAAGTATGAAATATATGACATCGCATGGGTATAAAAACAAGATTTGCTGCAAAAGCGAATAGAGTACATGAATTGGTAAGCCTTTTTTCATTGATTTCAAAACAGTCATATGACAAGAAAGTGACATGTGACTGAAAAGAACATTTGGGTACCTCTATTTGAGCGCTCAAAATACTAAAAGACTTAACAACACTGTCAAAATTTCAAAAGCAAACATGGGGGGAACTAATAAATTAATTTCGTCCAGTTGAAAAAGGATACATATATCATCACATACTAACAAAAATAAACAGACAAACCATTAGTCTTTTAGCCTGACCAACTGACAATAGAATGCTCAATAAGGCACAGTGCACATGCAGGAGGCTATATGATAAAAGGTATCTTCATGTAATCTAATTTGCCACGACTATCCGTTGGTTGGTTGATATAATAAAATCCAACCAAATTAGTTTAAGTTTTTGGATTGATGGGCAGTTTAATAAAATTCAACATAGTATCAGAATTCGATCTCCTATCAAGTCATTTCATCCCAATTAAAATTATTAAAATCGAAGGTCGTTTATTGAATCAATTGATAATATTTAAACTCACTACTAAAAAAGAAGATGAATGGATAAAGGAAAGAATATTGGTTGGCACTTCTATAGTTTCATCTACAATATATACCGTGTATCTATCTCTTCCCTAACCAATGTTTGCAACTAATAAATCAATGGCTGATAATTGGTGCATAGGGTCCATGATGAAAGAGAAAAGAGAGGGTTACGGATCAACCAGAGAAACTTAAATAGAATAAATGGACCACGAACTCAACAAGAAAACGACAACATGTGAGTGGACCACCACCTGATGTCGTGAAAAAGAATTCCAGTCACCTCCATCTACGCTTGCAAAATTAAATATAGGCATCGACTCCATCAAATACAATAAATCCCCCTTCATAGAATTGATATCCATGGATACATCCAACCAAACACCATAATCATGAATTTTTCAACATCGAGAAATGGAAATTTCACTCCACTATAACCAAATCAAGGTTACTACACTCATCCCTAGACCAGATATCGGGAAACATGGAAGAAACGGGGACATGGGAGGTGTTTACAAGTTAATATCACAAGTGAGTCTCGAGTCGGGGACTTTGATGGTGTCAACCACAGACGTCATCCCTTAAGGACAAAATTAATTATAGCCAAGGGTAAAATAGCTCAACATCATCAATATATTCACCAACTCCCCCCCCCCCAATTGAAGTTGAACAAAAACTCAAAATTACGGTACTAAGATCATGGTGAATCCAAATTCAAACCCGCAAACCAACCGAATCCAGATTTCAACCCCCTAAAAGATAATTCTAGTTTGCCAAAAACTGAATAGCGGGTCTCAACATCTATACACAGATAAATGGAGGTCAATGGAAAGCAAACACTTGAATTACCAGAACTGACTAACAAAAGTACGCATTTAATGAATACGAAAGACTTGTGATTCCATAAGGGAAGAAAATAACAGAAGCACAGTGAAATAGAGGGAAGAACAGTAAAGTGGAGGGAAATAAAACCAGACAGAAAAACATTCCACGCTTTGATCTTGACATGACGACAATTACGGAATCAAAACAGAGCTTTTAAGTGCAGTGTGAAAAAAAGATTTGAAATACTCACCGAGTAGTTTTCCCATCCGCTAGAAAAGCATCCGGTTTCGAACCCAACTTCATAAACTTCATCTCGAAAACAATATCAACAGAAAAAACCAAAACAGAGACAAACAAGCTCTTCCTCTGTTTTCCCCCAACACGGTTCTTCACGCCATGAACTGTGAAACAAAGTTATGGGACTTACCCAGACGAGCAATGACTGACCCGAAACAATTTCACAGCAAGAAACCTCGAAGCCTATACCAGAAACGGCGGATTTTCAGAGATTTCCTCCACTAGCACGTTCCAACCTGAAAACCAAAACAAACATTAGCCCGAGAGAAATGCTCGCTGTAAACCAATGTCTTGAATGTCGTGTCGATCCATTAACTTCGAGGCGCTATGATGACATTGCTGACGCTCGGTTAGAGCAAAACAGAGAAATCATTCACACACAAAAACGCGTTTAAAGAAAAACAGGGGAACTAGAAGAAAGGGAAGTTCCTCTGCTAAGAACTTGCACAGAAAAAATGGCAACAGATTGAAAGGAATGGGAAACTGGAAATGGCATCGATTCAAAATGGAATCGTCAGAAACCAAAACAATTAAAAACGAACAAGAAGTGGAAGTAGAAACTTAGAAAAAGACCTGTTCATTCTTCTTCTTCTTCTTTTCTCTGAAACCCATCATAAATTCCAGCCGCCTTTGCTTTAATTCATCCTGATCCGCTGAAGATCTTCAACAAAAAAAGGCGCAAACCTCAATGACTCTGTAAAACGAAATCCTCAGAAATCTCCCATTTCCACCACCGATTTTCCCAGAAAACAAACTAACAATTCCAATTCGGAATCTGGGATTTATGATATGGAGGAAATTCAAAACGAAAACGGAAAAATCAAAGAAGATTAGAGAATCAAATAAGAAATCGTGCTCGTATTCGTGTTCTTTGCGAGCTCTGTTTTAATGCATGTATGGCAGAATAGGGCACTGTACTTACAGAGCGTGGCTCATCTTATGACGTTAAAGCACGCCACCCCTACATTGACGATTTTACCCCTACTCATATTGTATATTCCCCGTTTTGCCCTTGGCGTTTCTCCATCACGCGCCTCTCGGGATTATTCACAGTCTAACTTTTGACTTTTTGACTGGACCCCACTTTCCATTGGGTAAATATTTATTTTTAGTTTACGTGGCTGTGGTTACGGCCAGCTAGGGCAATATTACGCTACGAACCTCGTGAACCAGCTTTATTCTGATCAATCAATTATAGCGTCCCACGTGGCACCCTATTCTATGAGTCAGTTAATTTTGTCCTAATTATTTTTCACGTGAAATCATTATACTTCAAATTTGTTTTTGATTTTTTTTTAATTGGTTGGTAAAAAGAAATAACTCCCTGGCTCGGCGCCGTAGTACAGTAGTTTGGGTAAAATTTGGGCCTGCCTGAGTTTATTACTTTTTTATGAAAAATATAAATTCGTATTAAATACAATTTTGGTCCAATTAAAATATATATATATATATATATATATATATATATATATTATTGCCAATATAAAAATAAGTTAAAGTTTAATTTATATAATTTATTCTGTGAAATAGAGAAATTAAAATTTCGCTTTACTACTTCTTAGAGAGATATCACAAGATATATAAAAAATTGAGATATCTATAAATTAATATTATTGGCAAATGTCAATCTATATAATTCTAAAAATGAGTTTTTTAATCTTTTTAATTTAATAAATTTTACAAAATAATATGTCATTATTACTTTGATGTAACTATTTATTTACGGAAAACTATCCAACACATGCAATAGTCTGAGATAGCTAAAACAATGGAGTGGATGATTCATTATTTTTATTACGTGCTTGAGCCCTTCCTATATATGCAAATACATCCAGTTTTAAAATTTTAGAAAGCATAAACAAATATGTTGAATATTTAAACTAAAAAAAAAATACAAATTATTACTAATTGTTTTATTATTTAGTTATAAATCACTTTAATATCAACATCATAGATTCATAGTTTCGATCTCATGCACAATATTTTAGAGAGCATAATACAAATTGCAAGGGCTGGAGTTGTAAAATTTTGTGGGAATTATTTTTTTCTATTACAAAATGTTATGAACCCATATTTTTTTTACAATTCAACCATATTTGAAGAGCACTCATATTCCAATATATATATATATTTTTTTTTTTTTTTTTTTTTTTTTTTTTTTGAGATTACAACAATTGGGGGTGGGGGAGACTCGAACCTAAGATTTCAAGGTCATTAGGTATATATCAATGCCCGGTTGAGCTATTACTCGATTGCCATATATATATATATTACATTTTTTTGAAAATATTCGAAGAGGATTCTGTTTTTTTAAACTAATATTTGAAGAGGATTCAACTCATATTATATAATTATATATATATATTTAAAGGTTATATAATTATATATTGAAAAAATTAAAATAAATAAATAAATCTTACCTTTCAGTAAATATAAAATGATAAATAACTGGAGACAAATATTTCGATTTACTCCTAGCCCATAATTCGTAGTGAAGGACAGTCAGACTTGGCACATCTAATTAGCTTTGAAACTCTTTTTTATGTTTTATTTTTTGAAAAAAAAACGAATATATGTATATAATGATTAACATTAAAATAACAATAATATTCGTAATGAACTTAAAAATAAGAATTAATAATGTTTGAGCAGCGCCGACAGATTTTGACCAGAAACAGTGTAAAGTAGGTTGGTTTCCCCAAAACTGAGTACAATTTTCCATTTCCATCCTTACACTTTCCGCTCATGCAAACTCCTTTTCTTTCTCATTCTCAACATTTTATATATTAATTTTTAAACTTATATTCTTTATTTATAATCAACAATATTATTTTAATTCGAGTTTGTTCTGTTTTATTTAAGGCATGTTTGGATTGGTAAAACCAGAGTAGCAGGGGAAGTATAAAATGATTTAGAAAGGAATTTTGGGTGTTTGTGGAAAAAATTTGTTTGAAAAGCATGGTTGGAAATAAAGGCCTTTAAAAAATCTTATTTTAAAAAATTGTTCAGGAAGGTAGTGATAAGAAAATTTTGTTTGAAAAAGATTATTTAGAAGATGGATGGTATAAAGTTTTATTTGGAAAAAAGTTGTTTCGATAAAGAGTTGGAGAAAACTTTCTTTTAGTAAATGTAGTTTGGACAATATGTCCTACGAAAACTTTGTTTGGAAAAGGAGTTAATGTATGATTGGAGGAGAATTTTTTTCTATACCAATGAAGTGTTGACAAATTACTATTGGCTTTTTATGTGGAGATTTACTAAGTTTCATTTTGCAAAAATGTCGTTTCAAAAGGTGCCTCAAATCACTTTATAAGTGGATTTCAAAAAAAAAATCATTTTATAAGCTCTTTGATTTATAACTGTTCGTCGTTTGTCTTATCCTGCCCTGAGTTGTGGGTTGAGATCAAGTTGCTTTACGAGTTTATTGTTTTTCTATTTTAATTTTTCTCTTTGAGTTTGTTGTATGCTTTGTTTAATTGGTTATTGAAATTATTTTATTAAAAAAAAAAAAAACAAAATTACTCAGTACCATTTTGATCTGGTACTTTTAATTTAATTACTTAAATATCATTATGAAAAGTTTAAATCATTTTTTTATCGAAATTGTTTCAATAATAGAAATATATAATCGACAATATTTTAAAATTTTATAAAGAAAGTATTTTTTTTTTTAGAAACTTTATAAAGAAAGTTAATAAATAATCAATTGTTAAGAAAAATTAATTGATTTAAAACCTTTTATTTATTTTCTATTTACTTTTTAATAAAATGGGTGTGAAATAACACTGGAAGATGTAATAAACAACACACACATATATATATGTGTGTGTGTATATATATGTGTATAAATTTTTTATTTATGGTTGATTTAATGTGGGATGCACATTTGTTCTCTTGACTTTTTGTGCTATTACAGAAAATCAACTTTAATCTTGTCTACTGATTTAGAAAGCAAACAATTAAAAACTATCCATTTACGAATTTCTATAAACTTGTTTACTTTTATGTTAAAAAATAGACAAAATACATGTGCATATGCAAATAATGAAAGTGCAACTTATATTTAATTGGTAAGTTTATTGTAATGGATGTAACAAAAATTTAGACAAATATACTCGCATGACCTTTTAAGTGAACAATAAATTTTTATGTGAATGTAAAGAATATGGTTTGCAAGATAAGTGAAAACAAGGATATATTAGTGCGATGCTAATTTCGTAGAAGATTAGATGTTTAAATCATAGAGAATATTTTATTATGCAATAAAGAGTTTAAGAAAACCAATTGGATTGCTTTCTTTAGGTTCAAGAGTAATTATATGATGTTTTCAAAAAAAAAAAAAAAGAGGAAAAGGAGTATTTATATGATTATACGTAATGGTTTTAACCAAATTCATTAGCAAATTAAAAATAATAAATAAAAACTAAAAACATTTGGACCGGAGAGATATGCGCTGAGGGGCATATTTGGCATTTGCACTCTTCAAGGTCAACCGATTGGGTTGCCATTCTGTTCTTGTTTTTCCTTGCAATTTAGGTTTGACCTGTTTGAAAATATCAAATGTTTCGTTCTTTATTGAGAATGAAACTTGTATTCTTCATTAATATGGTCTATTTAAAAAATCATTAACGTTTTTCAATTGGTATGTTAAGAAATGTTTGTGAGAGGTGAGTTATATTTCTCTCAAGTTTATGAGAAATGTTTATGGAATGTGGGTTTCACTTCTCTAAAATTTATGAGAATTGAGTTTCGCTTCATTTAAGTTTATGTTTCTTTTAAGTTAACTTTGATGGAAGTTAAACTTATGTTTAAATGAAGACATACATTGGTTTTCCCTCTACCTATAAATAGGAACACATTTGTTCATCTCAAATGTGTGAAAGTGAAAGAGAAATAAGCATTAAGAAAGCTTGAAAAACACATTCAAGCTTATAGGCAAGGAGGGAGAAACCAATTTCTTCTATTGAAGCAATTGTGAGAAAGCTTCAACATCAACCCTCATTCCTTGTGTTGAATCAAAAGGTTATTGAATCACAATGTCAGGAGGTATATTATAATCCCAATAAGATTCAATTACATATCGTAATAATCATGTTATTCAAGATCTTATGATTCATATTATGCATAAAATATCTAACATGACCCTCATGTTCAATTCGCTGATGACAATAATAAAAATTGATACATAGTATCCATTATGAAATTTCCAAAGTTTTAGTTATTATTTACATTGGTTGATATAATCAAATTTACCTCTCTCATTAGCTTAACCTTTCGAGTTGTTTGATGATGTAAAAAAATTTAATTAGAAAGTCATGAGTTGAATCCCCCAACCTGCAATTATTACATGGAACTGAAAAATATATATAACCACCAATTTTAGTTACTTGTGAACTAAGTTAAAAATTGGAATGGGAAAGTATTTCATTATTGGTTATTTCATTTCTACCCTCAAGTATTAGTCTCTTGCTTGCATGGAGGAGCACTGTTTGGGGGTAGAGATCTGTTCCAAAAAAGTTATAGATGGAAGGTTGGAAATGGTGGAAGAATTACTATTGATAGAGATCCTTGGTTGCATAGACATGTTAACCCATTTATGGATGGTGTTAATTTGGAAGGAGAAATGTGTTGCTAAGTTGATAGAGCGTAATGGAGAGTGAAATAAGGCGTTGAATAATAATATCTTTTGTGTTGAAGATGCTAATATTGTCATTAACACATTGTTGAACAAGGTTGGGACTAATGATGAGGTGATTTGAAATGGCTGCTCTAAAGGGCTTTTACAGTGAAAAGAGCGTACCAGCTTGGTTGTAATCTATCTAGTGCTAAAGTTGAAGTCTACTCCTGATTCCAAAGTCACTACTTTGAGTAGGAAAGGGTTTGGGCAGGTTGAGGTGCCTCAAAAAATAAAGATATGATTTGAAGTGTGGTGTCTAATCTTATTCCAATCAAGTGTAACATTTATTCGAGAGGGGTGGATCTCAATGTTTATTATCCCCTTTGTAGAGATTGTAGGGAGTCAAATATCCACATTTTGAAAGACTACAAAGTTTCTATTCGAGTTTCAAAACTTATTTTCTCGTATTAAATATTTGTGAATTTAGCAATATTGTGGTAGATATTAAGCATTTGACTGGTTCATTGAGCATTATATGTTGCTTACTTATTAGCAAAATAATGTTCCCCTATTTATTTTAGTTGAGTGGTCCATTTTATTCATTTTGAGGATATGAACTTTTTTGCCCTTCTCTTCCTTTGTTACTGGCTCATTTTGAAAGGTGATTGTAATGGTTTGGTTTGTTGATTTATGATTTGTTGTAAAAAAAAAAAAAGGTTAAGAGCTAGAATAATGGTTTAGAAATTCATTTTAAAACATGGGAAAGTTATCTTTTCAGCCTCTAGATTTTTAGTAAGGGGCTGTTTGTTTGACATATTTAGGTAGGAGTTAGCAGGATGAGTTATTAACTTCTCCTAAAAAACCTACATCCAAACGAGTTTTTATTAACTCTTCCTCATTTTTACTTTTTAAAATAACTCTCATTTCTAACCATTCATTTTTAATCATTCATTTATAACTACTCAATCATTTCTAACCACTTATTTTTAATCATTCTTTTCAAATCAATCAAAATAACTCATTTTTAACCATCCATTTTTAATCATTTCTTTTTTAACTACTAAAAATAACTACTCATTTTCAAATCTTCATCCAAACAATATTTTGACTTTTAACTCCTCTATACAAAAACTACAGTCAAACGAGTTTTTGACACAATTCTCAATTTTTAACTCATCAACATAATTTCTCAATATAACTCCTTAACTTAAAAACTACCTAAATATGTCAAACAAACAGCCCCTAAAGTTTTTATTTAGTCCTCATGTTTTAAAATTAAATATTTTTACCTCTAATATTTAAATAATGTTTCATTTTGATCTCTATGCATTTTATAAGTTTTATTTGTATTTTTTTAATGAAACTTATGTCAAAATTAAAATAATAATATCATTAATTTATTGGAATCTGAAATTTATACAATTATCAATCTTAATCAGCATTTTTGGTGTATCATAACCAATTCTATTATCTTAAAAGTATTTGATTTTGAAACCTAATAAATAAATAGGAACTTGATTCAAAATTTGAGGACTAAACGTGTATTTTGCAAATTTTTAATGTATCTAAATGAAAATAAGTTGCATTCTTTTAGTACACCAAACATACTACATCTAAATGAAAGATGGGTGTTAATTATCACTCAGCTTAATCAATTTTGACAAAAAAAAAACATTATAGAATATATGAAAATAAAAGATAATATACCAAATGGGTTAGTGGTGTAATAGTTCAATTGTTTAGTTGTAAATCAATTTTCCTCTCGTCAATTTTTATTAATAATGAATTTATATATCATAATATTATAATCATAATACCTTAAAGTGTGGCTTAAGGAGGAAATCATTTTTAGACCATTTTACCCTTAAGTCATATCCTAAATTACAAATATGTCATTTATTGGAATATTAAAAAATCATAATCATAATCATAATATCATAATACCTTAAAGTGTGGCTTAAGGGGGAAATCATTTTTAGACCATTTTACCCTTAAGTCATACCCTAAATTACAAATATGCCATTTATTGGAATATTAAAAAAAAATCAAATATCATAATACCTTAAAGTGTGGCTTAAGGGGGAAATCATTTTTAGACCATTTTACCCTTAAGTCATACCCTAAATTACAAATATGTCATTTATTGGAATATTAAAAAAAAATCAAATAACGTAGAAGATATTTACAATATCATTTAGATTTTTAAATTATAATTATAATAATGATATAACTCTTATAAATTTTATAATTCAAGAGTAATTGGTCTATTAATAGATAAATTGAGAAAAAATTAAAGAACGTCGATTTTTAAAAATAAGAGATAAATAACTTAATTTTAATTCAATAAATTTTATCAAGTTTTTTTAAAATAATAACACCTATTATTTTTTAAGCTCAAAATAAATAATTAACTGTTTTTTAACATAAATGTGAATTTTAATAAATTTAACTAGCGTAAAAAAAATGGTTATAAAATTCAATATTATATTAAAATTATTATTTGATGATTTAAATTTAGGCTAAAAATGTAAGAAATAATTTATAATTATATATATATATATATAATTTATTATTTAAGAAATTATCACGTGCAACGCCGTGCTAAAATTCTAGTATATTTTAAATGTACCGACAAATTTCAGTAGTCAAAATGGATGTAATTTGATTGACATCCTAATGTTTTAGAAACCATCAAATTTTATTTGAGATGTTCAACTTTTCCCAAATTAAAAATGTGAAAAGTTTTCAATATCTTTATAAAATATAGGAGTTATTCTCTTATGCATTAATTAATTTTGAGATGAAACTCTAATTACGTAATGTGTTATAAAAGTTTAAACTAATATTTGATGTATAAATTTCTAACACAAGCATGGTAAAACTTAAGTAGGTATTTAATTGTTTTTTTTTAAGAAAAAAGGTATTTAATTAAATTAAAATATAGCAAAATATTAATGGTATCTACCCTTGCAAAAATATTTTGTAAATAATATGAACCAATTTAGATTTTTTTTAAAATTAACTTTAAAGATTGAAATTGAATACTTAAATGTTTAATATCAAAATATAACAAATAGGATTGCTTTGAGAGTAAATTCCACGTTTAAAAGTTTAGAAATTAAAAATAATATTTTAAAATAATAAAAAAAAAAACTAGACAAGATATTTGATCTTTTTTGAAAATATTTACAAACACCAAACGCAATAAATAAGAATTATAAAAATATATATTATTTTATTGATTGATATAGTATAAATAAATAAAATTCACATATCTAGAAATGCATTTGATTTGCCCTAATTCTGTTAAAGGCCTTTACAGGTCTGTCCCATAATTGCTCTCTGTCCCCTCATTTATGCTGATGCCGAAATCTATCAAACTATCTACCACCTACTATCTACCTATATATTTTTCCATTTTCCCTATTCATAACACATCATGTTCAATCTTTTTTTTCTCTTTGTTTTCGATTAGGGATGTCGTGTAATCAAATGGCTCAATGACACGTTTGATTATCTGATTTTATATTAACTTATTTTTGTTTTACGGTTTTTATAATTGGTATTTGTAATTCATTTCCTAACTTATACTCAAAATAAAAAATATATATTGGGCATGACTTATAGGCCGTTGAGGTTTATTTTATATATGTGAGTATAAAGGTGTTTTTAAGGTGATCCAACAAAAATAATTGTTTTTTTTTAGTACATGTTGAGGGAGGGAGATAAATATCAATCTAATTTACAACCAAATAATGAAATCAGTGCGTCACTAATCCATTCGATAACAAAAATAACTTTTAAGCGAGGTTAGTTCATTCAAACTAAAATCAAGTATATTTATGTGAAGCTAAAATTTTCTTTTTTTAAAAAAAAAGTCTCCCTATTTTTAAATTTAGCTCTCGGAGTTATAAATATAGTAACTCTTATGTAGTAAAAATTTCAAAAAGAAAAAAACAAACAAATCAAATTACAATAGATGGCACAGAGCCAAATACCGATTTTTGGGTTCAAACTCGTAACTGTGACAAGATAACCAACTGCGCCACTGACCCTTCGTGAATATTAATTAAACATTCAAATATAAAACATATTTACACAACTTAAAGATTAGTGGTTTAATAGTTTTATTATTTGATGGTAATTCAATTCAACACCACCGTTACGGATTCGATTTTGAAAATCGATGGAACATAGTGCTTGATGATATAAACATTTTACTATGATCTAAAAATATCTAACCAATTAATTTTTAAATAAATGTTCGTATGATGATTAATTTTACCTTTCTATTATTTATCACGGAGCAATATACTACTGTAAGTAAAAGTAGAAAAAAAAAAAAAAGCAATGTTAATGATGCAAAATAATGACCTCCCCACCAAAAACTTTTTACCCTACATAACATTGTATCTTGATTCCTACTATTTCAACAATATCCACATCCATGATTGATGATCTTTGAATCAAATTTAAACAATAACAACAATATTAATTAATTAATATCTCAAACAATTGTTTTTCAAAGGTAAATCATTCTCATGCAACATTTTTCCACCCGTGCGAAACGTCTTCGAGTGATACCCATGTGTAGAGAAATGTATAAAAATATAAAGAGTTATAATTAAATTTTAAAATTAAATTACAATATGATGGGGAAAGAGAAAATTGATTTTTTTTAATGAAAAATAAAAAGGGGGCCCAAATGTTATAATGGTGATGGAGTGTGTGGGGGATGTATTTGGATTAGAAGTGGAGGGGAGGGGGACCATATTGATATGCTGGGACTTATTTGTATTTGTTTATTTATTTATAATATGTCTAAATTAAAAATTAATTTGTTTTGTTGTTGTTATTGTCTTTGGATTGCCATATTTTGAAGTGGGTGGTGTTGTTTATTTTGATTATTCTCTCCAGGTTTTATGCTCTTTAATATATATATATATATATATTAAAAAATGAGAAATATTTGATGTGATTGCACTTAGTAGTAGAACACTACTTGCCACCCACGAAGGACCTTTTAAATTCTATATTCTATATTATAAATATTATTATTTTGGTGAGATTAATATATATTATAGTATGATCTAGTATTGTTCGCAAGCTTATGTGATTTTAATGTATTGTTTGATCAAATTTGTACGATGACAATATAAATGCATTCAAATTTCAAAGATTGCGTCTTGTGTTTATGATTTTACTTTTATAATTAGTCATCACGAGTGGGTCATTTCTTTTTCCCATTGTATTTATGTAAATTAATTATCTGTATATGTTATTTTCGTATTATAATTGAAAATTTTAAATATTCATTATTTACCATGATATAATGAGTCATAAAGAATTATTATTGAGAATGGATAAGGATGTTTGACAAATAATGTTCAACATTGGTTTATCTTATGATATAAATGGTTATTTTCTTCTTTGGATACTTTGAAGGGATAGTGATATGTGAGAAAATAAACTGGCTTTCATAAAAGAAAAATATTTTGTTGGGTGAAAAAGTGGAGGGTCAAACCCAATGACATATTGAAGAAAAGTAAAATAGTGTTTCTTTTCCTTTTTCTTTTTTCCCTCCTAACAATGACAAAGGTAAAAGAATTTAAAAACAAAAGTTAAAGTTTTGATTAAGTTAAATCGAGTGAGCTTTTATCAGTTTTTTTTTAAAAAAATCAATCACTAATGGAGATCGAACTCATGAGTCATGACTTCTTGATTTATATGTATACGTTGATGTCATTGTCCTATTATTTTTGTTGAGGGAAAGTTTATGAGTTTTTTTTTTTTTGAGAAAATGGGAAGTTTATGAGTTAGTTATTAAAAATCAATATATATCATATTACTCATTCAAAAAAAATTCAAAACTTAAAAATTATGGGAGGTGTGAGTTAGGTTTAAAGTTGAGCAATATCATACACATATAAAAACAAGAAGTTATACTTAATCCTAAAAACACATTATAACATAAAAGAAAATAAATAAAATTATCACATATAATATCAATTTCAAAAAGTTAATATATAATTTTTTTTATAGTATTAAACAAATGTAAACATTTTAAGCTGTATAATTCAAGAAAGACTTTTGATGAAAAGGTAGCCTCTTTTGGCCATAACTTTACATTGCATACTCTAAAAAGGGAGAACAAAAATAAAGTAAAGGAGCAAGCAAGCAACTTTGAGAAAGGTTTTTCCAAAGTACAACAAAAGAAAAGCAAAAGACAAGTATATAAAAGGGCACAAATTTAAAATCATCTCTATAATAATTCATCAAATTAAATGGACCATAGTACAAAGACAATTTCATTTATTATTAATGTTGGTAATAATTTTATTTGGTCTAAAATAAATAAAGCCATGAATAAAAAGTGTAAATTATTGTTATTTTTTGAAGTATAAAAGTCACAATTAGTAGGAGCAAAAGAAGTTGTTGAAGTTTAATTATAATGCCAGTGGATGACAATGATATATGGTGGGAAAGGACCATTCCAATTCTTACTTCCACAACTGACATTTGGCAATTTGTTTTTTCTTTTAATTTTTTAAATGATTTAAAGTATTGAAATTATTTTGAATATCAAAATTAAATATATGTTGAATCTTTCTATTTTCAATTTTTTTTTTATAAAAGCAAGAGAATATTCCCTACGAAGTTCATGGTGAATTATTATATTATGCAATGAGTGATATGAAATATAAGGTTAAATTGTAGATTTTTTTTTTTTTTTTGAAAAAGAGGATAAATTGTAGATTTAGTATAGAGGAGTACAAAAAAACCGGTAACCCGAACTACCCGGACTACCCAATCCAAACCATAAGGGTTGGGTTGGGTTATGTTTTTAAAAAATTGGGTCAGGTTAGATTTTTAGTAAACCGGGATTTTTGGGTCGGTTCGCGGGTTCACGGGTTTTGGGTTGGGTTCAACCCGGAACCCGAATATAAATATATATTTCTTAACATATCTTTTGTAGTGTAAAGTCGTTGATAGCCTAGTGGTTGTACATCTTTTCTTATTTTATGTTTTCTTTTTTCTTTTTTGCTTTTTTTTTTCCATGAGCAAGTAAACTTCAATCTTTCTCAAACTTTTTTTCCCTCAAGAATTTATCCAATTTTTTTTTATCTCTTATTAGGTTAAATACAATATTTTTTAAAATTTGAAATTAATTCTTATATTTTAAAAAAAAATCTCATACTCTTTACACAATTAGCTTTATATTTAGTCAAATTTTATACCGGTATTTGACTTTCAAATATTGAAATAATTAGTATTTTCGTCGAATTTGTAATCTTGCCTTCAAATTTTAATCTTTTTGAACCGATGAACCCAACCCAACCCGAAAATATAGGGTTGGGTTGGGTTGGGTTGAAATTCTAATTGGGTTGGGTTAAAAAGTTGATCGATCCAAATTTTTTTGTTGGTCCAAAAATTACCCTTAACCCTACCCAACCCAACTCATGTACACCCCTAAATTTTAGTATATCAATTTATATATTTATCTTTAAATTCTAAAAAGTCTCGAATAATTCTGTGAATTTTCTATTTTATAGGTAATAAACTTTAGCTTTTAATTTTAGATTCAAAAGGATGGATCCGCGAATTTCCAATTTTGAACTAACATATTTTTTTTCACTCATTTGACAAATAAAAAACGATAGACCTATCAACCATAAAATTATATAGAAATTCAATTTTTGTCTAGAAGATTAATTAATTCTATAATTTTAAAAATGCATAGATTTATAAGATATTAAATGGAAAGTTGAAAATATTTGAAGGGAGACAAATACTTATTATTGGAATGAAATGTGTGACATTAATATTAAATTGATCTATAACCAAATAATAACATTATTGTACTACTTGACTCATTTGATACAACAAAATTTTAATATCTTTTATTAGACATCAGCACCAATTGACTTGAGATTAAAAAGGTCGGTGGCTTATTTTTATTAAAGAAAAATCTATTAACATAAAACTCATTTTAATATCAACAAATTGATTGATTATTGTTAAACAAAAACAAATTGATTGATTATTTAAAGAATAAATAAATATGCCAGAAGATCTATTGGTTACCAAATTGAAAATTACTGACCTAGTGAATGTTTTAAGAGTTTACCATTTACTTTGCACTTGCTAAAGTTCAAAAGCTTGTTAATCACAAACTTTAAAGTTGAAAATCAAATTTATAATTGAAAAAGATACATATTTGAAAGGGAAAAAAAGTAGATATTTATTTATATAGAATATGCATCACAAGGCACTGACTATTGAATTGGTTGATAGAATAATATTACCACAAACAATGACCATTTGTAGTTAATAATAATGTGAGAATTTGGTCACTATCAATCTTGTAAGTGTGCCCACAATGAAGTAAATTCATTGTTTGAGAATATCTACACGAAATAAATACATTATTTAATAAAATGACCACTTATAGAAACTAGAATTTTAGCACGGCGTTGCACGTGATAATTTTTTAAATAATAAATTATATATATAATTATAATTATAAATTGTTTTTTACTTTTTTAGGTTAAATTTAAATTATCAAATAATAATTTCAATATAATATTGAATTTTATAACCATTTGTTCATGTTAGTTAAATTTATTAAAATTCACATTTTTGTTAAAAAGCAGTTAATGGTTTATTTTGAGCTTAAAAAATAATATGTGTTATTATTTTAAAAAAACTTAATAAAATTTATTGAATTAAAATTAAATTTTATCTCTGATTTTTAAAAATCGATGCTCTTTAATTTTTTTCTCAATTTATCTATTAATAGACCGATTACTCTTAAATTATAAAATTTATAAGAGTTATATCATTATTATAATTATAAATATAAATAAGCTAAATATATTTATTAGTATACTCTATGAACTTACCTTTAACCTCAAATGATAATTTTATCGTTCTTCAAAAAAATTCTCACATCTCCAAGTCAACAATTAAGCAACAAAAGATCCCTAAAAAAATTATTGCAACAAAAGAAAAGTTAGATGAAAGTTGTAAATAATCCAACAAAAATAAGATAATTAAATTTTTTATTATAAAAAAAAACCAAGAAACTAACTCCAAACAAAAAGAAAGTTTCAAATGTGTTTGTAAACAAAATATAGAGATATATATAGTAGGAAATCATTATTACCAAACTTTTGAAATTGAATAATTCATGCACTAACCTCAGATGATAATCTTATAATTCTTCAAACTTTTTTTCCAGATCTTCAAGTATTTTTTTGAAAGACAACAATTATGCAAAACAAATCCCTACAAAAATTATTCACAAAAGAAAAATTAGATGAAAGTTAGTAAATAATCCAACATAACTTATTATAAAACAAAAAACAAAACAAAAAAAATATAGAAAAATAAATCCAAGAAAACAGAAAGTGTTATTGTAAACAAAATGTAGACAACTATTTATAGGATTGGAAAATTCAATTTATTATTTTAATTATAATATAAAATGTCAAATAAAATCTATGAGATTTGATAAAAATATCTTATTTTATGCGTAAAAATTTAAATGATATTGTAAATATCTTCATTTGATTATTGAAATCTTTTATCTTATAACTTAGTCATAAAATTTAGGAGATTTGATAAAAATATCTTATCTTCTACGGATGAAAATCTAAATGATATTGTAAATATCTTCTACGTTATTTGAATTTTTTTTTTATATTCCAATAAATGACATTTTTGTAATTTAGGGTATGACTTAAGGGGTAAAATCGTCTAAAAATGATTTTCCCCTCAAGACACACTTTAAGGTAGTATGATTAGTCGCTGCCAAATAATAAAAGTCTGAATTATATCATTAACTTGACTTGTTCTTTAAAGTGATGAATTGCTATCAACTAAGAAGAAAAAAAAATCAACAATTAATTTCGAAATCAACCATATATAAACAAATCAATAAATTCATAGTTTGAGAGTTTCTTTTATATATAATTTCTATTGTTAGAAAAGTTTATTATTGACGAACGACAAACTTACCTACTATAAAAAAAAATTATGAAAATATATCGTCTAACGATATAAAAGTGTATAATTTACTATTTTAATGAAGACTTATCTAATATTAGTTTATGTATTTTCAAATATCTAAACTTAGTCTTATAAATTCAATAAAACTTAAAAGCAGTCTGTAACATTATTTTGTAATGAACTTATGAGCATTTATTTGATGAAACTTAATATATTTTTTAGCAGGAAATTGACATTTAAATTTTACTATTAAAATGATTTTGTTCTTCAATTATTCACCCATTCACAAAATTAATGTCAGGTACTACCACTAAAATTTAACATTCACCAATAAAGTGAAACCAAAATAAAGGAAATATCAATACATATGGGACTAAATTAAATTTTGTAATAGTATGAAATAAATGGGAAAATACACCAACTTTAGGACTATAATATCATAACATATATATTTAGCTATTGTTTTAGTGATATCTTCTTTTTTTTCTTATTAGGTTACCCATTCACAAAATTAATGTCAGCTATTGTTTTACTCGTCAACGCATGCTGGGCTTTTCATCAATCGCTCCAAATTCCAGTCGTATCTTAGCTTTTATTATATTTTTTAATTTAAAAAATTATCAGGTTTGTTTTGGTTTCTCGAATTTTCAAAAAGTAATTATTTTATGATTACTAGCTACTATTTTGATGTAAACATTTACATATTATCATTATTATAATGATAACAATTATATTATTATATTAAAAATACTATTTTGATCCGGTAGATTCGATTTTAATTCATGTAAGTGTTTAAAATTAATTGCAGTTATGTGATAAAACTTATGATCAATGTACTTGATCCAGGCAGGTAATAGTAATTTTATATATTGTGCTCGAATCTAAATAAGCAAGTGTATGCTTGTATTGAGTGGGACAAATTTTAAGACAATATTTATTGATTTTTTTAGAGTTGTAATATATATATATTTGTTTCTTTTAATACAAATTGAGATAGAGGGATTAAATTCAAAAAAAGTTATTACTACTTTTAACTAAACTAGAGGTAAATATATATTTTTAGGATCGAACTAATCGTAATGTCCAACTAGATTATGAGCAAATAATGAAATCAATATTCCACCAACCCATTTGATAATTACTTAAAAATTTTATGGAAAACTAAAACTAATTCTAAAAGTCATCAATCAATGTATGAATAGAGTAAAAAATGTTAATTCTCAAGATTGTTTATAATAGTCCATTTTAGTCTAAACGCCAAATAACCAATAATCAAATTAATTATATTTTTATCAATAAAAATTAAACTTAATTAACGTAATGTATAATTTGATAATAAAAAACTCTGATTATAAATCCTTTGTTTCAAATATTATTGACAGATTTCTCAAAAAAAAAAACAAATATTGTTGTTAGAAAAAATATACTGCTCTCCAGATAAGCATGGCCTTATTGAAAAGAATAATAATAAATAATTTTCACCATATTCTATTAATAGTTACTCGTAATAGGGATTTGTTGTGAGAAAAATTTAGTATGCGAAAATTTGGTCTGGAAAGCAAACCGGGCCTAAAATCTAATACATATGGCAGCCCCATACTGTTTCTGTAAACAACCGGTTTGAAAATAGCAAAGTGAGATCAATAACACAAATCTAACAACCTTTTTTTTTTAGTATAAATTGTGAGAGGCAATTACAGATATCGATATTAGGGATCAAACTCGTGATCGTGAAGTGAAAACAAATTAACACCAAACCAAATAACCAATCACGCTACCGACTCATTTAGTACAAAGCCAACAACTTGAATGTATATCCAATATCAATAAATCGTAGATTTAAATTTTTCAACCTGTAAATATAGTAGAATTCGAGAATATATGTATTCGAATCTCTCATTCTAAATTATGGTAGAACTTACAATGGAGTTCTAATAATTATAAATTTGATTTCTAAACTCAAGTTTTATAAAATTTCAAGTTATTGTTTATATATTTAGTTTTCAAGTCGCATACAAGTTTAATGGAAAAATATACGTTTTGGTCGTTTTGAAATTTGGTACGAAAATTATTAGAGAATATAGAGTTCCACCTCAAAACCAATTAGTAATGAGAGGAGTAACCCATATCACTTATAAATGTGTTGAAGACTTCTCACCTTTCCAATGTGGGACAATTGCCACATGATGAGCATAGTGAGTATCTCCAACATGCCCCTAAAGATGGCGGCCATATCGGAAAATGTCATTTTGAAATGGATCTTAATTTGTGGACCGAAATACCCGCTTTGGCTTACTCGCATAGGTCGGATCCAAACTTTGGGATCAAATACCCGCTTAAGCTTATGCTCGCTTGGGTGGGGTCCACACCCGCTTTTTTGAATTCAAAGCATTTTGGGTAGGATCATACTTTGGGAGAACCATTAACTCACATGAAACTCTGATACCGTATTGGAGAATATGGAATTCCACCTCATATTTTCTAATAAAGATTTTTAGTTAAGAGGTTATAGAATAATTTAAGATATGAAAACCAAAAAAAAAAATATTCACTCATAAAAGTAGAGTTTTACCATCATCCTGTATAACTTAGCAATTATAAGATAATAGGTTCGAATCTTCTTCCTTCGATATTATTATATAAAAAAAGACTAAAATATTTTCGTTATTTATAAAATTGCTCACATGAGGTACCGAATTTGTGAAATCTTCATCATATAAATTACTAAAAAATATTTTCATGTATAATAAAAATAAAAAATAAAAATGAATTCAATTTGAATTTACTCCTATAAAGGAATTAATTTTAATTTTATATTATAAATAAAAATACTTTACTATTTTACTATACATGCAAAATTTCTCAATCTTTTTTTTGTATAAATATAGACTTTATAAAAGTTATTATAATAATAATAAAAAATTCATAAACCTGATCTCTTCAATTATAATAAATAGTCTTCGATGATAGTAACACATAGTCTTTAATTAACGATGGCGAGTGGTAGAATTGAAGTACGCATAAAATTTTACTTTAGTTAAAACAAGACATTATAACTAAAGTAAATAACCAAAAAAAAAAAAAAAAAAAACTTTAACATGAGTAAATTTCCAATCAAAATCCATTAGGATATGCTACGTGGCCAAAAAGAATAGAAAATGTGACGCGTGGCCTAAACGTCGCAACTAACAATAATACACAAAACTCTGATTTCATCTCTCAAAAACAAACAAACCTTTGAAACAAATTTGAAACAACACAACGAAACATTCCGGTCAGCAACACCGCCATAGCAGTAGCCGGAATCCTCGCCGTCGGCCTCGGCTACATGTTTTACGTCAACCGGTCAAATCATTCCCGACACGGCAGCCGTTGATTTCTCAAAATTCTCTAATTTAGTATCTTAATTGCATTATTTTTTCTTTGTTTTTTTTCTTTCAGTAGTTCTTGAATAATATTCCACAAACTGCAGCTTGTGTTATATGTATACGTATTATATGTTGTGTATATTGCCCTCCTTGTACTATGACGGCATATAATTAAATAAATCTGTGATTTGTCTTCAATATATGTGCATTTTACCCTCCAAATTATATGTGGGTCTCAAAATATACTGGGAAATATATAGGTGAAAGTAGGAATACAAGATTCAGGGACAGCCCAACAATTAAGGTATGCTTGTATCCCAGTCCCACCGTCTAGCGACGAACCAGTCGCTCCCAGGTACAGGGAGTTAAGTTTCAATTTTCCAGTTTTTTTTTTTTTAAATACAACATCGAGGGATAATTACTTTAAAAAAGAAAAGAAAAAAAAAATTTGGGATTAGTGGAAATAATTTTTTTTATAAATTAAGAAAATTACAATTGGGTTTTATGATTTTAAAAATTAGAATTTTAGTTCACAAATAAATAAAATATATATTTGAAATTACTACAATTGAATGGAAGATTGTAATTTGAGGGTGAGACACTTGAATTTAAAAGACCTTTTAGTCCTTAGGTCTATATTATAGTTCCTATCATATTTAATTTCTTGCATATTAAATACATGGAAATTTATAATTCAAAAATTTATATAGTTCCTATCATATTTAATTTCCTGCAAATTAAATACATAGAAACAAGGAGAATTATTTGAGGTGAAGGAATCATTATAGAAAAATGATGATTATTATCTGTGTTTGAGGTGAATGAATAGGAGAATGATAATTATGAAAAAACAATTAAATTATTAATAGTAATCTAATTTAAATCATTCATGATTAGGAACATTAAAAAAAACAATTAAATTCTTTAAAAAAAAAACAATTAAATTATGATTCATTAAATTCAAAACATACTTCGGTCCAATTATTTTTCCATTTTATTTGTTATTGCTAAGATCAAGTCCAACGCAAGAAATATTGTCCAAGTAAAATTACCAACCACATTATTTATTTTCATCCTTCAAATATTTCATCTCGAAACTAAGAGGACAAGCTTTGATCTTGTTCAAAAAGATGAGTTTTTCCTGTTCAAAGTTTATATACTTTTTTTTTTTACAACTTTATTATCGAGGAAAAGAAAGATATGGCCCAAGAATGTAGCGAGCCCATATTAGCAGATAGCGTCCCATATCCCAAGTTCAAGGAGAAAGGAAAAAGGGAAATAGTAGTAATGGTCTATTTCTCACCTACAATATTGTCTACTTTATCATTGTCTAAATAAAAAATCAGGGATGAGACACGATAAATTTATTCCCAAAGTGTCCTTATTCTAAATTTTCAAATTGTTGTTTTCTAAAAATAAAAAAGATTTTCGTTTTTTTTAATTTAAATTGTTGGTATAATCTCAAATCCTTAATTTAAGGAATAAATAACTACCTCTCTCTTTTTGAATAATTTTTTTTTTAATTTCAAATATCTTTTTTCAAATATTTAAACAAAAAACTTAAATATCTAAATTTATTTTAGTATCGTTAAATTACACATCTCATTTTCTACTCTTGGAAATATTGAGTATCTAATTATTATTATTAAAATTTTCGACAGCAACAGTTCTTTGCACAATGTTGGTTAAAGTCGAGGAAAAGGCCAAAAGAGAATAAGAGAAGCTCATTTTGGGAAGTCTCTTAGTTGACGAAACATTCTTCAATTCTCGTGAGCAAACACACATGATTCATTCCACAGAGTATTAAAGCATTGCACAATAAATTTTCAAAGGGATAAAGAGGAGCACTCCGTCAATGGAAGTCACTTGCGTCTATCATAGTGAGTATGAGATAATGGAAATGTGTATTCTAACTTTTATTGGTGCGCGACCTGAATTGAACAAAACTCTAAAATTTTTAGTCTATATCTTTACGAATAAGAGTATAGCTCTAACCGAAGATGAACGTATCATGCATACACTTAAGATATAATGAGAATTTGTGAATGAAGTGTATAGCATTAGAGTGTCTACCATTTGTTTACAATGAGGTTGTGGTGTTTTCTATTTCAAAATATAACTTTTATCTCGTCAAATAAGGGGCGGAAGAGTATAGCCCTAATTGAAGATGAATGTACCATGTCTGCCGTTTATGTAGAATGAATTTGTGAATATTGGAGTGTGTACGGTTTATGTATGATATTTTTGTTGTATTTTAGGGTTATATTTTTTATGGACCCTTCAACTTCATCATTTGCCATTTATATAGTGGATAATATCTCTCACACATTCCAACACAAACTTCAACATAATTCAAGTGGAACGGCACATCAGGCGAGTTAAATGCATTTATTTTTTTAATCTTAAACTTTAGTTAGTAGATTTAATATTATTTATTTGGGAAAGATTTATAGTAACGGTCATTTCCAATTTTTAAGTCAAAGATCTCTTAGGATTGTTTTTTAGATTTTTTGTTTATTATCTTTTAAGTATATTTGAATTTGTTATTAGTTAAGTCAAAGATCTCCTAAGATTTTTTTTCCCAAATTTAGATATAAGGATTTTTTTTTTCATATACGGTTATAAAAAATGTATTTTATACAACTAAAAAATCGGGAATAAATTGAGGATATAAATGTCAATTGTAATTTTATAGATTAATAATTTATTTAAAAAAAATTAAAATAGATATTTATTTAAAATTTAAAGTATGGCAGACATTATTTAAATATATTTCCTAATTTTAAACATTTTCCTAATTGTCCCAAAAAAAAAAAACATAGACAAATTATATTGGATCTCTCTTGAAAGTAATTACAAATCTAGATCAATTATAAAATATATGTCTATATAGTCATTAATATATTTTAACGTTGTATCATAAATACTCGTTAATAGTAGTATCATGTATTATAAATATTCATTAATATCAATGATTATATTTGTTAATTTTTTTTTAAATTACCACATTTATAATTATTTCTTAAATTTGACTAATCTCATAAGTTTCTCAAAAAATAAAGTTATGGAGTGTAGGGATGCAACAAAAAACCGAGAAACCGAAAAACCGAACCGAACCAATCCAATCCAATGGATCGAATCGGTTTTTTAGCACAAATTTGGACATATCGGTTTGTAATTTGAAAAAAAACCGAAAATATTGGAATATATATTGTCAATAATTCATATAAAGTAATATTCCTTTTATTAATATTTCTTTAATTCACTCCTATTTCAAGTAAATAACATACTTAGATAATTTTGAATAAGTTAAAAATACTTATAACATTTAAAAAAATAGTTATTTATGAGAAGTTTCTTAATATTGTTTTTGATATATTATAAAAAAAATGGACATTGGATCGGATCGGATCCATTTTTAGATAGTAAAAAACCGAACATTGGAAACCGAAGATATCGGTTCGGTTGTCGGTTTGGTACAAAACCGACAAAAACCGAACTGAAATCACCTCTAATGGAGTGGATGAAGAGAAGTCGTTTCAATCATGGGTCGATGTAATTTTGGGACCCTTTTCGATGTAATTAGGATTAACCCCCCAAAGTTTATTTAACGTCAATCAATATAGTGTTGACTAATTATCACTGACTTCCTATATCTATGATGTATCATTCATTTATGTATAATGGTCGATTCGAAAGAAGTCTCAAATGCTTTTAAAATTGATTTTGATATATATTCTTTTTTACTTTTGTTCTGTATTGGCTCGAATCGTGGGTGAAGATAGTTTTACTCTCAAAGAGTTCCCATTGTGATTTCGTCTAGGTTTTCCTCGAATGAGAATTTTGTTGTAAGTTTTATTTCTTTGATTAATAAAGTAGTTTGATTTTTTTTTTTTAAATGATAATGTTTCTTCATCCAAAACAATATATGTTATATATTTTTTTTGTTTTTTCTGCCCCCGATTGACCGAGTGGCGATGGTCAAGGAGGCAACGCGCAAACTCATTACCGTCGTTATATCTTTCGAGCTCTTAGTCTCTCTTTCACACACATCACCCATCGTTTTGCTGCAACAATCCTTGCTCTAAGCCCAAGCTCTCTTCCGCTTCTAATGGTAATTCACAGGATTTTTACGTCTTTCTTTCTCGTTTGATGTTCTGTTCATCTTGTTTCATCATTTCACTATCCTTCAATTACACGCTTTCGACACGAATTTTGCAGTCTCGACTTGTTTGAACATTGTTAGGGTTTCTCTACCGATCCTGAAACTCGCCCCGATTTTTGGGGTTTTCATAGTATTTATCGTCTCACTATGTTTTATCTACTCAATGAGTCTGTGCAGCTGCGTAAGTGTTTCCATGTCCATCGAATTTAAGGGTTGGGGACTTTTGAAGTTATTTGCGTTAAGGTACACTGAAAACGAAACAGTTTCATGTATGTTGGTAATGTTGTGCGGATAAATATTGTTATTGAACTCAATACCTTTAAACGGATAGAAACGTAATTGGGATGATTACTTGGTGGGTTATCTTATCATATGTTTTATGTGAAATTGTTATAGCTTTTTTGTTGTTGTCTGGAAATATAGGATGGTTGCACAGTTTGAACTTTTTCTTTGATTGAACATTTGGCTTATTTTCATTGATCTTGCTTAAGTTTAAACTTAAGTGAACAGTTAAGGAGAGGGTGATGGTTATTGATTCCAATATAATAAGATTTAGTTCTAGCTTACAAATTTTTTTTTTTTTTTGTAAGAAAAAATTTCATTCATGTACAAAATTACAAAAGCTGGGGAACCCTAGTGAGGAAAATTGTTCTACCTTACATTTCAAGTTCAAAATACTGCTATTTCCATATTCTTTTGAATCTATTGCCTGATTGTCGTAGCAAGAAGGTTGCATTACGAACACGAAGCTTTGATTTTGTTTGTAAAGAGAACATGGAACTTATGTTGATGTCGAAAAACTTTTGCCGAAGGAACATCTTTTTTTTTCTTAGTTGTTGTTTTAACTTTTAAGTCTTCTTTTTGCCTTTTGTTTTTTTTTTTTTCCTTCCTTTTTAATTTTTAAGAAGTGATTTTCTGATGAGCTATACCCACGTCTCTTGTTTTGTTTTCAACCAATCATATTCTTTATCTCCTTCTCATTCAGGCCAGCAACAAGCATACCATTCTTCTTTTGCAAACATCTCACAGCAGGGCAACTAGGACTTTTATGGACTATGATTCAATCAGTCAATCAATGGATGGTATGATTTATCATTGTGTTAAAAGTTTATTTATCACCTACTATTGTTGTGGCGAGCTAGTTTAGTCACATGTCCTGTCAAGCTTATCAAAAGATCTTAATTCTGTTAAGGGAAAGAAGATGGAGGGTGGGGGAATAAACAATCAAGGGTTTAGGCGTCTCAAAAGACCACATAGAAAGTTGAATATCATTATGTAATTTTGTAGGCCTGCCATAACATTCATTTAATGGATGGTTAGTTTTATTAAAATGTTTTTTTTTTACTGAAAAATGTTATTTTTTTAGTTCAACAATAATCGATTCGAATTCATAACATCTGCATACATTTCTTTTATTAGTTGTGCTACGCTCTTGTTGGCTATTAAAATGGCATTGTTGCTTTATTTAGTAAGAGTCAGTATAGTTTCTTATGATATCCTCTGAATGTTAAGTTGAACTTATTGCATGTGAGACATCCATCTCGCTTTTGGTTTTGTGATGTTTATGACCTTTTCATGCATGCTTACAATATAGTATACACCGTTCTACTTCTATTTATATTCACTTAATTTTTTAGTTCAATTTTTTGACTGTCAAGCTAATATTAAATTCAACCACCTATCTTGATGCAAAATAATATAAGTTAAAGTTTTCTCGGTGGTCATAAGGGCCTTGAGAAAACAATAGGAAATGTATTTAATTTATAGTGATCACCTCCTTAGAATTTGTTATCTTAAGTGTTTCCTGCCTATCAAATGTTGACATTTGTTTGATGAGATTAGTTGGGATGCGGTCTCCAAGGGGTGGCGCAATGGTTGAAGACTTGGGATTTAAGGGTATGCTCCCCTCAAGGTCCCAGGTTTGAAATTCACCTGTGACATTATTCCTTTGATGTCTTCGGTGCTTGGTCTAAGACGAAGGGCGTGGTTACCATATTTAAAAAAAAAAAAAAAGGAGATTAGTTGGGATGCACAAATAAGATGGCTCGAACACTCATGATATCTAAAAAAAAATTATACTTCTAGATCATCATTACAGGTGTACAGGCGTGGGTGTCATTTTTTTCATTTATTTCTAATAACTCAAACTCGTCATCATCTTAATTGTTGGTATCTTGATTGCTAAATTGCCTGCTCATAATCTAAGTGGTGTAACTTTTTCTATTATTATATTTTATTAAATGATTTTAGGAAATTTAGGTATTCTTCTAATTTTTCTTGATTCTTCTTCTTTTCTTGATCATTGATTTATATTAGTTTAGACGTATCATTAAATTCTCTCTCTAAACGTATCATCAAGTGGCAAGCAGGAGACAAGGTCATAAAAAAGATCAGAATCTAATATCTACAATACACAGGTGGCTTAAAAGAGTCCACTTCGGTTACCAAATTGCATTGCGTTTATTGCATTCTTAGGAGTTAAAATCTCTGTAAAATTATTACTCGACAAATATTCTAGCTGTTCAACTCTTTAAAAAATCATTTCATGTCTCAGTGGTCGCACCACCTGAACCTTTGCACGGGGAAAAACATCTAATGACGCGTTTTGTTAATAAATTGATCTTCTAAAAACGAGGCGTAGAGTGGTGGACCCTCCCCCAATGTTTATGCTAAATACGAATATTTTTTGTTGTGGAAGGCAAAGATTTAACGATCAATGAGATGACCTAGTAATTGAAAGGACAAACTTAAACTCTTTTGAGGACATGGATTTAAAATATTGATATTCTGCCACACTTCTAATCTTAAATATGGTAAGATCAATAAGTCATTTAGTTGTTGGGTGAAATCAGTTGAGATAGGAGTAAATAGGTTTGAATACCCATGGATATTGAAAGACTAGAAATATGGATGATCAGGAATGAGACAAAATACAAGAAATAGAGAAATAATGCTTTTCATATGAAATTTTCAGTTATTGAATATTCTGTCATGCTACAGGTATATGTGGTCTATATGAAAGGAAGCTTAAGGACTTGAATCCAGCAATGAGAAATATCACTTATGACATTGCAGATCTCTACAACTTTATTGATGGCCTGGCTGATATGAGTGCATTAGTGTATGCTGCTTTCTCTCTATCACTTTTTCCCATTCTCCCATACATACGATCGGATTTAAAATCAAACGGTTCAGGTTGTTGAAAGAACAACTGTTTTTCTCACAATCTTAATTTTTTTTTATATATATTATATAGTTTGGCCATATCTTTTTGAGAGTCGGGAAATCGGAGCTTTGCTCCCATATACCCAGGGTCTAATACCACATTATATGGCCTGGACCTGGGATACATAAATGGTTTTCTAATTTAAAGGCTTTCTAGTGGCCTTGAACCCGGTACGTTTTAGGGAGCATACCTCAAAGTTCATAGGGCTACCACCTAGGCTGCCCTTGGGGACGTTTAGTTTGGCCATATAGAAACCGGCCTTTTCATATTGCCTCTCCCCAGTGTTTCTTATTGTTTATATAGCCATATAAACAACTTGAGTGTCAAAAGATATTTGTTAGAACGAAGAGAGCCATGTGTCGAAGGGTTGTTTATGGTCTTAATCACTGATGAACTGAATCTCAAAGGCATATAGGCAGTTGATAGTTTAGAATAGATGGCCTTAAATGAAAGGAGCCATGTTTTATTTACATATGCGCAAGTAATTATCGGCTGTATAACTTATGAATCAATTTTGTAAAGCATATCTATCCATCTATGTTGGTTTTGAAGTAACAATATCTGATCTGATTTCACAGATTCGAGCATTCAATTCAGGCTTTCTTGCCTTATGATCGGCAGTGGATCAAACAAAGGATATTTCAACATCTGAAGAAACTGGCACATTGATTGAGACAATTATAATAGACTACTGCATCTATTCTCTATCACATTCTAAAGTTCTGCGTCATACCGATCGAGTTAAAAGGCACTTGTGTAAAGTGTAAAATTTATCCCGTCTAATCTAGCCCGCTTAGAATCCCGGAGGCTCTATTATACATGAATCCGTACTTCCTATGTGTGTGCATCTGTATCTAGAGAATATTTGATTGTGTTTTTCCTATCCTTGACAGGATGTATCTGCTATGATCTACAAGGTTGCTGCCTGTTGGCAGTTTGCAAGTTCTTTCCCATCTTTGTTGACGTCCCATTGTTTTGGGAATATGAAGAACCTTGATTGTTCTAGTTATTTCACGGGTATGCATAGCCTGCTGTAGGAAAATCATTTAATATCTTCCGACATGATTTGGTTTTTGCTTGAAGAATTTTACCTTTTGCTTTCTTTTCTAAATAGAAATCTAAGAATCAATTTCCTACGGGTTTCCTTGACATTCAAATGTTGTAGGGTTAGACAACATGTCCCACGACGTTAGTTGAGGTGCGTGCATGCTGGCTCGAACAGCCATGATTAAAAAAAAAGATTAAATTTAATTTGATGATGTATAGAAAATGGGTTTTGGGGAGAAAGATTTCTAAGATAATAAAGAGGAGGATGAATCGGATTAACGATCTTATGGCGTTGCATTGTTGTAACTTATGGACTGGGGTTGTTGAACACATTGGACCAAACATGAATTTTGATTTCAAATTCAAAATGATCCAAATAAAAAATTATGGACCAAAATTCTCTACATCGAAAGAATTTCTTATTTGTATTTTGTAGTAAACAACCATTCTTAATCACTTATCATTTTTTTTTTAATTCTACGTTAAACTATTTACTAAACTTCATATCAAACTTATCATTCAATTGTTATTAGGATCAATCCTCAAATGAGTAGTTAATATAAATCTTCAATAATTAATTATTCCAACTACTATAAATATCAATTCTCAAACAAGTAATTAATTATTTCATTCCACTCCTCTCTATTATGCACTTTTCTAAAAAAGAAAAAAAAAACAATAAAACACACTCTATTTCAATGAAAAGAAAACAAAAACAAAACAAACCCTAGGGGTGCGTTTGGGCCTCCGTGATGTAAACGGGCGGGTGGGTTAGGCGTTTGAGGGGCCGATTTAAATAAACGCCGGTTCTAAATCACTGCTGCCACTGTTAGGTTGAAACGCCGGTGCTGGTTAGGTTGAAACGCCGCCATTGTTTATGCGGAAAAGCTACCACTTTCTCTATTTTCCTCTTTCAATTGATGGATTTCTATTTCGTTCTTTAGTCTCAATTTGTTTTCGTTCTCTGGTCTCAATTTTTAGTTATTTATTTATTGTTGCAGAAGAGAATCCAAATTCCATTTTGTTTGAGGTTTTGATTTTTAAGCAAAAGCCAGAGGTTGATTTTCTTTGCATCGGTCCTTTACGAGTAATTTGAGAAAAAAAAAGCTCCATTCCACTGTTATTAAATTGCAGAAGGGGATAGATGAACAAAAAAAGAAGAAAGAAAGAAAGAAGAGGATTTAATTTTTTATCTTTCATTGCCACGTTTGTGGCGTGGAGTTTTAGTTTTATTTTTCTAAAATTAATCTTTGTTTTTCTTAATGCAATTGAAAAATGTATAATTTAGAAAAATAAAATCTTTAATAAGAATATATTTTGTTTCATCTTGAGTTACTTTTCAAAATTATGATTTATTTGAATATTAAAAAATAAAAATTTATCAGTCCCCTTCAAATTACTTTTTTTAACTTGGTATAGTTATATATTATATGTTGAAGAATATGAAGGGAAAAAAAACTATTTATAAAAAAAAAATGTTTTTTTGATAAATTAGAAAGAATTTTTTTTCAATATATATAATGTAAAAATATTTCTGCATTTTTTTTAAAAAAATCTAAATTGAAGATTTTACAAAAAGAAATTAGAAGAAAAAAACATAACCCTCCTATAATAACCTATACTCCTATAATAACTCATGCTATAATAACCTACACCACAAACACCATTTATCATAACTCATGTTATAATAACTTGTATCCCAAACACTAGGGGTGTTCATCGGTCGGTCGGAGTCGTTTTTTGGAGAAAACCGACATTGATAAACGACATATCGGTTTTCTAATAATAAAAACCGAAAAAAATTTGAATCGAGAATTCCGACCGACGGTCGGTCGGTTAAGGTTTTTTTTAAAAATTTCTAAATATTTTTCATTTGGAAACCATAAATTTACTCTTATAACTTAATTTTTTTAGAAAATTTTCCGACCGACCGACCGTCGGTTAATTATTTAATTTAACTGACTCCGACCGACCTTGATTCGGTCGATTTTGGTCGGTCGGTTCGGTTTTCGGATAAAATGTGAACACCCCTACCAAACACCGTTTATTATAAACCTAGTTTTTATAATAACTTATCGTCTACAATAACATAACCGGTGCTCCAAACACACCCTAGGAGATTAGGATTGGAAATATCGATTTTTTTTGTAATTTTGAGCACTGTGTTCTAGTATTTTCATTCTCATGTTTGAAAAATATGTTAAAATTTATTCTTTTAAAAAACTGTCATTTAGTGCTAAAAATGTATTAAAGGTATAATGAATTAATTTAAGATGATCATCTGCCTAGTAAATATTTTTTTTATGAACTTTTTCACATAGAGTCCAAATGTGAATAAGTTGACCATTTAAACATAAACAAGTGTTAAAATTCATAATAAAATGTTAAAATTTATTTATATTCTTATATAAATACGTAGGCATAAAAAACAGGCAGGGATAAACCAGTCCTCTGAATTTCTATTAAAATGGAAATTGATGTGATGGTGAATCCAGAACACCCAAAATTTGTATAATAAAACATATTTTTAATAATCTACCTATGTTTAATTTTTGTTTTGATATTTATATATTAGATATTGTAAGTAACAAAATTGTAGCTCAGTAATGAAAAAACAGCGTAACGTAAAGGTGGCCCCATATAAAAGGTAAAAAATCTGGGTGACCGACGAATAAGAAACGTCCGTGACTCCACAATTTGTAACCAGCGGTAACGTTATTTATTTTTCCCGGCCATCCTCTTGTTATCGCGCCACCGCGCTCGCCGGAAAACCAGTGTAAACCCCTCCAGCTCATCCGTCCACAGGGCCGGAACCCTAGCACCGATTTCCACTCTTCCATTCTCATTGTAAGTTCTCTCGATTCAGCCTGTCCGACCAATTGTACTGCTTGGTTCGATGCCTAATCCGCCATCTTTTTTGGTGCTTATTGTTTTTCCAATCGAGCTGCTTTTCGTCTCAATGTTTATCTGTCGTGGATGATTCCGTCTCTGCCTTTTACTGATTCGAGTACTGGTTCGCGTCTGGTTTTCAATTTGTCAAACTTAGGTTACGGGGTTTGATGGTTCTGTTTCCGATTAGTGTTATTTTTGAGGCGACCGCGCTTGTTTATGGCTCACTGAGTGAACACTGAGACTAAGCCTTTCTAGGAAAGCTGAATTCAGAAGTGATTAAATGCGTTTGGCTTTGTTCGTCCTAATTTTTGTTCTGTTTTGTTTTTAGGCTAGTTCGTATGTGGCAAGAGTGTTAATCCAAACGTGTTGGGTTGTTCTAAGTTTTGTTAGTTGTCTGGATAAATATGCCCAATGATTTATGAATTTTGGTTCGAGTTTTGACTTAGGGTTTTTCGACTGCCTGTATTTGACATTTAGTAATGCTGTCTAGAAATTGATGTAAGCATGAGTTCATTTTCCATCACTCGGAAAAAGACTCCTTTCCAAAAACACAGAGAGGAGGAAGAAGCAAAAAAGAAGGTATTTGGTCTAACTTGCTAACTGGATTTCAGTATTTCAGTGACATTGACTGTCATATTAATTTCATCTCATTTTGTAGAGAGAGGAGGATGAAACTGCTCGATTGTATGCAGAATTTGTGGAGTCCTTTCAAGGAGATAGTGCACCTGGGTCTAAGACTTTTGTTCGTGGAGGAACTATTAACCCCAATGAGAAATTGAAGAGCGAATCTGAGGGTTAGTGCCACAAGTTTTTTCAATGCAGTTTTTAATTACTGATAAAGCTTTCATAATTCTGTTTATATCAATAATGTGGATAAATAGATAGTTTTCTTTGATTTTTGGGGACACATTAATAAAAGTATGGACCTTCTTATTCATTCGCGGATGGCAGGTGAAAAGTCCAAAGATGGGGTATCTGTTCAAAAGAAGGGAAGTAGGTAAAGAAATGTTTTTGATTAACCATATTCATGCTATTTTGATGAGGCAAAATTTGTTGGAAAGTTATAATCTGTAATGTAACAATGATGATAACTGATAAAGTTAAAAAGAATAGACAATTACAGATATATCATATATGATATCTAGAAGACACTACCCTGATGTTGTTCAGTTATGCAGCTAAGCACATTTTCAATGTGTTTACTGTTTCAAGTATGTGAAAGAATTAGTGAGCTTTAAGACATGTTATTGAGAATCACAGCAAGCTGTTCCTTTTCTTATTGATTTGGCATGATAAAATTTCAGAGTTCCAAATTAAGGGGGAACTTTTTCTTATGGGAGCTCTCTCATGGTAGTGTCAAAGAGTTATTGCCTTTATGCTTGATTGATGCTCTATATGAATGGAAAACGCTAATCCCAAGCTTTTTAACTCATGTTTCTTTGCTACTCACTTGTGGTCTACTGCACAATCTCTTGTGGTTGGTAAATGCTTATCTTATCTCCACCTCTGCACAATCTCTTTACTACTAGGCACTAGCTATGATACTGGAGGGGCATCCATTTCCTAGGGAGACTTGAAAAAGATTTCTTTGGCCTAGTGGTGGAGTGGGCGTTAGAGAACCAAGAGATAATGAGTTAAAAATTTCATGTTGGTCACTTACCTAGGAGTTAATTTCCTATGGGCTTCCTTGACAAACAAATTTAGTAGGCTTAGGTGGTTGTCTTTGTGAAAATATTCGAGGAGTAAATAACTGGTCCGACACTCACGGATATATTTAAAAAAAGAGCTTTTCAATAGCATAGAAAAATTATTTTACAATTTATTTTTTAGGCCAGGAACAGTTTTAGCTCTTACCATCTTTGTTATCTTTGTGCCAATTTAGGGTTTAGGGTTTAGGGTTTACTACCCTTATCTTTGTGTCAATTTGAAGAATTTTCTGTAGCTTTCTTGGATTGGGGTTTGGATTTCCTCATATCACCTATAAAGTGACATCTCTAATAAAGACATGTATACTAACTATCATGGCATGACCTAGTGGTCAAGAGAGTCTTGGGGAATTAAGATGGGATAGGTTCAATCCATGGTAGCCACCTATCTAGAAATTAATTTCTATGGGTTTCCTTGACATCCAAATGTTGTAGTGTCAGGTAGTATGTTCGTGACAATAGTCGAGGTGCGCGCAAGCTGGTCTGGACAGTCACGGATATATATATGTATGTATATAAAGAAGTGTGTACTAACTTGCTAAGGTCCTTATTGGTATTAGTCTTCCTTTTGAAATAACAAGTGAGCATTTGTTTCTCTAACTCCACCCAATCTTACATGCATCATTATACATTCTAAGCATTAAACTGCGCTTTAAACTTTTCCTTTGATTGAAGAACCACTGAAAAACTATTTGTATTGAGGAATTTCAGATTTTCTTATTTATTATATCAACTCAAAAAAAGGAAAAAGTAAGAAAGAAAGATTCATATCTTCATCATCAATGACCAAAAGAATATCATTATAAGTTCAATTTAGATCATTCTATTTGGTAGTTTATAGGATAGGCGGATGTGTTTGCATTGCTTTTAGTGGGTGTGGGATCACCTTAAAAGAGTCTGAAATGAGCTGCTTTTGAGAACCATGCTTGAACAGAACAGCCGAAATTGTTTGCTGCCTTTACTCTCCCTTCCCTATCCTTTCCTAAAAGGACTCCTCTTCCCTGAAGCAATCTATACTGAGTTGAAGGTTCATCTTAAATACTTGTTTGCAGATATGTCCCATCTTTCATTCCACCTCCATTGGCATCCAAGGGAAAAGAATCTGACAAGAAGGTAACTTTACTTAGTGTTTCTGCATTTTTTTTTTATAGAAAACCTAACAATTTCATTGACAAGGGAAAGATTTACAATAACTTATTGAACAAGTGAGAAGAAAAAAAGCTGGGGATTGAGGTGGCTTGGTGGGGAGAGGCCAAATACATAGGAAAAATATTTAGAGGGAAATACAAGTCCCAACACCAAAGTAACGGAGAGAAATCTCAATAGAGAGAAATAAATGCGATGGAGAGTGTTGGTGGATGCTTAGCTGCCAGAAGATGGCTGAAGAAGGACGAAAAAGCCCCATTGTTTTTCTGCATTATTTTGGATGAAGTTCGTGAGAATGATATTTTTGGTTCTGAACTTTTTACAATTTGTAGGAGCTGGATAAGCCAAAGGAGAAAGAAAAGGGGAAGACTAGGAACATCGATCATTTTATGGAGGAGCTGAAGCATGAGCAAGAGATGAGGGATAGACGAAATCAAGATCGTGATCATTGGCGTGAGGGACGCCAGGGAGAAAATTTAACAGTAAGTATTTTTAACAGCAAGTATAAATTTATAATATCCTTTAATCTTTTTGAGACAGCGGGGAAAAATTATCTTCTAGTTTCAAATTTATTTTGGGATACTGGTGGAACCTTCTGTTCCAAGCCAGAGAATAAGTTTCTTAAGGAGGCGTTCTCTTCTATTTTAGCAAAGTTAATATAAACAAATAATGCACTATAATGTTTCTTTTTTTGATATATTCCATTATGTAATACCCAAGAAATTATGTAATATCTAAGAAGCACCAAACATGAATACGACATGACATGACATAGACACTTGACATGACAATTTTTTTAGAACATTCTAGCACGAACAATGCAAAAACATGATTATTATAATATACCTTTTTAAAAAGTGTATATAATTTTTATTTAAGGAAATCCAAAGTTCATAAGATTGTGCATTTATAGACTTAAAGCCAACAAGAGCCTCAACGGACATAAGTGTGCCCATGATCTCGGTCATGGATTCATACCTCACTCCCATGTGTTTTTAACTAAAAAAACTTATAAATTGATGCATTTTGCTCTAAATATTAATATTATTTTTATTTAGTTGGATCTATATTGACTTTGTAGTTGTACAACTAGTGTCTATCAGATTTCTTGTTCTAACCAATGTCACGAGTCTCCAAGTATTTGATACGTGTCAGACTGAGACACAATAACCAAACTAAAGTGTCCATGCTTCTTAGCATAATGCATGCATACATACATACATGTGTTTGCACGTATACTTGTTTGTCAGTTTACGTATCATTATTTACTATTTTGTCGTTATACTATCTGAAGATAGATTAATTTTATTTTTGTTCGTCAATCTTCCCCTGTAATGTACTGATTTTTTGTTCTTCAATGTCTAGCCATCTAGTCGATTTGATGAATTGCCTGATGACTTCGATCCTAGTGGAAAGTTCCCTGGATCTTTTGATGATGGAGATCCTCAAACGACAAACCTTTATGTAGGAAATTTATCTCCACAGGTACTATTTTTTTTTCTCTACTTTTGTATAGCTTTTTTCTTAGCCTAGAAACTATTGCATCTCATTTCTTCATCTTTATCCACTTAGGTTGATGAAAATTTTCTCCTTCGAACTTTTGGGAGATTTGGACCAATTGCTAGTGTGAAGATAATGTGGCCTAGGACAGAGGAGGAGCGCAAAAGACAAAGAAATTGTGGATTTGTAGCTTTCATGAATAGAGTTGAAGGACAGGCTGCAAAGGATGAAATGCAGGGTTTGTTCTATTTTCTTCTAATTATTTTCTGGAGGTGTTGCCTTGTAATTCTTTTTAACTATTGATGATATTTATAAGTGATAAAAAATAAGAAAAAACTGATGAGGAAATTTATGTCTACCATGTCTTTTTTTTAAAAAATCAATAATTATCTGATGCAATTTGTTTGCACATCATCAACTCTTTTCATAAGGCAGTCTCGTTGTTTTATGCTATAGCTCTGATCCTTTACTATTTCACTTGCAATTCTATATCCATAGTTTTGGCTTGGACTCCATCTACTCCATCGAGAGATTTTACATGCCTCAGTTTAACCTTAATTGTCTAATGACTTACCAGCAATTTAATAATAAATTGATCAATTTCATTTTTGCAAAATGATTTTATATAATTTTTGAATAATTAAATCATAAACTGACTCAGAGAGACAGAGTCCAAAGTTTTAGTTCAGAATACTATGTTTTTTATTACTTTATCGCTTGCTTCATCGATTCAAGGTTGTCACTGTTTAGAAAATTGACTTTTATCATGAATAATTTATGCAATACCCATATTCTTATTTGGGGAAGAACAGTATAAGTTGATTAAAATATTTATGTACAGGAGTTGTCGTTTATGGGTATGAACTGAAAATTGGATGGGGAAAGTCTGTCGCTCTTCCATCCCAAGCATTACCAGCACCTCCTCCAGGTCATATGGCCATTAGAAGTAAGGAGGTTCGTTGTTTCTACTGGATCTACATTCTACAATTGAAGTAAATAAGAGTAATTCAACATCTTTTTTATTTAACTATCTTTGATTGGCAGGGTAGCACCGTTATCTTATCTGGCTCGTCAGGACCGCCAGTCACTGCTGTTCCAAATCAAAATTCTGAACTGGTTGGATACCTTTGATTTCTACTAACGTTCATTCTTTTCTACCCAAAATGAAAATCCATTCCGTGAAATTGTTATGTTTGCATATTGATAATGAAAAATGAAGCATTAGATGGGAACACACCTTTTTTTTGTTATTGTCTCTCTATTTAGATAGCAATGGATTTATCTTCATTATTGCATAAACCATCATCTCTAAAAAATTTGAATACAACGAGTCAAGGGATTCAAACCCATGATCTTTTCGTCATAAACACATACTATATGCTGGTTGAACTATGCTCTTGTTTTCCATCATCTCAAGAATTTGCATTAAGGGGAAAGTTTTTTGGTGGATATGAATTATTATGAGGTCTCTTCAAGTTCAAGCTCTGAGCCTTTTTAGTAGCCAAGTGTTACAGCGTCATCGTGAAAGCTTTATTTTAATTCTTATTGTCAGGATCTCCTCATCTGTCATTTTTTTAATAGCCAAATTTATATATTGCATGTGCGCTGGGTGGCCAATTTATTATTGAATTCAGTGTTTTCAAAGTGCAAGGCGCAACGCAAGGCGATACTCTCCTTGATCGCCTCAAAGCGAGAGGCGATAAAAAGGTGAGGCCCGAGTGAAGAGAGGCGCATTTATAAATTGATAATAAAACATGTGTATTCCCATAAAATTTCAAATTCATATGGAAAAATACTAAAAAGTAAAAAATAAAAGAATAATAAATCACAAAAATTATGTTATTATAAGATATACCATAATTTTAAATTATTATTTCTATAAAAAAAATTGAAGTTAACTTAAAATATAAAAAAACAAAGATTCTACGTCAAATAATTCGAATAAACAGACACATACATTTGAAATAGCAATTAAACAAATTCAGTATTCATAATAAAGACTTTGCATAGTGATAAGATCTAACACACTATTTTATTAATCTAAGATAAATCTCCCGAGAGGATCTCTCTAAGAGCCAGAGTACCAACATACGACAATTTCAATGGATGCCTAACAAAGACCTAACCTCACTTATTTATAATAACTCTAAACCCTAATTTGACCTAATTAACAAAATACTAATAATAGGCCCAAGCCCAATACATTTAAAATAGCAATTAACTAATAATAAATACTAATATTCCTAAACTGCCAAGGCCGGATCGTATCAATACTTTCCCCCCCAAGAGCCACCTTGTCCTCAAGGTGTTCCATCTCCGATGCCACCTTCTGCAGCTCCATCTTCTAGAGAAAATTCAGTCACCTCAACATCCTGGTAATCGTGCGCATCCCGACGACCCACACATCAAATTACAAGCTCTTTCTTCTTACAACGATGTCCGGGGACAAATTGTTCATTCTGGCGGAAACATAACCCTTTGTCCTTCCTAGCTCGAATTTCAGCTTCAAAGTGAGTTTTTTACAAGACGTCGGGTGAGCGGTTGTAGTCTGTGGGACAAAATCTCTGTGCTTCAGTTCCCGATCCAATCGTTCTCGCTTTAGCCTTAATCTATTGTGAAGTACTTCCCTCGTTTTGGGAGGCACGAAAAGCAAAATCATCCTCAATCACTTGGGCCATAAACATTTTCTCTTCAATGCCCACTGGTCGTAGTTTACGCATTGCGCTCCGTATCTCCTCTTTCACCCACTTTCCCACTTCCTCCAATGCACTCATCACGATATCGCGCATTCCCTTAGCAAAGCGCTCAAAGCTCCGGCGATATTCCCTTACTGTTCCCATTTGCTTCAAACTCATGAAGTTGGCATACTTATTGGCTGGGCCACGGTTTGAAACGCTCCAACAACCCATCTTTGAATTCGTTCTAGGAGCGAAAAGGAGCACTGGTCCTCCTCATATTGAAGCCACTCCAATGCCTCCCCTTCTAAACATAACCCTGCTGCCTCAACCCCTTCATATTCAGTCAACTTGTTTACCAGGAAATAACGCTCGACCCGACTCAACCATCCTACCGGATCCTCATCAACAAGGCCCTTGAAAATCGGCATCTCTAATTTTCTAAATCTCCTGTCACAACCCGGTCCATCCCTTCCTCCTACTCTCTGACTTTCCCGTTCAGATCTTTCTCCTCCTCCCCACCCGAAATCTCGTCCCTGTTTCCGTACATTGTCACTCCACCCCGTCGTTCCAAGGTTCTCCTCGTGGGCCAAAATCTGGCCCCGTGCAAGTATCCCCTCCAAAATTCCCACGAAATTCCACCCTCCGATCTAACCTGACGGGCCCACCCTGACCCGGTCCGCCCGTGCCAGACCCGCCCCAGCCTCTGCTCGGACCACCGCGCGCTGCGTCGGCCCGTCCCAGCCAGCCGACTCGCCCGAGCCCAAGCCCCCTCGCGCGCGCCGGACCACGCCCGGAACCCGAGAAACCTCGCCCCCCGGCGATGCTCCACCCCCGCTCGTCCAAGCCCACCCTCGGACCACCCCAGCCGCCCCGGCCTTCTCCGCACACCCTCATGCCCTCGCGCCAACCCGCTCCGCCCGGACCAGCACCTCCCTGCCCGACACCCTCGCAGACCCGCGCCAGACGCGCGCCGCGCCGCGCCCCGCTCGAGCCCGGCCCACGACCTCGCATCACGGGGCGCTCGAACCCGGCCGCGCGTCTCCCCGCCCGCCCCGCTCCGCGCCACTCGCGCTCGCGCCAAAGCATGCGCGACCCCAGCCCGTTTCCTCCCGAACTCCGGCGCGCGCGCGCCGCCGAGCTTTCTCCTCCTTCGCCCGAGTCCGACTCTCGCCGCCGGCGGACCCAACAACCCCTCTCCGTCACCTTCCCGCGCGGCCCCTGGCGCCAAACGGCCCGACCCTAGCCTCCCGCGTCGTCCCCCTCGCGCAGCCGACCGAAGACGACTGCTTTGTCCCCCCTAGGGTTTTGCTCGCGGTTGCCTTTCCCTTGGCCACTGGGTTCAATTCGTTAACCGTCAGCCCCGGGATGCGTTCCATCAAAATCTGGATATTTCGATTTATTTGTTCGATTTGTGAGTTAAATTTCGCATCTTGTTGTTCGAACCTTGCATCGATCTTTTGCCCCAATCGTTCTTCCAACGATTCCAGCTTCGCTTCCGTTTCCAACTGTTTCTTTGACAATTCGGCCGAGCTATCTTCCCAACTCTGCATCCTCGTTTCCATCTTAGTCGAAACCATTCCCGGATCGGTAAATGGCTCTGATACCAAAATGATAAGATCTAACACACTATTTTATTAATCTAAGATAAATCTCCCGAGAGGATCTCTCTAAGAGCCAGAGTACCAACATACGACAATTTCAATGGATGCCTAACAAAGACCTAACCTCACTTATTTATAATAACTCTAAACCCTAATTTGACCTAATTAACAAAATACTAATAATAGGCCCAAGCCCAATACATTTAAAATAGCAATTAACTAATAATAAATACTAATATTCCTAAACTGCCAAGGCCGGATCGTATCACATAGTTGTTGGACTTCTCCATAAACTAATTCTAGGTTCTTTTTGTGGATATTAAGTTAGGATATTGATAAATAAACAAAACTTTAACAAGGCGCATGCCTTGGCCTAAGGCGAAGGCGATGCAGGGCGCAAAATGGCGAGGAAAGGCGAGGGCCTGATTGAAGGAGCTCGCCTTAGCTACATTAGAGGCGTAATACCTGCCTATGTGCAAGGCGATGACCATAGGCGAGGAAAGGCGATGACCTTGAAAACACTGATTGAATTGGGTGTCAATTTTGAATCGAGCGTTAACGCAATTTTTGTATTTCTAAACAATGCTTTGCTCTAGCTAAAGAATAATTTATACCGCTTGTGATCATAGCTTTTTTTTTTTTGAAGAGTTTCTCGTTTTACATATTTATGCAACTTTAAGTAGATTTGAGCACAGAAAGCATAACCCTAACGCTTCCTTGTATAGGGAGTTACTCTATGGAGCAATTGTTACATTCTCATTCATCCGAGATATTTTAGTTTATGTCACCTTAACCTTTGAGGCTTGTAGCCAACAAGAGTAATAGACATAAGTATGTGCCCATGATCATGACTCATGAGTTTGAATCCCTACCCAATTGTTGTTGAACTCAAAAAAAAAAAAACCCCATAGTTTTGATAGAATATGGTCCCTCTAATGTTGGCCCAAATTTCTTGATGTAAAAAACTGTGCTCTGTGTCAGATATATGCACTCTTCACTGTAATTTTCTCCACCCAAAATTAGATTCAACTATTCAATTTTATTCACTGCTTTTTTTGAAACTGATAGGTTCTGACACCCAATATTCCTGATATTACTGTTGAACCACCTGAGGATGATCATCTCCGTCATGTCATTGACACTATGGCTCTTTATGTTCTGGATGGAGGTTGTGCCTTTGAACAAGCTATTATGGAGAGGGGCCGGGGAAATCCTCTCTTCAACTTCTTGTTCGAGCTTGGTTCAAAAGAACACACTTACTATGTTTGGCGACTTTATTCATTTGCTCAGGTAGGTAAACTTCTTATATAAATACTTATCCCAATGTTCATTCAGAAACCAAGAATATCTGGTTATAGTCTTTATGTGCCTTCTATTTCAACTTGAATATAGGGGGATACTCTTCAAAGGTGGAGAACTGAACCTTTTATCATGATAACTGGTAGTGGAAGGTATGTTGGTCTGAAACTATTTGTAGGAGTGCTTTCCTGATCTAATTTTTTATATCATTAGGATATATAGTAGAAAAGTGTGTCGATCAATGCCACAAATGTTAATCATGTTGAATCATGAATCTGCAGATGGGTTCCACCGCCTCTTCCAACTGCTAAAAGCCCAGAGCTAGAGGAGTCTGGTCCCACATATGCTGCTGGAAGAAGCAGAGTAACTTCCACTTTAAGAATTGGATTGTATTTCTATAATTTATGCTTTGTGCATTTTACTAAACTGATTTTTCTCTTCTCTCCTTTTTTTTGGATGTAACCATCTATAGCGTGTGGAGCTTGAAAGAACATTGACCGATTCACAAAGGGATGAGTTTGAGGACATGCTTCGAGCATTGACACTAGAAAGGAGTCAGATAAAGGAAGCAATGGGATTTGCATTAGATAATGCTGATGCTGCTGGAGAGGTAGCTATGATATTAAGGCAATTATTGAACTGCATGTGAATAGACCCACCTATAAGGATGGTCTTCTTTATCCTTTTTGAAACAAATAATACTAATATGACATTAAAGACATTAAAGCCTACTGGTTTGTTTTTTTGTGTATGCTTTTCCGTTTGCTTCTCAGATCATCACTTATTTGTTTTAGACTCTTCGTTTCATTTGTTTGTTATTGGTGATTGATTTATGATTGTTCTCAATTTTATCAATTTCATTGTTCCCTTTTCTATGACTTTTGTTTATTTTTATTTTTATTGAAGTATACTATTATGTTATTTATCATTTGTTATTGCTATTTATTTCTTAAAAAAACATATTAATTCAACTTTATATGCAAGTATATATACATATTAATAATCTCCTTTTAGACAACTTTTTCATGATCTGTTGAATATCGGCATTTCTTTGTTGTGTTCGATAGGCATTTGTTCTCTTCGTTGATCTATTAAATTTTTAATTGCAGATAGTTGAAGTTCTGACAGAATCTCTAACTCTTAGAGAAACTCCAATTCCAACCAAAGTTGCAAGGTTGATGCTTGTGTCTGATATCCTTCATAACAGTAGTGCTCCTGTAAAGAATGCATCTGCATACCGCACAAAGTTTGAAGCATCAATACCTGACATCATGGAGAGCTTCAGTGATCTGTATCGAAGCATAACCGGAAGAATGACAGCAGAGGCCCTCAAGGTAGCATCGTTTATCATCTTACCGATGGCCATCAGAGCCCGACTTGGGATTTGTCCTCTATGTGCTAATTGGGTTATACTTATCTCAAATTATGCAGGAACGAGTACTGAAATTGTTGCAAGTATGGTCTAATTGGTTTCTGTTCTCAGATGCTTATGTGAATGGACTACGAGCCACATTTCTTCGCTTGGGAAACTCTGGCGTGATCCCATTTCACTCATTATATGGTGATACCCCAGAGATTGAACCGAACTCCAATTGTGGTGATTTAGGAGATGGGGGTAAAATCAATCAAGATGCTGAATTAGCAATGGGCAAAGGAGGAGCTATGAAAGAGTTGATGAATCTTCCCTTTGGGGAATTGGAAAGAAGGTGCAGGCATAATGGATTGTCTCTTGTTGGTGGTAGGGAAATGATGGTTGCACGTTTGCTAAGCCTTGAAGAGGCAGAAAAACAGAGTGGATTTCAACTTGATGAAGACTTGAAATATAGTCATTCTCATTCTAGTAGATATGCAAGTAGCTCGAGAGAGAGTAAAATTGAACGGGATCCAGCAGAAATTTCTGGATGGAACCGTTTTAGGGATGACGATACAGGTTTCCAGAGGATGGGTGTTGGACCTATGGCGCAAACGCTCTCCATTCCACCGCCTGAACTAAAAGGCTTCACGAAGTCTGGGAAAAATGATCCTGTTTTGCCTGCCTCTAAATGGGCTAGGGAGGATGATGAAAGTGACAACGAGCAAAAGGGAGGTACTAGGGGACTTGGGTTAAGTTATTCATCATCTGGAAGTGAAAATGCAGGCGATGGTTTTAGTAAAGCTGATGAGACAGAGATTACTACGGAGGCAAGTGTTCTTATGCAGCCTGATAGTGGGTTGAGTGAAGAGCAGAGGTACACATAGTCCACTTCTAAAGCTAACAATTCTTTTTTAGTCCCGTTTGATAACCATTTGGTGTTTTGTTTTCTTATTTCTACTCAAATTTCCTACTATGTGCTCCATTTTTCCTGTAATGTCTCCATATTTCCTTAAGAAAGTAGGTGAATACTATTTCAAAAACAAAAACAAGTTTTTAGAAGCTACTTTTTTTTGTTTCTAAATTTTGGTTTTGTTTATTAAAATGTAGGTAAGATGCAAATATCCAAATACGGAAAAATGTATAGTAAGGTAGTTGTTGTAGGCTTAAATTTCATAAACAAAAAACGAAAAACAAAATGGTTATCAAGTAGGGTCTTTACTGTTTGTTTGTTTGTTTTTTTTTTTTAAGCTTTAGAGCTGATGGCTTGATGGTCCTGCTGGCTATTCATCCAGTAGAGTTTTTTTTATAAAAAAGTAAAACGAATTAGATAAGTGTGCGTCACTGTCATCATATAGAAACCTGTTAGCCTGTTAATTTTCTGCATGCAGCATATCTAGAAAGAACGTATGAGAATCTTACTGTATTTTGCTTGTGGTTCAAATGAATTTATGATGAACAGACAAAGGTTAAGACGTATAGAGGTGGCTTTAATTGAATATCGCGAGTCTTTGGAAGAACGGGACATCAAAAGTATAGAGGAAATAGAGAGGAGAGTTTTGGTTCATCGGAAACAACTAGAATCTGAATATGGACTCTCAGATTCCAATGAGATTGCGTCAAGGAAGAGTAAGTGTTATTTCATCAACTTCTTAGACAGACAAGGATTTTAGAATTGTTTTAAATTCATTTATGATTTGATCTTTTCGTTACTTTATTGTTGAGCGGGATTAAGAAACTTTTAATATTTATTTTATTACATGTTTATCTTTTTTGGTATTTATTTATTTTTTTACTCTCAATTTGAAATCAGTTTGAATAGGATCTGACAAATGTTACATTCGTTCCTAGCAGCATTTATTGTCTTAACTTGCAAATTGCAATAGGTTTTTTTTAATGTCCGTGAGTGTTCGGGTTAGTTTATCCACACTTTTACTATTCTCACGGGACAGGTAGTCTGACTTTTCAGCATTTTGATATAAAAAAAATCGATAGAAAATTAATTTTTAAATAAGGCGGCCACTGTAGGTTCACTTTTTGCTCTTCTTGACCCTCATAGTTTTGAACTTGCAATAGGTTATTAACTTTATTTTGTTTATAGTTTTATTCTATTTTCATTTGGCACTTCTTCTGGTAGTGGTTATCCATGATTTAAATTTTGTAACAAGTGCAATTTTTTTGTATTTTCATATCTTTTAAAGCCTTTTCTGCTGCCAACTTTATCTTGTTAATTTTTTCTACTAATTCTAAATCACACAAGAAATGTCAATCTCATAATTAAAATTACATGGTCGATTTACGCTATGAGATTATTCTAGCTATGGGATTGATATTTCTTGTGCGATAATGACATTGTCAAATTTCCATTATCTGCGTTTTTTGTGTGCTTGTATAATCAAACCCCTTCATCTGTGTACCTGTTCAGAGAAGAGAGATAGACCAAACAATAGCCATGATTCATCAAGAAAGCTGCAGCGTAGCCGGAGCCATAGTGATAGCCCAGCACAAAAGTCAGCCAACCGAGACAGGGAAAGTGATGTTGACCGGGAGCGAGAAAGATCACGAGACAGAGACCGCGAAAAGAGTGGAAGCAGAGAAAGGGATGATCACGACCGGGATAGAGGTAAAGAAAAAGATAGGGATAGAAGAAGACGAGCAAAATAAGAGTACTTCCTATCACAGTGGTTTCTTGAACCGGAGACGGTCGCTCGCAATCAAAAGGTTTGAAATTTTTACCACCCAGATTTCATGTAGTAAGAACAGCATATTATAATTTTTGTCACCAGTTCATGTTCTAAGAAAACAGGGTATAAATGTGGTGGAGAGAAAAGGGAATTTGGGTCATCTAGTGTATGGTAAGATGTTAATTAATAGGTAGTAATGTTGTGCACTTTAAGTGAAAAATTCAATGATAATTTGTACTAAATAATTTTTTTTTTTACCATTTCCTTAATCTCTTCAAAATTTCTTTCATTTTTTAGGGATCCAACTATGGAATGAGTTCGAATTAGTATCATTCCTAACACAAACACACACATATATATATGTATGTATGTAGATATATATATATATATGTGTGTGTATATATAGTCATTCCATGACCTTAAATGCTGCAATTTTTATTTGAGTCATCTGTAGTTGTAATTATTTATAACGAGTAGGCAAGATGATTTTAATTATCGTTTTAGAAAAATAATCGGTACTTTTTAATATGTCTCAGTATTATATCTTATTCTTGTTTGGGACAACTATTAGACTATTAGGTGGGTTACTATTGCAGTAATTATAATATCTTGCATTTAGACAACAATATAACTTGAATTCTGAGTGCAAGTTAGTGAGATTTTTATTATAATATGATTAGACAGTTAATTATAGTTATGAGGAAGGATTATGGGCTAATATAATCTAACCTAATTCACCTTTGAAATGAAGACTTAAACGCCAATTTTATTCCTAATGGTCGTTCATATATTTATATAGGCATTGTGATATGATAGCTAAAACATTTATAACCGATTTTTACACAAATTTCATTTGATACAAAATTCAATTTATAGAGAATACTAATATGATTTGTTTGATAACAAAAGCAATAATTTAATTTTTAAAAAAAGACCTCACTTGAAAAAGAACATATATACTAAGGTGAGTATAGTTCAATCTCATTCTTATTATACTAAAAAAAATCAACATATATTATTTTGATGGAGGTTTGAGATTTGAATATGAGATTTCCTAGATGATAATACGTGTCAATTATAGCGGCAAGATTCAATATATTAAAGTTAGATCTTTAATGTTACGACTAATACATGCTAATGAACTAGATTAATTAAGAATGGATAGATAAATGAGATTCATTAAGAGTAATAATTGTAAATGAGACTTTTTTCTTTTTAATAATTGGAGTGTTCACTTTCAACTAGACGTTTAATTTCATTTTCATAATTAATTTAAATTTGCAGTACAATGCCCTCAAGGCAAATCTCCCACATAGTCAAAGAGAAAGGATTTTCGCATTTTCTAGGTTTTTTTAAGAAAAAAAAATTCAAATAGGGTTCAAGAAAATATGTTTGTATCAACAATTTCACCTGCATTGGATTCAATGTGTAAGTTACTTTTAAAAAGATGAACATAACATTATTGAAATTATGAATTAATGTATTTAAATGTTATCAAATAGTGTCTATTACGTTTATTTACATGAATAAAGCACTTCCTTTCGTGCTTTGAATTATTTTATTTTTAATTTTTGCTTAATTATTATTATTTTTTAATATACGACGGGTTTATGTTTCTAAATTTTAACCATTGAAAAAAAATGTTTATTAAAAGATTCAAATATGCTTTTATTATCAAGTAAAATATTGAAAAACATTCCATAAGGCTTTTTTCAGTCCCCATTTTATTTTTTATTATTTTTTTAAAAAATTAAGTCTACCACTATTTTAATCTATAGTTTTATATCTATATTTTATTGGTATAAAAAATCTATATTTTACCCATGTTTAAGAAAATCAAATCAAAATTTGAAAAATTAAAAATTACTTCCATAATTTTATTTTAATTTTTAAAATTTGATTATGATTCAATACTTTCCTTTATATATATATATATATATATATAATCTCAAAGGAAACAAGTTAATTTTTTTTTTTTTTTAAAGTTAAATAATTATGAAAAGTGGCTTAAATAATCCTTTGATCATTTTTTAATTTAAAGCATAATTTTTTGGTATGGATAGGAAGCAATCATTCCAATCATGAAGTAAAAGTAATTATAAGAGATGTTAAAAAAGATGAGACATTCAAATGAAAAAATTGCAGCCTTTGTATCAAAGAAAATAAAAGATGTTTTGAGTGCTTCAATTTTACTTGTTAAACTAATAATAGGACCTTATTCCTAACAGTTCTGACATTTTCAACTTCAATAAATTGACACAAACAAAGTCTTTAACACATTTCCAACCTCAATGAATAAGGTTATTAACAAGAAAAATGTGAAAAACAAGCTGATATTTCATTGTTATGAAGGAAAAGAATTCAAGAATTTGAATACTTTCTTATTTTGAATCTAATCTTACTTGTAAAACATTAACACAGAATCCCCATCCAATAATTGAATAGTTTACAAAATTTTGATGAAACAGAAGTGGAATATGAAAGGGACATTCTTGCACTAAATCTACCCTCTTGCTTGCTTGCTTCATATCTTATCCACAAACAACTTCACCCCATTTTAGCCTCAGTATCATAAAGCTTCTTTCTGGTTATCTATGTCAATGCCATTCACGAGAGAAACCAGTTCAATGTTATCAGCTTCCGAAGTCTCGTTATCAACTTCTAAGCTCGGCAGTTCGGTAAGAAGAATCGTAGAATTTGGATCACCTCTAGGCACCAAAAAAAGCATACAGAGGGGAGTGAATCTCAAGAAGTTCCTTATCAAAATGGCTAGCCATAGATTATGGAACTTTGTTCGTGTAACGTTAAGGATATGGAGAAGGAAACCGCCTCCCCATGAAGCCGAGAGAAGTCCAACGTTGTCGATCGACATGAGAAGAGCGAAGAACGTGCCCTCAATGCCTCTCGGGCAAAGCTTGGAGCTGAGGACTAGAAGAGGCATCCATTTAAGCCTGTTGACAAGCTGATGTACACTTTCATCTATCACAATGAAGAAATAATCTGGTAGTCCAAATTTCAAGTTTAAACGTAAAACCAGCAAGAAATCTAGCATCCCAGATAAACTGTATATCAATTGAGTCCAGAATAGCAAGTCTCTGAATTGATGGTCTTTAAGAACATATTGGTACAGCAAAGCTCCTAAAAGAGACCCAGCTGAACCAATTGAGAAAATGAAACCAAAAGTTTCCTGCATGAAAGTAGATAAAAGATGAAGTAAACAGAATAAAAAAAAGTTCTTCTGGTTAAATGACATGAATCATAAGTATAATTCTCATATAGATTATGAGCTTTAACTTCATTCAGCTCAAAGCTCATTTGGAAATCTACTAGACAACAAACATGATTATGGCCATTGCTCGAGTTGTCGTATTCTAAGCCTCATTTGATAACCATTTGATTTTGGGGTTTTTGAAATTTAGCTTGTTTTTTTTTCATAATTCGTCTACTGACAGCTTCTTGTTTCTTAAGAAAATATTTCAGTTCTTAGCCGAATTCCAAAACACAAAATAAAATTTTGAAAATCACTCCTTACAGTTTTCAAAACTTGGATTAGTTTTTAATTAAAAAAAAAACATGTAAAATGTAGATAAGAAAACAAGGAATTCCTTAAATACTAGTATTTTCCGGCTTCATTTTCAAAAATCAAATGATTATCAAATAGGGTCCTAGATGGGCTCAACAATAAGATGATTTACGATGGTGTCCGAAGAAGTTCAACGATGGAAAACTACCTGAGAGAATTTTGGACCATCTTTTGAGTCTGTGGCCCAATAAAACAGGCCCTCATTGATGTCAAGGCACAATGCAAGCGATAGATACATATAGAGGCATGGCCTCCAAACATTCGGGCTCTTTAACGTCGTCCACATTGCCTTCCCGGCACCGACAAACTTTTCGCTTACCTGATTCCCAAAGATGAAGTAAGAACAAGAGCAAAGGAATACATTACACATAACAGATGCCATAGAATACCTGTCTGTAATTGAAGTTTGGCACATAAGGTTCATTAAGTAGAACTCCAACAAAAAATACAAGTCCCCCAGGAATTGCCAACAAACCATACACTCCCTATCAAAGAAGGTCAAAGTAAGTAAGTTTTCCAAGCAATGAAAGAGTCAAGCTTTGATATTACAAATATGAAGATGCAGGGAGTTTAAATAATTGAGAACCTCAGAGCCTATCAGATGAACAAGGATGCCGCTAATAGAGAAACCGAGTAATGCTCCAATTGAAGAACTCAACGCGCACAAGCTTTGCAGATCAGCAGCAAGACTAGGATGAAAGCTACTGTTCTGTGCTACACAAGCATCTATGGTAACATCTGCGATGGCTACTCCGGCACTTCCTACCGTTAACAAAAAAACCGCAAGTGGAAGATGGAGCTGTTCGTGTAATGCCAACGAAAGCAAGGAGATCACACCAAGAAGACCTGGAATAGAAAAGAAACCAATAGGGAAATTACATACATTTCACCATCAAATAAAGTTACAAATGGTGTGTTTTTTTAGATATCCGTGAGTGTCCGGGCCAACTTGCGTACACCTCGGCTATTCTCACGGTACTTACCGTCTGAGTCTACACATTTGGATGTCAAGGAACTCGTAGAAAATTATTCTTTTGACAATCTAAAAAATGAGTGAGACCTTTAGATGTAGCTCCTTGTGCTTGAACAAAAGGGAATAACTCATTTCAAAAGGTTTCCTTACACAAGAAAGTGACTAGCAGATCATGAAAAATCTAAAATATAACTCATAGTAACTCATTCCCAACAAATATTCTCCTAAAATGTAAGAAGTTTGCAAATTTGGTTATTACTATAATAAGAGAAACTCAAGCATTCATTTCAAACTTATCCAAAGCAGGCTAAAGCTAGAACACAAACCAACATGTCTATCCAGAGCCCTCAAAAGAAAAGACTCAAAGAGACCATATATGCTGGCAATTGATCTCAGAAATTGGTATTTAAACGATTTTAACCAAAGTGAAGAACCTAAGATAACATAGAAACAATGTACACAATCAAGAAATCCTTTCACTGATAAGAGCCTTTAAGATCCTAAAGTTTCAAACATTCAATACACACAACTAAATTACACATCACAACTAAAGTTTCAACATACAATTGAACCAAATAGAAAGCCGAGGGGACCGACCGACACTAGATTATGATTTTTACCTCCAAAAACAAAGTAAGGCCGCCTATGGTATCCAAGAACAGGGACTAAATCAGTGAAAAGGCCCCATATAGGCTTAACCATCCATGGAATTGAGGTAATGCCAGAATAAAACTGAGCTCCAGAGGGCTGCACTTTCTGTACATCCTTCATATAATACTTGGTCGCGACGCGGTTAAGCGCCCCGCCCAATCCCTGGCTAATTCCATAAACAATCACTACTCCAATCACAAAACTCCAATGCATTTCATTAACAAGTACTTTAAACCAATAAAGGGCTGTGCCAATACAGCCACCAGACTCTTTCTTTGGCTCATCTTCTTCCTCCAAATCATCAGCAGAGACTTTAAGCCTCTCTTCCTCCACCATCAGTCTATGATGCTAGAGTTCAACAGCCAAATGAATAAACAAGCTCAACAAAAACAGAGTTTCTTGAACTGCTCAAAACAATTCTAAGAAAAACAACTTCCTAAGCTTCAAAATCAAAAGGTTGAAGAAACCCTTTTGTCAAATTTGAAATGCCCCAAATGGGTTCATCTCAAAACTACCTACCATTGATGAAAACTAAAAAGCTCCAAAAGAGAAATAAAAACCTAGGAGTTGGTTCAATTGACCACTAGCAAACTCAAGAACTGGATCTGGGTGTGAGATGAAACAATATAAAACTTCAGAATAGATTTGAAAAAATGATTTGAAATTGAAGAAGTTGAGCCATCTTCTTCCTAGAGGTGGTTTGACCAACCACAACTTGAACAAATGGGAAAAACCCCCATTTTCAGATCTAGTTTTTTTTTTTAATTTTTTTTACTGCAATAAATTTTCCTGAGCAAAGAAAAGAGGCAAAGGAAATACAATACAGGATTCAAATGGAAGCTGTCAAAGTTTTTTTTTTTATTTAGTTTTTTGAAAAAAATTTAGTCAACAAAAGAATCAATGCCTCTCTTCTCAAAAAAAAAAAAAAAAAAAAAAATCAATGCCTCTTAATAGCAATAAACCTCAAAGATGAAATGGGGTTTTGTAGAAGGGAGACGTGGCAAGATCTTAATGGTTCCTTGCAAGTGGGACAAATCAATGCTACTTTTTTAATGGCGCGGATATATGATTTATTTATTTATTTAGGAATTGTTTTTATTTTTTGTTTTTGTCTTAATCTAAACAGAGTGTTTAAAGCTTGCTTTGAATTTCTGACCCAGGTAAATCTCATGCTAATCCAATTTATGATGACGTCATTTGGAATTTATATATTTTTTAATTTCTAAAGATAAGCCACTTGCTCCTAAACTAATTGTTTAATAAATACTGTTTTATTTTATATTGTTTTGAAATAGTAATAAATACTGTTTTAAATATTACTTTTGTGCCTAAACTTCTAGAGAGATACGACACTTTCAATGGGCTCAGGGAAGATCTCCCCGGAGATCGTCCAGCGAGCATTTGTGGGCACATCTTTGTGCGTTTCTGGGTCCTTCTCTCCGAGAGAAGGCGTTCTTTGGGCTCGATGAAGAGCAAGAGGTATGGAGCCCAGGTGGGACTGTGTGGGGAGAAGATTAGAGTCTCTGTTGGCGGGGTCAAAAGGTGGGTGCAGAGTTTCGGCTCTGGTGAGGTGAGAAAGAGGAGAGCGAGAGTGGCCGTTGGAATGGGTGAAGAAAAGCTAAGAGAGGGTGAAGGAGAGAAACAAAAAAAAAAGAAGGGGTTAGAAGGGGGGGAAACGCCATTTGATAGGGGAAAGGGTGATTGGAGCAAAAAGCATAAGAATAAGATGGTGACGGAGAAAGTAGAGCTCGCCGGAGATGGAAAAATCTTATGGAGAAATCCCGTCGGAGAAGATGATCGTCGCAGAAGTCAGAAGGGCCACGATGGAAATAGTAAAAAGTTGCGTCAGTGGTCAGAGATGGAGATGGCGCAGCTGGCGTTTGATGGGATCGAGAAGGTTGCACGTGGTCTTCACACAAAGATAGCTGGCGAGGTCAGAGTAAGTCCATCTGGTCTTTGGGTTGTGAGTGAACCAACGTATGGTTCTCTTGAACCGGCTCGGTCTTTAGACCAAATGGATGGTTCAACCAAACCCATTGGCTCCATGGTCCAGTTCTTAATTTATTCCTCTGGTTCGATGCATCTCCATATTCAGATTAAATGGCAAGTTTTTTTGATAATGTTTTGGAGTTTGCTTCTGCTTATGTGGCTGTTTCTCTTGGGCTCTCTGTTGGTCATATGGGTTGAGATTGTAGTCTTGCACTTTTTTAGTGCTTTTCACTGTTGTTTTTGTTGTGTTTGTTTATTAGTCTTAAAGGTAGGTGTTTTGTGTTGGTGCGTTCTTTAGGAGAACTAGTCGATAAAAGCCTTCTTAGACAACAACTCGTGTGTTCGTTTCGGGGCAAAGATCGATCCTTTATGGAACCGGCTCTCCCCTCTTTAACTTTGGTGGGGTCTTGTGCCTCAGTAGACTATATGTTCCCCGAGTTATCCCCCAAAGTTCTTCGAAATTCAACCATTATTGGATTGATGAAGGTTAGCTGGTCTTCTTTAATGGGATTCATTTATTCCATGCTTATGAAGACGTTGGTTCGAGCAAATTCTCAGTTGATGTGGGTTTTTTTCTCTGGTTTCTTTTCTTTAGGTGGCCACCTTCCAACCTGTGGTTTGGGGCCTGTGCCATTTTTTTGGGGATCTCCCCGTTCTTGGTCTGTATTTCCGTTTTTTCTTTAGTATTGAAGTTACTTTTTTCAAAAAAAAAAAATCACTTCATCACATGCTTATGCATCCTTAAATTTGGAACTACTTTATTAAACTCAGTTTTAAACCATAGGTATTACATTGTTATTTGTTCAAAGATTAAATTGTTATTTCAATGAAAATATGATGTCAAAACATTTATTTTTAACATATTATGGTTTTGGCTCTCGGCGAAGGAACCTTATTAACTATTGTTGTTAATTATTCTTGAATGATTCAATGCAAAGTGTTTTTTTTAATAAATTATTTAAGTAATAGTTAGATTTTTTTATTGTTGCCTAGTTTCCAATAAAGTCTAAGCTCAATTGACAAATTAGAGCTTAGAACCCTAATTTGTTACTTGAAATCGATGCTATAAAAGCCACAGTCCCTAAAGACATTTGAATCCAAAGTCTATTTATTGGCTTAAATCCAGTTCATGAAAACATTTTGGTATAAAACTCATTGGTAGGTTCAATTCATCTAAAATCCATGAACTCTCTGTTAGGGACAACGAGCAACCACAAACCTCCACATTGAGGTGATATTGTCTACTTTGGGAATCAACTCTCATGCCTTTGTTTTTGGGCATCTCCCAAAATGTCTCATATCAACGGAGATGTTGTCCCCTCCTTATATACTCAAGATCTTCCTTCTAACTTAGCAATGTTGGATACTTTGTTTGCCCAACAATCCTCCCCTCAAATAAAGTACACCGAGTCATAACCGAGCCTCGCCACCACTCCCTTTGTTTTACATCGGGAAACCACCCACAACAAAGTATATTGAGCCATACGAGACTCGCCAACTCTTTTATTCTACACCGGGAGCCTTCCCCCACATTGCTAAGTTAAAAGCTTGGCTCTGATACCACTTGTTAGGGACAACGAGTAACCACAAACCTCCACATCGACATGATATTGTCCACTTTGAGAATCACCCCTAATCCTTTTGTTTTTTAGCATCTCCCAAAATGTCTCATATCAATAGAGGTGTTGTTCCCTCCTTATATACTCAAGATCTTCCTCCTAACTTAGAAATGTGGGATAATTTGTTTGCCCATCACTCTCTAAAATAGAGAGTTCCCTCCTTTAATTGAAGACATACATACCATTAAGAATAGATAGAGTTGAAGTTTCAACTAAAAATCTTACGACAATTTCAAAAAAGCTTTTTTGAAGATTGAAACTACAAAAAGCTACTTGAAGATTGAGCTTTCATAAATTTTGAATATCGAAACAATTGAATTATCACATAGAGTCCGAAGCTATTAAATTATCTAAAGATTGAAGTTGTTAGAGAAATTTGTGTATTTGAGAGAGAATAATTAAATGAACATATGATAGAATTGTAACTACTAAAAGAACATATACTTTTACAGATTGAATTGCTACTTTATTTTACTACGAAATAAAAGGTAAACATGGACGAATAAACTTTATTTTGAATATTTTCTTAAAAATAGATGTCCAAAGTTTGAGAATAAAACAAAGTAAACCACGAAAATTGAGACCCTTTTTTTGTTAATTCAAGAATAATTGAAACAGGTGATTTAAATTCATCTACAATTGGTTGAGCTATTTTATTTCTTTATTGGCACTACTGTAGGTTATTGATGAAATTAGATTTTTTTTTTTTTTTTTTTTTTTTTTAAAAATTCCCAATATGCTGACAAATAAAAACGATTTACAACAACTTTCAACGCTTAATTTACAGCTTACAAAGATTCTTTTACTTTTCAAGATTAAATAGAGATAAGGGCAAAGTGCCATCAGTTGTAAAGTGTTAAAATTGTTTTCAATCTAAGCTAAAACGTTGTTTTTATATTCGTGAGAAATTATGTCAAAATCTAATTAGAAATTCTTTTTTTTTTTTTTGAAACAATAGAAATCCAAATATTTATACCCTATATTTATTGAACTTTATTTCACTTGCTATATTATCTTATGTACTAAAAAAATGCTATGTTATGAATATAAAGTCCTCTCAGATGAATTATGATTCAACCCAACTAAAATTAATTGTTCAAGCTGTTTGTCTTAATTGGACGAAAATAAATATAGTAAAAATAGTACTTTAATCAGTTATCTTAATTCAATAAAAATGCATTACCTAGTATTTTTGTTTTTGAAAGTTATATAATAAATTTACAGAGGTTGAGAATATTTAGATAATTATATGAAATTGTCTTCAATGCCCTTTGTACCTTAATTTATATAATATTTTTATCAACTTAAATATTATATTTTAAAATAAATGTACCTATAAATATTTTAGATAATAAAAAAAATGCACTTTAAATTATTTTTGAAAATAATCAAAATATTATTCAATTTAAAATAAAAAAATTATTTTAAAACAAAATATAAAATATAAAAATAATTAATTATGTAATGGTTAGTTGTTATTGCATGCATAATAATTATATACTAAAAAATAAAATATTATTTAATTTTAAACTACAAACTATAGAAAAAGAAAATTAATAAATAAATAAATAAATATATATATAATCGTGAGGGTAAAAATATCATTTGAAAATATCCTTTTCATGGGCATCCTAAAAAATCATCTTGGAGTAGGCCATCCAAATGACTCTTGAATGAGCATTCTAAGATACCCAACAACTCAAAATGTCCTAAATATTTATCTTTAAAGCAAAATGGACGTGGTAATCCAGATGTCCATTCGATAAGAAATTTGAATTATCACAAAGTGAACGGCTCCTTAAAATTAAGACAAACGTAATAGAATCAAGATTATTTAGTAGAGTGAAAATATTAAATGTGTCCGTAAGATAAGGCGAATATTCATAGATATTTTTAAAAAAAAAAAAACAACAACAAATGTTAGATAAAAAGAGATCCAAAATTCTTATTTTCCAAATCTTGAAGGAGTGTACTTCAAATGGTATAACCAGTTTCATTGCTTGGTTTTCTCTATAAAAGCATCCTAAGTTCTAAGGTACACGTATGGTTGGAGAAGATCATGCATTCTACATCAGATGACATATATATATATATAAGTATTTTCGCAGTAGCTTGCTCTTAACTTCATCCAATTACTCATGGTGGCAACTAAAGTCTACATTAAATAAAACAATTTCCATTCTTCTTGGATGTAACCCAAAAAAAAAAGAAAAAAAGGGAGCCTGTTGTTGACAGAGAAAGCAAAAATGAAGAATATTTTTACTATTTTTTATTATTATTTTTTCTTGAAAGATGGTTGGGAAAGACCGGTACAACTTATTATCATTAAGATCTCTAACAATGATAATAAAGGCTAAGTTCAATCTCTATGGTGGCTACCTACTTAAGAATTAATTTCTTATGGATCTCTTTGGCAGTATGCCCTGTGACAATAGTCGAGGTGCACACAAGTTGGCCCGAACAGTCACGGATATCAAAAAGAAAAAATTAAGGCTAAGGTTTCTTTTTAGTTCAATAATTCAAACCTCTGACATTTTAGTTGAGAGTATAGAGTATATGCCTCGATAGAAGTTGGCATGAAGGGGCAGGTATGATGGGCTGAGAAGGAACTTGTAGGTAGAAAGTTGGACTTACCTAAAGAACAAAATTGATATGGTAAATGTGCAACACCTTGAAATCTAAAAAGCTTCTAGGTTTTTAAGGCAAGTTCACCTACCTCAAGCTGAATAGTAGACCCCTGAAGTTTAAATGCCCAAGACAGAGTGGGAACAAGAAATCCTCATTTGATCCTCCCTCTTCAAGTTCATTGTCTTTGGCTTGTCATGATGCTCTGCAAATTATATTACAAATTGGCTTTCATAGTTTTCTTGATAAAATGTGTGTTGTGCTCATAAAGATGTTCTACTAGAACCCCTTTTATTGGATATACTATACCCTCTCTAAAAACCAAACTCTCTTTCTAAAGTTTCTCTACAAACTCTAGCCGCTCATTTCTTTGTTTCCTCCTCCAATTGCTCAAGATTCTAAAGACATCGACGAGGCATCTTTCTGTCGAACGAAAAGTAGTGTATACTCCATGGAAGCTCCGTAGTATGTCACGATTTATCCTTCTTCTTCTTGTCGAACGTGTAAGCTTCACCATCATTCTCCTCTTGTGTTTCTTCCTCTCTGTTTGAGTTTTCTTTGTTCTTCACTGGTGTATTGTATAAGCTTGTATTATCACCTATATATTTCTCTCTAATTGGCCATTGTATTAAAAAAAAATTCTCTCCCTTATCGTAGTTTGATAGGTTCTTTGTAGCACTTTCAACAGTCAATGAAATTGTTTTGTTTTCCAAAAAGAAAATGGTCTGTTTGAATTAAAAGAAACAAAATACTTCATTGATCAAAACTGAACAGAAACATATAGGGCTTTTTTGGTGATTTTGTACTGCATACAACTTCCAGTTGAAGCACTCTTAACTAGATTTGTTTTTTTTTTTTTTTTTTTTTTTTTTTTTTGTAATTAGAGTACCTCTGTTTTTTAGTCTTTTATAAGAAATCTTTTATTGAACAAATGAAAGAACACAAGAACATACCAAAAACAAGTCCGGAAGATCAACCACAATGATAGGCACCTTAATTCTTATGTTCGATCCGTGGTTCCTTTCTTAGCCCAATAGCTCTTGGCTGAGAGTTTTTTCCCTTCATGAAATTTGTTCCTTATTCCAAGAAACCAAATGAGTATCCATGACCATATAGGAACATATAACTCACTCTTCATACTATTTCGACAATTTTATCCTAGTCTTCATACTTCAATCCTCATTTTTAACCTGTGCATTAGCTATCCACCAGAACTTTACCGCTATCCGCAATGACACTACATGTGCCAACTGTTACCTACGAAAATGGAATTCTTCATCCCCCTATATGAACAATCCCAAAAGTCCAATCATACAACTTTGTAATAAGAGCAGAACTTTAACGGCATCTTATACAACTTGGTAATCAAGAGGTTACAGACTTACAGGTTCAAATCCTCACACCTCCAAATGTTGATGAATAAAAAAAAACCTGCAAGAAGAATGTACGCATCTACTTGTCATTGGTGTTTTTTTAAAGGTTAACCATGCCCATCCCTAAACTAGATACCGGAGACATCAAATGAGTAATGTCACAGGTGAGTTTCAAACTCAAGACCTTAAAAGGCACATACCCTCAAAGCCCAAGTCCTCAACCATTGCACCACTCTTTAGGGTCACTTGTTGTAATAACCCCATTTATTTTGTTGGGCTTTCCATTAAAATAAAGGACATTGAAGTTTAATTAGAGAATTGTGGCAGTTTTGAGCTTTAGAGGAACTTCAGGGATATTATAGTCTTTTGAGGCATAGATATTTAAGCTCTTTTGAAAAATGCAAATCCCTAAGTTTAGCTTACTGTGCACGCCGCACTGTTCATCATCTTGTTCCCGCTGCCTAGTCCGAGCGAAAGCCATCGTTGCGCTGCTCTTGTGTTCATCGTCTCCAACTGGTACAGCTCGTCGGAAGCCGCCGGCGTGGGTCTCGCGTGAGTCGCCACCGTGGGAGCTGGTCGCTGTCGGGTTGAGTGGAGTCGTCACACACGTGAGGGTTGTCGTTCTTCGTGGTTGAGCTAGGGAGTTCGTCGCTAGGTTTGTGGTTTGAGCAAGCTCGCAGTCGCCGGGGTGAGCACGAGTTCCGCCGCCGCAAGTTCGTCGAAGAACAGCAGGTGTCGCACGCGTGGGGTTCGTTTGCCGTCGATTCTTGGTGTCGTCGTCGTAGCTGGGGTGCATTACAGTCGCCGCCGCAAGCTTGTTCAGCCGCAGTGAGTGCCATGCTGTGCCGTGCCGTCGTCGGGTTCCCTGGAGGTAAGGTAAGAGGATTCTTGTGTTTTGTATTTTAGGTCTTCCTCAAATGAAGAAGAAGATGAGTGTTTGGTATTGAGGTTATTGCTTATTTCAAATGAGAATAGGTTGCGTTTGGATTTGAGTTTAAAGTCATTTAATTGAGGATTAAGGGTTGTTTGTTTGTGGAGTTATGTTGTTCAAGTTGATGTTAAGCATGTTTGGTTGCTGGTGTGATGTTATCTAAATTGTGGATTAACCATGTTTGGTTCCAAGTTTAATGCTCATTTAAATAATGGATTAAGCTTGTTTGGCTGCTGGTTCATGGTTATTCAAGTTATGGATAGGTAGTGTTTGTTTATAAGTTCAAGTTATTTAATTCATGGATAAGTGGTGTTTGCTTATTGGGTTATGGGTATTTAATTAATGGTTTTGACTTGTTTGGCTTAGAGACTTAAAGTTAATTGAAATGTGGATTGAGTTTGTTTGGCTAGTGGAATAAAATCATTCAAGTTTTGGATTAAAGGGTGTTTGGCTTGGATAAAATGATGAGTTTTGGCTCATTGACTTTTATTGACCAGATTTGACCCGTACCATTTTCTGTTTTCCGAGCAGAGTTCGTGAGGCACGTGTAGCCGCCAGGTGTCTTCGAGACACGTTTTTTGAGGTTCTTCTCGGTTTGATAAATTTGATATTCTTGATCTGATTTTGATGGTCTAAGGTGCTAGTTTTGACCGATTTGTTCGTTTCAGGGCTCAGAGTTGTGTATGGCTAGTTGGAGCTTCTAGTGGATTCATGGAGAGTTGTTAGTGGATTGGCCAAGGTAAGGGACCCGTTACCCCCTTCTCGAGGCCCGTGGCTATTACATGTGTTGGATTGACTGTATTCACTCATCTGTTTGATGTGGCATAATCTGTGTTGTTTGTGCTTGTATTGATTATACTGAGAGCATGCACTATATGAGTGATATCATGTTAGGGCAAGCATGCAGATTATGTTCATTATATGGATATGCATGAACTACTGTAAGTTGATTGATAGAGTCGGTCTTGCATGACAGTCCTTATGTCCCATTGGGGGCTTGCATGACGTTTGATGCACGGCTTGGTGCTTCGTTTGGACGCAAACGAGACACGGAGACCGGATAGAGGATACTAGTAAGCGGATGTGCATGGTTTGTGGCCGGCACATTCTCGATGGGGGATTTGTGGTCCCTCGCCGTCGGGTTCCCGTGGATGGTTGGCCCACCAGGCTCACGACCCTGTCGACATTTTACTAGTAACCTAGGGTGCTCTCCAGGTATATGGTTGGGTTTGTGGCCCTTTGGTGAGCGTGATGGATCCACCCTCACCGTGAGTATGAGACCTGTGGGATTTGTGGTCCCTTAGCTACTAGGCTTCTCTACTCGCAGGATCCCTCGGCCTGGAGCAGGTATCCCAGATTGCCTTAGAGATTTGTGGTCTCTATTGGCCTTTAGGTCTTTTGTTTGTGGCCTCAGACCGCTCTGCGTGGCGTGGATCTTGGACATGGTTCCTAACCCTTTTCGCCCAGGAGCTCGAGTTTTGTGGACCCCTTGATTATGTTGCTATCTTGCATGTCCGTGATGCTTTTGACCTGATGCATGTCTTTACCCCGAGGAGGTGGGAATCCTTCATCGAGTTGCAAAACTCACCCTTTCCACTGTGGAATACCACAGGTACTACGAGATTGTATCGAGATGGGTGATCGGACGAGCTGAAGATGACCATGGGAGTCGCTGCATTATTCTGTTTAGAGTCTTCTAAATTCCCTCTTTTTGCATGAACTATTTAAGAGCGTGACAAATGGAACATGTTTTATCGAGTTTTTATGTTTTGACTTTAGGGTACCCTAAGACTGTTTTAATGAATTTATACTCTTATGACCTTGTTCTCCCGAGTTGTTTTAAAGGAGTTTTGTTTTAAATTTACATGCCCGAGATTGCGAATACTATTTTCATTCATTTTGAGTTAAGGACTTAGGTTTAGACCCTAGTTTGGGTCGGATCCTTACACTTGTCACTGGAATATTGAATACAGTTCTACTTTAGATGATTTCATCCATCCATTATGGTGCCCCCTTTATTCTCCAAAACTTATGTGGACGCCCCTTCAAAGTCAAGAGTCAAGACCAAGCTTTTGTATTTCTTGGCTATCCACTCAAAGATTTGACTGGGTAGGATGTAGGAATAGAAAAAGGTCAGAAGAAAGAGATTCTTGGCACCAGTTTCCTGGCTATAAAAAACAAAGGAAAGAGATTCTTAAGAAAACCTGGGGTCATTAGCTTTACTGTCTCCTGATGAGGGCACTTTCTAAAATTATTTCCTAGTTTTCTTTTTCGATCTTGTGATCTCCCTCCCTACTGTTAAGTTGAATCATTTTGCTTCCACCTTCTTTGGCAGTTGTTCAAGATGGAAGAACAAGTCACTTTAGAGTTTAGATTATGCAATCTATGAATCTGAATCCTATTGGAAGAACAAGTCACTTTAGAGTTTAGATTCAATTTTCGATAGTATGAGATTTCATCTCAAAATCAATTGGTAGTGAGAGGACTCAAAAGAGTCCACATATCTTATAAATGCTATGAGGTATTCTCATTTTCCAATGTAAGATCCTCGATATGACACTTCAAGATGGTGCCACTTTGGACTAACTAATCTTGGATTAGATTGGATCACAATTTCATTTTTAAAGGACCGAATACTTGTTTGTGTTTAATGAGTTATGATACCATATTCGATAGTATGGATTCATCTCAAAACTAATTGATTATGAAAAGAGTAGGCCACATATCTTATAAATGTTAGAGGTCTCCTTAATCAAACTCCTAAAACTAAAACTCAGAGAGAAACATAGTTTTGATTTTGGAAACAAAAGAAACCCAGACAAATAACCAGAAATAATGAAGAACAACATCAATCGAACACAGAATCCATTTCAACGACCAGCATACTCTCTCAATCAAAGAAACCATACGATAATTAGAGAATAAACAAAGCTTAAACAAGTAGGCAACTTCTTATTTCATTTAGCAAATCAGAGTTGATAACAATCCGCCATAGAAGAACCTTATTCGACCAAGCACAGCAAATTTACAGCCATCATAACTATCCCATCTTCAGATAATGAGCATAAGTTTTCGAATAGTGATTTAATTTCTGAGTTACAGACTCAGAGTAGCACAAAACCAACAACACACAGCGAAACACACATAAAGTTATCCCACACAATCGAATCATAAGACGTTTAAGAAACAACACGGCCAACAATAGGGTACTTAGCTTCGAATTTCTTCTCCCAGTCGTCGAGAACGCCGATCTCCTTCTCGGAGAGGCCTTGGAGCGAGGCGGTGATGTCTTCGTCGTTCTTGGACATCTTGGCCAGAGCTCTACTGGCGTCCTTGCCGGCGAACATGGCGTAGGCGCCGCCGGGGCCGTAGAACGAAACCCCTGTGGTGACGTCGAAGATCCGGCCCTTCAAAGCAACATAGATGGGCTTTGATGGGTCGCCGCCATTGTAGGCGATCAGTTGTTGAGGCGTAAGCTCCATTAGCTTTCAGAGGAGTTGATCGGAAGAGCAAATTTCTCTCCAAATGCAGAAATCAGCCTGTGTTATCTTCAACTTGGGAAAAAGAGGTAGAAATAGGTTGATTGAGATTTTTTTTTCTAACTTAAATTTTATGTGTTTAGAGTAATCAAATTCAACTCAATTCTTGATTTTTTTTTTTTTTTTTTTTTTTGAATTGAATTGGATAATCTAGTAAATTAAGTTAATTAATTATAAATTTGGATTAACTCAATCGATTCAAACTAAACTAATCCGACCGTGAAAAAAACACAAAAATGGACTAACAAGGACCTCGTTTGATAACCATTTTGTTTTTAGTTTTTTGTTTTTGAAATTTAAGTCTACAACAACTATGTTTACGGGGCGGGGAAGGGAATGACTTTACCACCCCCATCCCCGCTACTCATTTCAATCCTCATCCCCGCGAAATTCACCATAAAATTTTGGGGTAACGGGGCGGGGATTCACTGGGATCGGGTAATGCGAAAATCACTGGGATCGGGTTCCCCACGGAAATTATTCCTCATTTTAACTCTTTATCTTTTCTTTTTTTATTCTTAACTTTTTTTCAAAGTTTTTCGACTTTTAATTCAATTCACTAAATCTTAGATAATTTTTTCAATATTAAAACAAATGTTTATTGATTTTAAATTAAATAATTAATTAAAGAAAATATTAATCTAAATAAGTATTTTTACTACTTTATATATATAAATATATTTAAAATATTTATATAAAAAATATGAAAGGGGCGGAAAACGGGGATGAAGAATACATTCCCCGTCCCAATCCTCATTTAGCTCACGGGAAATTTTTCATCTCCACTCACTACCCTAGTTACCGCATATTCGGGAATTCACCGTCCCTATAGGGGCAGGTTCGCACAGGCCCCGGCCCCGTGGGGAAAAAGAACATCTCTAAACAACTCTCCTACCATAGCTTTTTTCTTATTTGAATATCTATATCTTATCTATATTTTAATAAATAAACCCAAAATTTGTAAACAAAAAAAGTAGCTTCCAAAGCTTGTTTTTGTTTATGAAATTTGGTCCGTCACCTACTTTCTTAAGGAAAAATGGACTTTGGGTATAAATAGGCTCAAATTTCATAAACAAAAAACAAAAAAGTAAATGGTTAGCAAACATGTCCTAAACAATCTTTTTTTTAAAATATAATATTGGATTATATGATTTGATATTTTAGAAAATTGAAATGTAGTGGTTAAATCGAAATAAAAATCAATATAATAACTAAATTGAACCTATAAAGAAAAACTAAAATATATTGATACTGAGATTTGATGGAAGAAACAGTTTAGATGTGAAATATAAATTAAAAAAAACACTATTAGAATGTTGTTTTTGAATAGTAAAAAAAAAGAAAATCAAATTAAAAAGGAGACAAAAATCGAACCAAATGAAAACGAAATCGGCCATTTTATCTTTTATCTAGCATCAATTCGTACCAAATTGTTGAAAATCTGATGATAACAATTTAGTTGTCGGTTTGGTATAACCTCGAAAAAACTTAAATTGAAATTGTTCATAATTCAATCTAATTCTTAAAAAATTTCATGAATTTAAATATAATTCAACTAATGATATGATTTTGAAACGGGTAACAAAGTGAATATCACACGACAACGACAACCATAACAACGACTTGACGAAAGCCCAAGGCTACCTTAGAGGTGACCACTTCAATGACAACCACTCAAGATACAAATAACTTCATTAAGAAGTGGTTAAGAAAGTTATTTGAGGAATATTTTGTCCAAATGATAACTCCACTTTTCAAATATGACATTCATTAGTTTTGTTTTAAGTAATGTTTCATATTTAAGCATACAAATAAGAAGTATTACTCCAATAAACATACCCATAATATTTTCTAATTTTTCCAAGTGAAAGCACATAATCTTTTCCTCCTAGATAATAGTCAACTAATCATATTAATTAAAGCACATAAAAATAAACATAGTTAAATTGATATAATAAATGTGTTCACAACCATATATCTTTATTATAATAAAAAAAAAAAGGGTCTTGGATAAGGTTTCTGTCCATCCATAAAAGATTCCGACGCTGAGAGGGATGTTTGAAAGGGAGGGATCGAAATGAAAACCCTTTTCATTTTTCATGAGAATGATGCGTCGCAAACGATTATTTTAATATTAAAAAAATTTGCAAGGACTATGAATAGAAATGTTTTGAGTTCTTATTTTTTAAAAAATTAAAATTGAAAACGGAAGTTTGTAATTGTAAAGTTAAAGAGATAATTATTTTGTTTTTTTTTTTTTGTTTATGAAATTTAAGCCTATTTCTATTAAAAAAAATTAGTATGTGTTTCATCTTTTTTACAATGTATCCATCTTTTTTTAAGAAAGTAGAGAATACTAACCAAACTACAAAAACATAGACAAGTTTTTTTAAGCTAATATATTAAATTTTAATAAACAAATCATTAATTTTAATATAGACAAGTTTATTAATGATTAGTTACAAGTATGAAAAATGTATAATAAAATAGTTGTTGTAAACTTAAATTTCATAAACAAAAAATGAAAAACAAAATGGTTATCAAACGTGACCTAATATATTAGGTTAAAATACAAATTTATAGTAGTTAGCTATAGATGGGCAAAATTCAGTAGTCAGTTTCTAAAGATTTTTGTATGAAATCATTCATTTTCAACTTTTTTTTACTCGGCTACTTAATCAATATTGTCACCATAATTAACTGTCAAATACTTAAACTATTGAGATTAGTTTTTAGGCTTTATTAATTATAAAAATTAAATTCTAATTTTTAAAAGCATACTACTGAATTTGAAGATTTTTTTTTTTACAAATTATAGAGACTATGCAATCTAACCTTAAAAAATACCCTAAAAAATACCTCAACTTTATCAAAAGTTTCAAAATACCTGTTTACCTTTTATAAATATTTGATGGAAAGTTGCGGTGACATAAACTCTGAACAAATTTTACTTCAAATGTAATTTTGTAACATTTGTGGAAAATCAATGGTAATATTATCCTTCATAATTAGACTGACTTCAAATATTATTCTACAGTCCTTTTCCTACCATATTTTGTAGAAAACTATTACTAAAAATTGACAGCATTGATGGCTGAGAAGATTAAATGAATGAAGTATTTTTTTAATGGATTAAATAAATGAAAACGAAGAAGCTAAGGTCAAAACTCGTAATATCTTGATCATCAACAACAGACTCTTATGCCAATAAATATATTGATCTTATTGACGCATGAGCTACCATTTTACATCTGCACAAACCATTCGTCAAGAATAGATAGATAAACTTCAACTTGGACATTAGATCTGAAGAATGGGTGTGATCAAAATCCTTCTTAAGAAATGCTCAACCTAGCTAATATCTACCCTTGTTTAGGGTTTTTATGATTTAGGGCTAAGAAATTGCAACAAAATCAACACTCATGATATGAATTCATTCAGGAGGCACAAGAATTCTCAAGTAGAGAAGGCTCCCATCAAAGCTTAAAGCTTGGTTGCCTCAGCAGGAATATTGTGGTACAAAACTTCTCTGTCTAACAAGCTCATGGAGATCATGAACAATCTTAAACACAGCATCTGGTCTAGCAAGCCTCAATGCATTCTGTGACATGGCCATCAGCTCATCCGCTTTCGGCCCGAACCAATTTGATACAATGTTGGCTATCTCTTTAGGAGATTTCGAAAACTTCCCGCATCCGTTTTCAACGACATACGGTACATTCCCAGCTTCCTGAAAGCAGAAACCAGTAATTTAATAAACAAATGTGACTGATGGGGAAAGTAATTAGAACTCAGACAACGGTTATGTTTATCTTAGACAGTTACATCTATGATGTGTAGTGATGACTGATATGATATGTGAACGAAAAGACCGAATCACAATTTGTTAGTTTACAGTTGTGGAATACTAATACATGTGTTTCCTATAGATTTGGAGGTCTGATATGTCAATTACGAGCTATGGGAGCGTTTCTTTTCTTTTATGATAACCACGAGGTCGAAAGAAATTATTGTATTGATATTTTTGCTACATGAAAAAGATTTGGATTCCATAACAAAAAACAGTCGAGCTATTCAGATCTCTCCAATTCATAGGTTATCAGATAAGTTGACTAAATCATAGGAACATTTACTAAATCAATCAGAAATTAACCTGTCCGGCAATATAGGCATTCAAAATTATAGGGAGACCTCTTATCATGGCTTCAGCAATCGTACCCGGACCTGCCTGCAGAAGTAAACTTGTTGGTTAGGGACGTTCGTCGTTAAAATCTAACCATAGTAGCCATTCAGAAATTACCTTAGTTATAATGCAATCACAAGCTCCCATGCATACCTCCATTTTTGTGACAAACCCCTTCACCTACAACAACAGTAAAGAAAATTGTCTGTTCATTTGAATCGTCTTAGGAATGAGTGTTCCTCCAGTAGTCCAGGCATCCAATCTATCCTAGAAACTAGCTACATTGAAAGCTAATCTACACCAAGAGAAAAAAATAGTAATAATAAATCATGCAAGATGTAGCTGACTTTGATCAATCAAAGCCTCGACTCTAATATGCCCGAAGTAGAGTGGTCGAAGCATGAAGGCATTAGAGCACCCATTTTCTTGCTCATCAGCACTTCACTAATAACATAGAAAGAGGCAAGTTAAAACCAGTTCCTAAAAAGTTTAATTTTGCATTTCAAGATTTTTCCTATTTAAGAGCTTGCTGTATAAGATCCCTATTTAGGGCCTTATTATTTAAAAAAAGAGCTAATCATAAGAAAGTAGAACAATATATGTGATTTTGACAAACTAATGCATGAGTTGAGATTCCCAGGTCCCACAAACTCTTTGAAAAAGTAAAGTTAAAAATGGCTCACAGTCAAAAGTGGGTTAAACTCACAGTAGAATTTAAGTAAATATTAGGATTCCTCAGTGAAGAATCTCGTGTTCATTATTTCATATTTAATTAAGAATATGCTAGAAAATGGAAATCTATCTTCCGTGAAGATACAACTCAAGACTATGCTATTTCAAATCAACAAAATCTATTTAGGTCTAGAAAAACAATATGAGAATCCAAACTTATGAAAACTTGATAAATTGTGATCTGGGCTGAAATGAGGATTACAGCAGTTCATTACCTGAACAGGAACCTTCCAATCAATTGAAAGCAACCTGCCAGCTAGTTTTTTGTTGTTGCCACAAATCACAAGAACTTGGCCTATTGGCTCTCCGTGATTTTCATCGAACAACGCATTGCTCAGTGCCTTAGCTGTAGCCTCAATGGGACCCATACCTTCCCCTCCTCCCATGAGCAACACGGCAGGAAGATTTTCATCCATGCCTAATTCTTTCCTCAACTCAATCTGTGATCATCAAAGAAGAAGCATGCTTTAATTCAAAAAATTAGACAAGACTTTTTATTCAACGAAGCTACAGAGAATATAAAAAAGAGGCTCATTTTACTGCAAAATTCAGAGTAAATAAGGAAAGGGTTCCATCCCACCTGTGGTTGCAAGAAATATACAAGGTTTAAGTTATGCTTGCCTTGAGGATCTAAAGAGTTGAGCATTTAATGTACAGTAAGGAAATCGAGGAATATGAATAGCAGATCATAAACAATTCACAAAGTCCTAAAATAGATGGACTTGGATTCTTTAGAAAAACAAATAACATGATAAATGACAAGTGATGCAGAGTGGTATCGAAGGCAAACACAGAATCTTAGATCAATAGTCTACCTTCGGGCGAATAGGCTTAACAAAGGAAGGTCGTACGGGAAGGCCATAAACCTTTAGTTTGGAAGGCTGGAGTCCAGCTTTCAAAGCTCTCTTTGCTACCTCCGTAGATGGGCAGTAGCATCTTGTTACAAGCTTATGAAACCTAAACAAAAGAGCACAGATAATAAAAACTTTGCCATGAATAAGGGTCAATAGAAATACCAAAAAGAATGACTAACCATGTAGGGTGGCAGGTGCTCAAATCCGTGATAACTGTGGTGAAAACTATTTTATTCAAGAGGCCCTTCGACCTCAAAATGCGAAGGGGAACATGCTGCATCAGAGGATGTACACTGATGATAATATCTGGCCGATATTTCATCAATCCTTTCGCTACCTCTCTGGGAGATGATGTTGAAAATTAGATAAATCTCATGAGATAAAACTCATAAGAACCAAAACGCAAATAACCAGCCTATTTTTAGAAGCTACTATCGGTGGTAGAGGCCGAAAAACTCACCGAGCTATGAATGTTGAAGTAGCAGCAAAATTTGACTGGTGAATCACTTTTGGAGCAGTCACATAGTAAGTCATCTTCCACAATGTGCCATGTTTCACCAAGAAGTTATAGCTTCTTGGTAATTGATTGAACGGCCAAGGAGTATGCTCCGTCCATAAATCAGTTACAAACACCTACAATCGTTCACATTCAATGTAGGTAATGTAAAAATATATTATGCTTAATTAAACCTCCAATGAATCTTTTTTTTATATCCACTATTGTCTAAGCCTGCCTATGCACAGGTTGACTATTGTCACGGTACATATTGAATACTAGAAATAGAAACACATAGCAAATTAATTTTCAGGTAGGTGGTAACCATAAACCCACCACCTCTCATTTATTTAAAACTCTCTTGACCACTAGGCTAGTCCATGACGGTTAACCTCCTATAAATCATTGAGAAACTGAATATCACAAAAATGAGATTCTAAACTAGCACATACGAACATTCAATTGATTTACTGAAAATTCAACACACACAATGAAAAATAAACAATTTTAACCACAAACCTCATAATCGTTCCCAAATTCTTCATTAAAAGCAGCCTTGATTGCCTCAGCAGAAGCCCGATGACCCCCACCGGTGTCGCTCATCAAAATAAGAACTCGTTTGGGGTTCTCCGCCTTGACTCCATTCAATGGCAGCGCCCCATCCTGCGATACGCCGAACCCATCATCCCTAACCCCATTGGCTTCCTCCGAAACGCCACCTAACGAAGCAAACCCAAGTGGGGGTTTGTCACAATGGAACCGTATAACACTATTGAACTCATTCAAAAACCTTCTTATACTCGAGCCACCCCTCGAGCTCAAACTCAACAAAACACCACCCGACCTGGGCTGCCTTTTGGCACACTGAAGATCCCCAAACGGGTTCAAATACACAGAGTTTTGCAAGTTTGACAGTGACCCAGAAGACCCATCAGCACTCAAGTTCAAAAGCTTAAACCCCAATTGAGAGACAAAATCGAAAACAGAACCGTTTTCCTGAACTAGGGTCGATGGATTACGCATATTTCATGGAGATCGACGAAATGGGTGTTGTGTAAAAGCAAAAAATGGAGCGATTACGCACGGGGGAAGTCGAAAGAGGGCTGTTGGAAGTTCTTGGAGAGGGACGTTGTGGGAGTGATTGAGAGCCACAGAGAGAAGATGAAGCGAAAAGTGGCGATTGTGGATGAGTACTTATATTCCTCTTGTGGGCGTCAAAATGGCGCCTAGTTTTCACAGCTTGCAAGTTCGCGATTGAAAAGTATATTCCATTGCAAATGGAAATTGATACCTAAACACTGCTGGATAGGACCTGCTTTGTATTGGGTTTACATTCGTCATTTCCTTGTCCACCGGCCATTCTAATTCATTTGTTGTGAATTTAGATTAATTTGACTGCCGGGTCAAATGGGTATATGGAGAAATCAAGAACACGCCTAAAAATTTCTTAAATTTTATTGGGTTTTGAAAGAGAATTAGAACATTAATCTAAATTCATAAAAAAACTGATTTTTTTTTTTGAATAACTATTTTTTGATACTATATTTTAATTATAACACCTTTTTTTTTTGTTAAGTATTATATGCATAGCAGATTTGAGTAGGTTTTATATTTTTTTCAATTTTATCCTTCTCACATCAAACACTGATCGGATAGAAAACTATTGAAGATCAAACACTGATCGAATAGAAAACTATTGAAGATTATTGATGAAGTCTAAACTTTTGATCATTTATAGGAATTGCTCCATTTTTCTGTTTTATTTGTTAATTATTTTTTAAAAAAATGTCATTAATAGTATTTTTATTTTTATTTTTATAAAATATAAAAAAAAATTGAGAAAATACTCTTTTTTTTCATTACAAATTTAATATTGGTATCTAATTTTTTTTATTTGAACAATGTTTAGGAGTTCAAAATTTGAACTCGTGACATTTTAGTTACTGAGGTATAGAAATTGGCACCGAAGTTCTACCCCTTTGTCAATATTAATAACAAATACAAATTTTGGGATCAAACATGTTGGTGTTAAATTGATTTACAACCAAGTAATAAAAATTTGACGATAAAAATAGCTGAATATATGGTTAAAAATTTTGAGTTCAAATCCACTGCCTCAATTATTTTTCTTGTTTTTTAACTTTTAAAACCATATATTCCATAAACATTTAAAACTACTATTGGAATACAGAATCGCCGTGACAATTACCCACAATTGTCACCAGAAAACCTGTTTTATAATTTAGCAAGAAAAAAATATCATTCAGTTCAAAGTTCTTAGTCCATTGTTCCAATTCCCACGTTTATCTCCTTAGGAATTTCAAAGGGATTTCGTGTCAAACTGATTCATAATGCTCATTGACGACGTGCGATTTTCATTGCAAAAACCATGTTTCACCTAAATTAGTAAAATTCTAATTATATTGCAACACTAATGTATATTCAATGATTAATAATAAATTTGAATCTATCATCTTAAATTGTTGAAAAAAAATATATAAACAGGAAACACAAGAGATATTAGAAAATCGATAATACGTGAGCTATTCATCTTATTGCTAATTATTTTTAAAATGGAACTACATGGTTAATTAAAATATAATACAGTTCAAACCTAGATAAAAGAAAATAGCAAACTCAAAAAGATACATCATTTGATAGGACATATTAAAAATCCTACCTTATAAAATGTATATATAAGACTTTCAACCAATTCGAGGATAATTTCCATTATATGTATAAGAACAACTTCTAAGCTTAATTGAAAATATAGATATAAAAAATTCACATGTCAAAGTATCAAATGTGTCGAAGACTCTTCACCTTTCTAATGTGGGATAATTTCCACATGTGAGCATGGTCAGTATCTCCAACAGATGAAATTCATAAGATGTTTCATCAACGAAAATTGAATTCAACGAGCATGGTGTGATAATCTTGTCACGAGATTTGTATTTTTTTTTTTAATTTAACAACAAAATTTAAAAAATTATAAAAATAAATTTAATTCAATGGTAATTGATATGTATCATCAACACAACAAAATGAAATATTCTCACCCTTTTCAAATATTAGTGATGGACAAAAAAAAAATCAATATATTAAATAAATTTGTAATTTATTAATATAATTTGAATACACTATCGTACTCAAAAAAAAAAAAATACACTATCGACTTTTATTCTAAGTTCTTTATTTCATCCCATTAAATCCCAACCTTAATTAAATGTTGCAACGTTTACAAATTGTAGCTCTAATGTTGTTTTATACGAAACTTTATCGATAGTTATATCGTATATATGAAATATTATGCGATAAAGATGATAATTCTACCAAAATCTCTACATTAATATAATATTATCCACTTTGAACCTAAATTTTCATGACTTTGTTTTTTTAGCATGTCCCAAAAATGCTTCATATCAATAAAAATAGTTGTTATCATTTATATACTCATGATCTTTCCTTCATCTAATTAACCAATGTAAGATACTTTGTTTGCATCCCAATATTATAAAGTATTAATGCAATTTGTAGTATTTTTTAAAACAATTTAAATATTATATATGTATAGACAAATGGAAGACATAAATTACAATTCTTTATAATGTTTATGGTTTTTTTTTTTTGAGAAATTATAATGTTTAAGGTTAATAATGTTATATGTTTTTCTTTTTTAAAAAAAATTAGTGTAATATGAATCTAAATCTGAGGTACACGTGATTTCCCTTTGCAAAAAAATGAAAAATAAAAAGTAATGAGAAATAAGAAAATGTATAGCCCATGTGGTCCTATGAATATATGATAATTGTGAAAGCCAAGCCACGGTTAGCTAATTGAAAACGAAATATCACCGTCCAAATATCGAGTGCTCATTCATTAACGTTATTATTAAAACAATATGATATGTGCCTAAAGTAGTGTTCAATTGTTAATTAAATCAAATATATTCATATTATAAAGAAATCAAAGTTGACAAAGACGAAGAAACAAATTAAAAGAAGATAAAAGTTATAGTTGTTGAGAAAAAATTCCTACATCTATTTTTGAATTGGAGAGTAAAATTCAAAAATTGCTTCTCGAAATATAAAAGGGGTAGTGTCCCTAAGGAGTGGTGCAGTGGTTGAAGACTTGGACATTGAGAATATGCTCTCCTCAAGTTCCCGAGTTCGAGTCTTCTATATATATATATATATATAGATATATAGAGGAATATATAAAACTATACAACTTGCAAAAAAATCTTAAATTTATTAAAAAATAAAGTTCTAAACTTTTATTATTGTTATAATTATTTAACCATATGTTATAATTAAAGGTTTATGATTGAACCAACAAAAAAAAAAGCGTTATATTCATCCACCATCTGCTTTACTTTTTTTTTTTAGTATATAGTGGGAGAAGGGGGATCAGCAAACCCTACATAGAGAGATTCGTGACGGTGGAGTTGAAATGGATTAACACTAGACAAGATAACCAACTGCGTCACTGACCCTCGGTAATATAACGTTTTTTTTATAACAAAATGGATGATGAAATCTAAAGGGTAAGAGCAATTTTTATATACAATAGACATTAATAATGTAACAAATATAATAATCAAAAGGCAAAGAACATTTCTACATTCTAAATGTCCGAATGGTCGGTCCTCCTTAATGGCTATAGATTGTTGCAGAAATTGCTACAAAGACTATTTGAAAAACACGTTCTTTTGTCTCTTTTTTAATGTTTTCATGTGTATGGACTCAGCACACTTTATTAACCAGTAAATTAATTTCAACTTTCAACTAATTCCAAGGAATTGAATATCAATTTGTACCAAATTTATAGAAATGTCCATGTCCACGTTGATAAACAAGTTTAATGCTACCAAAATGATTAGTGGTCTAGTAATTTCATTATTTAGTTGAAATTCAATTCATCATAACGTCACAGTTCAATCTTAAAAATTGGTAGTTGATTATTATATTATAGAATTTGTTAATCTTCTTCCAATTTGTATTAAAATAATAATAATAATAAAATAAGTTTGGTAACACTTTTATGCATTTATTTACAATTTATTTCACGTGGCCGAATATATGATAGTAAAATTTATTAGAAAGAAAAAATAAAGGTAAGCAATTTGAGGAGGAGTAGGAAGGGATAAGCTTAGATCCATCCTATTTCAACAATTAAATCGCGATTATTTTTAAAGATTACAACAATTAATCTGTACGAGTTGAATTTTCAAAAAAATAAAATAAAAATCTGGACGAGTTGCGAATATAGTTTTGTATATTATTTTCTTTTTTGAATACTCGATCACCAAGATAATTATAAATTTTATAATTAAATTTACGTCCTTTGAAAACTTTGTATATTATTTATGGATATAACAAAAGAATGTTCATGGGTATGGCCAATATAAATGAAAGTTGATCTTCAAAATGACACCCAGTCGTCCGGTTGGTTGATTCATTTTTTTTTTTCCAGTTTTAATTAAAAACCATATTTATCATATGATTTTTTAAATAAAATTTTAAGAATAAAATTTAAATTATGAATATCTTTAACAATTTTTAGATACCCATTTAAATTTTAAACTAATTTTGTAATAATTTAACAATAAATCTAATTAATTATATAAAAAATATTAATATTTTATAAAGTCGAACCGATCGACATAACTAATAAATTTTTTGTTATAATTTTTTTAACCAACATCAATCGAATCGTTTTTTTAGAGAAATGGATTAACATTTAACACCCCTAGTATAAGATTAGTATTAGTTGATGCTAATGGATATTAGGATTGGCTGGATTTGTCATAGGGAGTCTTGCTCCAAGAAGTTGGTATTTTTATGAACTCTCTTTAATGTCAAAATTTTCTATTCCTCTCAAATAACATAGAACTTAATTTCCATAATCAAATTCGTGATCGTAGCGTTGAACTGATTACCACCGAACAATAAAATGATTAGGCTATTAATCCTTTCGATAATATAATATCAAATCTATCCTATGAACCAATTTTAAAGTCTAGAAATTAAAAGGGAATTTGTACTATATAGCAACTTTTTTACCACAATTTATAATTAGAACAACTTTTTAAAAATAATTCGTTTATAGCAAATTCTATCTTTTTTTTATAAAAAAAATCCCGATATACTTTTTTTTATCAAATACTTTGATAGAATCTATCATTCTCTAGATGGAAGTTTATCAATTTTATCAGTAATTGTTCTATCGGCCTCTATCGATATAATCTATCAATATGAAAGTCTATAAATTTACATTTTATGCTATGTGTGCAAATATTTTCATTATTGTGTTATTCATGTAATATTTTAACTATGCAATATACATGCAAAAGCCCTAAATTAAAATATATTAGTGATTAAGGATGAAAATATTAACAGTTATAGATGTAAATATTTTAAAATTTATGATTATAAAGGTAGATATTATGTAAAATTTGCCATGAGGAAAAAAAAAGGATGAATGGGCTGATTTTAGATTTTAACACGGCCCAAAATGGTACATGATGGAAAGTCCAGTATTGAAGAGCATTGGATCGAGTCATGGCGGTAATGCCTCTCTGTTCTTCATCTCTTACAATTTGGCGATTGGGAGGGAGCAATGGCGAGCGACGAAGAGAGAGTTCTGGAGCACCAGCTCGAGCTTCAATTGCACGAGCAGAAAGATTCTCTCGCCGCCTTACAGGATGCCCTAGCCGCCGACGCCTCCAATCCCGACCTTCTTGCGGTACATTTCTTGTTCTTCCATTAATCCAACGAATCACAACCAGCTTTTGCTTCTTCTTGAATTCATTACCTGATTTTGACGTCAAGGTTCACGAGGAGCTTCTCCAAGCAATCAAAGATGCTGAGGAAGGGCTTCTCCTTCTCAAGCGTGCTAGGTTATTGCGAGAAGCGGATTCCGTGTTGCGTGGTTTTGATCGTAACGCGGCGGAGGATGTTCAGGTGGAGTCTCTTCATCCTCCGGATATCGACCCCGAGCCTGAGCCTGAGCCTGAGCCTTTAGAGGATGAGAGCTTCGTCGTCGGATCGAAATGTAGATTTCGGCACACTGATGGACGTTGGTATGATGGTGAAATTGTTGGATTGGGTGGTTCTGATTCTGCCAAAATTTCTTTCCTCACTCCTACGACTGATAATATGTTGGTAAGCAGTTGAGAACCCTGTATTTCGGCTTTAGCGAAACTCACATTTCTTTCTTTTGAAGTTTGTTTGTGTATATTATATTGATCATTATTTAGACTTGAATTGAGCTTTGTGTATTTATATGGTTGAGGACTTCTTGTTGGTGAGGAAATCCAACTCTTTATGCCTATAATATTGCATAGGATCAGTTTGCAGAGTACTTTCTAGATTAGTTGAACTAGTGTTAGTAATTACTTGGGTTTTGATTCACCTAAGCTATTGAGCAATCACTATGGTTCTTCTCACATCATGATACAATTTTATTTTTTGGTATTATCGAGTGTTCGAGACCTACAACATATATTTTTTTTTCTCACATCACGATACTAATGTTATATAACAACACCAAAGTGCAGATATGCAAGTTCTTCTTACAGCAAAGGTGTCGCTTTGGCACTAACTGTCGCTTATCACATGGTACGTCTTATTCTTTCATTTCGACCATGTAGATCCGACAACTCTTTAAGTAAAGCCCTCCTCTTTGTTTCAGTTGTTGTTCCAACCAACGATACGTATCTTAAGATGCTAGGATGGTGTATTAACTCTATTTAACAAAGGACTTGCAAAAGTCCCCAAAAGGTGGTGTGGTAGTTGAAGACTTGGGGGTTTCGAAGGTTTGCTCTCTTCAAGATTCCAAGTTCAAGATTTACTTGTGACATTAATTTGTAGACACCTCTTGTGTCTCCATTCCTTCGATGTCTTCCAGTGCTTGGCTTGTGGATGGGTGTAGTTAACCTCGGGTATAGTGGAGTGGAACTCCGATTTCCGGATTTCAAAAAAATAAGAAACAAAAAAGAGGACTTGCAGAATGAAAATAATGATGAAGTTCCTGTATTGGTCCAGGATTAAGAAAAGGTTTTCTTTCATAAGAATCCAGTGCAAAAAAAATAATAATAATGTAGTGCTGTTTGGTTTTCATGGCGGTGAATCTTTAATCATTTTTTCCTTAATAGAAGAATGTGTGTAAATCTTAGATCTTCTACTATTATTTTTACTCCTCCTTGAGATTAGAAACAATTTTATTTCTATTAAAAGAAGGGAGACTAGAGCCCCAATCCTAGAACTAAATCAAATGGAGATTACAATGAAGAAAGACTGTCACGGTACTGTGAGCAAAAGCCATTTCTCCTAAGAGAGAGCTAAGAGAAACTTTCATGGATTTCTCTAAAATTGCAATCCAATTTGAACATTTTTATGCATTAGGCATGATTGTGAAAATTAACTTCTAGAGGGCAATGCAGTTGTCTCTATTTGCAAATGCCTTGCAGGATACAGTCTTGTCCCGTTAAACATATTAGAAATGCTGCATTTTACCTCGGTTCCAATAATATTATGATCAAGACTTTATTTCCCTCGATTTACTTTTTGACATTTTATTTAAATTGAACTGAACTTGCCCTAGTTTTTTACTCACCTTTAATGCGAATGTTTTTTTTTTCTTTCATATATCACAACGGACAATATCTATGATTATATTGTCAATTAATTTATTTTTTTCTTCTATCTATCATAAAAGTCAGTAGCCATGCAGCTATTATCAATTAGGTTCTCGTTTTTCTGTATAATATATACCATTATAGGCAATGGCTATGCTGTTATTCAATTAGCTGAGAGAGTTCTTCATGTGCAGGAATGGATATTCCATTAACCTCCCTTAGGAGATATGTGCCTACAATTTGGGATCAGTCACTGGCAGGGTCTAGTATCTGGGCACTGTCGTCTCAGAATGGCATTTGGAGGCATGCTGAGCTTGAATCTTGGGATGGTGCACTTCAAGTAGCACAAGTTGTTTTTAAAGATGATGGATCCTCTCACAATCTCGGGCCAGGGGATATAGCATTATCTGAATATGCTCAAATAAGTGATGGTGGCGAGAGTGATTCGAGTTTCGAACAGTCCGACTCAAGTGATTATGAAGAGGATGATTTGCAGGGTGTAGGATTTCTAGAAAGTTCTACCCAGCAGAGGGGCATCCAGACGGATACCACTATATTCGCAAAATGGGAGAACCATACCCGAGGAATTGCTTCCAAGATGATGGCGAATATGGGCTATCGTGAAGGAATGGGTTTGGGTGCATCCGGGCAGGGGATACTAAATCCTATCCTTGCCAAAGTTCTTCCTGAAAAGCAATCTCTTGATCATGCTCTAGAGTCTCAAAAAGAAAATACTACGAACGACGCGAATAGTGGTAAGAAACGAAGTAGAGGCGGTAAGAGGAAACGCGAGAAGAAGTTTGCTGCAGCAACCCGGGCAGCGAAAGAGGAAGAAGAGCCAAGTCCTGATGTCTTTAATCTCATCAACAACCACCTTGCAATGCATAATAGCGCATTGAATGGTGGAATCATGAAGAAACAGAAAGATAAAGGTTCAGCAGATGGGAAGAAGTTAGATAGACGAACACTAATCGCATATGAGGACGAGGTGAAAGACCTGCGAATACGAATAGAAAAGCTTGAAGAAATGGTGAACAGAAATAAGAACGAGAAGGTTGTTTATGAAGCTGCCTTAAGAAAGCTGAATGAGACCCGCAAAGCTTTGGCCGAGACCGAGGCAGCTCATGCATCTGCATCGAATGCAGTTACCAGCAGAGAAAAGGAAAAAAAATGGTTGAAGTTTTAGGATGACTTCAATTTTATTGTATAATGATAGCTCAGCTTGTAGAAGATTCATTTGACTCTTTGAAACTGCTTCTTCACATGAATTATTGAGGAATATCAACCTCCCAGCCTAATATATATATATTGGGAATATCATACTTTTATTAGATTGTATATTTGCAGCTATAATGCATGCAATGTAGACATATAGCAGGGACAACAATCTAGTTATTTCCTTTAAAGATCATTGAATTCTAAATCATAATCTAGGTGACAGGCAGGTTTTTTTTTTTTAATTTTTAACTTATTATCGAGATTATTGTTCATTCTTCTAGTCTTTTTTTTTTTTTTTTTTATAGTTTAATAATAAATAGAAAATTCAAACCTCAATTTTTTATAACCAATATGAGACCTTTAATTAGTTGAACTGTGTTTAAATCGAAATTAGGTAGAAAAATCTTCTCGATTTTTTTTGTCCAAAACCATGAATCTTTAAATTGGATGGGGTTGCTTGAAATAACTTATTTAGCATAATGATAATATTTGGAAGTGAAAGTTTGAACTTGATTATCCACTCATATATTATATCCAAGATTAGTTCATCATAATTCAACTAAATTAGTAAAAATAAATTTATTGCATATAATTTTTCCCTTTATTTTTTCTATTCTGAAGAGTATTTTGAAGTATGTACACTGTATTGATTCCTAGGTAGCCTTCTGCTTACTCATTAAATTTCAAATGTACAGTTGCACTTTTATATCTCTGTGTTGCCTGTTACTTCAAAAATGCAATATGCAATATAACTGCTAAGCTCTATATGCAATATAGTCTTTTTACATGTAATGCAATGAGCAGGTCACTATGATAATACTATAGCATCCATTTACCATGTTCGTGTTGGGATACAAACAAAGTTGTCCCGCGGTAATTAGACGAGGAGAAGATCATGGAAACTATGCTCTTTTTTACGAAAACACCAAATAATCAACGTTGGCAACTTGGTACTGCCTTCCTGTGTTGCTGTCGGGCATAGCAATGAGTTGAATGTGGCTGGTGGCTGAGAAGAAGGGCTGATCCCAATGACTGTTTTTGTCCACAATAGAATATCTACTTAGCCCTTCAGAATTCTCTGATTGAAGTATTTCTCACTTTTCCATTTCTTCTTTCAATATATTGCCTCAGTTACATTCTGTTCTTTGACTGTTGGAAAAAGGAAGTTTGGCTTCTCATGAATGAAGTCATTCCACTCGGTAGTTGGGACTCGGTTTCGAGCTTTGTCCAATCTTTTGTTAACCCATTCTCAGGCCTTCAAATTGGGTACCATTGCAGATGTTTATATCTGCAACAATATCCTAAATGGGTATTGGAAATGCAAAGAGTTACAGTATGCAGAAATGCTGTTCGACGAAATGCCTCACAGAGACTCTGTATCTTGGAATACGATGATCGCGGGGCATATCAACTGTGGAAATTTGGAGACTTCTTGGGATGTTGTTAAATGCATGAGAAGTAGTGGTTTTGAGATGGATGAGTACACTTTTGGAAGCTTGCTTAAGGGTATTGCTTGTGCTCGAGTGTTTGATTTGGGTCAGCAAATGCATTCTGTGATCATTAAGATGGGCTATGTTGGAAATGTATATGCAGGGAGTGCTCTTCTGGACATGTATGCAAAATGTGACAGACTTGAGGATGCTTATTTGACATTTTTAAACATATCGAAACAGAATATCGTTTCGTGGAATGCAATGATTGCTGGATATGCGCAAATGGGGGATCGGGAAACTGCTTTTTGGTTGTTAGATTGTATGGAGCAAGAAGGTGAAAAGGTGGATGATGGCACATTTGCTCCTCTGTTGCCTTTGCTAGATGATGCTGACTTTCGTAACTTAACAAAGCAGATTCATGGAAAAGTCATAAAGCATGGATTGGGGTCTGCTAATACAATGCGCAATGCCTTAATCACTTCTTATTCTGAATGTGGATTGCTTGAGGATGCCAAAAGGATTTTCGATTGCTCGAATGGTGTTCGGGATTTAGTTACATGGAACTCCATGTTGGCTGCTTATCTGGTGCATACTCAGGAAGAGCTTGCTTTTAAACTCTTGATTGGCATGCAAGAACATGGTTTTGAACCAGACTTGTACTCTTACACAAGCATCATCAGTGGTTGTTTTGACAAAGAGCTTGGCAATAATGGAAAATCCTTACATGGGTTGGTACTGAAGAAGGGGTTGGATCAAACGGTGTCAATTTCAAATGCATTGATTTCTATGTATCTTAAATCAGACCGTGGATCCATGAAAGAAGCCCTACGTATATTTGAATCCTTAGAGTTCAAGGACCGCGTGTCTTGGAACTCGATCTTGACTGGATTATCACAAATGGGGTGGAGTGAAGATGCAGTGAAGTCCTTTCTGCATATGAGATCTGCAGCATTGGGCATTGATCACTATTCCTTTTCTGCTGTGCTCAGATCATGCTCAGATTTGGCTACCTTTCAATTGGGGAAGCAGATTCATGTCTTGGCACTGAAATACGGTTTGGAGTCCAACGAGTTCGTTTCGAGTTCATTGATCGTCATGTATTCCAAGTGTGGAATTATTGAAGATGCTAGAAAATCATTTGAACAGGCTTTAAAGAACTCATCAATCACCTGGAATGCACTCATGTTTGGTTATGCACAACATGGACAGTGCAATATTGCATTAGATCTCTTTTTCCAAATGGAAGAGAAAAAGGTGAAAATGGATCACATAACCTTCGTCGCCGTTCTCACTGCCTCTAGCCATATCGGTTTAGTCGAACAAGGCTGCAAATTCTTGCAGAGCATGGAGTCTGACTACGGCATTCCTCCACGGATGGAACACTATGGTTGTGCAGTTGATCTATATGGGCGATCTGGGCGCCTCGAAGAAGCCAGAGCCTTGATAGAAGAAATGCCATTCAAACCAGACGCCATGGTGTGGAAGACATTTCTAGGCGCGTGTCGATCTTGTGGCAACATTGAATTAGCTTGTCAGGTTGCAAGCCATCTGCTAGAGATGGAGCCTGAAGAGCACAGCACTTATGTTCTCCTCTCAAATATGTATGGAAATCTAATGAGATGGGATGAAAAGGCCAAAGTGAATAGGCTAATGAAGGAAAGAGGAGTTAAGAAAGTCCCTGGTTGGAGTTGGATTGAAGTTGAAAATAATGTACATGCTTTCACTGCAGAAGATCATTCTCATCCCAGTTGCCAAAAAATTTACTTTTTACTGGAAGTGCTTTTGGAAGAAATCACAAGAATGGAACCTGCTGATGGTTTTGAAAGTTTTTTGGAGCGAGAAGAACTAAGCTATGCCAATGCATAATCTGGTTTCAACATCGGTTTGTTATTTGACCATTCTCCACCTAACGAACCGGTTTCACGCTCCGCGGTTGGAGCTGGAGAAGATTATTCACATCCTAGTTGCCAACAGATCTACCTTTTACTCAGTTTTATTGCAGCTTTCTTAACTGGGGAGCAATCTTTCAAACTTACCAGTTCTGTTATTTGATACCAAGGAAGTGTAAGCAAGTGGGTGGGTTCAAGTTGAATATTGGTCAAAATCAGCCAAAAATGACTGCTTTAAAATGTCGAGTCAATAGAATTGTTCAAAACGAACTACAAAAATTAAATAGACAAAAAAATTTCTTTTGTAGTTTTTTAAGTTGTGAAGCTATACCGAGTTATCAACTGATATGTATTGCTCAAACTGATTGAATTTGTTTAACTTGGAACTTTTTTTACTTGTACTCTTCTACTAAATTGAAACATTTTGATTAGACAGATGAGTTTTTTTCCAGGTGTTCCAAGATTGTTTGGTATTTTATGAGGTCTAGGGTATGTTTGGAGCACCGGTTTTGTTATAATAGACGGAAGGTTATAATAAACAGTGGGTTATTATAAATGGTGTTTGAGGGGCAAGTTATTAAACAAAGATTATGATAAACGATGTTTGAAGGGTTGGTTATGTAACAAAAAGTATTATATTAAGATTTAGATAAATGGGCATGTAAGTTTAGATAAACGAGCACGCAGGTTTAGGTAACCACCGTTTATAATAAATGGTGGGGCAAACATCGGTTGAGTTATTATAACCAACCCGGCCGTTTACATAAACGAGGGTCCAACCATTGTGTGTCTCATATTCATGTTTCTTTTGAATTGTGGGAGAATTTACTTATCCCCAGGTCAAGGATTTGAAATAGGACTCAGAATCTAGATTCAAAATCTTGGTCCTAATCTTAGGCATGGGGTGTTATAATGGTATCAGAGCAAAACACTCCCAATAAGATGTAATTTGGAGACAAACGAAGCTGGTGGGCGGGCAAGTAGTGTGACAAGAATGAAACATGACCACTCTTGTCAATGTTCCATCCCTTTTGTACTCTTTTATACAATCAATGACAAGTATTATTTCCTTAAAAAAAACACATGACATCCAAATGAGAGAGATCATGAAGATATGGAAGTCATGAGTAAGAAAAACTTAAAAGAATTTATAGTTACCACCTATATCAATAAAGTGTGCTTTTTTTGGTGGCTCGATCCTAAGAATTTCAAAATTAAGTGTGTTTTAACTTAGAGCAACTCTAGGTTGGATGACCTATGAGAGTCAGAAGTGAAGAATTTTTCGCGCAGTGGACGAAAACTTGATGGAGTAATATAATGTGGAGGTAGAAGGTCTACGTGTCGTGGGCCTTGTTGCTTTTATGAATTTACATGAAAATGCTCGATTGTAAAGGTGTAAGCAAGAAGTGATTGTTAATATTCAAATTGAAAATTATCGTGGGAAGGACATGAGTGAGGATAAGGCATCCTAAAGAACTCAAGTTGGTTTGTGGAGACAGTCTCTACTCTTTTGAAGCGCTTCCAACTTTGATTTCTCTCTTGAAAGGACAAGGCTTTTTTTTTCTTGAAAAAACTTTATATCATTTGATATTTCTCTATTCTTCAACTTCTCACGAACTTTTATTTTCTCTCTAACTTTTTTTGTTGTTTTTTATTAATGTATTTCTCTGCTCCCCTTTCCCCTCTTGGATTTCTTCTCACACCAACTCTTCTTTTTCACCGAGTTAGCGAACTTTTTTTTTTATATATCTATGATTGTTCGAATCAGTTTTCATAAACATCGACTATTTTAAGAAGGTTGGTTGATTCCACACTGACTTCATAATCTTTAAAGCTTTTCTTTTAATTTTCCACTAATCATTTAAAAGGTTCGATGTTAAGTTACTATTCATTTTTTCCTATTAAATGGTTGCAATAATAGTGATATACGAATTTGAGATTGATAAGTTAGTTCTTACTTGTGTGAGACATTCAAACTCATCAGTTTTTTTATCGGCACATTTATACTGATTGACTTATTATTTTTATTGGTTAAGATTTTTGTTTAATGTTTTCAACTCAACGAAGAAAATATACTTCGACATTAAATCAAATTTGGTACGCTAACTTTCACATTTTGTTTTGTTTTTGAAATCCTCCAGATTTTGTGATCATAAAAACTAGTTGAAAAATAACCCCATAGATTAGTTATGAAATTAAAACTAAAACTGCGAGTAAATTTTAAAAAAAAAACATTAAAAACAAAAGAAAATGTAAGTAACGATTTTCTTGGTTAAAGAGAGCATATGAATTAATTTCTAACGATTTTCTTGGCATTCAAATGTTGTAGAATCAGGCGGTATGTCTCGTGACATTAGACAAAGTATGCACAAATTGGCCCGAACAGTCACGGATAAAAAAATAAAAGAGTAAAGTTTATCACAATCTTGTATTGACGTACTCTTCCATAGTGAATAACGTTGGCTTCTGTTTGGAATTGCCACCACTTTTTGTTCTCATCTGAAACCGTCCACACCAAATTGGTTCATTTAAAGAGCATTGAAAAACCAAACGAAACCAACTCCAAAACTGTCATCAACTCTCACTTTTCCATTACCATTCTAAAGAGTAAATAAAACAGTTCAGGAAGGGGAAAAAAACCACTGTTTGGCTGCACGGTAAAAATTATATGAAATGATAAAAATTTTAAAATCAACGTTTTTAGAGAAGATGTCAATTTTTTCCGCTATGATCATCCTTAATGAGGCCTTCAAATTGAACCCAATGACTATTTTCATTTTTTCCGGGTTTCAGTTTTGTTGCAGCTTGCTTAACCCAGGTTGTGCACACCTCGACTAATGTCATACAACATACCGCTTGACCCTACAACATTTGGATGTCAAGGAAACCTGCAGGAAATTAATTTCTAGATAAATGGCCGCTATGGGGATTGAATCTATCACCTTATGCAAGACCCTCTTTGACCAATTAAGCCCCCAATGATGGTTCTGGGAAGCAATTTTTCAAACAGTTCTGTTATTTTATAACATGGAAATGTAAGTAAGTGGGTAGGTTCAAGTTGAATATTGAGTCAACTGAATTGTTCAAAAGGAACTACATCATTATGTCCCTTCGATGAGGTGCGCCCAGGCTAGCCGAACAATTATATATCGAGGTCTACACAATTGCCCTACAAACGTATTTTGAATCTAACAACAATGAAGAGCGTTGGCTAAGCTGTTGCTTTCATTGGCGCTCCAAAAGAAACTTTTGAAATTTTTCCCAAACCTTACATATACCCTAACTCTTAAGCATGCTAAGAACTCAACAACACAAAAAAAATAAATAATAATATATATATCTAAATTAACCAACGAAATCCATATATTATGTGCTTATGATCGAAGTCAAAATGAAACTACACAGCTAGAAAATTTTCGAAGAAGCCATTATCAATTTCTTTTTGCAAAACAATATCAAAATTTTCTTTATTGAATAGTAAAATTACAGATAAATATTTATAATGAGCCACACCGTTGGTAGGCCCACAACAGAATCAACGTTCCAATATAGCTCTCAACAACTCCATTCCAGAAACAGCCCACCGACAAAAGAGCCGCCGCCGCCGCCGCCACCATTGACGGCAACCAGTTCCCCAGTTAATAGGTCATTTATAATCATACAAATGCTACCAATTAACCAATACAGATTCATATTTCAACATATAATCAAACAGGCTAAATTATGGACCAAAATCATGTGCCGTGTGATCTTGAAATCAAACAATTCAGATTCAATTACTAAAATAATCTCGAGCATTCTCTCTGCCAATTATTATCCACAATCACGAAACCGGATAATCGCTTCTATAATTTTCCAATTACGGAACTATGTATCATGTTAAGGCAAAAGAAGGAATTACTCATGAACTGAGAAAGATTCGGAGATCTTACCGCTCATCGAATCGAATCAGTTATCGTCGTCGTTGCCAGGTTTGTGGTGATTCACCTTCGCACATGACAATCCACGCGCCAGCGACGGCGCGTCCACAACCGTCGCCGACGACATCTCCATCTGGCAGATCCGGACGGCGCCGAACAGTTTCTCCGGCAGCTCCTCCTCCGTCTGTCCTTCCACCAGGAATCCCATATCTACTGTTACGTTGGTGACGTATCCAAGCGCTAGATGCAAAACCGCACTTGCGATCGCCGAGCTCCCCATATCTACGTCGATCTCCAAATAGTTAGGTCCTCTGTGGTAATTGCATGTCAATGCCTTCCCTAGCAAACACGCGCTGTAATTTCCTACCGCTTTCTTCACGATCCAAGGCCCTTTCACGATCCGATTCACCAATTTCAGCCGCTGATTTCGGAACGAATCGTCTCCATTGATGAATCGGTGAAGAAGAGAGCCAGATGGAATCGGATCCTCTGTAGCAAAGTAGAACACGGCACTGTACTGATCCTTACCAGGCACTTGAATGTTAACCGCGATAATGAAGCTCTTCAACGACTGACCTAGGGCTTGCGCTCTCCTCAACGCCTGACCGACACGATTGTCGGGACGAGCGAGGACGTTGTCGAGCTTCGTACTCGATTTCAGCCAATCGACGCCGGCGGGAGAAAGAAGGTAATCGCCGGACGGAGATTTCTGCCGTTTCGTCAAGTAGTTCTTAGACCGAAGAGAGAAGAGATCGCCTGGCGGCGACGCCCAGCCATTTATTCCGGTGTGAAGGTCGACGAGGCGTAAGGATCCGCCGTTGATCGACTCGGAAATCCAATCAACCTTCGCCGTGGACTCGCCGGCCGGTTCTCCGATTAGGCTCCGGTGACTTTGCTTTTGCTTCGTTGGGCACATGGCTTTTTCAGTACTCTTCGCTTTCTCTCTCTTCTTCTTCTTCTTCTTCTTCCGATTTTTCTCTCTCTAAATTGACTGTTTCTTCCCCCATTTTATCTTTGGCAGTGGGCCCACAAGTGAAAACCTTTCAAATATGGGGTAAAGAGAACGCCCCTACTTTATAACTTAATTACGTAATTACCATTTATTTTTCATTATTATTATTCGATGTGTTGTGTATTTTATTTTCCGACTTTTCATAGATTACGGAAATTGAGATCTTTATGAAATTTAATGAAAATTAATTTAAATCATGCACGCTTCCAATCTTTCTTTTTCGCGTATGCACGTGTTTGTGATTCACTTATCTCAAAATCAATCAATTTGTTTGATTTAAATCATTCGTCATAGCTTTCAAAAAAAAAAAAATCATTCGTCATTCTGTTTTTTTTAATATAGTTTGTGACATATATAAAAGATGTACAAAATAAAATTATAAACAAACGAAATCTCTAAGATAAATTGAAAGTTAATTTGTTTCTCAAAAAAAAATTAAATTAAAGTTAATTTTAATGTAAATGTACTCATCATAATATTTAATTTTAAAAAAGGATATATGTGAAAGGTTTTAACAACTAGAGATGAAAAGTTAATTAAAAGTGATATTTTAAGAAGCTAATTAAACATGATCATAAACATTTGTTTTTTGAAAAAATCAATTTAACAATAATCACGAGTTGGAAAATTCAACACATATTCATGCTGCTGAATTCTATTACTCTAATAAACATCTACCAAATTTTAAGCTTTTACTATATGTACAAGAATAAAATTTAAATGATCTAAAAAAAGTATATATATTTGTAAAATTATAATTCCATATATTTTATGATTAATTTTTTTTTTGAGAAATAATTTATTGTAATTAAGTCTAGAGATTTGTACCCAAAAAAAAAAATTATGATTTTCATATATTTTGTGATTCAATAATTGTAATCAAGTCTTCAGATTTGTATCCTTGAGTGCCCAGCCTAAGAGTTAATTGATTCTTTTTCTTTTTCTTTTTTTGAGAAGTAATTGATTCTTATTTACTTGTTAGTTTAATTGTATCATAATTTTATAATTTTTGTGAGTTGAGTCAGTTATCAATTAGTTTAATATTTTTATTCTTTCATGCAATCGAATTAAAAATAATATCACGCATATATGCAAGATTAGTTTACAAAATAGATTTTTAGTATATTTGTAAATAAGGAAATAACTTAATTTAGTAAAAAATAGATATTATATTGGACTTTAAATTGGTAGCAAAAAAAAAAATCACCGAGAAGAGATTAATGTTTTTATCTACCCTTAAACTTGTTTTACAAAAAAAAAACAAACAATTGTTTCCTAAATTGAACCATAACTAATTTGATAATATTCCAATTTAAAAATACTAATAATAGTCAACAAATCTCTAATCGTCTCTCAAGCAAATAGCCTATATCTCTAATCAGTTTCTCAAGCAAATAGCCTATATCTTTAATCGTCTCTCAAGCAAATAGCCTATATTTAAATATACTATTGCACATTTTTCTTTTTGCATATTCACAAGTTATATGAGTTAAAATTTAACGTCTCGTTTGATAATTATCTTGTTTTTTTTTTATAAAATTTAAGCTTATTTCTACTCAAATTTTCTTGTACTCCATCTTTCGTACAATGTATTCATATTTATTTAAGAAAGTAGGTGAATACTAAACAAATTTCAAAAACAAAAACAAGCTTTTTGAAGCTACTTTTTTTTATTTCCAAATTTTGATTTTGTTTATTCAAATATAGATAAAATGTAGATAGTCAAATAAGAAAAAAAATATAATAAGGTAGTTGTTGTATGCTTACATTTCATAAACAAAAAACGAAAAACAAAGTGGTTATCAAACGAGGCATAAATTAACCTAATTCAATTGAAAAATATATGAGTGATTTTATATTTTTCTAACATACATAATTAGATAAATTATGTGTCAACAAGAGTAATTGCTCAATAATATTAGTGTATATCTAATGACAAAGAAATCACGAATTTAAATACCTCATCTTCAATTGTTAGAATCTCAAAAGGATTAAATGGATTACCTAATTCATCCACTAAAAAAATTGAATTAGTCCAAGTAAATCATTTATTCTACCAGAAACTATACCTTAATTAAGTCAACGAAAAATAAAGGTTAATTGTAGTTAATGAAGAAAGAGAATGAGCCCAATTAACTTAATTGTTAGGTGAAGAATCATAATAGAACAATAATGGTCCTCTTTATGAGTTGGTTGGGCCCCACTTACACAGCACCATCGTTGGAAATTAACCCACCCTTCTTATTTTATTTATTTATTTATTTTTCCTAAAAGTCGTATACGATGGATGGCACTCAATGCAAATTCATTAAAACAGTGGGGGTAGATTCGGAATTTGAGACGATAATTTCTTGACAGATAATCGCTCAGGCGGCCTCGAAATAAACGATGGTGATAAGAACACGTGGAGGGAAAAAGGAAAAAGAAAAAAGAAAAAAAAATGCAGAAGTGGAACAGCTATTAATGACGCAAATTTTGGAATCGCCTTCTTTGAATAAGAATGGTTGAAATGAAACTTTATCTTCATATTTAATTGTACTTTCGGTTTATTTCCGTTTTCTATAACTCTTTTTCCATTGTCTACATAAGGTCCCATGTTTCTAGTCAATTTTTAATTTACTCCTCTCATCTACTTAAAATTTCTTTCGTTATTTAAAAATAAATAAAGTTCCATTTGTATCCTTAATACTTTAAATGCTTATTTAATAATCATTTCGTTTCTTGTTTTTACTTATTCTTAAAAATATGTATGTTTGATAACCAATTTTAATTTTTGTTTTTAAAATTTTAAAATATTAAAGAAATTTCAAAAACTAAAATAAGAAGCTTTTAAAAACAAGTTTTTGTTTTGTTTTTAAAAAAGTATGAAAATAACAAAGAATAAATAGCAAAAAACTAAAAATAATTCAAATAAAATGTGATAATTGAAAACAAAAAACAGTTATCAACTATATTTTTTTGCATTTTTAAAAACATAAAATGATCAAACATACACGGTTTTTATTTTTTAAAACAAAAAATGAAAAACTATAAACAAAAAATGAAATGGTTATCGAGCCTTAACTTTCAAATTTAATTATTAAAATAAATAAAGTATACTTTTATTATCATTTTTTTTATAAAAATTCTACTGCAATTTGTAATCGTGTTCGCACTAATGCTACATCTTTACCATTAAATTATTGTTTTATTATCATGTTTAGGCTATATGAAAAATATGTACTAGAATATTGGTTGACAGTTTGATATCCAAAACATTGTAATGATCAAACGTCAATTTTTTTTTGTGGTCACTATCAAAATATGACAATATAAGATAATAATAATCAAATTAAGAAAACGCTAAGAAATTAAAGGTTTAAAAAAAAAAAAAAACAGAAATTAAAGCGTATTACCCATTTCATTTTAATATATACTTTATCATTTATTTAATCTTTATGATTTGATGTCATTTAGTTCAATCACATTCGAGATGATTTATTTAATCTTTCATTTTGTGTGAGTACTATACAAGTAAAGTAAAGATAATATTACTTGATGAAAATTCAGTTAAACATTAAAGTCATACTTTTAATTTTGGAAATCACTATCCACAATCTAAATTTGTATACTTAAAAAACAAATACTTTTATTTTTAGCATCTTAATAATATTTAATTTGTAGTTTTATAAATATTACAACCATTAATAATATAAAAAATATTTACGATTAAATGAAACTGTGCTTAAAACTATAAATTAAAAATGCTATTTTTACTTTCAAATATCATAATTTGTCCAAACATTTTAATCAATAATAATGAAGACTTAAGAAATGAACATGATGCAAATGGGTTAACTGAATGGATTGATGGTACCTTAGTCCCGATTTGATAACCATTTTTATTTTTTATTTTTTGTTTTTAAAATTTAAGTCTACAAGAACTACTTTACCCATGACTTTTTTCTTATTTGGATATCTACATCTTTCCTATATTTTAAAAAATAAAACCAAAAATCGAAAAAAAATAAGTAGCTTTTAGAATTTTGTTTTTTTTAAAAATCTAATTAGTATTTACCTCCTTTCTTTAAGAAAAATGTATAATGCAAATGGGTTGATGATCAAAGGGTCAACAGAACGCCACGTGTGGGAGTATACAGACAACGATGGTGGGGTAGCAGGTATGCTATCATATTTGGCATGATGCAATTAAGAGCTGTCTGCAAATCAGAGCATTGTAATTTATGAAAATAATTTTATATTAATATTGTTTCTATAAAATGTGTCCATATCAATTTTATGGGCATGTCAACCGAAAATAGTGAAATTTTGATTATTTCATGTGATTTGTTATTAGGTGGGGGAGAAATGGAAAGGTTGATTTATTTATTTTAGTCAAACCTTGAGATTAGCAAAACACGTGTATTTTTATTTTCCATTGCCAAACACACAAGAAATACACACTTTCATCAATTAAAAATATGCATTTAATGTTAAGCTTATGGGGAATAGTTGAATCAACCTATTTTGAATAGAGAACCATAAAACCTCATTTAATAACACCATTTAAGTCTCTTTTGATAGTAATTTTATTTTTTAGTCTTGATTTTTTAAATTTAACCATATAACAACAGTTTCACCAAATATTTTTTCTTATTAAAATATTTATAACTTACTTTTATTTTTAAAAACCAAACCAACATTTGAAAAGAAAAAAAAAATCCAAAAGCTTATTTTGATTTTTGATAGTTGGTTAGCATTCACATACATTTTTAAGAAAATATGAAATAGATGATAAAAAGAATTGAATAAAAATAAGTTTAAATTTTAAAAATAAAAAACAAGAAACTAAGATCATGTTTTTATTTTTGGTTTTTGAAATATAAACTTATTTGAACTCAAATTTCCTACAACTTATTCTATCTTTCCTATCATGTATCTATTTTTTCTTATACAAAGTATGTGAATGTTAACCAAGTTTCAAAAACAAAAATAAACTTTTGAAAGCTATTTTATTTTTGTTTCCAAATTTTGGTTTGGTTTCTACAAATATAAGTAAGATTGTGCATCCAAATAAGAAAAAACATATGATAAAATAATTGTTGTAGACTTAAATTTCAAAAAATCTAAAAAAAAAAGACTTAAATTTTAAAAACTAAAAACAAAATAGTTATCAAACGAATCCTAAATTGTTATCAGAAGTGACCTTAGTTTTTTGTTTTTAAACTTTGAGCATGCGAATACAAACCAAATTTCAAAAATCAAAATAAAATTTTAGAAGCTATTTTTTTTATATAGATATCAAATAAGAATAAGTAGTTGTAAGCTTAATTTTTTTTTTTTTTTAAACCTAAAAATAAAATTACTACCAAACGAAAACTAAACAACTCGGTTTATCAACTTTGCTTTCAATCAAGAACCATCATGGATTAGATTAATAGACAAAAACAATAAGTTCAATTCATCCTAGAAACCAACCTATATATTTTATGTCAACCAAATGTAATAGGACATGCAATTATTTGGGGAGATTAGTTAAGGTGTGCACAACCGAACACCCATAGATATATAAAAAAAAATTAAAAGTAAAATAAAACCCTTCACAGCAAGACGAATGGATTATTACACCCCAGCATAATAATTGGAACATGTAATGAAACTAATATCGACACAACTTCGAAATTTATACTACAAGGAATTAGATTCTTAAAATCAAATCAAGTAAAGAAAGCACAGAGCACCAAAGAGTTTCAATATTTTTTCCAAAAAAGAATAGCATAGGCTGGCCTCATACTTCATGAATAAAGCTTCTTCGGTAGCACTCTAAATTTCATATGGCCAGGGGAAAAAAAGTTACCACAGTAACTTTGAATATGGTAAATGACAAGTGCTGGGATCTGCCTTAGCTGGAAAGGCATGATTGCCACATAAAATTGAAGAAATGATTATACAGATTGCTTGGACAAACACAATTATGGCCACAACATTGCAAAAAGTACAAGTGATGGCTAGGACAGACAGACAGCTAGAATCCCTATGAAAGATAGAAGAATCCACACTTCTAATAGATCCAGTTTCTTACCACATATTGCTCTACTGAAGCAAATAAAAAAAAATTGAGAAAATTAGCCCAAAATGCAAAATCTTTTTTCTATGAAAACAATTCTTCGAGCAGTTACACCATACTTTGTACATAATGGAGAAACCACATGCCTTTTGTGTTTGAAAGTGACAAATCTCTCAGCTAGCTAAAGGGTTAATATTCTCCTACTATTTAATGGGATGTTTGAGGCAAGGAGAATGATAATAATGATGGACGATAGCTCTCTTATCCATGTTTAGACCATCGAAAACCATCCTTTCCATAATCACTATTCATTTCCTCCTTGATCTCATTCTCCCCAAAGTCGCTATTTTTGCATCTCAAACATAGATAATGGTTTTTTTCATAACCATTCATTACATCCCAAACACAAGTAACGGTTACCCCATAATTATTCTCTTCGCGTCAAATATAGATGATCATTCTTCTGTTTATTCTCTTTCGTATACCTGTTCTCCCATAATCGTTTTCATTCTTCTTTCCCCAAACACTCTCTAACATGAAAGTATAGTTAACCAAAGGACATGATACAAATTACATATTTTTCATGATGATAATGTCATGAAATTCATTGTTGGACATCAATTAAATCAATTTAATGGTTAAATAACAACAAAGAAGATTGACTATCTAATCAATACAAAGACATGTTTAAGCATTTAACAAGTTGACTGGAAACGCCATTCAATTTGAAGAGAAAATAAGGTGGAAGATACTTCTGCTGAATGTATGGAAGAACAAATCCAAACCACACACAGCCTCACGATTGTCTTTATTCCTAAGTTGCAAAAGGCGAAAAGAAGACCACACGTTCGAGATCCTATCCTAACAGCCAAGATGAGCACCCATCACTGACGTTTAGTGACAACATATTTGTGTGTGAGAATGTTCAGCTAGCTATGCACCTCAACTATTTTTATGAGACAATCGTCTAACTTTATTATATTTGGTTGTCAAAGAAATTCATAGGAAATCAATTCTAAAGTAGATGACCATCATAGATTGCACTCCCACTTTATCCTAATTTAAGGTTGCATTGAATACATGTATGTGTACCCATGAGGGTTTGGACCAGCTTTTGCACTCCACGACTATTTTTAAGGAACAACTTTTGATCCTAATGCATTTAGTTGTCAAAGTAACTTTAGAATATTAAAGTCTAGATAAATTGCCTCAATGACTTGAACTCATTTCTATAAGCTCATGGATGACAACCAAACAATAATTTGAACTCAATATTTTAAGGAAGGTATGGATGACAAACAATACATAACAATTATCCCAGTGAATAAAAAGGCGATTCTGCTATTTACTTAATAGATACACCAATGAAAACAACACCAACATTTTAACCTGGGATGATACTCAAGTATATGAATCTATCACGTATATCTACAGAAATATCAAACGTATCATAAATCAAGTTCAAATCGCCATTTCATCGAGCCTCGGCTGGCGTTAGTTCTGAAAGTTATCCTTCACTAATTGCAGAGGCTTTAGAAAAATAAGATGAGTTTATAAGAATTTTTTAAATTAAGTATTAAGGACGAACTCCAAAGCTACCTATTTGACGACCTAATTTTTTTGTTTAAAAAAAAACTACCCATTTCATAGAGTATCTTGAATAATCACTTTGTTCATTACTAGACTTTTCGCTGAGAACATAATTTTATTCATTCAGTGACACCACTGCTTAAACTAAATATTTAATCAATAATTTCACAAAAGCATAGTTTGATTGACACCGTAGGTGATCTTGATCTAGAACAACTAAAAATCTAGCACGAGACCATATTGACTGATCTAAAATTTACTTCGAGAGTCCTCAAGGGGTGGCACAATGGTTGAAGACTTGGGTTTTGAGGGTATGCTCCCCTCGAGGTCACAGGTTCGAGACTCAACTGTGACATCACTCGTTCGATGCTTCCTAGTGCCTGGCCTAGGGATGGGCGTGGCTATCCTTGTTTCAAAAAAAAAAAAAATTTACTTCGAGAACTCTTAAGGCCTTAACAAAAAAACCCAAATAGATTCTGCAAACTGTACAATGAAATTCAAAGTAGTTCACTACACTTCAAGAAAAATTTGACCAGTAACAAAAGTTTGTCACTATTACATCACAAAACACCGTGAAGAAGATAACAAGTTTGTCTTCAATAATGGATTTAAGAAAAAAATGTCTTCGATCATTTATTAAACTAGTGATTCTTCCTTAATCATAAATGGAAGCAGGCTTTCAAACGACAACCTAAGACCTAAATCGACCAAATGGGAAAAGTCCTAAAAAGCCAAGTTTGTTCATAAAATATGAATCAGAAAACAACCCAGATTTCCAAGATAAGCAAACCAAACAAGATGACACAAAATGAATGGATCGCCTAAACTTAAATCAATTGAAAAAACATACAAATCAAAATTCAACACCAAACTTAGATTCAGATAGTACACACTGACGGATACTTACAGAGAAACATTGTCATATGGCTCTTTTTGACCGCATCCACAACATCAGTGACAAAACAATAAACAAATTAGCGTTTGATTAACGATTAAGGAACGGATCATACAGTAACTCAGTGTGCCTTCCTCCTGGGAGGTTGTTTTTGGGTCGCCAACCTATAAATCCAGTAAACCTACAAAATAATTCGTGAAAATAAGCAAAAACGAGAGCTGAATTTGAATAAAATTCCAAAAAAATGAGGAAAAAAAAAGTGAAGATGGAGAATTAATACCAGAGCGAAGACGTGAGCTGCTATGAGAAGAACAATAATTAAGGGTAATGCTTCGAGGATCCAGGGCCCTGTCGATGGCCGTTGCTCCTTCGCCATATTCGCCGGAGAAAGATCGGTGAAGAGATTGAATAATGAAGAAGATAAACCCTAAATCAAGGGTTTACAAATTTGAGGCCAGTTCAGTCGATCTTGCGTCGGAGCGGTGAGGGGAAAATTGGGAACTGTCGTGGCGTGAAAGAAACCAATATTTACTGATGGAGGAATATTTAATCAAATATTTGGAACAAAAAAAGAGGGGAAATTGGGGTAGATAGTTCAATTTCACAAAAGGATTAAATATATTGTATAATTAATACGAGGAATATTTACATCATGTACGGGTATGATGTATAAAATAATATCCACTGCGCGGCTCAATATGAGTTACCATCTATTTGATTTTAAATTAAAAATATAAAATAAACAAAAATAGATTGTGGCCCATATTAAACTAGATATGTGGCTATTATTTTATGCATCATATCCTATGTAAATATTTCTCAGTTAATATTAATAGTACGGTATAATTTAGGGAGTATTTTTTACATTATTATGTATTATTAATATAATATTATATGTTATTAGTATATTAATACAATATTATGTATTAATTATACCCTATAATTTGTATACGATGGGATTATGATCGTAAAATAACTTTTTTTGCTTTGTAGTGTAAATATTTTTCTAATTTGACCTACCTCTAAAAATACCAATATAATTCAATTATAATAATATTTTTCCACCTTTTGAGATTTATCCATTCCAAATTATAATAACCTACATCCCAATAAAATCCAATTATAAAAATCATTTTTTGACGATTTTACCCCTAAGTCATACTCTAAATTACAAATATGTCATTTATTGGAATATAAAAAAAATGCAAATAAGTATAAGATATTTTTATCAAAGCTCGTAGATTTTATGACTAGGTTAGAAGATAAGAGATTTCAACAATCAAATGAACATATTTACAATATCATTTAAATTTTCATCATCAAAATAAGATATTTTTACTAAATCTCATATATTTTATCTGACATTTTTATATTATAATTCAAATAATAAATTGAATTTTTAAATAGTTCTCTACATTTTTTTGTTTACAACAACACTTTCCGCTTAGATTTACTTTTCTTAGTTTTTTTTTTTGTTTTTTGTTATATAATAAGTTGTTTTATTTTTGCTGATTATTTACCTTAACTTTTATCTAATTTTTCTTTTGTTACAATAATTTTTGTAGGAATCTTTTTTGCATAATTGTTATCTTTCAAAAAAAAGACTTGGAGATCTGGAAAAAAAAGTTTGAAAAACGATAAGATTATCATCCGAGGTTAAAATGCGTGAATTCTTCAGTTTCAAAAGTTTGATAGCAATTGTTTCCTACTATATATATATATATGTGTGTGTATGTATAGTTATCTATATTTTGTTTACAAACACATTTAAAACTTTATCTTTGCTTGGAGTCACCCTTTTTGGTTTCTTTTTGTTGTTTGTCCTATAATAAAAAATTTATTTATCTTATTTTTGTTGGATTATTTATCTTAATTTTCATCTAACTTTTCTTTTGTTGCAATAATTTTTGTACGGATATTTTGTTGCTTAATTGTTGACTTGGAGATGTGATTTTTTTTTATTTTAAGAATGATAAAATTATCATTTGAGATTAAAGGTAAGTTTATGGATGTATACTAAAAAATATATTTAGCTTGTTTATATTTATAATTATAATTATGATATAAATTTTATAATTCAAGAGTTTGGTCTATTAATAGATAAAATGAAAAAACTAAAGAGCATCAATTTTTAAAAATCAGAGATAAAATTTAATTTTAATGCGATGAATTTTATTAAGTTTTTTAAAAATAATAACACCTATTATTTTTTAAGCTCAAAATAAAATATCAATTGTAATAAATTTAACTAACGTGAAAATGGTTATAAAATTTAATATTAATTGAAATTTTTATTTGATGATTTAAATTTAGTGCAAAAATGTAGGAAACAATTTATAATTATAAATTGTTATATATATATAAAACTATTTATTGCACTCAATTAGCATATTTTATTAAACATATATATATATATAATTTATTATTTAAAAAATTATCACGTACAACGCCGTGTTAAAATTCTAGTAATATTTAAAAGGCGCTTCAACCATGTCATCTATAGACAAATTAATTTCATATGACTTTTTTTTATATCAAAATATTATAAGGTCAAGGAGCTTTGCATTGTATAGCAACTTTTTTTATCACAGTTTACAATTATATCAACTTTTTAAAAATAATTTGTTTATAGCAAATTCTAGCTATTTTTAAAAAAATCTCTATTTACTTTTTTTGATCCGTGATTGATTCTATCAACCCTTATTGATAGAATCCGATCGAAGTCTATCCATTTACTTTATTTATTATTTATTAATTTACATTTTACATTTTAAAAATAATATGGAAGTCAATCAATTTACATTTTCTGCTCTATCTATAAATATTTTCATTATTTTATTATTCATGGAATATTTTAGCCATTTTGTAATATATATACAAAAACCCCAAGATCAAAGGATAAAATGGATTGAAATAGTTAAAATGGGTGCAAACTCAAAATCATGAGTCCGAGACTCACTCGAAATATTAATAGTTCGAGATCTTCGGTACCTTTGGGTTAGAGGAGGCCGAAGTCCAAAAACTTGGTGCATAGTATGTTGTTAGGAAGGGGCGCGTAGTAGACCCAAAACGTGGCGTATTCTCGTTTCACTAACCAAACCACACAGCCTTTACCAATTCCTTCGCCCGACTCTCTGCAAATCAAATTCCCTCGAATTCTTTGGAGCAATTGGTGGAACACGATGCATCTCTAATGGATTCTCCAATCTCCTTTAGCATTTCTTGTTCTTTGTAGTCATTACTAGCCGATGAGGAATGTCGTTGCGCGCCTCAACCGCCGCCGCCGCCTGCTCGCTCCGCCCTACCCAAGTACTTTCTTCTTCACCTTCGCCACTTTTACTTGCGTTCTCCTTTTCTTTTTGTTGCTGCGATGCGTGAGACTGAGAAATCACTCCAAAGTTCCTCTACACTACGGAATTTCTTTTGTTTATTGTTGTTCTCCTGTTAATCCCGTTTTCGGCTATTGATTTGTTTGTATTCCGTTGGTTTCGGTTGATTTGATTTAGAGTGAGCAACATTTTGATTTGTAAATTCTATCTGGTAATTTTTTTTTTTTATATCCATTACTATCTAGGACAGCTTGTATGCACCTCGACTAATGTCACGATGCATACGACTTGATCCTACCATACAACATTTGGATGTCAAGGAAACTCCTAGGAAATTAATTCCTAGGTAAATGGCTACCTTGGATTAAACTCATCGCCTTAAGCACCCTAAGACCCTCTATGACCAATTAAGCTAATTATATTGTATCTGGTAATGGTCTCCAAGGGGCGGTGCATTGGTCGAGCACATGGGCCTTCAGAATGTGCTCCTCTTGAGGTTCAAGGCACGGTGGGGATTATATTTTCCCCATGCAACCCCCAATTTAGGGACATGCTAGTGGTATTGAGCAAAGCTCCAAGTTTATGAGTCATCCAAAAAAAGTATCTGGTAGTGAACAACTTAGGTTAATTTGAGGATAAATTTTGAGCTCATATGATATTAAGTTATCCCAGCTACTCACACCACCAATTATCAAGCGTGAAATGTGAGTAGGGATTTTGTATTGAAATTGCTCACATTCGTTCCCTTCCCTTGATCAATCACTGAAATGAAAATGAAAATAGTGGGCATAACTGAAAATTTGGGTGCAGACTAGATTGAACTATGATCTTCGTATCTGCCGTCATTCACAAAACCTCAGATTTTATCGACAGGGTTGTTTGGAATGACTTATAACAATTTTTTCTTTTGAGGTGGAATAAGACATTGGGATGTTTTGGTTGAAACGTGTTGCGTATTTTGTTTGTTCTTGAATGTTAAGCTTACTCTGTGCTTTTGGCTGCAGAGTTGTAATTCAAACATGTTGATGTTTTTTCTTTCAAATACCATGTGATTAGCTTTGTCCCCCCCTGTTATTTTTGTTGGTGGAATTGCTGTTTTTTTACAGCTTCATAACTGTCTAACCATCCATGGAACATAACACCAATATTTGTTTATTTGGGATTGAATCAATTTATTAAGCCTTCGAGTGAATGAAATAGGATGCCAGATTTGTTGTCTGCTTGGGACAACTTATCTGTAAAGCTTTTATTTGTGAAGAACTTGTCTACGTCCCAATATTGTTACTAAATGTAAAAAGTTGAGGGAAGGAAGTGATCACAATTTACTGCTGAATGAATCCGTTCTTATTTCCCGTGGTTATTGGCCATCATTTCAATGTCACAGACGGTGTATATTTTCACACTTCAATTACAATTTATAAATATAAATTTTCTACTTTTGCAGGTATACCCCACAGCAATGATTTTGGAAAATGCATATCATTAGGATATTTGCAGGACATTCAACCTTTGAGGAGAGAAGATGTTTGCCTGTTGAAAAACTTGTTTCACCAAAACTCGTAAGGGGACAATTATTTGAGAAGAGATTGTTGTCACTTTTTTGCCAATTTTTTTTCGCTTACTACTTCTGTGTTTGCAATAGCCATTTACTTAAATATTGTGGGGCAGATTTTCTACCGGCTATTCAAGTGTTCATGGTGAACGGCCATCTGCGGAATATGCAAAGTTGAGGAAGCAATTGCTCGAAAATGAATTTGGGCATGCACTTGGAACTTACAGTTCCAAAAGACTTTCCTCTGTCTACCACTTCGGTCCATTTTTGGCATTCTATAGAGCAGCAATTATTTCATTCCATGTGTTTAACCTAACCATATGGCAGTTTTTTGTTCACGACTTAAAAAAGCGGGCAATTAAGGTATTATCTTCTACATTTAATTAAAGTTCTTCACTGTGAATAACTTTTAACACAGAGACAAAATGTGGTCAATGAAGCCTAATCTTATGTCTGTACCATTCCCTCAATATCGTTTGTGCTTAATAAATGTGGATGTTTTAATTCTATTTACTTTTATGTTAGTTATCTAAAAGAAAGTATTATAGGAGATGCTATGCTCTATAGAGTATGGTGTCAGTAATTGACCTTAATAAAGTTTTATATTTTGTTTCCTGCAGTTTCGAGAAACTCTAATCAGATTGGGGCCTTTCTATATCAAGGCAAGGCATTTATTTAAGTCAATTTAAATGTATTGTGCATTATCATTAATATGCTTTAAAATATCAATAACTATGTGAAATGAGGTCGCAGAAGGTTTTATCAATGTTTATCTGTTGCTTGTATTAATAATATAAAAACTTAAAGTTGTTTGATGAAAACACGGACAAAATTAATCCAATTGTGCTTGAATTACAGCTTGGGCAGGCTTTGAGCACGAGGCCAGATATATTGCCAACAGTGTATTGCCAAGAACTTGCAAGGTTACAGGTATGCAAGGTTTTCTTAATCCTCAGTTAGTTATGCGTAGTCAGATACTACCTGCATTATTAATAATCTTTAGCGATGATTTTCTTCCCTGCTACCTTCTTAGAGAGTATTCTGATAGTTTGAACTTTATTTTTTCTAGGATAAAATACCTCCATTTCCAACCCACAAAGCAATTAAGTCTATCGAGAACCAGTTGGGTTGTCCTGTTTCACAAATTTTTGCTGATATTAGCCCAGAGCCCATTGCAGCTGCATCCTTAGGGCAGGTTTATAAGGGTAAGTGGCATCCACTTTCCTGACTAGAAAATTTTCTCTTTCCTTTGAAATTCTTCAAACCATTTTCTCATGTTCATCTGTGAAGTGGATGTGAAAGTTTTGATGTAAGCTAAAGTTAAATACCCACCTTTTCTCCCTCAAGTCTTGCAGCTCACCTGCATTCTGGAGAGCTTGTAGCAGTCAAAGTACAAAGGCCTGGCATGTCTCTTTCATTGACTCTTGATGCCTTGTTGTTCCAGATGATTGGTGGCCAACTAAAACGATTTGCCAAGGCCCGAAAAGATTTATTAGTAGCCGTTAATGAAATGGTGAGCCTTTGCATACTTCTTGAAACTTATTTTATTTTCCATTTATTGTTTCTCGCTTGTTAATTATTCTAGTAGCACCTTTAAAAGGGATTTGCTTTCCCCGTTTTTTGGTTACTTCAGTTGTGAATATCTCTGTAAATTATGCTAAAAGTCATTAATCATCTATTTTAAATTTAAGGCGTTGGAAGTTCGAAACCATTTTTCTTGATCTTGAATCATGTTTGAAATTATCAGTCACGGACTCAGGGTGCATTTTAAGATTTATGAGTTTTGATGATTTCTTTCTATGAAACCCTTGAGCAATTTTCTACTCAGGTCTTCTTGCATGATCTGTAATGCTCATTACTTCAGAATAACATAGGGAGGTGTCGAGTTCTCTCAAAGATTAGGGATGTGCTTCCCTTGTCTTCCTCTGATTTTTTTTTCTTATTTATTCTTTAGACTTTCAATTGCCTTGCTTGTCTTTCACATTCAGGGCTTTCCTTAAATGAACAGGTCAGACACATGTTTGATGAAATCGACTATGTTCAAGAAGGGAAAAATGCTGAGCGTTTTTATTCTCTCTATGGATGTCGACCATGTAAGTGCTAAGGCATTCTTATAATGTCCTAGGAATATTACTACTTTCATAGATTAAAGTCAACATTCAATGTACACTTAGTTTTTTACTAAAAAAATTCTCTCCTAGCTCTGGAGACTTCTCAATTTGTGAGTATCTTCTTTTGCTAAACCATTTGAACTCTGATAACCTGACAGGCTGACTAACATTTGTATGATTTTCTTGATAACAATTAAGTAGGTGATGGGGAGAGGATGTCTGCAGTTGATAGCGCTCTTAAATATAAGAAATCAAACTGTGTTAAAGTCCCGAAAATATATTGGGACTTTACTAGAACGGCTGTGCTTACCATGGAATGGATTGATGGAATAAAGCTTACTGATGAAAGTGGCTTGCAAAAGGCTTTTTTGAATAGAAGGGAGCTCGTTGACCAGGTATTATATAGAAATTGTTCTTTTATTTCTTGTTGCTTCTCCCAATCTTCTTATATTATTATTATATTTGTTATTAGTATAAGATGGTTTTCTTTCTTTCTTTTAAAAAACACTTTTATTCTTGTTGGGCAGCTGTGTCCATTTTCTATAGTTCTCTTTGTATTGCCTGTACATGGGCCATTTCTTAAAGTTGGCTATTTACATAAAATCAAACATATGTCATATTTTAGTAATATTCTTCTTTTTACCTCATAGGGATTGTATTGCTCTTTGCGGCAATTGCTTGAGGTGGGGTTTTTTCATGCTGATCCACATCCAGGAAATCTTGTTGCCACTGAGAATGGGTTTCTTGCATATTTTGACTTTGGGATGATGGGTGATATCCCTCGACATTACCGTGTTGGACTGATTCAAGTGGTATGGAAATATTATTTAACTTTAACAAGTTGATCTCTGTTCAATATGATGCACTTGGCTATTTAAGCTTACAACTGCTTTTTTGTACAGTTCTTGACATGTCATGCAACCATACTTTTTTATCTACCACAACTCGAACTAGATACATAGCATGCACGTTGGGATATTTATGAGGCACTTTTTGTATCATTATGAGTCCAAAAGATACTGGCCATGATATTCTTCAGCTCTTTGAATTGATAATTCTTCTATTTCTTTAAATTTCAAAAATTGATCAATGGTTATAGATTGCTAAATAATGGTCCAGTTTGCACTTAACTTGTTGGAACTCAGTTTTACATACTCAGGAAGTTTTTTCCGTATGTCAGTCTAGAAACCATAAATTGAATATGATGGTCTATAATCTATATATATTGGTTCAGGCATTATTGCTGAAATAATTTTGTTCTCTGATATCTAGTTGCATTTACAGTTTTCTGTTACGTCATTTTGATTGCTATTTTATTTGATGCAAAATGTGGTAGAAATATGTTCATTCACAAGCACATTAATATTATATTTCTTTCAGCTGGTGCACTTTGTTAATCGTGACTCGCTTGGTTTGGCCAATGATTTTCTTTCTCTGGGATTCATTCCTGAAGGGGTCGATATCCGATTAGTTTCTGATGCACTAAATGCATCATTTGGTGATGGAAAAAAACAGTCCCTGGATTTTCAGGTTTGTTTCTTTTGTTTTTATTTGCATTTACTGTCGTAAAAAAAAAAACTCACATTGCCCAGCATGTCGAAAGTTGAAAGCTGAAAGCTCTTGTGCGTCCAAATTGATGGACATGGATTTCAGGGAGTAATGAACCAGCTGTACAGTGTTATGTATGAATTTAATTTTTCCCTTCCTCCGGATTATGCATTGGTCATAAGAGCGCTAGGGTCACTTGAAGGCACTGCAAAGGTCCTTGATCCTGAATTCAAGGTCTTAGAAAGTGCATATCCTTTTGTTATTGGAAGGCTTTTGGAAGATCCAAACCCGGATATGAGAAGAATCTTAAGAGAACTTCTCATCCGAAATGATGGGTCCATTAGGTGGAATCGGCTAGAGCGCTTAGTAAGTTTTTTCCTCTTAATTCTCTATCATGTAGCAAGTTCGGTGCTCGCAAAAGAACACATATGTACGCCAGTTTACGCATTTTCTTATTTATTTTTTCCTATATTTCTTGTTACAGGTTGCAGCCATTTCTGAACAGGCTGCCGAGTCAAGTGAGGAATCCTCCAAGGAATATTCATCAAATCCCCTAGGATGGAAATCATTCGACATGGAAGCTGTTGTCTCAGCAACGGAGGATCTTTTTCTATTCATTCTCTCCAAGAAAGGTTCAAGGGTACGTGTTTTTCTTATACGCGACATCATTGGAGCAGTCGACATTGCTCTGCAGGATGAAATTTTCCGATGTTCATCGGATGAGAAGCCTCAGACAGGGTCCGAGGTTCGTTGAATTCACCTTTACAGATCTGCTTCAAAGAATAGCTTTATAAATCAAATCATTCTTGAAGTTTTGGTGTAATGTGTGTCACAGGATCATGCTATGCTCGAAAGACTTTTACATGGGTTTCGGTGTCTCCGCGATGCTATGAAGTTAGCACCAAATGTGTGGACGGCTATGCTTATTCGCATGGCATTGAAGCCTGAGGTTCATAGCTTCTCTCTGGATGTGATTTCAAGCATTTTGATGCATATTGGAAGAGAAGTCCCTGACCATGTTTGGGTTTGTATTTCAAGATTCCTTCATGACTTAAAGACAGAAGAACGAGGAAAGTAAACTACTACTCTCTTTCTCTTTTAAACAATTCTTTCTTTCTTTATATATAGGTTACAAACTTTTTTATTTGAATGTTGGAGGAAAATTTTAAATTCATTAGATTTTATTAGTTGAACCTTTGGTAACGTCCTAACGGGTTAGCAAAATTCTAGTTTTATGTAATCTAATTTATGCTTGATAGGGGGACCAAATAAATGTATAAAATTTCTTTTTTGGCCAAATTAAAAAATATATATGTTTCAAAAGCCGAAATATTATATTGTCTCCTAGGGGTGGCACAATGGTAGAAGATTTGGACTTTGATGGTATGCTCCTCTCAAGGTTTTGGGTTCGAGACTCACCTGTAACATTATTCCTTCGATGTCCCCGGTGCTTAGCCTATGGGTGTGGCTACCCTTGTTGCAAAAAAAAAAAAGCCGTAATATTACTCAACTACTCTCAAGTAGAAATGCATCAAAACAATGCAACAACCAGGAGTCTTATATGGATTAAGATTAAAGGAACCTTATGCTCCATAGATTACTCTCCAGAATTTATCGAAAGTAAACTATTGTGGTGTTGACAATATTGGTTCGACCTTCATTAGCATCGCCGTGTTCCACATTAGTGAAGGTCTTGGTTTCGACTGGGTTCTTTGTTGATTTTGATTAGGCTTATGAGCAGTTCTTCTTACTTTGGTTGGTCACCTTCCGATTTTTGGTTTGGTTAGAGGTTTTACTTTCATTTAGACAGTAAGACCGTAAGATTTCGTTTTAGTTTAGGAATGTGCTTGTTTTAAAAAAAAACAAAACAAAGGTACCCCTTTTATTTATGTTGAAATATCATGAAAAGTTAATGGTAGTATTACAAGTATTTTTGGAACCAAAGTTGAGGGTTTTTTATTCCATAATTTAGCCTATTTTATATTTTTCTCTTACCAATTAACTTGCAATTAATTAAGAATAGTGCCTGCCCCCCTGACATGGCCCACACTGTCTGAAGCCATGGCCGAGTGGACGCAATTGTGTTTAGGCCTGAATGGTCACATGCTGGAATTTGGCATGTTTGTGGATTATTTCTAGTCACGTGGAAATTGTGAGACAATAGACTGGTTTTGTTTAGCAAAGGGCAAGTTCAGGTTATCATTCAGAAAAAGAAAAAGTGTGGGGTTAAAATATCATTTTATTTATATACTAATAAACTTTCAATTTTAGTTCATATACATTAGCTTATTTAATAAGTTTTTAAAATTATTTCTCTTTTTTAGTTAGAAATTTGAACTCGAAAGTTTCATTAACTAGAAAAATAATACTATTACTATATACTAAGGGGGTGTTTGTTTGATATATTTAGGTAGTATTTGGGTTAAAGAGTTATATTGACTAGTTAAAAATTGAAAGTTATTTTGATTGATTTGAAATAAATGATTAAAAATGAGTGGTTAGAAATGATCGAGAAGTTATAAATGAATGATTAAAAATGAATGGTTAGAAATGAGAGTTATTTTTAAAATTAAAAATGAGGGGAGCTAATAAAAACTCGTTTGGAAGTTGGTTTTCAAAAAGTTAATAAATCCTAAAAATAACTCCTCCCTAAGGGGGTGTTTGTTTGACATATTCAAGTAGGTTTTAGGTTAAGGAGTTACATTGATGAGTTATATCGAGTAGTTAAAAATTGAGAGTTGTGCTAACAACTAGTTTGGATGTAGTTTTGTGTAGAGTTATAATCAAAATCTTGTTTGGATGTAGATTTAAAATGAGTAATTATTTTTAGTAGTTAAAAAATACATGATTAAAAATGAGTGGTTAAAAATAAGTTATTTTGATTGATTTAAAAGAAATGATTAAAAATGAGTGGTTAGAAATGATTGAGTAGTTATAAATAAATGATTAAAAATAAATGGTTATAAATGATAGTTATTTTTAAAAATAAAATTAAGAAAAAATTGGTAAAAATTCGTTTGGATGTAGGTTTTCAGGAGTAATTAGTAAATCCTCAAACTAACTCTTACCTACGTATGTCAAACAAACGGCCCCTAAATATGTTAAACAAACAGCCCCTAATGTGCTAAGGGCTAAAATGAATTGTTGATAAATGGCCAATTTAATTGTTGATATGACATTTCATCTCCTTTAAGAAAATTGGCCCACTTCGTGTTTGGATCCAAGCAAAAGTTTTGGCCATTTATGCAATAATTTGTAAGAGAAATTGAAGAAGGCAACAATGGAAAGGTTTTCGTTTGTTCCCTTCAATCAATCAATACTACCTTTGCAGCTCATCACATGCAACGTGTAGTCAAAGCTCAAGTTTAAAAGAGACGTAATCTTAATCTATTAAGAAAATAATGACCATGAATTCTTTTTAAGGAAATTGTAGTAACTAGACCGCATTGAAAAAGTATTTACAAATATAAACAACCAAGTTTTTTTTTGCAAAGTTAATTTTTTTTTATAAAAAATCGTAATTATTAATTTTTCCTTAATACCATTTTGCCCTTTCTCATATTTAATATTAAATTTTCGAATTAAATGCCTCATTTTGCATACTTTCCATCCTTTTAAAACATACCATATATAATTGTCAACTCTTTTAAAGCAATGAGATTTAATTCATTTTCTCATTTATCTCTTATCTTTCTTTCTATTCCATTTTCGTTTCACTTTTCTTCTTCCATTCTCCATTCCTCCATTTTTCGTTTCTCCAGCTTCATTCAATCTTTCTTTTCACATTTCGGCCACCACATAAATTGTCGTCGACCACAAAGTTCTGATCGGACGGTATAATCATATGTCTTTAGTTATCTCTTCTCAATAATTTTCATTTTTCACCGTATTTATATTACGTTTTTGTTCCTTATCCATCATCATTAGTAGGTTGCTGCTCGTTCTAGTATAATCGTGATCCGATATGTTTCAGATGGTTTAGTATGGTATGTTTTATTCCTATTCTATTATTTCTGTACATTTAACTCATTTAAATTCCAGTATCTAGAATGTCAAAAGTCATGTTTAGAAATGCAGTAAAATCATATGTAGAACACTAGTTTTTTCGTACTTTGATTTCCATATTCTGGTATAATTGATTGTATACACATCTACAAAACTGTACAATTGAGTATATACCGTATGTTCATACAGTGTTTTTAGGTTAGTTATACTGTACATCTTCTCCTTATAGGTTCATCAATCATTCCATTTTTATAATATCATTAATACTTTGTTTGCCATGTAGAGTATGATATGTTTTACTCATACTTTGTCATTTCTCTACATTTAATTTATTTATATTTTAGTATTTAGAATGTCAAAAATCATGTTTAGAATTGCAAAGAAATGATATGTCTGAGAGTTTCTTCGTACTTTGATTTACATATTTCGATATAATTGATTGTATACACATCTACAAAACTGTGCATAATTGAGTATATACCGTATGTTCATACGGTGTTTTTAGGTTAGTTATACTGTACATCTTCTCCTTATAGGTTTATCAATCATTCCATTTGTATAATACCATTAATACTGTTGTTTGCCATGTAGAGTATGATATGTTTTAGTCCTACTCTGTCATTTCTCTACATTTAATTTATTTATATTTCAGTCTTTAAAATGTCAAAAATCATGTTTAGAAATGCAATCAAATCATATGTAGAACAGTAGTTTTTTCGTACTTTGATTCTCATATTCTGGTATAATTCACTATATACACATATATGCAAAGCTGTATAATTGAGTATATATCGTATGTTCATACTGTGTTTTTAGGTTAGTTATACTGTACATCTTCTCTCCATGTTCATCAATCATTTCATTTGTATAATACCATTAATACAGTAGTTTGTCATGTACTATTATATTACCATATAAACTATACAAAACTCTATATATTTTATTATACATACTGTATAACTTACACGATACATTTATGATTTATTATTCATTTTATTCATGTCAAATACATTTTTCATACTCATATTACTATCCATTACATTTCTATTATGTAATACGGTATTGTTTATATACATATATATTATACGACTTATAATATAAGACAGTACTGTTTGAACATTTTTGTAATACTATACAACATTTCTTTATAGGTTAAACAAGCATCTCAATTCCTATTGGACGTAGTGGTCAGTGGGATGAAAATGAAGATGTACCATAATCGTGAAGTAGCTGAAGAACGTTGCATAAATATTGAGGAATGCATTCACCCAATGATGATTTTACATTACAGTCTTTTTTTTATGCCGACTTTCAATTTCAATTTTGTAACTCATAAGATCTTTTTTATTTACTACTGATCTCACTTTAAATAGTAATTTTGTGTGAAGTTTTATCCAACACTGTGAGTCCCTATCAATTCACAAATATTACGTATGTTATTTCCAAACTTTTTACTATACGGTATTGTACATTAAAAAATTTATACATTTAAAATTACTTGTTCGTTGTTGCAAACATATTCAATCACACTACAAGTATCCATATCAGCAAATTAAACATTAAAAAAAAACATAAAGTTTTAAAATACAGTATGATACATGATATATTATGAGTGTACCGTATATACCGAGTTATTTAAGTACTGTGTGGTTATCATACGGGTTCTGATTTCAATCAACAAAATTGAACGTTCAACAACTCATACGGTCTATTTATGAACAAAATTACCAGAATCAAATAACATGTAAATTACTAACTATATTGTACATGTACATTACTAACCATAATGTATGTAAATGACAACTCTACCTCTAAAAATATACTGTCGCCACTTTCGTTAAACAATTAATGCACCATAAATTGGCAATTTATGGTTTTCCATAATTAATGCACCCTAAAGTGTCGGTTTCTAGTATTCTACAATTAATGCACCATAAATTGACAGTTTCTAGTTTGGAATGTGAGATATGATTTTCTTTTTTTTAAATTTCCTTTCCCAAATGAAAAACCAATAAATTAAGGGTAGTGTTGTAATTCGTTAATTTCGGAATTTTTAAGATATTAAAATAAATTCTAATTTTGCTAATATTTTTGAAGATGCATATATTTGCAAATACTTTTCAAATAGAGTCTATTTATGAAAAAACCCTTCTTTTTACTATCAAATAGAATGAGAGAAAATAATAACAATTAATTGATGACCTAATTTATTCTTAAGATAGTAATTATCAATTGATAAAAGATTAATGGGTAATGATCAAATATATATTTTGTGAAATTACTTTAATGGTCATTTATATAGTAATTCTTTTCTTTCTCTTTACCATTTTGATAGAGTCACATACTTGAGTACTTTACGCTTCAAGAATTAATCCCTTAAAATAAATCGAATGTTTACCTTTAAAGTAATTGACGAATTCAATAAAATATTTGTTTCCAAGTTATGTAAGACTTTGGATTCGATTAGGTTTATTAGTGATCCTTGTATCTCTTTCTATTAGTCTTTTAGTGTGTTGGTCACCTTCCAATGTGTGGTTCGGGACCTCGACATTGGTGGGGGTTGTCTCTATTAGTGGTCTGTTCTCGTTGAAAGTTGAGATGGTGTGCAGATTAGTTAATGAAATTTCATGTTAAAAAATATATATTATTTTCCTCTATATACATATATTGTAGGGTTAGAAATTTCGTCTCAATATTTATAGATGTTTAATGTATAATTGTTTTTTCCTCGAATGAAAAGGTGGGAATGTCAAAGTTAGGTTGCGTAAAATTTACGTTTTTGAGAGAACCGTAATGACATATTCGACAATGCTGATATGGGGACCATTTTTGGCAACTTTGTTCCAATTATCATGGAATTTCATCCCTTTACGTTTAAAAAAATATTTGGATTTTTTTTTTTATTTGAGACCCTTGTATTTGAAGGAAATTAATTCTTACGCCACAAAAATTTATTATCTTTTAGGGTGTGTTTGGAGCACCGGTTTGGTTATAATAGATGGAAGGTTATAATAAACGGTGAGTTATTATAAATGGTGTTTGAGGGACAAGTTATTATAACATGAATTATGGTAAATGATGTTTGAGGGGCTGATTATGCAACAAAAAATGATATATGTAAGGTTTAGATAAATGGGCACAGAAGTTTAGGTAACCACCATTTATAATAAACGGTGGGCAGACATCGATTAAGTTATTATAACCAACACGGTCGTTTACATAACGGGGGCCCAAACACAAAGTTAGTTATTAAAGCTTTCTTTTTTTTTTTTTTTTTTTTTTTTGACAGAAGTTATTAAAGCTTTCAACCATTAGCTATTCCATTATGGTTGGGGTTTTTTTTTTAATTAAGAAAGTAAGTTGAATAATATTTTTTGTTATTTTACCTCCAATATTTTCGTTACTATCTTGAATCCTCCAAATCAAGTGTACTTTGTTTGGATTGAAATAGAGATGAACTAAATTTAATTTAAACTAATCCACGGTGATTTGCAATGTATTAATTTGCAGTTCAAAACATTATGGTGTAAGAAGTTTAATTTATATGAATAAATTAAGATTTATTGGCCCCTGATTCTGAAGACTTATTGTAAGAGGCACATACAAAATATAACAGGTAAATTTTTTTCATATGTTGTAGTTTATGAGTAATAATATCCGACTCAAGTACTTGCTTTTCAATACCCCAGTTTTACAATGTTAAAAAGATCATGGAAATGATGCAGTCCACCATGTACTGCGTATACTACAAACACACCACATGGCTAAAACTAGATCAAATGTGAACCATTTGTCTTACTTTAGAAAGTACTCGAACCAACTTAAAGGGGCAGTTTGTTTGACGTTTTTAGCCAAGAGTTAGGATTAAGATTTATTAACTCTTCTTAAAAATTCTATATCCAAACTAGTTTTTACTAATTTCTTTCTTAATTTTACTTTTAAAAATAACTCTCATTTCTAACAATTCATTTTAATCATTCCTTTCAAATCAATCAAAATAACTTATTTTTAACCACTCATTTTTTATCATTTCTTTTTTAACTACTAAAAATAACTACTCATTTTAAATCTACATCCAAACAAGATTATGACTATAACTCCTCTACACAAAAACTACATCTAAACAAGTTTTTAACATAACTCTCAATTTATAATTACTCAATATTACTCATCAATATAACACCATAACCTAAAAACTATCTAAATATGTCAAACAAACACCCCTAAATGTATTTAGCTCAAGGAAATTTTGCCTATTCTCACTAGTCATATAATTTAACCTTACAATATTTATATATAAAATAAATTTCTAAAAAAAATTAATTCATAGATGGAATCATAACCATTTGATTATTCAAAATTTCAAATTGCCATCTCTAACCATGAATTGACAACCCAAAATGCTTTTTCACCGGTTTTTTTTTTAATATTAGCATAATTAACATTGCTCTACGAAATCTACTGCATTATTTTCATGACCACAAGGAAAGTAAATTATTGGAGCCGTACAAAATTAAATGTTTAGTGTATAAAAAATAAAGAAAGGTACCACCAAAAGCATATGATGTATATTTGGGCAAACACAACCATATGATATTAATAACAATTGGATATTCATGGTTCCAAGCAGGTTTTAGAATATATTAATTTAAGGGTTTTGCTATTTTAGTGGAAATAAAATCAAACATATTTAAACCAAACATGATTCACAAAATGATACACTTACCTAAAATAACAAAAAAGATACTCACAAACTAATATGCTTACAATCAGAATCTAAATTTCAAATTCAAGGCAAAAAAAAAAAAAGGATTTCGAAAACCTTCTTTTATCAAACTCCCGAAGATTTTCTTTACAAAAAAAAAAGCCCAAAAGATTCAGTGCTACAAAAGAAGAAGAGTTGTACATGATCCAACGGTCAGATTTCCTTGATCAAAACCTCCATTTCCCAACCCCAACTAATTTTCTTCCTATTTACACAAAACCCTTTTAAATTATTATTATCATGATTAATAATTATAATTATCTTAATTAAAACGATGGAACGACGCCGTATCCACCGACCCGGTCTACCTCAAGTTCGGTGTCGGTCCGTTTGGCGAACCGTCCTTTGATTCGCGGTCTAGTCTCGGCGTAGGCTTTACGAGATGCGTATCGAATCGTCTTCTCAAACTTTCTGTTCTTCCTTTTCTCTCTGTACCTCAACACTCTCGCCTCCCGATCCGCCGCCGTGATTGGCAGCGGCGGCGCAACCGTCGATTCCGCCGTCGGCTTCGTGTACGGATTCGATATCTCCGTCATCGCGTTTCCGTCCGGGACGACTCCGACGTCGATCGACGACGATGATACCTGAAGATTCGCGAAGAACAGATCAGAGTTGAGATCGATGATTCAGGTAATGTTAATTTACAGATCTAATCACTTACACTGTTGCTTATCGACTGAGGATTGTAACCGTACGGGAACGATTTAGCGCCGGGGAAATCGATGCCGAAGCAGCGATCGTTCACCGATTCGAGTTTGCTCTGAACCGGAACGACTCCATCGGCGCCGGAGCTGTTCAGATCTTGCGATTCTAATTTCGCATCCACATGGTTGTAATCCAGATCTAGGTAAGGATCGATTTCCGGAAACTCGAATTTGCCTGAGTTTAGATCTGGATTTTCGATCGGCTTAGGGTTAGGGTTCGGAAGAAGCCAGGAAGCAGCCTCGGCCTCTTCTCTGCTAACGGCGTCGGCGTCGGCGTCAACGTCGGAGAGGTAACGGTCGTCGAGGAAGTTGATGGCGGCGGGAGGGTTAACGGCGGAGGCGGAGGAGTGGTAGAACGGCGTGACCGGAACTCGGTCGTGGCGGCGAGCGAGGGGGTTGACGGAGTGGATGTCGTGGTCGCAGGAGAGGCAGAGAGCGGCGGCGTCGGCCTTGCAGGTGACGTGAGCGGGGGCTTGTTCGCAGACTTCGCAGAGCCAGACGCGGGCGTGGCGAGAAGCGAGCTTGTTGGCGGCGTGAACTTTGGAGTCGCAGGCGAGGCAGAGGAAGGCGGAGTCGGCACGGCAGAAGAGGGTGGCGGCGGCGGACTTGCAGGAGTCGCAGAGCTTGGAAGCCATGGCTTCAATGGCGGAAAACTGGAGAAAATGGTATGTAATTTCTGTTTGGGTGTATACTATTCTTTGTTTTGGTTAGTCATGTGTGTGTGTGTGTGTGTGAGTCTATCCGGTGGGGCCATGGAAATCTACTCAGCACGAATGGGAGAGGAACACGTGGGAGAGGCTTAGCCATAGAAAGCAAAGTGTTTATCACTCGGGGAAATTAGTTGGGGGTTGGAAAATAAAGTTTTGTTTGTTTTTTACATCAACCAAGAAAAATGGTTGGGATGTGATGCCCTGTCATTTGAGGGTGGGGTTCATTTGAAATGAACGATGGGATGGGGATGCCGTTTTTTGTAAATTGTTATGTGGTATGAGTTTGAGATAAGGACCCGTATTTTTACTAATTAAAAAATGAGATAGATATTTATTATTAAGAAAATAATTATAAATACCAGTATACTCTCCGTTTTCACGATTTTTTTACTTTCTTTTTTTCTACAACCTAGTCGCGTGGCTACATTTTAATTGAGTTTGTTTTTCATTGAATCCTATATGTTGGCTATGTGGTGATTTACCAACTTATTTTTTATTTTCTCCAGTAATTTTTTTAAAATAAAAATTAATTACGTTTGTTTGTTTGATTTATTTATTTTTTCTTCTTCTTTTAAATTCGTTTTTTTTAAAGTGATCATATTTGTAATTATTAATACAGTATTATATCTTATTATAAAATTACGTATTATTAATATTATGATTTTTAATTTTTATTAAGTGACTATATTTGTAATTATTTTATGAATTTGACTAGTCTTATAAATTTCCCAAAATAATATTCATAAATCTTTATTTATTTAAAACATGTATTTATTTATTAATATTGTATTATTAATACTCATTAATATAGTATTATACTATTATTACATAATTATGTATTATTAATACTGTATTATTATTACTAATACATATGACTATGATGGCTATTTTTTTTAAAAAAAAGTGGTCATATTTGTATTATTTTCTTAATTTTGACTAATCTCGTAAGTTTCCCAAAATAATATCCATAAATCTTTATTTATTTAAAATATGTATTTATTAATTAATATTGTATTGTTAATACTCATTAATACAATATTATCAATTAATATAGTATTACATATTATTAATACAGTATTGTGTATTATTAATACAATATTTTGTATTATAATAGAATTATGTATTATTATTAATATCTATCACTATGATTGATATTTTTTTTTTAAATAACTTACCATATTTATAATTATTTTGAACTTGGCAAATTTTGTTAAATAATATGAATAAATTTGTACATATTTAAAACGTTTATTTATTTATTAATACATGATTATAGATTTTATAAAATTATCATACTTTTTTTCACACATTCTTTTTCTTTTAGTCCAAAACAATGATGACTTTTAACACTTCAATGTATTTGAATAATTTAATAAATTCATTTTTACTAATATTTGTACATTAAAAAAAAAGAAATTTCATTTTGAAAATTGATTACATGTTCAAACACATTATTTCTGAAGTATTAATGTATTAAACTTTGGAATCGTGATCATTTCTTCCATATTGTATATTTATAAAATTATTATTAAATAATAAAAATAATATAAAGTTCGATGAATTAATACTCATATATGAGATAAATACATATAAATATAAAAGATATATGAATTGTGAAGTATGTACTAATTTAGTATTTATACCTTTAAAATATAATACTTATATATAACACATCAATTCTTATTTATTTAAAATATGTATTTAATATTAATACTTTATTAAATTTTTTAAATAACTGTAAAAATAAAAAAAACTAAAAATATTATATTTAAATGTTGATTTAAGAAGGCACAGTTGCACGAAGACATTTATGTATTTTTACCTATATTGCCTTTTTCTTTATTGAAATGTGGAAATCATATTTGCTAAATTTTCAAAACATGAAAAGTTTTGCTATTTTTTTCTTTATTTAGCTACTCCCGTCAAAATCCCTTAAAAAATAAGTTGTTTTTTGAAGAAGTTTATAGTTTAAATTGTATCTGATTTTGTCCATGTCCATGTTGAATACTAAAGAATTTCTCAATATTTTCGGATTTGGGAGTTTGGAGTTGAAAAGAGGAGAGGAGAGAAAATGAAAGAGGAAGATAAAGTAGAGTGATTTAGAGATAGGTAATTGTTTGAAAATTAATGTTTTGGATCGGAGACGTGTTAAAAGTATTTATTTTATATTGATTTTTTTATAATCTAATGGTTCTATATTTTGATTGATTGATAAATTTAATATATTTCATTTTATATCGTGTATGGTTGAAAATTAGAGAATGTATGATATGATATTTGACAATATTAGATAAAATATATTTTATATTATACTATATGGTTGAAAAAAAAATGTTTAATATAACATTTAAAGGATTTGATGTGACGTTTGAGAAGAGGTTGAGAAGAAGTTGAAGAAAGGTCGTTGCCCGAAAATAAACATGGAGTTGAAAAATTCCAACTTCTTCCCCTTCTCCTCTCGCACCATCCCAAACACCGCTTAGGGGAAAAGGCTTTTTCAAGAGATTTCTGTTGGCCCAGAAACGGCCCAAGTCTTGTATTGTTCATCGGCTACGGCCCATTTATAATGTAAACCACAATCATTACTTGAGTTGTTAACTTCGTTCCAAATATTGTGCTACTCAGAATCGAAGAAGTCTCGCAAACCTTTTTTTTTTTTTAAATCAAATCAATTTTAAGATTGCACCATATACTATCGAATAAAGGTGTGTTTGACTTTGACTTTTAAAGAATATACTTGTGGAATACTTTTCTAATTTAAATTGTTTTAAAATTATACTTTTGAAATACGTTTCTAATTTAAATTGTTTTGAAACGAATCAATTTTGATGTATTTGATTTCTAGAAATTAGTTAAATAGTCCGTAAAGTAAATTATTTGTATTTGGGGAGAAGAATTTATAACCTTTAAAAAAATGAGGTGTAGGATTGAATTGGTTTAGAAATGGGTAATGTTTGGTTTTTCCAATCCGAGTGCAATCGAATCCCTTATCCCAAACACTGTTTCCACTTAAATCTAAAGTAGTGTGTCAAACGAGTTTAAGAAATAATTCAGAATGCTAATTTGTCACCAAAATTGAAGAGTAATTTGACTTTGATATTAAAAGAGGGAAAAGGCCTAAAGAGAAAGATGTTGAAAGAAAGGTTCTGTATATTGATAATAGCTGCTCAACTTACATCCTGAGACAACAGTACTATTTATAGCTAGGTTAAGAGAGGAACATTTTCAAGAGAGAGACAAATAAAAGAAGAATTACATGAAATATAAACAGACTTAATTAACAACCAATAGGCTGTTTAACATCCCCTGCAAGCGAAGTGGGCTTGAGAGCACGAAGAGCTTGGTACGAAGACTCTGAAAATGAGAAGAATGCAGCACCTTTGTGAGAATATCAGCGAGCTGATCTTTAGAAGGGACATTTTTAACAGAAAGGTGCTTACTCAAAATTCGTTCACGAACAAAATGGTGGTCAATTTCATTGTGTTTCGTGCGTTGATGAAGGACGGGATTGGCTGCGAGATAGGTTGCACTAATATTATCACATAAAAGTAATGGAACAGAGGGCCCATGACAGTTAAGTTCAGACAACATTGTTGACACCTATAGCAACTCAGCAGCACCATTGGCAAGAGTCCTCCTCCGACTCAGCACTAGAGCGAGAGACCGTCTTTTGCTTTGAAGAGGACCATGATATTAAGTTGTTACCGAGAAAAGTACAATAACCACTAGTGTTCCGTCGATCATCAGGACAACTAGCCCAGTCAGCATCAGTATAACAAATCAGTGAGGTTGAGGAAGGAACAAACCGTAACCCGTGAAGAAGAGACCCTTTTAAGTACCTGAGAATACGCTTGACAGCAAGCCAATGGGATAGAGTTGGGACATGAAGGAACTGACATACTTTGTTCACCGCAAAAGCGATATCAGGGTGAGTGATAGTACAGTATGGCGAGGCACCAACAATGCTACGGTACTCAGTTGTGTTTTCATATGGCCGACCATCATGCACAGACATGTCTTTCCAAACGCCATTGGGGTCAAAACAGGTTTACATTCAAGCATATTATTTCTTCTCAAAACATCATAAATATACTTTTCTTGAGACAAATGTAAACCATTAGTAGAGAAGGATGCCTGAATACCAAGGAAATATGACAAACGTCCTAAATCTTTCAATTTAAATTGCTGGTTTAAACGTTGCACAAAAAAAGAAAGTAAGACAGAGTTGCTCCCAGTCAGGATAATGTCATCCAAGTAGATTAATAAAATTAGTATATCACCACCAGTTTTCAACTCCAAGGCTCATCGACGTCTAAACGTGGTGCTCGGTCTGGAACCTGTCGAGAAGAAGGTGGCGAGGAAAATGGAGGGAGTTGTTTAACAGATATATACACTTTTAATTCAATAATAATTTAGAGCGGGAGAATTTGAACTCATAACATATTTGATATTTATTTTTCAATGGATGTTAGTTTGTGTATGTGAGATCATATAAAATGTTAATCTCTATCATGGTGGTCGAAGTCGTTTTCATGATATTTTTTGCATGTCGCCAAATCTTAATTCCAAGGTTCTAAGTACACATTATCTTAGTTTTTTTGTGAATTTGCATCTAAATTTGTTGATATAATTTCAACTTGGTTGCTATTTTTGTATCGTCATTATCCAAGGTTATTTGTTCAAAGCCCTTCTAAAAATATTAACTAAAAAAACCCTTCTTTTTTTTATTTTTCGAAAAGCTAAAAAAACCCTTCTAAAAGGACTAAGATGAGTTCTGGAAAAAAAAAAGGACTAAGATGAGCATAATTAAAAAGCAAAAGTTCAAATTCTATTGAAATAAAAAAGTCCTAATATGAAAAAAACGAAAAAGCTCGACTCCGCATGCGATGCGATAATAAAATTGACTGAATAACTTTAACGAAAATAGAATCATTAAAAGACAATAAAATAAATATTTAATCGGGTCGTACTAAAAAAACATAATAATAAATTATATGGGTCTTATTGGCAAAGCTTCACAAACCACCTGAAAAAGAAAGACAAATATGATCTAATGTTGGTTTGGATAGAAAAGAGTAGACGAGAGAGAAGTAAAAACATTAATGATAGAATAATTACTAATCAATGGTTGGATAGTTTTTTTTTTTTTTTTTTGAGAAACAATAATGATTGGATATTTAATTACTTGTTTGAAAGTTGATGTTTGTAGTTGGATAATTAACGAATCGTTTGAATATTAATGTTAATAATAATTCTATTTCGAAAAAATAAAGATAATTAGGTACTTAACTACTTATTTGAGAATTATCGTTCACAATAGTTAAGTGATAAGTTAGGTATGAGTTTTGGAAGGAGGGATGAAATACAAAATGATATTATAAAAAGTTTACTTTTCTTGTAAAAGAACATATACAAGCTAATTAATTAAGAGGATACACATAAATATTTAGGAAAATTCTATAATATGTCTACTTCACATCATTGAAACCACAAAAATTTATAGACTTTTTTATATTTTTATTTATAAAGTAAATTTATGTGGTTCTAATGATGTTAAATAGACATATTATACAACTCTCATATAGGAAAGTTTTCTTCATTAATTATTACACAAGTTTTGCTCATCAACTGTTTTATTTAATTCCTTATCATTACAATAAACTTCAAAATTATTGAAGAAAAAAAAAATACTTTTTATTAATATTTTCTCTATAAATTTTAAAAATATATAATTAGAGTTATAATAAGTATTTAAATTTTAAGGACCCGAATTAATAAAAAAAATCAAACTCATTCGTATGTATTTTAACAAAATTTTACCAACAATAAAATTCTAATAATATCATGTACAATTTTATAGTTAAGAGATTACTTCGATTAAATCCGAATCTTTGTTGAATTTAAAAAAAGAAAAAAGAAAAAAAGCTTACAAATATTTGGCTATCAATGTCTAAGCCGCCACCACCACGGCCAAAAAAAAAAAACAAAAAAGAAGAACGTGTAAATTTCGCTCTAGAATTGAAAGTTTTTAGAGATGAAAAAGAAATGTAAATTGTTTAGGACAAATTTACCTTCTTCACATAAGCGCCAATAGGGAAATTAAAGACCTAATGTTGCAAACATCATAATTTAGATGGTTCTTGCAATTCTTTCCAAATTTAATTATTCATCATTATAACAATATATCTCTCTCAATTTCACCTCATAAAAAATTTACATTCTCGTTACACCCAAAACAAAATTACAAAAAAAAAAAAAAAAAACCTCCACACCCAAAATTGTAAAAATTTGTTTTAAAAAAACACTCACAAATTTTAAATTGGTCCAACCCACTAAGCTCAATCTTTTTGTAAATCATTTTGAGTGTGACCCAATTCCTTAACTTCCCCAAAATTAGGATCCAATTCCTTAAAAACTTTGGGGGCGGTGACCGGCGTGGCCAAGAAGCTGGGTTTTTGATCGCCGGCCATAATCACCAGAATCTTCTCCTCGTAAACCCTCATTTGTTGCTGTTGCTGTTCTTCATCTTTGATTTTCCCCTCATCATTTGCGGATTCTAAATCCCTTTCTTCTGATTGGATGGCGAGTTTCCAGTACGAGCAGCCCAGAAGCAGCAGCGCAAACGAGATTAAACCCAGCATCGCCGCCAGTCCGCCGAACAGGTACGGCACCGGCGAGTGCCACGCTGTCATTTTCTGTGGCAACGACGCCGGCGCCGCCGAGGACGACGGGGAAACGCTTCTCATTTCGTCGGAATTTGGATTTCTTTTTTTCTTTTCTTATTGGGTGGAATTTTTTGATGGGCTTGTGGAACAGAGTGAAGCAGAGGAATGGTATTTAAAGGCCATGGAAACTTGCCCCTTTTTTCCTTTTCTCTCTCTTTTTCTTATACAAATATTTATTAAATTATTTCTTTTTAAAAAATTTCATTCATTTTTATGGTGTTTGAAAAAATATTAATGTTTTAATAAAACGATAGGATGAAAATAGCACAACAACTATGTAAATAGTATAATATTTTATTTTGTAAAAAAAAAAAAGTTTAAAATTTAGAGATGTCTATTTAGCTAGAATGGAATGACTTTATGTGTTTTTATCCCCACCACTCATTTTAATCTCTTCTCCATAAAATTTTATATTAAATTTAGCTCTGAAGGAAGGCGAGCTTCTCCGCACATAATTTAGAGAATCGGGTTCCTTAGAAGAATTATTTCTCATTTAACTTTTTTTTTTTCTTTTGATCTCATTTTTTTTATTCAGCTTTTTAGTTTTTAATTTAATAAATTTTAAATAATTCCAAATAGTTAATTTTGTATGAGAAATGTTTATTAGGTTTTGTATCTTGAAATGTTTATTAGGTTTCCATTAGAGGATTAATTATACTAAGAAAATATTCATTCAAATCAATAATTTTAAAAACTTTTATGCTTATAAATATAATAATAGAAAATATAAAAATGTTTGAAAACAGAGATAGGAAATATGCATTCAACTTCTCATCTCCTTTACTTGCGTTTTTTTTTATTTATATTTTTCTAAACAAGAGAACATTTTTTTTGAATCAATCTAAACAAGAGAACATAGTTATATATACATTCAGACGAACTTAACTTCAGGGGGTGTTTGTTTGACATATTTAGATAGGATTTAGGTTAATGAGTTATATTGAAGAGGTATATTGAGTAGTTTTTTTTAGTACAAGTTTAGAGAAGTGGAATTATAATACCAATTCTAGAGATTGAACTTATGACGGTGAAGTGAACTCGTTTAGATGTAGTTTTTGTGCAGGGGAATTAGATTCAAAACTTTGTTTGAATGTAGATTTAAAATAAGTAGTTATGTTTAGTAGTTAAAAAAGAAATGATTAAAAATGAATGATTAAAAATGAGTTATTTTGATTGATTTGAAATGAATGATTAAAAATGGGTGGTTATAAATAATTGACTAGTTAAAATGAATGATTGAAAATGAATGTTAAAAAATGAGAGTTATTTTTAAAAGTAAAAATGAGGAGCAGTTAATAAAAACTCATCTGGGTGTAGGTTTTCGAGGAGCAGTTAATAAATCTTAAAACTAAATACTACCTAAATATGCCAAAGAAACGACTCCCAAATGCATTACGGGTGTGTTTGGAGCACTGATTGATTATAATAGACAGAAGATTATAATACCCTACATATTTTATCATGCTTCAATTGACTCGTTTTTTTATTACCGGAAAGATGAAGTTATAAGTAACCAAAATTGAATTAGAAGACTCGAACAAATTAATAAAGCACGTGAAATTCAGATAACTACATATCATAGATTCCTAGACTAGATTTGATTTTTTTTTTATTCAACGTTGGAGATTATTTAAAAAAAAAAAAAACTTTGAGGTAATGAATTAAACATGTAACTAGCTAATTACTAAATTATATTAGAGTATTGTAGTTATGACGGTTGTATTATTTTTTTCTTAATAAGATAGGGTTTGTTGGATTCTTTTAGTTAACTATAATTGAAGAGGAGGGCTCTGATATGATAGAAATATATTGACATCATATATTTGGTGATTTTTAATATATTCGTAATGTTAGTTTTAGAATTAAACTTATGATCGTGATATTGAGCCGAATTACCATCAAATAATGAAATCAACACGTCACTAAGTAAATTAAAATATAATAAACAATAGTTAAATTATGAATACTGAAATTAGAGATGTTCGTACCGAAGGTCAGTGACACAGTTGGTTATTTTGTCTGGTGTTGATCTATTTCAACTCCACGGTCACGAGTTCGAGCCCAAAAATCAGTATTTGGATCTCATATTAAAAAACATATTTATCATTCGATTTTTAATGAAAATTTGAAAATTAATCTTTAAAAAATTGAACATACCAAATAATTTTTGGAAACATATTTAAATTAAAGTTAGTTTTGCAATAATTACATAAAACAAATATAATTGTACTATAATATATATATATAATCTAATTAATTATATGAATTATATTAATATTATATCGAGGAATTTTTTTCAAACCAACCTACTCAACCAACCATTTTTTTGTTAAATATTTTTCTAACTCAACACAAACGATATATACTTGAAAATTGATCGATTCTCCTTTATTTAATCGATTTCAATTGATCGATTCAATTTTTGGAGGAGAATATATAACTAAAATGAATGGTCTTACAGTGGCCAAAAAAAAGTTTTTTTTAAAGAACCAACAAAATACTTCGACAGTTGAAAACAATGCATGTTGTATAACTACTAGAATGTCTCAAACTAATTGCAAGTTAAATTACACGTAAAATATATATATATTTTTTTGAATATACCTACTAGGATTCGATCTTGAGACCAAGAACATCAAACTAAATTTAAATTTGACATGTTGGCCATCAAACTACAATGCCGTTTGGTCACGTAAAATAAATTAATAGCTGCTAAGTTCGGTATGGTTAATAATTCAAGGTTGAGTTTGACTTATTTACCTGATATTTCGTTTTTGTTACTTCAATTAATCAAATGTTGCTTCTCTTAGACCCGGTTTGATAACTATTTTATTTTTCATTTTTTGTTTTTGAAATTTAAGCCTACAACAACTCTTATACCATCTTTTTTCTTATTTGGATATCTACATCTTACCTATATTTTAATAAACAAAACCAAAATTTGTAAACAAAAAAAAAGTAGCTTACAAAAGCTTGTTTTTGTTTTTGAAATTTGATTAGTATGCATTTACTTTCTTAAGGGAAGATGAATATATTGTAGAAAAGATGGAGCACATGTTAGGAAATTTGAGTAGAAATAGGCTTAAATTTTATAAATAAAAAACAAAAAATGAAATGATTATCAAACGGGGCCTTAACTTTACATAATTTGTTAGTTGATTATTCGTTTTTAGTTTCAGAAAAAAAAAGGTTAGTTTATTGTTAACGTTTCTAAACGATCACTAGTCTTCGATTAATCTTTTTATGATTTTAGAACTATGTTAACATTGTGATTTTTTATGAGAAAATTAATATATATTTTTATTTAACAAATTAACATTAAAGAATAATTTGAAGATTTTTGAAAAGAAAAATAGAGAAATATTAGAATTAGACATTTAAAAAGCATAAGCATGAATGGCGTTAATCGAAGATTGTTATTTTTTTAAAAAAAATGAAATAACATTCAAAGTATTTTTTTAAAAAAATAACATTCAAAGTATTATTATTATTAAAAAAAAAACAGAACTAACGTTCACATTATAAGGATGAATATGATTAAAAAGAAATTGATGCTTTAAATTTTTAACCAATAATAATAATAATTTTAAAAGAAAAGAAAATTCTAAACTTGGATCTTTTAATTGGGAAGTCACGTCGACTCCCACTTTCTGGGATCCATCTGAAAATTGGCAAAAAAGAACAAAATTGCTGAGACGTATGAGATTATTATTATTATTTGAGAAACAAACATATGAGATTATCGGCGATTTTCAAAAAAAAAAAAAAAAGAAAGAAAGAAGATTATCGGCAATTTGTTATAACTAAATTATACATACAATTATATTTGTTGGGATGCAAACATATTTTTAATATTTTTTTTTTTGGTTGAAATCAAAAGTAAAGACATTCGGTACTCAAAAAAAAAAAAAAAAAAAAAAGTAACGACATTCGTTTTAAAATTTCGTAGGTTATTTTGAAACATTTACTTCACTCGATTTGTTTGTTATTATTATTATTATTATTTTTAGTACAAATTGGAGAAAAGAGAACCAACAAATCCTACATGGATGTTATCATTGTTGTCAGCTTGTGACAATAAAGTTGAAATAGATTAATATGAAACAAAATAATCAATTAGACCCTCTATAATCAATTTGTTTATTAGAATATAATTTCTTTTAAAACTTCAATGTAAAATAGAGACATGGATGGTAACATGGTCGTTTGTTAGAAAAACGATGGAAAATTATAATAAAAATACGATTGAAAATAAACAAATAAATATATGCTAAAAATGTTTTTATTAGTTTAGCCAACGTACATATATTTGAAAATTTTGAAAATTATGATAAGGATGGCCGGTTACGTATTTTATTGCCCGAATCGGATCCAAACTTGTCAACCATAATTCAATTTTTTTTAATTAAAAGAAATATATTCCCTTATTATAGAACATTAACTGCATCACTACCCCTTCAAATCTATAGTGACATTTTATTCTCTCTTTTCATTTTTCTGCTTTTTCTCTCGGGTTATATTTATATAAAGTTTTGTATCTTGAATGTAATTTTATTAGAACCTTTTAATCTCTTTTCTACATGTATATAATTATAATTCTCCTTTAACATAAATCATGTTGTTTATGATTTTTAAGTTATTTAAAATATTCTTATTATCAGGTGTGGATCTATACAAATTTATTTTTTGAGCTAGATTTAAATTATTTTAACAGATTTTCTTTTATATATAACAAGATCATGCATGCCATAAATAGTATTTAAATATTTTAAAAAAAAAGTATTTAAATATGAGTAAAGTTGGTTTGTACATACAAAAGATAAAAAATTTAAATTTAAGAGAGGTCAACATCTTTTATATATATATATTAGAATATAGATGTCTTTTATATATATATTAGAATATAGATGTGATCTACATTTTTATATACAAGAAAATTATATATTTCAAAATTTCGAGATTATCATCTTGTATAAATATCATAAATAGTATTAAAATATATGTAATCTATTTCTATATATATTAGTACTAAAAAAAAAACTTCTATATATATATATATATATAAAAAAAAAAGAATAACAAATTTCAAAGTTAGGAGAGCCATGCCCCCGAGCACATCTCTAAATTGATAAGCCTAAATTATTATGGAGTGACATAATGATCAAGAGAAATTTTGAGGAATTATGATGATTTGAGATGCAACAAGTCGATGATAGAAGTCATTGAAGAACATTTGAGAAATATTATTATTGGAGAAGAAGAAGAGATAGAGTGGTGGAGGCCATTAGCCAAGCACACATTAAACCCTAAATCATGTATGTATAGTGAACACATTCTAACCTAAGACCCATTCAATTTACATCAACCTTAATAATCCTAATCAATCAACTTTAATATTAACCTAATAACACCTCTAACAAAAATTGAGTTGAATTTATAGCAGTTATCTACTTAGGAAATAGGCATATATCACGTGATAATAGTTGAGATATGCACAAATCACTAATATTAAAAAAAAAAACTTTCATCAGCTTATGCCTATAATTTTCAAATTCTGAAAATAATTTTACTCAAAGAATAACTTTAAATAAGCTTGTAAAGTCATGCGACTTGTCATCTAGTATTTTATCCTATAAAGATTCATGTTATATTGTATTAGTCAATGTTAATGACAATTAGCTGTAAGGATAATAATTCAAAGTAGAAAAAATAGAACTCAAGGTTTAGAGTTTATGTTACTACGTGTATATTACTCAAAATTTCAAAAAACATCGTTGTATTGTGTTGCATCGAAGGATGCATGGGCTAGAGAGTAGTGTTAAAGATAATGATCTTTTGGGAATTCTATATTATCTAATATGAGATGAGATATCACATATTAGTTACTCTCCAACCAAAATATATTGGCATTGAGATACAATGAAAAACCAATTTATATGTGAAATATAAAACAAACATACTATATATTTACATAATTTATGAAAAAAAAAAGTTTTTGGTTCGTAAACAAAATCCCAAAATTCGAATTCAAAATTAAAATAAAAATGAAAACGAAAATTGAAAAATGAATCTAATTCTCATTAAAATAAAAAACGAAAACAAACTAAGTCGAACTAATGGTTTTGCCCTATATTTAATATCGGTTTGATTTTCGATTTGGCACAAAACCGAACCGAAATCAACTATAAAGTAAAGAGAATATTAAAATCTAAAATAATTTAGATGAAATATGCAATTGAATTGTTCAATAATTTAGGGCGAAAAATCATCTATCTCAATCTTTTACTTTAAGCAGAGAATTTTGTAAGTTTTTATAAATAAAAAAAAAAAAAGTGTTTGAAGTATACTGGTTTAGAAAGAAAAGATAGCAGGTGAATGGAGAGCTATGGCATTGGACTTTTGACCAAAATAAACAGGTTTCAGGTGTTTGGTCGTTGTCTCGTGATTTCGCAGTTAAAAGAGTTTCTTGCTTCAAGGCGTTGACCAAGACAAACGCTGCCTGTGACATTCCACCAGATCACCGACACAACAAAACAAAAATATATTAATAATTTTTTTTAAGACTAAACTATAATTGATCCCTATAGTTACCACGAAACCACTATACCACCAACCCTTTCGGTGATATGAAATGATTGATCATATATATGAATATGTTAAACCAACAAAAGATATATGTGTATGCGTAGATATCTATTTCACGTCTAGTTGTATTTGAGATGCTTCACGCATAAGTCATAACTATATAATTAATTATAAGGCAGCACTTTTGACAAATTTAAATTGCATATATGTTATTTCATCTTTAACTAAACATTTTAAGTTAGAATAAGTCTGGTGATGTCAAAAATAAGAGATGGTGATGTGTTCTACTTTTAGTGGTCTTCTACTTATTTAATAATTTCTTACCATTTTCTTTAATAACAAATGACGGAGGAGCCATTTGTTTAGCATATTTATGTAGAATTTAGTTTTAGGATTTATTAACTCATTTTCGAAAATTTACATTCAAACCAGTTTTTACTTAACTCCTCCTCATTTCTATTTTTAGAAATAATTCTAATTTTTAATCATTCTTTTATAACTACTCAATCATTTCTTTCAAATCAATCAAAATAACTCACTTTTAACCATTCATTTTTAATAATTTCTTTTTTAACTATTAAAAATAGTTACTCATTTTAAATCTACATCCAAATAAGGTTTTGGCTTTAACTCCTCTACATAAAAACTACATTCAAACGAACTTTTTACTATAACTCTCAATTTTTAACTACTCAATATAACTTCTTAAGCTAAATCTTACATAAATATGTCAAACAAACACTCCCGAACATAATTATGTATATTTATAAAAGTAGTTGATATATACCTAACTGATTCAAACACTTATATAAACAAAAATGAAATGTATAAAGTTGAAAACAATTACATGCTTTCTTTCTTAATTAAAATACACACATACTACAAATTGGGCAAAGAAAAGTGTTATAAGATGAAACACACCCTACAAGGTGAAGTTTCACCCCCACCTTGTTATAGACTTTATTCATGTCAAACTCAAGTTCTACTTCAACCTTGTTTAATTACATTTTTCTTTTATTGATAGCATGAATGCTCTCAAAACCAGAAACACAATAATGTCAATAATAAGATTACCTTGCACATATATGTTAGATATACAACTTATTATATGAAATCTAACTTTGCTGGTGGTGCATATAAAAAAGATAATAATAAATTAAAAATATAAATAAAGCATCTAAAGACCGAATAGGTAAGTGGCGCAATGATTTTAATGTTTGAATTTAATCATTTAAAATTTATGGAAAATAAAAAACAAATAAACAAGTTTGGTGTACTATAGAGATAATATTTAGGTCATGCTAAAAAATGTCCACGTAGTCTAATGTAGGTCACATTTTATTTTTCTTTATTTCACTTTTTTATCTTTTAAATTTAGGATGTGATTCATATTAAGCCAAGTAAGTGGGCACGACCTAAGAATTTCTCCTATTATATTAAAATACTTTTTCCTTTTCTTTTTGGTTGGGTCCACGTCCATTTAATATTTTAAAAAAATGGCAATTTTTTTTAAGAATAAAAAAAATCGTAAATGTATAGGAGATTTTGCATGTATATTACAAATGGGATAAAAATTACATGTATAGCACAAGAATGGAAATAATTGCACACATAGCAAAATTTGAAAATCGACCATTTAAAAAGACCAAAAGGCCCGTGAGATCTGGTCCACCACGCTTTTACCCATCCGCTCGTATTGGGCTTTTCAACATTGGGCTTTGCCTTTTTATCAAATATTTATTACATTTTTCTGTTTTTACAACCGATAGACTTCTATCATTAGGGACTGATAGACTTCTATCACTAGGAATTGATAGATTCTATCAGTCCAATCTATCATTAGGGGATGGATAGAATCTATCATTAGAGGCGGATAGAGTCAATTACTGATAAGTAGGAATTTTGAAAAATCTTTCTTAATTTATTTTTTGTTTGGGAAATCTCGATGACACATCTTTTTTAGACATATAGATCAAGTAACTAAAACCTTTGAATGAGGAATTGATTCAATCAATAATAAACCTAATAAATTTTTATCAAGAATATATTGATAGACTTCTATCAATAGTAAATTGTTAGGCTTCCATCATTAGAGATAATAGATTCTATTAATAATGGCTAAGTAGAATCCATTACTGATGAATAAGCATTTTGAAAAGTAACTAAACTTTCGAATGAGAAGTTCATTCAATCAATAGTAAAACTGATAGACTTCTATCAATAGTAAAGTGATAAACTACCATCACTAAAGAATGATAGATTCTATCAATAGGGACTAATAGAATCAATCACTAATCAACAGTAAAGTGATAGACTCTATCACTAGGGGTTGATGTCAATAATAGAACATAAACCTACACTGTAATAAGTTTTTAAAGTGATTTCTATCAGTTTAACTGATAGAACATAAACCTAGACTACCTTTTTTTAAACATTTTCTCTTTCTTCTTCTTCTTTTCCTTCTTCCTTAAACAGCGCATTAGAAACATAGAATTCATTTTCAAAACAGAGCATTACAAACATATATTTAATGAGACTTAAATTCTATCAATCAACTACAAACCTTGAATTGAATTGGAACGATTAAATAGAAGACTTAGATTGGAACATTGAATTTGAAAATTATGGAACCAAATCTGAATTACAAACTTCAATTAAATAGAAAGGAATTGAAATCAAAAGGAATTCAATCAAAAGGTAGAAAGGAATTCGTATGCGACGAGATCCGGGTTAAGAAATGAAATCGATCTTAGCGATTGTTCAATCAAAGAAGAAGAAGACAAAGAGAACGAAGAATCGTTGTGCTCAATTCGACGAAGAGAATGAAGAATCGAGAAGAAGAAGTGGAAAGAAGAAGAAGAAGAAGAAGCGAAAGAAAGAAGAAGAAGAAGGAGCGAAAGAAAGAAGAAGAAGAAGAAGCGAAAGAAAAAAGAAGAAGAAAAAGAAGAAGCAGAACAAAAAAAGAAGAAGAAGTGGAAGAAGAAAAAGAAAAAGCGAAAGAAAAAAGAAGAAGAAGAAGAAGCAGAACAAAAAAAGAAGAAGAAGTCGAAGAAGGTCTGGGTTTGGAAAGGGTAGACTAGGAATTTTTAAAAAAAATATGCAGAAGTTGCTATAAAAAAATTACTTATAAAGTTGCTACAATTGTAATATGGGTTTGGAAAGTTGCTATAGAGTGCAAATTCGGAAATGTATACTTCTTTTTTTTCTTAAAACATGACAGATTGTGATCTACTTGGTGGACTAGCTGACAAGCAAATGGCCAATTGCGGAAGTAGTGGATTATTGTTTGTCAAAATAAAATTTAACTCCATTTTTATGGATGCTTTATTCATTTAACTTGATTTTAAAAAATAAAATAAAATTACTTGTTTTTTTTTACCATGATAAAATTACTTGTTCAGCTTTGTTAGTTTATATATACATATAATTAGATTATAAATATTTCTCCTTAGTACTTTCACTTTCTAATTTCTCTCGTGTATTCACTGCATTTTAAAATATGCACATGTGATTTCCTTGATTGTCATTTAGAAATTAAGAAACAATGGTAGTAAATAATTTGATAAGATTATATTGACATGGTGGATAAAAGATGATCCTCATAAATCATAGTTTTCTTTTTTAAATAATAAATCATAGTTAACTAAGGCTGTACATAGAGATGAATTTTTTTTTTTTTTTGAAAAGCAGATAGAGATTAATTTTATCATTGACAATGGAAATCAATACTTTTGGGAAACATGAATATTTAAGTGTTTATTCCTTTGAGATAAACATCTAATAAGCTATACCCTCCAATTACGATTAAAAAAAACTATATTCTTAAAATAAATAGACCAATAGAAAATATGGAAAATGAGGGAATAAAATCATATCTAATAGACTAAGCACAGTACAAGAATCAATGAAATGACATTTAAATTTTCAACAAAACCAAAATATATTTAAAATATATATTAGTAATTTTTTTTAAGACTAAACTATAATTGATCCATATAATTACCCCAAGTAAAGAAATCACCGTACCACCAACCCTTTCGATGATATAAAATGATTGATCATATAGACAAATATATTAACCAACAAAAGATATATGTGTATGTGTAGATATCTATTGCATGTCTAGTTTGTGTTTGAGATGCTTCACGCATAAGTCATAACTATATAATTATAAGGCAGCACTTTTGACAAATTTAAATTGCATATATGCTATTCCATCTTTAACTAAACGTTTTACGTTAGAATAAGTCTGGTGATGTCAAAAATAAGAGATGGTTGATGTGTTCTACTTTTTAGTGGTCTTCTAAATTATTTAATAATTTCTTACAATTTTCTTTAATAACACATGATGTGGGGGCTGTTTGTTTGACACACTTACATATGATTTAGTTTTAGGATTTATTAACTCCTTCTCGAAAACTTACATCCAAACAAGTTTTTACTAACTCCTCATCATTTTTACTTTTAAAAATAATTCTCTTTTCTAATCATTCATTTTTAATAATTCATTTATAACTCCTTAATCATTTCTTTCAAATCAATTAAAACAGCTCACTTTTAACCATTCATTTTTAATAATTTCTTTTTTAACTAGTAAAAATAGTTACTCATTTTAAATGTACATCCAAATAAAATTTTGACTTTAACTCATCTACACAAAAACTACATCAAAGCGAGTTTTTTGTTATAACTTTCAATTTTTAAGTATTCAATATAACTTCTTAAACTAAATCATACCTAAGTATGTCAAACAAACACTCCCAAAAGAGTAATTCTGTATGTATAAAAATAGTTGAAATATACCTAACTGATTTGGACACTTAGTGTATATAAACAAAAACAAAATGTATAAAGTTGAAAACAATTACATGCTTTCTTTCTTAATTAAATACACACATACTACAAATTTGGCAAAGAAAAGTGTTATAAGATGAAATACACCTTACAAGGTGAAGTTTCACCCCCACCTTGTTATGGACTTTATTCATGTCAAACTCAAGTTCTACTTCAACCTTGTTTAATTACATTTTTCTTTTATTGATAGTATGAATGCTCTCAAAACCAGAAACACAATAATGTCAATAATAAGATTACCTTGCACATATATGTTAGATATACAACTTATTATATGAAATCTAACTTTGCTGGTGGTGCATATAAAAAAGATAATAATAAATTAAAAATATAAGCATCTAGAGTGATAAAAGAAATCAGTTACAAATATTTGTATCGATATATAATATTGATGAACTCAATAACAAATAAGAACCCAACATAAAACTCCCACTTTCTCAAAAAAAAAAAAAAACATAATACTCCCACTTTATTCCAGCATAAATCAATGTTATCAACTAGGAAAAAGATAATCATTCAAAAAAAATGTAAAAGATAAAAAATGAAAAGGAATTTAATCATTTCAAAAAGTGGAAAAGAAAAAACAAAAAAACAAGAGTGGTGTAATATAGAGATAATATTATACTAGCAATATTTAGGTTATGCTAAAAAATGTCTACCTATGTAATTTAATGTAGGTCACATTTTATTTTTCTTTATTTCATTTTTTTATCTTTTAAATTTAGAATGTGATCCATATTAAACCAAGTAAGTGGACACAGACCTAAATATTTCTCTTCTTATATTAAAATACTTTTTTCTTTTCTTTTTGGTTGGGTCGACGTCCATTTAATATTTAAAAAAACGGTAATTTGTTTCTTAAGAATAAAAAAAATCGTAAAAATATACTTCTTTTTTTTCTTTAAAATTGACAGATTGTGATCTACTTGGTCGTCTAGCTGACAACCAAATGGCCGATTGCCGATGCAGTGGAAAATCAATACTTTTGGGAAACATGAATATTTAAGTGTTTATTCCTTTGAAATAAACATCTAATAAGCTATACCCTCCAATTAAGATAAAAAAAAAAACTATATTCTTAAAACAAATATACCAATAGAAAATATGGAAAATGAGGGAATAAAATCATATCTAATAGACTAAGCACAGTACAAAAATCAATGAAATGACATTTAAATCTTATGGAAAAAATAGCAATTGTGTTTACAAATGGCTATCAAAAAGAAACCACTGTTTACAAATGGCTAGATATTCTCCTTATTCGTAAATTAATCTAATTGAAGAAAAAAAAACAGTGGGAGAGATATGGGGACAGAATATTTGGTGCAACAAATATATATGAAATGAAAAGAAAAAAAAAAGATTTATATTTCGAATACTACATCACTAAACTCAATATCAGAAACCAGTGGGTTAAAAACAGAATCCATTATGCATTTGAAAGCATCGTGTTATTCTTCAAATCATATAACATTTTATCGAATAGTTAGTGACACAATGGTTTTATTGTTTGGTTGTAAATCAGTCCAACACCAGCGTCGCAGGTTCGAGCCTGATAATCGATATTTGTCCCTCCTCTCCCAATTTGTACTCAAAAAAAAAAAAAATCATACAAAATTTTAAACATAAATCACTTCTATGTGAAATTAATAAAAACAATAAAAACAACTTTAAGTAAAAAAAACTTAATTTTGTCGAGTTTACTTCTGTTATTTATTTAATTATACATTTTAAAATTCTAGCATATGTTTATTGAACTTTTTTATACATCTATAATTATTATGTGAGAAGAACTTATATAATATACTTTTCCTTTTTTTTAGTATATATTGTGGAAGGGGGACAAATATTGATTCTCGGGCTCGAATCGTGACGCTGGTGTTGAACTGGTTTACAACCAAACATTGAAAACATTGTGCCACTCACTCATTCGGTTAATATATTTTTCCTTTAAATAATGGCCAAAGAGGTGAATGCTTGAATAAACTGAACTAATTAAAGAAATAACTAACTAATTTTAGATTTTAATGGGGGTGTTTGGATAGAAGGGTGTTTGTGAGGTTCAACTTGATATCATTAATAATTTCGCGTTAATTTAAAATTAATTTTAGGTTTATCTAAGAATCAATTCAATCTATAAAAATTTCATTTTTTTTAGTCTATTAGGGGAGGGAGACAAATACCGATTATCGGGCTCGAACTTGTGACGCTAGTGTTGAACTGTTTATAACCAAACAATAAAAACAATTAAACCATTGTGTCAGTGACCCATTCGGTAAAATTTCATTTTCTTGAACACAATTCAACTTGAATAAATCGATAACCTAAGTAAGGTATAAAAAACCTTTAAGAAATTAATTCCTAGCACAAAATAAAAATTGAACTTTGAACCCATAATATAATGCATCCCAAGATCCTCTTTGATCAATTGAGCCTTCTGATGATAGTTGATTTGCCTAGTTTTGGTGGTGGTGATTTATTCATGTCAAGTATAATTTTTATACTTTTGGGTCAAAGAAATCCAACGGTCGAAAATGAGTAAAGAAAAAGAAATAGCGTGTGGTGTGGTTACCGGATTATTCCCAAGCACCCGTGTACAAGGCTCACATTGAGCCACAAGGGCTAAGACCCGTCGCAACCATGGGGCGCCACGTTCCTCACTCTCGAGCCTCCCCATTGGAACCTAAACTTCATTTTTGTCTTCGTTGATCATCGCCCAATCTCTGAGGGAAAAGGCGAAAGATATTTAGAGAGAATCATCTGTGGATTGAAGTAAAGCATTTCAAGGAATTGTGCCAAGTTCGATCGGAAATGAGTTCGACGGTTTCGCGGTTGATCCATTCGAGATCAACGATTCCCAAATTATAGTGAGTTCATTCCGTCTTAGAACGCTCGATTTTGTTTCAGAATGCTGAATTATTCCCCGTTTAATTTCATGTTCCTCATTTGTATCCTACATTTGCTCTGTGTTTCTGTTATCCCCTTGTCCAATTGCCCTTTGTTTTTTAGGAATTCGAAATGTTTCCTCCAGAATTGTGAACTTGGACTATCTTCTTGACTGTAGGGTAGTTCGGTTTATTGGTTGCCAGAATCGAACCCGCTAGGGTATAGAATCCAAAGCAATGTGATTACATTTGCACTCAATATGAATCATGAAACTCTTTTGTCGTTTTTGTAACTATAGTATGTATAGAGATTTAGGGGCCTGTATGGCTTCCCGTCCTCGTCCATGCCACCAAATATAATTTCTCTGTCCAATTCACAGTTTTTTGCTGTGGAAACCGGTCACTCCGCTATACTTGGTAACCACACCCATCCCTATAGGCCAATCACTGAGAGTCACTGAAAGAAAGGAGATATGGAAAGTATCTACAAATTAATGCTACAAATAAGTTTCGAACCTGAAACTTTGACGGGAAAACACTTTCAAAGCCCAAACTTTTGACCATCGCACCACCCCTTGGGATAAATACACATTTAAAAAAAATTATCTATCTAGAGATTAAATTGGTAAAATAAGAAAATAACTTGATGGTAACAACGTCCCCAAGGAAAGGCGCAGTGGTTGAAGACTTGGGGTTTTGAAAGTATGCCCCCCTCAAGGTCCAAGGTTTGAAACTCACCTACTGCATTAATCCTTCGATGTCTCTAGTCCCTGGCCTAGGGACGGTCGTGGTTACTTTATTTCAAAAAAAAAAACTTGATGGTAACGGCAATCGGTTTTGTTGTTTCTCAACTGTATTGTGTAGCACAATGGCTGCTTCTAGGGGTGGGAGACCATTTTCAACAGATTCTAGTAAGGTTGATGAACCCTTCAAGGTTGAGGAAGCGGAAACAGTTCATGTTCCACCACCTCCATCTGAGAAGGTATATGAAATGAAGGCTTGGAGTTATTTGTAATTTTCGTACTTTGTTGTTCTATATCTTTGACTTTAATTTCTGTTCACTCTTTGGCGCGTGGATTTATTTTCAGTTGCTGGTGTTGGGTGGAAATGGATTTGTGGGCTCTCATATCTGTCGAGAAGCTCTAGATCGTGGTCTTACTGTTGCTAGTCTTAGTAGGTATGTTTCTATGTTGGAGCATATGTAACTTTGGCCTTTGTGTCACACTCACATCAAGCAAACTCCATGTGATTGATACAGTATAGTTTTCTATGAATGTTGAATATGGAAAGTATGAAAGAATCCGCTAAAAACCATTCAGAACTCTTTATTTGGATAATTGAGTGCTATATGCTTTTTTGTATAAATGACAGGGCTTTTTTATTTAATGATAATGTAGAGGAGAAATCCGCACAGAACAATCACAATTATATATAAGAAAGTATTGTTTCTTACCAAAAAAAAGACTGAAAATGAAAAACAAAAGTATGATTTGAGTTTCCTTTTGTTCTTTATGAATGAGAACTTCGATATCTTTGTTCAGTTTCCTAGTGTTGGAAACTCTACTCTTGCATCACCATCTTTGGCCTTTTCTTATTATTTTCAGGTCGGGTAGATCATCGATACGTGATTCTTGGGCTAGCAGTGTAACTTGGCATCAAGGTTTGATTCTATTTAAGATTTTTTTTGTTTGTCATCATACTTGTAGGCTATCTTAATAATAATGCCTCCATTCTTTTCCCATTGGCAGGAAACCTTCTTTCACCTGATTCATTGAATGAAGCTTTTGACGGTGTTACAGCTGTTGTATGTAGTCCTCAACTTTTTCGAATGTGTACATTATTATAAAATAAACTAGTTACAACTTTCTCGTGTGTACATTAATCCACTGATAAATAGAATAGGTTGGTTTCTATGTCTCCTGATTAACTGCTAGACATTTTTAGCAGACTTCCTAGAAGCCATTATTCTCAGTAGTGAGCAAAAAACATCTATGTGGAAAATTAGTTAAGATGATATAGATTTGTCCCTTTTTGTTTTAGTATATGTGACGTTTCTTATTCTTGCTAATTTATCATTATATTTAATTCCTCGACGATTTAAGGGATGATCTCTTGTTCACAAGTCTTGGTTAATTCTAATTTTATTTTTCTAGATCTCTTGCATTGGTGGTTTTGGCTCTAATTCTCATATGTACAAGATCAATGGAACGGCAAATATCAATGCAATCAGAGTTGCTTCAGAAAAAGGTGCAGTTTTTTATGCGGTCATAAATGAATGAGAGTGAATTGAAATTATGCAGTCTAGACTTGGCCTGCTTCCGGTCAAAACTTTAATCTTTCAATCCGTTGATAGCATTTCACCTTTTCTATATTCACGCTTCTCTGTTGATATGCTACATTGATTTTATGTATTTCATGGAAATTAGAAATAGAAAATATGGGGTTCCACCTTGGCAATGAGGGAAGTAACCCATATCTCTTTTAAATATTTGTTGGAGTCTCCACTTTTTCAATGTGGGACAATTGTGAGATCTTAACATATAAATTTTTTAACTGCTATTTCTTATGTAGATATCTATGCACTTTTAATTCTGATGGAGATAATAATATACAGGCATATCTGATGCCCGAGTGTTTCTTCAACTACTTCTTCTTTGTTTCATGGTTGTTGGGTTCTCTTTACGGATGTCCTGACTAGATATTTTGTCTCCTTCTCACTATGTTAATTTTTTGATCCTATCAATTATTTTTAATTTCAAAATTTTCCTCAAACGAGTACAGTGAATTTATTATTTGTTATCTTACTTACGAAGACAAGACCTATGTCTCACAGGTGTAAAGAGATTTGTCTATATCTCTGCTGCTGATTTTGGCATAGCTAATTACGTGATAAAGGGATATTATGAGGGAAAGGTAATATTTCTATTCCAAGAGAGCTGGTAATTAATCAAGATCTTGGACAGTTATTGATCATGTAGCTTGTTAAGGCCCTCCTTGATTTAATCAAGCTATGTTCGAGGTCTTTTAGGGTAAAACATTGAACAATGATGGAAGAAATGACTAATTTAGGCCCCGTTTGATAACCATTTTGTTTTTCGTTTTTTGTTTATGAAATTTAAGCCTACAACAACTACTTTACTATACCTTTTCCTTATTTGGATATCTACATCTTACCTATATTTTAATAAACAAAACCAAAATTTGTAAACAAAAAAAAGTAGCTTCCAAAAACTTGTTTATGTTTTTAAAATTTGGTTAGTATTCTCCTACTTTCTTAAGGAAAGATGGATACATTGCAAGAAAGATGGAGCACATGGTAGGAAATTTGAATAGAAATAGGCTTAAATTTCATAAACAAAAAACAAAAAACAAAAAACAAAATGGTTATCAAACGAGGCCTTAATTTCTTCAAGAAATGTGGCACCAACCATTCCTTTTTGTGCGCGGACAGAGCTATATCATATTAATATCTGTCTTTGGTTTGTGTAGCGAGCGGCTGAGACAGAACTCCTCACTAAATTTTCTTATGGAGGTTAGATCTCTGGTTTGTCCTGTTACTGTCAATTATAATGCTTGACTCGGTTAAGATATAGTGCCTGGAATATGTAAGATGAATGTATACTCTAGCACTGATTTATTGGCTTTCGCGAACCTGTTTTTCTCTCCTAAATTATACTCTTTTTTACTGTCAACCGACAAATGGAGAATAAAGTGTTCTTTAATGTACAATTTTCAGGAGTGATTTTGAGGCCGGGATTTATTTATGGGACCCGTAATATTGGGAGCATGAAGTTACCTCTCGGAGTAATTGGTTCTCCTCTCGAAATGGTAACATTCTTCGTTTTTTCCCCTTATGCCTATTATATTATGCCATGAACTTTGGTCTGAGTAGCTTTTGGAATGCCAACCGTTTATAAGATAGATGAATTATTCCTCTTACCACCAATTGATTTTGAGATAGATGTTCACATTATCTGTCTAAATGGATACCAGTAAAAATAAAATTGAGATCCAATTCTGGTGAATCCAAAAGTGGAGAAGGGGGGTGTGTTTAAAGTCCTACATTTGAAAGTGAGGAGTCCTGCTAGTAGTTTATAAGATAAGTAGGCTACTCATCTTATCACCCATTGCTTTTAAGATAGATGTCTACACCATCTAATAAAAAAGAATGAGGACACTAAATTTGTTTACGTATTGAAAAACCGAACTTAATAATATGACTCATGAATCCTTTATTCAGATTTCAACTACTAAAGTGACATAAACCCGCGACCCTTTGTTTCTAGTTCCGAGTGTATTATTTTTTGGATGACTCAGGACATGGCAAAGGCAAAAGAGTGTATTTGGTAAAAAACATTAAATCCCTTGAATCAAATATTTTACCAAAGATAAAAATTTCACTGCAGGTTCTTCAATACGCTAAGCCTCTACACCAACTACCACTCGTTGGTCCTCTATTTACTCCTCCAGTAAATGTGACATCCGTGGCGAAGGTTTCTGTTCGGGCGGCAACAGACCCCGTCTTTCCTCCTGGCATCATCGACGTCTATGGCATACAACGTTACACTCAACAGAAGTTGAAATAGATTAAAGATTATACTTCAAGTCATGCGCATTTCTCTCTCTATTTTACCTATATTAGAGAATTCATAACTAAATATGTCTATGGATCTTCTCAGTTGATGGGATTTTACTCGGCCGTTTGTGTACTCGGTTGAAGATTAAAGACGGTTCATTTTCTTGTATCTGGTGCAAATAATATCATCATGCAGAGATCTGCAAATTCATTTGTTTAAGCCTCTTTGTTTTGTTTTCTCTCTTATCTTGAAGATGTTGAAATGCTGCTGCGTTCTTTCCTGTGTTAGGACAGTCGTATGTATTATCTTTGATGCAATTGAATTAAATGAGGGCTTGCTTTCTAGTTGATTCAAAATTAGATTGGGGATATTTTTCAAGTTTTCATCTTGTCATTACTATCTGCAGTTTAAAAGGAGGAATCATTTTGATTATTCTCAAGAGGACTAGTAGATTAGGCTCCTTTTGATAATCATTTAGTTTTTTGTTTTTTGTTTATGAAATTTAAGCTTATTTTTACTCAAATTTTCTACCACGTGCTCCATCTTTCCTACAATGTATCCATTTTTCCTTAAAAAAGTAGGTGAATACTAACTCAATTTTAAAAACAAAAACAAGTTTTGGGAAGCTACTTGTTTCTAAATTTTGGTTTTGTTTATTAAAATATAGGTAAGATGTAGATATCCAAATAAGGAAAAAAGTATATGTTGTAGGCTTAAATTTCATAAACAAAAACGAAAAACAAAATGTTTATCAAACGAGATTTTAGTAATATTTAAAAAACAAAATCAACGTTTTAAATTTCAAAAGAAGAAAAAAACTTTGAACTGGGGTTTAAAAATATTTTTGAAAGTAGGTAATTAAACAAGAACATTGTGGGTGGAAATTGATTATCAAATGCTATCAAATGATGTTTTTATGATATATCTTAACATGTAGATTATTTTCCGGAATTTTTTTCATTCTCTTAATCTTTGTGGCCACTTGATTATTATTATTGTAAAACATAAAATCATGATGAATCTCGTCCGAGAATCAACCTCGAGTAGTCGTCTGATTCCGTGAATAACAAAATATTAGGAAAAAAATGGTGCTGTGAACTAATCCGTAATTAGTGTGATCAATTGAAGCTTAAAATTAATTTGAAGTAAATTAATGATCCATTAATCAATCAATATCATTGAATTTGATTGGTGATTCTAATCGTCAACAAGAACAATGGTTCAATAACATTAGTCTATATCTAAAGATCAAGAAAAAATAAAATAACAATTAATTTAGTCACGACAGCTAATTATGATACTTGTCAATAATTTTTTCAATATGGATGATAAAATGAAAAGCTTAAAATTAGTGAATTTGAAAATTTTAAAAAGGAATAAACAAAACATTACACAGTAGAAAAAAAAAAAAAAACATTACACACAAGACAAGCATTTTATTTGGAAAGAAAATAAAAAACCACCTTTAAATCGATCAACCATAGAAAACACTTCTTTTGGAAAATTAAAAAAAGAAAAAAAAAATTGAATCTAGTCAGGGTTGATCCAAAATTTTGTCTAACCCGCAACCCAACTCACGTTATCCGATTTTACTATATTCTAATCCGACCCAAACCGAAAATAAATCCAACCCAACCCAACCAATTCTTGTATTTCGGGTTGGGTAATCGGGTAACTCGGGTTGTCAATTCTCTTCTACACCCCTAAGGCCAATGGTGCTTCTATAAAGATCGCAAATTCTATCATTCGTTCGCTCTAAATTGGAGTAATTAAAAGGAGGTTTGAGGTGGAAGAGAGGGAAAACGAAGAAGATGAACAGTAACCAGCAAGCTTCAGAGATCAGGCACGACGATGACGCGGCTCTGTCGGAGTTTCTAGCATCGCTAATGGAGTATACTCCCACTGTAAGATCTCACAACGATGCTTTTCTTTCGCTGCGATTCCAAATCGCCTTCATGTTTCTCTTTTCGCACTTTCGTTTTTACAGATTCCCGACGAATTGGTGGAGCATTACTTGGGGAAGAGTGGATTTCAGTGTCCTGATGTTCGATTGTAGGTATCTTTTTCGTTTTTCCAAACCCTAGCTTTAGAACGACGTTTTTCGGCCAACAGATGACATCAATTTAATCCTAATTGCAAATTTTTTCATTTCATTGGGTTGGTTGTTGACTCTTTGTATCGATCAAATTGGGGATTTCTTATTTTTGGGTATTTTTAGCTGATGAAACTATTTTCTTTGTTCTTAGTGGTCTAGGTTCTTGATATCTACTTTGTGCTGTAGCAGTGTCAGTCCATAGGCATGAAGATGGTATTTATTCAGAGGACCATTCGTTCTGGCTTTTGATTTCAGCGAGTGATGTTATTAGTGCCTGCATTTCTAGGCTGAGCGTTGTGATTTTCTCTGGGGAAGAGCTGTCAAATTAATCTAATTGAGTGAATATAACCTATGCTACAGTACTTTACCATCTTTGTAAAGTTTAATTTACAAGTCTAATTTTGAAAAATAGAGTCGATGTAATTCATTTGAGATATGTGAAATTATGCGATGAATCTTACCTTAGCCTGGTTCATTTCTTTGTCAAGTGATACCCAGTTTGGAGCAGCATTGAATGTGCTCGCTTTAACTATCAAAATGTGATGTTTGAAACGCAGATTTCTTTTTTCCTACTTCTTGTGAAGACCAGCTTACATTATTTCTAATGGAGCCACACTTTTGCAGGATTAGGCTTATTGCTGTTGCCACGCAGAAGTTCGTTGCAGATGTTGCAAGTGATGCTCTCCAGTATGCTTTCTTTCTTCTGATGCTGGTGTATAATAATTAATAAAATTACCTTTTTTTTTCTTAGGGTTGCAAGTAAAAGATGCTTATAACTTGATTTGCTGGCCTTTCCATTTTAATTACTTAATCATGAGAATGTTATTGGTTAATTTGTTGGGATTGGCTCGAGAGTTCGAGAACCAACTTTCTGATGGCAATCTATGCTAATGCTACAAAATATTACTCTTTTTAGAGTTGAACAACCACTTAGATAGGAGGGTGAAGTTCTTGCCAAATTCCTAAGCTCAACCAGCCCATATTGCTTTAAATGGGAATGACCTCCCATTTAATTAAACGAGATCATTATTCATCCTCAATGCCCCTACAGAAAAGTCCTTTATATTTCTTTCCAACTTGGGGAAAAAAGACTTAGAAGTCCTTAATAATGACGGTAAATAGATAGGGATTCCATTAAAGGTTACTGAATGAATGTTGCCCACCCTTTGAGAACAGGGCTTCCTTGATTAAAGATAACTGCTCCTTAATATCTCATGAGAAGTGAAGAAACCTCACAGCTGAACGTACAATTCCACCTTTCAAGATTATCCGGATTACAATGAAGAGACATATTTTTTTTTTGAAACAAGGGGAACCATGCCCTTCCCTAGGTCAAGCACCAGAGACATCGAAGGAGTAATGTCACAGGTGAGTCCCGAACTTGGGATCTTGAGGGGAGCATATCCTCAAAGTCTAAGTCTTCAACCACTGAGCCACCCTTTGGGGACTACAATGAAGAGACATTGAACATTTCTCACTGTAAATCTCAACTTTTAGCAAACTGCAAACTATAACAAATGACTATTAGAGGATTGATTTACCCTGCATAACCCTCTAGCTGCCCTCATGTGAATCTTTTATTGATTAATTATTTTTCTTCAACCGTGATGATTGCCTCATTATTGTTTGATAGTCATTGTATGATTACCTTCTCCTTTCCTTGACCCTTTTATACTCGGGAGTTGGGAGGAATTTTTTGGTGGTTTTTGCACTACTTTTGTAGCAGCTGGATATTTGTAGCTGCTTGAGTTGGTAAGAGTTTTAACCTTTTGGTTGTGCAATGTAGGCATTGTAAGGCAAGACCGGCACCAGTAGTGAAAGACAAAAGGGACAAACAACAAAAGGTGCTTTCATAACCTTGGGTCTCTTGATTGGTAAATTATTTTGCCAGCCTAACATTCTCCTGGTTCAGGAGAAGCGCTTAATATTGACCATGGAGGATCTTTCAAAGGCACTTCGTGAGGTAACCTCAAAATGTTTTACTTTCATCTTTTTTTTTTTTTAATGATTAGGCTTGTGTGCTTACTATAGATAACTCATATACAGACATCAGAGAACATTAGACTGATTTTGGTACACACTCATTTTAGGTGGTGCTATGGGTGATTTGTTTTCTTTTGTGAGCTTTTTAGACCGTGGGTTTAGAGAGAGGACTTCTATAAAAGTGATTCCTCGCAGATTGTACAAACTTTTGAAGAATTTGTGATTTCTAGTTCTTCAAATTGTAATCAATCTTGGATGGGCGTTAAAGAATTAAGAGGTGATGGTTCAATAATAATAAAAGGAGAAAAGTTTAGGTCATGTACATATTTTCATGTGCACATATGTGACCCAATTTAGACGACATTCTATTTTTTTAATTCTTGTCTTAAAGAACAAGAAAAACGTGGCCCAAATTAGGCCATATATATGGGCATGAAAAGATGGGTCATGCCAAGACATGACCTAAAATACTCTCGTCTTGACACTCATAGATATATAAAGATAAACTATTCCAATTCTATGATGCATCCTGATTCCTCACCATTATAAATGGTTTCCACTCAGTGGGGGGATGATATATGATGTGCCTTTTTCTTGCTGGGGGTGACAATTTTCCTCATTTTATGATATATACTCAGTTGAACATATAAGGATATCTCTAGTTTGTTATGAAAAAACTAACCACCTTGTTGGGACTTTGATGAGCAGTATGGCGTGAATGTGAAACATCAAGACTATTATGCTGATAGCCCTTCAACTGGAGTGGATCCTACTTCCAGAGAGGAATGAGTTGCAGGAACAGGGTTGTTGTAATGTAACTGCTACTCTTCGTTATCTGTCTTCCTTAATATGTACTGATGCATAGTTCAGCCTTCAGGGTTGAGTACACTCTTGCTTGCTGTTCGTTTCCTGACTCTGCCTTGTAATTATAGCATTGCTTAGAACATCAAATTAAGTTGCTGTGTTTTCCTAGTCAAATTCTGCCAACTACTCTATAGTGAGGCTAGCCATAGCCTGTCTGAACGGTCATAGCGGTCGGTATGTTTAGCCATGTTCCACCTCTTTTACTAAAACATAACTGTTCATAATGTAAAGATGTTAAAACATGGGTTGGGGTCAAAATGCAATCCCCATCGATTGCAATTTCAAATTAATTGTTTCAGAAAACTACCAAAGGGGTACTGGTCTCAGATTGGGAAAATTCTGTTTCTATTTGTTCCAGAAATGATGAGTGGGTCATAGCCTCAGGATCAACTACTATACTTGGAAATAAATTGGGAAGACTATTATAATTCAGGAAAATCAAATTAATAAATAAGTGTTGCAAGCAACTACTGAATAAAGTACATGAAAGGATGACAATACTTGGGGAGTATTTTTTTAAACAAGGTAACCATGTCTGCCCCTAGATCAGACATTAGAGACATTGAAAGAGTAATGACATAAGTGAGTTTCAAACCTGAGATCTTAAAGGGAGCATACCTTCAAAACTTAAATCTTTATCTACTGTCACTCTTAGGGACTGAGAATACTTAGGGAGTTGATTGATCAAATTATTACTTTAAGGTTAAAGGTGAGAATGCAAAACTTAATAAAGTTTAGGGGTGATTGATCAAATTAGAAGTTTGAGCGTGATTATAATAATAATAAAGTTTGAGTGTGATTATAATAATAATAATCAAAGGAGTAGTTTGTGCCGCATCCCCTATAATTTATAACTAAGATGATAACATAAAAGAAGATGATAATGACTGTCTGGATAATCATTTGCTGCAAATCACAAGAGACGTGGATGGAAGTTGTTGACTCTCAATTTCTATTTGTTCAAAATGCAATTTGCAGTAAGTTTCACTTTGCATATTGGTGCGTTGAATAATACTTAGTCAAATGGTTAGTTTAGAATGGTTTTTTGTTGAAGTTTGTAATCATCTTTGTAAAATACTTGTCCTTCCTTGACTTGCTCAACTTTACCTCACCTGAAAATGGTTATTTATCAAAATGACGCCATTATAAGACTATAGCTTTTTTTTTTTTTTTTTTTTTTTTTTTTTTAAATTTGCAGAGGTAATATATGTTAAATAAGTTCTATAGTTATTATTATTATTTTTAAATCGAATTGAAAATGCTTTTAGATTTTGATTGCAATTTGCAGTTAACTACTTGCCAAGGTGAGAGGTTAAATTGCGTGGGGTTTAGCATATTTAGTACAACAAATTCAACACCTTAAAGTCGAATTCAATGACTGATGCCAGTTTTGTCCCTATAAAAAAGATTATTATATGAAATGTTGACTTTTGATTAATATAAAGGTAAGATGCTTTATTTATTTTTTAGTTTCAAGTTGAGATATACAATAATAATTAGCATATGCACATTGCGGAAATTTCTCTGGACTTGAAGATAGAAGTTCAAGAGAATTTAGCTGTTTTCATTTTGATTTTACAACTGATGTCAAAGTTGAATTAATCTCCACAACATTTATACTCTTTTTCCAGTTTGTTGAAATTTTAAAAGATATAAAGTCTCTTTCCATTGTTAAGTGTATTTATAAAATCAATATTGGCAACTTGAGCAACTAGACATGATCCCCTAATTCAGATAAAGTCGTTGCTGGTTGTTAATACTAACTGTAATAAATAAAAGATCGAGCCATTAACTTTGACAAGAACAATTTTTTCTTGCCAATATAAGCCACATCTTCCTTCCAATTCAATTCAACACAACAATGATTTAATATAAAAATGGATTTCTTATTTAGTTGGTATTTCATAACTTGAATCTTCAAGGCTTTGTAGCAGCGATTAAAACTGAAGGATGAGGAGAACAAAGGGTGTGAAAGGTGGGGTTTGGATGTTGTTGTTGGTAATGCTGGCGGCGGCGGCAGCGGCGGTGGCAGTGCATGAGGAAGAGGGCGACGACGAGGCGGGCGTAGTGAAAGTGAAGGTGGGTGTGGTTTTGAATAGCAATGGTTTTGGGAGGATGGGTTTGAGTTGCATTTCAATGGCTCTATCAGATATATATGATTCTAGGAGTTATTACAAGACCAGAGTGACTCTCAAGAACATGGACTCTAATGGCACAATTGTTGGTGCAGCTGCTGCAGGTCAGAATATATTTTTGGTGTTTTAAAGGTTGTTTTTTGAAAAAGTGGTGTTTATTTTCGTACCGTTATTTCTCTAAAATCAATTTTGATTTTTGGCTGATAAACACATAGTTAAAGTTAGTTTCATCTTTTAGTCTCTTTACATGTTTTGTTATCTATTCAACACGCTTAAAGATTAAAATTATGTAAATTTGTCCCCAAGTAGTGGTGCAGTGGTTAAAAACTTGAACGTTGAAGGAATGCTCTCCTCAAGGTCTCAAGTTCGAAACTCACCTGTGCTATTACTCTTTCGATGTCTCTCGGTGTCTGGCCTAGGAACATGCATGGTTACCCTTGTTTCAGAAAAAAAAAATGTAAATCTAATCATCCTTAATCAGTGTCTTCTTCATTTTCCTTGGCTAACAAAAGTTTGTATGTAATGAAATGAATCCACCAGCTGTAGAATTGATAAAGAACGAGGAAGTGCAAGCAATCATAGGCCCTGGAAACTCCATGCAAGCCAGCTTCATGATAGACCTTGGAGACATAACACACGTTCCCATCATCTCTTTCTCAGCCACACGACCCTCCCTCACTTCCCACCGCAGCTCGTTTTTCTTCCGAGTCGCCCAAGACGATTCCTTTCAACTCAAAGCCATTGCAGCCATTGTCAACACCTTCAAATGGCGCCAGGTTGTCCCTATCTACGTCGACAATGAGTTCGGCGATGGCATCATCCCCTACCTTGTCGATGCCCTACAAGAGGTCAACGCCCACGTCCCCTACCAAAGCATCATCTCCCTCACGGCCACTGACAAACAAATTGTCGGTGAGCTATACAAGCTGATGACAATGCAGACTAGAGTTTTCGTGGTGCACATGCTACCCAGTCTCGCATCTCGGATCTTCATTAAAGCAAAAGAAATTGGAATGATGAAGTCAGGCTATGTTTGGATAGTCACGGACGCATTCACGAACGAGTTGGATTTGATACCCCCTTCGACTTTTGAATCAATGCAAGGAGTTCTCGGGATAAAAACCTACGTCCCGAGAACAGAAAAACTTGAATCCTTTCAGCATAACTGGCCAGAAAGATTCCAAAGGTATTATCCAACAATCAAAGACATTCCCAAACTGGACATATTCGGGTTATGGGCTTATGACGCGACTATGGCATTGGCCATAGCCGTGGAGGAGGCAGGCACGGACAACCTTCGATATAGCCCGGCCAACCCAAAAATGAACTCATCAAACTATCTATACAACCTCGGGGTAAACCAAAACGGCGTAAGGCTCCGAGACGCGTTCTCAAACGTCGCATTTAAGGGGTTGGCAGGCGATTTCAACGTGATCGACGGGCAGTTGCAGTCGTGGGTGTTCGAGATAGTGAATGTTCTTGGGAATGGGAGAAGAAAGGTGGGATTTTGGACACCGGAAAGCGGACTGAGTGAGTTGAAAACAATCATCTGGCCGGGGGATCTGGTTAATGGTCCGAAAGGGTGGGAGATTCCGACGAACGAGAAGAAGTTACGCGTGGTGGTTCCGATGAAGGACGGGTTTTGGGAGTTTGTGAGTGTGGTTCGTGATGAAGAAGCGAATGTGACAAAAGTGAGCGGATATTGCATAGATGTATTCAAGGCTGTGATTGAAGCACTGCCTTATTCTGTTGCTTATGAGCTTATTCCTTTCCACAAAACTGCTGCAGAGCCTGGTGGCACCTACAATGACTTGGTTGATCAGATCTACTTTGGGGTTAGTGTTGTTAACTTATCATTTTTTAATTACTTTGGTTAGTTATGATTTGAAAAGTTTTAATTTCGGACTCCTTATATAGGTTATGGTATAAGATAAGAGTAAATTTAGTTTGGTTTCTTGTCGAATTAATGCAGGTTCAAGTTGAATTGAGCTGTCAATAAGATCAATAGTTCAATCGATATAAGTATATTCTTATGATTAAGAAATCACGAGTTTAATTAAATCTTAAAAAAGAAAATTCAATTAAGCTAACCGATTAACTATATATGTTGAAGTTTAGGATTAAAATTAAATTAGTTACGTAGAAGTTAAAGATTTGAACTTTGTGAAAGAAAAAAACGAGAGATTTTTTAGAATATGCTGATAGGACTCCCACGAAGGAGACTATCGCACCAGTGGAATTTGCACTTCCTGTTCAATCAACACTCCTTACTGACCCGATTGTAGATTAAATATTGGGATTAATTAGAGAAGAAGGGTAAGTACAAACATCAACCACCATTCGAGAGGGTGGGGCTCTCCCAGAGTTCACTATGGAACCTTCCTAATCAATTCAAAAGTATCCAACACAAAATAGTCCCCTTCCTATTTAAACCCAAAAGCTTTAATCAAAATATTAATTAAAGTACATCCCCTGCACTTCTAGTTCCTGGGTCGGCTAGTCCCTGCTCCATCACCTCCGCCGCTCCCGCCGTCACTGGTACCCGTTGTTTGGTAGCCCCTGCCTTGTCCGCCGTAACTTGTTCCCGCCACTTGGTCACCTCCGCCGCTATCCCTTTTCCTATCCCTGCGTGTGTAGACGTGTCGTATAGGTGGATAGCTTCGCCTATCATACTCCGGTTCGGGAAACAACACCTTGTCCTCAAGGGGAAACAAGGGAAACTGTTGTCGTATGAACTCGGCTGATTCCCAGGTGGCATCTTCCGGTCCTAGGCCTTTCCATTCTATGAGCACCTCCGGTTCTTTGGTGGCATTGTTCCATTGGTAGGCCAATGCGTGGCTAGGTTGTGCCTCCCATTCGTAGGCCTCGGTCAGAATTGGTGGTTTGCTCATCAGATGGTGTCTCTCGCCTATCACCTCTTTGAGTTGCGATACGTGAAAGACCAGATGGATATTCGATCCCTCGGGTAATTGGAGGCGATACGCCACCTTCCCAATTCGTTCCAAGACGGGATACGGACCATAGAATTTTGGTGCTATCTTCTCATTCCGGCGCCTGGCCACAAAAGCTTTTCGATACGGTCGTAACTTCAAGTACATCCACGAGCCTACTTGATATTCCACGTCACGCCGGTGCCCGTCGGCCTGTTGCTTCATTCTAGTTTGCGTTATTGCCAATTTCTCCTTTATCCTTTCGAGCATTTGATCTCGCTCCTGAATCTGCTCGTCCAAAGTTGCGTTCGATGTTCGTTGGTCTCCATACATCAACAAGGGTGGTGGTGGACGCCCGTAGACGGCTTGGAAGGGTGTCTTCTGCGTGGCTGAATGATATGTAGTGTTGTACCAATACTCTGCCCAGTGCAGCCAGTGGTTCCAGGACTGCGGGTTTTCACTGCAGAAACAACGTAGGTACGTCTCCAAACATCGATTGACAACTTCGGTCTGTCCATCCGTCTGTGGATGGTACGCAGTACTTCGGTGGAGATGCGTTCCTTGCAGTCGGAAGAGTTCCGTCCAAAAGTGGCTGAGGAAGATCTTATCTCTGTCCGACACAATTGATCGGGGAAATCCGTGTAGTCTGACTATTTCACGCAAAAACTCGCTGGCTACCGACTTTGCGGAATATGGGTGAGACAGGGCAATGAAATGGGCGGCCTTGCTCAAACGATCCACCACGACACCAGGATGGTGTCCTTTCCCGGTGGATTTGGGCAATCCTTCTATGAAGTCCATCGAGAGGTCTTCCCATATCCTATTTGGGATCGGTAGTGGTTGAAGAAACCCGCGGGCTTCAATGTTGAATGCTTGTTTCGTTGACATACCTCACACCTTTCCACATGTCGTAACACACGCTCTCATTCCTTCCCAATAGAATTCGCTTGCCATCCGCTTGTAGGTCCTTAGGAAGCCTGAATGCCCGCCCATGACCGAATCATGGTACGCATGTAGTACCGCGGCTTTAATTGAGGGTGAGTCTGGTAGTGCCAACCTGAACTTGTAAAGTAAGTTTCCGCCCACCAAGGAGAACGGGGGTCTCGAATGTTCGTCCCTTAGTAAATCTCTTCTAATCGTCCGCAAGTGTGGGTCGTTGTCTATCTCGCTCCTTATCCTCTCGAGGTCAATCAGGGGAGGGCTCTCCAGGTGGGCCAAGTGATACACTTCTTCGGGCATACGGGATATGGCATCTGCCGCCTTGTTCTCCAAGCCTGGTTTATCTTTGGATTTCAAGTCGCACCCTAGCGACTTGTATAACCACACTCGTATTCTCGTTGGACCTCGCGTTGTTCGACGAGGTAACGCAGAGCCTGCTGATCGGTTCGGACGACGAACCTTCGTCCCAACAAATACGGCCTCCATTTCTGTATGGCCATGACTACTGCCATGAGTTCCCTTTCATAAACCGACGTAGCGCGTGCTCGGGGGGATAGATTGTGGCTAAAGTAGGCGATGGGTCTCTTATTCTGAGTGAGAACGGCTCCCAATCCCGCCCCCGGCGCCTCATTTTCCGAACAAATGGTTCGTCGAAGTTAGGCAGGGTTAGGACAGGCAGCGTTGTCATGGCGTTCTTTAGTTCATCGAAGGCTCTTTGAGCCACCCCACTCCACTCGAACGCGTCCTTCCTTGTGAGTTGGGTTAAAGGGAAGGCTATGGTCCCGTAATTAGCCACGAATTTTCGATAATATCCCGTCAGTCCCAGAAATCCTCTTAGCTCTCTCACGTTCTTCGGTTCCGGCCACTCGATCATCGCTCTTATCTTCTCAGGGTCCGCTTCCACCCCGTGGCCCGACACCCAGTGTCCCAGGTATTCAATCCTCTCTTGACCGAAAGTACACTTCTTGGGGTTGGCCACCAATGCGTGGATGCGCATGGTCCTGAACACTGTCCTTAGGTGTTCCAGATGTGTGGCCCAGTCCGGGCTGTAAATTAGAATGTCGTCGAAAAAGACTAAGACAAATTTTCTTAAGTAAGGTCGAAAAACCTGGTTCATCAGAGCCTGGAAGGTGGCGGGGCATTAAATCGACCGAATGGCATGACCATGAACTCGTAGTGCCCTTCGTGCGTACGAAATGCCGTCTTATAGATGTCGTCTTCTTGCATGCGAATTTGGTGATATCCTGATTTCAGATCCAATTTCGAGAAGTATTTGGCCCCCTGCAACTCATCTAATAGTTCTTCGATGACTGGAATGGGAAATTTGTCGGCCACCGTCGCACTGTTCAATGCACGGTAATCCACGCAAAATCTCCAACTTCCGTCCTTCTTCTTGACTAGTAGTACTGGGCTGGAGAAGGGGCTTTTGCTAGGTCGAATTATTCCCGCCATCAGCATTTCACTGACCAACCTTTCAATCTCATTTTTTGGGTAAACGAATACCGTAGGGCCGCACATTGATCGGGTCGGTTCCTTCTTTGAGTCGTATTGCATGGTCCACCTCGCAAGGTGGTGGGAGACTCTGGGTTGACACAAAAATGTCCCCAAAATCCGCTATTACGTCCCGCAGGTCGTTCGGATTTCCGAACTCCTCTTCCTCCATTGCATCGAAATTATCCGACACCTCCGCTTCGATCACCTTGAGTTCCACCAAGAACCCTACATCATGCCTTTGCCATGTTTTGCCCAGCCTTTTCAATGATATTTCTTCCTTTGTCAGCGAGGGGTCCCCTTGCAGCACTATTCTCCCTTCTCCCGTCCCGATGGTCATCCTCAGGGTCGTCCAGTCTACTTCGGTCGTCCCAAGGGTCCTTAACCATTGCATGCCGAGGATGGCGTCTATACTGCCCAGTGCTAAGGGTAGAAAATCCTGTTTGAACTGAAACTCGGCGATCTGCACCGGTACCTCCTTGCACACTCCCTGGCCTCGCTTGGCTTCCCCCGTTCCGAGTATGACACCGAAGTGTCGTGCGTTAGTGACTGGAATCTTGGCTCGGGTTATCAACTCGGGAGATATGAAGTTGTGGGTGGCCCCGCAGTCTACCAGGATGATTGCTTCCTCTCCCCCGATGGCCCCCTTCATTTTGATGGTTCCCGGGGACGAAAAACCCACCACTGTGTTTAGGGAAAGCTCCGCAGTCGTTTCCATCTCCATAGGTTTCTGGGTCGGGTTTCGTTCTTCCTCCGCTGTGTGCGCCTCCTTGTCTTCGATTTCGTCACTTACAACTAATAGCTTTAACTCCCTGGCTTTGCATTTATGGCCTACGTAGAACTTCTCTTCACATCTAAAACAGAGTCCCTTCTCCTTCCGGTTTTTGCAATTAAAGTCGGTTAGTCGTTTAAATTTGCGTATCCATTTGGACTGGGTAAGTCGGCGTGAAGTGGGCCCATGGGCCGGATAGGTGTGGCTAGGGAAATAGTCCTAATCGGGTTAGCCTCAACGGCTCTCTGAGCGACCCTGAACCCCCTTGTAGGGCACCATAGCATTACCCGGTGTGGGTCCGAAAGCCTTCCACTTGTTTGGGCCTGGCCCAAGCATTTTCTTTTCCAATTTTCTTTTATCCTCTACTTTCTGGGCCAACCTCATGGTCGCTTCCAACCCAGCCGGTTCGAAGCAGAGCACCTCCGTTCGTATGCTTTCTTCCAGCCCATTCAGGAATGTTGCCTCGAAGACCTCCTTCGGCAGGTACGCCACTGGAGCGGCGTATAGTTCGAATCGGTGTCGAAAATCTGCCACCGTTGACTCTTGCCTAATGGATAGGAACCTCGCACATAACGAGCCCTCCTGCGTTGGTCTAAAACGGTTGAGCACTCGCTCCCTTACGTCCTTCCATCCCTTGAAAGGTGACATTTCCTCCTCCCATCGTAGCCAGTGTAATGCCCATCCCGTGAAGCTGATGGCTGTTACGGTGACCTTCTCTGCATCGGACAGCTGGTTGATATCGAAGTATCTCTCCGCTCTGAATATCCAATCGTCCGGATCTTCTCCTTCGAAGACCGGCATATCCACTCTCTTCAATCGTTGTCTTACTGGAATGTCGTTACTTATCGTCCCTTCCTTGTGCTCCCCTTCGTCTCCACTCCTTGTTCCCGCTCCTTCCTCCATGCACTTCCTTTTACTACTAGCGTCGCCACTTTCCCTGGGTGAGCCTCTTGCGAGGTTTTCAATCGCCTTTTGTATGGTCGTTGTCTTGATCTATTTTCCTCCATCCCGGCAAACAGTTGGATCATCTGCTTCTTGGTTTGGTGGGCTTGGTCCCTTAGCTCTTGCAGCGATGCCTCAGCCATGGGAGTATCCTCGCTCCCACTCTCCGACGCCCGTGCGACTGTGTCCATTCTGCCTCTACCCCGTCTCCCGGTCCTACTAGAAGCTCTTGATCGTCCCAGCGTGCCTGCTCTGATACCACTTGATAGGACTCCCACGAAGGAGACTATCGCACCAGTGGAATTTGCACTTCCTGTTCAATCAACACTCCTTACTGACCCGATTGTAGATTAAATATTGGGATTAATTAGAGAAGAAGGGTAAGTACAAACATCAACCACCATTCGAGAGGGTGGGGCTCTCCCAGAGTTCACTATGGAACCTTCCTAATCAATTCAAAAGTATCCAACACAAAATAGTCCCCTTCCTATTTAAACACAAAAGCTTTAATCAAAATATTAATTAAAGTACATCCCCTGCACTTCTAGTTCCTGGGTCGGCTAGTCCCTGCTCCATCACCTCCGCCGCTCCCGCCGTCACTGGTACCCGTTGTCCGTAGCCCCCGCCTTGTCCATGCAGAACTTGTTCCCGCCGCTTGGTCACCCCCGCCGCTGTCCCTTTTCCTATCCCTGTGTGTGTAGACGTGTCGTATAGGTGGATAGCTTCGCCTATCATATGCATCCTATAAATGTAGTAGCTACCTTGCTTCTAGGATTATATGATGCATATATTCTGTTTTTACTGCACAAAATATTTTAAAATTTTTATATACTCATGAAATTTTGTCACCAAGAAAAACAATAACTCGGTGACATTAGTGTGTGTTCGTGAACGAAAATGTTAGAAGTTTGATCTCTCAGTCCAAGTTGTTATTAAATTAAAAAATTAAACATATTTCAAAACCTACTCTTAATGAAAAAAGTAACCCATCATCTCATTAAAAATGCGATGAGATCTCCTCAACTTGTGAATTATGCGAGATCCTCAACATAAAATTGTTCCTCAAGATTAATTATTGTTGAGAAGAATCCCAACTTTTTGACTAGAATCTCATTTGATGGACTTTGATCCACGAGAAAAATTTGCCATGTATAGAGTGAGTATACTTATTGTCATGTGCCATGAGTATTTGAATAAATGGCAAATGTTTGTGTCACATGACAATAAGCATACTCTGAATGCCAACTGATTATCTTCTATGCATTTGTTTAAAATTATAAACTCACATGATGTGATAGAAAAAAGTGTTTTGGTGGTTATAGAAGTTTGACGCTTTAGTGGGGGACTTAACGATCCGAGCAAACAGGTCAAAGTACATAGATTACACATTGCCGTTTACAGAATCTGGCGTGACATTGGTTGTGCCGATGAAGAGCATCAAGAACACCAATGCATGGGTGTTCGTAAAGCCTCTAAATGGGCGCTTATGGTCGCTCACGGGCGGTTTCTTCCTCGTTATCGCACTCGTTGTTTGGATATTGGAGCATCGACTCAATGAAGACTTTCGTGGACATCCTTTCAATCAGATCTGCACGAGTCTTTGGTACTCTTTTTCCACCATGGTTTTTGCCCATCGTATGTACCCCCTTTACCTTCCACTCTTTTTCTTTCGCTCTAATATCTTCAACATGTGTTATCTATGAAAGATAAAATTGATTTATATCTAATCGGAAAAAAGCCTTCCCTAGTGATTAAAGGTAGCAACAAAATAGAAATTCATAAGAATTTACGTGAAAATAGTCCAAACGGGAGAAAAAAGCATGGATAAAAAGAACTTTTATTATGAAAAATTGCTACAATCACACAAAATTCTCTCACTGACCCCAATTTAGATAAATACATCCTTCAAAGTTTATACTACTCACGTCATTTGCTTCCGTCTCTACAAGAAAATAGAAAAGAAATTTAATTAGAAACCATACACAAAATTTAAAGTACTTCTAACTAGGGTGTTTTGAAAAGTCCAAAGCCACATGATCCTTTAACTTTTAATTTTGTGTTTAGATTCCTATGTAACCTTAACTCAATATTTTTATATGGATTATTATAAGTTTAATTTTGAACTTTATGTTTGTGTATCGATGTTCGTCTTTCAACTTTTATACCATTTGTAATAAGCTCTGGATTTTTTCAAAAGTATGTTGTTTTAGGAAGAATATTATAGAACTCATAAAAATGTATAGATATAGATATATACCTATAAAGTTTTATATATATAAAAAATGTAACTTTAGAGTTCAAAGACAAAATACATTCAAACTTCCAAGTTAATAGATATTTTTTAAATTTAGAGACAAAATTAACACAAAATTTAAAAGTTCATCACTAAACTTAAAAGGACTATCATACACATTTTCAGGGGAGATTACGTTGAACAACTGGACAAAATTTGTGGTGATAATATGGCTATTTGTAGTACTGATCATCACACAAAGTTACACTGCAAGTTTAGCCTCATACTTGACGGTTCAAGAACTGAAACCGGCCGTAACCGACATCTATCAACTCCAAAAAAACGGAGAGTTCATCGGCCACAAGACTGGTTCTTTTATCCGCGAGATTCTCATGTCATTGAAGTTTCAAGAATATCAGCTCAAAACTTACCGTACTGATGAAGAAATGCATGAACTTTTATCAAAAGGAAGCTCCAATGGTGGAATCTCTGCTGCCATGGATGAAACCCCTTATGTGAAGCTATTTCTTGCCAAGTACTGCTCCCAATATACCACCACTGAACCCACCTTTAAAGCTGATGGCTTTGGTTTTGTAAGTTCTACTTTTAAACTTACACTTTTGACTCGAGTGATTAAGCGTTTAGATCAAAGTAGTTTTCGTCTATTCCATTTCTTAAATAGAAACCTTCCTTTTAAAAATAATAAAACCCATTTTTGGTTTGTTGGCGATGACAAAATAATGATTTCATGTTCTGTTTTTGTAGGGTTTCCCTCGAGGTTCGCCTTTAGTACCCGATATCTCAAGAGCGATATTGGAAGTGACAGAAAGCGATAGAATGAGAGAGATCGAAAATGCATGGTTCAGAAATGTGAAAGAATGCTCAGTGTCAGAAGCTTCCAAGTTGTCTTCAACCCGTCTAAGCATCGACAGCTTCTGGGTGCTGTTCGTAATTGTTGCTAGTGTTTCTATAGTTTCTATCTTTTGCTACGTTGTAAAATTTCTCTATGATGAGCGAGAGCTGTGGTGGAAAAAGAATACTTCCAAGTGGAAAAGAATACGCGATGTGTCTACCAAGTTCATGGATCGAGATGCTAACGCTCACCCATTGAGAAGAAGGGTGTTCATAAATGGCTCTCGTGTTCACCCTCAACCTCGAGCAACTTGAACCGACATCATCAACGGTTCACTAAACTTTGCACCATTTGAAGTAGGCGAAGAATATATTCATAAATGGCGTTGATGATGATGAGCATATCTATCTCTTTTTAATCCCAATATATAATTGTAGTATATATTCTTATTAGTTAAAAAACTTTGTGGAAGATTCTCATAATTGTCCCGCATTAGAAATGAGAAAATTTTCAATACCTTTATCATGATATGGCTATTATCACCTATGACAATTTGAAAAATAAAACAAATATTATAAATATCAATTTTAGGCATGGATTATACCATTCACTTCTTGTATTTTTTTTTCTTCTCAAAGTAGAAATTTAAACATTGTCCCAACCATTTAGCATAGACTATAATACCAACATGAGAATAGTCGAGGAAATTAAATAAAAAACTGACCCACATTAGAAAATAAAAATAAATAAATAAAAAGAAGAGAAAATCATGGACTCCCTTTCGTATGAGTCATTTCACGTGATAACAGCAAACAAATATATAAGGATTTTTTTTTTGAGAAAAAATATATAAGAAATTATGTCAGAAAATAACAATATTATATAAATATAGAGATTTTTTAAGGAGATTTTGCATATATAATAAAAAATGGTAAAGTATTTTCATTTATAGCATAAAATTAAAATCAATTCATTTGTAGCCGAAAATTCAAATTAAGTTTTATCATTATTAGAATTCAATTATCACTGGTTAATTCTATACACGGATAGAATTCAATGAATAAGTTTATCACTAGTTGAGTTCTAATAGAAATTATGTGTTATAGATGAATTATTTTTAGAAATTGTGTTGTAAATATAATAGATGAGGTAGAATATGCTGATAAGGGTAAATTTCCATTTTTTAAAGGACGTTGTCCCTAACCATCTTCATCGATTTTAAATAATTAAATACTATATTATCATTTGTAAAACACATATTTAGTAAGAAATTTCTACAATTTCATTTTCTAACTTTGTTTTTTTAGCATTCGTTCTTGCATTCAACAACTTTCTTTTTTTCTTTTTGAGCTCTTTTCTTTTTAGAACTAATTCTTCCATAATGGAGTAGAAAACAAAAGACGGTGTTTGACTATTGTAGGGAGGCTTAGTTGTTTTTTGTTTGTTTTTTTGTTATCTTTGGTGCGAAATTAGGATACATTTATATATTTTAAAAAGTTTAGAATCTTGCCAAATGCACTAGAGCCTAAATTTAAGAGAATTTATCATCAACAACACATTTTACATATTGTATTATATTTGTAGTAAAATTTTAAAAATAATTCATTTATAGTATATTAATTTATATCACTTAACTAGTGATAGAATTTAATTTGACTTTTCATCACTAATAGAAAACTCAAGCAGCGATAGAATAAATCTATCATTGTTTGAATTCTATCGCTAAAAGAATTTAATCAATGATAAAACTCAATTTAAATTTTTTGCTACAAAGGAATTCATTGGTCGTTTCTTTTTTTTTATTATACATGCAAAATCCCCTAAATTTAAATGCATATTTTCTAATTTAATAACCACCATATCAGAGGTTTGGGTCTCTTACTCTAAATATGGTCGAATAAAAATAAAATTTTGCAAAATTCATTTTCACTTTCGATTTCCATACTTTTTAAAATAAAAAACTCCTTGAAAAAACGATTTTAGATTACAATTGTTTCACATTTCTTACAAAATCCTCGAACATGACAAAATCCTCGAAAATTCATGGCTTACAAACAGCTGTAAAACTTAAAAGTTGCTTTAAAAAAAACTATCTATTTCTACCTTCCATTTCCATGCATATTAATTGTTTCTTCATGTTGTCCACGGTACTTACAATGAAACTTAAAACTAATAATTAGAGATGTGAGAATTTGAAACAATTGGGCATACACACTTAAATGTAAATATATTATAAAATTATAGATAAAAAAAATTAATAGAATTTTTTTCAAGAGTAGTTAAGAATGAATTTGGAGTAACAAGTGAAATAATTCAACTATATTAATATTTATGACCAAGAGTTTATGATTTCAAATCTACCATTTTCAAGTGGTCAAGAGTGTCTTAGAGAACTAAAAGGTGATGATTTCAATTCATACCGACTACTTAGAAATTATTTCGTTATATTCCTTATATCTAAATATTATAGAATTAGGTAATATGTCTGGCGACCATAAATAAAAGAAAATCTACCATCCCCCGATTGTTGAATTAACCAAAATACAAGGAATATATAATGTTAAATTTGCATGCTTATGACTACGTCACTTTCACTCTCAATATAAAACCCTCCTTCTATCTCTATTACTACTCCATAGCCATTTCTCTATTTGGGCAACAATGGCGACCGGTTCACTCGTCGGGTCCTCTCTTCTCGTCATATCCTTCTTTGCCATTGTTCGAGCGGACGATCCTTACAGATTCTTCAACTGGAACGTCACTTACGGCACCATTTACCCCCTCGGCATTCCACAGCAGGTTCTACCTTTTCACTCTCATCTAATTGATTGTTTGTAATTTAATTCGCTTTCGAATGAGAATGAATGGATCTGATTCCGCTCTCTGTGGTGGTTTTAGGGCATTCTCATTAATGGCCAGTTCCCTGGCCCGGATATTTACTCGGTCACCAATGACAATGTCATCATCAATGTCTTCAATAGCTTAGATGAGCCCTTTCTCCTCTCCTGGTAATTTTCTAAATTTGTCCTCTAATATTTGAACTCACAATCATATCTATGATTAAAGTTTAACTATGGTTAGTTGGGCTAGAGTTTGATACTTGGTGGTAAATATCATATATTTGAGTGGGTTAGTATTAGATTCGATTAACAATAAGGGAAGTAACTCATATATCTTTTTTCTCAAAAATAAAAACATGCCCGATGAAATTAGGAACGGGATTCAAGAGCGAAGGAACTCGTACGAGGACGGTGTGTACGGAACAACATGCCCGATTCCGCCGGGCAAGAACTTCACTTACGTTCTCCAAATGAAAGATCAGATCGGAAGTTTCTATTACTTCCCATCACTTGGGCTTCACAAGGCCGCCGGCGGGTTTGGTGGCATCAGAATCCTCAGCCGCCCTCAGATTCCGGTTCCCTTCCCGGACCCCGCCGCCGATTATACCCTCCACGTCGGTGACTGGTACAAAGCCAATCACACGGTAATATATAATTCTTTACTAATCTCCCTTTTTTTTAAAAAAAAAAAAAAAAACCACCTGAACTTTTCTGTTCTTTGCTTCCAATCCATAATACAAACGTGTCCATTTTTCTTTAAAGATAAGTTAAAATATCATTTTCGGTCCACCTACTTCATTTGTTCCATTTTTCTTTTTTACTTTTTTTTGTTCCTTATTTTAGTCCTCTATTTTCAAAAATCTTAAAATTATTTTTTTTTGTTTTTTTTCTTTTCAAAACACGTTATTTCTTGTAAATTTGAGGGGCTGTTTGTTTGACATAGGGAGAAGTTAGTTCTAGGATTTATTAATTCCTTCTTAAAAATCTGCATTCAAACGGGTTTTTATTAACTTCTCCTCATTTTTACTTTTAAAATAACTCTAATTTCTAACCATTTATTTTTAATCATTCATTTATAATTACTCAATCATTTTTAACCACCTAATTTTAATCATTCCTTTCAAATCAATCAAAATAACTCATTTTCAACCATTCATTTTCAACCATTTCTTTTTTAACTACTAAAAATAACTACTCATTTTTAAAATTTACATCCAATTAAGGTTTTGACTCTAACTTCTCTATACAAAAACTACACTCAAACGAATTTTTTACACAACTCTCAATTTTTAACTCCTCCAGATAAGTCCTAAATATAACTACTTAACCCAAAAACTATCTAAATATGTCAAACGAACAGCCCCTTAGAAACTTGTTCTCATTATCTTGTTGATTTATTAAAATTATAATCAATTTTGATTAGTATTAACTTTCAAAATTTTATAGCATTCAATTTCAAGTTTTTTTGAGAGTATGATTACTGACATCTATTTGATAACCATTTAGTTTTTTATTTTTTATTTTTAAAATTTAAACTTAATTTTACTCAAACTTCCTACCGTATGTTTCATCTTTCCTATAATACATCAAACTTTCTTTAAAAAAATATGTGAATGTTAGATAAAATTCAAAAACAAAAGCAACCTTTTGAAAGCTATTTTTTTCTCTAAATTTTAAATTATTTTTCTAAAAATATAGGTAAGATGTAAGATTCATGTATGAAAAAACATACGATGTTGTAGGCTTAAATTTCAAAATTCAAAAATTAAAACACAAAATCGTTATCAAATGAAATCCAAATTTATACATTTGAAAATAAAAATAGAACAAATTTCATATTGCAGATCAAAATGATATAAATATCAAATCTCACATTAAAAATTGAGTATATTCATAATATTTATAAGATAAATAAATTACTTCATTCGTTTTTAAAAATTGAATACTCTGACAATATTTATAAGATAGAGAATTGCTTCATTCATTTTTAATTTATTTTGATAATTTTTTTTTTTTTTTTGAATTCGATTATAATTGAGAGTGCAAGTTGTAATGAAATTGTGTTTATTTTAGTTTGAAAGGGAAACTTATTATACGATACATAGAATATTTTTTTTAAAAAAAATAATATAAAATAATTGTTTAAAAATTATTTGGGATTAGGGAATCACTTTGCCTTTACTTTTGTCGGTAGAACAATTAGTTCACCACTGCTTAGTCGTTGACTTTTCAACTCATTTTCTCTCTACTGAGATTAACAGCTGGATTACTTAAAATGCTCAGATTGCGGGCCATTGCTGTATGTCAGTGCTATAATTTTTTTCAACTCATTTCTTATAGATATTTTTTATTGGTTAAAGTAATATTTTGCTAACTAATTTTAATTCAGGTTCTTTAATTAAAAAAGACAGTAAATTGAAGTTAATAATAATTTAAGTCAGTCCTATAATATTAATAACTTTAATATATAAAAAAATAAACAGAAATATATATTTTTCAAATTCATAAAATAGAAATATATATATATATATATATTATAGGTTAAAAGTGTAATTTATTTTAAGAAAGATTAACAAAAATCTATCCTTAATACTAATTTTAAACTTTTTTTTAGACAACCAACTAAAATTTTACCAATAGAAATTTAAACACTAAAATAGAACAAAATTAAAAAACAAATTATACTAAATATTAGAGAATATGAGGTTCCACCTCAAAACCAATTGGTAATGAGGGGAGTAACTCATATCCCTTATAAATGTGTTGGAGACTCCTCACCTTTCCAATGTGGGATAATTGCCACATGGTAGACATAGTGAGTATCTCCAACATGCCCCCTCAAGATGGCGGCCATATCGGGAAATGCCATCTTGAAATGGATCCTAATTTGTGGACCGAAATACCCGCTTTGGCTTACTCGCATAGGTTGGATCCAACTCTGGGATCAAATACCCGCTTAAGCTTATGCCCGCTTGGGTGGGGTCCACACCCGCTTTTTTGAATTCAAAGCATTTTGGGTAGGATCGGATTTTGGGAGGATCATTAACCCACATGGAGCTCTGATACCATATTAGAGAATATGAGGTTCCACAATTGTATTGTTGATGTGGAACCTCATATTCTCTAATACTAAATGAGTTATTCTCACAAAATAATTACAACTATAAATAAATTTTTTGTATTCATACTTATTAATAAAATTTAATATATATTATAAATATTTATTAATATAATAATATATTATTAATGGGATATTATAAAAAAAATGTAATGATTAGTATTGCTAATTTTTGTTTAAAGTGACGATATGTGTAATTATTTTTTAAATCTAACTGATCTTATAAATTTTCTTTAAAAAAAACTGATTAAAATGTTATTTTTTGCATAATATTATTATTATTTTAATTTAAAGGAGCATTTTGTATTGTTGAGCTGTGCAATCCAGGGAAACGAAAGGCCCTTTTTGTCTGTGTGTTGGCACTGAATCCCAGACTTCCCTAAACGCCTTCTCAAATTTGTTATTAGCGATAAGTTATTGCATGTTGACCGGTCTTTCTCAAAAAAACAAAAAAATTTGCATGTTGACTGGTCAACGAAAGTCTCTATAAGAGCAAACCAGGTGGAATGTAACAATACCTTTTCTTTTCAAATAATAATTAGTTTTTTGTATGAATTTTCTTGTCTTATTGTTTGGTTTAAGTCTCACACTTGCTCAGCGGCACTAGTGTATTTAGAGGTTTTGAGTTCGAGTCCTCGACCCTTAATTGTTGTAATTTAAAAAAAAAAGTCTCCCACTGTTTGTTCGACAATTTAGGTTGGATTTAATTTTAAGATCTCTTTGCATTTAAACACGTGCACTAACCCTAAGATACTTTAAATTGAGAGAAATATTTAATTCATATCAGTATGATATATAAAATAATTTCTACTTACGTCGTTCAATATATGAGCCACATTCTATTTTTCTTTATTTTTTTTATTTTTATCTTTTAAATTTAAAATCAAATAAATTATTTTTACCATATCTAAATACCCCTCTATACTTAAATGCTTCTAATTAAAATGCCTTAAATCCAAGACTACATATGAGATTTTTATAGTGTGCTTGAAGTAAACTATATATTTGCATATTTTGAATGTGGGATAAGTATTCCCAATATTTTGTGAAAACTTTTCATTTGGGACAACCTTTATTCATAGTTTGCAGACATTGAGGGCTCAACTAGACAACGGCACAATGCTTGCATTCCCGGATGGAATCCTCATCAACGGTCGAGGGCCTAACCAAACAGCCTCCTTAAACGTGGAACAAGGTAAATTCAAATTTCAATTCTATTTATAGTACTGAAAAAGGTGTACTCATTGAAACCGATTCTAGCTTGGTTGTGTTTTGAATTTTAATCATTAGGAAAAACTTACAGGCTGAGGATTTCAAATGTGGGGCTACAAAACTCTGTGAACTTCCGAATTGAAGGGCACAACTTGAAATTGGTGGAAGTTGAAGGAACCCACACACTCCAAACCGAATTTGCAGCTCAAGTGTGTGGTGACAGTTAGGGCGGTTCCTCTTTCTTTTTGTTTTGTGTGAAGAAGATATTACTTTATGAGTGTTTTTTTAAAAAAAATCTCTGTGCTTATGCTCTCTAAGTTATTTTCTTCTTCGTTTGAGTGATTATCAAACTCTTGAGATGATTTCTATAAAGAAATAATACATACAGGTTTTCTCCTACTTGTTCCGTGTTGCCTTTGTCTCTACTTATCTTTTCAAATCCAAACAAGAAAATTGAATAGATTGAGTTGAGTTATAGATTTATAATTTTAGGTGTGCTCTAAATTGACTAATTTGTGGTTCAATTCAATCCAATTCAACCCGAACTAAAGAGAAGTATAATTAATATAGGGTATAAAACATGAATTGAAGTACATTATGATGCAATTTTTCTTTATTTTTTTTTTCAAATTTATAAGCTATGAAATCTTTACACAACTCAACCTGCAAATATATGAGTTAAATTGAATTTAGGTTGCCATAATAGAAAGATTAAACAAGTTATTAATCGATAAACCTAAAAATTTGGATTTATCTAAAAAAGATTTCAAACCTAAGTCCAACCCAAACCATATACATCCTTAATATTAGATAAACATGTGGGATCTTACATTTTTCCCATACAAGATGACAACAATGTTAATTGGGTGTAGGTGTATCCGAAGTCATGGACAGCAATATATATGGCACTGGACAACGTGGGAATGTGGAACATAAGGTCAGAAATGTGGGGCAAGCAATACTTAGGGCAACAATTTTACTTGAGAGTTCCCAATTCCGAAGAATGCTCTACTCTGTGGAAGAGCCGCTGGAAGATCAACCAGACCACTCTAGCCTAGTTTTTTTCTTTCTTATCATGTACTATTTCATTCAGTTTCCTTCTTTCTTGCTTCCCAGTTGTATTGTCCTACCTAATACAATCATAAATATTATATCAAAATTTATATACTTTTGACTACTCTCACTAGTGTCAAAAAATTTGATTTCAGTAGATAATCATCATTCATTATATTTGTAACCTCTTCGTTTTTCTAAGCACTCTTGATTTTGCTAGACCAATTTGTATAATTAATTTCCTCAACTTCCTCATTTTGAATTTTGTACATCCATTCTCATTAGAGTGAGATATTTTAGATAAAATTAAAATTAAAGTCATGACCGTTATACTTGAAATAAATAATATCATACTAATGTAGAAATAAAAATGTTATCATTGTTCAATTTTAAAATAATAAACTCGCGGATTTCATTAATCTCATATAAATATTTTAACAATTCACGAAAATAGTAACAAAAGAAAATTCAATTGACGTTGAAAGTCGAAGTTCCATTGATCTTGAAAGTCCCAAAAAACTTAAGCTGTATGGGCACGTCTCAATGTGCAATCCTTTTCCAGATCAAGAGGCCTTATCTTCTTCTGCGATTACCAACTTAATCCATTCTTTCAATTTCTGATTTCCGCTTTCAGTTTCGGCTGATTTTAGGTTTCACATGGCGGAAAATCCATCGGCGTTTGATCCTCATCGGATTCTTGCTCACAAATTTCCCCAGGTATGCAATTTTGGTTTCGTTTCTCTTTATTCTTCTCGATTCCTTACATGGAGGTGAAATGAAATTATTGACCAAGTTGTAATCGTGTATCAACATGGGAACAGATAGAATTTGGTAGAAAACACAAAGAATGATCTTAAAAGGGGGAGATTTGTATTACTATGGCTCTCTCCCATTTGAGAATAGTGGGAGATCTATGAAATTAAATGATATATTACTTAATGGTATGTCAAGCTGTGAATGTAAGGGGTAGTTATACATACTTTGAAATTTTCCTACTTGGGTTGGACATCCATCACACCTAAAAAGATTTTAGACATTTTGGGTTTTGTCTCTATACCCAAACAGAATGAGGTAAATTAGAGTTAAGTGCTTTGTGTTGTCTATGGATTGGTCTGCTAGAGCATCGGTAATGGGACTTTCATGAAATGCATAGTTCATAATGATGGTGAGGCGTCCCCAAAGGATGACACAGTGGTTGAAGACTTGGGTTTTGAGGGTATGCTCCCCTCAAGGTCCCAGGTTCAATACTCAGCTTTGACATTACTACTTCGATGTCTCCCGGTGCCTGACCTAGGGACGGCCGTGGTTACCTTTGTTTCAAAAAAATGATGGTGAGGCATTAGACATGCAAATTTTTTATTTAGTGACAATTCCTTGTGACTTAAAAACATGCAAGAAGCAACATGGACAAGAATCCAATGATTGAATAAATCAAATGCCAATTCCAGGGATCGAATCCCTGATCATGGAGTGGAAATGAATTAACACAAAACCAGATAACCAATCGCGCCACCGATCCATTCGGTCTAATGATTGAATAAATCATACTAGAGATTTGCTCATGTTAAAAAATATGACTTGGTTCTTAACAATTACTCAAGACAGGAGGTTCTCTCCATGTGCACATTGTGCACAATTTTCTTACAGAAGGTTTCACTGAGGAGTGCAGGGGAGAGTTCTTGGTGGCCAGTGCCTTTTGAAACCTATTCGCTTTCGTCGACGATTCTCTAAGCTGGTCACATACTGGACCTAGATGTTAGGGTACTTTCGAACAAGAAAACAAATCTGAAATATATTGATATGAATCACGCTGCCCACCCTGAACAAATAGGAGGCGAACGAAACAAGATTACCAGATAACCCAAGGTGTAAGGCACCTAGAACTTTCCACTTGAGTATGTTAACTTAAGCCCTAACTTCCCATATATTTCAATGTTTTCTCTTAAACCCCTTCCCTCTATTTATAACAAACTCTTCTAACTAACTATTTTGCTAATTAGCTCTATGCCCCTACTAATTGCCCTTAACACTAATATATCCTTAGGTAGGTACCTAACACTAGGCTTACTTCTAATCCCCTGTAATTTTGTGGCTCTATCATTCTCTATGACACATAGACTTGTTTGTTTGGATAATTTCTCCATGTTTGTCCAAACTTAGGCTGTATTATGATAATGGGTTTTAAATTTGATCTTATAAAACGATGAATTGTTTAAAAAATAATTTTTAGTTTTGCATTTTCTTCAGAACCTTTATAAGGCACTGCTTCTTAAGTCTTGTAGAGATTGATTTGTTCTAATTTATTTTGCTGTAGGTAACATTGACCTATACTGAAAGGTAAATCTTTATTCACCGAGCTTATGTATTCAACCACTTTACTCGAGGGAGGCTGGTGTTTGTGTCAGTTAGTGTACTTCTTGCTGTTGATTGTCAGGGATGTTGCACTCTATGCTCTGGGTATTGGAGCATGTTGTTCGGAGGCTGTGGATGCTGATGAGCTGAAATATGTTTACAATGAAAATGGGCAAAAATACATTGAGGTACTTTGTCTATTATTTTGTAAAATCAATGTTTTCAAAGCGCAAGGTGATACTCTTTGATAGCCTCAAAACGAGAGGTGATAAAAAGGCAAGACTTGAGTGAAGAGAGGCACAAAAAATAAGTGCATAACTAAATAATATATTAATCATAAATTGATAAATAAAAACATATTTTTAATCCCATAAAATTTCAAATTCATACATAAATCACACAAATTATGTTATTACAAGATATACCATACCTAATAAATTATTAATCGTATAAAAAATTAAAGTTAACTAAAAGTATAAAAAAACAAAGATTCTATATATATTTGAAATAACAATTAAACAAATTAAGTATCCTTAATAAAGATTTCGAATGGTTGTTAGGCTACTTCATGAGCTAATTCTAGGTCATTTTGTGGATATTAAGGATATTGATAAATAAAAAAAACTTTGCCAAGGCACACACCTTGGCTTGAGGCGAAGGCGATGCAGGGCGCAAAATGGCGAGGAAAGGTGAGGGCCTGATTGAAGGAGCTCGCCTTGGCTTTTTTAGAGGGGCAATACCCGCCTATATCTATATGCAAGGCGATGGCTTTGAAAACACGGTGTAAAATACATATTGATTATAAACAGGGGAGAGTATGTTGGCTTGTTGGATTGTTAGGTTGAGATTATCATTTTCAAACGGTTGGGGGTGGAGGTGATTAGCCAATTGCTAGTGATCCAGATTCCAGAGTAAGTGCACTGATATGATTTTGGGGAAAATCAGATTCGCTCCTCGTTATGTTTTTTTCCAAGCCATCAGCCTCAATTGTATTGTATCCCCTGATTCTCCTGACATCCCTTGGTCTTTTCCCCTTAGTGGAACAGAAATCTCTAGTACCATCAGATTATCTTTGTTTTTATCCTTAATGAGTTCTTTTAATAATTGGTTCATCCTGGATGCTTGGCAAATTTTCTTTTTTGTAGGTTTTGCCAACATTTTCTGCTCTATTTATCAATGAAACAATGAAAAGGGATCTGAACTTGCCAGGGCTGTCGTAAGTTCTCGACTATTTATTTGAAATTTTTACAAGGTTCTGCATGCTAATAAGAACGTAGTCTCTATTTTTCTATTATTAAAGCTGTTCTATTGTATTTTCGTTTCTTATCCCTGGCATCAGGTATCACCCAAAACTTTTACTTCATGGTCAACAATACATAGAATTGTACAAACCACTGCCATCGAATGGATGTGTAAGGCTTCGTACTGGATCTTTGTATGATCATCATCTACTAATTCCCAGACCAGGTTTTTTATGTTCCTTAATGCTGAGATATATTTATTCTCATGGGGTTTTACGTGCGCAGTTAGATAATAAAATCTCCCTTGCTGGACTGCATGACAAAGGTTTGTACTTGTTAGCTGGATATTACTCAGTTTCTATTGCATATGGTTCTATGAAAATTATTAAAAAATGAAATCCAGAATAAGAGAGTTTATAAGAGGATGAATCTATTAATTTAAACCTCTTCTTTGACGTGTCAGTAGTATTCACAATCATTTTCAGGAAAAGCAGCTATCCTTGAGATTGAAACAAAAAGTTACGACAAAGAGTCTGGACAACTATTATGCATGAATAGGTAAGCAGGGCTATTTATTTTTATCATGTTTGTTAAAATCTATTGTAATTATTATTATATAAATGAAGCATAGTAGGTGGTGAACCGAGGGAATGACTATAGATGGCTAAACTTGGCAGGACAACTCTCTTTCTGCGAGGTGCTGGCGGATTCTCAAGTTCTTCTCACCCTTACTCCTACACAAACTACCCAAAATCTCAAGGATCCGTGGGAAAAATTCCAAAAACACAGCCTTTTGCTGTGTATGAGGATCGCACTCAACCATCTCAGGCAAGTTGGCAATGAGCCAATGACTACTTGAATAGACTTTTTATTTTGTTAGACTTATATTCTGGGCAATTATACTTGATGTTTTCTAATCATTTAAGATTTTCTCACTTTAATCTTTAATCTTTTGAAACTTTCACTTTACCGTTGATGCACTAAAATTCTCTATCAAGTCCTTCTAAAAGAAAATTGTTGAAATTTGTTAATAAAGAACTGGTATATCAGGAGATTGTTATTTATTATTATGTTTGGATAAGTGAATATGATGTTACTTGATTGTTAATTGACAATTTGACTCGTATACAGTGACCTGCTCGTTAGCAAAATCCTACATGTTCATCAATAAAAACCTGTACCTTCCAAGTAATGTGTTCAAATATAATTATTTTTTGAAAACCTGTTAGTGTTCGAGCCAGCCTACGTACACGTTTCGTGACCATTCTCACTGACATATGGCTTGACCCTACAAAATTTGGATTTCCAGGAAACCCGCAGATGGCCAGTGGCCATCATAGACTAAACCCACAACTTTTTGGTTTCTTAAGACACTTTTGACCACTAGGCTGCCCATGGTGGTTACAAATCAACTTTCTGTTTGCAAAATTTTACAAATTTTGTACAGAAAAACTAATGGAAATTTTTTAATACGTTGGGGTAAAATTATGACCAAATTGAGAAAAACCTAAAATTGTAGTGATTGATATACTGGCCTTTATTTTGCTTCATAGTTTTACCTTTAGAAATAAAAAGATATATTTTTCTTCATTCTTGTTTTTCTTTTTAAATATTGCAGGTTAACATTTCTTGGCATTTTTTTCATAAATAATAATTTTTATTGAACTGTTATAAATTAATAATATCCCCATACTTCTCTTGTTGTAGCATTAATAGAATTTGCTCTGTTTGTGATTTTAATCTGCAGGCATTGTTGTATAGGTTGTCGGGTGACTATAATCCTCTTCATTCAGATCCCATGATTGCAAAGATGGCAGGGTTGGTATCTCGCTCACATGTTATTTACTGCTATATGATTTCTTATTTCACACGCACACAGATGCGCATAGGTAAAAGGCACTTGAGGAACAATCCAATCCAGTAGCCATGATATCCATTATTTCCATATTGTTATTAATCTTGGAAGCAACAGTTGTTTCCACATGTTCATCTTCAAACCTTATGCCGCCTTGAAAATCCTAACCATCTTTTAAGTATCATACTTGAACAGATTTTATAAAAAAGAAGTGTTTCATCTACAACAAATGAGCTACTTGAATGCTCTCTCTTTTGACCTGAAACTCCACCCTAATCCCCAGCCATGAAAAATTATTGTCCCAAGGGATATTGTTATTTATTTTTATAAGCATCCGCCAACCAACTTTTGGGTGTCCTAATGCAATCTTATTCATTGACAATTTGTTCAATCGCAATGTTTTAGGTTCTCGAAGCCAATACTTCATGGATTGTGTACATTGGGATTTGCTGTTCGGGCAGTAATTAAATGTGTGTGCAAAGGAGACTCCCGCAAAGTAAAATGCATATCAGGCAAGTTTCTTTTGCATGTGTACCCAGGTGAAATTTTGGTCACAGAGATGTGGCTCGAGGGATCGAGGTATGTTCTTGCTTCTTTTCCTTTTCGTAAGATTACAACTATGAAGTCATTGTCTTGCCAAAAAAAAAAAAACAACTTTGAAGTCTTACGTTTGAAGTCTGAAGAGATGGAATGAATGTAATGACCCCATGAGTTTGACAAGAAGTAGTGTTTTTAAAGTGAAATCCTCATTTCATAATCACTTTTGAAAAAAGAAAAGAAACTTACAGAAAGCACTTCAAAATTCTTTTTGAATGAATGCTTTTTGAGTTTTTCAAAAATATACTTTTAAGCCTAAACAGTAAACAGTATGATAAATTTGAAAAAGAGATGTGGCTTGAGCCTTGATATGTTTGTAGGCATGGAAATTCTATTGTAACTAGTCTTTCCATGATCATGAGCAACTAGAAACCGTTTCTTTCTTCCGTAATGTACATAAGTTTCTTATACAAAAAGAAAAAAAAAAAGAAAAAAGAAAAAGAAGAGCAAATGGTAGAAATGACCTTTTGAGTTTGGCAACAAGTAGTGCTTTCAAAGTGATGCTCATTCTATAATCACTTATGAAATTTAAAAACACTAACCAAGTGATTTTTTCAAAATAGCACTTTGAAGAAATGCCTTTTGAATTTTGCAAAATACTTTTAAGCCTAAACATTATGATAAATTTGTCTAGTTTTAACCACTCTAAACTATTCTACTATTCTAGAAGTGATACCAAATTCATTCTAATTAAACTGATGCTAGACTTGCATGTGTGCAATGCAGGGTCCTTTATCAGACAAAGGTTAAGGAGCGGAACCGGGCTGTGTTATCTGGTTACGTGGATCTTCATCATTTAGCTTCGACACTGTAAATTTACCATAAATAAATGGTACCTTATTTATTATGTTGGAAACAAATAAGCTGATCTCTGGTGGTTCTGCTTCATCATATATTAAGGTCTGGTGAAAGGATTAGAAAGAGGTGACAAAGTTCCCTAGTAAATCACATGACATTAAGATCAACCTTCTTTGTCTTGGAATGTTTCTTCTTTTTATTGGCATAATTGGTCTCTATTTTTTCACATTCAATTTAGATTCTTTATGGTTATGAATGAGAGTACATTGGGTAGTTTTAAAATAGTTTTCTGGCTTAGCTCTGTCAATATCCATCTATCAAGTTAACATACTAGGTTCTTAGTTATTTTTTCCTGTCACTCCTTTGAAAGTTATGATAAATGATACCATTTGCTTGTGGCTCTTCCCCATGGATTCACATGCCTATTTATTGCGTATTTTCTATATCAAGTTGATTTACCTAGTAATTAATATTTACGAGTTTCCTTGACATGTATGTAGTGAAGTTCGATGGTTGTTCCGTAAGAACAATCGAGGGAAGTGTTAGTTGAATCAGACACTTGCATGTACATACAAACAAAAATAGATCTCTTTTCTTGATTAGATTTTATTATTATTATATATGATTATGCAACATGTTTTCTGACTATAATAATAATAGAATCTACACTGAGGTGCAATTATCAATTATTAAGTTTTATTATTTTTATTTTTTGAAAATATCAATGATCATGTTAACATAATTCAATTGTCAAGAAACTATCATTGAGTAACTTAGTAGAGCTATGGAAAACTAAGAGATTGACTGTCTATTTTGGAATTAATTTTTTATCATTTTTTTGACATTCAAATATTGTAAGGTCTAGTGGAATGTACAATCATTAAAGTGCGTGTAAGCTGGGTCAAATCGTATTGGATATAAAGGAAAAAAAAATCAATTATCAACATTCTATTAGGGAATGAAAGGTTATGTTTGAATGGTAAATTTTTCTTTTCGAAGGAGAAGATCCAGATTTGATTCCTATTTATCCATCCACGATTATATTAGGGTATATAATGGCAGCTTACTGTTTTTCATTTAATTGAAAAATGATTAATTATAGTCTTGAATTTTGAGAAGTAAGAGGCAGTGTCTTAATTTATGGTATAATTTATAGTAGTTACCTACCTGAAAATTATTTTTTAAGAAACATCTCAAATGTTGTAGGTTTAGCAATATATCTTGTAAGAATAATTCACGTCTTGCAAGAACAGTAAGCAGATTTGAATACACATGAATATCAAAAACATAAAGTTTATAATTCTTCGTGTTTGCAATAATCAAGTTAAGAGTTTATTTTTTAGAATAATAATCAAGTTAGAGTTGCCTTCATTCACTCATAGTAAGTTTTGACTATATGAAGACACAGGAAATCCATGCTACTACGAAGGACATTATTTCATTCTTTTGCCAATAACCAATCTTCGTCAATGAAAAAACATTGAAATGCATTGCATTGAATAAGCACAATAGATCTAGTTGAGAAACCCCAAATCAAGCTACATTGCTGAGAAAAATAATTCAAATTATAAAGACCTGAGAGCAAACGTCAGTCTTTATGCAGCTCAATTTCCCAATGAAGGTAACACGAAAACAGTAGTATAACGACAAGTTATCGATGCTTCAACTCGTAAACCTGAGGCAACTCAATCGAATTCAAACTATGTTGAGTCTGCTGAATTTTATCAACCTTGAGTTCAACGATTTGCTCAAGATCGATCGAATAGTCTACCACACGACTATCCATCAATTTTAGAAATATATATTTACATGTAACACTTCCATGTTTTGACTTCTTTTATAAGTGTTTGAATCAATTTATACGTATATTATCTAATTTCACAAGATAATTACATGAAAATTCATATAAAATTAGTTCTTATATAGATAGTTACAATCCCTTTGGCTTCTCAATATTTTTTTGGCTATCACGCCAATCCATAACACTTCAAACTTACTAATTTTATTTTAAAATATGAATTAAAATTAACTTCAAAATTATGATAGGATCAATGTTATAGGAAACTACATAAACTAAGATTTGATATTTAAAATTACGAAATAGGCAAATAGAACAAAGTCTATAATACAAAGATCAAAATTGTATTCTAGTTAGATCTCCCGTTCTTTTTCTGCATTCTAAACATAAACCAAAATTTCACTTCTTTCATATTGTATGTTCTAATGTATCTCAATTAAATGAAAAAATTACAAATATTTTAATATTTATAGCTTTAAAATATGAAACAAAAAAAAAAACTTCAAATTTACTCACCCATTTTCAAATTCATGATCCTTCCTTCATCTCTCTCGTAAAATTGCATAAATGAACTTGCCTTCCAACTGCTCTTCTGCCTGCCTTAAAAAATGTCACAGACGTTACATTACGCACTATACATACTTCATATATATATATAATATATATATATTAGGTCAACTAATATAAATATGTGTCCATGATTTAGAATTCTATTAAAAAAACAAGAATTTATATAGTTCAAATGACACTAAAAATATGTTAAGGATCTAAAGATTCATTGTTCCAATTTCAAAACTTATATTATTCTAAGAAAATGATGAATTCAGATTTCAAAAAAAAAAGAAGAAAGAATTCATGAGTTGAATATATACTTCATTTAACTGGAATGATTCATATATTGTAAAAAAAGAGAGAGAGAGAGATTAATATATTGTAATCTTGACAGAAAAGAAAAGGGTGAAAAATAGAAGAAAGTAAGAAACGCGAAGCATCACCGGGGCTAGACTCGCTGCAGCTCCGCCACCCTATCCGGTCGTCGAAAAAAGTAAAAACTCGGCCGCGCCTGATCTATCGGAGTATTAATCAAATTTCGTAACTGCTGCAGATTTTGTTGTTCATGTTACTATCTTGTTTATGTTTTTGTTTTTGGTGGGTTTTATTTATTTGAAGGCCATGAAGAAGGGCAATCATCTTTTAAGAAAAATAATTAATGAGTTTTGTTCGGCTTTAATCATGAGATCACGTACGTAAATCAATGGCTGCGGGTTTATAAATATGATCACACACACATATATATATATGGGGTCAGTAAAACAACCCCTGAAAATGAAGATCTTATTGTTTTAAGATTAAGTTTTTAACCGAATGGGATGGTGACGTGATTGGTTATCTGGTTTTCGATCTCTGAAATCGGTATTTTGCAATTAAAAAACAAGATCAAGTTTTTAGAACTCAAAGACAGTAGTTGCCTATAGAACACGGGTCCTTATTATTTCATGGACAGGTTCTAAACTTTCAACAAAAAAACCTTAGAAAAAACACAAAAAGTTGTTACAAAAAAAAAGAAAGAAAAGAGAAACTGTCTAATTTGAAAACCCTAGATTATTGCATAAGAAAAAAGATGTATTTGGTTGATGAGGAACACAACCCAATACTTCAAATCCATGATATGATGAAAAACTCACAAAACCCAGAAGAATTAAAAAAAAAAAAAAAGATGACAAATTTTGCTCAAATTCAGACACGATGTGCTAAAACATCAAACAGAACAAGTAACAAAAACTTAAAACAGCCTCTTCTGTCAAAGTGACTATAATATAATTCAATAATAATAATTATCTATTATAATATATTCATCCATATCAAGAGGTTTGAAGTTCAAATTTTGCTACTTCAAATGTTGTTGAACTCAAAATTGGTCTCCTACTATATATATTATGTTGGTAAAATGGTTAGATTCTACCATTTTTAAAGCCCCGTTTTAATAACTATTTTTAGCACTTCAACTTGAAAGAAACATTATAAATCTAACTAAATTAGAAAAAACCAAACCAAACAAACAATGAAATCTAAGAACAAAAATACCACTTATCGATTATCTTTCCAAAAAAGTAATAAACCATGTGAAACAAAAAAGAAGGCAAGAAAAGAAGAGATGTGTATACCTTTAGCCTAGAGACGATTCAGTGGTGCCCCGAATACAGAGGAAGGAAGCTCGGATTTTCTAATTTACAAAAAAAAAAGAAGAAGAAGGGTAAATTGATGATCAAGAGGGTGTTACAAAGAGGAGCCAAACAGAGGTCAGTTGGCAGTATGCCCACCTCCAAATTGAAATTGAAATTGAAATTCAAATTTAATAGATGAAAGTGAATTATTGTAGGAGGTGGACAGAATGCCAATAAACTCTGTTGGAAACTCTTTGAGAAACCCACATGAAAACCCCAAATAACTCACAATGAATCATCCCATCATCAAACAACACACACAAACCATGGAAGAAAGAAATATAGAAAGAAGAAGAAGAAGAGAGTAAATAGAGAGTTGGGTTTGTGAGTAATTAATTTATAGACCAGAAGGAAGGGTTGATGGGAAACTAAAGATAGGTTTGTTTAATTTTGGACCATCATTCTTATGCTTTCCTCGTTCTTGATGAACATCCTTTTTTTTTTCTTTTCTAAAATATCTTCTTTTTTTTTTTTAATTTAAATGCTTAATTTTATAGAAATTTTAGGAGATTAGTCAAATTGAGAAAATGATTTTAAATATGATCATTTTTTAAAAAAAATTCAAAACATAATCATAGGTATTAATAATGGGGTTTTTGCATGTATATTAAAAAAAACAAAATAATTCTATGTATAGTACAATTCTTATTCATTTGTGGTACAAAAGTTATTGAAGTCTATCAGTTAAACTGATAGAAGTCTAAAATCTATCAATTGAACTGATAGAAGCTTATTAGTTGACTGATAGAAGTCTATCAATTGAATTGATAGAAGTTTAAAGTCTATCAGTTGAACCGATAGAAATCTAAAATCTATCAATTAAATTGATAGAAGTCTAAATACGAAATTTGGGCAAAATGTAACGGATAGTTTTTAATTAAGAGACGACCAAATGCAGAATTATAATATACTAAAAAAATGCCCAAAATTTTACAATATAAATACTTCTTAAAAGTGATATAATTACCAAATGGGTAAGTGGCGCAATAATTTCATTGTTTGGTTGTAAACTAGTTCAATACTAGCGTCATAATTCGATCGCGAGAATCAGTATTTGTCCCCTCTCCATATGTACTAAAAAAAGTGCTATAATTTAAATAGACACTAAAAATGTTACCCAAATTCTTAAAAAAGAAAAAAAAAGAATATATTTATAAAATGTATAGAAAAAACTCAATAGATAATAACTTTCTTAAAATAAATTTTGACCAAAAAGCTATTAAAAATTAATTTAAAGCTTTCTTTAAAAAAAAAATAGCAAGACCAAAATAGAACATTCCAAAATATAGAATTAAAATGATAATTTAACTTATTTAATTTTCCTATCTCCACATCTGTTTTTCGACAGAATGGATTCACTCACCAAAAATTTCCAAAAAAGATTAACTTTATTTCTTTCTTTATTTGGCAAATGTTAGATTTATACTAAATTATTATTGTCTTCATAGAAATTCTAAACTCGTAATCAATTTTAGTTTTGTATTAACTTATCAATTTAGGTTATTGGTTAGATTTCGCTTTTAAAACAGTATTTTTTTTAATTAGACAAACTTTTATTAATCAAATAAACAAAAATGAGAGAAAAATCATCCAGACCCTAATTTGGATTCAACCTACAATCTGAGTTGCGACCGACCAAAAATAGAGAAGTCAAACAAGAAAGACGTTCTAACAAAGAGAAAAGGCGTTCGTAAAGTAATCTTTAACATACGAGAAATAACACGACTTTAAGAAAAAAGATCTATCAGCCATCTTCCATCTTTGACACATGCATGTCAGGTTTAGTGAACCTTCAAATAAGTTAGTTTTTAATTGAAAGCTGCATGTATTTTCTTGTAATCGACTATTTTATCATTACCGATAGAAAAACTCACACAGGAAAAGTATGGCTTACATTTGAATTATGAAGTGTAAGAGAAACTATTTGTAATTTAGACTTATTTTTAAATATGTTTGAAAACTTTTTATTTGTATTGATAGAAAAGTTACTTTCAAGAAAGAAAAGAGTACAACTTTATAAAGTTGAAGCATTTACTTTTTAAGAAAGGAATATATATATATATATATATATATATATATATAGAAGGTAATCCTGTGCATGATAATTGACAAGTACATGAGTAGCTTTTGTAATATAGCACTACTAATTTTCTCTAGTTCAACATTTCTTTCTTCCATCATTTTTAGGTTTATTTTTTATTTTGTACTTTTTATACCATAAATGTTTTATGGAATAAGATTTTTAGTCGTACAATATAACGGAAAACTCACTAGATTAGTCGAATCTAAAATATAATTACATCACTTTTCTAACAAAAATTAGTAAATATAGTCATTGGTATTGATGAATATTTATAATATCGTATTAAAACGTATGAATAACTATAGATATAAATAACTTAAAATTTATCTACATTTATAATTATTTTGTGAAAGAGTGCATTTAATACAAGTTTCCTACGATCTATGATAATTATTTCCTTACGGATTAATTTCAAATTCCTAATCTCAAAAAATAATATTAAAAAAAATCTCAAAAAAAAAAAATTCAAATTCCTCCATAAAAACAAGTTGTAAATGATATATTCAAAAGAAAAATTTATTGGAACGATCTATTTGTGGCTAGAGTTTGAAAAGAGTTTTAAATGTCTAACAAAAATAAGGTTGATCGTGCTAACAAAAGCATTACCTCAATAGCAATACACAAAGCATTACCTCACCCCTTTTTTCACCCACTTCTTACATGTTTTTTTATAGTCACAAATCTTAAGTTCATCTTTTTTGGCATTATATATTTTACAAAACATAAAATAATCGCACTTTTGAAAATAATTTTACCATTATTTGGAAAAGGTACTGGATTGAGGAGAATTTAGTATTAAATTAGCGGTCAAAGATGTAATTTATAAGGATACATGTTAATTACTACTAAATACAACTTATTTACTTCAATTGACTCCATTATTAGATCTCTGACTTTTGTCCGTTTAGCAATCAAACATCTTAATTATCCTCTTTTATATGAAACATAACCTAACAACAAACCTTCTGTACCCAAATAGTGATTTTAAAAAATGAATAAATAAATTTAAAAAAAAAAAAAAAGAAAAAAAAAAAGAGAAAACCACATTTGACATTTTTGAGTAATTGTACATATAATTTTAGGAAGGGTCAATACAAAGGGGTTAGTGGCGTACACTGACTTTTTGAGGTCAGGCAGTCGCCTAATCCGTCCCCTTTGATGGGCCAACTGTGTTTCACCCATTATGTATGGAATCCTAGGAAATACTTTTTATGCACTTTCTAGTGGAAGGATAAATTATTAGTAAAAAAAAAAACAAAATTTTTCATCTTTCATTTTGACTTGCAAATAATTAGAGGTGTTTGAATGAGGAGTTAATTTATTAAATTATTTTGAGAAATTAGTTTCAGTAGTTAAAAATTGAAAGTTATAAAAAAAACTTGTTTGGAGGTAGTTTTTTTTTTTTTTTGTAGAAGAGCGTGAGGGACAATTACTTGTTTAGGTGTACATGTGAAAGTAATAGTTATACTGAGTAGTTAAAAAAATGATGAGAAATAAATGGCTAAAATAATTTGTTTTGATTGATTAGAAATATGTGGTTGATATTAAAGAGTTATTTTGAGTAGTTATAAATAAATTATTATAAATTAGTAGTTAGAAATGAAAAGTTATTTTAATCAACAAAATAAAGAATTGTTTTGAGTAGTTACAAAAAAACTCGTATGAATGTAATTTTTTAAGGAGAAGCTAGTAAATTTTCAATCTAAATCCACATAAATATGGCAAACAAACACTCCGAAAGTTGCTGAAATTGTTATTGAAAACAAATAACAGCTTTGACTTCAAAGGTTAAAAAATCCTAAATGGCAGTAACTTATAATATAATGAAAAATAACAATAAAAGTGTGAAATAATGTTGTTTAAATGTAACACTTCACGTCAAAGATTCAAACCAAGATTTAGAATTTGTATATGAAATTTGATGACTCGACATTCCTCTACATCTCCAACCGACTTATAATCATATACGACCTACTTATATGGAACTGTAAATAAGAGTGAAGATTGTTCCCATAAATGAATATACATATCTTTTCAACATGGTTTGTTTTATGCTTCAAACCAAACATACTTAATTTTGAATTTTATGTGATTGAATCACTGAAATATTTTAGAAAGGATACCACTGAAACACAGAAATTTCATTTTATTGATACATATTTTTAAGTCATTCTCAATTATATTGGTACATTATAATGATCTCCCATTCCAATGTGGTTTCAATTAATTCATGTACTCTTTTATTCCAATAATAATGGTTTCATAATCAACACCCTAGAAAGACCCTTTTGTTTACTTATTTTATTAAATTACATAAGATTTTATTTCAAAATCAGTTGGCAATACTCACGTACTCACATTTTTTTTATAAAGATGAGGAAAGTTATTTACACTTTTAATGAGAGACAAAACGAGGATCTCCAACATATCTCTTCAAGATGCATGGTGCCTTTTAGTCACCAATCTTAGTTACCCGCTTGAATTGGATCGAATATGAATTTAAGATTAATGAATTTTGATATCATATTAGATCACATAAATTCTATATCTCAAAACCAAGTTTTCAAATGAATAGTACAATGGTAACTATCATAGAGAAAGTAGCTTAAAGGTTAAGAAGATTTTTTAGAACTAAGACGTGATAGGTTCAATTTACGGTGACTATCTACCTAAAAATTAATTTTCTAGTAATATGTTATGTGACATTAATCGAGATGAGTACAAGTTAACGAATATAATTTAAATTGAGCTGGGCAGGGCTGGATGGCAGAGCAGGGAGCAACTTGAAAATGGTCATTTCCCTTTTGTCTATGGATGAGTTGTCCTCACCACTCCCATAAAACCGCACGCTTCCAATAAACGAACCAACTCACATTATTACACCTTTTTTTTTTTTTTTTTTGCATAGATTTGTGTGGTTTTGAAAGTAACCTTCATTGTCTCTACACAAACTTTTCTTAGCTTTCAAATGCTGTTGATGTTTTATTTATCGGAATAGTTGCACCACTGCAAAGCTATAATTGAAAATTTTCAATTATTTTTTCTGAAAAAAGATACTATATATACATATATATATATATTAATGGAGTATGGAAGGAACATACCAGGAGATTACAAGAGAGAGTGTAGAAACTTCTCCAATTCAAGAATATAGTGAAAACCTTATAACTGCGTTTGTGGTACTGATTTGGTTATGATAGAAAGATGGTTATAATAAACGATGAGTTATGATAAACGGTGAATTATTATAAATAGTGTTTGAGAGACAAATTATTATTATAGGGGTTATAATAAATGGTGTTTGAGGGGCTGGTTATCGTAACATAAACAATGTACGTAAAGTTTAGATAAACAGGCAACAAATTTAGATAAATGGACACATACATTTAGGTAACCACCGACTATACTAAACGGTGGGGCAAACATGAGTTAGGTTATTTTATAACCAACCTTATAATTTTTAAATAATAGGATCGTTTTACACTAAAATGCAACATTAGAAATAATATCATCCTATAAAGAATCTCCTGTTCTATGTAGATCGTTGAAGATGCGAGCGTTTCGTTCTTTCCATATAAACTAAAATAATGCTCCGATAAGATTGCTGATAAAGATCGATAAAATTGCTGATCAAGATTGATTTTTGATTATCTAACTTCATGTCCAAGACTTTTTGAATTGTCATCTGGATATCATTGTCCATTTCTAATATAACATTGTTGTCCATCTACGATAGTTTAGACCATAGAGAAGAGGAGAAAGAGCAATGAGAGAAAATATTTCTTGTTTTACAAATGTGACTAACACTTCCTTACATGTGGTTACATAGTGTTACAAATCTCATTTATTTAAAGGCTATCATATAGCTTCCATTGCTCTTAATTAAAAAGCTTTCTTATGATAATCGCATGCTTCTTGCAAGCATTTAAGGAATGAAAAACAAAAACCACCCACATGTGTTGAGCTAAAGAAACAAAGCATAATAATTAGTATTTGTAACGGCTCGGAAATTTCATCCCGGTCTTCCCGGGAGGCCCAGGGGCATTTTGGTAATTTTGGGTCGGGCCGGTTATGAAATTGTAAATTGCTGGAAAAATTATGAGTCGATTTGAATAGGATCGGAAATTTTGGTGAAGACATTTGGGCTTGGAAAAAGGTAAAAATAAATAGGGAATTAAATAGCGCGTCGAGTGAGATTCAAGCCAAGGACGTGCTGCATACTAGACAGGGGGCGCTGCCAGCCGAGCCACTGGGCGCGTTTGTTAATCTAAACGCGCGATCTAATACATATCCCTTGTTTCGTGCCTTCGGGTTTAAAGCCAGGCCGCCCGAGGCTTCTTCCCCGATTCCTTCTTCTTCCTTCTCTTTTCTTCCTCGACCGACCTGAGCTCCCTCTCTCGTTTTCTCCCTCGCCATCCTCGATTCAGCCGAGCTTCTCTCCCAAATTAGAAGTCGATCTCACCCCGAGCAGCAGGTACTTCTTCTTCTTCTTCTTCTCCTTCAAAATTCGAGTTCTTCTCCCCTGTTTCGGGCTTCGCCATTTCCGGCCGAGTTGAGGTAATTTGAGGTATGGGTTTTGTGCAGCTAGTGTAGGGGAGTTCGTCATCAAAGAATCGCTCGTCGAATCCCCGTGGATCGCTCGAATTCGGATTTTCTCCAGAGCCCCTGTTCGTCCCGTCGCCGCGCGCAGAAGCAGAGCCTCCGCCGAGCCACGCCGCGCATCGCCTCGCGCCCGCGCGCACGCCTCGCCCAGCTCCGTGTCACGCCGCTCTCCCGCGCTCGCCCTCGCGCCTCTGCATCGCTCGCGCGCTCGCGTCCGCGCCCCAGCGCTCGTCCGCGCCCCAACGCGCCCAACACGCCCATTTCTGCACCCAGGCGCCCATTCCTGCGCCCCAGCGCGCCCAGCCAGCCCCCGTTGTTGCCCCGTTCGTGCAATCGGCCCGTTCGTGCGTTCGTCGCTCCTCGTGAGTTGCTCCCGAGCTGAGCCTCATTTATTTTATTATATTTAGGCCTATTGTGTGATTTTTGTTGTGATTGATAGGTTCTCGGTAGCTAGTTTGGGTTCGTTCGCAATTTAGGATTTCGTGTCAAATCGTCCCCGACCAAGGTAAGGATTTCTTACCGGAGTTGTGTGGACCCTGCGATATTATATGTGATTGCTGATTGATTGCTTGTTTGTGATTATTGACATGTGTAGTTAAGTGTTCAATTCTGAATTCCCGATTAGCATGTTTTCCTGACTAATTCTCATGTTAATCCATGCTAGGTTGTCCCTTTCTAGCATGCTCGTATCTGTTCCTTGCTTCGTAGTATCATGCTAGGCTCGTTGTATTCTTATTGAGCACGTATTGGATTTTATGGAATTGTTTGTCGCATTACTTAGACAAAGTTAGAGTTGCGGTAGATAGCATCATCGGGCCCGATGCATAAAGTACCTTGCATCTATGGTCGACGCGTCGAGCAAGTCATTCCGTCCCTGGACCCCGTGAGGATTAGCTAACCAAGCGGTAGGCCCCCGAATTCTTGGGTGAGGGAGGCAGTTGTTAATGCCCCAACGGTCGGGATGATGACTTGGCATTGCCTCGTCCCCGGCAGCCGGCATGTCCTCAGCATGTTTGGCAGTAGCCCCTGATTGCCACCTGTTAAGGCAAGGACGGCTTCCTGGTGTAAGCCTACCACGACCGTTCCTTGGCCCCAGGTGCGGTGGTTCAGGCTGACATAGTTTACGTGTCCAGGTCTCACACCCCTATGTTAGTGACACCGATCCAAAGATTTAGTTAGGCGTGGTGACTGGACATGGGCAGCTTGCCTCTAGACCCGGCAATTCCCCATGGTCTGCAGTAGCACGCGGTGCATGCTTACGCTCATTCTACACGACCGAGAGCTCCTCGGGATTGTGAGCCAGTGTACCTTTCGTCGACAGTAGACAGGCTGAGGCCGAGACTTGTTTCTCATATAGGGCGACTTGTGTGGTGATATTATTCTGGACTAAGACCTTAAATTGGCATCCGAGGCCCAAGTGTGGGCTAAGCTATGTGCTCTATTCTGTGTTTATATTCATAGCTTGCATACGCTCATCGAGATGACCATGTATATCGTATTGTACTCCGGTTGGGGATTCTTACTGAGCAATTCGTTGCTCACCCTTATTATTGTGGTTTTTCCACAGGTAACCAAGTTGCAAGACATGATGGCTGAAGGAGGAGCTGTGATCATGGGGCCCAGTCTTCCAACTCTGATTTTTGTATTATGACTCTTTGTGTTTTATTTTCCCCTGAATACATGTGGGGCACGGAGCCCTAGGATGTTTTGTAAATATTTGTGGATTCCAGCATTTTGTATCCGAACAGGTTTTGAATGGTTTTTAGTAAATCTCTGATCAGAGTAAACTTTGGAAATGTATTTATCTTGGAACAGGTACTTGGAAACAGGGACAGGTTTCAGGGAAATTGTCTAGTTTTTAAAGAGGTTATTTTGAATGTTTTGTTTTAATTGGAATCCGAAATCATGTTTGTTTAAATGTCCTTTACTTTGAATGCATGCATTCGGGTAAGGGCCCATTTAGTGCCCCATTCGGGTCGGTCCCTTACAGTATTTGACTCTCACCTCCCTCTTTCTTTATATATTAATGAGCTATGCTCACTTTGTGATGATCATATTAAGATGTTGGTTTAATTTTACCTTTTTTGAAGTTTAAATGATGAGTGGACTGTTAAAAGAGTATTACGATGACATTATGTATCACTTAGTAAAACTTTAGTTACCTATCGGAGTCCAAATATTGTTGAATTTTTTTAAAAAATAATATGAAATGGAATCAAATACAGAAATTTGAGCCTCAAACTAACGGATTGTTGGGAAAAAACATTCCCTAATAACAGTAGGAATAAATAGAAAAATAGCGAGAAATTAAAAGGAAACAACAAAATAGAAGGCACAAGAATTTATGTGGAAAAACTCCAAAACTGGAGAAAAAACCACGGACAGAAAGAACTTCCATTATGCGATAAATTGTTACAATCACACAGAATTCTCTCCCCGACCCCAATTACATAAACACTCTTTTCAAAGCTTATACTACTCACACCTTTTGCCCACTCTCCACAAGAGAATACAAAAGGAATTTAACTTAAGTCAATACACTAAGCTTAAAGTGCTTTTGATTGGGATACATTGAAACCAAAGCCTTATGCTCCTTTTATAATGCTTGGAGCACACCACTACCTTGCATCTTTCCGATGTGGGACAAACTCACTTCTAATATTTTGCCAAAATCCCAACAAATTCTACCTTGGCAAGATATTTGAAGAATCTACATCTTCTACTACAACATTATCTTCTCTGACAATCATAATTCTCAACCCTGAGAATTATAACATACTCCACCATAAAAAAGTATAACACTTGAAATCTCACATTCCAAGATTTTTCTTCTTCGTCACATGTCGATAAACCTTGCTGAAATTTATGGTGCAACTTTCACCTACTTGGCTTTCCTGAAAGTTCTTCAGCCATCGACATAACTTCCACCACACACCTTGCATAACCGCCAAGCCAATGCCCGTGTGTAAACTTGTGTAACCGCTGCATCACATCCTCTACCATGGCAAATCGGACATACCATGAGGATGATTTCTTTCTTTCTTCAGATGGCGTCACTAGATCCCCGCACGAGTGAGACCACGTCAGCATCTAAACCAGAGCCCTTTGACGAACTTGCTCTGTTAGGACAATTGTTTCTCATGTGACCAGGTTGTCCACATTCTCAACAACTTCTCTTTTGCACAAAGTTTTTCTTCTTCTAATTACCAACTACCAATGCTGAATCCCCTTGTGAAGTACGCTCATCAAGCTTCAGCCTTCTTTCTTCTGATAGAAGTTTACTAGTAGCCTCTGCAAAATTTAAAGACTCTTTTCCGTACATTAAGATTGGCTTCATATGTTCATAAGAAGGGGGAAGTGACAAGATAAACCTTAGTGCCTTATCCTCGTCCTCTATCTTCACACCAATCACCTCCAGCTCAGAGACAACACCATTGAGAACACTCAGATGATCCGAGATTTTCGTACCTTCTTCCATTCGCAATGTGTAAAATTTCTCCTTCAGGTACAACCGATTTGAAATGTTTTTTGCCTGATACATCGCTTCAAGCTTCTCTCAAAGCTCTTTGGCTGTTGATATTTCATGCACATTAACAAGAACATTTTTAGCCAAATTTAATCTGATGGCACTTGCTACTCTCAAATCCATTCCTCCCATTCGTCATCACTCATGCTGGATTTCTTAGAACCTTTGCTGGAACGACCACTGGACTCAGTTGAACCACCATCACCGCTTGATTTTTCAGAATCACCACCACTTGGTCTTCCCTTCAAAGTTTTGTGTAATCCAGATTGTATTAGCACATCTTTGACTTGCACTTGCCACAAGCCAAAATTCATCCTTCCATCAAATTTCTTCACATCAAACTTCACTGAACTCATAAAGCTTGCCATTTCTGCTTCAATCCTAGCAAATCTGCAAATAATGAACCACCCAGTTGTAACTTGTTTCAAGAATACTTTTTTGATGTGGAAGCTCAGACAAAGCTGCAACCACAGAGCATACTCAGAAATTCAAGAAACTACAAACCTAAGCTTTGATACCACTTATTGGGAAAAAAACCTTCCCTAATAATAGCAGGAATAAACAGAAAAATAGCGAGAAATTAAAAGGAAACAACAAAATAGAAGACACAAGAATTTACGTGGAAAAACTCCAAAACTGGAGAAAAAACCACAGAAAGAAAGAACTTCCACTATGCGATAAATTGTTACAATCACACAAAATTCTCTCTCCGACCCCAATTATATAAACACTCTTTTCAAAGCTTATACTACTCACACCCTTTGCCCACTCTCCACAGGAGAATACAAAAGGAATTTAACTAGAGTCAATACACTAAGCTTAAAGTGCTTTTGATTGGGATACATTGAAACCAAAGCCTTATGCTCCTTTTATAGTGCTTAGAGCACACCACTATCTTGTATCTTTCCGATGTGGGACAAACTCACTTCTAATATTTTGCCAAAATCCCAACACGGATGACATATCAATTAACGTTTAACTATGTTTACTTTAGGTCATGTTTGATAACCATTTTGTTTTTAGTTTTTGAAATTTAAGCCAACAATTATCATACCGAATGCTTTTTTCTATATGGAATTAAAATACCACCTGACCCTACAATAAATGGATGTCAAAAAAGTCTATAAAAAATAAATTTCTAGATAAGTGATCACCATGAATTAAACTTATCACCTCTAACATGGAGTAGAAATAGATTAACACCAAACTTGACAACCAATTGTGCCACCAACTCATTTTGTAATATTAATTGTTTGTTTGTTTAAATAAACAAACCTAATTTATTTATGGTAACCGAAACTACAAATCTTTGAATAGATTTGTATTTTTGAAGGACAAAAATACAACGGAAAGAACATTTTTATACTCTAGTGAATTCTCACCATTTAACATTTGGAAAAATAAAAAATTTAGATGGTGAAAAAGAGTTTAGTCCTTATAATTATTCTTTTGATTGTTTTACTATATTTTCGAATTTTTGATGTGAATTCTATCGCACCCACTATAAGAAATAATTTGTTTATCTATACCTTTTTACTATATACCCAACAATATCTAGTAGTCAATATTAAACCATGTAAGCAATAGTTATTGAATCCCAAATTAAATTTGAACATCATTAAAATGTGAACTAAAACTAAGCATCTTCAATTTCAAACTAATAAAATTGGTATACTTTCTCTCGGAGAAGAAAAGATAATTTTAAAACATGAGAACAAAAAATAAAAATCACCTTCCAAATCGAAGTTATTATTAAATTGGACCGCTTCTCTCAATTGACCCCAAATTGTGGGGGCAAAATGGAAAGTTAAAGCACCTTTATAATATCTTCTTTTTTTTTTTTTATTGAAAAAATGGCGCTCAATAGTTAACTGTATTTTTGTTTTGTTTTTTGAAGTAAATAATTAATTGAATTTTTCTTAGCTAGCTGTCCCTTTCTGCCAACCAAATATATCCCCTTTCAATTTACTTTTTTTTCCAAGTTTTTTTTCATCTTCAAATTCGAGAAGAAAAGCTTAGTTTGGTTTAGGGTTTTAAAATTGAAACACCCTTTTTTCTTCTTCTTCAACCCTTTTACCTAAACTAAATTCAAACACACAACCTTCCGCCATAAAATCATTTGTCTTACCTTTACCAAACAAATTACCTGACATACATATATATGCTAAGGTAGGACAACTCACAATCCAAGGTCTTCATTGTGGTGCATATCTTCGTGATTTTACTTTTCGTTTCATCCAATAAATGCTTTATATCAATAGAGATGTTTGTCCTCCATTATAAATTCAACATCTACTATTTATTTAACAAATATTGGACTATACTTTATTTGTATTGCCAATTGAATGTTCATTCTTCCAAATTACCTGCACATCAAAACTCAATCAAGAATCCTTTCTAATTATATGGATTACAACATTAGAAAAACTCAACCACATATTTATTTGAATTACGTTTGAGCACACAACAATTATCTTTTTTTAATTTAGAATATAACAACTACTTTCATCGAAACAAACAATCCATAAGCACCGGAGTACTTTTAAGTATTTATCATTCGAGCACTTTTTCATTAGGCTCAACAATGAATTTACTATGCTAACTATGACTTATGTCAATTGAGACTAATCTTTTTTTTTTTTAATTATTCCGCACTTGCCTAAGTTAGGAGAACCGCTCAATACTCATTAAAAAATTCATGCTCAACTTCCAATTACAAATACTATGTCAAGGTTTATAAACAAAAGTATGTTTTAGGTTTTAGATTAGTATGGGATTCTATTTCAAAGATAAATTAAACATAAATATAGTACTCGACGTATGTTATAAATTGTTAGAAATTCTTTTTCACCTTTTCAATGTAAATGTTGAATATGTACCTACAAATTTATACTTCTTTCAATTCATCATTCTTGGATCCGATTTAAATTTTATTTTTTATTGAATCGAATATTAATTTAAGTTTTATAAACTCTAATATTATATTAGACAATATAAGAATTTTATGTCAAAATCAATCGATAATAAATGCGATAGTCTCAATTTTATTGAAGGTTTTCTCATATTTTTAATGTAGGATCCCCAATATTGAAAATACAATTTAACTTTGAGTCAACTAAATTATTCTGCGCCACAAACTCACCTTAAAAGAACCGAAAATGTTGTAAAGATATTCAAACTTCAAATAATGAATTAAAAAGAAATTCAATGACTGAAAACCCTAGTTCTTTTTAGGACAGAAGTTGAAATGAAAAAAAAAAAGAAAAAAAAAGAAAAAAAAGGCACCTTTTTATTTTTTCTGCTATCTTTAATAGAGTTTTGAGGCTAAATTCTGTGAGTAGTGAAGAAAAGGTTAATGCCTTTTTTGTTTGTGTTTGCATCTGAGTAAACTTATTAATATTAGTACTATAGAAATATAAGTAATAATACTCATTAATATTTATAAATGGGTTTATGAGCTCTATATATATTAGAAGATATGAGATTTTACCTTAAAACAATTGGCAAGAAGGAGAGTAGACTATATCTTTTTTATATTATTATGAGCTCTCCACTCTTTCTGATGTGAGATCCTTAATACTTGAAACCCGTATTAAAAATGGTAATTTAAAAAAAAAAAAAACAAAACTTTTCCCAATGACCAATTTTAAGTTTTTATTTTAAGAATAAGGAGCGAATTAAAATGTAACAAAATTTAAAATTTGAAAATGAAAATTGAATTTATAAAAGTTTAGGGATGAAAATGTAACAAAGTTCAAAATTCATGAATTAAAATTAGATTTTTAAAAGATTAGAGACCAAATTGATCGTTTGATTCTATTAACATTTTTTTAAAGAAAGATGGATTCAAATTTAGAGATGTTTATTTTCTCTTGGTATTAGAGAATATGGTGTTTGCCTCTTTTTCAGCTCATCAATCTTAAATTGAACCTCAATTTTAATTTTTATTGGATCAAATATCCTTTTTGAGCTTATATATGGGCTCTGATACTGAATATGAAGTTCCACTTCAAAACTAATTGAGAAGAACGCGAGTAGCTCATATCTCTTTTATATTGTTACGAAGTTTTCACTAATTCCGACATGAAATCCTTAACACTTGGAAGCCCGTTAATTACAAAGCCAAAGAACAAAACATAAAACTTTTGAAACAAACCAAAGAAAAAATTAGGGTTTTGGTGTAGATTAGGCTTATCGCAGAACTCAATGCAGGGAACCCACCATTAACAATGATTGTGAGCTGCATAATGTGGTCCATATATAGATACATTTATTCCCACCAAAAATTTCCTTTCATAAGAGCAAAAAAAAAAGCACATCATAATTCATAACAATTATCATTCTCGTTGGGTGCAAGAAGTCAGATGGGCAGAATCATGCACTATCTTTATCTCTGTTCTTTCAAACCCATTTTTATAAGTACTAAAGGTTCAACATCAGATTGGGAAGTCCCCATGCGCATAAGTTTTAGCTCACTTTCGAGGAGACAGACAAAAAAGACACATACTAAAATATTTACTAAATTGCAAATTTATTACCTACGTAAAGCACAACAAACTCTACTTAGAGAGTATCATAGTATAATGAAAGGTGGATGGTTTGATGGTTTCATTGTTTGGTGGATATCCAGTTAAACACTGTTAGGATCTCACAAATGTCTCACATTGGAAAGTAGGAGAGTCCAACATCAATATAAAAGAGATATGAGTTATTCTCCTCAGCCAATTGATTTTGAGGTGGAACCCCATATTCTCTATTATGGTATCAGAGTCCAATAAAGTCCAAACGGGTAGCGGTCCAATAAAAATAAAATTGAGATCCGATTCAAGATCGTTGTTCAAAAGAGGCACCATCTTAAAGGGGTATGAGAATCCAACATCCATATAAAAGAAATATGGGCTACTCTCCTCAACCAATTGATTTTAAGGTGGAACCACATATTCTCTGTTAAACACCATGGTCAGTATTTGACTCAGTTATACCCATAAAAAAAGAGAGTATCATAGTGCCCTCATAAAAGATGAGAGTGAAAAACCAATTTTAGAATAAATGTGTGTCCGTGAAGTTGAGTTAAGTTCAAACCAAATCAATCAAGTCAATATGCCACCAACTTTTTTTTGTTTAAAACTTAATTTTTATGATTGGATAAAAATCTAAAATATAATTTATATTTTTTGCAAATATTAGAGAATTAGTCAATGAAGTGGTCTTCTTTATTTTGTTGACAATGTGAAATAAATAATTGATTGAATAAAACTAAAATTGTAAATTTTCAAAGAAACTACCTTAAATGTTAATGTATTTTATAGAACTACTTAACTAACACCGTTATCATTAACATATTACTCACTTAATTCTCTCGCGATAATGAAAGACCTAGGTTATTTTTTATATTTTGTCAAACTCATTAAATTATAAGGTGGATTAACTTTCATAACTAAATATGGACTATGTACTCTTTTTCTTTTCTTTTTTCTCTAAATTAGTGCAAATTTATAGTTCAAGCTGTTTTTATATATGACTTTGTGTATTTGCAATTAAAACATGTATGTAGATATATTAATAATGAGCTGACTCTCAAGACCCATCTTAGAAAGAGACAGAAAGCAACATATGAACTTGTAAGGAGGAACAACTTTAGGTCAAGCTAAAGAGAATATATAATGATTGGAGTTTTTGAATTTACTAAAAAGAAAACGAGAAAGAGGATTATTAAGTCTATATATGGCAAAAGGGATTTGCTTTTTCCAAAGTGTAAATTATTGATGTCACGCGAGAAAACCTATATATTTTTAATAATATGGCTATTTGGTTACATTAAAAGCATATTATATGCAAAAAAATATATAGAAATTTGGAGTGAATATATATTTTTGTTTGCTTTTAGAGCTTCAAAACATGAATGATGAGGGTATGGGTTTTATGATTGTGATCAATGTGAGATATATTCTTTTAATTTCTCCACTTTCTAATGCCATGTGACTTGCTGTCTCTCACACTCTCAACTTCTCTCATTAATCAAACATATTTTCAAATCTTACACAAAATATCAATATATATGGCATATTTTTAAAATATATATATATGACATTATTTACTTAACAAGTGAGATATTAATTGATTTACTCACCACATTGTATAATTATTACCCCTTCAATGTGTTGTGGTAGAATTATCATCTTTAACATGGTCCACCAATATTTCAAAGCATCAATTTTTAGATGGCAAAACATCAAATTTTATTCTGGTAGTATCTCAAAACTTAGAAAATAGTTTGATAAGTTCTTAAAATTTTCAATTTGTATCGATTAATTGTGTGATATTAATTTTTTTAAGAAAAACGAAATGATCTTTGAGATATAAATTTGAACTTTATACTCAAAGAACTAAAATTTTAAATTGTATATGTTTGGTTCATATTTTTAATGTCAATAAAAATAAAATTTTAACAATATAATTTAGTAATTATGAAGTTATATTTTTGGAGAATTGACTAATTCGAGTCTCTAAACCTAAGCAAGAGTATTATCTATGAGCTTTAATAAGGTCCACTATATCCAGGGTCTAATATCATGTCCGAAGGTCGAGACCAGAAATTATGAGGTTATAAAATTTCACTTCCTCATTCTTTTAATTTTGTACCTTTGGCCTATTTAGTATTTTTATTATAAAAAAAATCAAGAACTTTTTAAATTTTAAATTTATTAAATTGATTAAAACAAATATTACACCTTTTTTTTATAATATATATATATATATATATATATATATATATATATATATATATATATATATATATATATATATATATATATATATATATAATGACTTGATCATAGGTAAAAAGGCTTTGAAAGGTATCTTTTTCCAAAAATAAAAAAATAATGTCATAAAAACAAAGATGGTGGGAAAATGTTTGTCTTGAAGTTGGAAAAGAAAAAAGCTCTAGAATGTGTTGGGGTTTGAGTTAGAACTTAAGTTAGGACACAAAGCTAGCTAGGAACTTGGGAATGACACAGATTTGTAGATGATTTTATCATGTTTCAGGGAAAATTTCTTATAGAAAAGTTGTTGGTAGAAAATAATTTTGACTTTTTTTGGTGGAAAAATGTTTAGCTACCTAGTACCTAGGGAGTATTATTCATTGTCTGCCACTTGAGGTTTTAAAAAAAAAAAAAAAAAAAAAAAAAATTAAAAATACACTTGCAAGTTTTTGATGAATTCCACATGGCTGAAAATAAATGAAGAAAGAAAGTTCATGGCCTCTAGAAGATTTGAGTCTTTAGAGGAAAAGTGAAAGGAAGAAATGGAAGAGGTTGTTTCTTTCCTTGTACATACCTTAATGAATAAACTAATAACCAACATGGATATATGGAAGTAGCACAGACTCAAAAAGAGATACAAGTCAAAGATATAGTAATCAAGACTTGCTTAAACTAAGGGATATGACCTATTAAAATAAGGTATATGGTAAGGTTGAAGATTAAGGGGAGGAACATGCTCAAAACAATACAAGATAACATAGTACATGACAAAATTAAGGATTGGATAAGTTTTCCTTTTTTTTTTTTTCTTTTTTTTTTTTGAAAGAATAACAAGCCAGTTCTTCCAAAGTCAATCATTTTATAAAGGTTTTTTTAAAAGAAAATACTTTATGAGAAGCATATAAAAGATACATATAAACAAAAAGATTATTAAAAGTATATGTCAATTTAAGTATTCCATAAGTTAGTATTATCATTTTATCATTTTTTTTAATCTTTTCTTTTATTTATCACTTTTTACTTTTTATTTCTTAACTGACATATTTAATAATATCTATTTCTATTTTTTTATGATAAAATTTTAAATAAGTTTCTTTTTTGAAAAGGAAAAAGTACTGATAAAATGAATAATAAATACAAATGAGTGTTTTTGGAAAGAATAAGATGCGAAACATTAGCTTCAAATAATGTAGAAAATAATACATTAAAGAAAACACAACAAAGTTTTCCTTCCCATTGCAATTTTGATTGTTATATGTGGATTTTTGTTGCGAAGTAGGAAATATAGTGAACATCAAGTTATTTACTTGCAAGACATTTGATTATGAAGAGACAAAATTATGTGCGTATATATATAAAAGGATCTTTCTTAACTTGGATCATGTATATTAATATTAATGATATTTTTATGAAAATGGCAATCAACAATCGATGTGAAGATAAAGAAACGTAAAAGACAGAACAAGCACACAAAATTTACCTGATTCATTAACGTTGTGTTAGCTGGCCTATAAGCAAAGAGAACAAAAGTTTTATTAATGAGAAACGAACAATACATAATTACAGAGTGAATGTCATAATACGACTAGAGTTTAATTCAAATTTATATATATATGCACTCTCATTAAACCCTACTACATAATACGTAAGTATTAAAACAAAATGCGGATACATAAGTACATGGGAAACACGTAACAGAATGCATAAGCGCTTACATTGAGGAATGCAAATGCAGGTTGTGCTAAACGCATGCAAAGTGTATTAGTGCACCAATTGTATGCAATGCGAAAAGCGAGACTAACCTATCTTAATGGATAATTATTCTATAACCTTTTCACTCACCCTTGAGAAATGTATTGTCAACACCTAATTGACAAAGATGGATATTCTTCTATTAATTAGTATATAGAAAATGTAGAAGAGGACAAAACCTTTCTTTCTTCGTAGGGTCCTTTAATTGATAGTGAATTTTATCATCATTCATTCTTTTTTCCCTTTTACTGTTAATCTTTTGATTTTGCAAAGGTAAACAGTAAAAAGAAGAAAAATCAATTGTGGCCTAAACTATTTATGTAGACAGAGAAAATGTGCATATAATAATTAGGAAAGCAAAAGTGTGTGTCATGTCATGATAATTAGGAAAAGAAAACACTCCATAAATGCACATTTATTTAATGCTTTAAAAAAATGAGAAGAATTCTTTAAAATTAAAGTTTTTCCAGAAATTCATATAAAGTGTTTAAAAATAATTATAGCATGGCACAAGGATATTTGAGGCTGAATATGCATTTAATCATTTAAAAAAGTGGGACATTTGGAAGATTAGTAAAATGTTGAAAATAATTACTAATATGACCTCTTTTAAAAAATTAATAATTATAACCATTGGTTAATAATACTTTCTTGCAATGCTATATTAATCAATATTTATAATATGATATTAATGACTGTATATATAAATAGAGAATAATACCTCCACAATTTTCCTTTAAAAAGTGGTTTTTACTATAGTTTAAAACAATCTTAAGCCTAGATATTCATTAAAAAAAAACTTTAATAAACCAAACAATGTTGGGGTACTAGTTTTTTTTTTTTTTTCAAGCATCAAATTTCATAGGCCTCTACTACAAACCCAATAAAATAGAAATTATAACACTAACTATTACAAAGAGTGTAACAATTTCTTACATTTCCCAAAGAAATAAAAGGTTAATTTGCAAGATTTGCAGGCCGACCCAATTGTATAGGCCCGAAAGTAAAACGGGCTTCGAGTGGCCCAGTCCAAAACCAAGCCATAATTCTTCTTCCTTCTCCGCTCAATTTCTCAAAACAAAATTAATTGGAGATGCAGGGGATCGAACCCTGTACCTCTCGCATGCAAAGCGAGCGCTCTACCATTTGAGCTACATCCCCAATTTGCTTTTATATTTATTTTTACTATTTTATAATTTATTCAAGTTATATTGGCATGTATTTGACTTGTATATTTATTCAATTATATATTTATATATAAAAGTCGATTATTACATTAAATTAGATTTTATATGTGGATAAGTAGAAATAGCTCACTAAAAAAGTAGGAATATTTTAATTACATCTTTTTTGTTTCTTTGACGTACAGTACATTACAATAAGAGCAAAAAAAAAAAAAAAAAAAAATCAATAATGCTATTACACATCTACATTATTTCCCTAATGAAAAAATAAAAATAGATTTTATTTATGTACAAAAGAATTCGAGTGTGAAATTTTTAATGCAAAAAAGTTTCTATATCTATAGATGTCGACCCGACATCAATAAGATTATATATAGACTAGAACTTGCCTCTTGTTGATGAATATGCAATCCCATAATCCATTTTTTTAAAAAAAAATTCACTTGATTGGTTGAAAATACGGTATAATACCAATTGATTTAAGAAGATAAATAAATTAGAAAATCAACTTATTCACTGTATGTTTTATTTATTTACTCGAAAAGAGGCCTTCACCGGAAGCATTCACTATGCAGTCTTCAACAGACAAGGTTTATGAACTCTGTGGGATTTTTTTTTTAAGGATATTATCTTTGTGGTTTTATTTTATGTTTTTTTGGTTTGGTTAATCCGACCTGGCACATCATTTCACACTGTCTTCAAGCTAGGATCATGATTCTGATACGACCCCAGCCATTAAATACGTTTATTCTAGGCGTAAGAAAGTGAGAGTGGGGGTGTGAGCACGTGCGTGTGGAGTTGTGAGCTCGTGCGTGTGGAGTGCGAGGGAAGGTTGTTGAGTTGGTTAGTATATATAGTCGGGTAGGAGTAAGGGAAAGGCATTCAAAATTCATTTGTCTAGGTTATCTCTTTGAGATTGGAGAGTGAGGGGCTCTTGAATCCCCTGTTCTTGTTGTTTTGATAATAAAATTGGTAATTCCTACCAATTTTGGTATCAGAGCGCTTGTCGATCGGAAGATGACTGGGAAATTGGATCAACGTCTGAAATCCGTGGAAGATGTGGCCGAAACCGTGGCGTCGAAGCAGCAAGATCTGGAATCGCAGATCACGACGCTTCAGCGGCATTGGAGGAGAAGCAGAAGGCGTCTGAGGTACGTAGAGATCTTCAATTCGAATTGCTGAGGGAGGAAATGAGATCTCTGTTTTCGCGACGCGAAACAGAGGAGGTGATCGGCGAGATCTCGGCGACGGGGAAGGGAAAGAATGTCGCGCAGATGGAAGCGCCTCCATTGAAGCCGACGATTGAAGGTTTTCCGTGCGCAAGTGAGCAGAGTTTGAGAGTTCAGCGTGCCGAATTGCCGAGAAGTGGCGAGTCGTCGTCGATTTAGCCGGAAGTTGCGAAAGTCGGCATTCAAGCACCAACGAGTAAGGAAGTGCCATTGTTCGATATGCGTTTAAGGAAGCTGGAGGTTCCGGTGTTTAAAGGAACAGAGGACGAAGATCCGATAGGGTGGTTGCATCGTGTTGAGAGGTATTTTCTGGTTAATCGGCTTTCGGAGAGTGACAAATTGGATGCCGCAGTGATGTGCTTAGAAGGAGAAGCATTAGATTGGCATCAATATGAGGAAGATCGCTCATCTATTCGCTCGTGGAGTGATTTTCGAGTGTTTTTATTGGAACGATTTCAGCCAACTTCACAAGTAAATAGATATGCTCGCTTGATGAGTCTTGACAAGTTGGTACGATCTCGCCTACCGTCGATTGTTTGAGAAATATTCGATCGGGTTGAAGGATTTAAGTGAGAAGTTGTTGGAAGGAAAATTCGAAAGTGGACTTAAAGAAGAGGTCCAAAGCGAGATGAGGAAGCTTTGTCCAGTAGGTTTGAAAGCAAAAATGCTTATGACACAACTGATCGAAGACGATTTTGCAGTACAAGCGAAGAGGAGACTCGAGTCTACTAGTGTGGGGTCAGGGAAGAGTAGTGTTGCTTCTGGTAGTTCGGGATCATCCAGCTCGGGTGGCTCGAGCAACTCGAATTTGCGCTCGTTCACTTTCTCACCACGCCGTTTGAACAGTAGTTCGTCCACAACAGTGAGCGTTAATACATCGGGTTTGAAGGGTCCTTTTAAGCGATTGACGGATAGCGAAATCCGAGCCAAGAAAGATAAGGGCTTATGCTTTCGTTGTGATGATAAGTTCTTTCCTGGTCACAAGTGCAAGAAAACTGAATTGCAAGCATTACAAGTGTTGGTGGTTCGGGACGAAATTGAGGGTGGAGAAACTGAGGATAGTGATAGATCTCTGGAAGATGTTTCCGAAGGAGTGGATTTGGGTGAAGCTGAAATGGATCATGAGATGGCAACGTTATCGTTGAATTCGTTAGCTGGTCTAAGCTCTCCGAAGACTTTGAAGGTGCGTGGAAATATTTTAGGGATGGATGTGGTAGTTCTTGTCGACACAGGGGCGACTCATAATTTCATTTCTGAGGAATTGGTGTCGAGATTGGGACTGTCGGTTGCAGCGTCAAATGAGTATGGAATAGTTTTGGGGACTAGAGACTCGATGAGAGCAGCAGGGGTATGCAAGGACGTGGCGCTACAGCTGGCAGAGCTAAGGGTGGTTCATGATTTTTTGCCCTTGCCCTTGGGCAGTGCGGACGTTATTCTCGGTGTTGCGTGGTTGGAAACATTGGGGAAGGTAGAATTTGATTATCGTGTTATGCAGATGCGTTTTGTGGTGGGTCCGTGGAGCGTACAGTTACAGGGAGATCCTAGTTTGGTGAAGGCTCAGGTTTCTCTGAAGTCTATGATGAAATCGTTACGTGTAGAGGATCACGGTCTTTTAATTGAGCTTAATTTGTTGGACATTGCATCCACACCTGAAAGTAAGCCAGAGTTGGTTCATCGCTGGACAGATACGCCAGCGGAATTACAACCGTTGTTGTCCCAGTACGCAAAGATCTTTGAGCCGTCGCCGAAGCTACCGCCTCAGCGAAGTTGCGACCATGCTATAGAGTTGTATGCGGGTAAGGAATCAGTTAACGTGCGGCCGTATAGATATCCCCAGTTTCAAAAGAATGAGATAGAACGACTGGTAAAGGATATGCTATTAGCAGGTATTATACGCCCGAGTACTAGTTCGTTTTCGAGCCCGGTGTTGTTGGTAAAAAAGAAAGATGGAAGTTGGCGGTTCTGTGTGGATTATAGGGCCTTGAATTTGGTTCTTTGTGCGGATAAGTTTCCTATTCCTTTAGTTGACGAGTTATTAGATGAGTTTGCATGGAGAGCGGTGGTTTTTTCAAGATTGATCTTAAGGCGGGGTATCATCAGATTCGAGTTCGACCGGTGACATTAAACAGCGACTTTTCGAACTCATGAGGGGCATTATGAGTTTTTAGTAATGCCTTCCGGGTTGCGAAATGCCCAACTACCTTCGATCGGTAATGAAGCGAGATTTTGCGCCCATACTTACGGAAGTTTGTTTTGGTTTTCTTTGATGATATATTGGTTTATAGCGTGTCCGTGGAGGAGCATCTGTCACATTTAACTCAGGTGTTCGAGGTGCTTAAACATCATCAGTTTGTGGCCAATGCCAAGAAATGCCAGTTTGGGGTGGCGCGTATTGAATATCTGGGTCATTTTATTTCGTCGGAAGGGGTCTCAGCCGATCCTGCGAAGTTGGAGGCTATGGTGAATTGGCCGAGCCCTCTCTCCATCAAGGAGCTGCGGGGGTTTCTGGGATTGACGGGGTATTATAGGCGTTTTGTGGCCAATTATGGTACTATGGCATTTCCGTTAACGCAATTATTGAAGAAAGGGAAATTTTTGTGGAGTGCAGATGCTTCGAGGATTCGTTTGGTGGTGAAGCATGCTATGGTGAGTGTTCCAGTGCTAAGGTTACCCGATTTCTCTCAACCATTCGTGGTAGAGACGGATGCTTCAGGCATCGGACTTGGGGCCGTTTTGATGCAAGAGGGTCGACCTCTCGCTTATTTTAGTCGTGCTCTACCGATTACACATCGTAGTAAGCCGGTCTATGAACGTGAGTTGATGGCTATAGTGTTTGCGGTTCAACGATGGAGGGCATATTTGCTTGGTCAGCATTTTGTTGTGCGTACGGATCAGAAAAGCCTTAAATTCTTGCTGGAACAACGTGTGATTGATGGTGAGTATCAACGTTGGGTTACTAAATTGTTGGGTTATGATTTTCATATTGAATATAAGAAGGGTTTGGAGAATTCATTTCGATGATGCCCCTGTCGCGTCTTCCTTTAGCTTTGTGAGTTAGGAATCTTTGAGTTACGTATCGGGCGTTAACACAGAGGTGTTTTTAGAGCAGGTAAAGGCGAATCCACACTTGATGACCATTTATACCGCATTGTTAAACGGCGAGGCAGCCCCAAAAGGTTTTTCTTTACTTCGGGGAGTGTTGTGTTTTAACGATCGTTTGGTTCTCTGCACGGATTCGCCTACTATTCCCTTACTCTTACAGGAATTTCACTCGGGGCCGATTGGGGGACATCACGGTGCCCTTAAGACGTATCAACGCTTGGCTAAGGAAGTTTATTGGGTGGGTATGAAAGCTCGGGTGCGGTCGTTTGTGGCGGAATGTGCTATTTGTGTTCAAGCTAAGTATTCGTCCACGGCCCCCACAAGTATCATCGCAACCTTTACCGATTCCTGAGCAAATCTGGGAAGATGTGTCTATGGATTTTGTGGAAGGACTTCCTCGTTCTGAGGGGTTTGATACTGTTTTGGTGGTGGTCGATCGGTTGTCCAAATATGCGCATTTCCTGTTAGTCAAGCACCCTTATACATCGTTGTCCATTGCGTCTCTTTTTATCAGGGAGGTCGTGCGGTTACATGGCATGCCGCGTAGTATTGTTTCTGATCGTGATAAGGTCTTTACGAGTTCGTTTTGGGAAGAGTTGTTTCGTGCCACAGGCACAAAACTCCGTCGTAGTACGACATATCACCCGCAGTCGGATGGGCAAACAGAGGTTGTTAATCGTTGCTTGGAATCGTATCTTCGTTGTTTTGTCATGACTCAACCCAAGCGATGGTCAAGTGGATTCCGTGGGCGAGTATAGTTATAACTCGTCTTATCATTCGTCTGCTCGGTTAACTCCGTTTGAGGCGGTTTATGGTCGTGCCCCACCGCCCATTTTGGGGTATGAGATGGGTCAGAGTGCTTTATCGGCGGTGGATTCCTTATTGGTCGATCGTGATAAGATGTTGCTTACACTCAAGGCTTCCCTTGGGCGTGCTCAACAACTTATGTCCAAACAGGCTAATGCTAAACGCCGGGATGTTCAGTTTGCGGTGGGTGATCGGGTGTACTTGAAGTTAAGGCCGTATCGGCAGCTTTCGCTGGCAAAGTTTAAACATCCGAAACTGGCGCCTCGTTTTATTGGTCCGTACCGAGTTATAGCTCGGGTTGGCAAGTTAGCATATCGATTGGACTTACCAGATTCTGTGCGCATTCATCCGGTGTTCCATGTTTCGGTGTTGCGTAAAGCGGTTGGGACTTCGTTGCCCATGTTTCCTGTTCCTTCGGGATTGTAGGACGATTTGGGGTTTGTGTTCCGGCCGATGGCAGTGTTGGGCATGCGGGAATCCACGTCTGTGGAAGGGGACCGGGAGGTCTTGATTCAGTGGGAAGGTGGCTTGCCTGAGGATGCGACTTGGGAGTGCGCTACGTTCATTCATGCTCAATACCCTGACTTCCACCTTGAGGACAAGGTGGTTCTTTGGGGGGCGGGTATTGATACGACCCCAGCCATTAAATACGTTTATTCTAGGCGTAAGAAAGTGAGAGTGGGGGTGTGAGCACGTGCGTGTGGAGTTGTGAGCTCGTGCGTGTGGAGTGCGAGGGAAGGTTGTTGAGTTGGTTAGTATATATAGTCGGGTAGGAGTAAGGGAAAGGCATTCAAAATTCATTTGTCTAGGTTATCTCTTTGAGATTGGAGAGTGAGGGGCTCTTGAATCCCCTGTTCTTGTTGTTTTGATAATAAAATTGGTAATTCCTACCAGATTCATAACTTTATTTTATGAAACAAGGAACAATATAAACGAAGCATAAATGAAGCTATTACACAGCAGATCAGAAACTGAATCAATCTAGCACACAAGCTCAACCAAGCTATAAAGTCAATGATGTATGTAGCTTAGCTACATATCTGTTGTAAAAATAAGCATTATCACCATTACAAAGCACTGTAAGAACTTACCAGTAATCTGCACAAGAACAGATTCCATCAGAGAAGTGATGAAAGCGTTTTGGATCTCGAATAATAATGGTACGCTTCTCGATCAATGATATGAGTTTTGCAAAGCTATGACAATCTCCACAAATTCTAAGGTTCTTTGTTATGATCAAAGGCGCTCCTTCTTTGCTCACCAGCAGCCCAAAAGCAATGGCTAACTTCTCACTGTGCTTGTTTATCATATCCTCCTTAACTTCCTCTTCAACGTCTTGTAGAACATATTCTGTTTTGGAACTATATCCAGCTTTCCTTAGTTTTCCGAGCAATTCCTCGAGTTTGGAATAGATCTTCTCCGTCTCAGGGTGAGATTGATCGCCCACGATGAAATGGTGGGTCTTGTTTCCATACTCAATGGAGCTGCATCCTGGAGTTCTTTTCAGACCTCTCTCCTTCAGCAAGGCCCTCACTTTGGCAGCATCCTTCCAAGAACGAGATGCAGAATGCATATTTGATAGCATGATATAGTTTCTGGGGTCTAAAGGTTCCAAGTTAATCAAATGCTCTGCAATTTCCTTACCAAGTTCAATGTTACCATACACCCTACAAGCACCAAGAAGAGCACCCCACACACCAGCATTGGGCTTCATAGGCATGTTCTGTATTACCTCGTAAGCATCATTCAAAAGTCCACACCGACCGAGTAGATCGACCAAACATGAATAATGATCTATCCTTGGATCAATTCCATATACTTCAGACATCATATTGAAGTAACTTTTCCCCTCTCTGACTAGCCCTGAATGACTGCATGCACTAAGCAAATGAGTAAAAGTTACATGATCGGGCTCTAAACCGGCCTCGGCCATGCTCTTGAAAAGCTTGATTGCTTCCCTACCCAATCCATGTGCAGCATATCCTGCAAGCATAGCAGTCCAAGCAACTTTATCTGCACAATCCACTTCCCTAAACACATCAAGTGAAGCACTTAATCTTCCCAATTTTGCGTACAAGTCTAAAAGTGCAGTTGCTATGGTGATTTCTACGCCTAGACCAGAGCACAGAATTAAACCATGAATGCTATCTGCTAATTTTCCAATTCCCAAATGTACACAACCTTGAAGCACTGCCAAGATAGTTCCTTCATCTGGCTCCATTCCAAACCTTCTCATCTTATTAAAATAGTCAATTCCTTCTAGTGCACAGCCATTAGTAACCTGAGCAGCAATGATTGAATTCCATGATACTGTATTTGGGTCTGGAATGGCCACAAACAATCTACAAGCTGATGTTAAATCTCCAGACTTTCCATACATATTAATGAGAGAATTAAAAACCTTAACTTCAAAAGAAACACCAACTTTAATCGAAAAGCCATGAATATACTTCCCTGCATCCAAAGCTTCATTGCAAGCAGATATCATCGACAAAATGGTGATCTCATTGGGTTTAACTGAAATTTCAAACTTCAACGTATAAAATGCTTTGAGGGTCATATCAAGACACCTTCCTCGAGAAAACCCAGAAATCAGTGAGTTCCAAGAAACCAAATCCTTGTCAGGCATTTCATCGAACAGCTTCTGTGCATCTTCGGCAAAACCCAGTTTGTTATAACAAGTGACCAGCTGATCCCCAATGAACCCATCTCGATAATGCAATGATTTGATCACTCGGGCATGGATTGCCCGGCAATTGGAAACGGAAGTGCAAGACTTTACAGCCATCAGTAGAGCTGAAACTAGCGCTTCTGCAGTTGAACATTGATGGAAAGGACGAATTGACTGAAGAAGAAATGGGTAATGAGTCGTTGATTTGGTGGAGAAATTGTACAGAATTGAAGAATTTTGGTGAAGAAGGACAAAGTTTTTTGTATGAAACAGAAATAAGGAGCAACATCGAGATAGAAATACCATCTACCATTATCTTTTCAGAGACAGTTTAATGTAGTGTTTGCTTCAAAAGTTTGAAATTGAGAAATTGCTCGCCGATCAAATTCCGATAGAAATTGCTCGCCGGAAAGAAAGCCAATGGGCATTTGTTCAAATCTTTCGTTTCGTTTCCTCGCCGATCAAACCTTCACAGGCTGTTTGTTTGTTTGTTTTTTTATTTTTTGAAGTTTCACTAATCGTCCATAAACTATAAAATAATGGGTAACAATTACCTCCTTAAATTATTTATTTGATAATTATATTTTTTTTGAGTTTAAAGAGTGTTACAATATATTCTAAAGTTAAATTTTGAACATGTATTAGAGGGTGCAATTGTTACATCCAAAAAAAAAAAATCTTCCTCTTTATCAATTTTATTATCTTTTGATTGTTCTTCCTTTAAAATGAAAATTCTTAAAATAGCATTTTAATAACATTTTTTTTCAAATACTTACTTAGATACATCAAGATGGAGCACATTGTATAAAATATGAATAAAAATAAGTTTAAATTTCAAAAATTAAAAAATAAAAAACCAAATAATTATTAAACTAGGGCATATATGATTAAATGTGGTGATCGCTGAAAAGATATATTTTTCTCCTCTCTTTTAGGTTGAAAATGTAAAATTATAGGTCTTGTTTAATAATTATTTCAAAAATAAAAAAATCAAATGATTATTAAATGGTCATTAACTTTTGTGTTCTTAATTTTCATTTTTTTGATATATTTGTGAATGTTCTAACTAGCTAGTATGCATCTCAATCATTATCACGAGATGTACTAACTCATCTTACAATATTTGAATATCAAATAAATTAATAAAAAAATAATCTTTAAGTAGAAGGTCATCAAAAAATTTGACTCACCATTTCTTATGGCCTAATACTTTCTTAAATACTAATAAACTATATGAGGGTTAAATTTTCATAATCACGTCTGACATATTTTTGTCCTTTTTAATATATTTTTTATTTTAATTAAGTTCAACAAAAAATAATAGTTCAAACTACTTAATAACATATCTATCACTATGAAATTAAAATATAGAATCTACCATTATTCATTATTTTTAATTGATTTGGAGACGGACGTAGTTATTCTTGTTTAAAAAGAAAATAAATATATTTTTTAACTAACAAAAAATATTACCGAGAAAAGTCACTTTTGGTTAATAGTCATTCAGCCAATGTAGCCTGGGGCATATTTATGGTAGATTAACTTTTTTTTTTTTTTTGAGTACATAGTGGAGGAAGGAGGACCAACAAATCTTACATAGAGGGCACAACTACTCTCAAATAATATGAGAGCCAAATATCGATTTCCGGGCTCGAATCCGTGACCGTGGAGTTCAAATGGATTAACACCAGACAAGATAAGATAGATTAACCTTATATTAAACTCAAATTTGGCTCACGAGACCTCTCACCCACATGATTTTTTTTATTTTTTTATTTTTATGAGTGACGACAATCAGAAGGGAAAGATTTAGATGTATAACTTTTTTTTGGGTATACACCAATGTCGTCGAGTTTAGAGATGTCAATTTCCCCCGCTGGGACCCGCCCTAACTAACAGGCGGGAACGGGCCGGGATGGGGAGAAAAATCCCGTTGGCTAAGCGGTCTGCAGGGGGGGACGGGATTGTACTCCCCGTCCCTGATTCCCCGATTCCCCGATCCCCGCCCCGATTATTTTATTTATTTTATTTAATATATATTTTTTAATTCTACTCCTTTAATTTTCAAATAAATATATCTTTGTTGATGATATTTTCTATACATATGAATATTTTCTTTGATAATTAATATTATAATTGAAACTTATAGATATATATATATATTTTTAAATCTAATTTTTTGAATTTTTTATCCAAAAAATATTTAAAAAAATGAAAAAAAAAAATTGTAAAAAATCTCCTCGGAAAACCCGATCCCCGCCGGTGCCCCGCGGGGAATCCCCGCCCCGATCCCCGAAAAAAAAACCGGGGATTTTTTCGGGGACGGGGATTGAATTTTATGGCAGGGACGGGGCCGGGGAAGCCATTCCCCGCCCCCGCCCCGCCCCGTGGACATCTCTAGTCGAGTTTACTGTTGTTAGCCCCACTCATATGATATTAAGGCTTAATGAGTTTTAGATTTGACTTTATAATTAATTCTATGTACAATATGAATTAATTTGTATTTTAATTTTTTGTTAAGTATAATAAGGTTTATATTTAGGCTGAGATTATACTAAAAAAGAGATGAAAATATTCTTCTTAATTGAATCGAAGAACACTTTTTGCAGTGTGAACCTTTGCATAAGTAGGGAGACTCCCATATTGCCATTTCATGAGCAACAAAGGGCCGGGATGGAGAGCCATAAATTAATTTCCTTATAGAGAATGACAATAGTTTTACGCTTATGAGGGATAGTAAGATATTAGAAGAAAACTACACAATTTAAAAATACTATATTCTTTTTTTGCTAAAAAAATTATATTCTTAACACATCATTTGATAACTTTTTATATTTTTGTTGTTGGTTTGGTTTTTGAAAATGTATAACTTATTACTTTCTTTAGTGGATTTTGTTGTGAAGAAAATTACATTTCAAAGCTTGATGAAACCCGCAATAGCTCACAAGCCAAGAGTGTGGGCAGTTCAAGCCTAAGACGGGTGGAAGCCCTCAAGAAATGAGCTCAAAAGAAAGGTTATAAGGTGCACAAACCAGGCCTAAGACAAATCAGAAAGAGCCCGACCTAGGCCCTAGGAGGGTCAGGATCGCCCGACTCAGGCCCCTAGGGAGCCTAGCCTAGCCTGACCCTGACCTCTATAGGTTCGATCTCAGGCCCTTAAAGGGTACAGCCCCAACCTAACTTGGGTTCGTAGGACGGGCCCAGTTTGACCTTGAGCCCTATCCAACATCATCAAGTGTGTGAGGTCTTCCTATAAAAAAGTTAGACGGAGGCATAATATGTAGGTTCCAAAAATCCTTTAATCGAGTACTCTCCTGAACTTTTTTCATTGTCCGAGTCAGACTTAAGCATCAGAGCCCACCATAGCTCCAAATTATTTTTTGTTTGGCAAGTGATCTGTCCCTAAAAAACTTGCACAATTTAGTGTTGATCTCTACAACCAAAATTCGACATCAACAAATTTTTTTTATTATTTTTTTACCAATTTTTTTTTGACAAAAACTATTGTAAAATAGGGTAAATTATAAATTTAGTCTTTACCATTTGAAGAAAGCTAAACTTTAGTCCTATAATTTAAAAAACTAAAACTTAGTCTATATGGTTTGATAAAATCTAAAGATTAGTCCTTATTGTTCATAATCGCTAGGAATTATATACATGGAAATTAGTTGTTCACATGTAAATGGTGTAAGTTTTTTTTTTCAATCATTCACTTTATCTCACACTATCATCATTAAAACATGAATAACTAACTTTCATCTATTCAATTTGCTCACGATTAGAAACGATAATGACTAGTTTTAAATTTTATCTAATTATAAGAACTACTTTCTACTTTTTAAAATTATATGGACTAAATTATAATTTTTAAAATAACAAGAACTAAATTTTAACTTTGATCAAATCATATAGACTAAAGTTTAGTTTTTGAAATTATAAACACTAAACTCTAACTTTTTTGAAATTGTATGAGAACTAACTATAACCTTTTTTTTTAAAAAAATGGTCTAAATTCATAATTTACCCTATAAATATTTTGATAAATCTTATAAGAATAATTCAAATACACAGATAATTCCACGATCTGCAAAAACGTTGCGAAGCCTGCCCATTCAATTTGGGAAGGCATTCTTGTCAGTTCGGCATTTTGGTGCAAAAGATCCAAATATTTCAAGGATTATAACACTTTTAATATTGCCTTAAATTGGAGAACATTCATCCCATTCACTTAATATGTTTTATTATTTTTCTTCACTTGCTTCTTGCATGCCTTTTAATAATTTGGTATCTTTCTCCAAAAAAAAAAAACTCACAACTAATAATTAATAATAATAATAATGGAGAATTTAAAAAATGGTGAGAATTTATGACGAAGTCCGTAGAAACAGGCAATGCGCACAAATATTACTGAAAAGTAATAAATAAATAATAAATGATGAAAGAAAAAGGCAAAGAAACCGACTCCTCTTTGGTGCTTCGAGCAGTGTACTCGGAAGAGATTCCACAAGTAATTAAGGGCTTGTTTGGCTAGGAAGGGAAGGGAAGGGAAGTGAGAGTAAATTGGTGTTTGGTAGGAAGGGAAGATAAAAGAAGTGATAGTAAATTGGTGTTTGGTGGGATGAGAAAAGTAGTGAAGTGATGTTTTTTTGTTAAAAAAATAGATATTTAATATTTTTAATATAATGTTTATAATATATCATTTTATATTTATTTTATTTATTATTTAAATAAAATTTAAAAATTTAATAACTTTCATTATCAAAATATATAAATTTCATAATTGTTAAAAAAAATAGATAAATATAATTTTTTATAATGAAATTAAGTTTAGAAATTCAAATCAAGATAGATGTAAAAAAAAGATAACTATTTTAATTATTTTGAGTAATTATTTTAGGATTATTTAAATATATATTTCTATTTATTTTATAAAATGTATAAATTTAAAAAAAAAATTGATAAATAATAAAATTAATATATATTTGTATATAAATTTTTTTAAATGCAAACATTGTCCATAAAAAGTCAAATATATAAACAATTACAAATATTGTTTAAAGAACTTGATATATCTATAAATAATAATAATAATAATAATTGTTGCATTTTAAAATAAAAAAATATATATAAATAGCATATAGTATAAATTTAATCAATTAAGTGGTTCTAAAAAAAATCCATTAACTTAAATGAATGAATTAGTAAAATTTAACAAGCTTATTATTTTATTTAAAATAAAGTTTATGATCAAATCAAATGCATCAAATTATAATTATAAAAACATCAAACTACAAATATGTTTTAAAAAATAGGATGTATTTAGAAGAAAAAAATAGATAAATATTGTATTTTGAAAAAACTTGATACTAATAAATAAATAAAGAAATAAAGGAAAGTTTGTATTTAGAAGAAAAAAGAAAAAATTAAGAAAGAAGGAAAATTTGTTAAAAGAAATAAAGCAAAAAAAAATAAAGAAAAAAAAACAAGCAGGCCAGCGAAAAAAAAAAAAAAAAAGGTGAACAGCACGCGTCGGGTTGGGCCGGGTTACGCTCTGGGTTAACCCGGCCGGGTAAACCCGGCGGCCCAAACGCCGGGCCAGGGCCCGCCCCTTCCCTTTCCGGGCTGATATGGGCGGGCCAAACAAGCCCTAAGACAACAAAGAAGTTGTTAATTAATGATTTTACAAAAAAAAAAATTATAAAACCATCAATAATTAACCTAGGTACGCTTTTATCAAAAAAAAAAAACGAAGTACACCAATAAAAGTAATTTTTTTACATTACAATAACTGGACGTGGGAGAGATTCGAAACTAAAAGCTCTAGATTAAATGTTATTGTTTAGGCTATGTTCTTGTTAGCATCAATAAAAGTAATAACAAAATGTATTAATGTACATTTAATAATTAAAAGTGTCTTGGATTCAATTTTTTTTTTAACAGTTAACCTAGCTACAACATATCAGTTCAAACAAAACATTTGTATTTGTTAATAAACAATTTTGGTTCAGAGACTTGTTCATGTTTAAAGTTTATAGTTAAATTAAATTCAGTTCTTAAACAAATCGTTTTACCCCATCCTAAAAAAAGATATAATCTCAATTGCACCTTTCTTTATAGATTAATGTATTATTGCGTTAAATTGAAGATATTTTTTCAATTGCTTTGATGATTTATATGCACTTGCATTATATCTTCTACTAATGGAATACATAATTAATAAAGTTAGTCCATTTTAATAAGAATCAAACTAAAAACAAGCCATAAAAAGTTGCAAAATGGAAGTAAAAACACATACAAGACATTAACTTTGTTAGGGTTTTACCCTTTGGATTGATAAATTTGAATTTTTTTTTGAAGAGTATGGTGTGTGTGGGGGAATTATATCCATGGTTTGCACAAAGCCTTTTGATCAGATCCTCATTGAATGCATTGGTCCTTTTGGTGGGTATTGGTTGTCCAATGCATTCAATGCCTTCTTTCAAACCCACAAATCTCATACAATTCCACAAATCTCCCTCTCTTGCTCCTCCAATAATGCCATACATTTTCTTTTTTTTTCTTCTTAAAATGTCATTTTGTGAAGGAAATTAAAGATGAAGATTATGATAGTTTAGCTTGAAGTAGTTGTTGTGATATTGGCCTGGTTCATTCAGATCAGGTATCCATAAGGGTAACACGCTTGCAAATCTTTCGAGTTTATAAAGCTTAGCGAAATCTGATTGAGCCGCGTCAATATCTCAATTGCTCTTTCATATTTGTTTTGTACAAAGGATCGATATTGAGAAACCTTTGAGGTATTTTTGTTTGTTCCACTTTGTTGTTCTTTGTTTTGCTTGTTTTCTTTTTTCAACAAGCATCGAGTTTTTTTGTAGATCTCAAAGGAATTAATCATGAACTTCTTAAAGGATACATTTTCTTTTAGAAATATATGATATATTGCAAAGGTAGGAAAGGGTTGAAGGAATCAAGAAAGACTTCCAATTTAGAATTATAATACAAATATCACTTTCTTTAAAAAGTTTTGATTTCTTGCACCCACAAGCTGCTACAAAATATCTCATTTGAATAGTTATGGTGTCATTTTTCCTTTATTATATGTGAATGTTAGCTAACCTAATGATGATTATAAGTATTTTGGAGAACTTTTAGAGGTAATTAGTTCAATTTATGATAATCACCTATTTAGAAATTACTTTTTTACATATTTTTTTAACATCTAAATATTGTAGGATCTGACGATATGTCCCATAGTATCAGTCGAAGTGCACTCAAACTCACCTAGACACAATCATAGATATAAAAAAAATAAGTACTATATTTGTTTTTTTGGTCTAACTAGATGCACATTGACTTCAACATTTGAGTGTAAAAAAAAATTTAGGAAATTAATTTATATGTATAGTTGATTAACATAAATTAAATTCATAACGTTTTGAATTTTTCAAAGTTGTCTTGATCATTAACTCAATCTATGATATTTATATTCAATTAAATATTAAAGATATCTATAAATATAATTGTCTAAAATCAATAAAAATAATAATTCAATAATTTAATTTACGTGTCCATAATTAAAAAGGATGAGCTCAAATCTCTCACTTTAATTATTAATTGAATTAAAAATAAATAAAATCAATCATATAATATGTAAATTCAAATATATATTTTTAAAATGTTTAAAAATTTACTAGAATAACAAAATCTGATTTATTAAAGGTAGAAAAGTCAAAATAACATTTTGATCCTATGTTATATTTAAATAAAATACAAGTTTCAAAAATCTAATTTTAGTTTTTGATTGTGAAATTTGTTCCATTTTATTCTCCAAACTTTCAAATATTTAATTTTAGTGTTTGTACTTACAAAAAAAACTTAAAATTAGTTCTATTATAAATTTAAAGTTAATATGTGAACATATTTGTAAAATTTATAGAGAAAACTTTTTAAAGAAAAATAAACCATTTTTTCCCTAAAAACCAACTTTAAGTATTTTTTAAAATTAATGAACAAAAATGGAAGAAATCTCAAAATTTAGGCCTCATTTAATAATCATTTAATTTTTTGTTTTTTATTTTTGAAGTTAAGCTTCCTTTCACACATATTCTCTACAAAAGACTTCATCTAAGGAAATATTTGAATCTCAACCAAAATCAAAAAAATGATAGGTTGAATAATTTTTGTAGATTTAAATTAAAAAAATTAAAATTAAAAAAATGAAATGATTCTCAAACGTAATCTTAGAAACTAACAATGGACTTTTGGAAAGATTAAAATTGAACAAATCTCAAAGTTCAAGACTAAACTAAACATGTCCTTGGGGTCTCTTTGAGAAGATATTCTCTCTAATGCTTCTTTGGTGTCGTAAATCTAAACTTTTCAAGAACTATGATACTTTCTCCATCCCTAAATTGAAGATCTTTTGTAATCTTTCCTTATATGATCGTTTATACACCTTATAAAGTTTATTTTTTGAAAAAATAAATATGAACTTTTGAAAGTTTACCGATCAAATTAAAAAATCTAAAAATTCAAGAACTAAAATGGTATTTTAACCCTCTTTTTATTATTGACAAATGCATATGATCAATTTTATATATGCTAGAAGCCAGTAAACTTTCTTTATTTTAACTCGGAAGCCAGTGAACTTTACACATATACTACACATTTATACATAAAAAAATAAATTTGTTTTTAGGTCTAGTGATGATTTTTAACATGTATAATTTTCAAATTATCAGATGAGCATCTTTTTTTTTTGTTTAATACGTCATTGAAAGATGAGTCTCTAAATTCTAATTCGTCATCAATGATATATATTTTATATTAGTTATTTATTATTATATAATTAAAGAGTGCGAATCACATACTAGAGTCTAGGGAGAGAAAGATATTACAAAAACACCTTTTAATTTAGAGTAATAGTGACCAAACTATAATTGCTATATAATCTAGATATAGTGCACAAAAAATAAGAACAAAATGGCAATATCCTTCCAAGAGAGGACATAAAACTTTTTTCAAAAAAATAAAATAAAATAATAATAAATAGAGGACATAAAACTATCACAAATTTTGCTTTAAAAATTTTCGAATTTCTTTCATTCCAAACAGCCGACATGATTGGTCCGAAAATATTCATATTTTCATCGTTGGCTAGAAAAAAGGACATAGAGGTGGCATGCAAGTTTTAATTTTTTTAAAAATATAGTCAATATCAAAAGAAAATGGAGGTGAGTTGATTTCATTCACTTTTTTTTTTTGTTTAGTCTCAGTAAGTATCAATAGTACGGAGATCGAATATGTACAGTTAAATGAGGTGGTATACAATAAATAATATGAGAAAATATAATATTAATATCAATAACCTTTTTTATTATTTTTTAAAATTATATTTAATTTTTTATCTTTTTCTTTTAGATCAAAATTTTTGTCACGTTAGTCAAAGATTTGTCTATGAATTTTTTCAAATTTAAATATGAAAATATTTTTTCTTTAGTAAAAAAAAAAGGGAGTATAGCTGTTCATTTTATTTTTTTAATTTAAAAATAAACGTTCGTTTAAATCCAAAATATTTTAACATTTTCTTAATATGTTTTTTCCTAATTATGCCAATCTAATACTAAGAGCATGCATATGTGGAAGGGGAGGAAAAGGCCCAAAATAGACTTTGAGCCAGAAGAAAGAGGTCCAATCTTCTCGACCTGTTGCCCCGTTTTAATTTTTTTTTTTTTTAGAATTCTTTTTTTTTTTCTTACTTTTTTTAATACATATTCGGGGAGGGGGACAAATACCGATTATCGGATCGAATCTGTGACGTTAGTATTAAACTACTTTACAACCAAACAATAAAACTATTGCGCCACTAATCTATTCGGTATTTTTTTTTTCTTACTTTGATATTTACATTAAAATATTTTTGATTGTCTAATATCAATTGTGTACCTCAAACAATATTTAATTTTTCCCTCTTTCTACTCCACCAACCAAACACAACCCAATAGAGAAAAAGAAAATTAAATTAATTTTTGTTCCTTAAATTTGAAATTTCTTCGATTCTGGTCTTTAAGCTAAACAAAATAATCTGATTCTAATTCCTCAACTTTGAGTTGTCTAATTTCGGTCCTCAGAATTTTCAAAATTCTAATTTTAAAATTTGTACTTTCAGAACAAAATTTAAAATGTTTTTTTAGTACAAGTTCAAAATTTAAAATGTTAATAACTTTAATATAATGCAAATATTTTTCTTAAATTAAAAAAAAAGGTTATTTTTTTAGAAAAATAAACAATTTGTTTTTGCAAAAGACCAATTTCAAGGGTTTTTTAAAGTTCAAATATCAAAATGGAATAATCTTAAAATTTACAAACTAAAATAGAACATTTAAAAATTGATAGGAGTAAACTCAAATTCGAATTCGAGACCTTGATGAGAGCATACCTTTAAAACCCCAAGTCTTTAACAACTGCGCCACCCCTTAGCGACACAAATATTTTTTATATTAAAAAAATTAATATAAACTTTAAATTATTCGGTTCATATTTCAAATTCATATAATTTCTTAGAACTCGTAGATACATTTAATTATTGAATATATTAATTTGTAGATACAATTAATTATTAAATGTATTAATTTATAAATTAATGGTATATTTAATAAGGTTGATTATCATCATTACACTTTTTTTAAACGTTATCATTATAACCAATTGATTATACAATTAATTATTATTATTATTCATATAGATAAAAAATTCATTTTTTAAAATAAGAATGAACGGGTTTTATGACATTCACTTTTTTTGTCGATATATTTTAGTTACGGTTGATGTTATTATGTTTTCTCTCGAGTTATCATTTTAGTGGTTTTTCGCGTAAAAGGTGAGTTTTGAGGTTGTTGTTTGTTTTCATACGATTTTCTCCAAAGTGTTAAGATGTTTGTTGTTTATCCACCATAGTATTGAAGTTGTTCTTTGTTCAATTTATTTTTCTCATTTATTTGTTCGTTTTTTTCTCATGGTGTGTGCTCGTAATTTATTTGTTATGCATACTTTGATTCCAAGTTTGTGGCTCTGAGTTACCTAGTCAAACAAATCCTCTCATATTTTGGAATTTCGATATTAAAAACCTGTTCCTCATCGAGCAATACCAAAAATCACATCATCCTCAATCTTTCTTTTGAATCAAAAAATCCTTTCACATTATTGGTCAGGAAGGAGATTGATGTAGTTACCTTTGGTAAAGAGGGTGAGGGTTCGGTCTCGTTTCTAGGTTCTGAGAGTTTTTGGCTGAAGAATGTGAATGGATACAGTTTGATATGTATTAAAAATGATGTGGTTTTCCTTGATGAGGGGGAGGTTTTTAATGTAGGGAACCTTTTATGACATATTTTTTTAATGTAGGTTTCCCGTCATTAAAGATAATTTGTCATGAAAGACTTTTAATATCACATTCTTCGATATCAAGTACATGCCCGACATGAAAGCCTTCAATGTCAGGTTCTGCCCCACCATAAAGACCAAATTTGTAGTAATGTTATTGCAAATTAATCTCGAATAAAAAAAAATCATTCCCTCCTTTCTTATTATTTTTTTTATGTATTCACTCTCTCTTTGTCTTCACTTATTTATCTCATTAATCCACTCCATCACTCCTTTAAACTATATATTTAAGTACACAACTTCTATACAAAAATAATCCAATAATTTTAAATGGTTCTTTCTAGTTATTGCAAAAAATAAAAATAAAATAAAAATTATTCTTGTAGGTAAATGCATAAGTAATTAACTAAGGGTTTGTTTTTAATTAAAATGATATTTGGGATAGGTAATACAACACACACTTCAGCATTTAGTTTTGCACAATAGCAAAATGAGTTGTTATTTTTTTTAGTACATATTAGGGAGAAAAAATACCGATTATCGAAACGAACTATGATGTGTTGAAGAACTAGTTTACAATCAAACAACAAAATCATTACGTCACTCATCTATTCGATACAAAATGAGTTGTTATTGGATCTTGAATATTTGTGCATGGTTTTTACCAGTCATTTGTTCCCTTACGTATTTGAGCTTTATTTTTATTTTTATTTATTTATTTATTTATTTGAGAACCATGTGTATTTGAGCTTACTTCCATATGCATGTATATTGTACCAGCTTTCTTTAATAAATAATTTTAAGATCAATTTTTTTTTAGATTAAAACTAAAGTCAATTCTTGAAAGAGATCATGACATGCCTATTGTACTAGCGACCCAGTTACTTTTGTTTTCTTTTCTATTTTTTCCAAAAGTTAAACATCCTTTTAGTTGAAATTTATCATATTTAATGATTTTATTAACTTCAACATTTAATATTTAATCGTTTTACCTAAAAGATTTCAATTTCTGCCTTATGAATTATTGGTTGTAATATTAAAACTTGTACTTATTTATTTTGCACTTAACTTCTTTTTTTTTTTTTTATTAGTAAAACTATAATATCATACTATAGAACACGGCTGCCTAATTTTATTAGTTGTCTGTAGCACTTTCCACACGTATAAAAGGTCATTTCCCATTTTTTCTAATGCATATCCCATTTCCACATCTCCTCCAAATATTTTACACCTTATATTCTAATGAGTCTCCATTTTATTTCAATATAATATGTAATTTAGATTGGTTGCTGAATTTCTTTTTTAAGGGTATTGTCTTAAATTATTTAATATCTTTTTTTTTTTTATCACTCCAGCTTATATATTGATTCCATACCTTATTTTTTTTAGGTTGATTTATATGTTATTCTCTCAAATTTCTTTATTTATATTGTTTTACAAAAAATATTAAGATTTAGAAGTAATATTACTTTTGATTTTAACTTGAAATATTTAAAATTATTGGAAAAAGATAATTATATAGTTTTTTTTATTTTGGAAAAAGAATAAGGGTATATTTGGGCCCGTTTATGTAAACGGCCGAATTGGTTATAATAACTCAATCGATGTTTGCCCCACCGTTTATTATAAATGGTAGTTACCTAAACCTGCGTGCCCGTTTATCTACACCTTATCTATATTACTTTTTGTTACATAACCAGCTCATCAAACACAGTTTATCATAATACATGTTATAATAACTTGCCCCTCAAACATCATTTATAATAATCCACCATTTATCATAACCCACCGTTTATCATAACCTTCCATCTATAATAACCAAACTGGTGCTCCAAACGCACCTTAAGAGTTATTTTTAGGAGTATGCCAAATTGAAAAAATATTTACAATACTAGACAAAAAAAAAGAAGCAATTATAGTCATATTGTACACAAATTATACGGTATAATTAATACAATACTATACTAATATCGTATCATATTGTATTAATAATACATAATAATGTATTAATAGTACAAAATACTAAATTAATACCCTAAATTATACCATATAATGATTATTAACAATACCATATATTTGAATATGGATATAAATATTTTCAAAATTTACCTAGATTTGTAATTATTTTGTGAAATTAGACTATCTATAGCAATTTCCCATATTGTATGGGTTTTTTTTAATAAAAAATAATTTTATAGTTGATAATATATATATATATATATTTTTTTAAAAAAAGAAGAAGTTAAACACAATATATTGGAGGATCATGGTTGGAGAAGTTAAATAATTGTTAAGAATAATAGGAATATAATTACTAGATTTAGTATTTAAATATTATTAGATTTTATTCGTAGATTTGATAGGATTTGAAATTATTGGTATTTTTTTAGTACAAGTTGGGCAAAGGGGATTACAAATACCGATTCCAAAGATCGAACTCATGACCGTGGAGTGGAAATTGATTAGCACCAAACCAGATAACCAATCGCGTCACTAACTCATTCGATACTATATATATATTTGTTTGTGGTCAATGAGAACGATAGAGTTTTGGTCATTATTTCCCTAAATTTATCATGGTATCAGAGCTCATAAAGCTCAAACGGGTATTAGTCCAATAATAATGAAATTGAGATCCGATTCAAGATTGTTGAGCCCAAAAGAGGTACCATCTTGAAGGGCATGTTGAGATCTCAATTGTCTCACATTGGAAAGGTGGAGAGTCCAACATCAATTTAAAAAGGATATGGGTTATACCCCCTATTGGCAATTAATTTTGAGGTGGAACCTATATTATCTAATAATAATTATAAATTTTATTAGAGTGCTCGAAGTAGGTGAATGAATTGGTAAACAATGGGTAGGGTGAACACACCAAAGAAATGGTGTTAATTGTTTATTAAGGCATATAAAGATTGTTGTTTTAAAATGCAACTAATTTCAAGCTTATGGCTTATAGTGTTTTTAAGGCTGAAAATGGCAAGGTTGGTATTGTGTAATTCAGAAGGATTGTACAGTTCAAAAAGGGTAGTGTCTGGCCTTGCAACATGCTTGAATTTTAAGCCTTCATTGTTAACTAGGTATATTTTTTGTTTTTTTTTTTTCTTTTTAATGTTTGGAAAATTAGAGTTACTCATTTTACTATTTAAGTATTATATTTGACTACACTACTTATTTAGGGGTTCATATATTTGACTAAAATCATCTTCGAAGGGTATTCTAATTTAAGCGTTATTTTCAACGACCTCGAACCAATGATCTTTCAAGGAAACATGTCTTGAAGTCCTTAATCTCAATCGTTGGGCGGTCTCTTTGGAGACAAATTTTTTACCATTAAACTTGAAGACTCACACTCGAGACAAGTGTTGAGTTAATTCAATTCGTATATAAAAATTCAAATCTTGCATCTCAAGGCATTTTTTTCCCATATGTTTTTAGTTTTAGCTTGATTTATATATAGAGAGTCCTTTTTAATAGAAATTTTATAAGTTGGGAGATATTTATTGGTCATTGAATCACTTATATCACTATTACTTTTTGTTGATTATGTTTTTTGGCTTAAATACTTGAAAATAATTTAAGATTCTGTTTTCATTAAAGTTATTTAAAACAAAGATTCGTTGGTTTGAATCTATATATCCTCACAAAGATGATTTTTAACCATAAAGTTATTCTACAAATATCAAATTAGGATTATTTAATAATTTAGAATTCTGAGTTTTTCATTTAAAGTAGTATAGAATTTATAACACATGGGTTTTTTTTTTTTTTTTAATTTTTTTTTTTATGATCCATGAAGATCGAGTTTAGCCAACTAGAACCATTTCAAATTAAGCCTAGTTAATTATATTTAATCTTCCAATTATTACTAGGTTTAATCCCCAAGTAAAAACTCTTCTTCATGGCAATTGAGCAACTCCCACCGGCGAATGCGGCGGAGAACGGCGGCTGCAGACACAAATTGCAAACGGCTCCGGGAATTGAAGGGAAGAAAATCAGTCGAATAAATAAAAATGGAATTTTGGGTTTAATTCATTCCATTATTTTGAGCCAAAAAGAAGCCAAAGAGCCCTTTTACATACTTGACTTAGGGCTCCTCATTAATCTCGTCAACAAGTGGGCACGTAATCTACCAATGATTCAGCCGTACTACGCAGTCAAGTGCAACCCTAACACTGCCTTTCTCGGTGCCATGGCTGCCCTCGGCTCTAGCTTCGACTGCGCCAGCCAAGCTGAGATCGAATCCGTTATTGCACTCGGGGTGTCCACGGATCGAATCATCTTTGCCAACCCATGCAAGGCGGAGTCCCACATCAAGTACGCTGCTAGTGTCGGTGTTAACTTGACGACTTTCGACTCAGTAGCTGAAGTCAAGAAGATCAAGAGATGCCACCCAAAATGCGCGTTGTTAATCCGAATCAAGGCTGTGGAGGATAGCACATCTCGGTCTCCGTTGAGCTCCAAGTATGGTGCACTCCCAAGTGAGATAGTGCCGCTCTTGAAAGCTGCTAAAGCTGCCCAACTCGATGTCATCGGTGTTTCGTTCCACGTTGGAAGCGGAGGGATCGACGCATACACTTATCGCATCGCCATAGCTGCGGTCAGAGTAGTGTTTGACATTGCAATTCAATTGAGAATGCCAAAGATGAAGGTCTAGTATCAAAACACTTCTAAATTTAAAAGCTTTATATATACTTGATTTCACTATCATGTTAAATAATCACCTAAACTAAAAAAAATGGTTGAAATATGTTAAATATTTATAATTAATAGGTTGGATTAAATTTTAAGTATTTCATCTAAAATTTTCCTTCACTTTTACATGGGGCTGTTTGTTTGGCATTTTAGGTAAGAGTTATTTTTAAAAATAACTCTCATTTCTAACCATTCATTTTTAATCATTAATTTATAACTACTAAATCATTTTTAACCACCTATTTTTAATAATTTCTTTCAAATCAATCAAAATAACTTTTTTTAGAACAAAATAACTCATTTTTAACCATTCATTTCCAATAATTTTTTTTAAATTACTAAAAATAACTTCTCATTTTAAATCTACATCCAAATAAGATTTTGACTCTAACTTCTCTACACAAAAACTACATTCAAACGATTTTTTTTTTTACAAATCTCAATTTTTAACTACTCAATATAACTCTTTAATCCAAATACTACTTAAATATGTCAAACAAACAGTCCCATAGAAATTTGAGAAATACTTATTTAACAAGTAGAAAATAATATTTAGGAAACAATTTTATAGAAATTTGAACTTAGGACCTTTTACTTTGATACTCAGTTAAAACATGTGTTAATCACCAATTAACCGAAAAGCTAGTTTAAATCGATTAATTACATTACATTATGTATAACAACAAACAATAACATCTTGAGCTCTAATTTTTTTTGTTTCATGATTTTGAATAGGTGCTCAACATCGGAGGCGGATTCACGGCCGGCCCGCACTTCGACACGGCGGTTATAGCGGTTAAAGAAGCGATCTCGGAGCATTTTTCGGAGGAAGACGGGTTGATCATGATGGCGGAGCCAGGTCGGTTTTTTGCAGAGAAATGTTTTACATTGGCGACGAACATAATCGGAAAAAGAGTGAGAGGAGATTGTAGGGAATATTGGATAACGGATGGGATATACGGCTCCATGAATTGCATTGTCAATGATCACGCGATTGTCACGTGCAAACCATTCGCCACCTCATCAAACCCTAAAAATCTGACGTGTCGAAATGCTGATGTGTACAAGTCCACCGTGTTTGGGCCAACGTGCGATGCCTTTGATACAGTTTCGACCGGTTACCGGCTACCGAATATGGAGGTGGATGATTGGTTGGTGTTTCCTGACATGGGCGCTTACACGTCATCAACTGGGTCCAACTTCAATGGGTTTACAACCTCATCCATATCCACCTATCTTGCTTACTCAAATCCTATTTGAATTAAAATTTTCTATGCTAAAATAAAAGAATACAATCAACTAGAAATATGAATCGTGATTTTATTCGTTTTTTCGAAAAATGATGTATAACAAAAATGTGTGCTACGCATTTTTTTGACCTTTTGAACGCAAACTCGACTTATAAAATAAATATAAGATTTTATCTCAAAATTAATTGATAAAAATAGTAATTTTTACATCTTTATCTGATTTTGCCCTTAAAATTTTATAATTTTGGGATCAGATGTCAATTTCTTTAATTTAAATTGAATATTGTTCTAACTTGAGATCTTTGTAACATTTATCTCATACATGATATCTTTTTTAGTTCATTATTTTAAAATAAGATCTCAATTTTTTTTTTAAATTGAATATATATTTTTATTTTATTAAATAAATATGAAGATTACTGAATTAGTGACGCATTGATTTCATTGTTTGGTTGTAAACCAGTTCAACACCAGCATCACAGGTTCGATCCTTGAAATCAGTATTTGTAATCCCCCAACTTGTAGTCAAAAAAATAAATAAATAAATATGAATGGATTAGCTTCCATTCTAGGGTGTGCTTGGGCCCCTTGTTTACCCTTTATTATAAAAGTGGTTACCAAAACCTCTGTACTCGTTTATCTAAACCTTACATATATATTTTTTGTTATATAACCAGCCCCTCAAATACCATTTATAATAACCTACCATTTATCATAACCTTCTGTCTATCATAATCAAATCGGTGCTCCAAACATACCATAAAAGTTGCTAAAACCTCTTTTTTTTTATTGGATGATTCTTAATAAGGCACAGTGAATTTTATTTTATTTTATTATTATTATTATTATTTAAATAACAGTGATAAAAAGATTAAAAAAAGAATATTGAGTCTTTAAAAATTATTGTGATAAATAAATGCTTTGATAGCATGATAGATTTAAGAAAAGTTTAAACTTTATACCATTAACTCTACGTACATTGCCAATAGAACACTAGCTCAAGCGGTATCAATGTATGCCTAAAAATCTAAAGGTTTTAGATCCGAGTCTCCCCACTTCCCAATTATTGTAATATAAAAAAAAACTTTGCATACATTTTTTTTTAAAGAAAAAAAAGAATAAAAATATAAAACTTTTCATACATTTATAACATATCAAAATCTAAAAGATCTTTTAACGAATCTTATATAATATCTAATAAAGTATTGTTTGGGAAAAGATGATTTATTAAGTAAGAGTAAGAAGATTTTTATCTCAAAAAGTGTTCTTTGGGAAATGCTCTCTTCCCGTCCTTCACCTAGGAAAATATATTATTCAATGAAGCCCTCAATAATGAACTTTTATAGTTTAGATTCTTGTTTCTTAATTGGATATTATTTCAAGTCATGATAAAAATTTGATTTTGCTTCTACGAGTTTTCAATGGACTTCGTCTGATTTGGATTATTTTCAATACCAAAGAAAATACAATAGAATATATTAGTGGAGGTTCAAACATGATTGTCACTTTAGTCGTATAGTGCACATAATATTCAATTGAAAAGGAAAGAAAATTGGGAGCATAAGAAATCAAGAACAGAAAATTTAAGTGTAAAAGTCTCTAAACACATGGGTTGCCGAGAAACAAGTCTAACACGAAACTAAAGTTGCATTTTCTAGCCTCATAACTATTTTGTTTTTTAATTTTGGTTTTGAAAAATAAAAAATAAATATATTTTATCATTGATTTTTGTTTTTTTTTTTTGAAAACTAAAAACTAAAATTACGTGCGATAATAGTTTTTGGTTTTTTAAAAAATCAATTTTTTTTTAATATTTAAGAAAATTAAATAAACTATTACAAATTATTGTTGGTCTAATGAACTTTAAATTTTCGAATTTGAATTTTATTTGTGGCGCATTTTATCATTTTTTTAGGAAAAAAATTGGTTTTAAAACCTTTTTTTTTTTTAGTTTTTCAATTCCTTTAATGTTTTGAAAATGTTTTAAAAATTTGAAAAACAAAAACCCAAATTGGTTAGCTAAGATCCAGTTTTATAACTATTTTGTTTTAGTTTTTTATTTTTTTTTAAATTTAAGCCTACAAAAACTACCATGTCATATGTTTTTTCTATATAGATATCTATATCTTACGTATATTTGTAGAAACCTAACTAAAATTTGGAGACAAAATAAAGTAGCTTCCAATTTTTGTTTTTGAAATTTGGTTAGTAGGCACATGCTTTTTTTAAAAAAAGTTAGACATTTAGTAGGAAAGATGACACATGATAGGAAATATAAGTAAAAGTAAGCTTAAATTTCAAAAATCAAATAGTCATCAAACAGAGTCTAACATCCTTGTTTTTAAAAAGTTAAAAATAAAACCACAAAATAAAAAAATGATTATCAATCAGAAGCCTTAGCAATATAATTTAGTTTCTATTGAAATATTCTCATTCGTATACATGTTATGGAAGTATATACCAAAATATTATGAATGCTATGAAGCATTTTTTACCCTCAAAACTAAGAGTCGTACAATAACAATTCTTCTATGATTCAATTTTCTAATTAACGCCTTTAATAGAGCTTCTTTTTTCTTTTTTCTTTGGCTAAAATATCAAACATACTCTCAAACAATCACATTTTTTTCAAACTTATCCCTGAATTTTGAAAAGTTTCAAAACCTCTGAACTTTACAAAATGTTTAAAAAATATCCTTACCGTTAATTTTGGATGGAAACCGTTAAGGTTTTGTTTAAAAAATGCCCCTAAACTTTAAAAAGTTTCAAAAATACCCTTGATCTTAAAATATATATATATATATATATAATAGAAATAATTTAGCTTTTCAAATATTTGAATTTAATGTGTTAAACTTTATGAAGGTAAACTATAAATTTTCGATGACTCATTAAGGATTTCAAATTGAGATGGTAGGTTATTGTTTGCAAAATCGTGAGATTTCCCAAAGATGTGCAAACATACACGACCTTGTTGTAGCAAGTTTAAAAGTAAGTAAGGATCGTCACTATAGAGAATTATAATTTATTTGTCGATGTTACTATGTACGAGTCAAAGATAAAATATAATGTAATTTGCTGACAAAATTTTAATTACTAAAGGTATCAATTAATTAAAATCAAAATCCACAAGTTTTGTACTTCGCTACATCTAAAAGAAAGCAGCTCAGATTAATTCGTAGAGGTTCTCTCAAACTTGTCGTTCTTAATGCAAGTCACACCCTAGTACTCCTTATCTCTAAGCGAAAATGAATTGCAAATGCTAACTTACAAGACCCATAAATAGATATACAAATTCGCTTAAACTTAATCTCTCGAAGCAAGTTTAAATTGCAGGCAACCTCTCGGTCACTTAATAAATGGTATACACTTAAACTATTCTTTACACAGCGAAATACGATAACTTGTAAATTCTGATAACAAAATTAGCTACACATACTTGAGATTGATAGCACAAACATAATGACAGATATTTCCATAATCAAACATTAAATTCAAATATTTGAAAATTTAAATGATTTATATATCTGATACCGTGGTTATACAAAAGATATATCATTAAAACTATGTTGTGATCCACAAACTAAGTCATCTTAATAAATTCAATACTTTTTTTCTTATTCAACAACATTTGGAGAATGGAAATTCAAATATGTGATACCGTGGTTATACAAAAGATATATCATTAAAACTATGTTGTGATCCACAAACTAAGTCATCTTAATAAATTCAATACTTTTTTTCTTATTCAACAACATTTGGAGAATGGAAATTCAAATATGTGATACCGTGGTTATACAAAAGATATATCATTAAAACTATGTTGTGATCCACAAACTAAGTCATCTTAATAAATTCAATACTTTTTTTGAAATTAACGAAGAGAAATGAATAACCTCATGCAATAGCCTTCTACCGTAAAATTTTTTTGAAATGAATAAATTCAATAATTTGAATAACTTAGAATTCAAATTCAGTTGAGCTATTGCTGTTGTCTAACAACCTGAATGAATATAAATGCATGCATACAGTCTAATTGGGATCAGTATGGAATCAATTCACAATTCAACAAAATCAATCCCACATCAAGCAGAAGTAAATTTGTTCAGTACCAAATGTCGTACCTATTAAAAAATGCCGAGCTCCCGTAGGGTAATAACTCAGAATATATGATTATTGACAGATCAAATAAATATGTTCACAAAACCCTCATATAAACTTGGGATGCAATTATTAATAAACAAGCACGAAGAGAAATGTGAATAATAAAATGTAGGTTTGGTTCACTCCACTATTATTGCTCTATAGAGAACAAACCTTCAAAAGGAGATGAATTAGGCAAGATTGATTGTGAAAGAGACATATGGGTGTGCTTCGGAATCTCCTCCTAGACCCGCCATCCCTCCTCCCAACTCATCTTCAGTTTTCCAATATGTACTGCAACAAACAAAATACTAAATCATTAAAATACTTGCATCATAAACAACCACATCTATAAAAATCCATTCCACATGCACAAAATCCATAGCACGTGGAGTGAAAGAAACAGGCACATCTTTCCAGACAAAACAACACCATTTTGTTTGAATTTATTCAACAACATTTGGAGAATGGAAATTCAAATATGTGATACCGTGGTTATACAAAAGATATATCATTAAAACTATGTTGTGATCCACAAACTAAGTCATCTTAATAAATTCAATACTTTTTTTAATAAATTATATCAACTAAATTTTAATGAAATATTAGGTAAAATAACTCATTCATGGTACTTTCATAGTAATAAATAGGTAAATGTCCTCCAAACCAAAAAGATGTAGGTAATGAAAGAAATTATTTGTCAAGAATGGGATTTGAACCCATGCCCTTTCGGACTAGTACCTGAAACTAGCGCCTTAGACCAACTCGGCCATCTTGACCTTATTATTTATTTATTTTTATTTTTATTTTGTAATCAAGATTTTAAAAAGATATTTTATTATTTTATTTGAATATATAAATATAAATGTAAAAGATAGATTATAGTCATAAATACATGTTTCTAATTTTGTGTAACTTTGACAACATCCCCTCTCAATGGTTCGTTTTCAAAACAAGTCTCTTTCACATTCCATCTTTTCTAAAATCTCAGAAGTAATTATTAAATAGTATAAGGTTTTCTTTCAAAACGAAACGATGATGATGGAAATAATTTATCTTTCATATAAAATGTATTGAAAATTTCTCATATTTTTAATATAGGACAAAGTGAGAATCTCTAACACAAATTTTTATTTGAGAAAGAAATCAGTTAAATGATTAAGTACCCAATTCATAATTGAAACCATAAAATTTAATCCAAAATTTTACAAAAAATGATTATCAAACCCAAATAAATAATAGGTCGATTTTTTAGATAATAAAATAAAGATAAGAATTTGTTACCATTCTCATGCAATTTTCTATTATTTCGAGACATTTGATTCTTTATGTATCCATTGAGCTAATTGGCTTTTGAGTATTAAGAAGTGGTAAAATGAAGAAAAACCTCTTCAAAAGCTGACAACTTTGAACATCCATTCAAAAGTAATGCTTTGTATATAGGCCTAAATTTTTATATATAATGCCTTGAATATTCATAATCAATATAATGTTAATTTGGTCAAAAATCAATTTATACCTAACTTTCAAGATTATATATAAAAATCATTCTTATCAATTTACACTCTCTAAATTGTTTGAAAAACATTAATTTAATCAAATTGATCAATGACGCAATCGTTTTATTGTTTGGTCTACCCTAGTTTCATAAGTTCGACTTGTGCTCCCTCCATACTAAAAAAATATTAATTTACATACTTAAAAACTTATAATTAACCATCTTTTAAGAGGGTTAGATGTTTAAATATACACAATTGATGCGTTAATGATTTTTCAAATAAATGGGTCCAAATTAATTCCGTTTACAAAATCTAGGGTTTAGGGTCATAAATTTTAAATAAGAGCATCATCATAAGATTAAATACATGAGGTTAAGAATTAATTTCCATTCCATAATAATAGTTAATTAGCAAGTCTATGAACCAAGAGTTTAGCCTATAAATACACACCACACTTCCCTCTGTTTCAAAAAAAAAAACCCCAAATTCTTATTTCTTTTATTTTTTTTTTCTCGGCCGCCATGGCCGTTGATCAGCTCCTTCTCCAAACCTCACACGGCCTAAACCCTAATTCCTTCACTCCAATTTCCCAAAATGGCCTCCTCCAATTCCTCCAATCCATCGCCATTAACGACAACATTCCCAACGAACCCTTCTACATCTTCGATTCAGCCAAAATCGCCGATCTCATGAACCACTGGACTCAATCTCTTCCGACGATTCGCCCGTTTTACGCAGTTAAATGTAACCCTAATCCGTCCCTCCTCGCCGCCATGGCCGCCCTCGGTTCCAATTTCGACTGCGCCAGTCGACCCGAAATCGACTCTGTTTTGGCCCTCGGCGTCTCGCCGGACCGGATCGTCTTCGCCAATCCCTGCAAACCTGAAACCCATCTCAAATACGCCGCCGCCGCCGGCGTTAACCTCACCACTTTCGATTCCGTCCATGAGATCGAGAAAATCCGCCACTGCCACCCCAAATCCGCCGTGTTGCTTCGGATCAAACCGCCGGACGACGGCGCCGCTCGGTGTCCGTTGGGGCAGAAGTACGGCGCGCTGCCGGAGGAGATTGCTCCTCTTCTCCTAGCCGCGAAAGCGGCGGATCTCGCCGTCGTGGGGGTTTCTTTTCATATTGGTAGTGGGGCTGCGGAAACAGAGCCTTACTCCTCTGCCATCGCCGCCGCGAGAGGGGTTTTCGATACGGCGGTGCGACTTGGTCTTCCGGCGATGAACGTGCTCAACATTGGCGGCGGATTCACCGCCGGGCCCCAATTTGAGAAAGCGGCGGCAACGGTGAATTCGGCCTTGAAAGAGTATTTTCCGGCGGAACAGAGCTTAACCGTCATGGCGGAACCGGGGCGGTTTTTCGCGGAATCGGCGTTTACTTTGACCGTCAACATCATCGGGAAAAGGGTAAGAGGAGATTTGAGGGAGTATTGGATTAACGACGGGATTTATGGGTCGATGAACTGTATACTGTACGATCACGCGACGGTGACTTGTACGCCGTTGGCGTTGAAATCGAACCGGAAAAACCCCACGTGCGACGGCGGGAAAATGTACGGCGCCACCGTGTTCGGTCCCACGTGCGATGGTTTGGACACTGTTTTGACCGGATATCAGCTGCCGGAGTTGGAGGTCGGAGATTGGCTGGTTTTTCCTAAGATGGGGGCGTACACGGCGGCTGCGGGGTCCAATTTCAATGGGTTTAACACGGCGGCGATTGAGACTTATGTGTACTCCGAACATGGGAACGGCGGCGTGTTCAATTGAATCTTGGTTTTGAGTAGGAGAGGAGAGGAGAGGAGAGGGGAGGTTCATCAATGACATGAATGAAGGTTGTGGTCAATGTCTAATTTTGTATTGTTGTTTGTTCTACATTTTCTAGTGGAAAAATGAGAGAAAAATGTTGACCAAAATAAAGTTATCCATTTATTTGTACTCAATCATGAAATTTGGTTCTTTTCTTAACCCTACATTTGTTTTTTTGTTTTTATTTTTATTTTTAAGGATGGAGATAGAATCATTGACATGTATAATTGATGTATGCAATACTATTATTAAATTAGCATCTTGTTGAAAAAGTGTCCTACTATGAGCAATTTATGCATTAGACATTTTTAAAATTTAAACAAGACATTTTTAAAATTTAAACATGAAGATAAATATATGCTAGATCTAACAATATTAGCTTTGAGATTTGAATTCTTTCCACATTCTAACTGAGCCAAATATATGTGTTATTGATTGAGGTGGGTTGAGTACAACTGATATAGGATTACATCACTAAAAATGATTAGGTTGCTTTCAAACTCACTGTTCATTGCTTAGAACAATTTTTTTTTAGAATTAAGAAAGAAGCTGCCAAGAATGGAGAGAGCTTAGGACCCCCAAAATTGTTCATACCTTAACTGAACCTAGTAAAAAGAAGAGATTTTTCAACTGAATGGTGTAGACTCAAACATGAGCATCCCAAAATCTCATCCAGCAACAACCTAAGCTACCTTGAACAACAGTTGAAAGCTGTTATCCTTCAAAACTAGAAAATAAAGAACAAAGAATTAGATACATTTTCCTGTTAAATTACAGTTTCCTGTTAAATTACAGACACATAAGTATGTCACTTTGACTCCCAAGAGTTTTTAAGTCATTAAATGAAGGGTCATCCTTAAACAAAACAGTGAAGTGAATAATTCACCCTTTGATGGTCACAACAATGTTAATAACAAAAATAAATTGTGGGGTTGGTTTAAGAACATACTGTGGTTTTGTTTCTGACGCAGACTCGAACATATACTTCTTTCTCATGCTTGAAGTGAAGATGATTGGACTCAGGTTGAAGTCATCAAATTGGAACTGTAAAAGCTTATGTAGTAAGAGCATCCGGGAGGTTAGATCGAGCTCCAAGGACCTTACCACCAACGTCGGGGAAAGTCTCGTGCCCGCTCAACGAACCAATCTTGCCACTTTGGCTGACCTCAATCGGGTACTTAAGAAGGTGCCCTTGCAATGGCGAATACTCTGCTGCAGTGAATTTCTTCCAGTTATCTTCAGCTATCTTGTTGACAGTGTTCACACAAGCTAAACTTTCAGGCTTCTTAAAGCAATCATCAATCTCTCCCAAATGTTCAGCCCAGAGTGACATTCTATACCCATAAACCTGCTTGAAGATTAATTAGTTAAGTGTCATTTGAAATACTTGGGGTGGCCTTTACCTCACCATTGAATTTTCAGATAGAGTTGCGAGCGAACCTGGCCTCGTGGATGTCGTTTCTTTTTACCCCAAGTGTAACTGGGTTGATATGCACCCATGGCAATCTCAGTGTCCCTTGAACCAGCCATTGATCTTTGATTTATATTTGCAGACCCTACTACTACATACTCATCATCAATAACCATTCCTTTGGCATGTACATATATCATGAATCTACTGAACTTCAGCGAGTCTGAAACCTGAAAATAGAAAATAAAATGTTCTCAGATTATAATCTAGTTTCTATTGATTGCAGAGCAAAAATTCATATTTCCATGCAACAGCACACCAATTAGGCCGAAGCTAACCATTGAACTATTTCTGACATCATTGAAGCGCTTGTTAAATATGCAACTCTACAAAGTGTAGTTAACTTGGCCAGCATAGCATGAAAAGAAAGAATGCCTGAGTTTAAAGCTCAAACCACTCATTATGAAAACAGAGAAAGTTTCAGAATATGCAATTACCACATATTCGCTCTTGGAAGAATGATTGGAGGAACATGGCAAGTCCCCGGTCGGTTCCCTGTTGCCAAGACAGTAAAAGTTTAAGTAGTCCGAGGGATGAGCATTCTCGAGATTCTTATATTTCAACTCTCTAGCAATGATTTTATACATCATTTGAATGGTTTGGCCCTGTAAACATAAAATAGTAATTCTTACTTAAGGAAACCAAATGAAGTTTTCTTCTACAAAATGAGGAAAAGGGAAACTCAAGGCAGATACCAAAAGTTCAACAAAATGAAAGAGCCCTCAGCATTCACATATCTATTCATTTCTTGCAAAAGGGAATGTCTATATTACATATAATAATACAAAAAACTTACAATTGACCTTATTACCTGCCAAAACAGGATTTCTTGCACAGAGACAGAAGACGGAGGACCCTCTGGCCACATAGGTATTACGACGTATACAACAAACCTCTCATTGGATCTTATCTTACTAGCAATCTTCAACGCCAACTCCATAGGAATAAGATTATCAGCACCTGCAATCAAGATAATTAAGGAACAATGGAAAAGGGGAAAAAAAAGTTGATTAGAGTCCTTTAGGGTGTGTTTGGAACACCGGTTTGGTTATTATAGACGGAAGGTTATGATAAACGGTAGGTTATTATAAATGATGTTTGAGGGGCAAGTTATTATAACAGGGATTATGATAAACGGTGTTTGAGGGGCTGGTTATGTAACAAAAAGTAATATATGTAAGGTGTAAATAAACGGGCACGTAGGTTTAGATAAACTGGCACGCAGGTTTAGGTAACCACCGTTTATAATAAACGGTGGAGCAAACATCGGTTGGGTTATTATAACCAACTCGGCCGTTTACATAAACGGGAGCCCAAACACACCCTTAGTAAAAATGTTAATGTACACTGTCAAAAAGAATTTTCATCTTGAGAAGAAAAATAATTCAACAAACAATTGTGTACTCAGAAATACCAAGTTTGTCCTTTTTCATTTCAAAATACATTACTCTTCTTTAAAATACTTCGAGGCATCCATATGCCAAAAAAAGTTGTTTAAAGGATCATACAGATCTCACACTCTAGTTTTAAGGTCGACTAAGTGTCAAAGATTAAATTTCTAATATGTAAGACTTGACATGTTATCAAAACTGAAGTATATGTATGCTTTATGGGTGGTGGTAAAACCTGCTTCTTTGTATGAAGGCCATGCAAACGATGATCCAACAAAATACTGATTCTCAATGTATATGAAACGTTGGGCTGATCTTATTGATTGAATATATGCTGTTTGAATACTTCTGTCAATAACCAAATTTTTTGCACAAACAAGATTCTGCAAACAGAGAATGCCAGGGTTAATGACAAAAAACCAAATAAATGACACTAAACGTATAGACACGATTCAGAAGGAAAAGCAGACAAGCACTCTAGAGCAATCAATGCTAAAAATATCTTTGTTAATTTACTCAATCTAGAAACTACAGCAGACCTGCAATTCAGCTTGAAAAACATCTTTGGGAAATCCTTTCAAAGATCCCGAATCTATGGATCGGAAAACCTATACAATGAAAAACTGTTCACCCAAGTAAGTCATTATGATTAAAATAAAGACGTTGGAAAGTATACATCTTCAGAATTTACAATCATCAACCTGAACATGCCATTTGTCAGGATCATTTTCCTTTGAAACCCATAACAAAGGATCGTCATTGGGGACTGACTGAGATGGACTGAGTATCCAAGATATGCGTTCCACCTTTATTAGAGCGTCTTCATGCCAATTCGACACTCTTTTGAATCGCTGTCCTAATTCAGACCATTTTGTGGCTTTTCGCCATCGTTGTTCAAAGTTAGTTAGCACATCATATGCAGCAGGCCCTTCAAGTTTGCAATGTAAATCATGCCAAGGCTGCCGAGGAGTCTTTGTACCTCCCTGTTTGATGATTTACAAGAGAAATCATTTAGTTAACAAGTCTCCGAGAGCATCAACTAGTTTTTCACAGGTTACACTTCTTGGAGACTAACTAATGTTCTAATTGCAACAGGCTCTCACCGGAAAAGTTGGATTATGAAAATCATCCTCAAATACAGTGTCAAGATCTTTTAACAACCGATGATCAGGAGTATCATAACGACCATCGCAAAGGTCAAGTCCTCCAATGAAAGAACTTATCTTCCGATAATTACCAGATGCTTGAGTATCCACAATCACACACTTCTGATGATGGGTAAAAAGGGTTCCAACAACCTGAAGCATGAGAAAAACTAAGAGGTCAGAGCATTGATCATTATAATGTACATCATCTACAAAACTTTTTCCCCCATAAAATTCAAAAGATAGAAGTCAATGGAGAAGATTTGCAAAAGAAATGAAATGGTCAGAAGAGAGTACATCAGTTGTAGAAATGACTAAAAGTTTGAATTGAAAACAGATACCAAAGGTAGGATGGGAATATTAGAATAAGATAAGGGTAGAATAGTAATTAGTATTTAAGGGTTTTAGTATAAATAGGGGTTATAGGGTCTTTGGAAGGAAGGAAAAATATCAGGCATTGTCTTGGTAAAGGCTTTGGTGGGAGAGACATAACCCTCTCGAAAGGCTATCGATATGGTATTATAACTTCTATCTATTATCAATATAGTGTTCTTTTGTTATTTAGCATTTGTTAGTTCTCTTGTGTATGCTAAGATTATTCAAAGGCAAGAAATGGATAGAGAAGGGATATGGCATGGGAGGAGGAGAAAAAATTGATGAAAGCATAAGATGAAACTTCAGTGACCCCCCACATCCCCGAATACTTTCATCATTCAATCACACCACCCCACCAAGTCAATCTAAGTTCACAAATAAGTGCTTATAGAAAAGAGGAAATTGGGTAAGTACAAGCATACCACAAAGTCTTCACTACTGTGTCAGATGCAAACGCAGACAAACAGTTATTTTATTTTTTTGAAACAAAGGTAACGACGCCCGTCCCTAGGCGAGGCACCGGAGACATCGAGGGAGTAATATCATAGGTGAGTTTCAAACTCATGACCTTGAGGGGAGCATACTCAAAGTCCAAGTCTTCAACAACGACAAACGATTCGCTCACATCATATATTTGTTTCACCACCGTTAATATTAAATCTAAAGGGTGCAAATGGGAAGGAGAGTAAACTGCAACTAATGAATCATTTTCCTCCAGAAATTTTGTGATTTATTATTAGGTATTGTTTTTTTTTTAAACAAGGGTAACCACGCCCGTCCCTAGACCAGGCACCAGAGACATCGAAAGAGTGTTGTCACAAGTGAGTCTCGAACCTAAGACCTTGAGGGGAGCATACCCTCAAAGCCCAAGTCTTCAGACTTCAACCACTGCGCCACCCTTTGGGAACTATTATTAGGTATTGTTATTATATGTAGTGAAATTACCATAGGAGAACAAGTTCATATATGATTAAAAGAGGGAAATTTTGTTAAAAACCAACATGTAACTGAACCATGGAATAAAGCGTGCCTGTTGCTTAAAAATGCTAAGCTTACTGCTGGCATATCGGGGTGACAGCACACATGACACAGAAGAGTGCTTGAAAAACTTCCGGGTCTCCTCATCATGAGTCTGCATCACTCCAGTCTGCAATTATAATTTAAACCTAAGAAATCATCAGAACAGCCATCTAAGAAAGCCTAAACATACATGATAAAGTAAACTGTGATCAACAAAAGGTAAATACAAGACACTGAGCTTCTTCAAATATTACTGTTACCGGTCCTTTACCACCAAGAAATTTCTTTATGGATTACTTTTTCGTTGGTTGATAAAGAACACAACTGTTATTCATCTTTACTTCTATTGTCTGTTAAAAGATCATATTAGCTACCATCAGCATTGGTTACAAATTATTACATGGATACCTGATAGAAAGGAATGTGCTACTGCCAACCGAGACATAATATAGCTGATCGCTAAAATATTAGAAATTTATGCAATTAATAACTAAGAACCTCGTTTTTTTCCATCCAATAAATATTATAAACATGATTCCAAGTTTGTGACATGAGTCGTCCTCATAAGCTGACAAATTCGACCAATTTAACAAGCCAATGCATCATACATAGCACAATCCCACCTAAACTGTGGTCAATCACAGACTTCCGTTTCATTTTCAATTCCATAATTTAGTTTCATGCTTGACCGGGACTGACATGAAAGTGATACTTTCTAGGCTCGTGCATAACAGAGAAAAAGGACGACATCTCTCAAAGAAGAGAAGCTTAGGCCCAATTTGATAGCATTTTGTTTTTTGAAATTTTGGCCCACAACTTCTTAACCATATGTTTTTTACTTAGGAAACCTACATCTTGCCTAAGTTTATAAAAGTCAAACAAAAATTTGGAAGAAAAAAAAAAGTAGTTTCCAAAAACTTGATTTGATCTTTGAAATTTGGTTAGTATTCACTTACTTTCTAAAGGAAAGATGGAACATTGTAAGAAATTTGAGTAAAAATAAGTTTAAAACCAAATGCTTATCAGCGAGGCCTTATTTATTTTTATTTTTTTTAAAACAAGGGTAACCACGCCCATCCTTAGGCTAAGCACCGGGAGACATCGAAGGAGTAACGTCACAGGTGAGTCTCGAACTTGGGACCTTGAAGGGAGGATACCTTCAAAGCCCGAGTCTTCAACCATTGTGCCACCCCTTGGGGGCTCAACGAGGCTTTAATTATTTCCTTTTTCTTTTGATATTGTGAGTGTCCAGGTCAGCTTTCGCGCACCTCAACTATTTTACTGACATATGGTCTGACCCTACAACAGTTAGCTGTAAACAAAGTTTATAGGAAACTATTTTCTAGATAAGTTACCACTCAACGATTGAACCTATCACCTCTTACTTACGACATTCTTGATCACAAAGACCACTCCATGAATCCATTGCCACCCAAAGAAAAGAAAAAGAAGAAGAAAAAAAAGGCATGAAATCAATTGAACGCGCACCGTATTGATGAAGAACTTGCTGTGAGAAGTCTTGTCATCCCAAACCAACAACAAAACTCGCACCCCTTCTTGCGACTTATACTTGAGCAACTCTCCCAAGCTCAAATTCCCACCCTTCGGCAACGGTTTCGAAGGCTCCCTCACAAGCTTCACCTTATGATATATGGACCAACCGGCGATGTACACTATATGGTGAGCCTCCAAAATCGCATGGCATATATCCTCCCAGCAATTCTCATGACCAAACACATTCCCGTTTTCCATTTCAATCTTCTCCAACACAGAATCCGGAACGTGCGCATCCTGATACAGCGTTACCGAACCCCCACGCCTGACCGGAAAATAGCTATTCCGAACGCCGAAATGCTCGGGATCGGCCGCAATGCCGTACCGGTACACAGGATTGTCCTCACATTTGGTGAATTTCATTTCCAAAAGCACAGCCGAATCCGGTTTCGGAGGTTTCCCAAACGAACCAATAATCGGAAACCAATCGTGTACGGTCTCGCCGGAAAGGATTCTCCGTGCAGGGACGGTAGCGATACCGATCAAATCGGCGCCAAACACATCGTTATCCTTCACATGAAACTCCACCTGCGAGACCGGATGAGCGAGAGGGATTTTGAATTGCTCGTTCCAGTTAGGGTTCTGCGAGTTCGAAATAACTCGCGTTCGAGCCACCGTCGCTCCGGCGAGACAGACGGTGACATAAGGATCACTGGTGATAATCTTCCGGTGGTGCTGGTGATCGATTTCCTTCTTCGAAAACGGTTTCCGACAAGAATTGAAAACAGTAAAAAATCTCCGAATACGCTCCGATAATAAATCCATATTAGGCAATTGGCGCGCCTCGATGATCTTCAATTCAAGGTCGCCGTGAACGTACACCAACGACTCCGGATCATGACCGTTCATCGTCGACGAACGAAACCAAACACCGATTCCAGAAACGAATCGAGCAAAATGCAAAGGAAGAAATCAAAGCAGTGATAGAGAGCGAATTACAGAGTTAATCAAATTGAGAAAACTAATAAAAACAGAGCGTTACGAGAATGATGAGAATAAGATCCTTTTGGCTAACACCGGAGGAACAAGGCGGCCGGCGAAAAACAGAGGATGCAGCGGTGGTTGACAGGCAGAGTCGGCGTTTTCCGGTGGTCGCCGACGCAGCCAACGGCGGAGGGTGTAGCACAGAGAAAAAGGAGGGAAAATGATAGTAGAAAAATAGAAAATGGATTTCGGGTTGGAAGACTGAATTTTATGGACTTTTTTTACATTCTATTTAGAGATTTCACACGTGGCAAAATTACAAATTGTTTATATATCTTAATAATCAAATTACAAATGTTCTCTCCAACCTAATCAACTATTAAATTCATATCGTCTGACCTAGGGTTAGTGGCACAATTATTTTATCCAGTGTTAATTTATTTTAAGTTCACGATCACCGAATTCTCTCATATTATTTTAGAGCAGTTGTCCCTTCTATATAGGTATTTGTTTATTCAATTTTTGCAATTTTACCTTTTTTAGTTATTTTATGTTTGGAATGTAAGTTTAATTTAATCATTAAAATTTCAAATTCAACCTTTATATTTCCTACATTTCAATAATATTCCTTTTTCATTTTTTTGTATTTTTTTAATTTACTTTTATACTTGATTTTTAGAAAAAAATTAAAATAAATTTATTAATATATTAAAATTAAAATTTAATTTATTTATTATCTTAGTAACATTACTGTAAGACGACTTCGTTATCCAAGAAACTAAAATAAGATAAAATTATTTAATTTAAAAAATGAAATTGAAACTAAATTTGAAACGTTAGGGTTAATTTTATTTTTATTTCTTTTAATTTTCCAACATTGTTTTTTTAAATCCAACATCTAATTTTGGAACGTATACCAACCAATAGTTGAATGATTGAAAAATATTGGTTGCATATAACTCATTCATATCTGGCTCATTCTTAAAGTGGCATGTGGTTCTAGACTGCATCCTTATGGTAGGTTAATCAATGTAATTTGGAATATTTCAAATAATAATAATAATGATGAATGTAATTTGGAACTAAATGCATGTTATAGGATGTTTCTCAAAAAAAAAAATGCATGTTATAGGAGGAAAAAACTAGCGACTACATATTTATATTTTAGCATTAATTCGAGTTCATAAGTTTTCTAGTTTGGATCTTATTTATACTTCAAATTTGATAGGTGTTTGACAAATTAAAGATCTATAATATAGGATTATAACAAGTTTATTAGGCACACATTAAAAATCTAAATTTTAACCTTTCAAAAAAAAAAATCTAAATTTTAAACCAAATTTATAGTCAGGTTTGACCTTATTTTTTCCATATAAAAAATAATTACTTTTTTACGTTTAGAAGTGAGCTTTTGCAATGTACTTTTTACATGAGTTATAAAAGTCGATTAAAAAAATTTTAAAATACAAATAGAATAATTCAAAAACTTGTTTTTTATTTTTAAAATTTGGCTCCAAAATCATTTATTTTTTTAAGTAATGAATTCCAAAAATTAAATAATAATAATAATAATAATAATAATAATAAAGAAGTTGTTTGGGACATTGAGTTAGTTAAAATAGAGTGAAAATAAAATACCTTGCGTGCAGAATTGTCTAGACTACCATAGAAAGTCCAAGTTTGGAGTTCAAAGTTATTTAATAGTGCTCTATCATTTTAATAAAAATTTAAATAATTAAGATTTTATATTCCTAATTTATTGTCATATATTTTCATGATTACGAAATAGTATAATAGCAAAACTAAGTACTTTTATAATTTAACAAAACCAGAAGAGTCGAATTCCAACTCAAGTACATCTACAATATAACATTACAACAATACAAAGTCAAATTTCGCATTACATATTAAATTTAAATTACATGTAGTAAAACTTGTGATAGGAATTTTATTTTTCCATTCAGAATTATGAATACTGATATAAATTACACGAACATCATTGCTATTAAAAATTTCTGGGGGAAAAACTACTATTCCTTCATTTCCTACTTTGTGAAAATAAACAATCAAATATTTTCAATATTTACAGACAAAAATATGAGCAGGGAAGAACTAAGCTTCCACATGGCTGATACTGCTGACTTTGGCAGGAGCCCTTATCATGATACTCTGAACAAATGCTATCATCTGCCACAAAAATAAAAGATGATCCATCAAATGGAACAAATGTACAAAACAGATCAAACAACCATTTTGCATATAATAAATATCTATAACTCGTATGTTTTTTTTTTTAAACAAGGGTAATCAGACCCGTCTTTAGACCAGGCACTGGAGACGAGTCTCGAACCCGAGACCTTGAGGGGAACATACTCTCAAAACCTAAGTCTTCAACCACTGTGCCACCGCTTGGGAACCTTGTACGAGTTTATTTAAATCTCTTCAACATGGTTACTACTATTCATAGGAAATTCAAGATCTTTTTATTGTATGGTTTTAGCATATTTGTATTCGTGAGTGCCGTTTATGCAACTAATCTTTAATAACATTTGATGATAGTCAAGAAAATTTATAAGAAATTAATTTCTAAGTCGATAAATACGCCATAGAGAACTCATTTCTTCTTGTACTTTATGGCTTCGAAGGCTTTTTATAGTTGTAGAATATTAAGTCAACCCTAGATGAAGGTTAAAGTTTATGGTAGAGTAAAGTTGGTGAAAATGAAATGAAACAAGTTGGACACAAAAGGAGTGGACTTAAGAGATTGAAGTTTTTGAGAGATTAACATGCAGTACTCACATTTGCAACAAAATGAGTGCATATCGTATCGCCTATTTTTGTTGTTGGATCCAAAGAAAAGTGTACCAAATAAGGAAACCAATAACAAATGCTTAGAACATGGATGTTGTTGGAAATTTTGACCATGCGATAACAAGCAGGGACCATTTGGAAATCATTAAAGATTAGTTAAACCAAACTCAACTTATAAAACTATATGTACCAGCCAAGCAACTATAGGTACTGGTTAAGCGAGTGGAAGATAGATTCTTACCGCAGCAGACCCAGCACACATGATGCTAAATCCAGGGAAATAAAATGGAGCCTTTTCAGAGAGAAACAGAGCTGAAAACATCAAGACTCTGACTATGTTAGTTTTGTCATCTGTGGCTTTGGCATTGTGTTATATTTAGCAAATGTAAGTGTTATGAAACGGCAATCAACAATCAATAACGAAGATAAAGAAATCGTAAAAGAGAAAGAAAAACAGAAATCACACAAGGATTTACGTGGTTCACCAACATTGTGTTGGCTAGTCCACGGGCAGAGAGGGAGAATGAGTTTTATTCATTTGCTAATCGTAGGGCATTAGCGCGTTCAAGGCATAATGCAACAGTAAGGAACTTACCAGTTAAAGGAGAGAATGCCAATGGGGAAACAACATTAGCAAATGAAGATATGCCTGAAATGCATCCTTGAGCCTTACCCTGATAATCAATCAAATCGAGAAATATTGGTATGCAGACAACAAAAGTGATCAGAATGAGAATTTTGAGTACATATTTTCATTTAATTACAACATAAGTCGAGTCAGAATATTGTAATGCTAATGCCAACAACAAAAAAGTCATATTTCGCTCAAATTTGGTTACATGTTTTGATTGGATTGTTTATTTTAATTACTTACTTTGATAACCGTTGGTATTTTAGGAATTATTATTACATTTCCATTTTCGTTCAGGCTATAAAAGGCAAATTTTTTAGTTGTATTTGAAAGCTTGATTCAATCCATTTTAATCCACTAAACCAGCTAGAGCTTCTAGTTTTGTTTCTCTGTACCTAAACTCAAGAATAGGTTCTTTTCTATGTTGGGGCAAAGATATATTGATCTGAGTTTTATTTATATCCGGGAATGTCCGAAGCAACTTATGCAAATCTAGACTATTCTCACGAGACAACTTGTCTAACCCTACAACATTTGGATGCAAGAAACTTGTCGGTTCTATAACAACCTCTTTACCACCTAATCTATTTTGATTTAGTAGATGAGTTTAGTTAAGTTGTTAACTTTCAATTAGTAACTTGGTATTTATGGTGAATTCCTGTAAATAGTTAGGTCATATTTGGTACTTTTGACAGATAAATGAATTAAAACATTAGATAGTTCCTCTCCGAATGGGATTATTTGTCCCTTGCTGCCACGAATTGACTCAATCAATAAACACACTGGCATAAACAAATGCAACATCACTTAACAAACTGATAAATAACTAATCAACTGCGCAGAGACTTGACTATGTTGAAACTGGTTTTTAAAACTAACCTGCTCGCTTGCACCAACTTGTTTCGACACAATGCTTTGCAACTGTGGATTACAAGTGTGAAACAAATTAGTCTAATCAAATTATCAATCGAAAATAATAAATGCGACAGAAAAAAGAAATTGGTCACTCACGCAAGGCTGCCAGAAAATAAACAAAATGGAAAAGATTGCAGAAACATAGGCAACCTGATAAGTAAAGTAAAATCAGTCATTTCATTTAGGAAAAAAAAAAGAGTTGAACTCCAAATCGACAGAGTAATATATAAAAAATAATGAACCAATTTATTAAAAAGAGCTAAACTGCAAGGAAGTACCCAATCAGCCCATGCAAAGCTGTAAAGAAGCATCTGTGCGTTCAAAACCAATGAAACAAATTTAAGCATCCATGAGTTGAGTAGTCTTCAAAGTTCTTAACATGAAATTGGATGGTTATAGAAACATTCACGACGATTAAGTCTCGAAGAAAGAACAACGTTGGAGAGCTTACATGAATGCAGTTGAAAAAGAGCCCAAGTGAGAGCAGCCTCTCCTCTCCTAGAGCAGGAATCAAGATAGGCATTAAAAGTAGCTGCAATATTTGTTTAGTTAGCGTCGATTGGCTGCTAAATCGAAAAACCTTAGCTTAAGAAGATAAGTAGAGTATTATTTATTCTTCTTCACATATTCTAAACAGATAGCACAGAAAATTTTATAAGAGAAATGCAGATACAAACTAAAATCAAATAGCAGCATGACATGCCTGTGAAATAGTTGAAGCAGTCCCTGAAATCAACAGCAAGTCCGCAAACTTATCCTTGTTAAACTGAAATCTGGCTTTTAAATAGAACTGCAATTGGGAAATCAAACATGGTCCATTGTGGATGTAAATTTTTTACTAAAACTTTCTTCAGAAGTGTAAACCAAATGCGTTTAATGAAATTGTAACTAATTTTTTTCCCAATGATAAGTGAGGTGCATTTTAGCTATTGGTAAGAAATATACAAAAACTAACCCAAATTAGAACCTTTGAATCAAAAGACTAACCAGTAATGAAGCGCGAAGGCCAACATCAGCGAGATTGCTAAAGAAAGAAACAACAGCCACTTGAGAAAATGTCAAGCTGCAAATAACGTGCAAAAGAAAGAGGATTATACTTTAAGAAGAAACTCTACATCTTCCCATAGAGCCAGCATAGCAAAACTATTTGGTCCAAATTACATGACTATGAGATTACTCACTTAAACTTCTATATAATCTTATTCATCATTGGTTTAATTACTAAATAAAAACATGCTCTTATTTATTAGAGTTTAAATGTATTATCTGTATAGTTTATTTCGTTAGTAGCATGAGGCCCATTAGGTCCATTGTAAATCCTATATAAAGGGCATTACCTATCAAGGAATAAATGAGACTTTTGAGTCCAATTACTCTTGATTACATGGTATCAAAGCAAGGTTTAAGTTTAGGTTTTTTTTCGGCTCAGAAAACCGCCGCCACCGTCGCCGTTGACAGTCACCGCAGCTTGAAACGGGAAGCCCAGCCGCCGATCTACACGCTTGTTGAAGTCGCGGCTCCGTCCGGTCAACAACAAAGCCGCACGCGCTGCCAGAGTGTTCTGCCAGCCACAAATCGCTGTCGCTGCCGCTCCGATCGGGAAGTTTTTCGGTGGGTTTTGTTAGCGCCGAGGAGTAGTTCAGGTCTGTCCACTTTGTTTTCTGTTTTCGGCCTTGGAAGGTCCCGAATTTGTCGGGTTTTGCAACTGTGGGTGTTTTTAGCTTTCTTTTTATCGAGTCTGTTCTGATTTTATTATTTTCAGGGCTGTTTTCCGTTCCTTGTTGAGCACACATGGCTGATTTCAAACAAACAAGTGTGATTTCGCATTCAATGGAAATCACAAAACGAAAGTTGAATGGTACCAATTATCTCGATTGGAGTCGGACGATTCGCAATCATTTGTTGAATAACGAACTAGAAGAACATATGGATGGTGAACCTCCTAAAGACGAAGCTGAAAAGAAAAGGTGGGATCGGGTTGATGCTCGTCTGTATAACAGGATTACTAATTCGATGAATGATGAGATTGTGGACCTAATTAGTCATTGCACTACGGTAAATCAGTTAATGACATATGTGGAATTCCTGTACTCCGGGAAGGAGCAGGTTACAAGGACTTATGATGTTTGCTCTTCCTACTTTCATGCTGATCAGATTGGTGAGCCATTAATGGCTTACTACACGAAGCATAAGCGAAATATTGCTGAATCGAATTCTCCCATGCCTTTCAGTACTGATATTGCAGTGCAACAGACTCAGCAGGAAAAGATGGGCGTTATCAGCTTCTTGCGTGGTCTGGGTCCAGAATATGAGAATGCCAAGTCTCAAATCTTATCTGGAACTGAGCTCCCATCCTTGGATGATGTGTTTCGCCGGCTACAGCGAACAAAGGTGCATTTGGTTGAACAGTCAAATAGTGCCTTGCTTGGAAGGAGTGACTCTCGTGGCGGGCGGACTGTGAGTGCTCCTGTTTCAAAATCTGGGTATGATCGCCGCCAGGATGCTAGTAGTGACAACCGACGTCCGAAATCTCGAGTGGGAGTGACTTGTTATTATTGTAAGAAATCGGGACATTTAAAACGGGACTGTCGAAAATTGCAATATGATAGCCAAAAGACCTAGAGGGCCTACATTGTGTCTAATGAGAAAGTTAATGTTGATGAGTTTGCTAAACTCCGGGTGTCTTCTACTTCATCGCAGCCATCGTCCTCTAGATTCCCACCTGCAACAGTCATAGCTGAAACAGGTAACAACCACTGTCTTCTTTCGTCGTCTGCAAAATGGGTCATTGACTCTCGGGCGACTGCTCATATGGCAAGTAACAAAAACTTGTTTTCTACCCCGTTGTCATCTGTCCATTTTCCTGCAGTTACCTTGGTTGATGGGTCTTTGTCCCCTGTACAAGGGTCGGGGTCAATTACACTTACCCCTACCCTAACGTTACCTTCTGTCTTTTGCCTACCTACATTCTCCTATAATCTGATTTCTGTTAGCCAACTAACTTGGGATTTACATTGTTCTGTTTCTTTTTTTCCCTGATCATTGCTTGTTTCAGGATCATTTGACGAAGAAGATTATTGGTAGAGGGCATAAAGCTGGGGGTCTCTATATTTTGGACCAGCCACCAGTCCAAGCTGTAGAGTGTGCAAGTTCAGCATCCCTATTCGAGATTCACTGCCGGATGGGTCATCCTTGTTGTCTGTCTTGAAAATGTTATTTCCAGAATTCAGTAAAGTTTTGTCCTTGAATTGTGAGTCATGTCAATTTGCTAAGTTTCATAGATTGAGTTCTAGTCCTAGGATTAATAAATGAGTCAATGCTCCTTTTGAGTTAGTCCATTCTGATGTTTGGGGTTTGAGTCCTATAATATCTAAAACAAGATTTCGCTATTTTGTTACTTTTGTTGATGATTTTTCCCAGTACACTTGGGTTTATTTAATGAAAAATCGTTCTGAATTGTTCTTTCATTTTTGTGCCTTTAATGCTGAAATCTGTAATCAATTTAACCATCAAAGTTTTGCGCACTGATAATGGAGGTGAATATTTTTCAAGAAATCTTAGTTCTTATCTTAGTGAAAAAGGTATTGCTCATCAGTCGTCTTGTGCAGATACACCATCCCAAAATGGTGTGGCTGAACGTAAGAACCGACATCTTCTTGAAACATCTCGAGCGTTGTCCTTTCATATGCATGTTCCACGACATTTTTGGGTTGATGCCTTATCCACTGCTTGCTTTCTCATAAACCGAATGCCATCGTCTGTTCTGGGAAGAAAAATTCCTTTCCAATTATGTCTCTCTCTACGAAAATGTTTCATCTTCCGCCTAAGATCTTCGGGTGTACAGATTTTGTTCACGATGTCCGTCCTCATAGGACCAAGTTGGATCCTAAGTCTTTAAAATGTATCTTCCTGGGGTACTCTCATGTCCAAAAGGGTTATCGGTGTTATTGCCCGAGCACGAGTCGGTACATTGTCTCATCTGATGTTACCTTTTTTTAGGATACTCCGTTTAGTCCTGGGGATAGTTCCCCACCTGTGGAGGATGATTTGTTCATCTATGAAGTCGTGTCTTCTTCTGACCCGTCTCCCCAACCACCTGTTTCCTCAGATCCTTCTATTACTCAGGTTTACACTCGGCGTCCATGACCCTCGGAGAGATGCCCCGTACTTGTGGATTCTTCGTCATCTAACTCTCAGACCAGAAATGATCTAGACTTGTCCATTGCCCTTCGCAAAGGTAAATGTTCTTGTACGTATCCTATTTCATCATTATCCTCATCTTCTTTTTCGTTTCTTACTTCACTTGATTCTGTGACGGTTCCTCAGAATACTAGTAAAGCCTTGTCTCACTCAAGATGGCACCAGGCCATGGTGGAGGAGGTGACTGCGTTGGATGTGAATGGTACTTGGGAACTAGTAGCTCGTCCCGCAGGAAAGCAAACAATTGGGTGTAAGTGGGTGTTTGCGGTCAAGATGAATGTTGACGGATCGGTTGGCTGTCTTAAAGCTCGCTTAGTTGCGAAGGGGTATGCTCAGACTTATGGGGTTGATTATAATGAGACATTTTCTCCAGTTGTGAAGATGTCGTCGATTCGCTTGTTTGTTTCTCTTGCAACAATGAATAATTGGCCGTTGTATCAACTCGATGTTAAGAATGCCTTCTTGCATGGTGATTTTCTAGAATAAGTGTACATGGAGCAACCACCTGGTTTTGTTGCTTAGGGGGAGAATGCCAAGGTCTGTCGTCTCCGAAAATCGTTATATGGCTTAAAACAAAGCCCTCGTGCATGGTTTGGGAAGTTTAGTCAGGTTCTTGAGAAGTTTGGAATGAAAAAGTGCTCATCTGATCATTCTGTGTTTTTTCGTCGGTCCGACCAAGGGGTTGTCCTGCTAGTGGTATATGTTGATGGCATCGTAATTACTGGAAGTGATGATTCAGGGATGGTCTCATTAAAGGCTTTCCTTCATAGCCAATTTAGACCAAAGATCTCGGGACTCTAAAATATTTCTTGGGTATTGAGGTAATGAGAAGCAAGAAAGGAATCTTCTTGTCACAACGGAAGTATGTTCTTGATTTGTTGACTGAAACCAAGAAGTTAGGAATGAAGCCATGTAGTACTTCGATGATACCAAACCAACAACTAGTTAAGGAGGGTGAAGCATTCACTGATCCCGAGAGATACAGGAAGATGGTTGGGGAACTAAATTACTTGACAGTCACGAGACCGAATATTGTTTATCCTGTGAGTATCGTGAGTCAATTAATGTCATCTCCTACAGTCGATCATTGGACAGCTGTTGAACAAATTCTGGGTTATCTTAAGTTTGCTCCTAGGAAAGAAGTTTTATATAAGGACCATGGGCACTCCAATATTGAGTGCTTCTCAGATGTTGATTGGGCAGGCTCTAAAGAGGACAGACAGTCTACCTCGGGTTACTGCATATTTATGGGAGGTAATCTGGTTTCTTGGAAAAGTAAGAAACAAAACGTGGTGTCTCGTTCGAGTGCTGAATCAGAATATAGAGCTATGTCATAGGTGACATGTGAGATAGTTTGGTTGACCCAACTTCTTGATGAAATTGGAATGAAGGTTGAGACACCTGCTAAGCTATGGTGTGACAATCAAGCAGAAATTCATATTGCCTCTAATTCAGTGATTCATGAGAGAACTAAGCATATTGAAGTAGATTTTCATTTCATTCGAGAAAAGATACAATAAGGATTGATTTCGACAGGGTATGTGAAGACTGGAGAACAGTTGGGTGACATCTTCACCAAAGCTTTAAATGGAGTCCGGATAAGTTACCTCTGCAACAAGCTGGGCATGACAGATATATTCGCTCCAGCTTGAGGGGGAGTATTAGAGTTTAAATGTATTATCTGTATAGTTTATTTCGTTAGTAGCATGAGGCCCGTTAGATCCATTGTAAATCCTATATAAAGGGCATTACCTGTCAATGAATAAATGAGACTTTTGAGTCCAATCACTCCCGATTACATTATTCAATGAAAATCTACAACGCGCCTCAAAATGACATGAAAATACGGAAGGTTGCAGAAACTGATGACAGAGATTAAGAAAATTGAGTGAAAGTAAACACGCCTATAAAAACTAAATTTTCAAAATCAACACTTTTGGTCCTAAAATTTTGAATTTTGTTTCTATTTGAACCTTTAATCTTAAAAACTAGCATGTTTGGTCCCAAAGTTTCAGTTTGATTTCTAATTGATCTCTCAATTATGATTAACTTCCAAACGGTCCCCGGTAGAGTTTGATTGCCACAAGGAATGGTAATTATTAGACTTTGGCATGTATTTTTCAAATATCCAACTGTAATTGACCAACACATATATTATCTGTTTCATTAGTCAAATCCACCCTTTTGTATATATATTTTTAAATGCATTTTATATTGACCTATGTGTCACATTATTATCCGGTTATCCCTATATATTGTTAAGTATATATAATACACACATCCATGAGTTGGTAAGTTTCGCTCGAATCTCCCACCCTACACCAAATGTTGCTAAACTCATAGGGTGTGATTAGGTCTCCGTTTATGTAAACAGTCGATTTGGTTATAATAACCCAACCGATGTTTGCCCCACCTTATCTAAACCTGCGTGCTCGTTTATCTAAACCTTCATGCCCGTTTATCTAAATCTTATATATATTATTTTTTGTTACATAACCAGCCTCTCAAACACCGTTTATCATAATCCCTATTATAATAACTTGTCCGCCAAACACCATTTATAAAAACTCATAGTTTATCATAATCCACCGTCTATTATAATCAAACCGGTGCCCCAAACACACCCATAGAGTGTATTTTACACCCGAAAAAGAAAAAGAAAGATAAAAGCCATACCTAATCTTCAACAGGGCAAAAAGGTCCCCAATCGAAGGCAAGGCCGTAACATTTCTTCCTTTTTTAGCCGAAACTAGATCCGAACAAACCGATTCCACATTCTCCCCAGGCAGTAAGGGAGCAGTAAAATGGCAATCGGCGACAGAATCCGTAAGGAAAACCCTCATATACACTACCGCAGCCGCCGCCACCGAAGCTGCTACCTAATCGAGAAGACGAGCTGATTCAGCGTTGATTTAGAAATGACATTTCCGAAAAAGAAGAAGAAAGTACCTGAAAAGTGGATGGAATGGATAGAAAACGAGCGCATAAAGTGGCGCAGACGAAAGCGGAAGATCCAATTGCTGATAGAATTCCGAAGGCAGAAGCTCGTCGGTGTTCCGGTACATTGTCGGCCTGTAATTGCACAGATAAACCCTAAGTAATGAGTGAATAGCCATCGACGTCGAAGAAGGGTTTAGGGTTTTAGCATTGATGCACCCAAATGCAACTGTCTGAAACGGCTGGGAAGAAATGGGGTGTATGGATGAAGATTCTGAAAGTGGTTTTCAAAATCAAAATTTCCAAATAAATGAGAGTCAAATATTGATTTTTTAGAACGAACTTGTGATTGTAGTGTTAAGCCAGATTACACCAAACAATGAAACTAAGCTATAATTAGGGGTGTACATAGTCCCGGTTGAATAGGGTTGAATGAATTTTTTGGACCAACCTAATTTTTTGGGTTGGCCAATTCGTCAATCTGTCCAACCGTATGCATAAGCGCAACTCAACCCAACCCTAAAATTTCGGGTTAAGTTGGGTTGGATTCTCGATTATATTACTCTTATTTTTTTCGCTAAAATTCAATTCATAAGCTCATAAATATATTAAAAAAATATACATAATACTATATTTCAAACTATTACCTATTTTATTAGTCTATATTCTTTTTTAGAAGGCTTACAAGTATGTTAAAAATCTATTCTATTAAATTACCTTATATACATACTCATACTCATAATATTTTATTAATTCGGGTTGGGTTGGGTTGAACGACCAAAAAATTAGTTAACCCAAGAACCAACCCAACCCAACAAAATTCTAAATCATAGCCCAATCCAACCCAAAATAGTTATAACCCAATTCTTACGGTTTGGGTTGGGTAGTTCAGGTTGCTCGAGTTGCCAGTTTTTTTGAACACTCTCAATTATAACTAACACTTTTTATTCATTTTCATAATGCATGTAATCTTTAGTTTCTAAAGTGTGACCATGGGATGAAAACGGATTAACATCAAATCAGATAATCATCGCGCCACCGACCCATTTTAAAAAATATCAATTAAAAAAAAATTCTGAATTATAATTGATGGATAGAAGATTCGAATCAATTTCAAAAAAAGAAAGAAAAAAAAACTCGAATCTATAATATTTTAGTTGTGGATATACATTGATGCTATTTATCTACTAAGTAAGCATGTGCCTTCGTAAAAAAGAATGGGGACTCTAAATTTTTTTTATATTATTCAAATGTAATTTGATGTATATTAAATTATACGATATATTACAAAGCTATAATCTTATTGCTAAAAAAACTTACCTATTAATACACGTGTTCAAATTTATATTATTATTTTGATAAAGGTATAAATGCTAAAATAAAACACTTTTCAATTACGAATATTAAATCTTAGTCTATTGTTCTGAAGAAAGGAGTAGAAAATTTAAGATGAGATCCCATGATAAATACAATACGAAAGGAATCAAATTCTAGCTTTGATTAACTATTAGCAAAGAGAGTTAATAAAAAAATGAGAAGAAAGCAATAAATTGTTACCGCATAAGCCACAGCCAAACACATAACGCTCCCTTCACAAACCGTATTCGTCACACACTTGAACACAAAATAAACATAGAAATAATTCGCTGATCTCCCACACCCTAGAATTCCTGCAATAAATTCATCGAGTATAGATATAAGATTAAATTTTATTCAACGAGAAAATATATGGCATCAAAGATCGAGAGTCATCGTCAAGCACCAACCGAGGGGGATTACGGATAGAATCATGGGAATAGTGAGTAGAGCCTTCCTCCCGAACTTGTCCGATAGGTTTCCGAGCAACGGCATCATCAACAACGCTCCGAGCCCTGTCACCTATTTTTCCAAAACACGAGAAATTATTTAACGTGACTGTCATTCGAAGCCATAATATAGAGTCATATTGTAACAACGTTTTCTCAGTACTTACAACATGTTGAAAGCCGGTGAAGTAAATAGCGATCGAACACTCATCTTGATCGGGACAGAGAGCGGACATGGTGACATCGGTAATTGCCGGAATGACTATCGTCGTTCCGAAGTTGTAGAGAAATATTGTCATCAACAAATGGGTGAGCTTTGAAATTCCTTCCATATCTATTTCTTTGTCTGTGAGTTTCTTGTTTGATATGATCAGCCTAGAACTTGCAAGGCTTGGAGTTAAAGCCACTTCTCAATGCCCAGCCACAATAAGTAAAGCCTCATGATATTTAAATATTGCTTTTTGCGTAAACCCACCCACATTTGTAATGCGGTCTTTCTTTTTATATAAAATTAAAAATTATATATAAAAAGAAAAAGAAAACCTAATGGTATTTAGGTCATAGAAAAGATTATTAATTTGTTGTCCACAAAAAAACAATATGCTAATAATGGGGGGAACTATTATATAATATAAAAGATACTCCGTGGTGGGAAAGTTTAGTCGACCCATTTATGGAGAGGGTTGGTGGCTTTTTGGTTCCAAAGTTCAACAATATGATCCTACGTTTGTTCTTTGAAATTGATATTTTATTTTTATTTATTTGAAAATAATAATACCCTCATCTATGTAGGGTTTGTGGTGTCCTCTGGAAAATTATATTTAAGATATTATTTCCATCTATACATTATCTATTATGTTTTATCATATATGTTTCAAAAATTAAAAGGAGTCTTTAATTTTGACTTTTGGAAATTTTGTTTTCTTTCTAATTTTAAAAAATGTTTGGATGTGAAACTTAGAGTGATTATAAATGAGAGGTTATTTTAAATGATTAAAATTTTGAATTTTAGTAATAGCTCATTTGGATGTCGTTATTTGCAGAGGGATTGCATTTAATAGTTCGTTTGGATGATGATTTTTGTAGAAGGGTTACATACAATAGCTCGTTTGGATGTTAGAAAAAAGTGATTATTTTGAAGCGTTAGAAATAAATTATTATAAATGAATGATTATACATGAATGGTTATTTTGAGTGGTTAGAAATGAGTGATTAAAAATTGGTGATTATTTTGAGTTATTATAAATGAAGAATTATTTTGAGCGGTTAGAAATGAATAATTATTTTGAGTAATCACTGTGACTTGTTTACTAAAATATCAATTTTCAAACAAATACTTCATCTTTCCAAATCACTCCACCTCCTCTTCATTTCCTCTTCCTCTCCTCCCTTCTCCCAAACTCCAAAATCCAAATTGTGACATGAGTGTTTAGATAAAACAAAATTTACAATTTTTTTTTTATTTTGAACAATACAAAAAAAAAATTGTAACACCAAATAGACTAAGAGGGCTTACCTCCTTATTCCGAAGGAGAATAAGGAGGCAAGCATGTCTCAGTTAATTTTACCCTCAACTTTCAAATAAATTAAAATAAATTAAATTCACCTCGCACTAGTCTCATATGTCAATTGTCAAATTGCCTTTTTCTTTAAACAAAAAAAAGATTCTTAGGTGAAACTCCCATTTTAAATTAGGTTTGAATTTGGTGTAGTGAGAGGGAAATAATGAATGTTTTTAGGAAATTCTATTCCATAACTTTATAGAATAAAAAATAAATATATAAATTGGGTAATTATATTAGATGGGTTTGCTTATTAGTTTAAGCTCCTTTCATTGAAGTAGCCAAAGAAGTGAAGAAAGAGCAAAGATGAAGGATGCGTGGCTTGCAAGTTGAGTCCCATTTTTGTTTGGCGAATGAAGCTTGCACCGTTCATCGAGGAGCCGTGTAAGTTTTGTACATAAACTAGCAAACAAAACAACAATCTTGAAAAAGTTACTATTTTGGCCATGATTCTTCCTAGTATATTCCACCTCTTATATTTATGCATGTTCAAATTTGTATATTGTCGATTTAGTTCCTGTGATTAGCACGAAGTTAGAATCTAATCTTTAGAATTTAATTTTTATGATTTGATAAATTTATAAATAATCTTTTTTCTCATCCTAATCAGGTCTTGTTTTATAACTATTTCGTTTTTTATTTTTAATATTTTACAAACAAATTTATTTGATAACCAATTTTGGTTTTTATTTTTAAAATTTTAAAGTATTAAAGAAATTCTAAAAGTTAAAAAAAAAAAGTTTTTAAAAACAAAGTGTTTGCTTTTGTTTTTAAAAAGTATGAAAAATCAAGAATAAATAGTAAAAAATTAAAACAATCAAGTCAAAATGTGATGTTTTAATACAAAAAAAACAGTTATCAAATATGTTTTTTTGTTTTTAATTTTTAAAAACATACAACTAAAATTAGTTATCAAACATATATGATTTTTATTTTTAAAACAAAAAGCCAAAAACCAAAAATGAAAAATTAGAGGAAAAAAAACTAAATAGTTATCAATCTCGGCCTTATAGTTATCAAATGTATCAACAAGATGATATTTTTGCATCTTGTTAGCGGTGTGAGTTAAGTAGTGGATCGGTACAAAATTGGTTGGAAATTGGCAAGCATGTCTTTAGGATTAGATAACTTGATTTTTATTCAATTATGTTAAGGATTCCGCATCCAAAAGAGTGAGACCACATAACAATATATAAGAGATATGGTTACTCTCTTCATTACCAATTAATTTTGAGTTAAGTCTTTTAACGTACATCATCAACAAAATATAAAAGATAGTTTCATTTGCATATGAATAACTAATTACCATGTACTTAATTCTTCTTTCTTTTTTTTTGTGCCATTACTAATAATAATGGACACTTATTAGGTTATTTCTAACTATAATGACTAAAATTCTAATTTTTAAAAATATAATAACTAAATTACGAAATTACTATTGTTATTTTACCAATTATTATAATGGTTAGTATTGTTTTTTCCAAGCTCCAATAAGAGTAAAATTTCCCAATTTCCTATAAAGTGAAAAATGGTAAGTTTCTCTCATAATACAATATTTACGGAATGAGTTGGTGGTATGTTTATTTTCTAGATGAATGATAATTCATTTTAACTCTAAGATCAGGACTCAATTCTAAAAATCAGAATTTGTCTCTCATATTATTGATTGTAGTAGTATCTTGTATATAGGTTTGTTGTCTGTCTCCCGCTCCCCCAACTTGTATTTAAAAGAAAATAAAATCTTAATACAATATTCTATTTGTTAATATATTTTTTTGTTTAACTATAGTAAGAGTGTTAAATAGTTATGATTATTCCCATTCCAAGCTTCCATAAGAGTGAAATTTATCAACCTTCATATCATTAGAAAGTGAAAATTGGTAAGTTTCACTCCTAATACAATAGTCATCAAATAAATTGGTGGTGCATTGGTTTTATGGAGAGATGATAATCCATTTCAATTCCACAGTGACAAGTTTGATATGAAAATCGACATTTGACATAGTTCGTATATATATATATATGTAGAGAGTTAAAACTTAAATAGTAGTGATTATTCACATTCTAAGGTGTCCTTATTAATTTTCATCCCCTCTACCATCACACACATTCCCCTCTCTCAAAGACAAATTGAGATGTGGATCTTGCTTCCCAAGCCCAACATGGCCTACAACACCACTACTTAGTAAAGATATTACCAAAAAAAAAAAAAGTCCATTTAGATCAAAGCACAACCACAAAAAAAATATGTGGTATTCCAAAGCTTCCAAACCATTCCTGATAAAACTCCTCCAATAGCCATTCCTGATATAACTTCTTCCCTGTACAGAAACAGAGTTTCTCCCCTGTTCTGTTCTGTTCAATGGCTTCCTTCTCCCACTCTCTCACCACACCCCCTCCCATCTCTCTCTACACCCACAACAACAACAACAACAACAACCATAACCGCTTTTTCTCCTCCACAAACCTCATCCCAATTCTCACCAAACCCGCCGCGGCGTCCTCGAATCTAAGGCACCGGCACCGCGGCAGATACAGCATAAGGGCGACGGCGGCTCCGAGCGTGAAGAAGGCGACGGGGGACGAGCGAGTGCAGCAAGTGCACAGCGCGGAGGAGTTCGATGAGGCATTGTCGAATCTAAGGCACCGGCACCGCGGCAGATACAGCATAAGGGCGACGGCGGCGGCCTGAGCGTGAAGAAGGCGACGGGGACGATTCTTTTGTTGGGCCATAATATTTAACAACTTCTTCCTGCGAAACAGAAGGCCGGAGGAGTTCGATGAGGCATTGAAGAAGGCCAAGAGCAAGCTGGTGGTGGTGGAATTCGCTGCCTCCCATAGCTCACACAGCCGCAGAATGTTCCCCTTCATGGTTAGCCTTAGCAAGACCTGCAACGACGTTGAGTTCATTCTTGTTATGGGCGATGAATCCGACCACACCAAAGAGCTCTGTAATAGAGAGAAAATTGACAAGGTCCCACACTTCAGGTCTGTTTTGACTTACCCTTAGAAATATATTTTAAGTAACAATTGAACTTTTTATTCTTTTGATCAAGTTTGAATTGCTAGTGACATTCTGGTTATGTTTAGTCAGTTTTCTATGATTTAATGAAAATGTTGAGCTAATTGGATTTAATAGAATGTTGAACCAAATGAAAATGGAACTCGTGGTTTTATTCTTTACTAAACATTACATTGGATCTATTATTGAAAAAAAAACAAAGATATTGGTTCTTTTGTCGATTTGGTACAAAATCACCTCTAATTTAACATGTGGAAACTTCAATACAATGTGACATGTCAATTTGCTATCTAAAATTATTTCAAGTGCCAACAAAAATATAATTCAACCACATGTTTGGATTATAATCAAAACATGAGAAGTTGGAATTTACCATACTCTTTTTAGAGATGGGAAGATTTAAACCGATGATTTTTTTATCTCAACACTAATGTGATTTTTTCAAGTACTTTTCTTTACAGATTACTTTATATTATTACTTTTTTAATCATCAATTCTTTAGAAAAAAGAAAAAATGGTTCTAAAACAATTTGATTACTTGAAACATGATATTTGGTTATAACATGATCAGTTTAGAATTCGCTTCAGTTCAAATATCTAAATTTAACTCTATGTAAATCACATAAATCCTAAATCTTTCTTGTGAATTTGAAGCTCATTTTTCTTAAACTTAATTAAGTAACCATAAACTAATTAAATCTAAACCAAACATAACCTTGATTGGAAATATATTACTAAATACAACAATATTAAATCGAGTATAAATTGTAAAGATTACCTAAAATTCTTTCAAAAGTTTGCAATATTATTATGTTTGATGTTTTATAAATGATTGTAAACTACACTTCAAGTAGAAAGTTGGATAGAAAATAGATGTAATGGCAACCTGAAATGACTTGGTAGTGATTAGGATACTTGTCTAGATTAATTATGAATGAGCCATATTAAGACATGTTGATTTTCATCCAATATTAATATTCTAACATTTTTCTACTGCAATATTTTTATGTGGAAAATAGTATTTCAACTTGTAAAAGAACAAGTGTTTTTTAAGCCCATACATAAAACACATCCAACTTTCTAATAAATCACCTTTTGTTGCCTTCCAGTTTCTACAAGAACATGGAGAAGATCCACGAGGAGGAAGGGATCGGGCCGGACCAGCTAGAGGGCGACGTGCTGTACTACGGCGACAACCATTCCGCCGTGGTTCAGCTGCACAGCAGAGAGGACGTAGAGAAGCTGATAGAAGAGCACAAGGTGGATGGCAAGCTGATCGTGCTGGACGTGGGGCTGAAGCACTGCGGGCCGTGCGTGAAAGTGTATCCCACGGTGCTCAAGCTGTCGAAGAAGATGGAAACGGCGGTGTTCGCGAGAATGAACGGCGACGAAAACGATAGCTGCATGCAGTTCTTGAAGGACATGGACGTGGTGGAAGTGCCGACGTTTTTGTTCATAAGAGACGGAGAGATTAAAGGAAGATATGTTGGCTCTGGAAAAGGAGAACTCATTGGTGAGATTCTTAGATACCAAGGAGTTCGTGTTACTTATTGAGTTTACTGTTGTTGGGGATTAAGGATTTTGTTATGTGATGAGTTATGTTGTTTTGTTATATGTATAGTTGAGGTAAGAGATTATGATTTAATTTTGGTGGAACTTTGGACTATATGATAATTATTCTAGTTAATGATCTCTGCATATTTGAGATTATAACAAGATATTACTTAATATTAATATCAGGTGTCTTTACATATCTCTCGGCCATTCATATGATTTTTTTTTTTAGTACAAAGTGGGGGAGGGGGAACAACCGGCCATTCATATGATTATATGGTACATTTTAAGCATATAAAAGCATATTCGTGACTATTACTACGCATGTATAGGTTAAAGAATAGCAAAAGATAGGCATGACTTAAAATTATTTTCCAATAAAATCTCTTATCAAAGAAGATGTTATACTTATAAAACCATCAATTTTTTCTCATATCTAGCATGTTTTGGATAGGGGTCAAATCCTATTAGAGAGTTTGGTCGATTGTTACCCATTCATCAAAATGAGGGTTGGGTAAAGAAACTTTACCTCCAGATTCATCAACAGCTTCGATTAACTCAGCTGGTTGTTCCTTAGTGCCTAAAACAAATCCATCTACCTTTTGTCCTCGAAGAATAGCAAGAACCATTCCTCTCCAAAGAAGATAATTTTTCTCATCAAGTTTAACCGTGAGAACAGTGCTAAGAGGGTGACCAAAAGACGAGCTGATCAAACCTGCGGTGGTCGGAGGGATTCTATTTGGAGGTAATACAGTACTGTTGCTAGATGAAGACGACAACAAAGTGGTTTCAGCCATTTGGCTCTGATACCAACTTAAACAAACACACAGAGGAAGAAGATAAACAAAAAGGAGCAGTGATCAGAAGACAGGAATACACATTGTTATTTCCCAGCCCTCTTAAATAGGCAAAGTACAACAATATACAAAAGAATACAACCAATAAGAATGAGACACGTAACAATATCCTAACAGACCAGAAGCCGTACAATACGACACCGTTCAATACCCAAAAAATACAAATAATTAGCTAGACTCTCTAATAAATCCCAACAAGTTTTGTAAATGATGATCATACTAAATAAAACAATTCATAGCTGAAATAAAATTTGTATTTAAACTAGTAGAAGATAAAGTTTTGGACAAATGCATGGATAAGAGGAAAGTTTTATCTCATGTTAGTTATGGTAAAAAAAAAACTTGCCTTTAAGCAATACAAAATTGGTTTATTTAAATCATAAGTTTTGGGTTTGTTTGGTGAGGGGTTGGTGGTTGTTAATTTCATTCGGTAATCAACTATTAAGTTCAATGGATTCGATTCCGAAAATCGATATTTGATTTTCGTTTGTAATCTCCACCCCCAATTTGTATTTAATTAATTTTTTAGCTATATTTAAATTTTTTCTAAATTTTTGATTTTTTTTTAACCCAAATAAAATATATTTTGGTTTACTCTTCCAAATCTCTAGACTCTTTCCCCAGTTCCCGCGAACTCGGCCCTTTCATGAATTTCCCTCTCGCCTGCTGTGTATCGGCAGAATCATCAATTGCGCGGTTCTAAAATCCTCATCTCGATCCATATTCCCTGTCCTCAATCTCACTTGCTTGGATCCTTCAAGGTTTGTTCGCGATCAAATTTGTGTTTCATATCCTTTCGTATTTTGTTGTGTTAGGGTTTCTCAAATCTAGATTAGATGTTTATCAATTGCAAGATTTACTGTTTTTTCCTTGCGATTGTTTACTGGTTCGTTATTGATTATGATTGGTGTTTTAGCATTATCAATTTTCCAAAAGTCTGATTGATATTACATTACATGTAATCAACTTTTGGTTGAATGTGGATAGATTCATTCTATAGCCATGTTTGCCTTGAATTCCCATGCTTTCTTGTATCTTATAAACTCCTCCCCTTTTTTCTTCTTGTTTCTTGCAAGTTTTAATGAAGTATCTTTGATTCAACATTCATTGCTAAGTTCTTTTTTCTTTTTTTTTCTTTTTTTATGAGATAGTTAATGAAAACATTTTCATTGAATAAGTGAAAGTTATACATAGATGCCTATCAAAACAGCGATAAGGGTCCATCAATGCACAAAATATTAAGAAAAATGGGTAGATACAATTCTGATAAAGCGAGATACAAAGAAACGAGTAGACTTGTGTTGGATGAACTTGTAGGTCATTGTCTGAGTAGCCAAGGAGAAAGCCTATGTTGTGCAAAGAATGTAGTGGTGAAGAAAACTCTCGACGATGAATGGTAAAGTGATCTTTGACCTCATCATAGTTGCAGATTTCGTTTCCTATAAACTAAGGGAAGATGGCCTTACTGTCGTCGGAGTAGTCGTACGTGAAGTTCTTGGCAAAGAGATATGACGGTGAAGGATATTTTGTGAAAATACCCGGAAAAGATGGGCAAAACTTGTCGCGTATACTTCCCAGGGATGAAGGCGGAGGTGGAGGAGTCGCTACTGTGACATACCAGGAGTCTTTGGAGGAGGAGATCATGTTCGTTCTCTTACGAATGACTGGTCTCCAGCTGGGGAGAAAAATGGTGAAAGAGGAGTCTAATGCAAATGAGAAGTTGTCATGCTCAATGAAAGAGTGAAAGAGGAAATGTCGTTGGAAGGGGTGAAGAAGTTGTCGCACTCGGTGAAAGAAAACCCTCGCAGACAGTGGAGGAAAATGGTGCAAGAGTTGAGGAGAAGAGAAGCCACGATGCTCGATGGGCAAGGTGCATCTCCTTCCCCAACGAGAGAAGGGGGAGAGTGAAGCTATTTAGGGTTGGCTTCCTCAAAGAAAGAAGTTAGAGAGATAGATAAATTTTTTTTTTTTTTTTTTTTAATTTTTAGTAGTTGCAAGGATTAGTCTCTTGTTAGAACATAGTTTAAGAACCTGTAAAATTTGTAATAGTTATGGGTAACGTGTGTTACGACATTGCCCATCTTAAGGGAGAGGTTAACCATAAGATGATTTGGATCTATAGTAACGAAAGTTTGCTTTGGTTTATAAATGTTAATTTGAAACTATTTCTGCATATCTTCTAAAGCTGGTCGTGCTACTCCATGGAAAATTACAATACTGAACCCCAAGCACTTTGAGGGGCCTAATTTTTTACTATCTCTCTCCGTGCACTTTCAGAGGCGTGGACTCCTAAACTATTCTTCCAAATTCTCCCTACATCTCGTCTCTCCGACCCCTCTAGTTGTAACTAAGCACCATTATGCCATTACTAATAGCTAATAATATTCTTGATATTGTAATTCAATTCTAATATTCCCAACATGGTTGTTTTCGTTTTATTGTTAGGGCGTTTCTCCTTCTTTTCTCTATTGATAAAATGTCATAATTGAAGTATTCAATTATTTAGAGATGTGATGATTGGTGAGAAAGGCTCATTTTCGTTCAAAGATGAAGGTGTTATATAGTTTGTGGGCTAGGTCATGAATTGTTTTACAATTAGATAATATGGTAAATACAAATATGTTATTCTTGGGAAGTTGAACATCCAACTTTAGGTCCTAGAGGAGAGGGCTTGTACATCTGAGAGATTATCTCATGAATTAGCTACGCATCTGGGATAAACAACTCGTATATCGAAGAATCTCCATCTAAACCGACACACAGAGGAAAAATGGGGGAAGATCATGACTCATCCCATATCGGTGCCAAATTAGAGTGGATAATTATGTAATTGTGTGTTGAAAAATCAGAGAGTTATTAGATGCTATTGTGAGTTTTGTAGTATGAAACCTCAAATTACCTATAAAATTAGTCTCAACTTGAAGCAGTCTGATTAATAACCAAACCAAGACCACACGCGTACTATATGACTCATCGGTATCATTTGTGCATATCATCCATGATCCATTGGTGCCTGGTGGTGTATGTTTCAAATTATCTCCTACAGTGTGAATAATATACGACTCTTTTAGGCTCTTAACAGGCTATGTATGGAATCTTTTTGGTTCATAAAAAATGTTATACTTATGTAATGAATCAATGTTTGGTCAAGTTTGTGCTGTACATTTCAAGATGGGATTTTCATAGGTACTGTGATGTCCATGAGGCTTTCGTTTTGACTTCGTGTAGTTTTCTTCTTGTGAGAGAAAAACAAATTCCTATCTTCCCTAGAATTTGTACAAACCATTTCTGGTGCAATTTTTCAGTTCAATTTCCTATGAATTGATATTTCCATTGTTATTTTGCAGGAAAATACAAGAGCAGTAACTTGAGACATTGATTATGACTATAAGCTGTCCACAATCAAGATAGGGAAGATTGACTGTTATCGGGCGCAAACCCGATTATAAGTAAATCATTTGGCATTGTCCTATTGAGATCAAGGGAATTATTTAAATCATCCAGTTGACCTATGCAGTGCAGGGGTGACCATGAGGCTGCTGGGGAAATGTTTAAATCATAAGAATCTTCTGGCTTGCAATAATATTGTTTTCCACCCTCGAGTTTTGCATAATGGTCCAGACACAATAGATGAACTTTTAGACAGGCATGTGGTTAAGAAAGAAAAGTCCTATAATGATGAAGATGATGAGTTGATAACTCAGCGACGCCTCACCAGCACTCGACGTGAGGCTCTAAGTCTCTACCGAGACATTCTCCGTGCAACTCGGTTCTTTATGTGGCCAGACTCTAGAGGTGTCTTGTGGCGAGATGTTCTCAGGGAGAATGCTCGGAAGGAGTTCGAGGATGCCCGCTATGAGTCCGATCCAGAAATTGTGACCCGACTTCTCATTGGTGGGCGCGATGCAGTGCAGTCAGCTCTTGATAAGCTTGCAGAGAAGCAGAAGCAGGAGATTGATAAGAGGCAAAGTGGTCGAGATCAAGTCTGATCTATCATATGGTTATTCTGATCTCAAGCTATTGCAATTGAAGTTAAAGTCTGGTGGTTGGGTCTTTGTTTTCTTTGTTTTCAAAGTAACCCTTTTTGTATTATGTAAGTTTTAATATATTAGATTATCGACATAATAAAATTTATCGAATTTGTGAGTTGATTGACGACTTAACGAGATATCATATTTTGGCTTCAAATCCCTATCAATTTCTTTTCTTTTCTTTAGTTGACATTTTTTTTTTTGAGTATATATTGGGGAAGGGGGACAAATACCGATTCTCAGGCTCGAATCTGACACTGGTGTTGAACTGGTTTACAACTAAACAATGAAATTATTGGGTTGTGTTGACTCATTCAATTCTTTAGTTAATATTAATTGTTGGATCTTCTACCATTTTTCAAATCTACAAGAGAAATTTTACTTGTTGGACCCCAAAAATTTTCAAGCTTACAAGTAGAAGTTTTAAACGTATTGATAATATATATATATATATATATATATATAATGTTTTGTATCCAATGATGTTTTTAATATTGATATCAAGGCAGAAAACTTTCTATAAACTCTATAATGTCATTTCCTTCCTCATTAACAAAATGAACCGACCTTTAAAACTAATATAGCCACAAAATCCAGCAAAAAATAAAATGCATCATATCCTGCTACAAACTAGGACAAAGATGATTGCAGTTATCCATATTGCTTTTTTTTTAATTAAAAAAAAAACTGTGACACCAGTACATTATATATAATAAAGAGATAACTTAGACTTTGAAAGGCCAATACTTATTTTTGGACAAAATACACTTTTGGCCTCTGACATTTGAACTTTATTTATGTTTATCTAGGTCTTTCAAATTTATATATTTTTGGTCAGTGAGATTTGAAAACTTGGATATTTTATGATTAGTAATATTCTTAATATATACATATATATATATATATATATATATATATATATATATTTAGTTTAACAACATTTAAGGAAGAATCAAACTTACACCTCTTAAATTTTAAATTATAGTGTATATCATGTCTCAAGTTTTCAACCATTGTACTACCCGTTGGAAACTACATGAGGTATTTCAAATATTTATATATGCAACTCACATTTAATAATAAAAATAATTTTCTTAAAAGAGTTTTCAATTATTTGAGCATTTATATCTTGTGCATCCATCAAACATCTCCAAAAAAAGAAATGTGCATTCATCAAAAGAGAATTCTGCTTTTTGAACTGTTGCGTACGTGGTGGTTGTGCATATTATATTAGAGTCAAATCCAATATCATACAGTTGAGCAAATGGAAATTCGCACTCAAATTTATGTCTCATCTTAAATAATTTGTGGTCCCCAACATTTATGAGATTAATGAGCGTTGGCCGTTTCTTGTTAATATAGGGTATTGTTTTTTTCATACATTGATTATGATATAAGGCGATTAATATAAAGATTTCATACACATTGTTCTTTAAGCAAAACAATTTTTGGGAAGTATTATTTTTTTATTCTAACAGTATTTCCATTTGCTCAGCCTCAAACTATTTAATAATAATACTCATCAAACTTCATATGATTTTTATGAAATGGAATGATTCCAGAGTATGATAGGTAAGATATATACATTAATTTACATTTTAGATAGATTTAAAAAAAAAAAAACTTTTTAATTTAGAGAGATAAAGAGAATATAAAAGTTAATTGACAAGTTGGGAATCACTTTTTGCCTCATATTATTGGAGATGTTGTCTCTATCTTATATATTTAAGATTTTCCTCTTAATTTAACAATGTGTGATACTTTGTTTACTCAACACAAATAAAAATATCTTTTTGTTTCCCATTTTTTGTTGGAAGAAAAAAGTTTTAGGTACCTTTTATTGGTCTCTTGTTTTTAACTTTAAGTTGATTGTTTTTTATTTTCACTTTTTTTAGATAGTTTTTCTTTCCACTTATTTGTGAAGAATGACATTCAAAATTGTTGTCATTTGTTTTTTGAAAGGGATGCCAATTATTGCGTCATTTTAAATCTTTTAATATCTATTATGCATTTCATTTGTCTAAAATGATAGAATACAAATAATTATTTTTTTACCAACTTATTTGAAATAAAATTATATTCTCTTTTTTTTTTTGGTTTAAATTGGAGAGGTTGACTAAAAATTTAAATTTTAAATTTCAAAATTTAACATGTGACCTTGTTTTTTTTTCTTTCGAGAATGACATGTGACCTTGAATTGGATTCAAATCTTGTGGACCTCTTTTCATTTTTAGTAGGATTCAATGCATTACAATAAAGTAAAAAACGTAAATAAATAATAGAGGATTTTACGTATATAATAAAAAAAATACAGTATTCTTGTACAAAATCAAAATTAATTCATTTGTAACATAAAATTCAAATTAAGTTCTATCAGATATAATTTTAAAATTCAAATTGAGTTCTATCATATATAATTAAATCAGTAATAAATTTATTCTATCACTGGTTGAGTTCTATCCTGAATAGAAATCATGTGCTTTAAATAAATTATTTTAAAAATTGTGTGGTAAATATAATACAAAAGTAGAATGTGCTTAACGTAAATTTCCTAAATAATAAGAATACGAAAAAAAAAAAGAGTACATTTCTTGCCCTTTATTCACTTCTTTCTTTTTATTTTCCAATTTTGTTGGTTATTTGAATTTTACTTTTTGGTCATATTCTCTATCTATGGACCAACCGTAAACAATTGTATCAATGACAAAATGAATTGCGCTATGACAATTTTGATTTTTATATTTACCGTCATTCAATGAAGCAGTTGATATAGCAAAATATTGTTTGGATCTTCATAAGGTATTATAACTTATGTTACATAGTCCCTCAAAAATTTATTATATAGTTGGCACACAGTACAAAGTAGAATAGGATCATTATATAACAGTATATATGCTGTCAACATACTTTTTTTTATGAAATAAAACATTTTAAGTTAAGTGCTATTAAAACTTCAATGAAAGTGTCCATAAAAATTCTATGTAATTAAATTCTAGCTATATGTTTCTATACGAAATAAATAGTAATGTCGATCTTAGCTTTCTATACACTTGTAAATAATCACGTAAACTTAGAATTTTATTTATTGGCTATCACGTCAATTTTCATCATTTATTTTAAAGGAAAATATATTTTTTGGATGATCATTTTAAAGACAAAGTGAAACAGATTTTACAATTTAAAGGTAAGTATAGAACTTTTCGAAGTTTAGAGAATAAATAAAAACTGCCAAAGTTCATGAGTATTTTTAATACAAAGTTTATGAATACTTTTGTATATTTTAACCTTAAATAAATGTATATGCATTGACATGAAGCTGAGATACTTTTTGAGTTTTAAAATATTTGAAGGTGGAAGTTCAAACCAAGTCATAAACATTTCATATACTTGGTCATGAATGTTATTGAATTTTGAAGAACAGATTTTGATTTTTTTTTTTTTTTTTTTAATTGAGTTCAAACTGAGAAGGGATGTCTCAAACCATAGTATCGATCATATGACTGTATAATTAAATAAGATGAAAGTCAAATATCAATCCTTAGGATCAAACCCGTGACCTTAGAGCTAAACTAGACTACAACTATTTAACCAAGTCAAACACATGACCAACCCTTTCGTTAACAAATTATAATTTGATGTCGATAAGAGTAGAGTAGCTCAAAAGCATTAATGTGCATATATTGACCATGTGATCATAAGTTTGAATTCTCCCATCTCCAATGTTTATAATCTAAACAAACAAACAAACAAACAAATTATAATTTGATATACATTTAGTATTGTCAAACCATATTCACTTTTTCCTTAATTATTTGTCGTGGTTTGGTCGAGTGTTTCTATCAAATATTAGGAGTATGTCAGCTTCCGGAAAATAAGCTTTTGAAGTTTTTATTTAAACTCTCTTTAAAAAAATAATTATTTGATTTAATCTTAAATTAATACTTGGGATATAAATTTACCATTTATTTCATTTTCAAATATTTCTCTTATTAATTAAATCATAATTTTTCTTTATATTCTTTAATGTTTTTTTTAGAAAATTGAATAATGCATTTTTTTATATCATACAAATAGCCATAAATTTTTACTAAATACTTACTAATATGTAATAGGTTTATATATATATTTGTGACTGTCTGGCTTAACTTGTACGTATTTCGACTATTGTTACAGGATATACTGTCTGACTCTAATATGCAGCAGGTTAATGATACGTTCCATGATATTCTTTTCATTTTTTTTGATGTTACGTTGGATGGTAATTCAGATCATCATTACAATTATAAAAAAAATCGTTATAAATTGTTTGATGATTATACCAGGATGAAAAATGGAAGAGGTGGGGCCACGATCGTACTGACCTAATCAAAATCAGCCACGCTATCAACAGCTTTTCACCGCCAGCATTAAATTTGAAAAACCACCACTCAACATAGATATAAGTACCATTGCAAAATAATGTCGCATAAGTTATGAAATTTAAACTTCTACAACAATAATAAAAATAATGCATCTACCCCACTTCACAAAATGCCCCTTTTCTTCTTCATTTAGAGTCAAGTTTTTCCTGTGTCTCGAAGCTCTTTTGCTTCTCCAAGCTGCTAATGCTGCTGTAAGAATCCCTCCCGGGTACTCGGTCCCTGCGCTTTTCGTTTTCGGGGATTCGATTGTTGATACGGGCAACAACAACAATCTCATCACTCAAGCTAAGTGCAACTACCCGCCCTACGGTAGGGATTTCCTTAGCGGACAAGCGACCGGGCGATTTTCCAACGGCAGAGTTCCATCCGACCTCTTAGGTTTATAAACTAGCTATTACAATGTTATGTTCTTAACATATATAAGATAGATAAATTATTAATTCGCGCCACTTTTATTTATAACTCTTTTGTTGGTTTTGTCATTTAGCTGATGCATTGGGTATTAAAAAGTTGTTGCCACCGTATGCTAACCCGAATCTTGAACTTGAGGACTTTATTACCGGTGTTAACTTTGCTTCTGGTGGTGCTGGATTCGATCCTCTCACCTCCCAAGCAGCGGTAAGTGTCTAATTTTTCTCATATGAAATCATTATTATTATTATTATTATTATTTTAGCTCAACATCTAATGATTAAGGTGGAGATTTGAACTCACTACGGACATGAACATATATATCTATTACTGATTATTATTATTTTGTTGTCCTCTAATGCTCCGACGTTGCAGGTATAATCTCTTCAAGATTTTAGATTTAAATGATTGTTTGAATTAATTTTTCAAACAACTTTCAATTTTGTTTAGAAAAGTAAAAGCTCTAAATTCCCATATTGTCCCAAAAAAAAAAACCAGTACCGGTGGGTTCTTCCAATCAACATCATCATTAAGATCCTTGAATTTTTTAAACTATATATATTTGTTAAAATTTATTGTGTCAAATCATCCATCAATTCAAAAGTTTAAGTGAATAATTGTGAAATTAATATTCCTCATAAGTATGTCACTTGTCCCACTACTTTAATATCATATTAAATCACTAAATAAATTTTAAAGCAAGAGTAGTTTATAATTTTATAAAAGCTAGAGGTCATCTCCTTCCAATGTGGATCTTCTGCCTGCCTTCCTTTTCATCGTTCTAGAATTTGATCTAAAATTTTTTTGTTGGATCGAATATTCTTTTTAATTATCTTATAAAAGAAAACTAACAAGTGTGTTTATTTTTTGGACATGAAGAGTGGTTAATAATTACTCCTAAAAAATTCCTCGTCTATTTTTTGTAGCAAATAATTATTGTTAATTATTTTTCAACCCCTCTTCAATTTCTTTATCAAATTTTACATCAAATTTATCATTTAACTACTATTAATTTTAATCTCCAAACGAATAGACTACTCATAATTATTATTAATCACTTTATTATTTTCTACTCCACTCTTTTCTACAAAAAAAAAAAACAAAAAACAAACACACCCTTTGGTTGAAAAAACTTTTGATTGGGGGGCATGGACCTAAAAATTTCAAAGCTTATTTATGAGGTCCCAATATTTAAAAAGAACAATAAATACAAGTCACTATCAAGATGTGTCATTTACCAGTTGACTGGTTTTAACAAAATTAAGATATTAATTCCTAGGGTAAACTGTTTTCAACACAACATGGTTATTAACTAATTTAATAAACATGATTATTTTGAGTAATAAACTAATTAGTGGGGGGGGGTTTTGTGAGATTTATGCAGCCAGCAATATCATTAGAAGCTCAATTAGCAATGTTTAGAGAATACAAAAAGAAGCTAGAAGGAATTGTGGGAGAAGAAAGAGCAAAGTTTATTGTAGCCAATAGCCTTTACATCATGGTGGCTGGAAGCAATGACATTGCCAACACATTTTATCTTGCAAGAATAAGGCAAATTCATTATACTATTGACTCATATACGGATTTCATGACCCAATACGCTTCTGCTTTCGCCAAGGTACAAACATCGATTAATTATAAGTTTGATCTTTAAACTTTTCAGTATATGGTTTAATTAGTTATACGTTTTTTTCGAAAACTTTGAAAAGTGTTTCTATAGACTTGACTTTTATTCTTGTTGTTAACTGGTTTTATAAGTACTTCTAAAACTTATTTAAACTATAAATTTATTTGTATTATATTTTGTCTAATAATTAAAGCTTTTCCTTATTTGTCATTTTTCTTAACTGTATAGACATATTTAAACACAAAAAGTGAGTTTAGAGCTATATTAGGACACATAAATTCAATTTTACTATAATGCAAATACAACGGCTGATTTTTTGAACGAAAATATTGAATATGTCAAAGACCTCTTAGCTACGAATTGGAAAGTTGGGAAACTTAATGAAACACATAACATTGAAAGTTAGGTTTCACTTGTTTTTTAATCTGTGCATGTTTTCAAACAATTAATTTACTATGGCTTTCACTATTCTTCAAAATATATTTCTAAAAACTTAAACCTACTTTTTGAAAACGTGGATAAAAATAGATAAAAAAAATATATATAATCTTAATCCAATCAACCCAATTATGTTTGGTTTTCCATATATAATCAAAAGATATTAGTTGAACAGAGTTGAGTTATGTTCACTTTCACGACATCTTAAATTTCTTGGTTCTTTTTCTTTTTCGTATAAAAGGAACTGTATGCAGCGGGTGCACGGAGAATCGGATTCTTCGGGGCTCCGCCGCTCGGGTGTGTGCCGTCGCAGAGAACGTTGGCGGGCGGAATCGATAGGGCGTGTGTGAATGATTACAACGCTGCTGCAGAGCTGTTCAACGGCAAATTGCATTCCGCTTTGGATGAGCTTCAAACTCAACTGCCTGGCAGCAGAATGGTTTACGTGGATATTTACCATCCTCTCCTTGATGTCATCCAAAACTATCCTAAATATGGTATTTCTCTTCTCTCCTTTCCTATTTCTCTATCAGCTGTTTGTTTTTTTAAAATCTAATGAGGATATGTCAATTACTCTAAAAAATTGTAACTACTCAAAACAACTCATCATTTTTACTATTAAAAATAATTCATCATTTCTAATAATTCATTTATAACTACTTGAAATAGTTTATCATTTCTAACTATTCAAAATGCATCTCAAACGAATTTTTATCTGCAACTCTCAATTTCTAACTACTCAAAATAACTTTTTAAACTAACTTCTCATTTAAAACCTCATCTAAACGCCATTTTCCGTACAAATTGAGAGGGGGACACAAACCATTAGATTACCACCAAACAATAAAATCAACACGTCACTAATCTTGTCAATAGTCGATTTGTGAGTTAGTTTGTTTGAAAGTTCATGAGCTATATTGACATAAGGCTTACAATTCAAAGACTAAGCTTGTAATTTAACCTATTTATGGCAACAAATTTGTCACCCGTGTATTATAATTTTATTTTGTATACATAAATTTGCTTGATTCAAATAACTCTTATTTTATTTTATATACACAAATTTGCTTGATTCAAATAACTCTAATAATTAGCCGGATTTATTTTGTTGAAACACTCTAATTAACTAGATATTCCAACCAATTAATTCGAATCAAATTTGAGATCATTCGTTCATTTGTCATCTAGTAGTTCAATGATATCAATATATAATTAATGAGCTTGAAGTTATGGGTTCAAATTTCTCACTTTCAATTATTGTAATAAAAAAAAAAGGAAAAAAGGAAAATATCATTCGTTCATAAGTATTTTAGTTACTTTGCTTTCTAAAAGCATTAAATAAAGATTGGTAATTTTCAATGCATGATTGAGTATTATAGAACTTTCACGATATTCTCTTTCTTTCGTAATAAATAAGTTCAGGTGTTGGTTATATTAAATGCAAATTAATTATAGAAGAAGACATAAAGTGCCTATTTATTTTAATTCACATCAATCCTTACTAACAAGCTTATAATTCTACCTAACTCCTACAAAAAAAAAAGTTAAGTTCAATTGATAAAACTTTTTCGATATATATTTTTATCCTCAAGTTTTTTAAACAAGTGTTGTCAACTTGTATTATGGACTCAAGAGATCTCAGGTTTGAATCTGATCTATCGTAAAATTATTATTGATAATTGTTACTTAGGGTTCGAAGTCGCTGATAGAGGATGTTGTGGAAGCGGGACGATCGAGGTGACATTTCTTTGCAACAAATTTGTCAAGACTTGTCCTGATACCACCAAGTATGTGTTTTGGGATAGTTTTCATCCCACAGAAGCTACATACAACTCCCTTGTTGCTCCAATTATCAAAAAATATATTTCTAGTTTTCTATAGGTTCAAATAAATTATAAATTTTTATTATGTTTGAAAGTGGCTTTTTGTGATTATTTATTTTAAAGGGTGTCAATTAAACAAGGAATTGTGTTAGTTTACATCTCTCAGTATATGTACAATCAATTGTTTACAATAATGGTGGTTTAATAATTAATTATTGGTGTTGCTTTTTCAAGCCTAGATTTTTAACCTTTTATATTTGTTATATAAATATGCATAACAATGTTTGTACTAAAAAAAGTTACATAATGTTTGGACAAAAATAAGGGGATTTTGCATGTATAACAAAAAATGAAAAAATATTTCCATCTATAGCACAAAATCCAAAATAATTTTATTTGTAGCAAAAAATCCAAATTGACTTCTATCACTTGTTGAGTTCTATTAATGATAGAATTCAATCAATGATAGATTCGTTCTATCACTGCTTAAGTTTTCTATCAGTGATAGAAATCTAAATTGAGTTCTATCACTAGGTGAGTGATAGAAATAAATATGTTATAGATGAATTATTTTAAAAATTATGCTGCAAATATAATACAAGAAGAGAATGTGCTGCCGATGGTAAATTCTAAAAAATAATATAATTTGTATTTGTATATTTTTAAACTAGTAACAGCCATAAATTTGAAGCATTTTGGCATAAAACTAAAAACCAAGAGCATTTTTGCCAGATTATTTTACTTTCCAGTAATGTAAACACATTTTGTAGTGAATCGCCTGCCAAAATACTTAATTAGTTATAAACCATTTAACAAAAACAATTACAAAATTAGCAAAAATAAATAATTAACATTTCTAATGATTTTATTTAAAATTTTAAAACTTTCTATATATACTTTTTAATATCATTTTATCTTTTCATTTCTTTTAATTACTTTTCCTTAATTAACAAGGTTCTTCCCAAGCTAGAATTTTCAAAACCGTTTTATAATCCCTTTTAGTCACCTTTGATTTCTTTCATTGTAAAGAACAAAGGAACCATTTTCTCTCCATTACTTTTCCTTAATGTACATATATTGACCGTGATATCATAAGTTTGAATCCTCTCATCTCTAATGGTTATAATCTAAAAAAAAACAAATTATAATTTGATATACATTTAATATTGTCAAACCATATTCACTTTTTCCTTACTTATTTGTCGTGGTTTGGTCGAGAGTGTTACCATCAACATCAGGAGTATGTCAGCTTCCGGAAAATAAGCTTTTGAAGTTTTTATTTAAACTCTCTTTAAAAAAATAATTATTTGATTTAATCTTAAATTAATACTTGGGATATACATTTACCATTTATTTCATTTTCAAATACTTCTCTTATTAATTAAATCATAATTTTACTTTATATTCTTTAATGTTTTTTTTAGAAAGTTGAATGTATTTTTTTTATATCTTATAAATAGTGATAAATTTTTATTAGATATTTACTAATATGTAGTAGGTTGATCATTTCTTGGTTCGGTGGTTACGATCACCGAAAACATGGTTATAAATTGTTTGATGGTTACTATCCCTTGGTTACAAAAATGGAAAAGGTGGGGCCACGAAAACCGTAGTGACCGAATCAAAATCAGCCACGCCACTACCGGCTTTTCACTGTCACCGTTAAATTTGAAACACCACCACTCAACATGGATATAAGTACCACTCCAAAATAATGTCACGTAACTTAATAAATTTAAACTTCTACAACAATAATAAAAATAATGCATATACCCCCCTTCACAAAATGCCCCTTTTCTTTTTCATTTAGAGTCAAGTTTTTTCTGTGTCTCAAACTTCTTTTGCTTCTCCAAGCTGCTGATGCTGCTACAATAATCCCTCCTCAACAATCGATCCCTGCGCTTTTCGTTTTCGGGGATTCGATCGTTGATACGGGCAACAACAACAGACTCATCACTCAAGCTAAGTGCAACTACCCACCCTACGGTAGGGATTTCCTTAGCGGACAAGCGACCGGGCGATTTTCCAACGGCAGAGTTCCATCCGATCTCTTAGGTTTATAAACTAGCTATTGTCATGTTATGTTTTTAACATTTATAAGATAGATGAATTATTAATTCGCGCCACTTTTATTTATAATTCTTTCGTTGGTTTTGTTAATTAGTTGATGCATTGGGTATTAAAAAGTTGTTGCCACCGTATGCTGACCCGAATCTTGAACATGAGAATTTTATTACCGGTGTCAACTTTGCTTCTGGTGGTGCTGGATTTGATCCTCTCACCTCCCAAGCAGCGGTAAGTGTTTAATTTTCCTCATGTGAAATCATCATCATTATTATTATTTTAGCTCAACAACGAACGATTAAGGGTGGAGATTTGAACTCATTACAGACATGAACATATACATCTGTCACTGACTATTACTTTTTTGTTGTCCTCTAATATTCGAGCATTGGAGGTATACTCTCCTCAAGATTTTAGATTTAAAGTGGTTGTTGGATTAATTTTTCAAATAACTTCTAATTTTTCTTAAGATTTACAGAAGTAAAAGCTCTAAATTCCCATATTGTCCCCCTCCCCCAAAAAAAAACAACTAGTATTGGTGGGTTCATCCTATCAACATTATATTATCATTAAGATCTTTATCCTTGAATTTTCGAAACTATATTTGTTTGTTAAAATTTATTGTCTCAAATCACTAATCAATTCAAAAGTTTAATGAATAATTGTAAAATTGATATTATTGTAGTTTAATCATACATGTCTCTTTCCCCACTACTTTAATATCATATTAAATCACTAAATAAATTTTAAAGTAATTTATAAAAGCTTTTTAATATTCTTTTTAATACATGTCTCTGCCTGCCTTTTTTTTTAGTTGGATCCAATATTCTTTTTAATTGTCTTTCTAAAAGCAAACTAAAAGTTTGGGAATGTTTGTTTTAAGAGGAGGTGAGATGAGGTGATGTGTTAAAGTCCAACATCTTGTTTGGTCCAAGATCTTTCACCTCATCTCATCTCATCTTCTCTCTCCTTTTTTTTAAATATAAATTTTTTTCATCTTTTTATTTATATATATTTACTTATTTTATTATTTTATGTTTGATATATTTTTTTCTAATAATATTATTATTTTAATATATCAATATATAATTATAATAATTATACTATTATTATATCAAATGTTTATTTAAATATATTTGAAATTTAAAAATTAAAAGAAATAGATATATATTATCTCTTAATATATGACATTAAATTTTCATATTTTTATTCATTTTTTAATCGTCTTTAATAACAAAAAAAAATTATAGAATTTCAATGGTTTAGAGATAGACTATAAATATTATATTTAAAAATTAATAATTAAAAGTTATGTGTTTATTTTTAATATTAACAATAAATATATCAATTTATTATTAAAATAAAAATTACATTTAAATAATTTATACACATTGAATTTTTATTCGTAATTTACAATAGATTTAAAAGTATGAACTTATTTTGTTTGTTAAAAAAATGAAATTCAAATTTTATATTCTTGTATTCAGCGTTGCCCTTTGAAATAATAGTAAGAGTGGATATATTTTTTTTAAAGGATAAATTAATTTAAATAATTTTGAGAGTCTTGATTGTATATATAAAAAAACAACTATAAATTTTAAAACTTGTATGAGTCATAGGGATTGAAATCTATTCTACCTAATAAAAAAATAATAAATTTCAAAATTTGAGAGATATTTTATTACTTCCACGTAATAATTATTATCAAAATGTGACCGAGTTCTCTTTTAACTACAAAAAAACAATAAATAAAAAATTTTAGGGGTGTCTATGGTTCTCTAGAAGTATCAATGACTAATAAGATAAATATATTTAATTTATTATTACCTATTAATTAGTGTATTTTATTAACAAGATATAAGAAAATAATTTTTTTTAAATAAAATAAAAATTGCAATCAAGATTTTATAATGATTATTTTAACCAAATGGTTTTATTTTTATTTTTTAATAAATAGAATCTTTGTATTTTTTAATTTTTTTTTATTATTTAAGTCTAACAAAACTTTAAAAAAAAGTTATTAACGATGTACAAATTATTTTAGATTAGCTATTTTGGTGGTGTGAAATTTTTTTCTCATAATTTTTTTTTAATTAAATAATATTTAAGTATGAAAGATTAGAAACTTTAAACCTCATGGCTATTATATCGTACATAATATCATTGAAACTATGTTTTTTTTAATAAAAACACTAATATGATTAAGGGGGCTTAATATTAAATTTATATTACTTACATTTTATTTATGATAGTAGTTATATTTAAATATTTATTATATTAATAGCTAAATATTTGAGAATAATTATTTTTTGAAAAAAAGAAAAAGAACAATTTTACTGTTAAAAAAAAATATAAGAACAGATTTAAAAAAAAACATAGCTTAACATCTCATCTTCTCTCTCTCCACCTTAAATAAGATTTTTCTGTCATCTCATCTCACCCCAAACAAGATTTTCTGCGGTCAACATCTCATCTCATCTCACCTGCAGCCAAACATCCCCTTTAGTTGAAAAAACTTTTGATTAGAGGCATAGAAATAAAAATTTCAAAGCTTATTTATGAGGTCCCAATATTTAAAAAGAACAATAAATACAAGTCACTATCAAGATGTGTCATTTACCAGTTGACTGGGTTTAACAAAATTAAGATATTAATTTCTAGGGCAAAGTGTTTTCAACACAACATGGTTATTAACTAATTTAATAAACATGATTATTTTGAGTAATAAACTAATTAGTGGGGGGGTTTTGAGAGATTTATGCAGCCAGCAATATCATTAGAAGCTCAATTAGCAATGTTTAAACAATACAAAAAGAAGCTAGAAGGAATTGTGGGAGAAGAAAGAGCAAAGTTTATTGTAGCCAATAGCCTTTATATCATGGTGGCTGGAAGCAATGACATTACCAACACTTTTTTTTTTGTAAAAGTAAGGCAAATTCGTTACACTATTGACTCATATACAGATTTCATGACCGAATGTGCTTCCAATTTTGCCAAGGTACAAACATCTATTATATTTTGATATCTAGACTTTTATGTTTGTACTTAGTTATATGTTTTTTTCAACTTTAGAAAGTGTTTCTATAGACTTAAATTTTATTCTTGTCGATATCTGGCCTACATAATTACTTCTAAAACTTATTTAAACTGTCAATTTATTTCTAATATACTTTCTCCAATATTTAAACACAAAAGTAAGTTTAGAGCTATATTAGACACATAAATTCAATTTTACTATAATGCACATACAACTCTTGATTTTTTAAACTTAATTTTTTAAACGAAAATATTGAATATGTCAAAGAGTCAAAAATCTCTTAGCTACAAATTTGAACGTTGGGAGGTTTCAAAAAAACAAAAAAAAACAAAAATGGGAAACTTAATTAAACACACAAAATTGAAAGTTAAGTTTCATTGGTTAATCATTTTTTTTTAATTGTGCATGTATTCAAACAATTAGTTTACTGTGGCTTTCACTTCTCTTAAAATTATATTTTTTAAAACTTAAACCTACTTTTTAAAAACGTGGACAAAAAATAGATAACAAAAAAATATATATAACTCCCAACTAAAATAACTAATTTTAGTTGCAACTTACTAGCATACATGATAAATTAGTCAGACATGCTTTTGTTTAAAAACAATTCTCAAATAACTGTAAAGTTTCACTATTGATCCGGATAAATTTAAACACTAATAAAAAAAACAAACAACAATTTAAAATAGGTTCGTGCAGAATAGAAAATTCAAAGAAAATAAAAGGGACATACGTCTCCTCCCATGATCATTTGTTACCTCTAGCTCAGCCACCACGATTTCCTCCTTTAAATATATGTACTAGTTATATATTTAAAGCTTAATTTTAAAAAATTATATTTGATAATTATTTGGGTTAACAAAAAACCTATAAATACTATTTCTACTCATAAATTTAACTATTCTTTTACTTATATAGATTTCAAAAACTAAGAAAAAAATGAAGATTTTAAATTTTGTTTTTGGTGATTTGAAATTTGGCCAAAGAGTTAGGCCCTTTTAAATTGGAAATCAAAATATAATCTTAATCCAATCAGTTCATGAAGATCTTAATTGAACATGAGTTGAGTTATGTTCACTTTGACGACATCTTAAATTCCTTGGTTCTTTTTCCTTTTCGTATAAAAGGAACTGTATGCAGCGGGTGCACGGAGAATCGGATTCTTCGGGGCTCCGCCGCTCGGGTGCGTGCCGTCGCAGAGAACGTTGGCGGGCGGAATCGTTAGGGCGTGTGTGAATGATTACAACGCTGCTGCAGAGCTGTTCAACGGCAAATTGCTTTCCGCTTTGGATGAGCTTCAAACTCAACTGCCTGGCAGCAGAATGGTCTACGGGGATATTTATCATCCTTTCCTTGATATCATCCAAAACTATGCTAAATATGGTATTTCTTTTCTCTCCTTTCCTATTTCTCTATCAGCTGTTTGTTTTTTTGAGGATATATTAATTACTCTCCAAAAAAATTACATCCAAACGAATATTTTGTAATCACTCATCATTTTTACTACTAAAAATAATTCATTATTTGTAACCATTCAGAGTAGCTAATCATTTCTAATTATTCGAAATAGTTTATCATTTTTCACTATTCAAAATAACTTATTTTTAACGATTAATTTCTGACTACTCAAAATAACTTTTGAAACTAACTTCTCGTTCAAAACTTCATCTAAATATTATTTTGAGTACAAATTGAGAGAGGTATATCACAAACTATTAAATTACCATCAAACAATAAAATCAACATGCGACCAAGTTCATGAGCTATATTGACATTAGGCTTACACTTCAAAGACTAACCTTGTAATTTAACCTATTTATGGCAACAAATCTGTCACCCGTGTATGATAATTTTATTTTGTATACATAAATTTGCTTGATTCAAGTAACTCTTTTTTTTTTTTTATTGTTTAAAAAAAAAGGTAACTCTTATTTTATTTCATATACACAAATTTGCTTCATTCAATAACTCTAATAATTAGCCGGGTTTTTTTTCGTTGTTGTTGAAGCACTCTAATTAACTAGTTATTCCAACCAATTAATTCAAATCAGATTTGAGATCATTCGTTCTATTTGCCAACCAGTAATTCAATTCTATCAATGTATATTTTAATGGTCTTAAAGTTAATTTGAGTAGAATTTTTCACATAATAAAAAAAAAGGAAATAAAAGGAAAAACATCATTTGCTCATTTTTAAGTATTTTAGGCCTCATTTGAAAACTATTTGGTTTTTTTTGTTTTTGTTTATGAAATTTAAGCTTATTTCTACTCAAATTTTCTATCATATGCTCCCATCTTTCCTATATTGTATCCATCTTTCTTTAACAAAGTAGGTGAATACTAACCAAATTTCAAAAACAAGCTTTTAGAAACTACTTTTTTTTTGTTTACAAATTTTGGTTTTGTTTATTAAAATATAGATAAGATGTAGATATCTGAATAAGAAAAAATGTATAGTAACGTAGTTGTTGGAAACTTAAATTCCATAAACAAAAAACAAAAAACAAAATGGATATGAAACGAGCCATTAATTCCTTCTAAAAGCATTAAATAAAGATTAGTCATTTTCTATGCATGATTGAGTTATTGAACTTTCACGATATTCTCTTTCTTTCGTAATAAATAAGTGCAGGTGTTGGTTATATTAAATGCAAATTTATTTTAATTCACATCAATCCTTACTAACAAGCTTATAGTTCCACCTAACTTCTACAAAAAGTTAAGTTCAATTGATAAAACTTTTTTAATCTATTTTTATCCTCAAGTTTTTTAAACAAGTGTTGTCAAACACAGTTGAATTGTACTACGGACTCAAGAGGTCTCAGGTTTGAATCCGATCTATCGTAAAATTGTCGTTGGTGATTGTTATTTTAGGGTTCGAAGTCGCCGATAGAGGATGTTGTGGAACCGGGATGATCGAGGTGACAATTCTTTGCAACAAACTTGTCCCGACTTGTTCTGATCCCACAAAGTATGTGTTTTGGGATAGTTTTCATCCCACAGAAGCTGCATACAACTCCCTTGTTGCTCCAATTATCAAAAATTATATTTCTAGTTTTCTATAGGTTCAAATAAATTAAAAGTTTTATCATGTTTGAGAGTGGCTTTTTGTGATTATTTATTTAAAAGGGTGTAAATTAACTAGTTTACATCTCTCAATATATGTGTAATCAATTGTTTACAATAATGGTGGGTTAATAATTAATTATTGGTGTTGCTTTTTCAAGCCTAGATTTGAACCTTTTATATTTGTTATATAAATACAAAAAATTACAATGTTTGTACTAAAAAAGTTACAAAATGTTTGGAAAAAAATAATATATATTTGTATTTGTATATTTTTAAACTCGTGACCACAACTAAAAACCAAGAGCATTTTTGCCAGATTATTTTACTTTCCAATACTGTAAACACAATATGTAGTGAAATCGCCTGCCAAAATATAAACTATTTAACAAAAATAAATGATTAACATTTCTAATTATTAAATTTTCTATATATTTTTTTAATACCATTTTATCCTTCCATTACATTTACTACTCTTTTTCATTTCGCTTATTTACTTTTCCTTAATTAACAAGGTTCTGACGACGAAGATCTCTTTTCTTTTTTTTTCTTTTTTTAAATTCTTTTTCTAACAGCTTCTTCCTTCAATTTCCCTGGTTGCAAACGATTTCATACAATAGATTTATTATATTTTAAGCCATTATCTGAGATTCTGGCATGCACTTGACGATATGGTTGCTAAACATGGTACTAATAGTGTCATGACGAACAAAAAATCAAAAGCCTAATTAAAGTCCTTTGTATTCTAAAAAAAACTTAATTGCTAATAAATAATGTATTTTTAACTAGTAGATATCGTTTTAATCATAAATATAAATAAACATCGTATTCTATATAAAATACCTCAAATATGCACATCCATATATTTAGTATTAATAATTTTATAAAAGCCGTATTAATATTTTTAGGAAGGCCATAAAATGATATTATATAACTTTTTTTTCAAAACTTCAAAGGTTGGACTCCACCCCTACGTTAATAGATAAGTAAACTTTTAAATCGAATTGAATTAGAATGAACTTTTCAAAATTTTGGGTAGGTCAATCTGCCAACTCGTCTAACCCTATGTATTAGCACTACTACAAAATTGGGATATAATTATTACACAAGAGTAGGGGTGATTTCGGTTCGGTTTTTGTCGGTTTTGTACCAAACCGACAACCGAACCAATATCTTCGGTTTTCAAAAAATGGATCCGATCCAATGTCCAATAAAGTATAGAACCATTGGTTCGGTTTTTCAATGTCCAAAAATGGATCCGATCCGATCCAATGTCCAATTTTTTTTAATATATCAAAAATAATATTTCTCATATAAAAACAACATTCTCGTAAACAACTATTTTTTTAAAGGTTAGAAGTATTTTTAACTTATTTAAAATTATTTAAGGATATTTTTTACTTGAAATAGGGGTAAATTAAATAAATATTAATGGAAAGAAGATTACTCTATATGAATTATTGACTATATATATATATCGGTTTGGATCGGTTTTTTAAAATGAAAATCGGAATCGATCCAATATTTTCGATTTTTTCAAATTACAAACCGATATGTCCAATTTTGAGGTAAAAAACCAATCCGATCCATTGGTTCGGTTCGGTTTTTCGGTTTTTCGGTTTTTTGTTGCACCCCTACACAAAAGTATCACAAACACTTTAGATGATACTTTTTTACAATCATTGTATCGCACATCATCTATTCTCTTTAGTTGACACTTTTCAATAAGTGTCATTAAAATGTCATAGATGATACTTCTTTGCAATCATTATATCACACATCATCTATTCTTTTTAGATGACACTTTTCTCTAAGTGTCATTAAAATGTTTTAAATGATACTTTTCTGCATTCATTACTTTTTATTTAATGACACTAGTTTTTTGTCACCAATGAGCAATATATGACATATAAATTAAGTCATGAAGGTATTATCAACGACACCTAAATATTATCAATAAACATTATTTATTGACACTTATTTTTAATCACCAAATAATCAAACATGGTTCTTTATTTTAATCATATATCTTTAATTTATGATAAATATTTATTATTAACAAACTACATTTGATGATAATAATATATTGTAAATTTATATTATTTCATGACGCTTGTTGTGTCTATTTGCAACTTTTTTTTTTGCTCTTACTTATTATCATACATATAAAATTCTTCACCAAAAATAAATTCACAAGTAAAAGCCTTGTCAACAAATAAAATTTCATAGATAACTGAAAATATTTGTAGGCATTTACACTTGAACAAAATAACAAAATGATAATAATATTATACTTGTGATAAATGTTCACAAAAAATTTTACAACAAAAAGAACAAGTAAATGATGAGTGTATTTCTTCATTGTTTCATCCTTTGAGTGAGTTCGTGCAAAACCTAAGAAAAATTGAGTTTCAAACAACATTCACATATTACATATTACTTAACAATAACATATGAGCTTTCTTACCAATAAGAAAAGAGCTTCAACCATCTGCATAACAAATAAACCAAATAAAAAAAAATTTAAACATAAGAAACATGTAAATGTTGCATAGAAAGTAAGTTATTGAAAATGAAGACTAAACTTCTCATTTTCCTGCTTCACCCATAGCAAAAAATCATCAATTTGACTACAAAATAGTTAGATTTTCATACCTTTCAAAGCGAAGTTGACAAACAAACAACACCATAAATGTAAAGTATGCAACCTATTGGAAGAACATAAGTTTGCACTTTGAACAAAATCAGAATAAAATCCCTGACATAAGCAATATCAATTCAAAAATTTGAAGGCTAGTTTAAAATTTACCTCCGTTGCAACTTAAGCTTTGCTACCTACTTCAGATTGAAAATTCTATCCATTCTGATGCTTGAAAATAACTCAATAAGAGAGAAGCATTCAACTTACAAAAGTTCATCGTCTTCCTTCAAGATACGATGAACCATTTAGTATAAAAGATTCGAGATAATAAAAAGGAAATTATTTGAAACGGACTAAAGAGCAACAAATTTAATGGATATCGATACATTTGAAGGTTTGTTATGACTTCTTTTTTATGTAAACTCCACCTGATATATTGAACTTTGTCAAAGCCTCATGAATTAAATGATACAAAAGGAAGCAAAAGATTCAAAATACCATGAACAAGAGTATCAAGATTATTTGCAAGAGTCACATACCTTTCCATTCACAATCTCACAAATTCCCAAGTTTCGATCATTATGGTTTTTATCAATTGACAACCTGAAATACAACAAATAATTAATTGAAATTTTTTTTATTAGGACCTTCTGCTTTCAATCAATTCAAATTTAATTTATTCCCTAGCCGTCTTAATTGGTAGAACCAATATTTACCTTATTTCCTATTCAAAAATGAAAAAAAAATAATTTTATTGAATGCAATATTAGTAGACGAAAATTCTATCAAATAAGTATAAGAGTGATAATTATTTATTTCTTCAACCATATAAAAAACTTTCAACTCTTTGCAAAAGAACCTCAATAAGGTGTTTATCTCATCATTCACAACTAAATTGTTACAAGGCTTAAGGAATATGCAAAACTCCTACATCCCATACCTTCAACAACTCAAGACAGAGCAAATATTGAACTAAATGGAAAATTCAAAATGGAAAAATTTCAGATCAACAATATTGTACCCAAATAGCATCCATGTTGGCATTAGATTGTGTCTCATCTAAGGAAATCTAGATACCATATCTTGCTCCCTATCAATAGAAATTAGTTAAATATTTAATTCACAAGATTTGCAGAAATAAACCCAATATTTAAAACAAACAAACAAATGAAAATCTCATTAGATCCAATCTCACCTTATCTTGACGATGTAGAACCAAAATATTGAATAGAAAGTTGCAACTTCTCTACCTTTCCAAACATGTAAGTGCAATTGATACCTAGTAACTTCTTATAATACAAACCAGTAACCATCTGTCAATCTCAAATATACTACTCTATCTTCCTAAATACTCTCTCAAATAGATGAAACATAACTTAGTATAAGAGACATAGAAATATAATCAAACCAATTGATACTTTTGGCATTCTAAAGAATCAACCATAAATTTCAATTAAATATTATTGTTCATCATAGAACTTTAAAAAAAAAGTATTAGGTAAATTCATAGATTTCCTTAAATAGTGAATTCAATTCATATCTACTAGCTACTTTGTTAGATAAATTCATAGATTTCCTTCTATTTTTAAAATCCTACACTCAAAGCTCATAAATTTAAATTTCCTAAGCTATTTAAAACCTTAGTTTAAATATTCTCAAAACAATGTGGACATACTAGCCAGCTATCATATCTCTTATCTTTTTATAGGTCATAGGTTGTCAAACTTATGGCCTATAAAAAAGATGAAAATTTATTTAATGTTATATGCCTACAATCAACTTTGATTTCAACTCCTAGCAATTTAAGAGGTTGAAAAGAAACTACTGTTTGTGAGAAAAATCTTTTCAACACTTTGTTGTATGAGTTTCATTTCAATAATCTTTTTAGACAAACAAAAATCTTTATATTTTAGTTCTAAATCCACAATACAATTCAAGAAGAGTTTTATCTCCACAATCTAGTGCAATTATATATTAAAAAATTAAGTTACTCTTCATAATGCTAAAGTCTTTTTTTTTTTAAAATATAATAATTAAAATTCATAATATATTAACCAAGAATCCCATGATTTGATAACTTTTCCAAATCAAAAACAAAAATAATCGTTCTTCGCTATAAAATGAAACCCATCATTACAAGACTTACGAGGGTACCCATCAGAAAAAGGAACAAGAAGGAACAAAAATCTTACCAAGTAATTAGGAACTAATTTTGACGATGGAGTTTCATTTTTATTTTTATTTTTATTTTTATTTTTATTTTTGAGAAACTAGGCAGTGGAGTTTATCGAATGAAAAAATAGGGAAAAAGATCCCACCTTTTTAGTTTAAATGAAACATCTCGCCCACAATGCCCGCCTAAATCTTTTTCACATCCTACTTTTTTGTTTTCTATTTTTTAATAACTTTTTAGATGTAAAGTTATTATAAAATGCTATTATAAATTTAATTTAATCTACTTAAAGACTTGAAAATCTTTTTTAGTTCATATACCATCCAATTCATGATTTCTTGGTCTTAATATTATACTCATGCTATCATTTTTAGGATAAAAAAATAATATCTAAAATTAAATCTATTAACTTTATTATTTTTTTTATATCCTTAAATCTATTAACTTCATAACTTATGTTTAATTTAAATTTTAATTATTGAATATTGAGTATATGGACTAAAATATCATTAAATCACTTTTACCAAAAGGGTCATAGTTTGATAATTTCATTATTTTGTGGAAATCCAATTTAATATCATAGTTATTATTTAGATCTTTGTAATCAGTATTTGACTCTCATTTATTTGAGAGTAGTTGTACCTGTTGTAGGATTTGTGTTCTTCCTCCTTCAACTTGACCAAAAAAAATTATTTTTTTTGTGATTCTTTTTTAATGATTGAGAAATACAATCAATTATTAAAATGCTTTTATAGCAAATCAATTTTTTAGTAGTGACAAATGGAGCAAAACAATAGTGTTAGACAATAATAATCCAAAGGCGGTCATGAATGGAGCACCATTATATATATATATATATATATTGGAATAGAAATTCTCTAATATTTAAATAAATCTTTTTTTTATCTGATAAATTAAAATCTTAAAAAGGTACATGAATTTAAAATTAAAAATAATTATTATATGATTATCATAAAGTGTCATAAAATGTGCAATTTAATTGATGATATTATAATTATAATAAAGTGTCATAAAATACGTATTTTAATTTTTTGAAACTATGATTCTATTAAAGTGTCATGAAACGCGCATTTTTATTTATGACACTTTTATTGCTTCTCTCTTTAATTTTATTTGGTGTGAGTGTCATCTATTCCACTTTTTGTAGTAGTGATATTGAATCTTATGGAATCTTATTATAGACGGAAGGTTATGATAAACGATGAGTTATTATATAAACAGTGTTTGAGGGGCTGATTATGTAACAAAAGGTAATATATGTAAGGTGTAGATATATGGGCACGTATGTTTAGATAAACGGACACGCAGGTTTAGGTAACCACAGTTTATAATAAACGGTGGGGCAAACATCAGTTGAGTTATTATAACCAACTCGACCGTTTACATAAACGAGGGTCCAAACACACCCTTAATTATTAACACTCATACTAATCATAAATATGGTCATTTTTGTGGATTAGTTACAAGACTATATTAATGTTCACTACGACATAAATACCTTGAATTTGTATACTTAATAATAATATTAATAAGTTAGTAGAGAATAATAATGATTTTATTATTATAATACTCAAACTATATTTTATGTGATTCCTTGTATAACAAATACGTAGATCTATTTATATATTAAATATTGTATTTTTTACATTTTTAAATATGATATCAATATGTAAGTATAATAAGGTGTATGTTGGAAGGTATTAATTGTAATAGCACCAAATATATACTTTGTGGGAGTTCTAACTCTTATAATAAAAAAATGGTTACTAATAATATTATATTATAAAATACAACATAAGATTATTTATGTAAATAATTTCATCTCCAAGTTAGGATTCATTTTAAATAAATTAGGGTCTTAATTCTAGTTTTGCTAACTGCTTATGGATCAATAAATTAGGGTTTAGATTATAACTGCTCGTGGATCAATAAATTAGTGTTTAGATTTTAGAATAAAATCATACTGCATAAACAAAGTTTATAAAAACTACGATCTAAAAGATTGTTTGAATAAAATCATACTGCGTTTCTTGTTTCGAAGTTATTATTTTTTATTTTTTTAGAATAAAAAATAATAATATATTTGATAACCATTTTTATTTGTTGTTTCTTAGAATAAATTTGTTTGATGACCATTCTTGTTATCGTTTTTTATTTTATTTTATTTTTCTTATTTTACAAATTTTACAAATTTTTTTTTAAATTAAACATAATTAAAAAAAAGTTAAGATAATGTAGTATAAAAATATATAATATGCCTTAAAAATTCATTAAAATAGTTTAATAAATATAAATGGTTTAATAAAAATAAATATTTTTTTAAAAAAATTATGTGTTATTTTTTACTTAATCATTTATATAATTTGATATTTACTCAAATATATAACGATTATGCTACTTTGAAAACGGTGTTATTGTAAAAATGAAAGTAACATTAAAGGTATATAAATGAACAAAAAAGAAAAAGAGTCATTTTTTAATTAATATTGTATCATATACATTAAGTGGATAAAAATAATTATAAAAAAATATACATTATTCGATATGTATAAATTTTTGTTCAAAACTAATGAAATATTTTGTATGTAATATTATCTTGACATTCGTTTAAAATAATATTGACTCAAAACTAATTTAATTATATATTTTTTAATCGTTACTATATATATATATATAAATATATATATATATAAATAAAAATAAGATTTAAGGTAAATTTGAATGAAATGTTTTTTGAAATTTTAAAAATTAACACAATATATAAAATTGGAAAATTTAAAATTAAAATTTGTATATAAACAAACCAAATAAAAGAAATATTTATCAAAAAAAAAAAAAAAAAGAAAAAAAAAGAGTCAAGTAGGATCTGAACCATAATCCATGAAAAAAATTGTTGATAACATCACTAAGACAAAGTCTTTTTATTTTGAATTTATGACTGTTATATATATATATATATATATTCTAAGTACTTTAGGTTAAAAAAAATGGAAAATGTTTGTGTTTTATTTAAGAAACAAGAAACGAGAATAATTATGAAACAAACTTATTTCTAAAAAATAAAAAAAAGAACAAGAATTAAGAAATAAGAACGTTATCAAAGAGTCTCAACTATTTAGTTAAAAAAGGTTAGTGCCTCATTAGTTTTATTATTTGGTAATCTAATTCAATACCATGATTACCGGTGTAATCTTACAAATTTATATTTGGCTTTCAACACCACGACCATTATAAATGCATCTAGATTATTTTTTTAACTAGAATCTAACCGTTTGACCGTAATGGGTTAGTGCTTTGTTGGTTTTATTATAAATATGGTCAAAATGCAAGAGAATCAATAAATATAATTATTTAAATATATTAGTAATTATTTTGTAAGAACAAGCAGATGTAATGAATTAAAAGGGGCGTGTGAAAAGGCAATGGGTGAGACGAGTGGGCGGAATTAGCATTTAAAAACCCTTTTTTTGTGGTCAGAATTCATTTCCTGTTTTTCCCTTTCTCTGTCATCGGGAAAGCACCGCCATGTCCGCCGGCAGAAAGATCACGTTGAAGAGCTCCGACGGCGAGATCTTCGAGGTCGACGAGGCCGTGGCCTTGGAGTCGCAGACCATCAAGCACATGATCGAAGACGACTGCGCCGACAGCGGAATCCCCCTCCCCAACGTCAACAGCAAGATCCTCTCCAAGGTCATCGAGTACTGCAAGAAGCACGTCGACTCTCCCAGCCCCGACGACCGTGCCGCCTCCGTCGACGACGATCTCAAGTCCTGGGACGCCGAATTCGTCAAAGTCGACCAGGCCACCTTGTTCGATCTCATTCTGGTTTCTTCCTTTTCTTCCCTCTTTTTGAGCTTTCTCTAGATCTTCTGTCTCTGTATTTATGTTCTCGATTGCGTTTTTTTCTGATTTTTTGATTTGTGATTTAGGGTTTCGGTACTTGTTAGTTTTGGCATTAGGTTTGATGCTTGAATTTGTGAATAGGATTTGCTTAATTACTGAAACGCGATGGCCGAACCTGCAGGAATGTGTGATATGTATTTAAATTTTGCTTGAACTTGATCTTTTTGCTTGATTCGGGTTGTAATGAGTTTATTTCTACTTTTGGTCGCAAGTTTTGTTCACACATATTGAAGTCATGTATTTAAATTTTGAAGTTTTCTTTTAATGCTATTTATCCTTTGTTATTCATTCAGGTGTTGGTTCTGTTTGGTTATGGTTTATCTGAAATTTATTCGTTGCTCTTATTGTTAGCTGTGTTTAAATCTGTCTGGATTATGAGATTTTTTTTAAAATACTTTCGAAGATGTTAATGATTTTCATTGAAAAGTAAAATATTTTGATGGTTTTTTAAGTTAATTGTGAGAAGAAATGTATGAAGCCCTCCCAACCCAAGTAAGGCATCAACATAATTTTGTTGTTCTTTTTCTAATTTTCTTGGCTCATTTTCTTAACTTGGCGTGAGAATCTAATCCATGACATTTGCAGGCTGCAAACTATCTCAATATCAAGAGTTTGCTAGATTTGACTTGTCAAACTGTGGCTGACATGATCAAGGGGAAGACTCCTGAGGAGATCCGCAAGACGTTTAACATCAAGAACGACTTTACGCCCAAGGAAGAGGAGGAGGTTCGTAGGGAGAATCAATGGGCATTTGAGTAAACAATAATGGAAAGGAACACATATTTTACTTTCATCTTAACGTTTGATACTTGGTCCATCTGTTATGCTAAACTATGTGATGTTCATCTGGTGTTTAATTTAATCAACAATCGTCGTTTTTCATCCAACTTTACTTGATTTCAGCATTTCTTTTCCTTTGCTTTTTCCTTTTTTTTTTTTCATAATATAAAATTGCTTGTGGAATGCCCCCAGCTTGCAGTTCTAGTGCCTCGTTTTGAAAAAAAATGCCCCCCAGGTTCGTAACTTGGGCTCTGGGTGTGCTTCCTCAACGTTCGAGGTTCATGACTCACCTGTGACATTAATTTGTAGGCACCTTTCGTGATGTCTTCTGATGCTTGCCCTAGAAATGAGCGTGGCTATTTGGTTTCAAAAAAATTATAAAATTAGTTAATTTTGCTAACATTAGACTAAAAAATCTTTGCATCTAAAGTTATTTTTTCCCTCTTGTTGGAAGGCGATTGTTCGCTATGGTCCATATGATAATTGCGTTTATTGACTAGAGAGGTTTCATTGTTGTCGATTTCTTGGATATTTTATTACTTTTCTGTTTGAATGGTTGGAATCACAGGTTTCAAACCTGTATTGCTCTTCGGTCTTGCGTGGATATTAATCGAAGGATCTGATTTGGTTGGTTTTGATAAAATTGAACTGCACGATCCTTGAAAAAAAGATTAGGTTGAAAGGATTTGAAAAGAATTTATACAAACGAGAGAGAAGCAATGGTCACATGGTACTAGAAGCTTTTTTTTTTCCTTTCATTTTTATGATAATTGGGAGCGAAAATGGATTCCGGCAAATAGGCATAGAATCGTGTGTCGTTTAAATGGAACATCAACATTTTTTTTACACAAATGCAATGTTTGTTGAATATGGCATTCGAACTGAAAATCATTATGTACCAAGAAGACTTCTCAAAGAAAAATACGCAACAAAGAGATGTTTAAAATTTAGACCATCATTGAGCAATCAAGAGAGCTTTAGAAAATAAAGTTGTAAGTTCTACGTGATAATTACTTACCTAATAATTAATTTTCTATCAAAAATTGTTGTAGAATCATATAGATTGTTCAATGAGAATAATTGAGATATACGTAAAATAATTCGAATACTCACAAATATTAAAAGTACGCATATTAATAAATCAAATGTGATGAATCTTGAAGAGACTATTTTTTGCTTTTTGTGAAGAATGACTTCTGTTTATGCAGAAACAAATTACCAACATTTCAAAGAACTGCAAGTAAATGAAGCGTAGCATACAGAAAGGGAGAAACATCAATTAAATTAGAGTCAATCTTTGTCGCCATCTGAAACTTTTACTGACTAATGAAGTATGATATGATTTAACGAATGTTGGCGGATAAACAAAGGGCTGATCTGAATCGATTTCCCCATTACGACGAGCCATTTCTCGTGGTGCCAACGAGCACAAACAAACAAAGTCATGGCTAATTTATTGCACTCATGGTGTTACAGAGTGGCATTTTTCTGCTAGGCTAATCTGTGTTTCAAACTTCTTTGGTTGTGCTAAGGAAAGAATTGTCCCCCATACTGTGCCACAACTCCCCTATCTTTTCCACTCTTAAAAATGAGACAAAGATAAAAAAATGGAAGAAAAACTCCTACCCCAAGGGTGAGGTCCAAAACCAGTTTGTCAAGAGAGAACATTATTCTCTAAAAGCTCTCGGCTTCAACAAGACGCGATTTCTTCATTTAATATCCGTGGGATCATTGATCTCCTGGATGAAAACCAGAGCACATTCCATTTCAAAATTGAAAATTGATGAATGAATGTAGATGAAAAATCAACTTCATATGGTGATTCAGAGTTTTGATGCATTACCTGATTTTCAAGTTCTGCACCATCTGGGATCTCCAACTTCATCCCAGGTTTTGCAACTATGTTGACTTTCCCCTTCAAAACCAAACCATCATGAAGCTAAGTAATGCTAACAGCAAATAAATTAATGATGGGTGGTTCAGTTTAAATCTTTAGATAATACATAACACATGGACATTACACTTTAATTCGTATGTACACGTTCATTTTATACAGTAGCATAAAAAAGTTTTACCTTATACTGTATCATAAAAAAAATTATTTCATACAGTTGGCTCACACACTCAGAGACATTATATTTAAGGCACAAGTTCATGTTCATTTTATACAGTATTACAAGAAAAGTATGTTCATTTTATACAGTTGGCTCTCAAGATTGGGACCTCAAAGGTGCATGCATACACCACCGTGATACTTGATATATATAATCTATTGTGATGCCAGTCCGGAAAACAGTTACTAAAAATCATAGTTCATTACTTATGAGTCTGTTTCCACAAGAAGCATGACAAATAAAGGCAAGGTGGATGTCGGTATAGTCATATAGATGGAATGTGTTACCTTAAGAGCCACACCCTCTCCAAACCATACGTCACCTCTTACTGCCAAGCTATCTAGCTCAACAATGCTAGGGATGGACTTGAATCGACTTTGGAAATCATTAATCTGGGAAAGAAAAGAAGGAATAAGCACAAGAACTATAATAAAATCAAGAAAATATTCAGTGCAACTAACAAACTATACCTTATCAAATTCAGAACTTAAATCAATTGATGGATTTACAGGGTTAGCTCTGGCTGCATTTCGAACTACTCGGCCTTCATTAGATGTATATAGATCTGACTGCAAAGGATAAAAAAGAACGTTTAAAAATGAAACTTTCACCAGATATGAGATTTTTGTCTCATTCAATATCCAGTGAAAAGTAACTGAAACTTCACAGAGAAACACTTCACCTGTAAAAGAAGTAAATCTGAAGTTGAACTCAGTTGTAGTGAACGAGAATGTGGCACATTAATACCAACAGCTTGATCAAAGAACTGTCTCAAAAGTTAGAAGCATAGCATGATTTAAATATTCACACCATGTGAACAAAAACCAAAATCTACAATTTTAAACTAACCTCTATCAATGATCCTACAGCAGTTTTTTTTGTGAGCATTTGATCACCGCTTCTGTCCTGATGAGACAAAACTATCGTCAGTATCTTCTACCAGGATTAAAATAAAAAAGGCAAGTCTCTTAGTGAATGGCCGAATGATGACCTCAGGTAATGATGAGTCCCCAATCTTTAGAGTATTTGTATCCACTAGTCTCTTAATAGCGGTCAAATTCACCCACCTGAACAATATAGCACAAACCTGATACAAGTGCATAGGCAACAATGCCAAACAGGGAGAAAAAAAATAAAGAAAGTCCATACTTACAAGGTTTTTGTATCAGAAAATTTGAATTTGTCCTCCGACTTGAGTTGATTTAACAAAAAAAGAAACTTTAAACAATTAGACATAAAAAAAACGATCCAATACAAAAACAAGCTAACTTACAGAAGAACAAAAATATAAATTTAAGACGGAAAACAAAGAGAATGAATTGATTCAACAATAAATTCTCAACAGAGAATGGAAAGATGTTGCTTACAGACTGACTTGAATATAAAGCAATATCTGCAAGCTGCAATGAAAAACAATATGCATCAAACCCATTATCAATAACCAACAACACACTAGCTTAATTACTAAATAATACCAAAAGATTAACTACTACTAGCTTAATACCAATATCACAACGATTATTTTATTTTCTTAGAAAAGGCGAAGGATATATAAATACAAGTGACAAATGAATAGCCTGAGGGCAAGGGTAAGGAACCCCCAAAAGATTATAGGAAAAAAATAGTCGACCATAGGCCAAGGATCATAGCAAGACTATATTTACAAAAGAATTTCTGGTGAGTAAAACACCATCAAGAGGAGGTGAGCCATATCCTCAAATATCTGACTTCTGAGCTCTAGCTAGTACAGTAATATCACAACAATCTGATATGCAAGTTTTTTTAGATAAGAAATCGAGCTTTATTGAGAAAAAAAATGAAAGAATCAAAGGCATATTAAAAAAGAGAGAGAGAGAGCCCACAAAAGGACGAAAACAAAAAAAAAGTTCTAATCAGGTAAAATAAGACCTAAAGAATAATTACAAAAAGACTTTGCAGCGGAATTTCTTTCTTGAAGTGATTTCTGCAACTAATTGTCATTGAGGTACTGGAAGATGAACTGAGTTGATGACAGAAAATTGTGGACAGGGACCTTTTATTGTGTGCCTTCAGATTAGACTTTTCCTTGATTCAAGATATCCACATTGAAATATAGGACATAGAATAAGGGTAACTGGTAAGGTACTATGCTCTTATTTTAATGACAACGCAAGTTACCTGACCAAAGATAGAAGGCTATATCTCCTATCATATCTAGATATGTAAATAGAATGGTTTCTTATCATGTACGTATGCAGTACATACACGTTATTCTATGTCAAGATCCATTTATAGACTTAGAATGGAAAGTGGACACTAGGGAAAGGCTAAATAGAAGAATGTACAATGATCTAACAAATCGTGTCATCATAATAGAAATCTAAAAGTCAAAACACAATTGATTTCGAACGGATACAGTGTAAGATTGAACTGTTTCATGAAAGGCCAACCTGATACTTCTGTGGAGTTGAAGAAGTGCTACTACTTGAGTCAAATGCTGCTGTAGGCGTTACCTATAAGACGAAAAGGTATAAGAGTTGAACTAAGAAAGCATATTATATAACGATATTATCACATACCTCCATGCAGAAGTCAATCTTATTTTGAATCAAATGATTTAAGATTTCTAAATCCTTTAGTTAAGAAAATCATACTTCAAAGAAAATAAGCATTGTACTAAGATTAAAAAAAAACAGGTATCATATCAAGATCACAACCAAAGGATACTTGGGTCAATAACAGCAGCCACATTATCTGTGCCAACCACGAGGGCAAACTCCTTACCCTGGGAAAAAGTTAAAAACAACATATTAGATTGATGCTGGAATCTAGCAAGTTACTCTTCCCTCATCCTCCAGCTTTACAAAGGTCTATATATAATATGTGTGTATTTCCACTCGCCATCTCTCTCTCATAGTAAAATATATTTATCAGATGGCTAACATTAAGCAAGAAGTCCAACCTTAGACAATAGCACATCTAGAGTTCCACCAGTCAGTAAGGAAAGGAGCACTGGGCCATGATCAAAACTATACCTTCACAGGAAATAAGAAGATGTGAACTCTGATTCTTATCTAAATTTTTTAAATAAGAACTCATGCAAAAGAAAATGTAATGCTCGTCAAATCAAACAAACAGTCATTAAACTTCTTCATTTTTCCTGTCCAAATGAATATCAAGGGCATTGGTCTAAGGCCTTCTTTACAAAAGATGCAAGAATATAATTGGGAGAGAAGAAACTTTCCGTTAGTGGCATAAAAAATAAGAAAATATTACACATAACATTCATTTGTTCTTATCAGTGTAATTAAAGGCCAGAATATGTTGTGTCCAATACAAACATGATATTCCACAAAAATAAGGACAAGAAATGCAATGCTTTTTTTATTTTTGAAACCGAGAAATCGGAATTTTGACTCCAATATACCCGGGAACCTGGGGTAACCATGCCCGTCTATAGGGCAGACACCGAGAGACATCAAAGGAATGGAGGCACAGGAGGTAACTACAAATTAATGTCACATTCGAGTCTCAAACCTGGGACCTTGAGGGATTCACACCTTCAAAACTCAAGCCTTTGACTACCATGCCACCCCTCAGGGAGGGTAATACCATACATTGTATTTGCCATTTTATGTCTTTCATGATGAAATTAAGCTCAACTTTCTAATAATAAATATTGGTGTGCCTTGAGCTATAGTGGCCAAGCATATCACATGAGAAAATTTAAGACACACTCAAACTACTTCCTAAAGCACAGACCGCTGCTGCCGGAAGAAATCTAGAGAAGGTGCTGTCGGAAGATACCCAAAGAAAGATTCCAAGAAGAGAAAACGCAGCAAGGGGGCGCTAAAAAAGGAAGACCTGTGCAAGAGGCATCACTTAGGAAACTTTTGGTCTAATACGCAAGAGGCGATGCTCGAAGAGATACAGATACGAGACACGAACAATGATACGACCAAATATGGTGATACGCCAATTTCTAAAAAATTAGGACACATACAGGGAGGATAAGTTAATATTTTTTAGAAAATATTTAAATTTAGCAAAATTATGATGTACTATGCTAAAAACATATAAATGTCAATTTAATTAAAATGAACATCGGTTAAGCGTGGGAGGCGGCAGCAAACGAGTATTTTAGCATATGAAAATGGTTTTTTTTCTTTTTCCTTTTTCTTTTACATTTATTATTTAGTTGAGTATAACATTAATTATTTTGGGTTTGGTTCAAACATTTGGGTTCAAAGACCACACATGTGTTCAAGATGTGTCCAATTATTAAAAAATAATAAAATAAGGACACTTAAAATGATGAGTCAGACACGTGTCCGAGAAGAATTCGTGTCTAATATGTATTCGGCATGAATCCTTCCACTATAAAGAAGTGTACGTGCTTCATAGGGCGCAATGATAGAAGAAAGAAAAACATGTTTGGAAAGAGGCAGTACTCGAAGAGAAAGAGAAAGTGTGGATTGATACACAAGAGGCGTCGCTTAGAGAGGTAGATCACCACAATGATAAAAGAAAGAAAAACGAGTTAGGAACGAGGTGACACTTGAACTAGATGAGGAAGAAAGTTCAGAAAAGGGATCAACGTCGAATAAGGATCGAGGCATCAACAGAGGGAGAACGATGAGGATGATAATTAAGAAAGAAACGCACATCACCGGAGGATATCCTTTCCCCTTCTCCCAGTCCTTGGAAACAAAGGATGAAAGATCGAGGTGGGTAAAGCTGGTGTGGCACTAGGGTTTCTTGAGATAAATTTTCAGAGAAGTTTTTAGAGTGAGGCCCAAATCCCTTATCTTGATTGAATGATGCAATCTCAAAAAATTATTTTGCATGTATCCAGATAGAGAAGGTATCTGGTTGACCAATCAAGTTAGTTTCTCTTTCTCTCATTTCCTGATAAAGTTTATTCCAAAGCCAAGAAGCATAAGACTAGTAGAAAAATATACTCCACAGTCCAGAATTTCGGTATATCAATAAAAACATACTCTAAAGTTTAAGTATCATCAATAAGAAATGGTCCCTAAGAACTATAGAAAGTGGTTTCTTATTCTTAGAGAGAAAAGGTAAAATTACAAAAACAGAGTAGAACTTACGAATCATCTTCACTTGGTTTTTGAGATGAGTCTAGTGGCAATTTTTGTCCCTGAACAAACAAACAAACAATATTTAAACACAAAGTTAAACAAAGCTTTATAAGACTTGTATCCATATAACATAAAGCTGAAAAATGAGCTCTAGATTCATATACCTGAATTACAGAATGAACATCAATTCTTGACTTCTTGTATTGTCCCACAGCCTAAAGATTATAAAATAACAATTAGAACACTTGGAGGTATATCCAAGTGAAGACAATTAAAAGGTATAGGATCATAAATCACCTTCAATGTCTCATTGTGAGTTTCGGCCGAATCCAAGAGAATCAATGGAACATTGCATCCATACTTTGCATTTAAGGACTGTGGAATAAGAATGGTAACACACATCAACTAGCTGTTAAGTAGACACAATGCAAATAACCAACTTAGCTATCAACAGCACTAGAGAAAAAATTAACCTTAATTTGCTCAACGAATAAGTCAAGGGGTGTCGAATCACCACAAACTTTGAGTGCAGATCTGCATAATAGATGATAGATCATTCGCCAATACTAATGTTAAACTTCCCATTCTATATAGTTTGGGAGTTAAGAGTAACACTTACTTGGGCCCATTAAATCCCATTGATGTACCCAAAACTCCATTGAACTTCAAAACAACGAGCTTGTCCAAAAGATTTCTAGTTTCTGCTAAGTCTGCAACATAATTCATATCAAACCACAACCATTAGACGTAACATTTCCATACTGTAATATCAGTTTTTTTAAATGGTGAAGCAAAAGCTACAGGTTTTACCATCTGGCAATGGCGTTAAACTCTCATAGGGAACAACAAGCACTTCTTTCTTCAGAACATCAATGCTTTTGCTCTTCTCCTCTACGTGATCCAATGCCTCCCTTACAATTAAAATAACATAGAAAATCTCATTTTCACAAACCCAAGACTTCAAAAGAGTTAAACAAAAACAACTGAACATTGTACCTTGCTTGAGATTTCGAAACGTCTTCTTTGACAGCAACTGCATTCGTAGAAGCCAAACGCTTCTGCTCATAAAGAAAGGTTTTAGTGATCAAATTGCAGAACAAATAGATAAATTGAACAGAATCATTAGCCGGAATAGGATAAGCAATCTTCTTATAGATCTCCAACGGCATATTCGAGTCCACAAGAGAGACGATTGGAATCTGCAACCGATCCGCCTCCATAATCACCGACGATTTCCTCTCCGTATCGATCACCACCAAGCAATCGGGCGGTTGGGAAGGAGCGAAACAGAGCCGCTTGTGTCTCGACCTAAACTTCTTAGGACTGGAACTGTTGGTGAGCATTCCACTCATCTTCCAAAGCGCAGTGGCGCTAGGGCTGTAACAGCCGATCTTCTTCGTCATTTCTTCAACGATTTCGTCGAAGAGCCAATTGGTATTGACGAACATGAAGCGGCCCTTCTGGCGGACCAGTGAGCCCATGAAGTTGAGGGCGTTGCGCATGCAGATTAGGGTTTTGTCGGAGTCGATGATGGCCATTCGGTTGCGGAATCCATAGGTGTAGAGCTTGAAATGGTGAGTCGCAGCTTGCCGGCCGACGTGAGCTTTGGTGCTTAATAGCTTCTGAATCACAATGGAGTGAAGAGTCATCTTCGCCGGCGATTGATTCTTCTTGTTCCTCACTGACCCATCACCAGATTCCGTCGTCGGAATGTTGCTGTAAATTGGCGCTTCCAGAGATTAGTGTCAATTTCTTGTGTTTTAGGGTTTAGAAGATGAATGAAATGCTTTTCTTTTCTTTTCTTTTCTTCTTTTTTTTGGAAATAATAGGTTAAATTGGATTAAATTTTATTATTTACCAATCAACCTTCCTCTAAGACTAGTCAACAAATAAAAATTCAGTCCATTCCTACGATATTTAGATATCCATAAATATTTTAGTAAGTAATTTAATTTTTAGATAGGTAATTAACGGTTCTTTAACATTTATAATCTATAAATTTGAAAATATTCAACAAATAACTATTAATATTAAAAAAGTTGATAAGACTAATCAAGTATATAAAATAATTATAGTCAATAAAGTAGTAGTTCAAACGGCATCGATGTATACCTAATGACCTAAAAGTTTTAGGTTCGAGTCTCTCCTACTCCCAGCTGTTATAATCTAAAAAAAAAAAGCATCTACGGTCATTGGTATTTATAATATAATATTAAAAACATATTAATAACTATAAATATACATACTTAAAATTTATTTATATTTATAATTGTGTTGTAAGAATAGTTCATCTAATATAATTTATTTAATAAATATGAATTTAAGATCTCTTTCTTTTATATTAAGTCACAAGTTAAATGATTCTAAAAAAAAGGTCAAGTTAAAGTTATTAATCAATTCAAAAACTGTGACCTCTATTATATTTAATTATTAAGTGATAAGTAAATAATTAATTGATAAGTAATTTTTATTGTAAACTCTGAAATTTCATGTTGAATAAAGTCCATAATCCTTTATACTTAATGTCTAAAAAAAACCTTTTTTATAATTTCAATGTTTATTTTGAATAATTCTGCAATGCTTTTGTCAAATTTTTAAATTAAAATTGATCTAACTACTATTACAACTTTTGTTGCATATTAAATGACGAGTAATTCATCTATCCATTTAGGAGAGTATGTAATCATCAAACCTTTCTAAAATTGATTTGAATTTGTGACCTTTTAACCCAAAATTCATCGAAGCTCATTTTGACACTTATTTTATCATCAAGCCCTTGGTCATAAAACATATTGCTATTCATTTTCACTCGCAAAGTTTTCCACATCCTTATGAATCAGGCATATCTTGACCATGTAACCATGTTTTTCTTCGCACACTCCAAGTCGTAAGGAAAGCTTGAGCTGAAAGGTCCATACGTCTTCTTCCTCTCGTTTACGGTCGAGTAGCTAACGCATTTTTGGTCGAATTGAGAACATCCTATTGCGGATTCGGTCTGGATTCGTAGACCGAATATCCCTCTACTACAAAGTCGTGTCACCAATGCTGCGGTGATGTAGGCTGACAAGCACAATTGACTGAAAATGGAGTCTCATAAGATATTTTGTAGCTTCATAGCTAAAGTACCAAAGAGATAACAATTGTCCAAAACTCACATCATAAACTTTATTATCGTCCAAAGATTACATAAGAGAATACAACGGAGGGTAAAAATCAAACCAAAGATGAACCCATTTTCACTCATTCTAAACCTCCATCACTATAATACTTCATACACTTTATAAGTTCATCTTTCACATTACTTGAATATTACAGAACAAAACACAAGCAGCAAATATTTCACAAGCAAGAGTCATTTATCACAAACAAATCTAGACTACCTTACCTTTTTTTCTGAGAGAATGGGTAAAATAACATAAATGCAAAGTCCGTATACCTTCCAGGATTAGAGTTTTCCATCTGCAAACCATAGAGATATGTATAGGAATTAAGGATGTGTGACCATGGAGATTAACGAGTTTAGACCGAACACGCTATAGCGATAGATGGTGAGCCGCTGATCTCTTCTTTTTCTTGATTAATGGGTCGATCAAGTTTCTCCATCCAGTGTAATTAATGGGAGACCCTTTATCAGGAGCTAGAAATCCATTTATAAAGAAAAAAGGTGTTCCATAGACTCCTCTTGAGGTGCTAAACTGCAAGATGTAAGAGAGTTCAAAATGAATGATTCATCCAGCAAAGAAAACAAAGTTGTGGAGGAAAATGAACAAGAACCAATATCCTTGTGAAAATGCAGGTTAGGTCTCAGAATCATGCAGAGAGATCGATTATAATACAAATAAGGGTAAATTATAAATTTAGTCCTTATGGTTTGAAGAAAACTAGAGTTTACCTATGGTTAAAAAACTAGAATTTAGTTTCTTTGATTTGAGGAAATTTAGAATTTAGTCCCTTTGATTTTACAAACTAGAATTTAGTTCCTCGTTTGATAAATCTAAAGATTGGTCCTTGTCATTCGAATTGTACACGTGAAAATTAGTTATTCATACGTAAGTTATGTGATTTTTTTGTCTAATCAGTCACTTAACTCGCACTACTATCATTGATACATGAATAACTAACTTCCACGTACCCAATTCGCTAACGATTAGAAATGACAAGGACTACTTCAAAATTTTAGTTTTTGAAACTATAGGGACTAAATTGAAGTTTTTAAAATCACATGGGCTAAACTTTAACTTTCTTTAAACCATAATAACCGAACTTATAATTTACCCTACAAATCATATTGCATTTTACTTGTCTGTTATGATACAAATATATATCTTTACAACAACCCAAAAATTGAATTGTGATGCCATCATACCTTGAAAGAAACACGAGTCAAAAGATCGGTGTCCTTGTCGTTGAAGCCAGTTACCAGAGCTTTTTTGTAGGATTCACCCAGTACTTCCACTCCAAACTTCACAATGTTATCCACAGCAGAAGCCCTTGACAGATAATGAGTTTCGGCATTGTAAAACTGCTTCTGTTAATTAGAAATGCGATCATTTAGTCTTTCTAGTCATTTTGAGGTTCATGTGTTGAGTTTTACATTTCTCACTCAGAAACCTTGCGCTAATAATAATACAACTAAATAGGTCCAGTTTCAATGAGACCATGCTTGATGAGTTGTATTTAAAACAATTATCTTCTTTTGAAAAACAAAAATCAAAGAAAACACATTTTGGTTACAGTTTTTAAGTTTTTTTTCATGGGCCACCTATCTTCCAAAACAGTTGAAATTATTCTTCCTAAAAAAGGATGACCCATGTATTACAAGACTAACAGATTTAAAAACAAGAACTCTAAATCAATCCACCTAACAAGCCTATATCTTACAGAAATTTTCAAAAATGAAACCCAGAAAATATATATATATATATAAACAGTTTGCAGGACAGGACCCATTTACTTGCTAATTTAAAAAACATATATAGGCTCTACATCCTTAGTTCACTATTGGAAAACGACTAATAAATTGATCAAAAAAGAAAACATGAGCTTTAAAAAATTAACTTGGAGAGAAGAGATTAAAAATCAAATCTCGTACTTTCTTATTTATACATCACCACAGCAATGGTTCCCAATATTAAAAAATATATTAGATATGAAGAACAGAACAGAACAAAACAAAACAATATAACCTGTTGGCCAAAGAATGCTTCCAACAATGTGAATGTAGCCGACGGATTCACCAAATTTACAATATGTAGAGCACGAGATGTAGCATATGCATTGTCATGATAACTGCAATCCAAGAAAACATTAACAATCAGAAAAAAATCACTAAACATTCTTAAATCCAAAATTTAGGCAATAGATTAAATCAAAGACAGTATAAAAACCAGTCTCCTTCAAACAAGCAAAAGTTGTACTGAACCCTTGACTTGCTTAGCAAATTTCTCTTATATTCACAATTGCAACTGAATCATTGAGACTAGATACACTAATCCTACACAAATTTTTTAACATACTTTCTATATCTTATTATTAGATAGTGTGGATATCCGTTTCAAAACCAATTGGTTATGGTTATTGCTTATGAAATTTGTTTTGAGATGGACGCCTACAATATCTAATAAACGCTTGGATACTGAGGGACAATAGTGAGATCCTTAACATGCCCCTTAAGATGCGTTCGAGTTTCACCAATCTTAAATTGGATCCCAATTTTATTTTATGAGCTCTAGACTCTATTACACAGTATAAGCATCCATCTCAAAATCAATCGGTTATGAAATAAGTAGCCACCTTATCTCTTCAGTTTTTCCGATACAGGACAATAGCGAGATCCTTACCATAACACAGAAATCAGCACAAACTACCAAACTTCAGTCAAGTAAATGAACACATCAAAATTACTTCGAATCCTCTTATCCAAAAAAAATTACTTCGAATCCACCGTCCAAACAACTAACAAGCCAGAAATCACAACGAAAGCAAAATCCACAAAAACAATCCATTCTCCAATTTCATAAACTCAGACACCAAAATTTCACATCAAAATCAGAGCAATCAACAGAAATGAAACACGTTATACTCACGGCAGAGGGAGGAGATGAACGGCGAGACGAACGCGAGAGCCGTAATAATCGAGGGCTTTCTTGAGAGGCGGCCATGAATCGCGGGAATCGGGGCAAACCGGGTCGTAAAACGCTTCGATGTGGATTGTGTCCAAGCTCTGCGAGTGATTTCCGTACACGAATCCGTCGAATCTTGCCGGCGGGAGATTCTGAGCATTTGCATTCAGAAGAAACAAGGCGAAGAAGAAGAAGAAGGGGATTGCAGTTGATGGAAGCGATGAGAAACTGGGTTTTGATTTCTCCATTTTTTATTCTATGATGGAGTTTTTGTTTATCCTTTTGGAAGAGATATGTGTATGTATATATGTGATTAAAGTTTGAATGTGAGCAATAATCAAGTCTAAGTTCGAGTAGTCAACGGCTTCATTTGCAAGTTACATTTCTTCTTTTGACGCGACGGGGAATAAAGATGACTTGTCAAAATAAGCCGCACTCAACTAATAAGATTATTTACTATAATCACGAGATTGGTAATTTACTCAAGTTAACTTTTAATGTTGAACCCTTAGGGGCCGTTTGTTTAGCATATCTAGGTAGGATCGAGTTTTCATTAACTATTTTTCATTTTTACTTTTAAAAATAACTCTCATTTTTAATCATTCATTCATAACTACTCAATCATTTCTAATCACTCATTTTTAATCATTTCTTTCAAATAAATCAAAATAATTCACTTTTAACCATTCCTTTTTTAACTCCTAAAAATATCTACTCATTTTAAATCTAAATCCAAACAAGATTTTGACTCTAATTCCTCTACGCAAAAACTACATTAAAACAAGTTGTTGACATAACTCTCAATTTTTAACTACTCGATATAAATATTCAAGACGACTCCTTAACCTAAATCATACCTAAATATGTCAAACAAACAGCCCCCCTTATATTATTGGCTTTTTTACAACTTTTTTTCTATTATTCTCATAGCTATTTTCACTTTAATCACACTCGTTATTTTGTTTTTTATATAATCATTTTATTCATCTAAATACAAATAATTATTTCTCACAATAATCATTATTTTTGCTCCCTTCTCATTTACTTTCCTTTTAACACCCAATGAGAAGGAAAATACCCAACTTTCTTCTTGTTTAAGCCACCAACAATTACTACTCGAAAAATCAATTGTAATCACTATCTCAATTCAACTATTAGATTTTTTTCATTAATTATTACATTCACCTAAAATACAGACAATGATTACTCATAACTATTATCTACCCTTTAAATACGAACAATGATTACTTGCCATTTTTTTAAATACGATGGAGAGGTTAGAGGACTTGACCTACATATTTGGTAGTTTCTAATACAATATATTATACTTGCTTTAGCTACTCACCAAAAATATCATTACCCCACCATCACAACTATTATAGATTGTTCATCATGCAAGTGGATGCATGTTTCTTTCCTTAAAAGCCATTCCACTTCTTTCTTTCTTTCTCTTTTTTTTTTTTTTTTTTTTTTTTTTGCAATTTTTCAAGAAAAAAGCTGCTATATTTACCCATTCGTTTGAATTTTGTGGCTACTTATGCAAAGACCCCACACATTTAAGGTAGGGTTGTCATTTTTTCCACAGATTTTCTCTACCTCGTATTACCAATTGTCCCCACAATTTTTCTCAACCACTTGTGTAATTTTTTAGACAAGGACCATATGAAAACATGTCATGCTCCCATTGGCTAAAGTATCAAACTTCCAAATAGCCACTCCAATTTTTCCAAGGAAGAATACTCTTCCACGTACGTACTTTATTTTCCAACAATAATAAATATTAGATAAGTTGACCATCAACCTCAAAACGCAAGAAAGAAAGAGTGACAATGATACTTTCTAGTGTGCTTAGACTATGTATACTTTCATGCCTATATGTAATTTTAATAGTATATATATGATTAGAGACCTTGTAATTGTGATAAATAATAGTATCACATCCATTTTATTAATGTTATACACAATCCTATAAACATAGGTCATGTATGTCTATTAGACCCCACCCTGACATGATGATCATGTTCTATTTAGTCATCTCAATTATTAGAATGTTATGGACTATTGTCTATGTTAGTGTGTCATTTGCTTCACATGGGTGAAATTAGTCAAAACATACCCCTCAAATATTTCCACCCTAGCTATTATTTTGGAGATGTGAACAATTTTTTTTTTTTTGAGTACAAATAGGGTTGGAGATTACAAGTACCGATTCCAAGGATTGACCTATGACCGTGGAATAAAAATAGATTAACACCAAACCAGATAATCAATCACGCAATCACGCCATCGACCCATTATTTTGGAGATGTGAACATAATTAATTGGATGAGCTAGAAACAACCTTGTACGGTTATTCATAATGTTATAGTTATAATTATGAAAAAGGTAAAGTGTGAGACTTCATAATGATATATATCATTATAACAGAGAATTGTTACAACTTTTTTACTATAACATGACTTATTATAATAGAACTATAAATTTATTATACTTGAGGAGAGATTGTGAATAATAGAACTATAAAATTATTATACTTTGAGATGAGAGATTGCGGACTAACTCATCGATTATTATAATCGATGGTCAAAACATGAATTGAGTTATTATAATTCAATCTATCTCACCCTTAATCAGTGATCCAACATCTCAAAAAAAAGAAAAATGGATCATCCCAAAAAAAGAAAAAAAAAAAAAAAAACTAAAATGCGGAAAACTCTATCTTCCTTTTAATCCTAATCAACCAAGTTATGTGATTAAAGTAGGAATGTGAAGGCTAACTAGAATAATAGCTCAGCCACATCATTCAATGACCGAGAGGTCAAAGGTTCAAATCCTCGTACCTCAATTGTTCTGGAACTCAAAAAAGAAAAAAAAAAAGTCAAACCACTTCACACGGTTCCCTATTATTCTTGCAGCTTTTGCAACCAAAACCACTTTTTTCTTCTACATCTTTTTTAAATGGGTAATGTGATTCTGCAACTTCTCTTTCTCTTGTCTTTCCAGCTTCAGTTGAAGCTCCACTGCCATGGCTTCTCTTGCATTTGCCATTCTTTTACATACTTTATTTTCTGTCTAGCTTTTTTCACCTTCCCTTCTAGCCCTTCTAGCTCCCTTCATCTTCTTCTACCCTTTTGCTATATCTTCCTCCTTTAGGTTTATTAGTTTTTACCCTTCTTTTTCTATGTTGCTTATCACACTTTTCACTTGTTCTTTCCTTTGTCCTTAGTGTATTTCTAAGCTTTTCACTCTGCATTCACGGATGAGGATATTGGTTTGTTGGGTAAAAACACAATAGTACTTCGGCCATAGATGAGGAAATTATTTTAGTTGCTTTCGTTTGTTTGTTTTTTTTTTGGAAACCGAAAAATCAGAGGTTTGCTCTACTATATTCAGGTACTTGCGTCCATTCCTAGGTAGGGCACCGAGAGCCATTGAAGGAATGAAGACATGAAAAGTATCTACAAATTAATGTCACAGATAAGTCTTGAACTTAGGATCTTGAGGGAAGCATACCTTCGAATCTCAAGCTTTCGACCACCGTGCCACTCCTTAGGGACAATTTAGTTACTTTTAAATGAAATAAAATTTGACCGTAGGTACTTTTTATAAGTACAATATAGGATTGAGAAATTGAAAGCTACGACCATAGTCAACAGTACATACTAATTACCGCGAGCGACTGCAGGTGCTTAGCTGACAATAAAAGAGAAATATTCTTCATATTTCTCATTTATGGTTGTGTTTTCCTCTTTTTATTGTCAAGTAGGAGACCTCTAATCTTATTGACCTCTGTAAAATAGTCGTTCAAAATGTTCAAATATTTATCTATAACCTGGCAAGATATTGAGTAATACAGACAAATAAAAATTATAAGGGGGTGTTTGGTGCAGGGATTAGAATTAAGTTATTCGGTATTAAGTTAAGCTGAGTATTAACTTAATCTGTGTTTGGTGGACATATTATGTTAAGCTGTATTAAGTTAAGCAGAATGTTGTTTGGTGGAGGGATTAAGTTAAACTGAGTTTTTATTTAACATTTTTTATATATTTTTTTAAATGTCTACTCTTTAATTTGTTTTCTCTTTACAATAGTTTCATGACAAAATGACATTCATTTGAAAATGTAGCAATAATATTAATTTAAATAAAATATGCTTGATGAATATATATTTTATTATTATTTCAATCTTAACTTAATATCTATATTTAATTAAAAACAATATAAAAAACTTTATTTTCATTAAAAAAATTTAGAAAGATATAGGAAATTATACATAAAAAATCATTTTAATTACTTAATTACAAGATTGATATAAATTTAAAATTAAAAAAATCAATTTAATTTATTTAGTACACCTTAACTTGTGTGAATGGTAATTAAGTTTGAAATTCAATTTTACTCATATTTTTAAAGTAGTTTAAATATGTTGGACTATACTATCTTGATGAAAGTTATAATGAAAGTATAAACCTAATTTTCATGTATTTTTAAATCATTCTACCTATTTTATTGGTTAATACTCATTTGAATTAAAATTGTAGTCAATATAATAATAACAAAAGTATATTCACAAATAGGTATATATATAACAACCAATTTAGATGCTTAGAAAACAAGTCATAAAATAACACAAGTAAAATTTTGTATGTATATAATAATAAAACTAATTATATTCTAAGTAGAAAAATGAGTTTTATAATTTAGGAATTTGTTTTGTTCCATTCAAATAATTGTCTCTTGAAAATGAAATATATTTCTTTTATTTTCTTGAACCATTTTTTTCTTTAGATAATTTAACATTTAATATTAAATTTAAAAATATTAAATGAACTATAAAACATAAAAAAAAAATATATGAATAAACTTTTAAATCTAAATTTTAAAAGTTGAATAAATAATTTGAAAAATATAATTAAAGATAATTTCGGAAAACGAGACAGAGAGAGAAAATATGAGGATTATTGTTGGAGTTTGTGAAGGATTAACTTAATCTGAGGGATTAAGTTAATCCGTCCACCAAACACGAATTAGAAGGATTAAGTTAATCCGGATTAACTTAATACCTCCACCAAACACCCCCTAAATTGTACCAACTTCCAGGGTCGATCCTTGCAGACTCTCCATTTTAGAATACCATTCGCCAACTCTTGTATGCTCTTCCATGTCTTTTCCAGATTGTTCTCAAGACACCAAAGAGAGCAAGATCAGCTAAATTAGGATTTGGTCCACCTATCCAGACACAAATATGATGTAAAATTGAGCTGTTCTGCTCAAATACCTTTGATTTTGTAAATAGGACAAACACCTTTAATTTAAATCTACATAACTGAACAGAATGATGAATCAAGTAAAGTATACCAAGAAACTGATGCATCCACCCATGCAATGTTTCTGCAGCTCCATATATAAGGCTTTGCGTTTATCTGTGATTCTATGTTTCTCTTTCAATTTCTTGGAAACAAAATACATGGCTGTAGCCCCGTCATACTTTGCTATTATCCTTCGTGCGAAGCTAAAGTTTCACGCCCTCATGAATATGAATCTATGATACGATCCGAACTCTGAGAAACAAAAGTACGATACCAAGGAACAAAAGTAAGAGATAAACCTAGGTGAAAGGCATCTAGTACCTCCCTGTCTTAGATAGACTAATCCAAGCCCTAAACTACTCCCATACATTTAGATCTCCCTCCCAAATCCCCTCTCTCTCTTATTTATAATTGAGAGGCTAACAAACCATAAGGGGGTGTTTGTTTGACGTTTTTAGCTAGGAGTTAGGTTTAGGATTTAGTAATTCCTCCACGAAAACCTACATCCAAACGAGTTTTTACCGACTCCTCCTCAATTTTACTTTTGAAAATAACTCTCATTTTTAACCATTCATTTTTAATCATTCATTTATAACTACTCAATCATTTCTAACCACTCATTTTTAATCATTTCTTTCAAATCAATCAAAATAACTTATTTTTAACTACTCATTTTTAATCATTTCTTTTTTAACTACAAAAAATAACTACTCATTTTAAGTCTACATCCAAACAAGATTTTGACTATAACTCATCTACACAAAAACTACATCCAAACGTGTTTTTGGCACAATTCTCAATTTTTAACTAATTAATATAACTCATCAATATAACTCTTTAACCTAAAAACTACCTAAATATGTCAAACAAACACCCCATAATACTGATTTCAAAAAAAAAAACACCCCATAATACTTCTATGTCTCTACGTTTGCTCTAATTACTAAAGTAGGTACCTATCAGAATATACACAATTACTTCAACAAGAAAAAACAAAACAAGAGTGTGATGTTGAGACAAGTCGACCTGAGGTTGTGAGCCCCATATGTTGCTCAGGCGAGTGCCTGAGGAAATATGTAGTTTTTGATAACATTAATAAAAATGCTTAATTTAACCTAATATCCACAAAATCCTAAAAGCCAAACCACTAAAGAAAATAAAGTTATGCATGCAACGTTTGCAAACTCTTCATACTTTCTTTACTGAATTCGGCAGGTTGCAAAAGGAGATCAATCTCTTCAGATGTTGCTTTCTTCTTCATCGGCTGAGTCTGAGATGGAGGGAGTATTTTTCTTCTTCAATCTTCGACCAGTTGTTCTTGTACTTCAATCTTCAGCTGCTACTTCTTCAATCTTGGTTGATGTTTTTGACATTTTAATGTTTTTACTATTTAGCAAAAGTCTTTAATTATGTCTTTTATATATTATTTATTTATGTATTTATTCGTTGTGTCTTGCTGAACTTAGGCCTTGCATTTTTGTCACATCTCGCGGCTCGCCTTTAGGCAATCAAGGGGTGTGCCACTTTGAGGTGCGCCTTGCACTTTGTAAACATAAAACAATTCATGTTCAAGATGTTTACTTCTGCATATAATAATAGGATAAAGGTAATCCAAATTGTAAGGTGAATAATAATGTAGCTACAATATTGTGACTAAATCGATGTTGTATTAGTTTAGCAGTTAGAACCTTGAGATCAGTTCAACTCTGTCCCAAAAGCATTGACGCACCATCTCAGCCTACAGCTTTATAAAACTGCAAACTTGCCAATGGTGGAGTCATAACGAGTCATGACTGCAACGTACATTTATTTAGAACAAAATTATGACCTATACAAATCCTAAGATACATTTCTAAGCCATATCAACCTGGTGCTGGCTGCTGAACATAACATTTTAGGAACTGTTACTCTGATAGGTTTGGGCTTTAAGAATATTAAAGAATAGTATAAGGCCTTTATGCAATTAGTGAGAGTGCTAGTTGTATATGGTGGTTATAAATAGGGAGGTTTGCTTAGGGAGGAAGTATCTTGGAATTGTATGAGAATTAGGGCTTGAGAGATCTCAAGAGTCTAGGGAGGGTCCAAGTACCTCGAATCACTTGGTTTATCTTGTATGTTCGTGATGATTTACTAATAGATAGATCCAGATTCTATCATACTCATCCATCCTTCAACCCTCTAACTTCTAATCTAGAAGTCTGTTTTCTTCATTTAACTCTACAATTGATAAACACAAACAAACAGGACAGCCAACATATATTGGATTAATCTATTTCAAAGTGAATATAAATTAGAGCTCATTTGATGACTATTTAGTTTTCTTTTTTTCTTTTTGGTAAAAAAAATGTGGGGAAATGAGATTTGACCATTCAGCCTCAGAGTGAAAGAGGTGCATGTCAATTACCATTAAGTTCACCTTGGCATAAACATTTGGTTTTTTAAATTGTGTTTTTTTCTCACCAATTCTTTAGATTGGTTTCATCTTTTATACCAAATTCCAAAAATCAAAACATGTATTTAAAACTATTTTTTAGTTTTTAAAATTTGGCTTGGATTTTGATAGCATTTAGGAAGAACAAAATAAAGAAACTCAAAGATGGTAACAGTTTTTATAAGCTTGAAGTTTAAAAACCAGATGATTACAAACAAGATCTTAAAAACCAACAACTCTTATAATTCAAATTCAATGTGATAAGACAAGTTTACAAAAAAAAAAAAAAACAAGGTAAGATACGATAAGACTATGCACCAAAGTCCGCTAAATTAGTTCATATATCATACCATGTCTATAAGCTAAAAGTTCAAAAACCAAATGATTATTAAACGAGGTCATAGAAACTAATGACTCTTATAATTCAAATTCAATGTGATAAGACATGCACGCAAGCTGGCTTGAACAACCACGGATATCGTAAAAAAAGACAAGATTACAAAGAATTAGGAAAAGAAATTGGGCAAGATATGATAAAACTATACAACAAAGTCAGTTAAGATAATTCATAGACTGATCCACAATATACCATGTGTAGTAATGGAGATGAAAGACTCAATCTCTTTGTAATAGTGTATATGTTTGGTGATAAAACGGTGATTATCCACCCATATTCATGACAAGATATGCTTATCAATCAGTTACATACATCGTCAAAGTGTTGAAGGACAATTACAAATTAATAAGTCAATATTTTTAGCAGTCCTTTGGGTTCAACAACAATTGGAGGTGGGAGATTTGAATCAATCGCCTCTTTGTCTTTTTTGAATTCAACAACATTTGAGGATGGAGTTACGAACTTGTAACCTCTTGGTTATTAAGTTGTACATAATGTCTCTGTAGCTATGCTCATTTTAACACTCATAGCCTTTTGGTCTTTTTTTGAAATCAACAATATTTGGGGTGAGGGTTCAAATCTATAACCTCTTGGTTACTAGATCGTACATACTGACACTAGAACTATGCTCTTTTTGGCACTCATGAGCTATTCCCTAACCCCAACGAAAAAATAAAAAACCAACAACAATAAGGGTGAGGTTTTTGAACTTGTAATCTCTTACTTACTAAGCCATACATGATGCCACTAGATTTTGGCACCCATGGCCTCTTGGTCATGGTCCACATGGACACACTTATGCCAGTTTGTTGGCTCAAATTATTTTAACAGTTAAGACTTAGATTTCCCCTAAAATCGAAATTGGGTTCATAGAAAGGCTGTTTGTAAGAAAGAGAAGTGGAAAAGGTATACCCAAGCCCCTTCCTCTCTTCTTCCGAGTTTGAGGTGAAGTTCTTGGATAAACTCTTCAGTACAACTTATCAATTATATCTGTACAAGCAAAACAGGCTGATTATTTACAACTACTTCTACTTTAAATTATTTCTTAAAAAATTATCAGCCATGATAAAGCTCCACCTCAAAATTAATTGGTAGCATGGAGAGTAGCTCATATCACATATAAATATATTAAAGATTTATCATCTTTTCAATGTGGGATAAGATAAGTATCTCCAACACGCCTCTCAAGATGGTATCATATAGGGAAGATCATCTTAGATTAGATCCGAATTTGTCGATCGAAATTCTCACTTAAGTTTTAACCACTTAGGTTAGATCCAAATTACCCATTTAGAATTTTAAGTATTTGGGTTGGACCAGAATTTAGGTGACCACTAATTTGCATGAAGTTCTGATATATGGTTGGATTACGTTAAATTACCAATCAAACCAAAAGCTTAACCTATTACTTCATTTGGAATGATAGGTAATTTAACATAAATATAATCCAACAAAAAACATACTATTTTTCCAAGTAATTTAGGAGAAGACTGAACCTGTAGAATCTACATCTGTACACCATCAGAATCGGCACCTTCTTGTATTCAGACCACTTAATCTTCGTTTTGAAGATTGGATTCAAATCCACTACTTTAGAAAGACCTAGAAAAGGAAGAGATATCATAGAATTCTAGCTTCAGCTCATAAGCAATAATGTAATCGTTACCATCAACCACATGCAAAACCTATTCTGTTTCTTGATAATTCCAAAATCTGATTCATTCTAAATCCACTTTCTCGACAATATCTTAAAATTCTGAAAATTCTTCGACGAGATTAGGTTAATTACCTTTTAATTTTGATGCAGAACGGGCAAGCCTCGTACTGATGGATTCTCCAATTGCGTGAAACACCAAATATCAGATCCTGTGGACGCTCTTTGAACCGCCGATGAGTGGAGGAGCCGCCGTTCAGTGGTGGCGGTGGCGGTGGCGGTGGCGGCATCAACGCTTACAATACGGCTGATACACGGACTCCGTTAATTCCTATCATCGCGACCGAGATTTTTTTTTTTTTTTTTTTTGTGGGGGTTATTTCGATAATACTACTCAATTTTTAAAAATATTTCAAATACATATTTGTTCTAAATTTTGGAATTGTAAATTTTTTTCTTCTTTAAATTACTTCTAAATTTATTTTATGTTATACATTTTTCTTGTTTGCAAAAATTTTATATATATATAAATGTTTTTCTTTTTTTTTTAAGATTTTTCTTTCCTTTTTCAATTCAACAAATAGTTGATGATTTGAATTTATAATTAATTATAGACACGAATTTATCATCATAATAATAGTTTGCAATTATTCTAAAAATAATAATATAATATAATGTTTGCCATTTAAAAAATATTTTAAATTATAGAACACTTTGAAACATATATTATTATCATTATTAGACACCAAAATAATTTTAAAATGGAATTTCAATAATTTCATGGATTTTTTTTTTTTGTAATTAAAAAATATTTTGAAGGCTTTATTTAAGGATATTTTTCTAGTCCAATGAAAAATTGTGAGACTATAACTCAACTTGCAAATTTTAGTTTTTTTTTATATATATATTTTTCTTTTGAGCTACACGATTTTTTAAAATTTTGTATAATCTCAAATTAAAAATTATTTTCTTTAATTTAGGCCCCTATTTTTTGTTTATGAAATTTACGCTTATTTCTAGTCAAATTTTTTATCATGTGTTCAATCTTTCTTACAATGTATCGATTTTTTAAAATTTATAAGTAAGAGGTAGATATCAAAATAAAAATATATATAATTAATTGTTATAGGCTTAAATTTTATAAACAAAAAATAAAATAGTTATCAAATCGGACGTTAACTTTTTTTTTGGCACGAGGATTTGGAAGGGTTTGAAAAAGGGGAGCAGGGGATTACGGTAGTCCGCGAAGCAGTAGATCAGCACCTCCCGGAACTTTCCTAATTCGCGTCTTGGCAACGTCAACCGGGTCTATAAATACAGCCCGCCCCCGCTCACGCCTACGCGTTAAGAAATTCTAGGTTTTCCAAATCGCCGCCTCATCGAGAGTTATTCTTGGATCTCTGCTAGGGTTTCTTCATCGTAATCGTCTCTTCCTTCTGTGTTTTTTTCTCTCAAATCCAAACTATTTTTCTCTGTTTTCTCTCTAAAATCTTCTTCTTCGACGAATCGTGTCCGCCATAATAGACACCGATGTCTCGTTGCTTTCCTTTCCCACCTCCCGGTTACGCGAGGAAGGTGGCTGGGACCGAGGCGCCCTTGATCGAATCGATTAAGGTTTGTTTGACCTATTTGGTTGGTTTACAATAATGTATGCTGGATTCAATTGTGTTCTGATTCCAATTGATTGCGAGATCTTGGAACCGTAACTTTTTGGATGGGGGTATATGTGTCTGTAATCACGAACGGGCTAGGGATGTGTCCGAATGGGGTTTCTTCTATTGATTTGAAGACAGTTGTAGGTGGGAATCTTGATTTTGGGTTCTTGGGTTTGTGGGATTCTAGTTTCGGGATTGTGAGATCTTGGAACTAGCATTTTGGATGGGGTGTATTTGTAATCGTGAGCGGGGTTTTTTTAAGGCGGTGAGGGAGGAATCTGAATGGGGTTTTTATTGTAGAGAGTTTAAGTTTTGTACTCTAATTTATAGGAATCTTGATTTTGGGCTATTGGGTGTGTGGATTTTAGTTTTAGAATTGGTTGTCTATGCGGGTGAGTGATTGACGAGTAATTTGTTTTTAAAGAATAAGAGATACGTGGTTATTGGGTCTAATAGTTGCATGCTTACAAATCTTTATTGGATCTTGTATGGATGTTTTACCACACTTCAAAATTAACATTTGATGTGTATATATTATTGATAAATCGTTTATGGCATCGTGGTTTTCTAAATATGTTTTCAATTCGTTTCCTGGATTTTCAAGTGCGTTGTTTTTTTAAGAAAATGAGTGGAAGAGATTTAGGGCTACTTCCAGTAGTTTTATGAATTGGATCGCTTTTGTATCAATTTCTTTCGAAAAAAAATTTCTTCCATGATATTCTCAGCCACATGATATGATTTCTTGATGTGAATGTACGAGTTTTACTATGAATGCATGATTATCCGAATCCAGATGAACTTTCTCCTTTACTAGCAATAGCTACCCTTTTTAAGGGTTGCATTTGATAGTGTTAGTTAAGGCATGGTTGATTAGTTTGGTGTTCCTATGGTCTGCACATTTTGAATGGTTACTCTGGTGCGTTATAGCTCCTATCAGAAAGACCTGAAAGCAGGAATGACAGAAAGAAAGAGAAAAGTAAGCACAAAAAAGAGAAGAGTAAGGACAAGAAACACAAAAGCAGAGAACATAAGGAGAAATCTACACAAAGCCATGACAAGAGTGATCGGAAAAGGAAGGAAGCGAAGGAACTTCCGAGGGGAGCCAAGGTTGAAGCAGAACAATTAGAAAAGAGTGGTCTCACTGAGGAACATGGACAACCAGTATGGCCTCAAAGCCCTGGCTACTTGTCCGATGGATCTCAGTTCAACCACAAGAGGAAAAGGGATGCTTCGACACAGCCGGAGGAGGGGTGCAAGCTTGGTGGGTTTTCTTTATAGATAATAGTCTATTTTATGAATTATGTTCTCTTGGCCATTTTATTGAAAGCTAATATATAATTGATCACAAACAGGAAAAATCATCCGGATCAAACTGGGTTCTTCACTAAGCCAGCATGAGGGTTCATCAGCTGGCAGCCAGCAAATATGTTCTACTTCTGGCCGTGAAAATTCTAGCCAACAGAAGAGAGATGAGATTGCTGACACAGCTGTTGCCGTTGAGGATCTTGTGTCTAAACCTAAGATCAAAGACCCTCTTTCGTGTGCTGTTGTCAAGGACATTGGTGCTCATCAAGGTAATGTGGTGTCGCTACCACCTCCTCGCACTGGAAGTCGTGCTGAATCTGCATACGAAACCTTGTTTGAGAAGTGGGCACCAACTCCAATTCAGTTTGAGCAACAAATAGATGATGAAGAATGGCTCTTTGGAGCAAGAGAGCAAGATGGACAAACTACGAAGACCAACAAAGCTTTCAGTTCCGTTCCCAGCTGTAGAAGCTCCAGCTTGTGGCCGAAAGGACAATACTTGCCCGATGCAGATGTTTATTCATTGCCTTATACCATTCCATTTTGATTTGGATGCTTTCCAACTATAGTGGAGTGGTGTAGTGGTCGCGAGAGAGTTCTCACTTGAAGAGTTGGTTTCAATTCACGGGAATTAATTTCTTTAAGGGTTTCCTTGACATTCAAGTGTAGGATCAAGCAAGAGATGATACGGTCATGGTCACTTGAGAATAGTCAAGATGCACGAAACTGGCTTGGACACTTGAAGTTAAAAAAATAGATACTGTGCTGGCTGAGTGTAATATGTATAGTACGCCAGCAGGAGCGATGTTTTTCCTGGGCGGTACAATCGTTTTAGAATCAATATAGTTGGCATTCAGTTTTGTTCTTTGTTGTGGGCTCGGATTAACTTTAACTCTTTCCATAAAAAACTAAGCAAAGATGTTTCAGAGATATGTAAGTATGACAAAATGCAGCCGCTTCTACCTTATTTCGTCCACCAGATATTAAATATGCAACTTAACATGGCTTATTTCATTAAACAACATGAACACATTTTTCAAATTTTCCTAATTCTTAACCATTTCAACCCGATAGTAGATTGATTGATGTATGAAAATGTTAATTAATCAACTCAAAAGTTAATACACAGTATTGACTCTAACGAGGCTTACACAATTATTGGAAAAAAGATCACCCAAATTTTAAACAGTAAGCAGAATAGTTAAGTCGTAGACATCAGCATGTTAATGGAATTAGACAATATTATGTTACCAGAACTAAACATGTTCATGCCCAGGGAGCAGTTGTTTTAGGTATCTCATTAATACATGAACAATTCAAACAAATTGAGGTTAGGAATGTTGGTCATCACTAACAAACAGATCGCAAAATAAGAAACAAACACTATTTGCATCTTGGAATGTCAGCCTGGGGTCATATGCGCTACGATCCTTCATTCGCCGCTTCCTTGTAATGACACAGATTAAAGATATGCTGAGAAAAAGGTTAAGTACACATGAAGTCGTTCTATCGGCCCGAGCAAAAGCATATTCTTCCTCGATCACAAGACGGAACAGACACTCTGTGACTTCTTCTTCTTCTTCTTTGACTTTGGTGGTTGGAGCACGACTTTAATGGCTGCATCGAACACTCCTTTCACATTCTACAACAAACGACAGAACAAATTCCTTCAACAAAATATACACAAATACGAGACAGAGGCAGTGCAAAACAAAAACAGAGAGATATTATTATGCCTGCTGTGTTTTTGAGCTACATTCAATGTATGCCGGAGCTCCGATTGTTTTACTCAACTCCTCTCCCTACCGTGAAGAACAGAAAAACCAACCAACAATCAGCCTTTGTACCAAAACTACGGAGGTTTAGAAACAGTAGTCGATATCGAACTATTTACCTGAGCAGTGGAAATAGGCACTGCACCTGGGTGGTCTACAAAGAACTGCTGGTCATCCCTAAGATCTGAGGATGGAATACATTGAGATGATTGTTATTAAGGTGAGACATTTGAACCTACCTTTTGAAAGAAGTAAAGATATCTTAACCACTGAGTTATATTCATCATATTGTTGATAATAAAGTAATAGGGAAAAGTAATGATGCAAGAGTAATTAAATGTTTATTTCAAGAAAACTTGTAGGAAATTATGTGCATCTCGATTATTCTCACACGGGACTTACTGCTTAATTTGACCCTATAATATTTAGATGTCAAGAAAACTTGTTGAAAATTTATTCATAAGCAAGTGGCCACCATGGATTAGTTTAGTACTGTTACTTTCGGCGACTGTGGAACATGTACAGCACAAAAATAATTGATGCATTGGGCAGTTATACAATCTTGAGATAAGTTTCAGTAACGAGAGAAAAAGATCTTTGGAAAGGAAAAACTTGTAGAGGGGTGAACACATCTCACAAAGTGCAGAAAAACTATCTATCAGAGGAAGATCAGGACTGACCCATTACTCTTCCTGTCATACTGGTCCTCTAACATACCAAATTAACTGCTTAACAACATGTGCAAATACAAAGCTGACATCAAAATCAATAAATAATCCTTACCAAGTTTGGTTCCAACAAGAACTATTGGAACACCAGGTGCATAATGTCTCAATTCAGGAATCCACTGTGGGAAAATAGAAAAAAGTTCATCAGATTTTGCATATACAGTGCATATCCAGATAATTGGCGAAATAATTGACTTCATCGACAGCATACTCTTACCTTCTTAGCAACATTTTCATAGCTGGCCTTGCTTATGAGAGAGAAAGCAAGAATAAAAACATCAGCACCTCTATAACTCAGTGGTCTTAATCTATTGTAATCCTCTTGGCCTGTTTAAAAGAGATTCATGTTGTGCATTAAAAATATGATGAACTTGGGTGTTAAAGGGAAAATTAGAACCCTCATTATGTGGTTACCAGCAGTATCCCATAACCCTAGGTTGACAGTGTTTCCATCAACCACCACATTGGCACTGAAATTGTCAAAAACGGTAGGCACGTAGTCCTACAAATTTGAAAGGTACATATGTACTGAAATTAGAAATGGAAGTACAAATGGGAGGTTAGGAGATCAAAAGATCCATTCATAGAGTAAAAATTAAGAAAATTCTGAAGCTCAATGAATACTTAGTCAAGGTTTTGATTAAAAAAAATCAATATCCAAGAAGGTTTTGATAAAATATACTCTTAAAACTAGAAAAGGGTAACATAAATCATCAAATAAGAACTCAGAATGGCCAGATAACATTTACGTTTAATTAAAACAGGGAAATCGAAACTTTGCCTCACTACATACTTGAAGGCACCTACGTCTATGTCATAGTTCGAATATGAGAGACAACAAGGGAATTTACAATTAAGTTCATGGGAAAGTTCGAATAGAATACCCTCATGATGTTAAATCTCTACAAAGTAGGCCATCCCTTGAAAACTAGATAACATATATTTTAACATCTAAATGTTGAATTATGCAGTAGAACACGTAGGGGGTGGGGGTCAAGTCCAAAGTTAAGGTCAAAAGAAGATTAAAAAAATCGATCTCCTCGAGGATAGTCACAGGATTCCAATAGATGGAGACATTGTCACCTAGTGCGTGATTTCAACGGGTGCATTACTATCCAAAAGCACACATCTCGACAGGCTCCAATCACGGGTAAGAAAGAGCACACCGAACAATTTTCATATTCAAAATCATTTCAGTAAAATAATGTCCTATCAACTTCCTATCTTCAAAAAAAAAAAAGAAGGGGGGGTTCGCCACGGACTGGATGGTCGAAGGCTAGGCTTGATCGTGTGCTCCCTCAATGTCTCAGGCTCGAAACAACTCACTTGTGACATTTATTTATAACGACCATTCATTTGATGTCTCCAGCACCTGGCCTAAGGACGGCCTTGGCTACCGAATTAAGTTCCCATTTTTTGAAATCTTCAAAAAAGGAATCCAGGAATTCAACCCAACATATAACGAAGAATTGAGAAAAACAACAAAACAAGCGGAACGAATGAAACTATCAAGGATTGAAGATCCATCAATCAAACCCCTCGAAAAACAATCTCATGAACAATCAAAACAGACCCAGAAACTCAAAATTGAAAACGAAACAAAACAAAACAATGAAGAACAGAAATGAAGGAAACTGACCGTGGGGAAGGTGTTGCTGGTGTAAGAAATCAACATACAGGTTTTGCCGACAGCGCCATCGCCAACCGTAACGCACTTGATAAACCTGGAGGCACTCATCTCGAAGCACCAATTCAGATCTGTAAGACGAAAACGACAATGGGTTGGCTCAGAATGGATTGTTGTTGTTGTTGTTGTTGTTCATGGGGGCGAAGAAAACAGAAAGTAATCCATGAAAAAGGGTACGGAATCAGGAGAATGGAAGATCTGAAATTCTTCAAAATTGGGAAATGGGAAATTGCACACAGAGAAATAACTAAAAGGGTTATTTTGAAAACAGAAAAATCAAATAAATTGAAATTGAAATGCGGTGGAAGCGCTCGCCGCGCCTTCTCCACCTTCTGCCAGCTATAGGCTTCCCTTCCCTTTCTACCACAAATACCCACTTTCCCTTTTTTTTCAATTTCTTTTTAACAAAAACAAATAGATTAAATTTACCTTTTTTTTTTTTTTAAATAACATTTTGGTCCCTCTGTCGTGTTAGTTTTATTTTGATTTTTAGACTATAAAAAAAGTCTAATTTTAATCTCTCCTATTCAAAAAGCTTAAGAATGGTCTTTTGACGGTAAAAAAATCTAAGTGCCTTAACTTCGTTAGTTTTTTTTTAACGCCAAAGAACCCTTCTTAAGCTTTTTGAATACGAGGTACTAAAATTAGATTTTTGATAATTTAAAAACTAAAATAGAACTAACATGATATTTGATGGACAAAAATAATATTTGTAACCTTTTTTTACATGATTTGTAGATTTTTTTTCAAAAAAAAACATTTGTAGGGAGTGTTTTCCTTCTGTTTGATTAATGAAAGTTTATTTGATTAATGAAAGTTTATTGCTTTCTAATGAAAACTGGATTGTTTGATTAGTGGTGGAATGTTTTAAAAATGATTTAATTTAATATGATTGTGATTATTGAAAAATTAATGGAACGTGGCCAGCAACATTCTTGTGGTCAAATAGACGTGCCTCTCCTAATCTAAACGATTTTATTTATTGATTTTTTTAAATGATTTTAATTAGTATATATATATATATAATTCATCAATTAAAACCAATTATTACATCCAAAAAAATAATAATTTATTCTTTAGATTAGGAAAAAATCATTAAAATTTTATTAAAAGAAAACGATTGATTCTCCTCCTTAGGATCACATTATTATCTCACATTAAAAAAAGTACTATTTCTTTCATTATTAATTAACTTTTAGATGGATGTCTCAACTTTACACAGTTCAATATGGTATAAATTTTATTGAGTTTAAATGGATAGTCATTCCAATAAAATTGTGATTACATTTAAAATTGATGAAACCTAAAAAGGCACCAACTTGAAAGGTGTGTTAATTAGATCTCTCTAATGTCCTACATTGAAAAAATGAAGAATTCTCAAAAACATTTATAAAATAAATGGACTTCTTTTCTTATGATTAATTGATTTTGAGTAGATGTTTATAATAATTAATACATTTGAGGAGTAAAATTTGTGTAAGGCCGATTATTAATCCATTATCTCCTTCTAAGTATTGTAATATACTTAGATAATAGTTGAGTTGTCACTAACCCTAATTATAAGTTTAGTCTGGTTTGAAAAAAGTTAGAATTTGGTCTCTATGATTATCAACTAGAATTTAATCCCTAATGGTTTGATAAAATCTAAAAATAATCTTTATCGTTTTTAATCGTTAGCGAATTGAGTACGTAAAAGTTAGTTATTTATATGTCAATAGTAGCAATGTGAGTTAAGTGACTGAATGGACAAAAAATTAGCATGGATTTTCACATACATAATTTACGGTGATTACAAATGACAAAGAATAATCATTAGATATTATCGAGGGACTGAATTCTAACTATCTTCAAACCATAGAAATTAATTCTAGTTTATGAAACCATGGAAACTAAACTCTAACTTTCTTTGAAGTATAGGGACCAAATTTATAATTTCGCCTACAAAATAAAAGGCTCATGGATTGAAACTTCTTTAGATATCTGAATGACCCAACTTAGTCTCTCTTTTTTTTTTGACATTATGTTTCGTTTTAGATATCTAATTTACTTGGTTCCTCATTCTTTTTCATTGTTGTTTTAGTTTAGGGTTTGGTTTTAAATGAAGAGCCAATTTCTCCTGCTACTTGGTTTAGTGCCTCTCATTGTTCATTTTCCTTATCTTTTATGTCTGTTTTGCAATTTGTATGGAATCATGCTATCAGTTATATCTCAATGACATATATGTTATTTTGAGTGCCCTTTGTGCAACTCATAATTTAGTCTTGTTAGTTACTCTTAATTTTTCATTGGATATATAATTGAAACATGATCTAATTTTAGCACACTTTACTTAGATGGATATGTGAATGCTCATTGGATTTTATCTTATTCCATGTTGTGGAGCTCATTTTTCCTTCATGTTCCAGTTCTCTTGAGATTGGATCATATTCATTCTTCTTATTTTGCAAAATCTCTTTTTTCTATAACTTTTTTCTCTTCACCTCTCTCAATCTCTCTTGAACTCTCTCAAAGTGAAGACGACATCGGAAGACCATCAACGATCCTCTTCTTTGCAAACAACAGTATGTGTTTAGAGGTGGCAGGCCTGTTCGAGATACGAGATTTGTATGTCGTGAGAGTCATGTGAGCTTCGATAGTGGTTGGTTGGAAGAAAGCAGACGAATGCTCCGGTGAGCGCTCTATGCAATAGCTTCTTGTCTTCGGTGTTGGTCGAGAGACGAATGCAAGTTTAGGCTTTTGACATGAGGGTGATCCATATGAGCTACTTGCTCTCAAACATCACTATCTAGCGATTTGAGTGTCTTCCTCGAGTATTAGATCCAGCGTTTCTTCCTCGAATGAATCCGCCAGAGACTTCTCACCCCAGACATCGTCAAGGGATTCGTCATTATGTTCTTCCCCTTCCCTCTGGCCATGTCTGATGGAGATATCCATAGTATATGAGTTACATCTCCTAAACCTATAGTTGAAACATGAGATCATTACTCCCTTGGATGCTCAAATCCTCCTGTCTTAAGATCTTCAACTTCTCAAGAACTAAAGAACTTATTTTTTCCATGTTATCTCTTAATAAAAAGACTCATAAAAATGGTCCTTTCCTCTGCAATATTCTATCGATGAGGATGCTTTCGTTTCTCGTAAAAAAAAATTATTTTGTATATCCAAGTAAAAATGTGATAACTATCGTTCAAGTTTCTATTCGTTTATCATGCTACCAGAACAGATTTGTGTCAAGAATTTTGTATTGACTCTTATAGGCTTCACTCCTCATAGCCATACGGGCAATATAAGTTTTGTATATACTCAGCATCAAGAATTCCTTTACTAAAGGAACCTTTTGCTAGTTATTTTCAGAGGTTAGCCAAGGTTGCTTAATATATCCATAAGTTTGTAGTTGAACCAGATTGCTGGGTCGAATTCCCGAATTTCGTGTTCAAACCTAATGTAGTAACAAATAAGGTTGTGTGGAAAGTATATATGTAGATTCATTCAGTAGATGGAACCTCTTCCTCCTATTTATTAGAATATATCTATTTGCAGACTGATGGTATAAAAAGTCAGTAAGGTTGACTGTTTGCAAAAATTCAGAGCTGACTTTCTGGTTGTTGCATCTTTTGGCTCTGCAAAGTGACCTAGCAGTCAATAGGATTTTGAAAAATTAAGAGGTGATGAGTTCAATCCATGGTGGCCTCCTACCTAGGAATTAATTTTCTACGACTTTTCTTGACATCCAAATGTTGTAGGATTAGGCGGTATGTCTCGTGACATTAATCGAGGTGCACGCAAGGATATTGTACTTCTAAGTGTTGTTGCGGTTCATTTGATGACTAAGAGTCATAATTGAAACTTAACCCTCTTAAAACATATATCACAGAGAGCAGATAAATAGACTCTCCACCTACAGCTTTAGTTTGCATCTTTAGAATGAAAGTACTCACTGCCATTGGCTTTTGACTGAGAGGTAGAGTTCCCAAAGGGTTCGTTTGGATAAAGGGTTTTGTGAATGAGGGGTGTGGTTATGAGGTGTTTTGGGTGGGGTTATGTAAAGTTTTGTGAAGAGTTAAAGTGGTTATTTGGATTGAGGTATTATTATAAACAGTAGTGGCAGAAAACTGCGGTTTTAATAGAAGAGTTATGAGCGGTTATAGTAGAAGTGATATTATTTTGGAATTGAGAAGACTTTAGGAGGTTTTACGAGATCCTTTTAGAGATGCTCTATCCAAACGTAAAATAATCCCATAAACCCTCAATTCAAACATCAATTGGTGGTGAGGAGAGTACCATATTTTTTATCTATTGTTATGAGGTCTCCACTCTTTTTGACGTGGGATCCTTAACAAAATGCATTCATTGTTCTAGACGGTGGGCGTAACCAACTTCTAATTACTGAAATTATGACATAAACTCATTTTTTGATACCATATTGTGTTTTCTAGTATCTGTATGACACCTAACATATTGGTAATCATAAAGGTCATTCAGAAGAATGCCTGCATAGTAAAGGCATACAATTCTAAAAGTTTCTTGGTTACAAATATAAGAAGAAAGAAAATGATCTATGTATTTTGATGAAATGAATATGTAAAAAAGTTTGACTAGGCTAGGCTACTCAATATACTCCAATTCACATGAGGTTGTTTGCCTTTTAGTATAATAAGCAAGCAAGTTTTGTATTTGAATGTTTTCATCTGCAGGAAATTAAGAAGCAGTTGGGATATTCACATGAGGATATTCATTAATTAATTAATGAGAAAAGAAATCTATGAGAATATGATTTGTTTTACAATAGTTTATTGGAAGATTAAGAAAAACCCTTTTAGGTAATTTCATAAATGACAATAATACCCAAATTATTGGTAGACTTACAAACTCCATTTTACTAAAAGCATAACCAAATTAATCTCCTGGACTACACAGTTACAGTTAAATACATCTATACATAAATCAATCTCCTTTCAACGATAAAACTAGTGGAGATCTTGTTCAAGCTCAAGTTTGTGCACCCCATTTTAAAGAAAAACCCAAGTGGTGATCACAAACAAACAGGACATTTCAAAAAAAAAAAAAAAAACAAACACAAACAAACTAGCATAAGGAAGCTTAAATTTTTTTTTTTTTTTTTTCAAACGGCCCATTCTTGCCACTTCATCGGAGGCGTAAAAGTCGCCGGAGATTGACGGTGGCTCCGACGTCTACTCCGGCAGCAGCCTCCACATTACAATTCAGCTTCCGCATCAGAGGGAATTTCGGAAGCGGCAAGCTGCTCGGCGGCGGCGAAACGCTGAACGCCGACCCCGAAAACTCCATTTCCAAATTCCTGCTACCTTCACACGGCGGCGCCGGCGACCGTAGTCCTAAACCTTTCCATAAGTCTTTAGGAACATCGTTAGGTTCCGGCCCCAGTCGGTTCGTAGAATCAACGATCACAAGCTCCGCCGTCGTCTCCGCCGGCGGTTTCACCTCCGGTGGGACGCTAATTCGTTTATTTGGTTTTTGCTTCTTGGGGGTAAGAGATTGGTCTCTGGATCTCACAACCTTTGAGCGGAACGACGGCTGAGCTCCGGCCACCGGAGGAGGAAAGGGACGGCGGGGAAAAGGGAGAAGAGGCGGTTGCTGGCGGTGGCGGTGGGTGTTAAACGCGACGGCTGGTGGAGGGGATTTGAGAAGACCGCCGTGCACGGCAGCCGGAGAGAAATTAAGGGGTTTTAAATTGCGAGATTGCTTGGGAGGAAATGGAATCAAAACTGCCTTCATTGCTACAAAGATCTGAACCTGAAAAATTCAAATTATAAAACACAATATCAACAAGCCCCAGGAAAAAAAAAAAAAAAAATCCCAATTTAAGTGAAAAATTTCTGTTAAAATTTACAACCAAATTAATGGAAAAAATTGAAAAGTGGGATTTGTTTAAAAAACAAAAAAGGAAAAATCAGAGAAGTTAATATATGAATTATTATATATCCAATTGATCCAAAAGGATTTTCAGCAACCCATTATGAAATTTGGGGATTCTTGAATGAGAAGGTTTAATGGGCGTTTCGTTTTGGATGGGTCTCTTTATAGTTCTTGTTGAACGGCAACGGCTACTTTTTTAATTATTTTATTTGGAGATATTTTTAGTTCTTAATTTACTCTTTTTTTGTGTGTTAAATGAGTATTAGAAAATGTATAATTTACCGATAAGATTTGCAGAGAGCCACCGTCTAGGTCGGTTACCGTCCATTTGATTATGGCCGTTGGTTGTATCCGTTGTGCCCAATCTTACCGTTGGTCTCACATCATCATCCTCGGTCTTCTCAATTATTGTTTTCTTTTCAATACGTTTTTTTTTAAGAGAATTTACTATCAGCAGCACATTCTACCTCTTGTATTATATTTGTAGCATAATTTTTAAAATAATTCATCTATAGCATATTTATTTCTATCACTCACCTAGTGATAGTCTATCACTCACTTAGTGATAGAACTCAATTTAGATTTCTATCACTGATAGAAAAATTTCTATCACTCACCTAGTGATAGAACTCAATTTAGATTTCTATCACTGATAGAAAATTTAAGGAGTGATAGAATGAATCTATCATTGATTGAATTCTATCACTAATAGAACTCAACAAGTGATAGAAGTCAATTTGGATTTTCTGCTACAAATGAAATTATTTTAGATTTTGTGCTATAGATGGAAATATTTTACCTTTTTTTGTTATACATGCAAAATCCCCTTTTTTTAACGTATGGTAGGACCATATATTTTCTTTAAACTAGAAAATACCGTCCGTTGCAAATGTAAAAATATGTATTGGTAAAAATAATACTAAATAATAATATTAGTGTAAAAAAAGAACTACTAATAAAAAGTTAAATAAGATGATGGTTTTTATGTTATACCTTTTTTTCTATATTTAAATTGATATTGAATATATGAGTTAAAATTTAATAATTTTTTTAATATCAAAAGAGTTGGTGAGGCGTTGGTTTATTTTTTTGAAGATAATCCAATTCAACACCATGATCACAAGTTAAATATAAAAATTAAATATGTTTGAATAATATTATAAAAATAAATATATTAATAATATTATAAATATGTTTGGTTAAAAAATCTTTTTCAATGATAATAATATTTTTCTTTATTTTTTACAATGACACTGCTACAAAATTGAATATAATTCTAAAAGTCTTTATTTCTAAGTTCGATATTTATCTAAAAGAAATGTAAACCTAAATAAAGTTGTATTGATAACATTAATTTGCCTTAAAATAATGGTAATTCTTTTTAAAATGTATGAATTGTGTATTATGATATATTCTCTATCATACTTTTTTACAATAAAAAAGTTATTACATATTCCCTAAGTTTCTTTTAACATCAACTAATGTAATGCTGACTATTTGATACATGCCTTTTATATTGAAACCAATCATCAAAAGGTTGGTTCAGAAAGATATCTCAGATCTTTTTAGACGTTCCTAATTTTAGAATTTTTATTCTTTTGTTTGGTCTTGGTCTAAGTTGTGGACCAATGTCGCAGTTTTTGTATGGTTTTCTTGTTTTTCATTTTTTATTTTCTTTTATTGAGAGTTCCTGTGTTGTAAGATCTTAGATATTATCTAATGAAGTTATTTGATCTAAAAAATAATAGTAATAGTTAAGAGAAAAAATTGTGAAAAACCTTTTACTTTTTTCGTTTGAATCTAAACTTTTTAAGTTTTTAAACATTAATTATTGAAACATCAACTTTTTAATATATTTTTAACTTTAGTAAACTTTATTACTAAAATTAAATACAATTTTTTATAGCAATGAAAAAATAGTACTTTATGTACCTTACAATTTTTCCTATTAATAATTAAATTGTTTTTCTTTGAAGATAGACCATTTCTTCTATAAAAAAAAAAAATTCAAAGAATGTTGCACAAAATGCATATCGATTAATGTTAGATATTCTTCACTTCCAATTAAGTTCAAGTTTTTGTGCTAAATTATTAGGTATTGATATCTCTTCTTCATATATTTATGTTACAATTCTATCTAGATTTTTCTCACAAAAAAAAAATTATCAAGATTAAAAAAACTCAAACAAACTTTAATAAAATCAACCTTAAAATAGTCAAAATTATGAAATTATCATTTAAATAAAATAGTCAAATTTTAATACTCTAATATTAAACACATTTAAGATGGTAAAATAAGATTGTAGATTATGAATTGAATGAGAAATATAAATATATTAATTTACTCTTTGAACATGATCACAGTATCTACAAATCTTGACAAAATTATCATTGTTAATATTATAAAAGAACATGATCATAGTATGAAATCATCTATGAATTTAACTTTAAAACATACATTCATTTGGAAGTATACATTATCCTCGAGCTTTCTTGTTTGCATGTACCTTCATATGACATTGTTATCATCTTCAATCTTCTTTCTTTTTGCACATTCTCACATCTGTTTTTAAACTACTAAATAATCAAACTTGTAAGGATGAGAAGAAAAAAAAAGAGGTTAAAATAAGTCATCCAACAAAAAGTTGAAAAAAGGTAATCAACAAAGAAAACTAAACAAATTAGAATAATCTATCCAACCATTAAAAAACAACAACAACAACAAAATTATGTAAAGTTAGACATAAGAGGTAAGAAAAACTCAATTGAGCACAAAAATTGTGTACAAAACCCTATTATACATATATATATATAGTTGAGAGGTGAGAAGTTACCAAACCTTTAAAATTTAGTATTAAATAAATTTTGAAACTTCAATTATAAGATAATGGGGTTAAAATTGTTCAAACTCTTATCATGGTAATAAATATAATAAAAATATTGATTCTCAAATATATATATATAATAAAAGTATTTAAAATAAAAACTTATATTGCATTTAAATAAAAGGAAGTTACGAATACAAATAATGTTTACAACTTTTCAAATTCTTAAAGAAGAATTTAAATGTAATAGAATTTTTTTTAAAAAAAAATACAAATTTAAATAAGATTACATAATAAAAGATGTGTGTTGGAAGACTTCAATTATAAGGTAATGGGGTTAAAACTTTTCAAACTCTTATCATGGTAATAAATGTAATAAAATTATTTAAAATAAAAACTTATATTGCATTTAAATTAAAAGAAAGTTACGAATACAAATAATGTTTACAACTTTTTAAATTCTCAAAGAAGAATTTAAATGCAATAGAAGTTTTTTAAAAAAAAATAAAAATTAAAATAAGATTACATAATAAAAAGATGTGCGGGCAGAGGTTTTGTTGGTTTTTTTTTTCTTTTAATTGTAATAAAAGATATACGTGGATTTTTCTTTTTTTAGAAGATATAATTGTAATTGTTGATGTGGCTTAGGGGTAGAATGGTCTAAAAATGATTTACCCTCTAAGCCACATTTTAAGGTTGTTAAATTAGTTAATTTTGTTGAGAAAACTATAAATTTGGTCTCCAAAGTAAAAAAAGAAGAAGAAAATTAGAAGTTTTCAGAAAAAAAAGGAAAAAAAGAATTAGAACTTAAGAATCTCATTCTTATCATTAGGAATAAGTTAAACACTTTTCTCTTATAATATTAAAATTAGTTTTTTTTAGCAATATTAAAATTAGATTTTAATTGTTCTAAAAATAAATTAGAAGTTAATGTATATAATTTGATTCTTCCAAGAGTGGTTGAAGACTTAGATTTAAGGGAATGCTCTCCGTCCTAGGAGACGGGCGTAGTTACCCTTATTTCGATATATATATATATAATTTGATAAATTTTAAAAAGTAATCTATATCATTTATAATTGTTATTAAACTAAGTACGCTAAATTGTTATTAATAACTAATTCTTATATATTTAAATTGTAAACGATTAGAAACAACTATAATTATTTTTTTAATTTTTTCAAATTGCAACAATTGAATTTCAATTTTGTAAAACTAAGATACTAAAATTTAACTTTTTTTTTATTATAAAAACCTTTTTTGGGGGAAAAAAGGAAAAGACGTCCTTTTGGCAAAGTGTGAATCACCAAACTCCCCCATTTATAAAACTTTTCCTCGACTTTATTTTTCCTTTAGAATAATAATAGAGAAACTTCATCCTTAAGTTTAGTATTCAAATATTTGAAGCTTGCATGTATGTAGTGTTGAAAGCTTTCTAAACCCACAATTAAAGTAGGAAACTTCACTTTCTTATTAGTCTCTTTTAAAAAAAAAAATTAATAATAAATAAAATAAATACCAATGTGGTAAGAATGAAGATTTGAACGTCTATTCATATAAATGTATGAGATATCTTAATGATTAATGAAATCAAATGTTTTTTAAAAAATAAAAATAAATGAATCAAATGTAGCATGCCATTAATGGTTTGATTAAAGAGTTAAATCAATAAGCTAAATAGGTAAAGTAGGGAATTAGAGATTTTTTTTTCTCTTTTTTTAAGACAAGGGAATTGGAGAATTATTTACTTCTAAATGTGAAAATAATTGTGATCCATTAGTTAAGGCAGTCAATTCTATAAAAATAAATAAATAAGAATAAGGTGGCCAATCCTCAAATTCTATGATTGGATATTACAATTAATTCTCAAAATAATTTTAAGTTAAGAATATTAGAAAAATCGTCGTAGATTAAAGTCTAACATGTCTATTTTAATATTTTCAACAAAAAAAACATCTCTATTTTAATTATAACGGTTAAAAAATATATTTCTTACCTAACCTATGAAATTTCTCCAAAGTTTTAGTTCATAAATTAAATGTATGTATCATGATTGAATTAGTTTTTTTTTTTTTTAAACAATGATTGAATTAGTTTTAGTAGATTATTTTCTCGAAAAAAAATAGATTATAATAATCTCCACGTTCTTTATTTCAACAATATTATAAAGAATTCAATTATATAACTTGTTGATTATCAGATCTTAATTGAGTTTAACTTTTATATAAATAACAATCTATTTAATTTGCCCTGTAAAAAAAAACAATGTATTTAATTTGTTGATTGTTTTTTCTTTATTTATATGTTAATTGTTATATAATTGGATCGATTGGGTGTGGATGTCAGCTTTACAAGGCACCGCCTGTATAGAAAAAGAATATAATTGAAAAAATGATATCTTATTATTTTTTTTTAGTACATAGGGAAAGAGAACCAACAAATCCTACATAAATTTCAAATAAAATTGAAATGGATTAACAACAGACAAGATAACTAACTGCGTCACTAACCTTCGGTGGAAAAATGATATATTATTATTACTAAAAATAATATGAATAAGTCTATTTTTATAACTTTATTACCCTATTGACCAAAAAAGATACTTTTAAAAGTAAGAGATAAGCAAAAAGAAAAGGAAAAAAAATAAAAAAGCAAAAGGAGCTGATTCATTCATTACTCATACTCCTACCACATGAAACCATGGTCGGTAACTTAATTTTGTCAACTTTTCTTAGAAATTTGAGGCAAATGGTATATTCTTCGTCTTTATTTTTACTATATCTTCTTCGTTACACTTTTACTTTTATATTAGCACTAAATTTGATAATTTTGAACTATAAATGTTTTTGGCATGATAAAAACACTACAACATAATTTAAAAATCATCTTATTCCGGTTAGATATCATCTTTTAGATCAAATATTCATTTAAGTTTTATAGGTTATAACAAACATTAAAAATTGAGTTCAATCAATATGATGTATAATCAATAATTAAAATCTCGTTTGATAATCATTTGATTTTTTATTTTTTATTTTTGAAATTTAAACTTATTTTTATTCAAAAGTTTACTATAATGTGCATCATTTTTTCTATGATCATCTTTCTTAGAAAATATGTGAATGATAACCAAATTTTTTAAAAAAATTTAAGCTATTTATTTTATTCCTTAATTTTGATTTGATTTTTTAAAATAAAGGTAAAAGGTAGATATTTAAATAAGAAATAGATATTTTATTACCAAACTTTATTGACACGTGAGACTCACGCTCCACTGAAAAAGATCGATTTGACGAAAGTTGAGTGGGCTACAAGCAGAGGGGGCCAAGGCCCACGGTACAAATGTAATGTAGCCCATATGGTAAATAATTGTTGATTATGGTTTTTTTTTTGGAAAATATCTAAAATTAGAAACTATTTCAAGGTAATGTCTGTTAAATAAATGTCTACTCTTTAATTTAAAAAATAAAATTTAAATAACTAAATGTAAAATGGACAGTTATACCCCCGAAATTTAAATCCATTTATTTTTTTTTACGTATTATTCCAAATATTGACTTTTTGTAACAACCATTCAAACAAAATTCACCAAATCTAAACAAAAACATTTCAACAGAATTTCACCAAATCTAAACAAAAATCTATTCATATTTGAATATGAAATATTTCTCACAGAATTTCACCAAATCTAAAAAAAAATCCAAAAAATGGTTTAAACAAAAAAAAATTGAAAATAAGGATAAAATATACCAGTTTAAATTTGATTTTTTAACCTAACATTAAATTTTTTAATGTATATAAACATACATCACCCTTCATACGAAACCCCCATAAAAAATCTACTCGTCGTTGCATGTATTAAAAAGAGAAAAACTCACCTGAGTCAATTGCATCATTTGGCTATGTGTAACTTTTCATACACTACACACGATAATATATGCAGCAAATTGGGATTAGAGACTACACCTTGATTTATACACTACTGTTTGTATCCGTACTCAATCACATCAGGCAATGTGCATTTACCTTGTTGTTAGCCCGAAATGCAGATTCCGCATGATACACACTATTATGGGAGTGACCTGCTTGTGGTTATCTTGAACAACATCAATGGGGCATGCGTGGGAGTCTGTGAACTTCTTGACCACCCAAAAGTTGCTATCCTTATAGACAGAAGCATGAACGTACCAGTTAAGTCTCATGGTCATTTACTGTCATTGCATCTTCTATTTAAGAACCTTTTTGTTTTTGATTACGTACCAATACGTTTTTGTTTCTGATTACGTACCAATAAGTACCATTGACAGAATGAGTCACTTTACCCTAGAAGTTTCCGCTTACGTATCAATACGTACCATTGACAGAATGAGTCCCTTTACCCCGAAAGAACTCCAAAATATAAATTAATTGCGCAGACAAAAAATCGACTAAGGGAGTGTACAACGTGGGGATAAAAAATGCAACTTCGTCAAATCCTTCAGACTTTTGGCAATGATCACCAGAACGAAAATGAATCTGGAATGAAAAAAAAGAAATCGCACATCGTGTTCTAGATTACGTATTTGGGAAGGAGATGAAAGAAATTGTAAAATTGTAGTTCGGACAGAGATGAAAGAAATTGTAAAATTGTAGTTCGGACAGAGATGAAAGAAATCGTAAATATGTATTTGGGAAGGAGATGAAATAAATCGTAAAATTGTATTTTAGAGGGAGATGAAAGAAATCATTCTTATAAAAAAGATGATGCGGGAGTATGCAAAAATAAAAGATTAACTGTTGTGTGATCTGAATATTGATAACAAGATTTAAATATTTATATATTTATTTAAAATATTTGAGTAGAAGACCTTTTGAAATATACATTAATAAAAAAAAAATTTAAATGGTTGGGATTAGTTGGTGGTTGTTTATTCTAGGACAGCTTGGAAATGAAAATATTATCTTTCTCAGGATTTTGCTTTAGACAAAAATTTAAAGTTAAAAATATTGTAAAGGTCCTTAATTAATTTAGGAAATCTAGACATTTACTAGTATTTCCTTTTTTTTAGAATTTGTATTTGATACAGTCTTTTTACAAAATCATTACAAATTGTAAGCAAATTTTAAAATATTTGGATTCATAATAATTAATATTGTATTACAAATACTCATTAATACAATATTACCATTGATACCAATGATCGTGTTTGTTAATTTTTTTAGAAGTGATAATATATATAATTATTTTATGATTTTAACTAATCTGATAAATTTTCCTAATTTTTTTGCCACTTAAAAATCTAAATATTTCCAAAGAAATAGAGTAAATTATAAACTTGGTTTATATGGTTGGAACAAAGTTAAAATTTAATTTATGATTTTAAAAATAATAATTTAGTCTCTATAGTCTCAAGAAAATTAAAATTTAATCTCTATAATTTGAAAAACTATAGTTTAGTTTCTTTGGATTTATAAAACATAAAAAATAGTCTTTATTATTTCTTTATTATTAAGGAATTGATTATGTGAAAGTTAATTATTTATGAGTCGATAATTACAGCGTAAATTAAATAATTAATAAGACAAAAATGTCATATCATTTATTCATAAATAATTGATTTCTCTCTATATATATTAATGATTGTGAATGATACTAGCTAATATTAAAACACTTTTTTTCAGATTATAAGAATTAAATTGTAATTTTTGAAACTATAGAGCGTGAGTTAGTGCGTGCATGTGTGTGATACGAATGAAAAAATCAAAAGGACTAATCTTATCACATGTAATTTATATGAAAATCTTAAAATGTTTGAGTAATGTTAAGATATTTGATATTTTTCATTTTGAAACAAAAATGATAATCAAGATATCTATAATATCCAAATATTTGTTTTGCTTTAATTAAAGTGAATGACCATCTATTTGGTAGAACAAAATTTCAAAATATAATAATGTTTACGATTCGGGTAGGTTGCTTTCATCGTGCTAATTGAGTTACACCTTTCATGTCTTAAAATTAAATATCAATTCAATTAGTTAAATCATTATAATTTTGATTAATCAGATGTTCTAAATCTCCACTATTTAATTTTAGCTAACAGAATATGAAAGAAAAATAGCAAAAAGAATAAATTTTGAAATGAATGCTAGAAGCGAAATTACTTATTTCATCTAAGTAATAAAAAAATAAAAAAAAATAATTAAAAAAAAAATATTTTGCGTTAGTAACTGCCATGTTGAAAATTTAGCCTTTTAATTTTGTCGTTTAAAAGTAGCCTTTTGTATAATTAAAAATTAAAAATAAAAATTATGGACCATGTCCACTCGAATTGTCGGCAAGAACAAGAAGTTTATAAATTTGACAATTTGTAATCAAAGATCCGTACAAAGCGCTCAATAGGCGACGTGTCGTCAACATCAATATAAATTAATAACCATGAACTACCAATACTTTTATCAAATATATTATTTTTTATATTACAAAAGAAGGATACTTTTAAAAATATATATATTAAATGAAAAAATATAATTTAAATTCTTGTAAAACAATGCCCTTTGATAATAGGCAAGGTGAACAGAATCGTCCATGTGTCCTAACAGTGTTTTGTGTCGACAGGGAAAAAAATACACATTAATATATAATATATATATATATATATATATATTCAAAAAACGATTTGTAAATGTAATTAAAATACACTAAACAATAACTACAAAATTTTCCGATACAAGTATTAACATGTCAACTTAAACATGATTTAATAAATTTTATCAACAATAAAATATTTATATATTATATACTTAATAATTAAGGGTGTGTTTGAGCCTCATTTATGTAACGATCGGATGGGTTATAATAACCCAATTAGTGTTTGCCACATTGTTTATTATAAACGGTGGTTATCTAAATCTGTGTACACACTTATCTAAATCTACGTGTTCGTTTATCTAAACCTTACATATATATTACTTTTTGTTACATAACTATCTCATCTCAAACATTGTTTATCATAATCCATATTATAATAACTTGTCCGTCAAACATCATTTATAATAACACACCGTTTATCATAATTTAGTATTTATCATAACCAAATTGGTGCTCTAAACACACCCTAAAAGAGATCATTTGAATTTGAGATTGAACTATTTAATCGTTTTACTTCAAGGGATTGAAGTAGTATCTTAGAATTATACTTATGTCAATCAAAATTTTATGAGTCTAACTTGAGATATTCCCTTAACCAAAATGTAAGAAGTTAATTCAAATTCTCATATTGATATGTATCTTTCTTTATAATTTCAAAATTTTCCAACATTTGATTTTTATGTCTTAACCTTTTTTTTTTAAACAATGTTTTAACCACCCAAGCTAGATAAGAATACTAACTCAACTGACATCAGCTCATGGATTCACTAATCTTCAATTATATTGAACTACAAAAAAAATTTATTTAAATTGATTTAGAAATAAAAAATAAATTATGCATAAATGGTCCCTTTTTATGTTCAAAATTTGTCTTAAAAAAAAAGAATTGGAGAGGTATTGAATATGTGGTTTCATGATCGATCATACAAGTTAATTATCATTAGATTAAACTTGTCTTGATATTACATTTTAGTAGTTCAACAATGGTAAGTCGAGCTAGAATTAGTAATTTGTAATCAGAATCATATGATAATTTTTTTAAAAAAAATCCACTTTAATGTTACAGTCTAAAATTAGAAACTCAAATCAATTCATATGCTAAGATAGCAAGAAAGAGACAAAGAAATAACAAAATAAGAAAGAACTCTCTTTTTTTCTTTCTTTGATAGTCAAATGGAAGTTACCAAATTGAAACATTTACTTTCTTTCCCACAAACAAACAAAAAAAAAAACCCAACCCATCAATTCCATTAACACTGGTTGGAGCTGTAACAGAAAGAAACGGGACTCCGTTTTCAGCAGTTACAAAAACTTCAAAAATCAAATATTTTTTCTCTTCAAAATTTCAGATAACCCCGTTTGACCCGATTACCGACACTCCCACGCGCTTCTTCCGTGTTTCAAACCCGTTTTCTTCGATCCAATGCCAATGCTTGGTGTGATTGTAGTTGAAAATTTGCTCTGATTCAAGAATAAATGCTCCTTTATTGCTCCAATCTTATCCTTTGCTTCGTTTTCGTTGTTCATCCGTTTCCCTTTTGTTTTAACTTCAACAGATCGCCAATTCCTCTTTTGGGAGAACAATTAATCGCCTCTCTTTCTGGTTATGGGGCTGTAATGGAGAAGATGAGAGCTTATTCTTAAAAGGGGTTTTTTTTTCTTTTTTCTTTTTTCTTTTCTCTTTTTTTCCCATCTTTTAATACTTGTTTCTTTTGGGGTTTTGGATTTGGGTCTGTTCTTGAGGGATTTCTGATGGGGTTTCTTAGTAGTGTATTGGGTTTCTTTGGTTTTGGCTTGGGAACTTCGATTGGGCTTGTGGTTGGATATTACATGTTCGTCTATTTTCAGCCGTCGGATGTCAAGGTTTGTTTTTCTTTCCACTTTCTTTTGTTCTTTCTGTTTGTGGGAAATGTTTTGTTTCTTCTGTGATCAGTGTTGAAGTCTTGGTCTAATTGCATTGAAATTTTGAGTGTTTTTGCTGTAAGTGTTGGGGTTTTTCCTGTTATGAGTTCTCTTGATTTATCTGTTAGTGGTTAATTGTACTGATGAAGACAGGACAGACCTAAGTACTTGTGTTCCTTATTTTCATTGGTTTCTTAGGGTGTTTTCCTAGGATTTCATTTAGATGTAGCCCCTTTTCCCCTTTGCCTTGCACTGATTTAACTTGGGGGACTGTTGATGCCAATTAGAAAGAAAGAAAGAAGAATAAGAGAGGCAATGATTGGGATAGATATTTACAATATTTGGCTCTGTGAATTGCTTCCAGTCAAGTTTCCTTTTTGTTCTATTTCTTTTCCTTAGTTAATTGGTGACATAGACATAGTAGATTTAATTGATGGTATGATCTGAATTAGGATATGACCTAATTTATGAATTCTGTTGGTAGACTAGTTGTTGGGAGGTTTATTTCGTTGTCGTTGTGTTGTTGATAGTATTGACAATTCAGGTTCTTATCTTTCTCAGTTGGAAATTGTCTTGTGTTGATGTGTTAGCATATACACTGAATTCAAGCTCAATTTCATACTAATTACTCTCAAGTAGACTAGAATTTGTTGACTTTATATTTAGGTATTAATATCATAATTCATAGCATAATTGTGTTTTCTTTGTTCTTTTGGTTGTTTATTGTTTCAGGATCCTAATGTTCGCCCTTTGGTTGAGCAAGATTCAGGCTCATTGTTGCGGATGATGCCAGAAATACCTCTGTGGGTGAAAAATCCTGATTACGATCGTGTATGTCATCATATTGTTTATTCGTGTTAGAATGTGAATGCATGTGGATTCATTGTTTGTGTATAGTGACAGTTAACTTTGTACCTTTTCTACTTTCCTGTAGATTGACTGGCTCAACAAATTCCTTGAAAATATGTGGCCTTACTTGGATAAGGTTTGTGTATCCCAATTGACAATTAATTCTATTTACCAGAGCTATTTGGGCGATCGTTCTTTGATACTCTGTTTTTGTTCTTGCTACCCTTTCTAGGCCATTTGCAAGACAGTGAAGAACATAGCCAAGCCTATTATTGCAGAGCAAATTCCAAAATACAAGATCGACGCTGTTGAATTCGACACACTTACATTGGGTTCTTTACCACCCACTTTTCAAGGTAAACTCCCTCTGCCTCTCATTCCCTCTTTGAGCGTAATGTCGAGCATCGTCTGATTTGATACATAGCTGATAGCAACTGCTTATGACTTTGATGTTACCTGTGCCGATCAAACGTCTTTACTTCAGTTTTTTCATAATTTTGTTTCTCCATTTTTGGAAACTAATTGATGGATCTCTCTTTGTGTTGAATTTACAAACTAGGAATGAAAGTTTATACGACTGATGATAAGGAGCTGATCCTGGAACCATGTATGAAGTGGGCGGGGAATCCAAACATCACTGTTTCAGTGAAAGCCTTTGGATTGAAAGCGACAGTTCAGGTTGTGCTACTGCTTATTAAGTTTAAAGGCGACTATATGCATGAATATTAACTTATATATGTGTGTTGTGAAAGTCTATTAACTAAAACTCTGATGAGGTGTATATGCATTTGAGTGCAAGTATATTTGACGATGGTGCTATCTGTATTTAGTAGTTTGAATTGAAGGACCAGTAATATATGATTTCCTCTGCACTTTCAGGTGGTCGATTTGCAAGTTTTTTCTATTCCTCGTATAACCCTGAAACCTTTGGTCCCGACGTTTCCTTGCTTCGCCAAAATATTTGTCTCTCTCATGGAAAAGGTGCAGTAAAGGGTTCATTTTTTTATTCTATTAGTTAATTATGCAGCAGGTAAATTTTTTTTTGAGTCATTAGTGGATTGCTTATTGTTTACGTTCATGCCCTGTAATTGTTATCATCTACTTATTTTTGCTCTGTTATGTTGTCTGATTCTGCAGCCCCATGTTGATTTTGGACTGAAATTGCTCGGTGCAGATGCGATGTCCATCCCAGGGCTGTATAGGTTTGTTCAGGTACACATTATTCTTCATCTTGTTTTATTTACAGGCGTCGTAAGCAACTAATCCAATTCGTAGATAACGAACAAATGAATATTTTTCCCATCATGGCAGGAAATTATAAAAGACCAAGTTGCCAATATGTATCTATGGCCTAAGGCCCTCGAAGTACCAATAATGGATCCAGCAAAGTAAGTAGATTTGTTCATGTTGTTTTATATTATGATTACGTCGAAGCCTTTCGTTTCTTGATTCATTTGATCTTTGTCAGAGCCATGAAGAAACCTGTTGGCATCCTTCATGCTAAGGTGTTGAGAGCACTGAAGCTCAAGAAGAAAGATCTATTTGGGGCATCAGATCCATATTTAAAACTGAAGCTCACTGAAGACAAGCTTCCTTCTAAGAAAACAACTGTGAAACACACTAATTTGAACCCAGTATGGAACGAGGAGTTCACTTTCGTCGTAAAAGATCCTGAGTCTCAAGCTTTGGAACTGGTTCTTTATGATTGGGAGCAGGTATTTTCATTAAGCAGATGTTTTATTTTCTCATTAAGACACCTTGGTAAATACATAGTAACCCAATGGTGCTCTTCTGTATGGATGTTATCTTGTTTGTAAGATGAACTCTATGCGATTGTCTCATGTTCTCAGCGTGTTTTCTTTTTATTATTATAGGTAGGCAAGCACGATAAGATGGGAATGAATGTTGTTCCATTGAAGGAACTTATCCCCGACGAGTCCAAGGAGCTTACTCTCGACATATTGAAAAATATGGATCCTAACGATACACAAAATGAGAAGTCAAGAGGGCAGCTTGTTGTGGAATTGTTGTACAAACCTTTCAAGGACGATGAAGCTCTTAAAGATGTCGATGACGAGGATGCAGTACAAAAGGCTCCTGATGGAACGCCCGAAGGTGGAGGCTTGCTCGTGGTCATGATCCATCAAGCTGAAGATGTGGAAGGGAAGCATCATACGAACCCCTACGTACGGTTACTTTTCAGAGGAGAGGAGAAAAGGACCAAGGTAATGTTGCCTGCAAACCTCCTCACATGGTGTCTTTTATCCTTTGCTAAAAAATAGACAATTTTCAAATATTTGCTAAAAATAGAGCTAGCTCTAAACAGTAGAAAGAACAAGAAGTTAAATTTCGATTACGAACAGGTTGAAGCACTCCTTAACTCTTTTGCAATCACAGTTTGTTAAAAAAAATTTATTCCATTTGGCATGAATTCAGCATGTTAAGAAGAACCGAGATCCAAGATGGAACGAGGAGTTTGAGTTCATGCTCGAGGAGCCGCCTGTTGACGATCGGATTCATGTGGAAGTACTCAGTGCCTCTTCAAGGATAGGCCTTCTTCACCCCAAGGTATACACAAATGCACACAAGTTTTTTCTCATCAAGACAAGGGATATATATGAAAGCTTTTTATTATATTCTGAAATCTCAAACCTGTTTTGATCAGGAAAATTTGGGCTATGTGGACATAAACCTCGCTGATGTTGTCTCAAACAAGAGGATTAATGCAAAGTATCATCTCATTGACTCGAAGAACGGTCGGATCCAAATCGAGCTGCAATGGAGAACATCATAGGCCAGTAACCATTCTTCTTTTCTTCCCCTTGTAATTTTCTTTCTTTTCAAAACCTTTTCTTCCCTTTGTTTGTAGGCTAAATTAAACTAGGGATTCTTGTTTAATGAAATGTTGATATGTTTTGGTTTATTTTTGTATTTGATCCAAACAGAGATTGAATAATATCATTTGCAGAATCTCTTGTTTGCTTTTATTTTACATATGGGATTTTGAGTTTTGGTCTAAAGATTTAACAGTGGTTGGTTTTTATCTGAATGGTTTTATCATTCCCTCAAATTTGAAGTTTTATCATACTAAATTTAAGAGATGGAGAGTATTTGGAGAAATTAGACTGTTTATTTGAAGGTAGGTAAATATTTAACTTATCTAGTCAGCTTCTGCTAAATTTATGCATATTTAGCTAGGGTATAAATTTTACTTCGCACCATAAACACTCATGTTTTATGTCATTATCTTGGCTTTTGAAAATTTAGCTAGGGTATAAATTTAGCCAGGGTATAAGATGACAATTTCATTTTAATTATTATTTTTTATTTTATTTTATTTAGTTGTTTGGAAATTGTGTTTGTTCCTCTTGCTAAATTTTAAAAACAGAAATAACAACAGAAATAACTTTTTAAAAGTTTTGTTTGAGCATTTTATTTTATTTTTATAATTATATTTCTTTTGCTCATTTTTTTACCTTGGTTTATCATCATTTTTATCGTAACAGATGAGTTCTTAGTCAAATTTAAGTTTTCCTTCAAACAAAATAAATTTAAATATGTAACACAAATTTGACTTTAGGTTGTTAAGAAGTATGCACTTCTCTTATCCTTAAAATTAAGAATATATGAAAAAAAATAGTTAACAATTGGTACAGCATATTGGCCCACAAACCATAGCAATTAAGATTTTATGTATTTATTTATTGGATACTTGTTCATAGCAATTAAGACTTTTTTTTTTTAAGCAATAGCAATTAAGACTTGAATATGAAGTTTTGATATTCTTTGGACAATGGCAACATCATATGACTGGATATTGTATTTAGGCTGTCACATATCATCATCTGGTTCAAGTTGCTACTCACCTCTCGTTATCGAAAGAATGGATGGCTTTATAATCTTATAGTGGTTGAAATACATTTCAACACCAGGGTCACCCGTTCAATACAAAAAACCAATATTTGTCTTTTATTTATTTGAGTACAATTAGGATTGATTTGTGGTCCCCTCCCCCAATTTCTACTTAAAAAAAAAGACCACCAACTTCTATTAAAAAATAAATAAAAACCATCCTCTGATTTGATTGGCATATCATCTCTTTAAGGAGGTGAGATCTTTAGATTTCCAGAATTAGTGGTCCATTCATAAGAGTTAAAATTCTATTTTTAAAAGGTTTACTCTTCTTGAGTAAAACTTACCTACCTATGTGTGAAGTGAGCCTACATGTTGTACAAAATTACAAATATTAGCCTTATATTTGTTTATGTTTATGTGTAGACAAGATTTATTTACTTAAAATATAACTAAAACAGCTCTTTGAGGTAAGATCCTAATCTGAGGAATGTTAAAAGCTCAAAAGCAAGCTTTCAAAATTGGCATCCCACAACATCACAAAGTGTCACAGAAAATCTGAAACTGACCACGCAAGAAATGGACAATACCAACAGGCAGATGAACCAAACCAAACCAAACCAAATTATCCAACAAAATCCCGTTAACTAACATATAATACCTAACCAACAAAACGTTTACTACATTTTAAAGTTCTCTAATTTAAAAAAAAAACCATACCAACTTCTCTTCATTCCAGAAGCTTAGAAGCCTGATAATGATAAAGAACAGTCAGCAACTCTACGCTGGAGATGTCCAAATTGTGTAATAACCACCAAGAAAACACCTCCGTCGCTTGCAGTTAAATTAATCTACAGCTCATCCTTTACAGCCTCGTCTTTGGTATCTTCAGTTTCCTTTGATTCGGTCTCGACTTCAACTTCCACTTCGTCTTCCTCCTCGACGGCTGCATCCGGACTGATGTTTAAGCTAGTCTTTACTGTGTCGTAGATTTGGGAGGCGAAATCCTTAGGATCACTTAGAATAAACCCACTTTCTAGAAGAGCTGTCTGGTACATCAACTTTGCGGCACTCTTTGCGCCTTCATCCTGTTAAAAATTCATATCAATGACGTTAGAGAATCTAATTAAAAAAAATGTACATGTCAGTATCTAAGTTAAACATACATGAATCCATTACCTATAAGTCTTTTATTTCAAGTGAACATCTCTAATCTTCACATATTAGTTTATTTACAAACCCGTCAATAACCATTTGATTTTTTAGGTTTGTGGTAATCCCACGTCAATTTTCACAACTTTAATTCCCACTCTTGAATTAATTATAAGTGACAGATTCCTCATATGTTGTCGCCCTAAATCCTAAGAACTAATATTTTGAGTAGTTTGTGAGATTCATCACGCCAGCCTAAGCATTCATAACACATTCTTTCAATGTTTTATCCTTTGTTTCCGTTGGCATTATTTTTATAATAACAAAAACTTCCATTGAGAAAAGAATAAAAGATCATACCTCTGCATCCTTCACAACTCTCTCCCGAAGATCCTTAATGATCGGGTGCCTTGGGTTGATCTCGAGCACCCTCTTACCGCGCATGTATGCTTGTTTGTTAGCATCAGACAGGGTCTGAGACTGCATGATCCTTTCCATATTAGCACTCCACCCATACTTGGATGTCACAACCACACAAGGTGTGTTGTCCAATCGATTCGAAACTTTCACATCATCGACATTGTCAAACGAAAGGGCAGTCTTCCACCACTTTGTAAGATCCTTGAAGGACTCCTTGATTTCCTTATCCTTGGAGTCTTTGCCGAGTTTAAGACCCTCCTTCGATACGTTTTGGAATTTTTTGTCTTCGTAGTCCATAAGATATTGCATCAAGTACTCATCCACCGGATCTGTGAAAAAGATAACCTGTAAAAAGAAAACAATTAGATGTGGGAAGCTATGAATGGATGGCTTTCAAGGAGAAAAAACAAGCCAAGAAAGTTCATTTAGATGCAACGAAAGTTCACCTCGTAGTTTTTCTTCTTCAATCGCTCAAGGAATGGTGATTTCTCCAACTGTTCCTTGCTTGATCCAGTAATGTAAAAAATATCCTTTTGTCCTGATTTCATTCTGGAGATGTACTGATCCAGTGAAGCCAATTTGCCATCTGACTTGGTGCTGCAAGAAGGTTCATTTAGATTATATGAAAGGAATGCTAAAAGGGTATAATAATAAATAATATTGTAACACGCCTAAACAACTGGTTTATCTTTGTTAGCTATCATATCTCAGAGAAGCAGAGAAGCAACAATGAGGTAGAACATGGAAACGAACTGAAATTGGAACAAACGCAAGGGATACCTCTCAAATCGGAGCAGTTTTGCAAGACGGTTCCTGTTAGTTGCATCCTCAATAATACCAAGTTTGATAGATTTACCAAACTCATTCCAGAATTTAGTGTACTGGCCTTTCTTCTCATCGTCATCACTGCTCTTCTCAACATCTGCTTGTTAATGAAGGTTTAAAGTTAATCAAATAAAACACAGAAGAAAATTTGTTGTAAAGCATCACAAGAATCAAGTTCTATAGGTGCACCTTTCTTCTCCTTGTCACTGGATTCATCAGGATCCTCTTCAGCAATTTTACGGATCATATCAAGGGCCTTGCGGATGAGTTTCTTCTTAATTGTCTTCAAACTGCTGTGTTGTTGGAGCATTTCTCGTGAAACGTTGAGAGGTAAAGTATCAGAATCCACAAGACCCTGCAGAGAATGAAATTTTTTAGAACGAGTCTACAAAATAAGCCAATCATCTTGATTGAACTACTTGGCCACCACTCATTTACCAGCAAAAAGTTCAAATACTTCGGCAGGAGCTCATCAAATTCGTCGGAGATGAAAACCCTTCGAACATACAACCTCAAGTTGGATTTTTTGCTGTTGTAATAGCTCTCATATAGATCATGAGGAGCTTTAGGAGGCACAAACAGAACAGCTTTGAACTCAACATCACCTTCTGCATTAAAGTGACTCCATGCCATAGGCTTGTCATCACCAAAATCCTGCAATGAGTTGTGAACTTCATTAGAACTGGAGGAACCAAAATTTTAAAGCTTCGGATGATTTAATATTTTTCTCTGTTAGCATTTAGGACAACTACCTTAGCAAGAGAGTGATAGAATTTAGTATACTCTTCCTCTGTCACCTCCTTGGGACTCCGCAGCCATATGGCTTTTACATCATTCAAAAGCTCCCAATCATAAGTTGTTTCTTTGACTTTCTTTGTCTTGGGCTTCTCATCTTCGCTCTTTTCTTCATCATCTTCCCCTTCTTCGGAAGAGCTTTCAGCTGTTTATTATGACAGGAAATATAATCATATCGACTTAAACCATGATTCATGGACAGTTTTTGTGCCACCAAGTGTGTATATATTTATTTCGATACAAAACATACGTGATTCTTCTTCATCATTGGATTCATCCTCATCTGCAGGAACTTCTACATCAACCTCTTTGCTTCCCCAGATAAAAATGGGGAAGTTGATAAATTCTGAATATTTCTTCACCAAATCCTACGCAGTAAGAATAACCACAACCCATTAAGTTTAAATAATTTGAAAACTGGCAAGAAAATACGAAATAAGAATATGCAGATCTTCAAAATTCAACAATACACAAGAGGGTTCTGCATATGGCGCATAACTTTTGTGGGATACTCAAAGAACAAAGATTTTTTTTTTGAAACAGGGTAACCACGCCTGCCCCTAGGCTAGGGGCCATGAGACATCGGAGGGGAGACCTTCAAAGTCCAAGTTTTCAACCACTTGTGCCACCCTTTGGGGACACTCAAAGAACAAAGATTTTCTGCTAGCAAATGGCAGTAAGGAAAAGTAAAGTAACAATAAAATTAATGTCCCAAATTAGCCTCAACATACTCCAAGCTAATTGAAAAGTAAAGTTGAACCCACTTCCATGCAGACAGATAAGAGTCAAGATTTTAGAGAAAATGTTGTGGTATGAAAAAAGTAAAACAAACTCACTTTCAGTTTGCCCTCCTCCAGGTATTCTTGAGCTTCATCTCTAAGGTGCAATCTAATTTCGGTTCCACGGCCTAAAGGTTCATTCCAAGTATCTTCGGAGATTGCGAAAGCTCCATCAGCCTTGGATTCCCATACATGTCTGAAAACAAAGAAATTTGAACATACAATAACTAATGACAAGGCAAACACATCGAAGTGATTTGAGGATTGCTCACTGTTTGTCATCATTGTGTTTGCTAATCACTTCAACATAGTCAGCCACAAGGTACACGGAGTAGAAACCCACTCCAAACTGTCCAATAAGATTGAGATCGCCGCTTGTCTGCATTTTTTCCACAAATGCTGCACATGATGAAGTTAACAAATTCAGTGCCTTCCACAAATTTCAACCACCAAGTTTTATACAGTAAAGCATTACACTTAAAGTACCTGAAGTTCCAGATTTTGCAATGGTTCCCAAGTTCTTAATCAAATCCTCTTTTGTCATACCAATACCCCTGTCTCGAATCGAAAGGATTTTGTTTGCTTTATCCAACTTAATCTGCGTTATGATTTATGAAACGATAACATGAGTATGCAATAGCCATCAATTACAGCATGAGAGGTTTATTCAGCTAACAATCAACTTACTTGAATCTCCAGTTTCGAATTGTAGCCATCGCCCAATATCTCTTTATCGGTCAGGGAAAGAAACCTAATCTTATCTAACGCCTGTAATACAGAGAAGTAAATAGTCAGAACAAATCCCTACCCTGATTACACGATAACTAGATCTAATGAAAGGCAGATTGAACTTACATCAGAAGCGTTGGAGATCAATTCTCTGAGGAAGATATCTTTGTTACTATACAAAGAGTTGATAATAATATCCATGAGACGAGACACCTCTGCTTGGAACTCAAATTTCTCACCGCTGCTACGAAGAGATTTCCTCGAGATCGACTCCGACTCTCTGAAACCACAATTCGACAGAAAACACGTTACAGATTTCGCTAAACAGGACGAATCTGAAGATGAAATCAGACATTTACGCACCTCTTGACAACGTCGGAATCAGTGGAGAGGCCATGCGGCACAGCGCCGATCTTATCCTCAATCTTCGGTGGATCTACAACCTTATCGGCATCACCATCTGCCTTAACATGGAATCTACGACCTAAACATCCAAAAATGAAAGAACAAAATCACCACAAACCTCTACAGTTCAAAAAGAGCTCAAATCTCATCCAAATTTCTCAAAAAAACCACAGAAATGAAAAACAAAATGCAAATATTTCAACGATGAAATCAAAATGAGTGAAATGAGAATCGAAATCAAACCTTGATCTGGAACGAGAGAGAGGAAACAGAGAAGAAGAAGAAGAGCCGAAGCGATCGTCCACTTCCTCATGGTTCTTGCAAGACTTCTCAGTAGCTTCGATCACTGATCTGGTTTTGCGACGAGCTAACGGGATTTATATAGGTCCGTTGGATTTGTTGATGCTGCCAGCGTGGGCGATCCAACGGTGATGGTTTCTTGAAGAAACGTGGCGAAACGCTATTGGATAATATTTGTTTTGTTGACGTGGATAAAACCACTCCAAATTTCCCATTGGCCCCACGGAAGACCTGGGAAATGGAAGTCTACTCGACGATCTTAGGGCAATTGTAGCTGATGTGGAAAATTGGACGGCTGTGATTGCTTTGGTTCTACGTGGCTCTAAATTATTGGGTGGATTTTTTATTTTCGACGTGGAAAAGGCTTTGGTGCTGCCCGAACGATACGATTGGAATTTTGTATTTGAGGTTAAAATATGGGAAGGGAGAATAATAAATGAAGTCAATATTTAGGCCGCTGAATAACAAAATGAGTACAATTTTTTTTTCAAAGGAAAAAGTGACAATAGCTGAGATTAATAGTTATTAAAAAAAAAAAAAAAAATTGGACGTGAATATGTATTTTCAAAAATGAGTATAGCTCAGTGATTCAGGTGAAATTAGATTTTTTTTTTTTTCTTTTTTCTAAATACCTATACGATTAGGTATTTTCAAAAAAATGTATAATTTCTTAGGGAACTTGACTTAAAATGATGAATGTTTCGAAACTTCCCAGAATAAACATCAACTTACAATTTGGTGGACAAAGTATATTTTGCCCTTTTTTTTAACAAACTCTACTTTTGTCGAAACTCTATTAAAAAAAAGGCCTTTGTCAAGCCTCTCTCCATTTAATAAATGGGAATCCAATTATAAAAATAAAAAGGAAAAATAAACACATTTTTAACTTTATATTTTTATTAAATCATTTTTAAATTTTAATATATTGTTGAAGTGAATATATCGTGATTATTTTAGTTTTTCGGTAAATTTGATTTTTAAAGGAAATAAGTATAAAAGTAAACTAAAGAAATTAATAAAGACAAAAGCTAAACATTATTGAATGGCAATTGAGTAAATATGTTCAATTTTGAACTTTAGGAACCAAAATGAAATTATCTCCCAAATCTAGGAATTAAAAATGTAATTATTCCCAACAAATTATATAAATTTCAAGAAAATATGACATTTAAGTTAAAATTGAATGTTTATACAATATTCATATTAGATTATGTATTCCTTAATTATGAATATCAAATTCAAAATCTCATTCTAATTTGATTTATGAACACGAACTCAATAGAGAACATAAACAATGGATAACCGATGGCATTAATCCAAGAACAATGAGACACTCGATACCATGATATAAAACTGAATTCACAATTGATTAAGAAAAACACAAATAAATCAACTTTGCATCTTTAGCTAAGAGGCAAGTCCTCCTTAAAAGGGGTATGTGGAACCATTTGGTGCCACAAATTTTCTCTTTAAATAATATTATTTAATATATATATATATATATATGTATATATATATATATTTGTGGCACCAAATGATGCAACATACCCTTTTAAGGAGGGCTTGCCTCCTTAGCTAAGGAAGGCAAGTTTTTCTATTTTTTAATTGAAAAAAAAGGAAATTGTAGTGAATAGACACTTTTAGGAAAATAATTACAAATCTAGTCATATTGGTTAGTATTTGTGAATTTATTTTCTTTTTAAAATTTAATTAATAATAATTTTTTATAATACCCAATATGCCCTTGTTGCCAAGTTTTTTTTCGTCCTTTTTCTTATACTACGCTTCACACACCCACTCTTGCGGTTACATTTATTTTTATTTTTTCATATTGCCTTTGTTTGAGCGGTATGAGATGGCCACGTGGAAAATTATTATTTTTAAAACTTCTTTTTATTATATTTTCAAACAATTTCTTTAAATTAATTAATTAATTAATTAATGACGTTTGTTTCATTATTTCAAAATTTCATGATTTTTTTGCTTTACTTTGTTTTTCATTTAAAATTTTTGTTATTACTTCATTCTTTTTTATATCTTTCATTGGCTGGAATTCAATTTTATAGGTTTGATGTTCCAAATGTTAAATTGTCTAAGATTAGAAAATTATAATTGATAATCCATTCTAACAAAATAATTACAAATGTAGTGAGATTTAAAAAGTATTTGCATCTATAATTATAAATATATTCAATATTATATTATTATACTCACTAATACAATATTACATTATTAATATAGTATTATGTATTATTAATATAATATGAACTATTATATCATAATTATTACAAATATAATCAAATTTGAAAATATTTTCATCCATAATTATAAATACGGTTAATATTGTATTATTAATATTCAATAATACACTATTACATATAATTAATACAATATTATGTTTATTAATACGATATGAACTGTTTTAATAAACTTATTACAAATTTAGTCAAATTTGAAAATATTTGCATCTATAATCATAAATACAGTTCAATGTTATATTATTAATACCCAATAATACAATATTAAATTATCAACACAACATCATGTATTAATATGAACTATTATAACAAAATATTTACAAATGTAATCAAATTTGAAAATATGTGTATTTAGTATTGTAATATTAATATTCATTTATACAATATACTGTATTAATTATATCTTGCGGCAACTTCTGTGCCTTATGTTCTTTTTTTCAAATCGCATGAGCGCCTTATGGTTTCCACTTGCCAAACTTTCACTTTTTTAAACTTATTTTTATTATTTTTTTCCCTATAAATACTATATTTATATAAAAAAAAGATAAAAACTATATTAATTATAAATAAAAAAAAGATAAAAATTGTATTAATTATATTAAAATAAAGATAAATATTGCATTGATTATATTAAAAAAAGATAATTGTTGCATTGATTATATTTTTAAAAAACAAATACTGTATTACACAACTTATTCCATTTGGTCGTACTAGAAAAATAATAATGATTGAAAAATTCATATTTATTTATTAATACATGATTGAAAGATTTTAGATTTTTTTGTCAAAATCAAGACAACAATCAAATCGTATTTCACCTAAAATATATTTTTTTTTAAATTATAAAAAAGTTATTTATCACTTGTGGAAATTGAAAACTGCCTATGATTTGAGAATTTTTTAAAATTATTATTTATTTATATTACTACTTTTCTATTTTATTAAATGTTGGTTTACATATTTGTGTAATTTCATGATTATAAATACTTTTCTTAAAAAACGGTAGATTACTTTTGCTAAAACTTTTTAATATAAACACGCGTGCAATATTTTTATCAATTTGGTATAGTATAGTAAATAGCCCTTATAACGTTTGATGACTTAATACTCATGTACGAGATAAATACATCTTAATGTGAAATATAGTTACTCATGTAAAAAAAAAGTATTTATGTATAACATAATCGATACCACAAAAATAAAAGAATCTATAAATACTTATTTATTTGAAATTCTTTATTTATTTATTTGAGAATTAGAAACTCGTATTTATTTGTTAATATAGGATTAAAGTTTTTAAGTATTTGACAAAATCAAAACAACTACCGAATATATAAAGAAAACCTTGTATCTAATTTAAAAAATGAAAAAAAAATATCTTTAAAATCCCACGATTTTGGGAGATCTGTTAAGAGTTATTTTTAAATGAAATATTTTATACGGAAGTTAAAAAAAGATATGTTTTAAAACCTTAATTTAAGATGGGATATTTGCGTCTTTTGACTGTAGAAGAACGTTTGTGTTTAAAAGCCGTCAATTATTTATGCTAATTTTTTTAAATATACCTATTTTTTTAAACTTTTTTATGGATTATGCTTACCCCTGCAAACGGCCCAAAAAAAAACCCACTCTTCTTAATTCTCTTGTGGCCTTTTGGGTCAACTACAAGTTTTTTAGTGAGAAAGAAACAAAATTTCATATCATGAAATAAAATAATAACAAAATCAGGGAGAAAGAGTAAAGTTTAATGTAAAATGTTAAGAGCTTCATCTTTACTTTATAAGAGTGAATATACCTTGTAAATTTGCTTTGAGGTGGTACGCCTATTAAATAAAACAAATTTAATATTTTTCTCTCAACATCTTTTGTATAGCTCTAATATATGTTAAATTATATTTAATTTCACAAGATTAATTGATAAGGAATTAATTAATATACATAGCTTGAAAATGGTAAAGTTTATTTACTTTTTTAGTCTAGTTTCTTAACAACTAAATGAGTTAGTAATACAATAATTTTATTGTTTGGCTATAAACCAAATAAAAGTTAGAACTAAAAAATGATTTGAATTTGTGACGTTTGTATTGAAATAGTTTACAACTAAATAATGAAATTATTTGATTGTTAACCCAGAAAAGAAAACACTTCATATCACGTAGTTTTTTTTTTCCTTTTTTGAGAATCTTTCTATCACGTAGTTAGAACCAATGTAGAGAATAAAATATTGGCATCTTCTCAAAAAATAATAAAATAAAATATTGGCATTCATCAAATATCTTAGTGGGCTAGATATGGGTCTGGGTCTGGGCCTGGGCCTGAGAGGAATGCATTCAGCAATTAGAAAGTGAAAATTATTATCCCACATCGAAAGACGTGGTATTGGCTGCGTGAGAAGGTACTATAAAAAGGCGGAAGCTGGAAAGGGAAAAGCATGATCCTTCAGGCAGTTAACGGGATATGATGAGTGGCTTAATCTCGCAATGAATGCGAGTTGGGTGTCCGCCCCAACGCCTGGTTACGACAACTGGGCACTCTCATTTTTCCAGTCTGATCCCTACTGAAGATCAATATTTTCAAACTTGTAGGTCTGTTGGTTTGTCAATTATAATTTTTTATGTAACGTTTATAACTTGTTATTATTATCCCTCAAATAATTTTTAAATTGATTTAAACTACTTAAATTAACTTTAATTTTTTAGTAATTCATATTTAATTATTTAAGATAGCTCTGGGAATAGCTTTAACAAGAATTTGTGGCATTAATGTGATTGGAATTTATAACAAGCAGAGGGGGTGTACATGAAGTTCAGGGGAATTTTTAAGATTATTTCTAAGTTTCGATTGTCATTCCTAACCTGTCAAATTCTGTGAATTAAAACATTTCAACACAATTCTATATTTTTTTTAGCTGTGTCAATCACCTTTTTGCACTATAAGGCCTCCTTTCCCTAGAGATGATAGTAAATTGATATCTGTTGGGATGTGAAGGGAAGAGAAGTGATATTAAATTGGTGTTTGTTGGGACGAGAAGAATTATATTTTTGCATTAAAAAATAATTTATATTTATTTATTTATTGAAATTGATAATTATTTTTTGAAATATAATATTCAAAACGATTTTTTTTCTTAACGATAAAATATCATTATAAAATTTATTTAATTGTATTTATTATTTAAAATTTTTTAAATTTAATACATTTTATTAATGAAATAAATGTAATAAAGCAAATTGAATATTAAATTTGATAAGTGAAACAAAAACAATCAAATTGAAAAAAAATCAAAATATATGAATTAATATATTTTTTTACTAAAAAATGCGTGATTTAAAAATTTTAAATGAAGTTTGAAGATGAATTATAATGAATAAAAATAAAAATGAATTAGTTTAATTATTTTGAGTAATTGTATATTCGATTCATAAATACATAGAAATATATATATAGATTAAAAAATGAATTCTCAAAAAAAAAAAAATAATAAAATGTAATGTACAAATGGAACAATAATGATTGGTTTTTTCTTTCCATATTTGAGATTTAAGTTTGCTTTATTAATATATAATTTTAGGAAATCATTAGCTGCTCTTTGTGTATTTTACATTTACATATACGTTTTGCTGCGCCACCCAATTTGTGGATTTATTTTCTTTTTGGTTTTTTTTTATATTACACTAATTGGAAGTAGTAAGATTCAAACTCATCTCTAAATTATAGATTTATCTTTGTCACCCAATTAAGGCCACAATTTTACAAAAAATATTTTGTCGACTTCAATCAAAATACTTTATGCGCATTTCTTTCATATAAACGACAGCGTATAATACATGTATGATGAATGACCGTTATTTTGGAAGTGTAAATATACAGAAAGGGAACCAAGAGATACCCAAAAAATATACACTCGTGGGAAAGTATTCTAAAAAATTTCCTACATTTATTTCATTGTGGGTATGAAGGGATGTACTAAAAAATGTTTTTATCTACACTACCCATTTCTGTGCTCCATCTTTCTCTATATTCTACCAAGAGAATTAAAGGTTGTAATTGAAACCCCTTTACTCAAAGTCCAAATTCCTCTATCTTTAGTCTCGGTTTTAGAGTTATTTGTACCTCTGTTGTTACCAGAGTCCCACTTTCTGATTGGAGTTTGGCCGGCCGACGGTCTGTTGTCGTCGACCGGAGTTCCTTCCTTGTTGGTTTTGATTATTTGGCTCTTGAATTGGATCCGCCGAGCAATATTTGGAGGTGGAATTGCCATTTCCATGGGAGTTGGAGATCTGCGGCGGAGAGATGTTGAGCGTTGTTGTTGCTGTTTGGCTAAATGGATGAAATGGTTTAGCAATGCGACCAGCTCGATAATTTTTTGCTCTGTTTTTTCTTTGTCTGCATGGTACAGCGTTTGAATACGGATTGGGATGCTATGTGTGGCTCTGCCTTTGCTGTGTTCCTTACTACACATATAGAATGGAGAAATTATTTGTCAAGGATGTCACCTTGTAAATGCGGAGACTTTCTAGCATTTGTAACATATATGGACCATGTTACTGATGTAAGTATTAGAGTTTATTACATCCAAAATGGTATTTAGTCTAGCAAAATGAAATTGAGATTCAATTTAAGAATGATGACTTAATAGGCACCATCTGGAGAGCATGTTAATGATCCAACATTGGAAAAAAGAAGACTCCAATTTTTTTTGAGATGAAACCAACTCTAATTGAAATTTCACTCTCTCTATATAGAAGAGAAGAATCCTGAAACGTACCTTTGAGATGCCCATTCTCCAATCCTGCCACAAGCTTGATGTGCTCTGTCATTGATCGTGGTGAAATTAGAAAAAGAAAATGCAGTATTAAGAAGCAAGTGTATAAAACTATTGATATTTTTTTTTTTTTTTGAAAGAAGGGTAACCACGCCCATCCCTAAGCTAGACACTGGAGACATCGAAAGAGTAATGTCACAAGTGAGTCTTGAACCTGAAATCTTGAGGGGAGCATGCCTTCAAAGCCCAAGTCTCCAACCATTGAGTTGCCCTTTAGGGACAAACTATTGAGATTTTTTTTAAACCACTCTAAAATCTTAAAATGCAAGTATTAGAAAAAAAAAATGTTTTCACTCTCGCAAATACCTCCAAAATAATTGTGGAGTACTTTTCTCTAAAACCCATTTTAAACTCATCCTAAGAGAATAGTAGAATTTTTTTCTTACTTGGTCGTGTTTGAAGCAATTGGAACAAGCCATTGAAGAATCTTATCCATTTCAGCTTTGACACCAAAATAAGTTAGCTGCAGAAAGGCCATTGTTGTTCATGAATTAGTAATGAGTGAGAGTGAGAGTAGGATTTACAAGACTGCAGGAACTTCTAGTTAGAACTAGAGTAGGAGAAGTGCATGAAAATAGCATTTCTAAGATAGAAAATGTACTACCTCCTCACTGGCATCCACTGCCTGCAATCGAGAACGCAGAGCTGTTTTAACACTTGTAGGCAACGCCCGGTATAATGCATCCCTCATATTTGAAGGAATCGAGGTTCGGCGACACGCCTTTCAAAAAATAGCATTTCTAAGCATCAAGTATCACATTTGAAAGTTGGTATGTAAAAGTTGAAGAAAGAGGCAAAAACTTACAATGATGTTTATCTGGCTGATTATGTTTGAATAATGCAAGGCAAGACCAACAGCACCCAGTTTCTGGCCACTACTTCTGTCCTCGACCAGCAATGTTTTATCTGGAAATGGTAGGTTGGCATTACATTAAATGGTTGAATGTCGTACAATCCAATCCCCAGATAGGATGGGAAAATAAGCAAAGAAGGGCAATGACTGGTAAATTGCAGAAACCTGTGTTATTGTCTCCAAATACTTTGGCAATTGTTTGATTTATCCATGTTACAACAATAACGAGCTTTTCCACAATCTGTAACAAAAGAAAACAAGTATTGCAAATTGGTTAGTTATCAGTCTCTTCTGCCTACAATTAAAGTTTTTCTCATCATTATCTAGATGTAAATACCTCATCTAAACTTCTGCACCATAGGCACTTGCTTTGGAAGCTCCTTACGAGCTTTCTTTGTACGTTTAATTCTCCTTGGAATATTGAGAGATTTTCTCCTACATTTAGATTAAATAGACAGCATTGAATAACACTAGGTTGTTCTTCTTGTGTAAGGAACTTCACAGCAAATTATTATGTAACAATATTCAAAGTTGAAAATGTATATACACCAACCCGTTCCTGCTTGGTTCAAGGACTCCACTACGTCAACTTTCCTTCTGTAATCTTGCTCAAATCTTTCCAATACTTGTAATTCATGGTATAATTCCTACAAGAGATTCAGTAGTCGTTAAATTCTGTACAACTTACGCCGAGTCAAAAATAAATTAGATTTATCCATAAAGCTAGAGTTATGATACAATAGGGAGAAGTTTTCAAGCTCATTTTATTTTGGAAATGTTATTTTCTAGTAATTATCAGCAAAAATGTGACAATCTTGAAACAACTGGGCTGAAAACTGAACTTACAGAAGTAAACTGAGCTAAAACAGTCAGTTCCTGCATGGCTGCTCTAGCCTCTCGCGCTTGTTTTTGACTTGAGCCATTCAAATCTAATCTGGAATATCATAACTATTCAACACTGTTTTTGTATCATTAAAGACAATCGAGCAAAAAGCTAACAGTATTACCTACCTTGAAAAGTGCTGTTCCAGATTGTGCCACTGTGGATCCTTACATTGCTTTCCAAATCGTATTACCTCCCGTAAGAGACTGTTAAATTCCTGCCTGCAAGTACAGAAATTTAAGGCTACAAGGATTGTTTTGAGTCAAGCATGAAAGTATATGACAACATAGCATGACCACACCACCTTTTGTCAGCCGCTGCAATGCTTATCAATTCCTCTAAATTTGTTGAAACTAACTGTTTTATCCCTTCTGATTCTGAAAGTTCCTTTTTGAGGAAATGGACGTTCTCTTCTGAGAGAGATTGGGATAAATTTGCTACTTTGCTTATTGTGTTAGCTACTTCAAAAGCCAATATAGAAATGTCTCTACCATTTGAAGCCACGCCTGTAACAACCCCACCGTTCATGTGAAAATTTGATACGCTATTTCCAATTGTTTTCAATAAATCAACAGCCTTCTGTGCCCCTCCTAGTGAGTTCATTGGTGCAACCTATACACAATAAGACAGAGCGATGATAGACGGATGTCAAACTTCACATGAAAGCCTGAGGGCTGAAATTATAAAAGTGGACTGGAGGGCTGAGGTAAAGAATCTTTTAAATCAATAGAAGTATTCCTTTGCTCCTATAAAAAAGTCGAGCAAGACTTGTAGATGAAAATCAAGAACGTATCATCTTGGCCTTGGCGACGAACTCTATACACCCTCTAACATAAAGTGGTGTTCAAATATTATTGATAACTTAAGAATAGTGTTAATGATGTTGGTACAGTCATGCAGATCATCTCCTTAAAGGATAAGTAAGAACTTCCAAAGACATATTATTTCTATATTTACGGTCATTCTTCCTTACATTTTCTTATCGAATAACAAAAAGAAGCTTGTAAAGACATCGCCGGGGGAAAGCGGTCATAAACAGTGGAGCACATGCTCGTCTATTTATAGAGGTTGCCTTGGTATGCTACAGATTCTTTATGGCAGAATAACGTATCAATTGTTGTTATTTGATTAATGTTAATAGACTAAATCTCCGTTCAATATATCCTGAACTTGTTTGTTATAAAATGCATTATTCCATGATCTGACTTTTATACTTTCAGAAATCGCGTATTGACTTATCGATGATCCAAATATATTCATCATATCTAGTTATTTATAAATTTCATCACGTTGATCACCAGAAAAGGTCTCAAATGATCTCTCTCCTCCCTAGCCCACAACTAACTTGTTAACAGGTCAACTCTTGATAGCATTGTAAACGTGAAATTCAATTCCGAAATAACACAATGTTTCTCTCTATTTTGGTTGTGATTGACTAATAAATTTGATTTCCACAGTCACAATTTCGTTTTAATCACATCTAAATTGGTAATGCAAATGGAATAACCATACCTTAGTGCTTCCAGTCTTGGACGGCGATGAGGGCAAAAGTATCACAGCAGAAAGAGACTTCTGTGGCATTTCATCCAGATCACTTGCCTCAGAATAAAAACACGAATTCCCTTTCCGATCCTCAGGTATTTGCGATTTCTTCGCTGACACGAAATCCTCCTTAACTATTCCATTGGAACAAACCCCTCCCATCGTGTTCCCCATCTTCCAAACCTCTATATTAATATCCAAAGTCCCTACACAATATGGACAATTATCATCATTCATTCAATTACCACCTGATTAACGCCAGAAGCAAGAATAAAAGGGCGGAAACAACAAATAGCACACAAAACACAATCATATGATCATTTCACTCTACACCTAAATTTCTCAGTCATCAAGAACTTACATAAGTTACAACCGGATGATTAAACTAGCATTCGCAAAGCGTCAATCAATACGAAGAATGACGAATCCATTACTCTTCAATTTTTCTTTTCAGCAACCAAACGCCAAGAAGGTTAGCCAGCACACAAAACAAAATCATACGATCATTTCAACACCTAAATTTCTTAATCGTCGAGAACTTATATAAGTTACAACCGGATGATTGAACTAACATTCGCTAAGTATCAATCAATACGAAGAATGATAAATCCATTACTCTTCAAAATTTGTTTTCAGCAACCAAACACCAAGAAGTAGCGCCAGCACACAAAACACAATAATAAAACCATTTCAACGCCTAAAATTTCTCAATCATCAAGAAACTTACATAACTTACAACCGGAAGATTGAAAAAAAAAACGATCATAAAGCATCAATCACTACGCAGAATGTAAATCAATCAACATTCAAACAACAGGAAGTAGCGCCAGTACAAAGAACAACAAGAATCATACCGTAATTTCAAGAGAAATCCGCAATCGGAGCCGGGAATCGAAAAGCGATCTTCGAAAGAAATCGAGAAACGTTCTTGTAAGAGAAATTGTCCGATGAATCGGCGCTGCTGGTTTTGCAGCCGCTAAGAGCTAGAGAAAGTTCGAGCAAAGTGATGGATTAGGACGGCAATGAAACATTTTGTGTTCTTCAGATTTGAGTTTTGAAGTTGAAGAAGGAAAAAAACAGAGACGGTGACTCGGCTAATGAAGGCATTGCAGGATTAAATAATAAATATACTCTTGCATTCTTTCAAACAAAATAAAATATACTCTTTTCTTTCCTTCCACTTTTACCCCCTTTTTTTAACATCTTTTTATTCTTGTCAATGTCTTGGGTCATATACATATTTATGTAGTAGTGTGTGTGCATATCGACCATACCATTTTGAGAATGTCTTAAATAGATAGTCAACATGAATTAAATATATTATTCCTTAATTTTTAGTAAGTTATCTTGATTACTAGACAATTTCATGATAATTTTGTTTGAATCTACTAAAAGATAGTATAGTTTATGAGATTCACCTGTAATATTAATTTGTTAACACCTTGTATATCTCCATTCATTACATTACCACTACTCTTAAATAAATGAGAGTCAACTATTGATTATTGAAATCAAACTCGTGATCATGGTGTTGAACTGAATTATCATCAAATAATAAAATGATCAATTTTTTAATTGAATCTATCTTGAGTATGTTCTTTTGGAGGATCTACCTTTGAGTATGTAGATAATAAATTTTGAGACGACATTAAATAGAGAAAAAAGGCAAGTTTTTAAAAATACATAGTGTGTGAATGTATATATTTGCTGCATTAAAATATCCTAGCATTTTTTCTCCTCCAAAAAAATATATATCCTAGCATTTTACATGAAAATGCTTTAATTTATGTTTTTCTTATTGGTTGATAACATTGTTCAAACAACATATCTCGAACAAGAACTAGTTCACTTATAATAAAATATGAATTTAAGATAAAAAAAAATCATAAATTCAAATATATTAGCTCACGAATAATAATAATAATCGTAAGATTATAAATTTAAATTTTTTATCTCAAGCATTGTTCAACTAAAAAAAAAGTTGTTAATATACAAAATGACAATAAAAAAGAACTAAAAATTAAAATAATAACACCAATATTTTTAAATGATTTTTGTGTGTGTGTTTTGTAAAATGTATTTGGAAGTAATGGATTTAAATGTCTCACAAGAGTATAAGTGTTAATTTATATAAGTTCAGTTTTGTTGGCATATAATTAGATATAAGGGATCGAGGTGCTCCAGATTTTGTAGTCTTAAATATATAAAATATATTAATTAAGGCATCGTTTGATACTATTTTGTTTTTCGTTTTTTGTTTATAAAATTTAAACCTACAATAACTACTTTACTATACTTTTTTTCTTATTTGGATATCTACATTTTACCTATATTTTAACAAACAAAATCAAAATCTAGAAACAAAAAAGTAGTCGAAAACTTGTTTTTGTTTTTGAAATTTGATTAGTATTCACAACATAAAATAAAAATGAATTAATACTAAACAAAATAACTAACCGTACCACTGCCTCATTTAGTGTAAATTAGTTTTTTATAGATTAATAAAAATGTAAGTAGTTGTGTTAAATGTTGGGCTCGTTTTTTAAAATTATTGTTTGGTCTATTTTAGGACAATGAAGAAAATGAAAATGACGTGCTCAAATGTAGCTGATAAAACTATCTTCATCACAAGAAATAAATAAATAATAATCTGCGTGAGTTTTATTTGATAATTTTCATATAAGTCAACGAATATACACAAAAACATCGTGATTAGAGATTTATTTTAAGCATGTCTTTTTTTCTTTTTATTTTTTTCAGAAGTTATTATAAGCATGTCGAATATAAAATATGGCAAATTTGCGTTTACTCTTTTTTTTTCTTAGGAGAAAAAATAATATCGAAAAAGTACAATATTAGTAGATGTGGTCCATGTAAAAGGTTGTACACTGTTTATCAAGTCAATGCATCAATTTGCACAAAATGATGCACTTATTAAATTTCATTTTAGTCCTATTGATTTAATTAATTTTAACTTGGTTTACATGCTTAATGATCTTATCGTCATCCTTGTTTTCTTTTCGTTTTTTTTTCTTTTTTTTTTTTACCAAACATCAATATCATCATTAAAGAATTAAACAAAATCCAACGCCAGCAAATTATCTTTACAAAATTAATGTATATATTGTTAATATCATTGGAATTTGTCTACAATTTATTACAATTCGTTATAGTTATTTGTATAAAAAAAAAAATTGTACATATAATCAAATTATGCTCACTTTTTTCATTTTAGGGTGGATATCACTTTTCATAAATTTTAAGTGTATTTTCATGAATCTATATAAGTAGAGGGTGTCATTTTATATGATCGAATAACAATGAATTTATGGTTTGAATTCCCTCACCTTCTATTATTATATAAAATATATAAAAATTTGTTCAAATCATGTTATTTTTAAATTGAATTAAAAGTGGAAGAACAATTTCCAATAACAAATTTTAGATATATTTTTATCATAATTTTATTCTAAAAAAAAAAGTATATATATGTATAATATATTTCAAACCACCCTAGAAAGACCCCTTTAAATAATTATGCCTAAAAGAAATTGCAAAAGTCAATTAGTTAGATAAAAATTGCCATTTGCATGCAACATGCTTTAAACAATTTCCTTATAGAAACACTTTTTTAGAAGCACGATTACACCTTGTCTTTTTTTTTTTTTTTTTTGAGACAATCTAAATTCGACTTTTAGTTGCGATTGCTAAAAATAAATAAAGTATATGTTAGACTTTTTGTTCCCATGATTATTTAATTTGAACTGTTTACGTATTATAACGGTCGAGAGCGTTACTGACTTTTTTTTCACAGAATATTCCGAAAATTAAGTCCACTCGCCCCATCGGACGGCTGAGATTTCATCCACGTGACCTTAACACGAGTGATTATTGTTTTTTCCCTTTAAATAATTGTGATTATTGTATTTAATTGATTTTTTCCGCATCCGCTCCTAATGGAAGCGTATATCCGGCTCAGATTCGGGGATATTGTAGTAATTTAAAGGTTGACTTTTGCACATTTCGACTTACAGGTTTTGCACAAATATTTTTTTTAATTGTTGAAAATTGGAAGTCATAATATTTTTAAGAAATATCAAATATACCTGCAAAATATAAGGTTAGTATCAATAGTATTTCTAAACTTAAACATACCCAAATTTTAATAAACGTGGTAAAAATGTTTTTATCATTAAATTTGAATGGAGATTGTTAAAACTATATTTAAAAAATACTATAAATTTTGAGTGAATCCTAAAAAAGTTTTAAAATACACTTGAATCTTTTAAAAAAAAATACTTTTGGTGTTAGGCATCCCTATAGTGTCTCAACTCCTCCACGGGTCAATGCTTCATCGGAGTATATGAAGGCGAAGTTCCGACTCCCGATCTTAAAAAAAAATACTCTTGACGTAAAAAATTGTTACCTATTTTTTTTTAGTATAAGTTGGAGGAGGAGGATTACAATACCGATTTCAGGGATTGAACCCGAGATCGTGGAGTGAAAATGGATTAATTCCAAACCAGATAAAAAATCGCGTCACTGACCCATTCGATAAAGGATTAGTGACCTAATAATTCCATTCTTTGGTGGAAATCAAGTTAAAACACCAAGATCACAAGTTTGATCTTGAAAATTTATACTATGTGTACCGCTACTTACAATTAGAGTAGGTTTTTTTTAGAGTACCTTCGAGTATGGTTGAATTACGAAAAAACATCTTTTTTATCATGATAATATATATTTGAACCTCCAAATCATTAATTACGGGTTTGCTCGATTAAAACAGCGTTCATTCGGCTCAAGATCCACTAAGCCATAGGGAATTGTTATTGAGCCCAAATGGGTCTAAGCTCATTAAGAACAATTGGGCCTTGAATAATCCTTGACCAAAGGATGAGCTCAAAGCCAGCAAAAGCCACATAACTCTCGCGAAATGCTTTTAAAAAAACAGTAACATTTGGTTTCTTTGTTTTTTATTTATAAAATTCAAACTTATCTCTACTCAAATTTCTTATTATATCTGTCTTTCCTTAAGAAAGTAGTTAAATACTAACTAAATTTTAAAAACAAAAACAAGCTTTTGATTATTTTTTTTATTTCCAAATTTTGGTTTTATTTATTAAAATATGGGTAAGGCCTAGATATCCAAATTAGAAAAAAGCTATGATAGAATAGTTGTTGTAGGTTTAAATTTAAAAAATAAAAAATAAAAAATAAAATGGTTATCAAACGGTGCCTAAAATAATTAACAAGTTACCAAGTTTGTCTAGGAAAATCAATGAGCTGAGGGTAAATCCAAAAGTAAATGAGTTTTAGAGTAAATTAAAAAAGATTGATAAGTGAAAGTTCGATCAAGGAAGATCAACAGCTGAAGATTCAATTTCAAGAGAAAGAAGCTGGTAAGACCAAGACCAGTTTAAAACTGTTAAAGAAAATAAAAAGGGGAAAAGAGAAGAAAATAATAGAATAGCCTTTTTTTAGACTTAGAGAGTAGCATTTTTAATACTAGTGAAAGATGGATGCAAATTTATCATTTCCACAAACCAAATTCCTGCTTGAACATGAATACGAGAGTAAATTTAAAACATCGATGTAAACATAAATAGTATATTCTATTTGTTTTGTAAAGGTATTGAAATTTTTAATATTAATTTTACAAATATGTATTTTAAATTAGTGTATTGATCTGTCTGTATAAAAAAAAACATTTTTATGTTATATATACACTCCCCGTTTCCCTTTCACATTTATTTATTTTTTATTATTATTAATATAAGTTAAGGGAAAGGGAAGTACAGTAAAAATGAATTAATACCAAATTAGATAATCAATCACCGACTCATTTAATCGTATTTAATTTTCTATATGATATAAAGAGGGTTAGTGTGAAAGTCTTAACTCTAGGCACGATACATCATTTAATAAATGTATCTTGCAAGATAGAATCTTAATTGTTTTCTTAAAAAAAGAAAAGAAAAGAAAAATATATCTCAATAGTGTAGCATTGTGTTTAATATATAATTAAATTTGTATTCTTTGGGATTTAAATTATTTTTTTGTATTCTTGTAGATTTCACGAGGTTGTTTGTTTGTCGAATTTATGAAAAATTAAAAAACGAGTGTTTCCTAACTATTCTTCACAAAATTAAATTTAAATGAAATTTTATAATTATTCAAATAATTCATATTTTTTATCATTAAAAATATTTTTTCATTTCTAACCATTAATTTCTAATTATTTAGAATAATTAATTATTTCTAACAACTCAATTATAATTATTCATTTTTAATTCTTCAAAATAACTCATTATTAGCTATTCATTTATAATTATTATTTTTTCAACTACTTATTTTAAATTTACATCCAAACAAGCTATTGTATTTAATCATAATACCAAAAAAATTTACAAATAAATGAATTTTTGTTATAACTCTAAATTATTTTACCATTCACAAGAACTTTCCATTAAAACCTCATCCAAACACCTCACTGGTCCTATCACTTCACATACCTATACAATTCCAGACAGTGTCATTTTTCCATTTCAAAAGCTAATTTTCTTTCGATCTTTCACTTCATCTTTTTATTTTATAAACGAAATAACACTTTAAAAAGTGATATTAAAGTTCTATATCTAACTTTTTTCTAGTTACAGTATTCAATAAATTGAAAAGATATAAATTATGTACACAATTTTTTTTTTTAAAATCAAGTTGCACATGAAGAAAAAAAATTGATGAAAGGAAATCTAGAGGAAAAAAAATATGCTTTCTATGTGGTCTATACAGGTAAACATGCAGGTACTTCAATTTCACAGGTTCTTCTGTTTTATTTTGTTCATCTTACCCCTCTTTATTTTACAAGGGATAGAAAAAGAGATAACATTAAAAAAATAAAAATAAAAATAATAATAATAATTCCAAAAAGTGGTTGTGAGAGAAGTGAGGTGGCGGGGCCCAGTTGATGGGGTCGCACGTGCGAGTATTTCATCTTAACGTGCGAACCGTTCCATCTCTTGTTTCTGCTGTATAGTCTCGCTGTCTCTGACCTCTAACTGGACCCGGACAGATCCAATCACGGTGGTTGGACGGTCTCGATTTCATCTTCTTCTTTTTTCTTTCTATTTTAAATAGATAAATTTATATTTGGAAAACATTTTTACGCAGTTATTGAATTGAATTACGAGGCTGGTAATATAGTTGAGAAAATTATAGTTTAATTTGTATGCTTTTAGAAATTCATCACATTTAGTTAGATAATATTTAATAAATATTAATGGCAATTTGCTACTTCTTATGTAAATGAGGAAGTTGTGATTTACACTGAAATAGTTCGTGAAGAGTTGGTTTCATTGGTGCAAGAAGTCGTGATTTGGACAGAGGGTCAGTGACGCAGTTGGTTATTTTGTCTGGTGTTAATTCATTTCAACTCCATATTTGACTCTCATATTATTTGAGAGTAGTTGAGAGCCCTCTATGTAGGGTTTGTTGGCCCCCTTCCCCCATTATATACTAAAAAAAAAAAAGTCGTGATTTGGTAATTGTATTTTTGTGCAAGGAACTCAATTAACAAATTTTTCTTGAGTTCATTAGATGAGAATAATCAAAAGTCATGATTTTTAGAATCAAACTCAACGTTGTACTTTAAATTTAAAATCTTCATTTTTACTCATTACTCTAGTTCTAAATTTAAATAATTTGTGATTGATGGCCACCTCAAAATTATTTTTAGGACGATAATTATATATAGATTTTTATGTTCATACGATTTTAGTCTATTTTGGTCACAGTCTTTGTGACTTTATTATTTTCTTTTTAGCTAAAATACTCTATATTAATTAAGATAGTTGGCATAGCTCTTATATGTATAGTATCTCCTTATTTAACAAATATGATACTATTTTGTTCGTCTTTCAAAAATATATTCTTCGAACAAAGTCCAAATCTCCTACCAAATAATCATTGATTCATCTAATTCACATCCAAACAGTTTTTCTTATCAACAATTTAATGAATAATTATTATAATGTAAACAATAACCTAAACTAATAAAACTTATGATTAAAAGATTATAGATTTAAATTATTGCGCTTCGTAATATTATAATATTTATAATACATTTTGTTGGATATGTAATTTTTTTTATAAAACATCCATACAAACTACTCAGCTTAAATCGTACAGTTAGATTAAGCCAATGTGAATTCAACTTTATATTCAATGGTTGAGCTAACAAATTGTTGGTTCGGTTCAACCAATTTGAAATAATATAAATGCTATAATAATATAGAAAGATTTTTATAAAGATTTTTATATTGTTGATCCAAGTGCCCTTTAGCATATTGAAGCTCTTGAATTCAATTCCAACTAAATGCAATATAATTAGTTTCTATAAAAATTAATTTTTTACAAGTATTTTCTATATCATTTAATTGTGTAATTAAAACGATCATTTTTTTGTTGTTATCATTTTAATTTATCCTTTGTTGTAATTAAAACAATCCAAAAACATTGAATATAGTTTTAAAGAATAATGACTCAAATATAATCCGAAATTACATGAGATTATGTTGAACCATAATTGAATTGGTGCAACTTATATACACCCATAGATTTTGACGTTGCCATTTACATGTTGGCATACAAATTGAGAATATATATATTTATTCATAAAAGAGTTGGAGGCTTGAAAAACATTTTTCAACGTATACATACATTTTTTTTAGTTAATAATAATTAGATCATAAATGACATGTACTTGTTTGGAAAAAAAAATTTAATATATACCTTTGATCATCTTAATGAAACAAAAAATAACAAAGATAAGTATTTAAAAAATGTAATATTTTATCTATCTATATCTATATATACCTGCAATTGTTGTAATTTCAATTGATAAACGAGGTAATGGATTTAAATCCTCATCCTAATTATTGTAATTTCAATAAATAAATAAATATATATATATATATATATATATTCATTCATGGTCAATAAATCACTAGTTAAAAGTAATCTTCATATTTCTCTTATTGTTATTGGAATTTTATTAAAATCAAGTGAATGGAAATTTAATAAAAAATGTAATATCTTTTCAATATATATATACACACACCAGTGAGATATAAAAAATGATGATTTTCTAATAAGAAAGAAATGATATATATATTACTGAGAAAAATGATATTTGGAGGGTGATTGAATTTTGGAAGGAGAGAGTAAGAGGAAGGGGAAAGGAAGTTAGTAAAGATAAAATATTTGCTTGAAAATTAGTATTTTAAAGAGGAATGTTAAAAAAAAAATTGGGATTTATGCTTTGAGAAGAGATGTTAGAATTTATTTTTCTCGAATTAGTGTTCAAAAGAGAGTTTTTTTTTTAAAAAAAAAAATTTATATTAATTTTTATTATAATAAAATTTAATTTTAAGTTTGATAAAATTAAATATATCTGATGGTATTTTTTTTTTTTTTTGAATGCATATTGTGGGAGGAGACAAATACAAAGAAAATGTTAGGTATTAAAAAATAAATATATAATTTTCTCTATTCTCCCAATTCCTAAATCCAATCACTTCTTAGAGACGTGGCGGAACAGTACTTATTACCTGCTAAATATCCAAAAATTAGTCAAACGAAAAAAATTTAGAATTGTAAAAATAAATTTCGCGAGGTGAAATCAGGGCCGTCCAAATTACATCAGACGGGAGATAAATAATAATAATAATAATAATGGCCCACGTTCAATGGAAGTATCCCACCATTGGTTATTACCATCTTAACCCCCAAAATTCGGGCCCTCTCTCTCTCTCTCTCTCTCTCTCTTATAATGGACACTCACGCCTTCATCTTCTTCGCGTCGATCCATTTCCATCCAAACACAAAGAAGCCTTTCTGTTTTTCTCCATTTCCTTAGATCACAAACACCATGAGAGAAATCCTTCACGTTCAAGGCGGCCAATGCGGCAACCAAATCGGCTCCAAGTTCTGGGAAGTCATCTGCGACGAGCACGGCATCGACGCCACCGGAAAGTTCAACGGCGATCCTTCCTCCGATCTCCAGCTGGAGAGGATCAATGTGTACTACAACGAGGCTTCTGGCGGTAGATACGTTCCCAGGGCTGTTCTCATGGATCTCGAGCCTGGTACCATGGACAGTATCAGATCCGGTCCCTTCGGCCAGATCTTCCGCCCTGATAATTTCGTTTTTGGACAGTCCGGTGCGGGGAATAATTGGGCCAAGGGACATTATACGGAAGGAGCGGAGTTGATCGATTCTGTTCTTGATGTTGTTCGTAAGGAAGCTGAGAATTGCGATTGCTTGCAAGGTATGCATGTTGAATGAATCTGTTCATTTCGATTAGATCATTTCTGAATCCTGTTTTACTGACTCGTGAATTGATTGAATCCGTTCGTTTAGATTGAACGCATGCTTGCATTCTGATTATGCTGCTTGAACAACTGTAAGAATCTGTTCGTTTCGATTGAATTTACACTCTCATTTTGATTATACTGCTTGAATCAGAAGAATCTATTCGTTTCGATTGAATTCACTCTCTCATTCTGATTATACTGCTTGAATTTCAAGAATCTGTTCGTTTTTATTGAACTTCCACTCGCATTCTGATTTTACTGCTTCATTCATTGAAAGTTTTCGTTTCGGTTGAATTATTCGTGAATCCTACTTTTAGGCGTCGAAAATCATGCTTCGTGTTCGTCAAATTTCATGAGTACTTTTCAATTCAATACTCTCTGGTATATCTAACACACCTGAAAATCTTTTCACGGTTCTTATTATAATTTCGTTTTAAGTTCAAATCCTAGCTTACTTTTTTTTTAAGAAAAAAAAATCAAAATATTCATGTATGTTAGCCACTAGAGTAACACCAAAATATCTCCATTGACGTAACCAATGGGAGATGATAAGAATGAGAAATCTTTTGTTTTGATTTTCTTGTTGTTATGAAAACGACAATCAACAATTGATAGGAAGATATGAAAACAAGATAACAATAAACGCAAAAGAAGAAGAAAAAGAATACACAAATTTTGTTATTGTTACTATTATTAATAATATTGAAGAGATAAGTTCTTGCTTTAACCTTTTTGAGATCCATGTCATTAGCCTCTTGACTTGCTTTAGCAAGGTTGTAATGCAACCATCGACTGTTAAATGAAATTTCAGTAATTTTATTTGCTCAATTTTTTGATTTCTTCTTTTAAACAATTAGTGAATTTTGTATAATTATAAACTTGTCGATCCCGATCTTGATTTGCTAACTGCTAAATCTCCTCGCCATTTCCTGCCATCTGCGCTTTAATTGGTGAGGCAGGGTGTTCAATTTTGTCCATGCTGAAAAATATATTTAAAAGACTAAAGAGAGAGATAGAGAAAGATCCTCTGCCACATTTGGTATTACAATTACAACTGGACTTCAACATAAGCAACAACACCAATAATTGCTTTTTATTTTTACTAATAAAGAGGGTTTATTGGAATTAGTGTTCCATATTATTACAGAACTTTGGGTGTGATTTGTGAAGGGGACAGACAATGGTGAGTGGGTCACACATTTGTCTTTTACTCCACCTATTTCGATTTATTTTAGGAAAACCAACAATTTGAACTTAAAATAAAAGAAAGCCAACTTTATGGGTCAGAAAAGACTATTTTTTTTCCTTCCACCTCCATGATTGAGATTGTACAACTACATAATTGTCGTTTTTTGGATCTACCGTACCGACACTACCTTTTCTTAACAAAATTACTGGAGGTGTTCATGGCCACACGTAGGTAAATTCTAATGTAAGTATATAAGTTGCAGTGAAAGTGCAAAGATGAGTTTTACTTTTAGATCTACTCTAATATTTGACACATTTACTTACTACAGAAGATAGGGTGTGCCAAGAATAAGAGATCTTCATTCATGATGTAGATTTGTGCATAGCTCTTGATTTATACAATTTGGGGGTATTCAAGAAACAAATTGTTGGCCCCTTTATGCTGCCTTTTATTTGACTTAAATCTGTTAAGTATTGAGATTACGGATTAAACCGAGTGTTATTATGGTTCTATATCTGCTTGCATTCCAAGTCGGTGCAGATCATTAATGAATGAGCATAGCATTAATTTTGTTATTTCCATTTGTGTATGGCTTAACCCATGTGGGGCTTTTAATTGAATTGTTCGATTGTCCTTTTCTTGTGGGCCCAGGTTTTCAGGTTTGTCACTCCCTTGGAGGAGGCACTGGTTCTGGCATGGGAACCCTCTTGATATCAAAGATTAGAGAGGAATATCCGGACAGGATGATGCTCACATTCTCGGTTTTCCCTTCTCCCAAGGTTTCAGACACTGTTGTGGAACCATATAATGCCACTCTTTCAGTTCACCAATTGGTTGAGAATGCAGATGAATGCATGGTCCTTGATAATGAAGCTCTTTATGATATTTGCTTCAGGACCTTGAAGCTCAGCACTCCTAGCTGTAACCTCTTTCTCTCTCTCTTTCCACTTACTAATTCATCCTTTGGCATCACCTTTTTCTAAGTTAAATATTAAAAATTTATAAATTAAAAAAAGCACTACTATTGAACTATTTTCTCATAAGATACTCTGTTTTAGAAGTTTCAAAATGGATATGTACATGATGAAACTTTTAAAAAGCTACTTATTCAAAAGAAAAAGTAAATTTCCTCTTTACCACTTGTCATAATCCTAAGAAACTAATTGAGACTAACCATCGTGATTTAGTCTAATAATTAAAGTAGGACTGTAGCAATCTATCTATTGTAGTCACTTTAAAAATGTTTCATAAGATCAAAAAGTTTGGTGACCGGTTAATTTTATTATTTGGTGGTAATACAGTTCAATATCATGGTAACGGGTTCGATCTCGTGGATATTTGGCTTGCATTTATTAAGAGTAATAGTGTCTCTATGTAGTGTTTTCGGTCTCCCTTCCCCAATTTTTTACTCAAACAAAAATAATGTTTTGAACTTAATATAACTTAATTTTTTTTGTACAGTTGGTGACCTGAACCATTTGATATCTGCAACCATGAGTGGAGTAACATGTTGCTTGAGATTCCCAGGTCAACTGAACTCAGACCTAAGGAAACTGGCAGTGAACCTGATCCCATTTCCACGGCTTCACTTCTTCATGGTGGGATTTGCCCCTCTCACCTCCCGTGGCTCCCAGCAGTACATCTCCCTGACCGTCCCCGAGCTGACCCAGCAAATGTGGGACGCCAAGAACATGATGTGCGCCGCTGACCCCCGCCACGGCCGCTACCTGACCGCCTCGGCCATGTTCAGAGGCCGAATGAGCACGAAAGAAGTCGACGAGCAGATGATCAACGTGCAGAACAAAAACTCATCCTACTTCGTGGAGTGGATCCCGAACAACGTGAAGTCGAGCGTGTGTGACATCCCTCCAAAGGGGCTGAAAATGGCGTCGACATTCGTGGGAAATTCGACGTCGATTCAGGAGATGTTCCGGAGGGTGAGCGAGCAGTTCACGGCCATGTTTAGGCGGAAGGCTTTCTTGCATTGGTACACGGGTGAAGGAATGGATGAAATGGAGTTTACAGAAGCAGAGAGTAATATGAATGATTTGGTGGCTGAGTATCAGCAGTATCAAGACGCCACTGTTGATGATGATGCTGAATTTGAGGATCAGGAAGAAGATTATAACGATCAGTAATTTACTTTTCTTAATTCTTTCGTTTGATATTCTCTCATATATTTCTCTCTATCTTTACCAAAAATATGCTGTTTGATTTGATTGTTCTTTCATTTTGGTTCAAGTTCAATTCCTAGTTCATTAGTTTCCTTGGATATTCTCTTGTTTTTTTGTGTCATCTTTGTTGCGTTATTAGTTGTTTGTACTTTTCTATTAATAAAATAATGTCAATGTGCAGTTTATATTTCTTTTATTCATGAGAATTTGAATTGGTAGTAGTGCTAAATTGGTTTACTATAAGTTTTTAGAATACGTAGAGAATTGGATTTAATATTGTGTGATGTAAATTATTTATATTCAATGATTCACATGATATACAAAATAATATGTTTTCACTTATGAAAACTTAAGTGGGTTTGTTTGCCATATTTAAGGAGGATCTAGATAGAAAATTTACTAATTTTTGATTGAAAATCTATATTCAAACAAAGTTTTTATTAAGTTTGTTTTACTTTTAAAAATAACTCATCTGTTATTTAGTGAATTACATATCATCATGTATTAACTCATATGGTAAATTTAATGAACTTGGGTTAGTTTTGAGGTTAAGTTTATTAACCATTTGTAAGGTGTGTGAATGTGCTATTACATAAAGTAGGTTTGAGTCTCCTTCAACCTTAGAGATAACTCTAGCTACCAAATTTGAGAGCTTTTGAAAACTATTTCAATGGCAATGATGAGTAAGTTTGATCAACTCACAATTTATAAGCTCCGAACCACTTTACATCTGTTAATTTTCTTCTCCTCCTTCTTTACTCTTGTTTATGATTCATCTCGATTTTGGTATTTGGTTTGATCTTATATTTGGATTAGATCTATCATTTGGAATTGATTTAGAGTATAGATCTAGCATTTTGCACAACATCATTGTTTCTAACTATTCATTTCAACAATTCATTTATAATTACTCAATTATTTCTAATAGCTCATTTCTAATCATTTATTTCAAATCAATTCAAATAACTAATTTGTAGACTCATTTTTTATCATTCTTTTTTTAATCACTCAAAAAACTACTTATTTTAAATCTACGTCTAAACAAAAGTTTTAACTCTAAACTCCTATACACAAAAATCACATTTTTAATTACAACTTTCAATTTTTAAGTATTAAAAAATAACTATCAATATAATTTCTCAAGCTAAATCCTTGAAAACAAACACCCCCTTGCTATATTATATTTTGTTCTATTGAATGAGGACACTTGACTATCAGTTTGACTCAACTATTCTCTTTTTGCGGATGAGAAGAGACAATAGCAACATTTTTGTAGTTAGAAGTCCAAGGTCAATTTATAGCCATATTCATAAAAGGCAAGATCATAGAAAATACACCTATAACTCACGGAGAATGTTTTTATAATTTTATAATTTTTAATTTTTATAAAATGGGAGAGTGTTTATATAAAAAATGCAATTTAATTTTGAGAAGTTAAAAAATATCCTATACTTTAAAAAACAAAAGTTAAAAAAAAAATTGTGTTCAAGATATTATAATAACGTTTAGTTGTTTGCCTTTTACAACACTGTTTATTAATTGAAGATTGAATATTATTCTTTTAGAACACTGTTTATTGATTGAAGATTGAATATTATCTTGTGTGCATTGATTGAATGCTATATTGATAAATGATTGTTTGTCGCATTGTTAAAAGAATATTTGTTTGATTGATTAAATTCATCAGTTGCATGGACATTTCGTCTTCTTACTCAACATATTTCACCTTTTTGCATTGCATGAATTTCTTACAAAAATTTCCTAAAAAACAAATCTTTTAAAAAGAATTGATACTGATATATATATATATATATATATTATTTTATTTTTGGTTTTTTGTATCCTACATAAAATATCCCCTTTATTTTTTATAACAAAAAATGTTTTGGTTTATATATATGGGTTTTTTTTTTGTTGAGAAACTATATATATATATAGGATAAGATAATCGGTTACATTAGATTAAAAAAAAGGATTACATTAGATTAAAAAAAAGGATTACATTAGTTTTTTAAAGAATAGATTACATTAGTTATATTAATTATTGGAATAAAAATATTAATTAAATTGTGATCATTATGGGTGTACAAATAACCTAAACTACCTGTTCCAAAAAAAAAAAAAAATATAAATAAAAAAACCTAAACTACCTAACTCATGTTTTTTTTTTTTTTTTAAACTACCTAACTCATGTTGATGGGACTGAAGTTGAGTTATAAATTTATTTAAATTGGATTGGGTTATGGTTTTCTGGTTTTTATTTAATTAATAAGATAAATTCTAATTAGCTAATTGTTAAATGATACACACTAATAAAATATGTAATTTAGGGTCAAGTATAATGTTATCAATTCTTATTTATATATTTGTTCGAAATAAATGCAGTTTTTTTACGAGGAAAGAGAAAATTAATACAAAACCCAACCTGAAAATAAAAGGTTGGGTTGCTCTAATACATAAGATTGGACGAGTTCGAGTATTAACGAACCAAAATTTTTAATTAATTCTAAAACTTATTCTAACACAACTAAACTCAAACCTTATATCCATAATGACAGCCTATTCAATCCAAAAGAAAAAAAAACACTAATATCATTAAATCATGTTCAGAAAAACAAATTAATAATAAAGTAGGTGTATAACTCTATGGATTGCTAACAAGACCAAGACTAGAGTTCTATCAACCCATTATACAACTTAGTAACCACGAGATTATAAGTTTGAATCTTATTTTTTCAATATTGTTGTATTAAAAAAAATTATAAAGATTTTTTTTGAAGTTAACTCTATGGAGCTTTTCTAAAAAAATAAAAAATAAAAAACTCCATCTGGAGCTTATAAAATTGCTGATTTTTGGAGCAACATATCAACGGTTAAAACTGCGTTGTTTGATTAATAAAACAAATAATATAAAGTTACCATATTTGTGTCCATATTTTTTATTTTTAAGTAACTTGCGTCCATAAAATTAATGATGAAAATCTTTGACTGAAATGGAAAATTTTCGTTTTGAAGACTGAAGATATTCGGTCAAACAAATCTTCTTCGTTAATTTTACACGATAACTTGCGGTACAATTTGTAGAATTTATCAAAATTATAGGTTTTTGAAAGGAAAATATTGTGTTTTTGCAATGCGAATATATATTGCTCATAAAATCTAACTTTTTAGACTTCTCCAATAAATAAATAAATATATGTGAATTGGAATGGAAATGGGAAAGAAATTTTGAGATTTCTTCCGTGATTCCAAAAGTAAAGACATGTAAAGTGATGAAAATATGTGAACTGAATTATCGATTAAATTATAAGTTCAAACTTGAACTTGTATACAAAACTTAATACACAAATGTACAAAACTTACGGATTAAACTTGTAATTTAATCTAATTTTTCTAACAAAAAGTAAAAGCATCGTTATTATTTTAATTATAGTAATGTGTGATTATTATTTTAAAAAACTAATAAGAAGTGGTTATCAAAAAAATTTACTTTTTTAAATTAAATTATAATTAGGACTGGAGATTTGAAATCAAAACTTTTTAGTCATGAATATTGGAACGAAAAAATTGACCATTCCATCAACTTGAACTGCCCAATACAAAACATAAATGCAGTTCAATTTAACTATATCCAAACTAAGAATAATATTATATATATGTTTAACATTAATTAAAAAAAAATATAGATTCTTATCACATTGTTCTAATAAATAGGATTAGACCCAAGTCATGTATATACCCATATGCAGGTTTGGCTAAATTTTTTTACTTTTTTTTTTGGAATGCTAAATTTTTTGACTTAACTAGTATAACAACACCAATTACTAACTATTTGATGCAAAAGTAATCTTAAATTAACTAGCTACAAAAAAACAGCTTTAAATTAAGTGTAAAAGGTATGTTAATTTAGATTGTCTTTGTTGATAGGTTAGATGTGAACATCTTTCTATTTTTTTTAGAATTCCATAAAAATGGAACCTCAAATTTCAAATAATAAATAAGTAAACAAATATGTTCATCTTAATATGACGTTTAAATATAACGAAAAAATAATCTATAACATTTTTTTTAAGTTGAATAATTTTTAACATTGATCATTCATTTTTATTCACATATTTAATTATGACCATTTTCAACCAATAAACCAAAATGTCATTCAACCCAAAATGTCATTCAACTAAATAACCACCCATGACATTTTTAAAGTCGAAAACCATAGAAGGGTGTTTGTTTGAAGTAATTAACTAGTTATTAGAAATGAGTTTTTACGGCTCCTCTTTAGACAATCATATACAAACAAGTTATTATAATCACTCATTTTTAATGATTCTTTTTTAATATCTAATTTTTAACTACTCAAAATCATCACTAATTTATAACCACATTTTTAACGGCTCAAAGTAATCACTCATTTTTAGTTTCATTTTGTTTATTTTACTCTATGTACTATCAAAATGGCCAAATTTCGTGGCACTAAAAAAATTGCTAACTTTTTTAGCAACAAATCAATCAAAAAATTACCATAATCACTCACCTAAAATTCAGGAATAGCAGCATTGTTGCTATTTTTTAAACTTAACAGTGATAGAATATTTGTATTTGGCGAAGATTTTATATTTGTAATTGCCGAAGATTCTGTCACCATTCTCAACAACAAAATAACTCAAAATAAGAACAAAATATATGACACCAAATAACCATAGAAGCTTACTTTATATTATTTATATATTCATAATTATGTTAACAAATAGAATGGATCACTAGGGGCAGCTCTTAGGATTCTTCTATTAACTTTACAATTGGAGTACTAATCCCCAATTCAAAAATCTACAAAAATGAAAAATAAAAATCTACCCTAATCTCCAGAATCAAAATAGGCACCCCAACATCATCAAATTGATGAACAGAATCCCAAGATCAAAAAAAGAATGTTGTAAAAATGTGAAATCCTCGAATTTGTTTGGTTGAAAACTGACTCAGTGTGTATCAATCACATACAGGGATCAGAAGAAAACTCTGGTGCTATTTGGCGGCTCCATTGTTCTTGTTCTTGCAGATCTGAATCCTATTCTGTCTCGCTTGAGCCGCCAAGATTCTTGCGTAATTCCTCTGATGAGTTTCTTCGAAAGCAATGTTCAAATCAGGAATCCCTTTTGGACCGATTGAAGGATCGTAAAAAGGAACTGCCCCAATTGGGATTTGAAAATTTTGACTGTTCATATTGCTCTGTTCTCCCATTTGATGGTTCATCATCATCATCATCATCATTGCCTGTTGAAATTCGTTGCGATTCGAGGAGTCGCCGCTGAAATTAACGATGGCTGAACTTGAGGTTCCAATTTCAGGCTTATTACGCAGAATTATCTGAACAAGAAACATTTTGATTTAGAGATTTGATTAAAAAAACAGATTCCACTAGAAAAAGGAAGAGATAATGAAAAAAATAAATGATAAGAACCTCTTGCTTGAGAGACTTTAACTCATAATTGACAGATTTCAGATGGTTAAAATGTTGCTCCAAAGCCTCAATTTCCTGTTTATGAGAAAAATCAAATGAATAAAGAGAAGAAGAAGATAATAATTGTGAGGATATGAAATTAAAGCGAGAAAAACTTGGAAAAGGACAAACGAATTTGCAGCACCCAGAAAAGGTAAAAAGAAAAATAAACTTACCCCTTTCAAACCTTGATTCTGTTTGGTCAAATCGTCAATGGCTTCCACATATTGAGATTTCTAATTAATTAATAAATAAAAATCAGTGTCAGAGTAAAACGAACAAGAAATCGAAAAATTAGGGCAAGAAAAAATTGGGGGAAAAGCAATGCGATAGAAACCTTATCGAGAGAGGGTTTCTTGAGGGAGCGGGAGCGTTTGGCGATGGGATTATCGTCCGATTCACTCCGCGACAATGGCAGGGAGTTGAGGACGAGCGGGGAATCAGGGCTGGAGACCTTGACCTTCTTGGACGGCGGCGAGGGGGCGGCGGCGGTGGAAGTGGCAGAGGAGGATGGTGGCGGCGGCGATAGAAGGACGGATCTCTTGCGACGGTGGGACCAGGCGGGGGTTAAGCCGAGGGAGAACTGCGATTTCTGAACGAGGAGAGGGAATTCGAGGAGGATTTGGGCGACGAGGAAATCGTCGGAGGAGAAATCCGCCATGGAAATCAATGGAGTTTGGTTGGTTGGTTGGAGAAATTAGGGCAAAACGGAATCGCAGAAATCGGAATTTGAGGGGAGAGTGAAGATTGGAGGAAGGAGGAAGAATTTATATAGAAGGAGGAGGGGAGTGTGTGTGTGTGTGTGTGTTTGTTTGAAGAGTGTCGAAAAAGGAAAAGATTTTGGAATTGGATGTGGGGCTGACACGTGTCCTCTGGATGGGGCATTCACGATGCCTCCTTCTAGGGTTTAAGCCCCCCCTCTTCTGTGATTTTTTTTTTATTTTATTTAACGACAATTTGAGGTAATGGGTTTAAACCGGTAACTTAACTTGATTGCTAAGGATATACACAATGCCACTTGATTTGGGCCAAAATAAGATTCGATTATTATTTTCAAATTTTTATATTCTTTATCTCTCCCTTAACCATTTTCTTAATTCAATAAGGATTCAAAATTTTGATTTCTCATCTTTTTACGGTGTGGATGGTCCGAGTTAAATTAGGTGAATGAGATTAATTTCTTTAATCATTTCAATTTTTAGGTTGCTTAATCTCACAATTGATCACACTGTCTATACATTATAATAATATTTTATGAATTTTGTTGGTTTATCATGGTGTATTTATTTTTCTTTATTATTTTCAAAGTTCAGTAAGTAATCCATAAAAATAAAATTCGTACTTAAACTCAAGTTTTTACTTACATGTCAATAATTTATCTTGTTAATTAGTATTATACATATATAAAATATTTTTATTAGTTCAAATATAAAAATTATTTTAGACAATTTAATCAAATAAAATTATAATTCAATTCAACTCGTCATTTGAGGGATAGAGTTACTTGATTTTTTTAATACAATCCTAGCTTAATGGTTAGTTAAACTTTTGAATAAGTGTTGTTAGGTATTTAGAAATCACTATTAACTTTATTCAACAATATTTGGATGGTAAATTTATGTTTATGGTGTTATCTTTTGCGCAAAAACTTTTTTTTTTTTTTTTAGTATAGTGGGGAAGGAGACCAACAATTCCTATATATGGGTACAACTACTCTATAATAATATGAGGAAACTGATTAATAGGCAAAGATGATGAATTTAAATTTGGAAATCGGGGCACGAAGTCTCCAAAGATATTCAAATTTATTTTTTAAAAGGATATTGAAGTCCAATTATTTGTTTGGTCACAAATTTGAGTAAGCATATATTTTATTCTAAAATTTATTTTGGCGAGGTCTGAATGACTTATAAGTTTAAATTTTATTCTTCGAAAGATCTGTAAATTTGATAAAGTTTATTATTGTAGATTTATTTGTTTAGGTTGGACGATAAATTGAAGTAGAAACAATTTTTTTTTTTTTTTAGTACATAGGGCGTTAAATTTTTTATATAGTTATTTGAATATATATTATATGCATACACATGTAACACATATTTTGAAGAGTAAGGTGAAAAAGAGGAAAGAGTATCCTACTTTGGGGCCTCTATTTCACTATTTATTGAATTGAAAGTACAAAAAAAAACAAATAATAAATGAAAATAAAAAAGATGAGAGAGACAAATAAAACAGTGGAGTAATTATGCAGCAAAACAAAACCAGCTATGATTTATTAAAAATGAGTTATTCGAATTTCTTTTTAAAATAATGGCATCCAAATGAGCTATTGTAATTACTTAAAATGATCATTTATTTAAAATAATTACCTATTTTTATTCATTCATTTCTAACAAATCAAAATAATTATTTATTTTATACAACTCATTTTTAATTATTCATTTATAACCACATTCAAATGAGTTATTATATATATTTCTCTACAAAACCATGATCAAAACGAGCTATTAATTAAAATCTCTTGACAAATAACCACATCCAACTGAGTTATTATTAAAACTCACATTTTTAATTATTTAAAATAATCCCTTATTTATAATTTTTTTATAGTTTTACATCAAAACATCCACATGGTTTTTTTTAATGTTTTTCTCATAGATTTTGTCTCTATTGATTGAGTTAACATTTATCAAGATCGATTAGAGAAAAATAAGATTAAGAAAGAAAAGATCGTGATTAAATTTTTTAAAAATACATTTTTTTTTATCTTACTTAGATTTGATATATAAAATTGACGGCTAACACTTATCAAGTTTGAAAAGATAATTAATCAAAATAAAATTGTATAGACATAATTATTACAATCATCATAATTTTACAATTTTCACTATTTAATACTTCGTTTCCTATTTGTTGTGAATAGGGTTCAGAGGTGCATAAAAATTGGGTTGTGGTCGATTTGGTTCATCTGGTTCAGGCCGACCAGAGTAGGCCTCAATATTCATAGGCTATCCCCCAAGCACAATGGGCCTAGTCGGCCTTAGTTAGGCTCCCTTTTTGGTGGACATCATTTTTATGGGAAAACTATATTAAACGTGCTATTCTCACACTAACAAGTGTAAACAAATTTTAAAGTAGAGAATTTTGCATCTTTGGTAAAAAAAATGGCAAAGTATTTTATCTATAGCATAAAATAAAAATTAATTCATTCGGAGTAAGAAATCCAAATTAAAATTTATCAGCGATAGAACTCGATCAGGGATAAACTCATTTTATTACTGATTGACTTCTACGATAGATAGAAATGATGTGCTATTTTAAAAATTGTGCTACAAATGTAATATAAGAGGTGGAATGTGCTATTGAAGGTAAAATTCTTTTGAAGTATTCACAATTCTCGAGTTCGAACCTATGACATTGGTGTTAAACTGGTTTACACCCAAATACTGAAACCATTGCGTCACTCGTCGATGAAAAAAAAAATTAATTTCTTTATAATTTCAAAAACTATAACATAATTATCCTAGTTAGAATAAAAAAATCTAGTGTTTATAATGGTACAAATTAAAGTTTAGTCTCTATAATTTGAGCAATAATTCGGGATATTATTGTATTTCTAATGATCAAGAGATTTTGAGTTCGTACTAAAAAAAATATCTTGAATTTGAGCCTTCCTATCTCTTAATTATTGTAATCTCAAAGTTTAGATCCCATAATTTGATAAATTTTAAAGTATAATTATTTTTATTTGTAATTAAATTAAATATGAGTAAGTTCATTAATCACATTTCTTAAAAAAAAAAAAAGCTCATTAATCATATATAAACCACTTAATTTTTCGTTTAAAAGATCGAATCCGTGACATTTATATTGAACTACGTTAACATAAAAAAAAGTTTAAATTTATAACATGTTTGGTAAATTATAACTTTATTTAAATCTTAACAATAAAAATTTAATTTTGAAACTATCAAATTTAGCTTCTCTTTGGAATCATAAAACACCAAACTTTTATAATCAATCAAAATAGTTACACAATGGTTTGATTGTTTGATTATAAATCAGTTTAACACGAAGATTATAAGTTTGATCACAAGAATCCGTGTTCTCATTCATTCACAAATGTTCCACGTTGTAAAGTGGAAAAGTCCAACATCAATATAAAAGAGATATTAACTACTTCCTTCGTTACTAATTGATTTTGAAGTGGAACTCTATCATCTTTAACATGGTATCAGACCCATAAGGTCTAATCAATTATTGGTCCAATAAAGAAAGGAGCACATTGATACCTACTTGTTCCCTTTCCTTCAATTGGTACCAAAAAAACACCAAACTTATACATACTAGAACCTCAACACGGCGTTGCACGTGATAATTTTTGAAATAATAAATTATATATATGTTTAATAATTAATAAAATATGTTAATTGAGTGCAATAAATATAGGTGTTATTATTTTTTAAATAATTAATAAAATTTATAAAGAGCTATATCATTATTATAATTATAAATATAAATAACATTTATGAACTTACCTTTAACCTCAAATGATAATTTTATCATTCTTAAAAAAAAAAATCCACATATCCAAGTCAACAATTAAGCAACAAAAAATTTCTATAAAATTATTGAAAAAAAAAACAAAAGTTAGATGAAAATTAAAGTAAATAATCCAACAAAAATAAGATAACTTAATTTTTTATTATAAAAAAAAAACAAAACCTAAGTAAAGAGAAAGTTTCAAGTGTGTTTGTAAACAAAATATAAATAAATATATATATATATAGTAATAGTAATAGTAGAAAATCATTATTACTACACCTTTTGAAACAGATGCACTTTGACCTCAGATAATTATATCATTTTTCAAACTTTTTTTTTCTAGATGTTCAAGTGTTTTTTTGAAAGACGACAATTATAAAAAAAAAGATCCCTATACAAAATTATTGCAACAAAAGAAAAATTAGATAAAAATTAAGGAAATAATTTAACAAAAATAAGATAACTTATTATAAAACAAAAAACATAAAAGAACAAAGGAAAGTAAATCCAAGAAACATAAGTGTTATCGTAAACAAAATGTAATAACTATTTATATTTATAGAATTGGAAAATTCAATTTATTATTTTAATTAGAATATAAAATGTTAAATAAAATCTATGAGATTTGATAAAAATATCTTATTTTACAGGTTATAAAGATGATGAAAATTTAAATGATATTGTAAATATTTTTATTTGATTTTTGAAATCTCTTATCTCTCACTTAGTCATAAAATCTATGAGATTTGGTAAAAAATATCTTATGTACCAATGAAAATGATATTGTAAATATCTTATACGTTATTTGTATTTTTTTTTATATTCCAATAAATGACATGTTTGTAATTTAGAGTATAATTTAAGATAAAATTTTCAAAAGATAAAATTTTCAACAAATAATTTTTTAAGTTAATATGATATGATATATATATATATATATATATATATATATATATATATATATATATATATAAAATACAGTTACCGGCTGCACTGGTCGAGGACCAATCCCTAGCCTTCGCACAGCTTTATACTTCTTCCACTCCGGCGACAATCCGGCAGCCTCCTCCGCTCCGGCTCTGCCTTCGCCAGCCTTTCCGGTCTATTCCGGCCGCGAAAACCATAGTTTAACGGTTTAAATCTCCAAACAAGCTGGAACCCGTCTGTGCACCGTTTCGAGCCGCTCCCTATCTCTCTTTTCACCCATAAACTTCCATTGTTACCGTTGGAATATCAAACAACAATGGCGGAATCATATTTTCAGGCTATCGCGCTGGTCGCTCCTGCTTCTTACCCAAACGCCATTGCTTGGTCTGATGAAAATTTGATTGCCGTTGCCTCTGGCCCCTTTGTCACTATACTGGTCAGTCAATTTTTTTTTTTTGTATTCCACCGCATTTGGGATTCGAACCCGTAACAACTGGTTACCGTGTTATACATGTTGCCACTAGAGTACTACTCCTTTTTGGCATCGAGCCTATCGTTCTTACGGTTAATTGCATTCGTTATTTCAGAATCCGACATCGCCTTTTGGAGCCCGAGGCACTATTGCAGTCCCTGCAATTGATCCACTTCGAATTGGGGTGATAGAAAGAAAAGGTATTAACCCAATGCGTTAGTTTCTGTATTTGTTAATGCAATGTGATGCAATGCTTTTATCAATGAAACTAATTAAATGAGAATATTTATCATTGTCTAAGGGAGATGTCATTGCAACTTTGCTCTTTTATAAATTTCATGTTGGTAATTGCAGATTTGTTATCTGGCTGCCTGATGTCAACTTATTTATGTCGGGACGATCGACCTCGTGCACGGTCCGTAGCATGGTCTCCCATTGGAATGGCTCCTAATGCAGGGTACATATATTTGGCTCTTGATTTTATTTTTTTATTTTTGATATGCCTGTTTGCTGTTTAGGCTGTTTGATTGTTCACTTGAGAAAAATATGGAAAAAGCTTTCATCAATTATCTGTCACAGGTGCTTGTTGGCTGTTTGCTCAACAGAAGGATTGGTGAAGCTCTATCGTCCCCCGTTCCGTGACTTTAGTGCTGAATGGATTGAGGTATTTCCTCCAATGAGAGAAATTTTTGGTGATTTGAATGAAAGTAGTACAATGATGTTCAATATTGTTTTTTTGGGTAATGAGAATACTTAGATCTGCTGCCATTCGAAATCTTAGCTTGTCGTTTTTTCGCCTTTTCATGATAAAATTATATTCTTAAATAAAATTAATGTCAAATTGCAAGTTTAGTCTTTGAACTTTAAGGTTGAGTCTAGTCTAATAGGTGTATCGACTTAAAAAGTGTGTAATAAGTCTTTGGTTTTTATATTTTTGTCTAATGGGACTTGTACCTATTTGATATTTCTTAAAAAATCAGACTTATTCAACCCAACATTAGTATATTCTCTGCTTTTCTTTTGCTTGCTTCATTGAATAATAAGGGAGTAAGTGTCAGGAGAAGTCTTCTCGATTTATGAGCCCCTTTTTTATTCCCTAACCCAATCTCATGAGAAGTAAATTGAGAGTCAAAAGCGTGCCTCAATCCCCTACCAAGGGTTTTGATACGATCCCGGCATCATTAAAAGTATATTCGAGGCGGAGCAAGAAGTGAAGAATGAGCTATTTACTATTTTAATATATTTTATTATGCGAATTTAGGTTGTAATGGGCCTATGGGCCTAAATAGAGTTATTTACAAAGTTAGGTTAAATCCTAGGAATGCTATAAATAGGCGGATTAGGTTACTCTTTTATCTATCGAATTATCATCATTGTATTGCGGCTCTTTGAGAGATTCTCTCGAGAGGTTTATCTTATTTTAATAGAAAAGTGTGGTAGATTCTATCAATTGGTATCAGAGCCGTTCGATTCTTGGTTGTAGAGATGGATCAGGAAGAGGTTCGAGAGGCGTTGCTAAGTTTGATGGCCTCGGTTGGGTCTCTAAGAAAAATCAAAGAAGAGGTAGCTTCAATGAAAGAAGATCTCAGAAAAATGAGGGAAAGCTGCATTGACCTAAATAGTTCTCTTAGAGAGCTCAAAGAGGAAATTATTATGGAAGAAAAAGTGACGGCTAGGGTTTTTATACCGCCACCTCCGCCGCCACCCTCCCCCCGCCACCACCACCGACATCGTCGCCGCCACCTCTGCCACCACCATTGCCGCCGTCACTACCTCCACCACCACCATCGCCGCCACCACCTCCGACATCGCCGCCGCCACCTCTGCCGCCACTGCGCGCTACCGCCATCGCCACCACCACCGTCGTCGTCCACCACGGTGATGCCCGACCGATGCCGCGTTCACAAGACTGACGCGCGCCATCGCCACACCAGCTAACTGCTGCTGCGCAGCAAAAAAAAATAATTTTTTTTTTTTTATTTTTTTATTTTTCTATTTTTATGTATGCCCACCTTGAGGACAAGGTGCTTTAAAGGGGCGAGTATTGATAAGGTTGGGCCTATGGCTCTATTTAGCCATTACTTGGAGAATAAGTTAGTATTTTGTTATAAATAGAGTGAGTTAGGTTAGGGTTTAGGCATCCAAATATTGAGTGATTAATTGAGTGATTTATTGTAGGGCTCAAGAGATTCTCTTGAGAAGAGAGGTTCCAAGTTCCTATCAAAACTTGGTTTATCTTTATTCTTTTATCTTTTGATATAATCTAGATCCTGGATCATATCAATTGGTATCAAAGCTTTTCGAAAATTGATCTAAAGGCTGGATATCACCAAATTCGTGTCAAACCGACCGACATATACAAGACAGCTTTTCGAACGCATGAAGGACATTACGAGTTTGTAGTCATGCCTTTTGGGTTGCGGAATGCTCCGCCACGTTCGATGCGTGATGAATGAGATTTTTGCGGTCGTATTCGCATAAGTTCGTCTTTGGTATTTTTTGATGACATTTTGATTTACATCATGACTATTCAGGAACACAGGGAGCACCTGGCTCGTGTTTTTGAGGTGCTGCAGGCACATGCTTTCGTCGCAAATGCGAAGAAGTGCCAATTTGGGTTGCAACGTATTGAGTACTTAGGGCACTTTATATCTGTGGGAGGCGTCTCTGCCGACCCGCAAGAATCATCACAACATGATAGAGTGGCCAAGTCCTCGAAATATTCGGGACCTCCGAGGATTCCTGGGGTTGACCGGATACTATCGACGATTTGTGGCTAACTACGGTTCCATGGCTTTTCCGTTGACCCAGTAATTAAAGAAAGGGAAGTTTGAGTGGGGACCGACTGCCGAAGACAGTTTTCAGAGACTGAAACATGCTATGAGTAGTGTCCCGGTCCTACGATTGCCAGATTTTGACCAAGTATTTGTGGTCGAAACCGATGCTTCGGGCATCGGGGTGGGAGCAGTTCTGATGCAACAGGGTCAACCGATAGCATATTTTAGCAAGGCATTGCCAATTACTCATCGGGTGAAACCGGTATATGAACGTGAACTGATGGCAATCGTTTTCGCGGTGCAGCGCTGGCGGGCCTATCTGTTAGGGCATCACTTTGTTGTTGTTCGACTGATCAGAAGAGTCTGAAATTTCTTCTTGAGCAGCGTGTAGTGGATGGCGACTATCAGCGATGGATTGCGAAATTAATGGGATATGATTTCAGCATCGAATATAAGAAGGGCCTCGAAAATAGAGCCGCGCATGCTTTGTCACGAATGCCCGAGAAATGCGAGCTTGGCATGCTGAGTGTGGTGGCGGTATTAACACCGCCGTATTTACACACATGAGTTAAAGAGGATGCTAAGTCGATGGAAATTTATAAGTCGTCGATGACATTGGCGAGGGGCCCTCCGGGATACTCAGTAGTTGGTGATGTGTTGCTTTATCAGGGTAGGCTTGTTTTGCCTCCGACATCCCCAACGATTCCTCTACTTTTGCTTGAATTCCATAGTGGTGCTATTGGGGGACATTTCGGAGTCCTTAAAACTTATCAGCGCTTGGCTAAGGAAGTGTATTGGCAAGGAATGAAGGCTCGTGTGCGGTCCTTTGTGGCCGAATGCTCTATCTGTGTTCAAGCTAAACACCTATCTTTATCTCCCTGCGGGGTCGCTCTGACCTTTGCCGATCCTCGCATGCAGTGCCGGGAAGATATTTCGATGGACTTTGTGGAAGGTTTACCGCGATCCGAGGGTTATGACACTATCTTTGGTGGTGGTTGACCGTCTGTCCAAATATTCTCATTTCATACCTCTTCGACACCCGTTTTCTTCCTTGTCGATTGTCAAAGGTGTTTATCAAGGAGATCGTTCGGTTGCATGGGATTAGAAAAGTATTGTATCCGACCGCGATAAGGTTTTTACAAGTTTGCTTTGGGAAGAGATGTTCAAGGCTACGGGCACTAAACTTTGTCGGAGCACCACTTACCATCCATGCAGGTGATGGGCGCATCGAGGTGGTGAATCGTTGTTTGGAATCCTATTTGAGATGTTTTGTGATGCATCATCCTAAGGCGTGGTACCAATGGTTGTCCTGGGCGAGTCTGGCTTTAACACTTCTTTCCACTCATCCACGGGTATGACACCTTTCGAGATTATTTATGGCGGACCCTCCTACCCTGTTGGGTTATGATCACGAGTTAGCCGGTGGCGTCTGTGGATTCAATGATGAAGGATCGTGATCGGATCTTGGCCACCTTAAAGGCTAGCTTGTCGCGCGCAGCAATCTATGGCGGATCGCGCCAACGCAAAACGTAGGGATGTCTGATTTAATATTGATGATCGGTGTATATCAAGCCCGACCATACCGCCAATCTTCTTTGGCTAAATTTCAACACAGAAGCCGGGCGCCGAGGTTTATTGGGCCCTACCGTATGCTGGCTCGAGTGGGTCCTGTTGCTTATCGTTTGGAACTACCGCCGGCGGTTAAGATTCACCCGGTTTTTCACGTGTCAGTTCTGCGTAAAGCGGGAGACTCGTCGGTTATTGTCATGTCTACACCGTCCTTGGTGGGAGATGATCTGTGCATGGTGGTTCGCCCTAAGGCTGTGTTGGGCGTCCAGGAGAATTTACACACGGCCGGATTGCGTCAAGTTTTGGTTCAATGGGAAAGCTCCACACCAGAGGATGCGACTTGGGAATCCGCGGCTGATTTGTAATTGCAATTTCCGGACTTTCACCTTGAGGACAAGGTGGGTCTGTGGGGGGGAAGTATTGATACGATCCCGGCATCATTAAAAGTATATTCGAGGCGGAGCAAGAAGTGAAGAATGAGCTATTTACTATTTTAATATATTTTATTATGCGAATTTAGGTTGTAATGGGCCTATGGGCCTAAATAGAGTTATTTACAAAGTTAGGTTAAATCCTAGGAATGCTATAAATAGGCGGATTAGGTTACTCTTTTATCTATCGAATTATCATCATTGTATTGCGGCTCTTTGAGAGATTCTCTCGAGAGGTTTATCTTATTTTAATAGAAAAGTGTGGTAGATTCTATCAGGTTTCTAGATGTGCCTCGACCCTCACACTCAACCCACTCAAAAGGGGAAGACTGATACTTGCTCACTGTAGCCTTGTGCTAATGAGAGTTAGGTTTGGGAGGAAAACACCATAACCATTAAGCATCTTGCTGTGTGTTATTCCTCGTAACATAAGCTGCCTTGCATTCCATTAAGCATCTTTTTGAGTCCCCAAGGGGTGGAACAATGGTTGAAAACTTGGGGTTTGAGGGTATGCTCTCCTCAAGGTCTTGGGTTCGAAACTCACTCGTGACATTCTTTTGATGTCTCCGGTGTCTGGCTTAGGGACGGGCGTGGTTACTTTGTTGCAAAAAAAATTAGGCATCTTGTTGTGTGTTCTTTCTCGTCGCATAAGATGACATGAGTAGGTTATTTTATACCCAAATTGGAAAAATTATATTTTTGTGATAAATATTTTAAAATTTAATTACACTGCAAACATTGCTATGTTATGATTTATTATTATTTTTTTAACTTTCTTTCTCATGATTTATATAGATTATGGACATATCAAATAAGCTATATGATTATCTGGAAAGTATTAAATTTGGGGAGCTTGATGTTCCTTCCTCAAAGTGTTCTGATGTAAGTTTCTTGATTCACCAATTCATCTGCTTTGCATTATCAACTTTAAGTCCTATGACAAATCGTTCACACTGTTAAAATTAGATTCCAGGGAAGGAAGGTGGCAATGCTGTTGATGTTCAAGAACATTTCACAAGGGAGGACAGTGAGCGGAGAAAGAAAGATACACTTAACTTAAAGTAAAGTGCTTGTTATATTCTTATGTATATCCTTCTCCTATCAACACAGATCTTATATTGTTATCTATGAACCATAAGATAATACCAAATTGTAGCATATAGGTTGGTTGACTTTATGTTATATAAGGAAGCGGGGAGTTTTTATAGATCAACTTCATATTCACAAGGCAGTAAAATCTCAATTTAGACTCTAGGCCGCCAGATTTTGTGGATCTAGGTTCCCCCACAGTATAGTTCACTTCTAGAATTTGTCCTTGTTATACCTTTATTCTTTCCGAGATGTATTACAGCTGAATGCAAAGGAAAGCCTAGTTCAACTGTAGTGTGTTCATAATTTAAGGAGGAAAGTGAACATTTTGTGGATAAACATGGTAAAAGAAATTCTATGCAATATTTAGATTGAATGGAATTCTAGAATATTTAGTGTAAATCAAAAGCATTGGGATGAATTGGCTAACTTAGCCAAATGTTGTACTTCCTCATGGTTTTCTTTATCCATTTCTTTTGTAGTTATTCTCCATTTGGGATTAATATGAATGTGTGTTGTTAACCTATTGTTTTCTCTAGAAAAATTCACACCTGACGTTTTTTTGTAACCAGGTTGTAGTTTTATTTAATTCAGTTTGGAACTCTATCCTGTCAATTATCAATTATCCTTTTAGGAATTTGATGTTCAATTCTTGCCAGCAGCGAAAGCAGTTTGGATCTATCGTTGGAGAAATCAAAAGAATCAAAAGAGAAGCTTCCCGGGAGGGAAGCAGCGGGAGCTGAAGATAGCTCGATGCCTCCATTGATTAGTGCACAGCAATATGCTTCTCGAACTGCAATGTTGTTCTCTCTTGTTATTGCTTGGTCCCCAGTAATGAAGCCATCTCATAAGGCTCATTCACATCCGAATTTATCTGTCGGTGTTCTTGCCGTAGGTGCGAAGTCCGGTAAAGTTTCATTTTGGAAAGTTAATGCATCAGAATGCTACTCCCTCGATGAGTGCACAGTTCCAACAAGAGCTCTGCTTGTTGGGGTTCTTCAGGCACACAATTCATGGGTAAACTGTATCAATTGGATGTTGTTTGATTCTGATTCATCAAATCCAAAGGTTTTATTGGCTACAGGGAGCACAGATGGGAGGTGAGTGTGGATTGGGTATGGCGTATGCGTAGTGCTAAAATATTCTGTCTTACACACTTTTTGTTGTATTTTTGTTTGTGAACTCACATCATAAATGCTTTCATTTCATCTGTAGTTTTATTTAACAAAATATCAATCAAGTTTTCAAATTTTTTTACTGCCGATACTGACTGTGATTACTGTTTTTTCCATTTGTTATGGATCTTCTGTGAGCTCTACTAGCTAATATGATAAGATACTCTTATGTTAGTAGGCCATCTGGTAGTAAGGATATAGAAGGGGGAATACCTGGGAGGCAAAAATGTTTTATATTACAAATAATAAATTAGTTATGTTATGCTTTTATTAAGTGCGAGTGACCTAAGGGAAGGGAGAATTGTTGGACCTATAAGCTGTTTTACTATTTTATGTTAATATCAATCAGTGTTTTCAAGGCGAACCCCGGCGCTCGCCTATGGCGAGGGGCGAGGCGACCTGGGGTACCTTCGCCTTACATAGACCTCAGGCGAGCGACTTCAATGAAGCGCTCGCCTTGCCACGCCTGGCAACTGCCTAGGCGCCTTTGTTAATGAAGGCGTGCGTTATGAGTTTGAAGTTTTTTTTATTATTTACTAAAGTAAACCACCCTAGAAGATACATTGAAGAAATAAAAAGATGAAATGAAGTAGAGGAGATGGAAATAAGAAGATGGGAATAAGAAGAAGATGGGAGGAAAATACGATTTGAAAAAAAGGCTTGAAAAGTCCCATTAATATATTCTTACTTTTTAATTTTTTTAGTCTCTGAAAAGTCTGTCTTTAAGTCTTATCAATTTACTCACTTTCCCTGACATATCTTGTCAATTTAAACTAAAATTAAATTTTAAGCCACACAATTTTCTTGATTATTTTTTACTCTCTTTTTTTTTTTTTATAGTTGTACTATGAAAAGATCTTGGCATTTTTATTTAAAACGTCAATCTCTATTTTACTTTTTTATTCTTCTTTTATTTTTTATTTTTGAGGTCTGTTGCTTAATTATCAATATATATGGATTGTTTAAAACTTTAAACAATTTATAATACAAAGGCATATTTTTTACAGTTTTAATTATTGTTTATTATTTATTGACTTTTTGATAACCTATAAAGTATATATAAATTGTTTATAACTTAAATATTTTTCATATTTGATATTTAACATTGTTATTTGGATTTATTTTACCATTTAATATTAATAGGTAAGGATTTGATATTTTATGTAAATAAAAATATGCTATATATCTGTATATATATGTATATATATATATATATATATTATATTGGTATGTATTTATAAGCTGCGCCATATTTTATGTAAATAAAAATATAACTATATCTGTATATATATGTATATGTATATGTATATGTATATATATATGTATATATTATATTGGTATGAATTTATAAGCTGCGCTTTGCTTCACTCGGGCCTCGCCTTTTTATCGCCTCTCGCCCTAAGGCGATCAAGGAGAGTGTCGCCTTGCGTTGCGCCTTACGCTTTGAAAACACTGATATCAATCAAGATACATATAAGCGTGCCCTCAAAAAGGGACAGCTTAACAATTACAGAATGAAAATGAATCTTCAGATATGAATCTATACCTTTTTATTCTTTTTATCTTTATTGGTTTGCTAACACTTTTAATGGGAAATAGTTGGAGTTGAACATTGGATACATGCCATTTTTATATAATTTTCTGATATCTTGTTAATCATTCAGATTCATCTTTTTTTCCTATTGTTCTTGTATTTTGTACTCCTCTCTTCATTTTCTTAATGAAAGATTTGTTTCTTGTTAAAAGAATTCTGATTCATCTTTTCTTTTAGTGTGAGGATCTGGCAATGCTATTGTGAAGAGTTATTAGCATCTTCAGACTCTAATTTTGTTTCCTTCTCCCTATTGAAGGAGGTATTTATTAATTCACTAAACCACTTTTTTTTTTTTACAATATTCTATATTACTTCAGGACTGAAAATGGTTATTACTTTGCAGGTCACCAGTGGTGAAGCAGTTCCAGTTACTCTACTTTCACTCCATGTTCCCAACTTACCCGTGCATAAACTATTTTTGGCTGTTGGAAGAGGTTCTGGATCACTTGAAATAAGGATATTTAACTTAACCAGCAGTGAATTTGACGACGTTAGGTCGTATGATGCGCATAATCACGTTGTAAGTATTTATGTAAATTGATGAAAATCCTTGATAATGTACTTGACAACTTTACACACCTAAGTTTTCGCCAGGTTACAGGTGTAGCTTGGGCTTTTGATGGACGTTATTTGTTCACGTGCAGTGAGGTATTGAAACTCATATGATTCTGTTCTGTAAAATGAGGACTGATTGAGGGCAGTTTTACTAGCTAGCTTGACTTTTTATATGGTAAATGAAATTAGTACACTCCCATGCCCGTATATTTGTGGAAGTATATGTTCATAAAATCAAATGAAAAAGGTATTTTCTAAAGAATATATAACTGCACGCCTGTGTGTTGCATAAATAGACTACAATTAAAAAATTAAGGTCCCGTTTGACAACCATTTTATTTTTAGTTTTTGATTTTTGAAATTTAAGTCTAAAACAACTGCTTTACCATATGTTTTTTCTTATTTGGATATCTCCATCATACCTATATTTTTAGAATCCAAACCAACATTTGGAAACAAAAAAAGTATGCTTCCAAAAACTTGTTTTTGAAATTTGGTTAATATTCACATACTTTTTAAAGAAAAGATGGATACATTGTAGGAAAGATGGAATATATGGTAGGAAATTTGAGTAAGATTAGGCTTAAATTTCAAAAACCAAAAACAAAAAAGTAAATGGTTATTAAAAGGGGCCTAAGAGATTGATAAAAGAACGAAAAAGCTGGAATAGTAATTTTGTGTATCTTTCATGGCCAAAGTTTTGGCCATGATGTGCACTCTTCTGCAAAATGAGTCGGGAGCCTATTCTTACAATTATGTGATATTTTTCAACTCTATAATAAAATGGGATAAATATTTTGTCACAGGATAATATCATGCGAGGTTGGAGTTTAGATGGGAGTTCTCTCCGTGAAGTACCCATCTCATCACATATCCCTAATTTTGCAGGCTCCATTGATGTAAGAACTTGCATTATGTGTCTTAAGTTTTAAGAAAGACATTTTTTATTTTTCTGGATTATAAATGTAGATATGTGTTTGCAGCTTCCAGATACATTTCGGTCATGCTTTGGCATTGCAATGTCCCCAGGAAATCTTGTGGCTGCCGTGGTATGTGGTTACTAGATTAAATATCCGTTGTCTTCTACCGAAATATTCTGCATCATAGAAGTCAACACAGATACCACTGATGTGCTTACTATTGTGCTCTGAAATTTGGAGTTTTATGTTTTTTTTTTTGGCTCGAATCCACTTCTACTGATTTTATAATGTGTACAACTCTTAGAATGATGTGAAAATATATAGATGAAACTCCTAGAACAACCATGACCAGCTTCAGAAATAAGGAAAAATATTCATCTGAATAATACTCCAGAGATGTGAAAATTAAAGTAGAAGAAAGAAAACAAATTTGAGTTTAATTTCCAGGAAATATTTTATCAGCTTCTTTTCTAAGGTTTCGTCTGTTTCTTCTGCATTCTTCTCATGCTGATGCATAAATGTCCGCTACTCATTCATTAGATGGGTCAAATGGCGTCCCCAAGGGGTGGTGCAGTGGTTGAAGACTTGGGCATTGAGGGTATGCTCCCCTCAAGGTCCCGAGTTCGCCCTGTGACAGTACTCCTTCGATGTCTCCGGTGCCTGGCCTAGGGACGGGTGTGGTTACCTTGTTTCAAAAAAAAAGATGGGTCAAATGGCACAGCAATTTTCTAACTCTCTAGTTATCCATTGGACCATTGATAAAAATCATAAAATATTCAGTCACCTTTGTATGCTTTGTTTCCATCATGTTGAATGAGAATCACGTTATGAGCTATGTTGAGCATAGGTTTTTCACTTTACACTTTAAATTTTTCCGTAAGTCTCTTGCATCGTTATGATCCTTGGGCTGTGTGCTGCCTTTTGATGCTCAACATTATTTTGTTTCTTGCTCCTTATCCAACTTAAGTGTAAATCCTTGAACTCTGAAGGTTGTGTGTACTGCTTAGATTACACTTAAGTAATAGGCGAGTGAGTACGAAAAAATCATAAAAATAAAGAGATCATCCTTCATCTGGCTTGTACAGCCCCCATCCCCAACCAAAAGAAAAATAAAAAGCTTGTACCTATTTTCTTACGAACTGACTCTACCTGCAGCTTGTTAGATTGCATTGACAAATAAGCTTTAATGTCATAATTATCGCAGTACGTTGCTGCAATGACTATATACATCAAGAATATATTATAAAATGCAAGTGTTTGTTGTTTCAGGTTCGCAACTTTGATCTTGAATCACTTGATCGAATGTACCAAGCAAGGTAGAGAATCTTTTTAGGAATTTTGTAATGTTAGTTTAGGTTTTATTAATGATTGAATCAATTTATATATCATGCTTGATCTTCATATGTTAAGTTTTTTAAACATCTATGATAACTTCAATAATCTTATATGGTTTTTGAAAATTGCTCAGGGCTCAGAAAGCTGCAGTTCAATTCTTCTGGATTGGAGGAGAAGAAATAGAAGTTATGCCAAACAGTTCTTCACACTTTTATACAGAAAAATTTCCAGACATTTCTGAGAAGGAATTTGTTCATTGGGAATCCAGTATAATGTGGTCTTTAAATGAGTTTAAAAATCCGAATAAGCCTATGGTTGTTTGGGATGTCGTAGCCGCCTTGCTGGCATTCAGGCAGTCAATACCGAAATATGTTGACCACGTTCTACTTAAGTGGCTTTCGATGTCATATCTCCTATGCAACAAGGAAGTCTCTGGTGCAAAGATTTTGTCAAATGTCTCGAGAAATGTGTCAACACTTTCTTCTCGGCAGCTTCATCTTCTTAACATCATTTGCAGGCGTGTAGTTCTGTCAGAATTGATGCAGGATCAAGCGAATTACGATCCACAGAACTTAGAAAGAATTAATGATGATGAATATGAAAAGGATAGTTTGTGGAAGGAGTTGCTTTTGAGCAGTGAGAGAGAAATCCGTCAGAGGCTAATCGGTTTAAGTTTTCTTGCTCGTAAGCTTCCTTCATTGGCCATTACCGATTATCGACCTGGGTTCTGGTATCCCATTGGATTAGTTGAAATGAAGCAGTGGGTTACATGTAATCTTGAGCATTTACAGGAATCTGTAAAAGTCATTGCATCAGAAGGGAGAAAAAAACATTGGAGGTATCATTTTGTTTTCTTGGTTTAATTTCTTGATTAGTCTCATAGTATTCTTTGTTAGATATAGTTGAGTTATCCTAATCTGTAAGGCTGTTTTGAATTGCATATATCCAGATGAAATAATAAACTGTAAACACGTAGAGTAGAACATATAAAATGTTCTTACCAAAGGAACACTGTTTCATTTCACGGATTCTTGTGTGAGTATCAATTATACTTCTGAAAGTAATGAAGAACATTCAGAAAGATGAAATATAATCAATCACAAAGGTCTATTCTAAGAATGGCAAGTCCCCAAGGGGCAGCCTTGTTGATAGAGGCTTGAGTTTCTTGTTTGACTTTGGGGCACTAGCTTGATAACTTTGTCAAGCTGTATTGCATACGAAAAACGTTTTACTTCTGTTTTGTTTATTGGTATTGGATCATGTTTGGTACTAATGATTATCTATGTTTTTGGCGTAGAGAATGATTATGAGAAGAAAAATTTTCTTTATTAGGCGTGAAAAAAATGACTATGGAGAACAAAAAAGTGAGTATGAGGAGAATGAAACTATAGGCGGTGATTGGATTTTGGTGTTGAAAAGAGGAGAGGAGAGAAAGTTGAAGAGAAAGAGAAAGTAGAGTGATTTGGACATATGAAGTAGTTGTTTGGAGATTGATGTTTTGGAGATGAGATGTTGTAAAAGTATATTTTAGGGGAATGAATATTGATTATGAAGAAATGATTGTTGGTAGCCCAATTTTTATTTTTTGAAACAAGGGTAACCACGCCCATTCGTAGGTCAGGCACTGGGAGACATCGAAGGAATAATGTCACATGTGAGTCTCGAGCCTGGGACCTTAAAGGGAGCATACCTTCAAAGTCCAAGTTTCCAACCATTGTGCCCCTTGGGGACAACTAGTAGCCCTACACATAGATAGAGAATTATTCTCTCCATAATCTTTCTCATTCTCGTTGCCGAACACTCGCTTAATATATATCTCTCTCCCTTTTTGCATTAAATTTGCTCATCTTTCTGTCATTGGCATTTTCTTATGACTTTATCTCTGGACGTTGCTTAGGTTCCTCATTCCGTAAACTAAAATTTGTCAATCATCTGCTTTCTGGCAATCTAGTTTATGATTGAACTCTATGTTTGCATTCATCCAGTGACCGTTCGAACGTGGAGCAGTGCACCTACTGTGCAGCATCGGTTCCATTCGAGTCTCCAGAACACGGATTTTGCCAAGGCAGTAAGCGCAATAGTGGTGTCGGTCAGAGTCACAAACTAGTAAGGTGTTCTGTATCAATGCAGGTCTGCCCTGCTACTACTCCCTTGTGGTTCTGCGTGTGTTGCTATAGAAGTGCTTTCAGATTAGCTCCAGATATACTTTTTCAGATGTGTGAAACTCCTGACTTTAGTTCTTTAACACTCCCGGATTCGGAGATACCCTCGAAACCGTTATGTCTCTTTTGCGGTATACTGCTACAACGTCGACAGCCTGACTTCTTACTGTCAGCTTGCCCGGTGTAAGCACGCCTCATTTTGTTAGTGCTTTGAAGCTTGTATATAGTTGGTTATAATAGCTTAGAATCATACAAATGACAAGCAGCATAACTTAAGCCAGATGATATAGATTGTTGTGGTAGCAGTATTAGTCATAAGGTCAAATAGGCTGGAACTTGAAACCAAATATTTAGTGTACATATACTCCTAAATTAATTAGGATTCAATCCTTTATTTACTGGTGATTTAATTTAATTTTTAACCACAATTAGGGTGGAGACTGCTCTTAGTCATTAGTGTATTTATTATACCGGTTGAATTATGCTCTTGTTTGCCTGATGATTTGATTTTATATTAAGAAAGAGTGTTTAAATTGGTTGAAGATTTGAGCTTTAAAGCCTTTATTTACTGGTGATTTAATTTAATTTTTAACCATAATTAAGGTGGAGACTTAGACTTTGAAGATATATTCCCCTCAAGATCTCGGGTTTGAGATTCACTTGTGACATTAATTTGAAGACATTCTTGTGTCTCCATTCTTTCGAGACGAGCGTAATGGTTGAATTAAACCTTAAACTTTATGAAAGATTATATATATTTTACGTACTAGAAGTACTAGACTATGCTTTGACTTAATTGTATTTATAGACTTATCCCGCAAATGGAGCAGCGATTTTATTTGATATTAATAAATCGTATTTATATTTCCCTTTTCAACTTACTATTTCTTCATTATCGATTCATAGATTATTATTATTATTTATTATGAGTGCACTATTCCTATTGATTTTCCGTTAATCAAACGTTATTTGAAGCGATGTGAAACCCAACTACATTGAAGCCTAATTTATCAAAGACAAACTATATTAAACTTTTTCCTAGAAAAACTATAGTAAACTCTAAAATTAGTATGAGTTATTTACAATTTTTTTTTAAAAAAGTTACAAAATAAAAATTAGTGTGATTCTCCGTAATGAAAACTATATTAAACTAAAAAAAAAGGAAACATAACTTTTTTGTTTTAAATTTTGAGTTAATTTCAATTTAATCTCTATATTTTAAAATTGAACATTTTTGTTCACCGCAATTTAATTAGGTTTTACTTTTACTCTTTGGGATTGCAAAATCGTGATTAATTTCAATTTTATTAAATTGTAATTTGAGGATGAGGATCACAAATCCTAGAAGATACTATTATTATTGTTTTAAATTAAGATGAGAGTTAAATTGAAATGAATTACAATCAATCAAGATAATCAATGCAACATTCGCATAAAAAAAACCTCACTTATTGTATGGTAACTTGTAAATGAAAATATGCCAAAATTTGAGAACTAAATTAAAACTAAACCAAGAAAAGTGACCATGTCCCCTAAATGGGAACTTCTGAATATATAGGATGAAACCTTATATAAATGATAAGTTAGTTGAAATATGATTTTGGTCTTTATTTGAAGTATGTTTCATTTTCTAACTTAATCTATATATTTTCATTTAAAATAATAAATAATAATCACTATTTTTTGAGAAATTTAAATGGGTAACTATAAACAATTTTGATTAATTTTCTTTAAAAAAATCTTTGTTTCTCCATAAATTTTAAAAATATGTTACCATTTTCTTATTTGTGCTTCAAATAATATTATTGATTTATCTTCGATTAAAATAAATTTCACATTTATCTACAACGAAATTTTATTTTATTTTTATAGAAAATTGTTCCCTCAAAATACCTACAAAAGTAAATAAATTATAAATATATTTTTTTAGTGGGAGGAATTAAAGTTTGAGGAGGTGTTTGTTTGACATCTTTAGGTAGAATATAGTTTAAAGAGTTATGTTAAATAGTTAAAAATTGAGAGTTGTAACCAAAAATTTGTTTGGATGTAATTTTTGTGTAAATGAGTTAAAATCAAAATTTTATTTGGATGTAGATTTAAGATAAGTAATTATTTTTAGTAGTTAAAAATAAATGATTAAGAATAAGTGATTAAAAATAAGTTATTTTGATTGATTAAAAAATAATGATTAAAAATGAGCAGTTAAAAATTATAAATGAATGATTAGAAATGAGAATTATTTTTAAAAATAATAATGGGAAGAAATGAGTCGTTTGGACCTAAATTTTAAAAAAAGAATTAATAAATCCTAAAACAAAATCATACCTAAATATGTGAAACAAATAGCCCCCGAAAGTTAAAAAACTAATATGAGACAAAATTGAAAATAATATTTTGAAATGAAAATTACAAAATTGCTGTTCCCTCCTTTCCCTACTCAGCAGCTGGACCCTGTCTACACACATGTCACTGGATTAACAAATTGTACTTAATCCACAAACCCAATAATTTATAATTTATAATTTATAATTAGTGCGAGTTCCTCGCGTTCACAGGCATCACAGATCTCGCAAATCTCGAGACGAGATTAAAAAATTCCGCAACATTTCTGGTTTTGTCGCAACGTGATTATTACAATAATACGCAATTAGTTTAATTAATGCTCAGGAGCTGTTTGTTTGACATATTTAGGGAGGAGTTAGTTCTAAGATTTACTAATTTCTCCTTAAAAACTAAATCCAAACGAATTTTTATTAATTATTTCTCATTTTTACTTTTAAAAATAATTCTCATTTCTAACCATTCATTTTTAATCATTCATTTATAACTACTCAATCAATTCCAACCACTTATTTTTAATTATTCCTTTCAAATCAATCAAAATAACTCATTTTCAACCATTCATTTTTAATTATTTCTTTTTTAACTACTAAAAATAATTACTCATTTTTAAATCTACATTTAAACAAGATTTTGACTCTAACTCCTCTATACAAAAACTACATCCAAACGAGTTTTTGACACAACTCTCAATTTTTAATTCCTCAACATAACTTTTCAATATCACTCCTTAACTCAAAAATTACCTAAATATGTCAAACAAACACCACTGAACCGGATCAGTTCTGTAGCAATGGAGCTTCTTAATGCCCTTATTAATGGCGAAATTAGTTCCACCATTTCACGGACTTCCATTATCCGCTGCCCCCTTTTCAATTGGGTAGCGATTTCAACGAAACGATATGAATACCTAATTTCTTCATTTACTTGCTCTCTGAGCTGCGATTTCTTCGTGGGTTTTGGCTTTTTGGGGGAAATTTTAGGGTTTGAAGGGGAGATTGTGAAGAAATGAAGCTGCCCAAAAGACCGATTCATGCGATTACGACATGGGTTCGAAGGCAGCCCCCGAAGATGAAAGCGTTTTTGGGTGTGGCGTCTGCGATTATCTCTCTTGTTCTTCTCTATGTGATGGTTCATGATCATAACAAGCTTTTTGTGGCTGCTGAGGCTGTTCATGCCATTGGAATTGCTGTTCTTATCTATAAGCTTTCCAAGGAGAGGAGTTGTGCTGGTATAATTCGATGGGTTTTTGGTCTCTGTAATCCTAGTTTGATTTTCTGTTTGTTTTTCTTGGTTTCGAGTTCTGGGTTCATTTCTTTTGCTTAGATAGTGATTTTCTGCTTTTGATTTAATTATTATTTCTTAATTGAGTAATTTCATTAAAGGGTCGAGGACTCAAAGGTATCCCCTTTTCGAGGTTCCAATTTCGAAAGTTTCAAGTGACCTTAGTTGTAAAATATCTTGTTGTCTCCCGATTATGAGCCTTGAGTCAATCACATGTGATGTTGGGCTTTTGCAAAAGTGAATTTGTCCCACATGAAAAATATGTAAGTTGGTGGTGAGCTCCAAACACTGTAAAAGGAGCATGAGGCTTTGGTTTCAAAGCATTCCAGTCAGAAGAACTTGAAGCTTGGTGTACCAACTGTAGTTAAATTCCTTTTGTATTCTCTTGTGGAGAGTGAGATAAAGGGTGTGAGAAGTATAAGTTTTGAGAAGAGTGCTTTTGTAATTGGGGCCGGAGAGAGAATTCTGTGTGATTGTAGCAATTTTTCACATAGTGAAAGTTCTTTCCCAACAACAGATGCCTCAGGTATAATAGGGTGAAGCTCCGATTCCTGATTATCAATAATAAAATTGAGTTAGTTGGTGCCTTGGATATAATTGGGTGAAGCTCCAATTCCTGGTTTAAAAAAAAAAGGAAAAGAATGAGTTGGTTAATGATGGAATTGGTTATTGTTTTGGATTTTGATGGTTAGTTTGGTTTTGTTTCTGGTTTTGATGGTTTGGGTTTCTCTTTTGATATGGATTAAGCTGTATTTGTACAAGTTTGGTACAGTTATTTCTCAATTGTTTATTCTGCAGGTCTTTCACTCAAGTCACAGGAATTAACAGCTTGGTTTCTAGTTGCTAGACTCTATTGCAGCTTTGTCATTGAATATGACGTTCACACATTTCTTGATTTTGCTACTCTAATAGCAACTCTTTGGGTTATTTACATGATTCGCTTTAAGCTCAAAGCCAGTTACATGAAAGACAAAGATAACTTTAAAGTTATATACTTGGTGAGTTTGAGTTCTTGGTCTAATTTTATTACACTGGTGGTTGTCTCCCACTTTTGTTCGAGCTGTGTTTTTTGTGTGCCTGTTGTTCCTTCATTCTTTTCCCAACAAAAGTTTGGCTCTTATCGATAAAACTTGAGTTCTTGGTTATTTTTTTATTTTGTATAAATGTGTTGTGGGTTGGAACCTTTGAATGACCTTTCAGATTTCACTGATATTTTCATATGAGAAATACTTGTCTACTTGTTCATGAGTAGACAAGTCCTACTCGTTGCTTATGTGGCACCACTTGGTCACAATTTTTTTTTCCTTATTGTTGATTATTCTTTTAAAACGAAATTTTTTGTGTGCCACCAAGTGGTGCCATATGAGCAACAAGTAGGGCTTGTCTACTCATTCAGATGAAGTATTTCTCTTTTCATATATGCATTGAATCTAACCATTTCCAAAAATGAATCGTTTTGCTTTCTTTGTTGGGTTTATCTTTCAAATAAAGTCTACAGTTGATTTCTTTGGAATGATTGCATCTATGTTTCTTTTGTCATGTGAATTTTTATCTTTTGCATGTTTGCTTATTGAAAATGAGTAAGATAATGCAGAATGTAGTCTGCCATTGAGCGTTTTATTAGTTTTTATCAATGTTTTACTTCAATGATGATGTTCAGCCTGTAGCAGGTTGTTGCATGTATCTTCAGATAATTCTGTTCATTTTATTATTATTCTTCGATGCAGCTCGTACCGTGTATTTTGCTCTCCGTTTTCATCAATCCAACACCTGCAAGAGTTTCTTTTTTTCAAAGAATTTTCTGGGCGTTTTGTGTTTACCTTGAAGCTGTTTCTGTTCTACCTCAGGTGCGAGTTATGCAGAACTTGAAGGTGAGTTAATTTTACACATTCATCCTACTGTTCCTCATTAAATCCTAAACTTGAATCATACGTATATAGAACTAAATTAAAAAAATTTCCAAAGACTAATCAATAAATTGTACAACATTCAATTAAAAAAGCACTCAAAATCTAGCAACCACCATAGGTTGGCCTAGTGGAGGCCCTAAACAAGGAGTTTAATTAACTCTTCCTTTTCTTTCTTTTTTGAATTTCTTTTTTCTAGCACGTTTATGGTTAAATATGTTTTGTAATTTTAAATCAGTAGTATTTTCATAATCATTTTTTTGTTTATAATTTTTATTTATATAATTGATCTACCTAATATTTTTTTTTTCAACTAATTAATTGAAAATTGTTTTCGTTTACATAATAAAATATGTTTAAAACATGTTTTCTGGAAGAGATTTAAATTTGGTTGAAATTGAAGAGTGGGCTGCCTTATCCTTTAAGCTTTTAAACATATTGCATTGGTGGATCAAGAGGACTCCTGGAGGTATCTAGAAAAGGTTGGGGTATTTTCATCTAGCTCTATGCTTACAAAATTGGTCTCCATCAATGAATTTCCAACAAAGCTCTCTCCTTTTTGGAAAGTTTCCCCAACCTAAAAAAAGTTAAATTCTTTATGTGGGAGCTTAGTCGTGGAGCTATTAATTGGTTCATAGGATCTTTGATGACCCAAGCTGATGCCATTTATGTTTCAAGAATTCTGAAAAAACCCAAATCCATCTTTTTAGCTGCTCTTCAGTGGCTACAATTTTGTGGTAGTTTAGTCAAGCTGCTTTTGGGTGGTTTATTGTTTGTTCAGGAGATATAAATACACTTCTACAAGGGGTGGCACAGTGGTTGAACACTTGGGCTTTGAGGGTATGCTCCCCTCAAGGTCCAGGTTCGAAACTCAGCTGTGACATTACTCCTTCGATGTCTTCCGGTGTCTAGCCTAGGGACGGGTGTGGCTACCCTTGTTTAAAAAAAAAACCTATCAATGGACATCCTTTCAAGTATGAAAAGAATCTTCTTTGGCTATGTTTCATTTATGCCTTTTGCTGGTAATTTTGGCTCGAAATTAGCATATTTTCTCGAAGAATCAGCATACTATTGGGAAGATCATGGATGATATCACTTATTTGGCGATTTTATGGTCCTTTTTGTGTCCTATATATAAAAAAGTTGGCCCATTTAGTCAAGTCTAGAGTGAAAGATGAACATCTCAAAAAAAGAACTTTGCTAGGTGCTGGCCCAGTAGAAAGTTTAAAATTATTCATATTTACAGTTCATTTCTCTTGCAACTCTTTAATGTTGTTTTCTTTTCATTTCTTGCTTCCTATTGTTCAGATTGTTGAGCCATTCACTGCGCACTATGTATTTGCCTTGGGAGTTGCCAGGTTCCTGAGCTGTGCTCATTGGATTCTTCAGGTTTTTCCATGCATCTCAAACTCCATATATTGCATTTTTTACCTGTAAATTCTTAAAAATTAATCTGTAGTCTTAATATCTGGGCAACATAATAATATAAAAACGAGCTGTTCTGCATGCAAACACTTTTTTTTTTCATTTTTGTTATGAATTTGTTTTTATGCTTTAATTCTTTTGGATTATGAGTGACGTCCATGTTTATTCATTTCTTTTTCTACTTTGGTCTTTTGGCTTCTAAATTTTCAATTTTTGGTCCTATATATCTTATCCTAGGCAATATTTTTGTCCTTTTGAAACAAGAAATAAGCTCATTAAGGAAATTAAAAGAAGCTAAGGTTTCGGACACAAGCTCCAGAAACAGAAAAAGAAAGCAAAAGATATAAATCCCACAAAGTTCATTAATAAAGCTAATAGCCACACTAAGTAAAATCCTGCCAATTAGAGAGAATGTCCTGGAGTGAATACTTAGGCCCGTTTAATAATCATTTTGTTTTAGTTTTTGAAATTGAAGTCTACAAGAACTATCTTATCGTATGTTTTTCTTACTTGGATATTTATATCTTATCTACATTTTTAGAAACTAAACCAAAATTTGGAAACTTTTCCTGTTTTTGAAATTAAGTTGGCATTTACATACTTTCTTTAAGGAAATATGGATATTTTGTAGGAAGAAAGAACATATGATAGGAAAGTAAGCTTAAATTTCAAAAACTAGAAACAAAAAACCAAATAGTTATCAAACGGGGTCTTAGCAAATAATTTTGAACGCCAACTTGCCAAGAAGAAGCCTTTAGTTTGAGTGAATCATGTCTAACAACTTTTATTTATAATTTGCTCATATGTCCCTCTAGTATTCATTAATTCCTCTCAGCGTAATTCCTAACTTTTTTTTTATTAAAAAAAATAGATGGTCGCTACGCGTGGGGGTCTGCTGGTAGCATTGGGAGGTGGGCTTTGGCCACCTATGGTTCTCCTTGCAGAAATCGTTCAAACCTTTGTTCTTGCTGATTTCTGTTACTACTATGTCAAAAGGTTGGTACCCTGTTTCCTTTCTGGATTTTATTATCTGTGTTGTTATTGGATGGATTCCTAAAGTCTTATCAATTTTTTCCCGCCTCGGGCATCCTGATTTTCAAAATCTTTATTTTGGGCATACTAAAAATTTTAGTTTTAGTCTTTCAAAATTTATCATATAAACTTGTGTATTGAGTTTTTGTTGGGAAAGTTATGATGTGGATTTAATGTATACCTTATAGAAGGGGGTTTTTCATACTTTCATTGATTCATAGACAAGATTTTTATGGTAAGGACTAAAAGTGGGGTGTAATGAACATGGAAGAGCTTAATTTAAGATTTAAAAGTTCAGGGATCAAAATATAGTAGAAATGCAGAGATCTAAATTGAAGAATTGAGTTTAAAAACCAAAAGGACCACGACTTTAGTGGCATCATGTATGACCTTGAAACCCCCCACCCCCAATTGTTATTGAATTAAACAAGGATGGTTGAAGTTTATAATTTTTAGCAGCTGTCGATGGTTTTAAGAACAGTTTTCTGGTTTTAGGACCAAAGAACTAACTATACTTGACGAGTAGTTTTTCTTGGTTTGTTGCTTCTTGAATGATTTCTTCCTTGGAAAAAAAAGAGAAGTTTTTGTTCCTGCTCGGATTTTCGTTTTTTTGACTTGCTATGTTGTAAGTTCTTTCTGTGCTGCTGCTGTTGCAGTGTTCTCGGTGGTCAGCTAGTCGTACGCCTCCCAGCCGGGGTAGTTTAAGATGGAAATGACGAGCCATCGCTGAACGGGTTCGGTAACGATGTCTGTACATATGTTTAATCTTGTACACGCTGTGACTGAACTGTCAAAAAACTGGGGATACTTCCTAAACTCATGTTCACCAGCATCCTACATTTTAATGACAAACATGATAAAGAAGGATGCTATTGACATTTCACTTGCCTGCGTGAGCATCATTTTATCTTTCCAACTATTTTCTTCACTAGATTGCGTTTTTCTTGTGGTTTGACAATATATATTATCTAACTCTATAATATTAGATGCCAATAAAATCTATAAGAAATTAATTCATAGATAGGTTCGACATGAATCTATTACTTTTTAGTTTCTCAAAAGTTATTCTATGGTTAGTTTTACTTTTATACTTCATGGATGAATAACATTTCTTTTTTGCCCCATGGCTTAAACTAATAATGAATAATCCATGAACTTCGAAGTGCCTCTCAACTTTCGACTATATTTCAATTGTGGCTTACATTTTGAAAATCTTCAATTTAAAATTGTGTTAAAAAAAAGTACCATCAGAGAGTTAATCATTTTTTAAAAATAAGATGGAAATTTATGCCGCGACTAATATGTAAAAATTGGAAGGCTTACGTGATACATTGAGGTGCACAAATTGACTGTCTAAATATTAAATATTAAGAGATAATAAGTTTCATCTATTTATCAATTAATTTCTTATGGTTTTTTTAATATTCCAATGTTGAAGGGTGACGTTGTATGTCCCATAATAATAATTTATGTGTAAATTGGTTCGGACAACCATAAATATAAAAAAAAATATTTGAACTTCAAATAACAAAAAAATTGACTCTAAAATCTAAATGATTTAACGATATTCTATGTTTAAGACATTACCTATTATATCAATTTTCATCTTTTAGTTTAACAGGCATGTATATTTAGATCAATTTCAAAATTTAATGGTATTTGCTGAAACAAAATTCCAAGTCTCTTCAAACTATAATTGAAACTTACCCAAAAATAGAGTATTTTGTATAATTTAACATGAGCATTTTTTTAACATAAAGAACTACTTATTAACATGAGCGTTAGAAATCGATTAAATTGGTTGGAATGTACAAATATTTCCAGTAAGCAAATAAGCCAAGTTTGTCAAGAGTAGAGAGTAGAGTTCTGATCTTGTACAACCTGTGAATGCCAATTGGGACTTATTATTTTTTATATATTTTCATATATAGATGAGTGTTCGGCCTAACTTATGAGTATTTCGACTATTCTCATATGACATACTATTTGACTTTATAACATTTGAATATTAAAGAAATTCTTATAAAATTAATTCTTAAATCCTCTAAGATTTTCTTCATCACTAGTCCACTTCGTGTCTATTATTAAATTCATATGACGAAGCAAGTTATTTTCTCAAGTAAAGTCTATTTGAAAGAAGCATACCATCGACTTTCTTTTAATTGAAATTATAATAAGAAATGTCTCGTAAACTTTCCATACATGCCATAAATAAATTTTGATTCCAAAAGATAAAATACCATAAATAAATTTGGAGACTTATGTGGATTAAATATTATAAAAGGTATGGTATGTAGACTTTTAATCCACTAATTTAATGATTTTTGTTTTCTCTCGCAACAACTTAGAAACTTATATAGAAGGTGTAGTAAATTTGCAACTTCCTTTACAAAAAATTTACCAAGTTCAACATGCTATTTTATTTCTTAAATTTAGTTGAAAAAAAGTGAGTTGAAATTCAAACCAAATGAAAATTTTGAAATCCGTATTTGTAATCCCCTTCCCCAACTTTCTTCTACTAAAAAAAATTGAAATTCTTGGGTGTTGAAGATCGTTGCATAGGCAAGTAATTTCTCAAAACGTTCAATCAAATAAAAACGAAAAAGTTTTGAACAAACCGACAAACGTGAAGAAGAAACTAGCAACACAGAATCGTTACATCATTCCAATTTCTCCAAGCAATTTAATATGCAAAACAGCAAAATTATACACATAAACTCAACACTCCACAGGTAAACACAGTATCATTTCATTCGCGATTAATCTCGTTCGTTTGTGGCCTATCAGAACGATTTAGCATCAAATTACCGATTCGTGTGCGTTTGTACGTCTATCATTATCATCATAATTCATACCATTTCATTTACATCAGAGATTCCGTTACCTTCGACGCCGATTTGATCCTGAGACGACTTGTTGAAGAACTCGATGCAATCGGCGATAGCTTCGTTGTAATGCGAGTACGACGAGTAATTCGAACTGCACGAAGTCTTCGGCGGCTCGAATTTCTCCAGGTTTCTCTGCTTCGACGCCATTGTTGCCGACGACGAAGAACCTCGAGACGGAAAGTAGAAGACGAATCGCATCAGAATCCGGCGGATCCGGCTCATAATCCTCGCCGGAGAGACGCTCACGGCGGAGTTTCTTCCTCTGTACGATTCTTGATCGTTCTTCACGTGAATGATGAAGCTGTTTGCTCTGTTTGATTTTGGCATGATCGAATTCTTCTCCATGAGAAAATTGTGACTCCTTCGTGGAGTGTTTGGCTGCGGGGATATGGTGTGCGGAATAAGGATGGGTTGGTTCTTATTTTTTGTGGATAGCTTGTTCTTGTGTTTGGGAGAGGATGGAGAATTTATAGAGGAACTGGAAAGACGTCGCCGAAGGTTTATATTAGATATAACTCGAAGGTTTTTATTTATTTGTTTTTTGGGATGTTTTCTTTTTCTTGAAGCTAAGGATTATTTATAAAAAATAAAAAAGGGTTAGATTGTACCAAATACCTTTTATATTTGAAATAAACTTCAATTATTTCCTGGATATTAATAATTTTTCTTTTTACATTTGAAACTTAAATTATTTTGAACTCTTTGTGTAGCAACCCATATTTTTAGAGTTACTACAAGACATAATACTTTCCATTTTCATTAATTAAATGCGATCAATTAGGTTATATATTTAAACCTAAAATTATTGGAGATTCATATTTTTAATAATTAATTGTTTTAACTTAATATAATAACCAATATTTATCCTCCTTATATAATTGTGGTCAATTATTAGCCATCCATGTAATTAGATTGTTTATGGCTTAAGATATACGTTATGATTTATATTAAAGAATATAATTATTTTTGGTAAAACATATTTAAAGCAATTGATATTGGATAATGAATATAAAATCCCATGGCTGTTTGTTTTTTATACAAAAAATCCCATGGCTGTTATTTTTAAAAGATTTGGTAATATAAAAGTTCATATTTAAAGCAATTGATATTGGGTATGCATGAGGAACCTATTTAGTATAATTTCCCTCTTTTTTCTTCAAAGTTTGAAGGTTAAAATAAACATTTTTTTTTTGTAATCGGTTAGAATAAACATTTTGAAGTCCAAAGGCATAGTCAAATTTTACCATAAATTTTCAGAGTATTTTTGTATAATTTAACATTTTTTTTACAGAGTTATGAAATCAAATATTTAATTTCCAAATATATATATATATAAACTAATAAGACATTCCGCACCTGGGGGATGATAAATAATGTGTTGATAGTGATAAATATTCTGGTGGTAATGATAAATCATGTGAATTTTGGAGGCTTATAATCTTTACGAATATAAATCTTTATTTTTTCCTATTTGACGTTTTTTTCCCTTCTTTCTTTAAAAGGCTTTCAAATTAGAGATTTTTTTTTAAACAATTTCAAATTAGAGATTTGACCCAAACAAAATAACTAAAATGAAGATGACATGGAAAAAAAAAACTATTTTTGTTAAAATGCTTGTATTTTGAACTCTGATTATTTTTTTTATTCATGACTTTTTTTTAATATAATTATACTTTTAAATGTCTACCTTTAATTATTGATAAAATCTATGATAACATTTCTAATTAATAATAATAATAACAAGCCTCTATAGTTTTTCTTATATAAATTTTAAATTTATTTCTATGTTGTATTTTTTGTATTAAACTTAATTATAATTCTTTATCCAATTTCTATTAGAAAAAAAAAATCAAAAATCAAATTCACATAAAATTAGATTATGTTCATATTAAAAGTACATGAATTAAACTAATATATATTTGTATGTTCTACCTTCCTTTCTAATGTAGGTCAAAATGAAAATCTTCAACATGACTATAAAAAAAGATGAAATTCAATGGTAAGGAAAATAACTCTTATCTTTTATAAAGACATTAATTTTATATTTTCAATTTGAGACTATAAGAATATCTCCAACTGGAGCTGTGTCTAAAGTATCTAAACCAAATTAGGAATCGAACCAACTTCCTGGTTTCCATGGTTAGATTAAGGAAGTGACAGAAAATTAGATCTTAAAAAATGGTAAATACTTGAAAACATCCTCGTAATGTACCATGTTGTTAAAGTGGAAACGAACAAAGATAAAAAAAATGTAGGAGACAGAGAGCAGCCAAGAATGATAATATACCTCATAAAGTAATAATAATAAAATCCTTCAGTTAGGTTTAGCTTTTGAGTAGTTGAAGTAAAGCATAGTTATCAATAATAATTTATCGAGCCTTTTTATGTTAAAAAAATTATCGAGTTTTATTATTTATTTTTTTATTTATTTTGTTTTTTTTTTTTGCTGAGTTTAGGACATTGTGAAGTGATTGTGTCTCGTACTCTTTTCTTTGCCCCTTGTTCATCCAAATCAAAGAGTGACACCTCTTCACTCGGATTAATCATGGCAGGTGTGCTAACTTACCAATCGGATACAAGAAGATTAGGCTAAAAAGAAGTTTGAAATAAATAAATAAATATATATAAACTTTATTTTCAAATAAATAAAAATAAGACCAATAAATTATATTTAGGGTCAAATGATAATTGATATATACTGAGTCGGTCGCGCAATTATTTATCTAGTTTGGTATTAATCTATTTTCACTCTAAAGTACAGATTCATTTCGTGAAAATGGTATTCGTAATTTCCTTTCTTCACTAAAAAAATGAAAATTGAGACATACCATCAAAATAAGGATGATAGATACAAAAATATTAATTTCTAAATATTGTTGTCTTAAAAATAAAACTATCCTAAAAAAAAATATTTAAAATAAAACTATTTAGAAGAATCAATAAGAACATAGTTAAATTTTGTGACTCTAAATAGTATTGTTATATTTGGAATTAGATCAATATATTTTTAAATGCCTAATTATAGTCATAACTTAAAATTAGTCTGATAATTTGGATTTTTTTTTTGAGAAGATGATAATTTGGAATTAGTCTCAATCAAAAGTTGTTCGAAAGTGATATTAATTTCAATATAACAATATTTAAAGTAAACATATTTCTAAAATTTATAAAATTTAAAAGGGTGTTTGAGACACTAATAATAATTATGATAATTGTGGGTGGATAATTTTTTTTTGAGAAACTTGTGGGTGGATAATTATTTTAACCGTAGGGCATTCCCTCAATTTTATTTTCTCTACCATCAATTTTAATTTCCTCCATAATTAAATTTTGCTTACTTTTCATTCCTCTCATAATCTTATTTTTCATATTATCATTTTTCATTCTTCCCAAAACCATTTTTTATTATCACTTTTCATTCAATTTGCTATTTAATTTTGAAAAATTATATTATAATTATGGGGATTTTACATGTATAACAAAAAATGATAAAATATTTTCATATATAGCACAAAATTCAAAATAATTTTATTTGTAGCAAAAAATCTAAATCGACTTCTATCACTGATTGAGTTCTATTAGTGATAGAATTCAAACAATGATAGACACATTCTATCAAATTGAGTTCTATCACTAGAAATTTTTATAATCATTTCATTCACACAAAAAATACATTCATATTATTTTTGTCCCAAATCCCCCAAAACAAAAATTAATTGAGAAGAAAAGTTAGAAATTTGATAGTACACTAACTTTTTTTTTTTAAATACACGACAACAGAGACCTGTTTAATTTATTTTCTGTGTAGCCTAATATTAACAAGATAAATACAGTCTACATTTTGAAACGCTTTCACTATTGCCCGTTAGCCCTAATTCGGCGGCCCACAATTCATTCGAGCCAACACACAACGCCAACAGTTAAACCCTCTGTTTTTTTTGGCTAAATTATAGAAAATGCCCTTATACTATGGTGTTTGTGTAAAAAATGCCCATAAACTTTTAAAAGTTTCAAAATTGCCCCTAAACTTTAACAAAAGTTTTAAAAATGCCCTCACCGTTAAAGTTGGATGGAAACCGTTAAAGTTTGGTTTCAAAAATACCCTTAAACTTGTATTATGTTTCAAAAATGCCCATAAACTTGCAAGATGTTTCAAAAATACCTTTAATCTTAAAAAATATAAAATAATAATGAAAATGTTAACATTTTGTTTCAATAATACCATAAATATTTAATTGTGCTCGTAAAGATAAATTTTACTTTTGTATTTATAACTTATGAATTATTTTTATATAAATATTAATTGTTTAAACTTGAATTGTGTTGAGCAAGTACTAAAAAAAAATTGTGTTGAAAATCTCACATTGAAAATGTGACATACCTCTTAGCGATGAATTACTCTTTCATTGTCAATTGATTATGAAATGAAAATCTCATGCTATTCTAATATTGTATCGAATTTTTTTTATTAAATTCAAATAAGTATATATATATATATAATATACATAATAAATTATCTTTAAATTTTGAATAATTGAATAAATCTCTACCTCAAAATATTCATTCATGCCGAAATTCATCATGGCAGGAACTTTTTTTAACTTTTTTAACTTTTTTATTGAATAAAAAAAAAATTATGAATGATGATTATGATTTAGAATTTTATAACTTTTTTTTGTCACATTATTATTCAAATGTTAATAACATATTTATTTTCATGGCGAAAAAAGATATGAATAAAGAATAACTATTTTTAAGTAATAATAATTTTTAGAGTTTTTTAAGGGTACAATATTGACATTTTTAAACAAAATACGTAATATATTTTTTTTTATCAAAAAGTTATCGACAATGTTAAATTTGGATGAAAACCGCATACTCGTCGTCAATTAATTTAGTTTCAGATCACAAATAAGTAATTCTATTATTTAAATAAATTCAAGCTAAAATCCCTAAATTCAATTATAAATTATCTTTAAAGAGTTATGATTATTATTATAGATTTTTAATTTTGGAACTTGTTTGGTCATTATTATTTAAAGGCTAATAATATATTTATTTTCGTTAATTTTTTTTTGGAGAAAATGCATTTGAATAGAGAAAAAAAATATTTTTTAAATAAGAATATATTTTTTTTAAGTTTTTAAAAGATCGAGAATACTATTCAAATAAAAGTATAATACTTTTTTATCTAAAAGTTATTGCCGATGATATTTTTAATTTTTTTTTAAGTCGAGGGTATTTTTAATTGTTTTAAAAGTTTAAAGGCATTTGTGAAATATTTTCAAAGTTTAGGGGTATTTTTGAAACCAAATTTTAACGGTTTCCATCCAAATTTAACTGTAAGGGTATTTTTGAAACTAAAGTTAAAGTTTGAGGGTATTTTTGAAACTTTTCAAAGTTCAAGGGCATTTTTGACACAACTCCTATAGTATAGGGGCATTTTGTATAATTTAGCCGTTTTTTTTTTAGTACTGTTAAATCCTCTGTTTGTTTGACATATTTAAGTAGATGTGAAATTATATTGAATGATTAAAAATCGAGAATTATAGTAAAAAACTGGTTTAGATGTAATATTAACATAAGAAGTTAGAGTCAAAACCTTATAAAATAATAATTATTTTTAATAATTTTAAAAAAATAATAAAAAACAAATTATTTTTATTAATTTAAAAAAAATTATTAAATTGAATAGTTATAAATAAATGTAAAAAAAAAAAAAAAAAAAAAGAGTTACTTAAAAATTCAAAAGTTCATGAATCATAAAACTAAATCCTCCGGTCAAACAAACAGCCTCTCGTTTCTCAATTTGCATTTCGTTGTTCCCGCTCCAACCGTCACTCTTTCTTCATAAACCCTAAAAATCTCACAAACACACAGCAATTTCCCACTCTTTTGATTCTACTGTTCGAAGATGTCTACGAATAATCTCCACTCCGAATCGCCTGGAAACCCTAGAGTGACGTGGGAAGGCTGCAGCGTTTTGCTCGACATCAACGATGGCGACCGCCTGGTTTTTGCTCGACTCTCGCCCGCCGCGTACGTCTTTATTACTGTAGATTTCTGTTCTTAAATGCCCAGTTAGTGACCGAAATTGCTTTGATTTGCTTGCAGTACGTTGAAAATTGGGAATAAAAGTTACTCTCTGAAGTCCTTGATTGGTTGTCCATTCGGTTCTTTGTTTCAAGTTGAATCTGGAGCCAATGGTTCGCATTTGGCTCGCGTTATGCCTTCCAAAGATGAAGGTTTGGTTTCTTCCTATGGTTTTTGTTAACAATTTGGTTTCATCCTTGCAAAATTTGTAACTGAAGAACTATGGTCTTAATTAACTAAGAGGTGATGGTTTAATCCATAGTGGGCACTTACTTACGAATTCGTTTCGTATGGATTTCTTTGATATCCAAATATTATGGGGTCTGTCCGTGATAATAGTCGAGGGATGTATAAGTTGTCTCGAAATTCACGGATATAAAATAAAAATGTAACTGAAGTGATTTTCTGTTTCAGAAGAGATGAAGGAAGAGCAGGTGACTAAAGATGAGCCGAGAGATAACAGAGCGCTTGTAGACAATAATAAAGCACAAAGCCTCTCTAGTGAAGATATCGATGCAATGCGAAGGTAAGACAATACTTTTCTTTGCCACTGGTTCAAGAACAAGTTGAGGCTCAAAATTTTATCTTGATGCTTACATCCAATTTAAATTTTAAAAAGGCATACAGCTTCTGCTTGGGTTCATAGTTTCATGTAATAGTTAGAAGATTAGTATTAATTTGATTTATTTTTCATTAAAGTTCTCTTAGCTACATCATGAATTCTCTTCACCGTTTTTAACATTTATGGGGGAATTCAAGTCTTCTTTAGTTTATTTAATTTTTTTTGGTATTGTGAGTGCCCAAGTCCTTATGCGTACCTTAACTATGCTCATGTGACATACCACTCAACCATATAACTCAAGAAAACCCATAAAAAATTAATTCCTAGGTATGAGGCTATCATGAATGGAACCCATAACCTCTTAGATCCCCAAGGCTCTAAACCTCCCATCATTTTTTGTTTACTATGTTATTATCCATGATGCAAACTTTCTCTCTTTATATGTAGTCAGGGTGCAACTGGTGTTGAAATTGTGGAAGCTTTAATTGCCAACAGTGCAACATTTGAAACGAAAACAGTATTCTCTCAGGTGATGGGAGTTTGTATAATCTGAGTAGTTTCATCTTTGTTTCCTGGGTTCTTTTCCCTTTTCGAGTCGTCCAATTCATTTTATCTGCAGGAGAAATATAGGCTCAAGAAACAGAAAAAGTATGCTCCTAAGGTGCTTTTAAGGAGACCATTTACTAGAAGGTATCCATGATGACACTTTATTAACAAGAAATTAAACTTCATAATATATTTGAATTGATATCACAATCATGTATATTTGTACATTGTAACATAGGTAGATTTTATAGTGCTGTATAACTTTCATTGTTTAACACTGATGTTATTCTTCACCATCTACAGTATATGCGAGGCCTACTTCAAGAAATATCCTGCCAGAATTGGGTAATTTTATTTGTCTATTTTTTCACTACATTTTTTTTCTATTTAGTTTTTGTTCTTTCCATACATCTTGTTTTTTATTAAGTGGTTTACTTTAGTTTTAACATCAATTTTCTTTCTATTCATTAGATGCTAAGTGACAGTCTCATATGAGAACTTTAATTTCTCTCATATTTTTGGGTCTTTAGAAAATATCACTTTGATACTACCTTTTTGATCTCTTCCACCTCACTCCTTGTAAAAAGACTAGTTGGATTTTTTTTCCAATTAAATTACAAATTCCACAACATAAAGTGCAAGTTCAATTATTATGTTTTATAGTTAATTGCATTTTCTTGCCATTTCTATTTATTCGTCTGTCTGTAATAATTGAACATCTTTTAAGTTTCTATTCGGACCTCCATACTCAACATCAACTCTCTTATAGTTTATGTTGGATACAATATTAATGTACTGTGTTTACTTTTATTATTCAGTTTCTTGAGAGTGGATGCTCTCTCTCTTCTTCTTTCTTTTGCCAACGTGACTTCAAATTCTGATGTCCTCGTGGTTGATATGGTTGGCGGTCTTCTCACTGGAGCTGTGGCTGAGCGCTTAGGAGGTCTGTCATATTCTCTATCATTCTTGGCATTGATAATGTGGTGGTTCATTTTTGTTCAAGAAAATCTTCGAAAAATTTATACCATGGTATTAAAGCTGGGATGTATGAGTAATGAAGGAAGTTGTGGTGTAAATCACGTCTGAATATCATATTTTCCAGTCTTACTATTTCTCAAATTCAATTTTATTTGTGTTAGTGTACCAAACAATGTTAGGTGTCCATCCAAGGTACTCTGGTTGGTAAGGGCTTGAAATATTTGGAAGTATCTTCTAGCTCGTAAGTGTTTGACCGTGTCGAAAACTTTACGAATTAAAAACCTATGTTGTTTCATTGAGATAGTCTGGGGTGTGCAAAAGCTCTTTTGATATTAGCACGAGTTATCTATAGCATAATTCAAATAAACATGGAAAAAACATTTTGAAGTGTCAAGTTGCATTATGAAAATTACAATTGTGTGTATTGCTCTCCAATATATGATGCTGAATTAACGTTGATTTTGTTTTTTTTTTTATTTTTTTACAGGTAAAGGATCTGTATGCAATACTTACGTTGGAAATAATCCTAATCCTTTGGAGATAGTAAGAATATTCAACTTTGATGATGAAATTTGCTCGAGGTTTGCTACATCAGATCTCTTTCTCATAACTTGTTTGCTTTATACTCTTTTTTCAATGTCTTTCTAGTTTCTACACCATTCACTAATTTTTTCTCCATCAGGATAATGCGTTCACCTCTTACTGACCTCACCTCGTCCCAAGTAGAACCTTCCAAGTCTAATGGTGAACCTGAAGTTAGTGTAAGTAGAGTTTTTCTTTTAGGAATTTAAATATCTCTTTTGATTACACATCAAATACTTCTAAGAGTATGTTGGGAAAAAATGGAATATGAAATGAAATATTGCGGAAGCAAAAGCTAAATCAAAATCTCAATTTTTGTTGAACAAAGAGAGAAAATGTGAGGGTGAAACAAATGTGAATATGTTTTTATTAGAAAATGGGAAAATTGGTGATACAACAAAAATGTAGTATAAAATTGTATCACAAAATATGGTATTACAATTGTAATGTTACAATTGTAGTACAAAATATATGGTATGATGTTCCAAACTTTCTCAAGGATTGTTTATCCTTATATAGGTATAAAAGTCGAACCTAATTAATTCCTATAACTTACAACATTTAAAAACAAAACATGTTAAAACTTAAAAGACATAACTCCAATAAAGTTATAAAATCAAAAGAAACTTAAAACAAAAACTTAAACAATATTAATATAAAGAAACTTAAACCTGAAATAAAAACTGAAAATTAATTAAAGAAAAAACTCAAACTTCAACACTCAAATTCTTAAAAGAACTTTTTAAAAAATTTCATAATACGTTTACAAGGAGCGCTTAGTTAGTCCTCCTATGATACCAGTTAAAATTTTCTGTTCTCAAAAAATTAATCTCAATCTATTTTTGGTTGGATGGCACTAAGAATTTTCATTCTGTTTTTGTTTTTTTTTTTGGGTGAAGATTAATGCACAGGATCAGTCATCTGAACCTGTTAGTATGGACGAAAGCCCTCTACCATCTACCGACAAGTCCTCAGATCTCAACACAGAGTCTGTAGTTTCACCATTAACCAAAGTATTTAAATGTGCAAAGGCTGGAGATAAGGCGCCGCCAGAAGTAGTTAAATTGTGGAAGGAGAACGGTTTTACAAGGTGAGTAGTCTTATGATAATATTTGTCTCACCATAACCAGTAATTCACTAAATTATGTTGAATAATTGCAGCTTAATAATTGCTGCACCACAGTCGGATGTATGGAGTCTTGTTAAAGATCTATTGCCTCTTGTAGCAAACTCTGCCCCATTTGCTATCTATCACCAGTATCTTCAGGTTGGTTCCTTGCAAAGATGAAATAAATACTGAAAAAAGAGCTCCTTAAATGCTCAAATTTACGTCCTCTACTTCTGTCTTTGTTATACTAACAATCCACAGAGTACTTGAGCTTGGTTTATTTGAAGATAAGCTCAAAAGTCTGGAGTTCTATGCACTTATATCTTCTGTATCAAATTAGTTGAAACACTAAGACTTGTTCAGTAACTATTTGATTTTTGAAAATTTCACTTATTTTCTTGCAAGTTTGTTTTACAAAAATTTTCATACTAGTTTTTAAAAATTTTAAAACTTGGGTTTGATTTTGAAAATATTTGTAAAAAGTAGATGCTAAAACATTGGAATTAAAGAAGTGGGTTTATAAGTTTATTTCTCACAAATAAGAAATGAAAGTCTTGTTTGATAACCATTTGACTTTCTTATTGTGTTAACTACTTTTGTTCATATTTTAAAATATCACGCAAGTTTGGAAAATAAAAAACGTGATTTTTTTCTAAAGAAAGCTCAACCCATTGTAATAATTAAACTAAGTGGTTATATAATTGAACTTTTATAATTTGATATTATCTTTCTTGTTTGGAAGTGAGATCTTAAAACTTCTTTTAGTTGCTTAGGAGGTGTCCTCAAGGGCTGACGTGGTGGTTGAAGGCTTGGATTTTGAAGGTGGGCTCCCTTCAAGGTCCCAGCCTCCACGTTCAAGACTCACCAGTGACATTAATTTGTAGACATCTCTCGTGTCTCCATTCTTTCGATGTCTCCCGATACCTGGCCTAGGGATGGACGTAGTTATCCTTGGTATAGTGGAGCGAAGCTCTGATTTAAAAAAAAAAAAAGCGTAAAAGGGGTGAGCATGAGCGTAATGGCGCAGGGCTTGGTAGCCCTTTATTATTATTATTATTATTATTATTATATTTTTCATTCAAATGGACCCAAATGGAAATGCAATGTCATTTAATGTGGGCAGTGATTGTATATCAATGTTATTAGAATTGTACTAAGTCGATCATTTGTTAATTGCAGCCTCTTGCGACTTGCATGCATAATCTGCAGCTTGAGAAGATGGCAATCAGCTTGCAAATAACAGAACCCTGGCTTCGTGAATACCAGGTTTGATAGTTCTACATTTTCGCTTACTTTTCCGCTTACTTTTCCTGTTAAAGTGGAGTGTTAAGAGAATTTAGGAATTGTGACCTATATTTAACTTATTCTTTTTGTTGCATATTTTGTCATAGAAAATGTTTATATATAAAAGAAATTATAAATTCAAGATAATTACAAAGTCAATCTGCATTCTATTATTTAACCCTGCATGAAATACATTTGAGTTTCTATACGAGCCTATGAACAAGAAAAATCTTTTTTGATATCATAATGAAAAGAAAATGTTGTTATTATAATTAGTATGATTTTAATGTAATAGGATTAGGAGGATGTCCTGTGAAAATAATCTCGGTGTGCGTAAATTAACTTGAATATTTACAAATAGCTCTGAGAGAAAAGATTAATAGATTCAAATGCCTTTTTTTTAACTTGCTTTGAAAGTGGTGATTATAGTTATATAAACCATTTATACCATTCACCTCATTAAGATAATATCTTCCATAGACTTTGCTTTGCTTGCATAATTTGCATCAATATAGAGATAGAGCCATAGATGGCAATCGTCAAAAGAACCTGGTCTATTTGGGGGTAGAAACACTTTTTTTTTGTAGTGTTTAAGTCAGTTTGTGCACATCTCGACTATTCCTACTGGTGTTATTGTCTCATTCTACCATATTTAGATATCAAGAAAATTGGAGAAAATTAATTTCTAGTTAAATGACCACTACAAATTGATCTCATTACCTTTTAATTTTTCAATATCCTCTTCGCTATTCCACAATGATTTAGGAAGATCTCTTCCATATTGATTCATTTGGGAGAAGGCTTCTTGGTATAAGGTGAAAGTAATAATTAATATGGTTTAACTTAATAGTTATGGGTGAAAGTGAGAGGAGTAAAAGGGCTTGCAAATTATATTGCCTTTGTTTTTTGTCTTTGTACATCACATTTTCTATAAAAATAAATAAATAAAGTTGCTACAAATCTCTGTCAATTTTTATCGTATTAAATTTTCGTTTTTGATAGTTAATTTTAAATGTTATGATGCAGGTTCTTCCTTCGAGAACCCATCCCTTCATGCAGATGAATGCATTTGGTGGATACATTCTTAGTGGGACGAAGGTATGTGGTCATCATCATCAATAGCCATCTTTAAATGCAGTCAAGATCTCTAAACGAATTTTGCCATGGGCTTGTAATTTGATAAATTATTTTTTTGTATCTTTTCATTTTTATTTAATGCATTAGATTACAGCTCAATAAACATACTTTTCCTTCTTAATTATTTGACATATTACATTATTATGATTATTGAAGATGGATCTAGGCATGTTATTTTCTTAATTTAGCTTTTATGTTTTGGGATGTATTTTGTCGATAAATTTCTTTCCATAGTTCAACTATTTATTTTTTATTATTTGTCTCACCTAGTCAGTCTTTATATATTAAATATATCATTTAGTTCACAATATTAATATCTCTTGGTTATATTTCCGATGTTACCGGAATGCAAAATTAATTAATGTAAATCATTTGGTTGAAATATTTATAATTTTGATTAAGTAGTTTTTTTTTTGAGTATAAAGTGGGGGAAGGGGGACCAACAAACCTTACATGGAAGGCACGACTACTCTAAAATAATATGAGAGTCAAATATCGATTTTCAGGATAGAACTCGTGTCTGTGGAATTGAAATGGATTAGCACCAAATAAGATAACCAACTGCGCCACTGACCTTCGATATAATTTTTGATTAAGCAGTTGAATATAATCAAACAAGAAAATTATTAGCTAAATTTAAATTTAATTTGTTGAATTGTAAAACTGTTAAGGTTGGAATTTACCACCCTAATTGTTATTGAATTAAATTTTTATTTTGAATTAACTATAATAAAAGCTTAATTGTGAGGCACTTTTTAATCTCATTCAATAACAAAGGCTTTTATTTTAAAAATAAAATAGAATTGAAATTTAACTACTTTATATATGACCTAAAATGGAGTAGAAAGTGATAGTTTTGTAAATAATCTTATTTGATCTAGATGTCCAATGTTTGTATATATATTATATTAAAAAATTAAGTTTTTGTATGCCTGTGTTTTATATTCCTTTCATATAAAATTCTAGATCCATAACAAAGGTGAACATGAAAGTGAATAAAATATCTTAATCGCAAAAATATTCTTTAATTTCCAGGTATTTGAATTATCGAAAAAAAATATTTTTTTAAAACAAATTTTGAAAATATTTCTAGTGCAATATGGCGTGAAAATTCTTTTTTTTTTTTTTTTTTGAAACATGGCGTGAAAATTCTCTTTATCTTATTATTACAATAAGAATTTAAAGGTATGTGTGACTCGTCAAATAAATTAGGTTGAGTTGAGAATATAAAATTACTGTACTGTTAATAATACAAAAAACAATCTCATTTCATTTTCAAAATAAAAAATGGCCGGCATTTAAAAAGAGAAATAAAAAAGGGAAAGAAATAAAATCACTTTTGGTATGTGGCACGTAAGACGAGAGATTCTTTGAGAACGACATCAGGCACATATAATATTTTCTACACCAATATTTTAACCAAAATGAAATAAAATATACAGAAGAAAAAAAAAAAGTCAAATTGCTGATTCATGAATCAGCAGAAGATTAGAATAAGATAACAAAAATGGAAATGCATTCAAATTTAAATTAAAATAACCGACTTTGTAATAATGATTCAAGCATAATTTAATTTGATATGCATTTTTTGGCGCCAATCAATAGAAAAATACTTCACATATATTTTGATTGAGAAGTTAAATATTCAAATGTTTTTTCACCTTTAAATATGGTTAAATTCAAAACTGCTTTTCAATTATGAAATTTTTATGCTAAAACTTTTAATATAAATAATCACATCATCTCTTTAAAACCTATAAAATTGATAAAGATTTTTTTTTTTAACTATGATTATGTTAGAGTAATGTTGAATGATTTGTTTTCAAGTTCTATCACACACACACATATATATATATATATATATATTTATATACTCCAAAATTTCGTTAAAATATTCTATAGAATTTATTTAAAAAAATCAAGATTTTTTTAAAAAAATACTCATTTGAATAAAAGTCTTATCATAAATTGTAACAAATTTTTTTTGTTTGAATTGAGAGATCAGGAATGTTTGAAGTAAAAGTGATATTACATGTAAGCCAATTAATATGAATTTTTTTTTAAAGAGATTTTAAAAGATATTTTTGAAGTTATTCGGTCCAACGTGAAGTCGGGCCAACCTCAGAACAAATCATCATAAACCATCTATCTAAACACAAATCTCTATAGAATTGATTAGTCAAAATGCATCTCAGCTTATTCGATGATTCTTTTTTATAGATAAATTAAGTAACTACAAGAAATAATTGTGAAAGGGGGACGTGTAATAATAACAATGTTCTTATAGTATTAAAAATAACAGACATAAAAGTCTCATGAATGGTTTGGTAGCGTGAAGAAAAAGTATTAGTAATTACGAGAATCTTTCCTGCGCTAAATGATTAATACATGTGGTTGAAGACTGAAAATAGCCCCAAAATTAGCCTGTCAAAACTATAATTGTTGATACATAATTCTTCACTTGGATAATGAATTAGCCTTGTTAAGAAAATTGGTTTCAATATATATAGAGAGGGGACAAATACTGATTCTCGACATTGAACTAGTTACGCTGATGTTGAACTGATTTACAACCAAATAATGAAACAATTGCGTCACTGACTCATTCGGTAATAAATATCTATTTTTGTTTTCAAAACAATTTTAAATAATTATTGGATATCTTGAAAATAAAAGAGCACGCTTTTATCTATATCGAAATCACTATTCACAAAATTGGAGTTTTAGATGAAGATTGACTTACCGAATAGGACGGCGATGCGATTAGTTATCTAGTTTGGTTTGATTAGTGAAAATGAATTAACACCAAATTAAACAATCAATTGCGCTACCGACCTATTTCGGTAGGTTATTTTGGGTTTGAAGGATATGAATTATCTAATTTTTAGTCGATCATACACATAAATTAGTTTTGAATTGGAAAATCATTATATTTAAATAATATATCTTTTAAATAGAAGATAATTATCAAGGTAAATTTTACAAGAAATAGGCAAAAAGAGAAAGGTTAAAAGAAATGAAACAAATTAATTTTAAGTTATAATATATACTAATTATCTTTAAACTAAGCGCCCTCTTTTATAGACTTTAAATTTGTTGAACTAAATTGTTCCAAAACACAATGCTAAACATGGAACATGAAATATTAGGAAGAAGAGTAAAAAGAGAACACCACCATTTTGTACCCTTTCTTGGAGTTTTTATTGATATTGTGAATGAGAAATCTAACTAAAAAATATTGATAGAGCGAATGTAAGGTACGTTCTCGAACCACTCTAATTAATGTGTTGATCTTCTCCCTACACTCTTCTTCATAATATTTTTATGTTTGATGTTTAGCATTCCAAAATTAATATTAATTAGGAAAATGAAACACTTAATGCGATTGTGACTTTTTAGATCAATGGTATAATACTCACTATGGCAACATGAGTTAGTGGGTTCCTCCAATTTTCTCTTCGCATTTTTAGACATTTATTTCAAATTAGGAATGATATCAAAAACAGAAACATAGAGAATTTAGAGTAAGAAATTCTAAAATTTCCATTTGGAGACCTAAGTTATTTTCAAGATTTTTCTTTTTCCCAATATTAACGTACTTGAGAGAAAAGGATTGAACTAATAGTCATGAATACCTGCTATATACTTTTAATGTCAAGATTCATAGATTAAAAAAAAAATATGAATTAGCATATTAATATTAAGTATATTGTTAGTCTCCCAACTTTGTAATGTTATGTCCCTTCAAAAAAAAAAAAAAAAAACTTTGTAATGTTACCGTTATAATTTTAGTTGTTGAATTATGTATAAGTATCGTTAGTTCATGAGCCTCTTAAAGTCATCCAATTGTTGAGATTGCATATTTCAATTCATACTTTTTTTAGGAGATTTTGATTTGAAGTCATTGGAAAGAGCTTAATTTAAAATACTCTCATATGTATTTTAGTATCACAATCTAAAAATAGGTAGATGATGTTTCAAATATAGAGAATAAAAGTCCCACTCTCGTTCATAAAAAAAAAAAAACAGTAGTTAGTTCACTTGGATAAAAAAGTTGATACTTGTTATAAAACTAATATCAAAATTCAACATATACGAATATGAATAAGTGAACAACACTTTGAGAGAAGAGAATATAGAAGAATTCTTATTTTAGTGGTGTCTTTACAAAGCTTACACAACACTAATTTATAGTGTTTACAAAGTGAGAGTTACAACCTACATTGACCATAAATAGGTTAATCATGCTATTCTAAAGGAAGATGGGTAATGGAGCCTTCTAAATATAGGATTTCTAGTTGAATGAATATTTATTCATAACACTCCCTCTTAGATATCCATAACTGCCTCATTAAAAACCTTACTAGGAAAAACCCAGTGGGAAAAAAACCTTAGTCAAGGAAAAAAAGAGTGCAGTAGATTCTACTCCCCCTCATGAAAACATCATTTAAGATATCTGAGTTGCTGCATTCCAATATTGTGCACAAACTTAGCGAATATTCCAACAAGTAATGTTTGTGTAAAGAACACTATCAAATTATCCTTTGAATTTGTGAGCCAAACCACGAGTTTCAATCGATGTGTTGAGTAAGTGATCTTGACCATATAAATTCTCGAATAGCCTCATGATTTGCAAAACTTTGACATGAAAAATTAATCTGTATAAGATATAGTTTTATATGAGTTGGATAATTAATATACATATAAATGTCATTATCACACTAAAATATGATACTTCATTAAAATGTTCAATGGATGCGCTTTTATTCATGTAAAAGCTCTTTAAGATCTTTATGTATGAGATGTTTAATGATTAAATAATCCATCTGCACAATATTAAAATTGCAAGCCAATGCAACATTTATTTTTCGAGACATTTCATCTCAAATTATTTTTTTAATAGATTATACTGGCTTTGAAGTTCTTCATGAGTTTCTGTTATATTTATTTCATCAACAAATACATAAATAATAACAAATCCTGACTATGATTTTCTTAAAATTATATTCATAAGATGTTCATCATCTCTTTAGATATGTCAGGATGATTAGATATCTTGATGTTAGTTAATGCATCCACCACAAGAGAATATGTCTCCTCACAATCAATATCAAGTCTTTACAAGAACCTTTGTGTACCAAATCTTGTTTTATCTTATGACCTTTTTTTTTCATTTCTTTTACAAACAACTACTCATTTGCATCCAACATGTTTTACATCTGAAGATGTATGGAGTACAAGTTCATAACTCTTTGTTTTGAAAGTGAGTGTAATTTCATTTAGATTGCTTCTTTCTACTATGGTCAATCATCTTAGTGTCGACAATCTTTGACAAATCTATGTCAGAATTCTCACTTTCATAAATATTATCAAGAACAACATTATAGCTTAGAATGTTGTCAACAATTATATCAATTTAGTTCCATTTTTTCCATGTCATGACATAACTTATCGAGGTCTCTTTATTATTCTCATATACATTTTCAACATTCGTTTGATTAGTCAACTTTAATACTTCTTTTGGAAATTCGTATTCTCGATAATTTTTACCTTTGGAGCTCATTACTCTACTATGCTTCAAGCATGTGATAAATGACTAATTGTGACAACTTGTTTTAATATCAATTCTTGATGATGCATTTGCATCTTAATCACTTTCTTTATCGCCTCTCTAAATGCATCTAGCATTTGATTTGCCAATGAATTGTCATTTGAACTTCTGGTTCACAATGATATGTAGAATAAATACTTAAATAAGACAATATATAATTTGCCTTTGAACTTCTGGTTCACATTGATTTGTATGAAAATCTAGATGAGTACTTTTCCAACTTTTCTCAATTCTCTCCTAATGTTGGAAAATTCATCTCATTAATATTAATTAGCAAATTGTGCAAGAAAGATATTACCCATCGAGGTTCAAGATATCTTATAACTAAGAAACTTTATATTTCTAGTCTCATCTAGAGACTAATCTTAATATGTTGTGGTGGAGCAATTAGAACATTTACTACACAATTAAAACTTGTAGATGGAAAATAATTGGCTTCTAGCCATGAGCTAATTGTATTGGGGAATGCTTATAGTAGAGTACTTAGCTCATGCATATAAACAACACTCTATACAAAGTTACATGACTTTTATATTTATTGGAATCTTTGTTGCTCACAAATTGTTATGTTTAACCATTTTGTGAATGAACATAAACTACAGAATGTTTAACAATTATCTCAAACTATATATAATATATAATTACCCGTTGTTTGAGATGAAAATTGGTTAGCATTACTAAGACAATTCCTTTTATAATTTTAAAATTATAAGATTTTTCTTCTTAACTTAATTATTTGAGCAATCAATCTTGCAAATACACGGTTTTAACTTGATAATAATGACTATCTGCCGGATGCGTCAATCCTGCCATCTAAAATTTCTTCACGAAATTTGAAGAATTCAATTACAATTTAGCTGATGAAATAATAATTAATTTTAGAAGAGCAAGTATCTCATCACAATTTAATAAATTTAAGAATCTTCGGGTTCTTTAATAGATGTTGATAGTGATATTCTCATTTATTAATTTAAATCACATTGACATGATATGACTCTTTATGAAAATAGTATACTTGAACTTCAAGTTCTTTACAACTTAATTATAATTTTTTCTTGAAAAACATATCAAGGGTAAATTTGCTCTTCTAGGCAAAATAATATTTGTATTTTTAAAAGTTTCAATCAAGTCTACTTGACTTTATGTATTATGGACTTTTGAATCTAGTATTCCATTTCGATTAATTCAACTTCTAGGTTAGTTCCCAGAGGTGTTCCGTTTCTGTCAACTTAGACAAAATAATCATTAGACAAAATTGAAAATAATCAATTTTTATGCTAGAACACCAAATATGTCATATTTAATGGGTAAACAGATTGATCATCTCTTCAAGAGATTATTGCAAATTTGAAAATTTACTTCCATACAATATTATTCATTTTCATTATTCAATACTACAATATTCACTTCGGGGAATACTATTTTTACAATACAAGAACATATTTAATAAATTCTCATACACTCGAAATCACTTGTTGTTTAACTATGCAACTACAGGTGCATCTAATCAAACTAATGAACATTCCTTGATTTAAGAATTGTGCATGTTGCATTTAATCATAAATTATTCTTGATTTGTAAATAATGTAACATCATGTACATTAACATAACATAGTACTTTTAATGCAACTTTGAGTGCATCTAATAAAAAAAAATTTAACTTAAAATGAATAATTAGCTATATACTTTTTAAAGTTTGTTATTAGATAAGTCAAACATAAATGTATGTAATAAATCATGTTTTGAATTCTTTGAGAGTAATTCAAATGTATGACACAAGTATATGGTTTAAGTCATTAAATATTCATAAATATAATAATTCATTTAAGAAATTAACAACTTAGAATTTCTAAATAATTTATAACTCTTAAATTGTTAAATATTAAATAGTTCTACGAAAACAACATCTTAATTGATAAATTATGAATATAAGAATTATATTATAAATATTTAAAATGTATGTCATGCTTAATTGATAAATTTTTAATAAATAAAACAAAATTTTCTTTATACAATAATATAAGCATATATCATAAAAATAAACTAGAGTGTAGGTAGAGAGTTTTAAAGTCAAAACTTTTTAAAATTAAAACAATATTTCATGTCAATATCGAAACAACTATACTATACAATAAGCAATGATAAAACACAGATATCAATCAAGTAATAAAATTACTAAAAAAAAAACTTTGAATTAATCATATTACCTCAAACATATATCCAACCTAAAACAAACAATCATGATATTGGAAAGACAATAATATACAAAAAGTAAAGTGAGACATTGGAAATTGAAACCAAACTACAAAAAATATATAATTAATAAATCCAAATAGTTACATTATTTAAATGTGTGTAAACTTTTTCTCTTTAAGATACTCAAATAAATTTGTAAAGTTACTTTCACAAATTATTCTTCTTTCATTATTTTAAATGAATACAATATTCACTCTATGGAATGGTATTGCTAGGTGGTAAAGACTTGTAACTTTTCATCAAAAGCTTAATTGTTGGTTAAGTCTCAAAATCACAATATTTGATCATCATTATAATCAATTTTCTTTATGTCTTGATATATTTAATACAATAGCACATTGTATAATAATGTACTATATGGGCACATCTTAATCAAAGTGATGATCATCTCATATTTCCAAACTTATGTAACATGTGCATTTAATAATGAACTTTTCTTTATTAGAAATCATGCAACTTCAGGTGCAGTAACATAAAATGAACATTTTTTTATATGCAAATTTGAGTATATAAAAATAATAATTAACTTTGAAAAGAATAATATATATGTCAAAGTTTGCTATAATATAAACCAAATATTTATGCATATATACTTTGGACTTCATAAAAATATTTACAACTATGTGATAAGATTTTAATAAATAAATTAGCCCATATTTTATGCAATAATTTAAAAGCATATATCATAATTAATAAATAAATAAATAAATCAACATAAAAATATTTTTAATCCAGAAGCAAAGTGAAAGTTATATCAACTAAAATATTAGAATTCATGAATGTCTTCTAATAGTTTATTAGACTTCTAATATTTATATATAATTTAAGTTATTAATACATTAAATATCAAAATATGCTATATTTTCATGAATACAAGGAATTAGGCAACTCCAATTATCAAGATCTTAACAACTAATTATTTATACATATTACATACTTATTAAATAATAAAGACAATATAGATAAACAAAAATTGAGGTTTTCATAATAATTATTGTCACAAACTAAATTATTAAGAATTTGTATCATAACCCAACATTATAGTACAATTGAATTGAAACATAGCGAAAAATTAAAATTCTAAAATATTTAACATGGAACATGCAAAAATGTTCAAAACTAAATAACAAAATAGAATTGTTATTAAAGCTTCGAAATAGCCAATAAGAACATTTAGTTAAAAAACTTGTCCAAGGATTGAGATTTATGAAGCAACTCATTTCGGTTACTATTCATCCTTAATTTCCAATATATTAAGTTGTTGTTTTGCCATCCAACTTTTCAAAATAAAAAAAATCTAAAAATTGTAGAATAAAAATTAAACCACCAAATAGAAAAGTAGCAAACTTGTATATTGAATACAATTAATTCAATAATTCAAATTGAAGGAAAAAAAAAAGGCATTTCAAATAATTGAATAAATATGTATATTGAATACAATTAATCTAGAACAATGAGACTTTTAAAAGAGAAGACTTTCTTATCCAATATTTCTAATCAATAAATAGAATATGAAACCATACCACAATGAAATACCAATCTCAATGATCATCTTTAGCAACTGAACGGGTAGAGACTCGTGCTGATAACGTGTTATAAAACTAATATCAAAATTCAACATATACGAATATGAATAAGTGAACAACACTTTGAGAGAAGAGAATATAGAAGAATTCTTATTTTAGTGGTGTCTTTACAAAGCTTACACAACACTAATTTATAGTGTTTACAAAGTGAGAGTTACAACCTACATTGACCATAAATAGGTTAATCATGCTATTCTAAAGGAAGATGGGTAATGGAGCCTTCTAAATATAGGATTTCTAGTTGAATGGATATTTATTCATAACAATACTCCAATTTAAGTATTTTTGTAAAAAATTAATGTCCTTCTAGCCATTAGTTTGATGATTTGAAGTGAATGTATTTACCATTAAAGACAAACTAAATTATGTTCGAGACAGCTTAATAAAGTCATCTCCTTTTGTTTTTTTGTTATAACAAATAAAAAAATGATTAAGATTTTATATATAAAAAAAGAGATAATTAAGATATTGAAGTTATCATTTTTCTAGCATAACAAAAATATTATCCTTTTTGTTCATGCTAGGATTTTGATTTTATGAAAAAATTCTTTAATATTAATGAATCTCACCTTATAGTTAGTAAGGTAGTAAGGTGTACAAGAGTTTTTTTTCTTCTCGACGTGTACAAGAGAGCTTTACTTTTATTGGCAATTGTATTGATATTTTAATGTATTAATAACTACAATAAAGTTTGAAGTAAGTCCATCGTCACCAATTGTAATAATAGTTTTTTTTAGTACATAGTGAGGGAAGAAAGACCAACAAACCTTACATAGAGGGCACAACTACTCTCAAATAATATGAGAGTCAAATACCGATTTTCGGGTTCGAACTCGTGACGGTAAAGTTGAAATGGATTAACAGTAGACAAGATAACAAAAAGTTCAAATAACCTCATATTATCAAACTATATTTAGGGGTGTTCATATCTTCCATTACAATTTTCTTTTTCACTCTTAAACATTCATTCGACAGCACTTGAAGTAGCTAGCTGTTAAATCATGTCACTTCTTCGACAAATATAATTCTTAACCATAAATTAAAATTCTAAAATGTTACAAAAATATCAAGTAGACTTAAAAAATGAAAGTATCCTAACTCAAATTTATAGTATAACTTTTTTTTAAGTATATATTGGAGGAGGGGACAAATATCGATTTTCAAGCTCGAACATGTGGCGTTGGTGTTGAACTGATTTACATCCAAATAATGAACTATTGCGCCACCCACCTATACAATAAAACTAATAATAATAAAAAAAAACTTACAAAAGACTAGTAAAATATAAAAAATAATTACAAATGAGATTACTTTTAAAAACAATAAATATACTAATTAATATTAGTGAGTATTATTATCTATTTTGTTTATAATACTTAATCAATATTTATAATACCGTAGGGGCTGTTTGTTTGACATTTAAAGTAGGATTTACCTTTAAGGGATATATTGAGTAGTTAAAAATTGAGAGTTATAGCTAAAAAATCGTTTGGATATAATTTGTTTTTGTAGAAGAGTTAAAGTCAAAAACTTGTTTGGATGTAGATTTAAAATAAGTAATTATTTTTAGTTGTTGAAAAAGAAATAATTAAAAGTGAGTTATTTTGATTAATTTGAAAAGAATGATTAAAAATGAATAGTTAGAAATGATTAAATATTTATAAATGAATGATTAAAAATGAGAGTTATTCTTAAAAATAAAAATCAGGAGAAGTTTTTTTTTTTTTTTTGAATTAAAAAACAAGGAGAAGTTAGCAAAAATTTGAATATAGATCTTCGAAAAAGAGTTAATCAATTCTAAAACTAAATCCTACCTAAATATGTCAAACAAATAGCCCCCTAAGTTACTATTAATGAAAATATTTGGCTATATTTATAATTGAAAAGAAGGCATCTCATCCAATTTCTCAAACTATTTATGTGATATTTTGATAAAGGGAAAAAAAGAAGAAAAGAAGTGGAGATTTCCGTTCCCGCCCAAAGAGAATTGGGAACAGCCCGTTCCCCGTTGCTGTAATTTTCAGATCTTCTTTTTAATTCCGTTCCCATATATTAATATTCCCTTCGCTTTCTCTCTCCTCTTCCCATTGGTTGGCCGCTCTACGTACTCTCTTTCTCTCTCTTCATTCTTCTTTTGCTTCTCTCTCTCGTTCCCTCCAATCTTCAAAAACCTCCATAAACTCCCTCCTTTTTCCCTCCGTCTTCTCCGATGTCAAACGCCGTCGAAGATCTCCTCCTCCGCCACCGCCACCGCCACCGCCACTCCGATTTCCGATTCCAACTCCTTCATTCCCGCTCTCACCGCCGCTGCGACATGTCCTCCTCCTCGTCTTCTTCTTCTTCTTCTTCTGCGGCGGCTCAACCGATTCCCATGCCCTTCCCTCAGCATCATCGGCCGTCTCCGCCGTCGGATCAATCCAACGCTTGCGACGGCCGTCTCGCTCCCGAGGCACATTCCACTGCCGCTACGCTCTACGTGAGTTTCTCATTTCTCTTCGATTTCCTCTTTCTTGTGCTTCTGATTCCCGATGTGCGATCAATCTCGTTTGAGTATTCGTTTTCGTTTGAAGATCGGTGTATATATTCAGTTTTTTAGTTTTTGAGTTTTCGAGGTTTTTGTTTTGGTAAAGGTTGGTGGATTTATGAATCTGGATCGTGATTTTCTTCTTCGATTCGATTAGCTGCTAATCAGTGTGTTAATCGTTTCGTCGCGAGTGGAATTCACTTGAATTTAATTGAGTTGACTAGATTTGGATTTCTGTTTCTTGAATTTTGATGTATTAGGTTTTTTCTTTTTTAGCCGTTGTAATTGTTTCCGATTTTAGCGCAGTGGAGGAGTTCCTTTCTGTAAGATCTTATGAGTAAATCTCGCGATGCATCGGCGAGCTGATTTTTCGATATTTTATGAATGCCTTTTAATATCAGAACTGATGATCTATCGATCTATTTTACTTCTATCTTATCTTTTTTTTATTTTATTTTTTCTCTTTTCTTGGAAGATTTATTGGATCAACATTTTTGTTTCAGCTGAAACGAACATATAATATTAATGATGACTCTGAGGCGTTGGCTAGTAAACTAGCTGTAGCCTCTGCGCCGAGGATGCGACCAAATGATTCTTCTTGTGAACCAGTTTCCATTGCAAATGAAAAGCAAAACAAAAAATTGAAGTTGCAGAAAAATTCAAAGTCCAAGACTCAAAAATCAATAGATGGTAATTACAATATCCGTCTAGCCAGCTTGTTAGAATTCATCTCATATGCATTTTATTTCTGGCCTTATTCCATTTCATATGCACATTTAGTTTCATTTTTGTATTCATTGGCTTTTCATTTTTGCTGTAGAGCCTCTTGAGGGTCCTAATCTATCTACTAACGGTCGGTACGATAGCTCTTTAGGTAAAGTTGAGATGAACAAATATCTAATTAAATCTTCTAGGATACATTGGATCTGGCCGTTGAGAATTGAAAATTTTGTATGTTTTAATCGGCAGGCTTCTTGACAAAAAAATTTACAAGATTAATTCAGAGCGCTGAAGATGGAACACTTGATTTAAATAAAACTGCAGACGTATTAAAGGTATAGAAATGATTTATTTTGCTTGGAAACTGTTTGAGAAGCACTTCTAATTAGCTGAGATTATTGGTTTGCTACTCAGCTCTATTAATTATTTACTTATTTGTAATAAGATTTTTAAGAATAGTGTTTGATACACCAACAACTTGATATGTATAAAATTGTGCTTATGATCAAGAGGTTACATGCTCAGATTTTTTCTCTTAATTATTGTTGAACTAAAGAAATAAGTGTTTGATACAGGTTCAAAAGAGGAGGATTTATGACATTACAAATGTTCTTGAAGGGATAGGGCTTATTGAGAAAACCACGACGAACCACATACGTTGGAAGTAATTATATCGAATTTTTTTTCCTTATTGGTTCATTGGAAACTATAAGGTGCAGTGAGTAATGACTTTAAATCTTGTGAACAGGGGATGTGAAAGGCGTGGGCCTCAAGAGCTCAACGATCAAGTTCGTACATTAAAGGTGCCTTGCATTTTAGTCTTGGAGATTTTATATTTCAAATATCAATCTCTCTATTGTTGATGATTAGTATATTCATTGATTATTGTATGAATACACATCTCAACTGATCATTCTTTGATCTTGGATCAACATTTTCTAGTTAGTTTCTTTTACCTGTGAAATGTCTTTTTGGTGTTTGAACACTTGTGAACTGAGTATATTGTTATAATTATATTTTCGTCACTCTAATGCAAGTACATTTAACTGGCAAGGGTTTGGTCTTTTGTTAACTTGAACCTTTTTTGGTTACATAGCTGAACTCAAATTCACATTATACTTGAAGCTAACTACTTAAATACTAATATTTTGGAATGAACCAAAATACAGCTGATGAACTCTTTAAGTAGGGATCTACGTACCAACAAGTATTAATTTGGAAGTTTATCTCATATAAGAAGGTTATTTTAGCATCTAATCTTTATTTACTAGCCGTAAATACTAAAGGGTTGAAAGGGCTATGCTCAAATCTTTCTCACAATACCAATATGTTCTCAAGCACACTTCTCTTCTCTCTAACTAACTTTTAGAGCATCATTCCCTTTTTTGACCTTTCTAGCATAGGCATTTACTATTGAGGCCTAACAATGAACGTATTATTTAGAAATTGATGCTGACATTATATCATGTTGATTGTTTTGGGGGACTCTAAATTCACCATCGAGAATATTGCTGAAGGTTTATAGTTCCAATGGTTATGATGAAAAATATCAGTCGGCAGAATTCTTTAACTGGTACAGACTGATGAAAGTGGCGTTGGCCCTTATAGTTATAACTCTAAGATTCTTCTCACAGTTTGCATACTCTAAATTGTTCATTATATTGCGATCTTATTGCAGGCTGAAGTTAAAAGTTTATATGCAGATGAACGCAGACTTGATGAACTTATAAGGTTGGTTAGATTTTGGAAAATCAAATCCTTCTTCCTTCCCTTATCCCTAAAAAAAAGAAAATAAACAAATTAATTAGGCCCCATTTGATAACCATTTTGTTTTTTGTTTTTGAAATTTAAGCCTACAACAATTACCTTACCCTAGCTTTTTTCTTATTTGGATATCTACACCTTACCTATATTTTAAGAAGCTAAACTAAAATTTGGAAACAGAAAAAAAGTAGCTTTCAAAAGCTTATTTTTGTTTTTGAAATTTGGTTTGTATTCACCTACTTTCTTAAGGAAAGATGGATATATAGGAGGAACAATGGAGCACATGGTAGGAAATTTGAGTAGAAATATGCTTAAATTTCATAAACAAAAAACCAAAACCGAGCTTTAATTAATAAAGGCTACACTGATGATGCTTTTTATGTAGAATGAAGCAAGAACATTTGAGACATCTCGAGGAAAATGCAAATCACAGAAAGTAAGCTTGTTCCCTCAATTATTTTTTTTCATATTAAAGATACATTTTGCTTCTTATCTTTAATATTTGTCCTTTTTGGACTATCAGGAACCTTTTTATAACTGAAGAAGACATCTTGCAAATTCCTCGCTTTAAGGTTATTTTTCCTGAGCTAGAGCTATGACACATTCCATAAATTTAAATAATCTTCTCTTTAACTCATTTTCCCCTGTAACTGGTTGATTAGAATCAGACACTTATAGCAGTTAAAGCTCCCCAAGCTAGCTTTATCGAAGTGCCCGATCCGGATGAGGTTGTCATCACCATAAATTTATAGATTGTGGCAATTTCTCAAATCCATTAGTATTAGCATCTGATTTATTTTTCCTATATAAACCAGGAAGCTTGTTTTTCTGAGAGACAGTGTAGACTGATCATCAAAAGTACTACTGGGCCAATTGATGTGTACCTTTTGAGGTATATCACTCTGACATCGATCTGCTCTCCATGCTAGCCTTCTTTTCTTGCTTGAAGTTCAATTGGTTTCAAGTACATGATATTCATCTTGAGATTCTTCTCTTTTCGAGTATCCGTCTCGAAGGTGACACATTTTTCATGCCTGTAGGACTGAAAAACAAGAGCTGGAAGAAAGTAGTTCCAAGCAAGCTAAAGTGTCTTTTGAACTGCAGAAGAATCATAAGATGTCTACCAACAACAACAATGCTCGTTGTCCTCCTTTCCAGGAGGATCATGGAATGCAGAGAATTTTACCTTTACATAACAATGTAAGTCCAATTTTAAAGCCAAAATCCATCTTGAAATCAATGTTCGAAAACTTTTCCTTCATACATCGGATGTTTCTCGAATATTTTTTTTCCCATATGAAACAACTAATCATGGGTTAGCCTAGAAGTCAGTGTTTTAAAAAGCGTCAGGCGCACTAAGACACAATGGCCCTTTGGAGCTTGAGGCGCAAGGCGCACCAAAAGGCGAAGACTTTTTTACTTAAGGCGCATTGTATAAAAAAACAAAAAAAATGTATATATATATGCGTGTATAAAACACTTTACATGGACATAAATGAAGTTTTAACCAAGAATAATGTATAAAACATACATAATATTCAACTATCAACTTTCACGAGCCTTGCCTGGGACAAACGAGGCGCAAAAGGTGGGACTTGAGCCCAGACACGCCTTTTAAAACACTGCTAGAAGTCAAAGAAGATTTTGGGATCTCAATGAGTTTCTTTGTTATCCAAATATTATAGGATCAAGTGGTATGTTATGTGAAAATAGTCTATTTGAGCGTAAGCAACACTAAAAAAAAGAAAATCCATATGAAACCAATCACTTATTTTTCTTGTCCTCTTTTTTGCAGATAGATGATGATTATTGGTTTGAATCAAATTCTCAAGTGAGTAATTCGCATTTATGGGGTGAGGGACACAACTTTTGAATGGTCTCTGAAGAGCAACAAATCAATGGCCTCTGGTATTTTATGGAACACGACACAATTTTTTCCATCACAGAGGCGATACTTTTTTAATTTCTTACAGAAAATTACGCTCCAAGGAATTCCCCAGATAATAAAGAGAGTAATAATGAAGTGTGAATCAACTCTCAACTCAAAGATATGAAGTATTTATGTCTATTTCTCCACAGCATTATTATCGAGAAAAAAAGGTATGCCGAGACCCCTCTTTACTTACACATTACTTTTTACTCTTTTCTCTAAATGGTTAGAACTATTGAATGTGCTATATTGATATGGTAATTCATGATTTTGTTACTTAGTTGACTATAAAACAAATGCTATACTAATAAAAGGTGTTGTATTTTTATACGTTTTATGATATTTCTATTTTCAACTTGAAATTTACTTGCTTCCTAATTGTCTAATTTTTCCATCCTAACTATTAATTAGTGTGTTTTTTTTATTGATTAATTCTTTATTTTTTTTAGTACAAAGTGGGAGAAGATGGACCAACAAACCCTACATAAAAAACACAACTTCTCTCAAATAATAACAAAATAATCAAACTGCCCATGACCTTTGGTTTTTATTGGTTAATTCAGTGTCTAATTAAGAGTTTCAATTTTGTGTTTGATCGTAGGTATTTTACCACTTCATTATTTTTTTAATTTATAAATAAAATTGAAAATTTAGCGTTCATTAATTATTAAAAATATTGAATATGGCAACACTTTTAAACATAAATCTGAAAAGCTTAGGAGTCTAATGGACATTTTATAAAGTTCTGAATTTATTAGACATAAGAGATATAGAATAGAGGATAAACCTTTTTATATATATTATCTTTGGTCATTATTACAATTTTGGTTATTGGTTTGGAAATAGTTTACAGTAGGGAGTTTTGTTTCGAACTGATTCTGCCATTTCCGTCTCATTTATTCGTCTTTGGCCTTCTCTTCATTTTCCGTAAGAGTTGATGGTTCCTTCTGCGGCTGTACCAATATTTGTGTCACATTGTTAGGGCAACTATTTACAGTATCCGCGTGAATCATAAAAAAAAACTAAGCTCTGAAATCCAAATGCATCTGTCAGTGATTAGGATTGAACAGGTTTATTTATATTTATTTGTTTTTTTAATTAAAAGATATATTTTATTAATTTCAAGAATCGAGATTATTAAATAGGAACTTCCGTATCTTTTGAGTCACATTTTGTTTTATTTTATTTTAATCTCCCGATGTTTTCACTCCATTTCTAACCGTTTGTGACCTGTGATATGGTTTTTACTTTTTTAGTTTGTAATTTGCTAACTTCTTCCTCAGTTAGCTTAGTTTAAGTCAATTGACAAGGATCACTGAGATTAAAAATGTATTGATATTATGTTAAGCATGATATAATTTATTTTCAGAAAAATAAAACTCAAAATTCATTACTTTTAGAAGAATTAAAAAAAAAAAAAAATCTAGAAACTTGGTTTTGAAAAATAAGGTCACTAAGAGCATGGTGATTTTATTCCAAGAAACCTAAATAATTTCTCTACTTTTGAATTATGCTTGATGTTGAATTTTTCGCCTTTCACTTTCACCATCCTTGTAAGACAGACTTCTAAAAAATGTTTTTTCATTAAAAAAAAGTAAAAATAAAAACAATAAGATACCTAATATGCAACGATTAAATATACTTATTACTTATAAAAAAATTACATTGTTACTAAATACAGCATTGAAAATTGGATTGATTTAAGAATGTTGAACAATGACAGAGAATGATCATTCTCCAAAGTGCAAGTTAAATATGCTACAAGTGAACAAGTTGGAGTAAGATACTATGCTCTTTATATATTTTTCATGGGAAAATTGCTGCCAGCAGTAGTGTATAAACTAGGCAGGGAACTCTAGAAAGTTTAAATTAAATATATTAACCACGCGTTTTTAAAATGATGTATTTTTATTTATGAGCTCTTAAACGGTACGACCAGTCTACTTTTTAATTAAAAATCTATATCCAATTTTAAATTAAGATTAAAAAGGAAAAAAAAAACCATTCTATTTTAAAAAATAAAAAATAAAAAAATTCAAATAAAACAAAATTGTAGCCAAAACCCACCTTAAAGCTTAAAATATTTATCCACTCTTTACCTAAATATTGCTCTTAGTTAAGAGCTAATTTTTGTTTTTTTTTAAAAAAAAGTATATTTTTCAAAAATGAGAAAAATTAAACAAAAGAAAATTATAGCCAAACAACCTTGAAAGCTAAATATTGAATTTGTTAACGACGACTAAGAAATAGAATATTTTAAAATATTACAGTAAACACAAGAAAAGCAATATTAGAAAAGAAAAGCATCATCTTAAATTTTCAAAACCAATTTCCCTAGATAGGAAAACACCAGAAATGTTTAGGAAGAATGTAAATTGTGGTGTTGGGTTTACCTGAGGAGCAGCAGGAGGAGTTGCTGAGTGATGGGCAAACTTGGTAAAAATATCAAACAAAGTTGTTTGAAAGTAGGACGCAGCTCTTTGGAAGTAGGCAAAAGCAGTATCGCTAGCCTTGCCCTTCAATTCCGACAAGCTGCGGTCAATATGAGACTCGTGCTTTGAAAGATAGGGTCTAAAAAACGAATTGTACACATGGTTCGCTCCCTGTGTCAATACAATCAAAATAATCCAAAATTTTTAGTGCAAATTATCATTTAGTTTGACATTTGTCTATTTATTTATTCTTTAGTATAAATTGAGGAGGGGACCACAAGCAATAAAATCGATGGTGTTAAATTGTACACATTATATGTAAGAAATTAAAATTTAATATGGACAATTGGTTTAATATGAACAGTTGGACACTAGCAATAAACTAATTGTATGCATGGTTCGCTCCCTATGATCATGATGTTAAATTGGTTTAGCACCAAACAATAAAATTAATGTGTCATTGACTCTATTATGTATTTAGTTTGACATTTATAATCCATAATGTACCCAACATATGTAAGGTTTTAAATACTGTTACCTTATCTAATATTACTATCGATATTAATTCATAGGTTTAAACCGATGAATCGGTAGCACAATAATTTCATTATTTTGTTGCAAGTCAATTCAACGCTAGCGTCAATGCTTGATCTAGAGAATCGGTAATTGCTCTCCCTCTCCCATATTTACTCAAAAAAAAAAAAAAATCATAGGTTTAATAATCTTGATATGAAGCAACATTAACGAGTGGATAAATATATATTTTCTCTAATTTACTTTTTAATCTAGCTTCACCCTATTATATCTTGAACACATGAGAGCCAATACCAAGGTTTAGACCTAGAAGATAAAATGGATATCTATTGACAAAACATAAGACTAATGTAAACTTTTATTGTCATTTTTCATAAAAATTGAGACATTAACATTACATTTAAATTTTGTATTATGCCTAATTTACTAGTATTCTAATACTATATTAGATTATCTATGCTTAATATATTACTTCCTCATACCTTTGTTTTTGGATGCCATAGATAAACGAAGAATGCCAACTTTGCTTCATTATAGAACGGAAACCTACAATAGAAAAAAAAAGCAAACAATTCAAATCCAGAAGTACAACTATAAAACTAACAATCCAAGCAGAAATTTAAATAATAAAATACAAATTTTCGTTTAAAAAAATCAAGGCTAGAAAATTTTTCATTACTATTAACAAACCGTTGTATGGCAACAAAATCAAAAGTTCCAATATCTTAATCCTTTATTGAATTCCAAAAAAAAAAAAAAAAAAACTTGCATTATATCATATTTAAATTTGGAAAAAGAATCCTGATCAAAATCCTACCATGAAATAAAAGAATCACCAATTCTCTCAAGGACCGTCAATATAGCCACCAGAATCCTGCGTCCAAGAAATTTATGATATTAATTATTTATTGCAAAACCAAATATTGGTGAAATTAGAAGAGTAATGCAGCGTACCAGTACTGGCACCAATAATGAAGTTGCTCAATCTCTGGCTGGCTAGTTTCCACAGTTTTGTAGCACTCATAAGCAGGATAGGCATAGCCCAAAATCATTCTACCACCACCACAATGTATAACTTGATTTCAGAACTTGAGGATCACAATTAATTTGCAGAACAAGAATTTTAAACATATAAATCAAGATTACAACAATAAACATACGTGAGTCCTCTGGTGATCAGAGCTCCTATCATTTTGTATAGACCTATGATTTTAGAACAAAAAGAAAGAGTTAGAATAAACAGATCAATTCATTGATTCCGAAAACATAAATTACAATTAATTTTTCAATCTACGATAGAAAAAAGTGAATAGGCATGCGCATTCAGATTAGAAAAATTGAAGTATATAACGAAACCAGATTAAACTATACAATTTTGTAAAACAACATAAAACACATTCGATTTTTGTGTATCAATAGAATGTACAAAGAATAAAGGCATACACACAAATACAAGCTATAACTCAGCAATTCAGAACCTATCCTACGCTTTCCGTAAGCATTTTAGATCCAATACGGAAACATAAACATACTAATCAGAGTAAAAATTCCTCTAATCAGCGATTCCGCGAGCATAGTTCATCCTAGAGATTTCATAATGAAGCTGAGAATCAACGATTTAGCAGAAAATCAACAATCATAAGATTAATTCATCCTAGAGATTTCATAATGAAGAGAATCCGAAAACTGAAAAGATCAATTCAACACAGGCAAGATAATCAAGGAAAAGCAGAAGGAGAATCAAGAACAGTTGGAGAGAGCAGCCGATACTTACCTGTGTCTAATGTCGAGAATAACAGAGGAAAAAGAGATGAAAACCAGCGGAACGAGAACTGATTTGAACGCAATCCGGTAGGGAAATGAATCGGAGACGCTCGGCGGCGGCGAGGTGTTCCGGCGAGCGGTTAGGTGGATTGGAGAACCAGAGCCGGAGAGGGAGAGGTCTCGGCGATTCTCCGTTGTAGAATTTTTGGGAATTAGAAGTTGAAGAAGATTTTTGAAGTGCGTTTTATGGAGCGCGTTGGTGGGGGGCTATTTATACGGTTGGAAGAGAGAGAGAATATAAAATTGGGCGTAACCGTCTGCACAGATTGATCGTGCCTCTGCCTTTTTGGCGCTTTCCTCTATTCTCTTCCTGGATAACGTTGCTTTGTTTATACAATAATTTAAAATTAGCGAAACATTAATTGTAATCGCTTTTTTTTTTTTTAATTTTTATAATTTAACAAAAATGTCCTTGATTTTAAATTTGTTTGTTTAGACCCACTTAGGCACACCATACATGGAAATTCTAAACAAATTTTACATAACTAGCATGTTACGTAATGTATATCAAATGATCAAGAGATTATGGATACGAATCCTCTCACTTAAATAGTTTTAATCTCAAAATAATAATAATAATAATAATAATAATAAAAAAAAAAAAAAAAAAGAGTCTCTTTGTCGATTTATCAAAAATAGATTTTAAATTAATTTAGAGACATTTATTTATTTAAAAAGTTAAAGGGTAAATTATAAATTTAGTCTCAATCATTTCAAAAACTAAAATTTAGTTTTATATAAAAAACTATAATTTAATCTTTATGATTTGATAAAATCTAAACAATCCTTATTATCATTTTAGCTAATTGATTGTGAAAGTTAGTTATTTATGTGTCAATAATATCAATATAAGTTAATGATTGATTGGACAAAAAAATCATATCATTTATGCATGAATAACTAAATTCTACGTATATAAGTTACATCGATTATGAACAATAAGAACTAATCTTTAAATTTTTATCAAACTATAAGGATCAAGGTCTAATTCTTAAAATCATAAGAACTAAATTTAAACTTTCATTAAATCCTATAATAGACTAAATTCTATTTTGTACATCGAACTAAATTCTAACTTTTTTAAAATTATATGACCAAATTTAAAATTTAACCGGTTAAAAGACTAGTAAACATTTATTCCTATAGATTGTACGGCGAAAACAAATTGTGATGAAGGAACTCAAACTAACAAATCCAAATCTAATTTAGTCAAAATTGAATTTGACTATTTATTTGTAATTTTTGTCTAATTCATTGTCAACTCACACTAATCTCATTAAAATTTATTCAAATAAAATGTCACAGTTGTATTATATCAACAATCTGAAAAAAAAAAACTGTTATTTATTATTATTTTTTTATGTGACTTAAGAAAAGTCGATATAGAAATTTAAATCTCAATTTAAAAAAAATAATAAAAAATACATGGCCTAACCGCTAAGTTAGGTTCATGCTGACAATATATTTTTCTATGATGAATAATAGAATTTAAAGATAAGTATAATTCAAAGCATAGAGACATTTGTCTGCTTCAACTTTTAGTTTAAGGAAGAAGGAGAGATTCTCCAAAGTAAAGGTTAAGAAAGTTGTAACCTTTTCATTTCTTTGAGAAGTTAAAAGGTCTAATTGAATTTTACACCACACCAACTTTTTTCTTTGTAGAATTTTAAAAAGGAAAATTAGCCTTTTGTTTTGATTGAATTACCAGTTTAATCATTAAACTTTCCTGTTTCTATGCATTTAATTTCTGGTTCGTCATTCTCAAAAAAGAAAAAAAAAAGAAAAGAAAAGAAAAATCTGGTTGGTCGAAAAAGTGTTTGTGTCTTCAAAGATAGCCTTGTTGGAAGAGATTTCACGTCAAGATATTTTTATTTGAAAGTCCTAAAAATTTTAAATCTACAAGGGAGTTTAATTTTTAATTTCTTAGTTATCTTTAGAATCCAAACTTTTGAGAGGAGCTTCTTTTTTTTCTTTTATTTTTTAATTTAAAAAAAGGTTTGAAAATTTACGATCAACAGTACATTCTCCCTCTTGTATTATACTTGCAGCAAAATTTAAAATTTTTTAAAAATAATTCATCTATAGCACATTATTTTCTATCACTCAACTAGTGATAGAACTCATTTTGAATTTCTATCATAATGAATCTATCCTTGATTGAATTTTATCACTAATAAAACTCAATTTGAATTTTTTGCTACAAATGAATAAATTTTAATTTTGTGCTATAGATGGAAATATTTTATCCTTTTTTGTTATACATACACAATTCCCAAAAAGTTTTATATGTGATTTTGGTTGCATTCCTAACAATATCTTTTCTTAAATAAATTACTTCTGAAGTATTCGAGACTTGCGTTTTTTATTCAACATTCAAGAATTCTACAATTAATTTTTTTTTTAGTTTAACCTAATTTGGAGCGGTAATATCGAATTAGGTTTATACTGACTTTTTATTGTAATATTTAAAAGTATATGTATTTGGTTGAAAATAAGCATATCATAGTTCAGATATTACTGATAATACATAGTCTCTTCAAACATCCGTAGATAAAATCATTTCCCCTCATGTCTATGCAGCTTTCTATGTTTAATAATTTTCAATTTTATACTCTTAACTTGTTAATTATAAGGTCTTTATTATTGTCAATGAATGGTGTAGAGCTGACAGCGAATTAGTATTGAAAATAGAATCACCTTTTGTTTTGCTATACATAAAAATAAGGATTATTGAGACTTATTTTAACAGTTTATGATTTTTTTGTTCAACAACTTTAATAGAAGTGAGATTCAAACTTATAATCTCATAATTATTAGACTATACAAAATATGTCTCGAGCACTCCCATCTATTTTGTTCTTTGAAATGTAAAAATTGTAGAATTCATAAAAAAAAAAAATCTTATTTATCTTTAGGCTTAGTGTTTAGTTTAAATTTAGTTCTTATATTTTAAAATCAAACATTTTTACCTCCAACATTTTAATAATACTCACGTTTAATGCACATACAACAAAATTCTTGGAAACATAATTTAATGTTAACTAAAATAATGATTGGATAATTTTAAATTCCAATATACTAATGAAATGATTGTTTTAATTTTCATATGAATTTAATTTTAAAAGAAAACAAATATAAAATTTAAGTAAAAAATATATCATCATACTACCTTAAAGTGTGGCTTAAGGGGAAAATCATTTTTAGACGATTTTACCCCTTAAGTCATACCATAAATTACAAAAATACCATTTATTAGAATATAAAAAAAATTAGAAGATATTTACAGTATCATTTAGATTTTCATTCGTAGAAGATACATATTTTTATCAAATTTCATAAATTTTACGACTAAGTTAGAAGATAAGAGATTTCAACAATCAAATGGAGATATTTACAATATCATTTAAAATTTCAGGTAGAAAATAAGATATTTTTACCAAATCTCATAGATTTTATTTGACATTTTATATTCTAATTAAAATAATAAATTGAATTTTCCACAAAATTCAAATAACGTAGAAGATATTTACAATATTATTTAGATTTTCATTCGTAGAAGATAAGAGATTTCAACAATCAAATAAAGATATTTACAATATCATTTAAATTTTCATGTAGAAAATAAGATATTTTTATCAAATCTCATAGATTTTATTTGACATTTTATATTCTAATTAAAATAATAAATTGAATTTTCCACAAAATTTAAATAACGTATAAGATATTTACAATATTATTTAGATTTTCATTAATAGAAGATAAGAGATTTCAACAATTAAATGAAGATATTTACAATATCATTTAAATTTTCATTAAAAAAATAAGATATTTTTAGCAAATCTCATAGATTTTATTTGACATTTTATATCCTAAATAAAATAATAAATTGAATTTTTCAATCCTATAAATAGTTGTCTACGTTTTGTTTACCAGAACCGTGCTTGGATTTATTTTTCTTTATTTTTTTATTTTGTTTTTTTTGTTTTATAATAAGTTATGTTGGATTATTTACCTTAACTTTCATCTAGTTTTTCTTTTGTGCAATTTTTGTAGGGATTTTTTTTTTTATAATTGTTGCCTTTTAAAAAAATACTTCGAGATCTAGAAAAAAAAAGTTTGAAGAATTATAAGATTATCATCTGAGGTTAGTGCATGAATTCTTCAATTTCAAAAGTTTGGTAACAATGATTTTCTAATATATATAGTTCTCTATATTTTATTTACAAATACATTTGAAACTTTCTTTTTTGCTTGGGTTACTTTTTTGGTTTTTTTTATAATAAAAAATTTAGTTATCTTATCTGTTGGATTATTTACCTTAATTTTTATCTAACTTTTCTATTTGTTGCAATAATTTTTATAGGGATCTTTTGTTGATTAATTGTTGACTGAGAGATGTGGAATTTTTTTTTTGAAGAACGATAAAATTATCATTTGAGGTTAAATGTAAATTCATAGACTAATAAATATATTTAGCTTATTTATAATTATAATTATAATAATAATATAACTCTTATAAATTTTATAATTTATGAGTAATTGGTCTACTAATAGATAAATTGAGAAAAAAATTAAAGAGATTGAATTTTAAAAATCAGAAATAAAATTTAATTTTAATTCAATAAATTTATTAAGTTTTTTTTTTAAAAAACAATAACACCTATAAGCTCAAAATAAATAATTAACTACTTTTTAACATAAATGTGAATTTTAATAAATTTAATTAATGTGAAAAAATGATTATAAAATTCAATATTATATTGAAATTATTATTTGATAATTTAAATTTAGCCTAAAAATGTAAGAAATAATTTATAATTATATATATATATATAATTTATTATTTAAGAAATTATCACGTGCAAAACCGTGCTAAAATTCTAATGATTAAAAGTGAGTATAAGTAAAAATGTTCAATTTTAAAATATAGAAACCAAATAGAAATTAGATCCCAAACTTTAGAATTTTAAAATGTAATTTTCTAAATAAAAAAAAAAAATCTAGAATCGTTTAAAATCATCCCGTTGAAAAAAGATTTTCGAAGCAATTTGGTTCATGGAGCTAAAACTTTATCCGGAGAAATAAAGGCATGCTCATTTTTTTTGGCCCAAAATTTCAATTTCAATACATTCAAAGTTTGCATTTTTGTAAATGATTATTGGCTTGTGATCTACCTAAGCTCACAGCAGGGATAAGAATAAATGCTAATGATAAATGGGAAACAATTCAGTTACCAATTATACTGAGTAAAGTATCTGATGGACATTTGGTATGAGCAAAGTATCCAATACCTCCCCAAATTATAACATTCCAAAACAAGATTTCTTCAAATGATGCCCTTTTAGTTTTATTTATTTATTTTCTTGGCATTGGCATATTGCACACATTGTAATAATAATAATTTGTAAGGTTAAAATATTATTTTGTTCTAAATATTCTTGTATTTTTAAATATCTAATTTAATTTATATATTTTTTTAATAAAACTTAAAATTAATTTTTATGATAAATTTAAGAGATTTTTTTTTAGGCGAGGAGACTGTTTTGGTGGTTTATTTTAATCATAACATTTTTTAAGAAATGTTTCATCCATAGTAGAATTATTTTTATTTTATTTGCATATTCTAATTATGCTATTTATCATCCTTTGATTAAAAACTATTTGTTGCACCTTAAAGACTATATAACAGTTGATTGAAGACTGTCTATCTGTTGCACTAATTTAAGCCAATAACCATCTATAATTTTTCGTCTTTTTACTAGACTCGCTATAATCTTTTATAATACACAATTTCTTGTAAAAAGTTTTTATTCATAATATATATTTATTATCATACATTTAAAATCCTCTAATTTTTTTTTTATTATTAAAATTGATTTCATAATTATCATTTAATATAAAAATAGTAATAGAATGTGGATATATTTTAAAATTTTAAAAATGATAATTCATAGAAAGTATTATTTTCCAAGAAAAATTTACAAGAAACCTATTGATCACTTTTTTGCCAATAAAGAACCTAATTTTAATGACATAACCTATAATCTAATGACTAAGAGATTATATATTTAATTGTTTTTCAAAAAAAAAAGAAAGAAAGAGACTATATAAATTATTCATTTTAAAATGTTATTGAATAAAAAAAATAGATTTTTTTTTAATAAAAGAATATAAACTAAAATGAAATAAACATCAAAATATAACAACTAAATTTATACATTAACCAGTTTTTAAATGTACCATATGAAACTTAACCATAATAGAAACTATTAGACCTTGTCGTTAATTGTTTCAAGCATTCCATCTATTAATCATAGGATATTAGCATTTTTGCTTGAAGTTAGCAATACAGAAGCTAGAAAGGAATTAAATCATTGAAAAATTTGTTAGAGAGAAGAGATGTAAAAAAAATTATAATTTTTCTGCCAACAAAAAACTTGCGTACCTTCTGTTTATTTCTTCTTGTAAAATTAATATTTCTGGTTATTTTCCTTATTTTTGTTTTTGCAGTCTCCTGATGATGTGTCGTTCTCTTAAGGATTGCAGTTCTGTACCTTTCGATTATAGCGGTACGAGAATGAACTCACTCACAAAAGAATTTTTGTTCTAGCGATGAATGAGTGTTATTTTCGAAAAAGTCCTCGTTCCTCAAAATTTTTATTTCTACTTTAGGGATTTCTTGTTCCTTAGTGGTTACTATATTCATAGTGGTAACCCCCAAATTTATTCAACGTCAACCAACGAAGTATTAACGATTTACTTCTGGCATTTTATATTGGGATTTACCAATCCCCTATATAAAATCGTCGATTTGAAAATTGTCTTAAATCACTTTAAAAGTCACTTGGTTCACAGTTCTTTGTCTTTTATTTTATCTTGGCCTAATTTGTGGGTCAAACTCAAGTTATCACTTTCGGATTATTGTATTTCTGTTTTTTTTTTCATCGTATTTTCTGTCTTTGAGGATTTATATTGTAGGCTTTTTTTTTGGTTTCTTAATGAAATGCTTTCATTAAAAAAAAAAAAAAAAAACTTACGTAGCTTTGTGTAGTAGGAAAATGACATTGCGTAATTCTCTAATTTTCGTAGCTTTTTTTCATTAAAAAAACCAAATTTTCTAATGAAGTGGAATAATCTCATTGCCAAAATAATCATATTATTGACATTTATTTAGTTTCTTATTTTAAATTAGAGACTTAATTTCTCATAATCCACATCAATTTATTGTATTAGGAAAAATGACAGGATCAAATGTTTATAATTATATAAATTTAAAGATATAATTTATGTAAAAGTAACTTAGCCCAAAGCAATCAACATACATTATCACTTAGAAGTTTACTCGTTCAAATCTTCAATCTTAAATATTAGTTGTAATAATAAAAGAAAAAAGAAGGGTATTTTCTAAATTAAAAATTCATGATCAAATTGAACGTGAGCAAAACAGTCTTAAAAACTAGAAAACGACCGAATAAAAAGTTGATCAATAAAAGAAGATAGTTTTATCTAAAAATAAGTAAATAAATAATAATAATAATATTGCATCTAATTTAACTAAAAAAAATCCTACAAAGACTACTTAAAACGTATTGGGCTTGTAAAAGGGCTTCTGGCGTTGCTCACATAATTGGACCGAAGCCCAGAGATGATGGATTAAAAACTCACAATCTATTGAACTTTTTTGAAAAAATAGGATAATTGGGGGAAAAAAAAAATTATAAGTGATTTTTTTTTTGTATGTATAACAAAAAAAGACCAGAAATATTTGTTAAATAGCAACTTTTTAGAAAAAATTCATATATGACAAAAAATTGGAGTAGATCTAGTAAAAAGAGAAAAATGTTCATGCATTTAATAACTTTAATCACGACAATAAATAGTCTATAATGAGTACACTTATAGTCTTCGATCAAATATAAAAAATAATCTTCAATCAATACATTGATAATCTTCGATAAAGATATGGTGAAAGGTAGAATTGGGATTTGCAAAAAACTCCCAAAATTCTATTATGGATGAAATATTTCTAAAATGGTATTATAATTAAAATGCATAACAAAAAGGTTTCTGCTTACAGAAATTTTCCTATTTAATATTTTGAAAAATTAAAAATCTAGGTAATAATCATTTTGTTTTTAGTTTTTGAAATTTAAGCTTATCTTATCATATGTTTTTTCTTACTTACATGTCTATATCTTATCTATATTTTTTTAGAAATCAGATCACAATTTGGAAGATTAAAAAAGTTTATTTTTGTTTTTGAAATTTGGTTAGCCTTTACATATTTTCTTAAGAAGAGATAGATATAATGTAGACAAGATGGAACACAGAGTAATAAAGTTAAGTATCAATAAACTTATATTTCAAAAACAAAAAACTAAGGCCTAGTTTGATAACTATTTTGTTTTTTATTTTTTGTTCATCAAATTTAAGCCTATAACAATAACCTTACTATACATTTTTCTTTATTTGGATATCTACATCTTACCTATATTTTAATAAACAAAACCAAAATTTGGAAACAAAAAAAGTAGCTTCCAAAAACTTGTTTTTGTTTCTGAAATTTGGTTAGTATTTCACCTACTATCTTAAAGAAATATGCATACATTGTAAGAAAGATGGAACACATGATATAAAATTTGAATAGAAATAAGTTTAAATTTCATAAACCAAACACAAAAAATCAAATGGTTATCAAACGAGGCCTAAATTATTATCAAACCGGTTTTTAGTGGGTAGTTTTTAAGGTAAGAATTTCCCGTTACTCTTGGTCATTTTGGACACTGCCTAGTGGATATTGATCAGATACTTTTAAAGAGTGATAGAAGAAAAGACAAATATGAATGAAATTGTTCAACCACTAAAAAGAGGGTTCAATATGACCTTAGATAGAAGTTGGAAAATCAGAATTTCGCTTCAATATAGTAACTATGATAGTCCTTAAATCAAACACCAGGAGACATCAAAACAATAAAGACATGAAATATTTTTATAAATTAATATTACAGGTGAATCTTAAACCTAGGACTTTAGGAGAGTACTTTTTTAAAACTCAATCCTTCAAATCATTATTGTACTTCCTCTTGAAGACTTAAAATGCGTTTACAATTTTTTTTTTTTTAAACGTTAACAAATCAATCCAAATTACCCAATCTAAATAATAAGAGTTGGGTTACCTTATAATTATTTTTAGGCTTGATTGAGTTATAATGTTTTAATTTTCTTAATCTATTTTTAGCTTATTCAAAATTTAACCTGTAATAATAATAATAATATTTTATAGGTCAATTAACAAAAAAATTCTTAGAATAGTGATAGAGAGTAATCCACACTAACAATAAGATATGAGATTCAAATTCAATATGAATGCCATTTTTCTTTGTCCTAGAAACTTCAAACTTTCTTGTCTCAAAAAAAAAAAAAAGAAATTCAAACTTTCTAAGACAGAGAGATACAAAGAGAGAGTTTTAAGAGTACAAGGAGAAAATGAGGCAGAAACTGATATTCATGCTGCTTACTATTCTAAACATGAAAATTAGCAGAGAAAAGGAAGAAAATTCAACAGTTAAACTTATTTTTTCTGTTTTGTTTTATGATATAGACATTGTATCAAACCTCCTCTTACTTTACATAGAAAATCATAGGTTATTATATCCAAAGTGCCACAAATTCTACAACCATATAGCTGCTACAACTACAAAATTCACTCTTGCAACTGGCTGGCATTGTTAATGACAAATGTTAAAATCTTAAAAAAAGTACAGAAATAAATACAACCAACCAAATAATCTAACTTAACCCAATATATATAAGTTAGATTGGATTGGATTCGTCTCATATATATAAAAGGGACAACTAGGCAAATATCTAGATTTTGGATAAATATTAAGAGAATATGTACGATATCTTGGAGTTTAAATAAATGTCTCTTTTTTAAATCTGAAAAATTAATTAATAATTTGTAAATAAGAAATGGACAATTATACCCCTCTGTTTAATTTTTGTTTTTTTTTTATAAAAGTATCATTTGAAATTTCTTTTTCTTTGTAACAACTTTGAGAAAAATCTTAATAGCATTCTTAACAAGTCTTTAGCCAAAAGATGGGAATTTTAAATTTGTTTCAAAAGATAAAAAAGAAAGTATATTGTTAATTATTCGAAAGATTTGATATGAGCATTTAATCATAACAATATACAAAGTCCACGTGAGTGAATTCTTTAATATTGAAAGAAGTAACAAATATAAAAATATAAAGTGAATTCACCTGCAAATTATCCCTTGAATACGGACGTTGGATGAGAAAACTGCATGCTTAGCATAATTCTTTGGTGTTGTAGGTATCTTTTGTTCTTGGTTATATATCATGTTGAATAATATTGGAATATGCTAGACCATTCAACTTTATCTTAGATAGCTAAGGAAGGTTCTAGATAATTCACATATGTTCTAGATTGGTGGAGAGAATTCTAGAACACCATTTGTCTAAGAATTGTGGAGAGAATTCTAGAATACTATTTGACTAAGATTGGTGAAGAGAATTCTAGAACATCATTGGTCTAAGAATGATGAAGAGAAATCTAGAACACACTTTGTCTAAGATTGTTGAAGAAAGATCTAGATATGTTTTCAAGAAATATCTACTCATACTTATCCAAATTGAAGTTGTGGCAAAATCATGGCCACATGATTTACTTGATCACTAAGGAAAAATGTAGACCATTGGATCATACTTGGATGCCAAGTTTATGAGTAGTATAAATAGGTGATGTCATTAGTTGGCAAACCATCCCAATATCTCCCATGACATCCCCATCTAAGTGAGTGAGGGTGTGAGATAAAAATTGAGAGAGTTTCTCCTTATAAGAGAGTTTGTTACTACTTTGTAAGAGAGAAAGTTTGTAACTCCTATTTTTATAATGAAATTCTTCTATCATTGCCCTTGGTTTTTACCCTAATTTGTTTAAGGGTTTTCCACGTAAAATCACTGTGTCGTTCTTTCTCTTCTTCCTCTTCGTTATTATTGTTATTCTCAATCTATTGTAGCTGCGACCTTGCTCTATTCGATGCAAACAATCATAACAAGTGGTATCATAGCTTGGTTCTTGGTGTAAATATCTACTTATCGTATGCTCTGTGGTTGCCATTAGAAGTGGATCCTCCACATCAGAAAATAAGTTAGATATTTTCACAGTTATTGAAAGGCACGTGGATTGTTTACGGTTCGTGGTAGAAGCAATGGCAGTAAGGTTCAAGATTGAGAAGTTCAACGGACAACTTTCTCGTTGTGGAAGATGAAGATGAAGGCTGTCTTGAGAAAAGATTATTGTCATGCAATCATCACTCGAAGATGGTGGTCATCACAGATGATAAGTGGAAAGAGATGGACAGGAATGTTATTTCAAATCTCATCTAGCACTAGCAAATAAAGTGTTGTGAAGCATGAAGGAGAAGAAAACTGCGAGGGAGATTTGAGATCATCTCACAAAAATTGTACGAGGTCAAGTCACTTCACAACAAGTTTTTTCCTTAAATGGAAATTGTATTCTCTCCATATGTCTGAAATTATACTTCAAAGTTTTCCTGATTCGTATGATCAACTTGTTATCAACCTGAAAAATGAGGCTCTAGTGGTGACAAGAGGTGGATCAACGGAATGTGGCTTCAGTGGGAGTCAAAATCAAGGAAGGGAAAAATCAAGAAGTAAGAAGGATGTGAAGTGCCACCATTGTGGTAAGAAAGGACATCTGAAGAAGAATTGTTGAAATCTAAACAAGATAGATTTCAATCTTCAAGAAAATGTAGCAAACATCTCTAATGAAGGTGTTGTTTTATGTTGTGAAGCAACAACAACTATCGAAGGCAGAAAGAGTTTGGTGATGAATAGTTCGTCGACTAAGGAGACAGTTATGATCATGCCTTGAAGATTGTCAGTATTAGAACTATCAAGTTGAAGTTCTATGATAAGGCTATTCGTACAATTCAAAAAGTGAAACACACGTAGAAGACCTGTTAAAGAACTTGCTCTCATTAGGTCAACTTGCAGATCATGATTGCAAAGTTGTGGTTGAGAGGAGCACTGATACTTATGAAGGGAGAAAAAGTTGACACAAACTTGTACATGTTGGTGGGAGAGACTTTGCAAAAAGAAGAGGCATTTGTTGTCTCAAATAGTCCAAGTGAAAGGTTTTAAAAGATGTGGCATCAGAAACTTGGGCACATGTCGGAGCAAGGAGTTGAAGTTCTTGTAGAGAAAAATCTACTCCCAGAGCTCATTAAGGTATGTTTACCTTTGTGTGGGCATCACGTGGCAAGTGGGCAACACAGATTATTGTTCAACACATCAAATTCTAGAAATGAAGTTATTCTAGAATTGGTTTATTCTGATGGACGGAAAGCACCGGTTACATCCTAAGGAGAAGCTGGGCACTTTGTGTCATTTATAGGCGATGACTCCAAGAGGTGTTGGGTGTATCCCATCAAGAAGAAGGTAGATGTGTGTTCGGTCTTCAAAGTAATCAAAGCGCTAGTTGAACCTCAACCAGGAAAGAAGGTCAAGTGTTTGCGGATGGATAATGGAGGAGAATATTCAAGCAATAAGTTTGCTGAATTTTGGAATCAACAAGGCGTAAAGGGCATTCAACTACTGTCTACACTCTTTAGCAAAATGGATTTGCAGAGCGGATGTACATAACCTTGTTAGAGAACAAGAGTAATGTTGAAAGTTGCAAGCTTAGAAAAATCATTCTGGGCAGAAGCAGCCAGTACCGCCTGTAGTGTAGTGAATCGTGCTTCATCAACTGCAATTGAGTTGAAGAAATCAGTGCAGATGTGGACTAGAAAGCCTTTTGATGATTCAAACCTCCATATATTCGGAAGTCCAATGTATGCGATGTATAATACCTAAGAAGCTACAAAACTGGATACAAAATCTAGAAGATGTTTGTTCTTAGGGTATGTTGATGGTGTGAAGGGGTACACCTGTGGGATCCCACTACCCACAAGGTTATCATCAGTAGGGTTCTTGAAGAAGAACTGTGTATGCTCCAACAAGAAGGATAAAAGAAAAGGAACTTAGTTTTCAGGTTGAACAAATCTCTGTACGATCTCATATAGGCGCCGAGATGTTACAAGAGATTTTCCTTCATCGTGAGCCTTGTATACAACAGACTTGGTGCAAACCCTTGTGCATATTTCAAGAGGTTTGGTGGAAAGATTTCGTTATCTTGTTGTTGTATGGTGACGACATGTTGGTAGCAGGCCCTAACAAAGATTGTCTTGAAGAGTTGAAGGCTCGAATGGCTAGGGTGTTTCAAATGAAGGACTTGGGACCATCAAACAAGATTCCGGGGATGCAAATTCACCGAGATAGAAATAATGGAAAGACTTGGTTGTCTCATTTGAAGAAGATATTGCGACGCTTCAACATGGAAGACTGTAAGCCAATTTCTACCCCACTTTCTATTAATTTCAATTATCCTCTAAGATATGCCTTAGCAGTGAAGTGGAGAGGATGAAGATGTCTCGAGTACCGTATGCATCAGTAGTGGGAAGTTTAATGTTCGCCATAAGTTGTACCAGACAAGACATTGCACATGCAGTGGGAGTAGTTAGTCGGTATATGGCGAATGCTGGTGGAGAGCATTGAAATGTTGTTGCAAGGATCCTTAGATACACTAAAGGATCGATATATGTTGCATTGTGTTGTGGAGGATCAGACTTTATTGTCAGAGGACAAGTTCAATTTGTGTCGATCCTCGAATGGCCTAGCAAGGAACATAAGCAACATGAAAATGGTAAGGAAGAAATATTGGTGTGGAGATTGATTGATCTTCAATCAACTCCAAGTGGGAGAATGTTGAATAATATTGGAATATGCTAGACCATTCAACTTTATCTTAGATAGCTAAGGAAGGTTCCAGATAATTCACATATGTTCTAGATTGGTGGAGAGAATTCTAGAACACCATTTGTCTATGAATTGTGGAGAGAATTCTAGAATACTATTTGACTAAGATTGGTGAAGAGAATTCTAGAACATCATTGGTCTAAGAATGATGAAGAGAAATCTAGAACACACTTTGTCTAAGATTGTTGAAGAAAGATCTAGATATGTTTTCAAGAAATATCTACTCATACTTATCCAAAGTGAAGTTGTGGCAAAATAATGGCCACATGATTTACTTGATCACCAAGGAAAAATGTGGACCATTGGATCATACTTGGAGGTCAAGTTTATGAGTAGTATAAATAGGTGATGTCATTAGTTGGCAAACCATCCCAAAATCTCCCATGACATCCCCATCTAAGTGAGTGAGGGTGTGAGATAAAAATAGAGAGAGTTTCTCCTTATAAGAGAGTTTGTTACTACTTTGTAAGAGAGAAAGTTTGTAACTCCTATTTTTATAATGAAAGTCTTCTATCCTTGCCCGTGGTTTTTACCCTAATTTGCTTAGGGGTTTTCCACATAAAATCACTGTGTCGCTCTTTCTTTTCTTCCTCTTCGTTATTATTGTTATTCTCAATCTATTGTAGCTGCGACCCTGCTCTATTCGATGCAAACAATCATAACATATCATGTGTACCAAAAGATACTATCATGATTTCAACCGCTTTTGCATCTTTTGTTCCTGGTTATATACCATGTGTACCAAAACATACTGCCAGAACGCACCAGTTTTTCTTTTGTTCCTGGTTATATACCATGTTTACCAAAACATACTATCATGATTTCAACCGTTTTTGCATCTTTTGTTCCTGGTTATATACCATGTGTACCAAAATGATTTCAGTCAGAACGCATCAGTTTGTGTACACACCGTTTACTAGGGGTGATTTCGGTTCGGTTTTTGTCGGTTTTGTACCAAACCGACAACCGAACCAATATCTTCGGTTTTCAAAAAATGGATCCGATCCAATGTCCAATAAAGTATAGAACCATTGGTTCGGTTTTTCAATGTCCAAAAATGGATCCGATCCGATCCAATGTCCAATTTTTTTTAATATATCAAAAATAATATTTCTCATATAAAAACAACATTCTCGTAAACAACTATTTTTTTAAAGATTAGAAGTATTTTTAACTTATTTAAAATTATTTAAGGATATTTTTTACTTGAAATAGGGGTGAATTAAAGAAATATTAATGGAAAGAAGATTACTCTATATGAATTATTGACTATATATATATATCGGTTTGGATCATTTTTTTAAAATGAAAACCGGAACCGATCCAATATTTTCGGTTTTTTCAAATTACAAATCGATATGTCCAATTTTGAGGTAAAAAATCGATCCGATCCATTGGTTCGGTTCGGTTTTTCGGTTTTTCGGTTTTTTGTTGCACCCCTACCGTTTACTAACTCCGCACTTCAATATCTTATGTTATCGTCAACCTTATATTTGTAAAGAGAAATGCTAGACACTCAGGCTTATATCCAGTTTGAGACCTAGAGTGAAGGTGGATAAAAATTGGGATATTGTGGATCCATGTCAACACATTTTGTGGTGTAATTTGAATATACATTCGTGTCGTCCAAACTCCGTTAAAAACAATTGTAATCGTCGTCACTTTTATTGATGCAGAAATCCGTGAAAATCAAACAAAAACTTGTGAATACCTCCCCTTAACGGAAGTGAGATCCAACAAGACTCATGAAATATCTTGGGTCACAATTGCATCTCCAATCTCCAAAAATCAAAATCATGAACAAAAAGTGTGAGTGGAAGTGAGAACGATCGAAGAATGTGGCAAATGTTGGATGCAATGAGTTGTAAAATGAATAAAATGATAATTTGCGTTGCCATGGAGAGGACGATTTGGCAATTCCTTACTGTTAAATAAAAAAATATTGACAAAGTTATTAAATAAATTAAATAAAAAATGGAAAGATGTTAAAAACAAATATATGAGTTAGTTGTATGAAAATATTTTCTCCTAGATTTGAAGGTGTTAGTCTTAATAAAAGAAACGTTTAATTAAGTTAATTAATAAATATGTTTAAAAAGAAAATAAAATCAAGGGTATTATGAAGATATTTTAATTATCTATCCCACTGATTTTTAATTTAGATACTCATTTAAATTCTTAAAAAGTTTAGATATTTTTTTAATTATTTTTTAAAAGGTAGTCATTTACTATCATTTCCTATATAAAATTGGATCGATTGAAAGATTGACCAATTGATCAAATATTTAAATTGACCCAAAAGTATCCTCTTAATTCAACTCAATTTCCAACTACATACACGCATAAGTATGATATTATCATCTTTTTTTGACACGCGTCTTTTTTACCATGTTTTTTTTTCACTCTATAGATTTCATATGGGTGAGGATAGTTAATATGAAGTTCATAATTTTATAGAGTTGATCAACTTCTTTTGTACAATATTTATTTGGGGTCACTTAAAAAAAAGTTAGGAATAATAGTCATGGATATTAATAGTATTTTTTTACAATATTGTATTAATAATATATAATACAATATTAATGAATATTTAAAATACATTATTAATTGCTATAAATATAAATATTCTAAAATTTGCTTCTATTTATAATTATTTTATGAGATCAATCTAGTATAATTTTCCTATTTATTCCTTTAATCTTGTCGTTTACAATATTTGACCCAAACTAAAGAATTTGGAAAACGTGAGTATATTTTATGATAATTATTTTACTGCATTGGTTTTTTTTATCATCAAATATTATAATAAAAATATAATGATGATAAAAAAAAATAAACTTATAAAAGAAAATCTTTATTATGGATGGGAGCTAAATGTTAAGATGTGATTGATTTAAACGAGGATGGTAACTTAATTATGAATTAATTTCCTACGAGAGATCTAAGTATTATAGGATTAAACGATATATATTTCATAGCATAAATTGAAGTGTGTGCAAGTTAGCTCATCAAAAATAAAATTTATAAAAATAGTCTTTATTGAAGGCATGTTTGGAAGATGAGAAATGAGAATGATCATCAAAAAATGAGATTTAAAGAGAAAATAGTAAAGGAAAAAACTATTGAGAGAATGATTACTTATGTTTGAGATAAATTGAATGATTTTAGAGCAAATAAAATTATGAGTATGATGTTAAAAAGTTGTTAAGAAATAAAAATAAAAATAAAAAAAGAAAAAAGAGTTAGGAGAGTGATTTTTGGAGAACTTGATTATGGGAAGTTTTTTTTTTTTTTAGTACATATTGGGAAAGATGAAAAAATACCGATTCTCGGACTCGAACCTATTACGAGGGTGTTAAGCAGATTTATAACCAAACACTGAAATCATTGCGTCACTGACCCATTCAATGATTATGGGAAGTATTAGATGATATGAGATTCTTAATTTCTATCATATTATATGATACGGAGTTCCACCTCAAAATTAATTGATATTAATGATGGAGGAGATTAACTCATATCTCTTATAAATTTTTGTTGGATTCTCCAATTTTTCAATGTAGGCCAATTGTGAGATGGTAACGAAAAGAATGATTCTCAGTATCCCTAACACTAGAAATCATCCCCATTTTTCATTCTCTTCATTTATTCTCGGTGGCACAAACACACCTTAATCACATAATAATAATAATAATAATAATAATAATAATAAAAACTTGGAATCACAAACGACAAACTTGAAACTTATCATCTTTAAGTTCTATAAAAGTAAATGAAAAGAATGGTAGAGAGGCAGAATCAAAGAACACAGCTGGAAAAAAAGAAAAGGTAAAGAGGAAATGAAAGGGATATGGGAAAATGTGACAGCTCGTGAGGTTATCGCCAAGTGGTTGTCCAAAAGTGAACTAAAACGACACACTGCAACATTTGGAAGGTTTTTAAGTTTCATTCCAAAAACTATTCCCATTTTTTCCATTTTTCATTTCCCCTTTTTTAGGGTATTTTGTTTCTTGATACATTACAATATTTGAATTGAGATTACAAGTTTATTGATTGAAATCAATCAAATATAAATTTTAATGAGTTTTATTGGTTGAAGTCAATAAACTCACCCGAGGTATGAATTAAAATACACTTTTTCTATATTTGTAAGAAAAATAAACATTTGCTTAAATTAGAATATCTTTGTTAAATTTTTACATTTTAAAAAAATTCTTATTTATTTCCGATTCAAATATTATTTTAGTTCGGATTTATTTCATTTTAATTTATGTGATTTTATAAAATTTAAAATTTTTATTTCATTAATTTTTTGTCTATAAATTTTAAAATTACTTTCACATTACTTTCACATTGTCATTTTTTTATATTGAAACTATTATTATTAGTAGTCTATAATCCATTAAAATTAATTTTAGTAATACCGATTCTATAAATTGAACTTGTTGAATTGGAATACAATCAAACAATGAAATTATTGCTCATTAACTCTTTTAATATATATTATTATACACTTTTTTTTAAAAAAAAGAATATATATATATATATAATTACAACAAAACTTTATTAAACTTTATATATAAACAACAAAACCTCAAAAAGCATTTTTAACATTGATTTATTTAGGCTAACAAGAACTATAGCTCAAGGTATCGATAGACAATATATATCTATTAATTAAAAGATTATAAGTTCGAATCTCTCTTTCAATTGATATAATCTCAAAAAAAAAAAAAAACATTGATTTATTTAGCAAAAGTCATGCCCACGTGAACTACTTTTTAGTACAATGTCTTTATCCCAAAACAAAAGAAGAAAAAAAAAAAACATTTCTTGCATTGTCCCTTTCTCTTTTAAGAAATGTGATGTGATGAAATGAAATTATATCTTCTTCCACAGTCACTTCCACTTATGTCCCTTCTCCTCTGGAAAGCCAATTCAATTTCTAACCACTTTTAGTACTCTTCAGAATATCATGCTCTCAACTTCAATAATTCATTTTAACTGAGGAGAGTCATGACGTCACATTGTCCATGTATTTGTTCATGTACCATGGCTAGGACACTCATATTTGTCACATCGTACCTCCAAAACTTATTGTCTCCAAAAAAATAGTTAAATTTATCATATGATCTAAAATAATGCAAGAACCATAATTAATTTCTAACCTCTTTTGGTACTTTGCACCATTTTTATTGTCTTGGATTCAATAATTTGCTGTGGTAGAGTAGAGTTGTTTGACCCTTTTTTTTCATTCGGTGAATGTCGAGGGACAATAGCAAATGTCACATCGTACGTTAAAATGCTAGTGTCTACCATAATAAATTAGGTGAGAAAAATTAAAAATGTCTTCTCATAGGATTTTTTTTCATTCGGTGAATGTCGAGGGACAATAGCAAATGTCACATCGTACGTTAAAATGCTAGTGTCTACCATAATAAATTAGGTGAGAAAAATTAAAAATGTCTTCTCATAGGATTTTTTTTTTGTTTAACTTTGTGGATGGGATCACAATTCCCGTATTAATGTATAATTAGTAATTGTAGAATTGAATTGAATTACAATAAATTAAAGTTAATACGCTACCTATTCTTTTGATTAAGTTAAGTATATATCGACTATCTTTATTCATTCTCTTTCACTTTTATTTTCAATTTTAAATTATAACTTTGATCATTGTTGAAAGATCAAGTATAAATGAATATCCATTTGAAATTTCACCATGCTAAATTTAAATTCATTTAAGAAATCTTTGTTTTCAAATTAATAGCATGCAATGAGCCAGGATATTAGATAACATGGTTTCAACACTAAACAAATTAGTTGTGTAAGAAGTTGATCTATGATCATATAAAGATGATAAAACCCCACCTTTACGATATATAATAAAATGATAATTTTCAATATGTTGCTTTAAAATTGGTATTTCATTAAATTCAAATATTTTAAATTGACCGGCAAAGAGTACTTTGGTTGACTCAGGCGCAGAAGCCATTGATTAGAAAAACATAGGGGTATCAAGTCTGAATTTAAATTTTAGAATAATGCGCTTTAATTTTAATGATTTATTATATACTATATTAGATAACAAAAGTCATCTCAAAATAATTTATATAAAAAAAAAATAGGATTATAATTTTGTAATAATTGCGATACATTCTCATCTTTCCAATATAGAAAAACAAGACGAGAATCAATAAATATATTTGTTTTTCTTTTCTTATTCATTATAAACGTAATTATAAAAAAAAAAAGTGGCGAGAATTAAAAAGGTATATTTATTTTTCTTTTTCTTATTAATTATAAACGTAAATATTACAATCCATATAGACATCATTGACATTTATTCATTTGAAGTAAAAAAAAAAAAAAAAAACCAAATATACAAATGCAATTGTATACCCATGCCAAAGGTTAGAATGATGTTTTACCAAATGAGTAATTAAAGGTTCAAAATGTTTGAAAGATCACAATTCACTGGTATGTGTTCAAAAAGTATATATCATAGAGCACATTTGAATAATTATTTAAAATAAATTTTAATTTTTTTTTAACATAAGTTGGGAAAAGGAAATTACAAATACCGATACTCATTCGATAATAAATACAAGATTCTAAATTTGCTAAAAATGAAATATAGATTTATACAACCTACTTTATACCACCCACCCGCCATCAAATTAAGCTACTACATTAATTGGCCTATTAATGGGGTGACCCAACAATATAATTAATGATGCCAAAATATATTTAGCCTTACACTTTTACTTTCTTTTTTTTTCTTTTAAAATTTTTTTGGACGAAACAAATTTACTAAACTAAAATTTCCAATATTGTTTCAAATAAACTTTAGGAGGTGCGACAAGGAGTACATCTCCAATATTGTACACGATTTAATTGTTTTTAAATAAATAAGAACCAAATGTTGATTTAATCTTGAATTATAAAATTATCAAGTTCCTGTCCCTTTTAGTATTTTTTTTTTTACCACTTAATAATAAGCTACTTCAAGTGGTCATTAATCGAATAAACTAGCAGTATCTATAACTACGTTAAAATATGTAGTTTCACACTTTATGCTAAACTGAAATTCAAACAAAATATTTATTTGTGCATGAACTCCTTTTGATTCCTCTAACAAAGTCTAGAATGTAGTGTTCTAAAATTTGTGGTACTGTACATTACATAATTTCCATATTCTTGACTATTAATATAGTTATAAATTATAAACAACATCATATTCAAATAAGTTTATTGTACATCATAAATTACTTAGAGAAAAAGAATTGATGGCAATATTATGACGTAGTTTTTTTTTATTTTTATAAAATAGTCAAAACTATATAGATTAATCTAGATACTCAATATTGTTAGAGAATATAGATTCCACCTCAAAATCAATTAGTAATGAGAAGAGTAACTCATATCTTTTATAAATGTGTTGAAGACTCCTCACCTTTTCAATATGAGATAATTGAATCACAAGGTGAGTATCTCCAACATGCCCCTCAAGATGGCGGTCATATCGGAAAATGTCATTTTGAATTGGATCCTAATTTGTGGATTGAAATACTCGCTTTGACTCGTTTTTTTAAATTCAACGTATTTTGGGTTGGATCATAATTTGTGAGACCAGTAACCCACATATGCTTCGTATTAAAAAAATATAAGGTTCCACCTCAAAACCAAGCGGCAATGAGGAGAGTAACTCATATATTTTATAAGTGTGTTAAAGAATTCTCACATTTCCAATGTGACATAATTGTACCACAAGATGAGTATGTCCAATAAATATAATATATATATATATATATATATATATATATATATATATATATATTAGTATAATAGAAGTAGAAATATATATTATAAAAAACGTATAGGTGAAGATATTTATTTGACCCTAAAGATATGAATTATTTTGCTTGCTACCAAATAGTTTTGAAGTGAAACATATTTTATCTAATAAAATTTGAAATTTTATTCTAAAAAAATGCATGCCAATTTTGTGCTATTGATCTAAACTTATTATAACTAAGTATTAATAAGTTGGTTTTTGTAGATACATACCTAAATTTGATATTAAATAAATAAATAAACACTAAACCAAGTTAAATCACATGATATAGATGATGTAACGAACTAAAACCATTTGATCTACATTGATAATCATATACCATTTATTGGCAGTAGACTTGACACAATCTCCTAAATAGAATTACATTGTAGTTCCTTCCACGAGTTGTAAGAGCAACTTAAATTAAATTAATTTAAAGTATAATCGAGTGACAACCAAGATTAAAACCAAATTAAATTAATCAATAAATCCCACTACTTTATGCTTTATGTCTCAGAACTTATCTTCTACAATTGTCAATCCTTTTTTCTTTTTTATATTGAAAGCTACATTCAACAACCCATCAATTCAATTGAACAGTCAATGTGATATATGCATCACTATAATAATAATAATAACAACACAAATATATATATAGTTATTATTTTAATATTATCACCGACGTGGGAAAAATATTATTATATAATCACTTACACGGTTGAGTATCGACCTTGTCAGCTGCCTATTGAACAAATCAATAGAGAGAAAAAAAAAAATTACAAAACCATTCTCTTATCAGATTTGATCTACGGTGATTAATCTATACACGTGGCAATAAAAAAGTCAACGAGCAAGGTCTGACTTCGTAGTATATCCGATCTGTTGTTCCATTTCCCAGCACAGCTTCGACGCCACATCGGAATGATTTGGCACGTAATCCTGATCATAGTTATAAATCGACGGCTCAGATTACACGATTGTGTGGGACCCAAGAGACATGCAGAATATTCTTGAAAAAGTACTATTTAAATTATGCATTGACGTCATATATTTTGAATTTCATTCCTATGGCCTTATTTGAACTATATTTTATTTATGTATTCTATATTTCTTTTATTAGAAAACAAGATGTAGTTTAATGACTGCATAAATGAATTTACAAAAGTAGATGATATCAAAATTTTACTATGATTAAAGTAGGTACCTTCCTATTTTATTTTTCCAATTGTCTTAAAAATATCCTTAAAAAGTAATTCAATTGACATAAAATATTTTCTTGAAGAATATAAATATATTACTTCCAAATTACAAAACTATATTGAGTCCTAAGCTCCTACAGATCTTTGATTCCTTTTAAAAATTAAAAAATTAACTTTAAAGTATCAACGTGATAGTAGCCTTTGTTTTTCTTAAATTCTAGACAAAAAATGATAGATTCAATTTCCCTAATCTCCAACTTATTGTTTAGCTAAAAATTTTATGGGCACTTAATTAAACTTGAAGAAAAAAACATTATAATACTTCATCGACATTCTAACGAATTTTCTACTCGAAATGAATTTTGAAACGTTTATCTACAGTAAAAAAATACTATGGTAACTTTGAAGGAAAAAAACTATTTTTTTTTTTTATGTTTGGTAATTACATTTATGGACATTAAAAAATAACATGGAAACTTTGAGGGAAAAAAAACTATTTTTTAAAATTTAGAAAATAGAGGATTGTTGTACCTCTAGCCTGGAAATGAGCTCATGGGCAGTTTGGGCAGAAACTATTATGCTTCGGGCAGCTGGTGACACGAACCCTTCGTCAACAGCTTTGTCTATGAACATTAAGAGTGAGTTGTAATACCCATCCACGTTCAGCAACCCCACCTGTATTATTTAATTTAAATCTAAATATTGTAATTAAAATTTAAAAAAAAAAAAGAAAAAAAAAATATTCAAGTCAATTTTACAGGAAAATGACGTGAATGAAAAATATTTAGAAGAAAAAGTTTGATTTAGCTCAAAATTATTTTTACCGGTTTTTCGTGAATGCCCAATTGAGACCAAGTGATGACTTCCAACAGTTCTTCCAATGTCCCGTAGCCACCTGTCAATAAAAAACAGCACTCTTTTTGTAAAATGAAGAGAATTTAGGGGGGGAAATGAAAATAGTGAAAAGTGGAAGTACCAGGAAGAGCAATAAATGCATCAGCTTGACGAGCCATCTCAGCTTTGCGTTGGTGCATTCCAGATACAGCTCGTACTTCTCCAATGGTCTCCCCAGTGATCTGAAACAATAATTAACACCAAAATTGATTCATTATTGTTTATATTCATTATTTTTTAATTTTTAGGAAATTACCTCTTTGGGCATGAGGGATTTTGGAATAACTCTGCAACAAAACAAACCCAAATTGAATGAAAACTGAAGAGAGAGAGAGAGAAAGAGGGAGAAATGGAGTGAGGAGAGAGAACCAATGATACCCTAACACGTGGCGCCCTCCATCGTAAACGGCTTGAGAAACCAAGCCCATAAGCCCAATGCTTCCTCCGCCATAAACAAGGTCAATGTTCCTTTGGACCTGTCATTTTAATACCATTCGAAATTACGACTCCATTAGATAATTATTTAGTTTTTTGTGTTTGATTTTTGAAGTTAAAAATTATTTATACTAAAAGTTTTTACAGAAATATTTTTGAATTTTTGTTTGGTTTCTAAAAATACATCTAGGAGGTAGATATACAAAGATAAAAATATAGTAAGATAAATATTGTAAACTTAAATTTTATAAATAAAAATAAAAAATAAAATGGTTATCAAGCGAGGTCTAAACTTTAAATTTTTCGATTTCATTTATTTGTTCATCGGAGTAAAAATCAAACCAGAATTACCTCTGTTTTCTTTTGAAATTTTGAAGAATTTTAGAAAAACGCGAGAAAATTACCATTTGCTTTCCGAGTTCAATGGCGGCGATTCGATAACTCGGATTCTTGCCGGCGCTGCTGCCGCAGAATACGCAGATACGACGGAATTTCGATTTCGCCGTCGCCACCGCCACCGCCGCCGTCTGATGATACTCTGCTACTTCGCTTCCCATTTTTTGTTTTTCTTTTTCACAATAATTGCTTTTGAGATAGATAGAGAGAAGGGAAGGTGTGGGTGTAGGGAGAAATTGTGGGTGGAAAAGGCCCATTTTTATATCCAAAACAAGGGCTCCGTGCAGGATTAGACTACTTGGAGAAAAATATTGCAAGGAAATTTGTTTTATTGTGAAATTACGTAAATATCCTCCACTATACACCAATGTTTATTAAAATAGAAAAATACTAAAATTTCAAAAAAAAAAAAAAAAAAATCTTCCCAAATTGTAGGCTATCATTTTCAACTTCTTAAAATTTTCTGTTTCTCAAAAAAAAAAACTTCTTAAAATTTTCTCAATAATGGGATGGTAGATAACGTTTTTATTAAAATTAAAGAATTTTATGTCAGATACAATGTTTGTTTGTTGTTTTAATTTTGGTAAAAAATATAAAATCTACCATTCATATATCAATAAATATAAATTTTTCCATCATTATTATTTTTTTAGTATCAAAAGTAAGTTGTGTAATGTATTAGTAATTTTAAAATATATTAAATCTTTTACTTGGTATGTAAAGTATCTTATTAATATTGTATTTTATGATTGAGATATCTTATATATTGTTGGCATTGGTGTAAATCAAATAACCAAGAGGTTTTAGATTTTTTTTTTAAAAAAAGAAGAGCTCTTTATCGAAGTGAGCTAAACAAAGAAATTATTTGCAAAACTATTCATATTTAGAAAATTTAGTAAAACTAAATCACGGTAATTTATAAAAACTGTATTTTATATATAAAAAGACATAAATATCCTTCTTCTTCTTTAAATCAACGTTAAAAAAAAAAAAAAAAATCTTCCCTTCTACCTAAAATTTCTTTTTTCAATTCTCTCATCTAAAATTGTATCGTAAAAATCTCCTAAACTCATGAGTTTAGTTTTTTTTCCATTCTTTTTTGAAGTTTAATTCAGTTTTTATTGTCCATCAAATGAAAAGTAAATTGTGTAATATATTAGTAATTCTAAAATATATTCATACTCTGTTTTTTTTACATGACTATGTAGTACTTTATTAATACTTTATTTTATAATTAAGATGTCTGATATATTTGTGTACTTATCTCGAAAAAATTATGAATACATTATTTATCTTGTTTAAATATAAATATAGTATTTGTCTTTTTTTAAATATAAATACCATATTTATCTTTTTTTAAAAATATAAATATAATATTTATCTTTTTTAACGCAAATAAAATGTTTATCTTTTTTAAATAAAAATACCAATGTTTGTCTTCTTTAAATATAAATATCATATCTATCTTTTTAATATAAATACAGTATTTATTTTTTTAATATAATACCATATTTATATTTTTTTTAAATATAAATATAATATTTATATTTATACCATAAAAATAATAAAAACAAGTTAAGAATTTTAAATTTGCCACGTGGCCGCTCTAAGCCAGTCAATCAAACTTAATGCAATTTAGAAGAAAAAAACCGTAAGGTGCAAGGCCCACCATAGGGATGAAAGGAAAGGAAAAAAAAACGTGGAATGAAGGGTATAATGGGTATTAACAAAAAATATTATTAATTAAATTTAAAATAAAAAATAGATTTACAAATATTTTTAGATATGACTAGATTTGTAATTATTTTCTTAAAAGTGGTTATCTACCACAATTTTCCCCCAAAAAATTGATTACTTCACAGCCCATCTTTCAAAATCTCGGCTTATTATCGTCTCGTGATAATTGTCGTTGATTTTGTTTTTTTTTTTTTCTTTTTGCATGCATTAAATTGATCCTAGATTATTGGAATAAAAATGGTGGAGAAGAGAAAAGGAAAGAGTTCACTATTTGCTGCTCAAAGTGAGAAGTTTTATTTAATGCACTAGTAACAAATTGAGTGGTAGATTTTGGTTCAATAGTATGAATTTTATGTATTTATTAGACAATCGAAAGTTTTGAGGGGATTAGTTCAATCCATCATAATCATTTAAAAAGAGTTTTTATAAGCTTTTTTAATACACAAATGTTGAAGAGCCCGTAGATATGTCCAATAATAGTATGATTTTTCTATTTCATTTGTTTGAAATTAAATAAGCTTATTGCATATTACAATACAATGGAGGTAAAAGATTGTATTTCACTTGTTCTTTTAAAAAAAAAAAAATGCAAACATCAGTATTTTTTTTTCTATGCAAATTATAATAACCTCTTTTTACATTGTATGGGATTAATCAGATGAAATGTAATGGAAAAACTAATATAAAATTTTATTTATTTATTTGTATTTTGAGAATTGGAAAGAAAATTGAAAAGTAAAATTTCGCCGATGAGTAAAGAGGTGGATTTAATAATAATTGGTTAGAAAAATCCAATAAACAGAAAACCTTAGCATATGGGAAGCACGTGAAAACATGAGGCCAAAATTAATCGGCCACCGTAGAGGGAACTTATGGGAAAGGAAGTGCATTTTATTATTATTATTATTTTTAATTAGAAACAACATTTTATTTTAAACATATGCTTGGAGATATTCACTTGATAATCACATATGAAAGGTAAAAAAATTTGAGCAACAAAACAATTGATTTTGAGGTAGAATTTTATATTATTTAATATATATATATATATATATATTATATTATATATAAATAAATATGCATTTTCAATTTTCATACTTACATAACGATCATACCAAATAATTTAAATTATTAAGTGGCTTATAATGCTATTCTTTACAAATAAAAGCTATTAATACACGTGATTAATTTAATATGATTAACAATTTAAAAAAAAAAAAAAAACAGTGGTTCAGAAATAGCTCAATTTGTGTATGTGAATGATTAAAATTTTAATCATCACCTTAAATTATTGTTAAATTAAAAAAATGGTGTTGCAAAGATTTGATCTAGAACTATATTTAGATGTATATTAGGTTAAAACATTGATATATATATATATATATATATATATATATTGATTTTATTTTGATGTAAGCTATTAGTCAAAGTCGATTATTGTGCTGGTTAAAAATTTATTCTTTGTTATCATGCTTCATAATATGAAATATGGTTCAAAAGTGGGTAATTTGACATGTGTTTTTGGTTCAGTACTACAAATTATTGGCTAAAGTAAAAATTTATCCATAACATTATTCTTCTTCATATAAAAACTGGTTAAGTGGGTTATTTGACATAATTTTTGTTTAGTATAAGCTACTACCTAAAGTTAAGTTTATTACTTCTAAAAAAAAAGATAAGTTTATTCTCTAATACTGTAATTTAAATATAAAATTTAATGTTAGGTGGATTATTTGACACGATTTTTTTACCCAACATTAAATTACTAGCCAAATTTAAATTTATTATCTGATATTTATAATTCTTAATATAAAAGTTATTCAAAGCAGAATATTTGACATGATTTTTATTCGGTATAAGTTACCAGTTAAAATTAAATTTGTCCTCTAATATTGTGCTTCTTAATAAAAAGAGTTATTTAAAATTTTAAAAGTGGATTGTTTGACAGCATTTTTTATCTAGTATAAGCTACTAGTCAAAGTTAAATTTATTCTCTGATGCTGTGCCTCCCAATCTGAAAAGTGATTAAAGTGAATTTATTTGACATGTTTTTTATTCCATATAAGTTTAAAGAAAGATCTATATAAGCAATTAGTCAAAGTTAAATGTATTCCTCACTATTGTACTTCTAATGAGAAAGTGTTTAAAGTAAATTGATCGCCACGCTTTTACCAAGTATAAATCAGAGGTGAAAGCTAACTTTGTTCGTGATAATATATGCTTTGCATATTATGAGAAGTGATTTTAAAATTTTGACATGATTTTTAGGGACTGTTTGTTTGACATAGTTAGATAGTTTTTGGGTTAAGGAGTTATATTGAGTAGTTAAAAATTGAGAATTATGTCAAAAACTTGTTTGGATGTAGTTTTTGTGTAGAATAATTAGAGTAAAAACCTTGTTTGGATGTGAAGTTAAAAATGAATAGTTATTTTTAGTAGTTATAAAAGAAATTATGATTAAAAACGAATGGTTAAAAATGAGTTATTTTGATTGATTTGAAATGAATGATTAAAAATAAGTGGTGTTATGGGTAGAATCGGGCTCGACGGTAAAAAGCCCAAGGGGGTCGGTAGGAGGCCCAAAGACCAGACCAGCCAGGTGAGGCCACTAGGACACCAAAAGCGAGGCAACCAGGCCGCCAAGGCGAGGCCATCAGGATGCCTAGGCGAAGTCACTAGGACTCCCAGAGGAGGCAACCAGGCCACCTTGCCACCGAGGCGAAGCCACCAAGATGCCTCCACCCAAGCGAAGCCACTAGGATGCCTAGGCGAGTCAACTAGGCCACTTAGGCGAGGCCACCAGGATGCCTAAGCGAGCTCACTAAGACGCCTAGAGGAGGCAACCAGGATGCCTAGGCGAGGCAACCGGGCCACCTAGGCGAGGCTACCAGGATGCCTCCACCCAGGCGAGGCCACCAGAATGCCTAAGCGAGGTCACTAGGACGTCCAGGGGAGGCAACTAGGTCGCCTAGGCAAGGCAACCAGGCCACCTAGGCGAAGCCACCAGGATACCTCCACCCAGGCGAGGTCACCAGGATGCCTAGGATAGCTCACTAGGACGCTTAGAGGAGGCAACCAAGCCACCTAGGCGAGGCCACCAGGATGCATAGGCGAGGTCACTAGGATGCCTAGAGGAGGCAACCAGGATGCCTCCAACCAGGCGAGGCCACCAGGACGCCTAGGCGAGGCAACCAGGACGCCTAAGCGAGGCAATCAGGATGCCCAGGTGAGCCTACCAGGACGCTCCAGCCCGCCTCAGCGCGCGCGGGTTGCGCTGTGTCCAAGTCGGGTCGGGTAGGCCCGACCCGATTCGACCCGCCTCGCCTTTTTCGCCATATCTCCCCCGTTTTAGCTCTGATTTGGGCGCCGTTTTCACGCACGTTCATCATATTTCCTTATTTACGGCTAGACCCTATTTAGGGCTCGACCCAAGAATAAATATTTTCCTAAAACGGAAATATTCACCTAAAAATAAGATATTTCCATAAATCATAATTTATATTTTTACCAAAAGTGACCACATACCCGCCTCCTATATATATGTAAGCCAATTAGTCTTGAGGTAAGCAATTGGAAATCCCTAAACTCAACTAACTTACTCACCTCCTTCAATCTCGACAGACTTAGGCATCAGAGGCGGCCTGGATCACACCACACCGGTGTCTAGCTTTCGTCTGTTTTGCAGGTATTTCGTCCCTATACCATACAAATTCACCGTTGATCACAAAGACCAAATTTCGGCATCAACAGTTGGCGTCGTCTGTGGGGACGAGTTCGTGCTTTAACTAAAAAGACATTGCTAACGTCGCCCCTCACAAACAAAGATGAGTTTGTGTCCAGATACACGTGGTCAGGAGGTTGAGTCCGACGACGAAAGGCACCCTAGGAGGGTGGCTATCCGAGACAATATTGAGACCGAACGCAGCCAAGAAGTTGGTGGGATCACCTAGACTGCTACCGAGGAGAGCTCATTAGATCCGAAGGTAGCTGCATTTGAAAAGAGGGTGACCGAAATGTCAGTGGCGATTAGCCGACTGACCGAGTTACTCCGAACGCCGAAACCTATCACCCCAGCGGTCACGAAGCACCAGAAGCGTGCTCTACCAACGGCACAGCCACTCATTAGAGTGGAGCCAATGGCAGAATTAGAGAGCATGCGAAAGGCCTTACACCCAAGGAATGACCGCACCAAGACGGGCGGAGCATGTGATGAACCTGGCCATGAAGATACCCTAAAGGAGCCTGATATATCACCTCTGTGCATAGATCCAGCGAAAGGAAAAATGCCTATGACTGACAGGCCGACCAGGACAACAAATGTGAGAATGAGGCCTGCTGAAAGATTAACCCTAGGGGGAAACGACCGGCGTAGAGAACCCATAGAGCGACCCCGAGTTGCCTCTGAAGTATGAGAATCTCGGTCATATACTAGGTCGATCCCAGACCGCAATGGGTACTCTCTTAGCTCATTGAGTAGGTCAAGATCAGGAAGGAAAACTAAGCCAATAGAAGTGAGGAGTAGCCAAACCGATCTAAAAACCGACCTGAGAGAGTTTATCAACCTTCATCGGAAGGCACTAAGAAGTGAAGTGGAAAGCCAGCCGTGGATGGTCGAGTTAAAAAACATCCAAGACCAGCTATGAGACATGAAGAAGGCTCAAGATCAGGATGGACTCGACCTAGACAGTCTTGTAGACCAGGTGAACCCGCCCTTTACCGATGAGATAATGGCAGAGGAAGTGCCAATCAAATTTAAGCTACCCACGATGAAGGCATACGATGGTTCAAAGGATCCAGTGGAACACCTAGATACGTTCCGGTCATGGATGGAACTCCATGGAGTCCAGGACGCCATCAAGTGCAGGTCGTTCTCCTTCACCCTTACCGGAGCACCTCGTAGATGGTTTAGAAAATTGAAGCGGAAGTTTATCGCTTCCTTCCGAGAATTGGCAAGAGCCTTTATTACCCAGTTCTTAGGAGGACGCGACGGAAGAAGCCGCGAACGCGCACCGCTACTGATGAAACAAGGTAGCTACGAAACACTTCGAGAATATGTGGCTTGGTTCAACAATGAGGCACTGAAGATTGAAGGATACACTGATGGGGTAGCACTGACTGCAATCGTTGCTGGACTAAAGGATGAGAAGTTTATGTGGTCCCTAGGAAAGAAATCTCCTACCAGCTATGTCGAAGTACTGACATGGGCTCAGAAATACATGAGCACAAGTGAATTGTTGAAGTCTAGGAAAGCTCCAGAGGAGAAGTTCACCCACAATGAACTGGAAAAGCACATCGATCAGCACGAACCAAAGCTAACGAAATCTCGAAAAAGACATCTGAATGATATATCAGAAAGTCGAGACAAATCCAACTGCCAGGGAATGCCACCTAGCAGGTTCGAAAAGTACACCCCCACCGTGGTTCCGTTTGAGCAGATATTGATGGAAATTAAGGATAAAGAAGCTCTCAAGTGGCCCAACAAAATGAAGATAGGGTCGCATAGAAGAAACTAAGAGAAGTACTGTCTATTCCACCAAGACCATGGGAACACCACGTCTGAATGCTACGACTTGAAGGAGGTTATAGAAGCCTTGATCCAAAAGGGGAATCTAAAATAGTATGTAGGTGAGAGACAAAAGTCACTTGAACGCCCCAACAAGAGGCAGGACACCAAAAACTCGTCGCCTCCCTAAGAGATTCGAACCATCTTGGGTGGACCTGTAGGCCGCAACACCAATAGAAAACGAAAGGCAAGTGTGAGGCAAGCTCGTGAAACACCCGGATATGAGGAAGTGAGAATAATGGTTGCAGCTGACGACGACATGAACTTTTCTAATAAGGATGCAAAGAAGGTGCACCAGCCTCACAATGACGCCCTGGTGGTCTCGCTGGTTATATCCAATATCAAAGTCCGAAGAATACTGGTCAATGGAGGCAGCTCTGCTGACATACTCTCATTGCAAGCATTCGACGCAATGAAACTAGGGCGAGACAAGTTGTCTCTGTGTTCGACACCATTGGTGAGGTTTGGAGGCAGCACTGTGTATTTAGAAGGGAACATTGAACTCCTGGTCACCTTTGGTGAGGACGATAATATGGTCTTAGCTTTTGTTAATTTTTTTGTGGTGGATGATAGATCATCCTACAACGCAATACTCGAACGTCCATCGCTGCATCAACTACAAGCCATCTCGTCTACATACCATCAGATGATGAAGTTCCCAACGCTCACGGGGGTAGGCAAGGTCAGTGGTGAGCAGAAAATCTCACGAGAATGCTATCACACCGCTTTGAGAAGCATACCCAGTACATCAGAAGTAAAGATGGTCACCACCTCCCCAGGAGATGTTTGTGCGCCAGGACAGACAACACCCACCCAACTAGGTGCGGCACCTGAGGAAGCCGAAACGCTCAAAGTAGAGATGAAGCTCAACAACCCTGTTAAAAATTCAGAGTGGGGTGGAGGTGAGCCAGTTTAAAAACTGGAAACAAAAATTCTGACGCCAATGCACCTACTACTTTCAAATGTTAAATGGTGCAACAGTACTATATCCATGACATACTGAGTATCTCAAGAAATACTACTAGAAGCACGGCGGACCTGGCAGTCGACTTAGACTACAATCGTTATTTTAATCCTTTAGAATATTTAATAGGTTTTAGTTTATTGCTCTTGCTTAATTATTTCATTCATAAAATGTTCCTAGATTAATTCAACATATTGCCTTTTAATAAAATTCAAGTCATTTCTATTTCTACTATGCATGTTTAAGCACAATTATCTTGAATGGGGGCAAGTAGATGGATAAGGCCAAGATGGCTATCCAAGTTCGACTACGAAGGTAAGGCCAACTAGGCTACATAGATGGATAAGGTCGAAACGGCTATCCAAGTTCTACTATGAAGGTAAGGCAAACTAGGCTACCTAGATGGATAAGGTCGAAACGACTATCCAAGTTCTACTATGAAGGTAAGGCCAACTAGGCTACCTAGATGGATAAGGCTGAAACGGCTATCCAAGTTCGACTACGAAGGTAAGGTCAATTAGGCTACCTAGATGGATAAGTCTGAAATGGCTATCCAAGTTCTACTATGAGGGTAAGGCCAACTAGGCTACTTAGATGGATAAGGCCGAAACGGCTATCCAAGTTTGACTACGAAGGTAAGGCCAACTAGGCTACCTAGATGGATAAGTCCGAAACGACTATCCAAGTTCTACTATGAGGGTAAGGTCAACTAGGCTATGTATGTAGCTAAGGCTAAGTTGGCTATCCAAGTCTACCCAGGTGAGTAAGGCCAACCACCTAGACAGATAAGGTCACTAGGAGACCAAGTCACTTGGTGGACGCCCGACCCACATTGACAGCAACACCTCGCAGAACCCATGAACACTTTTAAACTCAACATTATGTCGAGAAGTTGAAGCCTAAAAGTGGGGGCAACTGTTATGGGTAGAATCGGGCTCGGCGGTAAAAAGTCCAAAGGGGTCGGTAGGAGGCCCAAAGACCATACCAGCCAGGTGAGGCCACTAGGACGCCCAAGCGAGGCAACCAGGTTGTCAAGGTGAGGCCACCAGGATTCCTAGGCAAAGTCACTAGGACGCCCAGAGGAGGCAACCAGGCCATCTGGCCACCGAGGCGAAGCCACCAAGATGCCTTCACCTAAGCGAGGCCACCAGGATGCCTAGGCAAGTCAACTAGGCCGCTTATGCGAGACCACCAGGATGCCTAAGCGAGCTCACTAGGACGCCTAGAGGAGGCAACCAGGATGCCTAGGCGAGGCAAGTAGGCCACCTAGGCGAGGCCACCAGGATGCCTCCACCCAGTTAAATTTTAAAAGTGGATTGTTTGACAGCATTTTTATCTAGTATAAGCTACTAGTCAAAGTTAAATTTATTCTCTGATGTTGTGCCTTCCAATCTGAAAAGTGATTAAAGTGAATTTATTTGACATGTTTTTTATTCCATATAAGTTTAAAGAAAGATCTATATAAGCAATTAGTCAAAGTTAAATGTATTCCTCACTATTGTACTTCTAATGAGAAAGTGTTTAAAGTAAATTGATCGCCACGCTTTTACCAAGTATAAATCAGAGGTGAAAGCTAACTTTGTTCGTGATAATATATGCTTCGCATATTATGATAAGTGATTTTAAAATTTTGACATGATTTTTAGGGACTGTTTGTTTGACATAGTTAGATAGTTTTTGGGTTAAGGAGTTATATTGAGTAGTTAAAAATTGAGAATTATGTTAAAAACTTGTTCGGATGTAGTTTTGGTGTAGAAGAGTTAGAGTCAAAACCTTGTTTGGATGTGAAGTTAAAAATGAATAGTTATTTTTAGTAGTTATAAAAGAAATTATGATTAAAAATGAATGGTTAAAAATGAGTTATTTTGATTGATTTGAAATGAATGATTAAAAATAAGTGGTGTTATGGGTAGAATCGGGCTCGACGGTAAAAAGCCCAAGGGGGTCGGTAGGAGGCCCAAAGACCAGACCAGCCAGGTGAGGCCACTAGGACGCCCAAGCGAGGCAACCAGGCCGCCAAGGCGAGGCCACCAAGATGCCTAGGCGAAGTCACTAGGATGCCCAGAGGAGGCAACCAGGCCACCTAGGCGAAGCCACAAGGATACCTCCACCCAGGCGAGGCCACCAGGATGTCTAGGAGAGCTCACTAGGACGCATAGAGGAGGCAACCAGGCCACCTAGGCGAGGCCACCAGGATGCCTAGGCGAGGCAACCAGGACGCCTAAGCGAGGCAATCAGGACGCCCAAGCGAGCCTACCAGGACGCTCCAGCCCGCCTCAGTGTGCGCGGGTCGCGCTGTGACCAAGTCGGGTTGGGTAGGCCCGACCCGATTCGATCCGCCTCGCCTTTTTCGCCATATCTCCCCCGTTTTAGCTCTGATTTGGGCGTCGTTTTCACGCACGTTCATCATCTTTCCTTATCTACGGCTAGACCCTATTTAGGGCTCGGCCCAAGAATAAATATTTTCCTAAAACGGAAATATTCACCTAAAAAGGAGATATTTCCATAAATCATCATTTATATTTTTACCAAAAGTGACCACGTACCCGCCTCCTATATATATCTAAGCCAATTAGTCTTGAGGTAAGCAATTGGAAAACCCTAAACTCAACTAACTTACTCACCTCCTTCAATCTCGACAGACTTAGGCATCGTAGGCGGCCTGGATCACACCACACCAGTGTCTAGCTTTCGTCTGTTTTGCAGGTAATTTGTCTCTATACCAAACAAATTCACCGTTGATCTCGAAGACCAAATTTCGGCATCAACAAGTGGTTAAAAATGATTGAGTAGTTGTAAATAAATGATTAAAAATGAATTGTTAGAAATGAGAGTTATTTTTAAAAGTAAAAATGAGGAAGAGTTTTTCGTTTGGATGTAGGTTTTCGAAGAGGAGTTGATAACGCCTACCTAAATATGTCAAACAAACTCCCCCTTATTTAGTATAAACTTATTTCTCAAAGTTAATTTTTTTCTTGGACAATGTGCATTTTAATATGAAAAGTGATTTTAGGATCGATTATTTGCATGATTTTTATTTAGTATAAATGATTACTCAAAGTTGAATTTATTCTTGGATAATGTGTGCTTCATAATATGAAAGGTGATTTTTCATATTAAAATCCACATTATTTTTAAGTGGATTATGTGATACGATTTTTATTTATTATAAACTAGCAATTATGTGCAAAGAATTTAATATTTAATTTCATGTATATATAATGAACCATTCAATAATAAATTTGTGAATAATTAAATTGTATAAGACTTAATTAGAATTATGCATGATTTTTTTTTTTTTTTTTGAAATAAGGGCAACCACGCCCATCCTTAACCAAACACCCGCAGACATCAAATGAGTAATATGACAGATGAGTCTCGAACCTGAGATCTTGATTAGTTAAAATTTTTGGTGATGATTTTTTATTTAAATTTTTTTTATAAATTTACTAAACAACATTCAAGAGAACATTTTATTTATATATAAATAATTGATTGTGTTACTAATTATTTAGTTTTATCTATATATATAACTAAATTCCAACTTTTAAAATAGTACATTTTAATGTTAAAAAAAAGAAAGAAGGTACAACATGTTAACCGTACCATTTAACCTAAGTAATATATAGAGAATGAAAAGTTCATGTTTTGAAATGAAAAAAATCAAATCATAGATTAAGCTTGAAAGTACTCGGAAGAAAAATTTTAAAATAATAATAACAATAAAAATCAAAACCAACATATCATTTGATTAATTTTATTTTTTATATATTCAACCAAATTGCTATATAAGAAACAATAAGCATCTAAGTGCAGAAAATTTGTGGATCTGGCAAAGGCCTTAAAGCAGAACTAATAATAAACCCAAATAAATAAGAATTGTTAGAAAATGTGCGTAGAAAATATTGAATACACAATTGGAGAGTTTAATACATTATTATTATTATTTATTTATTTGAGTTCAGAGAGTTTAATACATTAAGAGTACATCAAATTGTTGCCATGACACCCCCACATTACTAAATTATTAATCATACGCGAATCAGCCTGATGTGTTGTACTTTAGCCATAAATGGCGAAGAAAGTGGAAACTTAAATAATATATATTTAAAATTAACAATGAAAAGTACAAGCTTTTTTTTTCTTCAAATTGTTTATAATACATCTGAGTTACCATTAAACTCATTTTAGAAAGCATTTTCTTTTTATTCAACAATATACTTAAAATCGGGTAATACCATAGAGTACTGCATCCATAGAATTCAAAGCATTACTTCATAAATATAGGTCTATTTTGAACTATTATTTTTGTTTGACATTAAATAATAAAAAATAATATAATATCTTTCAATTTGTTTCTACTTTATAATTTTTAATTAATTGCAACCTTGGGGAAGTGTTTAATGCTCAAGAGATTTAGAAAATTAAGAAGCTATAAGTTTAATTTATGATGACCACTTATTTATGAATTAAATTTTTGTGAATTTTTTGACATCTAAATGTTGTAATAGTGTTAGGGAATATGTCTTATAACATTAAGTGAGATGCATACAAGTTGGTCGGCCTCTATTCCCAAGCTTCTATAAAATAAACAACTTTTATTTTAATTAATTCTTTTATTAAAATAAATAGTAAATTATAAATTTTGATTTTTATGGTCCAAGGAAAATCAAATTATAGTTCGAATGATTTTTAAAAGCTAGAAGTTAGTATCCATAGTTTAGAAAAAGTTAAGTGTCAACTTATAAAAATGGTATTATTTATAACTATGTACGTAGGAAATTAAGATTGTCATCAACCTTTATTCCATCTCAAAAGATGTCATAGAACACATCTACACAATCAGTTCTTAACACATCAATCTTCCCATCATTTTACGTGAATGACATTTTATAGACCTTCCAATTTTTATATATACATTTTTTTATGAACTAACTTCTTAATCAATAATATAAAATTAATAATGTAGGTAAATCATTGTGGGAACCAAACACATTTTGACGGTGGATTATAGTCTTTTTAAGGCCGTGGTTTATAATCATTTCGTTTTTAATTTTTTGTTTTTGAAATTTAATTTTATAACATCTTATCATATGTTTTTTTTATTTAGATGTTTACATATTACCTACATTTTTAGAAATCAAATTAAAATTTAGAAATAAAAATAAAGTTGTTTTTGTTTATCATAAAAAATTAAGTAAAAATTTGTTTAAATTTCAAAAAATTAAGATGTACGTTTGATAACTATTTAATTTTTTGTTTTTAGTTTTTTAAATTTAAACTTACTTTTACTCAAATTTTCTACCATATATTCTTTCTTTCCTACAATATATCTATCTTTTACCTTTATAAACTATTTGAATGCACCCATAACAGTTCGTAGTTTGTTGGCTGGATGGTGTAATTGAGATTCAATTCATACCTCATCGCACAAGTTCGATCTGTTTTGGGTACCGAGAAGGAACTATGTGAATGCTATCCAAATTTCGAAAAAAAAAACAAAAAGATAATTATTATAAGCTTAAATTTCAAAAATCAAAAATTAAAAATAAATAGTTGTCAAACGAGATCTTTAGCTTAATTTTCTAGTTTTACATTTCTTTAACTTATAATTTTCTAGACGGGGTTTGTGAATCTTTCTTGCAATATATCAAAAAAGAAGAGAATCTTCTATCAAAATCAAGATTAGAGAAAGAAAGAAAAGATTCCGGCTAGATTTGGTATAATATTTGTATGCGTGGTTTAATATAAAAAGTCATCCAAATCAACGGCTGAAATCTCATTTATCCACCAAATAGAATATCTAACGGTGTGAATCATGCCAGTCGAATATATTAGATCATTTATATTTAATTTTAATTTTTTTTATGAAATATTGTTGTGAGCAAATTACCTAATAATTTTCTGTTTTTCTATATCATTTTTAATGAGCAAAAACTCCAAGAATTTGGTGGGCAAATAGATTCTTGCGCGATTTTAGCCTACTTTGTTGTAGATTATATTGGGGTTCTACCGTTGACTAATGCATTTATTAGAGATGTCACAATTAAATGTGTCCCTCCACATCCTTTGTTTTTTTTTAAAACAAAAAATCCAAACTACGATAATCTGAAAAGTAAAAAGAGACCCATTTATGAGCTTTATAATATGGAAAGGTTTGGTTGTCAAGTCTGAATATTTAATACCAAAAGCATATTATAATATTAATGAACATATTTGAGTAGAAAATATTAAATGTTTAAATGAATGGTTCTTGCAGTAACCACGTAGAACATGCTTGCATTTTGGGGGTTATGGGTTGGCACCAGGGGAAATTGAAATTGATTTTTGGATAATAATTCCAAAGAAGCTACGTAATCCAAACTGTTCATTTAAATCTATGTTTTTAATACATTATTTAATTAATGAATGATTTGTTCTTATTCTTAGTTTTGTATTTTTTTGGCTACTTGAAACACTTTATATCTTTTAATAAAATAGCTCAATCCATATAAATATATATCCATCGAAGATTTGAAGAGTTAAAGCGACACATGTATATGTCTATTTTAAATTTAAATCAACTTAATTTAACAACATTTAACGGAGAAGATTCAAATATGTAAACTTGTAATCACTAGATTATAAAAGAAGTCATTGAAGCTGATATTTTTATGTAACTATTTATAATATATATATATATATATATATTATAAAACATTTCAGATCCCTTCTAGCTATATATGCTGAAACTCAAAATGTTTCAAAAAAAAAAAAAATCGAATATCAAATTTATAGTCATTAAAACATTCTTAATGCTAGTTTGAAACTTAGATAAAAATTTAAATATGTTTCGAACTCTCCACAAGTAATCAGCCACTAACGACAAATATTTATTATTATATATTTTTAACCGTATTTTCTATTTTTAACTGCATTCTCTGCCAAATATAGTCTTAATGAGCAAATATAGTCTTAATGGCAGGAGGAAATTTTAATTTAGTCTTTTATATTTTAGAAATTTAGAATTTCGTATCATAAATTCAATAAAATTACATAAAATGATTTATACAAAGCCACTAACAGGAAGCTTCTAACTATCTCTGACTCAACCGTTAGTAGCTTTTAATAAAATTATAGAGATGAAATTATAAAATTACAGGAGCTAAAATATAAGAACCTTAAACAATTTTTTTTAATTTAAACTCAGAAAATATTTTTTTGTAATAAAATAGTACTAGTTCTATCAACCTTAATTAAAACATTCTAATTTTATCATTGATTCCTATAAAAAAATTATTATATTAAATTATATAATGTGACTTTCTTTGGTAAGAAAATCAGTACTTTTCCCAAAATGTACATATATCTGAAGTTAAAATACACCTTTTGATTTTTTTTTCTCAAATATTTAGAGAGCAAAATCTTCATTGTATCTAACATAAAGACCTTGGCCAACATAATCACAAGATTATATATATATATAACATTATTGATTTGAATAAAACCAAGATCCAACATATGTATACTATTATTTGGTTTAGATATTATATCCGAATCATTTTTTTTAAAAAAAAATGGTAAGAAATTTCTTCTTCATCTCAAATTGGTTAATATTTTAAAGTCAACACCAGTCTTTGTTCGGATTTGGCCCATGACCCCATAAAATACCAATCTCAACTAAATTTTCATATTCTAAATATAAAGGTTTATACTTTGGATCTTAGTTGTAAACATGAAGTTGATAAGTGTATCTATTTGTGTTAGTGACAACCAATTTCCACGAAACTTTGTGGGTGGTATTAGACATTTGTTCTTGACTTAACGATGTGGGTAAAGCTTCTCAATCTAGATCAAAGAGGGTCAATCTCGTATGGTTTTGATATATTGGAGTATTGATTTCCCTAATATAGACAAAATTAATAAGTTTCAAAGGGTTTGAAGTGTAATTTCTTCAAGTGAAAGATTATAACAAAATCCCACATGGTTAAGTAGAAAATCTTAGATAATAAGAAAATGACAACATCTCCTTTAATATGAAATCTTTTAAGTAAAGATAAAAAAAAACAAAGTAATAATCAAAACTTTTGTGTGTATATATATATATATATGGAAGGTTTGAGTGTACAATCTTTAGCGGCTTTCAAAATTTATCGACTAATTGAGTTTTTTTTTCTTTCTCTATAATTTAAGTCTATAACAACTATCTTATCATATTTTTTTCTTACTTGAATGTCTACATCTTACTTTTTTAGAAACCAAATCAAAATTTAGAAACAAAACAAAATTAGCTTCCAAAAAATTGTTTTTGTTTTTAAAATTTAGTTAGAATGCACATACTTTCTTAAGGAGAGATAACACATTATAGTAATAAGGAACACATCGTAGAAAACATAAGTAAAAATAAGCTTAAACTTCAAAAATAAACAACAAAAAATCAAATGATTATCAAATCAATACATGTACTTTCATTAGAGAAACAAATATATATATATATATATATATATATATATTATTTATTTATTTATTTATTTAACATGAATATTTTACATAATCACAAAATAAACAATCGTATTTTATAATCATAACTTAATTTTTAAAAATTGTTTTTCATTTTTTGTGAAAAATTTAATTTTTAATGTTCGACATTTGAACATATGTGTTGAGATTTTGGTAAAATATTAAAGATGGATGTCCTACATTACAAAGGTGTAATAAATGAATATTATAAAAGAAATATGTAACTTTCAATTTAAAGTATCCTAATTAAAAACATTTTAAGTTTGATACATATTCCCTTGTAAGATATGAATCAAAAGATGTGAGTGACATATAAGTTTTGAAGATAATATTTTTTTATATAGAGTTGAGAATAGAATATTGTTGAACAATTTTTCACAAGTGTATAGGTTATCTTCATTGGAGAGTTTTCTATCTAAATTCTTGTAATTTTCATTTTATTGTTTTTCTTTTAATTTTTTAGTTATTAAATCTACTTATTCCTTTAGAGAATATCATGCTCCCGATCCATTAAAGAAATTAATTTCTTATAAATTCTTTTAGAGAATTAAAAATTAAGATGCGATGGTTCAATGCATGATAATTATTTACTTAAAATGAATTTTTCTAAAATTTTTATTGTAGGATACGTGATATAGCATTCGAGATGACAATAACTGTAACAAAAAAAAAAGGTAGCCTTTGACTAAAGAATTCCCAAAACATGGTGGCTCATTCAGCGAAACATGACTTTTTTTCATTAGAATTTATTTTTTGCAACTTGATAATCGAATTGTAACATTATGCATAAAATTGAAATAGTTCATAAGCCTATAAGGTTGGTGGTCTTTGTAACATTATTCATAAAATTAATGATTATTTAGTATTTAAATTATTTTTTGTTTAATTGTTCTCTACTGAAAGTTGGGTAGTTTGAATCGAATTGAAAAATAATTCTTTTTTATTTATAATTTCAAATATCACAAATGAGGACTTTTTTGTTTTCTGAAATTGATGATATTGTTTAATTGAACAATAGTCGAAGGAAGTGTGTGATTCTAACCTATAATCTTTTAATTACTAAGTTATATAAGTCTGTTATACCCTTGCTCATTTGAAGACTGTTTTTATTTTCCATTAAAATATTCGATATCCTTCAAGTTATCTTCGGCTAAAAAAAATCCCCTTTTACATGAAATTCCAAAATTACCCCCTCGTCTTAACAGACGTAAAAGTACTTGATCATTAAAATCACTAATGATCTTGGTTAAAAGGTTAAATTTTGTTTTAAAATGTAAAAATCAAACAAGGAGCAATTTTTGTTAAATAACAGCTTAATAAAAAGAAGAAAAAAAATTATATATTTTCTTTTTTACTTTTTAGAACTGAATTCTTATTGGGCCAACCACATTATCCACGCTAAGCCATTCTTGAGCCACTGGGCCTCAAACCCATTATAGGCCTATTAGTTGGGCTATGTCCATTGGCCCACCATTTTGAGATCTAAAATGCTAATATGTTCATATAAATTTGTGGGGATCAAATATTCACCGTTAAAGTTATTTGTTATTTGTTTTTTTAAAGTACAAATTGACGGAGAAACCACAGACCCTTATTACTATTCTTAATTAAATGAGATTTACATACCAATTTTTAAGGTCGAATAATTAAATTATCATCAAACAATAAAACTAACATGCCATCAAACAATGAAATTTAAATACTTTTTTATTTAAAAAAAAAAAGTATTTCAACACCCATAATTTCTCAGCGGTATGGTACTATCCGTTTTGGGATATATAATATAGTGTTGAGTGTACTTGTCACACTCTTAATTATCATCGTTCGAACAATGATCATTACTATTATTCCAACCAAAGTTTCAATTTGGCACTATATATACACTTTATAAAATCAAAATCGTATTTGGAATTGTTCGACTTCTTTTTCATAAAACTAAATTTATATTTTGTTATAATTTACTTAAAACATTATAAGATTAGCCCCTTTGATAATCATTTTTTTTTTAATTTTTGAAATTTATTTTAATATATTTCATCTTTCTTACAATGTATTCCATCTTTTCTTAATAAAGTAGGTGAATGTTAACAAAATTTCAAAAACCAAATCAAATTTTTAGAAGCTATTTTTTTTTCAAATTTTTGTTTAATTTCTAAAAATATAAATAAGAAAAAGATATCCAAGTAATTGTAAGGTTAAATTTCAAAAATTAAAAACAAAATATCTATCAAACGCCCTTAGTTTTTTTAATTTCTTTTAATTGTATCATATATGTGCTAAATTTTTGGGAGATAATGAAAGAACAATTTTTAGTTTTATGTTTATTGACTCACTAATATACCCAAATTTTTCTAAAATTTATGGGACTGAATAGATAAAAGATTTGGTTTTGTCTAGCTAACTTACACATTTTAATTGTGTTCGGGACAAAATATTAAACCTTTGGATCAAAGACTTAGGTTGTGATTCATGTCTTTGAATACCATATTAAATATTTATGATTGGTAAAAAGAGTAGTTTTTTTTAAAAAAAAATAAGAGTAGTCGGCATATCTTATTAATGATGTAATATTCTTTTTATTTTTAAGATTTAGCATCCTCTTCAAATTTTAAATGAAGCTTATTATGTCTTAACCTAATGAGTTACGAGTAAATTTACTTGTATGATTAATACCTTTTTATTCGCCTCATCTCCATATGGTAAAATTTACATATGATTTTGATTTAAAATAACTATGGAATTTGTGTTGTAAGTTATGTTTATTTTATTTTTTTACCTCTTAGACACACATTCAATATTCTCAAAAAAAAGAAAAGTGTACAAATTCAATCTTGAGAATCCAATCCCATTAAAAAAGAGCTTAGCTAATTGGTAGATATTTTGAGGAGATTTTTTCCCCGAATCATAATAATAAGAAAGAAATTCTGTGAGTTTTAAAATTTTAGACAAAAAATTAAATAGAATAAAACTGATTCAAATATAGTGGTACTCTACCCACAAGCATATGCCACATACTTATTTAGTTTTTTTTATATCTTCTTAAATTTTATTTAAAAAGAACAACATCAAATAATTATGTAATAAATATTTGTAACACATGACGATAAACATATTCGGTAAATTTTTATCTTCAATTTTGCTCTTCAATCAATATAAAACAACTGAGTTTTTAAAAAACGTGAAATAGTGGGGGTTTTTTTTTTTTGGAGAAATGTGAAATAATGGCTAAATAATGGAATTATATATCACATACATATATTTTTTGTGGATAAAATTGACATAAATATGTTTTGGATATTGGAAAATTAGTCGGTGATGGAACATATAGCCTGAATTTTAAATTGTAATTCATTAATTTTGGCAATAAAATGTTAGGTTGAAAATTAGGCGGCTCATTTATGAGAAGGCCGGTTTGACCATTGAAACGTTGTCAGTTTGTGGGCTTGACTAATTCAAACAAAATGGCCCACTTACGCCTTCCGACTCTATTATTTATTTTATTTTATTAATTTTTGTCTTACATTTTTATGTGAATTTATTTGGGTTAAAATAGTAGTAAAAATATTCATTAAATGAAAATTCAAACTTCTCACTGATTTTATTATATTTTTTAAAATTGGATGTAGAATACATATTTTAACTAACTGTACTTATTATTCTAAAAAAAAAAAACTAACCATATTTAAATATGATGTCCCCTAGTTTTTTGTTTTAGGAGGTTTAAAAGAAGTTTTGTTTTATTTCAAACAAAAAAAATATTTTTGAAAAATGTAAAATAAAGAACGAAATAATGATTTAAACTTGAGAATATGACAGCTCGTTTAATTTTACTGATTTTTGTTTGGCATAAAATTTTCATATATATTTATTTTAATAATTTATTAAATGGGATATAATTTTATGTTCCAATGATTGGTTCTATTTTTTTGAATTTGAAAACGTGCAATTTTCTCATATGACATATATGATCAACATGTCAAATAGAGTCTGTGGCGGTTCTCTCTCTATACGGGCGACTTTAAGTTTTAATTTTGAATGCATGTATTATATTAAATATATATATTTTAAAGAATATACATTACATTAAATATGAAAGCCTATTGTACTATATATATATATATATATATATATATATATATATATAGAATTTTAGCACGACGTTCCACGTGATAATTTCTTAAATAATAAATTTAAATCATTCAATAATAATTTCAATATAATATTGAATTTTATAACCATTTTTTTACGTTAGTTAAATTTATTAAAATTCATATTTATATTAAAAAGCAGTTAATTATTTATTTTGAGCTTAAAAAATAATAGTTGTTATTATTTTAAAAAAACTTAATAAAATTTATTGAATTAAAATTAAATTTTATTCCTGATTTTTAAAAACCAATGCTCTTTAATTTTCCTCAATTTATCTATTAATAAATCAATTACTCTTTAATTATAAAATTTATAAGATTTATATCATTATTATAATTATAAATATAAATAAGCTAAATATATTTATTAGTATACATCGAACTTACATTTAACCCCAAATGATAATTTTATCGTTCTTAAAAAAAATCTAACGTCTCCAAGTCAACAATTGAGCAACAAAAGATCCCTACAAAAATTATTGCAATAAAAGAAAAGTTAGATGAAAGTTAACGTAAGTAATCCAACAAAATTAAGATAACTAAATTTTTTATTAAAAAAAAACCAAGAAAGTAACCTCAAGCAAAAAGAAAGTTTAAAATGTGTTTGTAAACAAAATATAGAGAACTATATATATATATATAGTAGAAAATAATTGTTACCAAACTTTTCCTAGATCTCCAAGTATTTTTTTGAAAGGCAACAATTATGCAAAAAAAAATTCCTACAAAAATTATTGCACAAAAGAAAAATTAGATGAAAGTTAAGATAAATAATCCAACATAACTTATTATAAAATAAAAAACAAAACAAAAAAAATAAAGAAAACTAAATCCAAGCAAATAGGAAGTGTTCTTGTAAACAAAATGTAGACAATTATTTATAGGATTGGAAAATTTAATTTATTATTTTAATTAGAATATAAAATGTCAAATAAAATTTATGAGATTTGGTTAAAATATCTTATTTTTTACCTAAAAATTTAAATGATATTGTAAATATCTTCATTTGATTGTTGAAATCTCTTATCTTCTAACTTAGTCATAAAATTTATGAGATTTGATAAAAATATCTTATCTTATACGGATGAAAATCTAAATGATATTGTAAATATCTTCTAAGTTATTTGATTTTTTTTTTATATTTCAATAAATGACATTTTTGAAATTTAGGGTATGACTTAAGAGATAAAATCGTCTAAAAATAATTTTCTCCTTCAGCCACACTTTAAGGTAGCATGATATATGAAAACCTATTCTCAAGTTCAAAAAAGTCCAATGCAGCAAGATATTTTTTAATATTGGTCTGATTCTGTTATCTATATTTTATTTTTTAAAATACTTTTATTTAAGTTCTAGAATGCTAATAATTGTTTTATAAAAAAAAGTTATAATAAAAAAAAATTACTTTAGAGTGAAGCCCATGGATGTAGAAAACAAAAACTTAAATATTGTATTTATTGAAGGTATTTTTTATGATACTAATTACTGTCTTTTTTCTCTTGTTATATTTTCCCCCTCATTTCTCAATTTCACAACTTCCAAGTAATTTTTTTTCCAGATAAGTTTTCTGGTTATATTTTCCCCCTCATTTGTCAATTTCACGACTTCCAATTAATTTTTTTCCAGTAAGTTCCAAGTAAATTTTATTTATTGTTTTTCAATTTTTTATTTCACGTTTTTTTAAGGTAAATAAAGGTTTATAGCAAAGTTTTTTTTTTTAATTTAAAATTTTAGGGAATAAAAACTGAAACTAAATTACCTAAGCCACATTTTAACTTGTTCTTTTACTTCACTAATAGGAATAAGAATTAAGAAAAAAAAAAAAAAACATAAATAAGATGCTTTTAATTTTACTTCTCAAAATTAGAATAAACCAATTTGTTTTAAAATTCAACTACAGTAGGACGTCGTCATTTCTTTTGGCAGCATACTCTAATTTTCTTCGAGAAGTTGATTTTTTTTTTTTTTTTTTTGTCAATGTATATAATTAGGTTTTTTCTTTCACTTCTGTCTTAGATCTCAATTGTTAGCGATTAAAATTTGAATATTATGGTAAGTATAGATTTATTATTTAAAATTAAGTTTCTTACGTATTTGAATTATGATTTGTGTAATGCTCAAACCTAGGATTTAGATAAGCATTGGGAATTTGGTTGTATCCCTCTGTCTCTCATATGGTTTGACCACGTCTTCAATTAACCTTTTCAATGAAGGTGCATATTGTTGGTATATGTAGTATAAATCATGTATTATTTTTAAATTCGAGAGTTACAATTTGAGTAATTATCTAATATTTTTTTAGATTCTCTAGGTTTCCTTTTTTTGAGAATACAATATTTGGGAGTGAAGGATTTGAACCTATGACCAGTACACTGATGTCACTTAAGTTATTACTCGTATTGGCAAATTATGTAGGAATAATATATAAAAAAAGACAGAAAATGGTGAAAATAGTTAGTTGTATGTGTGAAATAATTGCAACATTGTGAAAAAATTGGCCTACGTATCAAACATCCATTTTCTCGTCTCTCTATTTATTTTCGCTCTTGTACATATTTTTTCGATGTATATTTTGTGTAACTTAATAATTATGAAATTACGTAATTTAGTTTATATTTTTGAAATATTTGAATGAAAAAATATTTTCTCTTGTGATTCTAATAAAGACTGGTCAAAATTTTGAAAAAAAGTGAATTCATACATCTAAATAGAGTAAAACTATCCGTTATCTATAAGATCAGCCACTCCAGTATAACTAGCACAACCTAAATAAGAATATATATAATACAAAATTCAAAAATTGCATGTTTGATAATTATTTTATTTTTTATTTTATTTTTGAGAAATTGTACTAACTAAACCAGATTTGCAAATATACGCATCTAAGTTTTTTTTGCAAAGTTAATTTTTATTTTAAAATTTAAAATTTATATATTTTTTTAGTACCGTTTTGCCCTTATTCCCATTTAATTATTAATTCTCAAATTCAAACTCTCATTTTGAATACTTTCCATCATTTTAAAAGATACCATATTTAATTATCAATGCTTTAAATGTAAAAAGATTTTAATTCCTTTTTACATTTATGGCTCATCTTTATTCTCATTCCTTTTGTGCATCACCTGTCTTCCTCTATTCTTCATTCCTTTTTTGTTTCACTTTTCTTCTTGCATCCTCCATTCCTTCATTTTCGTTTCTTCTGTTTGTTTCCTTCTCTCTTTTCACTTTCTGGCAAACACATAAATTGTTTTCAACAACTCAGCGCCGACCAGACGGTATAATCCTATGACTTCATTCATCTCCGTTCAATAATCTCTGTTTTACACAATATTTAGATTACGCTTTTCTTCCTGATTCATCACCATTAGCACATTATGATTCAAATGGTTATCTGATATGTCTCAAATGGTTGAGCATGGTATGTTTTATTCCTATTCTATCTTCTTCTTTTTTTCATTTAATTCTTTATATTACAGTCTTCGGAATGTCACAAATCATGTTTATAAATGTAGTTAAATCAACTATACAATTGTATATTCTTCCTGCTCTGTTTTCCATATTCTTGTACAATTTAGTGTATACGCATCTACAATACTGTATAATTTTTAAATACTCCATTCTGTCATATTAAGAATCCACAATACCGTTGTGTCCATACTTCATTTTAATGTTAGTTATACAGTACATCCCCTCCTTATTATTACATCAATCATTCCAATTTTAATTGCACATAGTGGTCTTTGGAATGTCAATATTCTTATTTATAAATGAAATAAAATCATATGTACAACAGTATAATATATATTGTACACACATCTACAACACTGTATAATTTATATTATACTGTAAATCGACGATACCGTAGGTACATACTATGTTGCAATGTTAGTTATTATGTAAAATTGTCTCTTATAGGTTCAACAAGCATTCCTATTCGAATTGCACGCAGTGCTATATTATAGTAAAATATCATATTGTTTACACATTTATAGCATACGAATTATAATATATTATAGTAAAATATCATATTGTTTGCACTATTTGAGAGCTATCATTGAATCAATGGAAGTGTAATACATTATTTACTAAAACAATAAGACAGTTCAGAAAACGCTCTATTTGGTAAATGGATTTCATAATAATTTAACATTACAAACATACAGTGTTGTTCGGTAATATAATACGGTATTGCTTTGATACTTTCTCTAATTTACCTATACAATATTGTTTTGATAAGATTATTAATATGATTATTAGCAATACATATTAATTACATTGTCTGCATCCATGCAAATTTAGAGTTTGAATATAAATTAATACACACATATGATGTATAAGAATTCATGAACAATACAATTTCGGTATTATAATGAATAAATTGTATTCATGTATTGTACATTGTAATATATTATTATTTATGTTATGAGCAATACAATACTATAGTTAAACAGTATTATTTTTATCTTTAACGTTCTTGCAAATTAGGGTTTCGTAAGAGCGCCGCCATAAATCAAGACGGCACTGGTGCACTTCAAAAATCTTCAAAAACTCATCCATGATTTTTTTTTTTTTTTTTTTGAAATCAGTACATAACAATACAATCTCAACAGAACTGTATTTTGTCGAAATAATGAAAGTTTTTTATAAAAAAATCCAAACGAAAATTCTGGACAACAACAAAATGAGAGGTTGAAGATGAAGAGAGAGAAAAATCGTTTTGAAAAAAGTATTTTAGAAATGCTAAAATCTCATAACATTAATTTGACATTCAAAAATGGTATGTAATATCAATATGGAAAGTTTGAAAAATGGAGGTTGAATTTGAGAATGTGGCATTAAATGGGTAGAAGAGCAAAATGGTATTACTAAAAAATCATTAATTTCGAATTTTAAAAATAAAATTAAGTTTACAAAAAAAAAACTCGCATGCCTATATTGTCAAATATTTCTCGAATGTCGTCTAGTTACTATAATTTCCCAAAAAAAAATTAGCAAATGTAATTTCAGTTTATAATTTTTTTAAAAAAAATTCGTTTTAATTGTAAAAGACGAAAATACCCTCATACAATATAATGAATACATCGTAAGGAATTAGAAATATAAAACTATGTCTAAAACAAAATTAAAAATGTAAAACATTAAAGTTATGTTTTTTAAGAAAATTATTTCGTCCGCCATTTTCATCGATGTCGTCTGCAACTCGCCGGCGTATCCTCAATTTTCATGGCTCACGTTAGCAAGTCGCCGGCGTAAGGATCGACTTTGTGCGCAATAAGATGGATTGGAGATCAAAACTCTTGTCGGTGTGATGATCGGATTTCACCAACACCATGGAAGTTGATCAAGAATCTTCAATTCACAGATGAACGATAGATCTGCTTGAGCTTTCTCCGGCAACAATCGACGTTCTTTTGATTGTCGACAAACAGACGACTCGTCTGCAACTTCAGTAGAGGAACGAATCAGTCTCCAACTCCAACCCTAAAATGAAGATGAAATTATTTATAAAAATACCCTTCAATTTTGTTTAGAAATATAGTATTTATTATTTATACAATATTTATAATTAATACAATCATTATATTAATACTGTGCTTATGATTTTTTTACGTGCATATTCAAGGTATTCATGCAGGAATACCGTATTTATTTGTGATTGAATGACTATGGTGTTGGTTAGAAATACAGTATTTGTAATAAACACACAAATTAAAATTTTGATTTGGTCTCCGTCTCCGACCATGCAAAAACCTTCGAATCTTCATTGATTTCGTCTCACCATCTCTGGAAACACACTTCCCGCGACGATTGCATATCTTCTTTGATTGCTAGTGTCTCCGACGATTACTAGCTGGTGACAAAAATGGATATATATGATAAAAATGGAGGCGGAGAATAACGATGATCGGTGATGGAAATGAAGTCGCATGAGTTTCTTGATGGCCTACGATGGAGAGGCGATAGGCGATAATGGCAGAGACAGTGGTGGCTAGGTAAAATTTAGGATGATTCGAAGGAGAAAGACAAATAGAAAACGTGAGGAAAAAGAAGGGTAGGATTAGAAATATTAAAATATATTATTAATAAAATTAAAAACAAAAATAGATTTACTAATACTATTACACTAACTTTATAATTATCTTTCTAAACATAGTTGTTCACTACAATTTCCCTAGAAAATTCTTAGACCAAAATATAACAAAAATGAAAGAAATTTTAAAATTTGAAGGACCAAAATATTAATTTAACCAAAAAGGAAAATGAATCCTTTTAAAAAATAATAATATTAATAAATAAACGTTCTTTTATAATCACCTCAAAAAAAATATAGTCATCTGAGTATTATTATATGTCAGCCTTATTTTCTCCATTCTTGACAGCTGGTGAAGCGCGTAAATCTCTTGCTAGCTTAGCTATAGATAGTAGAACCCGTGTGTACAGATCGTACGGCCCTTTTGGATTACATTTTAATTCCTGTATTTTAATGCTCGTTTCATTTTCATACTTTTTTATCGTTAACTTTTAGTCTATAATTTCCAAAAGTAATTCATATTTAAAAATATAAAAAAATAGTACTCCATGTGATAATTTTATATTTAATTGTTATTAAAATTTATTCAATAAAAAGAATAATTTTAATGCAATAAAGAGCATCATATTTTAAAATTTATACACGAAAACATAATATAAACTGACATTAAAAAAATAAGAGGAAAAATTTACGTAAGATACATTAACATATAAAAAGTAATAAAACTGAATATTTAAAAATACAACAACAATTTTTGTTGAATCAAATTTCCAAATTTATGGATCTAAATAGTAATTTAACTATTTTTAAAATTGGTAAAGGGGAAGAGTCAAACCTTTAATTCTAAGTATACCTTTTATGTCAGTTGAGTCATGCTTATGTTGATATATATAATAACTCCACTCATTCAAAGAGTGCTTCGTTACCCTTATGGATTTCCACCTCCCCTTAGAGGTCCGGCGCCCCGATGGATTTTCACCTCCCACCCAACTCATCGCTAGCCAAGATATAGTCTGTTTTGGCCCTGCTTTGGCAGCATGACCTGACCTCACGGATTTGTTTCTCCCCCATGGGAAAAACGCGTCTTGCTAGGGAAAGGTATCCACACCCTTTATAAGAAGTGTTTTGTTCCCCTTTCCAACCGATGTGGGATTCCCCTATGGATAATATTCGCGGGATGTAATGTTGTTTTCAATAAGTAGAACTATATATAATAGTACGTAAATTATTAATAGTACCTTCTATCCTAAATAATAATTGAAATTATGTCCGGTTATAAATGATCGAATTAAAATTTGTTCTTTCTTGTAATATTATTACAGCTTGATTATTTTGTTGTTTTGATAGATTTTTCTAGAAGACAAACGATTCCTTAGCTAATCTTCTTGGTCTTTCTCTAAAAAAACGACAAGCAAAATTTCATCATCCGATCCAACATTTTGGACGAAATCAATCCCACATTATAGATAATACCCTAAATAGTTAACCAAAGAAATGGTTACGCCAAATTTTATTTTATTTTCGTGTCTGTAACTTTCAGTCCATTTCTTTTTAAATTATATATTTTTATTCTCTTTAAATTTTAAAATATGTTCCTTAAAATTACTATTAATATTGAAATAACTTTATTAAAATTAACAAAATGGTACTTTAACAACAAAAACTTCATTGATGAAAGAAGAAAAGACAAACTTTGTACTGTATTTGAGAGTAAAAGAAAAGGCTGCCCCAAAACTCTAGCCTATTGCGAAAAATGATTGAATATACATGTATCCCTAAAGTTTCAAAATCTACATGTCCCTAATAATTGGATACGTAGATTCCAAATACTCCATCTAAAATTACTCACTCAGTCACATTGTTACAATCTCCTCATCAAGTAATTTCTCGAACACATGAATAGCCGACAACAGCTCTCATGATCGAAAACACTAAACCCTAAACCCTAAACCTTAAATCACCGATTAGATAAAACAACTCGGTTGGATTCGGTTGGGTTCACGAGAGTAGCATAGACCGAAAGAGGTGCTCTTCGCATGGAATAGTGAGGCCCATTCCATGATTAAACCCGAACTCTTCCTCGGCCAATTGGAGAAGAGTTTGAAACTCTGGCCTTGCAAGAAACGTGAGCGGCACAATGTACCTGCTTCTGTTTTCACTGACGTACACCACGAAATGCCCCTTCGGCACATCGACCGGAGTATTTCTGCCACCGCCACCGCCACCGCCACCGTCGTCGTTTTTGTTTTTGTTTTTTCTCAAACTTGAACACCGCTTTATGATTTGCCGGACCACGGCCGCCTGCGTTAGCTTTCCGGTCACTGCCATTGGATTGGAGTTGTGAATTGAGAGAGATGAAAATGAAAATGAAAATGAAAATATTTGTGTTGTGAATTGTGGGAATGGGGATTGGTATTTATGGGTGATATGGGGTTTAACGAATCATGTGGGGTTGTGGAGAAAGCAAAGGACAGACCATATGTGTACGATGTGGGTCCTACCTTTAATATATACATATATATATATATATAATGAATACTATTATTGCTGCGTCCAACACGTATTCCTTTTCCTTCTTTTCTTATTTTATTATTTATCTTAAAATTAAAACCCTATTCATTGTTATTTTATTAAAAAGTTTTTTTTTTAAGTTTAATACAAGACATGCAAATTCATAACCTTGTCAATGGAATAAACTACCATTGGGACTAATGATGAAGTATATTTTAAAATATAGTCGCTAAAATTGAGATTTAAAGTAAATAAACTAAAATGTGTTAGAAAATTTGCTAACAAGAGTCTCCACTAATATGAATGTGTATTTATAATCAACTAATATAAGAGTGTGGGTGAATTTAAATATCTCATTTTAATTATTATAACAAAAAAAATGTTTCATTTCAAGCTTTTATTTTAGTATTTTATGAGGTTCGAAGTTTCATCAATTATCTCACTTTTTTTACGAGGAGCTAATTTTCTTTTGATAATTCAATTAACATTATGCACATGTTCACGATTTATGGAGTTTGATATTCAAGTCTCTTATTCTGGTCTATTGTACTAAAAAAATTATTGTTAAACTAATTTTTTTAATCAATGTACCATTGCGACGATCTTCCTATATTTTTTTTAATCTAATTTCAATATACCAAATTTTATTAAACTCTTCATTTGATCCCAACTAAATAAATGCTATGTCTAGTTTATTGGAGAATTATGTGGTGTAATTGTATTCACCTATAAACACATAGAGATAGGGGCTAAAATTCGACATTAATCATTGACATTAGGGTTGAGATTTAAAATCTAAAAAGACAAAAATAAAATGTAGATAACAATTGAGGTACCAACTCAAAAGTTAGTAGTTGAAAAATCTTTGAATATTTTATATCCCACCTCCAATTCTTTCAAGAGAATTAATAGAACCTACAAGTTGTCTCATTTACACAACTGGCCAAGAATATTATGAATTTAATGTTTGACCAGTCTCTAATTAGTTCTCTTATGAGAATTTGGCCCCTACTTATTATTTGATTAAAACAATTTTAAAAAATGAAGCACTTAAAAAATTGAAGAAATTAAGTGGAAGCTATATTCTTAAATTGGGTTGGATATTTCAATTTACTAGTGGGGCCCTTCTCTTATCATTGATTCACACTTCCAAACCCTTTCTTTGTTCAACCACCTTGTCCCTTTCAAATTTATCAGAAGCCATCCTCTCCATTTCCTATCCACCAAAGGGTTATTATTTTCAAGTTAAATTCTTATGATTTTGAAAGTTAAATTTTAATAGGTATAGTTAGCAAAACCTAATAAATAGTCCTTACAGTTATTAATTGTTGATGTTTTTTTTTTAATTCAACAAAATATTTGAGATTGGAACTCATACTTAATTAATTACTATTTGATATTTTATTTTATTAGAATACTACTTCTTATTAAAAAAAAATAGTTTAATAAAATGAGTCGGTGGCCTAATCGGTTATCTAATTTAGCGTTAATCCATTTTTAATCCATGATCAAGTTTGATCTTTGGAATCATTATTTGAAGCTAGGAACACTTTTAATATACAAATGTCATCATACAACATATAGTTTCAATCAAGCTGGCTAGCTAGTGAGATGTAAAATGTGCCCTCTATATACATGATCTGTTAGTGACATGCCTATGAGGAATGTTCCTATCAAGTGGATGTATATTTGGAAAAACACATAATAATGTCATCCAAAATAGTTATGAACTAACTTATCATATTAGATTTTGTGATATTTATGGTTAGAGATGTACAAAACATAAAAGTGAAAATAGCAGAAAAGGAACGGATGGGGTCAACAATCCAATACGCTTTTCTTCTTAGTTCACTAATATTGTTATTATTTAAATTATTTTTATATTTTCCAGCTGCCTTGAAATATAGGATTTTTTTTTCTTTCATTTTAAAGAGTTTTTAAATAATTATAATAGAAGAGAGTGAAAATGGAAGCTTCGAAGAAGCACGTGCAGACAGCAAGGTCCCACCGCTTCTCCATTTAATAATAAAATGCGTGGATATTTTGATTTTTTTATATATGTTAGATTTTTATATTTTCTAAAAACAAATAAACGTGTTTTATTCCCTCCCATCGGAGTCTTTGTTTTAAGAGGAGGTGAGATGAGATGAGGTGTTGAAGTTCAACACTTTGTTTGGTCCAAGGTATTCTTCACCTCATCTTATCTCATCTTCTCTCTCCTCTTTTTTTTTTTTTTTAATTTAAATTTTTTTCATCTTTTTTATTTATATATATATTTACTTATTTTATGTTTGATATATTTTTTTATAATAATATTATTATTTTAATATATCAACATATAATTATAATAATTATACTATTATTATATCAAATGTTTATTTAAATATATTTGAATTTTAAAAATTAAAATAAATAGATATATATTATCTCTAAATATATGACGTTAAATTTTCATATTTTTATTCATTTTTTAATCGTTTTTAATAACAAAAAAAGTTATATAATTTCAATTTTTTAGAGATAGACTATAAATATCATATTTAAAAATTAAAAATTAAAAATTATGTGTTCATTTTTAATATTAACAATAATATATCAATTTATTATTAAAATAAAAATTAAATTTAAATAATTTATATACATTGAATTTTTATTCGTAGTTTACAATGGATTTAAAAGTATGAATTTATTTTCAATAAACTTAAAAATATTAAACTTATTTTGTTTGTTAAAAAAATGAGATTCAAATTTACTCTTGTATTCAGCGTTGCACTTTGAAATAATAGTACAAGTGGATATTATTTTTTTTGAAAGGATAAATTAATTTAAATAATTTTGAGAGTCTTTTTTTTTTTTAAATCATAATTTTGAGAGTCTTGATTGTATATATAAAAAACAACTATAAATTTCAAGACTTGTATGAGTCATAGGGATTGAGATCTATTCTACCTAATAAAAAAAACAATAAATTCCAAAATTTGAGGGATATTTTATTACTTCCATGTAATAATTATTATAAAAAATGTGATCGAGTTTTCTTTTAACTACAAAAAAATAATAAATAAAAAATTTTAGGGTGTCTATGGTTTCCTATAAGTATCAATGACTAATAAGATAAATATATTTAATTTATTATTACCTATTAACTAGTGTATTTTATTAACAATTATTTGACCTTCGATAACTATGAATATGAATATGAATGAATAAAAGGTATAAGAAAATAATTTTTTTAAATAAAATAAAAATTGCTATTAAGATTTTATAATGACTAGTTTAACCAAATGGTTTTATTTTTATTTTTTAATAAATAGAATCTTGGTATTTTTTAATTATTTTTATTATTTAAGTCTAACATATCTTTAAAAAAGTTATTAACGATGTACAAATATTTTAGATTAGTAAAACTTTATTTTGGTGGTGTGAAAAAAAAATTCTCATAATTTTTTTTAATTAAACAATATTTAAGTATGAAAGATTAGAAATTTTTAACCTCATGATTATTATGTCGTACAAAATATCATTGAAACTATGTTTTTTTAATACAAACATTAATATGATTATGGGTGCTTAATATTAAATTTATATTACTTATATTTTATTTATGATAGTAGTTATATTTACATACTTATTATATTAATAGCTAAATATTTGAGAATAATTATTTTATTTTATTTTTAAAAAAGAACAATTTTATTGTTAAAAAAAATTAAGAACAAATTATTATTTTTTTATATTTTTAAACATATCTTAATATCTCATATCCTCTCCCTCCACTCCAAACAAGTTTTTCTGTCATCTCATCTCTCTGCACTCCAAACAAAATTTTTCTGTCATCTCATCTCAGCCCAAACAAGATTTTCTGCTATCAACATCTCATCTCATCTCACATGTACCAAACACCCCCTTTAAGGTTAAAATATCGAATTTAGCTGAAGGTTAAAATATCTAGATCATTTCAAAGTTTAAGGTATTTTTTTTTTTTTTTTTTTTGTGAATTTAAAGTAGATGTAGATTTGAATCTCGTACCAAAGGGTAATGGTAATTAAATTTATTTTGATATTTTAATTCTTTAAATCTAATAATTAAGTCTCTAAAACTTTTAAAAAAATGGTATTTTTAAATTTATGTTTTTTTTTTTTTGATGAATTAAATCTATGCATTTATCCTTTAAATATTTAATAGTATTTTATGAATTGTATATTCAAATACACCCTTTTTTACTTTGGTACTGTAATATTAGGCAAAAAAAATTGGAATAAAAAGTGTGATGTAGTAATCATTGGCTATATGTGATTGGAAAGTTGATTGCATTTCTCATATGCTAAATCAAACTAATCACAATCAGAAATATAAATACACAAATAAAATCCCACCAATAATTCAAATAAATAATTATGTCCTTGAAGATTTTTTTTACTTAGATTAAGGTAATAACAAAAATCCAAGCAAAACTCCTTGTGTTGAGGGAATTGACAAACTCAAATAAATTTGTGGAAAACTACTTTATTCTAGAAATTTATATGTTAATAAGAGAAATTCAAGGAAAAATTTTGATAGTCAAATTTGTCTGTCACTCGAATTTTTATTTTTCTTGAATGTATCTGTTGGTGTTGGGATTTGAACCAGAGACCTAAGAGATAAAACTGAAAATCTGTTCTTTCTCACCGTCATCAAGCTTCAATGCCATAAAGTCACAAAGAAAATAGGATTTCTAACACTTTTAACATATAAATAAAATATATAATCTTTATTCATTTTTTATTTTTTGAAATGGATAAAACTATCATAATCATGGTTGAATTCATTTAGTGGCATCTCAATTGAGACAACATTACTTTAAATATGTGAATATATATATTGAATATATGTGAATATATATATATATATACATATATATTTATTTATTTATTTGGGGAGTATTGATTATGGCCAATATATTATATGATCATTATCGTAAAAAGTAACAATTATTCAAACTATGTAATTTTATCTATAATTAATAGGTCATAAATTGGTATCTTATTTTAAATGTTGTTGAGTTAAAAAGGAAAATAAATTAATTAATTAGTTACTTTTGTCTTGATATCTTAGGTTTTTTTTTTTAATTCCGAGGTGAAATATTTCTATAAAATAGAGACCAAAGTGTTCTCTAAAGTGTGTAAACCAAATAAAATTAACTTAAAAGTTCATAAACAAAATAAATTTCAAAAAAAAAAAAAAATTTGGTATCTCAACAAAAGTAAGTTGCAACCAAAATAGGAGCAAGGGGGACCAAATTTGAAACAGTTTTTTTAGCTAAAAAATCAATAAAAAATGACACTAAAATTAAATTCTAGTTCCAAATATTTTTTTTTTTTCACAGTAATATAATATTTTTCAACTTGTTAATATTGAATACTGAAATTAGCCAAAATTATAATTCAAACTTAAACTGGTATGAATGCCTTATCTGTTTAGTGTTTGACCACGTGCTCAATTCAAACTTAAACTAGAAATTTGTTTCCTTCATGACGATCTCGTTCAGATTTGCTGACGTGTCACATTCTTATTTGAGTAGTTCTTTTCGTTTTTTTTTTTCATGAGTTTATTTGACTAAATTGTATTATTAGATATTGAATATAAAAACAAGTACATCAATTTCAATTTAAAAAGGATATATTTTCAAATATCTTTTATTATATAGAGGTAATTTTTATATTTGACTAAAATAACAAATTAATGAATTAGATTTTATCCTTGTTATTATTCATTAAATTAATAATCATTATCAACTAGAATTTTAATTATTTCAATATTTATTATTGCTGGATTAAAAAAAGATCTGAAACACTTACGTTTTTTTAAAAAAATTTATATTGCTTTTATTTAAGTGTAAAATATTTTATTCTCAACCTATATAGATATCATTGAACTAAAAAATTTCACTGATAGTTAGTGACGTAATAGGTTATCTTATTTGGTATTAATCCATTTCAACTTTATAGTAACGAGTTCGAGCCCGAATATTAGTATTCAACTCTCGTACTGTTATTGAACTTTGTACAAAATCAATTGATCTTCATGTAATACTTTAAATCATAATCGTATCATGAGAATTTATGATAAATAACAAATTCTATCCTCCCTATTTTAATATTGACATTTTTGTAAAAATATTTAATATGTACTAAAATATTTTAATTTTTATTGTCTTCAATTAATTTCTCTTAATTATTTTCAATTAATTTAACTCAATTTAAAGCTATCAGTTGCGTGCAAAAATATTGTGGAATATTTATTTCCAATTTTTGATCAGTTTGTAAATATATATATATATACACATATAAATGTTGACATCATAAAATTTCTCCTTTTCTTTATTATTCATAAATTATCTACTATATTTATTCATACTACTGATACTACAAAAGAAATATTGAAATTTAAAAAAAAAAAAAAAAAAAAAATTGACACGATCATTTTTACCGCCTAAATCATTTTTTTTTTCATTTAAATTATTGCAGAAAAACACACACACAAAAGGACTATGAACGATTTAAAACACTGATCAAATAATGAAAAAAAAGAAATTGACATAATTTTTTTTCCTTTTTTTTAGAGATGATCTTAATGATTGAAAATAAAGAAACAATTTGGTGACAGTGGTAAAAAGAAGGGCATATGTTAAGGCATGTTCTGTGTAAGGGTAGAGCAGAAAGTCAGATATGCCCCTGGCCCTCACAAAAAGGGGCGGTGGAGTCCCTAAACTTTTATTATTATTATTATTATTATTATTATTATTATTATTATGATGATGATGATGATGATATGATGTGATGTTTTAAATTTTGATAAAATATTATTAATCGCGTCGCCTTTGCTGAACGACAAGTCGGATTCGACATGGAATTGTCGACTTTGCCAGACTAGCCCACCCGCGTCTAACACTTCACCTCCCATGCAACATACTATTTCATTTTCTAAATTTCAAAAGTTCGATTCTATACAATTATCTCATAAATTTTTCTTTAGTTTATATCAAAATTTTAGTTTTTATTTTTACACTTCAAATAAATTTAATATTGGTCAAAGTTCATTTTAATTGAAATTAATTTAATAATATTCAATATTTAATATTAAAGAATAAACATATTTCTAAACAGAATATTATTTTAAGAAAAAAATCACAATGATCAATTTTAAGCTTTTTTTATTATTATAAAGACTCAAATTTATATTTTAAAATTCAAAGAAATTTCAAAGCATAAAGATCAAAATGGTATTTAAAATTTTAAATTTATGGGGATAAATATAGATGGTCACAACTTCATTGGATGGTCCTACATTCAAAAAGAGGAAAATAAAATGTGGGATTACATCAAATAAATAAATAAAGTGGGATTTTATGGTGTTTGTTGAAATTACTTCCATAATCGATTTAAAAAAATATGAGAGCAAGGGAAGGTAGTATAAGAAATTTATATATATTTGCAAGAAATAACATTATGGAAGCTTTTGAGTTGAGGAATGTGTGTTAGGATAAATAATAGAGGATTAGATTAATTATTATGTTAAATGTTGATGTAAGGTCCAATGGGTTCATTAGGTTAGAATAGGTTTCCTATGTATTGTTTATATTTGGGTTTGTAATGGTGTGAATTACAACGTAGCCTCCATCTTCATCTTCTTCACCTATTTAATAATATATTCTCTCAATCTTCTTCATTGGCTTCCATCTTCTTGCTGCTCAATTATTATCGATGTGAATGATTATGATGAAAATGAGAATATCTCATATAATGATTGACAAAACAATGATTATTTTGTACATATGATAAATGAAATAATTATGGAGAGAATCATTACCTACATTTGAAATGCAAGTAATTATTATAGAGAGAGTCATGCATTACATGTGTTTTGAGGTACACAAAATGATTATAAAAAAAACAAAATGAAAGAGAATGAAAAAGTAGTAAATGAATAGAATAAGTTATGGAAAAATGAATGATCAATATGAATTATAGAGGGATGATTGTCATATGATGCAAACATGGGTAAGAAAATTATTTTTCTCATAATCATTCTTATTCTTCTTGCTTCAACTCTCCTAAACATATTTTTATAATTTATAAATAAAGCAAAACTTAATACAGGAATCAAATTTAAATTTGATTAAAAGTATAAAGGCTAAAATTAAACATTTAAGAGTATATATACACATCAAAATAAAACAAATTACAAAATGTATTTGATGATTTTAGAAAAGTAAAGTTATATTAGAAACATGAGAGAACAGTAAAATGACAATATTGGGTGTTGTTTTAATGGAACTATTTCTTCTTTTATATTTTTCACTTTACAGTTCATGAGAATTGTGGGTGAGAAAATGATAGATGTGGATAAAGGAATTTGAGGCATGTGCTTCCATATGCCTAAAAAGTTTTTTTGGATAACCATTTTAAAAAAAAGAAGATTGTATTTCTTTTTACTTGAAATTAGAAACTTCGCTTTGGAATTTCTGCATCGCTTACGAGGTTAAAGAGCTATGACTGTAAAAAATAACAACGACAGTAATAATAACCTATAATATATACAGTCTAATTTTTTAAGCTTAGTTATTTTTATGCAATTTTAATTTCAATTTACCATCGAATTTGATATCAGATTAAGGTGTAGTTTATCACCAATGAATTGTGCAATCGTTGAAAACTTGAGCTTTGAGGGTATGCTCCCCTCAAAGTTCCGAGTTGAGACTAACCTGTAACTTTAGTCTTTCAATATCTTCGGTGTCTGATCTAAAGATGGACGTGTTTACCCTTGTTTTAAAAGACAAAAAAAATTAAGTTGTTTATTTATTTATTTATTTTAAGATCAATAGTAGATGACTTGAACAATCAAATTGTTAGTTACCAAGTCCTATGTTAGTGATGCGAGGCCCATTGGACTTGGGTTAGAATTTAGGATAGTATATATTCATATGTAAATGTTGAGTTGGAGGAACGTAGCCTCTATTTTCTTCCTCTCAATAATAATTTTTTAAAAATTTATTCTACAGTTTCTTGGCTTTTCTTGGTTTTTTTTTTAACTAAAACATGAGCATTTTATTAATTCAATACAGGAGTGATGATACTGTTATTCTTATAAAAAAAATCTATAAAATGCTTAAGCCAAGAAGGACAATAGTACATCTAAACATGGGCTGAAATGATAAAGCGGATGTCCCGAAATAAGTCCGACCAGAAGAGAATCTTAATTTGCTGCTCTATTATGAATATTGACAATAACGTTTACCTAAATGGTTAAATTGAAGTTTCTCAAAAAAAAAAAAAAATGGTTAAATTGAAAATTATAAAAATGACGAACAAAATTTACAACTTTTAAAATATAATTAAATTAGCACATTCTTCAAAAAAAAAAAAAATTACAAATGCACAAATATAAGAAATCAAAAGGGTTAGTAATATGTTGATTTGTTTGGTAATAATCGAATTCAATATCAAGGCCACAAAGTTGATCGTGAAAATCGACTATGATCTTCCTCGCTTAATTTGTACTATATATATTTGTTATAATATTTGTCATTTTGATTTTAGATTTCGTTTCATTTTAAATTTTATTGTTTAATTTTGATTTATATATTTTCAATAAAACTCAAAATCGGTGTATAAGTTTCTTGTTAATTTTTAAAAATTATTCTCCATTAACTTTCTTTAAAAAAAACTAACTTAAACCAAAATAATATTTTAATCATAATTCTATTACTTAGGAGCTTATGAAATAGAAAGTGTTGGACCTGCTATTCTAATTTCTGTTATGATTGTTTGCATCGAATAAAGCAGGGTCGCAGCTACAATAGATTGAGAATAACAATAATAACAAAGAGGAAGAATAGAAAGAACAACACAATGATTTTACTTGGAAAACTCTTAAACAAATTAGGATAAAAATCATGGGCAATGATAGAAGAACTTTATTATAAAAATAGGAGTTACAAAGTTTCTCTCTTACAAAGTAGCAACAAACTCTCTTATAAGGAGAAACTCTCTCTATTTTTATCTCACACCCTCACTCACCTAGATGTGGGATGTCATGAGAGATTTTGGGATGGTTTGCCAACTAATGGCATCACCTATTTATACTACTCATAAACTTGGTCTCTAAGTATGATCCAATGGTCCACATTTTTCCTTGGTGATCAAGTAAATCATGTGGCCATGATTTTACCACAACTTCACTTTGGTTAAGTATGAGTAGATATTTCTTAAAAACATATCTAGATCTTTCTTCAACAATCTTAGACAAAGTGTGTTCTATATTTCTCTTCATCATTCTTAGACCAATGATGTTTTAGAATTCTCTTTATCAATCTTAGTCATTGGTGTTCTAGAATTCTCTCCACAATTCTTAGACCAAATGATGTTCTAGAATTCTCTCCACCAATCTAGAACATATGTGTATGATCTAGAACTTTCATTGGTCATCTAAGATAAAGTTGAATGATTTAGCATATTCCAATATTATTCAACAATTTAACTCCAAAAAACTATCATCTTAAAAACTTGCATGAGGGACCCTTGCCTCGTTTAAACCATCGTGGTTATTTTTTGCATGCGAAGTTAAAAACTAAACAGACAAAAAGAAACCTCTCAAGTTGCCATTAGATAATGTAAGAAACGAAAATAAAAAATCACAAATAATGAAAGACAAAAATGAGGGTCCCTTGGCAAGTAACCACTTTGGATACTCATCACCTCTTAAGAAAGTCCGATTCTTTTGATTACTAGATCACTCCAAAATAGTTAAATATACATATATATCAAAATAATAAAGTCAGATGAAATAGTTATTATAAACTTAACTTTTTAAAAAAATTAAATAAAACTAAAAAACTTAAATCTCAATAACTATTTGATTTTTTGTTTTTAAAATTTAAGATTATTTTTACTCAAACTTTTTATCATGTGTTTCATATTTTTTTAAGAAAGTATATAAATACCAATAAAATTTCACAAACCACAACAAATTTAAGAAAGCTATATTTTTTTTTTCAAATTTTAATTTCAATTTTAAAAATATAGGTAAGATATAAATATCAAAATTGTCGTATGCTTAAATTTTCTATTTGTTACTTTCTAGCCATGAATGACAAAAAACAAAGCTCTGGATATTTTAAAAAGTTAGGAAAAGTACAAACATACTAGTTAAAATGATCAAAATATAAGCCATTTCCAATGTTGTCACTCAACTGCCACCTGAATTTCTTTTTTTGAAACAACCGGTAATCACGCATGTCCTTAGGCTAGGCAGCGAAGACATCAAAAGAGTAGTGTCATAGGTGAATCTCAAATCTAGGACTTTGAAGGAAACATACCCTCAAATTCCAAGTCTTCAACCACTGCCCTGAATTTCAAAGTGAAATAAAAGAAGCCACCAAGAAAAATACAGATATAGATGGGGAACAGAAATAACAGATAACCCAATCATATTTTGCTTATTAGTGTAAAAATCTGAAGGAAAAAAATAATAATAAAAAATAAAAAAAGAGAAAAGAAAAAATATATGTATCCTTTAAACCTCTTCATCACATTGTACCACAAGCAAAACCATTTGTCACAAACCTACTAAATATCAAGCACATACCCAACAAACAGATTATGGAAACATTTTCAAAAGTGAGGGGGAAATGGAGATGTAACAAACAAACAATTAGATAGGGATAGCAATTTACATATCTTTCCTGAGCAGACCCATATCTCCTGGCTTGATTAACTAAGCGTCGTGAAATTGTAGATCAGAAATTAGCTGCACACACACATTTGATGAAGTCGTCAAGTTGTCTCCTTGCATATATGTTTAATCCAAGCTGTTTACGACCGCGTCCGCTTACCTACGCCACATTTTCTCTGAAAGTAAGATTCAGAAAAGGATATATGAGTTTCCAAAATAACTTAGTTAGATGTTATAACATATAAGATCGTAACTTTAGATAGTGATAAATTTTAAAAGACATTCTAATCGTAATGGTCATGTCTCAATTTAGTTCTTGCTTTTGAGAACTCCCTCCAGTTAGGAACCTCCACACTCACCCTTTTTTCTTTTTTATACCCATGAGTGTTTGGGCAAGTTTCTCACGGGACATACTGTTTGACCTTACAATATTCAAATGTAAATGAAACCCATAGGAAATTATTTCGGATAGAACTCATAAGCTTTTGGATCCCAAGGAAACTCACCCGTGGACCAGGACAAAAGACAGTAATGATAAGTGCTTGCAATTGTACTGACAATATGAACAACTAGAAGAGAACTAGAGGGCCTTGTGGACATCCATCTCAAAAATCAATGGGTGAGGAAAGGAGTAGTCTACCTATCTTATAAATGCTTGGAAGACTCTCCACTTTTCCAATGTGAGACAATAGTGAGATCCTAACGTACCTCCTCGAGATGGTATGGTGCTTATTTGGGTTTCATTAATCTGGAATCATATCTCAATTTCATTTTATTAGACTGAATACACATTTTGGCTTAATGAGCTATGATACCATATTAAATAGTGTAAACATCCATCTCAAAACTAATTTGTGATGAGAGGAGTAATCCATCTATCTTATAAATGATTTGAGCACTCTCTTCTTTTCCAATGTGGGACAATAGTGGAATCTTAACACTCTCAATATGAACGCTTGAGATGAATGTGCATGATATAAATGTATCAACACTAGAGGAGGCCACACGAAAACTTGAGCTTGTAAGAAAAATATATCCCTTTCTCACTCAATCTCTCTGCTATTTAATTATTGGGGAAGGGAGACATCACTGCGTAGAAAAATCAGTGAAAAAGATTTAATTGAGAGGAATGTGTACCATTTCCCTTTGCTCCCTGCTGGGTTTGAGATGCTGGCTGCTGCACGCGTGGAGATCGTTGCAAGCCTTCAGCTGGTAAGGAATGCCTTTTCATGATGTATGTTTCTCTATCATGAACATCCGGGCTTGATCTTGGAGAGTTAGTTGAATGAAGCTTGGCTCTAGCAGATTCTGTGGCTTGCATGAAGCGAGGAAGAGAGTTACTGCTACTACTCTCTTTTAATTCCTTTTCAACAATTTCCGGTCGTGCTGAATCAAATGAATTCCTTCTCTTCCCAGTCTTCTGATCTTTGTGAGTATTTTCCGTACTACTCCTCCCGGCGGAATTGCGGTTTAGACTGGATGGTGATTTCTTTCCTGGTGATGAGGACTTTTGCTTTTGGTAAGAGACTGTTTTATTGGTTTTATCCCGTTTAGCCTTTACTGATACCTGACTAGATGGGGTTCCTTGGGATTCTGGAACAGTTAAATGGCTTCTTGGAGAAGCTTTTGGAGATGATATATCTGTTTTATGATCATGACCTGCATTGTGTTCTCTCTGTTGATCTGATGAACTTCTCTCCAGCTTTGATTCACCTGGTGCAGAGTCTACAACAGTTACTGAAGTGATGGACAGATCGTTAAATTCGCTAGCTTCTTCTGGTTGACCCACTTGCAATTGGACATCATTTTGATTTGAAGCAGTAGAACCTTTGATTACAACTTCTGTGCTTAGATCGCTGCTAGGATCTTGGACTCCTTTCTTTGAAACATCATTTGCATGTGGATCTGCAAGTCCTACTTCAGATCTATCGGGTGAATCGAGGGTGGAAGAAATAGAGAGCTCGGTGCATTCAGAACCACCAACTTGAATTATACTAGACCCTGGAAGGACAATATTTTCATATGCACTTGGCTCCTTAGTCCTCAGTACAGTATCTGTTGTAGATAATACTGTTTCTGAATGAGATTCGAATCCATCATCTTGATGCATTGTACTAATTGTTCCAATAGAATCTGGAGTCAAACTCAACTGTTCAAATTTTGCCTGGGCATTGATAAATGAGGGATTGCTTGCCTTTCTTGATCCAAGCACAAATTTCTTACCCTCATTCTCCAGTTGTTCAGGGGCTAGTCTTTTCAGAGGATTGACTTGTTCCACGTCCATCTGAGGTTTATCAGGAGAGGAGCTCGACTCTGTTTGTAAACTTTCATCATCCAACTGTATTTTCTGATATTGTACAGAACAGACCTTAGTTGGTGTCTCTTTTTCTTCAGATGTTCTAGCATTCTCAGGCTGAGGCTGCTCCGAATTATCTTTTTCGGAGAAAGATGGAGAGTGGCAGGTCTGAGATTGTAAGATACCAGCATCATAAGTATCTTCACTTTCAGATGGTGAAACTGGTTTAATGATGCTGGAGTTCAAATCTTCTGTTTCAGACAAAGCTTTTGATTCAATTCTATCTTCAACATGAGACCCCTCAATTTCTCTTTGCATTAGCTCAGTGTCTGATTCATCTTTATTTGGCTCCTCGGGTTCTCTTTCCATTTGCTCAGTGACTGATACTTCTTTCTCCCCCTCGGAGACATCCAATGTTGAACCCGCCAACCAGATCTCCAACCATTTCCAAGCAGAATCATTTTTGGAAGGGACGCATTTGATATTGATTGGCTTGTTCCTTGGTGTTGATTCCAACAACTTCATGTACAAAATTGATGGATTAAAGATTCGTGATTTAGATAAGATAATCATACAACGCACTTGCCAAACAATTAATCAAAACATACTAACTTAATCAAAATACCTGCCGAGCAAAACTATTGGTAAGTAGCTTTTCAATTGAAACATATCTCAAATTGGATTTTGTCATCTCTCCCTTCACCTGCAATATAAACGATATTATTAAAATAAGGCAAGAAAAATTATCTACGAATATCAAAAAAGAAATACACATTTTGTTACCATAAGTAAATCAAAATACTATCTTGGCAAAATGTAAATGGTATGACAGAACACCAAGTTAAAAAAGTGAACAACCAAAATTACATCTAAATGCAGCCCAAGCATTTAACTAATGAAGGTAAGATGCGTCAACATTCTCAAAATAACATCGTTTGAAAACCAGTGAATTACCGCAATCTTTGAATCAGAATTTTCCTTCTCATTCTTGTTGCACAGCTCATCTTGAGCTGATCTCGCAAGAGACAGATGAGCACGACGAGCCCGTACAAGAGCTTGCATTTTGACAATGGCTTGAGCACACCGGAGTGTTCCCACAGCATGTCTCCTTACCAAGAACCCACGAATAACAGCTTGCACCTTCACTACATTCTTAAGTTTAAGCAGCTCTCCCTGTGCCTGCCAACATGAATTCATGGATGGAGATGTTAGAATCTTATTAAACGAACGACAAGAATCTCAAGCTAAAGAGTTTCTGAAATGAAGAGTACCAAGATTCCCCGGATACCAGCCTGGATGACAATAGCACTAGAGTCGTCAACCTCGCTATCGACCTTATTTTCATTTTCAGATGGGAAATCCACCTTATCAGTTCCCTTAGGATTCTCAATGTTAGACACATTGGTCTCCTCATTAGTAAAGTGTATAATAGTAGGCTTCTCTGGAGCAGTGGAGTTCGCTGATGATTGGAAGTCGATCGTAGCAGTTTCAAGATTCTCCTTCTCTACCGGAGAAGTTTCTGCAATCGCGGTGTTGTTCAGCACACGATGCTGGGAAGATCGCTTACCGAAACTCCAGCCTCGTTTATCTCTAGAATCCTTACTCTGGCAGTAGAATTAAATACAACAAACTACTAAAAACCGAAAGAAGATACAAATAGAAATGAAATTACGTAGATGCAGTAAATTGATTCCTAGATGCAAGCACAAAAACGGCAATAAATCCACCAAAGTCTCTAGAAATCAAAATCCACAGTCAGATTCTCATTTCTCAACACAATCTCAACCAGATCACAAACTCATTTTACGAAAGAACTAACAATGCAGAACGCCAATCGACTCTCACGTCCCTCACCAGAATCGATCCATTCAAAAAACAGTTCAATCCTATGGCTAAGCGATTGCATAACAACACATACAAATCCAAAACCGAATCGATTCAATCAATGTTCTTCACAACAACAACAACAACAAAATCCAGAAGATCGGTACACTACAGAAGATGCAAATCAAGCTCAATCGTAACAACACTTATACAACGAACAAAAAATACGTACCTCGAGCTTGTCGATTTCATCTCCGTCCTTTGAATGGCTACCACATGTGATGATTTGGAAGCATGAGCGAGACCTTCCCATATTGGGAATTGTAGCGAGCGAGAGAGCAAAAGAAAGAGGAAAAACAGTAAAGGTGCTGCAACGAGGGGCACGGATCTCAAAGCGATCTCTTAAATCTAGCTCAATTCTTCAGTTGGATTCCGCCATGGAAATGCTCCGTCGCCTTCAACGATCAGAGGAAAATTTCAGAGAAGACGAGAAGAAGCTGTCAGATCTCTAAGCTTCGTGTTCTTTCCTCTCAAATTGATGCTCTTAATTTTTCAAACCGTTCTGGAAAAAAAAAAAAATATATAGATGGTAAATAAATTAAAATTTTATAAAAAAAACAAAACAATATATCGAGATATACAGTCAGAGAAAATAGCGACTTTACTGTTTTAGGCCAAGTATGATTTCAAATATTAGAATTTAACCTTTATGGTACCAACAAAATTTAGAATTTAGTTAATATGATTTTTAAAAAGTTAGAATTTAATTTTTATAATTTGATTAAAAAAAATAATATTTATCAATTCTAATTATTAGTAAATTGAGTAAGTTGAGTTTTTTTGTTTTTTTTGAGGTCTATCAATGAGGATAAAGTTAAATGATATATTAAACAAATAAGTTATATTATTTAAACATGAATACCTAATTTTCACATATATAATTTTCAATCAAAAGACTAAACTTTAAATTTTATCTAGATATAGGAATTAAATCTTAGTTTTTAGTTTTTAAAGTTATTGGACTAAATTTTAATTATCTTCGAGCCATAAAATTTAAATTCTAATTTTTGAAATCATGGATACTAAACTAACTTTATTCAAATTAAGAAGACTAAATTTATAATTTACCAAATTTATGAATGCATCATTGTATTAACTGTTTTTTAAACAAAATTAAAAGGAAAATAAAAGTAATTTGTATTTTTACTAACTTAGCAAGATGTCTGTTTTTATACTAAAACTTTAATTTCACTTAATAGAAAACTGACTTCTTTTATTTTAGTAATTTATTATTATTTTTAGATAGGAAACTGGCCTTACAATTATGGTGGTCACTAAATTTTTTAATTTCCAAATACCTCTACTACTAGACAGATTTTTTTTTTTTTTTTTTTTTTTTTAAATCTACTAAACCGATTTGAAAAAAAATGTCACAAGGTCGAAATGTGTGTATATATAGATAGGAAATTGGCCTTACAATTACGCGTGTATATATATTTTGACAAGGTCCAAATATTTATCTAAACTTTTATCATAGCTACAAATTTTATCTTAATTTAAACGAGTGTTATAATTTTTATTTTATATTTTTTTTCATGCAGGCAAAATTTACCAAATTCAAAATTAGTGGTGACTTAGTAGGAAAAAATCAAATGAAAGTAGTAAGTTTGTCTAAATGGAGGGTTCAATTTGATGAAACGTAATTTTAGAAGAAGAGTGGTATACTAAAAACAGATTGAATTCCCCCTAAGATTATTTTAATTTTATTCGAGACAGTAATTTAATTTCTTTTCTAGGAAACCATATTTTGATTTTAGAGTTTTTTTTTTTTTTTTTTTAATGACATGTTGAAAGTTACTTTAAATCTTAAAGATAAGGTTTATCTTTACTTTGCTTTTGTCTGATTATAAGTTGTAATTAAGGAATAATGACATTTAATATTGTGTGGCCCACGTGATTAGTCAAATTCAAAAAATCTACTTAGTTAAATAAATCAAGCAACGGTAACTTAGGAAAGAAAAAGGAGGCGAATCGCTTTTCGTTCTGTGTAGCTTCTTTTTCAGAAAGCTCCATCAAACAATACGTTGAATTACAAAATTTGATTTCCCTGCCATTTTTTTTATTTATGGTTTAAATGTCATTTTGGTGTTAGATTTTGAGTTTTATTTTATTTTAGTACTTTCAAAAGTTTGATTTTGGCCATACATTCTGAGTTTTATTTTGATCTTTTCACAAGCTTAATTTAATTCTGGAAGTTTTTAATTTATTTTATTTTGGTTTATAAATTTTTAAGTTTCTTTCGATAACTATTTAATTTTTTTTTATTTTGGTAAATTTAAATTTATTTTTACTCAAATTTCCTACCACGTATCTTATCTTTTATACAATGTATTCATCTTTTTTTAAGAAAGTAGTGTGAATGCTAACTCAATTTTAAAAACAAAAACAAACATTTAGACCATGTTTGATAACCATTTTGATTTTTGGTTTTTGGAATTTAAACATATTTTTACCCAAATTTCTTACCATGCATTATATATTTTCCTACCATTTATCTATCTTTCCTTAAAGCATGTGAATTGCTAACCAACTTTAAAAAAATAAAAACAAGTTTTTGGAAGCTACTTTTTGTTTTCAAATTTTGGTTTGATTTATACAAATACAGATATTCAAATAACAAAAAATATATGGTAAGATAGTAATTGTATATTTAAATTTAGAAAACAAAAAACAAAATAGTTATCAAACGGGGCCTTAGAATCTACTTTTTTTTTCCAAATTTTGGGTCGATTGACAGAGGAAGAATTTGTCGTTGCAGCCAAGGTAATCAAAGGCAGAGTAGATAGGATCGGCAAGGATCGTTGTTGTTCCTCTTGAGCAATCATAGCAAAGGCTTTGTTGATGGTTGGAGGTGGATCCATGAGCAAGATTTGAGAACGAGCATGACCGAATGTATTGTTTAGTCCCATCAAAAAGCACAACAATATATTCTTGCTCAAAGAATGCCATGATCTTCTTATTGCCACCACAGGTACAACTTCCGCAGGAACAAATCGGTCGATGAGTGAGATATTCATCCCAAATACTTTTCAACCTGGAGAAATATGTTGTTACAAAATCATTGTCCTGAGTTAATGTGGCTAGGTCACGCTTGAGGCGAAACATCCGAGGACCATTCTTGCGTTGGAAACGTTCTTTGAGGTCGTCCCAAATCTCTTGTGCGGAATCAGAGAATAAGATGCTAGATGAGATAGACTTGGAAACAGAGTTAAGAATCCAAGCAATAACCACATTGTTATTACGGATCCACTGAGGAAGAAGATCACCTGTAGGACGCAGAATCGTGCCATTGACGAAGCCGATTTTGTTCCGGATTGAGAGTGCCAGAAGCATAGATCGACTCCAAGAAACGTAGTTCTCATTGGTGAGGAGATCAGAAACCAGAATGAGAGTAGCTGTATCATGGTGGTGCAGAAAGTAGGGATTCTGTGAATCAACTGAGTTTGATCGATCATCAGAGTTCGGGCGATCGAAAATTGGAATTTCCTGATGAAATGAAGTTAAAGACGGATCAATCGACATTGGAGAAGAAGCTTCAGGGGGGAAGAAGAAGAAGAAGAAAATTTGCAGAGAAAGGACGGGAAAAAAGATAAGAAAAGAGGAAATGAAGAAGACGAGTGACGTCAGCGGAGAGAAGTTACATCTGATACCATATTGAAAGAGAAAAACTTCTCTACTTGTTTACAAGTAGAGGGTATCTACATTTTACCTATGTGGCACATTTGGTTTTACACAATTTTTTTTTTCTTTTATCTTTTAATATTATTTTATTTATAAAATTAAATTTGTGTGGTTCCAAATGTACCACATAAGTAAAATGTAGATGTCCTCTACTTGTGAACAAGTAGAGAAGTTTTTCTCATATTGAAATGGCAAACGCGTGTGAGAAAGATTGGATCAAAACATCTCACTATATGATTTTCCATTTAGAAGAGGCAAATATATACATGTGGCCTATTGAGAGAGCCAATCAAACCAATTGGTAAAGTAACAAGAATAACCAATCAACTATTTAACCATTTACAACTAATCAACTAATCAACTAACTTAACCATTTACAAAACTAATTAAATATAAGTAATAGGTTTCTATAAATGTAGGTGGGAGATAGATATCTAAATAAGAAAAAAAAAATATATGATAGAGATAGTTGTTGCACGCTTAAATTTAAAAGAAAAAAAGCAAACAAATAATTATCAAAATTAACCAATTTTTTTTAATGATGTCACATCCATGTTTTTTTTATACACACATTTGTATTCTTATATTGTTGATTATGATTAAGCACGGTTCCAATCAAAGTGAAAATCTCAATCCACAATAATCAAAACAAAAGTAGGGGTGTGTAATGATTTTGAATTCTCCTTCGATAAATTATTCCATCGAGAACCAAATAACACATCGATTGTAATGATAACCATTCCATCCATGTACATAAGACATTTCTACTTCATAAGTGTAATTCTTTTTTACTAATGGCATACCAAACTCTTTCTTCGATGGCAGTCTAAAACAATTATTTGCTATATATATTTTTTTAATTTTTTTTAATTCGTAAGTATTCGAATCAATTTACGTGAACCTCCATTATTTTTACTAAACATACTATTTTTTTTTTTTGTTATTTGAAATCATACTAAACATATCATCTAACTCTACCACATTTGAAATGTTGAGGAAATTTTATAGGAAATTGTTTGTTAGATTCAACACATGATCCCAAGATATTTTTTAACCTTTAGATCAACTCATGATGATTATTGTTGTTTCACTTATTCACTTCTTAAAGGGTGGGAGATTTTAAACTTATAACTCTTTCATTACCTAAGTCTTAAACTTTCTTTTTATTAGCTCATGTCATAAGATCGACATATATTATAACCATCATGACTAATGGCGATAAAGATCTTAAAAAACTAAAAGATTATAAGTTCAATTAATAATCGACACTTAGAGTCCGTTAAAAATGAATAAGTTTTTTGTCATATATCATGTCTGTCCATGTAATTTTATCATAAGTAAAATATAAAAATTATAATAGTACATTAGCAATAATTAGGTGGGATTAAGAATATTGTTACACTACAAAAATTGTTACGTGGGATCCACTATTTTTTTTTTCTTCGAGATTACACAATTGGGGGTGGGTGAGACTCAAACCTAAGACTACAAAGTCATTAGGTGTACAACGATACCACTTGAGCTATTACTCCATTGGCTCGTGGGATCCACTATTTAGGAATTAGTTTATTTGTGATTTTCTTGACATCTCATTATAATAATTGAGATTGGTATAAGTTTAGTTCAATTTTTTTTTTTAATTTTATAATTTAAAATTAACAAACGATTGGGATTGAATTCATTATTTTTAATTTTATAATTTAAACTTAATGATTGTATATATTTATATATAGTCATTACTTTCATTAAAGGGGGAGAGATTTAGACACGTAAGTTTTTTTTTTTTTGTCGAGCATAGATTATTTATTTTATTTTATTTTTGTCATTTCTCATGTCTGTCCAAGTAATACTATTTTATTACAAGTAAAATACAAAATTGTAATAGTAAATTATAGCAATAATTATGTGGGATTAGGAAGATTGTTGCACTATGAAAACTGTCACGTATGACCCACCTATATACATATATAATGCATTGATTTGATAGAAAAAAAAGGAAAATGATTTGATAAAAATTTTGATGGTTAGTTGTTGGATTTTATTTGAGTAAGTTACATAATTTCAGCTAAAAAGTCGTATGGTCACATGGTTTAACAGATACTATTATCAGTCAAGGCTATAATAATAAAAGGCATTTACATTAAACAATAAGCATTGTCTTTAGTAAAAGTTATTGTGCTTGTTCATAAATATTCTCAAAGCATATCTTAAAAGGAGGATTCTCCAAAGAGATTTTAGGAAAAATGACCCATATAGGAATAAATATTCAAATGTAAATGCATGCCCTTGTTATATATATATGAATTTTTTTTATGAATACAAGAAAAAAGGGAAGAAGTTATTTAGATGACAAAATGTAAGATAAATTAATTCAATAAGTTAAATTAATAACATAAAATTAATAGTTTTCAATCAAATAAAAATGATAAATACAATAAAATTAAATGAATGGAAAATTATTAAATAAAATTGATTAAAAATAATAAAAATTAAAATATTCTTTAAAAATTATTATAATTAAATTAAGAAAACTAGAATTTTCTATCTATAACAAATTTTTAAAAAATTATATTAATTTTCATATTTTATGTAAAATATCTGTCAAATTCTTAAATGATTAAGATAAAAATTAATTAGAATGTATTTTTTCTATTTCGTAGTTTTCAAATTTTAAAAACTTATAACAAAAATAGATAACAAAATAAATAAACTTATATTTAAGTGTAATAATAATTTCTCGTTATTAATAATGGTTATGAGTTAACCGAATGGGTAGTATTTGGTTGTAAACCAGTTCAACACCAGCATCACAGGTTCGAGCCCGAGAATCGGTATTGTCCCCCCTCTCCAATATGTACTCAAAAAAAATAAATAATAATGGTTATGAATTAAGTACCGATAATCAATTACCGATTTACACTATATTAAAAAAAAAATTAGTAACCTTCTCATTTAAATTATAAGTAAACCAAAAATTAATGTTAAAGCATATTTGAAAAGGCATATTTAAATGTGGGTAGTACCAACCAATAACACTGTCAGCCCCTTATTCCTATTAAAACTAACTTAGTTGTTTGGTCTCAATCATTCATTAATTTATTTCCCCTTTTATTTAAGTTATAAGCTAACACCAAATATACACCTAGCCTTTTTATTAGTGTTCGAGATAGTCACATTATACTTGTCTTAGTTCAGATCGTACCATATCTTAGTTTTAAAATATTGGGGAATATTTGATAATTAGTTTGTATTAATTGCCACCATGATTGAATTGAGGCCAACACGAGCAGTTGTTTAGCGACACTAGTAGTTGTTTAGCGACACTAGTGTATTCCCAATGACTAGAGGTCTTGGGTTTCAATCTCCCCACCCTCAATTATTATAATCTAAAAAAAAACCATTATTGAATTGAGTTAGACATACAAATTTACACTACTACAATTAAAGGCATAAATGATGGACTAACAAACATACAAATTTACACTACTACAATTAAAGGCATAAATGATGGACTAACAAAATGATTTAAAAATATTAAGATGTTAAAGTCTAAAGTTCTCTTCCTCTTCGTGCGTTTTCAACTTTCCGGCTAAGCTTCCCTTCAACGATTTTTGACATTGTCTCCCTCGAAATTTGTCCTTTATATGTTGCTCGTATATTTTCACTAGGCCTGGTTTAATTGAAGTTATAAGTGGAAAACGATGAGTATGTTGCTGTCATTAGATTTGCGGTGTGAGTTAAGAAGAACCACTAGATCGATCAACTTCAAAGAGTTGTCGAACTTAGGGTATTATAGTTTCTGACTTCAAATAAATTGTTTTCCTCTAGCAATAATGATTATGGATTTATAACTGTTAAGGTTTTAAAATAACAAATCTAGATTTAGGGCTTTTTTTTTGTTCTTCTTTTTTCCTTGCCTTAATAAGTATGCAACCATGAGATATTGAAGCAACAACAACAAGTTTTGATACAACAAGCTTTGCTTCTACAGTTGTATCTTTATCATCCTGATCTTCTAGTTCCCATCAAGTTCGAGTTCTTTGTTTCATTTTGGTTAGCATTCGTATGATCCATGCATTTTTTTTTCTTTATTTTTGTGTACTGATGCATGTCGATCTTTAAGATGTGATTGTGAAGTTATGAACATAGTTTTCCTTCTATAAATTCTTCTTATAGGGGGTTGGTTGCAACCATGCTCAGAATGTAGGACTTTCAACAAATAGTTTTTGTTCTTTTTAATTAAATATTTTTTACATTGATAAGATGCACATTTGATGACGGTCACTTTTTATGTAATGCACCTTCGTCAAAGAGCATTGCCCGTCATTAAAAGGTACTCCACATTAAAGACTTTTTATGTCACGTCCTTTTATGTCTTGCGACTGATCGACATAAAATCTCTTTAATGTCAGATTTTGCCACCATTAAAATCCAAACTTATGTTGAATGAGTTAGTGCGCGATTGGTTATCTGGTTTGGTGTTAATCCATTTCCACTCCACAGTCATGAGTTTGATCCTTGGAATTGGTATTTGTAATCCCTCCTCGTCATGATTTATCCATCATAAAAATAACATAAACCAACAGAGGAATATACCGATTTTTAAGATCGAACCCCTGATCATCACAGAGAAACCGTCGAGCCACTGTCCCTTTAACGAAAGTAAAAAGTTGTTGAACTCCAAAAATATAATGTCATCCAAATTATAAAACAACAAGGGGTGGTGGGACAGTTGACTAGCACGTAGGTCTCATAGCTTTAGAGAAATCCTGAGGTCAAGAGTTTGAGCCTCTCTCACCCCAAAAGTTTTGTAAGAGAAAAAATTATCTTAAAAAACTTTAAATTGAATAACCAATATATATTTTTTTAAATGTAACTTTTATAATATATATATATATATATATATATATATATATACTGTTTATTTTTTTAAAAAAAAAGTTGAACTAAGATAGGTATTTCAAAAAAAGACTCTTTACTTTCTTTTTTTTTTTTAATATATATGGAAAGGGGGGACAAATACCGATTTTAGGAATCCAACCTGTGATGCTGATGTTGAACTATGAAACTATTGTGACACTGATCCATTCGATAAAAAAAGACTCTCTATTAAAAACATCATAGCAAGTACTATGTGTAAAATGACAAAATTTGGGTCTAAAACAAGAGCAACAAAAGTGACACTTGCACTTTATAAATAGTTAAAAATGTAAAATTTTGTCCCTTCCTATAAACGAGGTCGGGACCAAAGTTGAAATTTAGGCATCAAATTAATAAGAACAACTTAGGTGCAAAAGGCATACCACACTCTAACGTCTCTGGTCATCTTTCATTGAAAGACTTGCCAACCTCACATGAAAATAAGAAAGAAAAAAGCAAAACTCTTTTAAAAAAGAAAAATGATGCCTCATAATCGTAAGTAATAATATAATAAAAAAGAAAAGTAGTTTTCAAAGGGACATGATTTGGAGAATGCTCCCACATTGTGACCACTTACCTTTCTCCAGGATAAACTTGGGACCTTATAACAAATATATGTGGGTAAAATATTGGTCCCTTCTCATTTTTAAAATAATATATAATTTCAAGAAATTACTGTAATTACAGATTACAGATTATATATATATATATATATATATATATATATGAAATTTAATTATGTTGTATGATACACATATTGGATCTCCACATTTATGATATTGTGTACGTTGGACATAAGTAACTTTGTTTTTTATTTCACATGAGGCATTTGTTCTTCTCTATAAATCTATGATTTACTCTTTATTTAACCAATGTGATATTATTAATTTATTTGTATTTTCAACAAATAGAGATGAGATAGATTCAAACTTTTAGGCCCCGTTTGATAACCCGTTTATTTTTTGTTTTTTTTTTTTAATGAAATTTAAGTCTACAACAACTACCTTACTATACATTTTTTCTTATTTGAATATCTACATCTTACCTATATTTTTATAAACAAAAACAAAATTTGTAAATAAAAAAACTTAGCTTCCAAAACTTGTTACGTTTTTTAAATTTGATTAGTATTCTCCTACTTTCTTAAGGAAAGATGGATACATTGTAAGAAAGATGGAGCACATGGTAGCAAATTTGAATAGAAATAGACTTAAATTTCATAAACAAAATACAAAAAACAAAATGGTTATCAAACGGAGCCCTAATGTTTCAATTATCGATTATATATGATCTTATTAGGTTATGCTATTTGTTGATTTGAATCCGACATTTTATGTGATACCTAATAAGTTCATATTATCCTTGAAACTAAGTTTATGTTTTTTTTTTCATTAATTCTTTGACCTCTATATGCATATCCTTAATCGTATTATTGAATCTTTTACTTTGAATATTGTTGAAATACTAGTTGCATTGGAAATTTTTTTTAATGTATATATATAATATGAGGGACTAAAACTACATTTGTAACTTTTAAAAAGTAAAAAGTATATTTTGAAGGTATTTGCAACCTTATACTATTCTACAAACAAAACAAAACAAATTAAATTCATATTTCAAAAGTTCTAACATGTATCGTTGAATGGTTGTTATGAGTCCTTTTTATAAAACTACCATATTGCAGGATAAAATTTCAAGCAAATATGTTTTTAATATTTAAATAGACACTAAAATTTTGGAAGGACCAATTTTGATATGGTTTATTCAGAGAGAATATTTTCTGGTGGGCTAAATGCTAATTAATTGAACCCTAATTATCATTGCAACCAAACTCCTATGCAAATAAAACATGTAGATTTTAATTAATAATGACAAAATTTTTATGGACCATCTGGATAATATTACAATGATGATAATCAAGTTTTTTTTTTTTTTGAAACAATGATGATAATCAAGTCTAATTGGCCTAATGACTCCTTTTCTCTTTCCATGAGATGACAAATAGTTTAAAATCTTAAAGTTTAAGACCGATATCAAAATATTATGAATTCAAATCTTCAACTCTAGGTTGAATTGAATTATTTTAAAAGGCATTCCAATTAATTATTATTATTATTATTTTAATTAAACAACATTAGAAGGAGTGGAGTTTCAAAATATGGTTTTATTTAAAAAATTGTTTCTTTCTATCTTAGTAAGTATTATTGTATATCTTTTGTTGAGAATGTTATATATATATATAGAGATAGATATAAACAAATAATGCTTTTGATTTAAAGTTGGACATGTTGTACCAAAAAAAAGTCACTGTCGTTTGCAGCCCAGCAGCAAACTATAGAAAGGCCCACATTAATGGACGGTGGCAGGCCCATTACCATAAGGCCCAGAAAAAAATAAGACCGGAGTACAGTTTTTACGTGTCTTGATATCATTCGTTCGTGACAAGATCGAACCTACGGCAGGATTTGCATCCACAAATCACAGCCGTCCAATTTTCCTCAGCAAAATTACCGGCTGGAACGGTTATAAAGACTGCAATCTTTTCTTCTTCTTCGTCACAGTCAATAAACCCTAGCTCCAAATCGCAGCGCCGTCACTTCAGCTTCCATAGCGGCTTCAATTTTCTTTCAATTTCTCAATTCGTTCTTCTCTCTTTCATTCCGATTCTCGATCGTCTTAGCTTATCGTTATTTTCTCCTACAGATTGAGCAGTTTTGTTTCTTACGGTTTCTACTAATGATTTTGATTTTGAATTGGAATTTGGCACATGAAGAATTTTCGAATGGTAGAATGCTCTGGTTTTCGAACTTTAGAGTATTGTGATTAACCTATTTGTATAGGAAGATCTGATGCCGCCGATTCTAATTCTTCGTTTTTCTATTCTGTTTTTTAACGAGTTTTTTTTTTTAATCTTTGAATTTTTGTGGTGTTATTTATTTTTCTGAATGATGAGACAATTCGAAATATACAGTTATCCCTGGCTGATTTTTTGTGCTGATATTTCAATCTCTGACAGTTTTTGATCTTTTTATTGAATGATTTTTTTTTTCTTCGTTGATTGAATTTTTATAAGTTTCTTTTTTTTTTTTTATTTGGTGTGGCCAGTGATGAAGGTTTACTTGGTTGCTGAGATGTAAATATATTTGCATTGGTGTGGAAGTTTTTGAACTAGGACGGTCTGAGGCTAACACCATATCTGTTACTTCTTGTTGGTTTATTTTGCATCTCAAGTATGTCGAATTTAATCAATGTTTTTATACATTTTGTTTTTCTAGTTTCATGTTTGATTTTAGGTCGAGAATGAAGAAAATTATGTATATATTTTTTTTTTTGCAAGATGTGGGTGATGAAATTTTGAAAATATCAGTTATCCCTGTCTGATTATTTGATGCTGATGATTCATTATCTGACACATTGGGTTGCATTTAATTACCTTCTTAGGAAATATGTTTTTTTTACCTATTTCTAAGTCATGAGTTCAAAGGAGCATGAAACCCAGAATCAGTAGGGGCCAGCATTCAGTCTTTTTTTCCCCCTATTTTCTCAAATTTTGTCTATGATGGTGGAGCTTACAATCAAAAGCTGCAAACTTTGTTTTGTCTTCAAACTTGCCCCATACCATATATTCTCAAATTTAATTTGATATGTCAGCATCTTCGCAATAATTTTACTTTATTTTTTTTTATAATTACAATAAAGCAATCGATATAGTTACAATAGATGATGCCATTGGGCAAATAATTTTACTTTATCAATCCTTAAATTAAGTTTAAATACCATTTATGGATCAGTCCTTGAACTTCCTACGTCTATTTTAATACTTTAGATTTGTACTAAGCTTAAAATATGTTTCAACCTTGTGAGGAGTAATTGTGCTCTCATTTACACCAAAACTAGAATGAAATTCTAATTTGACGATGAACCTGAATCATGACACGAAGATGGTACTGCCCAATTGGGGAATGGAAAATATAAGCTGAAAGTTGAAGATTTTCAGCACAATTAAGGATGTTTTTGTTGCAAACTCAACATTTCTATTCTTACTATATTGATTGTTAAAAGGATATTCTACAATAGGATTGATTGAATTTAATCAATGAAGGTGTCTTCACACCTTACGGTTTTGGAGCTTGCTTTGTTCTCTTTAGTGGTTACAAATATGCCAGTATGCTTCATATCATTTGCCTAATTTCATCAAAACTAAAACTGATGTAGTGTTGAAATTATTGAGTTTGTCCTTTATGTTAGGAATTTCCATTTTCTTTATGTATCACGATTAGCTTGCAAGGGTGTTGATCCTACAAGAATTTCTTTGTTTATGGGTGTCCCTACTATTGTCGATCTTGATTCGAGTTGTAGTTTGAAATCAAAATAGTACTTAAATTCTGCTTCTTTTTTTGGTTGTTCCACATTTGTTAGGTGTTGGTTTGTATGACGTATCATAATTAATGAATGATTGTTGCTTCAGAAAAAAATACAACATTTGTAGCCAACTTAAATAATATTTTAATCTTTTAATTAATAAACAACACTCTTAACAAATTTAACTCTAATGGATAAATTGGAGGTTAATTAGATCTTAGTGTAGCATAAACAAGAAAAAAAAATTGTGATTGGAAATGAATTTGATTACAAGTAATTAATCAAAACATGTTATATTGTACCTTGAGAATAGTGTTTGGATGGATGATAAAACGACGCATATGCTACATCCACTTCGAAAAATGAAGAAGAGACACTACAAAATGACAACGGTCATTTTCAGATATTTTGATTTTATTTTGATTAGTCCTTGAAATAATATAAACACGTACCTTTTCATTTATTTCAAGGAAGTAGTATTTTTCAACAATGAAACAAAGTGCTGAAGTTGACAGGTTTATGCTAACCTTTATTCTAAGTGGAAGGAAAGGCCGATGAATTTGGCACTCCTACCATTTTTCTACTGCTACAACATGAATAAACTAGAGACTTACTTGATGGTAATGTAACGATTGGTTCCATGCTTTGCCCAGTTATTTTTAAGATCAACTGGTCCAGACAGATCATGACCCTCGGCTGCAAGGCGGCTAAGTAACTTGTTGAATGCACTTCCACTCATCTTACGACCACCGACTCGGGTGTGTCGTTTGTTAGGAACTGCAGGTAATGGATACATTGACATTGTTGTAGTGCAACAAGCAGATTGCCATCCACCATTCCCCCATTTGTAGCACTGTCTTACATCTCCTGTGCAGGAGCATACTGGAGCTGGCATTGTGGATTCATCGAAGGCAACCTGGTTCAACCCCAGATCCTGCCCTTTCCAATTTGACTTTGTCACCACCACCTGCTTGTTTAGATCTTCATCACTTCCATTCATGATACCAATTCCATCATTCCATTCTTGTGACTTGCCTAGCATTACCTTATTCAAGTCTTCAGCCTCTCTTTTGACTGTCCTTGGAGTTTTAAAAACCTTTTTGTTTGGTGTTGTGGCTGCCTTAGCCGCCTTCGTTCGCTTGTTTTGCCGTGCCTTTGTTGGTTCAAAAGCAACTAGGGATACTGGGCAAGTGTCATCAGGGTGTATTTCTCTCGAATTGTAGTCGGTTTCGTTCATGTGAGGGACATGATGCATGTGTTGTTGCTGTAGATGGTGTATATGCTTCACTCCCCTAGCGATTTGGCATCCTGCGGGACATGAGAAACTGTTGTTTGTGAAGGAGTTTTCACGATATTGAAGAGTTTCGAAGGCATTGTCTCTTTCCAATAGGGCGTTGTTCCTCTCTTCGATTGCAGCATCCCGCTGTAGATAAGCCATGTCTCGCTCTGCTATTGCAGCCTTTTTCTCGGAGAGGGCCAAGTTTCTCTCTTGAATTGCTGCATCTCTTTCAGCCATTATTGACATTATCTGCTTCATTGATGGCTGATGCTGTATCATCCACTGCCAAGACAGAACTCAAACAAATTCAATCCTAGTCTACCAGATTTTTAGTACAATAAAAGGTAAGGAGACTCGAACTACGAACCTAGTTGTTGTTAACATATGAGAATACTAGTTGAGCTATGCAAACTTTGATCAAACATATAAAGACTTAGAAAATGATAATGGCAATATTAAGTTCTTATTCATCTTGTTACCTGACCCTGAGCCGGTTTATACTGATCTGCTTTGTGCCTTCCATTGTCACGATGCCCACTATCATCCATTTATGACTCTAGAACTAATAACAACACATATACAGTAATAAAAAGCTCCACTGCAAGCAAAATGTCACCAATATGTTACCAACAAGAATACAAAATGAAGGGTGCAGCTAAGATTCTATGAGTAGAATATTCCAAAATTCCTGTCAGCATGTTGGTATAATATTATAATCAAGTATTTTAACTCCTTTAAAAAAGTGAAGCGTTAATTTTTTAATTAAAATATCTTTTTCAGTTTTGAGTTTTTTTTTTTCAAAAATATACATGCATATTTAATCTATATTTCTATTGATATTTCCATAAATTTGAGACTTGGATGCTTTTATCAACATCATCATTTTAAACCCTATTTAGCATTAGATTACCCTTTCCTTGGAATCAGCCTCTGAAATCACTCTATTAGACACAAAATATTATAAACCAAAAACTTCTAAAGGCCTAGACTTGCAATTTAACCCCAAAAAAAGCTATTTACTACATATTCAAGCTCAGTGTCAGCAAACCTAAACACGCCCAGTAAATTTAGAAAAAATTACAAGCCAAATAACCCGTTAAAGATCGTTAGAAAATAGATCAAGAAAGTGTGGTAATTAATACACAACATTGCACCAGCTGACCACAAGTTGGCCTATTAACTTGCTTCCTGAAGAAAACACTCAAACTTTCAACCAAACAAAGAAAGTTTACAAAAGTTGACAAGACTACCTAACCAATTTGGTTGCAAAAAGTTTCTCCAGTAAAGGAATTTAGCAAGAGAACACAAAAGGGAAGATCTAGAACCATCTCTAAAACTTAAGGGCAATAACAAACAATCAGGAAAGAGAATGCAGAACACAAATTTTTTTTTTGAAACAAAGGTAACCACACCCGTCTCTAGGCCAGGCACCGGGAGACATCGAAGGAGTAATGTTGCAGCTGAGTCTCGAAGCAGAGACCTTGAGGGGAGCATACCCTCAACGCAGAACACAAAATTAAATTCAAAGTAGTAGATAATTCACCTGAAATCAAAGAAACTAAACAAGCATTCATTTAGGAAATCATTGTTAGAACTTTGGGCCTATCCACCTTTCTCATCTCATTCTCCATCAGATCATCTGGATAATGCAATTCAACACAAATTACACAATAAAAAACAACCAAAAACCAACAATGTAAAGTAATTTTTCTCTACTGGCTCATTTCCAGAACCAAATTCAGTAGGTACAGCCAAAAACGATCAAGTCAAAGTAGCTGCAAAAAGCCATGTTCACGGCGTTCAACAAGTTCAAATCAGCAGGAAAGTTAAACGAGAGTCAACTTTTCAGCTTCCAGTTCTGAGCTTAAACCAAAAACTTCAACCCTAAGTGAAAAAAATCAAACATATCCATAACAAATTCCTCAACGAACAAGAATAGCACCAACTAGAAGCAGACAAAACCCTAGAAGAAAAAAAAAAAAAAAAAACCCAAATTCACACAGTGAGCTTCATCCAACAGCAGTAACCAAATCAAAGCAAAATCGAAGCAGATTTCACAGAAATTGGAGCGGAAAACCCCAAAATAAAATGGAAGTAAAGAAACCAAAATAGAAAGTGGTTGAGAAATCAAAGAGTTAGAGAAATGGAAGCTTACCAGTGAGAGGGAAAGAGGATGGAGAAAATCAGAAAATGATTGAAAATTTTGTGGGAAGAACAGTTGTAAGCAGAGCACAGGAACACAAAGGAATCTCTTTCTTCCTTTTCTGAGGGGAATTCTATCCCAAGATATATCATTTTTGTTTTCTTTGGTAAAATTAGAATAAATCATTTCATTATTTTTTTTTTTGTTTGTAATTGTTTGGGCAAGTTTGCACAAGAACATATATTGATTTTTATGATCAATAAATCTTAATTTTTTGGAATTAAATTGTGAGTGTGGTGTTAAATTAAATTACCATCAAATAATAGAAACAATAACTCTTTGGGTTAAATTGTTTAAATTTTTATATTTGTAGGGTTAAGATATATTTTTTCAGTTTAATATTATTATTCAAATAGATTTAAATTAAACTCCTATATATATTAATATTTTTTTATTCAACAAAATTTCATCCAATCCTTTTTCTCTCGTATTGGAAATAAAGTAATGAAATGGTGTATTTTATGTTATATTTGTAGTACTCGAGCTCCTTCTAAAAAGGTTGATCAATTTAGTATAAGGATCAAGCTTTTGATATATATCATAAGTTAGTGTAGTGATTAAGAAAGATTTGAAAATAAAAAAGGTTACAAATATTACATTGCACGCTTGCATGGTTTATCTCCCAAAATAATCGAGATTTGTGTAAACTTACTTGATATATATAACACATGTGTTGTCGTTAATGGTGGTAAAATTGTTTTTTAATACAGCAATATGTGATGTTCATCAAGGACATATATCAACGAGTATAGTCTTTAATTAATGAGGCATATAGTTTCTAATTAAGAGATTGTGAAGCGCAAGATAAAAATATGCACAAAAAAAGAAGAAAAAGTCTAAAGGTATGTTATAGATGATTTTTTTTTTCAAAAACTGTTATAATTAAAATATATAATCAAAAAGTTGTCACCTATGGCATATTTTCTATATAACCAAACACTTGCATGATATCTATAAATATCCTTGAAGTGTTTTTCAAAAGACTTGAAAGCATCTAAGAAAACCATAACATTTATGTTGAAAAAGAGAGAGTTTTATAGGGAATAAAAAACAAAAAAGTAAGTGACAATTTCAGTGTTTTAATTGAGAAGGATAGTATATTTTATGTTCGGTCTACCACTCTTCCCCAATTTATACTTAAAAGGGGTATTTGAAATTTGGCGTCGAGGAGAGAAGAAGAAGGAGAAATTCCAACTCTATGTTTGTTTTTAGGACATCATTTTCTCTCCAATTTTTCCTCAAACCTCTTCTCTGATATCATATTAAATATTTTATTTAATCTTTTAAATGTCACATCAAATATTTTTTTAATTTTTAACCATATAATATAATATAAAATATATTTTATCTAATCTTATTAAATATCACATCAATCACATAATATAAAATAAATATATTATATTTATCCATCAAATCTAAAATCTATAATCATTACATTATAAAAAATCAATATAAAATAAATATTTTTTTAACATATTTTCTCCAAAACATCAATCTCTAAACAATTATTTCATATTTTTAAATCACTCTACTTTCTCTTTATCTTCAAATTTCTCTCCTCTCCTCTTTTCAACACCAAAATCCAATCACCCCCTAAAAAAGAACTTTCCCCATTTATATTTAAAAAATAGTGACAATTTCAAATGGTTGACATTCAACTTTATAACATTATAAAATTGTCATATCACTGAAGTATACTTAGAAACGTGCCCAATTGTGTAGTAATTATTTGACCATATATATATAGTTAGTGAGTATATCTACCAGTAATTCTCACACACTAATAATTATAAAATTTTATTCACACCCTGATGATAACTATTTGGTTTTTATTTTTTGTTTTTGAAATTTAAACTTATTTATACTCAAATTTTCTATCATGCATTTCACCTTTCCTACAATGTATTCATATTTCTCTAAGAAAGTATGTGAATTTTTACCAACTTTTAAAAACAAAAACAAACTTTTTGAAACTATTTTTTTTTGTGTTCCAAAATTTGGTTTTATTTCTACAAATATAGGTGAGAAGTAGATATCCAAGTAAGAAAAAACATATGATAAGATGTTGTTATAGACTTAAATTTTAAAAACCAAAAACAAAAAATCAAATGGTTATCAAACGGGTCTCAAAAATACGTTTTAGTAATTATTAAAAAAAGGGGTAAATTCCCACCTAAATGTTGCACTTTTTAATTTAACTTCATATTTATTGAATAATATTGAAAGATTCTAGATCATTCAACTTTATTCTAGATAGTCAAAGAATGTTATAGATCATACACATATATTTTAAATTCGTGAAGAGAATTGTAGAACACTATTTGTCTTAGTGAAGAGAATTCGTCCTCAAGGGGTGGCGCAATGGTCGAGACTTGAGCTAAGAGAGTATGCTGCTATTTTGTAAGAGAAAAAGTTTTTACCCTAATTTATTTTGGAGTTTTCCACGTAAAATCATTATGTCATTCTTTCTCTTTTTTCTCTTTATTATTTTTGTTGTTCTCAATCTATTATAGCAACTCCGCTCTATTCGATGCAAATAATCATAACAATATTTTCACGAATGCGGCAACCTTTACTCTCTTTGATAGACCTCTAATTCTGTATGTTTACTTAAAACTTTGAAGTCTCCGACTCCAAAGTAAGATATCCATTTTATGCCAGTTTTGATTTTTGTAGAAAATAAGTTCAGGATTTTTTTTTCCTGGTTAAAGTTAGTGGATGAATTTTGTATAAATTATGCAAGATGTAAAAATTACAAAAGATATGTAAAACAATGTTTTTTAGAAGAATTTATTATTCTATTTGACAAAGATAAAAATTTAATGTGAAAGTATTTTTCTCAGTAAAGGATTTAAAAAAAATCCCTTAAATCTTAGCTAAATTAAAAAAAAAAACTAAAATACATTGTACCTTTTTTTATATCCATAATTGAACTCACAACATTTTAGACCCCGTTTGATAACCATTTTGTTTTTCATTTTTTGTTTATGAAAAACCCACAACAACTACCTTACCATACATTTTTTCTTATTTGGATATCTACCTCTTACTTATATTTCAATAAACAAAATCAAAATTTGTTTATGTTTTTGAAATTTGGTTAGTATTCTCCTATTTTCTTAAGGAAAGATGGATACAGTATAGGAAAGATGGAGCACATGGTAGGAAATTTGAATAGAAATAAGCTTAAATTTCATAAACAAAAAACAAAAAACAAAAAACAAAATAGTTATCAATCAAAGCCTTAGATGTTCAAATCTCTTTTTCTCTTTTTGAAAACAGATAACTTTCGTTTTTTTCTTTTTGATTAAATAAATTGTATTAAGTTGGCTAAAGATTAGAAGACTTAAACTTTTAATACTAATAATATAGGGCTTCATAGATTGTATTAAGATGAAACATTTAACCTAAAGAAAGATGCTTCTATCCATAGCTATTTTCATGTTAAGCATCTACATTTTGAAGATCTAAATGTTGAAAATCAAAACAAAAAAACAGTTGTAAACAAGGATAAACTATAAATATCAAGTACATACATATATATATAAAATGAAATCCTACAAGCAGATAAATATTTCTGCAGAAAAATGAGTAGCATTCCCTTGTCAAAGAGAACTTGAGCAATTCTGAAGTCTCAACTGGATAACTAGGGCAGGTAGATACTTCTTTAATTCACATCTCCCTGCTAAAACCATAAGAAATTACCTGGTTAATTCAACTACATGTCGAGAACACAGTCAACCGTAAATGGAGCTGGCTGTAACGTTGAACGCAGATTGTGAATCGATCGCATATTTCTTCCAACAGTCGGAGGATACTTGCAGTGCAGGTTGAAAGGCAAGACTAAATGATGAAATGATTGATGACTAATTAAGAGCAAAGTCTAGTCCTTGCTTTCTTTCTTCTCAATGCTAGACTTATTTAAAATCAGTACGCCAATAACAATCAATAAAGCACCTACAAACCACTGGAAAAGTAGTACACTGGTGTTAAGATATGCTTGAATTTTAATTCTTAGGTAGATAAGTGAGCGGGAAAATATCAAATTAAAATGAAGTCGACGACTCCAGAATACTTTTTGTTAGCAAGTAGTCTTCATTATCATTGCAAGCTTCTTCAACATTGATCAGTAAATGACCGATAGTACTACCGATCAAGTATAAACAGCAAACTATGTTATAAAAACCTGAGTGTCCAAGCCAGCTTATAAACACATGGACTATTTTCACATGACAGATCTACTGATCCTACAATATTTGACTGTCAAAAATTTCGTAGGAAATTAATTTCTAAAGACCCTCTCATTGGTGTTCTATGCTATGAAAACATTGCTATATGGAGGTCTATCACCTGCAACTATGTCTAATCTATGTTTGTGTTTATTTCTGTTAATGCAGGAATTAGAAAAGATCTTGCAGCCATCATCTCAAGTGAAGTTAAACAAAATAATAGGAGTTTATAATCTGTTGGAGAGTGAGAGACAGAGTGAGTAGCAGAGTAAACAGACGAGGCGCTCGGAGAAGGGAGATTAAATTACAGGCCTTGGAATTGGAACTCGACATATAAAGAATGGTCTTCTGAGTTGTTGAAGAACATGTTAACAGTAGATATACAATGAATGATTTGTATGCGTACATGGAGGAAGAAACAGTTGTAGTTATGGATCAATGTCCAGCATATACAATGATGCAATCATGCAACCAATATTTTACTTAAAGAAACCAAAATTGTATTGTGCATAAGAACGTGGCCATAAAATATTTTGTTGTTAGGAAATTTGACAAAATAGGAACTCAATATACTAGATTCCAGAGTAATGTTTTCATCAGCTATGGAATTAGTGAACAAACAATGAATATGATCAAGAATTTACCTTGAATGATAATGCTTCTTCGAATAAAAAGAAACCGGCTAGACCAGAACAAAGAAAGTTAGCTGAAAAGTTCGTTCCCGTAGCTTGTAGCGATGAGAGAGCTTTTAAGCTATTGACATAACATCCCCACATTGCCATGTTGAACGCTATTACCAGCCCATACCTAATTAACTGTTCAAAAAAGAAATGCTTAAATAAAAACAAAGTAAAATAGAAACTAGGCATGTCAGTTTCCAACTTATGGTAACTTGTTCTATGTATTTGCTTGTGATCTGAAGACTACAAATAGGCAAATGACCATATTGATGGATGCTTCTTTGAAACAAGAGTATTTCTTGTTGATGTATTGAAATGTTACAACAAAAATCTATACCAACACTAATAAGACTTTTATAAAAATACCTCAATTTATTATTATTATTTTTTTTGAAACTGGGAAATCGGAGCTTCGATCCACTATACTCTGAGTAACCACACTTGTCCCTAAGCCAGACACCGATAGACATTGAAAGAATGGAGGCACGAGAGGTGTCTACAAATTAATGTCACATGTGAGCCTCGAACTTGGGACCTTGAGGGGAGCACACCTTCAAAACTCAAACCTTCGACCATCGCACCAACCCTTGAATTAGTATTAATTAAAAATTTTGGTAGCAACAACTTATTTTTTAGAAGAAACAATTTCAGAAAAAGTCCCCATGTTATAAATTACAGAAACCCACTCCAATTCATAATCATAAGGAGGGTGGAAAAACTGTAATTGTTAAAAAGATATCTAATTGTCAAAGATACTAATTACAATCGATTCAAAAAGAGAGAAACGTGTGGACTCTGTCTTTAAATATCCTTCTATTCCACTCTTTTCAAATGTTCCAACAAAACAGCCGAATGAAGTTCTCCAAAAAAATGTTTGGTCTCCTTCTTAAAAGGACGACCTCCAATGGTGCAGGGGAGAGTGCTACTCGAAGGCCTTGGTTTTGAATCCCCAAAAAGGCTTGAATTAATTGAAGCAAGTTAGTATGTGTGATTGTGTCTCCAGATTGGGAAGCCTTCTCCACAACAATATTCCAAAATTGAGTTGCCTCATTCATCCCTTGAAAAAATGAGGGAACCTAACTGCAATTAGTAGATCACTAACACATTTTCTGATAAGGCCCGATTAGGCGAAGGATAAGGAATGATCAATCCTATTGGGAGCAGGATAAGGAATGACCAACCCTATTAGGAGTAGGATAAGGAATGACCAATCCTATTAGGAGTAGGATAAGAATATTAGACTATAAATAAGAGACTATAAGGAGGTAAGGAGATATTGAGAAGTATTGAGAGCTGAGAGTGATCTCAAGATTGGGAGTGATCTAGTATCTCTATTATCTTTATATTATAATATATATTTGGTTCTTATCATTTTCCCTTCCAAAACGAACTCTTTCTCCCACTAGTCCACTACAAGCATAATTGAAGAAATATATGCATGACATATGAATTTGGACATACAACACGGATACACCAAGGGCTTCAGATCCACCCTTCTTACTACTGGTAAACAACCTGAACTCATCTTTACCATAAGTACAAAGCACAATCTTATGCCACAACTCATTTGACTCTTTTGAGAATCTCCCAACCCACTTAATTTTTCTTCCTTATACTACCAATGCACAACTATCCACATTATAATGTATGAAACACAATATGCCAACCCATCAAATTCCTCAAAATTGGGGCATGTTATAATCACATTTCAAAGCTACCCTGAATTTCTTTTTTAATAACCATGAGGGCATTGACTAATATCAAGGGAAATTAATGTCTGGCCGAAAACGGTACGAATTGAATTCCTACTTAGGTACCTCAAAGCTAACCTGATTAGCTAACTTTCACTTCCAAAAGCTATAAATACAAGCCAAAATCCAGTAGACAGTTCCAATTTGCATGGCCAATGATATACACGCGGTTGCAGCATGATTAAAACAAGAATGACGAAGAATTGAGAGAATGGACGAAATCATGCCGGGATTGAGCCGGATCATACAGATTAGGGCAAATCATCGCGTCCACGAGCTATGCAATGGAGTTTTGAGTAAAACAGTTCATAGGGGAAAGAAATGATGAAAGATTACCGTGTAGGAGAAAAGCTTGGCGGAAATGGCGGCAAAAGCAGCGTTGAAACCGGCTGAAATCGCCCACACGTAACCCTTGTTCCCTTCCATTGCAGGCTGAAAATTCTCCTCCTTTGGGTTGGGGACCAGAAGAAGACGAAAGCTTCTATGGGTAGAGAACCGGGTTGGGTCAATCCCGGTTCGCGGATCGTTTTTTTTGTTTTTTTTTTTAAATTACAAAATTTGATAGATAAATTTGTTTATCTAAACTCCTTACTAAGATATAAAAATCTCATTGTCTAAAAAAAAGATATAAAAATGTCACTAAAGGGTTGGTGACCTGATTTCAAAATTCTCCTTATTTTTTATTATGATTATAAATACTTAAGATTTCGTTCGATAACTATTTAATTTTTTGGTTTTGGTTTTTAAAATTTAAAACATATTATTACTCAAAATTTTTATAATGTATTTTATATTTTCTACCATATATTCATATTTTCTTAAAAAAATACGTAAATGTTAACTAACTTTTAAAAATAAAAATAAATTTTTGGAAACTGCTTTTTTGTTGCTAAATTTTGGTTTATATAAGTAAGATGTAAGTAAGAAAAAACACATAATAAAATAGATGTGTAGGGTTCCCGAGAGTCAGTAACGCAATTAATTATCTTGTCTGGTGTTAATCCATTACATAAATTTCAGGAAAAAAAAAATCAAATTATTATAAAAAAAAATTAAAATTTACTTATGTAATTGTTGTTTTGTTTTAATACTATATTTGTAATTATTGTACGAGAAGAGTATCTAATATAATTTTAAATAGGGTTGTTAACTACAAAACGTAAAAATTGATTTTTTTTTTATCAATGTAAAAATTGATAAAGGTTAACCTTCTAAAAAAGAAAAAGGTAAAATTTAATATTCCTACAAAACACAGAAATAATTTTAGGCCTGGAAAATCTTTTCTCAAAAAAGGAAAAAACGAAAAAGAATAAGAAAGAGGGTGGTCCATAGCGTTTCACAAGGGTCCCCTCGTCCAATTCCCAGTACAACTTTCATTCACTCGACATGTCGTTTCGCCCCCCAAACATGTCGTTTTGAGTTATTTATTTTTCTTTTTTTTTTTGAAAGAAGAGTTATTTATTTTACATTTTTGAGATAGGGTTAATTTATTTTTAATATTAGCATTAATGATTATTTTCCCGTATTTTTTCTCCCCGCAACAGCGGAACTTTTTTTCCCATCCCGTCACTGACCACCGGCGACGCTAACGTGCGCACCTCACTCTCTTCTTCTTCCTCTCGCTAATTCTCGAATGCCGCCATAGACGAGCTTCTTCAAGGTCTGCTCCTCTTTCATTCAGCTATTTTGTGTTTATTTTTTCTTCTTTTTCAGCAATGCCGTTGCAAACCCTAGATTCGTGTTTTCTCTCGTTTCTTATCGCAATGCTGGTTTGTTGTTTTGGTATTCGTTGGGTTAGGAAGGAACTCTTTCTGATATTCGCGGTTAGTATTAGCTAATCGGTAGAATTTCTTTACTGGGATTTTTTTTTTCAGTTAGGGTGTTATTGTTGTGGCTGTTATCTGAATGATTTTATCGTCTACATGGGTGTAGGGGCTTTTCAGATTAGCGTTGAGTTCTGAGGAGTACGGCCGGAATTTTTGTGGAGTTGTTTCCCTTGCGGGTTTTTTGAGTTTTTGGTTTTTGATGATTGAAAGGCGGGAAGTGATGGTAGTTGTTTCAGATCGTTGCTTGATTGCTTGTTTTCACAAGCTGGGTTAGGGTTGCACCGTCGAGATTTGCTGTTAACTTATTGAATGTGGGGTTGAGAAGATGGAGGGAGACAAAAAGAAGTCTGGTTGTAGTAAAAGAATGAAGCCAAAGGAAGGTGGGTTTGAATCAGATGATGATGAGCCCATTGGATCTCTGCTGAAGTTGAAGAGATCACGAAAATCCAAGAAGAATACGCTTGGTGTAGACGATGGCGGTGGTAGGGACAAGATGTTTGACAAGAAAGGGGCAAATTTGCCAGTACAAGAGGATTTTGGGGGGATGGAAGATACTTTAGCAAGTTTCAGAAAGAAGTTGAAGCGTCCTAAAAAGGTTAGTGGATCTGGAATTTGTAAGGAACAGAGTTCTGGTTTAAGTGTGTTGGGATCTAGGGATCCAATATCTAATTCATCCAGAGGAGAAGGGGATTTAGACATGAGTTGGAGACCAGAAAAGGGTGAATCAATGGACCGTGAAGAGTCTGATCCATCTGCAAAGATTGATGTGGGAATGGCGCGTGAAGCACCAGATTTTGAATCAAAAGATATAAAAATGGGTACCCGCAGTGGGAAAGGTTCAAAATGCTCTTTTGATAAACAGTTGGATGATTCATTATCAGTATATGTCCAAAAGATTCAATCTGGTTCAACTAGGAAATCATTGGTATCTACAACATGTAAACCAGAATGCAAGGATGTGGCTTCAGAAGATAAATTGAGTAATTTTTCTAGACTTGTTTCTGCAGATCAAGAAATCTACTCTATAGTGAATTCTAATTCTAATGCTAAGCTGGCACAAGTTGTCACAAAACCAAATTCTGAACTTACTACCTCAGTTTTAGTTTCCTGTTCACTTTACACTAAAGAAAATTGTAATCATGCTCTAGGACAATGCCAAGGGGTTGATGGCGGCCGAGAAGAAAATCAATACGGTCTAAATAATTATGGGAATCCTGATATCAAGCCATGCATATCAAACAAAGTTGCTGATGAAGATAGCAAAAAATTTAGTCACATTCAATTTGGGGACACATTCCAATCACCGGAAAGAAAGGCGTCCTGTGAAATCAAGAATGGACCAAAACATTATTCTTATGGCGATGCAATGGAGCATAACCATTTTACAGAAGTGGTTTCTCTTCAGGATGGGCTAGGTGAAAGTCATCTCAATGAAAATATGCACAACTCTTGTCATGCTCTTGAACGGGTAAATGAAAACCATGGTCTTTGTGGGGGTGTTTCCAATGTGGATTTTTTTGATGTGGTGGCTCAAGAGTCCACAATCAATTTGCTTAAAACAACTTCAAGTGTAGATTGTGAAGGAAACAATAGATTAATGGCTATACATCATGATGAATTTCCTAACTCTACTAATGTCTGCAAAAGTTATTCCAAAGAAATCAGTAAATCTACTAAAAATTTAATGATTTCTGATCAATCTTATGAAGGACCTACACTCTCCAATCTTCAATTGTTGGCAGCATTCGAGTCAATGAAAGTGGATAAAAATTTTAGTGACTATGGTAATTTTGATACCGGAACCGTCAAACCACGCACTAAAGTCGATTCTATGCAGGCTAAAAATGATCTGATCCCTCATAGGATTTCAGATTCAACTGCTGTTCAATCTCACAAGTCCCAAAAATCTGTTGCAACTACCTCCAAACCAAATTATCCTGAAGTCTGGTCTGTTGGGAACTTCAGTATGATATCAGACAATTCACCTGCCAAAGCTGTCGTTGAGATAGATGGTTCAAATAATAGTATACTTGCTGGCAAAGAGATTAGGACATATTCTCCTGGGTCTCTGACTCCAGATAATAATGACCTTGAGGATGTAATATCTGCTCCAAGTAGTGAAAAAGATTTAAAGCTTTCCACTTTGCAACGTGTAGTGCGCAAGACTAAGAAGCCTAGACATGATGACATGGCTTATGAAGGAGATATTTATTGGGAAGTTTTGATTGATGAGCGTGCAGTTGACAGTGATCGTTCTTTCAGATCAAGAAGGGATTCTACATCAACAACTTTTACGGAGGCTGAAACTTGTGGTAGAGCTGCTGTATCTGCAGGGCTTAAGGTTCGTGCAGTTAGTCTACTCGAGAAGATTAAATTTAAGGAAGTGCTAAAGCGCAAGGGTGGGCTTCAAGAGTACTTAGCGTGCAGGTATTTGTCACTTAATCATTATATTACTTCATATCTGGTTTTCATGACAGTTTGGATAGATTTTTTTTTCTATTTCTGTGCTTTGTTTTATGTCACTTATATTTGTTTTTATGCTTTTCTCTATCATAGAATGTGCAATTACGGAATTATATTCAGCATCAGACACCTTGAATCTTACCTAATGCTGAATAATATGATATTGGGTTTCAATTTTTTGTTTGTCCATTTTTGGTTTTTTAATAATGCATACATCTATGGTTAGTTATTGGATGTTGTGCTAACCCCTAAGTCCCATTAACTTAAGGGTGTGTTTGGGGCAAGGGGAATGGTAATGATTAAGGGGGGAATGGTAATGAGGAGGAGAATAGGGAGGAGAATGGTTATGGGGGTAATGGTTATTTGTGTTTGGGGTGAAGGTAATGATTATGGGGAGAATGATTATTTGTGTTTGAGATATAGGTAATAATTATGGGAAAAATAAAAAATGAATATGATGTGAGTGAAAAATAGTGATGTGATGTATGATAAGTTGTTGGAGAGAGAATAAAAAGTAGTTAGGGGGAGAATGAAAAAAGTGATTTTTGGAAAACGTGATTATGGAGGGAATGATTCCCGGTGGCCCAAACACAGGGAATCATCCCCATTCCTATTCTCCCCCTTATTCTTGGTGGCCTAAACACAACCCTAAATGATTAATTGAAACTTTCAAGCTTCTTTGTTATTCATTTATTTATTCAAGCATATGCCACTCTTGGTTGGCAATTATATAGTAATTTGAAGTATTGTTATCTATTTATTTTTTACTGTTTTCTACTATATCCAGGAAGATTGCTATTATCCATGTGAGCCTTGCATGGATAAGCCATATACTCATCAGCATATGAAATTTCTGTTAACTAAGAAGAACAGATATTTGGAATAAAAATTGCTACCTGCAAATGAAAAATTATTATAAACCAAGGGGAATGAATTATCATTTGGAGGAAGTGTTGGGTTTTCCAAGCAATAAAGTTATTTGAGGACTCGTTACTCTGTTAGCTATAGTGTTTCACCAAATAGTTTTTTGGTGTTTAGATCATTCATATTGAATTGATGCTGAGATGGAGATGAAATAGTGTATACTTAAATTTAATTCTTACTCTTTAATCTATGATTCAATTTTCATTGATTTAAAATGCCTCTTCTTGCAGGAATAAGATCCTAGGCCTTTGGTGTAAAGATGTTACTCGCATTTTGCATCTCGCTGACTGTGGTGTCACTAATCCTCCCTCTATGGATGAACCACCACGTTTTCCCCTTATTAGGGAGATATATGCATTTCTTAATCTGCATGTAAGTTAGGGCAAGTTAATAGTACTGAATGGTGTTTTTATGGACCAGTTAGTTTATTTTTGCATTTATTTCCTTCAATTAGTAATTCTTATGTCATTCAGGCTGTTTTTTTAATGTCAGTATTAATTTATAATGAAATTGACAGGGTTATATAAATGCGGGGATTGCTTCTGAGCAAGCCAAAACAGAATCTGACTTTATGCATGATTGTGAACTGGGAGAAAAGAAAGTTGGTAACGCTAGTGTTGCATCAGTTGCTGACTCTGAGGAAGGGGTTTCTGTCATGGTTAAAAATTTTGATGCTAAAGATAATATAGAGAACGGTGTTTCAGCTGGGTGTGAACTACTACCTGAAGCCACTGAAGGAAGTGACCTTGTGAGTACAAATAGTTTGGAGTTACCAAAACCAGTAAAAAATGAACAAGAACTGGTATATGACATGGAGTATGGTACTCTTGAGCCTATACCCAGAAAATTGGTGGGTATTGATGTTCCAGGTAAAGCAACATCCCATTTAACTAACCATTCAAGAAATGGTTGGCACCCAATCAACTCCTCTGATGAGTGTATAGGAGGTGATGAACAACAGCTGAGTAATTCAGAGATCAGAAAAAGGGTAATTGTTATTGGAGCTGGTCCTGCTGGCTTGACTGCCGCCAAGCACTTGCATCGTCAGGGCTTTACTGTCAACGTACTTGAGGCCAGGAATAGATTAGGAGGTCGTGTTTATACAGATCGCTCCTCTCTTTCTGTTCCTGTAGATCTTGGTGCAAGTATTATTACAGGAGTGGAGGCTGATGTTGCAACTGAAAGAAGACCTGATCCTTCCTCATTGATTTGCACACAATTGGGCCTTGATTTGACTGTTTTAAAAACTGACTGCCCCCTCTATGATATCATTACATGCAAAAAAGTTCCACTGGACATGGATGAAGCTTTGGAAGCAGAGTTTAACAGTCTTCTTGATGATACAATGTCGCTTGTTAAACAAAGAGAGGAGCATGTCATGACCATGTCTCTTGAGGAGGGTTTAGAATATGCCCTTAAGCGACGACGCACGGGTCAATTGGGAATGGATGTTTGTTCTGAGGAAGAGGTTTTGAGTCCATTTGAGAGGCGAGTTATGAACTGGCATTTTGCTAACTTGGAGTATGGTTGTGCTGCTATGCTCAAGAAAGTCTCTCTTCCTCATTGGAATCAGGATGATCTTTATGGAGGGTTTGGAGGAGCTCATTGTATGATCAAAGGGGGTTATAGCAATGTTGTTGAGTCTCTTGGTAGAGGACTCAATGTTCACCTAAATCATATTGTGGCTGATATTTCTTACAGCACCAATGATGAAAATCAACAAGCAAAGGTGAAAGTTTCCACAACCAATGGCTGTGAATTTCTAGGAGATGCCGTCCTTGTTACAGTGTCTCTTGGGTGCTTGAAAGCAGAATCTATTAAGTTTTCCCCACCGCTGCCTGAATGGAAGCGGCTGTCCATCCAGCGCCTTGGTTTTGGAGTTCTTAACAAAATAGTTCTCGAATTTCCAGAAGTTTTCTGGGATGACTCTGTGGATTATTTTGGGGCAACTGCAGAGGAAACAAAGTGGAGAGGGCAATGCTTCACGTTTTGGAATGTAAGAAAAACAGTTGGTGCTCCTGTTCTCATCGCACTGGTGGTTGGTCAGGCTGCTGTGGATAGGCAATACTTGAGCTCTTCTGATAATGTAAGCCATGCGTTAATGGTTCTTCGCAAGCTTTTTGGAGAAGCTGTGGTGCCTGATCCAGTTGCATCTGTGGTAACCGATTGGGGAAAAGATCCGTTTAGTTATGGTGCTTACTCTTATGTTGCTGTTGGAGCCTCTGGAGAGGACTATGACATTTTAGCCAGGCCTGTTAGAAACTGTTTGTTTTTTGCCGGTGAAGCTACATGCAAGGAGCATCCTGACACTGTTGGGGGTGCAATGATGAGTGGGCTAAGAGAGGCTGTTCGCATGATTGATGTATTGCATACTGGTTATGATTATACAGCAGAAGTAGAGGCAATGGAAGCTGCACAAAGGCAGTCTGAGTGTGAGAATGATGAAGTTGGGGACATAATGACAAGACTTGATGCTGTTAAGCTTTCTGATGCTCTCAACAAAAAATTGTTGGATGTTGCCAGGATCTTGACCATAGAAGCTTTACTGCAAGACTTGTTTTCTAGTGCAAAAACGACAGCAGGGAGATTGCATGTAGCAAAAGAGTTGTTGAATCTCCCTGTTGAGACATTGAAGTCCTTCGCAGGGACCAAAGACGGTCTAACCGTTCTCAACTCATGGATCCGGGTAATGCTCACAGTTTTTAGTTTTTTTTCCTTTATATTTAATTCGAATGAATTTTAATATGATGGGGAAGAATGAATTTTGATATTCATTTATCTCTGTATGCTATATCGATTCATGTCATTAGCCTTTAAAATGTTGGCTTATAAGTTATAACTGATTGTAGGACTCAATGGGGAAGAATGGGACTCAACTTCTTCGGCAGTGTGTTCGTATTCTTGTGCTAGTTTCAACTGATCTACTTGCAGTTCGCTTATCAGGTATATCTTTTTGTTCACTCATGCTGTGTTCTTATTCTTTTGAGTTACTTGATATATCTTTCTTCTTATTCTTCCCTTCTCTCTCTCTCTCTGATAATAAAAACTCTCTTTAACTACGTCTGTTGGAGACTATTTAAGAATTTGTATCTAAATATTGTAGCTATTTGATAACTTTTATGTTTAAAAGTAAACCTGATTTTGTATCCATGCTCTATTATTTCTTTGTTCATGCATGCTTTTAGGTTGTTGTGTAATGTAACTTCTATTGAGCTCTTACTTTTGAGTTTTGAGTAGAAGTTAAATATTTGTGGTATGGTTTTAAACAGAAATTTATGTGTTTGGTGAAGGGAATTTACTATATTGCATTTGCTAACAATTGGTGCAGGCATAGGTAAAACTGTGAAAGAAAAGGTATGTATGCATACAAGCCGTGACATTCGTGCCATTGGGAGTCAGTTGGTTAGCATTTGGCTTGAAGTATTCCGTAAAGAAAAAGCTGCTAATGGGGGTTTAAAATTCTCAAAGCCAGTTCCGACTGTAGAATCTTTAAAGAGGAAGTCTAATAAAGATTTTTCTTCTGGGAAACCTCCTTTGCATGCAAACAACAGCTCACTGGACAGTAGAGGCAATTTGCCATCTTCTGCAATTCTCTTGCCTTCTGATGTCCGTGTGAAGAATGATAATAGCAAACTATTGAAACCTGAAATGGATAATTCATCAAAATCAGATATCAGCTCATCAAGGTCGAGGGGTTCATTTGGAAAGCAGGATGCAGAGATGGAAGACAACGACGCTGCTATGACAGAAGAAGAGCAGGCTGCCTTTGCTGCTGCTGAGGCAGCACGTGCCGCAGCACTTGAAGCTGCAAAGGTTATCTTTTAATTCTCTCTTTATTGAACGTTTTAGCCTCTGGGTTTATGATGAGTCTTCCTTGGTAGGTCCTTGCAGCAACAATTTGTCTTCACTCGCTTTGTCACTTCGACTAATAATATTATTAATGGGACGTTCATCATGGATCATTTCCATATAATTTAATTTTAGTTTCACTTCGGTTAAATAATTTAAGACATTGGTGTGAATATTGACTAAACAAAGTAGCACTACGTGGTTTTATCTGCGTTATGCAGATTGAAAATGACCATGCATGCTTTATGGGTTAAATAAAAGTTCACTGTGATCATACGATTCATACCATACGTTGGTTTCTGTTTCATTAGTAGCAGGAACTTTGTGTTAGTTTCTAGGAGTGATGTGACTTTTGTACTTTATTTATGGACGGATGCTATAGAGTTTCTGTAATCTTAGTAAGATCATTTTTTAAATGACCTACCTAGTTCAATCCATGTAAGCCACCTACCTAAGAAATTTCCTACAAGTTTGTAGGGTTAGGTGGTTTGTCCCTTGAGAATACTCTTAGATGCGTGCTAGCCCAAACACTCACCGATATAAAAGAACAATGTTTTATAAGTGATTACAAAAAAAAAAAAAACTTAGGTTATGAGGATCTTGAAACTGTATTCATATAGTGTATTTGTATCACTAGTTTCCAACTTACTGGAATTCAAACTTGTTGACTGGTTTATAGGAGATTTTTGAAAATCATTCCTAATTGCATGTTAGGACTGCTTCTATAGTATACTTATTCGGTGATTTTCACACCACAGGTGTATGCATCTTCTGAAGCTAAGTGTGCGCTGCAGCTCCCCAAAATCCCCTCCTTTCACAAATTTGCTAGAAGGGAGCATTATGCTCAAATGGATGAGTGTGAGTCTAAAAGGAAGCTGTCTGGTAGTGTGCTCGGAAGACAGGATTGCATATCAGAAATAGATTCAAGGAATTGCAGGGTCAGGGATTGGTCTGTCGATTTTTCTGCCGCTTGTGTTAATCTTGAAAGTTCGCGAATGTCTGCGGATAATCTTTCGCAAAGAACCCATTCAAATGAGATTGTTAGCCAATTAAACTTCAGGGAGCACTCCGGTGAAAGTGCTCCTGAGGATAGCAGTATATACACGAAAGCATGGGTTGATACAGCTGGTAGTGTTGGAATGAAAGATTATCATGCAATTGAGAGATGGCGATCTCAAGCAGCTGCTGCTCATGTCATTGATGAGGAGGATTCAAACACAGCTTGGAAAAAACCCTCTTGGAATAGTGATCAAGTAGCAAATGAGAGCTCAATATCTCAAGTGACAATCAACAAGGAGCCTGTAAGAAACCATCATCGTGGGGCTGACAAAATTAAGCAGGCCGTAGTTGATTATGTTGCATCACTCTTGATGCCACTTTACACAGCAAGAAAAATTGACAAGGATGGATACAAGTCAATTATGAAGAAAATTGCAACAAAGGTTAGTAATTTTCATCTTCCATGGCTTCCACCCTAATTTGGTTAGTTTTTTTTTTGGTGTGTGAGATAAAATGGACTGCATGTTGAACCTTGTTTCATCTGAAATCAGGTCATGGAACAGGCTACTGATGCAGAGAAAGGCATGACTGTTTCTGAGTTTCTTGATTTCAAACGAAGGAACAAGGTTTGCTTCCATCTATAGCTTCTTTGTTAAGTTACAGTTTATTAAACTTTGTCTGTTCCGTTCCTTATCTGTTTCCTCTTGGCTGTAATTGGATTATGTACTTGCAGATTCGTGCCTTTGTAGACAAGTTAATAGAGAGGCATATAGCTACGAAGCCAGCAATGAAGTCATAACAGTCCCAAGGATTCATTGTCATTTTCTTGGTCAACAATGAAGGCGTGATGGTCCCAAGGATCATCTGATTTTCTTGGCGGGCCTCTCGAGAGGACACACTTCTGGATTGTTCATTTTATCCTGGGAAGACTCCAAGGTATATGTTGTCATGAAAGATTTCATAACTTGACGCCTGATTTACATTTACAGTGCACCTCAATCTCTGAAGCTGCAATTGAGAAAAATGCCATTTCTGCTTGTGTAATCGCGTTGTGGAGTTTCAATGATCTCCCGAGAAATTGATTGTGCCGTAATAATTGGTACCTGGGATTCAATGTGATTATGATTGGTATCAAACTACAGCATGATTCTGCACAATTCTCTTGGCATGGCTTACATTTCTGCCACTCATCAGGCCCACTCCAGGTGGTAACTTCTTGCTCATTTGGGTTATGAGCACCTGTTGAAGAAAACATCACGTTGTACTATAAGGGTTGAAGATCAAGCCCTTTAGTTTTCAGTGATAGATCCTAGGTTATGCTTCATTTTCTTTTCTTCCTTTCCTCTCTCCACCTGTACAGCTTAGAATTATTACATTGACAACAATCACACAGTAATTTTCATTTGTGTGCAAAAATAGATATTGTAATTTTCCTTTCTTTCTCATAGATTAACTAAAGGTGCCTTCAAGGCCTTTTTTCTTTCTTAATGGTGACTCTTTCCCATCTTAGTGATTGTTAGTGACTTTTCCTACCTCTTTCCATAAACCATTGTTACGGTTAGCCCTCATTTTGTCAATTTAGTAAAAGGACTACTGGTTTCATTGAGATATCAAACTGTAGATTGTTATGGTCTCTGGTCAGTGCTTCTGCGTTACCAACAACTTTGATTAGCGACAAGAACTAACGGCTTACATGACTTGGAACTCGAAACAAATGCAATGTATGAACTGAAGCATCTGTAAGTGTGACATCTTTCCTTCTACTTTCCTTTACTTGCATTTTTCTTGCCAGATCAATTTACAGCTTACAATTTTTTTGGTTGTTGCTAGGTTGCAGAGTATATGCTGCTTCTCTCATACCCATAATTAGGTACCCTTCTGTTAGCCTATATTAGTTCCTTTCACTGATTGCAACTGTTCTATATTTGTATATGATTTTGCTCATTCACGAGCCCTAAAATTGTCAAGGTAGGTTATTGATTATCAATTTTGGAACTGATTAACACAGGAGATATACAATTTTCAGAAATAATGTCATGCAAATCTTGACATTATTGAACCGAGTAAGCTTGTGATGTTGGTATGTTATTTGTGACTGAGTCAATATCCTTTATTGAACATCATTCCATATGAATTATGGAAATCATGCTTTTAGAATCGTGCTCGTATTCAGGGTAGACTCTAAAAATTGATGGTTGGAAGTCCCTCACACAACCTTACTTGAACATGATCTAGTCTATAGGTTATACAACTCTGCCCTCGAGTTCCAAGGAAGCCCCATCATCGTTTATATTTGCCCTGACTTATGTATTTCATCTCTCAATCCTATATATCTTTATTTTCACTTCTTTTGATAGTTCATTGTAACTCATCGTTTTACCAATCAATGAAATTGTTTTGTTTCCTATAAAAAAAAAGAAGAAACGTGAAGTTCAATTTTTCTTATAGCTTTAAGTTTGGCTATTTGATGTAAATGGTCTATCAATTTATCAGTCATTTAGTCCCGATCGTCGGTGTAGCAATCCTTCTGGTGCTCGCGCTTTTGATGGGCGTTTGTTATGCTTAATAATATTCATCAACATATGATGACATGTATTTGGTGGCAGTGTTAGAATTTCAATTCAATTTGCATATGCAGGCCAAGTTTTTCTGATACAATATTTTATTAGCAGAAGATTATAGCTATTGTTTCCCTCTTGAGATAATCAAGGGAATATAACTTTGATCATGTCTCTTGTAGTTTATTTTATTTTATTAGTATTTTAACAATTAAAAATTCTCTCATTTTATTTATAGACCAAGATCATAGCAGGCAAATTGGAATAATGGATAGAAATCTTAAATCTAAAATATGATCCTTCAGTGGATTGACATAGGCCCTTTTCTACCCATTGTTCTTTTGGCCAAAGAGAATTTCAGGTACTCTCAAAGTGGATACTCCACTTAGTATCTTTTGGAAAAGATGGAATTTATCAGTAGTAGAAATTTTTTGCTGAGGATTCTCAAAAAAAAAAAAAAAAAAAAAAAAAAATTGCTGAGGTAAAATCATTGTGTTAACAAAGATATTACACTTAAGTAGTAGTAATTGATATGATATGTTCTCTTACGATTAGGAAATTTATTTCTTTGTATATTTTTTGAGTTTAATAATAATTAAGATAAAAGAGATTTGAATTTATGACTATGAATAATATTTATGACGTAGATAGCTTTAAACTTAAATAAAGACCTATATATATACATAAGAATCTAATATGGGAAAAGACTTAATATTGATCTAGATATTAACTTAAATAAAGAGACTTAATATTGCTTCTTTTGATCTAGATATTTTGAAACTAATCATGTGAAAGCGTATGTATACCATAAACAGGAATATAATAAATATATTTTAAAGTAGTAGCACGACATTTACTTTGAATTATTCAGTCCTCAATTGTTGGCCGAGATTTTCAACGTGAAAAAAGGTTACATTTCGAATATTTCACTCAAATATGAAATAAAAAGTTAGGAAATCTTATTCTCTTATTTTCTATTAAAATAAAGTTAAATGACAAAGCTGATTGAGCTGCATTACATACAGCCACATATTCACGGACAGGTGGCAATATGTGGGCCTAATGTTTGGCCCATTGTACATATTGTTCTCCTCACAGGCCACTTAAAGCTCCTTTATTGGGCCTTTCTCATGGGCCAGATGGAAGAAGCCCATAAGTAAGATCCGATTGTATTATTGTAAAGCAACAAATAATTGGTGATAGAGCACGAGTATTTCAGAGAGTTCGGGATCTGATCTAATTGGAGATCTTCATTTCTTCTTCATCTTCCTCACCGCCGAACCCTGAAAAGCGATGTCGTCAGCCTTCAGCGGCGATGAAACGGCGCCCTTCTTCGGCTTCCTCGGCGCCGCTGCGGCTCTCGTCTTCTCCTGTGAGTTTCGATTTCGGTTAATTTGATTCTCTTGTTTGTCAATGGCGTGGATCTTTCATTTCTATGGCGATTAGGTCTTTGATTGTTGTTTCGTAATTCGATTAGGTATGGGAGCTGCGTACGGGACGGCCAAGAGCGGGGTGGGAGTTGCGTCTATGGGAGTAATGAGGCCTGAGTTGGTCATGAAGTCGATTGTTCCGGTGGTTATGGCTGGAGTTTTGGGTATTTATGGCCTTATTATTGCTGTGATTATCAGTACAGGGATTAACCCTAAGGCGAAGTCTTATTATCTCTTCGATGGCTACGCGCATCTTTCCTCTGGCCTTGCCTGTGGTCTTGCTGGTCTGTCCGCTGGTATGGCTATTGGGGTCGTCGGCGATGCGGGTGTCAGGTACTATCTGTTTTCCTTGTTGCGTTTGACCTATTTGTTTGGCGATTGTATACTGATAATCGTTTGATTTAGGTCTTTTGTGTGTGTGTGTGTGTATGTTATTGCTGCCATGTTTATCTTTGATTCCCTTTTCAGATCCTTCGTATTTAAAAACTTATCTGTCCAAGTTTTTCTTCAATTTACATTTATATTCTTGTGGATGGCTTGTATCATGGGTGTGATTTTGATAGTTCTATTTCGTAAATAGCTGGATACTTGCTTCTTATTTTATTTTTTTTCAGATATTCTATTTTTGTATTATCAATTGGAGCTTTGCATAAGAATTCCTTTTGGTCGTTTAGTTAATGTTTTAATGGATTTCCCACAAGTCTTGTCTTGGCATCTAGTTAGACTTGGTTTTTCAGCCTTATGCTTAAGGTTTTGTATTGGGTGTGTAAATGCGTTGCTGAAGATTTATAGGCAAATATAATACCAAAATTAATTTGCAATATTTTGATTTACGAGGATTTGAAAGTTTACAATATGTAGCTTGCTGGTTTTGTTTGAGTTGTTTTTCTCGAATACTTCTGGTAATGTACTTATCACTTTTATTTTTGTTCTACAGAGCCAATGCACAGCAGCCAAAGCTTTTCGTCGGAATGATTCTTATTTTAATTTTCGCGGAAGCGCTGGCTCTCTATGGACTTATTGTTGGCATTATTCTCTCTTCCCGAGCTGGCCAGTCGAGAGCTGAGTAAGCACAGATGTTTTATCATTTATGTGTGGAATGAAGTTTGTGTAGTATGTCTCTTTTGTCAAGAATTGGTTTTGTTCTAATTGGGTTATTATATGATTAAGCCTAAATGTTCTTGTGAGGTGTGATTTTCATACCGGACGGTTCTTGTAGTAGCTATATGAATTTGGAATTTATTATTCTTCTCAATAATGATTAAACTTCATCGCTCAAATATTGCGATTATTTTGCTGATGCTTTCCTCTAAATTATGTTTTGAATTTATTTTTGGATGTTAAGGAAACTAGTAAGAAATTAATTTCTAGATTAGGTGGCTACCATACCCTTACCTTTTAGTTATTGAAGGTCTTCTTTAATTACTAAGGCCCCTTTTGATGACTATTTCTTTCTAGTTTTTGGTTTTTGAAATTTAAGCCTAAAAAAACTACCGCATCATATATTTTTTATGCATAGATATCTATATTTTTCCTATATTTGTAGAGATTAACCCAAATTTTGGAGAAAAAAAAGTAGCTTCCGAATTTTATTTTTGAAATTTGGTTAGCATTTACGTACTTTCTTAATGAAAGTTACATGCATGGAAGGAAAGTTGGAGCACAATGTAGGAAATATAAGTAAAAGGAAGTTTTGATTTAAAAAGCAAAAAACAAAAACCAAATGGTTATCAAATGGAGCCTAAGTACTCCATGATAGTTTACTATAGGCTAATTATCAGTTGATTGATAGATATTTGCTGATAATTTTTCGTTCTTAAGACTCAAGACACAGTTGTACACCTTAAGATCTTGTTGAAGTAAGGTCTTCAGATAGTTTTAATTCTCTGCTTTTATTTTACGTTTGATAAATAGGTGAATCCTAATCAAATTCATGCCGAGCTATCCGGCATGTTTAAGGCAACCCTTCTAGAAGTGAAATATTTGAAAAACATAAAAGTAAGACATCAAAAAAGAACAATCCTATCCTGAGATGACATAAAAAAATAAATTTTATTTGTTGATGCTACTTTATTTTTGTTTTTAAGTTGCTGATAGTCATCACGTGGGGGGATCCAAGGAGTGGGATGATATTGGGATAGTATAGATACCTCCAAGGAAAAAGCTGTTTGTCCTTCCTTTCTCCTTTGTAAAAGTGAAAATGGATGAATATTCTGGACTGTCCTTGGGTTAGGTTATGATGCTGTGGCCAATTTGAGAGCTTGTATCTTTTATCTCTTTGGCATCTAATGTTTTCTTTCTTTTTCAGTTCAGCCTCTTTCTCTTTAGAGTTTGATCAAATAAAAAAAAAAATGGTTGTGTTGTGGCCTACAATTATACTTCTTTAAATTTTAAAAGAAGTCTCACGTGATATGTTCTATTCTTAACTGGTTTAAGTCCAAGCTATCCTTCTCAGATGTGTTATGTCTTTCATTTTGTATCGATATAGCCATCTTGATGGAGCTCGTGCAATCATGTGCGATAATGTCAAGATTTGGACTGGTCTAGTGTAGCACTTTAAGTAAGAGGTGATAAGCTTAAATTATAATGATCAACTATTTAGGAATTCACTTCTTATACATTTTTTTGACATCCAAGTATTGTAGGGTCAAATGGTAAGTTTCGTGACAATAATAGAGGTTTAGAAATTTATTTCCTACACATTTTTCTGACATCTAAATGTTGCAGGACCTCTCGTGATAATAATAGAGGTCCAAACAATCACAAATTAAAAAAAAAAAAAAAAAAAAAAAAGCTAAAATGCAAACATTTCAACTAATGTGAATGCCAATATCAATTTATTTCCTTATTGGTATTGGTAAAGGTTTGAGGTCGTGAGCTTAATTTTAATTGAATATGGGTATTAGAGCAAGTGTCTCTGATGTGTATTGGAGGTGAAGATTTGTTATATATATATGGTTCATAAACTTGTCAACGGAGATATGATTCTGTACTTGTGAGATCAAATTCTTTACTCTTATGCATCAAAACAGAACACACACTCGTTTACTATTATAAATTTGAATCAGAAATGCATTTGTATTATTATTTACAACATACTCCAAAATATAAAAAATATCCATCTCATTGGTCTAAATATATATATGTATATATATATATATATATTAACCCACTTATATCAATGAAAAGTTGCTATTTTACATGCAATTATAACATTTTTATCTAATATTAAGTTGTAAAATCATGTAGTAGAAGTTTCAAAAGAAAATTCTATCAAAGAAGGTAAATTGATTCACTTGTGAATGTTGATGTTTAAATTGATATAAGTTTTAATTGATACAACAACAATAATTCAACTGACTTAATAAAATAAAGATCGAAGCTCATTTCCCTGGTTTGTTTATTCAACAAAGAAAGTTGAGGTTCAAGGTTACTTAAATAGGTGCTTGTCCATTAATAAAATATCATAAGTTCAAAATTCACATACTCAGTTCATTGTCAAATTAAAAAAAAAAACTAATTTAGTGATATGAAATAAGTTTTGAGGAAAAGAACATTTCTCATATACTCATAAAGAGATCTCTATTTGGTATTTGGAAAAAGAAAAAAAGGATTTAGGTTGTGAACAAATAATATAATCTGTGATTATTCTCTATTGATAGAAAGCTTTTTATGTGTACTATATCTTCCATAAAAAATCAAGTATGTAAATAGATATTTTAAGTCAAACGAATCTGGTTCAAATATACTTAAATAAAATGTAACTTTTGCATTCTTTAATGGACAGCTAAATTTTATTACATTTGATTAGTATACTAAAAGTTTGAAAGATCAGAGAATAATAACGGTGACTATATTTTTAGTTCACAGCCTAAATCTTTTTTCTTTTTCCAAATGTCAAATGGAAATCTGTATGAGTGTATGAGAAAATATAGGCCAACAATTGCGACGGAATAATTTAAAGGTTACAGATCGAATATTGCACTCAAATGTGAAATAAAAAGTTAGAAAACCTTATTCTCTTATTTTCTATTAAAATAAAATTAAATGACAAAACTGATTGAGCTGCATTACAGACAGCCACATATGCACGGACAGATGGCAAGATCTGGGCCCATTGTCGGCCCATTTTACATATTATTCTCGTCACAGCCCACTTCATGGTCCTTTATTGGGCCTTTTTTCATGGGCCAGTGGGAAGAAGCCCATAAGTAAGATCCGATTGTATTATTGTAAAGCAAAAAACCATTGGTGATAGAACGCGAGTATTTCAGAGAGTTGGAGATCTGATCTGATCTAATCGGAGATCTTCATTTCTTCTTCGTCTTCTTCACCGCCGAACCCTGAAAAACGATGTCGACGCCCTTCAGCGGCGATGAAACGGCGCCCTTCTTCGGCTTCCTCGGCGCCGCTGCGGCTCTCGTCTTCTCCTGTGAGTTTAAACTATTTCTCGATTTTGGTTAATTTGATTCTCTTGTTTGTCAATGGCTTTGATCTTTCATTTCTATGGCGGTTAGGGTTTTGATTGTTTTGTAATTCGATTAGGTATGGGAGCTGCTTACGGGACGGCGAAGAGCGGGGTGGGAGTTGCGTCTATGGGAGTAATGAGGCCTGAGTTGGTTATGAAGTCGATTGTTCCGGTGGTTATGGCTGGAGTTTTGGGTATTTATGGCCTTATTATTGCTGTGATTATCAGTACAGGGATTAACCCTAAGGCGAAGTCTTATTATCTCTTCGATGGCTACGCGCATCTTTCCTCTGGCCTTGCCTGTGGCCTTGCTGGTCTGTCCGCTGGTATGGCGATTGGGGTCGTCGGCGATGCTGGTGTCAGGTACTATCTGTTTTCCTTGTTGCGTTTGACCTACTTGTTTGGCGATTGTATAGTGATAATCGTTTGATTTAGGTCTTTTGTGTGTGTGTGAATGTTATTGCTGCTATGTTTATCTTTGATTCCCTTTTAAGATCCTTCGTATTTAAAACTTTTCTGTCCAAGTTTTTCTTCAATTTACATTTATATTCTTGTGGATGGCTTGTATCATGGGTGTGATTTTGATAGTTCTATTTCGTAAATAGCTGGAACCTTGTTTGTTTGTTTTCAGATATTCTATTTTGGTATTATCAATTGGAGTTTTGCATAAGAATTCCTTTTGGTCGTTTAGTTTATATTTTAATGGATTTCCCAGAAGTCTTGTCTTGGCATCTAGTTAGACTTGGTTTTTCAGCCTTATGCTTAAGGTTTTGTATCGGGTTTGGAAATGTGTCGCTGAAAATTTGTAGCCAAATAAAAAGAAAAACCCATCTTCGAGCCAAAGTTTTTTCCCATTTGAACTCCCCCACCTCTCACCCGTCGGTTGCAGAACAAGCTTTCCTACTCAGGAGGAATTAATGAGGATGAGAAAGATCTTTTATGGAAAGTTGTAGGTTTAGAAAAAAATGTTTGAATGTTTATGGACCACCATGTAAGAAGAATCAACGTTTTGAAGTTAAGATAGAATTTAAACAGACATTTTTTTGACCTCTCTATGGCTTTCTGTCTCTACTTTTCTCTCCCACCTCTCTCCACATCTCTGACCAACACACACCAACTATGAACCACCTCCAAGCTGATGGAACACACCAAATACCCACGACCAGCTACCATAGAAAGAAACGAATACACTATAGATGTTGATATGAGATACAGAGGCAGCCGTGTAAAGATTTGTGAAACTTCCAGGGACAAATCATTCACTGTATCTATTCAATGGGCACCACTCAACTGGATTCTCAAGAGTACGTATTCTCTATTAGCTACTCCTTTGAATCACAATTTTTTCTTGGAAACAAGACTTGATGACTAATCCCTCTAGCTCGAGAAATCCATGAACAAGAGAGGCTAAATTGGAGAGCTCACAAACAGAATAACAATGGGACCATCAACAAGTTGGTTATCCGAAGCAGACAGAAATACAGAATGGGCTGGTTTTCCTTTTATACTTTGTTACAAGGGTCTCCATCTCAACAAAGTCCAAAAAAGAGCATTAATTTGACCGTACTTACTCAAAAGCCCCTTGTAGCAGAGAGTAACAGTGTGGAGCACACTCGGCCTTCTGATTTTGTTTAGGGATTTACTGTCAATAACCCAAATTGTGGAATTAATACAAAGGAGATTCAACCCACATCTTATGAGACAATTCTTACCTATGGGCATAAGGGTTCTTTGGACTACATTGTGAACCAAGATGACAACGTCCTCTCAAACTGCACCACCGAAAAAACAGAGGAAGACCCCCTCTCAATCTCGCACAGAAGATAAGAAGAACAAGCCCACTCTCGGCTTCGTTACCGATACCGATCGTAATGGAGAGAGGACGTGGACAGTTGTGGATAAGAAGAAGAAGAAAAAGAAAGTTTAGCTCGTTTACAAGCCAAAAAACAGAGCCTCTACTTTCAGGGACTCCACATCAGCTTCCCGTCGTCAAAAGAATGGTGCGACCCAACCATTTTCTATCAAAGGACTTCTTCTCAAATCGAAATAGAGGACACCTTCGTATCAGCAGAATTTGGATCAAATACGAAAAATTACGACCCACAGAGCTACGGGTGACAGAGAATAGAGCAACGAGCCTCCGATGTTCATCGACAAAGAAGCACGGCCTGCGCGACGTTTGAGCGGTGACGGCTATTTGTCAGCAAGTCCTCGAACCGTCATCCTTTGATTGTTCCCAAAAAAGGTACGAATACATCAATTGTGGGGCCCGATCTTTCTTATGATAATAGACTTCTCCCTTTAACCAACAGAAATCACCCTATTACCTAGTCCATGGGGTCTATCTCCTTTGACCAACCCTCTGAACCAGCCCAGAAATTAAAAAAACATGCAACCAAACCTCCTTCCCCTCCCTGAACCTACTTTTCTCCTCACCCAACCTAAACTACCAATCCGTATTAACAAAAAACCAACCATTTTCATTCCAGGAACCAAATGACCACAAATTCCAACCCCCACACAGACTCAAACTACCTCTCATCCCCATACCCATCGTCTCCTCCATCTCCAAACTTACCAGACCCCATCCCCTCCAAATATCCTACCCAACTAACCAATCCCCTTTCTTTACTATGGAAGATTCCAAAATTTATTATCAGAAGAAAGCTCACAAATTCGATCCAAATATTTATCCTTCGGCTTATTTAGAAATTTCCATTGCTTGGCTAAGGACGATGGGATTGGGTATTGCGCCACTACCCACCAAAATCATAAAACAAGCGAAAGAGAACAAGAAAAACTGCAAGTACTACAGGGAGATCAACGTCTTGATATCATCCATCAATTATGATCACCCCGAATACTGATTTGTCCCACGGAGGGTCATATGCTACTACATGAATATTATTTCATGGAATGTGAGAGGCCTTAGATGCAAAGATAAGAGGGCCACAGTGAAGAGTATGCTTATTAAACAAAATCCTACATTGGTCATCATCCAGGAAACCAAATCACAATTCATTGATAGGTTTTTTTTTATCAAAATTGTATGGAGCTCTAGAGACATTGCATGGACTGCTTTGGATTCCATTGGATCTTCCGATGGCATTCTTATAATGTGGAACAATATTGCTCTAGACACCACCGGCATTAAAAAAGGTACCTATTCTCTCTCAATTCAATATACTAAAGCAGACGGATTTTCCTTATGGTTAACAAGTATCTATGGACCGGCTAGCTCAACGTCCACACCAGATTTCTGGGACGAGCTCAATCAATTGGCTAATTTCTGCAAGCCATATTGGATCATATGTGGCGATTTAACACTAATAGATGGTCTCATGAACAATCTAGCCCCTGACAAATTACCCCAGATATGAGAAGTTTCAACTCATTCATTGATACACATAGCTTGATTGATCTTCCATTGATGAATGGCATCTATACATGGTCCGATTATAAGAATCCTCCAACACTATCAAACTTGACAGATTCCTTGTAACATAAAATTTGCAGAACCACTACAGAGACCTCATTGTTAAAAGGCTTGACAGACACACCTCAGATCATTTTCCTCTCCAATTGGCTATTGGGAAACAACAATGGGGCCCTACTCCATTCAGATTTCACAATATATGGTTAGACCATAAATATTTCAAGCCCATGTTGGAAATTGGTGGTTAAATACACCCATGAGAGGATGGCCGGGACACGCTTTTGTTCAAAAACTCAAGTTATTCAAAGGAGTGGTTAAGTCTTGGAACAAGACTGTTTTTGGCAACCTTACAGAGAAAAAAGACCAATTGACTCTTGAACTTGCTCTAGTTAGACTTGTTTTTTAGGCCTTATGCTTAAGGTTTTGTATTGTGGTGGAAATGTGTCGCTGAGAATTTGTAGCCAAATATAATACAAAAATGAATTTGCATGAGATTTCAGAATCACAACTGATCATAATATTTTGAATTACGAGGATTTGAGCAAATGAAGGTTCGTGAAAGTTTGCAATATATGTAGGTGGCTGGTTTTGTCTGAGTTGTTTTTCTCGAACACTTCTGGTGTGAAATGTACTCATCACTCACTTTTATTTGTGTTCTACAGAGCCAACGCACAGCAGCCAAAGCTTTTCGTCGGAATGATTCTTATTTTAATTTTTGCGGAAGCGCTGGCTCTCTATGGACTTATTGTTGGCATTATTCTCTCTTCCCGAGCTGGCCAGTCGAGAGCTGAGTAAGCATAGATGTTTTATCATTTATGTGTGGACTGAAGTTTGTGTAGTATGTCTCTTTTTGTCAAGAATTGGTTTTGTTCTAATTGGGTTATTATATGATTAAGCCTAAATGTTCTTGTGAGGTGTGATTTTCATACCGGACGGCTCTTGTAGTAGCTATATGAATTTGGAATTATTATTCTTCTCAATAATGATTAAACTTCACGCTTTAATATTGCATTGATTTTGCTGATGCTTCCCTCTAAATTATGTTTTGAATGTATTATTAGATATTAAGGAAACTAGTAAGAAATTAATTTCTAGATTAGGTAGCTACCATGGATTAAGCCCTTACCTTTTAGTTCTTGAAGGTCTTCTTTGATTATTGAGACCCTGTTTGATAACTGTTTTGTTTTTAAGTTGCTCGTAGTCATCACATGGGGGGATCCAAGGAGTGGGATATTGAGATAGTATAGAGACCTCCAAGGAAAAAGCTGTTTGTCTTCCTTTTTCCTTTGTAAAAGTGAAAATGGATGAATATTCTGAACTGTCCTTAGGTTAGGTTATGAAGTTGTGGCCAATTTGAGAGCTTGTATCTCCTATCTCTTTGGCATCTAATGTTTCCTTTCTTTTGCAGTTCAGCTTCTTCCTCTTTAGAGTTTGATCAAATTAAAAAAAAAAAATGGTTGTGTTGTGGCCTAAAATTATACTTCTTAAAATTTTAAAAGTAGTCTCTGTGACATGTTCTATTCTTAACTGTTTTAAGTTCAATCTATCCCTCTCAGATTTGTTATCCGTTTTTCATTTTGACATTGATATAGCCCATCTTGATGGAGCTCGTGAAATCATGTGCGATAATGTCAAGATTTGAGTTAAACCATTATGGGCTCGTCTAGTGTAGTAGCACTTTAAGTAAGAGGTGATAAGCATGATTTATAATGATCAGCTATTTAAGAATTCACTTATACATTTTCTTGTAGGATCAAATGGTAAGCCTCGTCACAATAATAGATGTTTAGAAATTCATTTTTTATACATTTTTCTGACATCAGATGCTAAGTATATATTTATATTTTTTGAGATTACAACAAATGAGGGTGGGGAAGATTCGAACCTAAGACTTCAAGATCATTAGGTGTACAACAATGTCGTATGAGCTACTGCTCTATTGGCTATATATATATATATAAGTTTATACATTTTTTATACATTATTTAATGGCAAATATTTCAACGGATGTTAATGTCAATATTAATATATTTTTTTATTGGTAAAGGTTTGGGGTAATTTTTATAAATTTATTTTAGTCTTTAAAGAGATACCTATTTAATTTTTTGTTTCTTTGTCTTTTATTTCTAAAAATTTAATATATATATATGTGTGTGTGTGTATAACTATTATTTTAACTTATAATTTTTTTTTACTTTGCTAATTAATTTTACCTGTATTTTTAAAAACTGAATTATTGAAAACTAATAAAAAGATGCTTCCAAAAATATTTTTTGATTTTCAAAATTTGATTAGGATTCTAATAAAGATAAAATTCTTGACATAAAATTTGACTAAAAATAAGTTTAATTAAAAAAAAAAAAAAAAAAAAAAACCATGATCAAATCGGGCCATGTTTAAATTTATAAAAGATCAAATCCGATAAGAATTTATTAGACGGTACAATCTTTAAAATTAGAATACAAAATTAAAAAAGAAATTATAAAAGTATTCCTTTGAGATCTATCATTAAAATTCAGATATAGGTTTAGCCTTTTCCTAACTCAAAAAATAAAGGGTTTAACTTTAATAGAATAAAAGGCAGAGAAAAAGGCCCAAAACAAAAAACACCTTTGCATCTGAAAAAAAAAACACAAATCCCAAGCTTCTAATCGGAAAAAATGGCGTCAACATTCAACGGCGATGAAACGGCACCGTTTTTCGGCTTTCTCGGCGCCGCTGCGGCCCTGGTTTTCGCCTGTAAGTTAAATTTACATACAATGTGATTGATTACAAATGTACACATGTATATCGATCTCGCAATGGAATTTCATCGGATTCGGGTTTGTTGTTGTTGTTTAACTAGGTATGGGAGCCGCTTACGGGACGGCGAAGAGCGGCGTCGGAGTGGCGTCCATGGGAGTGATGAAGCCGGAATTGGTGATGAAATCGATTGTTCCGGTGGTTATGGCCGGAGTTTTGGGGATTTATGGTTTGATTATTGCTGTGATTATTAGTACAGGGATTAACCCTAAGGCTAAACCCTATTACCTCTTCGATGGCTTCGCTCATCTCTCCGGTGGTCTTTCTTGTGGCCTCGCTTCTCTCGCTTCCGGCATGACTATCGGCATCGTCGGCGATGTCGGCGTTAGGTACTTTCTTTTTATCTATTTTAGCTCGCCTCTACGAATTTTGATCCGATATTCTTCATTTTGTTTTGTAATCACGTCCGTCCCTAGGCCAAATAGTTGGAGATATTAAAGGAATAAAAATACGGGATGATTCTATTATAATAACACTTATATATTCAACATAAACTATAGAACTAACACTTAATTAGATGATGATAAATATTAAGAACCTACTATATAAATATTGATAATAATAAATAGGGTTACACAATACCATAGCCATTTCGTTTGAGAAGGCTAAACTCTTCCAACTTATTGAACAAGAAAACAATGACCAAAATAATCCTTAAGAACCTCAACTACTCTATTTAAACTAAAAAACTAGATTCTAAACCCTAAACCCTAAATTTTAGTTTTCTACCGTTATTTCCATCAATTGTTTAGTGCCTCCTTGTGAATAGTCTTTCCAACTTGCTTACTGTTGATGTCTGCTATTGGTATTAAAAAAAAACTTAGATATCATGTTTTACTTCAATGAAAATTAGTTTGCATCTTTTTTTTTTTTTTGTGAATTCCTACCTATTTTGGGTAAGGGATTCAAACTCATAATCTCTTGTTATTATATCATATATCATGTCTGTTCAGCTTAATGTCTGTTAGTAGTTAGACTATTAATTATAATATAAATCAAGCACTTCATCATCCGTTGAACTCAGCTCTTGTTGGCAGTTCAACTAAACAAGCACTTTTGATTTAGAGCAGTAGAATGAAATTAGCATCTAATTGTATTTGTGTTTTGGTACAGGGCCAATGCACAACAACCTAAACTTTTTGTTGGGATGATTCTGATTCTGATTTTCGCGGAAGCACTAGCCCTTTATGGACTTATTGTTGGTATTATTCTCTCATCGCGAGCCGGTCAGTCGAGAGCTTAATAAATTAATGTTGAGTCAAATTTGGGTGCAGTTTAAGCTACACCCCCACACATGCAACTACTTTAAGAACCACAAAAAAAAAAAAACAAATCTCTTATAAATAAAAAGAAAAAAAAAATTTGTGGCTCTTAAAGTGTCACATCAACATATGTGGAGTGCACTTTAAGTTCCACCCAAATCTTTCTCGTTAATGTTTTGTCCTTCCAACTTTTGTATAGGTCTTTTTTTTTTTTTTTTTTTTTTTTTTTTTTTTTTCATTTTTCCTCTCAAGAATAGTTTATATAATTCTCTGATTAGAAGTGTTCATGTTTTAGTTTACTTTCTCGAATATTTTTGTGTGATTTCTCCCCTATTTATTTATTATTATTTTTTTTGTCAACAAACATAAAACCTTGTTTCTTTGGCTGCTTATTGTGCTGGGCGTTGCTCTTGAATTTGTATTTTCTAGTTTGTGCTTCTAATACACAACGTTATGAGTGGACTTAGTGACAGAAATAAGAATTTTGTAAATGACAAAATATTTAGAAGTTATAGTTCAATGTATGTTAATGTTTTATCAGAAATTAAATTTTATGAATTTTTATGAGTTTTTTTTTTAGAGAATTTTTTTTATGAGTAATTTAACCTTCACACTTATTTTATATAATTGGGGGATATAACTTTGGTTCATAATTATAATACGATACCTACCATGGAAATTTTCCCGGTTTCAAATTCAGTTAATAGTTTCATATATTGGAGAATTAAGATGGATTGATTAAGTCAACTTAGAATAATAGGGTTCAACTCAACACATGATGAACATCTACTTAAAATTTAACTTTCAACAATTTCTTTGATTATCAAATACAGTAGGGTTGTATTCAATAGACCCATGAATATAATAATAATTTCGTAGATTGAATTACAAATTAATCATATAGTAAAAAAAAAATATTGCTTACATAGTCGCATATATTTGAGTATGTTCATAAAAGCAACAATAACACATTATTTTTCGTCCATTAATGTAATGAAAATATTGTTTAAGGATCATTTTGAAGCAAATTTCAAACATCATTCAAAATACAATAATTTCATTATTTGGCTGTAAACCAGTTCAACACCAACGTTACAGTTCGATCCCGAGAATCGTTGTTTGTCCCACCTCCCCTAATATGTACAAAATTTAAGGTTCAACTATAAAAAAGAAAAAAGATGTCTTTGAAAAATTGAAATTTTGTGTCGAATTAACTATGAACTTTGAAATTTTTTAAAAATATCTAGTATCATTAGTTTTAAAAAAACTTTGATAAATTTAGATGAAAACCGTAAATTTTAGTTGTAACATGATATTTTACACAAGCTTTAACTCTAAGTCGCACATTGACATCAGTACATTGACGGTTGTCAAATATACCCCTTTTTGTTTTTTTTTAGGAAATCATAAACATGCTTTATATGTTCCGAAACAATATAGCCAAATATTACCAATCAAATCAAAATATATTATTTGGATCATTCTTTTTTTCTAGATTTTCAAAAGTTCAATTAAAATAGTATTACATGTGTTTTTAATTATTGAGACTATTTTCAAATCGTTTGAATAATTGAAAGATTAAAAAAATTGAACATGTTAAAGTTGAGGGGCCAAAATATAACTAAATTGAAAGTTGAGGAACCAAATTATTATTTTAATCTAATTTTTAATAAAATTTTTAAAATAAAAAGATTAAATTGACTTCCCATAATAAAAAATTAAATTAAATTATTTGCACGCTACGTCACTGCGACCATATGCTCGTAAAGAGATCTAGAAGCCCACCAAGAGCGAATGGTCACCGCTTGTAATTCTGCACGAGTAGAAACAACAAATAAAATTTATTAAAAAACAAACAAGTAAAATGTACAAAATATCACAAATTTGTATAAACCAAAAAAGGAAAAAAATTCTGACAACATGAGCAGTTGCTGAGCGGCTCTAGTATATGTCCAATGACAAGAAATCTTGGGTTTAAATCCCCATCTATTATAATCTTAAAAAAAAAAATCTAGTAAAAACATTAGAAAAAATTCAATTAGAGTCAATAAAATTCAATTACACTAAATTGATATTAAAAAAAACTTATTGATCTAAGTTTAAAATAGTTTATAATATATTAATAATATATAATATTTATTTACCGAGGGTATATAAAATATTTATTCTCGAAAAAAAATAGTATATAATATTTTATTAATAATACAAAATACTATATTAATAATAAAAATGAAATAAGTATTATTAACCCTAGTATAAATGTAAATATTACATTTATTTTGTGAAATTGAAGTAGGTTGGCGAAGTCTCCTCTATGTTTTTGTTTTTGAAAAAAGTAAGTAGGCGAAGTCCGATGGCGGGGTAGAATAATATTTTAAAGAAGAGAGGTTGAATGGCACAACAATGGTTGAATTCTCAGTATTTGACGATCCTAAATCCTCTGCTAATTTGGAGCTTCGAAAATGGCGGAAGATATGGGGAAGGCCACCGTTACAGCAGAGACGACGCCCAAATGGAGATCTATTCTCCGTTGGATTCCCACTTCCATGGATCATATCATCGCCGCCCAGAACCAACTTCTCTCTCTTGTCAAGTAATTTCTCTATCTCTACTCAACCCCTACATTCATCCTACATTTCGGGGCCCCTTCCATAGCGTTCATGTTTACTGTTTCTGGTTTTTGTTTCTTATTTTATGAGAAACAAGCTTCTTTGATAACTGTTCTTAGTTTTCGAAATTTTCTTTAAAAAAAGACGTTTCTAAAATTTTGGTTGAAAATGAGAAACTTCAGCGCATTTTGCGAAATTTGTGTTGGGCTTTGGTGTTTGGTACTAGATTCTGAAAATGGGGTTTGTTGGTTACCTAGAATTTTGGATATTTGCTGTGCAATTTTTTCCTAATTGTTTTAAAAAAATTTATCCAGTGCATTTTGCGAATTCTGAGTTTCCAAAAGCAACAATTGCGCAGCTCTTTGAGTTTGTAGTTCATAGCTATAATGGCATGACTTATTACTTAATTAGTAAGAGTTTATGAGTTCTAATCCCCCTTAAATGTTCTTAAATTATTAAAACAAAACAAAAAACATCAAATTTCACAAACCCTTTGTCTTCTAAGGGCGGCGCATGATCGAGTGCCTGAGCTTTGGAAGTATGCTCCACTCAAGGTTTTAGGTTCGAGGCGGTTGTGAAGATTTATTTCTCAAGAAACCTTTAATTTTACTTCAGGTCGTACGATGTATCTCGGTGTCATAGTCTAGAGACGAAATAGTGTTGTCTTGGATTTTGGAGAGCATTAACTCCAAGTTCCCAAGTCATCAAAAAAAAGAAAAAAGGAAAAAAGAGCTTTGGAATTTTGGATCAAATTTGATTACCCATGTTATAATTTAAGAACTTCATTTGGAGTGGAAATATGTTAAGGATCTCACATACCTAACAACTTTTATATGTGTTAGAGGTCTCATTATCAATTGAGACTCGATCTAAGATTAATGGGTCCAATAAGACAATTTTGAGGGGCATATGGAAGATTCTACGTTGGAAAAGTGAGAGGCTCACAACCTTTAAGGAAGGTGGGCAACTACTCTCATTACCAATTGTCCCCAAGGGATGGAGCAGTGGTTGAAGACTTGGGCTTAGAGAGTATGCTCCCCTCAAGGTCCCGAGTTCAGGTCTTCTGTGTGATAGTACTCCTTCGATGTCTCCAGTGCCTGGCCTAGGAACGGGTGTGGTTACCCTTTTTTCAAAAAAAAAACTACTCTCATTGCGAACTGATTTTGAAATGGTATACTATCTAAGAAAATAAATATTGTGACAATTTATCATCCCATTATTTACGGTATTGGAATTTGTTCAATTTCAGGACTCCATATGTCCAAGAACTGGTTAACATTGGTTCTGGTCCACTAGGATCAAAAGTTGGATGGTTTCGTTCAGCAAGTAACGAGCCTAGATTTATCAACACCGTGACATTCGACAGCAAAGCCGAGTCTCCAACTCTTGTAATGATTCATGGTTATGCTGCTTCTCAAGGATTCTTCTTCCGGAATTTTGATGCTCTTGCCAGTCGCTTCCGAGTCATCGCCATCGATCAACTTGGGTGAGCTCAATCGTCTAAGATAAACCTTCTAATTTCATGGATTAACTGTACTTAAATATGTCATGTGCCATGTGGTATAACCCATGTTTTATTCCTTGAATACATAAGATAAGCATCTTCCATCATCTTATAATTTATCTTATCTTATTTTAATTGGAATTTATTCATGTAATAATCTTATGTATCCACCTGTGGGTGACAGGAGTTTACTTCTTCTTTCATAATTTCAATGACATTGTTTCTTTTAACCAAAAAGACTATGTTTTATTCCTTTGCTGGATATAGTGCTCATCTGTTGTTTCATCTGCGCATTTGTTCTTTTATGACTGAATATCAGATTCTGCCTCATCGATATGGCTGTTTTTTTGGAATGAACGAACGAATGAATAGCGTACCTTTTTTTAATGACTTGAAATCAGAGCTTTGCCCCACTATACTTAGGGACACCCGCGCCGGTCAATGAATAGCTTAGGCCCCGTTTGATAACCATTTGGTTTTTTGTTTTTTGCTTTTCAAATTTAAGCCTATTCTTACTCAAATTTCCTACCATGTATTCCACATTTCCTATAATCTATCCATCTTTCCTTAAGAAAGTAGGAGAATGCTAATAAGCTTTTAAAAACAAAAACAAACTTTTGGAAGCTACTTTTTTTTGTTTCCAAATTTTGGTTTGGTTTTTACAAATATAGGTAAGAGGTAGATATTCAAGTAAGAAAAATCATATGATAAGATAATTGTTGTAGGCTTAAATTTTAAAAACCAAAAACAAAAAAGCAAATAGTTATCAAAAGGGGCCTTAATTTTGTACTGAAGTTTCTTTTACTTTTGTGTTTGTAGGTGGGGAGGATCTAGCAGGCCCGATTTTACATGCAAAAGCACAGAAGGTTGAGTAATTACTTCCACACCACTTGTATCTCTTAGTGCTTCTAATACATCATCGTTTTTTCCTCAGTTTTCATCTTTAGTTTAATAATTGCGAAAAGCAAGTTATCTTTAATTTGTAATGGTTTTTGTTCTATTGTTATGTTGTCGATGCAGAAACTGAAGCATGGTTCATCGATTCTTTTGAGGAATGGCGAAAGGCGAAAAACATCAGCAATTTTATTTTACTTGGACACTCATTTGGTGGATACATTGCGGCTAAATATGCTCTCAAGGTGATTGCTTTTGCTATTCATCTTTTAAAAGTTAAGCATTTATGATCGCCTTTGTGATTTCTGAAGTCGCTATGGTTGTATTTTTTCAGCATCCTGAGCACATAAAACACCTAATTTTAGTTGGACCTGGTGGATTTACGTCAGAGTCAGATGCCAAGGCTGATGAGAAGTTTACACGGTTTGGAGCTACCTGGAAAGGAGCAATTTTGAGGCATTTGTGGGAGTCAAATTTTACTCCACCAAAGCTTGTTAGGTATTTTCCATTTTTATTTTAAGTGTAGGGGATCAGTTCTTGCTTTGTTAATCTCCAACAAAATAAGAGTACGACGTATTAATTACCACTATACCTTTACCAGTTATCACTGTTATACTGTTTCCAGGGGATGACACAATGGTTGAAGACTAAGGCTTTGAAGGTATGCTCCCTTCAAGGTCCTGAGTTCGAGACTCACATGTGACATTACTCCTTCGATGTCTCCGATACCTAGCCTACGAACGGGCGTGATTACCTTGTTTCAAAAAAAAAAAGTTACCACTATTATACTAATATCTCAAAATTATCACTTCCGTGGGCTTTAACATATTACAAATGAGCTTTTACAACTACTCTTCAAACAATCACATCCAAATGCCTTGTTGTATTCACTCAAAGGAGTTATGAACTGTAACTCCTCTACAATAACCACATCAAAACAAACTATTACTAAAACTCGAATTTATAACCATTCTACAATTCCACATCCGAACACCTTCCATGAAGACTTATGTCAAAAGTGGACAATGTCATACTAATATGGAGATCCCTCAAGGGTGGATTGTTGTTTCTTGACAGTTTTTGTGGACCAAAAGCCTTTTATTGTTCTCTGTAATTGACTTATTTTTGTTTATATCTTTGGAGCATTCATAATATTGGGCAAGTATTTTTAGGTTGTGCCACCATATAACCGGTATTTTAAAAAGCTCAAGGTGCCCTAAGGCGCAATGGCCCTCCGGAGCTTGAGGCGCAAGGCGCACTAAAAGACAAGAACTTTTTTACTTAAGGCGCACTATATAAAAACACACAAAAAAATTATATATGTGTGTATACACAATAAAAACACTTTTCATGGACATATATGAAGTGTTAACCAAGAATAATATCTAAAACATACATAATATTCAACTATCAATCTTCACACGCTTCAAATGACCTAGTACGGGAATCTAAAACACAAAAAGCGCGAAGGAAATAAAATATCTCACAAGGCACGTGCCTCGCCTGGGACAAGTGAGGCGCTTGAGGTGGGACTTGAGCCCAGGCGCGCCTTTTAAAACACTACATATAACCTTTCTTTTAAGCATAATTAAGTAATGCTCGACTTCTAATCTCGTGTACTCTGCATTTCTCAGAGGTTTGGGCCCTTGGGGTCCTAATATTGTTCGCAAATATACAAGTGCGAGGTTCGGAACATACTCAACTGGGGACATATTGAATGATGAAGAATCCAGATTGTTATCAGGTAATGAATGATGAAGAGTTGGTAATTTGGCACAAACATGTGGACTTGTTTTGAAATTTCCCTTTTTTCAATTGAAGACTATGTATATCACACGTTAGCAGCCAAGGTTAGTGGAGACTTGTGCTTGAAATACATATTTGCATTTGGTGGATTTTCTCGGATGCCACTTCTACAAAGGTTTGATAACTTTACTCTCTTTAGTTTACAACTGTGCTACATTACATGCACATCGAGTCATCGACTATGTTCACGTGAAAAGTCGCTTGACTCTACAGTATTTTGTAATTAATTGTCAATGAAATTTGTAGGAAATTAATTTATAGGTAAATAGTCATTATGGATTGAATCCATAACCAGGTTCGCTAAATAAAAAAGGGAAAACTACTATCCTAAATAATAATGGTTTGGTCCTCCACCCTTGCTATGGTTGAACTCCACTGCATCTGTCTGATTTATTACCCTTATTGTTCACAGTGCATCTGAATGGAAAGTTCCTACTACATTTATTTACGGACAAGAAGATTGGATGAACTACCATGGTGCTCAAGAAGCTCGGAAGAGTATGAAGACGCCGTGCGAGATATTACGGGTTCCTCAGGTTTTACCATCCTTCTTGCTCTCTTTACATATGCATTTTTTTAGTATCCATCTTAAGAGACTATTCTCTTTTGATTATGACTGCAGGCTGGTCACTTTGTGTTCATAGACAAACCTAGCAGTTTTCACTCGACAGTCTTCTACGCGTGCCGAAGATTTCTCTCCTCCGACCCCGATAATGAATCCATACCAGAAGGTATAATATCTGCCTGAAGTTTTCACCAATCAATTTGCATTCAAATTCAAAAGGAGTAAGCATAATATGAAAACACAATTTTTTTGTATGATCATTTTTTAATGTATAATATTTATAATTATGGAACTTATGTTGCTTTTGTACTGATTATAGTTGAATGTAGAACTTGAATATTCTAATAAATCCATCGAAAGTTTCCCTCTCATTCATCTTTTATTGCATTAGTCTTTGATAGCATAATTCAAAGCCACTCAGAATTCAACCATCCTACTTGTTAAGAAGATTTTGGAGAACTAAATGGTTATAGGTTTAATCTATAATTATCATTTACCTAAGAATTAACGTTTTATGGTTTCTTTAAAGGCCAAATTTAGTAGGATCAAGACAAATCGAGAATAGTCTATCGATTAAATGTTTTTATGGTTTCTTTTATTATTGATTATCTATCTTACTTTTATTATGTAACAATTTAATCGAGAATAGTCTATCGATTAAACGATGTTACAAAAAACTACTTTATTAAATGATGGTTATTGGTTTAGTCTATAATTGTCATCTATCTTTTTTTTTTTTTTTTGAGTATGTCATCTATCTTACTTTTATTATATAACAATTTAATTTTCATATTTTTAGATTTGTAACAATTTTATCTCTATAAAAAAAATCCATCAAAATTAAATGCCGAATTTTATAAATGGATGTTGTAGCTTATATATGCATGAACTCAATTGTTACCAATCCTGAAGTAGAAAATTTTAATTGTTGTATATCGGTATTTGTCCCCCTTCTCCCGATATGTACTAAAAAAAGTCCATAGTCTAAATTGTTAAATAAATGAATAAAATTACACAAAAATTACTACAAATCAAAGTTTAGGTTCAAAAAATAATGAAGGTCCCAAGTGAGCTTGAAGAAAGGGTATGTTCCTGGTTTGGTGTTGAGGGGAGGATAGAAAGGAGGAGTTGAGATTTTCTAACTTCACGTTTATTTTTAGTACATCATTTTCTTCTTCAATCCTTCTTAATCCCTAATCCAACATCACATCAAATCTTTATCTAATATTATTAAACATTACATCAAATTTTTTCTAATTTCAAATTATATAATATATAATAAAATATATTTTATTTAATCTTATCAAATGTCACATAAACACATTTTTCTTTTTAAATTTTCAACCATATAATATAAATAAGATATATTAAATTTATCCATCAATCCAAAATATATAACCATTACATTATAAAAAAAATAATATAAAATAAATATTTCTCCAATATTTCCTTCCAAACAAGCATTTCATATATTTAAATCACTCGACTTTCTCTTTCCTCTTCTTTTTCAACTCCAAAATCTAATGACTCGAAAGATTATGGATTTTTCTAAGTAGATGGACTTTTTCAAATAGACCGTAAATGCGTCCTAGATTTTGTACTCGTATCCTAGATTTTGAAATAAAATAAAAGGATTTCAAGATTTTTTTTTAATTAAACAATATTTGTAAATTAAAAAACTTAATCATATGACATTTTGGTTATTAAGTTGTACGCCAACTAGTAAAACTTTACACGAACTAGTAAAATTTTGCTCTACTAAAATTTGTTCTTTGTCAGATTTGATATCATATATATATATATATATATATATATATATATATATATATATATATATATATATATATATATATATATATATATATATATATATGTGTGTGTGAATCTCAATCATAGATAACCTTAAATACAAAACTTTATATATTTGAAAGAGTAATTTAGAATGTATAAAAGCTTCATGAATAATAAATAAAAATAAAAGGAAAATGTCTATGGATATGAAGATTTTAGGAAAAAAAAATCAAATAAAATTGATGTTAAATTCAATTTTTTTTTTTAATTCTCAATAAAGTGAAATTAATTTAAAACGATGAAAGTTGAAATATTTTGTTATGTATGAATTTTTATAAAAAAAAATTATAAGAAATATATGGAATATTTAATTTGTTATCGAACCACATATTTTCTATAGAAAAACATATTTTAATATTTATGAATAAAAATCAAATGAATATTATTATAGAGAAAACGTATTACAAAAATTTGACAACTCTAATAATTCGGACTACCTTATTCAAATTATAAGGGTTGAACTTGGTTATAATTATATTTGGTTAGATTGAATTATGATTTTATATTAGTTAAATTAAGTCGTTTTTGAATTAACCAATTTTTTATTTGTTCAACTCAACATAAACTAAAAATAATATAATATATGGATAAGATTAATAATAAGATAAATTTTTACCATATCAATAAGTAACATACATTAATAAAATAGATGATATATATTTAAGTATAATATAATGTAATTTTTTTCGAAAAAATGAGATTAACCCAATCCAATTATATATTTCTCAAAAAAAAAAAAAGAAAACCAATCCAATTATATAAATAATTAGAAAAGTTCCATTTCTCAGAATCGAATCGAACCTGGTCGTTGGTGTGAGAGCCGAATATCCATCCCCAGTTCCAAAACCTTTTTTTTTTTTTTTTTTGAGAAAAGTTCCAAAACCATTTTAATTACATCAATAAATAATAATGCATAATAAGTAGATGATATTTTAGTTAAAAATAATTAGCTGATATTTTGTTTTACAGTTGCCGATCTTGTACTTCACGGCCTCTCGCCGCTGAGAATCAATCAATTAACTCTAAACCTTCATTTTTCTCCGCCGGAAAACACTCCGTCCGGTGGAATCATGCTGAGCCATTCAACCGCCGCCCTCCACGGCCGCTCGCTCTTCACATTTCCACGGCGGCTCAACCACTCCGGCGGCGTCGCCTCCGTCACCTGCGCCGCTAGCAAATGGGCGGAGAGGCTGCTCGGAGACTTCCAATTCCTCTCCGATTCCTCCTCCGACCACTCCCACTCTCTCTCCTCTCCCACCGCCACTCTCTCTCCTCCTTTCCCTCCCCCAATCGCATCTCCCGAGCGCCTAGTTTCCATCCCCATCGATTACTATCGTGTTCTTGGAGCTGAGATGCATTTCCTTGGCGATGGAATCCGGCGAGCTTACGAAGCTAGGGTTTCGAAGCCGCCGCAGTACGGCTTCAGCCAAGAAACTCTCATTAGCCGCCGCCAGATTCTTCAGGCTGCTTGCCAAACCTTGGCGGACCATACCTCGCGACGAGAGTACAATCAAGGCCTTTCCGAAGATGAAGATGGTACTATTCTCACGCAAGTCCCTTTCGATAAGGTAAATATTTAGTTTCGGTTTTTGCTGTGTTATAATCTATTTTAGAACTTAGTAATGGTTAGGTTAGATTAGATTAGTTAAATTGAACTCTTGATTGTGAGGCTATCTGAATTTTCGGCATTCGAATCAGTGCGGTTTGCTGTTATAATCAATGTAGAACTCAGTAATGGTTAGATTAGATTAGTTAAATTGAACTCTGGATATCTGAACTTTCAGCATTTGAATCATTGTGTTTTGCTGTTATAATCAATGTAGAACTTGGTAATGGTTAGATTAGATTAATTAAATTGAACTCTGGACATCTGAATTTTCTGCATTTGAATCATTGTGTTTTGCTGTTATAATCTTCTTTGAGCAGAATTTTTAGACTGACATTGTTAATTATTAATGGTTAGATTAGATTAGTTAAACGGAGCTCTTGATAGTGAGCATATCTAAATTTTCAGCATTCGAATCAGTGCGGTTTGCATGATTTTGAGATTGGGATTGTTAATTTGTAGGTTCCTGGTGCTTTGTGTGTGTTGCAAGAAGCTGGAGAGACATCGCTGGTCCTTGAAATTGGAGAGAGCTTGCTCAGAGAGAGGTTGCCAAAGTCATTCAAGCAAGATATTGTCTTGGCCCTGGCTCTTGCTTATGTTGACATATCAAGGGATGCTATGTCGTTATCTCCACCCGATTTTATTCAGGGTTGCGAGGTGCTCGAGAGGGCCTTGAAGCTATTGCAGGTAAATATTTTATCGCAACTCTTCAATCTTCACATTGCTATCTTCGAGAGTGCCTTTTGAGCGCTTTTTTTGCACTAATTAGCAATTTCAAGAGAACTGAGATACGAAATGATGAGAAAAAGGCATAAAATCAAGACGGCATCAATTGGCTTCATGCATAGAATATAGTTATATTATGCTGATTGGTGAACATTTACTACTGGGATATGTAGGAGGAAGGTGCCAGTATCCTTGCACCAGATTTGCTTGCACAAATTGATGAGACATTGGAAGAGATCACACCTCGATGCGTGTTGGAACTTTTAGCATTACCTCTTGGAGATGAGTGGCGAACAAGAAGGGAAGAGGGTCTTCATGGAGTGCGTAATATTCTGTGGGCAGTTGGCGGAGGGGGAGCAACAGCTATAGCTGGTGGATTTACTCGTGAAGATTTCATGAATGAGGCATTTGAACGAATGACAGCATCTGAGCAGGTTCTAGTAGAATTGAAATCTTCCTAAATTGTTATCTTCGCTTTTGCTACTTGTTACATTAAGCCTCTCTTTTTCTTGTTGAAAGGTTGATCTCTTTGTAGCTACGCCAACAAATATTCCAGCAGAAAGTTTTGAAGTTTATGGAGTGGCACTTGCACTCGTGGCACAAGCCTTTGTTGGCAAAAAACCACACCTTATCCAAGATGCTGACAATCTCTTTCAACAACTTCAGCAAACTAAGGAAGCTGTTGTTGGGACTGCTGTCACAGCATATGCACCTCGCGAGGTTGATTTTTCTCTTGAAAGGGGGCTATGTTCCCTACTTGGTGGAGAACTTGATGAGTGTCGATCATGGCTGGGTTTAGACAGTGAAAGCTCACCTTACAGAAATCCAGCTATCGTAGATTTTATCCTCGAGAATTCAAAGGGTGATTATGAAAATGGCCTTCCAGGGTTATGTAAACTGTTGGAGACATGGTTGGCAGAAGTGGTGTTCTCCAGATTTAGAGACACACAAAATATTTATTTCAAGCTAGGAGATTACTATGATGATCCAACTGTTTTGAGGTACTTAGAGAAACTGGAAGGAGTTAATGGTTCTCCCCTAGCTGCTGCTGCAGCTATAGTAAAAATTGGTGCCGAGGCTACTGCAGTTCTTGATCATGTGAAGTCCAGTGCAATTCAGGCGCTACGGAAGGTGTTTCCTCTCAGTCAGAACAGTTCTCGGCGTGAGGCAGATGCCGAAATGGAATATGTTTTTCCTGCTGTAAACAGTCAGGTGCCATTAGTGAACTTTGATGAGAATGAGCGTACTAACTTATCCGAGGTTTCTGAGAGCAGTAATGCTGGTATATTAAAGGATGAAAAATTAGTTACTGATCAGATTAAAGATGCTAGTGTGAAGATCATGTGTGCTGGTTTGGCTGTTGGGTTGCTGACTTTGGCTGGTTTGAGATTTTTACCTGCTAGAAATAGCACAACTGCTCTACAACATAAAGAAGCTGGTTCCTCAATGGAATCCAATACTACTATGGGTATGATCTAAATACTAAAAAATTAACAAAAAGATAATACTCTGTTTCTTATGTTCAGAATTTCTTGATACTTATCTTATATTTTAAGGTGTTTTTATGTAAATGTTAAGATCATTAGTTGAAAATGGTTTTATGCTTGGGAGATTTCATGGTAGGTAGGATTGTTTGAGATATATAGGCTCAATCATTCTTCATGGACCTGTGGTTTATATTTATTAATTATCATCTCATTTTTGCATATGGTTACATTTTCACTTTAGATTGATGATGCCCTTGATGATGCCTTTTTTAAATTGCAGTCTTAGTTTTTTTTTTTTTAAAATCTAGTCTTCATTAATTTTACAATTTTGATTGGATATTTGTGTCCTAGATGAAATCAAATAATTTTCCTTCTTGAACGAGGTTTGTTTTTCTTTAAATGGAGAGTACTATAATAATTCCAGCAGACTGAACGTGTAATATAAGTTTGATCAATCTACAAGGAGTGGCGCAGTAGTTGAAAACTTGGACTTTGAGAGTATGCTCCCCTCAAGGTCCTAGGTTCGAGACTCACCTATGACATTACTCCTTCGATATCTTTGGTGTCTGGCCTAAGGATGGGAGTAGTTACCCTTGTTTAAAAAATATAAGTTTGATCAGTTTCCAATAGATATTGTCCTCAGTGTTTTAAAAATCGCAAGGCGCAATAACCTTTTGGAGCCTGAGGCGCAAGGTACACCAAAAGGCGAGGGCTTTTTTACCTAAGGTGCACTATATAAAAAAAACACAAAAAATATATATATGTGTGTGTGTATACACAATAAAAACATTTCCATAGATATAAATGAAGTTTTAACCAAGAATAATATATAAAATATACATTACATTTAACTATTAACCTTCATTCATGAATAGAAATGAAGTTTAACAAAGAATCTAGGTAAAACATACATAAGATTCAACTATTAACCGTTCAATTTAAGCGAATGTTGTCTTTGAGAGTTAAAAAATTAAGTTATTTAAGGCATTGAAATATCTTGAATCAGTTATGTTGCGCTTCGAATGACTAGTACGGGGGAAAGCTTATAGGGACTCTAAAACACAAAAAATTGAGGTATAAACCCTAAAAAACCCTAAGAAAACACAAAAGCCCACAAGGCGCGCACCTTTTGGCGCCAGGGCTTCATGTAAGGCGCCAAAAGGCGCGCCTAATTAACCGCACCTTTTAAAACACTGATTGTCCGCGCGCCTTTTAAAACACTGATTGTCCTAAAGATCTGTGGCACAAGTCTAAGGTCTAGGGGATCCATAAGGTGTTTTAGTGAATTCTGTACCTTGTTTTTCTATCATTTTGCTGTTTTCACTATAAATGGTGATACCCAATCTGATTTTGAATTTCAATAGCTAACTTGACCTAATAATTTATGAACTGCTTTCCTATGTCAATATCATGGGAGGAGACCTGCTCATTGAGAACCTGATTTTTAATTATGCAGCATCTGAAGTTGAGAAGTCCAGCGAGGAACCATCCAGAATGGATGCACGGGTTGCAGAAGCTATAGTTCGCAAATGGCAGAGCATTAAGTCTCTGGCTTTTGGACCTGATCATTGCTTATCAAAACTATCAGAGGTAAGGATGCACATTTGTACACATAAGTTTATCCATTTTTTCATTTCATTAGGAGCTGAGAAAAATTAACACAATGGCCTCTCCCCCCTCTTCCCCACAAAAATAAAATAGATAAAAAAAAACCCTTTCAGACGACTGTTAAAGTAAAATATTTGATTCGTTATAATTGTTGGAGTTTTAGGAGGATGTTCCTGATAAGCAAACCCCAATCAATTAGCTTTAGTATTGTACATGAACTCATAGAAACTAATACCCCGTTTGATAACAATTTTGTTTTTAGTTTTTGGTTTTTGAAATTTAAGTCTACCGCAATTACCTTGCCAGATATTTTTCTTACTTAGATGTCTACATCTTGCCTATATTTGTACAAACTAAACCAAAATTTGGAAACAAAAAAAAGTATCTTCCAAATGTTTGTTTTTGAAATTTTGTTAGCATTCACCACTTTCTTAAAGAAATATGGATACATTATAGGGAAGATGAAGCACATTGTAGGGAATTTTAGTAAAAATAAGTTTAAATTTCAAAAAATAAAAAGCAAAAAATCAAATGGTTATCACACGGGGCCTAAATTATCTTGAATCAGACTTCTTTATAATTGTCGATAATTTTTGCTTTTTACAGAACATTACATTACATTATGTAGTAGGGTTAGATGATCCAACCTTTGACCCCTTGGAGGATGTAGAGGTGCATTCATCTAAAATTTGTTTCTTGTTCAAGGAACGAAAAGTTGAATTATGAGCAATATCAAGGAAAAATCACCCACCTGTTTTTCTCTTTCTGATGGTTATGTGGGTATAAGAAATTTCCATTTTCATTCAATTTGCTTCAGTAGAATTTATACGCATAGAAATTTAAGTTTTTCAAATGAAATTTCTGGGTCATTTTTTCATCCAAAGGTTCATTATGTAATATCAAGGAAAAACATTCATTTTATCCTTTTAGTGTGGTGATTGCAATGGCTATTGAAATTATTTGTTACTGAAAGAATCATTGTTCATGTTCATTTCAGGGTATTTGATGGAGGAGGTTGAGAATTAAGCAATAGGTTAATTTTGGGTAATTCATAGGATAATTAGTTTTCCCTCATTGATTATAAATAGATGGCTATCTATGTATTTTGATAGCTTTGAATCATCCATAAAGAAGCTATGGTGTGTTTTTTTTTGGAGATTTATGTCCTTTAGTCTTTTTGGTTCTTTTAGGCTACAATCATCAATATTGTTTCTCACTTAGTTACGTGTAGCGTCTTGTCATCCAATGAATTCAAATTAATGCATTGATGCAAGTTGTTTAGACTGAATGCATTTTTTCTCACATTGTGTTTTCACTTGGAGCAAACATGACCTTCCTATATCTTTTCCAGATTTTAGATGGTGAGATGTTGAAGATCTGGACAGATCGTGCAGCCGAAATAGCAGAACTCGGTTGGTTCTATGAGTACAGACTCTCAAATCTGATCATCGACAGTGTAACAGTGTCTTTAGATGGTCGACGTGCTGTGGTTGAAGCAACGCTCGAAGAATTAGCCCATCTCATTGATGTCGGCCATCCAGAACACAACGATTCAAACAGAAAAACCTATACAACACGATACGAGATGTCGTATGCCGATTCTGGATGGAAAATTACCAAAGGTGCTGTTCTTGAATCATAGTTGGATCGTTGTAAATTGGCCTGTAAATGCATTTCTTCTGGATTGTTGTTTATTATAGCCTTTTCCAAGTGTCTGTGAGGAGGCATTTTGTCATTGCTTTTGGAGTTGTGTTAATAAACTTTTTTTTAGCATTTCTATTCGAATTCCTCTCTGTCTTTGTTTATCTCTTTGAACTCTTAACCTCTCTCTCTCCGACTCATTTTCAACTTAGAAGTCACATTTTCGAATCCTTCAACTCTAAATTTGTATTCAAAAGGTTTATCTCCCAAGGGACTAGACAAACAAAATATTGCCAACAAAGAGTTGTAGCTCAGCAGTATCAGTGTTCACTTATTGACCAAAAGGTCATGGGTTCAAACCTCCTTGTTCTAATAAAAAAAAAGACAATTAAAATATTTGCCAGCATAACTCGATGACTATACAAGAGTAGTGAAGATTATGTTACTCTTGTCTAGAGGCCTAAGGAATGCATAGGCCTAGAAGGAGGGATTTAAACTAAAGTCTCCATTCTAAATTGACAAAAAATCATATAAAAACTTTGTGAATTTCAATATTAGGTTATATGAAGAACCAACCTTAACTTAAGGCCACAGCTAGTTCGTGAATTTCATCTTCAATTCTATTGGGACAACAGCCGAAGTTAAAAATTAAGATGCAATTTCCAACGTCACAAGAAAACACTCATCATTTGCTAACAAGATCAATACCTCAAAGTTATCGGTGAATATTCAATGAGAGGTCATGGATTCGAATCACTAGCATTCAATAGTTGAACTCAAAAAAAAAAAAACACTCATCTCTCTACTAATAGTTTTATGAGAAACTTTTGTATTTTCTTTGGTGACTCTAGTAGGAACAACTTTTGTTCTAATGCCCAAAAGTGAGAGAGATTTATGATAGTAAAAATTCAGTGGATTTTTTTTTTAATTTTTTTTATCTGTACTTAAGTGGTTCCTAATCTTTCAATTCTACACTTGTAACCTACCTATATCTTGTGGTAAATAAAATCAAATCTATTAGGCACTCATAAAAGTTCTCTTGTTCTTCTTATCAAATGAAACCAAAGCAGCAAAAATGCTACCTGCCCATAACAGGAGGGAAGAAAAATGATCCTCTTTGCAAATATCCCTCACAAGTGTCTATATACACATGAACAACAAGTCACATAGAATGACAATTCAACATCAAAGATGTACAATTAAGAGAACTTTATCAATCAATCTTCTAGGTAGAATAAAAGAGCCATTAAAATTATGTACTGGTTAAGAATGATGCAAAGCTCAAAAAGGAAGAGACAAGTTCCTCTTCCATGGAAAAGCCCTGTGATCTAAGGATTGGAGTGAAAAGGACAGCCCAAACATCTCTTTTGATACCTGAGAAGGTTCCACAAACCCAATTAGCTTTGCCACAAGAGCTGCACTTTCCTGGACATGGTTCAAGTCCTTTGTTCTTGACCATAACATTTTTGCCAATTGTATGCCTCTTTGCTTTGTCTTCAAGTCAATTCCCCAGTTCACATAAAGGGCATCTCTTTCTTTCGCTGTGAACTTCTTTTTCATTCGCCTTGCTAACATTTCTCTCTCGCGGTTTAGAGCTTTCGAGCTGTCATCTCAGTATGTTTGGATTAACTTTATAAGTGATTATGAGGACCAACAATGTTGTTAGAAAAATATATAGTGTTTTGCAACGAAAAAAAATCACTTTTGAAACTATTAGATTGGTTAATGATCTTTTGTGCCAATCAGTCTAAAAGTGATTATAAAAGAAGTTGATTCTAAGTGATTCTCAATGGCAGTGGCATCAGTGTATTTTCCTTAACCAAAAAGAGGTCATGGGTTTGAATCCCCCTCCCCCAACTCAATTTTTTTTTTTTTAAAAAAACATAAAAATGATCCTTTTCTCAATCAGTCTAAAAGTGATTATAAAAAAAGTTGATTCTAAGTGATTCCCGTTCAATCACTAAAAAAAAAAACACTTCATATTAAAAAAAAAAACCATATAGGCTATAGCTAAAATTGTGATTAAAACCACTTTTAAGAAAATACAATCAAATACACAAGTTTTACAATGAAAATCACTTTGATGTAAAGAGTTTTAAGAAGAAAAAAAAAAATTCTTAAGAAGTGTTTAATTTAATAGGCATGCAAACCCAGCCATAAGATTTAAGCCATTTGGTCTAAAATTTATCTCATCCACTGGTTGGTAGTTTCAAATGCAAATGCAAAATATAGATATGGATTGATCAAAAGTTTTGTCTTTTTATTGCTATTTTGTTTATCTTGATGGATGAAACTCAAAATAAGTACATACATATACATACCTGGAAGCTAGTGTGATGGCATCAGCTTTTCCTGAGCCATTGGATAATCGAGAAATGGCTTCCCTTATAAAAAACAACCTTCTAAGCTCTACTTCCATGTACACAGCATCTGAAGGGTCTCCTTTAAAAAGGATGAAGAAATAAGATCTGTGCACCAATGGTACATTGCAAGCATCCCAAAGCTCAATTACATCTCTTTGTTGACCTTGGAACTCCAAAATCCATTCCGAATGCGAATCAACGTCTTGTTCCTCTTCCAATTCGACATCTTCTGTTGTTTCCTTCGTTTCTTCCTTCTTCGAACTCCTCCTCCCCAGCTTCTGTCATACACTTACATTGCCATAGCTCAATTACATTTTTCTATGAAACTATAACAAAAGAAGAATGTAAAGAAATGCAAACTCACCGAACTGCTGGTTGATCGCTTCTTGACCCGAGTTTTGCGCTTTCCTTTTTTCTCAGTAGCAAAGTTGACAACACTAGCATTGTCATCCTCATCTTCATCTATGATTTCCAAAGTCTTGGCTTCTGTACAATGAGTACATACTGATTGTGAGTCCTCGGTATTCAAATTTCCACAGCTTAACCCGCGTTTTCTCCGACTACTACCTTCGGCTCGTTCGGAGAGGTTTTCGTCTGATTCAATACGTTGAGTTTTCATATCCTGCTCTGCCTTCTCAGTCCAGGTAGCAGGTGGGAGTGCCATTAGAACTGTCAAACAACTTTTGCTTCTTGTCAACTTCAAGTTTTCAAAACGGCCTTTAACTGCTTCAGTTGAGCTAAGATTGACGATACAATTTATTGTTTTTGGCATCGCTTTCGGCATGAAATCGCTGCAAGTATAATCTTGGTTGATTGTAATTATTTCATTGTCCTTCTTTTGTGGGGATGTCACTTGATCAGTGCCAAAAGCACTAATCATCTGTCCTCCATTGTCTTCCAGTTTAGATAAAGTTAAATTCCCATTTTCATTTGGTGTTTGGTTTGATTCCTCCAGCTCAATGCATTGAACATCCTTACAATTATCTTCTGAATTAGCACAAACGCGTTGAGCAATCTCGTCCCAGTCGTGATAAGGATCGGGTCCAGCCAATTCATTAGTACTGCTGTCGAGTAGAAAGTTATCATCATCATCATGACTCATAGAAAATAGAGGATCAACCTGGTGAGGGCTATGCACTTCTTGTACATTAAATGTGTCAAAAGTTTTGAGACTTGAGTCGTCAGAACGTAGATCTAGATCTGGATCAACCAGATCCGGCATTGTTTGGACTGTACTTTCACTTAGCTTAAATATCTTATCTTCTCCAACTGAATGCAACAAATTCTCGATTCGATATTGGGCGAGATCACGCTGCCGAACCAGTTCCTTGATCTCTCTGTCCATCTGAGTATATTTAATATAAAAAGAAGAACACACGATTACATAAGCAACCAGATAGTATAGTTCTGTCAACCTACAACTCCTATTTATCGAACAATCATTCCATTTTCATTTCGGGGTGTTTGTTTACCATATTTAAGGAGGATTTAGCTTGAGGAGTTATATTGAAGAGTTATTATGATTTATGAGTAATTAAAAATTGAGAGTTTAGCTAAAAACTCGTTTGGATGTGGTTTTTGTGTAGAGGAGTTAGAGTCAAAACCTTGTTTTGATACAGATTTAAAATGAGTAGTTAAAAAAAGAATGATTAAAAATGAGTTATTTTGATTGATTTAAAACGAATGATTAAAAATGAGTGGTTATAAATGATTGAGTAGTTATAAATGAATGATTAGAAATGAGAAGTTACTTTAAAGTAAAAGGGAGGAGGAGTTAGTACGAACTAGTTTGGAGTTAGAGACCATTTAACCATGTTCAGATGCAGAAAAAAGTAGATCAGTCTGATTAGTTATTTCTTTTCTTGAGGAAAATTATTTTTATAAATAAATAGAATGAATAGTAGTAGGAGCAAAATCCTGACCTGCTCAATTAAAAGTTCTTTCTCTTTCAATAAGGCAGTAGAATCGCCACCTTTGACAGGAAGTACTGGTTTTATGTTCTTCATCTCACTCTCAAGCCTAGCCAATTCTCTTTGCAACTGCTTCACCAATGCCTTATCTGACATTACCACATTTACGTGTGCATTTGTACTCACCTCCTTTGCACAAGTAGCAAATAGCAATGTGTTTCTCGACTGTTCGACATGGATACGTGCTGGACTCATCGTACAAATGATCGCGGTTCGACCGTTCCCCCCTAGAGAATTCTGCAGTATGCGTGTTAGCTTCGAATCTCTGAAAGGTATGTGCCCACCATTCCTTCCTTTGCTGCATGCATTTCATTCATGACAGATCACAATACAAGGTTACATTACATGTTCCAAGTTTGAAAATGAAAAACAAAAAACGGGAAACAAGAAAAGCAGACCTTAATTTGCGAATTACAGTTCCCAGAGATAGCAAACTACGGTTTATATGACAACCTTCTTTTAATCTTGTACCAGCCGACATAGTTTGAGAAGCACGCTCACTTCCCGCTAGATCAACAAAATTCTATACAAACAAGAAAAACAAATAAAATCCTTTTTTTTTTGTGTGTGTAAGTTCCAACAAAGTTCTTTTGGACTTCAATTAATTGAACTTCCAAGAATAGAGGCATATGTTTTTACCACTGTAGCTGTGAGCGTGCTTGACCTTACAGACTTCTTGAATTTGCGAGCAGAGCTCTCAATTGTCTGTAAGAATATGATCATTAATATGCTTTGTGATGAGAAATGTAAACCAACAAGAATATAGCTCAATTAGAATAAGTATATATTTAATGACTAAATCTTCCGATTATTGTTAAATTAAAAATTAAAAAAAGAAAAAAGAAAAAAGAAACGAGAAATAGAAGCACAAAAAAGTAAAATCATTATGATTTTAGTTATTTCATTTTCTCAAGATTTTGTTTGTCTCTTCAACATTTAAATTCTTAGCCAAATTCCAGAAGTATAAACAAATTTTAAAAACTTAAACTTATGTTGAAACATTTGTGAATGTAGATAACAGAAAAAATCATAAATGGAAATAATATTTATAAACTTATTTTAAAAATAATAATTAAAGCTCTCTTTATTAACAATTTTTTTTTAGTTTTATGTTTATCAAAATTGTGTTGATTTCCTCCCACTTTCTTTACTATTTTTTTCACATTTTTCTAAAAGAAAGACTTGAACTCTTAGCTGAATTATAAAAACAAAACAAGTTTTTAATTATTAATATTATTATTTTAATTGGACTCGAATTTCGGAAGTATTTTTTTAAAAAAAGTAAATAACAAAAGAAAGAAATTCTCATAAATGAATGTAGTGTTTGTAGGTTTAATTTAAAAAAAAAACTAAAAAATGACTCTTTAAACTGCTATGTACTTTGTCCCCTTATAAAATGTTAATTCCGAGTACGTGTGGATAATATAGTATTACACCACATTTCCAATTGTGAATGAAATTTGTAAGCCAGGGCCTAACCATGAAGTTGAATGTTTTTTTTGTTGAGCCCAAAAACAATTTAGAAGGAGATTCGAACTTATGATCTCATACTTAGCGGACTTGAACGAAAGTTAAAGATTAATTTTCTTTTTTAAATTAATGGATTCGAGTGGATACTTAATCAAAGTTCAAGAAACGAAGGAATACAATTCAAGGACTAAAATGAAAGGTGGAAAAAATTGAACAACTTAACCCAAATAAAAAAAAAAATAATAATAAGTAGACTCAGTGGCATGCTTACTAGTCTTAGGATTTGATGGGATCTGGAGCTAGCTTCATTCAGAGACGTCTCCCCTATCTTTCTTTGAACTGCATAAAATATAATCTTTAAATTGTCCATAAATGCTCGTATTGTGAATAGAGAAAAATAAATAAATAAATAGTATAGTTTCTAAGCTTTGAGTGTTTGTTTTCTTAAATTTAGTCTCTATATTAAAATTAATTGATGATAAACTTAACATAATACTAGATGAATCAGTAATAATTTCTTTTTTGTATGTTCATTTGCTCTTATATACTTGGAGGCATCCATGCCTGTCCCAAGGCCCGAACTCCGGAGACAACAAAAGATTCTGCAATTAAGCACAATTTATGTATCTCGAGCTTGAAACCTTCAAAGGAGCATACCTTCTGAAGGGACTAAATTGAAAGAGACCAAACGTAATGCTAACTGAAAATTTTAAATGTATAATAAATTGAAAAAACACTCACTAAAAAGACTAATTTAGTGATGCAAGTAAAGAAAGAGTTACAAAATGTGTTCACCTTCACAGAAAGAAAGAAGCTCCTGGAGATGGTTCCTGTCTTTCAATGTCTCCTCTGTAAGTTTCTCAACTACAGTTCCTTTCTGTAACACATTAAGGCTACACCATTAGAATCTTTATTATTCTTATGTTATATATACACCACCAAAATACAAAAAGAAAAAGAAATACAGCAAGTTATGCACCTCAGGATCATCAAGCAATCTAAGTGGGACATTTTCAAAGCCAAGGAGATCTCTCACAGCTTCATTATAAATCTCAATCGCCGAAAACTTCAGCACGTATTCTCGATCTTGTTGCTACGATCCATAAGCATTATCGTATTAGACATGGCGTAAACAAATCTACATACATGGTGTCAAATTTCCATCTATTTCTCATGTTTACGGATTCGACATCGACATATCAAGATTCATCTAACTTAAGCTTACCGTCTCGATGCAATCATAAATATCCGCCACGGAATACTGAGTGATTCCATTCATAGTGTATGTTTTTCCACTACTCGTTTGGCCGTATGCAAAAATTGTTGCTGAAAGTAAAATTGTAAAAACTATTCGATGATGTTATCATAACATGGTAAGCATGCATATCCAAAAACAGAGAGGAGGAGTAATTTACAGTTAATGCCATTGACAACAGAAAGAACAACTTCTCTAGCTCCTTCTTCATAAACTTGTTGCGTTGTACTGTCACATCCAAATACTCTATCTAATCCAGCAGTAATTAGAAGAACAAATTGAGAGAAAAATCAGATCTCAAAAACTCATAATAAATCAAACAACAACAAAAACAGGCATTTGTCTCTATGTTGTTTACCGAATGTGTAAGATTGGGGGAACATAGAGCGCTCCGGCAAAGTGCTTCTAAACACAATGGAGTTATTGCTGGTGCATTCCCAATCCGGCGAGGCCGCATTCGTAAATTCCTTATCGTTCAACGGCCGTAACCTAATCGAAACACGAATCGTCTCCTCTAATCCATTGGAGGCCTGAACAGCCCCATGCACTGGCTCCTGATCCCCTCCCATGGACGAGCGATTTCACGATTCCGAGATTCGACTCTCCTTCTAGGGCTCCGCTTGAAGCTTCAAGATCCCTGTCCTGTACATGGCGAAAAGGCGATTGAGATCTAGAATCGCAAAATGCAGGCAGAAACACACAAGGAATTTGGAGATTTTGATACCGGAAAATCAGATTGAGCGGGGGAATTGGGGGTTGTTCCCGCCTTCTCGTGCTTTTTCCAGAAGATGATCGGAAAAAGAATGGAAAAGGAGAACAAAAATGGCGGAAGAATTACAGAGAACTTGGCTCCATTTCCATCTCTGGTTTCTCCCTTCATTTTCTCTTTTTCTCCTCTCCTCCAAACTTGGGATTTTGCAACGGATCGTTCAAAAATAACGACCATCTCCATTTCTGTAATTTTTGTCTATTTACGCTTTTACCCTTTGAGTTGTTCACCCACAAACAACTTTTTTGGACCAACCAACCCATTCAATATTCGACCAATCCAATACTTTTATGATTGGGTTTATCGATTTTGTTGTTTTTAATTTTAATTTTAATTTTAATATTTATTGTTAATTTGTTTTTATAGAAATCAACGTAATAATTTTCGTAATCGAATCAGTTTCAATTTATATCATGATATATATATATATATTAAAAACTTGAGAATTATTTTATAGAATTTTAGAGCGTAAAAAGTCTCAAAATAATAATTAAATGAAATACATATATGCATATATATAATTATGTAAAAAATATATATATTTTTTAATATTAATGATAGGTTCGGGTTAGCTCCACCAACTCAAATTGGTAATAGATCAACTCAATTCAATAAAATTTTATTTATTTGAAAACACAATCCAAATAAATTGTTAACCAAACTCAATCTCTAAATTAATTTGGGTTGGTTTGAGTTATTAATTTTGTGGAATTTTTTGGACATCTCTAATTTGGATAAAAATTCGAATTTATAATATTTTATTTTATAATATAATATTAAGTTGAGTTGTACTAGAGTTTATGTTGATTTTAACAACATTTTAAAATGGGAAGATTTGATCGTATAATCTTTTTATCGATTTTATAGCACTTATTATCAATTATTATTGATTTTTTTTAATAAAAAACTGTTTTCTAAATACAAATAATATTTATTTTGACCTCAAAATAAAATACTAGATATAGATCTTCTAAGTTGTTATTTTCAATTTCAATTTTAGATTTTGTTATATTTTTTTGTTTTAGTTAAGATTGAATTTTCTACATATAAATACAGCTAGGAAGGAGATAAGTTATTATTGATTCCAACATTTTGGAGTATTTTGTTTGCTTCATTGCTATGTTTCTCTCATGCTTTCCAGTCTCATGGCTCATTTTATTAGATACTTCACTAACCTTAATTCATAGAGACATTGGTGTCCAAATTTATAGGTCTTGATTCTATTAGCTATTATTATTATTATGTTTTCCTACTCTTTGACTTTCTAATCCAAGTCTTCCAACATAAGGGTGATCTATTGATATGGATCTTCTAAGTTGTTATTTTTAGTTTTAGTTTTACATTTCTTTCTTATATTTTTAGGTTTTAGGATTGAATTTTCCATGTACTTTACCCAGAGGAGATAAAAGTTGGTCTTAGCAAAAGTTACTATGAACTCTTAAAACAACTTAGGGTGTGTTTGGAGTAAGAGAAATGGTAATGGTTAAGGGGGAATGGTAATGAGGAGGAGAATGATTATGAGAGTAATTGTTATTTGTATTTAGGGTGAATGTAATGATTATGGAGAGAATGATTATTTTTATTTGAGATAAAGGTAATGATTATGAGAAATATAAAGTAATGAAAATGATGTGAGTGTAAAATAGTGATGTGATGTATGAAAAGTTGTTGGAAAGTGAATAAAAAGTAGCTAGGGAGAGAATAAAAAAATGATTTTTGGAAAACGTGATTATGGGGGAATGATTCCCGGTGGCCCAAACACGGGAAATTATTCCCATTCCCATGCTCATTCTCATCCTCTTCCTTATTCTTGGTGGCCCAAACACCCTCTTACTGAACCTCTGATAACCATTTGATTTTTTGTTTTTTGTTTTTAAAATTTAAGTCTATTCTAACTCAAAATTTCTATAATATGTATCTTTTTTTCCTTAAGAAAGTATGTGAATGATAATAACTTAAACATAAAAACTTTTTTATTCGGAAAAATATATGGAATCAAAAACAAAAAACCTAAGTAGTTATTGACCTAAATTATATTCACTCGGTTTTTTTTTTTATAGTTTTCTACATCTTCAACTCTTTTCCACATGCCAACAAGAGCAAAGCTCTACCGACATCTTGTATAACCTAGTAACCATGAGGTTATAGATTCGAATCCCCCTTCCCCAAAATGTTGTACAAAAAAAAAACTATTTTCCACATACTTTTATTCTTCAACTCTTTTCCACGTAGTTAATAAAAGTATAATTCAACTAGCAGGAACAAACAAGTTTATGCAATTTAAACAAGCATTCTACCAGATCAAAACAGGAATTTCTATTCAAAACATAAAAATGGAAAACATTAATATTTATATCCTCTAGAGATGTGCCACTAGTGCTCCATCATAACAAAACAAAACAAAAGAACAAAAAACAAAACCAAAGGTGAGCCTAAACTGTGTTGCATATTAACATATTTGACCAACACACAAAACAGAGCTTTCATAATTAATCTTCAACCTCAAGCTTAACCATGGCGAAACAGAGCTTCGAAACATTGGCCTCTTTTTCTTCATCGAAACAATCTCTTCTAAAACTCCAAAGTTGGATCAAATCTCCAGTTCTAAGCCCACTTTCTTTCACAAACGAATTCCACTGTGTCATCAAACAATACACATCTTCACTCCCAATCTTCCATTTCTTCAAACGAATCGATCTTTCTCCAATTACATCATCCATTATCGCAACATTCATCCCTTTCTTTTTCTTCCCCTCATTTTCATCCAACAGTTGCTTTTCCTCCTCTGTTACGAATTCTGTTCTTACCATTTGCGGTGGAAGAGATAATCGCCCGTGATTCTTGTTCAAATCCGTGTCGACAAGTTGTTTTTCGATTACCAGTTCGAAATTGGAACCACCCATTTTCTCAATTCGATTTCTCATCGCCGTCGGCATTTCAGAAACCGACGGCGGCTCTGTTTTCTTCTTGCTATGGTTCTTCGTCCCCGGCGCCGGTCCTCTCCTTCTATTTCGATTCCTCTCACGGTCGTCGCCGCCGCCGTAGTGGGTGACTTTTTTCTCATTCCGATCTTTATCGGCCGTCGGGATTTCAGGAATCAACGGCGACTCTGTTTTCTTCTTGCTCTGTTTCTTCGTCGCCGGCGCCGGCGCCAGACATCGCTTTCTCTTTTGATTCTTTTCACGGTCGCCGGCGCCGCTGGAGTATGCGCTGATGTTCTTGATTCGATCTTTCATGAAAATCGGCATTTCTAGAGTGAACGGCGGCTCTGTTTTCATAATCCTCTGTTTCTTGGTCGCCGGCGTTCGCTTTCTCTTTTGAACGCCGGCGCCGGAGTTGGATATCTTCATCAGAATCGCCGCCGCTTCGAACACAGACAAGACATAGAGTCTTTCAGGAACATGAACTCCATGGATTGAATCTTGACGACAGAGCTCTGCAATTCCCAATCCCATTTCAAAAACAGAGACGAAATGGAGTTCACAGTTATTTGAAATAAGGGAAACGAAAATATGTTTCCCAGTTTCACTTCAATTTAACAACTTCCCCATTTTCCAATAATTTCTTTATTTTGTGTTTTCCTTTTTTGATATCGAAGATCTTTCGTTTAAGATGTAAATTGCTTAACAAGGTTTTATTAAAATAAGAATAAAAGTTTGTTTAACTCAAATAAGGAAATATATTTCATTTGATGAGTAAATTGTTTAACGAGATTTGATTTGATTTGACGATGTTAAATCATAAATATATTTGTTTGAGAAAAATAAAATCGTAAATATTTTATTGCGCTTTTAACAGCTTATAGAATCGGTTGAGAAAAATACAACGGGTAGAATCTTTCATATTTAGATTTTGTATATGTGATATTTTATTCACAAAATATTTCCATAATTATTTCTTATACTGCACTTTCTATTTTATTTTTGGTGCGTGAATAAAATAGGGACATAATATTGATTTATTTATTTATTTATTTTATAACTTTAAGTAGGTTTTTTTTTTTTGAGAAGAAACTTTAATAGGTTTGAATCAAACTACCAAATTTATTTTTCAATACAAAAAAATAAAATCAAAGTTCAAAAACTAAATTCAAATTGTGTAACAACAATTTAAAATAAAATCTAAACATAGAGTAAATATAATGTGTGATGGTGTTTAAAGAGAACAATTTGATAAGGTAGGAAAGTTACTAGGATTTGAATTTAAACTTAGTTCCGGTATCTAATCAATTAGATTATAATAAATTGATATCTAAAAATAATTAGCTATATTCCTTCAACAAAAAAAAAAAGATTAGCTATATATATATATATAGTTTAAATTTATTCCTATCATCCTTCCTGCAACTTATACTAAAAAAAATCTATTTATTTGAATTCAATTCAACCCAAATAAATTTATAATCTAACACAACCTAATTCATAAATTGGATTAATTTGATTTAAATTATTGAGGTTGTCGGATTTTTCAAATTTCTAATATTTTATTTCATGTGTGTTAGCTAGTTGTGTGTGTTACCTAATTCGTAATATTTTTATTGAATTGAGTTTGTTTAATAAGTTAATTATCTTTCTTCATCATGCTACATTGGTTTTGTGCTATACAAATGGAATTTAGAAATGTAAAGCATACGTGATTGAATTATTATAGAATGTTTTGAAAGTTTTTTTTAGTATAAGTTGAGGAAGGGAAATTACAAATAACACTAAGGGTGTGTTTGGGCCAACGGTCGAGTTGGTTATAATAACTCAACCGATGTTTGCCCAACCGTTTATTATAAACAGTGGTTACCTAAACCTGCATGCCAGTTTATCTAAACCTACGTGCCAGTTTATTTAAACTTACGTGCTCATTTATCTATACTTAACATATATTACTTTTTGTTACATAAACATCATTTATCATAATCCTTGTTATTATAATTTGCCCCTCAAACACCATTTATAATAACCTATCGTTTATTATAACCCACCGTTTATCATAACCTTTCGTCTATAATAACCAAACTGGTGCTCCAAACGCACCCTAACCAATCGCGCCACCGATCCATTCAAACTTTATAATGTTTTGAAAGTATTCTTGATTTTATTATGTTATGTGAGACAGTAGGTTGAAATTAAAGATGTCTACGGGATGGGAGTTAGTGAATGACTTTTATGTCTCCGTGAAATTTATCTTCATGGAGGATCGAGGAGGGAATTCCTCACGGGAAATTAGCGAAAATCGAGTTCCCCGTGGGTAAATTTTTCCATGTGTAATTTTTTCATTTTTTTATATTTTTTAAATAATAATCTCAAATAACTAAATTTTCTTTTAAACTTTCAACTCTATTCTTGATTATTAAGGAAAAAGATTCATTTGAAAAAATAATTTCACCATTAATATTTTTTTATCTAAAAATTAAAGAGTATAATGGAAGAAAAAATAAATTAAAAAAAAAACTGTAAACAAGATGAAGATAGGTAAAACGGGGATGAAAAATGCATTCCTCATTCCCCACTTAATCAAAGATTTTCGGCAACAAAAATGAACATCCCTGGTTGAAATTAAGCCCTATTGGAACTAAATTACAGCCTATGATCATAAAGGTTAAATTCGTAATTTCAGTGAATTTTGTTTTTTTCAATTTGAGAGTAGATTGAAACCTTAAATTTCATTGGCATTTTAGTGTAGAAAACACCTCAAAACCAATTAAAATGGAAGTGCGTAACTCATATTTCTTTAAAATAATCGTGAGATCCTTGTCGTTTTTAAGATCGTATTTAATAATCATTTTATTTTTTATTTTTAAAATTTAAGTTCACAATAACCATTTTACTATATATATTTACTTGTATATGTATATGTTGGCTATATTTACTTGTATATGTATATGTTGGCTATATTTTTAAAAATCAAACTAAAAAATTTTAGAAAGAAAAAAAAAACTTTCAAAATTTTGTTTTGTTTTTGAAATTTTGTTATCATTCATATAATTTGAAATATGAAATAGATGGTAGAAAAAATGAAATATATGAAATTTGAAGCAAATATACATTAAATTTCAAAAACCAAAATATTATCAAATAGAAACCTGGTTCAGTATTCGTTTATGTTTTCATTCTATTCTCTCCGTGCGTTTCTTATCCAATTAGATAATTAGTTAGTTTTTAATTATTAAAAAAACTGTTTTCTAATTACAAATTACTATTTATTTTGTAGTAGAAAAAACTCAAATAATTTTGGAGCATTAATTTCTTAAAAAAAACATTTTAAAAAACCCTAGCAATTCAATATAAAATTCTAGCTAAAAACTATTGATCCTTTTTTATTTTTAGTTTATCCACATTGGATTTAAACTTTAACTTTTTCATTAGTGATAAATCTCAAGGTAGAATAAATTAGACTTAAAAGGGGCAGATTAAATGATTATTAATTTAAATTTAATCAATTAGAAAGAATTTAGAAAAGAAAAATGAAATTTATGAAAAAAGCACACTAAAAATTGTGTAAATATGCATGACATTATTTTAAACTAAATTTTAATTATTTTGTTTATTATTTATGACTAATTAAATTTAATTAATTTATGATACATTTGGCCTCGAACAATTTCTTAATGAAGATTAATATGGAGAGAAATTGTAAGATGAAGAAATAATTGCCAATTCTTTGAATGCTACATTTTTATTGGGAGAGACCGTGGAAATTTTTTAATGGATGGATGAAATTGACAAGTCCACAATTGTTAATAAAATCACGAGGGGCAGTTTTTTTGGCATATTTAGGTAGGAGTTAGTATTAGGATTTATCGATACCTTTTCAAAAATCTATATCCAAACGAGTTTTGATTAACTTCTCCTCATTTTTACTTTTAAAAATAACTCTCATTCGTTTATAACTGCTCAATCATTTCTAACCACTTGTTTTTAATCATTTCTTTCAAATCAATGCAAATAATTCAGTTTTAATCATTTTTTTTAACTACTAAAAATAATTACTCTTTTTTTTTAGACAAGATAAAATAATTACTCATTTTTAAGTCTACATTCAAACAAGATTTTGTCTCTAATTCTTCTATTCAAAAATTACATACAAACGAGCTTTTGACACAACTTTCAATTTTTAACTACTTAATATAACTTCTTCAATATAACTCCTTAACCTAAAAACTACTCAAATATGTCAAACAAACGAAACATCCCGGAGGAGATTTGCTTGAGAATAATTATCTTTTATTATATTCATTATTTGTCTACAAAAATCAGGGTAGGTTAGGTTAGATTTTTTTATTTTCTTTTTTTTACGTACTTTACTTCTGCTTCCATCCATGAGCTACAGAAGAATATCAGAGTAGCTTTTAGTTGATTTTACTTACTTTTTCATTTCCTCTTTTCCATTTGCAGGTGAACTTAGAAAACAATTTGGAGTTCATCAATTCAATAAAGCGGTATTTATTTTCTTTACATTCTTATTGTTACAATTTTTGTTTTTGTTTTTTTTTTTAAATCATGTTCCCGAGGAATGCCTTTTCTTTCCCTTTGGCCATTAAGTAAATGAGATTAAAGGAGGTAGACGTGTGTAAGAGAATACAATATAATTTAAATTAGCTTATATAAGAGGTTTTGGAGACATAGTTAGATATCTGGAATTATCATTTCATACCCTAATAATCATTGAAGGCATATAAATTTGTGAATTTTTACATTTTACGTGTACGAGTTATATACTTTCCAGATCTCTTTCTAAATTACGTTCATTCTGAAAATGTTCTCTTACTATTAGTGAATGGTAGGCTTTTATTTTATGTTAATTGGAGTTTTCTAAACTTCATACACATTTACTTTGTTTTTTTGTAATATCTTCCAATCTGCTGACCTGAATTTTTTTAGCTTATTCTATGTGTTTTCATATATTGTTTTTATGATAATTTTTTAGTATGATATCTAGGATCTATTCTTCAACAATAGTCTTTGATTTTATGTCATTTAATATTGGATATTGGATATTGGAAATACAAACCAAGTGTAAATCATTCTCCCCATAATTATTAGTTTCGCCATAAACACAAATAACCATTACATCCATAATCATTCTCTTCCTTATTTTTCTTCTCATTGCCCCAAACACCCTTAGATAAGGGGGTAAATCATGAATTTAGAAGATAAAAGACAAATGTCTCTGTTAATATGAGTGAAACAAAAAAAAGTCATTCAAAGTGAATAAAATCATATAGTTGGGTTGTGGTCCACATTTAGATATTCGTACAAAAACTTAGTCAAATTTTATTATTAAGTCATTTTTTATATTTGACTAGAGAAAAAAAGAACCTAACTAAGTCTTGGAATAGACATAAACTTAGATGTAGTCTCATATATTCTTGAGAATGATATAAAAATTATAAACCACCATCCTAGAATATCAAAACTTGGACTCCTTTTATATATATTTAAAAAAGTGAGACCAATAATCTTTATGAACATTCTTTCTTTTTAAGAACCCTTAATTGTTACATCAAAATGGTCATAGCTACAAAATTAACGTCATATTAGTCTTCACCATTATTAATCTTGAAAACTCAAGCAGAAACACCGAGCTTAACCATGGCGAAACAGAGCTTCGAAACATTGGCCTCTTTTTCTTCATCGAAACATTCTTTTCTGAAACTCCAAAGTTGGATCAAATCTCCAGTTCTAAGCCCACTTTCTTCCACAAACGAATTCCACTGTGTCATCAAACAATACACATCTTCACTCCCAATCTTCCATTTCTTCAATCGAATCGATCTTTCTCCAATTACATCATCCATTATCACAACATCCATCCCTTTCTTTTTCGTCCCCTCGTTTTCGCTCAACACGAACTTTTCCTCCTCTGTTACCAATTCTGTTCGGACCATTCTCGGCGGAAGAGATAATCGCCCGTGATTCTTGTTCAAATCAGTCCCTTGAAGTTGTTTTTCGATCACTAATTCGATATTCGAACCACCCATTTTCTCAATTCGATCTCTCATCGCCGCCGGGATTTCAGAAATCGACGGCGGCTCTGTTTTCTTCTTGCTATGGTTCTTTGTCTCCGTCGCCGGCGCCGGTCCTCTCCTTCTATTTCGATTCCTCTCACGGTCGTCGGCCCCGCTGTAGCAGCCGACTTTTTTCTCATTCCCATCTTTAACGGCCGTTGGGATTTCAGGAATCAACGGCGACTCTGTTTTCTTCTTGCTCTGTTTCTTTGTCGCCAGCGCCGGCGCCAGACATCGCTTTCTCTTTTGATTCTTTTCACGGTGGCTGGCACCGCCGGAGTATGCGCTGATGTTCTTGATTCGATCTTTCATGAAAATCGGCATTTCTAGCGTGAACGGCGGCTCTGTTTTCATGATCCTCTGTTTCCTGGTCGCCGGCGTTCGCTTTCTCTTTTGAACGCCGGCGCCGGAGTTTGATATCTTCATTAAAATCGCCGCCGCTTCGAAAACAGACAAGACATGGTGTCTTTCAGGAACATGAACTCCATGGATTGAATCTTGAAAACAAAGCTCTGCAATTCCCAAACCCATTTGTAAATTTGTAAATTTGTAATCAAAGCAAACCAGAGATGAAAATTGAGACAAAATGGAGGTGGGATTGGGTTTAAGTAGAGTTCACAGATAATCGAAATAAGGAATTGAGAATTTGTTTCCTAATTTCACTTCAATGCTATTTTGCCATAAACACAATATATTTTGTTTCTATTCCTCTTTTGATATCGACGATCTTGTTGAACAAGGTTCTATTAAAACCAGAATAAAAGTTTCTAAAATTAAAACAAGGAAAAAATAAATCATAAATATATTTCATTTGATGAATAAATTGTTTAAAGATCTGATTTGATGCTGTTAAATCATAAATATATTTTCGGTTTACAAAAATTACCGTTGATAGAATCTCTTATATTTAAATCTTATATATTTGATATTATTCGCAAAATATTTCCTCAATTATTTCTTATACTGTATTTTCTGTTTTATTTTTGGTGCGTGATAAAATAGGGGCATTTTCTCAAAAAACAAAGTAAGATTGAATCAAACTTCAAAACTTCTTTTTCAATTGGTTTTTTTTTGGCTAAATTATAAAAAATACCCCTATACTATGGTGTTTGTGTCAAAAATGCCCCTAAACTTTTAAAAGTTTCAAAATTATCCCTAAACTTTAACAAAAGTTTTAAAAATGCCCTCACCGTTAAAGTTGGATGGAAACCGTTAGAGTTTGGTTTCAAAAATACCCTTAAACTTGTATTATGTTTCAAAAATGCCCCTAAACTTGCAAGATGTTTCAAAAATACCTTTAATCTTAAAAATATAAAATAATAATGAAATTGTTAAAATTTTGTTTCAATAATACTATAAATATTTAATTGTGCTCGTAAAAGATAAATTTTACTTTTGTATTTATAACTTATGAATTATTTTTATATAAATATTAATTGTTTAAACATGAATTGTGTTGAGCAAGTACTCAAAAAAATTGTGTTGAGAATCTCACATTGAAAATGTGACATACTTCTTAGTATTATAAGATTGATGAATTACTCTTTCATTGTCAACTGATTTTGAGATGAAAATCTCATGCTATTCTAATATTGTATAAAAAAAAATTCATTAAATTCAAATAAGTATATATATATATATATATATATATATATATAATAAATTATCTTTAAGTTTTGAATAATTGAATAAATCTCTATCTCAAAATATTCATTTATGCCAAAATTCATCCTAGCAGCAACTTTAAAAAAAAAAAAAAAAAATTATGAATGATGATTATGATTTAGAATTTTGGAACTTTGAAACTTTTTTTTGGTCACATTATTATTCAAATGTTAATAATATATTTATTTTCATTAATTTTCATGGCGAAAAAAATATATGAATAAAGAATAACCATTTTTAAGTAAGAATAATTTTTAGAGTTTTTTAAGGGTACAATATTGACACTTTTAAACAAAATACGTAATTTTTTTTTTATCCAAAAGTTATCGACAATGTTAAATTTGAATGAAAACCGCATACTCATCGTCAATTAATTTAGTTTCATATCACAAATAAGTAATTCTATTATTTAAATAAATTCAAGCTAAAATCCATAAATTCAATTATAAATTATCTTTAAAGAATTTGATTATTATTATAGATTTTTAATTTTGAAACTTGTATGGTCATTGTTATTTAAAGGCTAATAATATATTTATTTTCGTTAATTTTTTTTTTGTTGGAGAAAATGCAGTTGAATAGAGAAAAAAATATATTTTTTAAGTAAGAATATATTTTTTAAGTTTTTAAAAGATCGAGAATAATATTCAACTAAAAGTATAATATTTTTTTATCTAAAAGTTATTGACGATGATATTTTTATTTTTATTTTTTAAATCGAGGGTATTTTTAATTGTTTTTAAAGTTTAAGGGCATTTGTGAAACCTTTTCAAAGTTTAGGGGTATTTTTTAAACCAAACTTTAACGGTTTCCATCCAAATTTAACGGCAAGGGCATTTTTGAAACTAAAGTTAAAGTTTGAGGGCATTTTTGAAAATTTTCAAAGTTTAAGGGTATTTTTGACACAACTCCCATAGTATAGGGGCATTTTCTATAATTTAGCCTTTTTTTAAAAAAAAAAAGTCTTTTTCAATATGAAAAAATAAAATCAAAGTTCAAAAATTAGGGTGCCGTTTGATAATCATTTTGTGTTTTGTTTTTTGTATTTAACGGGCTTGTTTCGTAACCAATTTTGGTTTTTGTTTTTTAAATTTTGAAAACATTTTTAAAATTTAAAGGAATTCTAAAAATTAAAAAAAATAGATTTAAAAAAAAATTGTTTTTGTTTTTAAAAAAGCATGGAAAAATCGAGAATAAAGAATAAAAAACTTAAATAATCCAAACAAAATATGAAATTTGAAAACAAAAAACAATTATCAAACACGTGCTTTAGGCCCATTTGATAACCATTTAGACTCCGTTTGATAATCATTGGTTTTTTGTTTTTTTGTTTATGGAATTTAAGCTTATTTCTACTCAAATTTCCTATCATGTACTTCATATTTCCTACAATGTATTCAGATTTCCTTAAGAAAGTAGGTCAATACTAACCAAATTTTAAAAACAAAAACAAGGTTTTGGAAACTACTTTTTTTGTTTCCAAATTTTGGTTTAGTTTATTGAAATATAAGTAAGATGTAGATATCCAAATAAGAAAAAATGTATATAAGGTAGTTATTGTAGGCTTAAATTTCATAAACAACAAACGAAAAACAAAATGATTATCATAGGGGGCCTTAGTTTTTTTGTTTTTGGTTTATTAAACTTATTTCTACTCAAATTTCGTATGTGCTCCATCTCTCTTACAATGTATCCATATTTTCTTAAGAAAGTAGGTGAATACTAGCCAAATTTCAAAAACAAAAACAAACTTCTTGAAACAAATTTTTGTTTTGTTTATTAAAATATAGGTAAGAAGTAAATATCCAAATAAGGAAAAATGTACAGTAAAGTAGTTGTTGTAGACTTAAATGGTATAAACAAAAAAACGAAAAACAAAATAAAAAAAACAATTTGATAAAGGAGAACAAGATAGGAACTCTATTTTTTTAGTACAAGTTGGGGGAAGGGGGATTACAATACCGATTCCAGGGATCGAACCCGTGACCGTAGAGTGGAAATAGATTAACTTCAAAACAGATAACTAATCGCACCACCGACCCATTCGGTACTTGGACGAACAATATTAAACCTCCAATATTAAATCGATTCATTATATATTGTTTCATTGAACCTGACTCAAATTTCTAATATATTTGTTTTATGATATAGATGTTAGCTAATCTCTCTATATAGCTTATTGAGTTTATTTTGTCAAGTTAATTTTTTTATTTTTTATTTTTATCGGAGGACAACAATATAACATAAAAGGTATTATTATTTTTAAATAGATGAGAGTCAAATATCCACTCTTAAAATTAAACTTGTGATTCTCGTGTTGAATTAGTTTACAATCAAACAATGAAATCATTGTGCATGAAAACTATATTTAGAAAATGTAACACCTACTTGATTTAAATATTGCAATTTTTTTTAATATAATATTGATTTTGTAATGTTAACTGAGACTATCGGTCAAGTTTGATCGGACTCTATAGAAGAATTTGAATTTTTTAATGTACGAAAAAAAAAGAAAAATTGTTAGATTTTAAAATAATTTTAATATGACTTAATTAAATAAATAAAAAATTCAATACACCAAAAACATTAATAACAAAACAATTATGAAATAATAATTTTTATATAAATATTATATTATAAAAGAGAAAAAATATTAAAAAAAGAGATAGTTTACTGTTATTTATTTTCTAATTAGCTTATATTTTCAAATGGTGTAAGAATATGTGGGTTAAAAAAATTATTTTCACTTTTAAAAATTATTTTTCTATTTTTATTTAACTTATAAATATAAATAAAATATATACCTAATAAATTAGAAGGTAAATACAAAAAGAAAAAATCTATTAACTAAAGATGATTTAAAAAAAAAATTGAAACAACTTTAAAACAAAATAAAATTTGACACGAAATGGAGGTGGGATTGTGTTTAAGTGGAGCTCAATAATAATCCAAATAAGGAAATTGAGAATTTGTTTCCCAATTTCACTTCAATTTAACCTCTAACATTTTCCCATAAATTCTTTATTTATTTTTTTCCTTTTTTGATATCGACTTCAAATTGAAAATTGTTAAATAAGGTGTTATTAAAATAATAATAAAATTTTGTTAAACTAAAAACATGGAAAAAATAAAAAGCAAATTTGCCAATAGAACAGTAGCTCAAGCAGCATGGATGTACACCTAAAGATCTTGAGATCAGGTTCGAGTCTCTCCCATTCCAAAATTGTTGTAATCTCAATAAAAAACAAATTTATTAAATCATAAATATATGTTTTTTAGATAAATAAAATCATAAATATTTTATACTTTTTAAACGTTTATAGAATCTTTCCATATTTAAATTTTGTACATTTGATATTATTCCAAGAACTTTCCATGATTTTTTAAAATTTGTCAGTACAATATATTGTTTAGTTCAAATGAATTTTAAGTATGTTTGAATCACTTAACATTAAAATTTCCTTTTCAAATAGTAAATTAACGTGTAATTTTGTATAAATAAAACAAAGATAGGAACAATATTTTGATGTATTCTATATTTTTATTCAATTATTATGTAAAATGATAAATACATATTTTACACGCAAAACTTGAGAAAAAAAATATATCATTTTCTATAATTTGATTAAGTCAATGAAAATATAATTCATTCACATAAACTACAAACTTGTGAGGAAGAAATGATTTATTCGAATTTTTCATTGTAATTAATCTTGAACTAAAATAATTCCTTTTAAATAAACCAAAAGAATTTAATTAAAATGATATTTAATTTCGGATGCATGTGGAGGTGTTGGCAGGGGCGGCCAATCCAGGTTCTAAAGTTTGGGGGATCAAAAAAAATTTTCAACAAATGTACTGTTACAACTATCTCAAAAAAATTTATGAAACATACGTCCTAATCCATTAATGTAACACATCAAAAAATAATTATAAAGTAGGTGACGACACTATGCGTTCAAATTTTAATCTTTTAGTTCCACGAACTATGATTTTTAAAAAGCAAAACAAAACAAAACAAAATCTTAATTATAATAATTTGAGATCGAAAATTATGTTTTATAAATATATAAATAAAAATTCCTTAAAATTGTTAAAATTTTGAACTTTTCATATACTATCCTATATATTTAAAAAAATTCAATCATATAATATGATAGTATTTTTAGACAGATATTATAATTTATTATAGAATCAAATATAAAAAATTATTCGATAACTAAAAAACTAGTTGATAACATTATGTAAAATTTTAGAAATATATCTTTGTAAATAAATTATACTTTATCATTTATAATAATTGAGACATATATCAAAATATTTATACAGAATATATAAGTATAAAATATGTTGAAATATTTTTTTACTAAAAATATAATATAATAATTGAAGATTGGATGTCTTTTATGGATCTACTTGTTTCTTTGTTGTTTACTGTTGATATTATCACTTAAGGTGATTCATTACAACATTTACTGGTTGAGATTAATAACTTTTTCTCAACCATTTTCACTAAGAGGTTGAGTTGCAGAGTGGCTACCTAGCGTTGAAGCAAAGTTTAACCTTTCTTTCTGAACCGACGTTGGTTTATATCCTCATTTAAAGCTCTTAGAATTAAACCCACATTCAGAGTCTTAGACCACCAAGAAATGCTCAAGTAGGACTGGCTATCAAAGTGAGTCTTAAGACTCTTTAGTTATGTGGTGGTTTCCTCTTCATTATATCTTGGTCAATTTCGAAGTTTCGATTTGCTAACATAAACCGTAAAAGCTTAGTGTTTACCAAGACTAATTCTTTGTGAGTAATTGCCTGGATCCTCCATTGTTGAGCATGTTCCTCTCTTGTTGCAGCAAGTCTATGTGAGGATGTGGTTAGGTTGTACTCAGACAACACTAATGCATTTTCTTTACTAAAATACCAAATAATATTGGGCCAAAAAAAAGAAAAAGAAAAGCAACCAAGCTAAAATAACACATGAGAGAGAACTATCTAATGTGATCAAGAGGAAAGTGAATTAATCTACAAATTTCACATGAAAGCTGAGATACAAAAGGCAATCAAAAGCTCCACTCACAAGCAAGGAAAAAGAGAAGATAAGATAAGAAAATATCAGAAATATAATATTCATTAATATGTGGCCTCATCAGACAATTAATAGAAAGCCGCCATTGGTGCCCATGTGGCTGCCTCTGCACAAGCTTGTAAAGGCACTTCTACTGCACACAGCTCAAAAACCTTCCTTCAAAAACTTGTTCAAAGCCATTTTCACTCTATTGGTGATGGTATTTACACAATGGCACAGATGTGTTTAGCCCCACTAAAATTACAGTTCTGTGACAAAAAAAAGTAACATAAAACCAGCAGAAGAAGAACAGCCCAGCAAACACAAAGTAGAAGAAAGAGATCCCATTAAACTACTTAAAACAAAAAAGCAAGAGAAACCCATTACATCACATATGAAACATAACACAAAAGGTAAAAGAAACAAGAAGAAGAACCCAGATCAGAGAACAAAATGGGTAAAAGAAACAAGGGTTTTCTATTTTTGGAATGATAAGTTTCAGTTTTGGTTATACCAGATGGGTCTGGATCTCTTAAAACCAGCAGATGGACTTGTTGTACTTGTAATCTGTGGCACAGTGAAAGCATCATCTGTCCATATTCTATTGACTTTTGATGAGTTAAGTACCAAATCCTTTGTGTCTTTAAGTCCATTGTTTATCATTAATCCTGAACCATACACCGTCGGCTGTGGTCCCTGAGGGACCCAAAGCTCCAAACGTTCCAATGCTGAAAACCCACAATTGAAATCACCTTCCTCAAATGGCAACCCAATTCCTTCACACTGCAAAAGAGCAAAAAGAAAAACACTCACAATCAAGAAATATTATCTTACTTCTTTAACTTCTTCACAGTAAACAACAAAACAAACCTCCAGAAAAGGGGGAGGAACAGATGAATCAAGAAAGTCTTCAAAGTGCCACCCAGGAAGCGTCTCCATCAAATATTCCGATATGCTACTGGCCGTGCCACCGCCCCCGGTCGGAATCTGACCTCTGCCGCCCTTATCCACGGCGTTTGCCGGCGGTGAGTTCGTTGAGGCGTTAACGCAAACACCTTGTGTGTATCCTATTGCGCCAGCAGAAACAGCAGCTGCCTTCTTGACTAACCCCTTTGACTTGAGATCAGAACCAACCCGACCACCAGTTCCGGTCGGTTTCTCGTCGGACGGCGGCGGTGCGTACAGAGCAGCGGTGGCGGAAAGCTTAATCCCAGTCAGAAGAAACCTATCGTGCTTCATGGTGAGTTCATTAGCCGAATGAATTGAATCATCGCACTCTCTACACAGAATCGCTCTATCCTGCTGACAAAACAAGAATCCTCGCCGCTCCTAAACAAAAATCAGATTCAAAAACCCCCAAATAAAAAAAACAGAGCAAAACCCAAACCCACAAAAATCAAGAAGAATCAGATCCCGGAAAAGTACCCGGCAGACATCGCAGACAGGGGGCGCCGCCGCATCAGGGCGGAGGAGAGAGAAGCGGCGGTGCTTGGAAGCGAGCTTGTTGGCGTGGTGGACGCGGTGATCGCAGAGATTACAGAGCGCCGCCTCGTCAGCGGTGCAGAACACCGACGCGTCACCGTTTTCACAGACATCGCACTGAACCTTCATATCTTCAAGATTGGAAAGGAGCGATTGAAGAAGAAACCAAACTGGAGGAACAGAAATGAGAGAAAATGGAGAAGCAATAATTACAGAATATAATATGAATTGTAGTACATAACTGGTGATCTTTATTTACACTGTGAAGAAAATTGATTATTGATATTATAAAATGGATGTAATTAATTCATCAGACTTTAGACATTTCAAAATTATTAAGGAACAAACCAACCCAATTTTCTTATTGCCAAATAATCATTTTCTATTGTTCATCTTTAAAAAAGGAACACCTGAAAAACTTTCGAAAATTACACTTTTATTCTTACGTTTTAGATTAATAATAATATTGAATATTGAATAAAGGAACACCTGATAACTATAATGTGTATTTTATATCTATATATATAACTTTTTTGCAAAGTAAGATTAATAATAATATTGAATGAAGATGGTAAAGTTGTAATTTTGAAGTGTTGACCTTTAAATTTAGCACCTAATTAACTTTTTTTTTAACAATATTGGGGGTGTACAATAGTTTCATAATTTGGTGATAATATAGTTCAACACAATGGTCACGGATCGATTTTGTAAATCGATATTTGACTCTTATTTATTTAATAATAGTTTATTGTAGGGTATGTCCCCTTGTCCCAAATTATACTAAAAAACAATTAACTTATGTTATGTTGTGTATTTGGGTTAATTTTATATATATATATATATATATATATATATATATATATTTAGTATTGAAAGCTATATATATATATTTAGTATTGAAAGCAGAAAAATATTAGTTGAGTTAAAAAAAACACTTTCACTTTTCCATGTGTGGCAACCGTGGAAATGGATGAGAAAGGAAGGGAAAAGTTTAGAAGTATGTGTTTGGTGGGTAGGGATGAAAAAAAAATAGTAATATCGTTAGTTTTAGGAAATTAAATCAAGAAAATTTGATTTGCATACATACATAATAATGGTGGTGTGTATGTATGTATGAGGGATGTGATTTTTTTTTTTTTAATGATCAATATATTCATCAAAAAGAAAAAATCACACCAAAGTGGTCTCACTCCAACATCACCACATAGGCAATCAAAGGGGAAATTCCCCCAACTAAAAATGTGATCGCGAAAAGTAAAAAACCAAAGGGTTCAAGGACCTATAAATCTTGGCTAGCAACTCAGCCACAGGATTACAATCCAGTTTTAAAAAAACAAAAGGAAATATTCCTAAACAAAGAACCTAAATCCCAAATATCAACAATTACATTGCTCAGTTAGTAATATTTTGAAAATTTTCATTAACAAGATCTATGACAATACTAAGTCTGACTCCACAAAGATAGATGGAGTAGGGTATAGGCTATTTTTTCTAGTAGATGTTTGGACCCGTCCCTAACAACCAACCTTTATATCATCTTAGTCGATGAAGCTTTCAAACCACTTATCGGACTAAACAATTTGGGGATGTCTGAGTTATCACGAACTTTCTATCCCACACCTCCACTTCCATGATCAACATCCCACGAGCCATCCATATTCAGTTTTCATAGGTAATCTAGATGCGGGAGCCAAATCGACTTTGTCTCATCCTGACAAGGCTTGGAGCATAAAGCACCAACCCCTAAACACGAGAAGAATCATATAAGTTTATAGCGCATGAAATTTGTAACATCAACCTCTTGTTTCTAACCTTCAATTTGTTATGTAATATTGAGTTACAATTGTTCCATAATTGCCAAATCACAATTAAAGCTTTAGGGAAATCATCTTTGAAAATTTTAGCATTATGCCTTTACCAAAAATTCTCATTCGAGTTTGTTGACCTGAAAAAGGAAGAAAAGTCAGTCACATAAGGAAAAACAAATTGTCCAGCACTAACAACAAATTTGCAATCCCTAATCACATGCATGTAAGATTCATTTCCTTTCCACAAAAAGTGCAAACAGCAACAATATTAATGCATTTTCTCTAGATATTAACTTTTGAGGGGATAAATTTTTTCAAAATTTTCCATGCCCACTCTTAATTTTGGGGGCTAACCTTAACCTTCCAAAAAGGCTTCCAGAGCTTTTGTTGTTGTAGTGGTTTGTCGCTAGGTGATACGCACTTTTCACACAAAACAACCCATTGGGGTTATAATTTTGAATTATCTCATACTCCTTAGTCGAATCCTCTAGCTACATACTAAGAACAATATTGGCCTCTTCCTTAAAGAACATGGAATCAACTTTGTTCGAATCTCATTTCTTTACCTTATCAATCAAGTTAGCTACCTCAGATTCCTTCTATCGGCTTTTAACGTGAATGATAAGGATTGTCCCTCCTCTCCAGCCTAGGGTTTCTCCAAATAACTATCTTACTTCCATTGCAAATTTTCCAGCGGGAACCCTTTTTGAATAACTCCTGGCTCCCTAAGATGTTCCACTAGACAAAAGAAGATGAGTTACCCATTTGAGCACCCAAGAAGACTTTATCTCTAAAATATCTTTTCTTTAAAATTCTAGAAAGAAGACTATTACGAGGGATTCTCTAGCTCTACTTAGCGACCATAGCCTGATTGAACAAAGTTAAACTTTGAAAGCCTAGCCCACATTTTTCTTGCTTTTCTCGAGGTTCTGTCAGCTAGTCCAATGCATTTTATTTTGGTCTTTATCGAACTCCCACAAAAAATCAACATAAACTCTATCAATCTCATCTCGATCCCTTTTAGAAGTCTAAAGCAACTCATCGTGTAAGTTGGAATGGCTTGGGCTACAACCTTTATTTGTTTCTCGTTCCCACATTTTTCTCACTCTATTAACCACAGATCTAAACAAATCTATCTTATTCTTCAAATTCTGAGACGACATACCCAAGTAAAATCCCAAACTATTATCCTTTCTAACACTGATCTTACCTAAGGCGTCCTTGTCTGGGTCATTCACACTTTTACTGAAAAACATAAAGGACTTTTAGAGATTGATAACTTGACCCGAGGCTTTCTCATACACCTCCAAAATCCTTTTGATTTGCAAGCAATATTGACATGAAGGTCTGAGAACTGAAGACTATTATAGCGAAGAATAAATATGAAATAGACATACAATAATTATTAATTTTTAATTCTTCAAAAGAATTCGGTAGGGATGTGATATTTAACTGATAAAATTTTTAGTAAGTGAAATGAGTTTGTCTTTCCTAATATGTCTTTCATAATAATCGTACATAATTTATAAATTAAATTATTTTATCTAGTTTCCAGATTTTATATTAAAAAATGAAGAATTCTCTTAATATTCATGAGATAGATAACAATGCTACTCATGGTTTAAAAAAAAAAAACACTACTCAATATCAATTTTGAGATAAAAATCCACGAAAAAAATGAGCTTATTTTATGAAGAATTCAAATGGTTAAAATACCATTTTGGTCCATCAACTATGCGGGTGGTTTCATTTTGGTTACTAGAGTATCAAATGTTCCATTTTGATCCTCCAACTATGGAAAAAGCTTAAAATTCATACCTGCCATCCATCTGTGAGTTAAGTTTTCTGTTAAAGTGGGAAGATAAATGAATTAAAAAATTAATTTCTCTCACCACTCAACCTCCTCCCTCCTCCCCATTTTTTCTCTCACCAAAACCTTCATTTTCCTATCTCTTCATCCTCAGTTTTCATTGACAATTTCAGAGAATTTCATTAATAAAAATAAAACATAAAAATAGCTATAAATAGATAATAGAGTAGTGCTAGGAATAAAAAAGCCGAAGAAACCAGTAAACTCAGAGATGAGAGTGTTTAAAGAGGCTGAGAGAAAGAAAAAACCTGTGGTTCATATTCTGGTCATGGCTGTCAAATTTGGAGCTCAAATTTTGGAGTGAGTTTTTTTTTAATTGTTCTGCCTCTATAGGCCATTGGTGAATTTTTTTTATTTAAAAATTCGCAACTACCCACATTTGTTATCCTTAATTAAGAAAAAGAACTCATTCAATCAAATAAAAATAAGAAATGACCCATTAATTTTTGGTGAGAGAAAAAATGGCAGAGAGAGGAGGGAGGAGGTTCAGTGGTGAGAAAAATTAATTTTTTAATTCATTTCTTCCCACTTTAACACAAAACTTAACGCACATAGATGGCACGGATGAATTTTAAGCTTTTTCCATAGTTGGAGGATCAAAATGGAACATTTGATACTTCAGGAACCAAAATGGAACCACTTCCATAGTTGAGGGACCGGAATCGTATTTTAACCGATTCAAATTAATCCTATGCTCAACTTTTTTTTTAATTAAAAAAACATCTTGAGCGACACGGTAACCTTTCAATTTGTTCGTCTATAATCATATGCACCATACAAATCTACCGACTATAAAATAAAGTTCTAAAGAAAGGAAAAGAGAAAAATGAAACGAAGAAAAAGAAGGAAAAAAAAACACAAAAGTATGTAGTATGAACGTGTATTGTCCTCCATGAAAACATGTTTTTTTTGCCTATCTTATCTTCAATGTTTTGTCTTGATGTATCATAATGTAACCAAATTAATTAAATGTATACAACTTTCCTATACGAAAATTGATTTAACCAATAACTTTTATTATTGACACATTTTTCTCATATAAAAATCATACAGATCTTACATATCATATATTGAACAGAAACAATATAAATTGAATAAATAATGATAAGAGTATTCAACTATCAACAAAATTAGAAGTTTAATGTCTAAACTTTAAAAATTGTATCTTACTATACTATTCAACTTTAAAAAGTAGTGACTTTTGATTTTTGAAGTATCTTACTAAACTATTTAACTTTAAAAGGGTTTTTTTTAGTACAACTTTAAAAAGTTAGTGTCTTTAGATTTTTGAGAAATTTATAAACTAGTCAAATTTAAAAAATTATTACAAATACAAAGTAGTAAATATAATAATTGATATTAATGAATATTGTCATATATTTTCGTTAATAAATATTCATAATAGATAATAATGGTATTAGTAAGTATTTATTATACATGATTAAAATGTATTAGTGATTATGAATGCAAATACTTTTAAATTTTTTATATTTATAATTATTTTGTGAAAAAATTTCATCCGATACAATATTTTTAGAATTTTCAATTTTGTGACTATGACATCTTTAATTCTTATACACTAACAATTTTTTTTAATATCTGTGATTGTACGAGCTAGTTTGATAAGTACTCACTATGGATTAATCTCATCATCTTAAACCCTCTTAAGACACTTTTTCACTAAACAACTACACCATGATGATTATAATAAATCTTCATATTTAAAATCTCAAAAAAAAAAAAAAATCTTCATATTTAAAGTACCCATTATAATAAAAACTAGGGGTGATTTTGGTTCGGTTTTTGTCGGTTTTGTACCAAACCGACAACCGAACTGATATTTTCAGTTTTCAAAAAATGGATCCGATCAATGTCCAATAAAGTTTAGAACCATTGATTCGGTTTTTCAATGTCCAAAAATGGATCCAATTCGATCCAATGTCCAATTTTTTTAATAATATAAAAAATAATATTTCTCATGTAAAAAAGAAACTTCTCATAAACAACTATTTTTTAAAAGGTTAGAAGTATTTTTAACATATTCAAAATTATCTAAGGATGTTCTTAATTTGAAATAGAAGTGAATTAAAGAAATATTAATGGAAGGAATATGACTTTATATGGTTTTTTAAAACGAAAACCAAAATCGATCCAATATTTTCAGTTTTTTCAAATTACAAACCGATATGTCCAACTTTGTGCTAAAAAACCGATCCGATCCATTGGATTGGATTAGTTCTGTTCGATTTTTTAGTTTTTCGATTTTTCTCGGTTTTTTGTTGCACCCCTAATAAAAACTCACTAAAATGAGAGTTTTGGTATTTTTAACTTTTATTTCAAGTTGAAATGTAACTTGCTTAAGTTACGTACAAATGAGAAGATTGTGTAACAAAAAGTCTACTACAGAAATATAATATGGTTTATTTGTATGGATGACATTTTTCACGGTGAAAACTTTAAGTGCACAATATTTTAAATTAATAATGGATAACTTCTTGTTACACATAGTTTCTTCTAGAGTTGTAAGTATAATCTAATTATACGTAAATATTGAAAGGACCAGTATAAGTTTGATTTGTTAAACATCAATGGCATTGAAAATTGAGAAGACACGTCGAATTAACTTGCATGCAACCAACCACCTGCAAACCTTTTTAATTTATATTTATGTTTATAAATTGCATTTTTTTTTACGGTATATGTTTATAAATTGCATTAATTACATGTAAAGAACATTTTAGAGTACATAAAGCAAATTTAAGAATATTCAAAACTTCTTGTAAGCAAGACTATACACAACTCGAACTATTTTAATATTGTTCTACTTTCTAGAATCACTTGTTAAACAATTTCAATTAAAATAATATATATACGTTAAAATAAATAGATATATATTATCTCTTAATATATGACGTTAAATTTTCATATTTTTATTCATTTTTTAAACGTCTTTAATAACAAAAAAAAAATTATAGAATTTCAATTGTTTAAAGATAGACTATAAATATCATATTTAAAAATTAATAATTAAAAGTTATGTGTTTATTTTTAATATTAACAATAAATATATCAATTTATTATTAAAATAAAATTTTAATTTAAATAATTTATACACATTGAATTTTTATTCGTATTTTACAATATATTTAAAAGTATGAACTTATTTTCAATAAACTTAAAAATATTAAACTTATTTTGTTTGTTAAAAAAATGAGATTCAAATTTTATACTCGTGTATTCAACATTGCACTTTGAAATAATAGTAAGAGTGAATATCTTTTTTTTGAAAGGATAAATTAATTTAAATAATTTTGAGAGTCTTGATTGTATAAACAAGAAACAACTATAAATTTCAAGACTTGTATGAGTCATAGGGATTGAAATCTATTTTACCTGATAAAAAAAACAATAAATTCCAAAATTTGAAGGATATTTTATTACTTCAATATAATAATATTATCAAAATGTGACCGAGTTCTCTTTTAACTACAAAAAAAACAATAAATAAATTTTTTTAGGGGTGTCTATGGTTCCCTAGAAGTATAATGACTAATAAGATAAATATATTTAATATATTATTACATATTAATTAGTGTATTTTATTAACAAATCTTTGACTTTTTGTAACTATGAATATGAATGTATAAAAGATATAAGAAAATAATTTTTTTTAAATAAAATAAAAATTGCTATCAAGATTTTATAATGACTAGTTTAACCAAATGATTTTATTTTTATTTTTTAATAAATAGAATCTTGGTATTTTTTAATTTTTTTTATTATTTAAGTCTAACAAATCTTTAAAAAAAAATTTATTAACGATGTAAAAATATTTTAGATTAGTTAAACTGTAGAATTATGTTGATTATTTCCATATTTTCCCATATCAATTACTTCCATATTCACTAAATCAATTGGGTGTAATTAGAATGATATTATTGTATAGGATTTATTCCTTTTTTTTTTTTGCCTTATTTGTACATTGAGGTCTCTATTTAAGAAACCTCTCATTTACTCACTAGAATACAGAGAAAAAAGAAAGAGTCTTTCTAGTCTCAATATCTACACAAACTTTATTTTGGTGGTGTGGAATTTTTTTTTTCTCATAATTGTTTTTTAATTAAACAATATTTAAGTATGAAAGATTAGAAAATTCTAACCTCGTGGTTATTATGTCGTACATAATATCATTGAAACTATGTTTTTTTTAATAAAAACATTAATATGATTAAGGGTGCTTAATATTAAATTTATATTACTTACATTATATTTATGATAGTAGTTATATTTACATACTTATTATATTAATAGCTAAATATTTGAGAATAATTATTTTTAAAAAAAAAATAAAAAGAACAATTTTATTGTTAAAAAAATATATAAAACATATTTTTTTTCTTTAAAAAAAAACATATATGAATATCTCATTTTATCTCCCTCCACCCCAAACAAGGTTTTTCTGTCATTTCATCTCATTTACTCCCTCCACCCCAAACAAGATTTTTCTGTCATCTCATCTCACTCCAAACAAAGTTTTATGCTATCAACATCTCATCTCACTTGCAGCCAAACACTCCTTTAAGATATTATTCAACTACCTAATTTACATGATAAAAAAATACAACTTAATTAAAAGGAAAATTTGCAATGGATGAAGATGAAAGCTATGGGAGAGTGTGAGTATAGAAAATAAGGTTATCATTGTATTGGGAAGATAAGAAAATGAAAGCATATTTTAAGGATGATGGGACCTCAATCACACATGGTGTAAAAAAAATATGAGATAAAATGCATAAAATATGGTCGTTTGGTGGAATAGAGATATTTATTTTAATGCATAATACTTGGAGGTTGGCTAATTATATTTAATTAATGCTCACCTTTCAAGTCAATAGCCCTCGGTTTCTGGTCGATTAAGTTAGGAGTATGTTTGGGTAGGGTGAGTTAGGAAGCGATGAGTTGGGAAGGGAAGTGAGAGTAAGTTTATGTTTGGTGAAAATAGATAAAAAGATAAGGGATAATAAATGAGTGTTTGGTGGAATGAGATGAGAAGAGAAGAAATGTAATTTTTTTTATTTGATTTATTTATAAAAGTAGATATTTAGTAGTTTTTTAATATAATAATAATTAAATATATAATTTATATTTATTGATTAAATATATTTTAAAATTTATTCATTTAATTTACTATTTACAATTTAGATCATAAAAACTATCAAATAAATAATTTAAATAATCAGACTTCATATTTAAAAAAATAATAATCAAAATAATTTGATGAAAATAAATTATATATATAAAAAATAAATCAAAACTTAATTAATTTAGTTATATAAATATACTTTTATAAATAAATCAAATAAAAAATATATGTGTATATCTTTTATACAAATATATGGAAAAATAATTATATATTAATTTAATCTAAAATTATTATATCTCAATCTAAATAAATTATTCAAATATGTATTTAATTTTCTTTTTAAAATAACGTAAACGTTTTTTTTTTATTTTGATATATTTGACGAATATGCCTTTTAAATAAATGTGAGATTTTAAGCTTTATTTCATTTCATTTATGAGTGAAATAAATTTAAAATTTAGTAAATTTCAATCATTAAATTAACAAAAATAAAATAAAATAAAGTAAAGCAATTCAAATGATTAAATTTAACAATTAAAAAAAACTGTCAACTAATATTTATAAAAATATTAATATATAAATATCTACAAATATTATTTTAATGATAATTTAAAAAAAAATATGACATGTTAAAAATAAATAGATACAAATAAATTAAATTTAATATGTATATGTGATCAAATAAGTTAAATGGATGAGTTGGTTAAATATATGCGATTCTTAACTTAAATAAAGAAATGATTTCAAAAAAAATAAAACTTAAATAAAGAAATAAATATAAAAGAATGTTCAAATTCAAATGACCATTTACTACATTTAAATAAATATTTTGAAAAAAATAAAGTAAAATAAAATATTTTTGTGATGATTAAAAAATATATATATATAGAAAAGTACAAATATAAAAACAATTGGAATTAAATACTTTCCAAAAAAAATTAGAATTAAAATATAAGTATAAAACAAAAGGTATTTAACAAAAAAAAACTAAAATACAAAATAACATAAGAAAATCGCAATAATTTTAAATAAAAAAAAAAAGAAAAAAAAGTCATGCGTGGCGCATGATTGGGCTGGGTTAAAATGACTCAGCAGGCCAAATGTTGGGAAGGGATATATCCCTTCCCTTCCCAACATAGTTTGGCCCACCAAACATGTTCTAGATGTTTATGTTGTTATTGATTTCATAGCTATTTCTCCCATTTATTTGAGTTTTATTATATTAAGTGGTTGGATTTAATGATTGAATTATTTGGATAATAATTTGATTTTTATTTTTAGTTTATGAAATTTATGTCTAGAATAATTATTTTACTATATATTTTTTCTTAATTAGATATCTACTTCTTACTTATATCGTAGAAATGAAATCAAAATTTAGACCTAAAACAAAATAGTTTTCGAAAGCTTGTTTTGTTTGTAAAGTTACTTGACATTTACATATTTTTGTAAGGAAAGATGGAAGCATGAAAAATGTAAAATATATTGCTGAAAATTTAAATAAGAATAAATTTAAATTTCAAAAATTAACTAATTATCGAGAACTAGCAAAAAAAATGTGGAACACATCATACTACCTTAAACTGTGGCTTAAGAGGAAAATCATTTTTGGACGATTTTACCCTTAAGCCACACCCTAAATTACAAAGATGTCATAATCTTCTATTCAAATATTAAAAAAAAATGCAAATATATTTATAATATTATTTAGATTATTTAGATATTTAGATTTTCATCATCTAGAAGATAATATATTTCTAGCAAATCTCATAAATTAAGTTAAAAGATAAGAGAATCTGCGCAATATTCTTTATCTTTATCTTTACTACTTAAAATGTGACATATTATTATTATTATTATTATTAATTATTAAAATTTAGTATCTTCAAACTAAATAAGTATAAAATCAAACGAAGATATTTAGTTTTTTTTTCAAATTTAAAGAAGATCTTGGGTTCCAACTTTTTCTATAAATACCACAAATTTATTGTTCTTCAAAATTCAAATTACTAATAATTCTTTTGATGTTGCACAGATATATAGATTTTTTTCGGGTTGGGAGTCTTAACATTGGTGCACTGAGTTGTATTCGTGGGAGCGGTTGTCGTCGAAGGTAAAAAACAACTTTTTCAATCGGTACTTAATTCGTTGTACAAATTTTTTTCTTATTCTTCATTTATTTTTATTATGTTTTCTTTGTGTAATTCTATTTATTTTATGCTTCAACTTTAATTTATAATTTTCTTTTAAATTTATGGAGTATTTAAAATTTTGAAGAAGTGTTTATCACATTCATCCATTAATGAAAGATAATTTTTTATAATTTTTTTTTTCATATTATCATTATTATTATTTGTTATTATAATAAATATGACTTAACATGTAATTTGTTACTTATTTTGTGATACGTGATGTCATTGAAGTACTATTCATATTTTGACATACGAAACTACTTAAATTTTATCAATTTTACTAATTATATATTTTTAAAATTTAAATATAAATCTATACACCATTATTATTATTGTAGAGAACAATAGATTTAATATAATATTATATTTTAAATTAATATTTAAAAAACTTATGTTTCATCAAAATTCGTAGAAGAGGTAGATAATAGATTTTATGAGTTTTTTTTAAAAAAATTCAATATTTTCTTTATTTTTTATTATTTACAAAATATAAGATGAAATAAGAAAGCACAAATATGATTTTTAAGATTTTAGAGAGGTGATGGTTTCAAGTTTTTTTTTTTTACCAAGATGGCTTCGATGTTCGTAGATTAAACTAAAATAATAAATGAATGAAAAAAAAAATTGTGTACAAAGTAAGATTTTAGCATGACGAAAACTTATTTCTTAAAGAAGTTTAATTTATTTCATAATTTTCTTTAAAAATTATGATATGTATATTTTTTTTTTCACTTTTATCTTGAATTACGTTGTATGAGATTTTTGAATAAAGTAGATAATAAATATTTTACTTACTCATTTAAAATTTATATATAAATATATATATTATTATTATTATCTGTAAGTATTTTAATAAATAAAAATATAATCTCATATGCCAGAAAAAATCTCCCGTGCAAGGTACGTTCCAAAGTTCTAATTGTTATAAAAGTTATAATAAAGTAGCTCATAGCTTTAGCTAAGCACAAACCACATTACTTTTTGTTCTTTAAACTTTTCTTCTTCTATAAAGGAGAGTTCTCTTTGAAGGGGGAATTGTCTCCATCTATTACACTTTGTAGACCAAAATCTCAGTTGTGTTTTATTGAATAAAACTTCTCATATATATAGGAGAAGTCTCATGTACATGAGCTCTAAAGCATTAACAACTTGCTAATTATGGAGAGAACAGAAATAACAAATATAACATAAAAAATAGCTAACTAAAATAGCTAAATAATTATGCAGAAGAAACAGATGTGCAAAGAACAGAAATAACAAATAAAATATGCAAATATATTCTGATACTCCCCCCTCAAGATGGACAATCATGGAATTGAGAATTCCCATCTTGACCATGAAGTTTTTAATGTGGGTGATGGTTAATGGTTTGGTAAACATGTCGACAAGCTGACCGTTCGAGCGAACTGGAAGTAGCTTTAATAATCCATCATCAATCTTGTCTCTTACAAAGTGGCAATCAACTTCAATGTGCTTCGTTCGTTCATGAAAGACGGGATTGGTTGCGATGGCTATGGCTGCAAGGTTGTCGCAATATACAAGGGAAGGGAGAGGAACAACAATTTGTAGGTCCTTGAGAAGAGAGTGAAGCAATGTCAGTTCACTGGTGACAACTGCCAATGCTCAATATTCGGCCTCAGCAGATGATTTAGACACAATGTCTTGCTTCTTAGTCTTCCAAGATACGAGAGAGCTACCTAAGAAAATGCAAAAACCAATGACTGAATGTCTGGTGTCCAAGCATGACCCCCAATCTGAATCGACGAATGCCTTCAATTGAAAGGAGTTGCTAGTTCGGAAAACAACACCTTGGCCTGCATTACCTTTAAGGTATCTAAGAAGATACATTGTTGCACCAAAAGGAGAGGTACATGGTTTAGATACAAATTAGCTCAATTTATGCACTGCAAAGCATATGACAGGTTTTGTTATCTGTAGATAAAGCAACCTTCCAACAAGCCTTCTATAGTCAGTCGACTTCTTATTATTAAGCGCTTCGCCAGAAGTAGCAGAAAATTTCTGGTTAGGCATCATTAGATGAGCGGTAACCTTAGCTCCCAACAAACCGTAGTCTTCTATTAGTTTAAGACAATATTTTCGTTGGGTTAGGTATAAGCTAGTAATGGACCGAGAGATCTCTAATCCAAGAAAGTATCGAGCATTCTCTAAGTCTTTTAGCATGAAGTTTGACTTAAGCAGTCTTTTAACTTCTTCAACACAAGATGGAGTAGGCCCTGTCACCAAAATATCATCAACGTAGACAAGTAATGCAACAAAGTATCTTCTTTTCCTGTTATGAAAAGGGAATAATCTGCTTTCGATTGGGAAAAGTCGTGATTCAATAGGACACTGGAGAATTTAGAGAACCACTGTCTTGAAGCTTGTTTAAGACCATGAACCCTAGACATCACAATGCACTATATCAAAAATCTCATCAGCCACTTTATTATGAAAAGGAAATACAAGGCGGCGTTGCTTAGCCAAATGACATATATCACATGTACTACTAGAGCTAGAAGATATAAGCAAGTCATCCTTCATACAATCTAACCTTTTCATTGAGAGATGACCTAACCTAGCATGCCACAAGTCAGAACTGACTGCACAAGTAAAAAAAACTGCTTTATTACTCAAGGAAACTGCCTTACTATTTTTTGAGGAGTCATGAGAAACACTCTGAATGTGAGTAAACTCCTTTGCATGCAAGAAAAAGTAAAGTCCATTCAACACCTAGCCTTGCCAATCATCTTCAATGATGCCTTTTCCTGGATCAAACATTTAGACCCAATAAATTTGACACACGCATCATTAGTCTTAAGTAAGCAACTAACTGAAATGAGATTGAAAGAAAATTCTAGAACGTATAACACATTTCTCAGTATAAGATCCTTAGAGCGGGGCACATCACCAATAAGTTGAATTTCTACTCTATAGAAGGTTGGCAAAACAACTGATAAATCTTTGACCTTTTTCAGATTACTAAAGGACTTATAACAACGACATATGTGTCTTGACGCCCCCGAGTCTATGATCCAAGCATTAGAATTGTCATTTAATGAAGAGACAACAGAATATATACCTGCAATATGTGCTACTCCATTGACATATTCAGTTTTTGCTCCTTGTGTGTGACTGCTGAGAAGGTTTAGCAATAGAGAGTGTTGCGAGCTGCTGAGGCTTGAGAAAAAATTAGGATTCTGGCTAACCACATTGACATTACTCAAGTTTGGATTACGAAAACTTTCATTATCTGTCGCTAAAGTGAGATTTCGAGGACGATACCCGGATGGATACCCATGTAACTTGTAGCACTTTTCTTTGGTATGCCCTTTGTAACCACAATGGGTACATTTCAAAATGCTCTTTCTTGACTGGTTTCTTGAGACAACATCTCCTCTCTTGATGTCAGCCATCATTAGGGCGATAGGCTCTATTGAATGAGTGGAAGCGCCCGCAATCCTCTGTCATTCTTCATGAATCACCAAAGAAAATACCTTACAAATCGAAGGTATCAGATCCATTAGCAGAATCTGAGATCTAATTGCAGCAAATGACTCATTTAGACCCATCAAGAATACCATAGTGTACTCTGAGTTCAAATGATCGAGTGTCGATTTGAATCCTCCACAAATACAATCATTGGAAGGTCGAAAATCAATCAATTCCTGCCAAATCGTTTTGATTTTTGTAAAATATACCTCAACAGAAGATGTACCTTGAGATGTGGTGGCGAGTTTTTTTCTAAGTTGGAAAATCCTTGGCCCATTACTTTATTTTAATCTCTTGGACAATTCCTCCCAAATTTCTTGAACGCTTCCGTTGTAAACTATACTAGCAGCAATCTCCTTTGAAACAGAGTTCATGATCCAAGAACATATGATGTCGTTATTACATTTTCAAGAAATCGCCAATGTCGCATTTGTGGGTTTCTTGATTGTTCTTGTGACAAAACCTTCTTTATTCTTTCCGGAGAGAGCGATCGTCATGGCCCTTTTCCAAGATACAAAGTTAGCAACGCCAGTAAGGGGTTCTGTAACAAGGGCAGGGATGAGAAAAGGATTGATCTGGGCTTCAATAGTGGAGGAATCATCAGTGTTCAACTCTTCTGGATCAGCCATAGAAGAAGATGGAGATTTGTAAGAAAATTCAGAATAGACGGAAAATGCACTAAATGTGCTTTGATACCATATTAGAGAATATGAGGTTCCACTTCAAAACCAATTGACAATGAGGAGAGTAACTCATATCCCTTATAAATGTGTTGAAGAATTCTCACATTATTAATGTGGGATAATTGCACCACAAGTGAGTATCTCCAACATCCATGTTATTGACTCTTTAGTAAAGATTGATTGTGGTGGGTTGGTTCGGTTGATGTATAAAATGATCTTTTTAAAATAAATAATATATATAAGACTATTTTTAGTATAATAACATGGGCTATAATGCTTTGATTTTCTAACTTGAAAACGAATAAGTAATACTTTTATTTCTTTATTTGATTTTCAACTTTTCATTTATTTTAATTCCTACGAAATATTTTTTAATAATAAAATTTAATTAATGGTGAATTAAAAATGATTTAGAATATATCAGAATCATTAGGGAGAATAATGAATTAATATATTGTTTTTATAATTAAATAGAGAGTTACTACTTTTTTCGTAGTGTAGTATGAAAGATAAAAATGAAACTATTTTTTATGAAAAGTTTAGAAAGAATTAGATATAGATGGAAGAGACACTATGCCTAAATTATCCCAATGAGTTAATAGGGAAGATGCTTACCCTTTTTTTTAAAAAAAAAAAATCTAGCTCGTAACTAATTATAAAATGATAAGAGTTCTACTCCAATAATATATTGAAACCAACTTAATTATATATATATATATATATATATATATATATATATATATATATATATATATACTTTAGTAGATAAATGGCAGAATACGAAACATGATGTGATCACATACTAGACATTATGTTGAATTGCTAGCATATACTAACAATTACACTTAAATTCTAATTTTAATTTCTCTAAATGATACATAATCTTACAAAAAGATCCAAAACATAGTTAAGGCTCCAATTATATTTAACCATTCATTTTCAATTCCTCTAACTAACTATCAAGTCATGTATATTTCATTAGTCTTGTGTGAGCTTCTATGGACAAAATAAAGACAAGTACACATCTAAATTTAGCATTGTTTTGAAACTAAAACAAAATATATAGAAAGGTTAAAAATGAAATTTTGGATTTAAGCCAATAACAAAACTAGTCACGAGTTACATATTCAATGTTCATGGCAACAAATTTGTATGTCAAAGTGAATTTTTTAGACATACCTCAATCATTCAACCTTAGAGTTTTAATTTCATTTAATTAAATATTAAACTTAACCGAATGACAATCTTAATATCTTCCACACGTTCAATAATTGTGTATGAACTAGTTAATTATCAGATAATTTTTTTCAAATTGGATTTGCGTTTATTATTAATTTTGATCGATTGATATAATTATTTTTTCTCAAATTTATCGAATTTGATTGATTATTTAATATAATTTAATTATATATAAAAAAAGATTTTTTATTTTAACTTATATAACTGTGAGACATGGATAATTTTCATAATCTTTATAATTGATTTTAAAATAGAACACATGCAAGAAAGTACACTTGAAAGTCAATATTTAAGTACATGTATGACATGAAGTTATACTAAAAGTTAATATTTGTGATGCATGGATGATAAGTGTATTAGATGAAGTTTTTTTTTCTTCAACTTGATCATTATGACAAGTTTGAAATTATTTTAATGGAAATTAATTCAATTATCTTAATAATTGTAATAAAGGGAAAAAAAGTATGAAAATATTTCCAAAATTTAATAAGAGTAATATTTCAAAAATTTTATAATGAATTGTTTTTATGTATTAAATAGAAAAACATTTTGATATTAATTATAAAATTAATTGCTTATTTTATTTATTAATATGAAAAAATTATGTAAAAGATTTTCAATCTCATGTTACCTGGTAAAGTAATTAAATTTGGTAATAAACTAATGTATCTATCTATAATGTCAATTAGTTGATAGAGAAATAAATAAGGTAAGTAATGTTTTTCTTTTTTTGAGATTACAATAATTAAAAAACAGGGGAATTCGAACCCAAGATTTGTTGGTCATTAAATATACTTGATACTACCGAGCTATTATTCTTGTTGGCATGAGATAAGTGAGGTTAAGTTCAAGTTTTACTTTACTATAATTTTCACATCAAAGTAAAGAGGAGAATATAATTGCAATTTAATTCTAAAAAAAGAAAAAGAATATAATTGCAATTTTTTAACAAAAAAATATTTGTACACCAAAAAAAACAAAAATAAATCCCACAACATAGTCGATAAAAAACAAATGAGTGGGCTATGTTTTGAAATGTGACGTTTGTTTACACAAACATGGATATGGGCGGATAGTCTAGATCTGACCGGCCCATACCAGTGAGCCGAAGAAGCCCTTTAAAATTAAAAAGAAACTTCAATTTAAAAAAAAAATTATAACAATTGGTGATAGAAGATTCAAATTAAAAATATATATATATATATATATATATATATATATATATATATATATTTTTTTTTTTTTTTTTTTTTTTAAGGTAAAATTAAATACCTCTTGATCACTAGATTTACACCAATATTGATGTGCTTGGCGAAACTTCTAATATTTTAAACTCAGAAATAGTATGATAAATTGATTACTTTCTCCAAAAATAAAGCATCAAATGCAATTGCAAAGCCTTTAAATAAATATCCATTTTGAAAATGTGGATATAGGTTAAGAAATTTCCTCCCATACATATTCCTAATGTTATTTAATTTTAAATCCTTGGCAATTTCTAAATTTATAAAAATTAAAAATAAATAAATATCAAGTCCATAAATTGAGGAGTAAAATTCTTTCTTTCCACCTAATTCGAAATAAAAATTCTAGATGAGTTCGAATTGAAGAATTTATGGGACGTAAATAATTGTGCTCCCATCATTCGTATCCAAAAGTGAGATCATTGTGGAGCACGAAATGGTCCTTTTGCTAGGCTTTGGTATATCTTCCAAATATAAAAAGAGCTAAATAAGGCGCTCTAGTTACTGTTCTGCAATTGAAAAAAGTCGTTCCACATAATCTCCTAGAAACTTATGATAGCAAATTCTATAGGTGCGTTTATTCCATTTTTTTTTATTCTATTTTATTCCACAACTCATTATTTTGCATTTATACCATATATGTACAAGAATATACAGTTATGTGCTCACAGTTCCTTGATGAATTTTTAAATATACGTTCCAATTTTTAAGTTTAAAAAACCAATAGTCGATGTCGATTTTTATATGTTTAGAAAATTATCCATTAAAAAACTAATAATTATGATCAAAGATATTGACTTCTTACTAACAACTTTTTTTAAAAAAAACAAGCATTATATGCATCAAACAACCATAACAGAGCAAACCTGCTCGTGAACAACCACAGCAGCAATCGTCGGGGGGAGATTCCCCCAAACCAAAAAATAATCAGAAACGTCTAGAGTTCTGCATACACACACCTGGGGAGGGTAGAGTTTTGCAAGCATATCAACCACACGATTACAACCTCTACCACAAAAAGAAAAGGAAATGTCTCTAAACAGTGGGATCATCGCCCTCATATCAGCCACGACATTGCTGAGTTCAGTTACATCTTGGGAAATACCATTAATAAGACCGTACCAATAAGCAATTTAGAATCAGACTCCACCAAGATCGAAGGAATGAGATCAAGACCACTATCCAATAAATGCCTGAGACCTTCCCGAACAGCCACCCCTTCCATAACAATTGCAGAAGAAGCTTTATAACCACCTTTAGAGCCCCACATCATCACCTTGTCCTCACAATCACAAGCCATCCAACCAATGCCCCCTTCACCCTAATTCGCCATCCATGAGCCATCCACATTAAGCTTCATAGAACCTTGCGAAGGCAGACTCCAACTGCAACGAGCACGACCCTTAATCACAGGTTTGGAGATCTCCACCACTGGATCCACATGCAAAACATAAGAATGAAAAGAATTTAGAATGATAAACAATACGCTCTCTTTTTTAGCCTTTGATTTATTATGTAACACATAATTTTATAGTTCCATAATTCCCATATTATGATTAAAGCTTTTGAAAAATCCACACTAGGAATCTTAGCACATATCCCCTGCCAAAATAATTCTCCTGAGTTAGCATCCCTGAAAAAAGAAACAATATCAGTTAAAAAAGGAAAAACAAACATCCACACATAGGTGGCCAACTTGCAATCCTTAATCACATGTAAGTTTGTTTCATTCAACATCTCGCATAGCATGCAACAGTTAGGAATATCAATTCCTTTCGACAGAATATTGACTCTTGTCGGGATCACATTATTTAGGATATTCCAGGCACCCAACTTAACCTTAGGAACCACCTCTGATTTCCACATCTTTATTGTCAAGGAAACGTCCGAGGGAGAAACCTCTTTTGCTCCGTCTAAATTCTTTGCCAAGTAGTAAGCACTTTTAACACTAAACATTCCATTTAAAGTAGCATTCCAAATAATCTCATCAGACCTTTCGAGAGACCCCAACAGAATACCACAAATAGCGTTAGCTTTTTCTCTAGAGAAGATTGACTTAATAAGATTCGTGTCTCACTTATCTTATTAAGTCAATCTTCTCTAGAGAAGAAGCTAACGCTATCTGTGCTTCTTACTAACAACTTAAATGCATATTAATTTAGGTAGGCAATTATAAATAATATAATTTTAAAAAACTTAAACAAAAAAAATATCAAAATATCAAAAGTTATTATAGGATATAATGATCCAATATCATTAATCTAAATAATTAATTAATTTTGAAAAAAAAATAATTTTAACTATTTTCTTAAATCTAGCCCATCACAAACAACTTTGGACGGACCCAAAAGCAAGACATTGTTGCAAATTTCGTAAATGGGCTTTTAAACTGACTGGACCATCATTTAGAAACTTGAAAAATTAGGTCTATGTCTATTTTACAAAAACAAAAGAATTTCATTATATGTCCCATTCTATTTTTTTAAAAAAAAACGCACAGTATAAGGTATTTGACATATAGTTTAAATTTGTAAGAAAAACATGATACATAAGAAAATTTGCAAAAGCGAAAAAAACATAAATGTAATGAACTTTCTAAGTAACTTTGTTTTTTGTATTCGTGATTGTCAGACTAGTTTGTGCGCACCTCGACTATGGAGCATATCACTTGAAGGTGGTCACGATGGAGATTGAATTCATCACCTTATGTACTCCAAAACTCATTAATTGAGCCATTCCATGATGATTACTTTCTTTTGTTTCTCGAGTTTTCAAAAATTTTATTTAATCGTTACACTTTTTGAGAGAACCATTTTGATGTTTGGTGTATTATATTCTTCCTATACTATTTATTTATTCGTCTTTCACTTATGTGGCCTCAAATCATGCTTGTGTTGGCATTCTAATATTCATGGCCTCTGATTACCGAGTTTATTGGATAATTATTTGATTTTTTTAATTTTATTTTTGAAAGTCAAGTTGTGATTTAGTTTGAATTCTTAACCAAAAATTAAAAATATAGATTTTTTTTTTTTTTAATTTCAAAACTTCACTTATTCTTGATAACCATTTAATTTTTTAAAAGTTAGCTTATTTTCTCTTAATTATCATTTATTATACAAGAGTGTTCATTTCTTCGAAGAATGCATAAATTCCTAATCAAATTCTAAATAAAAAAAAATATTACGAAAACTACATTTTTAGTTTTTAAAATGTGACTGAATTTTTTTAAATATAAGCAAAAGAAAATAATAAGCTATTGGTGGAAGTATGATTTATAGGCTTTAATTTGAAAAACTCAAAATCTAAATGGTCATCACACTTATCTAATTGATTAGCAAAGGAGAACAATCAATCATGAATTGATCTAGTGGTCAATAGAGTTTGTGAAAAATCAAAAAATTATAGATTAAATCTACGGTGATCGCCTACACAAATTAATTTAATAAGGTAAAGTCAAAGATGATTTGTCTCATAAAAATAGTTGAAGTGTCAATCATCAAAGACTAAACAACAAGTAGCATAGACGATATTCTGAGATAACTTGAGAAAAAATTGTTTATTAAGGAAGATAGTAATGGGTTATGAGCAACTCACACAATAACCCTATCGTTACTATATATAACAAGGCAGTGTCCTAACCTAGAGGGTCCATTGGACCTAACACTCTAACATCCTCATATGTGAACATATTGTAGACATAAGAAGATTAGTAAAACAGTGTTTAATCTAGCCAACTGTTGAATTGTGGATGGGAGAAAATTTAATTATATTAACCAATACTCCTCCTCACTTGTGATACCATGTTGAATTATGTTAAACCACTAATCAATCCAAAAATCTAAGCTGATGGATTGAGGTAAATTTAATTATATCAACCAACACCAAAGCAAGCATCCCTTAAAATTACTTACAAAGAAATAACATAACATAAGAGATAACCAGCAACCAAATCTAACAATGAAAAAGTTTGAGAATACAACAACCTACATCAGCTGCCTAAAAATTTTATAGACACAAAAATTTACATCAACTAGAGTATACGCCAAAGCTTCCTATATTATGCAACTTCCTCCCAGCATGGAGAATGGAGCTTTGGAGAGAAAAAACACATGAGTCAATCGGGTTGACAATCTGGTCGGAGCAGGTTAACAGTTTAGTGAGATCAAGTTGACAAACAAATATTGTAAAGTCAAATGGTTTGTCTCTTAAATGTAATTGAAGTGTCAATTATTATCAAGAGTGAACAAGATGACCATAGATGATTCTTAAATAATTTCAAAAAGAATTGTTTATCAAAGAAAATAAGAGTATAGGCTATAAGCCAATTCAGAACAATAACTCAATCACTTACCAACAGTATACTAATTTAGAGAATCAATTAAATCTAACACTCAAACACAAAATATGCATAAATTGATCTAAACACTCACGAATAAAAAAAATAGACATCTTTTTGTTGGACCGCTTTTTTAGTCCAACGCACACTATATCCCATTGGATTTCCACACCAAAAAAATACATGAGGGGGATTTTACAAGGCCAAAATACACAAACCCACCACCCAAATTCCATCCTCTAAAATAATGACAATAGATAATAAAAAAAATAACATAAATAAAGGCACAACTTTTTCATCAAATTTTCATATACAATTTTAAAAAAATGATCCAGAGAGACAGACAATCCAAAAATAGTAGCTTTTTTCCTGTCACTTTTACTTATGAGAGTTTTCAAGTAGTTTTGACCTAAAGTCTGAGTCCCTTTTCTTTCTGTCTGTTCATTACCAACACAATATCCCTCTTTCTTCCTTAAAATATTAAAAATAATATATATTCTTTTCTTTTTTTTTCAATTAAATTTTTTATCCCTAAAAAAAGTACTGCCTTAAACCTTGGGGGAAAGAGGGACAGTCCACTGAAACAAAAGAAGGCACAAGGCTCGAGATGTAAGAAAAATATGCAATTATTGGAACCTCCCATTTCTCTCTCTGCTTTTTCCATAATTTAATTTCCCTTTTTTGTCGGAAATAATTACTAATTATCCAATTTTTTAAGTTCTTTATCTTTGTTTTTTTAAATAAAATATATAAATTTATCTTTATCCCAAACATGGAAAGAGAAATAGAACTTTCGCTAAATTTGCAATCTCTCTCTCCAGGCAACACCTAATATACTTTTTTATTTTTTATTATTATTATTCTAATGGAATTATGATAATAATGATTAAGTCATGCTTACGTCGTATTAGACACTTATTTAGTTATTTTTTTAGAAATGCGGGCCCAAAGATAGCGTGGGCCGATGGATGGGCCTGAGTGTGGCCCATTATATAACAGCTTTCAAGGTTTGAACTCTTTGTAGCAGACAGGTCCATTGCGGACTTGTCTCCATCTTCGTGGGTCAACCATTTCTGGCGCGGCAAAATTAAGGATGTATTTTGTCTTATTAGTATTTTTTTTTTAATTAAAAGGATTGTGTTTCTTTCTTTTTTTTAAATGTATTTTTGTATATTTTTTTGTTTTTCTACTTCTTTTTTGTGATGGGACAATTATGAAAAAGAAAACATTTGAAGGGAGAAAGAAAACCTTTTGGTGAAGTGAGTGAGTAACCCTCTCATTCCAATTTGTTAAAAAGAAGTGAGAGATTCCTTATGCGATGGTTTTTCTTCATTAAACGACGGGTCCTTCTTTTGGTGAAGAATTATTTTTAATTATTAATTGATATGACATTAGTTTCTAAAAATATGAGACGCCATATCTATAAAATGTCATATAAAACAAAATAATGTATGTTATATATATATATATATATATATATATATATATATATATATATATATATATATATATATATATATATTTAAATTTTAAGACTAAGGTCCTTTTTGAGGCGATGAGAAAGAAATAGTCATGAGAGAGATTATTACTTGTGTTTGAGTATAATCACACAAAGAGTTATTAGCTGTGTTCTAGGATAAATAGTTATTATGAAGGAATCAAATATTGATAACACTGAGAAAAAAAAAAAAAGAGATTATTTAAAAAAATAATAATTATGAAAGAATGATTATTTATAGCTGAAATGTGAATAGGAAAATTATTCATCATTTTCTTAATTTGATACATTGCCTCAAACACCCATTTAAGCTCATTAATCGTTGGTTTATATAGCACATTTCTTTTGCTTATATAAAGATTTTTTAAAAGTAGTTGCTTATGAAAAGGTAAGAAACGTTACACAATGTTTGTTTGGATAGAGAAGATAGAAGCGATTGCGCTTGTTTGGATTAAAGTGATACATTATTATTGGTTATGAAGGATAAGGCCAAGTGTTTATTTTGTCAAAGTTTCGGAACGATAGTGGTAGAAAATACTTGTTTAGATAGAAAAATTAGGATAAATACTTGTTTGAATAGAATGATTTTAAATAATAATGAGAGAGTAAGAAGTGTTTGTTTGGAAAGAGAGTTTAAGAGTAGTTGTGGCATAAAGTATTTAGTATAAATAAAGTGGTTATAAGCGCGAATGGACCAAACTCTCAATCCAAACACTCCCAATCGTCGAAATTTAAAAAAAATTGAAAAAAAAAACTAGCATAGAATTCTTAAAAAAAAAAAAGTTATGAATGATTTTCCACAACATAAAAATGGGATGTGTTTGGTTGAGGGGAACTGAGCACATGGTCAGCTACAAGTTAGCTGCGCAAAAGTTGACACACCAAACCAAAAATGAAAATGAATTGTTTTTTTTTTTACAACAAACTTAAAATCAATCACAATGCACAGCAAATTTTTTTTAAGGAATTTATTTTTTTTAGAGACCAGATCAAAATCAGATGGTGGGAAAGTCAATATGAATTTTTGCCTCGGGCCCCTAATTATTATACAATTTTTCTTTTTTCCTTTTATCTTTCTTTATTACACTTTAATCAATTGCCACGTCAATGGTCAAGGACGGTGGTTGTACGGCGGACTACGGCGGCCGGCAGGTGGCGATTTTAAAATCAACGGCGAAAATAAAATTAAAATTAAAATTTAGATTATTATTATTATTTTTAATTGTAACCCAATTATTAGTGGACAGTGCCCACCGAGTTTTAGCGCGGGTCACGTGATTGTTTGCATAAAAGGGATATTAAGCGTCTTAGTTAATGTTATGATTGTTTGCATCGAATAGAGCAGGGTCGCAGCTACAATAGATTGAGAATAACAATAATAACGAAGAGGAAGAAGAGAAAGAACGACACAATGATTTTACGTGGAAAACCCCTAAACAAATTAGGGTAAAAACCACGGGCAAGGATAGAAGAACTTCATTATAAAAATAGGAGTTACAAACTTTCTCTCTTACAAAGTAGCAACAAACTCTCTTATAAGAGAAACTCTCTCTATTTTTATCTCACACCCTCACTCACTTAGATATGGGATGTCATGGGAGATTTTGGGATGGTTTGCCAACAAATGACATCACCTATTTATACTACTCATAAACTTGGGCTCCAAGTATGATCCAATGGTCCACATTTTTCCTTGGTGATCAAGTAAATCATGTGGCCATGATTTTGCCACAACTTCACTTTGGATAAGAATGAGTAGATATTTCTTGACAACATATCTAGATCTTTCTTCAACATTCTTAGACAAAGAGTATTCTAGAATTCTCTTCACCATTTTTTTAGACCATTGGTGTTCTAGAATTCTCTTCACCATTCTTAGTCAAATGGTGTACTAGAATTCTCTCCATAATTCTTAGACAAATGGTATTCTAGAATTCTCTCCACCAATCTAAAACATATATGAATTATCTAGAACCTTCCTTGGCCATCTAAGATAAAGTTGAATGATCTAGCATATTCCAATATTATTCAACATTCTCCCACTTGGAGATTTGATTGAAGATCAATCAATCTCCACACCATTATTTCTTCCTTGCCATTTCCATGTTGCTTATGTTCTTGCTAGGCCGTTCGAGGATCGACACCAATTGGGCTTGTCCTATGACAATAAGTCCGATCCTCCACAACACAATGCAACATATATCGATCCTTTAATGTATCTAAGGATCCTTGCAACAACATTTCAATGCTCTCCACCAAAGATTCGCCATATACCGACTAACTACTCCCACTCGCATGTGCAATGTCTTGTCTGGTACAACTTATGGCGAACATTAAACGCCCCACTCATCGATGCATACGGTACTCGAGACATCTCCATCCTCCACTTCATCGCTAGGGCATATCTTAGAGGATAATTGAAATTAATAGAAAGTGGGGTAGAAATTGGCTTACAGTCTTTCATGTTGAAGCGTCGCAATACCTTCTTCAAATGAGACAACCAAGTCTTTCTATTATTTTTGTCTCGGTGAATTTGCATCCCCGGAATCTTGTTTGCTGGTCCCAAGTCCTTCATTTCAAACACCCTAGCCAACTGAGCCTTCAATTCTTCAAGACAATCTTTGTTGGGGCCTACTACCAACATGTCGTCACCATACAATATCAAGATAATTAAATCTTTCCACCAAACCTCTTGAAATATGCACAAGGGTTTGCACCAAGTCTGTTGTATACAAGGCTCACGATGAAGGAAAATCTCTTGTAACATCTCGGCGCCTGTATGAGACCGCATGAGATTCGTTCAACACCGCAAACCAAGTTCCTTTTTTTTCTTTCCTTCGTTTGGAGCATACACATTTCTTCAAGAACCTCACTGATGATAACCTTGTGGGTAGTGGGATCCCACAGGTGTACCCCTAAACACCATCAGCATACCCTAAGAACACACATCTTCTGGATTTTGTATCCAGTTTTGTAGCTTCTTGGGTATTGTACATCGCGTACACTGAACGTCCGAATATATGGAGGTTTGAATAATCAACAGGCTTTCTAGTCCACATCTGCACTGATTTCTTCAACCTAATTGCAGTTGATAGAGCACGATTCACTACACTACAAGGCGGTATTTGCCGCTTCTGCCTAGAATGATTTTTCTAAGCTTGCAACTTTCAACATTACTCTTGTTCTCTAACAAGGTTATGTACATCTGCTCTGAAATTCCATTTTGCTAAGGAGTGTAGATGTAGTTTAATGCCATTTACACCTTGTTGATTCCAAAATTCAGCAAACTCATTGCTTGAATATTCTCCTCCATTATCCATCCGCAAACACTTGACCTTCTTTCCTGGTTGAGGTTCAACTAGCGCTTTGATTACTTTGAAGACCGAACACACATCTACCTTCTTCTTGATGGGATACACCCAACACCTCTTGGAGTCATCGCCTATAAATGACACAAAGTGCCCAGCTTCTCCTAAGGATGTAACCGATGCTTTCCGTCCATCAGAATAAACCAATTCTAGAATAACTTCATTTCTAGAATTTGATGTGTTGAACAATAATCTGTGTTGCCCACTTGCCACGCGATGCCCACACAAAGGTAACCATACCTTAATGAGCCCTGAGAGTAGATTTTGCTCAACAAGAACTTCAACTTCTTACTCCAACATGTGCCCAAGTTTCTGATGCCACATCTTTTGAAACCTTTCACTTGGACTATTTGAGACAACAAATGCCTCTTCTTTTTGCAAAGTCTCTCCCACCAGCATGTACAAGTTTGTGTCAACTTTTTCTCCCTTCATAAGTATCAGCGCTCCTCTCAACCACAACGTTGCAATCAAGGTCCGCAAGTTGACCTAATGAGAGCAAGTTCTTTAACAGTCTTCTATGTGTTTCAGCTTGTTGAATTGTACGAGCAAAGACTATCATGGAATTTCAACTTGATAGTTCCAATACCGACAATCTTCAAGGCATGATCATAACCGTCTTCTTAGTCGATGAACCATTCATCACCAAACTTTTTCTGCCTTTGATAGTTGTCTTTGCTTCACAACATAAAATACCACCTATGTTAGAGGTGTTTGCTACATTTCCTTGAGGATTGAAATCTATCTTGTTTAGATTTCAAAAATCTTTCTTTAGATGTCCTTTCTTACCACAATGGTGGCACTTACATCCTTCTTACTTCTTGATTTTTCCTTCCTTGATTTTGGCTCCCATGAAGCCACGTTCCGTTGAACCGCCTCTTGTCACCACCAAAACCTTATTTGTCAAGTTGATGACAAGTTGATCATACGAATCGGAAGACTTTGAAGTAGAATTTTGGACATCCGGAGAGAATACAATTTCCTCTTAAGGGAAAAAAAACTGTTTGTTGTGAAGTGACTTGCCTCGCACAATTTTGTGAGATGATCCCAAATCTCCCTCGCAAGTTTCTTCTCCTCCATGCTTCACAACACTCTATCTGCTAGTGCTAGATGAGATTTGCAATAGCATTCCCGTCTATCGCTTTCCACTTATCATCTGTGATGACCACCATCTTCGAGTGATGATTGCATGACAATAATCTTTTCTCAAGATAGCCTCCATCTTCATCTTCCACAACGAGAAAGTTGTCCCGTTGAACTTCTCAATCTCGAACCTTGCCGCCATTGCTTCTACCACGAACCGTAAACAATCCACGTGCCTTTCAATAACGGTGAAAATATCTAACTTATTTTCTGATGTGGAGGATCCACTTCTAGTGGCAACCACAGAGCATACGATAAGTAGATATTTACACCAAGAACTGGCTCGATACCACTTGTTATGATTGTTTGCATCGAATAGAAGCAGGTCGCGACTACAATAGATTGAGAATAACAATAATAACGAAGAGGAAGAAGAGAAAGAACGACACAATGATTTTACGTGGAAAACCCCTAAACAAATTAGGGTAAAAACCACGGGCAAGGATAGAAGAACTTCATTATAAAAATAGGAGTTACAAACTTTCTCTCTTACAAAGTAGCAACAAACTCTCTTATAAGAGAAACTCTCTCTATTTTTATCTCACACCCTCACTCACTTAGATATGGGATGTCATGGGAGATTTTGGGATGGTTTGCCAACAAATGACATCACCTATTTATACTACTCATAAACTTGGGCTCCAAGTATGATCCAATGGTCCACATTTTTCCTTGGTGATCAAGTAAATCATGTGGCCATGATTTTGCCACAACTTCACTTTGGATAAGAATGAGTAGATATTTCTTGACAACATATCTAGATCTTTCTTCAACATTCTTAGACAAAGAGTATTCTAGAATTCTCTTCACCATTTTTTAGACCATTGGTGTTCTAGAATTCTCTTCACCATTCTTAGTCAAATGGTGTACTAGAATTCTCTCCATAATTCTTAGACAAATGGTATTCTAGAATTCTCTCCACCAATCTAAAACATATATGAATTATCTAGAACCTTCCTTGGCCATCTAAGATAAAGTTGAATGATCTAGCATATTCCAATATTATTCAACAGTTAAGCTTCTATAGCCTTTTTTTCTACCCCTATTTCTACGTAATTAAATTCACTGTTTATTTATTTATTTATTTCGTTTCCATCTGCCACGTCATAATCAACTTCTTCTTTCAATAATTAAAGGCTATGAAATATTCAATTTCCTCATTTGTAATTTTTTGTTAGTTCGTTCTCTAATTTGTGGGAATTAGTTGGTTTATATTCATTTTTGGTTTACTCTATCTGAACTGCATACGAAACGTTACTTTTTCATTTGTAATTGGGAAGGAAATTTAACATTTGACGCAATTTAGACATCTTACCAATCCACAATAACTATGCTGATTATATATATATATATATATATATAATGAAATTCAATGTCTAAAATATAAAATGCTTGATGATTAAGAATAAAATTAACTGAATGAGTACACAAATTTAAATTTCATTTAATTAGTATTAATCCATCTATAATTGAAATGCATCTTAAATCAAGAACAATGAATTTAAATTCTCCGATCCAAACATATATTTCATGTATGGATTTGATTATATATATATATATATATATATATATATATATATTATTTTATCAAACATTGTTCCATTTTAATTACATGAAGATTTGGACTTTGAAGGTATACTCTCCTTAAGGTCTCAGGTTCGAGATTTAGCTGTGACATTACTCTTTCGATGTTTCTCGGTGCCTGGCTTAGAGACGGATGTGGTTATCTTGTTTCAGAAATTAAAAATAAATACAAAGTCAACTAAATTTGTAAAAAAAAAAATGTTATTCTACATGACATAAGGCTAAGAAGAAAAAAACTACTGAAAATAGTAAGGCTTCAGTATAACTTATTAACTACATATATATCTATATAAGTATATATAAAAGAAACTATATTAGTGGTTTTTTAATGAATATTCGTCAGAATAATTCGTAATAATTACTTAAAAATATTAAAATAAAAAGTGATGTATAGCTACTCGAGTTGTTTCGTAGATAATGGATGAGTAGTGTTAGAGATTGCAGTCCTACTGTGTCGCTGATTATTTTTCTGCCCAAAATCCTTTGGCCAATTATTATTATAATTATGGATGGTGGTGTTATGTATATTTATAAAATGATAAGAATATCCAAAATGATTTCAACCCAACAATTCTTGGTGTATATCCATGATTTAGAGTTTAGATGTTTAAATTTCCTAACTACCAATATTATGGTTTGTACTCACCATAAAAAATTTTCCACTTTTTCCTTACAAATAAAACCTCCCTTCGTAACTATTTTAATTAAGGATTGTTGTAATATTCGTTAAACTAATATGTTTTTAATACTTTTTATTATTATTTTTTTCTGCAATAATACAATCAATAGCTAACACCTTAATTATAGATAGGTCATTTATTTAAGAATAATAGTGACTTCTATATAACATATTGTGTTTTCCTCCTTTAATTTATATTAAAAAAAATATTGTTATGTCTAGCCGATTTTATTATTAAAAAAATAAAATAAAAACAAGCCAGTTTTAAAAAGTGAAAATAAAATTATGCTTAGAATAGGAATATATATATATATATTTCTCTTTTATGCTCGTTTGGCTATTTTTTATTTTTAAACAGAAGTTTTGTTGTAACTGTGGTTGAACAAAACTTTTTTCTAGAGCTCATATGCAAATATTTTACTTTATTTGATTGCAAACAAGTTTTCATATAATTTGAGGAATTTTTTAATGCTGTCAATTCCTAAACAAAAAAAATAACTATAAAAACTTGGTCGTGATTTTGAAAATATCTGTGAGAAATGTTATTCGCAATTAGAGGTGTATTCGTAAACGAAAATAGAATTCAAATAGTTACAAATTGGTATTTTTTTTTCTTTAATCATATTAGATACTATTCTTTTCTCTCTTTTTTTTTGCCAAGAATTAGATACTATTCTTTAACTTGAGTAATTTAAATGGTTAATGTAGGGACAATTTCCAAAATTAATTTTATGAAGACTCTCCATTCAAACACTTGTTCTATTAAGTTTTATTTTCCTTCTTTTTTTTTCTAAGAAAAACATCAAATTTGAGTAAAAGTCGAGCTAGGTTGGGGATAAAAACGAAACCTTCCCTAAAAGCGATTTTCGCAGTCCTTAAAATGTAATTAGGCTTTTGAAAACGTTTTCAAAAGCATATTAAATAAAATATAAAAAGAAAGAAATTGTGTGTTGACCTTGTTGAGAAAAAAAACAATTGAGATTTGAATAAAGAATAATAAAATGAAAGACATAACACGAAAGTTAAGGTCAAATGATAAGTTGATTACGACACAATTTTGATGTATTTAACGACAAAAGCGTATGTCTGAAAATCTTGAATGACGACAACAAATTCCTTATCTCTCAGCCTTTGGATTGGATGTGAATATTTTTTTATTTGAATATTTGAATATTAATATTAAATTACACAGTTCAATAAAAAAAAATCAGAGAAATTAGGATATGGGAAAATGAAATTAATAATATATGTCAGGTTCAGAGGGTCTTGTCATGGAGATATCCGGGATTTGCATGTGACACACTAACATTCCTTCTTCTGTAGAGCAGATTGATTGGTGTGAGGATTATGAATTTATGAGACTTGAAAAAATGTAAATGAACGAATAAACAATTAATCATAAATTTTGTCTTACTAGTTTGAAAAATTAAAATTTAACCACTATAAAGTTAAAAATTAAAATTTCGTATTTATGGTTAAAAAGTAGTTAAAATTTTTAAAAATTTAATTTTAATGATTTTTTTTTTATTGAATTTCCATCCTTATAAAATCTTGAAAATAGTTAGTCTTTTAATTTATTCATTAGGGAATTAACTAGGTACATTCGTTATTAATATGTCATCTATGACGGTGAGAATTTAGAGTGTGTTTGTGCCATCAAGATGAAATAAGGAGAATGAAAATGATTTTTGTTGTTTCCATTACTTATACTTATTCTCTTCATAATTGTATTTTTATAAAATCAAATTTTTTATTTTTCTTATAACAACTTTTTATTCTCCTCCTGATAATAATTATTTTTCACTTTTCTCATATTCATTATTTTATTTTTTTTGAAATAATTTTCTTCAATCCAAAAAAAAATATTCATCCTCCCGATATTATTATTTTCACCATAAACACGAATAATCATTTTTTTCACGATTTTTTTAAAACATTTCTCCTTAGTTCTCATTTTTTTTCATAATCATTCTCATTCTTCTTCCTTCACTTCTTCCAAACATTCCCTAGTTTTTTTTCCTTTTTTAGATACTCATTACTATTATCCCACCTTGTGCACACTTTGACTAATGTCACGAGACATACTTAGGTGACCATAATGGGTTGAACATTTTTAGTATCTCGAGACCCTCTTTGACCACTAAAACACTTATAACTATTAAACATCCCCTAAGTTATAAGATAAAATAAATGCATTATTTATACATAAATAATTAAATTATATGCATATATTTAATTTACTAGAGGATATAAACGACAATAAATAATTTTTAGATTCAATCAAATTACATAGAGATACATTATACAGATTAAATTATAACTTTCCCCTAAAAAAAGTGAATTCTAGTTTTTAACTTAAAAACAATAAATTCTAACTTTGTTGAAAGTATAAGTAAATTTATAAATTTGATCCTAGTAAAATTATTATTGTGATGATGATGATAATAACAATAATGGGAGGAAAAGGAAGGGAAAAAAAAGGTGCGTGCGGGTTTTACGGTGGAAGGACGAGTAAGGAAAAGTAGAGTAAGTGACACGTGGACAGCTGGCAACCATTGGATGCGTGAAATTTGTGTAGTCTGATTACATTCATTGAAACTGAAAGACAGACCAACAGTAGAGGAAGTGGGCAGTGATAGATTTTCATGTTCCCTCTCTGTGTTACTCTGTGGCGTATCGTATGGTAATTATGGTGTGAGTGAACAAAGTTTTATTTTTATTTCTAATTTTAATTTTAATTTTAATTTTTTTCAATTTTGTTGTAGAGCGAGCTAGGAGTTGTTTGTCTGGTCGTCTTAAATGAGGGGTTTTTGTTGTTGTGAAGAGGAAAGAGAGACAGAGAAAGAAAACAGTGCAGTTACCATGGCGGCGTTGCAGGGCTCTAATTCCGTGCCATAATTGCATCCAAACAAACAAACAAACAAAAAAAAAAAGTTCAAAATTGAAATCTCAACAAAATTATAAAAAAAAAAAAAAAAAACTTGTCTCTAAGTAGTCAAGCTCTACTTACAGAAAAAATAACGTTGTTTACACAAAAAATTTGTGGCACAAATAATGCCACATATCCAATTAAGAGGACTTATTTTTCTTAGTCATAAGGATACAAATTTTTCTCTTTTTGATATTCAATGATAAACTCTGATGAATTACATGATCTTTGTCTCAACTATTATCACGAGACGTGCTAATTGATTCTACAATATCTAAATGTTAGTAAATTTTATAAAAAAATTAATTTTAAGTTGATAAATTACTATTCATTTGATTTGAAAGTACATGAATTTAAACTTATATTTATTGATTGTAAGATTTCATATTAAATTTGTTAAGTTCAACTCTTATACTTCTAGTATATTAAGTAGGCACTTGCTATTCTAAACAAAAAGGTAGGCACTTGCTAGCTATCCATACTTCGATAGAGTGTTCTTTTATATATTTTAATTTTTTTTTTTACCAATATTTAGTGTTTCATAACTATTTTATTCTTAGTTTAAGAAATTTTTTAATTTAGAAACATAATTAAAATTTGAAGAAAAAAATTTACTTCCAGAGTCTTGTTTCAATTTTTAAAACTCGGTTCACATTCATATAGTTTCTTAATGAAAGATGAAACCTATGATAAAAAAAGAAACTTGAATGAAAACAAATTTGAATTTAAAAAATAAAAAATTATATGATTATCAAGCGAGACTTTAATTATCACATTATATATTTAAACTTAGCTCTGATTAGGTTTTTATATATTGTTGATATTGTGTGTTAAAAATAATTTGGGTTAAAAAAATTTTGGATTAAAAAAATAGGTCAAGATTGTATTTTTATACAATCAATTATTTAATTCATACCATCAGCTAATTACAAAAAGATAAAAAACAACAATAACAAAAAAAAAATCTAATTATACATGAATAGCTAACAACTGTCGCACAATATGTTCATCAATAATCACTTCTCTTTTGAAAATGTTCGTCAATGATCAATAATAGTTTTCTCTAAATTATATGAATTAAATTTATAATTCCACACATAGAAATCAAGAAGAAGATAATAACATGCCAATGAAAGTATTGCTTAAGTGAGATGTAGATAGACTCATGTTTAAAAGGTTATGCGTTCCCATTTCTTCCTCTTCAATTATTTTTGAACTAAAAAAAAAGGTAGAAAACTAAAAAAAAATTTTTTTTTTTGGGTTTGCTTTTAGAGCTTTTTTCATAAATAGACCCTATTTAAAATGTATTTGTAAAAATAGATATCTTCAAAAATATTAGCAAAATTAGAATTTATTTTAATATCTTATAAATTCCAAAAATAATAAACTACAACAATACCCTTAATTTATTGGTTTTTCATTTGGAAAAAAATAAAAATAAAATAAAATTCATTTCACATCCCAAACTAAAAATTGCCAATTTAAGATGCATTAATTGTGGAATACTAGAAATCGACAATTTAGAGTGCATTAATTGTTGAACGAAAGTGGCGATAGTATATTTGAAGAGGTAGAGTTGTCATTTACATACAGTATGGTTAGTAATGTACATGTACAGTATAGTTAGTAATTTACATGTTATCTGATTTTGGTAATTTTCTTCGAAAATAGACCGTATGAGTTGTTGAACGTTCAATTTTGTTGATTCAAATCAGAACTCGTTTGATAACCACACAATACTGAAATAACTTGGAATATACGATATGCCCATAATATATCATGTACTCATACTATATTTTAAAACTTTATATTTTTTTTTGAAAATGTTTAATTTGCTGACATGGAGACTTGTAGTGTAATTTAATATGTTTGCGACAACGAACGAGTAATTTTAAATGTATAAATTTTTTAATGTACAATACCCTATAATAAATTTTTGATATGGAGACTAGTGTGATTTAACAGAGTTTTTTTTTTGTTTTTAATGAAAAGATTAATCCGAATGTGGCCTTAGAAAAGCTGAATAAAATAAACATAGATCCTCTACTTGAAGGGAGAGGGGAGAGAATAACACTTGAGCTCATTAATTTTTTCATTATTATTATTATTATTTATAAATAAAAAAGGCATTAATAATCAACAGCCACAAAATTTATTTAAAAAAAGGTAGAGTCCGTACAAGCATAGGTTGGTGTTATTGATTGGGGGAAGTAGAAAGAAATGGAATTTAGCTGAAAAATTAGAAATATAGAGAGAATAGAGAGAGAGAGAGAGGAGAGGGGTATTAGGTCAAAGAAATGGCTGGGTTCTTCTATCTAGGAGGAGGAGGAGGAGGGAGAGAAGGCCCACCAAACAAACAAGAACAGCAACATCAGCAGCAGCCAGAAGAAGGAGAAGAAGAAAGAGAACACAATTTGTTTTTGTATAGAAATGATCAAGATCTGTACAGCCACAACCACAACAACAAAGGCTTTGAGATATGGCCCCAACAATACAACCCAAACCCTTCTCCCCTCCCCAATCACCTCTCCTTCGGCGTCGGCCCCAGCCGTCGCAGCTTCCTCATCAACGACACCGATCACGACCCCTCCCGAACCGCCTTCTCCGTCTCCAGACCCGCCGCGTTCTCCTTGCCCGCGGGCGGCGTCAATTGCCAAGACTGCGGCAACCAATCCAAGAAGGATTGCGCCTATTTGAGATGCAGGACTTGCTGCAAGAGCCGGGGCTTTCACTGCCAGACCCACGTCAAGAGCACGTGGGTTCCCGCTGCCAAACGCCGTGAGCGCCAGCAACACATTGCCGCCCTTCAACAGCAGGATCTCAATTCCAAACGCCCCAGGGAATCCCAATCCGCTGTCGTTACCCTCCCTCCCCCTCCCGCCACCACCACCACCGCCATCCCCTCGGGTAACCGAATAAACCCCCCCCTCTCTACACCCATTCCCAAACAATATTTTATCACCAATTTCCCTAATCCAAACGCACCCTTGTTTTGTATCCTTCATCATCATCATCAATCAACTCTTGTTTTTTTGGTTTTCTTTCAAATCCAAACACTACTGTTTGTTAGTAAAAATGACGATAAAGTTGAGAGAAATTAGTTATATTTTCGAAAACTTTATTTTTCTGACATATTAATCACAATTATTTTGATTTTTTTTTTTAAATTTCTTATATTATTATTTTATTTTGGGTGTGATGATATTAGGGTTAGAACTGGCGCAATTTCCATCAGAAGTGAACTCAGCGGCAGTTTTTCGATGCGTCAAAGTAAGCGCAATGGACGATGCAGATGAAGAGTTTGCATATCAGACGGCCGTAAACATCGGAGGCCACGTCTTCAAAGGAATTCTCTACGATCAAGGTCCTGAAGTTTCTTACAACGCCGCCGGCGAGTCCTCCTCCGGCCACGGCGGCGACGGATCAACTCAGCCACTTAATTTAATTACAAGACACTCCGATGCCACCGTCGTGGCCTCCACCGCTCCGTTGCTCGATCCGTCGATTTATCCAGCTCCTCTCAATGCATTTATGGCTGGTACGCAGTTCTTCCCACCTCCAAGGTCATGAGAAAAGAAAAAACATAATCCCAAAAAAAAGATGGAAAATTTGCCCTAAATTATCTGTTCTTTTTTTTTTTTTGAAGAAGGTTAAGGGATTATAGAGATGAGAGGATGTTTTTATGAGTAAGACATTATGAGAAGAAATTGATTCATGGATGTTTCGTTTTAAAAAAACAATTCTTCATCTTTGGATTCTGATTTTTTTTTTTTTTTTTTTGTTGATTGCCTTCTTGTTTTTCTCTGGTTTATTTCTAAACTTTATTAATGACTGCTTTTTTAAAAAATGAAAAAGACAAAGACAAAAAAAAGAAAAAAAGATCTGAGAAACTCAAAGCTGACAGCCCTTTGTTTCTCTTGGATTGGTTCAATTCGGGTTTTTTTAATTTGGTGGTGTGATGAACATATTATCTCATACAAATTATAAAGATTATTTTTGGTATTTTGTTAATTAGTGAGTAATGAAACTGGAAGTTCTTGAAAACTATAGTGTGAGCTGGGTTGGATCAGAAAATTCAAACTAAAATTCCAGTTTTTACCTTATTCCTTTAAATTGATATGAAAATAAAAAGAACCTTGAAAAAATAGTTATTAAATAATATTGGAGATATCCATTGTTATTATGTTTTCTTTCATTATTTGATAGATTGGAACTTTTAAATATAAGCTGGGGTTTATTTAGGCTTCGAAGAACAGAAAATCTGATTTCAAAACAAAAAAGAAACTGAAATTTTTTTCAACTTTCTCTCTCTGTACAATTAATTAAGGAGCTTTTAATCTTCTAATAAAGTGCATAATCAATAAGTGAAGTTTTTGGAAAGTTTTGACTAGAAGAAAATGGAAAATGGATGGCAAAAGGTTTAAGTTTAGGGTAAAACTCGAGATTAGTGGAATTCAAAAAAAAAAAACTCGAGATTAGTGGATTGTTCTACATTAATGCAAGTTTTTGACTATAGGGATTTTGCTATGTTAAACTTGTAATAATGCATATATTTATGTGCTATAATACAGATTTCTTGATGCCATTTTCATCATTTTTTGGGTGTATTTTGATGTAAATTAAAGCAAGATCTTCTAAACAACATTTTTTACTAAAAAGAAAACTTCCCCTTTGTTTTTGTTTATAGATCTGATTCTTCACATGTGGTAGTTTCCACCTTTTTTCAATGTTTGATCAAAGCATCTGATCAGCTTATAGTCTGCTAGGGCCCGTCCCCAAGAAGAACCAATCTATCGTAATTTCTCGATGGAGAATTTTTCTCGTTCCTAGCAAAATTTAACGAAGAATTTTGTAGGAATATATGATAAAATGAGCGGGGAATCAACAAAGAATGATAGCTTTTAGTGTTATAATATATAATCTAGTAATTAAGTTAAAATTTCTCCTTTTGAATATGTTTGAATAATAAAAAATGAGTTGGTAAAGAAGACGAGGAAGCATTCATGTCCCTATTCCACCCCATGGTTGACATCTTTAATCATCTATGTTCGTGTTTTAGCTTTTCTCTCCCAATATTTTTTGATCTTGAGATTGGATAATAATGTCAATTAGTAATTTTGAGTAATTTTGTATTATCGAATTTATGATAAAGAAAGAAATTTTCAGTAACAATTTTGAATAGAAATATGAAAAGTTAATTTAATGATGAAAATGAGCCTTCAAAAATGCAAGAGATTATATGTTTAATCTGGGTTGGCTAAATACTCATAGATACAAAAGAAAAAAAATAGTGGACTTCAAAATTCACATCAATTGTAAATTTAAATATATTTCATTATAAAGTGACTTAGGGGTTAAAGCTTGGAAAATTAAGAGAAGATCAACTCAATCTATAGTGACAACCAACTTGAACACTTTATTTTTTACAAAGTTCTGATTTGAATGATGGGAAAAAATATTTTTGTTTTTCAGATAATTTATCTATCAGGAATTTATTTTAGTTTTCTCTCTTTTTCATTTTTTTATAGATAAAAGAACTTGAATTGAGAAATTTGAAAGAAATTGGAAAGGAAGCAATGATGTAGGCTGTTCATTATTACAACCATCATGTAGAGAGTTGGTTGCATTAGTGAAGAAGATTTTAAGGGTTCTTTATCGCTTTATAATTAGGTAAAATTTTGCATATAATTCAACTCACTTATTACAATTAAATGTCATTTATTAACTTGTTCCGGTCAACCATTCAAAAGATAGATGAGCAAATAAAATTTATGATTTAATTATATCATATTATTTAAAAATAGTGATAGAACTCTAATAACCAAATAACTATAAAGTTATGAGTTCAAAATCTCTTAAAATTGTCGTTGAATTAAAAAAATAAATGTGTTATACAAAGTTATATGGGTTTTGTTTTAATGGAAAGCTTCAAGTATTGACAAAAATTAAAATATCCTACGGTCTTGGCTTTATTCTATGCATGTTATATATACATTCTTTTTTGTCAAAAGGAAATTAAAAGGTAAGGGAAAAAAAAACATTGTTTGCAAATACTTAGTCACATAGAACAAAACAGATTAAGGAAAATATTTTTTTTACATAAAGGAAATGTCTTTTTGAAATATACAGTTAAAAAAACTAAGATCGCATATCATATATAATTTCTTTAAAATCTTGCATAAAGTTCAAAATTGAAAAGAAAAAGAAAATCATTTTCTTTTTAACAAAATAGAAACTATTTTGAATAAGTTGTTATTACGTAAAATTGAAAATAAATATCACTTTTTTTTTCAACAAAAATTGTTATAAGGGCTCATAGATTTAAAATTAAAAAAAATATATTAAAAACACTATTTCTTTTACCTCTTCAAAATACTGTTTGATTGATGATCAGTTTCAGTTTTTTAACTGCTTCCATCTCAATCTTGATTGAACATTATTTATTTATTATTATTATTCTTTTAACAAATATGTTAATAATTATATACAAATAGCACCACACATGGTCAAGTTATGGATTCCAATCATATCCTACCTTTGAACATCAAATATTGTATTAAGTATTTTAATTATTGAAATTAGATTTATTAATACAAAAAAATTTAGATACTAAAACAGACTTGGCCTAAAAATAAGTAGTATGATTGTACATCTCTCATCTAAGGAATTCACTCTACGGAAATATGCTATATATATTTTAATAACTCTGGTAATTGTGAATCAATGTAACAGATGCAATTAAAAAAAGAAAATCCAAGAGAGCTGGTCTCATAACAATTTTCAACAAAATATTATTATTGCAGCAATGCTTTTTAAAAGAACAATAATAATTTATAAATAATTTATTATTTTATCAATGAATATAACTTTACCTGTTTCAAAAAAAAAAAAAAAAACTTTACCAACTACTCTTTATAATTATAATTATTCTTTTTATGGTTATTTTTCTTTGAACAAATTGAAACAATGATACAAGACTAAAATTAAGTATTTTTCAAATTTTTAAAGGAAATAAGTAAAACTCAAAAGACATACAAGACTAAGGTTAAGTATTTTTCAAATGTTTATTTAATTTTAAAATATAAAGACTAGTTATAAATTAGTTAGGAACTAAAAATGTATTTTTTTTTCATCTATTTTTTCTAGAATAAAAGTTGAAGGAAAAAAAATATTAAAAGAGTTTTTTTTTCTACCATGTCCACGTCATTCATGAGTGTTTAGCTGTGCTTCATATTTATAACATTGCATGTGAGTGCAATAATACAGAATAATAATTATAAAAGAGAGAAAAAAGTAAAAAATAAACCACACTCAATATCTATCCGTCATGCTTATATATAATTAAAATCAATTTTTGTTTCGGAGAGCAATCACACTAGTCAACCAATCCGTAGTTCAATTAATTAAGATAAATAACCAAGAGTTGGTGTTAAATTAATCAAGAAAAAATAACGTCTTCAAACAACCCGAAATCCGAATAACCTGAATAAGCACAATTTAGTTTAACACGTCGGATTGAGTTAAATACATTTTTGAGTTGGATTAAGTTCAAAATAATGAAATGTTCATAGATTAAGTTGACTTAAAATGTTGACCTAAAATTAACCCAAACTCAATTTGACCAACTTGAAATGATTATTTAGTTTATAAATATTTATATATATTTTTTTATCTATAACATAATTATTTATGCATATATTTTACTTAATTATTATTATAAAACTTTTTATTTTTCTCATATATTAAAATATTTTTCGAAGTCTTTATAATTTATATATCATGACAAAATATATAATGGAATTATGTTATATATTTTTGACGATTTTAATTATATATTTATTTTATGGAAGTCAAATTGTGTCATCTATTAAAATCAATGACTGTAAGATTAATAGTGAATGACTTTTTATTTTATATTTTACATATTCAATATTTATATTCATTTCATTATCTTAATAAAAGATTGTATTTTGTTTATATATAATGTAGTATCAATTTGATAAAAGATATTTATATTTGTAATCTATTATTATCGATAACTCAACTTAACTAAAAAGTATAAAGGCTGGGTCGAGTTGAATTGTCTCTTTAATTGAGTTGGATTAGGTAATTTGAGTAGAATTGAAACCTCTAAGCAAACCCAATCCAACCCCTAAAAATAACCCTACAAAGGAACTAAAACAAAATTACATATGCAAATAAATTATAGTAATCTTAGAACTTAGGTATCAAAGTAAAATGAAAGTATCATTTGATAATGATTTAAACTTCCTTCAATAATTATTTAATTTTTTAAAATCTTAGAACTTAGGTATTATTCATTTATATTTTTAGAGAAAATGAAAGTCCCATTTAATAATGATTTAAACTTCATTTGGAAATTATTTAATTTTTGAAAATTAAGTTGACGTATAAATACTATTTTCTTATCTTACTAGCTAATACTTTTTAACTAAAGCAAGTCAAGACTTGCAAACTCAAAAGATTATTTTAAAAAATATGTTTATGCTTTAAGAATTTGGCTAGTAATTCAAGTATATATTTTTTATTTTTAAGAAAGATGACATTTATCGTAGAAGAATATTAGCTTTTTTTTCCCTTTTTTTTTAAAAAAAATTTATTTAAACCTAAACCATAAATCAAATGAGTAACAACACATCCATTAAAAAAAAAAAAAAAGTAACAACACATATTTTATTTCTAGTTTTATATTTTTAAAATTTCTACTTGTTTTTCTCACGGTTTATTTTCTATGAGTTTCACCTCTAGTATTCCTCATCAAATTTGAATTCACAGTCGTACTTTAAAAAATATATGTGTAAAATAAGTTTTAATAGATTTCATTTTCAAAAAGTAAAACAATATATTTATCAAAGGAGATCAAATGAATAATGCTTTTTTTATTTTTTTTTAAAAAAACGATCTAAAACTAGAGGGTGGGGAAAAGGAGAGAGGTCACTGTATTGTTTGTTTGTTTTTTTTGGTGTTTAATTATGTGATGGAAAATTTAAACTAGTCTCTTTTATTAATCATTTCATTTTTTATTTTATTTTTTAAAAACATTTTTGTTTGAACAACCAGTTTTAATTTTTGTTTTTAAAATTTAAAAAATATTTTTAAAATTTTAAAAGAATTCTAAAAGCTAAAAAAAAAGTAATTTTAAAAAACAAGTTTTTGTTTTTGTTAAAAAAAAAAGTAAGAAAATAACAAAAATAAATAGTAAAAAACTAAAAAAATCAAAACAAAATGTGATATTTAAAAATAAAATAAAATATTTATTTTTTAAAAACATAAAACGAAAATAAATTATCAAATATATACAAAATCAAAACTGAATAACTAAAACTAAAAAAACAAAAAACAAAATAGTTATCGAAACTAGCATAAATTGATTGAATATTGAGTGCTATCGCAGAACAATTACTATATGTTTGGTATATTGTTGATTATTTTGTTATTATAATTTATTTTGGTGAGGAAGCCATGGGGAATTTATGTATTTATTTTATTTTTCCCCCTCTTTTTTGAAACTCAAGAGAAGGGAGTTAAATAAAGAGAGTCAGGAATTATTTGGTGTGGAATGTGCTGTCTCTTTCTCATGAAATTGACTCTCTCCACCCCAAATTTAATGCATTGTTAAATGCCCCTTGAATATACCTAATTCAATGAGTTCTCTCCATTTGATGGAACATTTGTAGTCTCCAAACCCAAAATTTTCTTTAAAAATATAGGAATTTTTCATATATAATAATAAATAATAAAATGAATAACAACCTTTAAAAAAAAAAAAACATGTATAACACAAATTTAAGATAGACTTAGTTAAAAGATGAAAAGGTCATGTACATATCGATATTAATTAGTGTAGTCGATAATTTTCAATCTGTGCACATATAATTTTTTATCTATGCAAAAATAGTTTTCAATAAGTGTCACAGACACTATTTAATCAGTATAATAGATAATTTTCAATCAATAGACGATGAAAGACAACAAAAAGTTATCTAAATTCCCAAAATATGTACATGAAAAGATGTTATTTCATTTTAATTTTATACTTTTAAATATCAAATTCTAATTCCATATTTTTAATAAAACTTAAAATTAAAGATATCTTAGCTTCAATTTTTTTTTTTTGTAATGAAATCTATTTAATAATAACAATAATAAATAAATTTAATACAATAGTAGTTGTGAATTCAATAATACAGTAAAAATATAATAAATTGGATCATTATTGTTGAATTAAAATAAAAATTAAAAATACTTAAACCAAAAACAACTTTCTTTTATTAAATCACTCCTATTACTCTAAAAATAAATCTCGTATTAAAAAAAAAACTCTCTCTTTCTTTTATGAAAAGATTCGAAATTTGATTCTTTCCTACTAGCGGAAATGGGCATGTGGTGGGGGACGTCTAAAAATTCATTTCTAATCCCACTTCGATTTGCCTTTACTCCAAATTTCTGTGGTTTAAATCGTTACATATATTTTTTTATTTCCTACCTTTTCAAGTTTATTTCCGATTGATTTTGGTTCATTCATTCTAAATAATTTTATTTAATTTCTAATTTTTCGTCTCAAATTATTTTAGTCTATATTTTGGAAATTAAACACTTCGGCATAAGATTTAAGTCGTTTTGTAACCACCGAATGGGTCGGTGACGCGATTGGTTATCTGGTTTGGTGTTAATCCATTTCCATTCCATGGTCACGGATTTGATCCCTGGTATCGGTATTGTAATCCCCCTCCCCCAACTTGTATTCAAAAAAAAAAAAAAAAAAAAGTCGTTTTGTAACCTTGAATATTTGCCTTTGTAGTTCTACTCATCATGTTTGAGAGTTACCATAAAAATTCATGGACGATATAATAAGATTTAATCAATATATAAAAATTATATATTCCGCATATTTATAGAAGCTCTTATTCCTGAAAAAATGTAAAGTTCATGGCTGTTTCTTGATGGCAAGATGTAATGCATGTATTTAATTGAAAGTGTCGGTCACACGGTCATTGTTTGGTGGTATTTCAATTTAACACTATAGTTATAGGTTTGATTGCAAAAATCGGTATTTAACTTTCATTTATTTGAGAGTAATTATATCCTCTGTGTAGGATTTGTGGTTCTCTCCCTAACTTGTACTCAAAAAAAAAAAAAAAAAAGAAAGAAAGAAAATTGAACGATCCTCTTTAAAGTATATAGTTTATAACAATTATGCTCTTAAATTTGTAAATTGATCGATTACATCTTATAAACTTTGATAAGTCTTAGAATAAACTCCTAAACTTAATTTTGACCAATACAAAGAAGGATAAAATTGTCTTTCCAAAAAATATTTCTTTCTCCTCTTCTTCATACTCCATTATTCTCTTTCTTGTTCAACTTCCCACTTCTTCCTTCTTGTTCCACCTTCATAAATTCTATAAAATTGTAGTCATCTTCTAAATGGTCAAGCCAAATTATAGTGTTTTTAATAGGCTGTATTATAACTTGAATTAGGTTAAAGAAATTTTTTGTATCAACCTAAGTTTGAGGTTGGTGAATCTTCCGACACATCCAATCCTATATATTTAAGTAATCCAACTCAACGAACTCTTATATTTTTGGATTGATTTGAGTCGTTAAGTTATTTTGTTTTTGAATATATTTGTTATTTGTTTTTCAATTTTTATAGAAATAACATAATAGTTTTCATTGCGAATTAAACTTTAATATAAAGAAAACTTACGAGATTAATTAGGTCTACAAAATAATTACAAATACGATCACTTAAAAAAAGAAGCAATGTAATTATTAGTATCAATGAGTATTTATAATATATTATAATTATATCAATGAATATTTATAATATACTTTTAAAATATATGAATAATTATAATGCACATAGAATTTGTCTACACTTGTAATTACTTTATGAGAAGTTTCAATCAAACAAAATGTTCCTTTATATTATATGATATATATATTATAAAGACTTAAAATAAAGAATTTTAGAGAATAAAGTCCAAAATTAATAATTAAAAAAAATATACGCATATATAATTACATTATAGGTCAAAAAGTATTTTTTTTTAACTAATAACAAATTTGAGTTAGCTCTGGTCAATCCAAAAAATAATCTAACTCATGACAACTTCATTTATTTAAACTCAATCCAACCCAAATAAGTTGATATTTGAAGAATCCACCTGGAAGTTCTTCACCCACCGACACAATTTCCACCACACACCTTGCATAACTGCCAAGTTAATGCCCGTGTGCAAACTTGTGGAATTGCTAACATCACATCCTCTATCATGGAAATGCAGTCATACCATGAGGATGATTTTTGTCTTTCTTCAGAGAGAATCACCATCTCCTGTAGCAAGAGAGATCACCTCAACATCCGAACCCAAGCCCTTTGACGAACTTACTCTGCTATGACAACTTTCTTTCATGTGACCAGCCTTTCCGCAATCCCACCAACTTTTCTTCTTAGAACTTCTACTGGAACCATTAGCGAACTCTACTGGATCATCATCACCACTTGATTTTTTTTTATTTCAGAAGCACCACATCTTGGTCTTCCATTCAAATCCTTTTGTAATCGAAATTGTATCAACACATCTCGAACTTGTGTTTGCCAAAAAACTGGCGATCATGCTTTCTACAAATTTATTCATGTCAATCTTCACCGCACGTGTAAAGTTTGACATCTCTGCTTCACTCCTAGCAAATCAGAAAATAACAAACAACACTATTCACAACACCTAGCTCTAACTTGTTTTAAGAATTCTTTTATGATGTGGAAGCTCAGAGAAAGCTACAATTACAAACCATACTCAGAAATTCAAAAAACAAGTTACCTAAAACTCTAATACCACTTGTTGGGAAAAACATTCTCTTAATTACTAGACTTTTTAGAACTTGATCTTAAACCAATTGATATGGATGAAAACCCTACCCAAATCTCCACATTGATATGATATTGTCCACTTTGAGTCTAGACCCGCATGACTTTATTTTTAGGCATCTCCTAAAATGTCTCATATCAATAAAGATGGTTGCATAACTTATATACTCATGATCCTCCCCTCATCTAACCAATGTAGAATACTTTGTTTGCATTCCAACAATCTTCCCCTCGAATAGAGTTCTACCGAGCCTCTCCGTGGGCTCAAATTCTGATTCAACACCTGAGGATTCAACCTTCCCTTAAAATAGTCAATCTATCTAGATGCAGACTATTATATCCAACTAACTTCTCTTCTCCTAAGAGTACACCACTAGTCAACTTGACTAGTTCACATCCAGACGAAACTCCTCTTCTCCTGAGAGTACACCACCATTTGATAGAACTACCACAAATTTTGGTCTCAGAGCTCCAAACGTCTTTATCCTACACTTGAGCTTTCTATTGACATGGTTATGTTTGGGGCAAGACCCTCATGGCTTTGTTTTTGGGTATCTCCAAAATACCTCATATCAATGGAGATGGTTGTCATCACTTATATACCCCTGAACCTCCCTTCCTCTAACTAATGTGGAATACTTTGTTTGCATCCCAACATATCTTAACCAAATATGTTTAATAGAATTCAAGCTTTTACATATTCTTCATTTTATTTTGAAATTGCATACCGCATGATTCTATAATATTAAGATTTCAAAGAAACCAGTAAAAAAATTAATTATGTAGTGGACGACTACATGAATTGAATCAATCACTCTTAATTTTTCAAAATCTTTTTGACCACTAAGTCATTTCATGATGATTCTTAAGGGCCCGTTTGATAATGTTCCCATTTCTTGTTTCTCGTTTCTGTTTCTGATTTTTTGGGAAACAGACTTGTTTGATAATCGTTCCCGTTTCTTGTTCTTAAAAATTAAAAAGACGTTTCTCATATTTAATAGAAAAAGTAGAAACTGCCAAAACAAGTTTCTTGAGTTCCGTTCTGTTTTTTTTCTTCTGAAAGCTATTACTTTATGTCTTGTATAATTAAACTATTCTTGCATTAACAAAAGATGGATGTGGCTGAGTTGTTAGGTGGTGTTGGCAAATTTGAAGGACTTGGCTCAAGTTCAAATCTTAATTTGGACTTTCCTTTTTCGCAATATTTATATGTTTTAATTTTGAATTATTTTATTTTTGTATCTTTATTAATTGCTTATATTTTTAGTTTTTTATTGAATAAATTTTAAATTTTCTAATATGTAATAAATTTTAAAATTATAGGTGATTTCTTTGATTAAAAAAAGGTTAATTTTAAAATTTTGTAGTATGTATATTTATTTATTTTTCTAGTTTCTAATACATTTGAACTCGAAAAATTTTATTATGAAAATTTTGTTCATTAAGATATTTATTTAACACTACCTTAATATTATATTAAATTTGTTGTTAATTTCACATTAAAATTCATTCTTTTTTTTCTCATAAATATTTATTTTATATTAGAACATGTAAAATTTTGATAATGATTTTTAAATATTTTAACATATGTTATATATTTTAAGGAAAAAAAAACAAAAATAGTTATCGAACTTATTTTTTTTCTATTTTTTATTTTTTTGAACTTTAAGTTCTGGAATTATATATATATATATATATTATAACACATTTTTTTATAAAATAGTTATAAAAAAACAATAATAAAAATCAGAAAGAAGAAATAGTTATCAAACAAGATTTGTTTCTATTTCTTGATTTTCTTAGAAACAAGAAACTGAAATAATTATCAAACACATTCTTGTTTCTTATTTTGAAAAATAAAAAAACAAGAAATAAGGAACAAGAATTAAGAAACAGGAAAGAGAAATAAGAACGTTAAGAAACGAGCCCTAAGTATTTTTAACTTAGAGGTTGCAAATTTAAATCCATCACTCAAAATATTTTAGTTGTACACACAATCATGAATGAAAAGAAAAGAAAAACTATGAAGAATCCGTAATAGCTTTCAAGTTTAATGCTATGGTACCGTAATAACAACTTGACTAAAACGCCTATCTTTATCGTAATATGAATATAATTTGTTGGGTGAAATACCAATTTACCATCCTAAAAGTCTAAAAGTTAATGAATCGATTCTTCTTGACGGCAATGGTTAAACCACTCCTCAAATCATGAAAGATAAAATTTTAAAAAAACGATACTAACAAAAAAGAAGATATGCTCATAGGTGGCCAAAATTTATGTTATGCAATTTGAAGAATAATAAATAGTAAAGAATGTGAGACAAAATATGATACTTTATGTAATTCATTAAAAAGGATAATTATATAAAAGTATTGATACAATGAGACTAAGGTTTTAAAAGAATTTATATAAGTGCACTTTTATAAAACTCTATTCTAACCTATAATCAAGAACATAAAAGTCCATATAGAAATATATAAACCAAATTACATTTTACGTCTAAATTGAAAATTTTCTTTCTTTAACCTTAAACAAAAATAATTTTCGTACTTTTTTATGACATTGAAAGTTTAAAACTTCAATATTACGAGTCTTTCTAGCAAGAGCATAACTCTAAAGTATTATTTTGCGTATAATTTAGTTGAGATTACAAGTTTCAATTATCATTTTTCAAATGTTAAAAACACTGCAAGTTCAAATCTAAAATATAAATTTGTCTCAAAAAAAAAAAAATCTAAAATGTGAATTCTTACCAAAAGTTGCACCCTTATTAATTATGACTATTCATGAAACTAGCCGTTCAGAAACATGAACAACTTTATCATGAATGGCCTAATGAGATAGAGTTGGTTAAAATTTATTTTATTAATTGGAATAGTTCACAATTATTTCACTAGAATGATAATAGTTACAAAATATATATAGTCAAAATAATTATTTTATTTTGAAAACAAATTCTTAAAGTAACAATTGATTTTTTACTTTTTTTTTTATAAGAAATCTTTTGAACTCAGAAAATTTGAAAATCAAGAGACGTATTCAATATTCAATTAATAATTTGTTTACGAAGAAAATAGAAAATAAAATAATTAGTACCAAATTTTGAACATATTAACTTATATGTAACATTATTAAACTTTGAGACATGGCATGAGTTATGATCCATATATAGGTGGGTACCTAATAACTTAACCTTAGCTGTTTTCTGAAACATGTATATAATTCAGGAGGATCCAAAATTGTTATCCTCACTCCAAAAATCAATTATGGTGAATTATTATTGTCTCTGAATCATCACCATCACTCAATTAATTCAGTTTTCTAGAGTCAAAATTTGAATATAACAGGGTTTTATTATTGACATAAAAGACCCATGTGCCTAAAATTTTCAAAAGGAAAAAAATAATCGCTAGCTTTCAAATCGAGAAAGACTACGTACCTTTAACCAGCCTACGATTCGAATAACTAAGGCCCCGTTTGATAATCACTTGGTTTTTGTTTTTGGTTTTTGAAATTTAAGTTTACTTTTACTCAAATTTTCTACATTGTGTTTCATCTTTCCTATTATCTATCCATCTCTCCTAAAGAAAATATGTAAATGCTTACTAAATTTTAAAAACAAAAACCACCTTTTGAAAGCTATTTTGTTTCCAGATTTTGGCTTAGTTTCTAAGAAAATAGGTAGAATGTAGATATTCAAGTAAGAAAAAGTATATGATAAGAGAGTTGTTGTAGGCTTAACTTTAAAAAAAAAAAACTAAAAATAAAATGGTTATCAAACAGGGCCTAAATTTATTTCGAAAAATTATTGGAAGTAGTCACCACAATAATAGGTTGATACTTACATTGATTCTTAGAATATGTATAGTGAAAATAATTTTCTAGGATTATCGACCTAAGAAAATCGTCTTTAATTGATCTACAATTGCAGATATATTTGGTCTAGAAATTATTAGGGGTGGTTGTTAAATATTCTCATTACCATTCCATAATTCTTTGATGTATATAGTTTTAAAAAAGAACATTCTTCATAACCAAAAGAAAAAAAATCTAGCTCTTGGACCTAAATCAAGGAAAATTTATTATTATTTTTCAAAGAAAAAAAAACTTCATTGGATGCTGAGAGTATAAGATACATACAAACAAAATAGAAATTACAACTTTAGAGATTAAAAAAAAAAAAAACCTCTCCAATTTGAATTTTCTTTACTTTTAGACTGTAATACGTATGTTTGTTTCGTAATAAAGTATCGTTTTGTATGTATAAAAAAACCTATTATGCAAGAATTATAATCCTCAAATGAAGGAAAAAATCCTCCAATTTGGTGTTATTATAATAACACTAACTTAATTTGGCCAAATAATTTGTTGAAATAGACCACTACAATATAGTTACTATTTTTCCAGACTCTCAAATAGTATAGTTTTGATATATTTTCTAAACCCAATTAATTACTTTTACTGTTAAGGAGACAATAATTTTTCTGATCATTTAAAAAACACTAATTAACCTACACATAACTTAACTGGTTTAATAAGATATTAGATCGATTTCAATCTCTATTTTTTGCATGTTTTGAACAAAAACTCTAAAGACCAACTGACCATAGTTTCAAATTTAAAATCAATTGATATTTAAGAGAAGTATCTCACCTATCTTTTAAATACAAGAAAATAATCTTCTTACGTTTTTAATGTAGGAGGTCTAATATGTTGTGAATATCCGTTGTATTTTGTGACCTTTGATACAATATTAGATTAATTAGTATGATGTTCTAACTCAAGACTATTTTGGTCTCTGAACTTTTAGGTTAATATACCATTTTGGTCCCTAAACTTTGAATTTTGTTCCATTTACATTCATGAACTTTCTTTGTACTTTTAGATCTCTAAATTGAAAAAAAAAAGTTTAAATTTGATCTTTAGGGATTTTTTTGGATTTATTTTCTTTAAAATAAATTACCATCTTCCGCTATAAATTTTAAAATTATGTTCACATTTTTTCTTTGATTGTATTAAAATTCTTAACATTGTTGAACAAATTTAAAATAATATTAACATCAAATTTATGATAATGACTCATTTTAAGTTTACACACCAAATTACAAGCAATTTTAAATTAAGGGAAAATGGTACTTTAACAAACCTTTTAAAAGTTAAATAAGAAATAAAAACAGCAGCATTAAATAAAAGGAAATGGGGGAGGGAGAGAGTGGGGAAATTGCAAAATATAAATCCTAGGCATTAGGGGACAAAAATAGTAGCATTTATGGAGTTGACAGAGCCATAAACAAAAAAGCAAATAGGAAATAGGAAATAGAGAAAGAATTAGGGTTTAGGGTGTGTCCAAATGAAGCATGAAAGTGAATGAATGAAGGGTTAGAGAATGTGGTGTGTTTTTGAAGAGGCATTTGCATATATTTACATGCATGCCACTGGCAGCACAAAGAAAGCATGCGATTGAGCCATGGACCACTCTTCCATTTTGATATCTCCAGCGGAATATAGAGCCAAAGATAGTAAAAGAGATATCTATTATTATTATTATTATTATTATTATTATTAATTAACCTCACCCGGCTGGCTTTGCCCTTTGCATGCGCATATGGGTCAAAATAATGCCATTCCCCATTGCCCATTGCCCTCATTGCTCATTGCCCACCCCCCTACATTATGCCCTAAAAACCCTACCCCTAATACCATGCACATTCATTGCTCGATCTCGACCCCTATTCGTCTTTTTTTAAAAAAAACCGATACTTAGTTCCGGAAAAGTATGTAAGATATGTATAATTACGCATGCGATGGAGAGAAAAGATGTTTATTTTATGGACCAGTTTGTAAGTACCTCGATTAATATCGCATGACCCTATAACATTTGGGATGTCAAGAAAGTTCGTAAGAAATTGATTTTTAGGTATGTGCGCACCGTGCATGGAAGATGACTCCAATTAAGCGATGTAGAGGAAGCATCTTATCCTCGAAGGGCAGTTCAATTGGTTGAAGATCCAGACTTCGAGGGTATGCTTCCTTTCAACATCCTAGGTTTTTGACCCTCTGTTGATTTTAATATAAAAAAAAAATCCTTCGATGTATCGTGTTGTCATATTCTAGGGATGGGCCAGTCGTGCCCCGAGTTTAGGGAGCGAAGCTCCAATTTTCCAGTTTTCAAAAAAGAGAAGAAGCATCTTAATCCAAAAATAAAAGAAGTTTCTTGGTACCAAAAAGCAATATTAGCTACTATATCTTCTCATGACAATTTTTTCAATATTGGAGAAGATGCAAGCATTACTAAGTGAACCAAACAATGACTAAAATAATATTGATCTGTAAAATTGCTTCCTGTTTCTTCAAGTTCAGAGGGTTTTTTCTTTAGAGATTATATCTTTGGATGCTGCCATTAAAATTGATGGCCACCTTATTTGGAGAATCAATTTGTATTTCTTCGATTTTAATTGTATACATTAGATAAATGTGTGGTTTAACTCAAAATCAATATTGGATTATGAGATAACTAACTCAATATCTTCAAAGAAAGTAAGGTTTCAACATGCCCATAAAAAATTATGTGTTTTGAGTTAACTAAATACATCATTTTAACTTTTTTGGATTATAATATCATAATAGATGTGTTATGAAAACGACAATCAACAACCGATTGAAGAATAAAGAAACGTGAGAGAAGAAGGACAAACACACAGAAAATTTACGTGGTTCACTAACGTAGTGTTAGCTAGTCCACGAGGAGGGGGCGTTGTTTTATTAAAGACAGGCGAACAAAAATACAGATTGCAAAATAATTGTAATATTACGACTAGAGTTTAATTCGAGTTTATATATGCACTCTCATTAAATTAAACCGTATTATATAATGTGTAAGCATTAAATAGAATGTGGATGCGTTGGCACATGCGAAACGCACAACATAATGCGGAAGTGCTACTGCTGCGGAGTGCGAAAACTGGTTGAACTAAGCACATGCGGAATGCTCTACTATGCATGAAGCAATGGTATGCAATACGAAAAGGGCATTAATGCGTTCAAGGCATATCTTCAATAAGTTGACCGGGCAGCGAGACCTCAACTACTAATCGCAGGGCATTAATGCGTTCAAGACATATCTTCAAAACTTGAGGTTTCACCTTCTTAACTAGCAATGAGAAGAATATTTCATTTATCTTCTAATATAGCCTAAGAGAGATAAAGAGAAAGATTTCAGATTTAAAAGTATATATATTTTTTGTGGTTGGAAAACATATTTCATTGATAATAGGTGATGCATGTAAGAAGCATGCAAAAACTAAATAGATCAAAAGGAAGATTTCTAGTTAAGATTAATGGTACAAAAGTTATGTAATTTAAAAATGCTAGGTTTGGTACACCATGTTGTCGTGCTTGTGATAATGCTTTCTCATAAAGAGGTTGGCAATCTGAATCCGATGTCGAAAAGTTTGGCATTCCATTCTAACCAGATGAACCAAAAAGAATGTTCTAAAAGAAAATAAAAATTTGAAGGTCATATATACACATTTGTTTGCAATTTAACTACAAGTGGAAGTTTGAGAGATTCGAATTTCGAACATCTTGATCATTGACACACATTTAACGAATTATTTCTTATTTTGGCTTATTTAAAGCTATGGTTGTATTATAATTTGTGAACTATTTAAATTTTGAATATTGACAGCTCCATTGGAGATGATGTCCTCTTATCGAAAAAATAGATTCTTGGACACAAGATTTAAAAATTTATAGAGATTTAATAATTTTTAAAGTTTAAGAATTAATTAAACATAATTGAGAATATTCATGGACTCAAGTTTACAGAAATTAACATAAAATTAGACATGAATGTATAAAAATTTATGCAGAGAAGAAGAAATTGATTAAAGTAGGATAATAGTCAGAGAAGAAGAAAAGAAGTCAAATAAGACCAAAAAGGATCTTCCTAATTTTAATAATTAATCAATATATTTGATATCTTACCTGTTTGACCAATAAAAACAGTCTTAAGGTATTAAAAAATAAGTCAATTTCTTGTTAAAGATTATAGCCTCAGAAATAATTGAAATTGTATAGTCAACCATTTTTAAATTCAACTAACTTATTAAATGACAATAATTTAGATGCTACCAAGTTTGAATTCTTATTCTAAATATATTTTTTTTAAAAAAAATTAAATCAAAACATTAAAATCTAGTTTATACTTTTAGCTCAAATGTACATATTCTAGCCCAAATATTAACGTATATACAATAAATATATAAAGAAAAGAAAGCAAGAAACCACGTATATTTCTGTTTTTTTTGGTTGAAAATACGTATATTTTTTGTTTGTAACAATGTTGCTCATATGTGGTTCAAAAAAAAAAAAAAAACAATGTTGCTCATATTTGAAATAATGATGCCTAATATATTCACCAAACAATATAACTCTAAAGGAAGTCCACATTAAATGGTAGCATATGCTACAAGAAACTGCCAGTTTATGTGGGATTGTGACTTTCCAACCATATGACTTTGATGTCTACTTAATGTTCTATGGTTTTATGTAGTTTTCCTAAGTTATTAGTTGGCTTCCCAATGAAGCAAAAAAGGTAGCTGTCAATTTGAGAATCGCCACAAATCCTCAAGGTACAAATTTATTTCATTATATATATTAGATAATGTTATTTGGACCAATAGAGCAGTAGCTCAAACGACATCAATATGCACCTAATGACTTATAGGTCTTAGGTTCAAGTCTCTCCCACCCCCAATCGTTGCAATCTCAAAAAAAAAAGTTATTTGGAATTAGATTTGCTTTAAATTTTATTGCTCGAATTATATCAGTTTCCTTCATTCAAAAATAAAAATGATTCGTTTGCCCACGATTTGAAATTAAGGAAGTTCAATGAATAGAAAAACAGTTCATAAATATATATAATGTAGTTTTTATTGAACAAAACAATCAATATTTCTTTGGATATTCTTTTAATTATGTTATTTTGAATTAGATTTTCTTTAATTTTTTTTTATATATTCCAATTTAGTACACAAGTTTTTACTATATAGTTAGCTTTCAAAATTTAGTAGAAATTTTAAAGAGTAGGTTGTTGATATGATATTTGTCACTTCTTCTTTATGAGGGGTGTAGAGACTTAGAGTAAGAATTATGCCAAATAGAGATGAGAATTAATTATTAGGGTCATTTGAAAGGATTTTAACAATTAAAAAGTTGGGTTTGTTGAATATGGCTTTGCTTTCAAAGCAAGTGAAAGGATATCTATTGATTTTGAAAATGGTACATTTTGTGTTAAGAGGCTATAAATGTTCATATGTACTAAGCTAATTAAAAGCTGAGATTACTAAAGTTATTCATAGAAATTGATTACCCTCACAATCATATGAATGCAATTTCTTAATTTGTAAATTGATTTTGAATGAAGTAATTAGTCAAGATAAATTTGAATTGTTATCATCCATTAATGATTGGTACTTGTAGTAGTCTTTTATTATTATTTTAGGTGTAACCTTTTGATTATTAGGTGATGTTAGTTGAAGGTCAAAAGAAGTAGAAATCTAATAATATTATGTATTACTTAATAATTACTATGAGATTACAAATTCAATATTATATCTCAAAATGTAGTTGAATTCAATAATAAAAAAAAGTGATGTCCGCTGAAATTTGAACTCTAGTTAACGTATTTATATGAGTAATTACGAAGTAGAATAAAATAATCTATATTTTAAAGACTTTCTTTTGATATAACTGTAGTTAACTACTCTAAACTACCATTCACCCGTCCACTAATATTAACTTCAACTTCAATTTCCAAACAAATAGTTAACTATTCAAAATTACTATTAACCGCTTCATTCTCTTCCACTCTATTCTTTCCTATCGAAAATAAACACTGTAACGTCCACAAATTTTCATTAATAGTTATTACTATATTTATAATTTTTGTTATGATAATAAATTATTAAATACAAACAATTTAATTAAATATGGTGGTTATGAATGATTTGATGCCCACAAATTTTTATTAATAGTTATTAGTACATTTATAATTTTTAAATATGGTGGTTATGAATGATTTGAAATTTATTTGTAACTTCCAGGAATAAATTAAATTTCTACCTTAAATGGCGTTTTTATTCTAAAAATACAACAAAAGTTACAACAAAACAACCTCCTTAACTAACATTATTTAGATTTAAAAAGGAAGGAATGATCTTTTATTGGGGGAATCGTGTGTTGCTCTCTTGCTCTAGTAACAAAAACATTGTCTTATTTTGGAGTAAAAGTTTCTAGCAAATGTCTCGAATCATTACTTAAGGTAAGGAAAAATTAACTCTTTATATGCGGTTTGTGAAAAACTCATCGTTAATGTTTGTTTAGTATTTTTTACTAGTTTACTATTTGTGGTTGTTAATTATATTCTTATCGAATTGAACTTGTTTGATTATTAATTAGTTAAGTTCTTGCGACCTTCTAAGTATTAAAGAGGATTAACAGAATTTAAAGGATGGGAGTTAAGAACTTGTAGTTGCAAGATTTGTGGGATTTGTCATTGGTTATTATAGTCATATTCATATTTAGTTCATTGTTGAAATTTAGTTAAGTTCGCCATGGATCTTTAAGGATGAACATTGGATTTGAAATCTTAAATGATGGTGGCTACGAATGTGGTTCAATTCGTGAATATTTAAGTGGTGACAATCAAGAGTATGCAAATTTATAAGAAATAGATTGGCCTAAACGACTATGACCATTAGATGGTGATTTTATCTAATTTTCTATAGTTGGAAATTGAGATCTTAAAAGTGGTGATTAAAGTGAATTTATGTATTTGGGGTTTAAATAAGTTATGCAAACCTATTCAAGTTTCTATAAAGTTTTGGTTATGGTTATGCATAGTAACTAGAAATTGAGATTTTATGTTATGATGGAGTTAGTTTAACTCATTTTCAGGACAATAAAGTTATGGAATATAATTATGAGAATTTAAAAGCAGAGAATTAAGGATATGAAATCATGAGGTTTGTATGAGATTATGAAGTAAAATAATGGGTTGCTAGTCCCTTCATCATGTTGTGACTATTATGTCTTGCTAATCCATCCTATTAATTATATAGACTTGCTGGTCTATCCTATGATTGTTCGAACTTGCTGGTCCACGCTATTAATTATATAGACTTGTTGGTCTATGATATCTATTTAGACTTGCTGGTCCATGCTATTAATTATATAGACTTGCTGGTCTATGATATCTATTCGGACTTGCTGGTCCATGTGATATTGCTTACTTGGGTTTACTGATCCTTGTAGATGTTTGGGTGGATTTGCTGATCCCCTTATCTCATACTCCGGGCTAGCGGGCCCCAATGAGAGGGTTAATATCTCATATCCAAACTGCGAGCTAGCGGGCTCCTATGGGAGGGTTTATATCCCTTTTAATTAGGGTTGATGAGTTACAATTTTGGAACCGTCGAAACTCATTTATAATTAATTAATGAAAAATTGAATATTTTTCCAATAACCTCGGTCAAGTTATTTTAAACAAATTTTGTGTAAAAAGTGCATACATGTAATGACCTCATAATTAACTAGTTGGAAATTTTGGGTGGTTACACAGATGCTAAGCAAGTTATTTATTCATTATGGATATAATATACTCTAAACTTGGATTTCAAAAAAATAATAACAATAATAAATTACTATAAACTTTTCTTCTTTTCTTACTTATAGACCTTGTTGACCCAGAAAATTTTGACGAACAAAACATTGTCATGCTATTATTAAAAAAATAATGACAAATTTAATTCAATATTGATTCAATTTCAAATCAATGTTGTTACTTATTTATTTGTTTTTATGTAACAACCTTTCCAAACAACAGATTTGAATCAATTGCTTTGTGTTAGTAGATTATATAAGATGCTACTAAAACCATGCTTTGGTTGTTCATTTAATTAATTAAAACTTCTTTCAACATGCGGAAGGACTAAGAGGTTGTTTGTTTGCCATATTTGAATAGTTTTTGGATTGAGGAGTTATGTTGAGGAGTTAAAAATTGAGAGTTATGTCAAAAATTTATTTGGATGTAGTTTTTGTATAGATGAGTTAGAGTTAAAATCTTGTTTGGATGTAAATTTAAAAATGAATAGTTATCTTTAGTAGTTAAAAAATAAATGATTAAAAATGAATGGTTAAAAATGAGTTATTTTAATTGATTTGAAAGGAATGATTAAAAATAAGTGGTTAGAAATGATTGAGTAGTTATAAATGAATGATTAAAAACGAATTGTTATAAATAAGAATTATTTTTAAAAGTAAAAATGAGGAAGAGTTAATAAAAACTCATTTATATGTAGGTTTTTAAGGAGGAATTAATAAATTCTAAAAGTAACTCCTACTCAAATATGTCAAACAAACTGCCCTTAAACTTTTATTTTAAAGATTAATAAAAATGTATTTATCTTCCAAGGATATAATTAGTTTTAAAGTGTCATTTATGATTTAATATTCAAGAAGTTTATCTCTAATTTCAAAAAAAAAAAAAAAAAAAAAATCTGTTTCTTTATCTCCACTCCAAATATGTTTATTAAATTTAAAACGAACTGTAATTACATTCATTCTCATTACTCGCTGTAGTAGGGACAAAATCGTTACTAATTTTGAACCATAAAAACTAATTGTTACTCTCTAACCTTTAGTAAAAGTTATTAAATTATTTAAATTTATAAAAGAAAAAAAAGTAAAAGTTATTGAATTTTGTTTTGCAGGGAATTGAATTTTGAATATAGAGACTAAAGATGGGAAAAACATGTAGTCGTTTTCTTTTTGAAATCCATATAGTCGCATTCATTAAAAAATATACATATGTCTGTATTATCATATGTGTACACTGAAATTTGTAAAAATATATGGAATTGTTTTTACCTCAAATTAAAAATAGGCAATTTCTATTCTTAAGCGGCGCGTTCAAGGCAAGGCAAAGTAAAAACGTGAGGAGAGGCCAAGAAATTTGAGTCGCTGTGAAATCAAACTACATTGCCATTGCATTACGGCGAACTACATGATTCTGGTTTCAATTTCTGTTCGTGATTTCCCCCGGAAATTTCCCTCCGATCTACGTTCGTCGCCGGACATTTCGCCGGAACCTGACATTTCTCGATTGTTCTTCCATGGATCTATTGCGATCGGAGCCGATGCAGTTGGCGCAGCTGATCATTCCTAATGAATCGGCTCACCGGACGATTTCCTACCTCGGCGACCTCGGCCTCTTCCAATTCAACGATGTGAGTAACACATCGCCTTCCAAAAGATCTTCTGGTTTATTGTGTTAGCTCTTAGGTTTTGTATATTTGTTCTTAATCGTCAATGTAATTCTTGGTTTCATGTTCGATTTTTTATTTCCGTAGACGTTAGTGTTGATTTCTGAAGTTCTCTTCATGATTTGATTTTTGTTTTCGATTGATGATAATTCTTGGCTTTAGGAGTTAAGAATTTACTCGGTGATTTCGTTTTGCGTACGAAACGTTTATTCGCGTATTCAGAATCCATTGAGGATCGATTTGGCTATCGTGTTAGGTTCTGTTTCTTTGTTCGTGATTGTCAATCTCATTGTTATTCTGAGAAAACTGCTTGAATTTGCTTTTCGTAATGGCTAATGTTGGCTTCCAAAGTTCCGAACACGATCGTCAATTTCTTGAGTAGAGAATTTACAAGTGGATTTCGTTTTGCGTACAAAACATATATTCGCAATTTCACAAGTGAAACACCTTTTTATCATGTTTGTTTCAGTTTCTTTGTTTGTAATCGCCAATGTCACTGTAATTCTGACTGTAATACTTGAAATTAATTTCCTTAAATGCTTGGCTAATATTGGCTTTTAAACGTTTTAAATTTATTTTGGTAATAATTTCTGGACTAAAATTGAGCATTTGAAGATTCCAAAGTTAATTCTATTTTGTTTATGAAATATATATTTACATGAATCTATTAAGACTTATTTTATGTATTCTAGGTCTGCAGACATCATTGAGAATTTGTCTCATTGTCATCATTGCATGCTTGAATGCTCGCTTCTTGTTTTGTATTCCACAATTTCTATTCTTAAGAATAGCATCTGATGTTGTACCTTTCCTTTTTAGCTCAATGCATCTAGAAGCCCATTCCAGCGGACATATGCAGCTCAGGTGCGTTTTCTATTTCTCTGGTTTTTGGTTCTGTAACTTACATGATAAAATTTCAGCTTTGTATTCAAAACAAGTGAGGTGTATAACATGGATAGAAAATTTTTTGTCCTAAGCATAGCTTAATTGGTTTAGCCATTATAACTTTTGTCAAAAGGTCAAGAGTTCAATCCCCACCATAAACATAGTTGAACTAAAAACCATTGATAGAATTTATTCTTAGAAATTGAAGTTTTTTTATATTTTTTTTATTTTTTAATTTTTTTTATAATTTTATAATCTTGGACCCAGTGGTCTGTCTTACCTGAATAACTTTTGTCAAAAGATATGGACTTCTGTTTTTTTAGTAATTTTATTCCCGGGTGTTACATGAAAAACAGTAAATTATAACTTTCACCATCACACGAGCATCTGCTTGGAGAATGAGCAATTAGATGGTTGTTCACTCTTTTAACATGAAAGAAAAAATGCAGAGCATTCTGCAGAAGCTTAAGCTAAATGAATTTCTAGCTATTACGATTGTAAAACAGTAACTTAGAGGTAAACAGTTGGTTAAGACTTTCATAATTGTACCGTCCTCTGCTTAGTGGATAAGATTGCAGAGTGTTCTGGAGATGCTTGAACTTAGTTAAATTTCTAGCTTATATGATTGAATGAAATGGGAATGCAATGTTATTGTGACGAGTGTTACACTGTTACTTTACGTATTAAATGCTTGGTCTTGCGGTTATATATATTAAACAAGTGTCATTCATTTTCACATAACATTCTTATAAGTAGTGTGTGAAAACAACATTTGAGTATTTTCCCTTTCTTTTCTGTCTTTCTTTCGTGTCCATACATGCGTGGTGCTGGATGCTGCTTGGATCTGTCTTCTCATTTAAATTGCATATACTTGTGCTGTTAGTGTCATAGATTTAAGACCAGTATCTTTACAGATTAATAGATATATAGAGCTTCCATAGTTGATAATAGGTTCTACTGATGTACTATAGTTGCAGTCTTATTTGTGGCATAAAGCTGAAGAGTTTAATTTAAGATGTTACGTAGTACCATTCTGTTCATTTGTTCAGGGGAAATTTTCAATGGCTAAAGCTAAACAAACTTTAAAAGTTTTAGTTCGAATACTATCAATTTTTTGAACTACCTTCCTACTTCCTTTATTATTACACTGTAATTGAAGTTTTAATTCCTAACAAAATAATGGTCTCTAAGAGGTGGCACGGTGGTCGAAGACTTGGCCTTTAAACGTATGCTCCCTTCCAAGTCCCAGGTTTGAGACTCACCTGTGACATTACTCTTTCGATGTCTCTGGTGCCTGACCTAGGGACGGGCATGGTTACCCTTATTTCAAAAAAAAAATTTAACAACATAATGAGTAATGAATGACGACCTTGATATAGGAAACGGGTGAAAAGAGCAATAAATTCCTGTTTTGATCCTCAATTGTTGACTTTTGACAGTTCAGTATTTAATTGACAAAAGTTCTGTTCAGTCTTTATAAACAAAATCTCTTGTATTTAGTTTGATGGTGTTTATTTGCCGGCTACTTTTACCAAGCAGATTAAAAGATGTGGGGAAATGGCTCGCAAGCTACGATTTTTCAGGGAACAAATGGAAAGGGCAGGTTTATCCTCATCGTCAATTTCTCTAGGGGCTCCTGATATTGAACTGGATATTTTGGAGGTAGGTAGATTAAATGACGTTGACTCTTCTTCTTTCTTCTTCTTTTTTCTCATGAATTAAATCTAATAGCTGTTTCTTGACTTTGGCAGGTTAAACTTAGAGAATTTGAGGCAGAGTTGTTAGAGATAAATGGCAACAACGAGAAGTTACAGCGCAATTATAGTGAGCTGTTAGAATATAAGCTTGTACTTCAGAAGGTGTGGATGTTTTTAATGATCGAAGTTTCTAAAATTTGGTGGTCCTCACTCTTTAGTAATGTTGCATAGCTACTGCATCGAGGTCATTTTGTAAACTTTAATCAATAAAGCTAGTATTTCATCAATTTGTTGGCTATTTACTCGAAATTCCTGTGATTTGTAGTAGATGCATTATCACTATTTTTATGGTTTCAGGTTGGGGAGTTTTTCCATCAAGCTCAAAGCATTGCTGCAGCTCAGCAAAGAGAACTGGAATCCCATAAAATTGGGGAAGGATCGATTGACAGTCCATTATTATTGGAACAAGTATGTTTTTCATGTATTAATATTGGCTGGAAATTATTTGTGCTCTTTTGAGTAGTTGCTAGGACTTTGTTGTGGTTTCTAGGAAATGACAACGGATCCAACCAAACAAGTTAAACTAGGCTATATCAGTGGTCTAGTTCCCAGAGAAAAGTCAATGGCTTTTGAAAGGATTTTGTTTCGTGCAACTAGGGGCAATCTGTATCTGAGGCAAGCTGTGGTTGATGGTTCCGTCACTGATCCTGTTTCTGGGGAGAAGGTTAGCGACAGGAATCCTTTAGTTACAGAGATCAGCTTTATTAAAGGATGAATTCTGTTTGTTTTCTTCTTCTATAGTTAAATTACAGTCAACAAATATGGAGTTGGGCCAAAATTTTAGTCTTTTCAGTTTTCCCTGTGAAGTTTTTTCCCCTTGTTCCCTTAAATAATTCATTGCCCATTGTTCTTTAAGGCCTTGCAATTGTAAAACTTACATCTCAATTTCAGGCCGAGAAAAATGTGTTTGTCATATTTTATTCTGGAGAGAGAGCAAAGAATAAAATTCTGAAAATAAGCGAAGCTTTTGGTGCAAACCGTTATCCATTTACTGATGACTTGAGTAAACAACTTCAGATGATTACAGAGGTAATGACGTTTGTTGTTGAATTTTCCCCCATAATTTACACTTTCACTATCCTCTCTAGTTAGACAAGACTATTTGTAATAGTCATCCTTTGGATTTTCAATATTTCTTCACGAATATTAAAAGCCGAACTATATTTATCTGAAAGTATTCTAGCATTCCTGTTTTTTATTCAACAACATTTCGGGGCGAGGATTTGAACTTGTGAACATGTAGTAGTTTTCTCCTGATCGTGGCTTGTAGGGGTGATTTCGGTTCGGTTTTTGTCGGTTTTGTACCAAACCGACAACCGAACCAATATCTTCGGTTTTCAAAAAATGGATCCGATCCAATGTCCAATAAAGTATAGAACAATTGGTTCTGTTTTTCAATGTCCAAAAATGGATCCGATCCGATCCAATGTCCAATTTTTTTTAATATATCAAAAATAATATTTCTCATATAAAAACAACATTCTCGTAAACAACTATTTTTTTAAAGGTTAGAAGTATTTTTAACTTATTTAAAATTATTTAAGGATATTTTTTACTTGAAATAGGGGTGAATTAAAGAAATATTAATGGAAAGAAGATTACTCTATATGAATTATTGACTATATATATATATCGGTTTGGATCGGTTTTTTAAAATGAAAACCGGAACCGATCCAATATTTTCGGTTTTTTCAAATTACAAACCGATATGTCCAATTTTGAGGTAAAAAACCGATCCGATCCATTGGTTCGGTTCGGTTTTTCGGTTTTTTGTTGCACCCCAACCATTAGGTTGTAACCTTTTTTTTTTTGGCGCAATATATACATTATTCCTTATAAAGAAGAAGATAGGTGCACATAATCAAGCTAAGAATCACGAGAACAAGAACTCTTAGTAGCATTGGATATCCTTGTATTTTATATATTGGCTTAAGCCCAAAGAACTGAAAATTATTAATCCCTAGCAATGAATTATTTCGATTACTAACAAAGTTTTCTCAAAATTCAAGTTAGCTGGCCGGTGAGAATGCATGTTCATCCTTAAGAAATGATCTAATAAGGGCAAGAATGATACAACTTTTGACAATTATAGCAATTATAGCATAAGAATAATTAGACTCAGAGCCCATTGTGACTTTTAACTGCTTCTGCCATCATGAGTTATTGTTCAAGTTTGAAATACCCACAGACCACAGTTGATATCCAACCACTTGGAACATTACACATTTAACATTTACCACATTCAAATGTATAATTAGTAGTTGGTAAAAAAATATGGAGAGAATAAATCGATGTCTGACTATTAATTATGATTTCAAATGCAACCTAAGAAATTTAGATTTAAGATCCAATTTCTTATTTCTTGTTGCACCTAATCATAGTTTGAGGTTATGATGAGTTTTAGGTGTCCGGAAAACTCTCTGAATTGAAGACTACCATTGATATGGGGCAACAGCATCGAAGTAAACTCTTGCAGGCGATTGGCTATCAATATGAGAAGTGGAATCTTCTGGTTTGTTTCAAATATTAACCTTGAAATTTAGTGAGATCCATGTGATATTTATCCTACTCAGAAATTGATTTTTCATATTGGGCATGTATGTATGTGTGTAGCCTGTGTGCCTGCTTGTAGACTTCTACATTCTTGTGAACTCTGTTCTTTGACTTTGTAGGTAAAGAAGGAAAAGTCTGTTTTCCACACTTTGAATATGCTCAGTGTGGACGTCACGAAGAAATGCCTTGTAGGTGAAGGTTGGTGTCCTGTTTTTGCAACAAACCAGGTTCGTATCCAGTATTTTAATTTCTAAAATCAACATGTTCTCCTAAACAATTATGGTATAAGGTGCAAGCAAAACATATCTGAGATACCTTTTAGTTAACTTAGCATAGGTTTCATGCAGATTCAAAGTGTGATGCAGAAGGCCGCCTTTGACAGCAAATCACAAATTGAGGCTATCTTTCATGTTTTGCAAAAGAAGGAAGCACCTCCAACATTTTTCCGCACAAACAAATTTACTTCTTCCTTTCAAGAAATCGTGGATGCATATGGGCAAGTTCCTTAAATAGAATTCTGTTCTTTTTACATTCTTTCAAGATTGGAAGGCGAATGAATTTTATGAGAAAGTTAAACGGTTTCCCATACTATGCCAATGATGAAAAGTACCGGTTATTCAAAGTGGGGTCATTTGGTTATTACATTTTAGTTGTACTATTGGAATTTCTCAAATTGCTTGTCTTTAGTGCAGAAAATATCACCATGCTGAATGTTTAAATTGTTTTGCTTCAAGTTTTCCATGTGAATTGGCAAAAAGAAGACATATGCACATTACATTTGGTGGATTTAGTTCCTTCATTTGTACTTTATATTTCCAAGTGTATTTATTATGGGGATTCCTAAGGTAAATAGTGAATTGCAGGGTTGCAAAGTATCAGGAAGCAAATCCCGGAGTCTACACGATTGTCACCTTCCCTTTCCTTTTTGCTGTAATGTTTGGTGATTGGGGCCATGGAATATGCTTGTTGCTGGCAACATTATATTTTATAGCAAGGGAGAAGAAATTTTCCAGCCAGGTAATTACCAATATCTTGGTGTGTGAATTTTTAGTCCTTTGCTGCCAAGCTAAGCTTATTTGATCTTGTTAACGACAGAAACTTGGAGACATCATTGAAATGACTTTTGGGGGGCGTTATGTTATCATGTTGATGGCACTTTTCTCTATCTACACCGGCCTGATTTATAATGAATTCTTTTCTGTCCCATTTGAACTGTTTGGACCTTCTGCATATGATTGTCGCCAGGCTTCATGCAGGTACTAAACATGAACTAAGTAAATCAACTCTTTTTGGGCTATTTTTCTCCCTGCAAGTGATTACTCCCCTCATATTTCAGGGATGCTACTACCATTGGTTTAATAAAGGTTCGTGACACGTATCCATTTGGTTTGGATCCGAAGTGGCATGGTACTCGAAGTGAGTTGCCTTTTCTCAACTCGTTGAAAATGAAGATGTCTATCCTACTGGGTGTAGCTCAAATGAATGTCGGAATTATTTTGAGCTACTTCAATGCGAAGTTCTTTGCAGAAAACATTAACATCTGGTGAGTTGTAGTAAAATCATAGCTCTATTCAACCGTTAATTAATTGGCACTCTTTCTCTAGTGTCGATTGTTTAAAAAAAATCTACACATATTGAAATATCTTGGTGGTTAATTCTTGCACGAATGGTATTGTGCACGATTATATGCATTTGATAATTTTTTTTTTTTGTTAAAATACCTTTTTGGTCCCTAGGCTTTCATGCTTGTTCTATTTTTTATCACTAGATTTTCAAATATTCAATTTTGATCCATGAGCTTTCATTTTTGTTCCATTTTGGTCTATGAACTTTCAAATATCTAATTTTGGTTTTGGTACTTAATAAAAAACTTTTAAAAAATGGTCACTAATGGGTCGGGTTATTTAATGACTCAAATGATTTTAATGGGTTTGGGACCCTCATCTTCCTTCGTTTCATCTTCTTCTTCCTTCTCCAGACTCTATTTTGTCTCTTATATCAATGAAAATTTTGTTTCATTGTTTCAGGTACCAATTTGTTCCACAGATGATATTCTTGAACAGCTTATTTGGTTACCTTTCACTTCTCATAATCGTAAAATGGTGCTCTGGATCTCAAGCTGATCTGTATCACATAATGATATACATGTTCTTGAGTCCTGCTGAGGATTTGGGTGAAAATCAGCTTTTTCCAGGACAGCAGTTTCTTCAGGTTCTTGATATTTATTTAGATGATATTCAAATTTATTTTTCATAATACTGAACAAGAACCAACTCTGAGTAACTACATTTTTACACTACCAGCTTCTATTACTTCTGTCTGCCCTCATTGCTGTGCCATGGATGTTGTTTCCCAAGCCTTTTTTGTTGAAAAAGCAGCATGAAGAAGTAGGTCTTGTTATATATATATATATACACACACACACTTAATAATTAATTATACCAGCTTCTTTTTTTCTTTTTTTGGGTACTTTCCATTGTTATTCACTGCTAATTTCTGTTCTCATCTTTGCCAGAGGCACCTCGGTCAATCCTACACCCCACTTCATAGCGCAGATGAGAATCATGAAACGAAACAGCACCATGAGGAGTTTGAATTCAGCGAGGTCTTTGTGCACCAACTTATACATACCATAGAATTTGTACTCGGTGCAGTTTCTAACACAGCATCTTATCTTCGTCTATGGGCCCTCAGGTAAAAACCGAATACATTCTAGCTTTCTTTTAACCTAAATGCTATACTTAGACCAGGGGTGCAAGATAAAATCAAAAAACCGCCAAAACCGACCGAAACCGGTTTTTTTGGGAGGATTCGGTTTTCAAATAATAAAAACCGAATAAATATGGTCGGTTTCGGTTTTTTATGAGTTGGAGTCGGGTTTAACCGAATTGACCGATAATATGTAGAATAAAGAAGAATTAAGGAATCAAACATTGCAGTGGCTCAATTGGCATGTGCTCGCTTATATCTAGAGAACATCTGGGTTCCAAACTTGCACAACAGCCCATTTTATTTTTCATTTAATTGGTTAGATCCAGAAATATATTATATATGTATTCTTAGTGAGGTGCTAATAAAATGGCAGTGGTGGTGGAATTTGTCATCCGTGTTTTCATGTTGTGTCCCATGTTCAAGCTTTGCTTGCGACATTATTTTGAAAGATCTTCATGGAATTAAAAACTAAAAACAAGCTTATAAGCTATGCTTTCACCCACGGGCGTACAAAAGAACCAAATAACCCAACCCAAAATAAAAGGGTGAGGTTGGGTTGGGATTAAGGTACCGAACTGTACATTAAATGCTTGTGTATTAAGATACACTAAATGCTTTCGTGGCGTGTTGGCATTGGAGTACAATTTAAAAACTGGATAATTCAAGTAGGTTTGAATGCAAGGATCATAACCCTTTCTGTCAATTAGATTCACAGCCAGTGAGAAACAAATCCATTTATATAGCCTACTAAAATGTAACAAAAATGGATCATTTTTAGATTTTTCTAATTAGATAGATGTTTGAAACTATTTTTAAAGCATTGGAGTACGATTTTAAAACTGGATAAACTAGAAGAGTGTGATTTGTAACGATTCCTTTTACTTATAAATTTGGAATGATAAACTCCTTTGCATATTCATATTATAAGCAGCTATCATTTATTAGCATTTTAGTTGAGATACATGTAACGTAGTTTAGACATAGTTATAATATCATCCTACCTTGAGTGTGCTATCATTTATGGTTAAACCATTGTCGTTCCTTTCATTAGTGATCTACTCACATTGCGTTTTCCTTCCATTCAGTCTAGCCCATTCGGAGTTGTCGAGTGTATTTTACGACAAGATTCTACTCCTAACTTGGGGGTTAGTACTGCCTGCCACACTTTTTCTCCCCATTTCGACGAAACACATATTCTAGGAATTCATAAGGTGATAATCATCTACTTTAACATCTGCAGGTTCAAAAGTTGGACCATCCGAATATTAGGAATAGCCGTGTTCATTTGTGCAACTGTTGGAGTTTTACTAATTATGGAAACTCTAAGCGCATTCCTGCACGCCTTGAGGCTCCACTGGGTAGAGTTTCAAAACAAATTCTATGCAGGAGATGGATACAAATTTTCCCCCTTTTCATTTTCTTCGCTTCAGGACGAGGACGAGTGACAACATATTTTTGAAGCTTGGCCATCAACTCAACTCCCTTAAGAATTTCAAGAGGTTAGTTCCAAGAACTTCATTCAATTTTCCAGTAATGCATATAGTAATTGTTTTCCAAATAATTAAGCACGAGTTTTGTTTATAATATTAATTCGAATACCTAAGGTGTTTATACACTCGCACACCTACATAAGAATGACGAAACAAATGTAAATGACAGTTGAATATAAAGAGAAATTTTTGTTCCATTGTTCAAATGCTTAGATTTTTCAAGTGGTTGAGATAATGCAATATATACCAAACATAATGTTAGTGCTTTTAAGTTGGGATAAATTTATATGTTAATCGTCTTAACTTGAACCTCGCCTCACAAGAACTGAACCAAAGAAAGGATAAATTTAAATGTCAATCCATAACACAGCTTAGTAACTAATCTGACTTTGATTTACTAGATCCAATACATGTGTACTTATTTAACACAAATATGCTTAACAATCACATAGGATAAAAACGACTGCATTTCTAGAATCCAATAGCTTACAAATTAAAACATTATTTCAACATACAGATTATAAAACAGTAACTAGCAATATCTATCAGCCAAGAGAATGACCAAGTTCCATTCCCCAGAATATATGTAACATATTTACATAGCCCAGCAACTTACCTGTTTGAAGTGCTAACAATAACTTAGATTCGGGTAGCAGCCACAGACGAGACCATCGACTCGACTCCACAGACATTTTTTCCTTTGCAGATCGAGTAGTAGCCATTTTCTCCCCAGGTTTCTCCCCAGGAGTTCTTTATGATCCAATACGGCTTCTCCTTGAACCGTATGGGAGCGAAGCCTGCCGATCCATACCCTACGAGCAATACTCCATGGTTCAGGTTTCGTTTAGAGCATATGTAGGGGCACGAAACTCCCCCCATGTAGGTCTGCATGTAAGCTGCATTGATTCCAACTGCAAGGATGAAATGGGCAAATTCTTGTGAGAAAGAAGCGTAACATTCAGCTTTTCATTCGTAGCTCTGATTAGTTGAAACGAATGGCTTTTTGTTCTAACTAGAAACTTTAGATAAAACATAAAGATTTTTTGTGGGTAACCTAAAAACTGTAGACAAAAGATGAATGTTCAAACAACAAATGGGAGTGGGCAAAAAGATGGATAGTCTGACATTCATGTGGAATATAGTTGGAAAAAAAACACATGGATATTGAAAAATGATAATAATAATAATAGATGGCAATTGAAAGTAAGAAATTTTATCAGTATTAAGAAACTTTTTTTTCTTTTAATCATATTAAGAAACTACTTTTAGTTTAAGAATATGAGGGGGTGAATGAGAACTCATGATCATTGGGTCATAACATATTTTGTTAAACTAAAATCTTGTGGTTATAACATATTTTGTTAAACTAAAATCTTGTGGTTATAATATATTTTGTTCAACTAAAATCTTGTTGTCACTCGTTAGGAAAAATGAACATTGGAAAAAAGTTCACTCTTATTAAAAAAAAGAAAAAAAAAACCATTGGTATAATCTAATGATAACTTAAAAGATACCATAGTATTTAGGAATCATCTAATAAAGATTAGTTTTTTTATGTCTAAAAATAAAGGCTTTGATAGATAAATATTTGATTTTAAAAAAAATAAACATATAAGCACTATTTATGAGTTTTATTGTTTTGTGATCTACTTTTCACCCATGTTTATAAAAAGAGAAGTCAAGATTTTAAAATAAAAAATGAGTGTTAAAAATTGTTTCCATTTTTAGAACTTCAGCCAAGAATTCAAAAGTAGTCTTAATAAAGATCAAATTTAAAATCGAATAATTATCGAACTGGTCTAAATGGAAGAGAAAGAGATTTAATTACTTGCTAAAGGGCCATTGTGGACCAAGTTGGCTGCAATTTGGTCGGCATCAAGAGAAATGACACTGAAGTTGGCAACAGAGGCAGCGACTTTGGCATTTTGGAATTTGCAAGCTCCACGATCCGTGCCAGTGTAAGGATAATCCTCTTCTTTCTCTAATCCACCTGTTTTCAATATGTACTCGAATGCCGAGTTCATTAGTCCCCCGTTGCACCCCGCGTCGCACGCTCCCGCTTCCTCCGGATCACACTGCAAACACACACACATATACATTCATATCATTGTTTCATATATTTATCATAATACTACTATTCTTATTTGATACAAACTTTATGTCACAGTTGTTTGTTAAAGAAACTTGTCAAAAAAAAAATTTAACTTATTTCTATTTCTTTATGATTTATTGATTGCTAGGATTAACTATGGTTGGTTTATACTAATCTTCTTATTATAAGTTTTCATTATAAATCATGGATCCTATATGCTAAAAACAGGAGACCCGGGGGAGCAAGTTAACGTGAATATTCTTGTTCCTAAATTATAAGTTCAAATCAACCCCATGATCATGTTTTATCAAAAAGGAGACCAGGCACATGAATTTCTTCAAGCTACCTTTAATGGTTTTTTTAAAATTTTTAGCAATGCGTGGGATAGAGTCAAACTACTAACAAAACTTCTAACCTCGAGACTGTTAGTAAAGATATCTCTAATGTTAAAAAAGATTATTTCACTTCCTAAGTTTTCGACTATCCAATTTCAATCCATATGATTTTAAAAAAAAATTCAAATTGATTGTTATGGTAAGTCTGTCATTTTTTCTCAAATACATTATTTTGTCCATGGTTGTATTAAAATTATTAAGATTATTGAACCAAATTAGAATAATATTAACCGTTAATTTATAGGACTATTTTCAAAATATTTTAAAAGTATATACTTAAAATTAAATATTTAAAAGTTTGGAAACTAAAATAAAATAAATATCAAAACATTATTTTAACATTTTTAAAGATAGAGAGGGAGAGAGACGAACTCGATAAATGGGGAATCTCAACATGAAAGTAATAATTTTTAAAACATAGAGCCACCTATATAAAGAATTCTTTTTTTTTTTTTGGATGAAGATCTATAAAAAGAATTCTTTAAATTATAAGAAACTCTTTCTCCTAAGTCAACAAGAAAATCATTTGTAAATGTGTTTACTTTCTATCAAATTTGTTTTTTTTTTTTTTTTTAGAATCTATCAAATTTGTATTTATGTCCAACAGGAAAATACAAAAGAGATTAATGAATATTTTTAAAAAGGAAAAAAAAATAATAAACGAAAAAAATAAAGAAATAGAAAAGGAAGACGGAAATAATACTAATACTAATAATAATAATAATAAATGAAAAAATTGGAAGATCTTTCTCGTTGTTCCTTTATGGGCCAAACATTTACAATTATTCTCTTCTTTTAGGTAATAATAATAAAACTTTCGTTTTAGTGGACTCCAATCAATATATCTCCCATTCGTTCCATAAAGTGATATATAGTTTAATAAAGTTATGAATAGAATTTTCCCTCTATATATATATTTATTACTTTAATTGATGATTGAGTTTCACTAACATTTTTATTCACAAGAAATAAACTGAAACAGAGTAAAAACCTATTAGTTCAGCAAACCCAAAAAAGAAAAAAAATTAAGGAGTCTGAAAAAAATGGGTGCTTCATGCTGTGCGTAGTGAGAAAATAGAAATGTTAACGGATATGATTTTATTGACTTTGCAAAAAAAAACATTTATATACATCATTTTACTATTTCTTGACATGTTCTCTTATTTTTTGTAGAAAAATTAAACTAATAACTTTTTCTTATTTCATTTTAGGTTAAACACTATTTTGATTGGATGTACTCAAAATTTAATTTATATTTTCCATAAAACTTAAAATTGGTGAATGCAAGTCGATTGTTGACTTCTATATTAACAAAAAGTATTGTCTAAAAAAGTATTTATTATTCTTTTCCTTCCAAACTTAAAAATTATACAAACACGAGTCTTTTTTACTTCAAAATAATTTTAAACACTAACTTTAGACTTAATTGAGAGTAGAATTAGATAGACTAAATTTGGAATTGTAAGGCCAAAATATAATGAAGCCTAAAATAATCAAAATATATAGTTTATATATATATATATATATGAAACTAGTCAAATTAGGAAGCTAATAGTTAAAAAGAGATAAGAAAAACAGACTAGTAGATTAGTTTGAATGAAGACAAGTGATAAGAAAAACAAAAAATAAATAATAATGTGATTTTGTTGTCGCTTTCCACCGAAATTCAGTAGCTCTTAATAGTTAAAAAGATATACATATATAAAATAAAATAAAAAAATCAAATCCAATTTGAAAGTTGAAACAACCGTAGATTTTGTTATTAAATTGGAAAGAACAGAAGATTAGCCTCAAATGAAAAATCAAAACAATAGATTATATATATATATATATATATATATATATGAAACTAGTCAAATTAGGAAGCTAATAGTTAAAAAGAGATAAGAAAAACAGACTAGTAGATTAGTTTGAATGAAGACAAGTGATAAGAAAAACAAAAATAAATAATAATGTGATTTTGTTGTCGCTTTCCACCGAAATTCAGTAGCTCTTAATAGTTAAAAAGATATACATATATAAAAAAATAAAAAATCAAATCCAATTTGAAAGTTGAAACAACCGTAGATTTTGTTATTAAATTGGAAAGAACAGAAGATTAGCCTCAAATGAAAAATCAAAACAATAGATTATATTATATATATATATATATAAAATCAAGTCAAATTATAAAGCTCACTGAACAGTAGTCTCAAAGGAAATATGGAAACAGTTATGCCCCATTACCTAACTATTTTGTTTGAGAAATATTTACATCATGTTCCGGCATAAAGTATAAAATAATACTCACTTATGTGATCTAATATAGGCCGTAATCTATTTTTGTTTATTTTTTTTTATCTTTTAAATTTAAAATAAAATAGATTGTGACACACACAGGTGGATATTATTTTATACATCATACCCAGACATGAGTTAAATATTCCTTATTTTGTTTTGAAAGTTAAGCATGCCATAATTATCTTTTTTTCTTAATTAATATCTACCTCTTACCTATTTTAGTAGAAAACAACTAAACGTTTGGAACCTTAGAGAGTCGTTTTTATTCTTGAAATTTGGTTAACATTAACTTATTTTCTTGAAAAAAGATGTATAAGCACAAATTGAGTAAAAGTAAGTTTAAATTTTAAAAATCAAATAGTTTTCGTACTGATGTAAATTACATGAACTCTAGGCCAATTTGAGAGCTAAAATAACATCAGATTAGTCTCCAGTGGAAAACAAAAACAGTAGATCAGAAAAATAAAAACAAAAAATATGAAATCTAGTCAAATTTGAAAGCTAAAACAACAATTGTTTAGTCTAAAAAGGAAAAATGAAAATCTATTTAAACAAGCATAATTTCTAAAAACAAACAACTTACAAACGGATTTTAAGTTCAACTTGTTTGATTTTAATGATTTTCACAGTAACAAGTTAAAGAACAAAGAAAATTCAATTGACAATCACGAATACAACACAAAAGACTATGAAATCAAAGGCAAGAAAGCAATAAAACAAACCTCATGATCGCAATCCACAAGCTGTTGCTCGCTCAAACTAACAAGTTTTCCAGTAGACAAGAAATTAGCTCCCTCAAGCGCTCCAACAGCACTAAAAGACCAGCACGAGCCACAAGAACCCTAACAAAAATCCAGATCACAATCAATTCCAACATCGGAGGCCAAATACTCACCAGATTCGAGAAATTTCGTTCCGAAATAACTCATACCTGATCCTTGACCGGCGTAACCGCACCGTGGTCGCGCCAATCGAAATCGGAGACTAGATCGTCGGTAGGAAGGATCGGAGCCTTCTGAGCATCGGAAGGAAGACGGAGGCGATTCACTCCGACGAAGTTTCTACGGAACTCGGCGTCGGTGAGATCGGAAAACTGAGTGACGCCATGGACGGCGCCGGGATCGAGCTTCTGGTGGCGCTTGGCTTTGCGGAGGTTATCCTGGAAGACGCGGAACCTGTAATCGTGCTCCTCGTTGCTTGCGTAGGTTTTTCCGTACTTGAGTTTGAAGCTCTGGAAGTGCTGCTCGGCCGTTAAGAGGCGGTCGTCGGCGGAGACGACTTGGCGAATCAGAAGATCGTCGGAATCAGCGCCAGTGATTTGATCGGAAAATACTGCGTAGGTTACCGTCGCCGATTGTAGAATGACAACGAAGAAGAAGGCGATTGCAGTGAGGCGCGCCATTGGGAACGGAGTTGTTGAGATATTTTGGGCCGTATCGACTTTGAGCGGAAATATATGGAGAAATTACGCGATGGAGTAAACGGCAACAGTGCTGCCACGTATCCGATTGTGATTGGCTCAGTTCCGTGCATAGTTGAAAATCTGTGATGCCTACATTGAATTGGATATTATAAATTAGTAAAATTGTAAAGAGAAATATTTAGATCTAACTAATGTCTACCTTACATAACTTAATATGGATCACATCTTAAATTCAAAAGGTAAAGAATGAAATAAAAAAATATAAAATGTGGTTGATAGGCGAACATTATTTTTAGATCATATGCAAACATAACTTAAATATTCCCTAATTGTAAAAATGACTCCTACAATAGGTGGTTTTAGTACTAGGTGCATTAGGTTATGTGGGGTTGAAGAAGGTTTTCAACCCCAAATTTTTTATTTTGTCACTTTTTTAATCCAAATCTAATTCAATAAGAGATAAAAAAAATTTCTTTAAGTACATTTTGGAGGAGGGGAACAAATACCAATTCTCGAGGCTTGAACTTGTGACGCTGGTGTTGAACTGGTTTACAACCAAACAATGAAACCATTACGTCACTAACTCATTCAGTTTACAACCAAACAATGAAATCATTGCGCCATGGAATAAGGGAGATAATTTTTAGTATGTACAATCCTAAATTTTTAATTTAATAAATTTATATTTCTTTTAAATAATAAATTTATATTTCTTTTAAATAATAAATTTTGATAAATATATATAAATTGGGGACTAAACCATACATGCTAACTTGTGAGCTGTGACAGTGGTGCAATAATAACTTACTTTTTATATATATTAGTATATGTTGGGAAAGGGGAGAAAAATATCAATAACTTACCTATATTAGACTAATATAAAAAAAGATAAAATTTTATATTTCCAAAAAATATTCCTTTCTCCCTTTTTTTTCAATCTCTATTAATTTCGTTTTTTTTTTCTCCTTTAGCTTTCATAAGCCTCTCTATTTTGAAGAAATTGGAGAAGCATTTGTATTATTCTACTTGGCTTCATGTTGTACGCAGGAAGATTGAACTTTCTAACATATGGATAAAGTTTAGAGAGTGTATTTAATACTTTTATTCGACGAATTAAAAATATAGCGAACAAATATCTTTAAGGGTATGTTTGGACCCCGTTTATGTAAACTTGCGAGTTTGTTATAATAACTCAACCGATGTTTTTTCTATCGTTTATTATAAACGATGGTTACCTAAATTTGCGTGTCCGTTTATCTAAATCTACGTGTTTGTTTATCTACACCTTACATATATTACTTTTTGCTACATAACCAGCCCATCAAACATCATTTATCATAGTTCCTGTTATAATAGCTCGCCTTTCAAACACCATTTATAATAACCCGCCGTTTATGATAATCCACCGTTTATCATAACCTTCCGTCTATAATATTTAAATCGGTGCTCCAAACGCACCCTAAGCTATTTATAATGGACAAAGAGATGATTGTTGCAAACGACAATATCATTATGCCGTCGGCCTAAGTCTTTAATAAAGTATCATCCCTACATTTTGTCATTGGATCTAGCCATTTATTAATCATAATGCAAATAATATATTCGGGAAGATTTAAACTAGTGACCTCTCATCATCAAATATAAGTTTATGTCAGTGAGCTACATTTATTGCCACAAATCAACCACATTAATTACCCTTTTATCAAACACCACCACGTTTTCTATTTTTTCCGTTAAAAAAAGAAAAGAAAAACGAACTACATTAACTGAATAAGTTTGTTTAAAAATCCGTGACTAAACTACATATTTTAATGGTTTAAAGTGTAGAATGAAATAAACCAAAAGTTTATGAAATAACGTAAGAAAACATTTATCTTTAAAAAAAAATCGATCGTTTGAGGCCAAATATGACAAAAGTAAAAATAAAAATTATGTTTCAAAATAATAGGAAATAGTGGGCAAATGAGATTTGTTTCTTTATTTTTCTTTCGAAAATGAGATATTAATATCTACAAAAATTGGAGATTGAGATATTTTTTGCTGTTCCAACTTCCGGTAGAACTTAGAATTAATGGATGGATTAGACCGCGATGTGATCGGCAACCCTGATGCCACGTGAAGGTTTCGGATTAGTCGGTTCCGTGCAATATGTTTTTTCATATATTTTCTTTCAATATATTTTTTATTTTGAAAACAATGTACAAATCACTTTTATTGTATCGGTATCGATTAATCTCATAAACGTTTAATTTAAATAATATTTTCGTTTAAATTTTGATAAGTGTTGCAATTTTTTTTATCCATGTGGTCAATGCTGTTGACCGTGAAAAACTCATTTCTATACAAAATCGAATTAAGATAAATAGTTAAAAATTGAAAATTGTAACAAAAATTTGTTTGGATGTAGTTTTTGTATAAAAGAGTTAGGGTGTATTTGGAGCACCGATTTGGTTATTATAGACAGAAGATTATGATAAACGGTAGGTAAATGGTGTTTGAGTGGCAAGTTATTATAACATAGATTATGATAAACAGTGTTTGAGGGACTGGTTACGTAACAAAAAGTAATATATGTAAGGTGTAGATAAACGGGCATGTAAGTTTAGATAAACTGACACGCAGATTTAGGTAACCACCATTTATAATAAACGGTGGAACAAATATCGGTTGGGTTATTATAATCAACTCGACTATTTACATAAACGGAGGCTCAAACACACACTTAGAATTAAGATCTTGTTTGGATATAGATTTAAATTAATTAATTATTTTTAATAGTTAGAAAATAAATAATTAAAAATGAATTATTTTGATTGATTTGAAAGAGATGATTAAAATGAGTTTAGAAATGAAAATGAGGCAATAAAAATTCATTTTGATATAAATTTTTGAAGAAAAATTAATAAATAAAAAAACTAAATCTTACGTCAAACTAACGGCCGGAGAACTTCCCTTAAAGTCTGTGCTGTGTCCAAGAAACAACTAGAACCCACGAAAGTTTGCAACTCTTTTCTCCCTTTTGTGGGTTTTTCTAAAGTTTTCAATTGTAACATTTGCACATTTTGGCTAATTGGGTTTGATTTTTTTTTCATTTGCACATTTCCTCAAACGAGTTTGTGGAGGTACCCAGCTTGAGTTTTGAATTCTTGTGCATAAAAGACAAAATGGGTTTGATTTTCGGAACAGAATTCATATTGAAACTGATTAACACCAAATACAATTAGTGATTTCAAAGATCGGAATGTTTGATTTTTTGGTCAAGAGCATGTGTCACTTTTTCTTACAAATATTAAATTTCATCAAACTGCATCTAACATTCTTTTTTTTTAGGAATTTAACAATCGACCAAGGGAGAAAATTCCACAAATCTAAATTCTTTACATCATTATATTTAAAATTAATGATAAAGCAAATATATTTTTATTTATAGAACAATTATAAAATGATATATGGTCTCACTTTCAAAATTTTGGTTTTGACAAAAATTTAAAACTAAAAATATTGTAGAACTCAACAAATTTAGAAAATCTAGACATCTAATTAACATTTCCCTCATTTTTATATGAATGGAATTGGTACAAACCCAGTCCATTAAGATATTTGGATCCAAGTCCATTTATGGGCCTAAGTCTAGTCTATAGACACATTTGGGTCCAAAATTCATTTGTTGGGTCAAGTTCATATAGGTCATGAAGACCCTATAAATAGGGATTTCTCCCTCATCTAAGTGGTGGCCATTAATATTTGGAAGACACTATTTTTAGAAGAAAATACTAAAATGCTTGGTGATTTTAACAATTAAAATTTGACATTTGAACAAGACCCAAATGTATCAAAATTCAAACTTTTTAACCAACAATATACCATGTATTTGACCTATTTCTATACTAGATTTGATTTTAAAGAGACCCCTAATTTATCCTACAATATTTGTTTTTGAGATTTTCATGAATAAAAAAGAAAAGAAAATCTATGATATCAAAATTAAAAACAAAACTCAAACATAACAAATACTTATTCAATTGAATATATTGATGATTTCATTTAGTGAATTCATTAAATTAAACCAATTGAAAACAATCAGATCAATTTTTTTTTTTTGAGATAAATCTAAGTCAAATGTATTAAAAATAAATATTTTATTATCAAAAAATGGGTTTGATGCTAGAATTTGGCATCTACCTCCACCATTTTATATTATTTTCTGAAATGCATACAACTTATACTTAAAAATTAGAAAGTAAAAATAAAAGCAAAAAAAAAAAAAACATTGTAAGTCCCATAATCCAGGACATACCGTATATCTAGCATAAATGTTATTTTATTTTATTTTTTGAAGCCATATTTAGCATAAATCTGAGAGGAATAATCAGAAGCGGTGAGTAGCACGATAATTCATCATCTCATCTCAATCAGATCAGTTGTACAACAATCTTCTGCTCTCGAACTGCGTAATATCAAAGCTCCGTTCCAGTTCTTCAGGCCTCCGTCGTCGGCGAAAGTTCAGAGCAGCCAGACATGGAAGACGAGAACGGCGGCGGCGGAAGTAGCGGCAGCAGCAACTTGGATACAGGGAAGGCGGATAGATCAGTGTGGCTGATGAAGTGCCCGTTGGTGGTCGCTAAGTCATGGCAGTCTCATCCTCCTTCCGATCCTCTTCCGCTCGCTAAGGTCATCCTCTCTCTCGATCCTCTTCAATCCGACGAATCCTCTTCTCTCCAGGTACTTTTTGTTTATGATCTGTTGTTGAACTCTTTTTTTTTTTTTTATGCGTTTTCTGTTCTTTCTGATTCTGAATTTGATCTAGTCTTTGATTGTGGCGGCGGAACCCTAGGTTTAGTTGTTTTCGGCTTGGAATTTGTGATTTATGTTGTTTTTTTACTGTGAATTTGATTGAGGCTTCGATTGTGGTGGTGGAACCCTAGATTTTCGTTGTTTGTAATTTTGATCCCTTGGGAGTGAGTTGCTTTGCTTTGTGATACTTGTTGCCAAGTTCTTTGACTGATTCGTCCTTGATAATGTATTTTGTTTGTTTATCGTAAGTGCTTAGGTTTGGTCCCTAATTGTGCAAGAGGATTTGAGTCTTCTTTTGGACTATTTGTAGTCTTTGTCTTTACAAGGTCAAGGCGCATTGAGGTGTAATAGTTCACTTAAGCGCACTATATGTAAGACTAAGAGATAACATAATTGGATTGAGAAGATCTGTACATGTTATTTTTTTTTATTATTAAAGACAAAAAAAACCCTTAGCAGAAGGATTCTTGCATAGTTTAACTTGTTTTTGCACACCTAGAGCACTCTTTTTACATGGGTTTCGCCTATCCAAAGACCTTTACCAAGGTGCAAGATGAAATGCTATACTTCTGCCTTGAGCCTAGATGTGTGTTTGAGTGAGCCTTTTGAAACACTGTTTGTCGTGAATTTTGTAGTCGTGTTTGGAACACCAATTGGGTTATTATAAGCGGTGGGTTATAATAAAAGGTTTACAAACGGTTAGTTCTTATTATAAAGTGTGTTGTGGTGCAAGTTATTGATAAACAGTCTTTGGGGTAGAGTTTACTATAACAAAGGTTATCATGAAGGGTATTTGAGGTTCAGCGTACAAATTATTATATTAGGGAAGAGGCAAGGGTCAATCTCAAACGTTAGCATAGGTTATGTGAAATGGTAGCTTGGGTTTGGGTCAACCTATTGGTTATTTAGAAAGATTGCTAAAGATATGTTGGTACTTTGGTGTGTGCCATGAAAACTGTTTGTGGCTTTGGTTAGGGCCTTTACTTCCCTTGAAGCTTTTTCTTGATCAATTTTATTGGTAACTTAAAAGTACGAACACTCCAGGTAACTATAGATAATGCTCTTAACTCGTACCACACATATAGGATGTTTCTGGATTTTAGAAGAGGCCACTGATAAGCTGATGTTAACAACTTTTTATTTTATTCGTTTAAAAATTGGATCTGAATAATTTGTTTAATAATTGGATCCAAATACATTTCTTTGTTGGATGTCTTATACTACTAATATTATGTTATGAGATGGTTAACAAAACACATGTTTCAGTTTCAAAATTATTAGGACTTGTGATTTCTTTTGCAGCTTAAGTAGAAAGATAGCAATGCTATCATATTTGTTTAGTTGCATTCAGTATCTTGTCAATTGTCTTGATGGAAATTTGTTTTGTCAATTGTTCTGATATCTCTTCGGCACTGTTCTATACTTTCTTTTTCTTTTTTCCCTTTTGCTTTGCTTGTCTTGCTCTTCTTTGTGCTTGATATTTTTATGCTCTTTGTTGGACGGGACCATACACACTCATACGCACACATCCATGTGTATATATATAATGAAAATTACGCCATCAATAATGTTGACTATGATCTTTGGCTCAACATTGTCATTATCTTCTTTTTATTTCTCAACACCGTTTTCCCTTACACGTTTCAATGTTTCAAATGAACCTCAGTTCAAGATGGAGATGGCGGGAACTGAGAGTGGAAATGTGCCAAGAAGCTTTTCCTTAAACATGTTTAAAGACTTTGTTCCTATGTGTGTCTTTTCAGAGGCAAGTCAAGGTGAGCATCATGATCCACAACTGTAGTTTATTCTTTCTTTTATTTTTTTTCTTTCAAGGGCAGCCTTATTTGGAGGTCCCAGGTTCAAAATCCACAAGAGAGATAATTACAAAATCTCTTGCTATCTCTTGAAATTGACCTTTGGGACAGACGCCGGTGCCTCCAGATATATAGTGAGGCAAAGCTCTGATTTCCAGTTATTAAAAAAAAGATTAATTCTTTCTTTTACTTTTCTGTCACCTTGTGTGTTTTTAGGTAAGGTGTCAATGGAAGGGAAAGTGGAGCATAAATTTGACATGAAGCCTCACAGAGAAAATCTTGAAATGTATGGGAAGCTGTGCCGTGAGAGGACTAACAAGTCCATGATTAAGAATAGACAAATTCAAGTACATCAACAAAAGCCTTTCCTTTTTATACTTTTCTTCAAGTTCTACTAATATTCCATGTTCGCAACCAATTTTACATTTTACTTTCCTCTGATGTGTTGGTAAGCTGATAGACAATGACCGTGGAGTGCATATGAGGCCGATGCCTGGCATGGTTGGTTTGATCAGTTCAACTTCAAAGGTATAACTTTTTTCTACTTCTACTTTTATCAACTTTCTGAACTTTTGTGTTCAAAATATGATTCTGCTAGAACCGAACCTTTTGTTTTCATCAAACTTGGAAATCGGAGCGCGCTCTTCTAGAGCCAGGAGCATCCACGCTTGTGCCAGAGCCTGAACCCAAGAGACAACAAGAAATTTTATAATTAAGTTCACTTGTGGGGCTCGAACCTGAACCTCCAAAGAAGCATGCCTTGAAAGCTTTAGGCCAAATCCAATGAGGCTGCTCCTTGGAGACGATAGAATCCAATTATATTGATAACAAAATAATGGAAATTACGAGATAAACCAAGCTTTTATAGATATTTGGACACTCAAAACCTAATACCATAATGGCCACAATATTCGATACTCTCCTTACTGCCCTCACCCTCTATTATAACCAAAAGCCTAACAAACTATTAGACCAATTACTAATTTAACCCTATTATGGATCCCTTCAGATTAATTGACCAAGTAATTTATTTAGATTGGAGACCGTTCTTGTTTTGTTTGGGCTGCTTTCTTTTAATGGCCATGTCTTTCTTTCTTTTCTTAATGGAACTTGGATATATCATTTTAATAAAAGTATGATAATATGACCGATCATTTTTTGCAGGAAAAGAGGAAGGTTGCTCCTCTTAAACAGTCGGATGTGAAAAGAACTAGAAGGGATCGTGGGGAACTGCAAGATATAATGTTCAAGCTATTTGAAAGACAGCCAAACTGGGCACTAAAGCAGCTAGTTCAAGAGACTGATCAACCCGCAGTATGTGACTCATTGTTTCCTCATTATCAATATTTTAGACAAATTGTTGTTTTGATATAATTAAATTTATCTCTACCCATCTGCTTAAGCTTTTGGTTGATTGGTGACTCAAAGGAGGAGGTCCTGAGTTCGAGTCCTTTGACAAGTTGGTTTCCTTTTATGATTAATTCCACTAGTAGGGTATTTCTCAAATTGTTTCTTAGCCCACAAGTGAGGAGGAGTGTTGGTTGATATAATTAAATTTACCTCAATTCGTAAGCTTAACATAAATCAACAAAAATATTACTCATTTTTGCTGTTTTCGCAAAGCTGTTGCCAGAGATGATTTGTTTAGAAGATCAGCATGTTACACCTTACAACTTTCCCTTCTCCAGAATTCAAAAGTTCATCGTTCATAAACATAAGATTATAAATTTTGTGGTCAGCTCCTTTCAGAATTTTGTGTTTCTTAAAATGGTTTCTCTCATTGCAGCAATTCTTGAAAGAGATATTGAATGAACTTTGTGTCTACAACAAAAGAGGGGCTAATCAAGGGACCTATGAGCTTAAGCCCGAATACAAGAAATCGGCTGAGGATGCTGGCGGAGAGTAGGGGTTAGTCTTTGACTGTATCATTTTATATTTTCCCTAATTATTTTTTTGGATTAGATTATATTTCCCTAATTAAGAAGAAAAATGATCTTGTTTTTGTTATATTTTCATGGGAGGGAGGAATGTGAAGATGAAAAGAAAGATGGTTTAAAATAATTGCTAGGTAGATTTATACTAAAGTGAAATGAAAGTAGGGGGAAGTTATTTTGTCATGCTTATTCAATTATGTACAAGTTCGAAGTTGCTAAGTGTATCTGTATAATGAAATTTATGAGCTTGGAAATGTTGAGAATTCCAAGATCGAGGATATCTATTAATAGGTGAACCATTTCTCTCATTGTCAATTGGTTTTAAAATGGATTTTTACACTTTCTAATATGGTATCAGAGCCCATAAAGCACAAACTGGTATTCGGTTCAATAAAAATGAAATTGAGATTCGATTCAAGGTTGACAGCCCAAAAGCAGGCACTATCTTATGGGAGCATGTTGAGAATCTCATATTAATAAGGCGACGATATTTCTCAGTCTTTAAAAGGATGTGGATTATTTTTTTCATTGTTAATTGATTTTGAGATGAATGTTTATACCATCTAAAAACATAGGTCACAAACTTGATTGTCCATTGCTTAGTTTTTTTTTTTTTTTTTTTTTTTTTTTTTTTTTTTTAAATTATCATTTATTTATTTATAATTATTAGCAAGGCAATTGTTTTGTCGTCTTAGGAATAGGGTTTTCCTCTTAAAATCTCTCTCTCAGTAACTCATGTGAGATATTTAGACTGTGTTCGGTTGGTGATTTGGAAATAAATAAAATAAAATAAGGATTTTTTTTAGTACCAATAAAATTAGGAATTTAACTTATAGGACTGATTATTCTCCAATTTTTTAAGACAAGGAAGATAAAGTAATGTTTTTATTTATATTTTAGATAAATCCGAATCGAATTGACCTGATGGTTAATAAAGACTATGAAAATTATAAAGTTCAGATGGATGTTTAATTTATGATGATTATTTTAGGAGTTTCTGGTTAAGTCAAATAGTTATTTGAAAATATATAAAAGGAAACATAATCAAGAAATAAGAAACTTGGGATCATTTTTTGTTCGACTCCCTAATAATCGGCATTAATTGACCTATTTGTCAGTAATATTTAATGTAAGTAATAAAAAAGACGTGGCGGAATAAGTTTTCTTTATAATGCTTACCTATTTAAGATTTAATACCTAGTTTTGGTGCGTTATAAATTTTATCCGTTAAATTAAGAGGTATTATTTTGGCTTGGGAACTTTTTTATAGTTATTGTTGTTTTTATTGCTCTCATTACTACTCTCTAAGATGAGGGTTAAATAACAACTTTTAAGAATAAACTTGTGACTATCACTAATTGAGTGTTATCACCGATAGAAATTATGTGTTATAAATTAATTATTTTAGAAATTGCGCCTCAAATATAATAAAGAGGTAAAATGTGGTGTTGAGGTTAAATTCTCTATCTTTTAACTATTAAAAAATATATTTAAAAAAAAATTAATTATTAATTAAAAAGGAGCAAGGTTACACCAATGGAGCAATAGTTAACTGTTATTACTATACACTTAATGACAAATCTCTAATCCCCCATTATTATAGGATTCAAAAAAGAAAAAAGAAAAGATAGCATTGACTAGCTAATAAATTTTTTTTTTTAATTATGTCCATCCCTAGGTTAAGCACTGGGAGACATCAAAAGAATAGAGACATAGGAGGTGTCCACAAATTAATATCACGGGTGAATTTTGAATCTAGAACTTTAGAGGGAACACACTTTCAAAACTCAAATTTTCAACTGACTTTGCACTATTCCTCGAAGACAAAAGCTAATAACTTTATGAAGTCCATCTTAGAGAGTTTTGAAAAAATATATACTTGTGTCGAATAAGCTGGAGCCACTCGACTCCAGCTAACTCCTTAGTCCAAACACCACTTTAGTATATATATTATATATATTAATCTCAAATGGATCATTATGTCAAATTTAGATACATGATCTCATGTCAATTCCTAATTTAATTTCTTCTCTCCATTAGAGAACGAACTGTAATTTGCATGGCTTTTCCCATGATAACTAAAATCCACCAAAACCTAATTTTATAACTCGAACAATTTGAGGCTCTAATTGAGTGGGTGTTTGAAAACACTGCATATTATAATGTTTCATTTACCTCAAATTGGGCTAATTAATTGAGGGCAGTCTTCAGAGTGACCAACTGGGTAATGGGAACTTCTAATTATTTCATTCACATTAATTTCTATAATTTTGGATTTTTTTTTGTGCCTTTTATATTATAAACTAAGGTCCCGTTTGATAACCATTTGTTTATGAAATTTAAGTCTATTTTTATTCAAATTTTCTACCATGTGCTTCATCTTTCATATAATGTATCCATCTTTTCTATAATATATTCATCTTTCCTTAAGAAAGTAGGAGAATACTAACTAAATTTTAAAAACATAAACAAGCTTTTGGAAGCTACTTTTTTTTGTTTACAAATTTTGGTTTTGTTTATTAAAATATAGGTAAGATGTAGATATTCATATAAGGAAAAAACGCTATAGTAAGATAGTTATTGTAGTCTTAAATTTCATAAACAAAAAACGAAAAACAAAATGGTTATCAAACGAGGCGTAATGATTACACGATGTATTTATTAGATGAATCGGAGTTAATTTGGCACAAGGGGATGAGAAAACATCAAAATAAATTAGACAACTAAGACGGTGTAAGTCAACCATTTTGGTTTTTAAAAATTAAACCTACCCCAATTATTTCAACTTATAATATCTACCTTTTACATTTTATTTAAAAAATAAAAGAGTTTAAAGATTAAAAAAAACTTTTAAAAACTTGTTTTAGTTTTTGACAGGATACTTTATGTAACAAGCCTACGAGAAGCCAACAAGAAGAAGATTACGAAAAAGTCAACCAATTTGTAACTATGGAAGCAATAGAGTAGCTCTTGGAAAATTTAGACACCATTTGGCTGCATTCAAAAGAATATTTCCATGGATTGTAAGGCGTTTTAAAATTTTGATTATGATTCAAAATACCTTTTGAAGGAAGATCAAATTCTTTTAAAAAAATTTGAGTGAAAATAAAATAAAATAAAAATAACTTAAAATAAGAAAAACTAACTATATATCAACTCGCATTTATCAAAATATGAATTGCACATATTACTTTAGTGGGAATTGATTTGTTTCGATTGAAGATTAAAGAAGAAATAGAAAACAATTTAGGCGACACACATCACCTATATTTTGAAGTTTACGTGCTCAATTTTTGCCACATTTTATTTTATTTTTTAGATTAGTAAAGAACAAAATGTGGTTTAAATTGAGATATATATGTGCACTTCAACATATTGATATTGTCCAGATATCATCAAATTAGTCTCAAGAAATATTGTCACACACATCTTTTTGTTAGACAAAGCCTTCTTTTTCCACTACATGATTGTGACAAGAGGCATAACCCACAAACAAAAGCTATATAGCCTTAATAGTATATTAAAAAAAACCACAAATTTTGTTTTGTAATGTAAATTTGGAGTGGGAAATATATTTTATTCCTTAACGATAAAAAGGGCCCGAATAAAAAAGAATCTTAATCCCTTTTTATACTAAAATATCTTAATGATAATCTTTTCAACCATCATTTTTAGTCTTACAGTCTGAATATATTTTAATTTTAAAAATATAATTTTACGTACTAACACTCTTATTTGGTTAAATTTCAGAAAAATATTTTGGCGATTATGAGATGATAAAAAGCGACAAGTTGACATTCAATTGATTCGAATAACAATAAATATTTGAGTTTTGTAAAACAGAGTCGGTTTTGGGATTAAGGTACTTTAATAAAACAAACAAGGTTTAATCTGAAAAAGAATATATAATAACAAAAAAACAAACAAAGTTGGGCAAAAAACAAAGACTAAACATGATATTTTGTTAAATAACAAATTTGGTCATTGAATTAGGAGAAAAATAGAGTTTAATCCCCTATAAATTTAAAGGTTACACATTTTTTTTTTTTTTGGATTTTTTTTTTTAAATCATAAAGATTATAAATTTTGTCATGATTAAATAAAACAAAAATAAACTCAGTCTCTTAGTTAATGCAATAAATATTTATAGAAAAATAATAAATACAATAAATCAAGTACGTGACAATTAACCATTTATATGTAAACAAGACGATCTTCATTGATTAGCTAAAACAATTAAACTGTCAAATTTTAAATTTAAAAAAAAAATTAATTAGCTATTTTAATGTTTACCATCAACAAAAATAAAATATAAAAGATTATTTTTAGATACATAAATGGTTAACCGTCACATATTTAATTCACTTACAAACTATATCGGCTATTTATGAGGAGTAAATTAACATTTTCGAAATTATTGACGACAAAACTTATAGTTTAACCAAAACATTATTTAGAAGTATGGAGAGATCAAAATTGAAAATTGAATTTCAAACTATATAAACTAAAGTAATCTATCCTTAATTTAACCCTAGTGCTTCAAAAAAGGGTGGATGTCACTTAACTGTGAATCATTATAAAGTTCATAAAAGCTTCTCTCTTTAACATTCCAACCAACATAAAAAAGGGAAATAGTCTCAAAATGCAATCATGAGGTCTCATGTAGGTTTTGTTAGTGGTGCATATTTCTTTCTTTGTCTAAGACATAAGTTAAGGTTAGACCCTAACACATCCAAACATGTTCCATTTAACTTACCTCTTTTAGGACCAACTGCCCTTAACTTGTCGGCAAAATGGACCTAGCCAATGGTTGCTAATGCGATTGCTATTATATTTGGACCACTTTAGCAATATTACATTAAGTTGGATGAACTTTTGTTTCATACTCACCCCTTGTGGGATAACAATTATTACACTATCAAATTTTGTTCTTTACAAAGTGATTCAATATGATTTCAAGATTTAATTTTCTCTTCATTTTTATATGATTAACACTAATACAGGAATTATAGTCCCCAAGAGGTGCCGTGGTGGTTGAAAATTTAGGCTTTTGACGGTATGCTCCCCTTAAGTTCTCGGATTTGAAACTCTCCTATGACATTATTTCTTTGATGTCTTCGGTGTTCGAGCGTGATTACCTTTATTTTAAAAAAAGAACACTAAAATGCAAGAATTTAAGGGTTTTTTTATACGGTTAATGTCGAACACTTCTCATCTATTTAACGTGAGACAAAGGTAAGGTAAGTATCTCCCACAAATATTATAATTTTGGTAATTGGATTTCAGTGATATGAAAAAAAAAGAAATCTCCAAAAAAATTATGGAAAGAAATAGTTTTTCATTTGTTTAAATATTTCGATGTTTTTTTAATAGATTTAAATTGAATTTTTTTGTTTTGTTTTTTTTCTTTCTAATTCGTGATTGTTGCAATAATCCCATTTGTTTAATTGTTTCGATGCTTTTTTATATTGAAGATTTTTGTTTTGATTTGTGAGTGTTTGGTCAGTTATATGCACTCAACTATTTTTACAAAATATACCTCCAATCTTACATTATTTAAATGTTAATAAAATCATTTTTTAGCTAAGTATCATCATAAATTGAACTAATAAATATTTTTATTTTTTAAACTTCTTTGACAGCCAAGCTACTCATGATAATTAACCGAAGAACTTTCTTTATTGTAAATTTATGCCTTATACATCTTTTTTTTCCTTGGATGCAATATATTTTTCATTCAAAATAATGTAAAATAGTTTATAGAAGCAGCTGCAAAAGCATAAGGCAAATGGGAGGAAAAACCAACTATTCATAAAAATTAATATAAATACATTTTAAATTGATTTCCTTCGTTAATTAATGGCGAATGTCATCTCAAATTATGAAACTAAGGAGAAAGATAAATGAAAATGTAGGGAGCAGAAATGTTATTGAGAGAAGAAAAGGGTAGAATTTGTCACCCAAATGTTAATAAGATGTGAAATTTAAAGGCATATTGTTTGGAGAAGGTGAACACAAATCAACTTGCATTCAATTTGGTTATTGATTTTGTTCCCTAAAATGTAGAAACTAGCATGCAAATTTAATTATAAAAACATAATTATTTGAAATTTGTTCACTTTAATTTTTAATCACGTCTCCTACTCATTATACACCCCAAATTTCTTATTTCACTTTTTTCTTTTTAACTAAAAGTTAATGCTCAATGGAAAACTATTTACCTTTAATAATTTAAATCCTAAAATGTACATGCTCTTTATTCATGAAAATTCCTTCTTTTATATAGATATATATACACCTATAACTTTAAAATAGGGGATTTTTTTTTAAGGATAATAATTATAAATTGTTTTTTTATGAATAACAATTTTTTAGAAGAAATTCGTGCACAAAAAAATTGGGGAGAGCTTAATCAAAAAACAAAAAATGTCCATGTATCTGGTGGCTTCAATCAGTGCATAAATATTCTTCAATCACAAACAATTTTCAATTAGTGCCACAAACATTTTTCAACCAATGTTCACAAATAATCTTCAATCGTGGCAGAAATAATCTTCAATAAAAAAAACAGTAAAAAACATAATTGGAATATATTATAAAAAAATGCCTAAAATATTATTATAGATGAAATATTTTTTTAAAAAGTACTAGAATCAAAATAACAATAAAAAGGTTTTCGCGCTTTCAAAAAAAAAATAAAAAGGTTTTCGCATAAAACAAATTCCCTTTAAAATAAGTGATTTTTTTAACTAAGAGTAAAGAAGATTTTGAACAAACTTCTTAATTGCTAAATCTCATATATGAGGTTTTTAGAGCTTTCTTTCTTTGGACAAAATAAGCGATTTCTACAAAACTATGTAAAACTTGGTAAGAAAAAATTTACAAATTTTAAAACGAGTAGCCTTAGAAAAGGATTAAATCTTTTAGTTTTTTTTTTTGAAAAGAAATTATTTAGGTCGCGTTTATAATAGTTTTAGTTTTTGAAATTTAAGTTTATTTTCACTTAAATTTCTTATTCTGGTGTTCCATCTTTCTTAGCATATATTCCATCTTTATTTAAGAAAATATGTGAATATTAACCAAATTTTAAATTCAAAAACAAGTTTTTGGAAGCTATTTTTTATATTTCCAAATTTTTATTTGATTTTTTAAAAATGTAAATAAGATATAGATATTCGAGTAAAAAAACATATAATAATGTAATTTTTGTATGCTTAAATTTCAAAAACCAAAAATTTAAAATAAAATAGTTATCAAAAGCGGCTTAGAAACTGAATAAAACTAAAGAAAATGATTAAATATTTTAGCTAATGAAAACCATTTAAATGATGTCTCGACATCACTTATATTTTGAAGCACATATATGTGGTTAAATTTGAGTCACATTTGTTTTTTAGGTAAGAAAATGCCAATATTTTTTTAGTACAAATTGAGAAAGGGAACCACATAGGCTATATCAAAAGTACCATTACTGTCAAAAAATAGAGCTAAATACCGATTTTTGAGATTGAATCTATGACCATGAAATTATCATTAAACAATGAAATCAATATACCACTAATTCTTTCAATAATAAAGAATAATGTAAATGTTAAAATTTTGAAATAAAATACAATAAGCTAAAAATATATTGGAATAAAATCGACTCAGAAACAAACCTTGTGCGTTTTATTTATTGCAGTGAATTAAATACTATCACCAACTCAATTTGCATGTTCTTAATAACCCATAAATATAAATTCGAAATCCTTTTTGTTTCGTTAAATTTTTCGAAACAAGATTGGGTAACCTCACATAATTTTTCTGAATATTAAGATAGAAATTTTAAATAACTACCGAATGAGTTTAGGATTTAATGATTTTATTGTTTGGTTGTAAATCAATTCAACAATTGTATCACAAGTTCAATAAAGAATCGATACTTTCTCCCTCCTATATATATTCAAAAAAAATAATATATATATTTAGTTTTAATAAATAATGTTATTATAACTGTAGGGTCGGGTATGTGAGGCTCAGCTCGGCTCGGCTTGACTCATCAAGCCGAGTGAGAAGATAAGCCGGACAAAATACAAATAAAGCATCCGCAATTGGCCTAGTCGGGCCGGTGTCCGACGGTTCATGCGCTCCCATCGCAGAGCACCAAATATTCAGTTTTATAATTACATACAAATTTGGCGGTCAGATATATTTTTTTAAATCATTTACGAAAATAAAAAGTCTTTTTTAATCATCCAAATATCTCATATAGAATTATTATCATTTTAAAATATGTTTGTTTTTAATGTTATGCTTGAAATGATGATGGTCTCCAATGAGGAGGGCAACTTGTCTGTTAAAGCGAAAGGTTAATACTAGAAAAAATAATTGATGGAAATACATTTTTTTTTCCTTAAAGAAAAATAAAGAGAACGATCATAAAAAAGTTTAATTTTTAAAAAATTATATTTTAGAAATATCAAATAATATTATGAGTATATATAATATTATGAGAAATATCAACTTGTTCACAATAAATTCTTTTTCTTTTTCTAAATGTCAAATGGAGAACTCTTCTCAATTATTGATGTATTGTTCTTCTCAAGACATATATCTCTATATAAGCAAGAGAATTGAGTTATATTTAACGACTTAATATTACTAACTTAAATGAATAGTAACTTAATTATTAACTGGATAAAAAAAACTTAATTATTAATAAATTTATTACTTACAAATATAATAAATTTATTAGACACAGAAGCATTTGGAGGCTTTTTTTAAAGGGGTTTTAGCGGTACTACACCAAATAGAAAAAATAATTACACTCATGTTCAAATTGAGAGATTTTAGCAAAAGTAATCATGACTTCAAAAAGAAAAAAAAGTTTTTATAGGTAAATTATATATTTTCTTTTGAGTACAATAAATAAATATAGATTTATGTATTAGTAATTCTGTATTTTTTATTTGGGTGTTTATAAATACCTTATTAATATACTATTTTATGATATTGTATATGGTTGTGTATGCATCTCACATGAATATTAATTCATGATACTTTATATTTATTTGTATTATTTGTTGATTATTTGACCATGATTTTATTATAAATACAGATAGATCTAATGTTTATAGCTTAGAAATTAAAGAAACTAAACAACCCGGACAATGACTTTAGGAAGGGAAACTTAGTAATCAAATTCAGAAAATAATTGCAAATATGATCATTTTAAAAAAAATAGCAATCATAATTATAGATATTAATAATAATACAATATTACTAATATAATACTGTATTAATAACATAATATTATATTAATAACGTAAAACGTTGTATTAATAATCTAAAGTATTGTATTAATAAGTATTAATAATATTGTATTGATCCGTATTTATGACTATCGATGGAAATATTTTCAAATTTGACTACATTTGTAATTATTTTGTTAGAATAGGTCATTCATTACAATTTTAAAAAAGAAAATAGTGATTTTTTTTTTGAAAACTTACAAAAGTAGTCAAATTTAGAAATAATTAAAAGTATTAGTCAATTTTTTAGAAATTTAGCAGTATTAATACACGATACTGTATTAATAACATAAAATGTTGTGTTAATAATACATAATATTGTATTAATGATATATAATATTGTATTATTAATACATAATATGTATTAATAATATATAATATTGTATTTATAAGTATTAATATGAGTGTATTGAAAGAATGAAATAAATGTAATTAATTGTTGGAAAAAAATAAAAATAAGTTGAAAAAATGCTGAAAAAATAATAAAAAAAAGTTAAGAATTTAGCAATTTGCCATGTGGCCACTATAACCGTCCATCAAAATGCAAAGGCAAAAAAATTGTAACATACGCAATTGGCCGCAACAGGTGGCGAAAGAAAGAAGGAAAACCGGTAAAGTAAGGGTATAATAGGTATTAATGAAATTTTTTATTAATTAAATTTAAAACAAAAATAGATTTACAAATACTTACAAAGATGACTAAATTTATAATTATTTTCCTAAAAGTAGAGATCCGCTGCGATTTCCCTTTTAAAAAATCTCAATCCCAAATAGATATTATAGTAGCCCAGCCTATAATAAATGACGTTTGACCTTGATTATAATCATTCATGTTCCAATTCAAATTGAAACCATTTTAAATAAATCTGCACACCCATTTATTAACGTGTACATGCATTTTTTTTATGACTTTACATTGAAAAAATAAAAAAATATGTACCTCACAATATTTATAGGATAGATTATTTATTTAATTTATTGTTAATTAGTTTTGAGATAAAAATTCATATTATTCAATATAATATTAGAGTATTAAATTCTAATTAAAATTCAATCCAAACAAAACCAATAAAAAGTTTCCTTTTATTTTGTGCTCAAATTAATTAGTGGGTTGTTAGAATTATTTCTTAAAATTAAAATAATTTGTTTTATGTTGAGAATGCAACAAAACAGTAATGACAACCATATTCTAATGGAAAAGGATGGAATTTAGGCATAATTGGAAGTTGGCAATGCCTGAAGAAGTAACCAAGTAAACCCACTGAAGAGCCTGAACAAATTAAGAAAAAAAATGTGAAAAGCAGAGATATATATATAGATACATAAATGTTTTCAATTTATTTTGAAAGTTATGAGATAACAATATTATCAAAGATTAGCATAATGTTGATTATTTTTATTAAAAAAAACATAATATTGATTAAGATAATGACTAAACTAATTTTAAATTTAAATATTATAATAATGTATTTTTCTCTAAAATATTATTACTTGCAATATTATAGCTTGTCTTTTTTAGAGATACACCAGAAAATGTGTAATGAATATTATTTCCACAAATGTGCGATTAAATAGAATTGTTACGTTTGATCAGAGACAAGAAAGTAAATAAAGAAAACACACGTGTACAGTTCTAATAGTATAGTGTAGCAACCAATACGACACCGTTTAAAGAAAGAAGGGAAAGAATGAAACATGGAAGTCGATACATCAATGGTTCCTAATAGCATTAATATCTAGCAACATGAATATTCTTAATATTTTTTTCTTAAAAAAAAAGTAAAATTAATAGAAATTCCTATGGTCCAATCAGTATTTTTCCAAAAAAAAAAAAGACCTAGAATAAAAGAGCACTATACATTGGCATGGGTGGTTGTCTTGTCTTTTCAAGCTGAAAAAAACAAAAGGTTATTGTAAAGTTCATTAGAATGTGGGAGACAATAATCCCAAAACAAAATTCAACCTTCCAAACAGTACTAAAGAGACAACCAGCATCTTTTTTATCCCACAATTGGGACCCCAACTTGTTCCCCCCTCTCCATATTTATATACCCATTCATCCCCTCCTTCCCCTCATCCATCACCACACCCCATTCTCCTCCTTCTTTAAGCTTCATCGATGGCGGACACCGGCCCAGTCTCCGACAAGAGAATGTTGTGCTCGATCCCCGAGAGGTTCCAGCTCCATGCTGCTATGTTGGCCTTGCAATTCGGCTATGCCGGGTTCCATGTCGTCTCGAGAGCTGCCCTCAATATGGGCATTAGCAAACTCGTCTTCCCCGTTTATCGAAACGTCATCGCTTTGCTCCTCCTCCTCCCTTTTGCATATTTCATTGAAAAGTAATCTTTGATACATAACTTCCTAACTTTATGATCGTTACAATATGATTGACAGTTTTAATTACTCAACTAACTACAAAGTGATTTTAAATCTATAATTTTTTTGAATTTATATGGGTTGGTTATTTTAACAACTATATTTTTTTCTTTTTTTTTTCGTAACAGGAAGGATAGGCCTGCCCTCACTCTCAACTTTGTCCTTCAGTTCTTTCTCCTTGCTCTTGTTGGGTAATAAAAACCGAATTTTTGTTATGAAAAAAAAAAAAAGAACAATTATTTTTTGCTGGTTTTGAACATAAATTATTATTTATTTACATGTGCAGAATTACAGCAAATCAAGGGTTTTACTTGTTGGGTTTGGACAATACTTCTCCAACCTTTGCTTCTGCCATTCAGAATTCTGTTCCTGCAATTACTTTTCTTATGGCTGCACTTCTAAGGTAATAATCATAATCGTATCATACAAGAAATTATTAGAATAATTTTCACTATCGATTCATTCAACCATTAACGAATATTTAATTAATTAAATTAAACCCTAAATTATACAAAATTACCGAAATTGTGTTAGGTGCTTAAGATGATGAATTTAATCTATGGTGGTCACCACCTACGAATTTCCATGACATCCAAATATTATATGGTTAAACTGTATGTATAGTAGCATTTAGTCTTGGCGCATGTAAATTGGCTCGGACAGGATATATATATAAAAAAAATTGCCGGAATCATCTAATGCAGTTGGTTTCAATTATTACTCAATTTGAACAAAATGTTTGGATAGTACTTTTCCAAATATCTAGATTAGAATAAAGCCAAAACTAAAGTAATTACACAAGATCCAGACTAATTATCAAGTCATTCCTATAATTATTTGTTTTTTTTATATAATATATTTTGGAATTATAGATAATTTTTTTAGGTTATACATTATATAACAGTAGTTACATCTATGAATTTATTGTTCTAAGGAAAAACATCTTTGTATTATTTGTTTTTTTTATCTATAATTAAATATATTTTAAATGACATGAAGTATAATTGGATAATTGAAATATTATAAATTTAAATATCTGATCTCAAATATTATTGAATAAAAAAAAGAGTTTAAACAGCCTAAGTGGTGAATTCTACCTCATTTTTACTTTTATCAATCCAGCTCTAGCAAATATGAAAAATAATTCTATTTTTTTTTAATCCAACAATATTTAAATACGCAGGATTTTAAACTTATATCCTCTTAATCAGACAAAAGTATCACTAAATCTATGCTTTTTTTGGCAAAAAAAACTGATTAAACATATAAATTGAAATCAACCCATGTAGACTAAAACCACTCTATATGATTTAAGCTCAAAATTTTGTCCTTTGAACGACAGGATTGAACAAGTCCGACTAAACCGGAAAGACGGGATAGCGAAGGTGGTGGGGACTCTATGCTGCGTGGCCGGAGCGACCGTGATCACATTATACAAAGGGCCAACCATCTACAGCCCGGCCACGACCGCAACGGTGCAGGGAGCGGCGGAGATCACGACGGGGACGATGCTGATGGGGCCAGGAGCGTTTCCCTCGCTAGGCGACGCGAAGGGCAAAAGCTGGACTTTAGGCTGTGTTTACTTGATCGGCCACTGCTTGTCGTGGTCGGCGTGGCTGGTTCTACAAGCTCCGGTCCTCAAGAAGTACCCGGCTCGGCTCTCCGTCACCTCTTTCACTTGCTTCTTTGGCCTCATCCAGTTCCTAATCATCGCGGTCGCATTCGAGCGCGACGCTCAGGCCTGGCTCTTCCACTCCGGCGCTGAAGCCTTCAGCATTGTTTATGCTGTTAGTACAAGTTCTTACCTTACTCATTTTATGATATACCACATTTTTTAACCAAAAAAAAAAAGTTTCTAATTATTGTTTTTTGAATGATACTAAGAATTCATGAAAATGTTTATTTGATTATGATGAAATCTATGATAAATAAATGCGAGAAAACAAGATTAATTTTGTAAGAGTAACGCATCATGGTGGGTAGGAGTTTTAGAAACAACAAAATCGATCATATTTCTTACTTTTGTTTCATTTTATTTCAATCTTATAAATGTGTTGAAAATTTCTCATCTTTCCAACGTAGAGTAATTGCACCCCCAAGGTGAGTATCTCCAATATGTCCCCTCAAGATGGCGGTCATAATAGGAAATGCCATTTTGAATTGGATCTGAATTTGTGGACCGAAATACGAGCTTTGACTTTAAGAAGTCAGAGAGTGCAACATCATTATAAAAGAAACTCTTCTCGTTGCCAATTGGTTTTGAGGTGGAACTCATATTCTCTAATATGGTATCAGAGCCTATAAAGTCCAAATGGATATCGGTTCAATAAAAATAAAATTGGGATCCGATTCAAGATTGGTGAGTTCGAAAGAAACACCATGTTGAGGAAGCATGTTATAGAGATATGAGTTGCTCCCCTTATTGTCAATTAATTTTGAAGTAGAACCTCATATTTTCTAATATTTATGCAATTGTCTTACATTGAAAAGATGAGAATTTTACAACACTCTTGCAAAAGATAGTACATATTTTCTAATACAAAATTCATATTTTTAGTTTGTTGAATAATAAGAATTGAGGTTGGTTGCAGGGGGTGGTGGCTTCGGGGATAGCTTTTGCTGTACAGATATGGTGCATTGACAGAGGCGGCCCGGTTTTCGTTGCGGTCTACCAACCGGTTCAGACCTTCGTTGTTGCTCTCATGGCTTCCTTTGCTTTGGGTGAAGAGTTCTACTTGGGAGGGTGGGCCCTCTTTCTCTCTCTCTCTCTCTCCCTTTCTTTATTTTGTATTTTGTTCATAGATATAAATTAAATAGTTAATTAGATTGAATTTATCAATTTCAAGATGTAACCTCTCTATTATTAAATTATATGGTACGTTATTAAAGCTCCGACATCCCTTAACTATTTAACTTAGAGTAAAACTTTCCTACACATGGATGTGTAGAGGAATCCTACACTTTGAATATATGACATTATTGGATACCACAAAAAATCATCTTATAAATGGAAAAAAATAAAATATAAAGAAATTTTTGTGACACTAATGGTGCCACATCATCAAATTGTAGGGCTCTCCTACACATGGATGTGTAGTAGGAGAATTTTACTCTTCAACTTTTACCATCTATAAAATTTAAAAGATAATTTTATGAAATTTCATGTCATTTTTCTTTTTACTACAAATTGGGGAGACACATTGATTGCATGGGATTGGATGTACAGGATCATAGGGGCGGTGCTGATTATATCAGGACTGTACTTTGTGCTGTGGGGCAAGAGCGAAGAAAAGAAGCACTTATTGGATAGGGCAGTGATCCAGTCCGCTCCAGACCACGGTAGCACCAGAACCAGCGGCCGCATCAAGCCGTCCCTCAACCAGCCTCTTCTCCATCCTACGGCTGAAAATGTGTGACCTGTCTTAAGAAAAAATACCCAACTTTTGACTCCGTTATACCACGTGTCCTTCCTACAAATATCAAACCAACCGTCAGTTTCAGTGTGTTTATTTTCTTCGTTGAATTATTCGCACTCTTACTTAGGAGAGTTTCTTTTTAATTTGTCTTTTTTTTTTTTCTTTTTTGGACTAAAAATTAAAGGAAGGAAGATGAAAAATGGAGACGTAGGAGATGGACAAAGGGTATGAATGTGATTAAGTGTGGATTTATTTTCAAAATCTTGTTTATGAAGTTTTTTTTTATCAAATAATATAATCCGAGTTCAGCATTCATATTAGACAAAATAAATTGATAAAATTATCATGATATAATTACTATCGATTGATATAAAAAACAAAAAAATTACTCTGGAAAATCACTGTAGACAATTAAAAGTTTATAAAACTATATAGAATAATATAAAAAGAATCTAATTTTATTTCAAGAAAATAACCTAATTTTATTATACACATATTTTTTTTCGTGATGTTATGGATAAAATTCACATTCAAGCGGTAAGATATATATATATATTTTTTTGAAAAAAACCCGCCAATATATTCAATTTGCATCGGAGCGAAATTGTTCCTCAATCACCACAGAAACGATCTGTGGGGGAGATTCCACCGCTCCAAAACAAGGTTACAGTTCTCAGACCCAAAATGGTCAGAATTAGAAACAACATATAGACCAAAGAGGTGGTTGAGCCTTTGCAATGAGATCAGCAGCTCGATTGCAAGATCTACCATTAAAGGAAAAAGAAATATCCCTAAACTTGAGAATCAAACTCCTAATATCAGCTATAACATTGCTGAGTTCAGAAACATCTTAGGAAATATCATTTGATAATGTCAATAACTAGCTTTGAATCAGATTCCACCAAGATACGAGGGATAGGATCAAGACGGCTCGACAAAATATGCTTGAGACCCTCCGTGATAGCCAAACTTTCCATAATGTTTCCATAACCTGAGAATTAAGACTTAATGCCCAATCATTGTCTACCCAACAAATAAAAATAATCATTAATTTGGTCAATATGTTTCAAAATCAAATCTTTTCATCTATTAAATTTTAATAAATATTCAATTGTAGTCTCTTAAATTATAAAATTATTAGTTACATATAATACTCAATTTTAATTTTTGATATAAAAAATTATTAATTACATAATAAAAAGTTGTAAAGGATAATAATTTAAATTAATTTTAAGTTATAATGATCTTAACATGAAATTAGTCTTTTTTAAAGAAAATTCAAAAGACATACAATAATTAAAATTAAGTATTATTGAAATGATAAAAATAAAAATGTTTGTTTTTGAAATATTGAAACCAAAATAAACTACACACAAAACCTAAGGACAAAAAAAATCTCAATAATCATTATTTATTTTTCTCTTGTTTTTATTTAATCATGATCATTTTTGTTGTCTCATCTTTTAAAAGTATTTAGGGATAAAGAGAATAAAAATGATTGTGAGAATGATATAAATTAGAGGAGAATATGACGAGGAATAGTTATTGAAGAGAATCCTTACTTGCATATAAAATTAATAGAATAATTATCAAGAAAGTAAAATAATGAATAAAGTGAGAGTGGAAAGTAATTACGAAGAAATAAAAAATAGTTATAGAAATACCGAAAAGTAGTTATAATAAAATGTGTTTATTAGGTGAATGATCAATGTGGAACAAACTAGGGAAATACTATGATTCCTCTATAATCATTTTCATCATCATTGTATGACTTTACTTCAAACACCAAGTTGATTCAAAAAGAGCCAATCTTGCCTACTTATGAATGAGTAGGCAAGTGATCATGCTCAGAAGCAGAAATGCACAAAAGGCATCGTGAAGACCCGATTTCCCCTTTAATATTTTTCTTCTTTTTTTTAATCTCAATTCTATACTTTTTTTTGAAATTTTGTCTAGTTTAATGATTCTTTAAAAAGTTATTTTTTGATGAAAAATATTTATTAGTTTTCAACCATATATTAATTTTTGTAATGAAGCACTCATATTTTTATGTGTATATATATATATGTATTAAAAATAAAATAAAAATTATATAAATAAAGTAGATAAATGGAGATGAGGAATACAGTTCCATTCTCATTCATGTTTAGCTCGTGCTAATTTTTTTTTTATCTCCAATCACCTTTTCAATTCTCGTCTAAATTAGAATTTATCGTCCGATAACAGTAGTTCCCCGAAGGTTGCAACGCCATAGAAAAATTGATATCTCCATTAAGAGTTCTATTTGGTTCTTTGACATTTTTTTGTTTATAAATTTTGTGTTATTAAAGGTGGGACTTGACTAATCATTCAGGAATAGGCAAATATGGTTGGTATAAATAAGTTAAAGCACAAGCACAACTTAATCTCTAGTAGGAATGGACAAATTAAGTATTTTTTTGGTACATGATGATAATAATTTACCAAATATGTAATGTTAAGTATATTAAAAATGCATTACAAAAATGATAATTATCTAATGATGTATTAATTATGTGACCTATTATGATAGAAAGAAATGGAAGCGAAGTACGTATATTACTCCATTATTGCCCATAAATAAATGATAGGTGCAATATCCCAATCACTTAATCCAACAACCATTTATTTTCCCAAGAAAGACACGCAACTAATAAGAACCCCACATATTATTTTACAAAAATAAAAATGCATCACCACTTGCTAGAAGATATGGAGAAATTTTGGCAACATCTTTAATTAATTTAAAAACAAATCCACTCGAATCTTCAGCAACTTGTGGCGTTTGAAATGGGCACCAAAAATTACATCCTTTTTTCTAAAAACACTCACAAGCAACCAAATAATGGGGTGATCCACAATTTCTGATCCAGCCAACACGAAAAGGGCAGTTTCCCATTACAAATATAGGAGTTGGGAGGGGTGGGTTTCCAAACAGGGCCGAGAATGAGATCGATGGGAGTGGGGGTGTTTGGCGACGGGTTTAGTGTTGTGGTGGTTGTTGCTTTTGTGGTTTTGGGGTTTGGGGTTTGTAATGGCGGACTCACCAGCGGGTTTGTGAGGAGTCCAGATGTGTCCATGGATATGCCTATGGATAGCGATGTGTTTCAGCCTCCTCTTGGTAGAAATGCCGCTCAACAGGTTTTTCTTTTTCTTTTCTTTTCTTTTTTTCTTTTATTTTATATGTTGCTTTTCATGTTTTTTTTTTTTTTTAAAGATTTAATCTGCGAATTATTGCATCAAGAGATATTCAAGGATTTGTGTTGATGGTGATTTAAGTTTAAGGGGGTGTTTTGAACATCGAAAATGATAATGATAGGAGTTGGAAGGAAAATACGAAAAATGATTATTACCGATAATGATTATTGGAGAGGTCTATTTTCTGCATAAAAATTGCATTTGAGTTAGGAATTGAGGAGTGAGCGGGTAATTGGAGACAGGAATGGAGAATGCATTTTCCATTCCTATTCCAATCATATCTACATTTTAAAAAATAAAAATAAAAATAAAAAAATCTTTTTTTACCCATTTGATATATTTATTTTTGTTGAAATATTTATTTAAAAGAATATTTTCTTTAATAATTAATTATTTAATTGAAAATCAATGCATATTTTCTTCAAAATATTATTGAAAAAATACTTCCAAAATTAAGATTAAAAAAATAGAAAAAGGAAAAATTTCCTGCTGGATACCTGAACAATCCGAAAAACACATGAGATTTCGCGAGGATAAGAATTGATTTTGGTGGCAGATACAACCACTAGAAATTCATTCTCCACCCCCGCCTTGTCAACATCTCTAAGACTATGTTTGTTCTTTGGACATGAGGAGTGGTACCACTCCTCAACAACCCTTTATTTGTATTTTGCAGTAAATAACCACTTTTCAACCATTTTTAACCACTCTTCAACCCCTTTTAACCACTCATCAAACCCTCTATCAAATCTCTATTTTTTTTTAAAAAAAAACAATTTTATTAAATCTCACTTTAAATTTCATCAAATTTATCTTTTAATCTCGACTAACATCAATATTTAAATATTTATTTCTAATAATAATTTTAATTCTATCGAAAAAGTCAATAGCGTGTTAGCTTGATAGATTGGTTGTAATCCAATTTAATTCTACTTTTGAAGATTCGATCTTAAAATGAATTATTTCATTAAAAAATTATCAATGAATAATAATTTTAATTCATAAAAAACCTCATCTTTTTAATAAAATATTTGATGTAACCATATATCTAAAATTTTGAAAAAATAATAAGAAAAAATTTACAAATGAAATATAGTAATAAATTAACAACAAATACTAAATTTTAGCTTTATCATCGTTATAATAATTAAAATTTGACATTTAAAAATAAAAGAATCAAAATAAAATTAGAAGTACCTAGACTAAAGGGAAATTGCATAGTACAATTTTCCAAAATATCTAAACAAATTTGAAAATATTTGCATCCATAATAAAAAATACGGTTAATATTCATGGTACAATATAATTTGAGATATTAATAATACAATATTATATGTTATAAGTACAATATTGTGTATTAATATAGTACTATGTATAAACAATATCGTATAATGAGTATTAATTATACCGTAAGTTTGACTATGATTGCTTTTTTTTTAAACAAGAAGATCATAATATCCTAGTACTTTCTATTTATTTATTTTCTAGAATAATTTATTTTTACAAGTTTCAAGGAAATATATTTTTACTATTTCTTTAATAATTCATATTTTAACGGTTTATTCAATTGTAAATTTAGCCTAAATTTTTAAAATTTATTATTGTTTGTTTCATTCATCTCATATGTTTAGTAACAAAATATAAAATTGAATTTTTTTAAAACAAATATGATCAACTATAAAAATGTATTTTAAATTCAGTTAACGACAATTGATGAGGTACTAAAAAAAACAACAACAACAACAATTGAGGTGGATAATTAAAATTCATAAATTTTAATTATATACCAACCACATTTTCAAAAAAAAAAATAAATTATATCAACGCTATTAACTCCAATCCTCACTAGTTCATTATTCACCACTATTAACCCCAATCCACAAACGAGTAATTAATCACTACAGACTACTATTAACCACTTCTTTCCACTCTATACTAAACCTCTCCACTCTTTCCTACTCCACTCTTTTCTACTCCACTCTTTTCTACCAAAAACATGGGGCAAGGGTAATGGTAATGGTTAAGGGGAGAATGGTAATGAGGAGGAGAATAGGGAGGAGAATGATTATTTGTGTTTGGGGTGCAGGTAATGATTATGGGAAGAATGGTTATTTATATTTAAGATAAAAGTAATGATTATGAGAAAAATAAAATAATGAATATGATGTGAGTGAAAAATAGGGATGTGCTGTATGAAAAGTAGTTTGAGAGAGAATAAAAAGTAGTTAAGGGGAGAATGAAGAAAGTGATTTTTGGAAAACGTGATTATAGAGAAAATGATTTCCATGGCCCAAACACCGGAAATCATCCTCATTCCCATTCTTCCCTTATTCTTGGTGGCCCAAACACCCCCTAATTCATCTACATCTAGAAAGAAGAAAATGATTATGGAGTGCACAAAAAACATTTATACAAAAAATATAGAGCGTACAATTTTTTAGAAAATGAAATTATGGATAGAATGATTGTTGTGGCTCAAACGTGAGAAACAAGATCATTTTTCTCGATACAATTTTCATCCTTCTTTCCTCGAACACCCCCTTAGTTATAACCTTATTTAAAAAATAGTCATGTTTGGAAGTGTTTTGAAAGAAAATCATTTAAGTCCATTTGTATCTTGACTTTGTTTTTCTTTTCACCTGTTGATTGAAGGTTCATATAACCCAAGGAGATGCTGAGGGTAAGAGTGTAATTATCTCTTGGGTTACACCAGAGAAACCAGGTTCAAACAAAGTGGTTTATTGGGCTGAAAACAGTCCAATTAGAAAGAAAGCTGAAGGCTCTGTTGTTACCTACAAGTACTACAACTATACATCTGGTTACATCCATCACTGCACTATTAAGAATTTAGAGGTCTGCGCTCTGTAAATTAAATTGATTGGCTTTGAATTTGATATCAATATTAACAGATTTGATTGAATTCTATACGATCCTTGCAGTATGACACTAAATACTTCTACGTGGTTGGCTTTGGAAGTCTAACTCGAAGGTTTTGGTTTATAACCCCTCCTCCAATTGGCCCTGATGTGCCTTACACTTTTGGCCTTATAGGTAACATTTTGGTGAAACTACGACGATCCTTACGGTTTCGAGAAAGTTAAATTTTAGTTCGTATGATTCGATAAATTCTCACTACAAGCGGTCCCTATCATTAGAAGCCACAAATAGATTGAGTTTGTGACACTTTTCTTTTCATGGTTAGCTAATTGTGAGAGTTAAATAGTTGTTTGGATACAAAATGAGGTTGTAAATTTCCAACCTGTTTTCTATCCACAAAAATCACTTCATTGACACTGGTTTCTAACTGTAGGAACATTTAATGAGGTTTTATCCGATGATAGGGACGGAATTCTAACTTTGAAAATCTTTAAGAACTAAAGTACTCTAACTTTCTCAAAACCATAAGGATCAAATTTGTAATTTAACGACACGTTTTCCACCGAGCATCGCTTTCGGTAGGAATTGGGTTTCTTAAACATGATATTGATTTGTCTGTGTTTGAGCAGGAGATCTTGGCCAAACATATGATTCCAATAAGACACTTACACATTATGATCAAAACCCAACAAAAGGAAAGGCTGTGCTGTTCCTTGGGGACTTGGCTTATGCAGACCGCTATCCGTTCCACGACAACAACCGGTGGGACGCGTGGGGGAGGTTCGTGGAACGAAGCGTGGCTTATCAACCTTGGATTTGGACTTCAGGGAATCATGAACTTGATTATGCTCCAGAGATTGTATGCATCTTTTTTCCCCATGTTTCTGATTTATTTGATTGATTTTGCTTCAAATGTTTAGATGAACAGCATTGTTTTGATCCTATTTTCAGGGTGAAAATGAACCATATAAGCCTTTTTTGAATCGCTACCGTGTCCCATATAATCCAAAAGATGGCGCCTCTCCTCTTTGGTACTCCATTAAGAGAGCTTCTGCTCATATCATTGTCTTGTCCTCTTACTCATCTTATGGTATGCAACATTTCACTTTTTTCTTTAGCTTGTTAAGCTTTATTATTATTATTATAGATTTTGTTGGCATTGTGTTGTATTTAAATTGGACTAAGCACCAAAAGGAAGTTCTAAGTCCATAAGTTCAATGCATTTATACGGTTAAGAATATGAGTTTGACTATTTGATACACTTAACTACTTTGTGATACGTGTTCAACACACTAGCCAAACTAAAGTGTTCATACGTTTTAGCTTTGTTTGGAGTCAGGAGAATGAAAATGATTATGGAGAGGATGAGAATTAAAAAAAATATATGGGAGAAAATAATTATCCGTGTTTGAGGTGAAAAGAATGATTGATTTTACATGAAGAATCGTTATTTGTGTTTGAGTGAAGAGAATAATTATGAGGAGAATAAAATAGTGATTATGAGAAAATGAAAAAATGTTTTGGGGAGAAAAAAAAGTGTTTATGGAAAGTAAAAAAAGTGGTTATTGGAAAATGAAAAGAATGATTTTCGGTGTTCCAAACGTGAATAAGAGGATCATTCTCCTCATAATGATTCACATTCTCCTTGATGAGTCTGAGAATTTTCTCCCAAAATAAATTTGTGATAAGAAAACCAAATAACTCATTCATATTTCTTTTTTATATATATATTTGGGAGAAGGGGATTCAAACCTGTTATCTCATGGTTATTAGGCTGATTCTTCCATATTTCTTATATGCATGATGAACGAGTTATATTGCACGCTCAATTTTTGGTTTTTGTCGCCTTTTTTCTCGCAGTGAAAAGTAGTCCTCAATACAAATGGCTAGAGAAGGAGCTACAAAATGTAAACAGGGACCTGACTCCCTGGCTCATAGTTCTTATGCATAGTCCAATGTACAGCAGTTATGTTCACCATTACATGGAGGGAGAAAGCATGAGAGTGGTTTACGAGTCATGGTTCGTCAAGTATAAAGTCGATATCGTCTTAGCCGGTCATGTTCATGCCTACGAACGATCTGTAAGCAGTTTGCTCACTACTACTACTTACGAGTTCTTTGCCTTGTTATCTACTTTTTACAAATGTTTTCAAAATTTGAACTAACGAAAAGTAATTTCTAAAAATTTGATTTTTTTTTTTTGAGATATAACTCAAAATTCAAATGTGTTTTTGAAACAACATAAAAGGTTGATGAAACCAGCATAATTTTTTAAAACAAAATAGCTATGAAAGAAGACATAATTTATGTAGAACAAACCGTTGGTTGATGTTGGTGGATCATAAGAATGATCAATCATATGAATATCTGAACTTGCATTACAGGAACGAGTATCAAACATAGCATATGATCTTGTAAATGGGAAATGTTCTCCAATTCTGGACCAAGATGCTCCAGTTCATGTAACCATTGGAGATGGAGGAAACTCAGAAGGATTAGTAACAGAGTAAGCATCAAAACCCTTTGACTTAATCTTTTATCTAGAGATGTCCACGAGGTCGGGCTGGGGATCAGGGAAATGAGGATGGATAATTCATTCTCCGTCCTCATTTAACTTGTGGATAATTTTTCTCACCCGCTTACACGGGATTTGCCACCCCGTGACAACATTGGTTATCTCTACTTTCAACTCAGTAAAGGGCTATGTTTTTCTTCCAAAATGAAGTCTGGTTTTTGAACTATGCAGGATGACTCAACCACAACCAATCTACTCAGCTTACCGTGAAGCGAGCTTCGGGCATGGAATTCTGGACATAAAGAACAGAACTCATGCACAGTTTTCTTGGCATCGAAACCAAGATGCGTACTCTGTCGAAGCAGATTCGGTATGGCTGCACAATCGACAATGGATAGCGATGACAAAATTGGCACAATCTGCTGCAGCGAGTGGCCTTTCATCAGCAGCAGCCTGAAATTGTATCTTGTTCTGTGACACAGCTTTTTCATGGCTTAGTTTGCAATCACCATATTGGAATATAACTCCATCGAAGTGGTGAATGAATGATGTGCAAAATAATGAAGAAGAAAGTAGAAGCTTAGGATTGAGCTTGTTATGCCTCAATTTATCACTAGTTTGATATTTTTAAGTTTCTTTGAATGTGAGTTTTTGCACTTTGTTTGGCATGTTCTCTTTTTGCCTCTGTCATATTTGGAAGATTCAAAGTACACACAAAGCACATAGTCAAATAAAGCAGTAAAAACTTAAAATTACAAATTTTAAAACCTTTTTATAGGTAGGGGTGATTTCGGTTTGGTTTTGTACCAAACCGACAACCGAACCGATATCCTTGATTTTCAAAAAATAGATGTAATCCAATGTCTAATAAGTATAGAACCATTGGTTCAGTTTAGTATATCAAAACAATATTTCTCATATAAAAATAACCTTCTCATAAATAACTATTTTTTTAAAGGTTATAAGTATTTTTAATTTGTTCAAAATTATCTAAGGATATCTTTTACTCGAAATATGAGTGAATTAAATAATATTAATGGAAGAAAGACGACTTTATATAAATTATTGACCATATATATTTCGGTATGGATCGATTTCTATTGGTTTTTTAAAATGAAAATCGGAACCGATCTAATATTTTTGGTATTTTCAAATTACAAACCGATATGTCCAATTTTGTGCTAAAAAACCGATTCGATCCATTGAAATGGATGGTTCAATTCGGTTTTTCGGTTTTTTGTTGCACCCCTATTTTTAGGTTAGTTATCAACCCTTTATATCACTCAAAATTTTAAAAAAGAAAAAAGAATAAGTTCACATTGAGAAAAGAGAACATAATTATGTGAAAAATGATTCTCTTATAAATATTTTTTATTCATTCTTTAACTATTTTTTATTCTCCTTACAACCACTTTTATTATTTTTATGGTCCTTAACATAATTTTTCTTTTCATCTCAAACGGATGATTATTATTTGCAATCCAAAAAATAATAATAATAAATTCTCCCTAATAATCTCTTTGTTTCATTTATATATGTATCACTAATTATAATTGAGAAGAGCAATTGGGCAAACCAACGAAGCGCAATTGAGTGACCTTGCATGAGAATGACGGTATTTAAAATTCCCTTTCTTTGTTGATGGATTGAAAGTTTTTGAGTTTAAGAACTAGGGTGTTCATGGTCCGGGTTGGATAGGGTTGGATGAATTTTTTGGACCAACCCAATTTTTCGGGTTGGCGAAGAGTGACCTTGCATGAGATTGACGGTATTTAAAATTCCCTTTCTTTGTTGATGGATTGAAAGTTTTTGAGTTTAAGAACTAGGGTGTTCATGGTCCGGGTTGGGTAGGGTTGGATGAATTTTTTGGACCAACCCAATTTTTCGGGTTGGCGAAGAGTGACCTTGCATGAGATTGACGGTATTTAAAATTCCCTTTCTTTGTTGATGGATTGAAAGTTTTTGAGTTTAAGAACTAGGGTGTTCATGGTCCGGGTTGGGTAGGGTTGGATGAATTTTTTGGACCAACCCAATTTTTCGGGTTGGTCAATTCGCCAACCCATCCTACCCTATGCATTAGCGCAACCCAACCCAACCCAACCCTATATTTTCGGGTTGAGTTGGGTTGGGTTCTCGGGTTATATTACTATTTTTTTTCTTTATGATTCAACTCATAATTATGTAATAAAAAAAGCATTATATTGTATACTTCAATCTATTACCTATCCTATTAGTACATATATATATTTTTTAGAAGGCTTACAAGTAAGTTAAGAACCTATCTTATTAATTTATCTTACATACACACATATAATATGTATAATATTCTTAGTTCGGGTTGGGTTGGGTTGAACAAGCAAAAAATTAGCCAACCCAAGACCAACCCAACCCAACAAAAACTATAAAATCATAACTCAACCCAATCCAAAAAAATTATAACCCAATTCAACTCTTACGGTTTGAGTTGGGTAGTCCGGGTTGCCGGTTTTTTTGTACACCCTTATTAACAACCATGAAGGCAGAATTCAAATCTATCATAATTTCATGATTATGTGCGTAACATAATTGAAGAGCTATGAAAATGATGGGGTTTGGTGGAGTTTTGGAAAGTGCTTGGATATTGGAGAACCACGTACAAGGTGGGTGTAAATTGGTTACAAATTAGTATTGTGTACGTACATAATTAACAAACCTAACACCTAATTGAATGAGTGTGATGTGTGACATTCATTTTTAATTTATTTCTTTCCAAACTTCCTTTTTTTTTTTTTAATTCCATAACATTTCGAGAATTTCGAAGGTAACTTTTTTATTTATTATGCCATCACTAAAACTCAGCTCTTTTTAACTTGGAAACAAGTATTCAACATTAATAAAATTGTGATAATAAAGTTGATAATGAAGAAGTTATAAATTTAAGAGCAATACTTAACAAAATGTGGATAAGTATTTTCCACCATTATAACTCAATGTTTTTACTATTTTGCATTTCTTCTTCTACTTTAACATTTCTCTCAAGGTGGGGAATTATTTCATATGTTAATGATTAAGATATATGTAGTTGGATTCTCAATTCATTTTTTTTTTTTATAATCGTGACTGTTCGAGCCAATTTTTGTCCACTTCAACTAGTGTCACAAGATATATTGTCTAACCCTACAACATTTAGATGTCAAGAAAATTCATAAAAAAATTAATTCTTAGTAGATGGTTATTATGGATTGAACACATTATCTTATATAGGTGCTCTTCGATCAATTAAGCCGCTCCATTTTTTATGATTAGGCTAAAAATACCATTTTTCAATAATTGCCTGAACTTTTGAATAAGATTATTAATAGACCGGCGTTGAAAACTTTTACGCTAAACAATTTGTGACCTCTATAATAAATACTTATTATCTTAAGCATTTTTAAGGCTTTATTCCAATATTTCAAATCATAAATATAATTTAAGTTGACTTTAAAAGCTTGTATCTATTTAATCTTAAAATCTTAATTTTGTATATCGGTAGTCCTAAATTTGAACTTTTAATTTTGTGTCCTAAATGTTGGAATTTTCAAAGTTTTGTTTAATGAATTTTGACCTACCTATACACACAAATTGAAATCTTTTAATTTTTATCATACACAAAATTTCATTTTATATCTAATAGATCAAGTAATATATACAAACTTTTCAAATGTCAAAAACTTATTAAACACATAATTGAAAGTTAAATAATTTATAAAATATTTTTAAATTATATTGGTTCATTAGACACAAATTTAAAAGACCAAAAAATTATTGACTATTTTTTAAGACTTAATAACTTTTAAATAGAAAATTTCATAGACTAACTCGTAATTTATCAGCCTTAGACTATGAATATAATTTATCAATCATATATTTGTTATATTCACATTAATGTTGTGAACTTAAAAATCAATATATCAGGTATAATTTAAGAACTAAGAGACACACATTTAAATATCCATTCATAAATATTGTTGAATTAAAAAGAAAAAAATTATAAAAAAAAAATTAAAATTAAAAAAAAAAAAAAAGAGAAAAGATTGTGAATTCAATAAATAAATGGCTTATTAAATATTTTCTAAAATATTGTTTTCCCCACCTTTGTATGACTAGAATTTTTTAACGTGGGTTGCACGTGATATTTTTTTCTCTAAGTGTGGCATGTGAAATTATATTTTTATTTATTAAAATACTTATAAATAATAATATATATCATAATATTTATGCTAAAATTTTACTTTGTACCCAATTCTTTTTTTTTTTCAATCGTTTATAATTTTAATTTAATCTAATCATATCTCAATCTTTTTATTTACACAGACGTAAATCATCTTTTCAAATTTCTAACTCTTTTAAAATACTATAACATCGATTAATTAATTGAAATATATCATGTATCTTTACTATTAATTGTAATATTTGAAAAAATCGATTTTAATAACTCAAATTTATTATTTTATATATATTTATTTGTTATCAAACATTTCATTTGACGTGAAAGTATAAAAAATAAAATACAATTTCCTTTTAAAAAAAAACACAATCTAAAATTTCAAAAATCCTATTTGTTTTATTATTTCACCTTATATTATATAAGTAATAAAAAATAAAAAAAACATTGAAAAAGAAAAGATAAAATCTATTATCTGTCTCTTCTCATTCTTTCTATCATCGCTAATAGAACGAATTTTGACGAAATATCAATTTTTAAAAATTAATTTAACACAAATTGAGTAAATAAAATAATAATATTATATTTTATTTTAAAATCTATTATTCTCTATGAAAACGATATGATGTATAGATTTATATTTAAAATTTAAATATATATATAAATAATTAATTAATTAATTCGTAAAATTGATCAATTTAAATAGGTACATATGTCAAAATATGGGTAATACTTTAATGACATCACATATCAAAGAATAACCAACAAATTACATGTTCAAGTCATATTTATTATAATAACAAAAAATAATAATTATAAAAAAATTATCTTTCACTAATTTGAAGAACGTTATAAACACTTCTTTAAAATTTTAAATACTACATAAATTTTTTAAAAAATTATAAATTAGTGTTGAACCATAAAATAAATAACATAAAAAAAATATAATAAAAATAAAAATAAAGGAAGAAGAAGAGAACGAATTAAATACTGATTGAAAAAACTGTTTGTTACCTTCGACGACAATGGCTCCCGCGTGCACCAATGCTAAGAATCGATCTCAACCCGAACAAAATCTCTACAACATCAATGATAAAAGAATTATTAGTAATTTGAATTAAAACAGATCATACATTGAAAAAAGAGTAAGGAAGAATTATAAGTTTGTGGTATTTATAGAAAAAGCTAGAACCAAGATCTTCTTTAAATTTGAAAAAAAAAACTCAAGATTTTCATTTGATTTTATACTTATTTAATTTGAAGATACTATACAATGACTAATAATAAGTTTGTGGTATTTATAAAATAAGCTGGAACCAAGATTTTCTCTAAATTTGAAAAAAAAAACTCAAAATCTTCATTTCATTTTATACTTATTTAGCTTGAAGATACTATAAGATTTTAATGATTTTAATAATTTGAAAAAAATAATAGCATATTTGTATATATATAATATGGTTTAAGGGCAAAATCGTCCAAAAATGATTTTTCTCTTAAGCCACACTTTAAGGTAGTATGATGAATATAAAATTAAATTTAAAAATAATGACAGCCGAGACAAAACCGTAGATGATTGACAATAATGTATAATGAGGACAAACATTTAGGACCATTATTGAGGACAAATATTTAAACCGAATGATTGAGGGTCTATGGTGCAGTTGGTTATCTTGTCTGGTGTTAATCCATTTCAATTCCACGATCACGCTCATATTATTTGAGAGTAGTTGTGCCCTCTATGTAGAGAAAAATTTAAACTGAATGACTTGGTGGCGCGATTGGTTATGTGATTTGGTATTAATTCATTTTCATTCTACGTTCGATCCTCAGACGACTCCCATACTCAAAAAAAAAAAAAAAAAAAAAGGTGAATATGATAATTATTTAAGTTTGAAAGGAATAAAATAATCTTACAGAAAATAAAATAGGGAATATGATGAAATGAAAAGTAGTTTTTTTTTTAAAAAAAAATTGTTAGAATAAAAATAAAAGGTTGAAAAGCTCACTATACTAATCAAATTTAAAAATAATTATAAATTTGGTTACTTACAAAAATATAAGTAAATATAATCATTGTCATAAGTGAATATTGTCACTTACTCTTTTTTATAATATTGATGTGTTATTAATAATTATAAATATAAATACTTGAAAATTTATTGACACTTATAATAATTTTATAAGAATGAATATAAATAAGGGAAATGGATAAAATTAATCAAATTAAAAAAATAATTGTAAATATAATCAATTTTTAAAATTTTTAATAATCATAATTATTAGTACTAATAATGCATAATATCATATTAATGACTAATATTAAAATGTATTATCTTAAAAAAATTATATTAAAATGTATGTTATAAATGTAAATATTTTATAATTTACCTTTATTTATAATTATTTTGTGATAAAAATCTATTTAATACAAATTTTCTATGGAAAAATAAAAGTCATGTAAATTAATGTATTTAAAGGTTAGTACATTGGTTGAAGACTTGAACTTTGAGGGTATACTCCTTTCAAAGTTCTAGGTTCGAGACTCAGTTGTGAGATTACTTCTTTGATATTCTAATGATAAGCGTGGTTACCCTTGTTTCAAAAAAAAAAATGTTATCCTATTTACCGGTTCGGACACAAAAATAATGTTTTAACTTATTTTTACCTAAAAAAAAGGTAAAAAGTCAATTGAATTTCACAGAATTTTAATCATCTTTTTTCTTTTGGACATAAGCTCTCGTGGAATATCAATTCCCGATTGGTTCGGATTACACCATTGTTAACCAATCCTCTGGTTATTTCCATCTCAACCATCCACGGCGGCCGCCACCTCGCCGGCGACAACCCACCACCGCCACGCTTCCACCTCCACAAACCATGGCCAATTTCACCTTCCATTTTCTCATCACCTTCCTCCTTCTTCTTTGCCCCTTTTCCGCCGCTCCAAATGTTTCGGAGCTTTTCGAAATCTGGTGCAAAGAACATGGCAAATCCTACTCCGCCGAAGAGAAGCTCTACAGATTCAGTGTTTTCGCCGATAATTATGAGTTTGTAACGCATCACAACAATTTGGGTAATTCTTCTTATACCCTTTCTCTGAATGCTTATGCCGATCTTACCCACCATGAATTCAAGGTCGCTCGCTTGGGCCTTTCCTCTGCTTTTCGGACCTCGCGGCGGGCTCCGCCGCTAGAGCCCTATGTTTCGGGGAATGTTCCTGATGCGTTGGATTGGCGGAAGAATGGGGCTGTCACTGCTGTTAAGGATCAAGGAAGCTGTGGTATGTTTGTATGTTATGCTCTGTTTTTGGTTTCTTGATCTTGGATTTGATTAAATTACTCTGTTTGGTGGTTTTGACGTGTTTGATCTGCTGAGGGTGTGGATTTCTTGTTAGGAGTTGAAACCCTAATGTTAGTTTTGTTCATTTGTGAATGTTTTCTCTGCCATGATTTTGTCCTTGACATAGTATTTGAATTCTTTTTGCCAAAATCTTGAAAGAAAAAGAAAAAGAAAAAAAACTTTATGCCTAAACTAATTGGTTTTAGTTTTCAAAACTTGGCTTGATTTTTTCAAAAAGTGATAGCAAAACAAAGATAATCAAATGGTTTATTGATGGGTCTTAGCTTTAAATATGCAGTTGTCTCTTACAAGTTACAAATCCGAACCTAGAAGTCATTAAATGAGGAATTTGTGCTTCTGTTTCTTGAAACAGAACATTACTTTTTGGCCATTTGGGTCTAAACATTTGCTTTATGTTATGCTTTAAAATTTTGTTTTGTTCATTTGGGCATAGGGTTATCTAAGCTTTCTCTCCATTTCATTTTAAGACTCTACATATAGAATAGCAGAAATCTAAGCAATATTTTGGTCAAAATATGAAGTTCTTTTTTTAGTTCAACAACAATTGGGGATTCAAACTCATGATCTCTTAGTTATAGATGTGTACTTACGCCGTTTGGTCTATTTCTCTTGTTGGCATAATGAGAAGGAAGAATGCATTAGCTATTAACTTTGGTCTCTATTTAATGTTGAATGGATCTAGTGATGATTTTATCACACAACCTGATAGTGAACATCAAGGTAGTTGATTTGTTTTCAAAACTAAATCTTTATTACTTCAGGATAAGCCTCAAATTATGTGGAAGATTTTTTAAATGGGGGGAAAAACTAATACCTCTTGTTTTCACTTTTTAGGTGCATGTTGGTCATTCTCAGCAACAGGAGCTATCGAAGGGATCAACCAGATTAAAACAGGGTCTCTCATTAGTGTCTCTGAACAGGAATTAGTTGATTGTGATAGATCCTACAATTCTGGCTGTGAAGGAGGGCTGATGGATTATGCATATCAATTTGTGATAAAAAACCATGGAATTGACACCGAAGAAGATTATGCTTTTAACGGCCGTGATGGATCGTGTCGTAAGGACAAGGTTAATCCATCTCTCCTTCATGTCTTCCAAATACATTTACAATATTAATAAATCGCATAACGAAGGGAGTTTTTATTTGTATAAATGGTGTTTCAAAAGTTGTAATGAGCATGGAAAAGTTAGTGATACTTCATCTTAGTGTTCTATTGGATGGATTGTTCGAGACCTTTGGTTTCACCACCCAATTTAGATTTAAAAATTTATCATTTGTATGGACTCAGTGTGAATGATTCTTATCTTGCTATTGGTCTATTAGAGTAGAAAGTTATTTTTTGTCTATTGAACTTGCAGTTGAATAGGAAGGTTGTGGTCATTGATGGCTATTCTGATGTTCCTCCAAATGATGAGAGAAAATTACTGCAAGCAGTAGCAGTTCAACCTGTGAGTGTTGGTATTTGTGGCAGTGAGAGAGCTTTTCAGTTATACTCAAAGGTTGGCTTGATTCTCAACTGCTGTTTGATGACTGCCTTATATGTGAATTTACAACCAAAATTTTTTAGTGTTATTTGCTTCTTTGCTAGGGAATTTTCTCGGGTCCGTGTTCAACTTCTTTGGATCACGCGGTGTTGATTGTAGGATATGGATCAGAAAATGGAATTGATTATTGGATTGTGAAAAATTCGTGGGGTAAGAGTTGGGGTATGGATGGTTATATTCATATGCAGCGTAACAGCGGAAATTCTGAAGGCGTTTGCGGAATCAACATGCTTGCCTCGTATCCAACTAAAACAAGTCCCAACCCTCCTCCCTCCCCTCCTCCCGGTCCAACAAAATGTAGTCTTCTTACTAGCTGTGCGGCTGGGGAGACCTGTTGTTGCGCAAAGAAATTTTTTGGCCTTTGCTTAACTTGGAAATGCTGTGGACTGAGCTCTGCCATCTGTTGCAAGGACGGTCGTCATTGTTGCCCTCTCGATTATCCCATCTGCGATACCGATCGAAACTTATGCCTTAAGGTTTGTTCCTTTTTCCACTTCTTGTGATATAGTGGTTGATATGATTATGAAGAGATCACTCTTTGATTTCTTATCTTTGTGTTGCTTTCTCCCTTCAAACAAGTTTAATCATCTGGAAATGGATACATTTGCATAAGCACATGTAAGAGAAGAAAAGGTGGAGAACAAACACATTATAACTCTTGTCTCTTGTCTCTTGTCATCTATTCTGAGGGTGTGATCTTGCTAGCTGTATAATGAATTTACTAATTGCCCTTTTAAGAATGACAATGTTACACATTTCTTGCTCTGTAACCCCATGCCTTCTCTTGTACATGATACACAATTGTCACACTCTGTCTCAATCTTAATAGTTATTAACCATACCGATTGCTCGCCCGTTTACAGCTGTGACTGTGAGAATACAACTAGCCATAGCAACATAATTTCTAAGTTGACAAAAGAACATTCTCTATGAATGCATCAAGCAACCAGTTGAAACGTGCTAAAATCATATGTTTGGAGTGTTTCCTTGTCTATACTCTCTCTGTTTCTGTTTCGATACTCTGGACTAACAGTTCATATCATCTTGGCAGCGAACCGGGAACGGTACGAGAACAGAAGCACTTGAGAATGGGAGTTCTTCTGGAACATCTGGTGGTTCTTGGAGCTCTTTCTAAGGTTTAAATTTTGTGAAATGGCTTCATATGTAGAATGAATAAAGGCTGCCATTCTTGTTACCACTGTATTCTATAATCTTGTAAGCTACATTTGAAGATTAAAGAGGTTCAGTCTGAGAGGTTGCTTGAGTTGCTTTCACATTGTAGTTTAAGAGTAGGTTTCTTATGTCATTAGCTTTCTGCTCTGGTCCAAGGGTTTTCCATGGATTAGCTTTGGATACTTCTTCGTCGACCAAGCTCGAAGTTTTATCGGGTTTCGGCTCATCACTTTCCTCTGGTTCCTGATCAGACTGCTTCTTTCAAGTTCTTAATGCTGTATTTTACTCGATGTGTAGACTTTACCATCAATATTATGAATGGATTATGATTTGAAAGTGTGAGATTGTGATAAGATCTAAGATTTATATTGATATCAAATAAATTAGAAGTTCCAAGATAAGTCAAGTTTTAATAGGAACTTGAAACCTCCTATTTTATAGAAAAATGATTCTTCACAATATTTAAATAACAATTTACAATCCATCCTTTTCTATCTATAACCAAATAGCCTACCTGTCTAAATACCCTTCATATTAATGAAATGTTAATATGAAATGTCATGCATAAAAGAATAACCTAAATTTAATTTTTAAAAGAAAATATGAATTAAGTTAAACTAAAAAATTACACAAGGACTAAAAATGAGTATTAATGAAATTTGATGGATAAGAGTATTCAACTTTGAATAGGTAAATTAAAACTAAATTTCAAGTATAGACTATAAAATAATCTTCCTTGTTTTTTGAGTTCAACCACCATTGCAACATGGTCATAGACTCATAGAAGCTGTTGTTAGCATTAAAAGCACAATTAGTTCAAATACATTTCATTTTAGAAAATTGCCCAAGGATAATAACTTAAATAGCCTAACTAATTGTCCAAATACCCTTCGTATTTTCCTTATTCTTCTAATGGCCAAACTTAACCAATTGTGATCAAGTCCAAGCATCACATTGGTTTGTTATTAATTGCTTTCATTGCCAACTAGAAGTGAAGCCAGCTCATTAATTGGAAAAAAATGAATGACTTTAAGTACGAGTATTCAAACAATCCGACACTCTAATCAACCCAATCTAATTTAATGGAAACTTTATGGGTTACCTAACATTAATAATCAACTAGTTATTAAATAATACATAATGTCATTAAAGTACTATTCCTTTTGCCGTAACTCAAATTTATTATTAACTTTACAATGAGTATTGCGAAAGATACTGTAAAAAATATGTAGACTACTTACTTAACTTTTTTTCTATGATCTAAAAAAATATTTTTTCTGTCTTAAAGTAACAATATTTTTTTAACCTTTTTTCGATTTGCCATTTTTTTATTTCATTTCGAGTTTTGAATTTGTTCTGTATGTATATTGAAGCATTTGCTAGGTCTGATCATTTCTGTTGCCCCATTTATTGTTGGGAATCGTTTGATGATTTGGTGGGGGAAAAATCGCGATCGCTTTGTTACGGTTTCTGATTTTTGTAATTTGTGTATGATTATGTCTTGCTTTTAGCCTAATCTCTTGGTTTCTGGAAAGTTATATTTGTTGTGATCTACGTCTCAGATTTTCCGATTTGTAATTTTTTTTTAGAGAATTTACTTTCTTGGAGGAGAATTTTTAAAATAATTCATCTATAACATATTTATTTCTATCACAAAGTAATGATAGAACTCAATTTAAATTTCTATCACCCATAAAAAATTCAGCAGTGATAGAATGCGTCTACCATTGATTGAATCTTATAACTAATAGAATCCAACAAGGGATAGAACTCAATTTAAATTTCTGTTACAAATGAATTAATTTTGATTTTGTGCTATAGATGAAAATATTTTGTGGTTTTTAGGCAAAATCCCCTTCTTTTTAGGTTATTTTGGCAGTACTCACTGTATTATATGTTTAATTTCAGCTCTATAGTTTTGGGTTTTTTTTTTTTAATATAATTTTTGTTTGATAGATTGTGGTGGATTTTACTGCTTCCTGGTGCCCGCCATGCCGTTTCATTGCTCCAATATTCGCAGATTTGGCTAAAGAAGAACGTTAGTGCCTTTTTCCTGAAAGTGGACGTCGATGAACTGAACGTAAGAATTTTGAGCCCTTTCAACTCTTTCCTTACTTTTATATCATGCTCACTTTGTTGCTTGGAATTGAACTGTTACGTTTACTTTTTTTGAATTCAACGACATTTGGGGATTGGGGGATTGGAACCTGGGTGGAAGCTCTTGGTTACTCGGTTGTACATGATAGCTTTTGTTGGAGAACTTTGTTGGTTACTAGGTTGTACATGAAACAATCGGGGGAGCTCTGTTTTTGTTGGTCGAACTATGTTGGTTACTAGGTTGTACATGAAACAAACGAAGCTTTGTTTTTGTTGTGAACTGTGTTAGTTACTAGGTTATATACATGAAATTGTCTGAGCTTTGTTTTTGTTGGTGAACCGTTTTGGTTGCTAAGTTGTACATGCTACCATTGAATCTCTACTGCTTGTGTTGGTGTACTGTTTTGTTTATTGGGATGTACATGATACTATTAGAGGATATCGATAGAGTTTTGCTTTTGTTGGTGAACGATTCTGTTTATTAAGTTGTACATGATATTATTAGAGCTCTACTTTTGTTGGTGAAATGTTTCGTTTACTAGATTGTACATGATATTATAAGAGTTCTGTCCTTGTTGGTAAAATGTTTTGTTTATTAAGTTGGACATGGTATCGTTAGAGCTTTACTTTTGCTGGTGAACTGATTTATTTATCAGGATGGACATAATATCGCTAGAGTTCTACTCGTGTTAGTGAACTATTTTGTTTACTTGATGTTTTTTGTTTTTAACAAAGCATTGTGCTTCTCTGCAGACACTTTCTGAGAAGTTTGATGTTACAGCCTACAGGGATACCGAGCTTTGTTTTCCTGAAAGAAGGGGTACAAGTTCACAGGATTGTTGGTGCTGACAAAGTGAAGCTGGGGAAGAAAGTGCTGGAGTTGAACACTGCAGCTTCTACTTCTACTGCTTAAAATGGTCAGCTTTTCGATCGTTTTCTCTCTTCCGTTACGTTGTAATAACGATTTGATTTCGGGTTTGTTCGACTTATTGATTCCATGACATTGTGTCTGAGACTTTTACTTCTGTTGAGGATGTTCATGTTTTCATAATAAGATTTCATGTTTCTATATGAATCTGCCCAAGGTTTGGATTCAGTGGTCTGTTTCAATTCTTACCGATAACATCAGAGAAAAATATATTTTTGGTCCTTCAAGCCTTGATATATAAATTCCATTTGGTCTTTAGGTTCCAAAACAAAATGTTTTTATTCCTCAATTTTGAGTTTAGTTTCTATTTGTCTATTTGGTCTCTACATTACAAGATTGGATCTCCGTTTTTTTTTAATCTTTGGTGTTAAATCATATTGTTTTTTTTTTAAAAAAAAATTATAATTTAATTAATTAACAAATTTTCACGAAATTTTTCTTCACTTGCTAAATGAATTTTAAATAATGTACATAATATTTTTAATGAATTAAGAGAAAGTTTACATAAATTACTTATGGTGTGTATTCATAGTACAGCTCAATTATGCCAAAGCTGATTGAGTTTAACAATAATGAATATGTATTCTTACTTGAATGGTATGTTTGAATATGATAGAATTTTCCAATTTCAAATTTTGATCTTCTAATAATAGAGTTCAATCACATATGATATATGTATGAATTCCCAAATTCTAGGGATTAAACCAAAATTGAACTAAAATAGAAAAAAAAAATCAGACTAAAATGGGAAGGACATTTTAAAATCTAAGACTAAAATGGAAAGAAAATCATACATAAAATTTAGAGACCAAAAAAATAAAAAAACTTGTGTGAAAAGGATTAAAACGAGCTAGATCTTATAATAGAATACCAAAGAGTTGGTGATCGTTTTGTATTGAAAACTTGCAACTCTCCCCTATATTTATTTTCGGTGCTTAAGTGGGATTATTTATTTATTATTGCTTAAGTGGGATTATTTTTTTATTATTCTTATTGTTGTGTTTATTATTTTAGGGAGGATTTTTTTCCCTAAAAAATGTCTTTGATGAAAAAGGTATAAGTTTTGTGGTCGGTTGAATTTCTCAATTTTGTGCTTGTGCTTGGCCTTCCAATATTGTACTTTTTTTTTTTTGAAAAGAACAATATATTCATCAAACGCCAGCCAAATCTGAGCAAACTTGCTCCTGAACAACCCTAACAACAATCGCCGGGGGGAAATTCTCCTGATCCAAAAAATATTCAATGTCCTGAACAGCAAGAAAGTCCAGAAAATAACTACCTAGTAAAGCCTGGGGAGGGAAGAGCTTTGCAAGCATATCAGCCACGCGATTGCAATCTCTCCCACAAAAAGAAAAGGAAATATCCCTAAACAACGGGATCATAGCACAAATATCAGCCACAACATTGCTGATTTCGGTTACATCTTGGGAAATACCATTAGTAAGACTAACAAGCAATTTAGAATTAGATTCCACCAAGATAGGAGGGATGAGGTCTAGGCCACTATCCAACATATGCCTAAGACCTTCCCGAACAACCAATATTGTACTTTTTGCTTAATTAGGTTGGAGAGAGATTTGGCAACAAGAAGAGTAGTTGAGCTTAGTAATTACCGAAACAATTATTGTAAACTTAAAAAAAAAAAAGTTGGACAATGATTTTGGAGGCCCCTTTGGATGAGGAAATAACAATGAACAATTATTTTAACTTAAAAAAAAAAGAAAAAAGAAGAAGAAGAAGATGTTGGACAAGGATTTTGGAGGCCCCTTTGGATGAGGAAATAACAATGAAAAGAGAATAAACAAGTAGGGTCATTTACATCCTCTTGTTTGGAACAAAATTTCTTTGTCTGGTATTGGAACAGTGTATTCTTGAGTATCTTTTTATACCATTTGTTTATTTTTTTTAAGTGGGAAAAGAATAAAAAAATTGTCAAGAATGGGATTCAAACCCATGCCCTTTCGGACCCATACCCGAAACTAGCGTCTTAGACCAACTCGGACATCTTGACATTGATTTTTTGGTATGATCGGTCATAATAGATATATCTTGAATTTTTTTCATTTAGGCTCTGTTTAATAACTATTTTGTTTTTGAAATTTAAGCCTACAACAATTACCTTACCATAATTTTTTTCTTATTTGGATATCTATATCTTACCTATATTTTAAGGAACAAAACCAAAATTTGAAAGAAAAAAAAAGTAGCTTACAAAAACTTGTTTTTGAAATTTGGTTAGTGTTCACTTACTTTCTCGAGGAAAGATATATTATAGGAAAAATAGAGCACATAATAAGAAATTTGAGTAGAAATATGCTTAAATTTCATAAACAAAAAACCAAATAGGTATCAAACGAGACCTTAATTTTTAGTTTTTGAAATTTAAGCTTGTTTTTACTCAATTCTCTATCAAAGAGTTTCATCCTCTCTAAAGGAAGTCTTTAAAATTTAAAATTTTATTTATTTTCTTTTTTAAAAAATTTAGTTTATTTTCTTAAAAACATAGGTAAAGTGTAGTTATTAAATTAAAGAAAATAATAATTGAAATAGTAGTTATAGACTTACATTTCCAAAAAAAAAAAGTTATCCAATTGGGTGAAACTTTTTGATTATTTTGTACTTTTGCTATCTTTCTTATTCTTTGTATTGGACTCGATTTTATAGTTATAAGAGAAATAACTCAACTGATATAAAACTGTGTTTTTTTAATCCAACTAAAAATTCATCCATTAACCAAATCCAGGCACAAAGCCCCCATTTGAAATTAGATTTAGGCCTCCCAAAATAAAGAACAATGGAGGTAAAAAAACCTAAATAGATAGAACAATCAAATCTTGAACAACTAAATGATTTTTGCTCTACAATAATTGGTATATAAGGTTTCGAACCCTCAAATATTATTATTATATTTTAAAAAGTAAAAAAAAAAAAAAGAAAAAAAAAAAAGACATGTTCTTCACTATCGAAGAGTAAAAAAAACTATCAACTTTTTTTCTCTTTCTAACTTACAATTTTTTATAATGTCCTATACTATTTTAGTAGACATGAATAATTTTTTTAAAAAATGATGTAATTAAAATAGAACCGTGAAATTTGGTTATCTTTTATTTAGTACAAGTTAAGGGAGGAGACCACAAACCCTATAAAAAATTATACAACACTCTCAAATAAATAAGAGTTAAATACTGATTCCATAAGTCGAATTCGTGACCTTGAACTGGTATCGGTTTCTCTTTTGATTTTTGAGAGTCTTCATTTCTACATTTCAATTTTGATTCCATGGAATGTTGGATTTAGTATGTTGAAAGATTCTTATTTAGATGTTTGGGATTGATTGGTTTCGTTAGGGTTTCTGATCTTTCTCTTAGGCTACTACTAGAGTAAGTAATATTCGATTTATCATGTTTTAATTCCTGATTTCTAGTTTTCCCTTTTTCACTTCTTGTGGAATCTTTTTTTTTTTTTTTTGGTATCGTTCCTCAATCCTTCTCTCTTACTCTTGTTTTTAGTTACAACTTTGTTCATTGTGCTCTTTTGTGTTCATCCAATCTCATTGATTCTGTTTTTATTTAGGGTTTTAGTACTTTTGTTCTATTTTAGTCAATTCTTAAAATTCTTAACAAAAAATTGGCTCCCATGTTCATGTTTATTAAAAAAAAAAAAAACCAAGTTAAATAAGGTTTTCCTTTCCATCATATTTACCTTTTCATATGCTTTTAAAAAGTTTATTTTACCAAAAGAGTTGGTGACCTAGTGATTCATTATTGGGTGGTAAATTTTTTTGAATATTATGGTTAGAGGGTAAAATTTGTGTGGAACCTACTTTTTAATTTAAAAATAAGACTATATTACCAAAAAAAAAAGCTATCTAGTTCATTTCTAAGTGGTTATCCTACATTTCAAAATCCATACCCATGGAGTGGAGGATTACTAATGTAAATCATTGAATTTGTACAATAGTTTTTTCAGAGATATCGTACTAATTGTAATAACAATACACTTTTTTTAAAATAGCAACTAGAATTAAAATAAATTTATTTTATTATTTTGATATAAAGATAGTCATGGTACTCAAATTTAAGCATAAAGTATGGACAAAAGCAATTAAAAAAAAATACACTCATCGATTGGTGTCATGTTGATTTAATTATTTGATACTAATCCAATTCAAAACTATGATTACAAATTAAATATAAAAATTGCATATTTGACTCTCATTTATTTGAGAAGTAGTAGTATCTAGAGTTTATGGTCTCTTCTTTAAATGCGTGATTAAAAAAAAAAGGATTAGAGAAAATGTTAGTTATTTGATTTGTTAAACTAAATTTTAGAACGGGACCATTTCTATTTTTTAAAAAAAATAGTAATACCAGATACTTGCTAATAAGTACCTAGTGCTAGAGGTGTACAAAAAAATCGGTAACCCAAGCTACTCGGACTACTCAACCCAAACCGTAAGGGTTGGGTTGGGTTATGTTTTTTTAAAATTTGGGTTGGGTTAGATTTTTAGTAAACTTGGATTTTTGGGTCGGTTCGTGGGTTCACGGGTTTTTGGTTGGGTTCAACCCGGAACCCGAATATAAATATATATTTCTTAACATATCTTTGTAGTATAAAGTCGTTCATAGCCTAGTGGTTGTATATTTTTTCTTATTTTATGTTTTCTTTTTCTTTTTTTGCTTTTTTTTCCTTCTATGAGCAAGTAAACTTCAATTTTTCTCAAATTTTTTTTCCCTCAAGAATTTATCGAATCTTTTTATCTCTTATTAGGTTAAATACAATATTTTTTAAAATTTAAAATTAATTCTTATCTTTTTTAAAAAATCTCATACTCTTTATAAAATTAGCTTTATATTTAGTCAAATTTTATACCAGTATTTGACTTCCAAATATTGAAATAATTAGTTTTTTCATCGAATTTTTAATCTCGCATTCCAACTTTTAATCCTTTTGAACCGATGAACCCAACCCGAAAATATAGGGCCGGGTTGGGTTGAAACTCTAATTGGATTGGGTTGGGTTAAAAAGTTGATCGACCAAAATTTTTGTGTTGCTCCAAAAATTACCCTTAACCTTATCCAATCCAACTCATGTACACTCTTACTCAGTGCAAGCTTACCTCTTATTTGGGAAGATTATAATATGCTACATATTCAAATATCAATTCTCTCTCATTAGTCAAATCATTAATATATAATATATTTTTTATATCCTCACAAATAATGATACGTTTTTATTAGGTTTCTTTTTATAAACAATTTAGAATTGAACCATAGTTTTCATCAATCGGTTGAAATGTGATTGGTTTTTTTTTTCTTCCTCTCTTTCCCTCATGGAACCCGGTATTTCAATCACAAATTTTGTAATTATTTATACATCAAAGTCACTTAAATTATGCTAATTTTTATTCTTATTTTCTATTGTTAGAGAATCAAATCTCTCACTACCAAATTTATGTAAAAGAAATCATAAAAATGATGCTCTAATTATTCTATGATTTCATGTTTAATTCTTTGGCATTTTTCCTTTCACAAGAGGCTTAAACTTTGGGACAAGTTTTAAATTTGTCTTAAAATTTAGATATTTTTCATTTTTGTCGATGAATTTTAAATTTGTTCCAATAATATCATCGAAGAGTTTTCCTAAAAGCAGTTCTTTTTTAGCCAATAAAAAACAGCTTTTGTTTAAGGAATCATTAATTTGCTAAAATGATTATTGGCTTTCTTTTAATTCAACAATGAAAAGGAAAGTGAGAACTCATCACCTATTAATCACATATTTGTGCATAAATTTTTATGACTTTATTTTTGTCATTACCTAAAAAATTTCATATCTATAAAGATGTTTTTTACTTATATACGTAAGATCTCTCACTCAATTCAGCAATGTAAAACTTCATTTGCATTATCAAAAATGGATCTTTCCAACAAAGTACAAATAAAATTTTGGGAGGTGTTTTAGATGAGGTTTTGACGAAAGAGTTAGTTTGAAAAATTATTTTAAATAATTAAAAATTGAGAATGAGAGTAAAAAACTCGTTTGAATGTGATTTTTTATGTAGAAACGTTAGTGACAATAATTTATTTAGATATGAATTTAAAATGAGTAGTTTAAAAAAATGATTAAAATGAGTGGATAAAAATAAATTATTTTAAGGAGTAAGAAATGAATGGTTAGAAGATGAAGAATAATTTTGAATATTTATAAATATAAATGAATGATTAAAAATAAAAAATTATTTTAAATAATAAAAATAAGTAGGTTTTTTTTCTTAGTACAATAAAACTAAGTAGTTAATGCGCCATCTTTTGGTTATTTGAATTAAGAACTTCTCTAAACCAAATCATTCCCCAAAGGGTTGAAGAAGAAATCTACGCTCCAATCAACAATGGAGAAACTGGCAATTCCTTACCAAACAATCCCAATCCCAATCCCCGCTTCAATGATCAAATCCAAACTCCTTAAATTCACCTCTAAACCAACTAAAACTTCTCTATCTTTCGCCCACAAAATCAGTACTAACTTCAGCGACGACCATTTGAGTTACCTTTGCAGCAATGGGCTCCTCCCAGAAGCCATTACAGCCATTGATGCAATGGCGAAAAATGGGTCCAAGCGAAGCACCAGCACCTATATCAATTTGCTTCAAATTTGCATCGATGAGGATTCTATTGAACTGGGTCGTCAGCTTCATGTTCGTATGTGTTTAGTCGATCAGGTAAACCCATTTGTCGAGACGAAGCTGGTAAGCATGTATGCGAAATGTGGGTTTCTTGAAGATGCAAGTAAGGTGTTTGATGAAATGCGGGAGAGAAATTTGTACTCTTGGTCGGCAATGATTGGTGCGTATTCACGAGAACAGAGATGGAGAGAAGTGGTTGAACGTTTCTTTTTGATGATGGGAGATGGGGTACTGCCTGATGCTTTTCTTTTCCCAAAAGTACTGCAGGGGCTACTGGGAATTGCGAGGAATTTGAAGATGTGAAGTTCATACATTCTGTGGTCGTTCGATGCGGGATGAGTTGCTTTATGCGTGTGAGTAATTCTATTTTGACGGCATTTGTGAAATGTTGGAAATTGAGTCTAGCTAGGAAGTTCTTTGAGAACATGGACGAAAGGGATGGGGTCTCTTGGAATGCCATGATAGTTGGCTATTTCCAGAAGGGTCATACGGATGAAGCTAGGAGATTGCTTGATGCAATGAGTGATCAAGGATGCGAGCCGGGGTTGGTTACTTGGAACATAATGATTGCTAGTTATAGTCAGTTGGGGAACTCTAACATGGTTATAGAGTTGAAGAAGAAGATGGAGAGTCTGGGGATAACCCCTGATGTCTATACTTGGACTTCAATGATTTAGGGTTTTGCTCAAAGTGGTAGGATTAGTCAGGCATTGGATTTCTTCAAGGAGATGATTCTAGCAGGGGTTGAACCAAATGCTATAACTATTACGAGTGCAATATCAGCCTGTGCTTCCTTAAAATCACTGCAAAAAGGGTTGGAAATACATTGTCTTGCAGTTAAAATGGGAATTGCTAATGAAGTATTGGTTGGGAATTCACTTATTGATATGTCTTCCAAATGTGGAAATCTGGAAGCGGCTGGCATTGTCTTTGACATGATTCTGGAAAAAGATATTTATACATGGAACTAGATGATTGGAGGATATTGTCAGGCTGGATATTTGTAGTAAAGCATATGAACTTTTTGTGAGATTAAGGGAATCAAATGTAATGCCTAATGCTGTTACATGGAATGTGATGATATCAGGTTGTATCCAGAATGGAGATGAGGATCAAGCTTTGAACCTCTTCCAAATTATGGAAAAAGATGGGGAGGTAAAGCGAAACACAGCATCCTGGAATTCCCTGATTGCTGGTACCAGCAGCTTGGTGAAAATAACAAAGCTCTAGCAATATTTCGACAAATGCAGTCTCTCAATTTTCATCCTAATTCAGTGACTCTCTTGAGCATCTTACCAGCTTGTGCAAATGTAATAGCAGAGAAGAAAATAAAGGAAATCCATGGTTGTGTATTGCGCAGAAACCTAGAGTCTGAGCTTGCTGTTTCTAATTCACTCATAGACACTTATGCCAAGTCAGGGAACATTCAATATTCAAGAACAATCTTTGATAGCATGTCATCCAAAGATATTATCACCTGGAATTCAATTATTGCAGGATACATTTTGCATGGTTGTTCAGATGCTGCATTTCATTTGTTTGATCTGATGAAGAAGATTGGATTTAAGCCAAACCGAGGAACTCTGGCTAGTATTATTCGTGCCTATGACATTGCCGGGGTGGTAGACAAGGGAAGTCATGTCTTTTCTAGCATCACTGTAGAACATCAAATTCTACCAACTTTAGATCATTATTTGGCTATGGTAGATCTGTATGGACGTTCTGGGAGGCTGACAGATGCAATAGAGTTCATCGAAGACATGCCTATAGAACCTGATGCCTCCATTTGGGCAAGCTTACTTACCTCCTGTAGGTTTCACGGAACTTACACTTGGCAGTACAAGCAGCCGAGCGCCAACTTGAGTTCGAGCCTGATAACCATGTGATCTACCGTTTAATAGTACAGGCATATGCTTAATATGGAAAATCTGAACTAGCTTAAAAAGTGTGAAAGCTTGGAAAAGAGAGTGCGTTGAAGAAATGTCCTGCACAGTGCTGGGTTGAAGTCAGTAACAAAGTCCATTTATTTGTCACTGGTGATCAGTATAAACTTGACACTCTAAATACTTGGATAAAAAATATTGTAGGGGAAGTTAAGAAATTTAAAAATAACCATCAGCTTTCTATTGGCGAAGAACAGAAGGAAGAAAAAATTGGTGGGTTTCACAGTGAAAAATTTGCATTTGCTTTTGGCCTTATTGGCTCGTCTCACACACCCAAAAGTATAAAAATTGTGAAAAACTTGAGAATATGCGGTGACTGTCACTAGATGGCAAAATATATCTCAGTGGCTCATGGATGTGAAATATATTTAAGTGATTCCAAATGCTTGCACCATTTAAAAAATGGTCATTGTTCTTGTGGGGATTATTGGTAGCCTTTAACACGATGTGGGCATTGTTCTTAGAATCAGATTCCCGTAAATGGAAGAGGTCAGTTGCTTGAATATATGAAATTTGAAGTCCCATGGAATGAGCTGTTTTGAAGATTGGCCAAACAGATTCCATTAGAGTTCAGATGTAACTGACAATTATTCGTTCATAACACATTTTGACAGGTGCACCATCTATTTACATTTAACCAAATAAATTTGATTAGAACCTATCAAATTCGAAATGTTTGATTTATGGCTTTTTTAAGTTCACTGATAATTCAATTTATTTACTGGTATAATCCATATATATTGTTAATAATGGTTAGTTGAGCATGTAGACATTGCATGCCTGTTTGGGTGCTTAGATTACTCTTCACTGTTTTTTGCAGGTGTAATGATATGAGTCTGATACGATCCCGCGTTCGTTGAAAGTTTACTCAAGGCGAACCAAGAAGTGACGAATCCTTTTTATGGTTTTATTAATTGTAATTCTGTTTTGTTATTTAAGTTGTATTGGGCTTTTGGGCCTTAATAGGGTTATTTACTTATTAGGTTAAATCTTAGGTTTACTATAAAGAGGAGATGTTAGGCCTCTAGGAAAGCATTCAAACAGTTGTTGTCTTTGTATTTGGCTCTTCGAGAGATCCTCTCGAGAGATTATCGTAGTTTCTTAATAATAATAGTAGTAGATTCTATCATTTTGGTATCAGAGCCATTTACCGATCCGGGAATGGTGACCACTAAGATGGAAACTAGGATGCAAGAATGCGAGGAAGGGTCCGAGGAATTGGCGAGGAGGTTGAAGGATGTAGAAGCAAGGTCGGAATCGCTTGAAGAACGTTTGGGGAAAAAGATGGATTTGAAATTGAACAGCAGGATGTGAAGTTCGAGATGATCAACCGAACTGCGGTGTTAATGGAAGCAAGGCAAGGAGACAAGGGAAGGGGTGGCGATTGAGGTCATGCGGCGGAGAGGGCGGCGGGCGACGGGTGGCGGCGGCGAGCTAACAAGGGAGCAGGGTCGGGCGCGGAAGGAGGGTCGTCCGAGAGGAGGTGGGCGCGATGGGGCTCTGGTGCTGGTGGCGAAGCGGCAGCAAGTGGCGTCGGCTGCGAGAGGGGTAGCGTCGATCGGCGACGGCGCGCGGCGACGCGAGCAGGGCGGGCGGCGGGGTCTGTCCGCGAGGGGTGACCGGCGGGGTTGGTGCGGGCGGCGCAGGCAGAGGGGCTTGTGCGGGAAGTGGCGCGTCGGGCGGAGGCGCGGGACGGGGTGCTTGGGGCCAAGCGCGGGAAGCGGCGGGCCGGGTGAGTGGGGGCGTCGTGAGACTTGGGGGGCGTGCGACGAGCCCCGGCGCGCGTAATGGCGAGGCATCTGAGGCGCGGCTGGTGCGTGAGCTGGTCGGGAACCGTACGGTGGCGTGGGTGGCGCGAGCTTGAGTGGGGCGCTTGAGTTGGGGCGGTGAAGGCGGGGTGGGCGGGGTCGGTTGGACCGAGCCGGTTGGGTCGGCAAGGTTGGACCGGGAGAATTTTCGGACATGGGCCGACGGGGTAGTCGGATGGGCTCGGAATTCGATCGGCAGGTATTCTCGGTTCGGTGGAAGGGAAGAGCGGGGTTGCGGAGGAAGGGAGAGTGCGCATCGGTTATGAACGGCCGATAGCGCATGACGGTTGGAACGATCGGGGTTGGGATGGTTGTAACCTAGATGGAGAGCGGACGGATTGGAGAGATAGACAGTGGTCATTGTGGAGCGTGAAGGGCCAGGGATCAAAGCGGTCGAGATGGACCCTTGGTAGATAGGAGGTTACGGAAGTTGGAAATGCACTGTATTTAAAGGGCTAGCGGATGAGGACCACGAAGGATGGTTATGCCGCGTCGAAAGGTATACAGGTGAATCTACCGACGGGCACGAAAGAGTTGACGCCTTGTGACCTTGTGTATGGAAGGAGAGGCACTAGAATGGTTACTGAGTATGAGGAGGACCGTGCTCCAATTGCTTCGTGGGAAGAGTTTAGAGAATTGTTGTTACATCGTTTTCAAGCGACGATTAATGACAATAAATATGCTAATTTGATGAGTCTGCGACAAGTTGGGACCGTAAGAGAGTATCGCCGGTTGTTTGAAAAATATGCCAAAGGTATACGCGACATCGATCATTTGAGTGCCTTGGAAGGGAAATAGGAGAGTGGTCCAAGGCGGAAATTAGGAGTGAGATGAGGAAGCTGAGGCCCGTGGGAATTCAGGACAAGAAGTTTATGGCACAGGTAATTGAGGATGACCTGGCTTTTCGAAATCAAGCGAAAGGAGGGGGCATCTCAGCAGTGGTTAAATCCGGGATGGGATCCGGGACGGTTAGTGCGAAGGTGGCGGGAGGATCAAACCTAAGAACTCTCGCTTTCACTCCCAACCGATCAACACCATCGAATACCCTCACCCTGCAGATTCCCTATAAACGACTTACGGATAATGAGATCCGTATCTGAAAGGATAAGGGATCGTGCTTTAGATGCGATGAGAAGTTCGTTCGGGACACCGTTGTAAAAAGAAAGAGCTGCAGGCACTTGAGATACTTGTAGTACGCGATAGGGTGGATTGTCTGGGAGATGACGAAACCGATGAGTCCCAGGATTATGGGGGTGAGGAGGAGAGTGTTGAGGACACCGGGAGACACCGAATATAGCGGCGCTATCCTTGAATTCAATGGCGGGTGAGCTCCCAAAAACGCTTAAAGTAGCGGGATCAATACGGGGCACGCGAAGTAGTTGTATTGATTGATAGTGGGGCTACACATAACTTTGTATCCGATGACATTGTGGCTAAATTGAAATTACATGTGGAGCCGTCAGATGATTATGGCATTATGTTGGGGGTCGGGATTTCGTGAGAGAACGGCGGGCATATGTAAGAATGTGGAACTTGATTGGCCAAAGTGCGAATAGTGAGCGATTTTTTGCCTTTACCATCGGGCGTGCAGATGTGATTTTGGGCGTCGTGTGGCTAGCGACGTTGGGAAAAATCGAATTTGACTACCGTGCACTAAAAATGCAATTCTCACACTGGGACTTGGAAAGGTCGAGTTACTGAGGCGAGCCACGGTGGTCAAGGCCCAAGTCTCATTAAAGTCCATGATGAAATCCTTACGGCCAGAGGATCAAGGACTCTTGGTCGAGTTAAACATGCTCGAGGCACCGATACGGTAGCGAGAACAAACCGGAGCTCTACCGGATCTGTCTCGGTACCCGCAGAATCGCACTTTGTACTTCATTTTTTCACCGGTTTTGAATCATTGATGGACCTACCCCCATAGCGGAATTGTGATCATGCTATTGAACTAATGGTGGCAAGGATTCGTAAATGTACGCGTTAAATCTGGTACCCTGATATCAAAAGAATGAGATTGAAGCGATTAGTGGGGAAATGTTGTTGGCGAGGAATTATCCGCCCTAGCACGAGCCCGTTTTCAAACCCGATTTTGTTGGTAAAAAGAAGGACGGGAGTTGGCGTTTTTGTGTTGACTACCGAGCCACGAATCAGCAGCGATGCCGATAAATATCCGATACCACTAGTTGACGAGTTGTTGGATGAAATTTGCATGGAGCGGCAGTGTTTTGAAAATTGACCTTAAGCGGGTTATCATCGGATCCGTGTTAAGCCGGTGATGTACATAAGGCGGCTTTTAGAACTCACGAGGGCCACTATGAATTTGTAGTCATGCCCTTTGGATTAAGAAAATGCTCTGCTACGTTCGATCGGTTATGAATGAGATTTTGCGTCCGTTTCTACGCCGATTTGTGCTCGTATTTTTGATGATATTTTGATCTCTGATCTGTCCATCCAAGATCATAAAGAGCACTTAGTTCAAGTTTTTGAAGCGTTATGTGCCCATGCATTTGTAGCAAATTCCAAGAAATGTCAGTTTGGACTAAGTCGGATTGAGTATTTGGGGCATTTTATATCTGCCGAAGGAGTGGCTGCCGATCCAGAGAAAATTGCAGCCATGTTACGTTGGCCAAGTCCCAGAAACATTAAGGACCTCACGGGGTTTTCTTGGGTTGACGGGTTACTATAAATCGTTTTCGTGGCTAATTATGGATCGATGGCTTTTCCACTGACTCAGTTGTTGAAAAAAGGGAAGTTTGAATGGAGTCCGTTGGCAGAGGATTGCTTTCAGAGACTTAAGCATGCCATGAGTAGTGTGCCCGTCTTACGATTGCCAGATTTTGATCAGTTGTTTGTTGTGGAAACTGATGCTTCCGGTATCGGGGTGGGCGCCGTTTTGATGCAGCAGGGGCAGCCATTGGCTTATTTTAGTAAAGCCTTGCCTATAACCCACCGCGTGAAGTCTGTATATGAGCGCGAGCTGATGGCCATCGTATTTGCCGTACAACGTTGGCGAGCGTATTTACTGGGACATCATTTTGTCGTCCGTACGGACCAAAAAAGCCTCAAGTTTCTGTTAGAACAACGGGTGGTTGATGGGGAGTATCAGCGGTGGATTGCGAAGGTCCTAAGTTATGATTTCCACATTGAGTATAAAAGGGCCTAGAAAACAGAGCGGCAGATGCTCTCTCTCGAATGCCGGTGGCAGGAGAATTGAGCATGTTGAGTTGTGTGGCTGGGGTTAATACAGCCGTGTTCACTCAGCAGGTACGGGAAGACGTGAAGTTGTTGGCTATTTATACCATGCTTGGTTTGCGCGGAGGCGAGTCCACCGGTTATTCCGTCGGGGTGATGTGTTATTGTACAGTGGTCGATGGTGCTACCTCCGACGTCTCCTACGATTCCTCTCTGTTATTGGACCGAGTTCCACGGAGGAGCCATCGGGGACATTTTGGGGTCCTCAAGACGTATCAACGTTTGGCTAAAGAGGTGTATTGGATGGGCATGAAGGCTCGTGTACGTGCGTTTGTGGCCGAGTGCTCGATTTGCGTGTGCAAGCGAAACATTTGTCGTTGTCCCCGGTGGCTTATTACAACCATTACCGATTCGAACGAGTTTGGGAAGACATCTCTATGGATTTCGTGGAGGACTTCCTCGTTCGAGAGGATATGACACTATTTTTGTGGTGGTCGATCGGCTTTCAAGTATGCTCATTTTATACCCCTTCGACACCCATTCACTTCTCTCCATGATGTCCCGTGTCTTTATCCGCGAGGTGGTCCGGTTGCACGGGGTACCTAAGAGTATCGTATCGGACCGTGACAAGATATTCACTAACTTTGCTATGGGAGGAAATGTTCAAGGCTTTCGAACGCAGATTGCGTAGATACCACTTATCATCCACAGACGGATGGTCAAACCGAGGTCGTGAACCATTGTTTGGAATCTTATTTAAGATGCTTTGTGTTGACACGGCCGACGAAGTGGTATCGATGGCTTGCATGGGGTGAGTTCGGCTTTAATACGTCGTACCATTCTTCTGCTGGTATGACACCCTTTGAGATTGTTTATGGGCGTTCTCCACCGTCAATTTTGGGGGTACGATTATGGGGCTAGCCGGTTGCCACCGTGGATTCGTTAATGGTGGAACGTGATAGGATGTTGGATAAGCTTAAGGCTACCTTGTTGCGATCTCAACGATTGATGACGGATCGTGCTAATGCCAAACGTCGGGATGTTCGATTTGATTTGGACGATTTGGTGTATGTTAAGCTCGTCCTTACCGCCGATCTTCCTTGGCGAAATTTAAGCACCCCAAGTTAGCACCACGATTTATTGGACCGTATCGAGTGTTAGCTCGGGTGGGGCCGATTGCATACCGATTGGAGTTACCACCGACCGTGTGAAGATTCCCGGTTTTCCATGTATCCGTCTTTGCGTAAGGCGGTTGGTTCTCCTCGCCTAGTTTTCCCTACACCGCCTTGGTGGGCGGCGACTTAGGCGTTTGGTTTGTCCCAAGGCTGTTTTGGGCATGCGGAGTCTCCACAGGATGGAGGGTCGCGCGATTTTAGTGCGGTGGGAGGGTCAACTCGATGATGCTACACGGGAGTCCGCCGCGATATCGAGCTACGATTTCGGACTTTCACCTTGAGGACAAGGTGGCTTTTTGGGGGGGAAGTATTGATACGATCCCGCGTTCGTTGAAAGTTTACTCAAGGCGAACCAAGAAGTGACGAATCCTTTTTATGGTTTTATTAATTGTAATTCTGTTTTGTTATTTAAGTTGTATTGGGCTTTTGGGCCTTAATAGGGTTATTTACTTATTAGGTTAAATCTTAGGTTTACTATAAAGAGGAGATGTTAGGCCTCTAGGAAAGCATTCAAACAGTTGTTGTCTTTGTATTTGGCTCTTTGAGAGATCCTCTCGAGAGATTATCGTAGTTTCTTAATAATAATAGTAGTAGATTCTATCAGAGTCACATGACACATTTAGGTGATGTGATTCTTGATATTGTATCACCTTGGTATTTTGATGAAATTATGGAAAGAGATCCTTCGGTGATCGTTTTTTATGATTTGCATTATTCCCATGTTTTGAGGGGTACTCACTTTCTAGCTTCATCTCCAATTGGTATGGTTTTACCTCCTTAGCTTAGCTGCTGCTACATGATACCGATCAGTTCAGTTTATCGTGATTTATGTTTGCCTTTGGTTATCCGAAATCTTCCTACCAATAGCTGTTTTATAATAGTTCAGTTACGTGAACGTCCCTCTATGAGTGAACATACTATTATTGATTGTCAAGCTTTTCATATTTATCGGTCATCATTTGCAAAGGACATGACAGTTGCTCGCATATCCAGAAAGCTTGTGCTTCTAAACAGGATTGAAGGGTGAGGAGGAGGTGGAGTGGGGCAATATGATCTCCTCGTAGAGTGGGGAGGGGTTGATATGTAGAGAAAAACAACTATCATGGACTGGCTCAAGTGGCCACTTAAGGTGATGGGTTCAATCCATGGTGGCCATCTACCTAGGAATTAATTTCCTACGGATTTTCTTGACATCCAAATGTTGTAAGGTCAGGTATTATGTCCCGTGGCATTAGTCGAGGTGCCTGCAAGCTGGCTCGGACAATTACAGATATAAAAAAAAGATATGTAAAGAAAAACCAGGATGGAGATCTATTGGAAATTCATCCCTACTTAAATCACTTTTCAGTACGAAGTGTTAAATTCCCCAGGATTAAACTTTCACCTTCAATGATTGTTAACGACCAGCCAAAAAAGAAAATTTTCTATTATTGTCTATTGGTGGAATATGCATAAGAATTAGCTGATACGTCTCAATTTAAGATGCCATACATAGGATAATAAGAGAAGCTCACCATATTTTATGCAGATGGGAGAATAATAATAATGCCCAACTGATTAGAATCCATTGGGAAAAGCAACTATCTTTTTAGTATTAGATTTCATTTTTCTATTCTATCCAAGGATCAGATTCTTGTCTACTAAATCATTCTACTCCATAGTGAAAATTGGAATCTAGCTCCATCATTTGAAATGCTTTTGAAACCCCTGATGATTCTGTACTCTACGCCTTCTTGGCTCAAATAAAATCCTCACAATTCATATTGAACACTGCAATTGTGCACGGGCATCCAAGTTCAAGAAAATTGTTGCTCTCTTCACTAATCCTGTCTTTTGTTTCTGTAGCGAGAATGGTAGCTGATATTCATTTGCTTTTTATTATTCAATTACATACACTTCGTTTTTTTACACCAGTTAGAAGTTTTCTTTTTTCCCCCACAGAGTTTTGATGATTCTCAAAAAATCAAGCCAATCTTGGCTGGACCTTTTGGAGGACCAGGTGGAAACAATTGGGATGATGGGGTTTTTTCAACTATCAGGCAGTTGGTAATTACTCATGGAGCTGGTATCGATTCCATTAAGATTCAATATGATGTGAAGGGAAGTCCAATTTGGTCAGACAGACATGGAGGAAACGGTGGCACTAAAACAGAAACGGTAGCTCCATAGTTGGATTATGAATGATTTGCTAAATAATTTTGAAACAAACTTGAACACTGTACTCTATAATGAATTTTTTATTTCCTAATGATGCACAAATGACGTTTCAAGTTGGTTATAGTTTGATTATTAATGACCACAAAAGTAAGGTGTACTGTGTTTTTTTGGTTTTACAGGTGAAACTTGATTTTCCGGATGAGTACTTGATTATGATCCGTGGACACTATGGTAGCTTTGTATCATTTGACCAAGTTTTTGTTCGATCCCTGACTTTTATGAGCAACAAAAGGAAGTATGGACCTTATGGGGTTGAACTAGGAACAGTTTTCTCATTCCCGACGACTGAGGGCAAGATTGTCGGGTTCCATGGCAGGAGTGGATTGTACCTGGATGCCATTGGAGTTTACCTAAAGCCTATGCCAATAGAAATGCCATCTAAAGCAATCATGCAGTCACAGAATTATGTTGCTACTAAAACTGAAAGTGAAGGGTTTTCAATTATTCAAGGAAGTGTTGGTCAAAATTATGACATTGTTCTTGCTCTGAGACAGAAGGATGAATTCAAAAAGCCTCTTCCAACTACCATCGCAAAACAAGTACCTAGTTCCTCAAGCACAGAATCAAGTGATAATGAGTCCACAGTTAAGGTGAGATAAAACTTTTTTCTTCTACGCCTTTATTTGTCTCTTTTCAAGTATGTTCTTTCCCCCGTACATCCAGTCTCGTTAGGATAAAGAACTTAAATAATAGTCGGTGGTAATCATCTCAGAGGCCTGTTAAGAATCGACCATCTAAAGCTGAAAATGTGGTGCCATGTGGACCCTGGGGTGGCTCGGGCGGATCTACATTCGATGATGGACATTACAATGGTATTCGACAAATTAATGTGTCGCGCAATGTTGGAATTGTATACATAAAAGTTCTGTACGCTTGCGACGAGGAATCTATATGGGGAAGCCGAGCAGGTGGAACTGGAGGATACAAATATGACAAGGTGAATGCATTTTCTACATATTATTTAATCAGAAGGTATGTTGTTTCAGATTTCAGTTTTTACATTTCTCTTTCCTTGTAGTCTTAACCAACCGTTTGGCAGGTGATCTTTGACTATCCATATGAAATATTGACTTATGTAACTGGACACCATGGGCCTGTAATGTACATGGGGCCGAACGTTATCAAGTCGCTCACATTCCATACGACAAAATCCAAGTACGGACCATTCGGGGAGGCACAAGGAACCCCCTTCAGTACCAACGTGAAGGAGGGGAAAATTGTTGGATTTCATGGGAGAAAAGGTTTGTTCCTAGATGCTCTTGGTGTGCACATAGTAGAAGGACAGGTGACACCAGTATCTCGTCCTCCCTCCAGAGATATTGTTGCTGCTACACAACCAGTTCTCGAAAATGAGAGCGTGCATTGGACTAAGAAACTCGCACCTTCAAAAGAAGGACCCCTTGAAGAGGTATTTTCTAACTCAGCTCATCATTTTAGATGTTTCCTGCAACCGAATACACAGAGGGGAGCTAGCATAAGGTCTCGAACGAGCTTATGGATTAGTTATTTGTTTCATAGATTGCTCGCGTAGTAAAAGAACCAGCACCCTGTGGACCTGGACCATGGGGTGGGGATGGCGGAAAACCATGGGATGATGGAGTATTTACTGGCATTAAACAGATATACTTGACAAGATCTCTTGAAGCTTTTTGTTCGATTCAAATTGAATACGATCGAAACAAGCAATCAGTTTGGTCAGTTAAGCATGGTGGTAACAGTGGAACAACCGTACATCGGGTACCAATAAATTTAACACCTTCTACACTTTCTTTTACCAAATCACTTCCACAATCACACAAATATATATATTCTGGCTGTATTTGCAGGTAAAATTGGACTATCCACATGAAGTGTTGACTTGTATATCAGGATATCACGGTTACATCAGTAAAGATGAGAGACAACAAGTTATAAAGTCGCTTACTTTACACACGAGCAGGGGAAAGTTCGGTCCATACGGGGAGGAGATAGGGACCTTTTTCACGTCCACGACGACGGAGGGCAAGGTGGTTGGCCTCCATGGAAGGAGCAGCTGGTATTTGGATGCCATAGGAGTTCATATGCAACACTGGCTAGGAAGCCAAAGGGGATCCAGGCCGTCAATGTTCAGACTGTTCTGATATGAAACTGAAGTAATAAAGCTGGGATGGAGCATTATGATTTTCATCAATAATTGATTCTGGAATGTGAGATTCTGTCATCTTTTCCTTTTCTTCCCTTTGCAGGCAAAAGAATGTTTGGCCTAATCAATACTAATTATACACTCTTTTTAAAAAAATGTATGCTTATTATACTCTTGGTGCATATGATAATGCCCAGTTTTATATTAGTAATTAATGCAGTGTAATAAAAATATTACTTTATATTGTTATTTTGTAGGGGTTTCTAGTAAGCTCTGTACTGCTGTGATGTTATGTTTATTGAGAAGAGGAGATGATTGGTGACATTAATTTCTAAAGATTATTTTGGTTGTGAAGTAAAACGTAGGTAGGAGCCAATCGTGTTTGAATTGCAACTAACAAAAGCTAGTTGATTTTTAGCCAAACTATATATAGGGAAAATTCCATTTCAAAAGTGGTAATATATATATGTGTGTATATAATTTATATATATTTTAAGTGGTAATATTAGTTTTGATTTTTCATAAATATTTTAAAATAACCACTGAAATTGAACTAAAGGTGATGGAATTCATGGTAGCTAGTGACTACTAATATAAGAATTAATTTCTTACAAATTTTCTTTATATCTAAATATTATAAAGTCAAATGCAATGTCATATGATAATAGTCTAGGTCACGCAATCTGGTCTCGATAATTACAATATTAAATTATCTTGAATAGAAATTCGTTAAGATGTTAGATGGAAAATCAATGTAGGTGTCAACATTTGATTTTTCAAATGATTCATTACAATAATCATCTTGATCCACCTCAAATAGTTCTAGGTATTTGTAACTATACTCATTTTAAATATTTCAAATCTATCATCTTGGAATGTGGTTTTATTAGTTGGTTGGATAATCCAAGGTTGACGATATAAGTTAGATTTTTTTTTTTTTTAAATTGACAACCATTTTTTTTTTATCAAATTAACTTTTATTATGAATATTTTTTATTGTTTATGATTGTTTGGATTACCACATCTCAATCATGTTACAAGATATATACCGTCTCACCTTGCAAGATTAAGATGTTAGAATCCATAAAAAATTGATTCAAATCAAAGTATTCAACGTACACCATCAATAAAAATATTTAAAAAAACACATCTCATTTACACATGAATAATAAATTCCCAAGATCTATCACAAATTTTTCCGGTATAACAAAAAATAGTAAAGTATTTCCATCTATTAAGACAAAATCAAAACTAATTCATTTTGTAGGAGGGAATTGAATTTAAGTTCTATCACACATAAAATTTAATATAAGAGGTAGAAGGTTGGGGATTTTGCATATATAGCAAAAAATGGTAAAATATTTGCATCTATAGCACAAAATCAAAACTATTTCATTTGTAGCAAAAAAATTCAAATTGAGTTCCATCACTTATTAGTGATAGATGTCTATCACTACTGGTTGAGTTCTATCACTAGTTATTTATAGATGCCTAATGTGATATACATTCAATTATTTTAAAAATTATGCTACAAAACTAATACAAGAGGTAGAATTTATCACTGAATGCAAATTCCCTAGAAGGTTCTACCAATGAGAATGTAAAAAGTTGCAAGGGCAAAATTGGGAGAGAAAATTTATATACATTAGAGGATAGATAAATATAATGAGACACAATATATTTATTAGTTTCCAAGAAGCGTTGCTTAGCAGAGAGATTTGGGGGAAAAAGCAAGTGGACTGAAAATTTCTTGCTCCTCAAGCTAAATCGATTCCAACTCCGACTGCAACAATGGCCGACGGAGAAGACGCCATCCGCCGTCAAACCGCCGTCAATGATTACCGCAAGAAACTTCTTCAACACAAAGAACTCGACGCTAGAGTCCGATCTCGTATGTTCATCTTTTTTACTCAATTTCTTCTGATTCGTGTAGTTGTAGCCTTTGAATCTTGCAATGCCCGTTTTGAAGCATATGAGATTGCTGCATCTCGGTTTTGTTAACTTTCGTGTTTGAAAAGCCCTAATATTTTCGGAGTTGAAAGGGGATAATTTTGGATTTGATCTATCTATTACTATTAGGGTTCCAAACATATGATCGTTGTGGAAATTAGAAAACGTTATGCTACTTTTCTACTCAGCTAGGAAGTTTTGGGAGTTGGGTAGTGTTCGTCACACTTAGTTCGTCATTTCCCTTTGTTATAATCTGAATTTATGAGTTGGTATGGTTGTGGAAGAGGATGGTAATGTTATGTTTAATTTATGTTTCCAGTGAGGGAGAATTTACGAGGTGCGAAGAAAGAATTTAACAAGACGGAAGATGATTTGAAGTCTCTGCAAAGCGTTGGGCAAATCATTGGAGAAGTTCTCAGGCCACTTGACAATGAACGCTGTATTACTTCTTGTTAATCCCTGAATTTCTTTTGAGATGAAGTTCTCTCAATTTGGTTGATATTGATTATCGCTGCCTTTGTGATTTCAGTGATTGTGAAAGCAAGCAGCGGGCCGAGATATGTGGTTGGATGCCGTAGTAAGGTCGACAAGGAAAAATTAACATCTGGTACTAGAGTGGTACTTGATATGACAACACTCACCATTATGCGGGCTCTTCCACGCGAAGTAAGTTAGACTTTTGTTTTTACTCCATGGTTGTAAAGGAAATGGTGTCCTAAATATTTTGATCCAATTTGATTTGATAGGTTGATCCGGTAGTGTATAATATGTTGCATGAAGATCCTGGTAATGTTAGCTACTCTGCGGTGGGCGGTTTGTCTGATCAAATTAGAGAATTGAGGGAGTCTATTGAGCTACCTCTCATGAATCCTGAGCTTTTCCTTAGGGTTGGTATCAAACCCCCCAAGGTATAATCTCTCTATCTCTTTGAATTTGAAGGGATTATTACCGAATGGCGTTTTCTAGTTTTCGCTTTATCTATTACTTGCACTTTTCTAGACTCATCCCCCCTCTTTTACTCACATTATTTGTTCACTTTTTCACTTAAAAGGGTGTGCTTCTCTATGGTCCTCCCGGTACTGGCAAGACGTTGTTGGCAAGAGCAATTGCAAGTAACATAGATGCCAACTTCTTAAAGGTTGAATTTCCTCCATGTTCTGAAATGATTTACATATTGCCCTCTATCCCAACTAGTATGTAACTGCTAGCTTCTCTCTTAACTTTGTTAAAGTACAGGTTGTATCGAGTGCTATAATTGATAAGTACATTGGAGAAAGTGCAAGGTTAATACGTGAGATGTTTGGATATGCACGCGATCACCAGGTAAGTTCTTATGTGGTATGGACTTTGCTTTGTATGAACCTATCGATAAAGGTGTTTCATAATCCATTGTTTTCCATGCTTAGCCCTGCATAATTTTTATGGATGAGATTGATGCCATTGGTGGGCGGAGATTTAGTGAGGGAACCAGTGCAGATCGTGAAATTCAGCGTACATTGATGGAGTTGCTTAATCAGCTTGATGGTTTTGATCAGCTTGGAAAGGTATGCCAGTGTTTGCTGAGACTTTGGTTGCGAGAAAAATGATAGTCATGGATATCTAGATTTCAACCTTCGTTTTAAAATTAAAGGTATATTTGGACATTTAGATAACAATGATCCTATGAACCTAATCCAAATGTCCAACGAAAGACTGAGTGACGGGCCACCGGACACGGTCCTTTACTTTGAAGTCCAAATTTATGGAATTTATCGTGCAATAAAAAAATGTTTCCTCTGAAGTGTTCATAATTAAATGAATGACCTGAAAACAAAGACAAATGAAACTAGTCCAAAATTCTTTTACAAGTGCACAAAAGATCTGAGGGACATCTTTGAATCGCTTTCTCCTTCAACATCTTTAATATGCCGATCTGCAAGGCAGGTGCCCATCAAAATAACGGGAGTTCCGTCCCCAAGGGGTGGCACGGTGGTCAAAGGTTTGGACTTTGAAGGTATGCACCACTCAAGGTCTCAGGTCTGAGACTCACATGTGACATGATACCTCCCGTGCCTCTATTCCTTTGATATTTCTCGGTGCCTGACTTTGGGACAAGCATGGTTACCCTGAGTATAGTGGAGGTGAAACTTCGATTCCTGGTTCCCAAAAAAATAACAGATGTTTCAAATTATCAGATCATGGAGAATCTGACAGCTTTTGACTTATTTATTTTTTTCTTTTCTGTTTTCTCTTTGATCCCTGACCTTACTTCAATATTTTACATGTGCATAATATTTGCATATTTATATATGGCAGTTTTTCTCTTTTAATTGATATGTAATTAAAAAAAAAATTACAAAGTCATTGGCCAAATACTTAGAAAATTCTGTTTTTATTTACCTGTGAGTGATGATAGGGCGGCATATAATTAGCTAAAACGGAAAATATAGTATTATTATAGATTTTGTTGCGGACCATGCTTACACTTAATTGTTTGTCTCAGATCTTATTTGGAATTTTTTTTCTTACAAATCTGAGCAAAAGAACTTAACTTGAAATTGGTATTGCAGGTCAAAATGATAATGGCCACAAACAGGCCAGATGTTCTTGACCCTGCACTTCTTCGACCAGGGCGATTGGACCGCAAAATAGAGATTCCTCTGCCAAATGAGCAGTCGAGAACGGAGATCCTTAAGATTCACGCGGCTGGAATTGCCAAGCATGGTGAGATTGATTATGAAGCTGTTGTGAAGCTTGCAGAGGTAATCATGCTAGCTGTTTATTCAATTTCCTTCTAATTGTATCCCACACTATATGAATGTTCATAACTCTTATCCATCCAGGGCTTTAATGGAGCTGATTTGCGAAATGTGTGCACTGAAGCTGGAATGTCAGCTATTCGTGCCGAACGTGATTATGTCATTCATGAAGATTTTATGAAGGTAATCTTATTTTAACTTCTCTACCACTGTAGGCTTGTGTTGAGATGAGATTAATTGGATTCCCACAGGGAGAAGGCTCTTTCTTCCCTATTAACTTTTATCATCTTTTGATGTTTAGGCTGTGCGAAAATTGAACGAAGCAAAGAAACTCGAGTCCAGTGCGCACTACAATACCGATTTTGGAAAGGACTGAAGTTGTGCAATTTACTCTCTAGCAACCAAAAACATTTTCGTGCACAAGGCGAGGCGATGCCGTTTTTGGATGGAGGCAAAACGGAGCTTTTCCTGGTATCCTGGTGTGCTTATCTTACCAACTATAGGAACTTGCTTGTATCTGATCACAAGATGAGAGATGATGAATATTTCATAAAAATATGGCTATTCTTGTTTTTTGTTTCTTTACTTCCAAGCTGAGAGATGATTTGTCCATTGTGATTGTCGTTTACGAAAACACAATACCTGCGGACTGGTTGATTAGAAAGTTCATGAACTAATTTTATTTGTACTACTATATTGCTGGCCTCTGGATTTGATGAACTTGATATTGCAAGAACTCAATTTATTTCTGGTGATTCTTTTCTTAGCATAGGCGAACTATTATTCATTGTAGATTTGTTGTTGCGATTGAAAAGAACATTCTCCCTATCTTGTTAAACCAGATGACACTGTCGAGCTGCCATCAATCTCAGATTAGAGACGGTTAGTTGATATAATTGAATTTATCTCAATCCACCCATTTAAGTTTTTGAGTTGATTGATGATTTAACATAATTCAACAGAGATTTCGTTGTCTCAGGTTTCGTAAGGACATGCTTCTAGATCGTCTGAAACTGAGGTTCAACCTCAAAATTTTATTCTACATCATTCTGTTTCTTTATCACGTCTCTGCTTCTCTATTTCTCTCCATTTTTATGTTTCTGTCTGTTGTATTAGTATATAAGTTTCCGTCAAGGTCTCAGATTGAACGATAGAGAAGATCTCACCTTTTTAATAAGATTTATGATTGATTTTGATATGAAATTTTATTTTGATGTAAATTGAAAAGCCTGATGAAATTGTCTGAGCGAGTGCTTTTCTAAAGATTATACACACAAACCTCTTAGAAAATATGTGCACTTTGGCTTGTAACTAATAAGTATATGAGATTCAAAATATGTGCACTTTCGTCTTTCAATTACTCAACATGTTTTCCTGATTCACAATCCTTAAGTACAACATTGAAATTAATCAATAATTAGCGATTATCACCAATTTGATATTTTAAACCTAAGTTGAATTATTACAAAAAAAAAAAAAAAACCATAGTCTATGAGATTGCCCCTAAATTTTTTTTTTCTAAAATACCCCTAAAAGTTACTAAGGCCATGTTTGGTTAACTGTGGATTTCGAACTAGTTTGATTCACTATATTTAAACATGGTTAAAGAATTGACTCTAAAATCATTTATTTTTCAATGTCATTCTAACTCTTCACTTAATTTTGGTGTAAGTTTCAAAATATAATAAATTCTTATTATTTCTCTCTCAACCTTTTTTTTAATGTCATTTCACCCAAAATATGGATTTTCATTAATTTCAACATCAACAGTTTTATCTCCCAAATTTCTTTTTTAAATCTAAATTCTTTATTCTTGTTTAATTTATGACTTTTATTTGTTAATATCTTTTCTTATAACTTGTTTATTTTTACTATATAATTATAGGTCCTCAACTACAATTATTGTCATTCATAAGACGAAGATTACTTATAATTCTAATTACTTGTTTAATTGTGTCATTCTATCTTATTACCACATGATTTACTTTTTAAAAATAATTTTGGTATACATCATTTGTAACATGATGATAAAGCATTTTTTTAAATAGCATCAAAGATTACTAAAAAATCAAATAATTATGAAAGAAGATGACTAGTATTTCTAATTAGTTATTTAATTATGTTTTAAAATTTGTTTTCAACTATTTGACGAATTTGTTTGCAAATATGTTTTAGCTGGTTATTAACTAACCAATAATAATAACTATTATTAACTTAAAAAATAATATTTATTATCATTACTATTATTATCAATATTACTGTGTAGGCTTGTAATTATATCAATATTATTTATTAACTTATAATAATATTATATAATAATCATAAACAAAAGAATTTCATAAATTTTTTGTTATTATTATTTATAATAATTTATTAGGATTCTATTCCGGAGGAACAATACAATGAACGAAACGAAATAATTTATTCTGGAGCATAAATCGAGCGAACCAAACACCGTAATACATGATTTCAGAAAATTTTATTCCAATATTACATTTCAGGAATCTGGATTCCAACCAATCAAGCATGGCCTAAATTCTTTATTTGCTATCCTTGCAATGTATGTGCTTCCAAGATACTACAGGGATCTTGATGAACATAAAATTGCAAGAATTCTATCTTTTTTGTGTTTCCTTAGCTGAGACCTAACTATTCTTCAATGTATATCTTTTGTTGAGTTTGAATCTAACCATTCTCACAATCTTGTAAAACCAGTAGGCACTCACAAGCTGCAATCCCAGAGCCATGGCCTGAAGAATATTTATATCAACTAATTGGGTTAGTGAAAGTTCCACAAACTAGTTGAAAATTTATCAAGCATGTCAATATTTCAATTACTATTATAGGCTCATTATTTTTCATTGTTGGAAATTATTTAGTCCTAAACTTTACATATACAATAAACTTTGTTGAGTGTATGAACTGTAAGAACTAAATTGTAATTGCGAACCAGAACACTACTCTAGAAACCTAATGTAATCTAGTAATTAAGAGATTATAAATTTAAATCTCACTTATCCGACTTTGAATTAAAAAAAAACTAAATTGTAACTTATCCTATGTGATATCATATTGTCCACTTTAAGAATCACCTCTCATGATTTTGTTTTTTGACGTCACTCAAAAAGCTTCATATCAAATGGAGGTGTTGTTGTGTTGTCCCCTTCTTATATATACAAGATCTTTCTCTTATTTTAGAAATGTGGGAAAATTTTGTTTGCCAAAAATCCTCTCCTAAAACAAAGTACACTTCGAACCCTTCGAATTTTATTGACTTTGTTTATATCAGGGAGATCTCTCCTAAAACAAAGTACATCGAGCCATACGAGACTCGTCCCTCCTTTGTTCTACATCGAGAGTCTTCACCCACATCATTCAGTCAAGAGCCTTTACTTTGATACTATTTGTTAGGAACAACAAATATCTACAATCCTCTACATTGATATGATATTTTCCACTCTAGAAATCACTCATAATTTTGTTTTTTGGCATCATCCAAAAAGGCCACAAATTAATAGAAGTGTTGTCTCCTCCTTATATATACAAAATCTTTCCTTTATCTTAGCATTATGAGACAATTTTGTCTGCCCAACATTCTACCTCACTTAACAAAGTACAAATGAATGATTGCAATACTTTAAGGAAGTATAAAGTATCTCAATGATCAAATTAAAAAGAAAAAAAAAATCATAAACGATGTAATTGCAACACTTAACAAAGTATATAAGATTGGTTCATCAAATTAAAAAAATAAAAGTTAGAGGAAAAAATAAAAAAACAAGATGAATAAGAGTTTAGAGGGTCAAACCATACATTGAATAAATTTTCATTTTAATTGAGTAGGATAAAATGGTTGGTATACATCCTTTGGGAATATGAAATATGCAATTGATGTTTGAAAAATCACCTTAATAATAAAAGGAACTGTGGCTGATAGAGTCATGTAGGTGAGATAAGGCCCACCAACCATTCTGGCAAATGAAAATATCACAGCAAATCCAATCTGTCAACACATAAAATATCAGATTAAAAGCTCTAACAAATCAATATTAGATTAATTAATATGCAAAATTTGTTTGTTTAGTGAACATTTTTCTAGGCTGTTTTTGGAGTAAACCTTGAAAAAAAAAACTGTCCAAAATATCTACAAACACAGAACAATATTGGATAGTGTAGTAAAAATGCATCCAACCCAATAAGAGCATATTATTGTTTTCAAATAAGATGAGAGTCAAATACTAATTTTCATGATCGAATCTATGATTATAGAGTTAAAATGAAATACCACCGATCAAGATAACTAATGTACCACCGATCCATTCGGTTATATATAAGTTTTACTATGAAAATTTTTAAGTCCAAGTTGGAGTAAAAGAATGTAGAGAGTAATAACATTTATATATTAACTCGTCCTTCAATATACTTTTGAAGAATAACTTACATCAGCAGCCAAGTTAAGGTCAGTGCCACAGTAACCAATTTCTTTGAGAATTTCCCTGAAATGAAGGAAGGGGCTTGAAATCTCTGTAATCCACAGTGCTGCTACCATCTCTGACCCACACTTCATTTGCATGCCAATTATGTAAATCAATCCATGATTATATCAAATAGAGAAAAATTGTACAAAAACACCCCTAACTTATAATAAATCTTTTAATTTGAACAATCATTCGTTTAAGTTTTTGTAATTGCACTTTTGAATTCTTAATTTTTTTTTTCTGAAACAAAGGTAACCACGTCCGTCCCTAGGCTAGGCATCGGGAGACATCAAAAGAGGAATGTCACCGCTGAATTTCGAACCTAGAATCTTGAGAGGAATGTATCCTCAAAACTCAGATTTTCAACCACTGTGTCACTCCTTGGAGACTCAATTTGAACTCTTAATTTCGTCAATCCAATCTCATCTACTTTGTTAAATTTCACAAGCATTGCAAGAAATCCATGAATTCAACAAAATAAAATATGAGACAGCTACTATATTGCAATAATTAATAAAGTGAAAATCAATATTAATAAGGGGTGAAACAACTTGGCTCGAAGTTTGAACCAAAGAAAATACTTCCTAGTCTAATATCATCTTGTTTTTAGAGAGAAAAATATATTTCATTATATTTACACACATGTACAAATGAGAATGAGATTTCTTCCCTAGAGAAGACTCCCCCCAACAAATTAGAGATTATATATAAAATAATGATTCTCCCTAAAATAATGAATATTTCGATATATACGGGAATAACCAACCTGGCTTAAGAAAGTTTAAGAGTGTGATTATAACAAAACTAATATTTAAATATACAGGATAATTTATGCAATTTTATCTTTAAGAGGCGATGAATTCAATCAATGGTGCCACCTATCTTGAAATTAATTTTCTATAAGTTTCCTTAGATCTACAACACTATGTTATGTGAGAATAGTCAAGATATACATGCATAAATTAACCTAAGCACTCAGGTTAATCTTAGGGGTAGGTTGGTTACTATAACTCTGTCAACCTTTCATTGTTTAATTTGGCTTAATTCATCTCTTAATATTAACTCATTTAGGCCAATAAAACACATGTTTTTTTTCTTCTTCAAAACAGTGGTCAATAATGAAATAGGTAACTGAACTTGGTTAATATTAAGATAGTTTAGTAAATAAGACATTTTATTTAGTTTGGTAAACTAAACAGGGAAAAAAGTAGTAAAAATAAAGTTACCATTTGATAAGCTAAGCCAGAAGCAAATCCTACAATGCTAATCAAGTGATGAATGGTATTGTCCCAACTCACTTTCTTGTCAAAATGGCAACAAACCATATCATACATCAAATAAGAACAGCTCACAGCCAATGTTTGCATCTGCTTAACACAACACAATTTATTTTTTTTTATCAATATTCGCGTTATCGATACGTAATTTACATAGTTCATGACACGAAATGAACATATCGTATATTTAGGCATAATAAATCAGTTTAAAGATTTTAGCTATGAGGGATTGATCAATCGACCTGAAACAATGAAGATTTAGAAGCGAGAGGGCAAATCGGGCATCGCCAATCTCGGACCGAGATGGAAGCCAATGTGACAGCCAAACAAGCGTGGAGTGTGGAGACAAGATGGTTGCAAAACTTGAAAGACCGGTTTGGGAGGAGTTTTCTGAGCAAAAAGAATGCCAATGTCCATGATATTACACCGAAAACGATGACGTTTATTACGTTCGGATCTCGACTGCCTGAGTCTGTCATGGCAGCTCCAAGGAGCAGAGTTTAGAGAAGAAGAAGCTGAGTTTTGTGGAAAGAGGGAAGAATGAGAGGGAGAAGAGTCAATGGTGAAGCTTTGTGAAATAAAACCAAAAGTTTTTGGGCTTCTTAAAAAATTGGTTTGTGTTTTCATTGATGAGCATTTAATACTTTTTTCATCTTCACATGAGTGTCAGATTACTCCAAACTTGATTTTGGTACATGTAGGACCACATAAATTTTATTAGAGATGATACTAACTCTTATGGGTCGAGATTCAAACCTCTTATCTTTTAGTTGTGAGTTAAGTGTCTATTAACCATGTGATAACTTTAAGTAGAGGGTTTTGGATTTCTTCTCCAAGTAGCCAGGAGCTTGTTATTTCAATTTTTTTTTTTTTGCTTTTGAAATTGAGATTTGGTTAGAGCAGGTTCATTATTCTCTCATATATTTTGTAATTGATTCTTGACATTAAAGTTAATATCAATTTGATTTGGCTTTATAAAATGAATATGGACTTCTTTTTTTATAGAAATAAATTGAATATAGAGTTTGGTCGAAGTACTATAAATATTGTGTCTAGTCTTTGAGTTAGAAAATGGTATATTATTATTGCTCAGTGTAATTATGAAATTAATGATCTTTATTGATTTCATAAAAGATCTTGGTGGCAGGTGCAACCATATATTAATAATGTTCTTTTTCTTGTTTTTAAACTTATTTCACAAGATGGACTTTCTCTATCTTCCATCCTTCAACCTTAATCAAATCTGTCAGTACTTTTTAATAAATAAATATGTTAGCTAAAATACCAAGATAAATTTAGTAAATGGACACTTGAAAGCATAAGAATCAAGGGTGTGTTTGAGCCTCCGTTTATGTAAACAGTCGAGTTAGTTATAATAACCCAACCGATGTTTGCCCACCGTTTATTATAAACGATGGTTACTTAAACCTACGTGCTCGTTTATCTACATTTTACCTATATTACTTTTTGTTGCATAAACAGCCCCTCAAACACCATTTATAATAACCTACCGTTTATTATAACATTCTGTCTATAATAACCAAATTTAATAAATATTTAATCTTATTATAATTAAATTGATAGAGTGTTACAAAAAAGTCAGGATGGCCGAGTGGTCTAAGGCGCCAGACTCAAGTTCTGGTCTTCGTGAGAGGGCGTGGGTTCAAATCCCACTTCTGACAAAAATTTTTCATTATTTTTTGACTTAGTAAGTTAGGTTAATGGACGACATGTCGTTCATATTTCAATATTTATGGGCCATTTCATTTTCCGTGTATGGGCTTGGCCCAAATTATATCTGGAGAACAGCGAGCCACGCTCTCACGCAAAAAAATAGCTCAAATATAATTTCGTTTTTAAAATTATATATCAATTATTATTATTATTATTATTCTTTGGTCTTCAATATTGTCTATTTACTGTTAAAATTTTAAAACTTAAATTGAATTTCATTTCTATGTAGTTCAAGGATGAACTACCTTTAAAGTTGAACTTTTGTCGACCAGACCGTTATATATTTTGAAATTAGAAGGAAAATACTTACGTTTCTTAATAGGAAAAGTATTTAGTATTTAATTTTGGGGGTTGGTCTTTGTGTTTTAAAATAGATAACAAAACCATATAAATAGGGGAGAACTCATTTTAGATGATTTCGGCAGTTATCTGCACTACATTTGATTACCCAATGTTAAAAATAGAGTGTTACCATATGATTTTGTATCAGCAAAGTTCACGAGTTGGACTTAATAAGACTCGTGATTAGGTAAACCACCGCCACTCAGGTCCTTGATAGATTCTACCATAAAGGCCAACTATAGACTAAAGAAATATACTTTTCCTCTCCTTTTTTTTAGAAGAAAAGGAGAATTCAGACAACTAATGAGAACTAAAAATGTTTTTTTTTCTAATCTTACATGAACTACAATGTTATTACTTCTAATAATTAGACCAAATGATAAATGAAATGTTGGCTACAATGATAACTAAATTAATTTTAAAATCCAATAAATTAGACTCGTGATTAGGTAAACCACCGCCACTCAGGTCCTTGATAGATTCTACCATAAAGGCCAACTATAGACTAAAGAAATATACTTTTCCTCTCCTTTTTTTTAGAAGAAAAGGAGAATTCAGACAACTAATGAGAACTAAAAATGTTTTTTTTCTAATCTTACATGAACTACAATGTTATTACTTCTAATAATTAGACCAAATGATAAATGAAATGTTGGCTACAATGATAACTAAATTAATTTTAAAATCCAATAAATTAATAATGTTGTTATTAAGGTCTTGACATTAATTTTATTTTTAAGAGAAGATAAGTAAATTTAGCATGGTAACTAACTATAGACAAATTGCTGATGAAAGGTGAAGTATACTAAGTTTTAAATAAATTTATATCAAGATCATATTAATTACATCATTAATTTATTAGAAACTAAATTTAATTTAATCAAATACTTTATCATGTTTTTTCAAAAAAAAAAAAAACAAAATAATTGTGTTCATTTACCATTTTATTATTTAACTAACTAAAATTCGAACATTAGTGTTTAATTTTTAAACATAATAATTTTTTTTTTTAATTTTACAATAGGCCTCAGAATCAGTAAAACTTCATGCCTAAAGAAACTCTACTTTTTGTATATAGCACATGTGGTGCCACAAAAAATTAATATATGAATAAAAATATAAAAAAGTGTATTAATTTTTTGTGACATTCAATGTGTCAAATAAATAAAAAGTAGAACTCCTCTAAACATTCATATATAAAGGAATTTTACTAAAAAAAAAGAGATGCTTATACCTAAAATATAAGTTTGAATAACATAAAAATGGAAGAGGCAAGCTGATCCAGCAATGCAATAATTTTTGGGACAGAGAAAAAGAGCTTAAAAGAGGACTTTAGAGATATTCTATACCAAAACAAGCCTCCCTCCACTTCCTCTCCCTAATATTAGATTTGTTTCTGTTTCTTCGTTTTATAAAAACATATATTTATATAATATGGGGAATGGTTATTTTGAGAAGATGAATATGGGGAATATAGATAAGAGGAGTAGGTCGGCGACGGCGTCGATGCGGAGGAGAGGGAGGAACGGCGGCGGAGAAAAACCGAAACCGCCGCAGAGAGGGTTGGGAGTTGCTCAGTTGGAGAAGATCAGATTGCATGGCCAAATGGGTTGTGCTCTTTATTATTGCCGCCCTTTCTTCCCAAATCTCTCACTCGTAAATCTCTCCCTCCCTTGCTTTTGTTCGTTGTTGCGATAAATCGATCGAAAGTGAACATAGTTTAATTGATATTTTGAATGTTTTAGAAACTATAAGATTTATGGAGTTACTAAAGAAAACAAAAAGAGATTTCATGCTATGTTTGAATCATTTGGAGAAATTAGGGGAATATTTTTACTAAATTGTTTTTTCTCTTCTCTTTGAATCATTTCATGGTAGTCGTTTTAAATTTTCTTTGAATCATTTGCTTGAAACGTTTTAAATTAAAATGGACTTTTACTATTTCATGACAGTTTTGTTCTTAAGGGATTTAGGGTTTTTTATATTTCCTTTTCTTGCATTTTTAATGGTTGAGCTGATGATTACATGTAGGGTGATGATATGAGAATGCAAACACCATCTTCTTCTTTTTCTCACTTCACAACACAATCTTCATCTTCTCCATCCTCTGGCTTCCACCAAAACTTTATGGTCTCTCTATTTTCTATGAAAAAAAATTAATGATAAATATTAAATAAATAAAAAATAATAATTTTAGAATTACATTATATGTGGAATTTTATTATTATTATTATTATTTTTTTTTACAATAATCATTCATCACATTAAATATAGAAATATACACATATGATCAATTATTGAATAAATTGGTTTTTATAATATGTTTGTTAATCATGAGTGTATCTTTGCTTACTTTTCCCTTTAAATGTATACCAGGGAATGGAAAAATATGAAAGAGGGAGCTTCAGATATGAGGATTCTCAGCCAACAACTTCTATGAGGTAAGCTTTTATTTATTTACTATTATTATTATTAATATTTTCTTTAAAATATTTAATTTGTGTGGTAAAATTTAGACCATTCATTTTATTTTCTATTAAATTTTAATTAATTAATTAATTTGTGATTTGTGATATTTAGATGGGAGCCAAGTAATTCATTCCTGGAGACGACCCAACATTTTGGGCAACAATACATGATTGGACAACTTTTCAATCCACATGTACAGGTTAGTTAATTAAATTAGCATATGCTCTTTATTTTATGTTTTTTATTTAGTTATCGGACTGGAGGACAAATACCGATTCTCGAGTTTGAATCTATGCCACAGTTATTAAATTGATTTACAACCAAACAGTGAAACCACTCCACGACTGACCTATTCGGTTAATTTTATGCGTTCTTACACAAGTTTACATGTGAAAAAGAATAAATAAATGAAACTCTATTAATCAATATCGTCAGACAATATGTGGGGTTGGAATTCCAAATTTTTTATTTTCTAGTCTGAAATATATAACTTATTTAATTGAGTTATGCTTAATTTAATACATTAATATCTCTTAATAGTTTGGTAATATCGTGATTAAATTATTATCATAATTAACAAGAATTATTAGTATTTGATTTATTACAGTTTCTTAATAGAAAGAAAAAGCTTACTGTTATAATGTTTTAAAGAAATTGAAAGTTGTTGAATAATGTAATAGAAATGTGACATTTTTTGTTTATATGAAATGTATGGAAAGTGCAGGATTCAATGCACAAGAACATGAATACAAAATATGGGAGGAATGCAATTGGTTCAAATAGCTGTGAGAATTATGAATCTAGTGACACACAAGAGCTAGATTTGGAGCTGAGATTATCAATCTAAAAATAAAGTGGATTTCAATCAATCAATTTCCAACCATTAAATAAATATATTCTATAAACTGCACAAATCCTGTAATTTTATCTATTTTATGAACCATGCCCTTCATGTTTTGAAATTTATTTCAAGTAGCCTCTTTTAGTTTGGACATTTGCAAACCATACCCTTTTATAAGTAGATGTAACAAGAATTGTTACACTTAGCAGTTAGAGGTAAATTTTGATAAAGGGTATGTTTTTTCTTTAGATGTTTGAGACTATTATAAAAAGAATGCAAGGGTGTGATTTGTAAAATGGGCAAATCCTAGGGTGTGATTTGTAAATATTATTCCTATCTATAAAAACATTGTATGCATTCACAAGTCCAATATATTTCTTTTCCAAGTACACATTTCCAAATTGTATTATGGGGGATGCAATATTGAAAGATAGCTAAGTTCAGCTAAAAAGTACTGTCATTTTGTAATCAAGGAGAAGATTGACTTTCTTTTTCTTTTCTTTTTTTAGAGAAAATACTGAAAAATATGTACATTTTATTTCCATTCTTCATAAATTGTGAAAGTGAAAACAAAGACTTTATTGCTTCCTTTCAGATCTACACAAATTGCAATCAAACGGTAGCACTATTTTGATCTTTATAATTTATTTCTTAGTTTGATAATGAAATATGAAAGGAAAAAAAGAGGAGAAGAATATATCCAAACTTTATCTAATTCATTGGTTTTGAGAAGGTTTTTAGGATCCTCTGTTGTTCAACAGTTTTGAAACTTTATTAATAGAATGAGTGTCATATATATTGGAAAAACCTCTTTTCCAATTTGTATTTAAATTTTTTTTTTAAAAAAAACTCAAAAAATGTATAATTATATTAAAGCCATTTTTAAGTTTTCTAATTACTTGGGAGAGCCCTGCGGGGAATCCCCGATCCCCGAGAAAAAAAATGGGAATTTTCTCGGGCTTCCTCGTTCCCGTCTCGCCGCACTCCGTAGACATCTCTATTTAAAACTAGTCATGGAGGACTTTCTTGTAAGTATAAATTGAGAGAGAGAGAACCACAAACTCTACACAGAAGATAGCCTGTTCTCAAACAAATGATAGACAAATATCAATTTTCAAGATTGAACTTATAATCGTGATATTGAATTGGATTACTAACAAATAATGAAACAAACACAATATTGACTCATTCGATGATACTTAAATATATGAAATTCTTAGGAAGTAACTGAAATTAATTTAAAAATAAAGAAAATTTGAAAATGAAGTAAAAATAACTTAAATTGGTTCGAATGTTTCTCCAAATCTAATAGATTCTAAAACATAATTGAATTTTAAGATCATTAGATGTCTCTTGGTAGGTCTTTCCCACAAATGCCTGAAGTGAATTCATGTGTAATTCTATCTTTAATACTTACCATTGATCAATCCGGACGTGATCCTGAATTAGTGTTAAAGTTCGATGTCTATCCTTTAGTTTTTTTCTCTTCATTCTTTAAAACTAATATCCCATTTAAAATCCCAAGATGAATTAAAATTTAGGCCTCGTTTGATAATCATTTCGTTTTTAGTTTTTTATTTTTGTTTTTAACTTTTTAAAAATCGGTTTGAGCCTACAACAACTACCTTACTATACATTTTTCCTTATTTGGATATCTACATCTTACCTATATTTTAATAAACAAAACCAAAATTTATAAAAAAAAAAAAAAAAAAAAATAGCTTCCAAAAACTTGTTTATGTTTTTGAAATTTGGTTAGAATTCTTCTACTTTCTTAAGGAAAGATGGATACTTGTAGGAAAGATGGAGCACATGGTAAGAAATTTGAATAGAAATAGGCTTAAATTTCATAAACAAAAAACAAAAAACAAAATAGTTATCAAATGGGGTCTTAATAACCAATTTTGGTTTTTGTTTTTGAAATTTTAAAATATTAAAAAAATTCTAAAATCTAAACAAATAGCCTTTAAAAACAAGTTTTTGTTTTTAAAAAAGCATGAAAACATCAAGAATAAAGAAAAAAAAAACTAAAAAAATCCAAACAAAATATGAAATGTGAAAACAAAAAACAGTTATCAAACATGTTTTTTGTTTTAATTTTTAAAAACATAAAATTAAAATCAGTTATCAAACATATACGATTTTTATTTTTTAAAACAAAAAACTAAAAACCAATAATGAAAACAAAAAATAAAAAACAAAATGATTATCAAAAAGACCTTAACAATCGGTTTCTCGTGTTTGATTCGCTCACTATATTGCAAAACATCGTGTTGATAATTATGTATTTGACCACCAATTCAACGTAATGTTATAAAAATATAAACTTTGTTAGAGATAATACAATTATTTCAAGTCTCTATAATGATATATTATTTCAATTACAAATCTAAAAATCGGTCTCCATGGATTTGCTTTTGAAACGAATAAAGAGTACATTCTTACAACATGTTATTTTTATTTTAATAAAAAAAAGAAATGTTAAGAATATTACGATACAAACCTTTCGGATTTCTGGATTAGTATAATATTATCTATTTTAAATCAAAGTCCGAAAAAGATTGTCGCGTTCAACTTGCCCTTTAACTAAATAAATGATGGGAATCAAACTTCTTATTTTTTTTCGAAAAAGACTAGTGATTAGACTTTTGTGTGATATTATATTTGGTAGCATTAAAATATTATGGTTTTTGTTTGAAACTATATGTACTAATTAATGTGGAATAGTGAAATAAGAATAAGAGTGAAAAGAAATGATTTAGGTTCTTTGTATGGAAATTGAAAAATTCATATCAAGTGATTGAAAAAGGGAATGCATGCACCAAATGATTTGCATTTTCCCAAATTGACACTGTTTTCGTATGTGGCGAAAGTGATTTGACATGAAGGCTTATTTCAAGCTACATCTATGGGATGCATTGAGGGAAAGCCTTAGAGGGAGAATAGTTATATTTAAAAGTTGTTTTTAGAGAGAGACCAACCCTAAACCTAAAGTTAGGTTTGGGAGCTCTTTTGAATTATATATATATAATGTTGTTTGAATATTCATCGACAATAATTTGTTTCGATAATGTATGCACTAGGAACACTCTAGCAACAATGTTATTTTTGTTGACTTTCCATCTAAAGGACTTGCCTAACCAAGCTATCATGTCAATGGTATCATCTTGACAAGGTGATCTTCATTGAACATGCTACACTACTACAATTTGTAGAATAGATGGCGGGTTTAAAATTTGGGTTTTAAAAACACGAAGGAAACAATGGCGGACACAAATGACCGCTATTGAAAAGCTTCGATGGCATGCAGTAAAAATACATCGATGGCGGTCTTTTACGCCTGCTGTGAAATACAATCGATGGCGGGCATTACCTACCATCGATTGTGCTCGCCATCGATTAAACAGAATCAAACGCGCGGGCTAACTCTTCCAAAAAAATTTCATTTCCTCTTTCTCGACAGAAACCTCCGAAACCCTCACCCTCTTTCTCTATTCATCTTCTCTTCTCACCGACGTCGACACTGACTAACCCACCACCGCCGACTAACCCTCCTTTCTCTTTGAAGCTCAGAAGGTAAAAAATTTCAACATTTTCTTCAACTTGAGGCATCTAATCTTCACAAATTGGGTAACTCTTTTTTATCTTATTTCTTTCTTAAATGCATGTTGTAACCTTTCAAATTTCATCATCTTATATCACAAATTTCAACAATTTTTCAACTTGGAAAGTCTCTTCACAAATTGGTAATTTTATTACTCCCTAACTCTTTTTAGTCTCTTTTTATCTTATTTCTTCACAAATGCATGTTGTTAACCTTTCAAATTTGTGCATTTTCTTAAAGTCATTGTTTGTTTGATTTGATCCTTTGTTTGAATTGTGCATTTGTTGTTTTGATAGCCATTTTCACTTGGAAAGCTCATTTTTGTAATGAAAATGGCTATGAAAACAACAAATGCACAATTTGTATTGTAGCTTGATTCAAAGTTTCCTTCTATTAGCTCAAATTTGTATTGTAGCTTGATTCAATGCATGATTTGAATTCTATACTTTGATTATGGAGTTAGCTAGATTCTTTTTTTTTCTTATTTAAGTTGAGTTATACATGTGATTAGATTCTACTTTGTTTAAAAAAATTTGTAGGTTAAGTTTCTCCTAGTTGACTAGCACTACTACAAAAAGTAAGAAAGTTGACGCGCACAGAACGTCAACTCTATAGTCAAGTTGACGCTTTCGAAATCATCAACGAATCGACTGTCAACTAAAGTCACTATAGTTGACATTCGACAAAACGTCATTTGATGTTATAGATGACATGTTATAACTGTCAAGACTATAAGTCGTTGATACTCTATAAGCGTCAACTTGACTATAGAGTTTCGATGTCAGCCATTGATCGTCCGCGTGCCAACGTTGTGTTTCGATGTCAGCGGTATTGATGGTGGCTTCGCATCCGCCATTACTATTATATAATGACGACATATGCCCGCCATTGATGCTCGATTTTCTACTAGTGTTAGTATAAAAAACATTTATAACCAACCTACTAAATTAACTTTCAAGTATGAATGATCAGATTGAATGCAAGGACTCAACAAGCACTTTAAGAACCATCTCATAGAAACTAGAATTATAACCTAGACACATGGACTAGATTGTGAGATTTGAAGGTGCTTTCTAATCTCTAAGAAGAAAGGGATAAAGAAAGCAATAAATGAAAGTGATAAAAGGTGTGTTCTCTTAAAGGACGACCATTTTAATTTATCTTACCAAGTAGCGTCGCAAGGATGCTCTCGATTTTTATATAATTATTTATCATTGGTGATTCTACATGCAACATGCTCTAGAATCGAATCAATGTCTATTACATCTAGACTCTGTGAAAAAATTAACCAAGTTGGACATTCTAACATAAAGCTCCTAATTGAGTTTGGGGAGCTAGGAACATGATCAATCCATATTTTCACCTTTGTTTCATCTCATCTATACTCAAAGTATAGCCAACAAGAGGAGTTGCCCAGCTTGGTGTATACCCAATGACCAAGAAATATTGAATTCGAATCTTCCACCCCTAATTGTAGACAAAAAGTTTACTCGTCTTTAATGTTATTTTTCTCCAACTTAATTTTAGGTTTATATCATGAGGTGTGCACAAACTAATCTGTCACGAAAAAGAAAAAAAAACTTAATTTGTGTAAACATCTTTAATTACCATTGATCACATCCTTCCAAATAAATTGTCCTATTAGATTTATATATATTTAGTATTTTACGTTTATATCCAAAGTTGGTAGTATGTTGGTTTTATTGTTTATTGGTAATCGAGTTCAACATCACACCACAGTTACGGTAATATTAATAGCATTTGAAATAATATGAATATTTTTTAAGCATGGTTAATTTAGCCTAAAATAAAACTTTTTTTTGTTTTTACAAATGCAAGCTTTATCTTATTTATTTATTTATTTATTTTTGAGATTACAACTATTGGAGGTGGGGGAGACTCGAACCTAAGACCTCTAGGTCGTTAGATGCACATTAATACCGCTTGAGCTACTGCTCTATTAGCACAAATGCAAGCTTTAATGCGATCATGTAAGAATAATGTTTTTCACAATGCATTTGTTGTAATGTATTTTTTTTTTTAAAACTCATACAACTTTAAATAAATTTGAATTTTTTCCTAAAATGGTTGACCTACGAGTTTAGTGTCTGAAATTTTTAAATCGGGTTCGTTAGGTCTTGAACTTTATAAAGTGTCTATTACAACTCTAAATTCTCAATTAACACAAGTGTTCTATTATCTTTTATTTTAAACTTTTAGAAAAAGATACTATCATTTTAAACATTTATGTGATAAATATATGAGAAAGAAAATATACAAAATTGTATCATGGTTACCATGGGGGCATGGGAATTTGTTAACCAAGAAGAGTGGAAACTAGAATTTAATATTTCCAAAAGAGCTAGAAGTTTCTGATAAATTTTTAAACTTTAGTTATATATATATAAGAAGTATCTACTATATATTTTACAATTTGTAATCTATGCATCTATCAAATATAAATTTGAGCATTTGTCTAATAGCACATTCAACGTTAAATATTGTGTTCTCATAAGTATGCAAATTTGCTTTTTAGGAACTAGCCTTATAAATTTTTTTTTTTTAACTTTAGTTTTATATATATATATATATATATATAAGAAGTCTCTACTATATATTTTACAATTTGTAATCCATGCATCTATCAAATATATTTGAGCATTTGTCTAATAGCACCTTCAACGTTAAATATTGTGTTCTCATAAGTATGCAACGTTAAATAAAAAATAAATATATAAATAAATAAAAGAGTATATCATATTGCTTTTAAAATTTTAGGAACTAGCCTTATAATTTTATTTTTTTTAACCAACTGGCCTTATAATTTAACTTTTAAAAGTAAAAGTTATTTTTTTTATATGAAAACCATGGTCATAAATTTATTATCTCAAATAACGCATGGTTTTAATTCCAATAATTCCACTTCAATTTCCCTTTAATTTAATTCCCTTGAATTAGCAAATTAGGTTGGAAGTTTGTCCTTCAAACAAGGAACTACAAGAGGCTATTTTAATGATCCATTAACTGACTTCTTTGAGCCCTAAAATGCATTAGAGAAGAGACAAAACCTGAGGAACACACAAAATAAAAAAAGCATTGTGTTTATAGAAACACAAACCTGCCCATTGAAGAGCAATGTAACACATTCCTTCAATGGAAGCTTTTCTCAAGGCAGCTTTCCTCCTCCTCCTTCTCCAATACAGAGCGAATGTCGGGTTCTACACCATTGGCACTATCTTGCTCGGGGATGACTTGAAAAAGATATTAGGTCAACCTATAACCGAAAATAATGATGCCGGTTCGAATGATCCTAGCACCGCACCCACGAGCACGCCTCAGGAGTCCCTACCGGCCGATGAATTGGGCAAGGGGGATTTCATAACCAATTTTGTAGGGTCATGGAAGTTGGTTTCTCCAAACTCCAGGGTCTCCGCTATGCACATGAATTTGTTGCCAAACAACAAGATGATCATGTTTGATGCATCTGTCTTTCATATTTCCCAAATAAAATTGCCCAACGGACAATGTCTTCCTTTCACGACCGACCAAGGAGCCGCTAAGCAAGATTGTTGGGCTCATGGTGTCGAGTTCGATGTCGATTCTGGTGAATTAAGACCGCTCATGGTTCGTAATAACTCACTTGATCTAAATTTTGATCTAAAATGTTTAAGCCATCAGATTAAGATGAGTTTTCATTACAAAAATATATATTCTTATCACATACATATGAATTTGATTATACTAATTTTGATGCTTAATGTAATTAAGTTTGGAGGCCAACCAGAATAATTGTTGCCTATAATTAGGAAGTCATAGGTTGGAACATTCATTTCTAATTATTGTTGTTTAAAAAAAAAGGTAGGGATTTGTTTAAAATGATTAGATAATATGAGATTTCATTTCAAAATTGATTAAATGAATAATTCTTAGTGAGAATTTTTCACCGTTTTATTATGGGACGAGCTAGATGAGGATCTAAAAAGAAACTATTCTTCTAACCAAAATTCTATTTTTGGTAATTGTTAGAAAATAAAAGGAAAAACATTTGTAATTAGTTCTACACCAATAGTACTTTGCTGACATTCATGTTAATTAGCTATATTTATATATGATCAGTTCAAACGATACTTCCAAATTGGCAAAGGGAATACTATTTAGGAAAATTAATTTAAAACGCTGTAATTTTAGCCATAGAAAATAGTTTAAGGAAACTACTGTGTGTGGTAAAAAATTATGGTAGTTTTGTCGTCTTCTTAATTTCAATTTTTTTAGTAGTTGTAAAATTTATAATTTGGTGGAAATACAATTCAACGCCACTTGTATTTAAAAAAAAAATGATGCCAAAAGGAGTATTTCACCGATATCATGTATCACATAGTAATTAGTTGGTTACGAGTTTGAATCTCAAATATTCTTGAATTAAAAAAATAATGACAGATGACTTTAGACCCATGGTGCTCGTCGGGAGGGCTCAACGTCGAGGGAAAATTGGTGAACACAGGCGGTTGGAAGGACGGAACTAGAGCCATTCGATACATCAATCATTGCCCCAACTGCGACTGGAAAGAATATCCAATGGCATTGGCACGTCCACGATGGTAATTTTTTCGTTTTCTTAATTTCAATTTTTTTAGTAGTCGTAGGTTTTAGAGTTTGATAGCCATTTCGTTTTTAGTAAGCTGACTTTTTTTAGCGGAACTTTGTAGGTATGCAACGCAAGCCACGTTGCCCGACGGTGGTTTCATCTTGGTCGGCGGTCGGAGATCTTTCAGCCTCGAATTTGTTCCGGCCGAAGGACAAACCAATACTAGATCAGTCAAAATGCCTTTCCTTGATGAAACAACTGATTTGGATGAAAACAATCTATACCCATTTGTTTACCTTTCAACTGATGGCAATATCTTTATCTTCGCCAATACTCGCTCCATCTTGTTTAACCCCAAGACTCGCACCACCATTCACGAGTTTCCGATTTTGGGCGGTGGTTCTCGAAACTACCCCGCATCGGCAATGTCGGTGCTCCTTCCTCTCAAGCTTCAACTCGAGAATCCTAAGACAATTCCAGCCGAGGTATGTTGTTTAAATTATTTTTCTTACAACAATCGGGAAATTTAAATCGTCCGTGTAGAGAATAGCCTTTTGCCTTAATTGATGGATCCCTAAATGGGATCATCAAAGATAACAAGAAGTTTTACAATTAAGTGGTTAAACTTTTAATCAACAAAAAATGAGAGACTACAGGTTAGTTTATGGTAGGTTCCTCTAAACCATCTTCTGGCTTATAAATTAGCACAAACTTCATCCCATTATAGATACAAAACCTACTTGTTTTTTATTTTTAATATAATATACCCACATCAAAATATCGCTAAATCGTACTAAAAAAAAAAACAAAATCGCTAAATCTAGGATCAAGCAGATAATATAGATAAAGGAAACCGTATGTATTTCTAACCCTTCAATATTGGGTTGAAAAATTAATAGGCCCGTTTGGACCTAAAAGTGGGTTAGATTATGTTATGATAAATCCAACAATTCATTATAATAATAGGTAGATTAATTAATTCAACCTTTTATTACAACTATAATCATTATTTCGTTTATGTTTTCTTTTGAGTTACAACATTTGAGAGAGATGGATTTAGACTTGTGATTTTTTAGTCACTGAATTTCTACAAATTTGGATGAGCTAATGTTCTTATTGACATTTAGTCTATATTCTAATAACATATACACTTTACTTTTTGTAATAATTCAGAGGAGAGAAAATGATATACTAATGAGTCCAAAATTTCTCCAAGGTAAAATTACTAATAAATATAGTAAATAATGTGTATGTGATCTCAAAATCAATATCTTTAAAAGCATATGAGCTATGATATGAGCAAAACAATTCTATTTTTTATGAACAATATAATTTTTCAAAAAAATAAAATTATATACTGACTCACATGATGACACATCTACCTTAACTATGGACTAAAGATGTACTTTTAATTGTGATCGTTGATACTTGGTATAAAAGTTTAAGCCGATAAGTTAGGGGCAAATGCTAACCATTGATCCAGGTTATCATATGCGGGGGAGCGAAACCGGAGGCGTACCGGGCGGCGCAGAAGCAGAACTTCATGCCAGCATTGGAAGACTGCAACCGGTTAGAGTTCACAAAACCCAACGACGTATGGAAGAAAGAAACAATGCCAAGTCCAAGAGTTATGGGGGACATGATTATTCTCCCAACCGGCGATCTTTTGATGATCAACGGCGCAACGGACGGCACATCGGCGTGGAATTTCGCCGACACTCCAAACTTCACGCCCGTTCTCTACTCGCCAAACGGCCCCCCGGAAAAACGATTTAAACAACTCCTCGCCAGCAAAATCCCAAGGATGTACCACTCCACCTCCGCCCTCCTCGCCGACGGCCAAATCCTCATCGCCGGCAGCAACACCAACCCCGGCTACCTGTTCAACGTCAAGTTCCCGACGGAACTGAGAGTCGAGCGATTCTCTCCGCCATATCTCGATCCCGCGCTGGCCGGTTTTCGCCCCGTCGTGGGCGCCAGGGAAATGAAGCTGGATTGGACATACGCCGCGGACGTCGAAGTGAAGTTTAGCTTGAAAGTCGACGGGGAACTGAATCCGGCCAATGATATTAAGTTTACGATGTATGCGCCGCCCTTCACCACGCACGGGTTTTCCATGAACCAGAGGCTTCTTGTTTTGGGGGTTAAGGGAGTGGCGGAGGCCGCAGCCGGAGCTTTCTCCGCCACCGTCGTGTCGCCGCCGTCCGGCATCATCGCGCCGCCGGGGTATTACTTGTTTTTTGTGGTGTATCGGGGGATTCCTAGCGTTGGTGCCTGGGTTGTGATTAAATGATTGGGGATTAGTTTTATTTAAATTTAATTTAAGTCATATAAATTTCAATTTTGTTGTAAATTTGTAATACTTGATTGAAACTTGCAAAATTTTGTTCGAAGGGAGCCCACTTTCTTCAGTGATATTATGTACAATTTAATTATAGATTACGTATTCTAAAAAGAACTTTTAATATCATTATTTCACTTTCATTTTCTCTTTGTTTTTTTTATGAAAGACCATATCATTAATCAACCAATACAATCCTTCTCCAAAAAGAGCCAATAATAGGGAGAGGTTCCCCTTCCAAAAGCAAAGCCGATCCTCAACATAGAGGATTAGATCCTTCCAACAAAATTAGTCTAAATCATATTGTTTAGCTAAAACATCTATAACCTTGTTACATAATCTATTACAAAAAGACACTTTCACAATACCTAAAGAAGCAAGTAAATGCTTGATATCAACAATAATGTTGTTGAATTCAGAAATGTCTAAAGAGCCTTCAACAATAGCTTTAATAACCTCTGAAGCATCAGACTCCATCATAATAGGGGGAAGAAACGGACTTTGCAACTCCAAAATATAAATAAGACCCTCCCTCGTAGCGATGCTCTCCAAAGCTTTAACTGACATATTTTGGAAGTTTGTTCGCCAACCAGTCATCTTCACCTGCCCTCGCCAATCTCTAATGACCCATCCAATGCCTCCCTCACTAGAACTTGGCCTCACCGATGCATCGACAATTTCAACTTCCACACACCATTGGGGTGAGCTACCCATTTGATGTTTTCATTAACTTCAAGAATCGGCTTCTTTATCGGATTTGCATTAAGCAAAATAAACATGTTAATAACTTTTTCTATCGTAGCCTGAAGGTTGTGGAACTCAAAAGAATTATTTTCATTGATTCCTTGATTTCTAAAGTTCCATAAACTCCATCTCCTCTTTTGGAACTGTATCACATAAATCTTTCCAAAAATCAATTCCTTTATCCATCTTCTTGAAAAAATGTATGAAATTAGTGAACCAAGGTAAAATATGATTCCAAGCCAAATAGCAAACTTGCACTCTTTAATAAAATGTGCATATTCCATTCTTTGCATTTCCTACACATAGGGCATAAAACATTAATAACCACCGAACACTCCAAACTCCTATTTTAATTTTAAGAGAAGTATTAATCTTCTAAAGTTCTTTCCAACAAAAATTAGTAACTTTCGAGTCACTTTGTTAAACTTTAAAGAAACTAACTAGTATCGTTTTTTTAATGTTCAAAGTCCTATAAAAAAATTAATATTTTATTTCGTTAGCAGTAAAAAAACTCACTTAATTATACTTTTTTGTTACAGCACTTTACTTTAATTATTATTGGGTCATAATATATATTTTACCCATATATATTAATTTGCATACCTTGTTAGCATGCAATTTGAAAGATAATTTGTCTTTTATAGCATATATTTTGCTCTTCATTACAATTGCACATTTTTTAAAATAATTTCATTCATAGTACATTTTGCTTATTATTCTTATTCTAACATCATTAGACTTCTATCAGTTCAACTAATAAACTTTAGACTTCTATCAATTTAACTGATAGACTTCAATCGATTTTGAGTGATTGAACAGTACAAACTAATAGATTAATTCAATCGTTTTTGTACCCCAAATAAATAAGTTTGGGAATTGTATTATACATGGAATTATTATTTGTTTTTTTAAATGTACATGTAAAATCCTCTATTTGAAAAGTACATATTCTATCCTTTTGTTTTAAGGTGAATATAAAATTTATGCAAAGAAATCCCTAAGATTATGGGAAGATGGTTAAATTGTTCTAACTAAAAAAATTACATTTCATAACATGCGCATACAAACCAAATTTGTTAGGGTGGAGTTGAAAAATCTAAAGGTATACATTTCAAGCGGACCACGATGTCCAGTGGATGTACAACAAATTTGTGAACGGGTTGTATAATGGATGCTGCATTTTGGCTGACCTCGTTGTCATCCTCATTCATCTGGTCAACTAGAAGATCGTTCCAAAAAAAAATTATCATCGTAGCCATCCCCATAAAAAGATCAAGTAAACATGATCCTAGTGATTCGATTATGTATAGAATATGTGCCAACAATGCCTAAAATATGCATAAACTTAAAAAAATCAAGCAAACAACGGTATTCACATAATATATAAGCAATAGTAACTATGCACCTTTATTATAACATGATATGTACAGAATATGTGTCAACAATATATAACTTATGAAAAAAAAAAATTAAGGATACAACGTTATTCACAGAATAAATACAAGTGATAACAATAACGTAATTAACATATGCACTCTTACTTTGATATATATAAAATAAGTAGCAACAATAACTAACATAGAATCTATACAAAATACATTTTATCAATGTCTAACGTATGGGGAAAAAATAATAATAAAGAAAACATAATCCCTACAAAATAGGAATTCTATAGGTATAAAAGAATGTGTTCGTAAATGAAGCATCTTTTTATTGAAAAACAAATAAAGAATGAAAGAAAGAAAGAAAAGGAACTATTGTATTGAAAAAATTGTAAGCCATTCGTTTATCTTCCCAGTCACGGACAAATGATGACGTGGAATCCTAGTTGTTGGAGAAAACAAACAGAAATTGATGAGTCACGACTAGCCTATCTGGCTTGATTATAGTTTGTAGGTTGTCCGTTTGCTCTGTTGTAAATGGAAATATGGTTTCGTTTGGGATGGTTTTGTAAGTTTTCTCTTTGATAGATTATTGTTGAAAGGTTGAGGGTTAAAGAAGAAGGAAAACTCCATTGTGAGTGCTACACATTACATTTGAGATATAAACAACCTTATATACTTTATATACTTTTAGAGATCAATGGGACTTTACAATAGTACAATTAGTATCAACATAATAATAACTAATCTGATCCTATATTAATACACTAATATCTTAACATCTCTAGACTTTACGTATTTACAATCCAAATCTTAGAATTGAAACTACTAAAATATATAAATCTTAGAAAATATTCGTTCGGAGATATTTAGCTTGTACTACATTGAAAAGATGAAGACTCTTCCGTATATTATGAGAGATATGGACTATTCTCTCACTACTATTGGTTTTGAGATTTAACTTCATATTATTTAATATGATTTCAAATCTCTATATGAATATTGGTTCCTCAAATTTTGATCTGACCTGAACGGATAGAACCTAAGCTAGTATTTAATCACAAAAATTCGAAATGAGTAAGTTTAAGCGGATATTTTCGATTCACAAATTCAAATATGAGGAGTAGTTAATATATCTACGAGAGATATGAGTTACTTTCCCCACTACTAATTTTGAGGTGAAATTGTATTATATAATATTGTTTAAAATTAATAGGTTACAAAACTACAAAAATGAAAACGAGCTTCTGTTTAAAACGATGTATAAAGTTTTAATTTATATGTTAGTTCCTTGATAGGCATAGATCAGAGTGACCTCGATGTAGATTGCTCGTGCAGTTTGGTAGTCGCCAACGTTAGAAGCATTTGGAAGATGAACGCTAATGCATGATGAGATTGCAAAATAGAAAAAATGAGGCATTAAATGTGTTAACGGACAACAAACCTACCCGGATCTCTACATTGGTATGATATTGTCCAATTCAGGCCTAAGCCGTTATGACTTAGTTCTTAGGCTTCCCCAAAGGTCTCATGATACCAATGAAGATTTTTGTCTTTTCTTATAAACCCAAGATCTACCTTTATTTAACCAATGTGAGATTCTACAACATTTTGTTTGTATTCGCAATAGAATGGGTGTTTCGTGACCATGAGGCCCGACCTATAATGATGGGATACATATTGAGATTGATAAGTTTTGAAGCTAAGATTATGGAAGCATTGGTTGTTTGGGAAGGCATAAAGAAGCAAACACCTCCATCTCGGGGGGTAATAGATGCTATTATGAAGGATTTTAAAGATCTTATCGAGTTTAACAATATTATTGTTGTTTTAAGGAGTCAATCTCATAGCTGTCGATCGATTAGCACATTATTATGTCAGATTATTATTGTTGTCCTTCTTTTGATTTCGCTCCTTCCAATTGAAAGGGTTTGATCTCCCCCTCATTAAAGGATCACAAGAACTCTTGTATTTGTGTTGAATGAAGCTGCTTGGTGTGTTTCTTACAAAAGGTGAGGCATAAGAACAAGCCAGGAAATTGCTTAGTTAAAGCCAACAACAGCAGCCAAAAAAGAAGTTTTGCAAAAAAATATAATAAAATAAAATAGGGGTATGGAGCTTCCAATGAATTATTTTAATTATTTAATCCCACCAAACCCTCCAATTAAATAAAAACAAATAAAAATTGAAAAAGCCAACCGGCAAAGTCACAATCCGTGACCGAAAATAAAAAAAGTCAATAGGTCAAAAAATCCACGTAGGTTGAAATCCCAAAACTACCCCTATAGCTTTCAAGTTTATCTCTGCATAACAACGAAGACGCCCTTCCGGTCTCTACCTGTCCTTCGTTTTTGTGGCTTTCAATTCTTCATCTCTCTCAATTATTTATTTATTTATTCGTATTTCAATCTATACATTTATAATACGTATAAATCTCTTCTCTTTTTTTTTCCTCTTCTATTACATATATATACTTTTTGAATTTTTGTTTGCGGATTTGATCTTCTTCGAAATTTTTCGAAACCCTCGTTTTGTTCATGCTCTGACCGATCTCTGCAAATCCGATCCACTTGATCTTTCGATATGGAGCGCGTAATCGGCGGTAAGTATAAGCTTGGCCGCAAGATCGGAAGCGGATCGTTCGGCGAAATCTACCTCGGTGAGTTCTTGTTGTTGTTGTTGTTGTTTTTGAGCCGATGGCTTGAATTTTTCAGCTTACAGCTTTTGTATGGAGCTTCTCTTTGATTTGTGGCTGAGTTTTGTTGTGTTTTGTGTTTCAGCTACTCATATTGAGACGTTCGAAATCGTTGCGGTGAAAATTGTGAGTTCTGATCGTTTTGAGCTTTTGAATGATTGATTTTGTGCTTGGTTGTTCTTTTGTTCATTTGTTTTTGGATTTTGTGGAGGAATTTCTTCGATTTTTCTCAGTTGGAGTTTTTGTGCGTGGATATTTGGTCGATGGAATGGAGATTGGAGCTTCTGCTTTACTGATATTTAGGTTTTCTTTGGCAGGAAAACAATAAAACGAAGCATCCGCAGTTGCTTTATGAGGCTAAATTATACAATATTCTTCAAGGAGGAAGTACGTAAGCGATTATGATTTGATTTTTGAACTTTGTGTAGTTCATTGATTGCTTTGAAGGATGATACTAGCTCTGAGGGAGTTGGCTGATTGTTTTCGTCTTAATTCAGGCGGTATTCCTGGCACTAAATGGTCTGGTATAGACGGGGAGGAGAACGTGCTTGTCCTTGATTTGCTTGGACCGAGTCTCGAAGATCTCTTTGTATATTGTGGGAGGAAATTGTCGCTGAAGACAGTCTTGATGTTGGCCGATCAAATGGTGAGTAGCATCAGTTCTTGCTTTTGTTTCTCGAGCAGGATGTGTATGATTATTAAATGCTTGGAGATTTATTCTCTTCCGTGACTATTAGTTTCTTGTCTCATTCATTTTAATTTTTTTATGTTGAAGATCACAAGAATAGAGTACGTGCATTCCAAAGGATTTCTGCACAGAGACATAAAGCCTGATAACTTCCTTATGGGCCTTGGACGTAAAGCAAATCAGGTGATTATTCGTTTTGTAAAATTGTGTGTTCTTGTTATCAGTCAATTACTTCAAGGTGTTCTTGTTAGCTTCTTTTTCTTGTCTGTGTTTACATTCTTACGTTCATGGACTTGTCAGGTTTACATAATAGATTTTGGATTAGCAAAAAGATATCGGGATGCAACTACCAACCGGCATATCCCCTATAGGTATCTCTTCATTTACTCCTGGAAGTTCGGAACTTGGAACCTCTACTCATGCTTTAAATATTCATCTTGGATTTGAAAATAGGGATGTAACCTGTTAAATCAGTGAATAACCTTCACTTGTTTACAATTCTTCCTAACAGGGAGAACAAAAACTTAACAGGGACAGCGCGTTATGCTAGTTGCAATACTCATCTTGGAATTGGTAAGTCAAATACCTGAGTTTACTACTTGCACATTTTGCATTGAATTTTACTTGCATCTCATGTTTTTTCAAGTCTCACTATCACCAATATCTTCTTCTTAGAGCAAAGTCGGCGGGATGATTTGGAGTCCCTTGGATATGTGCTTCTATACTTTTTGAGGGGAAGGTATACCGTTGTCTTCACTGCTTTTATTACTATTAATTAGTTATGCACAACAGTGTATCCTTCATTCTGAAGAAAGTTGTGGCATTTGTATGGGATGTTATTTCAGTATATCCCTTCATCCCAATTCAAGCCCATTTTATCTGCATATCTTAATCCATGCATTGATAGTGATAGGGACAGTATTCATTTTCTATTAATGACTAAAATTTCCATTTACAGCCTTCCATGGCAAGGACTTAAAGCTGCCACAAAGAAGCAAAAATATGATAAAATATGTGAGAAGAAGGTATCTACTCCTATTGAGGTATGTTTAACCAAATCTATGGGGTCTTGGCTAAGTGTATATATTCTTGAGCTTATGCATCTACTTTTATTATCATTCTTGAAGGTCCTATGCAAGTCTCATCCCGTGGAGTTTGCTTCATACTTCCATTACTGCCACTCTCTGACATTTGATCAGCGACCTGATTATGGGTTCTTAAAGAGATTGTTCCGTGACTTATTTGCTCGTGAAGGTAGATATGTTTCTGTGTACACTTTGTTCGGTGATATTCCTATTTTATAGAGACCTATGAACTGTTATGATGCTCAAGTATTTGTTTTTATGCAGAATATGAATTTGATTATGTTTTTGATTGGACAATCATAAAGTATCAGCAATCACAAAAGAGCAGAGCTCAGCCACGAGTGTCTGTAAGTATATTTCTCTGGTTAGCAATGTATATTTATGTGATGATTTTATTGGTTGAAATTAGAATTAATATACTCATGATTCTAAGTGTGGTGTATTACCTCTTATTTCAGCCAGTTCTTAGTGGTACGCATAATCATCATGCAATACCTACGGAAGGGGAGAATCGTCAAGGTTAGGTTTCTGTCTGATCCGTATTCAATTGACATTGAATTGTGATAAGTAATTGACATATATTTATTGTTCAGGCGGATTTAATACTTATCCTGCTGAGGTTACAGATCGTATGAGGTCTGAGAATATTTCAAGCCCTGCAGTGCGACTGCATTTTAAACAACCAACTCCAAAGAATTTGAGTTCTGACAATGCTCTTGACATGAATGTAAGTGATCTTTATGGTCACTTTAAAACAATCTTATTTTTTAAATAATACTATTAATTGTTCCTTACAATATATTTTGCATTTTCCCGGTATCCGATTACTGTTACAATGGCTTACTTGTTATCTATATTATTAATGTAGGCTCTAAACGATCCTCGCATGGCCAGTTCATCACTTGCACCTATGGGTAGCTCAAGAGGAAATTCTTCTAAACCCTTGCAACCCACTGAATCTTCAAACCCTGTACATGGAAATGGTCAAAGGATTGGTCCTTCAAGTAGCTGGATTTCATCATTACAGAGAATTTCATCTGCCAAGTGATCAAAATGGTAAGTCCTCAGTACATTTACCTGGTTCTGTTTCGATTTTACCTTTTCTGCTGCTCGCTCTATTGTATTTGCATTTTCTCTGACCATTTACTACACGATTTAGCAACAGATCTGGCCAGGACTATTCTATAACCACATCTATGAAGCTGCAAAGCGTGATGATTTTATATTATCCTTATCCATTTGCAATGTAGTCGAAGAGATTCTGGTGATTTATTGGATGAAGCCGCAACATGCTTGCTCGTTTAACAACTGTGTTAGTCCCCGAACTATTGCAAGCTCATGTTATTTTTTTTGTTTGCAAAGTTGACTAAAATGCTTTGGTGGTTACAGAATACCAACTTACTGAAGCATGGCTTCTGCTGTGTAAATAGAAGTGAATCACAGCAATCTTGTACCTATGGTTCTATGTAACATTACTCGTGTGAAAGAATTTTGTGCTTTTTAACCAATTTTTGTTACTATACTTTAAGATTCCTTTTGTAAGGTAATATGGATCATAGTACTTGTTCATATTGCCCAATAATACCTCTTTTATTATTGTGAGTGCATTCTTAATCTCCTTCGGCATACTTTAGACTAAAGCATGAAACTAAGGAGCTCTTTAAACACCTGAAGCATTCTATGTGTTTTTATAATGGATTTTAATTGAATAGGGCAAAGTCTATTGGAAGTAATGCTCTTAAATGAAATACTTTGACTCTTCTAATAATTCTAAAATGTGTTCTGAATATTCAATAATGTTCTAGTCTAAACTCACGAGTGATCTTAATTGTAGATTCTTTTGTTGTCTCCCAAATCCGGACTGGATGTGGGTGCTCCAGGTATGTAGTGGGACAAAGCTTCGACTCCTAGTTATTCTAAATAAAAAAAAAGAATGTGGGATTTCAGGGCTTGTATAGGTATATACTTTGGACATGTAGTTTGTTGTGTCCAAGACTACCTTGGAAAAAATGTTTGCTTCTGCTGCTTTGCAAGGTTAAAAGATGTTATTTGGACATTTGAAGGAGTTATCAGAACAGATACAAAAAATGGACTCTTACCTTTTATTTATTTAGATTTCTTCCCAGTTTGTTTTACTTTTTCAAACTTTTTATTTCTTGCCTTTTATGTACTCTGAAGACCTGAACCTTTTGCTTATTACTTTCCCCCAATTTCTTTGGGCTTAAACTCACACAATGCTTTTTCCATTTCACTATTCTTTCATTTACCATGGTTGTTTCTACTAGTATTAGTTTCCTTTAACCAGTTTATGAATAGTTTAACATAACATGACTTACATTCATCACATTTTGTGGAACTGGAATTTCACCCATACACTCTTCCTGTATGTTAAATCTTGTTTCTAAATGCACCTTTTAAAATGAACTTACTATTTTCATCTTTTATGGTTTTTCTCTGAGTTATGTGCCACAAAGGATTCTAAACAAGTATATCAACTTTTAGTCCATTCCCTTGTGCTAGATTTAAATGCACATTTTTTTTTTTTTTATAATGTTCAGGAATTCTCTTAAATAACAGATTGCGTTATCAGTTTATAGTATGTAATTTGCAGGATATTTCTCCTCTTCAGATTTGTGCAATAAATATTATGGAAGCTATTGAATGACAGGTTTATTTTTGGAGAAAACGCTCATGAAATTTTGGACTACTGCTCTGGAGATCAGCATTTTACAAACAAGCAAAGCTACGACGATCTGAAACATCTATTTTCGGCATCTTGACTGTTGAGAAAGTGATCGCTATTGCGCAAAATTTTACTACGAAAATTGTGAACCTGGTAATTTACCTGCTTAGTTTTTTTTATCTTATGGATTTGAATTGGGGCTTCCTAAAACTGCAGAATTTTAGAATCTACCTACTGCAGTTATTAAAGCTTAAAGTGATCATAAAAATATTCTTTGGAGGTTGCTGACATCAGATATGTTGAGGTGAGAATCCAACTCTACTGTGGTTCTGTCTGCTTTATTCCAGAATTACTGATCTTAGGTGAGTGTTATCGGTTAAATCCGTTAATTTATTGGACAGTGATTTGTTCGGTTTGAAATTCTTCGAATATAATCGAAGCTATGAAGATCTTCTAAGGACCATCTTGCCTTTAGAAGTGGAAAGGAATCATTAAAGTGACTAAGATTTCTATTGAGGTCTCTTATACAGAAACAGATTTCTGTTGGGTCAGTTTTTTTATGGCCTCTGTTTATTTCTACGGATTGATCATCAAGAAAAGCATAGTGATGCTGGAAAAGTAAAATTATGATTGTCATCAATAATTCAGATAGAATTTGGGGGTGCTGACGTTTTTCTGGGTTCATATTTTGTCCACAAATGTTTTGCAAATGGAAGGGTTTTGAAAACTCAGAGGTCTATTGTATATAGTTTTGGCAATGGAGATTTTGCTCAAAGTGGATTTTGAAACTTCAAATTTGGTGTTCACCAAATTCTCTAATTCAATCTTTTTAGGAAGTATTTGAGTCCGAAGTTAATTCCAAAATCCAAAAAAATGTTTTTATAGAAGTTGCTTATGTTAGCTTGGTTTTCAAACCATAAATTGAAGGTAGATATTGAAATGAATAAAAACTTTAGGTGGAATTAGTTTTAGACTTGATTTTAAAAAAAAAAAATTATCAAACGGGTTTGAATTAACACAATTGTATTTTTTTCAATGTCTTTCGGTGCGGTGCCGGACTTAAAGGTGGGCGTGGTTGTCTTTAGATATATTGGAGCAAAATTTCAATTTCTAGCCTGTGAATACGGACTGGACTGTTAAGGGAACAGAATACATGTTTGCTAAGGGGCAAAAAGGTCTTCTTACGTGGTGGGATGTGGAAGTTGGGAAAATGGGTTGGCCACAGGAATATGGGAATAATAATAATAATAATAATAATAATAATAAACTTAAGAGATAATGAGACAGAAATGTTGAAATAGACTTTGCACATATTCTACAGGTAATTGCTTTCAAAGCTTTTATTAATTTTATGTACGTGGAAAAAGGCTACACATAATTTCTTTCATGGGTTGGTGCCCAGATTTATATTCCCAAACCTGCAAAACCAAGAAAATTAGGTAATTTCGGCTAAATGCATACAAATTAGGTCGCAAATTCTAGTTTTTATTTTTCAGGCGCGATTTTTTGTTTCTTAGAAGTAAACTTGCCTGTTTTTTTAGTCATAAAGTTTATAGTGTAAAATTGATATATATTTCAAAATCAAACATTTTTAAAATGTCTAATTTTAATCATTGAATGTTTTCTAATTTACGATTATAGTTTTGTTTATAAATTTATTTTACTTTAACATATAAATAATTATTTCATCAATATAAATTTAAAATTAGTATATTAGTATAGTAGTCAACATTAACATCATGCAAGTAATAAATTTTTTAATCTCATCAGTATTATTGAAATGTCAAAGACTAAAATTAAATATTTTTTAAATGTCTACACACAAAAGTGTTTGAATTTAAACTATAAAAAATCAAATAGAAAGTGTTACTCCAAATTTAGAAATTAAAAAGATATTTTTCTCCTTGTAATTCCAATATTTCTTTGATTTTTTTATGTCTTCTATAAATTTTGAAACCTGAAAAAAAAAACTATTTTTTGCTTTCGAAATTTTGTTAATAAGAACTCAAATATTTTCTAATTCATTATGAAAATAAAATGGGTTATCAAATTTTTTGAAATTAAATAAATGGTAACAAGAGGTTTTTTTATTTAACTCTTTCATCAAGCCACTATTTGTTACTTCACACTCCATAAATATTTATCTATAAAATTTCCATTACTTTCCGATAGATTTTTCCCTCGTAAAACTCTAAAATTCTTGACTTTCACTCCCAGAAATTTTATTTTTCAAACTTGTGTCTTTCTAGATTCAATCTATAAAATTTATTCTAACTTCTCTCCCCAAGATTGCCATATTTTCTAAACCTTTTCTCCTAATACCTACCAATGCTTTCAACTTTTTTATTTAAAATCTTTTCTAAACTTTTTTATTCCAAGATTGCCACAAAAATTACGTCGCAGATTCTAGTTTTAATTTTCTTCACAATGATAGAGAAAATTAAAAACTCAAAGTAGAAAAATCATGGGGGATGTTTCTGAGATGCTTTTGTTCATTAAAAGAGTTATTAGTTCACTAATTATGAAATATCTTACTATTTATGTTTCTGAACATGATTTTCCCAGTAAATTCAACAAGAAAAACAGACCTGGTAAAACTTGAAAAATGTTATACCTGAGCACATAAGCAGTGTCACCATAATTGTATTTCAACTTCAGAGCAGCACTTTTGTCCTCAGGAACATAAACCTGCATCGTTTTTTTTTTAAATAAGGTAACCACGTCCGTCCCTAGGCTAGGCATCGGAGACATCAAAGGAGTAATGTCACATGGAAGACTCGAACTCGAGACTTTAAGGGGAGCATACCCTCAAAGCCCAATTCGTATCTGAAATTAAATGGAGACTGTTTAATCAGTCAAAATTTTAAATAAATAAATAAAAGATGGCATTGATATGGTAATAAAATTAATACAACAATGAACTAGGACGAGTTGATAAATTGTTGAAATTTGCAAATAATAACCAGTCATTAAGAAATTACCAAACATAAAGCAAAAAGGATTCTGTAAAAATATATTTGTCCAAACAAAAGATCCTTCATTGTCTTTGCAATGAAATGGATCAGAATTCAAAAACCTTAATTTCTCGCAGCCTCATCTTTTGACAGCTGCTCGACTCTTAATTGTACGATCTGGAAATCACAATAAAACCATTTTTTTTTTTGGTATCAATGAGCTAGTTGGCGAGTACCTCTACTAATGTCATTGAACATACCGTCTGATCCTATAACATTTGGATGTCAAGAAAACTCGTAAGTAATTAATTTCTAAGAAAATGGTTACCATGGATTGAATCTTCCATCTCTTAGTTCCGATAAAACCAACTATACTCCGATGGTCAAAGGCATGTAGGTTCACATAAAATGTGATTTCAGTAGAAGGGAAACATTATTAACATAAATTGAATTCGTGCTAAAGAGAGGGACAATTATCCACAATAAACACTTGGCAAACTCTATAGATCCTTACCACTATTTGATTTGCTTAGGATGCACTAAAGCACAATAGCTTCTTGGAAGTTAGCATAAGTCGCAAAAAAAAAGTCCAGATTTTGGTGTGAGGCGCATTTTATAAGATTTATAAAGAAGCGATAGCATAGTTGAGAAGAAAATTATATAACAAAAAACCTACGGTTAGTAAAAATGATTTTTATATACAACTCAAGTAAAAATGACTCAAAACCTTAGTAAAAAAACCTCAAAGAAAAAAACCTCAAGAAAAAATGACTCAAAACCTAATCCAAAATCTTGTAACACTCTCATTTTATCAATGAAAATGTTTTAATTTTCTAAATATATAAAACCCTTCGCAGAAAGTCACATGCATACACCCTTTTACCAAGACTCGTATATTCAAGGTGAGATGCTCGAGATGTGCCTTAACGGTCTGGCTCGGGTGAGCTTTTTAAAACAACCATTCAACTCCTTCAATACATACATTTATATATGTCACCAACACTTTATGAAGATATAAGATATAAATTACTAACATCATTGATATTCAGGAAAGCTAAAGAAGTGAATAAAAAATGAAGTGAACAGAGACTGTCAACTACAACTGAAAGAAACTACACGGCCTTACCTTCATAACTTGGCATAAGGGTTCAGGAGTTGGTCCCATCCATTTCTATAAGTTCAGACTTATAACCATTTGGATCTTCAACAAGAACAATATCGGTAAGACCACCTTTCACACGGCCAGCTTCTAGGGACACGCCTGGCTCAAATCGATCGCCCCAGTTGTTTGTGAGGCGCACGACCCTGAGGTTGAATTGCCTCTTGCCATAGGCAAGCGCCCGGGTTGCCTCTTAAACACTGTAATTAATGGGCATGACATTTGTTATACTATCAGAGAAACTCACTTGTCCATTAAAATCAGGAAAATATATATTGCACATTAATGACTTAGAAACAACAATCAGAATCTTAAAAAACAATTATTTTATGTTTTAGCTTGCTCCTTTAATTTTTTTTTTTCTTATTATGAACTAAACGAGAAAAGAATGAAAGAGCAATACAAAGAGGCATATAAAAAACCAGTCTTAATTACTTTGAACTAAAGTCTATAGAGAAACTTAGAATCTAAATATGGCACAAATATCACACGAAGATCTTTTATAATCTGCACATGTAAATGCAAATGCAGGTAAGGATAACTCTATACATGCATATGCTAAGTGAATGCAGTTTGCAACTAGAGGACCTTACATCTTCAACCACAATACCAAAATAGCCAAACCCAGTGCCCAATATCATATTTCTTGACTCCATAATCTGGAACCAAAGTAATACTAACTAGCCACAAATAACACCATCCCATATTTCTATAAAGGAAAATTGCCCTTTGATTTTATAATGCTATTTTTTCAGAATGGTCCAGAAGAAATCTAAAACCTTAGACGTTATATAAGTAGCCGAATCGCAGTCACATAGCTCGTATCTTACCGTAAGTGAGTTCGATCACAAAGTGTCAATCCTATGGACAAAAACTCAAGAAATGAATTATTATTTTTTTCTTTTTTTTTTTATATCAGGAAATTGGAACTTCGCTCTACTATACACGGAATAACCACGTCTAGCCCTGGGTATTTCTCCTTTGGTATGTCACATTTTCACAGTAACTTCATCCCAAGGCACTCTGTTTAGAATCTGAGCACAAAACCAAAAACTAAATTCCTTGGACCCCGTTTGATAAGCATTTTAGTTTTTGGTTTTTAAAATTCAAGCCTACAACAACTATCATACCGTATGTTTTCTTCTACATAGATATCTACATCTTACCTATATTTGTATAAACAAAACCAAAATTTAGAGACAAAAAAAAAGTAGTTTCCAAAAGTTTGTTTTTGTTTTTAAAATTTGGTTAGAATTCACATACTTTCTTAAGGAAAGTTAGATATATGGTAGGAAAGGTGGAGCAGATTGTAGAAAATATGGGTAAAATTAAGCTTAAATTTAAAAAATCAAATGGTTATCAAATGGGGCCTTGGTTTTTTAAGCTTCCTGATCTCATCTTAGTTCAACTATAAATTGAAACAATATATGTTCATAATGTACAGAACAAACATACTTGATGGTCTTGCAGAAATCTCCAACACAAAAGACAAAAAGAAGCAATCTTCTCTTGTCTTGTTTCACCCAGTCTAACAGATTTTTAGAGGATACGTTAGTGCTTCCTTGGGCGGCATTACCAGCTACGTCATCCCGATTGGCTTGCGACTTTGGAACAGTTGTAAAGCAACTTAAGATCATGAGAGGTTGTTTGTTTGACATATTTAGGTAGAATTTAGCTTAAGGAGTTATATTGGAGAGTTATGTTGAGTAGTTAAAAATTGAGAGTTGTAGTCAAAAACTCGTTTGAATGTAACTTTTGTATAGAGAAGTTGAATCAAAATCTTGTTTGGATGTAGATTTAAAATGAGTAGTTATTTTAAATAGTTAAAAAAGAAAAGATTAAACATGAGTTATTTTGATTGATTTGAAAGGAATGATTGAAAATGAGTCGTTAGAAATGATTGAGTAGTTATAAATGAATGATTAAAAATGAATTGTTAGAAATGAGAGTTATTTTTAAAAGTAAAAATGAGGAGGAGTTGGTAAAAACTCATTTAGATGTAGGTTTTCGAGGAGGAGTTAATAAATCCTAAAACTAAATCCTACCTAAATATGCCAAACAAACGGCCCCTTAGAGTTACCTAATATCAGTTAAATCATTACTAAATATCTATTTCTTAGAGCGTAGAATCCATATTTGGTGTTTTTTTTCCAAGTTTTAAACAAGAAACATTTCATTGATTTAGAAATAGAAGACAAAACTCCAATAGTGCAATCCATATCAGTTTATTGTTAATCGTACAAACTGTTTAGATACACTTTGATGATGATCAACGAAATCTACTATTTTACGATCATCGATCTGTATTGATTTTAGATAGTACAATCTTTTGATAATGAAACAGCCTACAATTTCAACAGCAGAAAAGGAGCAAGTGCAATCCAAGCAAGTATATCCACAAAACAGATCTCAATCGATGGAAAATTAAGAACAAAAAACAGTGATAATCAGCAAAGGATGGATCGAACAGAAATAGAGACGAGAATCGTAAACAGAAAAAGAGAGAAAAACGGAGAAATTCATACCGCAATAAGAAATTCATATCGCCTGAGCGCCGCCGATGAGCGAAGGACGCCATTGATGTTTTTGTTCGGAGCGAATAACCCATGATATGCGATACGAAAGACCCAAAAATACGCAATAATTTTATTATATAATGTGTTATATTATTTTGAAAATTAAATGAAATGCTAGGTTCTACTAAAAAAATAAGTTCGGCATCTTTTGGATTTAAAAAAAAAAAAAGTTAGGTATCTTTTTTGCTGGGATGCCAAAATTTGCAAATATAAAAAAAAAAAGTTTCTAACTATAAATTTAGTCACCGTAACGATCTCCCTATCATAAATATTGGGTTGAGTTATAATTTTATTTGAATTGGATTATGGTTTGTAGTTTTTATTAAGTTGGATTGATTCTTGAGCGTTCATTTTTTTGCCCACCACATCATAAGAATTAAGTTGAGTTATATATATGTAAAAATCAATAATAAGATAAGTTATTAGCATACTTTAGGAATATACATTAATAAGTTAATAATCTAAGTTTAACTATAAGTGTCATGATTTTTTTTTCTTTATTTAATTTTGACATATTTACGAGTTATGAGTTGAATCTTAAGGAGGAAAAAATATTAACACAAACTTGGGAACCTAACCTCACCCGGAATAGGCAAGCAGCAAAATTCACCGTTGTTAAACGGTATTACCACGAAATAACGAAACCAACATACCATCACCCTTTCAATATTTTTGTTTCTTTTTTTTAATCTTAGTTTTTATAAGTATTTTTTTTAATAATATTTTCAAATAATTAATTGTTCTTGAAAAATATATAGTAATTTTTAATTAGATAGTTAATTATTAAAGAAAATATACTTCCTCGAACGAAAAAAATTATTACTAAAGATTAACGGATAAAATGGTGAAAAAACCATTTTTAAAAATAAAATTAAAAAAGAAAATGCAAACATGATGGAATAAGATAAAGAAAGATCTAAAATATATTTCTCATCTTCATTCCTATTCCCTCATTCCTTCATTTTTCGCGTAAACAAAAATTCCACTCGCTCCTTCATTTTTTGCATAAACAAAAATTCTGCCACTCCATCAGCACAAGTCTCTACAAGACCCTGGCCTAGCAAGGAAAATGGACAATTGTAATGAAGAGACTCTTTATTAAGTATATCATTTCAATTGTATATAGGCCAAGAAGAGCAATAAAATAAAGTCATGGTAATGACCAAAACGAATATCGACCAATAAAGGCAATGCCATTAACACAAGTGTATGCTCTTATAGGTTCAAAACTCATTAAATTAAAAAAAAAAAAAAAAAAAAAGGTAAATACTTTGGGATCCATAATTCCATAAACATGATTTTATTATTTTCTTTATGCATTAACATCAAACTCCAAGTTTCAGCCATTCATTCTTCCAAGGAAAAAGTAGAGGCCAATTTAGCTTTCACAACTTCAGTGTCAACCGTCCCTACCAACCAATCTAAATCAGAAACTGTTTTGAAACAATCCTGAGAAATAAATTTCTGCTACTATTTCCAACCATATAACAGCAAAACTTTCAGATCATCCTAAACTAGAAAACTAGAAACCGCTAATCAAAAAACCTCATTTGTTCTAAAATACATATGATAAAGAAAAATCCCTTATTCGACTTAAATCAATTGAAAATTAACACAACTATTTAACAATGAGAATTATGATACATCAGTAAATACATTACAAGCATTTCAACACCATCAGCTTACCTTATCATACACCGAAATAAATAACAAAGCAGGTGCCTGCAAGACCATGTCTAACGGCCACTTCTCTTTCCCTTACACAGCAACTTCGAAATTTTAGTTATAACCATATCGATCAACTTTGTGCCGAGGCAGCCGGATTTTTGTTTGGAATTGCTGCAGGACCGTTTTCGTTTTGCGCACTAAAATTCCCGTCGCTGGCATGCTGAATGAACTCTTCCGGAAACATGTGGGTACCATGGCAAGCACAAACAATCTTTATCTGGTTTGCATTAAATCTATAGGTTACACCAGAGATTGTCTTGCCAGTAGGGCCAGCACCCGTCGTAGAAACCCAAGGAAGGTTTGGGTACGAACCACATCCCCCGAATTCTATGCCTGCAGCAATGCCTGGCTTTATAGCTGGAAAATCATGGGAGACACCGGCCACTTTCGGTAGTTCTAATACGTCCTTGACATTAATGTTGGCGATGCTTCCTTTTGCTAGTTCTGCTCGAGAAGACGGCCTCTCTTCCATGGCAGGCTGTTTGCTATCTCCTTTAGTGTGTTCTGTTGCCCTCCCACCATATGGCAAACCTTCGGATGGAAATTGTCCGATTACTTGCGCCGCAGCTGCAAGTACAACATAGACAGAACGCATAACTCCTAAGTAATCATCTACATGCTCTCTTCTTAAAAACTTGAAAGATCTATGTCATCCGCATGCAGAAGTTTGGCAAACAATTTATGATGGTAGTCCCCAAGAAATAAGAAATAAAAAATAAAAAATAAAAACTTGGAACCAATGAAATTTGTGACAGCAAGACGCAGCTTCAGGGAAATTTTTTCTTTTTTCAGAAAGAAGCATGCTTTCATTCGAAATTAGGTCCAAAATATAAGTGTAGTAACCGTCTTAACCATGAAACTAATTGAAGTAATAACATGAAAAAAAACAAAAACTGAGTTTTTTTTGGTCTGAAATCATGTTAACCTGAGCTAGTCGACGCACGGTGATGGATCATTTGAGGATGAGAAACCAAACCCCATGGCTTATCTTTGTCCATTGCCGGCATCTGAAGGGGTGAAACGGCAGCCATAAGAGGCAAGTTTCTAGGGTTTACATGTTCAGGTTCCGATCGGTCACCATTCATCGTAGGCAGGACATGCTGCATTCCACCATGAGTGTTAGTATCCTTGACTGATAAAGAAAAAGGAGCATTATGCATATTCATGACTTGGGCAGAGTTAGGAACTCCAACTGATGAACTGTTAAACCTTTTCTGCCTACTTAAGTCTACAGCATTTGAATCAGAGAATCCACACATATCCTTTGAAACTCTAGGCAAACTAGTATCTCCTATACATTGTTTGGAGCTGTCATCATATTTGGATGCACGCCTTGATGTCGAACCTTCAGCTTTAGACTCCACCACGTCTCCTTTTTCTGCAGTCGAACCATCTTCAGTAGAGGAAATGCGCGATGCCCTACCTTTTTCATGTAAATCGACACAATGAGATTCTCTTTCATGTTTCTTTCGGCTGTTCATTTCCACAAACAACAACTTCCGCTTATTGCTGATCTCCGGTAGATTTTCGTCCTCAGCTTCTGCATAACTACTTTCAATCCAGGTTCCTTTCCTCTTCAAATCAATAGAAGAGTCTCCATCCATACCAACCTTGGTTAGGTCATTGAAGAAATTATCTTTAGATGGAACTGAATCACTTTGGAAAGATCCAGTGTCTGATTCTTGCCTCTTATTATCTCCATCAAGAAATTTTTTAAAATCATCAACCAATTTATTGCTTCTTTTGCTTTCCTCGGTGTTTGCACCCGAGGAGCTGGTAATTTTTCCTTTAGACTTGACAGAAGCTCCACCTAGGGAAAGGCCCAAGCTAAGCTCAAGCCCATCTTCATTCTCCATCTTTCAAACTATAAGTTCATTGACATTGGCAAAAAAAACATACAATCTCTCTCCTGGCCTCTATTCAAATATTGCCCTCTAGAATATGATAGACATATAATCCTCAGAAGGATTTAATCTTATCCCATAATGATAGAAGAAATATCAAATAAAATGAATCTCCCATGAGATATCTAGCACAGTAAGTGATAATATGCAATTACCTGCAATATATGGCATCAATAATTCATGAGATTCAAGTCTACTCGATACTAAATGAAAACAGAAAGTCAACTGAAAAGAACAGAAAATATGCGTAAATGAAAGAGCTTCAAACTAACAAACTATGAACGTGTGAATATTTAAAGCATCTAAACCATTGTAGCTCTTGTGATACCAGTAAGTCAGCTGAGAAAGTTGAATTATCATGATTGTAGTGTGAGTTTGAGGATAATTCTGCAAATGGTGATTTTAAGCAGTGTTTTAAAAAGTCCAAGACGCACTAAGGCGCAATGGGCCTCTGAGGCCAGAGGCGCACCATAAGATGCAGGCTTTTTTACATAAGGCGCACTATATAAAAAAACACAATATTTTTTATATATACAAAACATACCTTACATTTAACTATTAACCTTCATTTTATGGAAAGAAATGAAGTTTAACTAAGAATATATACCAAACATACATAAGATTCAACTATTAACCTTTCATTTAAGCGAATATTGTCTTTAAAAGTTGAAGAATTAAGTTATTTAAGGAATTGAAATGACTTGAATCAGTTATCTTGCGCTTTGAATGACCTAGTATGGGGATCTCACAAAGGATAAAGGTGAAAACATGAAAAAAAATACAAAGAAAATGAAAAGCCCACAAGGCGCGCCACTTTTGATGCATGGGGCTTCACGTAAGGCGTCAAAAGGCGCATGAGGTGTGCCAAGGCGCGCGCTTGAAGGAGCTTTTGAAAACACTGATTTTAAGTGAAATAGTTTTGTAAGAACTTTTGAGAGGAAAGCACAAATGAAATGTTTCTTCCAGACAGCACACTTCAAGGTGTTCTTAGAATCAAAAACAATTTTGGTCATCACGATAAATTCCATTCTCAGAGAGACCTACATTATATAAAAAAAAAGAAAAAAAGAAAGAAAAAATGTGTGCTTCCCACCATGCAATTCAAAGTCAATGTCTATCAATTCAGAAAATCTCTTTTTTTATGGGTACATTCACATCATTCCCCTTGAAAATAATTTCCTATGAGAATTATGTTAATGAAAGCCACCTACCTAAAAGTTAATTTTCTGTGGGTTTTCTTGACAATAAAATATTGTAGGGTCAAGCGGTTTTTCGGTAGGAACAGTTGAGGTTTGCGTCAACTAGCCTGGATACTCACATATATTAAAAGAAAATTTTTCCATTCCCTTTGTAATTTCATGAATCAATGAAATTGTTTATTATCTAAAAAAGAATCATGCAGCTCCTAGATACCAATAACAGAAACACCAAGAAATCTGCTTATATTTGCAACAAAAAATCTCGTTTCTGAATTGGAAAGAGAAACCAGCCAAGCTTTGAAACAAGAAAAGACAACAAGGGTCTATAATTATTATTATTTTTAAACCAAATGGTCTATTATATTTAAAGAGCAAAAGCATTAACATGCCTTCAATTTAGTGTTTGGAAAAATAAGATGTGGTTTGTTCCACGTCTGAACTTGAGCCCCAATAAGAAAACTGAATGATTTATGCCCCCGTTGAACAATCAATTGGTTTAGATTTTTGAAAATTATGCTTAGAAAGTTAGAAATATGACTTCCATCTACGAGTTTATATTTTTTGTCATCTACTTTCATGAGCGTTTTTTCAAAATCAAAGCAATATTTTGAAACTAAAAATAAATAATAATAATAATAATAATAAACTTGCTTTGTTTTAATTATTGATTAAAAAGTCAAATGATGCTAAAAGATGTGAAATCCTCACTACAGAGTTTACAAGGAAACAATCATGAAATTTTTATCAAAAAGAAACGTCATAAATTTTTTTATTCACATTAAACCAGACCTTTGTTTGGCAAAAGTTTCAGCAAATTTGGACCATATTAAAAGTATATATACATATATAAAGATTTCTACAAATTTATGTTTTTTTTAACATAGTTACTAGTCGTAGACAGCTTATCCACCTCGACTAATTTCATCGGACAATCATCAAACCCTATTACATTTGATTGACAGGAAATATGATATCAATGGATTGAACTCATTTCCTCCCGATTACAAATGCCCTTTTTAGCCACTAAGCCAACTCAATAGTTAAGATTTCTACATCTTTATGTTTAATGTAAAAAAATCAATTTCATACAGTTTTTTTTTTTAATACCAACGCTTCATTTCCCCTAACCAGCTATGCAAAACAGCCAATAATTTCATAAAATCCATAAAAACGCAAGGTTACAGGGCTGGGAAATCCATACAGATGAAAATAAAAATAAAAAAAAAATCCAAAATCTTGAAATCAAAAGCAAGAACATGAAGAATTCAACTCTATCCAAACTCAACGCGAGTAAATCGAAACAAAGCCGAAACTGGAAATTGGTAAAGATAATAAAAGAAATTGAAGATGCGAAAAGCAGATGCACATAGAAGAAAAGACATAGAAAAACCTGAAATGAAAACCCTAAAACCTGAGCCATGGCGTCTTCTACAGCAAAGCGCCACTGGGAATTTTGGGCGATTTGCAACTGTGAGAGAAACATTTCATTCTTGGCTTAAAAAAGAAACACATTTCTTCTTTTTTTTTTTCTTTTTTTTTTCTTTTTCTCTCTCTCTTTAGAGGTTTATTTCTTTATTTTCCTTTTTTCTTTGGTTTCTTTCGGTCCCCTCCTTCCGACACGTGACTATTCCTTGTCTCTATCTTTACTTTTCTTCAACGAAATAATTTTGGGGGACTCCTTTTGTATAGGATTTTTTTCTTTTCTTAAATCAAATTTTATTAACCATTCACAAAGCCTAGATGGGCTGTTTGTTTCACACGGAAGCTCGGATTTAGCTTAAAGAGTTATATTGAAATGTTATGTTTAGTAGTTAAAAGTTGAGAGTGGTAATTAAAAATTTGTTTGCATGTAGTTTTTGCGTAGAGAAGTTAAAGTCAAAATCTTATTTTGATATAAATTTAAAATGAATAGTTATTTTTAGTAGTTAAAAAATAAATTATTAAAAATGAGTGGTTAAAAATGATTGAGTAATTATAAATGAATGATTAAAAATTAATGGTTAGAAATGAGAGCTATTTTTTAAAATAAAAATGATAGGAATTAGTAAAAATTTGTTTTGATATAAGTTTTCGAGGAAGAATTAATAAATCATAAAACTAAATCCTACCTAAATATGCCAAACAAAGAGCCCCATACACTACCAAACTGGCAAACTATAATAAGGAATAGGAGCGTAGATAATTGGGTTTGGATTATTCTAAAAAAAAAGTTGGGTTTGAATTAAGAGGATTTTTCTATGTTGATCTTTTCAGATAATTTGTCTAAGTATTAGAGTAACTTAATTCAACTCACATATCTTTTGAGTTGAATTTTATTTTCGAGTTGCATTAATATTATTTTTCATCTTTAATATCCAACTCATAACTAATAAATATGTTAAAAAAAAAGCCAATCGAGAACTTACCCAATTGTACGAAAATTCTGAAATTATAATTCAACGATCCAACTCAAACAAAATTATTAACCAACTCAATTCTTATAATTTTGATTGAGAGCGGATTATTTGAGTTATCACTTTTTTGTACACCCGTAATAAAGAAAGACATCCTTCCCACCACATTTTGGTCTCGATCCCCAACTCGGACAGGACCAACCAGAGCTAAATGATCCATATACCAAAGGCCAAACCTAATCAAAGTGTTGAATTCGGAAGTTTTTTGTGGATTAAATCAACAACCATACTATTCACTTTGTAACCGAATAGGTCAGTGATGCAATAATTTCATTGTTTGGTTGTAAAACAGTTCAATACCATCGTCACAGGTTTGATCCCAAGAATTGATAGTTGTCCCCCTGTCTGAATATATACTAAAAAAAAATACTACTCAGTTTGTATGCAAATCCACCCCAAAAAAAAAAAAGGGCCATGTAAAGGCAGTGCACTACTTGAGGGTCCATGGGCAAACTACCCTATTTTGACTCTTGCCTTCAGATCAGCTTGGGCCTCCAAAAATAAAGGCCCACGAAAACCCGCCTGCATATTATAAGAAACCACAAAGTTTTTTTTTTTTTTTTAATAAATAAATAAAGAAGATTCACAATGTATAGCAAAAAAATAAATAACAAACAAACAAATACCATCAATAATACTTTTTAGAAATAGCTACAATAGTGGTAGAAAATTAGGTCGACTCATGTAAAATAATCAAAATGTCTATACTTCAATCAATTCAGTTGACAAAGAGCTGATAACCTTTCATCAATTCATTGATATCCTTTGTTGATAGATTTTAATCAATTCAGTTGATTTAAACCAATCAATGAAATTGATTTAAGGTAAATAGTGAAGTCGAGAATATAATTTTTTACACTGATCGAAGACAATTGATTAGGGGTGAACATGGGTTGGGTTGGGTTAGAGAGATTTTCAACCCAACCCAACCCAAATTTTCGGGTTGGTCATTTTTCCAACCCAACCCAATAATAAATTATAATTATAAATATATTTTATCAAATTAGTCATACATTATATATAAAACAAAATATGATCTTCGATCAAGGTAATGAAATGAATATAAATGTACAATCATTGTTCATATAGAAGATTCCAATTATAAACATAAAACAAATAGATAATTAAAAATAACAAAAATAGATGATATAATTCGAATTCTATAAAACAAATATATAATTAAAACCAACAAAGATATTTTACATAATTTGACTATATATTTATCATGATATATAAATTATAAAGTTTTGAAAAATACTAAAGATTATGAGAAATAAAAAGTCTAACAATAATAATTAAATAAAAAATATATATACACATGTATAATTATGTTATAGTTAAAAAATATATATATTAAAACTAAATAATAATTTCGGGTTGGGTTGAGTTAATTTTAGGTCAACTCTTAACCAATTAACCCAACCCAACCCAAAAATTTATTTAACCCAACCTAACCCGTCAATTTGGGTTGGGTTGGTTCGGATTGTTTGAACACCCCTACAATTGATGGCAAAGATTGATATCAATGAGTTAAACGATGATAAAAATTTCTTCCGATTACCTCTCTTTCACCATTTTTTTTTTTCAAATTTGTGTATCGAAAAAGAGATAGCTGATTTGATCGCCATCGTTCGGATTCCAATCATGTTTATAAGAATCTAGTCATCCCAAGGATCAAATTCCATACTTTGCTAAAGTCTCGTCCCTTCCATGTCCTCTTGTTGCCAATATAAAAAGAGAACACCAATTTCAAATAAAAAAAAGAAAAAAGAAAAGATAATAATAATAATCTAAATTTAACGAAAATCAAAGAGATTTTGAACTAGGAGGTAGATTCACACAAAGATTCAAGTTCATGGAATTCAAACTTCCTTTTGTCGAATCCTTTGGCCGAAAAAAGCGTTCTAATCTAACTAGTCGTACTTTGCATCATTCGACAACGAAAATGATTTTGATGAAACATCGGACTGATCTTCGCCTGCTCTACCTCTCCTCTATTTTCAACTTACGGCGGATGATCGCTGTTGTCGCCCGGAGCTTGCTCACAGGCGTTTTTTCGATCGTGAGTATGGATGACGATGCATGCTAAAACTAGAGTTTCCAAATTCATTTGTGGCATAGTAAAATAGAGTGGTTAAAACCCCTATACTTGAGGCACTACTAGTGCATCTTTGAGTTGTGGTATCGAGATACATCAAAGGATATTCTAAATTAAGTGTTTTCCAGCAATTTCAAACTAGAACGTACAAAAGAGTATACCTCAAAGTCTGTAGTCTCAACCGATTGAATTCTCTTCCGAGAATTGAAATTAACAAATTAGTTTTCAAAAATTTATTTTTATTTATTGAATTTACTAAAAATTTATATTTTAATTAGGAAGGGATACATGTCCTCAAAAAAATGATAATAAGATAAATCCACTTTTAGACACAAGTATTAGACTTCATCTAGTTGGATTGTAGTCAAAGATTGATTGGCAAAAGCAGCTTGTTGTTTACATTGGAGCGATTTACTCATAGTAATTCAATGACATCTGTGTAGATGATGGTTTCGAATCTCGAAAACATCTTATCCTTCCAACTGCTTTCCTTGATTAAGTTAAACAACAAAAAATTTCCTTGCACAGTATGGAATGGGAGAGCCATATACCGCCAAAGTGAGGTCGTGTCGTCAAGCCAACTATAGTCAAAGCTATGTTGCTTGTTAGTTAAAGTAAAAAAAAATTTGGGCAATTTCAATGCAGCTTATTAGAGAATATGAGGTTCCACCTCAAAACCAATTAACAATGAGGGGAGTAACCCATATTCTTTTATATTGATTTTAGACTCTTTCACTTTCTAATATGTGACATTTGTGAGATTCTTTATGGGCTCCGATACAATATTAGAGAATATGAAGTTCCACCTCAAAATCAATTGACAATGAGGAGAGTAACTCATATCTCTTTTATATTGATGTTGGACTTTCCCACTTTTCAATGTGAGACATTTGTGAGATCCTAACACGTCATAAGAACACTGGCCACATGCCCATTCATTGGAACTTTAATTTTCACCAAAATATATTACAGACTATTCATAAGCCTTACTCATGTCGAGTTTTATGATTAGGTTCACCATCTTTGCCTACAACAAAATGCTTAATTGTTTGAATTTTTGGTAAAATATTAAAAAACAATTATCCAATAGGAAAGATTTAAGAAAGTTAGTGTGCTAACACCATAAAAATGCATGTGACTTATTCCAAAGAAAGAAGAAAAAAGTTGTATGCAATTTATTTTCAAATCATCTGAGTTAGAAATATTTTAAGTTTGATATATTGACTCTAGTTAAATTCCTTTTCTATTATATTGTGAGAGAGCGAGACAAAAGATGCGAGTAGTGTAAACTTTGAAGATAGTGTTGAGTGAAAACAAATTGTTCTAAAGAGGTAATTGAGTCGAGCATCCTCTCCAACAAATTCAAAAGAATTTTTGCAATAATCTTGTAGACACATTGAAAATACTAATAGGTCGATAATCTAGTCATAGATTGAGGCTCTTGTACTTTTGGGATTTCAAGGCAAGATAGTTGGACATAGAGATATCCATTTTCCTGAAGAAAAAAAAATCCCTAATCCCCACAAAAAAAAAAGAATTTCATGACGATGAAAAATGATTTTGATGGCAAAATTAGAACAGAGAAATATTTCTCAACTCGGCCCACCCCATAAATATCTCTAGTTAGACATCAAATCCAGTGCACTAGTAGAATCCTTGTTTGAAAAAACCTGCGACCCAGGCCCAATTATCAAAAGTGTAGAGAGTCTTAGTTGAATTGAGTTAAAAAGTTTGCCTATATTTTTAGCTTAATCAATTCATCTAATTTTATATATTAAAATAACTTAACTACATATTTTCTAGTAAAGTTTGTTTAATGGTTTGCATTTATCTCATCTTTACTCTTTCATGCTTAATGGCTTAATCCATAATCCTTACACCTATAAACTTTTTTTTGGGATTATATATATATATAACTAAAAACATTTATCATCGAAAAGCACATTTTTATTTGTATGGATAGTCTTCAATTAATTCCATCAATATATGACCAGAATAAAAAAAAAAAAAAAGAAGGTATTTTTTTTAGTTGGATTATGAATTTGGCTTTAAGCAATATAGGTATCCACCCAGTCCCACAAAACCTGCTGCAAAAGAAATTTGCTGTGAGTAAAAAATCTCCACCTGTAACTTCCAGACGCCTCGCCACACAAAAGCAGGGCCATAAGACACCACACCATCATCATTCCTCCATTTTTATCAAAGTTTTAACCCATTTCAAAATCTGGGTTTTCAAATTAACTCTACATTAGCAAACCCCATCTCACTTATTTGCAGATTCGTCCAACAAAATTTGAAATTTACGCGAATCCCACCTGCCCTTAACCCATTGGGTGGGTTCTGTTCTGTTCTTGCTTGCCTTTCTGTGGGGGCCATTTGTGGGGGCCATTCATGATTCCAAATTAAAAGCAAAAGCTTCCTTCATTCCTTCCCCATGACTTTTGCTTTTTTTCAATCGGTTGGATTTTGATTTTTGATTTTTGATTTTTGATTTTGCTTTTATCATTCCCAATGCTTCTATTCCTTTGCGTGTTCTTTCGATTTCAACTCTTTGTCAGAAATGCGGGTTTCTCTATTTATGGTTTTTGATGGTTTTCGTCTCGGAAGAATGATCTGATTCCATTGTCGCTTTCATCGTTTCCCAGAATCGCTTTTATTGTAAGTGTTTGCCTTCTGGAATCTTATTACAGTTTTTTGTTTCTCAAATCAGGGTTTGGGATCTTGAATCTTTTGATTGGTTAGTTTGAATGTTGTTTTGTAATTTTACTGTTTCTGTTCTCTTTGCCTCTTGTTTTCAATTCTGGTTTAGAGAATGGATCAATGCTCGAGCTAATTTGGTAGTCTTATCTACTACTTCCTTAGTTTTAGTGTTCAAACAAATTTTGAAACTTTGGACTTTTGAGGTATACTTAGCCTTAGGTTTGAGCCAACCAGTGAGTTTAATAGTAAAATTCCTTGTTGTCTCTCGAGTCTGGGTCTTGAGACAAGTGTGGATGTGTCCGAGTATAGTGAGTGAAGCTCCGATTTTTCACAAAAAGAAAATTGAGTTTTAATGCCTAATGGTCAAGAGGGTAAGTAAGGGCTGACGAGTTCAATCCATGTAACCATCTACCTAAGAATTAATTTCTTACTGGTTTCTTGAAATCCAATTTTGTAAGATGAGCTGATATGTACAGTAACAATAGTCGAGGTGCGCATAAGCTGCCCAGATCGTCATGGATATATATATATATAAAACCAACTGAATTCTCAATTTCTTAGAAATATAGATGGAACTAGTGTTCAAACATATCATACTTCTAATATAACATATCATATATATATTGTGTTTATGTTACATTAGCGGTATTTTGTTTATATCTTTTACATTTCGTCGATGATTTTGACCATACGATGAAGATATTGACATTGAATGGATAGGATTTGCAATTGGGACTCATATCTTGTATGCTAATGTTGCTGAATTTCCTCTGCTTCAATTCATAGCTTCCCAGTCTGTTTCTAACTTGTGAAAGTATGGGGTGTAATCTCAGAAATTGAAGATTGGATGGGAGATGCACACACTCATAACGAAGTGTATGAGATCGCTTCCGTGGTGAGTGATAAGTTTTCAATTTGTTCTCAAGTTTTTGGATTGTGCTCGATTAACTTTATAATGTATCGATTCGCTAGGAAGCATGGCCTTCCAAATCTCATATTTCTGTTCATCTCAGGTACATGACGATGCTCTTCAAATCTTCAGCATTGTATCACCAATGGATGAGATTTTTACCCATCTCTTGGCATTGGCTAGGTACTTGACCCGTCGATTCTCCCGATTTATCGGTAAGGTTTGTTAATTTGCATAAATATTATCTCTTAGTTTCTTATTTCTCTGCCAATCATGATTGCATTCTCATGGTAGAGATGAACTGTCCATTTCAAGTGTTATACTTTAACTATTTCAATATTTTTTAGTCCTTTGATATCCATATAAAAAAACTGTTTCGGGTTTCTGTTGAATGCTTGTGGCAGAGAATCTCATAGCTAGAGATGTCGACAAATTTCTCACCAACCCTTTGGTCATTCCATTGGGTGTTCATTCGAGTTATTCCGATTCAGAAGGTTCTTCAACCTTCATACCTTGTACCACCAGTGCCTCGGATTCGAGGAACGGCCTGCTTGCTGATAGAACATCTCCCATTTTTGAAGGGTAAATGATACATTCTTTTTGTTCTTTCTTGGCTATACCAAGTGAAGTCCAAGGTTTTTCTATGAGATAAACTTCTTTGGTCTATCTGTTGATTTGTTTGAAATAGCTCAACTATGTTGAAGTCTAGCTACTTTTTTCTATGTAATTTTCTTAGCTACTTTTTTCTATGTGATTTTCTTAGCTACTTTTTCTTGGTGTAGATTGATGCTCCCATTATACACACTACAGTTTGTCCAAAATTTAGCATTATGCTCCTTAAGTCATTGTTTCTCGTGCATTCGTTGTGTTGAACTCCATTTTTACAAGTAAGCGTATTTGTGAATTTGTGTTTTATTTTTTTCTTATGGACCCATAATCAAATCTATATATATTTGTGTTTTATAATTATCTTGAACTCTGACTGAATCTTTTTAAACTAACTGACTTTTTTTTTTATTTGATACAGTATTATATCTAGAATTAGAAAAACCTTGCTCGGTTCGTCGAACGATATTGGATGGCTGCAGAGCATTCCTGGCATGCCTCCCGTTGTTGATGGAACAACAAGATTCTTGGAATTGCTCTCAGAAATAAGGTTACAATCTTCACAAACTTAATATATTTCTTTTTAATCTGATAGATCCCATTCATTTTATTGTTAAATCTTCACAGTATGTTGATGTATCTTGATCTATAATTGGGATTATTGGTTATATACTCACAAGTCACAACTAGTAATGGTTAGGGAGTTATTAGTTATGGTGATGGTTCGATAGTATTTCCGAATTGCATTTTCTTAAGTGATGATAAATATCCTCTTTTCGTTTCAAGATTTCTTCGTTTATTCATCGATTACCAGTCACATTGGTTTTGATAATTCAGGAACGGAGAGCACAAATTACCAAACTCATTTGTTTATTTATTAATTCCAGGTATTAGAAAAGATCTCATTTGTTTTGATGTGTTTCTTTCCCCATTTCCTCTGCATTTTGTGATTGTATAGCCTCAATGTGGTAATGGAAAATTTGACTTCCCAGGCCTCTTTAGCAATCATGGTCCCTTGTATTTTGTGGGAACTAAGAAATTTTTTTCAAAGATGGGTCTTACTTGCCACATTGCAAAAGTTCATAGTGAGGTAATAGATTATCTCCCTTCTGCTCGTATGCGCGATGAACGAACAAATAGTTGCCTTCTCGTCCATTTCTTCCTTCCCCATGGATGATTTAGAGTAGGACCTAACAATCTTTGGAGCCTGTTTAGTATGACTTTTCAAGTGCTTAAAAAATGTTTGTAGTACTTTCATTTCATAATTAAAGTTTTTGTTTTGACTTCTTTTTCGTGCTTAAAGGCGTCTGTAGAATACAATGCGTGGGAGTTAAAAGAATATATTGAGGAGCTTTACTGGGGCTCGGGCAAGCGAGTGATGCTGCTCGGGCATAGCAAGGGTGGGGTTGATGCTGCTGCAACATTGTCAATCTACTGCAATGAGTTGAAAGACAAAGTTGCTGGCTTGGCTCTGGTACAAAGTCCATATGGTGGAACCCCATTGGCTTCGGATATTCTTCGCGACGGGCAGGTCGCTGACAAAGAGATGCGGAGGATCATGGAGCTGCTGATATGCAAGATTATCAAGGTTGCATTTTCTCTTTTGCCTATTTTGTTATTTTTTTATTCTGGATGGATATTGATGCGATGATGATAGGAACCAAATATATATGATCATAGATAGATAATAAATATACAAGATAACATACGTAGACACTAGTTGTAAAAAGTGAATGAGTTAAACATTTGTTAGAGTGAAGTACACACCAAACTCATTATTAAGCATACTAAATAGCACAAATAGTAAAATGGGATTAAGAATAATAATAATAATAAATTTTCTTGTATGAAAACGATAAATGTGTTTGTGTTCTTATTTGTACAGTTAACATGTCACTGTGTCCATGTCATATTGTACCTGAATTCATGCCTCTTAGGATACAACTTATTTGGAGCTTCAGTAAATGCAGTGTTGCTTCTTCTACGGAATCCTAATTTATTTTATGTAGGGCGACATTCGAGCATTGGAAGATCTAACATACGAGAAGCGCAAGGAGTTCATCACAAATCACAAGCTCCTGGAGAACATACCGATACTCTCCTTCCATTCCGAAGCACCGGTGGCCCCCAGAGTTCTTGCTACAATGACTCATATAGCTCATGCAGAGCTACCTTGGCTACCTCTCCCAAGATCTTGGACTGAATCCGATGCGGTGGTACAGGGCGGGCGGCGTGTTCCAGTGGTGATTCCCCTATCCGCAGTCATGGCATTGTGTGCTCTTCATTTGCAGCTTCGGTATGGGGAGAAGAGCGACGGTTTGGTGACATGTCGTGATGCTGAAGTTCCCGGCTCGGTCGTCGTGAGACCGAACCAGAAGCTTGATCATGCTTGGATGGTTTACTCTTCCAGGGATAATAAGAATACAGGTGATTGTGATGCTTGTGAGATGTGTGAGGCAATCTTGACACTGCTTGTGGAGCTTGGATTGAGTATGAAAAAAGAAAATTAGGTAGTTTTTTTATTTTTTTTATTTTAAGGTGTGTGTGTAATTCTTCTCCAAAAGCAGATCCAAATTCGACCATTGCAATTTGCAGAATGTAAGGAAAATTTTCCAGGCTGCACTGAGAATTTGTAAAACGAACGTACGAGACACGTTAATTATACATGTATGTACAGATATATACATATACTACATATATATATTTTAAGGTTTTAATTTTTAAAAGGTGAAGTTCAAGTTATGTGGTAACTTTTAATGAGGCATATTAATTAGTTGAGTTCCAAGTTTATTAATTAAAAAAAATTTGTGGCCGATAGAAAATTTTAATATCTGTATTTTAATTTGAGGAGACCGTTAATTAGTTGAGTTCAAGTTTATTAATTAAAAATTTGATTAAAATTTATCAGTTTAAAATTTTACTTGATTTAAAGTTTATCTGTTTCTCTTTGAAATTTATCAATTTTGTGATTATTAATTCAATGTGATTTGAATAAGTCTTTCCTCTGTTTGAATTTTTTCCAATTCTTTTTTTTTTTTTCAAATTTTGATGTTTGTGTTTTTTTTTTTTTTTTTTTTTTGTACTCGTGAAAAATTTCCATAATGTTTTTTTAATGAAAAATGTGTTACAAGCAAGTATAGCCAATGAAAGAGATTAAAAAAAGGCCTAATTATTTATGGAGACTAATTGAGAAATCATTCGATCAAATGTTAAATTGTTTATACCAGAATATAGACATCTTCCCTTTATATGAATTTAACTATATGTTACGAATTAAGTCAAGCTTCTAAATTTAAATTACTTTACTTTTGGCAATAAATTTTTTGATTTATCTATCATTTCATCCACTAGCATATCAAATCTCAACTATTATATGTAACTCGATCATATCTTCAATTTGTCCAATTATAAGTATAGAACTAGTATTAGAAAGTAATGTTTAAGAATGCTAGTCCATACTTCACTCGAAAGGTTACTTGAGATCTAGAATGCTAGTCTAAAATTTAAGTAGCTAGAGATTAGCTTTGAGAAATTATGATTTCTTAGGTGTCTCGTGGCTACATCTGTATGTGAGGAGCGTATTCACCTACATAAGTGTACATTTCTACCATTTGTTATTTGGGTAGAAAATACGACAAAATTATACTTGACAATAGATTATAAGATACGATATTTTATGTGTCACATGACACACTACATCTAACTACAAGAATTCAAATGAGAAATTAAACGCAAAAATACAACAAAGCCTAAAAAATGTATATTCCAACCATAAATCGAAAGTCAATCTCCCAAGCCTTTCATCTAAGATAGAGAAGAATGGGAAGATAAATGTTATTAGAATTGGAGAAAAAAAAAAGGAAGAAAATGGGAAAAAATTGTTCAAGGGGTCGTAAGTTTAGTCTCTATTTTAAAACATAAAATGAGTATTTATAATAAATACCAAAATATATTAATGAATATGAATACAAATAAAACGTGTCATGAATTTAGTCTCATTCCATATTTTACATTCCATACACCGATGTCATGTGGGTTATTGCTCTTATTGCCTTGCAAACTATTATTGGAGACATTAAATGTTGTTTTTGCAATTTATCATTATTTTTTTTAAAAAAAAGATCTGATAAGGCATGCATGGATTGGTGGGTAGACGAGAGGAAGACAATGTGAGGTAAAATTTATCGAAAAAAATTAATCTCACATTCCAACCCCTAATCCAATTAAACATTATCCAAATAAAGTTTCTTACATCTCCTCAAAACAACATGTTTTTTTCAATAATACTTATAGACTTTCATGCAACCACTCATTCAAACGTTTTTGTTCCAACACAATTTTTTTACCATCCCTTCTTCAAACAACTTTATCGAAATATGATTCTCATGTAACTACTTATTCAAGTACTATTCAATTTTTCTCTACATTCAAACATGCTATAAGTACTTTATTTGGTTCTAAAAGAAAAACAAATTTTTTTAAAAATAAAGACCGAGCCCATTCCCAAAAGAAACGAGGCAAAATTGTCAATTCAAAGAAGAAAAGGACAATAAAACCTAAAAGAAAGAAGGAAAATTGTATTGAATGGATTATTCTCGTATAATAATTATAAATAGAGATAAATTTTAAAATATTTATATCAATAATTATTATTATATTTCATAATACTAATATTATAAAAAAAATATGTGACAATATTTAGTAATACCAATTAAAAAAGATTATATCTATAATTATTTTTTAAACTAAAATAAACTTATAAGTTTCTCGAAATAAATAAATTTTTTTTTTCTTGTTTGGCCCATGAAAAACTAATCACCGAAAAGGAATGCTGGCCGAAGACTAAGGGGATGTTTAGTAAGGGATTTTATCAGCCGCTGGTTCCGTATTTCATTTTTTTTTTTTTGGGGAAATGGTAGGAAATGGGTTAGTTTAGTGAAAAAAATAGAGGATGGTTTTATGTATTGAATTTTAAATGCATGGCTAAAAACAAAATCAGAGAGGAGAGATAAATGTTTTTATCTCCAAATTACCCTTTTAGTTATTTTTCTATTTAGGTGTTTCATGTAAAAACAAAAAAAGAAAAAAAACTAAAATATCCATAAATCTAAGCATAACCAATTTTCTCCTAAATTCATAATCAATTTGATAATATTTCAAATTTAAAATACTAATAATAACAAACAAATCCCTAAGATTTGGGGAGGGGATTAAAAAAAAATGAAACCCACATTCGACTTCACCAGGAACACAAAAAATAATTGAAGATCACAATCAATCAAGAGTTGCCGGCAAACATTTCAGTCGTTCCACGTAAACATCTAGTAAAACTCAATCCCGTAACTGTTGCGTTCAGCAAAAAAAACAAAGTTATTCACAAAATATATATACCCTAATTATAACATGATAGGTATAGAATATGTATCAATAATGTTTAACTTATGCAAAAAAAAAAAACAATGTCACATGCATTATATATACAAATGACAACACTAATATAATTAATGCCAACAGTAACTAATATAAAATATGTATAGAATACGTGCCACCAATGTCTAAATATGCAAAATAAAAAAATAATAAAATAAAAGAAAATATAAAAATAATACAAAGTAGAGATTCTATTAAGTAGAAAATAGGCGTCAACCATATCTAACATATGAAAAGAAAAGAAAAAAAAATTTTAAAAAAATTTTAAAAAAAAACCCTAAAAAGGTAGGAATTTAATATCTTTAAAAAGAGTCAGATTTGGAAGTTACACCGTAAAAAATGTCGGAGCACCAAAATATATTTAAAAGCTTACCCACAAACGTTTATATGTTCAGAAACGTGGCTCCATAATGTTGGTCCCTTTCGAAGTCTCGAGAATTGGAGGCCAATGAAATGCATTCATTTCTCTTGCGGTCAGATTTTTCAACGTTTGACTATCATCAATTGCAAATACATGCGTGAAGGTTTTCGCAGGTTGTTCAAGGAGAAAAAGAATCAAAATGAACTTTTCATTTCTTCAGAAAGGGATATTTAAGACGCTCATAAAACTCAAGCTCAGGTATTCTTCTCAACCATTTTTTTATTTATATTTAACCCAACTTACAATAATCACATCGACCAACAAGAGTATGTACAACTTATGGGAAGAAGATGCATACCTATATTTGTGAATGTAAAGAACAAAATTTCTAAATTACATATAAATTTTTAAAATTTTCAAAATCCCTAATTTCATGGTATTTTATAATTATTGATTTAATTTTGTTTTACTAAAGTTTTTAGAATTGATTAAGTTGTTTTAGATTTATGTAGATTAAAAAAGTAGTTACAAATAATTTATTTAAAATAGATTAAAAATCTATGAAATATAGGAGGGGTATAATTGTAAACTACTTTTTATATTAAAAATTAATTAAAATTCGAAAAAAAAGACATAAATTTAAAGTCTTAGGATCTTTAGACACATCTCTAATTAGTTTCTAAATTCTAGCCATTTCCCCGGTTATCTTTTTTTAGCTGGAACGCTCGATTGTCGAGAGGCAAGGTGGGCCATACGGCCCAATTCACATAAAATAAGAAGGGACAACTAGGAAAATGTCTAGATTTTGGATAAATATTAAGAGAATGTCTGCCATATCTTGGAGTTTAAATAAATGTCTTTTTTAAATCTGAAAAATTAATTATTAATTTGTGAATAAGAAATGGACAATTATACCCTTCTACTCAATTTTTGTTTTGTTTTAATAAAAATATCATTTGAAATCTCTTTTTCTATGTAACAACGTTGAGAAAAATCTTAACAGCATTTTTAACAAGTCTTTAACCAAAAGATGAAAAATTTAAATTTATTTCAAAAGATAAAAAAGAAAGTATATTGTTAATTATTTGAAATTATTTTTCGAAAGATTTGAGATGAAATTTAATCATAATAGTATACATGGTTCACATGAGTGAATTCTTTAATATTGAAAGAAGTAACAAATATAAAAATATAAAGTGAATTCACCTCAAATCATCTCTTGAATACGGACGTTGGATGCGAAAAATCCATGCGTAGCATAATTCTTTGGTGTTGTAGTGTCTTTTGTTCGTGGTTATATACCATGTGTACCAAAACATACTATCATGATTTCAACCACTTTTGCATCTTTTGTTCCTAGTTATATACCATGTGTACCGAAACATAGATTTCAATCGCTTTTTTGCTCCTGGTTATATACCATGTGTACCAAAACATACTGTCATGATTTCATCCAACATCATTTTTTCTTTTGTTCCTGATTATAGACCATGTGTACCAAACACATATTGTCATGATTTCAGCTAGAACGTACTAATTTGTCTTTTGTTCCTAGTTATATACCATGTGTACCAAAACATACTGTCATGATTTCAACTGCTTTTGCATCTTTTGTTCCTGGTTATATATCATGTGTACCAAAACATACTGTCTTGATTTCATCCAGAACACATCAGTTTGTGTACACACCGTATACTAACCCCGCACTTCTCTATCTTCTGTTATCGTCAGCCTTATATTTGTAAAGAGAAAGACTAGACACTGAGGCTTGTATCCAGTTTGAGACCTAGAGTGAATTTGGATAAAAATTGGGATATTGTGGATTCGATGTCAACAAATTTTGTGGTGTAATTTGAATCATTCACGTCGTCCAAACTCCGTTAAAAGCAATTGTAATCGGCGTCGCTTTTATTGATGGAGAAACCCATGAAATTCAAACAAAAACTTGTGAATATCTCCACTCAATGGAAGTGAGATCCAACAAGACTCATGAAATATCTTGAGCGTGCAATCGTATCCCCAATATCCAAAAATCAAAATCATGAACAAAAAATGTGAGTGGAAGTGAGAACAATCGAAGAATGTGACAAATGTTGGATGCAATAAGTTGTAAAATGAATAAAATGATAATTTGCGTTGTAGAAGACGATCAAACACGATTGGACAATTCCTTGCTGTTAAATAAAAAAGATTTGACAAAGATATTAAATAAATTAAATAAAAAAATTGAAAGATACTAAAAATGAGTTAGTTGTATGAAGATATTCTCTCCTAGATTTAAGGGTGTTAGTCTTGATAAAAATAACGTTTAATTAGGTTTTGTAATTAATAAATATGTTTAAATTAAAAAGAAAATAAAATCTAGGGCATTATGGAGATAGAATAATTATCTCTCCTCCCAATATTTTAAATTAGACACTCATTTAAAGTGAAAAACAAAAAAAAACATTCTTTTAATAAGTATATGAAAGGTAGACATTATCTACGATTTTCCAAATAAGAACTACACCATACAAATAGCATAGGCCACTTTGATAATGGTCCGTTGGATAATTATTTTGTTTTAATTTTTGTCTTTTGAAATTTAAGGTCTACAATGACTATCAAACCATATATTTTCTTCTACATGGATATCTACATTTTACCTATATTTGTAGAAACCAAATCACATTTTAAAGACAAAAAAAGTATTTTTTAAAGGAAAGTTAAATACATTGTAGGAAAGATGAATCACATTGTTATAGGACAAAGGAATAAAAATATGTTTAAATTTCAAAAATAAAAAACAAAAAAAATAAACGGTTATCAAACTTGACCTTAATTTTTAGTTTTTAAAATTTAAGCTTATTATTGTTTAAATTTTCTACTATGTATTTTACATTTTCTATAATATATCCATATATCTTTAAGAAAATATGTGAATGTTAACTAATTTTTAAAAATAAAAACAAACTTTTATGAACTACTTTTTTATTTTTAAATTTTGGTTTAGTTTTTATAAATATAAGTAAAATGTAGATATTCAAATAAGAAAAATAAATTAGTTGTTGTAGAATTAAATTTAAAGAACCAATAACAAAAAAAGGAAAGCCATAATTCTTCATTTATTTGCTTTTAAAAGAGGAAAAAAAGAAAAAATCAATGACCATCGAGTAAAATATTCACCATTTTCATTTGAAGTGATCTATCGAAACCAATTTTGTCCTACTCTTTTTAAATGAGAAAAACAAAAGTAATTTTGGAAAATGACATGACATACATGATTTCATCATTTTAAAATCTCTCACTATCAACCAATTAAGTCATTAATAATTTGACTTTGATTGTTTTGTTGTGTTCTAACTCTACCATCACAATTTGAAAGATATTTAACTCTTATTTTATTTAAAAATATTATTCCTTTTCTATTTATTTTTTTTAATTCATTATTCCTTTGATGTTGGATGCATGATCCCCTTCCTAATATGTATAAAAAAGAATAATAACAACTCTCAATCTGCTCTCAATATTATAAAATGAACTTAATTTACAATATGGAGAGATAAGTATATTATTCTTTTGATGAATAATGTGATTATAGAGTTGAATTAAATTACAATCAACTAAGTAAATCAACGCATCATTAAACCGTGACATATGTCACTTAAATTATTTAAAAGTTACCAAATTGAAATTATTTAAGATAATTTCTTGGTCATCCTCAAGAAAAAAAGAAGAAGATAATTCCTTGGTATGTATGAATTTCACTAAATTACAGTCGATGAATATGGTTAAAAAAGATGAGATTTTTACATTCCTGACTTTTTTAGCACGTGTGCATTTAATCACTCCCTCCCTCCATTAAGGTAGTTCCTTTGTTGCTAGGAGGCAAAAATGAGCCAACACATGGAATTATTGCAGGAAAAAAGATATTGAAAAAAAAGGTTCATCGTTTAAACAAGAGACTGCTTGTTTAAGAGGGACAAGAACACAACAAAACAATTTTACCATCTTATCTTATCAATTAATATCGTAACACATTTTTTTTTAAACGTAACGTTTGATTGATCCAAATCATAAAGTGCCGTTCATAAATGGTTGAAAAGGAACACAAGCGTCCAAGTTTGGATTTGAATCTAACACCTTTATAAATGGATTTTTTTTTTTTTGAAATCATTATAGATGGATACGTATATGGATTGAATTGTTGCATTTATTTTAAAAGAAAAAAATGATTATAGGGAGAGTCCACGACTTTTAGGTTATGAACACATACTTATACTTGTGAAAACTTAATTCGTATTCAACGAATTAACGCACACAGAGATGAGCAAGGATTAAAACCAATTGACAGAGAGTAACGAAATTGAGAAGAGAGAGATAACGAGTAATGGCAAAAGAGAAAAATGATGACTGCATTTTATTTCCAATATCTAATCCCTTTTATAAAATGGCCAATGACAACATCTGTCAACATCTAATTGAACCCAATAAAAGAGAGAGGGAAAGACCAAAATGCCCAAAAGTAAAGTTCACAAATATTCAAAAAACAAAAAAATATTTGATTTTACAATACTAATTGAGTTATTTTTTGTTGATGAAATGTGATGTGTTTCAAAAATGCTCATTCTAAATAATTTATTTCGACCCCGTCTTTCATTTTGCTAATTTTCATGTTTTTAGTCCTAAGGATATCTTGGTAAGTTTAAACTCTAGGAGCATTTTTCGTAATTTTTACAGGACGTTTTTTATTTTTTATTTTTCTTTTTATGTTGAAAGCCAACACTAGTTTTCAAGACACTCCTTATCACACAACACTAAGCCCCGTGGCAACTGCCCCCACACATGCTGCCCCGTGGCAACTGCCCCCATTCATATTCATGACACACACTCTCTGTCCCTACGTGTCCTTTGCATACATGCGTAACTGCTCACTTAAATCCCCATGTTAGCATTTGTAGCCGCACACCATTGAGCCAGCTTGCACGATAAGCATGCCCTACAACACACAAAACACCCTTAAAGACATTAACGAGCATGTGTGCCATGCACCTTTGTGCGTCAATTTGCAAGGTAAAAGTTATTTACGGGTAGTTATGTGGTCCTGAATGTGTAGTTTAACTATTTTAATGATCTTGTTAATTACATTATTGTTTGTTTATGCCTGATTGAGCATTTTGAAAATTATGATAACTTACATGTAGTAAATTGCTCATGTTGATCTGTATGACTGTTCTATTTGTATACTTAACATTATGACTTGTAGAGTATGTAGATATGACTGTTGATTTATATATATATATTTTAATTGTCTGCTTATCATTATGACATGTTGAGCATCTAGCTCTGATTGCTACGATGAGTTGCTTTGTGTTTTTATCATGATTCTATGACTATTAGGTTGAGTTAAGGCCTGTGTTGGGCATTCTAGTATGTACCTTTAGGATTGAGCATGTAGAGTTACTCTTACTTTGTTATGATTCATCATCATCGAGAGGCTGAGAACCATTAGTTAGAGGCTACTATATAGTTCCTATAGACCTGGACTCAAATCATGATGTATGCTTATCTCTAACTGTGTTTACAGTTGTGAAGCCACCATGGATCAAGCCTCAATTCCATATATTTTTTGTTTAGGTATGTGTAGACCTCGTTGAATGAACACATGCAAGCTTACATCTTGACAGGATGTAGCTACATGCAGTATGTGTAGTTACACACATTTGGTCATGACAGATGGATCCCATGGATCAGAGATGTTTGCATACCATTCTTGTCTAGAGTCGTTATTTGGGTTGATCCCCTAGGGAAATATGGATCGTAGGGTTCCCTTTTGAATTTTAGGATATTAAGCATGTGATACATATCGTTTTGTTATTTATATTTTAGGGTCAACTGTGTTCCTTATGACTATTGAGGCAGGGCCAATTATGTTCCTGATAATTCAGGACCAGTTGAGTTCTATGTGTATTGTTGAGCTAGGGTTTGTTAGCCTTGAGATTGGATTTTTCCAGGACGAGTTGGCTCATATAAATTAAAGCTAGAGTAGGAGCCCTAATGCTCCATTTTGGTCATATGATGTAGTTGTTTGATACTTGCGTCATTAGGTATATTTTGTACGATAGTTGAAGATTTTTACTAAGTATTTCTCTTCTTAATGAGGAAAACGTGCCTACTTGTCTATGTGTAGGGTGTTCTTACATTTCACTTATGTGGCATCATTGAATACCACACAAATTCTTTTTGTTATAAACAAAATAAGATTATAAAAAAAGAAAGAAAAAATTATGTAACACTAAATGGTGCCACATAGATAGAATGTAGGAACACCATACATATGGACAAATAGATCTTTCTCAATATCTACTATTTCCACACTTTTCTTGCCCAAGTATTGGATTGGACTCTATTAGAACAATTGAGTTGGAGGCTGTTGGCATGAGCATGGGACACTGGCGAACAATATTTTACTTTTGAGTTTTTTATTCATGAATTTGTTTAAATTTTTTATTTATTTTAATAAGTGTTGGGTTTGTAGTTCTGACCAGTATATATCCATATTAAGGTTTTTATGCATTTGAAATTTCTAGCTATTTGTTAACTGTTTTTTTTTAGAATTATTTGTTATCTGTTTTAATAAATGTTTCATGTGTTTCAATTCTATATTGCATCTTTTACTATATTTTAGACATGCATTTTAATGAGGATCCATGCTCAGGCTTTTGTAGAGGTGAGATCTTTGTCGTTGGCATTCTTTTTTAGATATTCTATCAAGTATTCATTAATTAAATTTATCTAAATATTTTGAAGCACTTTGTATTTTTTTAAATCTTTTCTGTCACATAAAAAATCTTTATGCTTAACATATTTTAAATTGTTACTTTTCTAAAAAGTGTTTATAGCTTAATTTTTTTTAGAAGTGTTTAAAGCTTAATTAATTCTGTTCATAAAGTATTTCTTTTTCTAAATTATTCTAACAATATGCTTGATTTTTTTTTGAATTAACAATATTCTTGAATGTTTTTTAATTAACAGTATGCTTAATTTTATCTAATAAAAAACAATATGCTTGATTTTTTTCTTTTTCTTTTTGGTAATAAAGTACAGTTAATTAAAGTTAAATTTAGTGTAATCAATAAAACCAAATGCATACAACTTCAACTAATTAAAGTGAATGCTAACATGAGCAGTTGTTCAATGACATTAGTGCATAAATAATAATGAAAGGTTCATGGTTTCAAATCCTCCCCCTTAATTGTTGTAATCTCAAAAAAAAAAAAAAAAACAATTAAATCTGACCACAATTAGATTTGGTCGATTTTTTGTTACTGAGACATCCCATTTTTGGGACCACTAGAAAATCGATCTACCGTATTATTTAAGCATTTTATTTATTAAGAATATTTATTTTAAAATTAATTAATCTGTTTTTCTTATATTTGAATTTTTGGCATTTATAAAAAAGATTCCTTTATTTTATTATTCATAAAAAATCTCCTTTTATTTATACTAAAAAACATTTAATTTTTATTTTATTTTAATGTTTATTTAATGAGACATTAATTAATAGGTTTTTTTTATTACGTTTGTCGCTTTGCCTCCAAAAGTTGTCTTTGTCTTTGTCTTTTTTTTTTGGAAACTTTCTTTGCTTTGCCAATTAGTCTCAGGCATAACTATATACCTAATCAAGCAAATACTTGTCGAAGTTTTAACAATCAAAGTTACAATTCATATCCTCTCGTACCATATGAATAAATAATATCAATTTTAAGCAAATTTATTTGTTTTGGTAACATGTTTTTTTTTTTTTTTTAAATTAATATGAAAAAAATTTCAAACAAAAGTTCTAATTTAGATATCTTTACATAATTTTCAATTAATATCATCGATTGCATAGTTAAATGTAGTAGTTTACAATGATGCCTAGATCAAGTATATTTTTGGGTTGTCGAAAATAGAGTTAATTATTGATTTTCATGATAAAATTTGTAATCGTGAAATACTTCTAATTTTGTTCTAATTTTTAAAATTTGTCTAGCATTCAAATACTTCTTCAAAGGAGATGGAACTCTTGATAACTAATAATAATAAAAATAAGAGTTGAACCGATTCTAAAAAATAATTTCCAAAAATTTGTTTTAACTTTTAAAATTTTGTTACAATTTGAATACTTCTTTTAGAGAAAATAAACGATTAAAAATAATTTTAAATTTTCAAAATAAAAAATAAAAAATAAAATGGTTAATTATACATCAAACGTGGACTTATTTATTTGTTTGTGTTGTGCTGAAATCAGAATATACGTACTTGTTTGTTTTTATTTGAAGAAACAAAAGCACATGGTTGCAATTATTTTCATAAATTTTGAGTAGTTGGCTCGAATGTGTTCCTTTGTTTTCCTCAAAGATGTTGGCTTTATGTTATTTTCAGGTAGCAAAAAAAGAAATTTGACAAAGATGAAGTGAAACTTTGACAATGTATATAAAGCCTATAATATACCTAGCTAGGTCTCATAAAATATGATATGTTCACTAAACAAAAGAGTATTCATGATCTTTGCAATTGGTATGACCTCTACCTCTACTCCTTGACTTAGAATAAGTGTATAAAGTTCAACATTTTCGATATTGTGAGTTTTATATTTTTGGTGAATTATGTTTCAAACTTTTTTTTAAGTTCAAATTAACGAGGAGATCACAAATCATAAAAAGAGGATACTCGTAGAGTTCAGTTAGAATATAACCAATTAATTAAGCCAACACGCTACAATTTTTTTGGTGTTAATGTTTCAAACTTGTTGGTTTACATAGTTTAAGGCTCGTTTGATAACCATTTTGTTTTTTTATTTTTTGTCTTTGAAATTTAAACCTACAACAACTACCTTACTATATAACTTTTTTCTTATTTGAATATCTACATCTTACCTATATTTTAATAAACAAAACCAAATTTTGGAAAAAAAAAAAAAGCTTTCAAAAGTTTTTTTTTTTTTTTGAAATTTGGTTAGTATTCACTACTTTCTCAAGGAAAGATGGATATCTTGTAAGAAAGATGATGCACATGGTAGAAAATTTGAGTAGAAATAGACTTAAATTTCATAAACAAAAAATAAAAAACAAAATGGTTATCAAACGGGCCTAAGACCCCATTTGATTTTTTGTTTTTGGTTTATGAAATTTAAGCTTATTTTTATTCAAATTTTCTACCATGTGCTCCATCTTTTCTACAATATATCCATCCTTCCTTAAGAAAGTAGGAGAACATTAACCACATTTCAAAAGCATAAACAAGTTTTTGGAAGCTACTTTTTTTGTTTACAAATTTTGGTTTTGTATATTAAAATATAGGTAATATATAGATATCCAAATAAGGAAAAAGGTATAGTAAGGTAGTTGTTGAAGGCTTAAAAATTTCATAAACAAAAAACGAAAAACAAAATGGTTATCAAACGAGCCCTTATGGTAAAATTTGATACGCTTTGATTTTTTAAATTATTTTTTTATAAGCTTCGGTTGCAAATTTTATTTATGTCCACTACTACAAAAAAATGGATTAGATGACACTTATGAAAAACTTATCTATTGAAGTTACTGTTGTAGTACATGTCTTGAACTGTTAAATATCCGGTTAGCGAATCGGGGTTCCACGGGTGAGGCCCATGGTGGGGGGTCAGAGGCAACACCCCCGAAAACTTAAATGAAATATATAATCTAGTTTCTATTTTTGGATATGGGCTTTTATGTAAATGTACCTTATCTATAATGAGAGTGCACTCTATATATAAACTTGAATTAAACCCTAGCTCCTACAATCAACATTCTATATTTTCGCCATCTCTTCAATAAAACGTTCTCTCCTCTATTTGTAGATGTAGCTAATACACTGTAGTGATTCACGTAAATTCTATGTTCTTCTCTCTACGTTTTTATTGTATTTTCAATTAACTGTTATTGTCGTTTTCATAACCATAAGAATTGTATATAGAGAGATCAGTGTAAGTGTTGCCAATTAACAGTAGTTAAAATTTCCAAACTTGACCTAGTATCAATAGATGGATTGGGATGAGAAAAAGCAGGGCGATGTGGGTTTAAGGGATTAATATTTTAATCAAACCTATGATAACACCTTTATATCGCGTGTCCAAATTTGGCTCAAACTTAGCACTATTTCCAAATTTGTTTCTTGGTATTATAACTATTAGAAATCATGAAACAAGAAGATTATCTTGTTTAATCCACTTCGTATAAGTAGATTAGGTGTTCGATCTGATTTAACTTCAGACAGTTTTTCTTCATCAAGAAACTTCAATGATTTTTTTTGCTTTGGCTTAGATATGATTTTCCATATCCTAACTTTTGATAGTGTTTGATGTTGAATAATATTGGACGATGCTAGATCATTTAATTTTATCCTAGATGACCAAAAAAAGTTCTAGATCATACACATATGTTTAAGGTTGGCTAAAAGAATTCTAGAAGATCATCTGTCTAAAATTGGTGAAAATAATTCTTGAATACTACAATTTGTTTAAGATTAGTAAAGAGAATTCTAGAACACACTTTGTTTAAGATTGTTGAAGAAAGATCTAGATATGCACATTTTCAAGTAAGATTGTGGCAAAATTGAGGCCAATTTATGACCACAGGATTTTACTTGGAGCCCAAGTTTATGAAAATAAGTAGGTGATGTCATTCGTTGGCAAACTATCCCAAAATCTCTCAAGGCATCTCACATCTAGGTTAGTCAAGGTGTGAGATAAAAATAGTGAGAATTTTTTTTATAAGAGAGTTTGTCGCTACTTTATAAGAGAGAAATTCATTGAAGTTCTTCCATCCTTGTGGTTTTTACCCTAATTATTTTAGGAGTTTTCCACATAAAATCATTGTGTCATTCTTTATTTTCTTCCTCTTCATTATTATTGTTATACTCAATCCATTATAGCTACGACCCACCTCTATAAAGGTGCAAACAATCACAATATTTGAGATATTCATCTTATCTCACATTGAAAAGATGAAAAGTCTTTAACATCTTTATAAGAGATATGAGCTACTCTCCTTACAAATAATTGATTTTAAGATGAAACTTCATGTTATCTAATATGATATCAGAGCTCCACTTGGGTTATTGGTCCCCTAAAATTTCGATCCAATACAAATGTTAAAAATTTCGAAACGGGTTATTTGGATCCCAACCAAGCAATATTTGATCACAAAAATTCGAATATAATCTAAAATGGTCTTCTCAATATGACACCCATTTTGAGGGGGCATGCTCGAGATATTCATCCTTGTTCCATGTTGTAAAGATGAGGAGTTTTCAACAAATGATATGAACTATTTTTTTACTACCAATTATTTTTTAGATGAAACCTCACACACTTCAATTATAAACACATGGATCCCTCATGAGTAAAAAGATTTTGAAGAACCGATTGTTGTTTCCAGTGAGGACTTGTCTTTTTCTTACTCCATTGGTTGGATCCATGAATCTATTAAGAGAAAGGAAAGCTTGAAGAAGAAATGGAGACAAAGTACAAAAGGCCAAGAATAAAAGAGTAAAGTAAATTCTTGTGTATATTAAAACACCAATCAAGGTACACTACTTATACTTCTGGAAACCCAGTAAAAAAATAACCTAACAGTAACTAGAAAGTAACTCAACTATATTTTAATATAGTTTTTTACAACGATAAATCTGAAATAATTAATAGACATCATCGGTAAAAATAGTTGAGAGAGCAATTAATATATATATATATACTATTTATAACTTTTTACCGTATTTTGAATTTGTTTTTAGTTACAACTACTACCAGAGGCATGAGATTTGAACTTAAAATTTCTTAGTAATTGAGTATACACTAACACTGTTTGGCTGAGCAAGGTAATTTAAATTTTAACTGAAAATAGAGGATTAAAATTACAATTTTGACAACAAGAACAAAATAATATTTAAACTCTACAAAATCGTGTCTCTCAATTTTGTATCCCTGTAAAGTTCCTCGCTCTCTCTTTGTCCGACACTTTTTGGTGTCTAATGTGTATTGATTAGGTGTCAGAGTTTTACTGACTCCATGCAATGGGATACAGCCAATGCCATTGGTGGTTCATTAAAACCCCCCAATGTTTCCCTCAACTTCAATCATTCCTCCCTCTCATACACTAAATTTCTATTCACACTCTCTTTCTCTCTCAAATTTCTAATCATCATACCTCTCACCAATGGCTGATGCCAATTCCTCGTCGTCATCCTCTTCCTCTTTTTTGCACCCTCCAAAACAAGGTGGTGTCAGGTCAAAGTGTGAATACAAAATCAGGCGCAGCAATAACAATAGTGAACGCCCAATTTATCGGGGCGTTCGAATGAGGGTTTGGGGCAAATGGGTGTCGGAAATTCGGGAGCCAAAGAAGAAGAGCCGGATATGGCTAGGCACCTTCGCCACGCCTGAAATGGCGGCACGTGCTCATGATGTTGCTGCCCTTTCCATCAAAGGTAATTCTGCCATCCTCAATTTTCCCGAACTCGCCTCATCATTCCCTCGACCGGCCTCCTCGGCTCCTCGCGACATACAGTCTGCTGCCACCCTTGCCGCCTCAATGCAACTCCCTAACGTCCCTCCTCCACCATCGTCGATGTTCTCAACATTGTCTGAGTTGGATGATTCGACACATGAGGAACTAAGTAAAATTGTGGAGCTGCCGAGTTTAGGAACCAGTTATGAAGGATCGAGCAAATTGGAGACTGAGTTCGTGTGTAATGAGTGGTTATATAATTATAGGCCATGGTATCAAAATCAAAGCACAAGCGAAGAAGAAGAAGAAGCTTATGAGTACTTATAGCGCCCCAAAGATGGTGTGTGAATTCCACTTCATTTCAACCCTTACCTTTCTCATGGTAACATTAAAGTAACATCAATTCTCTATTCAATTTGTTGTCTGTGTGTTTTTTTTTTCTCTCCCTCGTTATTATATTTTGGTAGACATTATTTAAATTAAATGTGAAGTCTTTATTTAAATTAATTAAAGATCTCATTTAGAGTGTTTTCTTCTTCTTTTTTTAATGTTTTTTCTACAATTTTTTTTTCTCATATATATATATATATATATATATATATAATTTTGTATATCTTGTTATTATTAAAAAAAAATATATAAATTTACAGTATTAAAAAAATGAGGAAAATATAAAATAAAAAAATGGTGAAAATGAGTAAGTTGGTTTTAAGATAAATTAGTATAAATAGACATGTCAGATGTTTCTCATCCACTTTCAATTTAGATGTTTCTCATCCACTTTTAACTTGTCTTTGATTTCATGAATCTCTATATGAGTAAAAATGATCATTTTCCAACTGGAGGCAAATTAATTTTTAAACTTTTGAAAAGATTTGTACCTTTGTTAATTTTTAATTTTTTGAAATGATTTTCTTAGGATAAAAACAAAGTAGTCAAGGAATGACCAAACAAGTTACAAAGAATAAAAAAAAGTCATAAGTAAAAAAGAGGAAGAGAAGTAGTGGTACTTGTTGTGCATGAACAAAACATGGGTATTTGCCAAGTACCCATACCCTCAAGTGCTTCCCCAATTATGTGGTGCATTTAAATTCCCAGAGTGGTTATTTATTTATTTATTTATTTTAAATTTTAATATAAATATTTATAAATAAAGAAAAAAAATTATCTTTTATTTCACTTGATATTATTTACAAACTTATTTCATAATCAAAATTACTTTTTATTTAATCATGTTTATTTCAGTTTATTTTATTATATTTTCTCATATAAAAAATATAATTTATTTTAATCTAATCCGTTAAAAAATAGTTCTCAAAACTAAAAGGTTTGAGACAAATTAAAAGTATAATTATTTATTTATAATAATATTATTAATATTTGTCCAAGAGGTGACACAATGATCAAAGAATTGAGATTTGAAGGTATGCTCTCCTCAAAGTCTCAGGTTTTAGACTCTAAAATATAAGTTAAAAATATAAGATAATAACTTAAACTAAGTCCTCAACCTAGGGACCAAAAACACAATTTTCCCTTTAATATTTTTATTTGAGTTTACTATTAATCTTTTTAAGAGAATAGTTTTACTATTAGTTAATTAAATGCAAATCACTTTAAGTAATTCTTTTGGCCTAATTAAATGAGACAATCATTTTTCTATACATAAAATGATTATTCTTTAAATGATTTTATTCTTTAGAAATGTTTTATAACTATAAAATGGTTTCAAATGATGTCTTACTAAATAATTTCTTTTATGTTAAAACCTAGGTTTGTTAGGGTATATTCAAATAGTCTCTCTATAATTAGGGAGTGTTTGTTTTAAGAGGAGATGAGATGAGGTACTGAAGCCCAACACCTTGTTTGACCCAAGGTGTTCTTCATCTCATCTTCTCTCTCCTTTTTCTTTTTAATTTAAATTTTTTTCATATATATATTTACTTATTTACTTATTTTATGTTTGATATATTTTTTTATAATAATAATATTATTTTAATATATCAATATATAATTATAATAATTATACTATTATTATATCAAATGTTTATTTAAATATTTTTGAATTTTATAAATTAAAATAAATAGATATATATTATCTCTTAATATGTGACGTTAAATCTTCATATTTTTATTCATTTTTTAATCGTCTTTAATAACAAAAAAAGTTATAGAATTTCAATTGTTTAGAGATGAACTATAAATATCATATTTAAAAATTAATAATTAAAAGTTATGTGTTTATTTTTAATATTAACAATAAATATATCAATTTATTATTAAAATAAAAATTAAATTTAAATAATTTATACACATTGAATTTTTATTCGTAATTTACAATAGATTTAAAAGTATGAACTTATTTTCAATAAACTTAAAAATATTAAACTTATTTTGTTTATTAAAAAAATGAAATTCAAATTTTATATTTTTTTTGAAAGGATAAATTAATTTAAATAATTTTGAGAGTCTTGATTGTATATACAAAAAACAACTACAAATTTCAAGACTTGTATAAGTCATAGGGATTGAGATCTATTCTATCTAATAAAAAAATACAATAAATTCCAAAATTTGAGGGATATTTTATTACTTCCATGTAATAATTATTATAAAAATGTGACCGAGTTCTCTTTTAACTACAAAAAAATAATAAATAAATTTTTTTAGGGGTGTCTATGGTTCCCTAGAAGTATCAATGACTAATAAGATAAATATATTTAATTTATTATTACCTATTAATTAGTGTATTTTATTAACAATTCTTTGACCTTTGGTAACTATGAATATGAATGTATAAAAGGAAAATATTTTTTTTTAAATAAAATAAAAATTGCTATCAAGATTTTATAATGGCTAGTTTAACCAAATGATTTTATTTTTATTTTTTAATAAATAGAATCTTGGTATTTTTAAATTTTTTTTATTATTTAAGTCTAACAAATTTTTTTTAAAAAAGTTATTAACGATGTACAAATATTTTAGATTAGTCAAACTTTATTTTGGTGGTGTGAAAAAAAAAATTCATAATTTTTTTTAATTAAACAATATTTAAGTATGAAAGATTAGAAACTTTTAACCTCATGATTATTATATCGTACATAATATCATTGAAACTATGTTTTTTTAATAAAAACATTAATATGATTAAGGGTGCTTAATATTAAATTTATATTACTTACATTTTATTTATGATAGTAGTTATATTTACATACTTATTATATTAATAGCTAAATATTTGAGAATAATTATTTAAAAAAGAAAAAGAAAAAGAAAAATTTTATTGTTAAAAAAAATATAAGAACATTTAAAAAAAAAAAAAAAAACATATGTTAACCTCTCATCTCCTCTCCCTGCACTCCAAAGAAGGTTTTTCTGTCATCTCATCTCATCTCCCTGCACTCCAAACAAGTTTTTATGTCATCTCATCTCACCCCAAACATGATTTTTTGCTATTAACATCTCATCTCATCTCACATGCAGCCAAACACCTCCTTAAGTATCGATCTAACACCAAAGCTTATAGTTTTCGTGCACACTCTCTTTCCCTTTTCCCTGTTTGCCAAGAACCAACCCCTACATTTGTCTCCCCCTTGTCCAAGAACTAAGACCCTCGTCGTTCGACTTTACCGTGCACCACACACTTTTTCTCAAACTCCTCATCAACGATGTCTGTATAAAGCTTGTGGTCTCGTTTCGACATGATGTCTAACCGCAAGACTTCATCGTCCCCGAGGACCCCAACATGTAAGGCATCTAATAGGAGTAATTTGTGAAAATGGGTCCTTTTTTAAAACTTTTTATCAAAATGGATTAGTTTTAGAAGGTAGTGTTAAAAAGTAGAGACGCCACATGCCTTAATTTTCGTCAAAAACTTGTCAAAACTCTCCCACGGTCAAAGTAGCAAAAATGAGACGGAAATTGAGGCGGTGTTGGTTCCCATCATTCCAGCTTTTTTGTGAATTTTAACCTTTGTTTTTTTTTTTTTTGCTTTTCCATTCTCTTTTTCCCCTCATTTCGTTTATTTTTTTTCATTTCATTGTTTCTTTTTTTCTTGTTTACCCTCTGCTGTGTAAATTGTTTGCTATATATGTTTTTACTTCTTACTTTTTTTCGTTTTCTTTTCTTTTCTTTTTTCATATAATCAAATAAAAAAGAAATTATTTGTTTTGATTAAAAATCTATCTCAACTTTTTTTTAGAAGACCACAACTTTTTTTTTTAAAAATCTAATCCTTAATAATATAAATTAGTATCCTAAGACTAACTCCAAAAATATCATGTTAATAAATATAAATTGGTCTTTATCAAATTTTAAATCAATTGATTAATATAAACTTAATTAATTATCTATTGTAAAGATCAAATATTTTTATACCATGATTTAATTTAATTATTTATTATAATCAACATGAACATAGTTCTAACAATTACAAGTTTTGGAATACAAATTCAAATCCCTCTTATTTTTAAATAAAAAATATTTATTATAATCTAAATTATATTAAAAAAATATCATCTAACATAATTTAAAAAAATATATATCTTACAAATCTTTAAAAAGGGCATCTTACAAATTTTTTAAATATAAAATTTAAATTAATTAACTAACATCTTCTGATTTAATTAACGAATATTACATAAACAATTAACACTAATTAAATTAATAAATTTCTATGATATAACTTTTTCTTTTTTGTGAAATACATGATATAACTTAATTAATTAAGCATGTTTCACTTCCAATAAAACTTAGTTGTGACTTAATTGGACAACTACAACTAATAATTAAATTAAAATGGAAGATAACAGCTCCAATTTAAAAGAAAATTGAAATTAAATTTTAAATTGTGCTATGACTCAATCTCAAATTCACTTGAAAAGTGGTATTTAAAAATGAGTAACAGTCATTCAGATTATATGAAAAAAAAAAAACGAAGAAAAAGGAAAACAAAATGAAATAATGGAAAAAAAGAGTAAGAAGTAAAGACATAGTAATAAACATTTTAATGAGCAGTGAGTAAACAAGAAAAGAAAGGTTGTTTCAAAAAAAGAAAAGAAAGAGAAGTAAAAAAAATGAAATTAAAAGCGAAATAAAGGGACAAAAAAGAGAATGGAAAAGGAAAAAAAAAAACAGTTAAAATTCGCAAAAAAACGGGAAGGGTGGAAACTAACGGTGCCGTATTTTCCGTCCCATTTTCGTTAGTTTGAGTGGGAGATTTTTGACAGACTAAAACAAGACCAAATTTAACACATGTGGCGTCTGTTCTAGAGATGCCACAACCCTTTTAAACATTAACTTTTAAAATTGACCTATTTTGATAAAAAGTTGTAAAAAAAAGACCCATCTTCACAAATTACCCGTCTAAGATCCACAGGCTCCATCGCTCGTCCATTGTTCGTGAACCGTTCGTCAAGCACCTTACGTTTGCATCTCCACTTGCTAGAAAGTTGAGACTGAGCACCCAACCGTGATCCTTGCCTGGTCCTGTGAGTTGCGTCTCCCTACAACCATTCTATGAAACCGAGCCAGCAGCTCAAGCCGAATTGTTGTGTTGTCTACAACACACGATCACCAGGACTCGATTGAGTTCCCATTGTTGGAGTTCGCGTGTACAATGCACATGCTGTTCTCACGCGTCGCCGCCTCGTTTCGTTTGCATGCTCTTGGGTGAACTTGTTAGCCTCGATTTTTGTCAAGTGGTGGTTTCAATTTTTGCGTTTATAGATTATTCGTTTGGGCGTATTTAGGTTTATTGTAGTGCATTTATTGCTTAGTTCCTTAAGTGGTGTTTTCGATCAAGTCGTTAATCAAATTAAAAGTGTTACTTTTAATATGGTGGGTGGCAATCATGTAGAAGTTGATATATAATTAGAATCACATAGTTGTATGCAAGTATATTAATCTTTTATTTATGCTCATACCTTATGAATGGATTTGACAGAGTAGTTATTTTTTCATGTTGAGTATGCTTAATCCTTAGGGTTTCTTTCTTTTCTTTTTTTTGAGAATTAACCCTTAGGTGTTATATTTATGATTTTGTTATGATACCTAATTACATGCAATTCCCTGTAGAGACAATCTTACTGAGTATTTTATACTGACCCTTTCCTAAACCATTTTTCTCAGGTAATAATGTATGTTGAGGGACACTCAAGATGGTGGAGAGATCCTATGCACTGTTTGAGTTTTTCTTTTATTTAAACATTACATTCATGGCTCATTATTGTTATATGTACTTTATTTAAACTATCTTTTAGTTTTATAGGGGAACCCCCACAACTATTTGAACTTATTTAATGTAATTATTAAATTATTTTTCAAACATTGTATATTATCATATGTTTTTAGAGTAAGAGTATTTATTATTATTATTATTATTATTTTTTGAAATCTTAAGAGTATTTATTATTGCATGCATGATAATTGCCCATATTTATACTATATCTTATGAAATATATTATGTATGTTTCTCTTACTTCGAACTCATAAATATTTTCCTTTTCAAAAAAAAAATGAACTCATAAATATTTTCGATGAATAATAACATAAGTTTAATTTTAATTATTATTATTATTATTATTTTAATACAAATCTCACTCTGTTACTACCAAGTAATTAAATTAACACGTCATCAACGATAATTTTGATATTTATTTAACATGTAATTAAATTTAAACATTAAAAAATGCATTGAAATGACATTTTTGTATAAAGTTTATGATTTAGTTACTTGTTGACTGAAAAAGTTCAACAAAATCATAAATTGCCAAGTTATTTCCCGAAATTAATGATAAATTTAAATTAAGTTTTGTGGCGATTAGTTCAATATTGTCCCAAAGTTTATTAGATTAAGAGTTAGTCTATTTGAAGTTTGGGTTAAAGTTAAATTAGACCACCTTCCAACTAGTAAATTTAATCCAATAAGTTCAAATCCAAATGGAAAGATCCTAAAGCTAATGAGTCCCAAGTTCAAGTAGACAAGCCTATAAGGTCAAGGTCAAGGGTCAGATTCAAAGGCCTACTAAGATTATATCCCACACTCAGCACATATTTAAATGAATACAAATACAATTTTTTTTATTTATATGTATCACATTTTTACTTATCTATCGAAATCTCATATGAATAAATTGGCCATTTGTTGATTAAAAAATTTCAGCCAATTATTTTTTTAAAAAATAAATAAATATTTCAGCCAATTATAAATTTCCATGTCATTGTCTCAGTGAAAAAATTAAATTAATATGCCGAAAGCCAACAAATCGAAACACAAACAGCAGGTCCTAAAGCTAATGGAATCAAAATCCATGTAAGACAAGCTCAATAGGTTAATAAGTCTAAGAGCCAAGCCCAACGGTCCACAAGGAACCCAAACACATGGTCCATGAGAGAGCTCGATAAATAAAGAAGCTCTCTTTCATTTGAAATTTGAAATTCCAGACAGAATTTACCAAAAATGAACATTTTCAAATTTCTAAAAATCAAACATGCTTTCAAAGTCTTAAAATATTTTAAAGGTCAAGTGATTCCATTAAGATACAACCAAAGTACAAAAAACACACATCGTGTTATTCAAATAAAGAGCATACATTAATAGAAAAGAATCAAAAGATCAAAATATTAAATTGAATCACTTTCGCACAAATTCATCACAAATCCTATCACGAAACAAATTTTTTAGAAATTTCTTATGAACAACAATACATTAATATTAAATAGACTTGTTTACTAAAAAAGAAATCTGGATGGAATTCTTTATTATCACGTTTAAATGTTTTATTTATTATATTTGTTATTGTTTTGAGAGAGAATATCGAAAGGGTCGGTGGTATAATGATTTCTTTATTTGATGATAATCATGTTCCCAATATCACGAATATAAATTTAATTTTGAAAATCTATATTTGACTCATTTATTTGAGAACTTCTATGTAAGCTAAAAAAACATTAATGAGAACGGAGGGTCAGTGGCGCAGTTGGTTATCTTGTCTGGTGTTAATCTATTTCAACTCCAAGGTCACGAGTTCTTCTACCCTTTAAGTAGGGTTTGTTGGTCCCCTTCTCCCACTCTATACTCAAAAAAAAATAAATTAATGAGAGATAATTAACGTCATAGTTGGTTATTAACGCTTTTGGTTAGATTCGTATTTACAACAGAATAAAACTCTCCTACACATGTATGCGCTAGGAGTAACTCTATATTTTGCCTATGTGGCACTCAATGTGCCACATAAACAAAATGTAAAGGTCCTCCTACACTTACATGTGTACGGTAGTTTTACTCTTTACAAAATATCCCTAAGATAAGAGGCTTTGAAAAATGTTCAATCATGGTCCTATATTATAATGCTTTTTATTTTGTGATTTAAACTACCATCTTAACTTTTGATCTTTTAATTTGTATCTATACAGTCATTAAACTGTTGTAAGCTCTTCAACTTTAATCACGCCTATAAGTCGAGAGTTCTTAATTTTGTGATAAATAGATTTTTGATATATTAAGTTTTTTTTATGCAAAATGAGATGAGCATAATCAATATGCACAAATATGCTTCCATAGCAAAACATACGGATTGACTATTATCATAAGGTGAGAAGCTGGCTAGAAAAAACAGCACCACTGCTAATGTCACAGAGGTTATTGTGGATGATCGGATGAGCTCTTGTGTAATTCAACTATTGTTACGGAATATTCTGCATAATCCTAGAATATTTGGATGTCAGGAAATAGATGAAAATTGTAATGAAAATATAAAAAGAGATGAGAATCATCTAAATTTATTGAGCTCAAGGCAATCATATCTACCAAAAAATATGTGACCATTTATGATAAAACGGCGAAGGCTACTAAGAGGTGTTTGGATGAAGTTTTGATTGAAGAGTTAGTTTGAAGAGTTTTTTTGAGGAATTATTTTGAGTGGTTAGAAATTGAGAGTTGTCGTCGTTTGGATGTTATTTTTATGTAGAGGAGTTAAAGTTTAAAACTTATTTAAATATAGATTTACAATGAATAAATATTTTAAATAGTTAAAAAAAATTTATTAGAAATGAATAGTTAAATATGAATTATTTTTAGAAATGAGAAATAAATATTAAAAATGAGTAATTTATAAATAAGGAGTTATTTTGAGTAGTTATAAATTAATGATTAGAAATAAAGAATTACTTTAAATAGTAAAAATGAAGAATTATTTTGAGTAATTACAAAAAACTCGTTTTGATGTAATTTTTCAAGAAGAAGATAATAATCCTCTAATCTAAATCCAGACCTTGACCTTATTTATAATTTTTATCTAAATCTTCAATACGACAAACAAACACCCTCATAAAGATCTTTGCCTTGTTTATGATTATTAAATAGAAGATTCATCTTAAAATCAATTAATGATGAGACTGCTTCTACCTATTTTATAAACATTATGAAGTTTTCTTACTTTTTAAATGTTGGATTCTAGATAATGATGATTCTATAAACTGGGTTTCACTAAGGAAAGTCAATCCATTAGAGCGAAGAAATAATTTACAGAAAAGGTTCACCAAGGATGCAGTCTTAATAACAAATTTACAAAAAAGAAAGAATAATATTTATTTTCGAATAAAAATATTTTTAAAGTTTTTAAATTCCAGAATTTAGTGATAAAAATATTTTTTTTAAAGCTAAAAGTATTTTTTAACTATTTTTAAATTAGGGAGTTTACCCACATTCTATTTTTTGTTTTATATTTGTAGCATAATTTTTAAAATAATTCATTTTTAGTATATGATTTTTTATAGGTCATGGAACTTAATCTTGATTTCTTACTATATTTTGCTTTTTTCCTATTATATATGAAATATTAACCGTAAAAGTATTTTTGAAACGTTTATAAACTTCAAATTTATTTTTTCAAAAATTTTAAATTAAAAAAACTTTTTACAAAAACTTTAAAATTCAAGATATTTTGTATGATTTAACCGGAAAATAATATCCATGTGGCCCGGTGGGACATTTGGAAATATGGAACACGTTATTTTTTATATCCGATACTCGACAAATAATTTTCCAAGGTTATATATATAATAATAATAATAATAATAATAATTTTCCAAGGTGGACACACCGACAAAACCATAAACCTACTCAGTACTCATATTCATCACCATATGTTCAATTCAAAAAACAAACATGTGTTGTCAGATGTTCGTGTGGCTTAGCTCCATCCCTTTAAAAATGTCAAAATAAAAAATCAATTCTCAAAGTTGGAGTTATTTATTTTTTATTTTTTTAAACAATATTTAGAGTTAGACTTTTTAAATAATCAATCTCTTAATTACTTAATCGTATGTGATATGTGTAAAATTATATTTGTTGTAGTTTTTTTTTTTTTTTTGTAGGGATTGGGATGAATATTTAAAATTTAAAATTTAAATAGGTAAAATAAAGCAAAAAATATATTTCCATTTCCAAAACTTCAAAATCCTTCTGCTTCCATTCAAATTGAATTCTAATCTTACACAATCCAGGGAATCGAAACCGCCATGAACGACTTCTCCGACAATCTCTAGTCCCATGTACCTACCCTTTTGTTTCGGCTATCTCTCTTGTGGATTGATGTGTCTACTCTCGACAGAGGTGCAACAAAAAATTGAAAAATCAAATCTTATCAATTTAATTCGGTAGGTCGGATTGATTTTTTAGCACAAAATTAGACATATCAGTTTGTAATTTGAAAAAATTGAAAATATAGAATTGGTTCCGATTTTCATTTTTAAAAACCAATAAAAATCAAACCAATCTGATATATATATATATAGTGAATAAGTAGTATAGAGTCATCTTCCCTCCATTTATTTAGAAGATTTCCTAAAGTTGTAAAGATTAATTTCTTATAGTAAATGTTTTTTTATCCACGATATATTTTCCAAGTAACTTTCTTACACTTTACTTTTTTATATTTTATATTAGTTGTCATTATCTATTTGAAATTAATTTTACGGAAAAAAAATTGGATGAAAGGACAAAACTTATTAATATTCAGATCTTTCTTATTTAATGATAAGGTGAACAAATAAATAAAGCACCAAAACCAAACCGACAAAAATTTGCGGATCCAAAACCAAACCGAACCAATGGTTCTATACACATTGGATCGGATCCATTTTTAAAAAAATGATATCGATTCGGTTATCGGTTTGGTATAAAACCGACAAAAACTAAACTGAAATCACCCCTAATCTCTAGGTTGAATTGTTGAAGCCCATCCAAAATGGACGACATGAACTTAATTTAACAAAGCTCTAAATATGAATTCTTGCGCAATTTCTGACGTGAAACAGAATTCGATAGCTAACAACTTGCAGAAAAAAAGATAGACGAAGTCTATACATCAAGAACAGCAATTAAATTCAAGAAAAAGAAAATGAAAACAAACCTGAATAATTGAAGAACAGAAGAAAGAAGAGCTAAAAATATATATATAGATGGTTTTCATTCTTTTCGATCATTTAATTAATATGTATCGATTTCATCTTGTTTTCAATCCATTTAACTAATTGACTTTAATCGGTTTCGTTTAATTTTTTTCCAATAAATTTCACAGATTCAACACTATCAAATTGGAGCATATTAATCATTTATATAGATCATTTATACATACGTATATATACATATATACATATAGGTTTTTTCTTTCATTTTGTCATATAGATAAAATCCTCTAAAAAAATATGGAGGAAAGGTTTTTCAAAAAAAAAAAAATGAAAGCAAAGGGAATACCTCGTTTGAGGTTTAAGATAAGAAGGAAAAAGATAAGATATTTATCTAATGGGTTGGTAGCCTAATTGATTATTTTTTTTTAATGTTAATTCATTTCAACTCGAGTTCGACATATTAATTGAGAGTAATTTGACCTTTTATGAAGGATTTGTTGGTCCCCACCCCCCAATTTGAATTGAAGAAAAAACAATCTCTTTCAACGGGAGGGGGGCAAATACCGATTTCCGAGCTCGAACTCGTGACCGTGAAGTTGAAATGGATTAATACTAGACAAGATAACCAACTGCGTCACTAACCATCGGTAGTACTGTGGATTTATTATATAATAAAGTATCATAAAATTAGATTTGAACTAAATTTACTAAACTATTATAAAATAAAATTTTCACGTGCCAAGGTCAATTAATTAATTTTATAACTAAAACATAGAAATTATGTATGAAAATTATTATTTTTTTGGTCAAAATATAATTTCTCTTGCACATTTTTACTTGCTGGTATTAAGTTTATTAATTTTAATGAACTAATTTTGATTCTTATCAACTTCAAAATTATGCAAAGAAGAACTTCAAGCTTTTTTCATTAAGTACATAAATTAAGTTAGAAAAAAAAAAACTCAAATCACAAGGACCAATATGGTATTTTAAAAAAGTGTTTTATTTTGTGCTATTGTATTTCATATTAATATATATATATATATATATATATATATATATATAGGAATTCATATTAATAATTTATTATCATATTTAAAGCTCAATTTTTTTATTTTAGTATATCATTTTATTATTTCACGTGAATTCAAAGGGTTAGTAGCACATTGGGTTTCTTGTCAAAAAAAAAAAGTAGCATATTGGGTTTTATTATTTGGTGGCTATGTAGTTTAATATCATAGTCACACGTTTAATTTTTAAATCTGATAATTGACTCATATTTATTTGAAAATAATAGTACAGATCTCCTTTGTACTAAAAAAAAATCTACAATATAACTCAACAATTTTTTTTAAAGTATAATCAAATTTTAATTGAGTATTAATTTTAACTTCAATATCCTTGTGAGATAATTTGATAACATTTTCAAGAATTATTTTTTAAAATTTATATTCAAATAAAATCCAAGTTAAATTTAAATACAACTCGAAAAAGTAGAGTTATGAAAAACAAAATAATAAAGCTAAGAAGAATAGCAACTCAATACTTTCCATCCCTTGATCAAGTTGACGAATTTGAATTCTCCATCATCTCATTGTTCTAGAGATCAAAAGAAACAAAATAATGAAAAAAGAAAACTAAAAAACATGAAATAAAATAGAAAAAAAAGGAAAAAAAAACAAAGAATACAAAAAAAAGAAGTTAATAATTTATAAACTAATTTGTAAGTTATAAAAATAACAATAATTTAACTAGGTGAAAATCATAAAATTAATTGAGAAGATAGATAAAATTAGAAGAAAATATATAAATTTTAGGGAATTTGTCCTCCCTTAGCATATTGTTGGCTCTTCATTACAATTGTAGCACATTTTTTAAAATAATTTCATTCGTAGCACATTTTGTCCAAAATTCCTAATCTAACATTATTAGACTTTTATCAGTTCAACTATAGATTTTAGACTCTATCAATTCAAGACTTTAGAATTCTATCAGTTCAATTGATAAACTTCTATCAGTTCAACTGATAGACTTTAGACTTCTATCAGTTTAACTGTGTCGAAAGACTTCAATCTCTTTTATGCTACAAATGGATAAGTTTGAGAATTTTATTATACATGAAATTATTTTATTTTTTCTAATATACATGCAAAAACTCCTAAATTTTAGAAGAAAAAAAACTCATGTTCTTTTTTTGAAAGAGTAAAGTTAAAAGAAAAACAAGTGCACCCCCCAAAAAATGTAATTTTAAAACAGAAAAAAAAAGAAAAGAAAAATTTAGGTGCTAGCTGGGTAGCAAATATTTATTTTTATCCAAGCACGTGACATCTTTTCATTGGAACAATAATTTCATTTTTAAAATAATTAAATAAAATTATTTTTTTAAAAGAAAATTATTGGTTCAATGAAAAGATGTTACTTGGGTGGGTAGCAAATACTTCCCTCTTAAAAAAAAACTGATCACGTGTTGGGTTGATTGATATTTCAATTTAATTCTAAAATCATAAATTCCTACCTTCTATATATGGTCTCAATTTAAATGAAAAAAAAAAGTTCGATTGGAAGACAGCTATACGTAGTTTTTGCAATTATTAGTATTATTATTATTTTAAAAGAGCTTTGTTTTGTTCTGAGGGTGTGTTTGGGCCCCGTTTATTTAAACGGCCGGATTAGTTATAATAACCCAACCAATGTTTGCTCCACCATTTATCATAAACGGTGATTACCTAAACCTGCGTGCCCGTTTATCTAAACATAAGTGCCCGTTTATTTAAACTTTACCTATATTACTTTTTGTTACATAACCAGCCTCTCAAACACCGTTTATAATAATCTCTGTTATAATAACTTGTTCCTCAAACACCATTTATAATAACCCACCATTTATCATAACCTCCGTTTATTATAACCTTTCGTCTATTATAACCAAACTAGTACTCATAACAAACCCTAAAAGAAAAATAACAGAAAACAAAACAAAAACTGGGACCCACTCCCAAAAGAAACGTGCCGAAATTGTCCGACCAGAGGAGAAAAGGACAAGGAAACCTGAAAATGAAAATGGGCCCTTGAAAAATATTGTTATGAAGCCCAACGTTTCATTATTTTGAGCCCAAGACATTAAATTCCGGTAGCCAAATGGGCCCTAGCCCATTAAAGACTTCAATGACCAAAAAGGAACGCTAACGAAAGTTACCATGTAATGACAGTTCGCATAAATGAGAAGAAAAAGACACTTAAGATAGTTCTTTAAAATTTCTACACCATAGAAAATAACATAGTTCTTGATTTTCTATATGAAAAAGAGAAGAAAAAATCCATGACTATAGGGTAGAATTTTTACCCACGATGTGTTGGATTTTTGGCAAAATATTAGAAAAAAAGATTGGCACATATAAAAAATGTGTAAAGATTTGAAAATGTACGAAGAAGTGGTGTACTTTTGTTTGGTTCTAGTTCAATTCCTTTTATTTTATCTTATAAGAGAGTGGAGCAAAAGTTGACTAATATAGAGTTTGGAGAGAGTATTTAAATGATTGGATAAGAGGAGCAAATTTATTGTAATAGTATAAACTTTTCACATGGTATAAAGTTTTTATATCTATGTGTTTTTTCTTCGATTTTGGAGTAACTATCAGGTTTTTTTTTTTTTTTTTTTTTTTTTTAAAAATTAGGTTGTTCTCAGTACTATAAAACTTTAAAATTCAACCTTTATGCATTAAAATCTTTGAATTACGTTATTTCGATTAAAAAATTATCAAATTTTGTTGAAAAACAATGTTTTTTTTAGAATATTGAAAAAACAATGTTACTGTTATGTTGGAGAACGCAAATAGGTCAATTTGATACCATTTGATCAATAAAATTTAATTTACACCAGACGCCCATAAATAAAATCAATTTCTTACTAGTCTTTTCTTTTTCTTTTTCTTTTTTCGACCGTAAAAATACTAGTCGTTTTTAGTCATGTATTTATGTAACTTAAACTATTTTTTTATTGGTTCCAAAATACTAGTCCATACACGTAAAAAAAAAAAAAAAATTAATGACCGTGGAAGATTTTCACCTTGTTCGTATAGTAAAGTTTAGAAGTTCTCACTAATTTTTTATCAAAAAAAAAAAAAAAAGTTCTCACTCATTTTATAAGATATATGAATTAATTTTCTTATTGTAAATAAATTTTTAAATAAAATTCAATACTATCTAATATAATTTGAGAGCTCCAAATACCTTCAATAAATTTGAATCCAATTCAAGTGAATAAAATCTAAGTGGAAAATAATTTGGTCTACAATTTAAATTAATAAAAAAATTGGTTTCCTCAAACGTGAGAAGTTTTCATAACTTTATAAAATATATGATATACTTATCTGGTTATTAATTGGTTTTAATATAAAGTCTCATGATTTTTAATAATGACATTAAATTTTTTTAAAGTTCAGTTGATAATTTTCAGTATTTTTTTAAATTAAAAGACACATAATTGATAATTAACTACCCAAAGTAAGAGTTTACATGATCTGAATTGGGGTTGGTTAAGAATATTTTAGACCAATTCAAAATTTTGGATTGGTTAATCCCCCAACTTATCTTTCTATATACATAAAAAATTTAACCTAACTTAATTCATTTATTTTTTGAAATAATAAAAAAAAAAAACAAAACAAAACAAAAAACTGCACAATATTAGACTCAAACCCAAAATTATGTATTTTATTAGTAATATTAATATTTAAGTAGATGACCATAGTATTCTTAAAAAAAAAGAAAAAAAGTAGGCCATGTTGAATTAACCAAGCAAAAATTGAATTCAAATCACTAAGTGGTAATATTGTAATATTTGGATCCAATTGATCGAGCTTTGTTGATGAAAGATATTGGCTTTGGTGAAATAGTGATATTTGTAAGCAAACACACACTCGATCGGTTCTAATGCCTTATTGTATTTTTTATGTCAAAGTTGGGAAAGAATTAAGGTTATTGTATGTCGTACACATTTGTTTAGAATAAAAGTTTCGAGTTTGAACTTCAAAAAAAAAAAAAAAATGAAGAGAGAATTGATCTTAATAGATAAAACGTTAAGGATCGAAGATGTGAGTTGATCATGATAGGCTAATTATGGTCACAGTACCAATAATATATAATCAATCGAAATTTACAGTAATTCAGATAAAAATATATTCAAGTTTTTTTCCAAGATTCAATTCGTTCTCCAAATTAAAATACGGAATCAACAATTTGGAAACGATATGCTTAAAAATATAGATAAAGGAATCTAAATTAATAAGTAACAAGAACGATATAAAAGTTTAGGGAAGAGAAATTGACACCAATTTATACCGTTCACCCAATGATGGCTACTTCCAGTTCTCTGCTACCAATTGCAGGTTCCAAATTGATGAGAAATTACAAGAGTTCTACAACACTCTTTAATGGAGAAAAAATGTCCAAGAAAAAATCCCAAAAGAAAGCTCTCAAATCTCTCTTTTTTTTCTCTGCACAAAACTCTCTCAAAAGCTACTGCCCACTTTTTTTTTTTCTTTTCTTTTCTTTTTTTTTTTTTTTTTTTTCTGTTTTTACCCTTTTTTTTTTTTAATTTTCTCTCTCACACCCACATCTCACACCCACATTGCACCAACAAACTGCCTCACAGTTATTTTCTTTTCAAATTTAAAAAACACAAATTAGCATTTTATTGTTTGGGCTCCACTAACTCATCAGATCACTTACTCACACTCAGATATCATGATAATAAATTATTGATGAATAGAATGTTATTATTGATGTGCATAGAAATGATGCAGGGAGGGCTATTTATAATTAAGGAATGAAATGGGGAAAAAAAAATCATAATATCGTTTAATAATTTAAGTTAGAAGCACACACTAACATTTATACTAATAGTTTTCAAAAAAAAAAAAATTACACTAATAACAATCGAGTCATACATTTGTTGAACTATTCTAAAATATAAAAATACATTCGTTGAATTTAGCTTTTATTGGCCAGTGCTAATTTTAGTCATTAAAAATGCATTTGAAACAATGATTGAACTATTATAAACAATTAGTTATTTGTGTAAATTATTATAATAAAAAGATTATTTAATAAGAGAATTATTAAAACACGGATTATTGTAATATAGGGACAACTAGGCAAATGTCTAGATTTTGGATAAATAATAAGAGAATATCTACAATATCTTAGAGTTTAAATAAATGTTTTTTTTTAAATCTGAAAATTAATTATTAATTTGTAAATAAAAAATGGACAATTATACCCTTCTACTTAATTTTTGTTTTTCTTTTATAAAAATATCATTTGAAATCTCTTTTTCTCGGTAACAAACTTGAGAAAAATTTTAATAGCATTCTTAAACAAATCTTTAACCAAAAAATGGAAATTTTAAATTTATTTTCGAAAGATAAAAAAGAAAGTATATTGTTAATTATTTGAAATTATTTTTCGAAAGATTTGAGATGAATATTTAATCTCCCTAACAGTATACATGGTCTATGTGAATGAATTCTTTAATATTGAAACAAGTAACAAATATAAAAATATAAAGTGAATTCAGTGCAAACCATCTCTTGCATATGGATGTTCGATGCGGAAAATGCATGCTTAGCATAATTATTTGGTGTTGTAGGTGTATGCTACTACATAGATTTATCTATGTATATTCATCCATGCTTTTGCATCTTTTGTTCCTGGTTATATACCATGTGTGCCAAAACATACTATCATGATTTTAGCGAGAATGCATTCGTTTGTCTTTTGTTCATGGTTATATACCATGTGTACCAAAACATACTATCATGATTTCAGCGAGAATCCATCCGTTTGTCTTTTGTTCATGGTTATATACCATGTGTACCAAAACATACTGTCATGATTTCAACCGCTTTTGCATCTTTTGTTCCTGGTTATATACCAAAACATACTATCATGATTTCAGCCGCTTTTGCATCTTTTGTTCCTGGTTATATACCATGTGTACCAAAACATATTGTCATGATTTTAGCAAGAATGCATCAGTTTGTCTTTTGTTTCTGGTTATATACCATGTGTACCAAAACACATACTGTCATGATTTCAACTGCTTTTACATATTTTGTTGCTAGTTATATATCATGTGTACCAAAACATACTGTCATGATTTCAGCCAGACTCTGTCAAAAGCAATTGTAATCGACATCGCTTTTATTGATGGAGAAATCCATGAAAATCAAACAAAAACTTGTGAATACCTGACTCATGAAATATATTGGGTGCGCAATTGTATCCCCAATCTCCAAAAATCAAAATCATGAGCAAAAAGTGTGAGTGGTAAAGAAATCATGAACAAAAAGTGTGAATGGAAAAGTGAGGGTGGGAGTGAGAACGATCGAAGAATGTGACAAATGTTGGATACAATCAGTTGTAAAATGAATAAAAGAATAATTTGGGTTTGGAGAAGAAGATCAAAGACGATTTGACAATTTATTGATGTGAACCCAAAGATATCATCTGTTTAAAAAAAAAGATTTGACAAAGATATTAAATAAATTAAATAAAAAATTGAAAGATATTAAAAACAAATATGGGAGTTAGTTGTATGTAGATATTCTCTCCTGGATTTCAAGGTGTTAGTCTTGATAAAAATAACGTTTAATTAAATTTTGTAATGTTTAAAAAGAAAATAAAATCAAGAACATTATGGAGATATTTTAATTATCGATCAACTGATTTCTAATTTAGTTACTCATTTAAAGTCTTAAAAAGTTTAGATATTTTTTTAATTATTTTTTAAAAAGTAGCATTTACTACTATTTCCCTATAATATATCAAAATGAGTTATATATAATATACAGCTCAACATTTGGTTGGAAGATTTAAAGTTATGATCTTTCTTTTATGGTGTATATCATGTAGTATTGAGTTTGTTTGTTTTTTTTAAAAGTTAGATATTGTTAAGCTATTACACTTGTCAGTGAACAATGATTATAAATAAAATGAGGGAGTATGAGCTAAGTAACTAAATATTATAATTAGTAGCACAAATAGTAGTTGAATTACTATAATCTAAACATAACTTAAGAGAGATCCAAATGCTTCACAGTACTATTGTGGCATCCAAAGCTAACCTTGAGATATCTAACTTAACTTGGCTGAATAAAATACATTTTTTTAGGCAGATAAAATGTATGTACAATGTTTTTGATCTATGAACTCTAAAATTTATTTGATTTTAATTTCTAAATTTTTAAAAGTCTAATTCTAATTTAGGGATTTTGCATGTATAACAAAAAAAGATAAAATATTTTCATCTATAGTATAAAATCAAAACTAATTCATTTGTAGCAAAAAATTCAAATTAAATTCTATCACTAGCTGAATTCTATTAGTGATAGAATTCAATCAATGAAAGACTTCTTCTATCACTGCTTGAATTTTCTACTAGCGATAAAATTTCAAATGAAGTTCTATCACTAGTTAAGTTTTATTATTGATAGAAATTAATATGACATAGATGAAATTATTTTAGAAATTGTGCTGCAAATGTAATACAAAAGGTAAAATGTGTTGGTGATGATAAATTTTCTTCTAAATTTTGGAACTTCTAGATTTGTTCCATTCTCATCAATGATTTTAAAAGTCTAATTTTATTATTTGAACTTTGAAATTTGTTAGATTTCAGTCCTCGAACTTTATAAAAACCTTAAAATTGTTCGTCAGAAAAAAGTTTGTTTATTTTCCTTTGTAAAATTTACCATCTTACTCTACAAATTTTAGAAAAATTATCCACATTTTGTCTTCAATTAAATTAAATTTATTAACATTTTTTTAACAAATTTTGATTGATATTAACTACAAATTTACTATAAAAATTAAATTTGAGTTTTTTTTTTTTAAATAGAAAGATTAAAATTAGACTCATAAAAATTCAATGACTCAAATGAAACAAATATTAAAATACAAAAATTGAATTAATGAAAATTTAGATTAAAATAGAATAAATCTTAAAGTTAAGACAAAAATAACATTTTACAATTTCTTTTTTACTATTGTGAAAAATATAAATGTCAATCATCTCTCGTATGTGATAATGATTTTTTTTTTTTTAGATTACAATAATTGAGAATGAAATAATTAAAATTCGTGACTTTTGGACACATAGTCGTACACCATAAATCATATGTATTATAACAATTCTTTTTCTGATAGTTATTATAATAATTCTTTTTCATGAGAAATTTTATAATGATTTAACATATTGTTACAATAAAAAGTCTCGAGTAACTTTTTTTTTTTTTTTTTTGAGAAAATAATTCATAAAATCAAGTAACCAAATACAAGCAATCATCCTCCACCAAGGAGCCAACAGCAGGGGGGAGACTCCCCCTCCAAAAATCATATCTCTCCTCCACACCAAGAGAGGAGACCTGCCAACAAAAGGACTCAGGAGTTTTCTGTTTGGCTAAAGAATCGGCCACCCAATTACATGACCTATTACAATGAGAGACACTCGAGATTCCTAACTTGGATATCAACTGTTTTATATCAACAATGATATTGCTAAATTCAGAAAAATCTGGGGAGACACCAGTAATGGAATTAATAACTTCTAACGCATCAGATTCCACCAGAATAGGGGGGAGCTAATGAATCTTGGCTCCAACAATGTGACTTAACCCATCCCGAATAGCCAGCCCCTCCAAGAACTTAACAGATAAGTTCTTCAACTTGGCCCGCCAACCAACAAGCATGGGACGCCCTTTCCAATCCCGCACAATCCAACCGATCCCTCCTTCCCCATCCTCAACAGACATAGAGACATCCACATTCAGCTTCCAGCAACCATTAGGAGGAGGATTTCAACTTTCTTTCTTTACACTCCCAGCTTGGCAATTAGACTTGGGAAAACCTGTATGCAACACATAGTGCAAGTCAATAGCTTTATCAATCATACCCCTAAGATTATGAAACTCCACATAAATTTTATGATTAATGCCAAGATTTCTAAAATTCCATAAACTCCATATAATAATAATAGCTTTGAATAACTCATCCTTAGCAACTCTATGGGAAATGCCCTCCCAAAAATCGATTCCATTGTCCACCTTCCTGAAAAAAAGATCAAAGTCAGAAAACCACGGAAAAATATACTTCCAAGCCCGAATCGAGATTTTACAGTCTTTAAGAATGTGAATATTGGTTTCTCTACCCTTACCACACAACGGACAACACACATTAATATCGATCCCTCTATTGTAAATGTTGCATTTGGAGGGGATCGCATTCGACAACACAGACCATGCCCCTATCCTAACCTTAGGGGAAATGACATGCTTCCAAAAACTATTCCAAACAGAGGCACTAGGTCTCAAATTTGAAGGGGATTCCATATCCTTATTATCCAAACTAATTGCGATATGATAGGCACTTTTGACCGAGAAAATCCCCTTAGCATTGTGATTCCAAATAATCTCATCTTTCCCTCCGGACGAAGCCAAAGGTGTATTGATAATTATAGATGCATCCTCTTTGCAAAAAATTCTCTCAATAAGATTAGCATTCCAACAATTGCTATCAATCATAAGATCACACACATACTTGTCTTTCCAATTCCTATTGACCCCATCAACATACGGATTCCCCTCCCGATTCAACCAAGGGTCGCTCCCAATGGTTATTCTTTTACCACACCCAACTTTCCATCTATACCCTTCTTTGAACAGGTCCCTACCCCAGATAATACTCCTCCATGCTAACGACGGATTGCTACCGACAGGGGCATTCAAGAAATCACCATTACTAAAATACTTACCCCTAAGAACTCTACTCATAAGGCTATCAGGATTCCGAAGAATCCTCCAACTATGCTTGGCAAGAAGAGCTTGGTTAAACAGACTGAGATCTCTAAACCCGAGCCCCCTTATCTTTACTAATCCCCATCTTTTTCCAACTCATCCAATGCATCTTTTTCTTGTTGTTCACCCCCACCAAAACCGAGCACAAAGGTTTTCTAAGTCCTCATTGAAAGATTTAGGAAGTCTAAAACAGCTCATGGTGTACGTGGGGATGGCCTGCCCGACCGCCTTAATCAACACCTCTTTACCACCCCTAGATAACATCTTCCCTTTCCAGGACTGAAGACATTTCTCAAGCCTTCCTTTAATAGACTGAAAAAGAGCCCTTTTATTCTTGCTATTTTGGGAAGGCATCCCTAGATGAACCCCCAAATTCACATTCACTTTAACCCCAAGAATACTGCTCAGCAAGATCCGGTCATGGCTCTTCACATTTCTGCTAAACAACATAGAAGACTTTTCAAAATTAACGGTTTGACCCGACGCTTCCTCATAACAATTCAAAATATATTTTATCTTGTTGCATTGATTCTTATCAGCCCTGAAAAACAACAAACTATCATCAGCGAAAAATAAGTGAGAAATCGAGGGACAATGATTATTAATACGAAAACTTTTAGAAGGATTACGATCATCTTCCCTGATTAGTAACGAAGAAAGACCTTCAGCGCAGATGAGAAACAAATAAGGGGACAGATGATCTCCTTGTCTTAACCCACGCTCCGGCACAATGACCCCATAGGGATTTCCATTAATCAACACATCATACCTAACCGAGGTAATACACTTCTCCACTCTTTTAATCCAGGACTGACTGAAACCCAGCTTTTCCATCATCCCAAACAAGAAACCCCACTCCACTCTGTCATAGGCCTTGCTCATATCAAGCTTACCAGTCTTTCTTTTATTAATGGTATGAATGCACTCAAATCCAAGCACCACATTATCAGTTATAAGCCTACCAGGGACAAATGCCGACTGATTAGGAGCAATAATCTTATCCAGAACTGATTTCAACCTGTTAGCCATAGACTTAGCAATAATTTTATAGACGGTATTGCACAAGCTAATAGGACGAAAATCCTCAATTTTAGACGGCACCAACATCTTAGGAATGAGAGCAATCATTGTATTGTTAACAGGACCTAAATCAATACCCTCATTCAGAACCCCCAGACACAACTTCACCACATCATTCCCCACGATATCCCAATAGTTTTGGAAGAAAAGGGCATTAGTACCATCAGGGCCTGGGGCCTTAGGAGGGTTTATGCTCTTCAAAGCAGCCTCAATTTCACACCTAGTAAAAGGCCTATCCAGCAATCTAGAATCAGCCTCACAAATTTTTCTATGGACACCACCAAAAATTCTATTCCTAGCAGCTTCATTCAAAGGCTGAGCCTTAAAGATTCTAACAAAATAACTCTTAGCTATACTAGCTATATCACTCTCCTTATTACACCAATTACCTAGATCATCCTTCAAACTATCAATTTTGTTTCGTTTTTTCCTTTGGGAGGCTCTCATATGAAACCATTTAGTATTCATGTCCCCCCAATCTGAAGGGATCTTAATCCCCTTTCAGTAATATTAAGGTGACTCAGGATTTTCACTTTTTCCTCAATGGCCTTTCCCACCGACCCTCTAAGCCTAGATTTGTTCCAGCTATGCAGATCTCTTAAGCAATTTTTAAGGCATATAAGAAAATTTTTTGCGATACCAACCCCATCCCCCCTCCAAAACCACGAGTAAAAGTCTAAGTAACTTATTTCGAATAAAGTAGATAGTAAATTTAGATATAGAGATCAAAATAATAAATTTTTATTTATTAAAAAAAACTAAATAGTTGTTCCACGAATTAATTATAGGCAAGGGTGATGGATCCAACCTTGCATCAACTACTCCAAATTTTCACCCTCTAGTCACCATCCGCATTAATATCTTCACACAATAATGGTTTTAAATTATTTAAAATAATAAAAAAAAAAAATTTATATAAACGGCCCTATACTTTCGGATATGTTCGAGGGGCATGTTTCAATTATATTCCTATTTTAAATGTTTGATTTAAACCTTTCTAAATTATAAATGGTTTTTAAAAATACGCTTAAAAACTTTCATTTCATATAATGAATGAAATATGTATTTTTATGATGAATGGGTAACGAGTTTCAATTCCTCTACTTAATTATAATTAAATGAAGTCACGATTTTAAAATTAAAGTATATAGATGACAATATTTATTACATGAGTAATATGAGGTTATTTGGCAATTAATTTGCTCAAATGGTTATATGAATGATAATAACAACAATCTGTTTGATTTGCCTTCTAATTTATTAAACATATTTTAATAAATGATTTATAATAAAAATGGTGTTAAATTTTACATTTTTTTTTTAAAAGGGGTTAAATTTTACATTTGGCTAATACATAAAATATTTGTTTTAATCTACATAATAGTTTGATTTATTTTTATTTTATAACTTTCAAGATTTTCAATTAAATACCATGTCGTTTTTATTTTTGATGGTTGAATAAAAAATAAGATTCCAATTTCCAACTCAAGACCTCTAAATTATGAACCTATCAATTATCAGAGATGAGAGAGAATCTATAATCTCTACATCATGAACAAAAAAAATTTTAGAATCACATCATGAACAAACTTATGCAAATCGATTTATAGTGATTTTTAGATATTTTATCTATCAAATATTCATTAAATAAATTTATTAACACGCAATAAATTTTATTGTTTGATGTTAATATATTTGGTATTTACACTATCACAAAATCTAAGGTAATTTTTTATATTTGTGTCCATGGGTTTTATATCAGTTAGAATTTAGTTCCAATAATTTTAAAAGATAGAATTTAATTTATATAGTTTGAAAAAAAGGTAAATTTTAGTTCATGTAATTTTAAAATTTAAAATTTAATATTTATGATTTGATAAAATCTAAAAAGAGTAGAAATTTTTGTTTGTAATCATTGGTGAATTATATATTCGAAAATTAGTTATTCACTTGTTGATAATGATTACATGAGTTAAGTGATTAATTGAATACAAAAATCACTTGATTTACATATGAAACGTTACCTTCACCTACTTAATTCACTCGCGATTATGAATGACAAGAGCTAAATTTTATGTTTTATTAAATCTCAATGAATAGTTTTTAAAATTATATAGACTAAATTCTAACAATTTTCGAGAGGTGACGTTAGTTGAAGGTTTAAATTTTGAGAGTATGCTCTTCTTGAAGTTTTGATAAGAATTTGTAGTCACCTCCAAATTGTGTCTTTGCTGCTTTAAAAAAAATTAACATTCTTCAAATCATACATACTAAATTCTAGTTTTTAAAACCATTTGCACTAACTTTTATCGAACTAAAGAAACAAAATTTATAACTTACCCTAAAATCTATGTACTTAACACATTTTAAATTATTAAGTTTCTAAAAGTGTTTATACAAAAACTAATTTTGTTCAAAAAGTTTTTTTTTTCATTCTAATTATTCCAAACACGCCATTATTACCTGAATTGCAATCCTTCATTTTTTTTTTTAAATATTGATACTTTTTAAAAATAATTTAAAAGTTCATCATCCAACCATAATTTTCAAATGAGCAGTTAATAACCCCAATTAACCCTTCCCTCCACTCTAGTCTAAATAAATATACAAGCAATGCAGTCAATAAAAAAATTTAGGATTTCTATTTTTGTATTTGCATTTCTAATTTTTGGGCTTTTTGGATTTTGGGATTTCACATACCTTTTTGCTATTATTTGAAGAAACAGAAAAGAACACTTTGGATTTTGGGTTACTGTTATTTTCCTAAATTTTGAGTGGTTGGCTTCAATGTGCTCCTTTGTTTCCTAAAAAATGTTGGCAAAGATGTGGTTTTCAGGTAGCAAAAAAAAAAAAAAAAAAGGAAATTTGCCAAAGTTGAATTGAACCATTTGACTTTGGTACATAGAGCTATGCCTATGTCCCATAAAACAATGTTACATTTTTTTATTCGTGACTCTCTAGGATAATTTATACGTACCTCAACTAATATTATTGGACATATTAACTGATTTTATGATATTTGATAAAAACAAATTGTAGAAAATTAATTTTTAAATAAGTGATATCTTGATTAAATTCATTACTTCTTAATTTTTCAACAACTCTTGATCAATAGTTTACTTTATGATGGCGGCTTATTTGTTAATTTTATTTGATGTATCTATTGCTTAGATGACATTATTTGATTTTTAAGTTTGTCATCTTAAATTTTTAACTATTATGTTTATGGTTATTTTGCAGTTTTGATAGTTATAATAGTGTTTTTTGGTTTGTTGAAAATTCTAACTTAAATATTGTTTGCTTATTAAATCTGGTAAGAATATGGATCAAACGAAACCACTCAAATTGTCATTGAAATATTATATTTATATTTATATTTTTTTAATTTTTAAAACCACGGATGAAAACTAGGACAACACCAAGTTATACTTATTGCTTTGTACATTTCTAACAAAATTCAATTTGAAAGTTGTTTATATTTGTTATTTGTTCGACTCGAAATTAGAGATTATTAGTTTTACTCGACATATATACAAATAAAAGAATACATATATAGCCTGTAGTAGTTCTTGTGATATTTCATCAAATCGTCATAAAATAAATTTTACTGACGATACAAAAATATCATTAATTGCAGTTAAATATTTGTTACAAATGAAAAATATATATAACTTAAGTTAAAGATTAATATTTATTGAAAAATTTGGTTGCATGTTGGCTTCTTGATTTGATGGTAATTCAATTCAATAACAAATTTCATGATTTGATCTATAATTAATGTTTAATTAATTAATTTATATATATCATACTACCTTAGAGTGTGACTTAAGGGAAAAATCATTTTTTGACGATTTTTCCTTTAAGTCATACCCTAAATTACAAACCTGTCATCTATTAGAATATAAAAAAAAATTAAATGCAAATAATGTAGAAAATATTTACAATATCATTTAGATTTTCATCCGTAAAGATAAGATATTTTTATCAAATCTTATAAATTTTATGACTAAGTTAGAAGATAAGAAATTTCAACAATCAAATGAAGATATCTTCAATATCATTTAAATTTTCATCATTTTTATAACCTAGAAAATAAGATATTTTTAACAAATCTCATAGATTTTATTTGACATTTTATATTATAATTATAATAATAAATTGAATTTTCCAATCCTTTAAATAGTTCTCTACATTTTGTTTACGAGAACAGTTTTGTTTGGTTGGATTTATTTTTATTTGTTTTTTTATAATTATTTATCTTATTTTTCTTGGATTATTTACTCTAACTTTCATCTAATTCTTCTTTCGTTGCAATAATTTTTTGTAGGGATCTTTTTTGCATAATTGTTGCCTTTAAAAAAAAAACTTAGAGATCTTGAAAAAAATGTTTGAAGACTGAAACTAAATCATACTACCTTAAAGTGTTGCTTATCATACTACCTTAAAGTGTGACCTAAGAGGGAAATCATTTTTGAACGATTTTACCCTTTAAGTAATACCCTAAATTACAAACCTGTCATCTATTGGAATATAAAAAAAATTAAATGCAAATAATGTAGAAAATATTTACAATATCATTTAGATTTTCATCCGTAGAAGATAAGATATTTTTATCAAATCTTATAGATTTTATGACTAAGTTAGAAGATAAGATATTTCAACAATGACATGAAGATATCATACTACCTTAAAGTGTGGCTTAAGGGGGAAATCATTTTTGGACGATTTTACCTTTAAGTCATACCCTAAATTACAAACCTGTCATCATTGGAATATAAAAAAAAACTAAATGCAAATAATGTAGAAAATGTTTACGATATATCATTTAGATTTTCATCCGTAGAAGATAAGATATTTTTATCCAATCTTATAGATTTTATGATTAAGTTAGAAGATAAGATATTTCAACAATCAATATCATTTAAATTTTCATCATCTTTATAACCTAGAAAATAAGATATTTTTAACAAATCTCATAGATTTTATTTGACATTTTATATTATAATGAAAACAATAAATTGAATTTTCCAATCCTTTAAATAGTTCTCTACCTTTTGTTTACGAGAACAGTTTCTGTTTGATGGATTTACTTTTCTTTGTTTTTTTTTATAATAAGTTATCTTATTTTTGTTGGATTATTTACCTAACTTTCATCTAATTTTTCTTTTGTTGTAATAATTTTTGCATGAATCTTTTTTGCATAATTGTTGTCTTTTAAAAAAAAAGACTTACAGATCTTGAAAAAAATGTTTGAAGACTGAGGCTAAAGTGCATGAATTCTCAATTCCAGAATAAGGATTTCCTGCTATTACTATGTATATAGTTCTCTATATATATTTTGTTTACAAACACATTTGAAACTTTTTCTTTGCTTCGGGTTACCTTTCTTGGTTTATTTTTTATTTTTTGTTTTATAATAAAAAATTTAGTTATCCTATTTTTGTTGGACTATTTACCTTAGCTTTCATGTAACTTTTCATTTGTTGCAATCATTTTTGTAGAGATCTTTTGTTGCTTAATTGTTCAGACTTGAAGATGTGGAAATTTTTTTTTAGAAGAATGATAAAATTATCATTTGAAATTAAAGGTAAGTTCATAGATGTATACTAATAATTATATTTAGCTTATTTATATTTACAATTATAATTATGATATAACTCTTATAAATTTTATAATTCAATAGTAATTGGTCTATTAAAAGATAAATTGTGAAAAATTAAAGAGTATCAATTTTTAAAAATCAGAGATAAAATTTCATTTTAATGCGATAAATTTTATTAAGTTTTTTTTAAATAATAAAACCTATTATTTTTAAGCTCAAAACTAAATATTAACTGTTTTTTAACAAAAATGTAAATTTTAATAAATTTAATTAACGTGAAAAAATAGTTATAAAATTCAATATTATATTGAAATTATTATTTGATGATTTAAATTTAGTGCAAAAGTAGGAAATAACTTTATATATATGTATATATATACACTTACTATTTATGTGTAACGACCCGACCCGAATGGGGTTCTAAATAAGTCATTACCTCAATGCATGCATACAAATCTACAGAAAATTTGCAAGGTGGTGTTTGGATTCTAAGTAAAAACTAAAACATGAAAACATCCATTTAAAAAATCAAAATAAATTCTCAAAACTCGTCCCTGTTTCCAAGCACCTGTTCCAAGACAAATACATTTCCAAAACATACTCTGATCAGAGATTTATTTAAAACATACAAGCTTTACAATAGTTACAACCATGCTAGAATCCGGAAATACATTCAGAAAACACCCTAGGGCTCCGTGCCCAACTACATGCATTCAGAGGACATTTAAATCTTAAACATAAACATAAGACTCAGAGTTGAACAACGGGTTTTCCATGATCACAGCTCCTCCTCCAGCCATCTTGCCTCGCGCCATGGTTTCCTGAAAGATAAGTAAGGGTGAGTAACGAATTACTCAAGAAGAATCCCCAACCGGGTACAATACGATATACATGGTCATCTAGCGAGAAAGATATGCAAGCTATGAATATAAACACAGATAGAGCACATAGCTTAGCCCACACTTGGGCCTCGGATGCCAACTCAGGGTCTTAGTCCGGAAATAAATCACCACACCACACATCACACAAGTCGCCCTATACGAGAAACAAGTCTCGGCCTCACTGTCTCATCGTCGACGAAAGGTACACCGGCTCACAATCCCGAGGAGCTCTCGGTCGGCGTTGTAATGAGCGTAAGCATGCACCGCGTACTCGCAGACTACTATGGGGGTTGCTGTGGTCCGTGTATGCGCCCGGAAAATTCATCCCGGCCTTCCCGGGAGGCCCAGGGGCATTTTGGTAATTTTGGGTCGGGCCGTTTTGAAATTTAAAATTGCCGAGAATAATTACGAGTCAATTTGAATGGGATCGGGATTTTTGGTGAAGGCGTTTGGGCTTGGGAAGGAGCAAAAATAAATAGGGAATTAAATAGCGCGTCGAGCGAGAATCGAACGGTGGCCGTGGTCGCATGCTAGGCGGAGGGCACACCAGTGAGCCACCGCGCGCGTTTGTTAATCTAAACGCGCGTTCTTTTATTTAAGCTCGCTCATCCCCTGTTTTGCTTTAAAAGGCAGCTCGCCCGACTTCGCCCCACCTTTCTTCTTCTTCTTCCTCGCGATCACCCCGACCGATCGTGGCTTTTCTCGCGAATCCTTCTTCCCCACGCCGACCTCGACTCGCGGGAGCTCCTCGCCGTCGTCTCCCTCCCGTAAGCTTTCCTTTCTCTTCTCTTCTCTTTTCCTTCTCCTCCGAATCCATTTCTTCTCCCTAGTGACGTTTCCGTTCATCGGCCGAGTTGAGGCGATTTGAAGTATGGGTTCGTGCGCCTAGTGTAGGGAAGTTCTTCTTCAAGGAATCGAGCGTCGAATCCCCGTGGATCGCTTGGATTTGTGTCTTTTGTTCGCCCCTGTTCGCGCTAAAACAGAGCCCCCTGCTTCGTCGAGCTCGCCAACAGTGTCGTCGTCCGTCGCGCGCGCCGCGCCCCCGCCCAACTCATAGCGCGTCGCGAGCCCCGCCACCGAAGTCGTGCAGCGAGCGCCAGTGAAAGCTTCGCGCGCGCCTGCATCTCGCGCGCAGTTAGCGCGCCGTCCGTGCGGCGCGTCCGCGCCAGCAGCGCTTGCACAGCAGCGCGCCCACGCGCCCATTCTGCGCCCAGCCGCGCCTTCGAGCCCCGTTCTTTGCCCTGCTCGTGCAATCGCCCGTTCGCGGCGTTAAATCGTGCCTCGTGAGTTGCTCCCCAGGTGAGCCTCATTTATTTTATTGTATTTAGGCCTATTGTGTGATTTTTGTGTTGATTGATAGGTTCCTGTAGCTAGATCGAGATTGTTCGCGACTTAGGATTTCGTGCCAAACCGCCCCCGACCAAGGTAAGGATTTCTTACGGGGTTGTGTGGACCTGCGATATTATATGTGATTGTTGATTGATTGCTTGTTTGTGATTATTGACATGTGTAGCTAGGTGCTTCAATCTGAATTCCTGTTAGCATGATTTCTTGGTTAATTCTCATGTTAATCCATGCTAGATTGTTCCTTTCTCGCATGCTCAGATACATTCCTTGCTTCATAGTATCATGCTAGGCTCATTGTATTCTTATTGAGCACGTATTGGATTTTATGGAATTGTTTCTTCGTTTGCTAGGCGAGTTAGAATTGCGCAGTAGATAGCATCATCCGGGCCCGATGCATAAAGAACCTTGCATCCATGGCGGGGACGCCGAGCAAGTCATTCCGTCCCTGGACCCCGTGAGGGATTAGCTAACCCGAGCGGTAGGCCCCGCAATCTTGGGTGAAGGTGGCGATCGTTAAATGCCCCAACGGTCGGGATGATGACTTGGCATTGCCTCGCCCCGGCGCCGGCATGTCCTCGGCATGTTTGGCAAGAGCCCCGATTGCCACTGTTAAGGCAAGGGCGGCTTCGGTGTAAGCCTACCACGACCGTTTCTTGGCCCGGTGCGGTGGTTCAGGCCGACATAGTTTACGTGTCCGTGTCTCACACCCCTATGTCGGTGACACCGATCCAAAGATTTAGTTAGGCGTGGTGATTGGATATGGGCGCTTGCCTTGAGACCACGGCAACCCCATAGTTCTGCAGTAGCGCGCGGTGCATGCTTACGCTCATTACTGGCGCCACTGGAGAGCTCCTCGGGATTGTGAGCGGTGTACCTTTCGCCGATGATGAGCGGTGGCCGGGACTTGTTTCTCGTATAGAGGCGACTTATGTATTGGATCAGTATGATGATTTTATTAGGACCAAGCCACCGAGTTGGCATCCGAGGCCCAAGTGTGGGCTAAGCTATGTGCTCTATTCTCGTGTTTATATTCATAGCTTGCATACGCTCATCGAGATGACCATGTATATCGTATTGTACCCGGTTGGGGATTCTTCTTGAGCGATTCGTTGCTCACCCTTATTATTGTGGTTTTTCCACAGTAACCGAGTAAGCGAGGCAGGATGGTGAAGGAGGAGCCGTGATCATGGGGCCCAGTCTTCCAACTCGATTTTTGTATTATGACTCTCGTGTGTTTTTGTTTTCCCCGAATGCATGTAGCAGGGCACGAAGCCCCTAGGATGTTTGTAAATATTTGTGGATTCCGAGCATGTTGTATCCGAACAGGTTTTGAATGGCTTTTAGTAAATCTCGATCGAGTAAACTTTGGAAATGTTTTTATCTGGAGCAGTGCTTGGAAACAGGGACGAGTTTTGGGAAAATGTCTAGTTTTTAAAGGGGTTATTTTGAATGTTTTGTTTTAATTGGAATCCAAATCATGTCTGTTTAAATGTCCTTTACTTTGAATGCATGCATTGGGGTAAGGGCCCATTTAGTGCCCCATTCGGGTCGGTCCTACGATCAACCAAGGCAAGCTGCCCATATCCGATCACCACGCCTAACTAAATCTTTGGATCGGTGTCACCGACATAGGGGTGTGAGACTGGACACGTAAACTATGTCACTGAACCACCGCTTTGGGGCCAAGGAACGGTCGTGGTAGGCTTACACCAGAAGCCGTCCTTGCCTTAACAGGTGACAATCAGGGGCTACGGCCGAACACGCTGAGGACGTGCCGACTGCCGGGGACGAGGCAATGACAAGTCATCATCCCGACCGTTGGGGCATTAACAACTGCCTCCCTCACCCAAGATTGCAGGGCCTACCGCTTGGGTTAGCTAATCCCTCACGGGGTCCAGGGACGGAATGACTTGCTCGACGCCCCCGCCATGGATGCAAGGTTCTTTATGCATCGAGGCCGGATGATGCTATCTACCCGCAATTCTAACTCGCCTAGCAAACAAACAAACAATTCCATAAAATCCAATACGTGCTCAATAAGAATACAACGAGCCTAGCATTATACTACGAAGCAAAGAACAGATACGAGCATGCCAGAAAGGAACAACCTAGCATGGATTAACATGAGAATTAACCAGGAAAGTCATGCTAATCGGGAATTCAGATTAGAGCACTTATCACCAAACATGTCAATAAACACAAACAAGCATACAATCAAGAATCACATATAATATCGCAGGTCCACACAACTCCCAGAAGAAATCCTTACCGTAGGAAGACCTCTAAACACAAGAAACCTAAGCCGCGATCGAACCCGAGCTAGCTAGCGAGAACCTAACAAAACAACAATAATTACAATCAAAAGGCCCAAATATAATAAAACAAACAGGGGCTCACTCGGGAGCACTCACGAGGCACGATCGACACGCTGAACGGGCTGAGTGTCAGACGGCTAGGCATTTCTGGGCTGGCGCTGCACAGCGCTGAGGCTACTGACACGGGCGCTGGGGCTGGCTGGGCACGCTGGCGCAGCAGAGCGCGCGCGCGCGCGACGCGATCGCGCGGCGAGCCAGGCAGCAGGCGGAGGCAGGCGCGCGCGAGCGCTTCGCATGACAAGGACGCGCGCGCTAGCATGGCGGGGCGCGCGGGCGCGACGACGCGCTACAGGGACTCGACACGGGCTGGGACGAGCGACTCGGACCTAGGCTCGGTGATCTGGCGCGAGGACACGCGACGAGGGCGCGAGGACGCGCGACTCAGACCTGGGCGACTCGGGGGCGCGCGACAGAGACTAGGCTAGGGCTGGCGATGGCGCGCGACGCTCGGCTGAGGCGACTTGGGCTGGACGAGGACGAGCGCGCGGGTCAGGCTAGCTCGAGGCAGCGGGGCTCTGGGCCGGGTCAATGGGCGAGCCAATAGGCTGCTCGGGCAAGGGGGCTCGGGGAGAGAGAGAGAGAGAGAGAGAGAGAGAGAGAGAGAGAGAGAGAGAGAGGAAATGAATTTGGGGAAAAATAAAAGAAATAAAAAGGAAAATGGGAAAATAAATTTGAAAATGGGATTTTAATTCCATTTTCCATCCTTATCCACTTTAAAACCTCAAAATCTCATTTCCCGGCTTCCTCCTTCGAGACCCGACCGAAGCAATCCTTTCCAATCAATAAATCTCACTAAACCAACTCCCAAATCAACACCAAGGGCCTGGGCTCGAATCCCAAAGGAAGCACACAACCAACCATCACTTAGCAAAAATCCCAAATCACAACCGAACTCCCAAACGACTAGCCCAAACATCTCGGGACTCGCAGTCCAACCCAAACAAGCCACGACAAAGGTAGGAGCTACCTCAAAGCCCTGAAAACCACAAATCCTGCCCGAAGAGCCAAAAGACCAAAATACCCCCAAGGGGCAAAACCGCCCTAACGACCCAACCAACAACCGAAACTTGACCCGAAGGCACCTCGAAAACTGGGATAGAAAACTGGGTTGTTACATTATGGCACTCAATTGACATATTTTATTAAATAAATATATAAAATTTATTATTTAAAAAATTATTACGTACAACGCCGTGTTAAAATTCTAGTATATATAGTGTCACTATAACTTCTCTATTAATTATGTATAAATGTTGTAAATAATGCATTTTTTACATATAAGTTAGAAGTAATTTAATGTCCATTATCGACAACAAAAGAGTATCATAAAATGACAAATAATAACACTCTTCATAAAGTATAAAAAAACTAACATTACAATGACACATAAAAAATATCACTAAAAGTGTTTATGGACTATTTTAATGGTTGTTATATCCTTTTTTTTTTGTAGCAGTGATGGTTGGGTCCAAAAGTCTCGAGGAACTCAATGAAGAGACAGTTCTCTCAATTTCATGGTTTAATTTTTTATTTTTTATTTTTTATTTTTTATTTTTTAAGACTTAGATTCACAAACTATTGTACTTAAGCCCATGACTAATTAGTACACTATAAAGATATAAAGATTTATGTGGAAAAATTTTAAAACCGAAAAAAAAAGTCACAAATAAAAAAACCATATGAAAAATTGTTTTAAGTACAATGAATTTTTTTTCGATCCCAATTACATCAAAAAATCTTTTTAATCCTCACTCACAAACTTTGCTCCAATTTTTACAAGAAAATACAGGAGAAATTTAATTAGTGTCAGTTCACCAAATTTAAAATGTTTATGACTTGAATATTTTGAAACAAAATTACATGCTTCTTTTATAGTATTTGGAGTGTTATGAAAATGGCAATCAACAATTAATAAATGAGATATGAAAACAGATAATGATAAACGTGAAAGACGAAGAAAAAATAATACATAGAATTTACGTGGTTTATCAAAGTTGTGTTGGCTAGTCCACGGGCAGAAAGGAGCAGAGTTTTATTAAGGATAATGAAATTACAGAGTTTACAAAATGAATATCATTTTTTAAAAAATAATACGGCTAGAGTTTAATTTGAATTTATATAGAAAGCTTCATTAAACCTTATTATAGAATGTGTAAGCATTTAACAGAAAACAGATATAGACGCGCGCTGCGGAAACAGAATGTTGATGGACAAACACATGCGGAACGCATTGCAACAATGCGAGATGCGTTTGCACGTAGGATGTGCTAAGAGAATCCAGATGCATTCATGCAAGCGAATGCGGAATGCATTTTTTGGAGGACAATTCACTTCTAATATTTTTCTCAAATCCAGCAAAAAATATTATAAGTAACTAAGAAGTGATGAATTCAATTTATAGTGGTTATTTATCTAAAAATTCATTTCCTACTAATTTTTTAAAATCTAAATGATGTATAATCAAACAGTATGTCTCTTGACCATAATCGAGGTAGCATTTAATCAGCCCAAACACCCACAAAAAAAAAAAGAATAACTAAATTTGAATGAGTAGAAGTGAGGCAAATATATTATGAACTAATTGAAATCACTATTAAAACAATCCAGGGGTGTACTTATTTTAATTTGAAATTCATACCCACAACAACAAAAAAAATCTTTCTAGCTCCTTTTTCTTTTGTTTTTCGAATTTAGTTAACCAAAACATAATTTTAATGACATTTTGTACAAGTTAATAATTATGAGTTTATAAGTTTGAATATTATATTCTCGTAGAATAAAGAAAAAGACATCTAATATGTGACAATCTCATTTTTATGTTTCTCTTTCTAAATTTTTTCATTAATTTACATTTAAATGCACCTATTTCCTTTTTTTATAATTTGATACTTACCCTTTTTAGTAAGTTGAAAATAATATACACTATCATTTGTTTTTTGTATAAAATTTTAGCTGATGAGATTTCTATAATATAGGAATGGTTCAATTCAATCTCTAACATCAAATAAGTAGTATTCCAAAAATATTATGTATAATATAGTAAAGTTTGAATCTCAAATATGGTTTCGAGAGATTTTCCACGAGCCGGTATCCCTATGGAAAGAATTGATCCAAGCCAAGTACACCCCCCAAAATGCTGGTGAAATTCACAGTGTATGTAGGAAGGGCAGTGCGAGATCTCCTTGGTACCACATTGTGTCTATGAAAAGCATTATGGTCAACAACACTAAATGGAAAGTTAACAACGGCCACAGTACATTATTTTGGTACGACAATTGGGCGCCAAATGGCCCATTATATTTAAACCACAACAGATTTTTTGCGCTTGCGGCTTTTAAAGATATGACTGTCCACGAAGCATGGAATACAACCACATCTAAATGGGATATAAGTCATCTCGCCCTCTCTTAGATCGCGAAATTGAGCGATGGAATGCTATAGCTGCTCAGTGGTCCCCTCCCACTCACTCTGCTTCTGAGGATATTCTCACATGGGTCCCATCTGTAAATAACATGTTTTCGGTAAACTCTCTGAAATTATTACTATCTGATAATTACATCATTGATCAAAACGGCCCCCATCTTTCGATGATTTTCGAGAAATCGGTCATTCCGAAAAATATAAAAGTCTTCCTATGCTCTTTATTCAACTCTAGCCTCAACACAGCTGATACAATTCAAAGGTGACAACCAAATCATAGCTTATGCCCAAATTGGTGTGTGCTCTGTAAATGCCACAATGAATCGGCCAACCACCTTTTTTTGGAATGCGCATACACTAGGCACATTATTGATTGACTTCCTTTATCCTCGCAAATGAGATCCCATATCTCGGTTGTCTCCCTCATTAAGGAGATGATGGATAGCAACCTTTCAACTCAGCGTCAAATTATGATGGCCAGTTTCTTTGCAGCTACCTGGTAGAATGTTTGGAAAGAAAGAAACTCAAGGCTTTTTTATGGCAAGCATATCAACAAACTACTATCACTTTTTTTATATTAATGAGAACAAAGTTCTAGTCACATCTTACAAAACTTAGTTACAATTTTAAAATCTTCCTTTCCTTAAGTGAGCTTATTGAATAAAAAATATATATTATCATTTTTATACTAAAAATATTACATTTAAATGTAAATAAAGAAAAATAAAATAAAATGAAACTCCCTATGAAAGAGAGAAAAATTTGATTAGAAATTTATGGTTAAAGATGAGTAAAACTCTCCCATCTATAAATGTGTGCATAACTCTACATTTTCATCTTTTAGTATCATTAAATGGCACAAAAAAAATATTTGATAAATGAAAATAATAAAAAGCATATAAATTTTTGTGGAAGTGATTAAAAACCAAATATGGATGTATGCCCTATAATTGCATGATGAACACACACATGCATAGGAGTATGAAAGGGAATTGTGTCATAACACTTGCATCTGATTTACTTTTTATTGTTACAGTGAGGTTATAATAGTTGTTGGATTTAGTTATTATTATTTATTACTATTAGCACATTTTATACTCAAAATCATGTACTCCACTTTTGTACCCCCCAAAAGTTTCCCTCTCTTTGGCTCTTTATCGACACTTTCTCTGTCCAATGTGTGTTGATTACGTGTCAGAATTATATTGACTCCATGCAAGTTGATACAGACAATGCCAACCTTAGTTATTTAAAACCCTCCAATGTTTCACTCAACTTCAATCACTCTTCACTTTCATACACGTTTTCATTCCCACTTTCTCTCTCAAATTTCTTATCGCCATAACTCTCACCACTCCCGAATGGCCAATGCCGCCGCGCCGCAGGCCGACTCCGGTGCTGCCAATTCCTCGTCCTCCTCCTACTCCCTCAATCAAGGTGTTGTTAAGTCAAAGCGTCCTCGCGACATTAACAACACCAACAACAACAACAACAACAACAATCGACACCCAGTTTATCGCGGTGTCCGAATGAGGGTTTGGGGCAAATGGGTGTCGGAAATTCGAGAGCCTAAAAAGAAGAGTCGAATCTGGTTGGGCACCTTCGCCACGCCTGAAATGGCGGCACGTGCTCACGACGTTGCTTCCCTTTCCATCAAAGGCAACTCTGCTATCCTAAATTTCCCTGAACTCGCTTCCTCATTCCCTCGCCCGGCCTCCTCCTCTCCCCGCGACATACAATCCGCTGCCACCCTTGCGGCCTCAATGGTCCCTCCACCACCGCCACCACAACCACCGTTATCGCCTCCATCGCCGTTGTTCTCCTGGTCGTCTGAGTTGGATGATTCGACGTCTGAGGAATTGAGTGAAATTGTGGAGCTGCCGAGTTTGGGAACGAGTTATGAGGAGTCTAGCGAATTGGTGACCGAGTTCGTGTGTGACGAGTGGCTGTACAGTTATGGGCCATGGTATCAAAATCAAAGCACAAGGGAAGAAGAAGAAGTTTATGAGTATTTAAGAGATCAAATGGCAATGGTTGAAACAGAATGTGTGAATCCTGCTGCATTTCAATCCTTACCTTTCTCCTGGTAACATTCAATTCAAATCAGTTCCTAAAAAAAGACAACCTTTTCAATTTCTTGTATGTTCATCTTTCTTTTGGTAGATATTATTTAAATTAAATGTGAAGTCCTTTTGCAATTTTTTAAGGGGCTCAAAACCTAATTACAGATCTTGTTGTGGGTGTTTTTATCTTCATCTTCCTTCTTCATAATTTTCTCTCTCATTATTATTCACTAACTTTTTCCCTTAACATGCCATATCTATCACTCACGGGTATAAAAACTATACATATTCATAAAACCTCATATGTGTTGTGATTATTTTTAAATAAGATATTCAAAATTAAACAAATTAAAATAGAGAGAAAAGTGTGGAAAAATTTTGTTAATTTTAAGAAAAATAAACGCAAATAAAGATCTTTAATGTTTTTCTTCCACTTTTAACTTGTATTCTAAAATTTCTCGCACATCTTTCATTTCATGAATCGATATTAGAAAAAATTCTCATTTCTCAACTGGATGACAAATTAGTTTCTAATTTTCAATCTTTTGTAAAGATTTGTACTTTTTTTAGCTGATATAATTTCTTTATTTAGGTTTTGAGGTCTTTAAAAAATAAAGGAAAGGTGCACAAAAGGAGTCTATATATTTTTAAGATAAAAACAAAGTAGTCAAGGAATGGCCAAGAAAATTAAATAAAGCAAAGGTGATAATTAAAAAAGAGGAAGACAAGTAGTGATACTTGTTGTTCTTGCCTACAATAATGGAGTAAGGGTCTTCGATGACCCACACATATTTATGGCTAGATTTTAGTGCTCAACGAACTACAAAATCAAGCATCAATTTTTCATTTTACTCCCGTATATCAACAATTCATTGTGCCACTGACCCATTTGATTTCATTTTATATTTCTTACTATCTTCAAGTACCTTATAATAAGAGAAATTATTCTCGATGGACTCTCATGACAAAAGTAATACAATTATAGAAAAATTTTAAAATATTTACATTTATAGTCATTTATACGTTTTAATACTATATTATAAATACTATAGTATTATAAAAAAAAAGTATGTGATAATATTTATTAATACTAATGACCATATTTGTTTTTTTTTTAAAGATTTATAATTATTTTTTAGATTTGATTAGTCTCGTAAATTTCTCTTGTAATTTAAAAAAAAAATTGATTCAACCAAATTTAGAAATTGAGAATTATTTAATGATGAACACATATTTATGTTGATTGAGTTATTCTTCTAATCCTTGCAACTAAATTTTCAAACAAAAAAAATTAAATAATATTTATAGATTTTGGAAAATATACCAACAATTCTTCAATTGAAAGATTACCAGTTCCAATTAATTATTTCATCTATAAATATTGTTGATTTAAAAAAATAATAATTTGTTTAAACTTCATTCAATGAGTTGTAACTTTTTTTCCTTCCTATTTTGTAAACTTATAATGTTTTTATAGAGATGGCGCAGCTAGTCAAGGACTTAAATTTTTTTTTTTTTTTTTTTGAAAATAAGGACTTAAATTTTGTGAATATATTCTTTTGAAAGTTTTGAGATTCAAAACTCTTGGATTACGAACTTTAAGAACCTTAAACCAAAAACTAGCACAAAATTTAAGGAATTTTAGATATGTACTCAATCATATCCATTTAAATTTAGACTTTCAAAACAATATGTACCCAACTAATATTTTTGTACTACTATTTTTTGCAAAGATGTAAATGATTTAATTACTTTTTTGGCAATAATAATCACACTAATATTAGATATATTTGTTTGGCGAACAAAGAATTATAGATGGATGCGATTAAATATAGATAGATAGATAGATGGAATTATTTATCATCACATTTAAATCTTTTAATTATTGTCTTGGTTATTAGTTATGTTAATGAGAAAGAATTAACGTCATAATTAAGAACTAATTATAGTTGGTTGTTAGCTATTAATTAGGTCCGTATTTAAAAAATCTCCAAAAGATAAAGGCTTAGGTGGGCCCTTGCGTCCGAACATTTTAAGTAGAATCTTTTTTTTATTTTTTTTATTATATTTTTGACAGGCACTTTACATAGAATCTTGTTATTATCGTAAGGCTCCAATCATTCTTTAAACAAGTTTTTGAAACATTAATTTCGGAAATTTTGTTTGTTCTTGAACCTGTAAACTTCGCAATTTCGTTTTATATATTTATATATCGAAAATATATCTATTTTAATAAAACGAGTCACTTAAAAATGAAAAAGACAAGTAATTTGCACGTGATATTTTACAAAAGAACAATTTATGACATTGAAATTTTTACTAAGTTTTAAAAAATATCCAATGGTCCCATATTATATTGTTTTTATTCCATAGTTTTTAATTTTAATTTTTAAACTTTCACTTCGGGTGTAAATAATCTTTAAAATTAAAAAAAAAATGCTTATAAGTCATTAAACTCTAATTACACCTATGGATTCAAAGTTCTTTATTTTGTGTCTAAATAAGCTCTTGATGTATTATGTTTTACTTTTAATTAATTTATCAATTAGGTATATGTTTTTTTTATGTTTAATGAAATTTTAAAGTTTCATTTGAAACTAGAGTTGTTTTTTAATTTCAAAATTTAGACTTAAAACAATTACTCCAATATATCACTTTTATTATTTTGATATCTACATTTTATTTATATTTTTTAAAATTAAAAATTAAGAAAATAATTTTGAAATACTTATTTTAATTTATGGAATTCCATAAAATTTATATATTTACTTATGAAAAAGATGAAAGTATTGTAAAGAATTAAAGTACATACAATTTTAAATTTCAAAAACTAAAAATAGAATACAAAATAGCATCAAATGTGACCTAAATCCTTTTATTTTGTGTATAATATAAAATATATAATAGATCTATTAAACATAAATTGAAATTTCAAGAACTAATTGAATACAAAGTTGCAAGTTTAAGGATATATACTAGAAACTTTTAAAAATTTCCTATAAAAAAAATAGAAACTTTTTAAAATTTAGAACCTATTAAAAAAAATTAGAAATTCAATAAACACACTTTTTCAAGTTCGACAAAACTAACACAAAATTTGAAGAGAAATATTTAGGTCATGTGGAAGATGAATTTAAATATTAATGTTCGTAGTTCAATATAAATCACATTTTATTTTTCTTTATTTTTTATTTTTACTTTTTACATTTAAAATGAAATAGAATGTGACCATGTTAATAGACCACGTATGTGAAAGTTATTATTTAGATGATGTTCAGACACGAACTAAATATTTCTCAAATTTAAAAGTCTATGCAATACATTTACATTTTAACCTATTACAGAATACTTTTAACAATTACTTTTGAAAATTAATTTAAATGGTATTATTATTATTATTATTATTATTTGAGATAAATATACATTATATTTCTTGTGTGTGGTCCATTTATAGTAAATTTGAGAAAAATGTATCTTCACCAATTTACAAAAATGATGAGAGGATGGAGGCAGGGCTGAGTGGGTTGTAGTCTATCTTAGGGTTTCATGACCTTATTTACTTCTTCACAACCAACTGCCATTTTCAGGATGAATTCATAAAAGTTTATTGGTGGAAATTAAATAAGCCTTTATGTATGAACCAGCTCTCTTACAATTTTAGCCTTTGGCAATATGTAATTAAAAATAAATAAAAAAAACATTTTTGTAATAAAATTAAAGATGTGTTTGGTTCAATAAATATACCCAACTGTGAAATGTGGCTTTGCCAACAACATCCCTAATGCAAAACTTGGATGTCCACAACCAAACAAGGAACACAGAAGTGACAAAGCAACCAACACCTTTTCTCTCTATATAAATAAAAAACACTTTTTTTCTTTGTACATGTACAAACATATGTATAACAACCTCAATATATTTTTTTATGATGCATAGATCATTAATGCAAATCTCTTTATTTATAAATATTCTATAATTAAAAATAATCAATTCATGATTAAACTTGAAAGTAATGTGAGGTTTTTAAATAAATTTTAAAAACATTTAATGGAAATTATTTGAGGTAATTTCAAATATTCAAATTTAAATACTTTACTTATAATAAGATTTAAAATTTATATGTTTTTTAAAATAAAAGAAAGTACTACTATGTATTTAAAGGATTTCAATTCATGACCATCTTTTAATCATAAACCTTTTATCATTGTCAATTGAACTATCACTTCAATTTCATTTTAGTTTAGAGATTGTAGAATCAAACTTCTCAATCTCAAATATTCTGTACTTGAAAAATAAAGTGGTGAATTATTTGTGTTTTGATATTTATTTCTTATTTCCCTTTTAGAAATAAACATAAATTTATAATCATTTTTTATTTCTTTGGTTTTGAATATTTAAATAGAAATATGAAAAATTATATGAAACGTAATTTTAAAATTAAGCAGAAATCATTTATGTTATATTTAGTTTTAGATATTGATTGTGCTTTCGCGAGTACAAGTTATCAATTTTAATTATTTACGTTTCTAAAATTTCGGTACAATTTTAGGTACATATTCAGAAAATGAGAAATGGAATATATATATATATACTCAATGCACGAATTGAGATTAATTATGATGGAAAATCATGAAATCGCTTTATATTAAAAAAAAATCGAAAATATGTGGGAAAGTTGTGTGAAAAAATGTTTTGTTTTTTCACTTTAGAACAAATTAAGAAGAGACAAAAACTAGCTAGCAATCAAATGGGTTGAAAAAGTTGTTCCTTATTTGTTGTTTAAAAGCAAATATCATTTGAAGGTACCTCCCCACTGTGAAAAGGGATAACATCCCCATTTTTTCCACACCCACCCAACTTTCTGCTGTCCCCCAAATAATGTCAAATTTTGTAAAGATTTATGTCCTTAAATTAGGTCCATATTCTTCTCCTATCATCAAAACCAACCATTTCAAAGAAAAAAGAGTACCACTTAAGCTTAAGTGCCCCAAAACAACTTTGCAAAGCACAACATATACACACATATTTGTCCATTCTTGTGTGAAATTATTTTTTATTTTTTTTCAAAAATAGGTACTTTTTGTATTTGTAACTGTTCGAGATAGCTTGTGCGTACCTCAATTATTATCACAAGACATACTACATGCATTTAAAATATTTGGATATAAAAAAAAACTCGTAGAAAATTAATTTATAGGTATATAGATAACCATCATAGATTAAGTCCTTGACGAACTTCTTGATCACCAAACGACTTTATGATAGTTAAAAATAGATAATTTTGTTCTAAAATGTAGTGAGAAACATACAAAAAATATATATATATATATCTTTCAATTTAAAGGAAATGAAGGGCTATAAACTTTATAAAGTCTAATTGGCCATAGTCACTAGAATTTCATCCCATTGTGATTGACTTCTTTCCGCTTGTGATGTTTAAAGCAAATGAAGGCTAGTAACTTTTAACATTCTGAATTACGTATTTACAAGGTTTTTTTGCCGCTCCTTGGAATGAAATTCTGATTTCCAAATTCAAACAACACTAAAATCTAAATTTTATTATAAAAGAGAGAAATTTCGTAATTCAAAATAAAAATGATGGTTAGACCCTTTGGGACAAGAACTAGAAGATAAATAACTTCAAATGAAGAAAATGTTGGAAAATAAAGTTGTTTCACCTTAATAAATTAAAAGTAAGATATTAAGAATATAAAGAAGGCACGACACCTTCGTTTATATGAGGTTTTTGGATAATGACAAAATAAAGTCATGGGGAGTAATTTTCAAAGCTGATAATATCATATTAATATGGAGGTATATGGATGTTTGTTATCTCTAACAAGTGGTATTAAATCTCGGCTCTTGACTTAAAGATGTGGATGAAAAGTTTCGATGTAGAACAAAAGGAGTGGCAAGACTTGTATATCTCGGTGTATGTTATTTGAGAGGAGAATTGTTGGACAAATAAAGTCGTCTCTCATTAATAAGTTAAGGAGAAGATATTGGATATATAAAAAAAGAAGGTAGTACTTTCATTGATATAAGATCTTTTGGTTGTTGGCCAAAATCTAAAATCCATGAAGGAATGAATCCTAAAATGAGCAATATGTAGGGGTATTTGGATGTACGTTGTCCGAACATATGATTACAAAGCACAAAACACATAGATGGAAGAGACTCAACTAAAACCATTCACTTTTTCTTTGAAAAAATTGACAAATTTGGGATCATTCTCAGTTGATTGTACATAAATGAGTTGGCCTTTTTAGATAGCAACCAAATAAAGGTAGCTAATATGTTTATATAATGTATATAAAGGTCAAATAGGAGATGATAAAAAGTTGCATGGTTAAAATAAAACTTCTTTTCTTTCCCACCTATATCTAATCCAATCAAAGTGAAAAACAAGTGGGAAAATAGTGAAAATTTAGATTTAATTGTGTTATTTTAATTAAAACCCTTTTATGCATGACTTGTTTGGATTCTTGTAGCCAACAAAATCAACAGCTAAGTGGAAAACTAGGGAATGAACAATAAATATACATCTTTTCTTATTCCCAAAGCTGATTCAATAATTTGGTTTCCAACTTTGATACATAGTTTTTCAAACCTTTAATTAATGGATATAAAAAGTGGGTGTTGTGTTGTTTATTTATAATTTAATAAACATCAATATTAATAAGTATTTATAATATTATAATAAAATGTATTAATGATCAAAATTGATATCAATTATTATATATAATACTGTACTAATGATTTTACATGCAAATATTTTAGAATTTATAGTAACTGCCAATTAAATACAATTTTTCTATAATATTTTGTTTAATTTAATGCTTTCTACTTCTAGAGACGACATTTTGAGAATTTTCTCTAATTTAGTGTTACTGTCCACTAAAGAAGTTTATTATTTGAAAAACAATCTCTTCTCTTTTTTTTTTTTGGGTAGAAAAATGGGTAAAGTCTTGTTTGATAAATGAGATTTTGACTAATAAGGGTGTAGGGCACATATAGAAGGCTTAGCCATAAGTAAGTAGCTATCAATTCCCAAATGCCATGACTTTTGTTTGGTGAAGTTTCTTTTCAATGCATATTTCCTTGTCCCCAATGAAGGCTGAGCAAATCAATATATATATATATATATGTATAGCCTTCCCTGCTACGACGGCTATTCAAGAAACCAAAACTGTTTTATCAAACTTCTTGCTTCACATTTCAAAAATAAATAAATAAATAAATAAAATACTTCTTGCTTCATTGGCTCTCTTGTTATTTTTTAGGTTTTTCTTTTTTTTATTTTTTTATTAATGATTATTTTGATAGTTTACGTGGATTCCCATTATGGACAGGGACTTGACTCTGTGATATTTTGATGATGTTAAAGAAACTCGCAAAAAATTATTTATTAACAGCCAACACATTATCTCTTAATCTTTCATCTTGATTAAGATCACTTCATAATGGTCTGATATTATTTTTAGTTTAATTATGGAATTTTGAAATTAAGCTTATTTTCTTGTAATTTACCTACGTTTTTTTTTCATTTTGAAGTAAAATTTGGATATTTGATTTTTATATGATAAAATGGTAGTTATTTTTTTTTATAAAATTTGATTAAGTAATAAAAATAAATTTAATATACAAAAAAAAACGTAGCTAAAAATAAACGTAACTAATTTAAAATTTATTGAAAGTATATATTTAAAATTATAGATTTAAAAATATAGATAAAATGAAACAAACATAATAAAGAAAAATATATTTTAACTCAATTTTATTTCAATAAATTGTAACTTTTTTTTGTCTCAAGTTTGATGATTATTAAGTAGTATTTACTTCGTGATAATTTAAAATTTTTATGGAATTGACATCAGTTTATTTTATGATAATGAAAAATATCCAAGTATCTTGAAATGTTAATATAAGAAGGGTCGATAACATAATAATTTTCATTATTTGGTAGCATCCAATTCAACACCACGTGCATTAGTTCGATCTTAGAAATGAGTATTTGAGCTTTCATTTATTTAAAATGCTTATGTATTCGATATTCTCGAATGACATATTTACTCTTTACAATTTTTATTTTAATATATTTGTCACTTTTCTTTTCTTTCTTTTCACATTTTGTAACTTAAAATAAAATAGCAACTTACCGTACATAATTTTAAAGTGAGTTGGTTTTTCTTATTATGTTTTTCTTATTATGTTTTTCTAATATAATTTCTCCTACTTTTTTTAACTTTTTCAACTAATAATATTATTTTTTATAAATTAAATTTATTCATAATATAATATTTAAATTAATAAAAAAAATTATATAAATTTTAATTAAATAAATTAATAAGTAAATTATATGAATAAGTTAGAAAGTCATTTAAAACATTTTTATGAACAAAACTATAAAACAAAAAACAAATATTGTTAGATACTCATAAAAATATTTTTACAAAACCAAAAATGACTATCTAAAATACTAGAAATGACAGAAATCTGTCATTTCTAGTATCTATAACTGTAGACATTCAAATATTATGGTTATCAAGACTATAAAAAGTAAATAGTTCTTAAATTGTTTTTGTGGTGATGTCAAAAAAACAAATTGTCTTTGTTGTAACTCTTATTCAAAAAAAATTTAAAATAAAATTTAAAATTTATCAAAAAAAATAATTAAATTAAATTTTATATATATAGTTAGTCAAATGCAGGGGCTGATTTCTTTTTTTTTTCTTTAATTAGGGGGTCAAAAATTGTATAAAGGCTACACTAATGATGATTTTATATATTAAAAAAATTTGGGGGCACAATATTAATTGTACGACAAAAATTACATACTTAAATATAATGTTGGCTCATTCATTTACGAAAAATGCACAATTTCCAAAAATTCGGGAGTGTTATACCCCCAAATCCCAATCCCTCCTACGGTGCCCATAGTCAAATTAAATTTGTATTTAACTAGACTTAGGTTATATAAGAAATCATTAAAGTTAACGAATAAATTAAATTATTTTCTAGAATAATCAATCACATAATTCTTTCATTAGTTAGTTAATTAATTTTAAAGCCAGAAAAGACCCTGATAAAAGCCATTTCTAGAATAATCAATCACATAATTCTTTGATTAGTTAGTTAATTAATTTTAAAGTTAGAGAAGACCTTGATAAAATTCTTTTCTAAAATAGTCAATCACATAATTATCCTTATTATTTAGTTAATTAATTAATTTCAAGGCCAGAAAAATTCCTCATAAAAGTCATTTCTAGACTAATCAATCACATAATTCTTTGATTAGTTAGTTAATTAATTTTAAAGCCAGAAAAGACCTAGATAAAATTCTTTTCTAAGAAAATCAATCACATAATGCTCTGATTAGTTAGTTAATTAATTTTATAGCAAAAAAAAAACCCCTGATAAAATTCTTTTCTAGAATAATCAATCACATAATATTCTTTGATTAGTTAATTAATTAATTTTAAAGCCAGAAAAAGACCCTTATAAAAGTCCAATAATGCATGATTGGGGCAAATATGTAATAAGTTATTATTATTTTTTGTAACAACCAGTGCCTTAACTAATTTATACATTAATTTGCGTCTTTCTTTTCTTCATATAGCTGTTGCCCTGTCTCATCAGTTTGGGTTTTGCCTCCCCTCTTTCTCTATGTAAAAATTATATATATAAGAACTCATATTTGATTGTTATTATTTTGTCTATAATTGCTATTTTCAAATGGTAAATGATTCCAGCTAAAAAGAAGGGAAATTATTGAATTTACTCATTCAAGTTACAATTCCAAAAAAAAAAAATTGTAAGATTTTTCTTACCCAGCTATTTTTTTTCAATAATATATATAAGTAGAAACAAACCTTTAATCTTAGAGTTATTAGTACAAAATGTAGATTGAGTTGTAGTTTCTACTTCTTAGGGCTTGTTTGGCTTCGGCGGGAAGGGAAGGGAAAGGAAGGGAAGTGAAAGTAAATTATTGTTTGGTGAGAAGGGAAGAGAAGTGATGTGATAGTAAATTGGTGTTTGGTGTGTGGGAATGGTCGTGAAGAGATGTAGATTTTTTTAAAAACTAATAGATATTTAATATTTTAATATAAAATTCATAAAATGTCATTTTTAAAATTTATTTTATTTATTACTTAAATGAAATAAAACGATTCCAATAATAAAAATTGATGATTATTTGAAAATAATAAATCAAAATAAATGGATAAATATAATTTTTTAAGAGAATTTATCATAAGCAGCACATTTTACCTTTTGTATTATATTTGCAGCACAATTTCTAAAATAATTTCATCTATGTCATATTAATTTCTATCAATGATAAAACTTAACTAGTGATAGAACTCAATTTGAAATTCTATCGCTAATAGAAAATTAAAGCAGTGATAGAAGAAGTCTTTCATTGATTGAATTCTATCACTAATAGAATTCAGCTAGTGATAGAATTCAATTTGAATTTTTTGCTACAAATGAATTAGTTTTGATTTTATGCTATAGATGAAAATATTTTGTCTTTTTTTGTTATACATGCAAAATCCCCATTTTTTAATAATAAAATTAAGTTTAGAAATTTAAGTCAAGGTAGATGCAATAAAAAAAAACTAGTTTAAGTATTTTGAGTAATTAGAATGAGTATGACAGAGCTCTATCACTCATTAAATTTTATGAATGATATAAATGAATCTGAATTTTTTGCTACAAATGAATAAGTTTTGAATTTGTGCTATATATATAAAGTGTGCTATAGATGAAAATGTTTTGCACTTTTTTATTATATGCAAAATCTTTTTTAATCAATTAAGTTAAATGAATGAGTTGGTAAAAGTTAATAAAGTTAATGTTTTATTTAAGAGAATCTCAACAAAAAAAAATTAAGAAAATGTCTAGGATCAAATCAAATGCATCACACTATAATTTAAAAAAAAAACACCAAACTACAAATATATTTTTAAAAAACATAATAAATTTAGAAGAAAAAAAAGTAGGTAAATATTATAATTAAAAATAAGCATACAAAAGTTAAGACGAAAGAGTTGGTAAAATAATGTAACTTAATTTAAAATAATGTAAGAGAGAGCAAGTTCAAATATTATCTTTGATAATTATCGAAAAGAGTTGGCGTGTTAGTTTTATTTATTTGGTGGTAATTCAGTTCAATCTTAAAATTACGATCTTCAAAATCAATTTGGCTCTTATTTTATTACGTAGAGTTTGTGTTCATCATCACTTAAAAAAAAATTTATAATTTATTTTAGAATAAATCTTTTGATTAAAAAATATATAATTTTTAAACAAAAGTTGTAATTGAATACCAATATAATTTAAAAAATAAAATAAATCAAAGATAGAAAACGTAAAACAATAAAAAGGCAAAAAGAAATAAATGAGAAAGAAAATATAAACATAAAGCCTATAAAAGAAAGGAAGTAAATAAAAAAGGAAATCAATATAAAAGGAAACGAACTAGCTGGGCATTAATTAAAAATAAAAAATAAAGTCACGCGTTGGGAAAAGGCTGGGTTATGCGCCGGATTAACCGAGCCTGGAAAAGACGGCTGGCCAAACGGCGGGAAGGGCTCTTCCCTTCCCTTCCCGTTGTTGGTGGGCCAAATAGGCCCTTAATATTTATTTTTGTACCACATTTCCAACTTTCATAGATTATAATCACAAAAACTAAAAATTGTAAAATAAAGATAATGGAATACTATCCCTTGTTAAGCCAAAATAATTCTAAGTTAATGGATGGACTAGAGTTGTACATGAATTAGATTAGGATGGATTGAGGTAAATTTTTTATTTACTCAAATTTTTAAGTTGGTCAATTTGTCAATCCCATGTACTAAAGCAACGTCCCAACTCACATATTTCGAGTTGGGTTATCGAATTATGATTAATTTTGCTTCCCCTCTAAAACCCAACTCATGGTATAACAACCTGAATTTCAATTTCATATATAAGGTAAGTTTTTGGGTTCTCGAGGCTACCATGGAAGTTTTAAATTACTTAGGAGTCCTTTAGAGAGTTTGATATATTGTACTTAAAGGGCAAGATTGTCTTTTGTCTCGTAAGGAGCAAATTTGTAATTTAGCTTTCCATAGTATTTTTGTAATTAATTGGAATTAGGCAAAGGTATAAATTCATCATTTTGTCTCCTTCCCCTCTAGGATTCATACACCAATTGGTCCTCTTTCTTCTTTTTTTTCGTGATGTACCATTCCCAAGGAGAATCGTCGTCAACACATGAAATGCACAAGGATCACCATCACCTTGGGATTTGTGCCCTATCCAAGTCGACCCCACTTGCCTGAGAAAGCCCATTCATCCTTTTCGTTCCATTTGAAATCTCGAAGCTTCCATTGTCGTGGAGTCGCGCATTCTGTCGAACCTCCATATGAAGCTTAGCAAGAACAATGTTAGCGTTCGTGGTTAGCCATTTGCCGTTATGAGGACACGGTCGAAGAGGTGTTATTCATCTCGTTCACAAGTTCCTGGCCAAGGTTGAACAGTGGTCATTTTCATTGGGAGTCAAGCCTTTACAAGATGTTGCACTATACCCAGCATTGATTTCTCAAGCTTGACTGGTAGCTCATTTCAGTCAAGACAACCGCATTCCTGAGCCTACCGTTTCGACTCCAAACCATGCGCACAACCACAATTTCCCCTACTTGGTTGACACGCCACCACAACTCACCTCACATAATGTTGTATTGGCCCACACGCCATTTATCTTCATTGACCTGAAGAGTCCAGCAATCGTTGTCTGAGTAATCTCGATGCTCTTAGTCCAACTCTTCCTAGGTCTAGGTTATAACATGTTTAACTAATTTATGTGTTTCACGTTGGGCATTCGTAGAATTTCAGGGTGAATTTTGTGGATTTCGACTAAGGTAAGGGAACCATACCCTCAACTCGAGATCTTGTGGCTAATACGTGATTATTCATTGAATGTATGTCTGTCTAAAATAATATAGCATGTTAATGTGCCAGATTACAGGGTTTCTATGTCTTGATAATATTTCGAGTACATATCTTATATGTTATTGATTGATGACATATGGACTAGGAATAAGCATTGTAGAGTAATGTCTTTCCTATTGTGTTTGTTTGGATGTGTCCAAGCTCATGTACGCTTGCATGTGCTGGATGAGATGCATGCTTGGTTGTGATCTTCTATAAGAGATCTATTTGAATCTATAACATGTGTTGGAGTCCTAGAAAAACTTGGTTGAACACGGGCGACGGATAGAGGTGTTGGTTATGTGTAAGACATAGGGTAATATCCTATTCGTAGTAGTGTTTGATGATGGTCAGTCAATTGAAATCTCTTCTTGCCAAGGTCACCTACTAGTAGCCTTGAGGCCTTACCATATGGTGTTGGGACTTCATGGACCGTATCACATTGTGAGTAGTGTTGGTGTCACCACCTCACAACAAGAGTAGAAGTCTTCAAGGCCTACATGATACTCTTCCTGTCAGGATATTTTCCCTAGTTTATATTATCATGATTGCCCTTAGGATCTTGGAGGGTATTTCGATCTTTTGGTTTGTGACCTTTACACCGCTCTACTAGGTGAACATTATGGACGAGGTTTCTTAACCTAGTACCCAGAGGCTTGGGTTTATAGTGGTTTGGAAATCCTCACGCCACTCCCCAAGACTCATTTTTGGATATTTATTGATCATCTTCTTACACTAGTGAGAACCAAACCTGCATGACCCTCTTTTTCCTAATCTCAAACAAAACCTCGATCATTTTTATCAAGTTCAAGATAAAACAACTCCCACCCTTTTTTTTCTTGGCTAGAGAAAGACAAATCCTTTTTTTGGTTCGGGATTAAACCAATTTTGTTTTTTCACAACCTAAGGTGTACCCACATTTTGATACAAATAAAAAAAAAATTAAAATATACCTTTTATGGGCAAAATACACAAGTTGAGCGTTGACAACTTCTTCACAAAATTTGCAATACGTTGATTGAAGAGTGAGTGAAGTAAAATGAAACTTTTTGAAGTTTTGAGAATAAGAATAGTTGTTACTGAATTTTAATTGTTAAGACTACAAATTTAATAAAGAGTAGATGAAAGGAGACCGTTGGATTTATAGACAAACAGTCGCCGGATGAGATTAGATGAAAATATAATGAAAGGTGGTCATAGAATTAAAGGTAAAGGTAATACATGGATGAGATTCATTGAAGATAAGATAAAAATTGTTTTGGTTTAAAAGAGGTTTAAAATCATTTGTTTTTCATAGACAATTTTTTTTCCAATCTTTATTTTTATCTTCTCCATTTTAATTTGGATTTAACTCTTCAAAATGTGTAAGAATCACTCTTCAAGCTCTACATAATAGATACTTCAAAACTCTAAGATTATTAACAAATAAAAATTAATTTTATTATTATCAAAATATTAATTAATTAATTTGAGATGGAAGTTGAAAACATTGTTAATCTTTGTAAATTTTTATCGATTAAATTTGATCTGCCTCTCCTTTGAAAGAGCTCATTATTTTTGTATGAGAGCTAAACCCAACCATGAAATTAATAACTAAAATTTTGAAAGTGCCAGACTACGAAAATCATTATTATTACTACTTTTTTTAAAAAAATATATACATATATTATCTTCAAAAGAAAACCCATTGATATTTTTCTAATTAAAACATATTTTTATTCCTAAACTTTAATATTTATTCTATTTTCATCTATAATTTTCGAACCTTCAAAAGTTTAATATTAGTCCTTAAAATTTGAAGTTTGTTTCATTTCCATTTATTAAAAAAAAAAATTATAACTGATCTTTCCTATAAATAAATATATATTTATTTTTCTTAAAAATGAATAAAATTTTTCTTTATAAACTTTAGAAATATATTCACATTTTATATTTATACTAAGATTATTGATCCAATTTTAATTAATATTGACTTCAAATTTATCATAGATATTAAATTTAATTTTCTTTTAAGTATAAGAAAGAAAATTGAACTTTTAAAAATTCAAGAATTAAAATTGAAGAAACTCAAAATTTATAGTTTGGGACAACAAACATTCGCATTGATATGATATTATCTACTTTATTCTATTTCAGGATACTATCTCTCAAACAAAATATATCAAGTCATACAAAGTTCATCACTCCTATACTCTATATTGAGACTCTTAATCCCCACGTGTCAAGAGTTTGGCTCTGATATTACCATTTGTTAAGAACAATGAAACAACGACATATAATATTATCTATTTTAAACGTAAATTTTCATAACTCTTTTTTTCATCACTCAAATGTTACGTATCAATAAAGATGTTCTTTCCATATTTTCTCTCGACAATTTTGTTTGTCCAACATTATAAACTAAAATTTTAATTTTAAAAACAAATGGAATGTATCTCAAAATTTAGATACCAAATTAGTTTTTTTTTCTCTAAAAAATAATTATAGGGGAAGTGGGTGGACCCTACCATGCTATACTTACTTTGAGACTTTATTCTTCTTATTTTCAAGGTTTGCAGCTGTCGACGAATGAGAATAATTTATTTTGCAAAGTCAGTTCGAGAGAATACAATTTAAGAGATCATAAAGTTGGCGAAAATGTCAATGAATTTCGATTCAATGCCTTACCAAAGAAAATAGCTTTGGTGGTCCTTCCATTCAATTTCTCTGTATAGAGATTTTGTCAATATTTGGAGGTTCATTTTGATAATCATTATGAACTCAAGTTTTAATTTTTACTTTTTTTTTTATCGAAGGAGTCGGTGACATGATTAGTTAATTGATTTTGTGTTAATCTATTTTTTCTTTACGGTTACGGATTTGATTCCTAGAATCCATATTTGTAATTCCCCTTCCTCCAACTTATACTAAAAAAAAAAATCTACATTTTTCTTGATAAAATAAAACTGTTTGCTCCCCTTCAAACAATTTTAAGTTGACAAAAATATAATTATATATAATCAAATAATTAAGTCCGGGTGATAACCATTTCATTTTTTATTTTCTGTTTTTTTTTTAAACAAGTTTGTTTGATAACCAATTTTTTAATTTTTTTTAAAAAAAATTTAACGTTTTTAAAATATTAGAGAAATTTTTAAAATTAAAAAAAATATATAGCTTTTAAAAATAGGTTTTTGTTTTTATTTTTAAAAAAAGTATGAAAAATCAAGAATAAATAGTAAAAAAAATTTAAAAATCAAAATAAAATGTGATGTTTAAAAACAAAAAACATGTATCAAATATGTTTTTATTAAAATTCTTATCAAACACTGTTTTTATTTTTTAAAACTAAAAATAAAAAGGTGGAAACAAAAAATGAAATGGTTAGGTTGCCATTCAAATCACTCTCTAAAACCTTAAATCCAAACTCATGTTTGGGGTAAAAATTAAGCTATGTTCACACCTCAGACGGCATTTTTTTTTTTTTTTCATTTCTCTCATAAAATTGGCGACTCGTACTATTGTATTGTTTTTTCATTTCTTTCATGTTTGGGGTAAAAACTAAAAGCTATGGTACTCATTATTTGGTGACTTCTACTATTTCTCTCATTTCTTTTCTCATAGTTTTGGTGGGTCTCATCATTTCTATCTTTCCCTTTTTCATAATTTTATATATATACATATATATATATATGGCCTACTTTTAATTATTCAATCTTCATAGAGTAGACTGTATATCGTAAATATTGTATTCATTACATCATTATAAATAATACAATTATTTAAAGTGTATTTAAATTAAATGGACACATATTGATATTAGAGTAGACCATAAGAACACAATGAAGATTGCATAAGGGTAAACAATATATTCGTGTGTATAACTCCTGATTATGCAATCTTCAAGAAACATATTTGATATTAGAGTAGACTATAGTTATACACACGAATATATTGTTTCCTAAAAGTGAATTATTAATTTAAATATTGGTATTAATGAAATGGATGAAACATGTATAATGTATTTGTTAATATGTTTTAATGTGTATCATAAACTGTATTTATCTTTAATATGATATGATGAGCAGCACAAGTCTTCATTATATGAGTATTATATTTATAAATACATATTTGTTTTATCTTCTACATTTATGAAAATCTAGGATTTGACTTCTTGTTTAGGGATCGATGATAATAAGCATCTTTTCATCGATTTGCGTGGTAATAAACAAACTCAACTAATTTTGGCTTATAGACTTTAATACTATATTAGATAGTAAGATTTCTTCAAAAAAAAAAAAACATTAGATAGTAAGACATTTATCTCAAAATTAATTGATGATGAAAAGAGTATTCTACCTACCTTATAAATACTAGAAGATATAATTACTTTATCAATATGGGATCTTCAACATTTTACTCTCAATTGAGGGAGAACAGCATTAGGTATAATTTATGATTCCCCGTTCCTTTGTTACTCATAAAACAAAAATCCAAAAAGAGACACTATAATCTCATACTAAAAAACAAAAGTGATTGTATAGCTCCTAGGGGTGTTTGTTTATCATATTTTAGGAGGATTTAACTTGATGAGTTTTTTTAGTAGTTAAAAATTGAGAATTGTGAACAAAAACTCATTTTGATGTGATTTTTGTGTAGATAAATTAAAGTCAAAATCTTGTTTTGATGTAAATTTAAAATAAGTAGTTATTCAGAGTAGTTAAAAAATGAATGATTAAAAATGAGTTAATTTGATTGATTTGAAATAAATTATTAAAAATGGGTGGTTAGAAATAATTGAATAATTATAAAATGAATGATTAGATAGTTAGATATGAGTTATTTTTAAGTGTAAAAAGGAGGAGTTAGTAAAAAATCGTGTGGATGTAAGTTTTCGAGAAAGATTTAATAAATTCTCCAACTAAATCCTCGCAAACAAACACCCTATAGATATATAAACTATCTGTTGGTTTTGACTAAGATCGGTTATAATTAAACCAAAATTCTTACTTCAATTATAAATCACATCACACTAATTATTGATTGTATATTTGACTAGCCCCCGACTCATATCCTAAACCCGAACCCGAACCGATAATAGCTAGTGATCACTTTTAAGGGGATCGTGACCACCCTCATAAAAGTTATGTAGATTTTGTTTACCAACGAAAGTGTCCCTAGTGGTCCTTCCCATTTACTTTACAAACAAATTTTCAGTCCATGTCGGTAATTTTGACATAGTTGTATGTAATGCAAAAGCATATATAATTCATACTCCATTATAAATATGCCAAAATGTCAACATTCTTATATGTTACATTCAAAATTAGTTGGACGATTAAAAGTATAAGGCTTTCATCATCCTCTTTTTTGGCTTTTCTTATGATTTAAACTCCTAATTGTCTGGTTGAAAACCAATAATAAAATAGCTTTAAATTTTCAAGCCATATTTGAAATGTACCGATTATATTATATTATTAAATTTCCTCTTTAGTATAGGGGCGGAATTTCTAGCCTTCCGCTTCAAGAAAAAAAAGAGAAAAAAGTGTTATTGTTAGACTAATAAGTATGTCAAAAAAATAAAAATAAGCATGTATGACATGTAATAGATTTTAAATCGCCTTTAAATATTAAAAGATTGTTGCCAAATTGGCACTTATTTTTGTTTCTACTTTATCAATATTTGAACACATAACTTCTTAATTTGAGAATTGATGCTCTTTGCTCTTTGTTGGCACCTCAAATGTTAACAATATTTTAGAAAGAAAAAAAAAAGCATTACATGGAAAAACAGATTACATATACTAAAGGTTAATTTTTGGGTCTAAAGAGCCATGGACTTGTGCAAAAGGTTCTAGAGACATCCAAGACAATCTTTTTGGGTATTTTAAGTAAATTAGATTGTACAATTTTCTTTTTTTCAATATTAGTCCGAATCAACTTGCACGTACTTTAATTATTGTTATGGCACATATCGTTCTTGTCTGACCTTATAATAATATTTGTTACTTTAAATTCAATAATATTGTACCACTTTAACCTCAGATTATCTTTGGCATCATGTTAAGTCACTTTTAGACTTAAAGGGTTAGATTAAGGACATAACCAACATTAGTTCTGGTTTACTGGTCTAAAATTTGAGTTACCGGTAAACCAAAGCTAACGTTTACGGTTTAAAGCTTCTACTTTGACTAATAAAGACCGGATATGGATGTAAAAATATGAAAATTTTAGCTCAAATTTATGTAACATTATTTCTTCTTCCATTGATTATAGTATTTCACCTATTAAATAACAAGAAATTTCACCTCAAAATCAATTGATTATGTGTGAAGAGTAATTTATACTTTTATAAAGTTTTTAAAACCTTCTCACTTTTCCAACTTGAGATTACTGATCTTTTTTATTCACCAATCTTTGATTGGGTCCTTTTTTTTAGTGAATCATATGTTCGTTTGAATTTTATAGACTCTTAAATACATTAAATAAAAAATGAGCTATAATCTCAAAATCAAAATCAATTATTACTTAAAAGAATAATCTATAATGTAGAATAATCTCAAAATCGTTTGAATTTTACAAAAAGTTGTGAGTTATTCTCACATTTCTAATAATGTAGAATAACATTACATAAACAAATAGTATGATAGTAGCATTGAAATAATATATAAATGGTGTTTTGTTTTTTTTTTTTGTAGAAGAAGAGTGGAAATCAACAACCCTCTAGAAATTGTTGTTTGGATTTTGTGGTAAGCAATCACTTAACCATATATATAATATAATTTTTTTAGTAAATTTATCATTTAACCACCATTACCATCAATTTTTATATATATAAATTTTTATCAAATTTATCATTCAACTATTATTAATATCAATTTTCAAATGAGTAATTAATTATCCAAACAAATAGTTAATTATCCAACTACCATTAATACTAATTTCAAATAAATGGCTAATTATCACAACTACTATTAACTCTTTTACTTTCACGTCACCCAACTCTTTTTTACTCAATTTAAACAAACTTTTAGGATGTGTTTGGGTCCTTATTTATGCAAATGGCCGAGTTGGTTATAATAACTCAACCGATGTTTGCCCCACCGTTTATTATAACGGTGGTTACCTAAACTTGCATGCCCGTTTATCTAAACCTATGTGCCCATTTATCTACACTTTATATATATATATATATATTACTTTTTGTTACATAACCAGCTTCTCAAACATTGTTTATCATAATTCATGATAACTTGTCCCTCGAATACTATTTATAATAATCCATCATTTATCATAACTTTAGTCTGTAATAACCAAACCAGTACTACAAAGTCACCCTTAATGACTAAGTTTTATCACAACCCTCGTTAAAAAAATAATAATAATAATTTCCAAAACTAGACAATTTTCAAAAATACTTTTTAAATTCACCAATAAAATGAAATACAACGTAACAAAGTAGATGCCAATGTCAGATAACGATACAGGCCAAACAAGAAACAAGTTTTTTTTTTTCTTGACAGCCAATTTTTTTTTTTTTTTTGGATAGCCAATAAACAAAATTGACAGCCAAGTAAAGACACGTGAAATATATGATTATTTGAAGAATAGTTTTGAAATCGCAATCAATCCATGTAACTTCGAATTAATTGGTGACATTATCCCTTTAGCTTCTGGCTACATAAAATTATGGTACTAAACAAACTCGACAAATTAAAAAATGGGCTTTGGGCAGGATTAGGCTAAATAAAGAAAAAAATTGCAAAAATGTACATACATAGAAATTTTAGCAAAACTAAATGATCGGACTGAAATAAAAATTCATTTTACATGTAAAAAGACACAAATACCCACCTGATCACAATTTTAAAAAATAAAGCAGTAGATCTTCACTTTTCCAACTTCGGTATAATTTATTAATCAAAATTACTTCCTTCAAAATCTCCCCCAAAATAAACAGAATTTGTTTATTGTTTGTTTGTTTTTTTTTTGTTTTTTTTTTGTAGTTTGATTTGAAATTTTTTTTTTCTTTAATCATGTATTTATAAATAAATTTGGTTTTCAAATAAATAAGAATTCGTGATTTAATGTTATTTTTGTGGTATTGATCATATTATGCATATTAATTATAATTTTGTTTACTTGAGTATAAATACCGAATTAGTAGGTATTTCACAACTAAAATATCTATTTTATTATAAGTATTTATCTCACGATTATTTTTTATATAAATCAAAATTTACAAGACCAGACAAATTTAGATAATAATTATAAATATAAATACTTAAAAAAATTAACAAATGTAGTATTCTGTATTAATGAGCTTTATTACATATTTTCTTATAATATTGGTATTAATGAATATTTATAATACAATATTAAACGTATTAATAAGTATTTATAATATCATATTTAAACGTATTAATAATTAATATTGTATTAATAAGTACTTAGAAGACGATATTAAAACGTATTAATGATTAATACATGTATTAATGTATATTTATAATACTGTATTAAAATGTATTAGTGATTAATACATGTATTAATATGTATTTATAATATTGTGTTAAAACATATTAATTATTAATACAAGTATTAATAAGCATTTAAAAAAAATACAGGTATTAATAAGTATTTATAATATTATGTTAAAGCGTATTAATGATTAATACATGTATTAATAAGTATTTATAATATAGTATTAAAATATATTAATAATTATGAATGTAAATACTTTAAAAATTTTATAATTTTTATAATTATTTTATGAGAAGAACTTAGCTAGTAAAATTTCCTTTTTTAAAAAAATTAAAAACATTAATAAAATGAAAATGAATTACGATTTAATTATTCAAATATAGTGAAGTGCAAAAAAATAACATTTTTCTCAAACTTTCAAAAAATATTGTGTGAAAAAGGTACTTTTAGTTTCATAAAATTAATAATTATGTATTAATAAATAAATACAATTTTCAAATAAATAAGGTTCATGTGTATATCTTATCATGTTAGTATAAGTACTGTATTTTTTGTTGGGAAAAAAATGATTTTGTGATGATACAATATTAGAATAATTATAATTTTAAAATTTAATACATTAATGCTCTATAGATAAGAAATATTGTAATTGATAAATATATATATAAATTACAATTCAAAATGTTCACATTAATTGCTTTAAAAAAAAATGTTCATATTAATTGAATTATTGGGCATGGACAAACATAATTTTTCAAAATTGATAAATAATGGGCGAACAAGATTTTTTTAAAAATTGAAATATAAGAATTGGAATCTAAAAAAAAAAAAAAAAAAATTGGAGAGTTAAACGTTGCTTTGGAATTGTTGATGGATTAATGGAGTCAATAACGATTTATGAAGTAAAATAAAAATCGTTAATTTAGTGGGATAAGATGGTCATTTTAGAATAGATTATTTATTTAATTTTAAATAGATAAATATTTTTGCAAATACAAAACTAGACTCGTAAATAGTTTGCTAAAAGTAGCTAGATAGTACAATTTCCCTTAAAAAATATATAAAAGTGTCATTGTAAATTAGTGTGGCATAAGGTATGGGATAAAAAGATATGCCGACTCACCTGCCTCGTTGGCATCCACCAAGACGGACCAATTGGAATGTGCCGACACGACTCGGCCTTTCAAAAACCCATCGCCCATCGTTTGCCGTCACATCTCGGTGACGATAAGAAATAGGACTGTTCAACGAAGTGTGGCTGAGCTGGCAAGTCAATAGTTTTGAAAGGAATATAGAAGCACGTGTCGGTAGAGTATTGGGTGCCGTGTGGTCTCCAGGGCAAAGACCAGCGTAGAGACAGTGGATTTTCGGCGTCCTCAAATGTCGGGATTGTTTCTTTTTTTCAAAGGTCAAATGTCGGGATTCTTCACAAACAAGTTTTTGGTTTTTTTTAGGATATTAAAAAAAAAAAGTCTTGAATTTCGGCAAATGCGTTTGATCTTGTGATGATGACGTCACTTTTATATAGAAAAAAAGTGGATTGAGTTTGAGGGTCTCTTTGGATTTAATTACTATCCATAGTTAAAAATTGAAAGTTGTAACTAAAAATTCGTTTGAATATAATTTTTGTATAGATGAATTAGAATCAAAATTTTGTTTGGGTCTAAATTTAAAATGAGTAGTTATTATAAATAATTAAAAAAATAATTATTAAAAATAAGTGATTAACAATGAAATATTTTGATTGATTTGAAATAAATTATTAAAAATAAGTTATTAGAAATGATTTAGTAGTTATACATGATTTTTCAAAAAAAAAAAGTTATAAATAAATAGTTAGAAATGAGAGTTATTTTTAAAAGTAAGAAAGATGAGAAATTAATAAAAAATCGTTTGGATATAAGTTTTCGAGGAGAAATTGATAAATCCTCCAACTAAGTCCTAGTTAAAATATGACAAACAAACAACCCGTGAGAATCTTTGGATGAGCATTGAAGTGATTTTAAGGGATTAGAATGAACGGTTTTTTAGAGTAATTATAATTTAAAGTTGTAATAATAATTTGTTTGGTATACATTTTCATAAAAGAGTTGCACATAATATATTGATTAGAAGTGGATAGATAAGTATTATTCAATAGCTCGTTTGAAAATAAACTTTCTAGATAAGTTATCGAAATGAATATTTTGAAATTGTAATGTATACTCTTTGCTTTTTTTTGAAAAAATAGTGGATGTGTGTGATTGCCTATATGTAATTTTTAAGTTTTTTTTTTTTCGAGAAACTGTAGTTTTTAATTTAAAAATTATAAAGTATATTGCACAACTTTAAATCATAATAATTAAATAATTAAAGCCCTGTTTGATAGGCATTTTGTTTTTCGTTTTTTTTTAATGAAATTTAAGCGTACAACAACTATCTTACTATACCTTTTTTCTTATTTTGATATCTACATCTTACCTATATTTTAATAAACAAAACCAAAATTTAGAAACAAAAAAAAGTAGTTTTCAAAAACTTGTTTTTATTTTTAAAATTTGATTAGTATTCACCTACTTTCTTAGGAAATGTAGATACATTATAGGAAAGATTAAGTACATGGTAGGAAATTTGAGTAGAAATAAGTTTAAATTTCATAAACTAAAAAACAAAAAAGTAAATGGTTATCAAACGGGACCTAATTTAATTGGAATTAAACGATTCTCTAACATTATGAGGGGGGAATCCTCGTACAAAAATTTATTTACTACAAATTTGTTGTAAGTTCTTTAAACGTTTTTTAACTCTAACAATATAAGATTTATGGTTTAGACCGATAATAAGATGAAGAAAAAATCTCTATTTTTTCAACTAAAAGAACCTTGAGCAAGTCAATTTTAATCAAAGTAATATAAATTTGAATCTCATACATGCACAATGTCGAATTTAAAAATTTTGTTAAAAAATCACAAATAAAATATGCATTTCCCATTTAGTTTTTCTACCACTAAAATGTTGGATCTTTTAGTTTAACAACTCGTTATTCGAAGTATTCAAGTTTATTCCATCTTGATAAGCTCAACCAAGCTCCTACATGAATATTTTATATAAATAGTTAACAAATAAATAAAAACTAAATGGTTAGAAAACAAAATTTTCAAAATAATGAAAATCAAATTTAAATTAACTTAATATAATTCAATTGGCATATTATAAAAGAATATTGGATGATAAAAAATTAAAAAATAAACATTTTAATTTCTTACATTAAATATTATCGAACTAAAATGAAAGAAAGAGACTCATTGAACATAATAATTGGCTAGGCCAATAAATTTTCGGGTTAACTAGGGACATAGCTACTTTAGATAAACTTATTAAATAAATAGCTATCATTTTATAGAGTTAAAATAAATGTCTAAATTCAAATTCATTTAATTTTTTAAATAATTAAATATATTGCAATTGACCTCCATATCCTTAAAAAAAATACATTTTTTTGGTTAATTAATTTTACTTAAGATTCATCTTAACCACCTACAAACAATTTTAAACTATCAACGATAAAATTAAAAAAAAATTATAGTTAGGCAATTGATTTTTTTTTTAAATAAAAAAAAAACTATAGATTCAAAAATGATTATAAAACTTACAGTGTTATTGTCAAATTTTAAAAAATAGGAAAATGGTACTGTTGAGTGTACATACACCTACGTCCTCTTCCATACCATGAAAGAAATAAATGCGGACAATGTATTTGTATTGGAATTGTGCAAAACGAAAAATATTATATTAAATAATACCTAAAATGTGTTGAGTGTCATGCACTACCATTTACATCCGTTTGTTGCAGATGGAGTAGCTCTGCGTACGGATTTCTCTCTTTCTTCTTTCTAAATTTTACATTCTTTGAACACATGTTGTTGTAGAGCTTATCTTCGACACCAAGATTATTGTATTCTTTTTTATTTCTCTGACTATGGAGCGGATTTAGTTCACGTACAAGAAATTTCTCCTTATTGAAACTCCATAAACATCCCACTCTAAAAGTTTTTCTTCTAGTCAATACACTAAATGAGATCTCAACCATTGTCCATTGATTTCAAACAAATTTTGCCAAAGTTTGTTAATGATGAATAACTTTAGCTTTTAAACTTTGTGTTGTCCCATAGAATCTCTATTTCTGAGGGATTTTGCTTTCCAAAATATATTTCTTTTTTAAAATTTATTTTAAATCTATTTCTTTAATATATTTTAAAATGTTATGGTTCAATTAGAAGAAGATTAGAATCTCTAATTTTGGGGGATATTGTTAGTGTAGAGACCAGATCTTCTTTTTCAAAGGAATATTTTACTTTTAAAAATAAAAAAATTCAAAGAGATTTTGAACAAAAATAGAGAAGATGAAATTTTGAAGAATTTATTTGTTGTAAGATTTTTATTAATTACACATATGTATAAGTATACAATTTTTCAATATCAATTCAAAGTATATTGTAATTTTTTATACTGTCGTATGTATAAGTATGTATATATAAGTGAGATTAAAAAATAATCTAAAGCATATATAGAAGTATGTACACTTGCCCATGATTGAGAAAATTAACTTGATTTCCTATAACAATAATAAATGTTCATTTGTACATAAAATGTGGGATGATGCGATTTTCTAGCATTTTATTTTAAAAAAACATTATTATTATTATTATTATTATTTATTTTATAGAGTTCAGTATTTTATAATGATGGAATCTTCTTTATCAAATGAATATCAATTAATATCTTTATTTTAAATAAAAATAAAAAAGGTCAGCTATATTTTGAAAAAAACTAAAAAGATGATGATTGGAGGAGATAAAATTTTGGGAGAGGTTTTTATAAATTAATTTTCCAAATTTGTTAAAAAATAAATTGTAAATTTATATATAATCATATGTATACCTATGTACTTATAGGTGGTGAGACTAAAAAAATAACCTAAAGGGTATAGAGAAACATTTATATTTATCTTACGTGGAAAAATTAACTTAGTCTTATTAGATTTATAAATAAATGTTTATTTGCATTAAAATGTTGGAATGATGCAATTCTCTCTTCTTCTTTTTTCTTCTAATTTTATTTTTTATTTTTAGAATTTAAAAATTTTCTAATGACTTTCTTGAGTGAATATATTTGTTTTTGAAAAATAAAATGGTTTAATAGATATGGAAAAGAATATGGAAAATATATGAATTTTAAGATAATTTTAATTAATATTGAAATCTATATAGTTAGAAGGGGATTGGGTGAGAATAATTTTCTTTGATTTTAGGTTTGAATGTTTAACGTGGTTTTTTTTAAAAAAAAATATTTGGCAATGGGAAGAGGGTATTATGGGGACGAAAAATCTCTCTCACTACCCACCACTACCAAAAAGACACTAATTTTAATGCTCGTAAAGTGCAGACATTCTATGAATTTGTTTTTAAAAAGTATCCACTAACTACTAAACGAATACAGAAGAGAAAATGCAATTTGGGCTTAGTTTGTGTTGGGCTTGATGTTGCCAACTGGACAGAGATAAAGCCCATAGTCTTGTTGATCCAACAAATCTGACTTTTGAACTATTTTAATTTGGGCTTATAAATTGAGTGATTTTTATGGATAGGTCCAATATCTATCTAAACAAAACAAGAGGACTGATTGGTCAATATGAATAATGTCCTATTTTTATTCAATGAAAATGTTAGAAAATAACTTTTTTTTAGTTCAATACTAATTGAAGGAAGAAGATGGTAACTATCATTTAGTTTTTTTTTTATATTATAACAATTGAGGGGTGGAAGATGGTCATTAGGTGTACATCGATGCCGCTTGAGCTATTGTTCTATTGTTGAACATATACTTATGTTAGTTGAGTTATTACTTTTTTGTTGTAAAATTGAATAAAAAAACAAATAAATTTGTATAAAGAAAACATTTTCAAAATGAGATGAAAGAAAAAAATTATGAATAATAGAAAATGAGGAGACAAAAATTATAATGGTCTCAGGAAATTTTCATACATTCACATTCGAATTTGAGTGCCAAATACTATTAAGTTATTTTGAAAATACAAAAAAGAAAGAAAGAAGACACAAATCCATGACTATAATTCTCTCACAAATTGTCCTCACAATCTTTCAAAGATTTCACTCAAATAAAACATTCACATTGTGGTGCTTATATAAAGGGAGGCATAAAACTTTAACTCACAACAAAACCCTAAATTTACTCTAAGAATAATAAATTATAGTAATAATTCAACCACATCAATATACACTTGATGATCAAGAAGTCTCAAGATTCGAATCTCCTACCTTTAATTATTATTATATAATTTAAAAAAGATTAAAACAAAATTCCTCAATTACATAAATGAGTCACAATTAACCACATTTTTTTCACCCTTTTCAACTTCTATTTATAAATGTGTATTTTTACATTAAATTTTATAATTTATAATTTATAATTTACAATAAATTCAAATCTATACTTGCCCATTTGATAAATACTTTTTCTTTTCATTTAAACTTGTTTTCACTCACATTTTTTACAAAATAAATTTCATAATTTAAATCTTAACTAAATTCTAAAATTCAAATAAAATGTTGGAAGATATTTCTTTTTTTTCAAATTTAGGCCACATGACTACCATTTTGGTTTATTTTTTTAAATTTATGTATACAATAACTACCATCCCATGACTTATTTTACTTTGATAATTTTATCTTGCCCGTGTTCTTAAAAATCAAAATAAATTAAAAGTAATAATAATAAAATCAACCACTAGTCTATTTTTAAATTTTGATTTTTTTTTTTGTTTATCCCATTTCAATTTTGATTATTGTTCACATACTTCTTAAACGAACTAAATGAATTAATGATGCAATTGATTATTAGTTTGATATTAATCCATTTCCATTCCATAGTCACAAGTTTAATTCTTGGAATCAATATTTGTAATCTTCTTCTCCCAATTTGTACTTAAAAAAAAACTTACTTTCTCAAGGAAGATAAAACTATTTATAGAATATTTATTGTATTCTTATTTTTTTTTATTAAAAAAATGGCTAGAAAAATAAAAAAGCAATTAATAAAAATTCGATTGGATGAAGATTTTCGAAAATGAATTAATAAATCTTAAAACTAAATCCTAAATATGTCAAACAAATAGCCTCTTCCTGTCTCAATTTTGTTAGCGCTATTCTATTATTCATTTTTAAATTTTGTTAGCGCTATTCTATTATTCATTTTTAGCCTAACACTTCTCACTTGTCCTCTGCCCTTTAATCAACTAGAATTTTAACACGGCGTTGCATGTGATAATTTTTTAAATAATAAACTATATATAAAAAATAAAATATGTCAATTGAGTACAATAAATAGTATACATATATATGTTTATAATTATAAATTATTTCCTACATTTTTACACTAAATTTAAATCATCAAATAATAATTTCAATATTATATTGAATTTTATAACTATTTTTTCACGTTAATTAAATTTATTAAAATTCACATTTATGTTTAAAAAAATAGTTAATATTTTATTTTGAGCTTAAAAAAAATAGGTGTTATTATTTAAAAAAAAAAACTTAATAAAATTTATGACATTAAAATTAAATTTTATGTCTCATTTCTAAAAATCAATACTCTTAGTTTTTTCCCAATTTATCTATTAATTACTATTGAATTATAAAAATTATAAGAGTTATATCATTATTATAATTATAAATATAAATAACTTAAATTAAATATATTTATTAGTATACATTTATGAACTTACATTTAACTCAAATGATAATTTTATCATTCTTCAAAAAAAGAAATTTTCACATCTACAAATCTGCACAATTAAGCAACAAAAAATCCCTACAAAAATTATTGCAACAACAAAAGAAAAGTTAGATGAAAGTTAAACTAAATAATCCAACAAAAATAAGATAACTAAATTTTTTATTATAAAACAAAAAGAAACCAAGAAAGGTAATCTCAAATAAAAGAAGGTTTCAAATGTGTTTCTAAACAAAATATAGAAATATATATATATAATAGTAATAGTAGAAAATCATTGTTACCAAACTTTTGAAACTGAAGAATTCATGCACTTTAGCCTCAATCTTCAAACATTTTTTTTCAGAATCTACAAGTCTTTTTTTGAAAGGCAACAATTATGAAAACTATTTATAGGATTGGAAAATCCAATTTATTATTTTAATTATAATATAAAATGTCAAATAAAATCTATGAGATTTGGTAAAGATATCTTATTTTCTAGTTAGTCATAAAATCTATGAGATTTGATCTTCTATGGATGAAAATCTAAATGTTATTGTAAATATTTTCTACATTATTTGCATTTAATTTTTTATATATATATTTCAATAAATGACATGTTTGTAATTTAGAGTATGACTTGAGAGGTAAAATCGTCAAAAAATGATTTTTCTCTTAAGCTACACTTTAAGTAAGTATGATATGATTATTGAGTATTAAATTATTTAATTTATTTTTTGTTCAAATAGCATTTAGATTTTTTACCTATTCTAAAATATAGACCCATGTTTGAATCGGTTGGATTTGGATGGTTGTTCTCAATAGCCCAATTGGCTTCGCCATGGTTTTTATAATCAAAAAAAAAAAAAAAAAAAAAAAAAAAAAAAAAGGTTTTAAATTTCCTAAGTTTTTTTTCAGCAATGAAATATTGAATAATTCAATTCATATTTTATTAGCGTCTTACGTGCCAACTTTATACTTTTCATTATGTTAAACAACAAATGGTTTATTAGTAGATTTATTCAATGACATAAAGATGAGCTGTGGAATGATATATTAAATTGACGAGGACAGTTTAAAAATAAAAAATGAATAACTTCTTTCTTTATCATTATAATTTAAATGATAAAATAAATTCAACCCTAAACCAATAAGGATATAACTTGAAATATCATATAAGAACAAGACAAGTGATGTATTCCCACATCTACACTTGCGATTTTATTTTATTTGTAATTAAAATATCTATTTTAGAACCTACGTTATACTTTAAAAAAAAATTATTGAAATACCTTGATTTTAGATTTGTTTCGTATTTATCCCTAAAGAATTAAATATTTTGTTACATCATCTAACATGCATTCTAACCATATTTACTTCAAAAATAATTGCTCAAATGTCAAGAATGATAAAACTTTTATAAATAATTAAAATTTAATTGTGAATAGAAGTTATTTTTATTTATTAGAATTTTAGCAGGGAGTTAACACGTGATAGTTTCTTAAATAATAAATTATATATATAATTATAAATTATTTCTTACATTTTTAGCTAAATTTAAATCATCAAATAATAATTTCAATATAATATTTAATTTTATAATCATTTTCACGTTAGTTAAATTTATTAAAATTCACATTTGTGTTAAAAAACAGTTAATTATTTATTTTGAGCTTAAAAAATAATAGATGTTATTATTTTAAAAAAAAACTTAATAAAATTTATTGAATTAAAATTAATTTTTTTTAAAAAAATCGATACTCTTTAATTTTTTTCTCAATTTATCTATTAATAGATCAATTACTCTTAAATTATAAAATTTATAAGAGTTATATCATTATTATAATTATAAACATAAATAAGCTAAATATATTTATTAGTATACATTTATGAACTTACATTTAATCTCAAATGATAATTTTATCGTTTTTAAAAAAAAAAAAAATCTCAGAGATCAACAATTAAGTAACAAAAGGTCCCTACAAAAATTATTGCAACAAAAGAAAAGTTAATGAAAGTTAAGATAAATAATCCAACAAAAATAAGATAACTAAATTTTTTATTATTAAAAAAAACCAATAAAGTAACCGCAAGCAAAAAGAAAGTTTCAAATGTGTTTGTAAACCAAATAGAAAACTATATATATAGTAGGAAATCATTGTTACCAAACTTTTGAAATTGAACAATTCATATACTAACCTCAGATGATAATCATATAATTCTTCAAAAAAAAAAATTCCAGATCTCCAAGTATTTTTTTTGAAAGGCAACAATTATGCAAAAAAAAATCCCTACAAAAATTATTGCACAAAAGAAAAATTAGATGAAAGTTAAGGTAAATAATCCAACATAACTTATTATAAAACAAAAAACAAAACAAAAAAAATAAAGAAAAATAAATCCAAGCAAACATTTTTGTAAACAAAATGTAGACCCCTATTTATAGGATTGAAAAATTCAATTTATTATTCTAATTAGAATATAAAATGTCAAATAAAATCTATGATTTGGTAAAAATATCTTATTTTCTACGTGAAAATTTAAATGATATTGTAAATATCTTCATTTGATTGTTGGAATCTCTTATCTCTAACTTACTCATAAAATCTATGAGATTTGATAAAAATATCTTATATTCTATTGATGAAAATCTAAATGATATCGTAAATATCTTCTACGTTATTTGATTTTTTTTTAATATTCCAATAAATGACATTTTTGTAATTTAGGAAATGAAAATTAAGGTAAATAATCCAACCTAACTTATTATAAAACAAAAAAACAAAACAAAAAAAAAATAAAGAAAAATAAATCAAAGCAAACGTTATTGTAAACAAAATGTATACACCTATTTATATGATTGGAAAATTCAATTTATTATTTTAATTAGAATATAAAATGTCAAATAAAATTTATGAGATTTGGTAAAAATATCTTATTTTCTACATGAAAATTTAAATAATATTGTAAATATATTCATTTGATTGTTGAAATCTCTTATCTTCTCACTTACTCATAAAATCTATGAGATTTGATAAAAATATCTTATCTTATACGGATGAAAATCTAAATGATATTGTAAATATCTTCTACGTTATTTGAATTTTTTTTTATATTCCAATAAATGACTTTTTTGTAATTTAGGAGATGAAAGTTAAGGTAAATAATCCAACATAACTTATTATAAAAAAAAAATAAAGAAAAATAAATCCAAGCAAACATTCTTGTAAATAAAATGTCGACACTTATTTATAGGATTGGAAAATTCTATTTATTATTTTAATTAGAATATAAAATGTCAAATAAAATCAATGAGATTTGGTAAAAATATCTTATTTTCTACCTGAAAATTTAAATGATATTGTTAACTTACTCATAAAATCTATGAGATTTGATAAAAATATATCTTCTACGGATGAAAATCTAAATGATATTTATAAATATCTTCTACTTTATTTGATTTTTTTTTATATTCCAATAAATGACATTTTTGTAATTTAGGGTATGACTTAAAAGTAAAATTGTCTAAAAATGATTTTTCCTTCAAGCCACACTTTAGATGATATGATATAAAAATTGAAACTAAATAACATATATATTCAAACTAAAAATCAAAATCAATAACTTTATACCAAAACTCAATGTATATTTCTACCCTTGATTAGAGGCCTACAAAAAAAATAGACAACTAAACTCAAATCACAAGAGTTAAGTATGATAATAGTTTGCTTTAAATTGAGTTAGAAGATATAATTTTATAATTTTCTTTAAGTAGAATTAATCATCAAATCGACTCGTTTATAATTTGGTTCAATCTAATCCAATCGAAATCTAAAAATATTAGGTTAACCCATTTGAAAATTAATTCATGATAAAAATGATTATATCACATAAAAACATGGAAAAAAAGATAAAGACAAAGGAATTTATCGTAATTACAATTAGGTTGAATAAATCAAGTTCTGATCTCAAAAGAAACAGAAACAATAATCAAATTCTACTTATTCACACTGACACACGCTTTGGGAAAAAGTCTGAATCCATCGTTTTTGAAAATTCTGTTGTTGTTGTTGTTGTTCTGAGAGAGCTAATTCACAATCCATTTCCATGGATCTCTTCCTTGAAAGCTAAGCCAAGAATTTCTCTCTGATTTCAATCGCCAGAAAAGTGAACTCCGACCCCACAATTTCGCCTCCGATTCTTCCCTTCCTCGTCGATTCTTTCGCCTTTTTTCTCTGATTAAAGTTGCAGCCATGTCCCGATTGTTCAGAGACCGATCGCGGGGAAGCTCCAGAAGGTACGGTTCGGTTTCGGGTCTGGGTTTGGGTTCGGGTTCGGGTTCGGGCTCGGTGATAGTCGATGCAACCGCAACTACCAGTTCCGCAACCGCCGCTGCTGCAACCTCCATATCCATGCCGGTCTCTCCGGTGGACGAGATCCCCTCTCCGTTCGCCGATTTCGGCCTGCAACTGTCGGATTCGGAGCTCCGGCTAACGGCGTACGAGATCTTGGTTGGATCGTGCCGGAGCACCGGCGGTAAGCCGTTAACGTATATTTCGCAGTCGGACAAGGGAGTGGAGCGATCTCTGTCGTTTTCGTCGGCGACGTCGCTGCACCGGTCGATGACGTCGACGGCTGCGAGCAAGTTGAAGAAGGCGCTTGGGCTGAAATCGTCTGCGAAGAAGAGGTTAATCGCCGCCGATGAATCCGGGATTCAAGGTCGACCGAAATCGGGATTGACGGTCGGGGAATTAATTAGGGTTCAGATGAGAATTTCGGAACAGATTGATTCGAGAATTAGAAGGGCGCTTTTGAGGATCACCGCGGGGCAGGTGCGTTTTCAAACTTGGAAGTTAAGCTCTCATTTAGTTGAATTTTCTGTTTGGTTGCTGAGAAAATTTTGGGGAATGATATGGAAAACATAGCTTCGATTCATTATTGTTTCTTTTCTGTTTTTGCTTCCTAGTTTGGTTTGATGATAGATTAGGATTATTGTTCATCTTATAGAAAGAACATGATTGAGGCTAATTTGAATGATTATGCTTCTGGTAAGTGTGTTATTACTATGTTTCTGTCAGCTTAAGATTTTTAGCCAATGCATCTTGATTTCATTCACTGTTTAGGGAGGATCGATTTGAATATTTAGCTATGTCTATGTCCGACCCGATCTCGAATTCATGCTTCCCGGCGCAATAACTTCAAACTTTTGTTGTCTGTTGGAGTTAGCCTTGGTTGGTGAAACCCTCTCAGGACTAGTGGTGGGCTAAGAGTATAATGCAAGGAGTGGGGTTCAAAAACATTTAGCCATTTCTATGTTTCAATTCACTTTTTATGACGTGTTTATATATATCTTGTTCTTATGTATCAGCTTGGAAGACGCATCGAGTTGATGGTTCTGCCGCTTGAGCTGTTTCAACAGCTCAAGGCTCTGGACTTTCAAAATAATGAAGAACATATGGCTTGGCAGAGGCGCTATTTGAAGTTTCTTGAAATAGGACTTCTATTGCATCCTCACATGCCATTGGGAAAGACAGATGATACTCCTAAACGTTTCCGACAGATTGTTCGTGGTGCTATGGAGAAACCCCTTGATGCGGGAAGAAACTACGAAACAATCCAAGACCTTCGGAGTATCGTGTTGTCTCTTGCTTGTAGATCATTTGGCGAGTCTGCTCCTGGCACGTGCCATTGGGCAGATGGGTTCCCTTTGAACCTTAGGCTCTACCAAACTCTGCTAGAAGCTTGTTTTGATGCAAATGATGCAACTTCCATAATTGAAGAGGTTGATGAGGTCTTGGAACATGTAAAGAAAACTTGGGTGGTACTTGGCATGAACCAGATGCTGCATAATCTTTGTTTCTCTTGGGTTTTATTCAGTCGTTATGTTGCCATGGGGCAAGTGGAAAGTGACTTGCTATCTGCATCCAAAAGCCTGTTGGCTGAAGTTGAAGATGGCATTGAGTCTCTCAAGGATCCTATTTACTCAAGAATCTTGAACACCACTCTTAGTTCAATTCTGAATTGGACGGATAAAAAGCTTCTTGCTTACCGCAACGATTTTTACAGTGACAACATTGAGTGTATGCAGAACCTTGTTTCTATTGCAGTGCTGTCATCTGAGTTGCTTCCAAATGGTCACAACCATGATTGGAAGAGGAAAGAAGTTGATGTGGCTTATAATAAAGTCGATAACTATATAAGATCATCACTTCAAACCGCATTTTATAAGGCAAGTTTAATCAGTTAAAGTGTAACCTCGTTTCTTCAATTGACTTTGTTCAGCTCTCTAAGAGAATGTTTAGATCACAGTTAGTCTGGGACTGGATTTATGAAATTTGAAGTTGGTAAACTTGAATTTTTGTTCAATGTTTTTGGATTGTACAATGGTTTAAGTTTTAGAAACTTGAATTTGTGTGGAAATTTTCTTTTTTTCTTTTTTTTTTTTAATTTTTATTTTCATTCATTTTTATTGTGCTTTAGGAAGCCTGCTTTATTTTTTCTCTCCTGTATTCTCACTGAAGTTCTTATCCTTGTCATTACAGAAAACGGAGAAGGTGAAATCAGGCAAGAATTCTTCTAAAAGCCTGAAAAGTCCGGGTCACGTTCTCTCTGTCCTTGCGCAAGAGGTGAGTGAACTGGCTTTCGACGAGAAGGCCATGTTTAGCCCGATATTGAAGGAATGGCACCCTCATGCAGCGGGAGTAGCCGTTTCGACACTTCATTCTTGTTATGGGAAGGAACTGAAAAAATTCATTTCGAGTATTGATGAACTGACGCCGCATGCTATTGAAGTGTTGAACGCAGCTGATAAATTGGAGAAAGATCTTGTGCAGATCGCAGTAGAAGATTCGGTAGACAGTGAAGACGGTGGAAAGTCCATAATTCAAGAGATGCCTCCATATGAAGCTGAAGCGCTAATCGCCAACCTCGTGAAGGCATGGATCAGTACGAGAGTGGACAGGTTAAAGGAATGGGTTGATAGATTTCTTCAACAAGAGGTATGTGGTTGTGGCTTGTTTTGTAGACTTAGATTGGTGATAGTTTTGTCTTTTGGAAACGTTTTGCCTCCAAATAGAAGGTTTCAATACATGGAATAAAGTCTGGCAGTTACATGGTTTTACTAATTATTTTACTCTACATTTTTTTATATCTGTATTGGATTATCATTTACAAACCCTTTGAATAGGTATGGAATCCGCGTGCAAACAAAGAGCATATTGCTACTTCTGTTGTTGAAATTCTACGAATCATTGATGAAAGTTTTGAGGCATTTTTTTCATTACCAATACCACAACACGCGTTGTTGATTTCTGATCTAATGACTGGTCTCGACAAATCTTTGCAGCAGTACATACTAAAGGCAAAATCTGGTTGCGGTTAGTGTTTTATTTACTGAAAAAATAAAAATAAAAGCTTTTCTAATTTTAAGTTATTGATCATTGTGCAATTTTTTCAGGATCCAGAAGCTCTTATATTCCTGCTCTGCCTGCTTTGACCAGATGTTCGAAAGGATCAAAGTTCGGCGTATTCAGAAGGAAGGAAAAGTTACAAGCAGGTCAGGGGAGGACCCATTATGGAATCATGAATGGCAACAACTCTTTGACGATTCCCCAGCTATGTGTTTGTATTAATTCTTTGCACCATATTCAGAGTGTGCTGGAAGTCCAAGAAAAAAGAGTGATAGCCCGTCTTAAGAGTCTTGAGCCTCGGTACACGAATGTTGTTATGAACCTAGCCGAGAAATGGTTTGAGCTTTCGGCATCTTTGTGTGTGGAAGGGATAAGACAACTGTGTGAAGCAACAGCATATAAAGTTGTATTCCATGAGCTTTGTCAATTTGTATTGGATGGCTTGTATATAGGGGAAGTTGCATCTTCAAGGATTGAACCATTCCTTCAGGAGCTTGAGCAATACCTAGAAACCATTTCATCAACAGTTGTCCACGACAGAGTCAGAACGCGAGTGATAACAGATGTGATGAAAGCCTCGTTCGATGGTTTTCTACTAGTTCTACTTGCCGGGGGCCCGTCTCGTACTTTTGTTAAGCAGGATTCAGAATTAATAGAGGAGGACTTCAAGTTTCTAACAGATCTCTTTTGGTCTAATGGGGATGGACTTCCTGCTGATTTGATTAGTAAACATGCAGGCAAGGTTAGAGGAGTTATCGATCTATTTCGTTCAGACTCCGAAAGTCTAATCGAGCAGTTCAAACACTTGATGGTGGCATCACATGGTGGCGCGCAAGATAAATCCAGACTTCCTTTGCCGCCAACTTCTGGTCATTGGCAACCAACTGAACCGAACACCCTTCTCCGAGTCTTGTGCTACCGCAATGACGATGTAGCTGCAAAGTTTCTAAAGAAGACTTACAATTTTCCCAAAAAACTATAACAGGCTTGTGGATGAACTCGCTGATGATTCAAGGTCAAATGATCTATTTTAAGGTTAGAGCTGGATTAGAACTCCATGCCTCACCAAACCATGATATATATTGTACATAGTAGGCAGCCATGTGCTAATTGTGGTCACAAAACCCAAGTTCGTGCAAGTTATGGTCCGAAAAGAGAACATTTTTATGTGATATTGTTGCAGGGAACTGCAGTTTTTCTGGAGCTGGAATTTGTGGTTTGGTATGCGTATGTTGAATCGGCTTTTGTCGCTTTCTCACCTCGACAGTCCCGGTGCGAGCAAGTTAAGCCGAAGTTTGTGTTCCTCAGTTGGATCCTTGCAGCCTGTTTTATACATAGTTAAGTTCATCCAGAGGCTCCTTTTTTAATATACAGATACCCCACTGAAAGAAATGATACAAACTATAGGTTTACACAAAGAAACATTTTTCCTTTTTTGGCAGTAGAAAACTGTACTGATGATTTTCTTGACCCCCACTCTCCTGCTTTTTAATTGATTGAAAGTGTATGTTATGACTTATGAGTTCTTAGTTATTTATTGATTTAGGTTTGTAGTGTTGAAGAAGAATGGCATGGCAGAGAGTCCATTCTGGGCTCAATCCTTGTAGACTGCGACTGTATATATTTTGATATTTGAATAATGATTCTCACTTTCTCTTTCGAGTGTTTGAACCAAAGTTTACTTTTACTTCGACTAATTTTATAGGACAACCGTCTCATGTTATTATATTTGATTATCAAGAAAATTGTAAAAAATTAATTTTTAAACAGGAGTTATCATGGATTGAACTCATCACATTTTAGTTCAAGATTTTTTTGTCCACTTTCGCTATAGTTTTGTCTTTCTTTCTTTCTCTCCCTTGCATTGTATAATGTTACGACTTTCTCTCTCTTGCATTGTATAATGGTTTCGTAACATCTATTTGGCCTCTCACTCTAATGCTACAAATAATGTAGGAGAAATCATAGTAAATGTCTCCTTTTGACAAAATGTTTAAAAAAATGTCTAAATAGAATTAAAAATGATGTCTATTTTTTATATTTGGGAGATGAGGTAATTAAAACATTCCTAAAATGTCTTTGATTTAATCTTTTTATTTAATATATTAAATAGAAGAAAAACTTATTTTTTTTTTATTTTAATGAAGTCAAATCCATCCCCCAACAAATAAGGAGCAAATAACTCCATTTAACCACCTAAATTTTATGATTTTAAATTGAGTTGATTTTGTTCTTTTCCTAAACAATTAATAAGATGATTTTATTTAACAACCACCAACTCCAAAAACTTTTCAACAACTCCAAAAAAAAAAAAATTTAAATTTAATCATTCATCAACGTTTTGGCTCCCAACAATAATAAATAAGGGTGAAATAAAAAACTAAAAACACTAAAACATTGGTTATAAGTATATTGGATCTATTGGGTTGAAATTATAGAAAACCAAGTTTGATAGGTTCGATTCGGTTTTATATTGAGAAACCAATAAACTTGAATCCACTTGTTGAAGATCTTTTATCATTATTAGCTCGTGGAGCTTTGTCATCCACAATTGCTTCTTTTATTACTCAAGGTTATCAAATCGTGAAATAGAACGTGTATGAAATTCAAATTTAATATATCATGTATCATAAGTTCTAGATTTATAAATAATTATTAATTTTTATATTTATATACATATAAATATAAATAATTAACTGGTCTAACTTCAAAATATATAGATCTAAAAATGTTTTTTTTAAAATCAAATATAAAAATGTTTAATTTTATATTGTATTTAAAATTTTCATAAAATATGAATAACGATTGATATTTTTGTTTTAAAATAAAAATTGATATATTTCCCATTAATTGTCGTGAATGGAAAATGTAACTCATTAAATTTATATAATTAAAATTTCCTAAATTGAATAGGAAGAGATATTTTGAGTTTACTGTTATTTTGCTAAAAGGTAAACAAAAAACCCTAACTTCTCTGCACAGCCGCCCCTTTCCCACGCATCTCATTCTCAGCCTCTTCATCTCTTTCTTTTTTCTTTATTTTTTGACAAAATCTCTGTATTCAAACCTATTTTCTCTGCTATTCATCTTCGACGACTCTTAGATAGTAAAAAAGGTATGATTTTTTTTTTGAATCGTTTCTTTTTAACTCTGAAGACGTCCTATTCGGGCGAAGTGCGATTCAAAATTACGATGTGAATCGATTTCTTCACGATTCGTTTCGAATCGTACGTTTTGAATCGCAAAACGCTCGTTTTTGATAACCTTGGTTAGGAGATGTTTAATATATGATGATCATGTCGGTTCCAAGTCTTTAAATTCTACGGAAGTAAATCGATTTCTAGACATCTGATTGATATCTGCTCTCTTATTTCTTTAGTAATTTTTGTATTTGTATCAATTTCCCAAGTTCCAATCTCCAGCTAGGTTTTGTATCATGCTAGAAACAAATGATCCTTTGAGATGACCAATTCAGGCCAGACCCAGATCATGTATATCACGACCCACGAGCCAAATGACCCAGATCATGTTTTTAACTTGGTAATGGTGTTGGTTTCTTATGTTGAATTGTAAGAAACAAAACAAATCCAATTCAAGAAAAAAAAAAAGTAGTAGGCCTTTGGACTCACTTCATTGCAGCACTTGCAAGGGATGAAATGTGCTACATGGGCAAAGAATTGTTTGTAGGAGATGTTAATCTTCTCCCTTTTCTGCAGTAGAGAACTCATATCTGAGTTAATTTTATTTTAGATAACGTTTGTTCGTTTCCTCACTTCCAACAAATGAAAAAAACATTCATATCAATTGATGATATATCACTGATTCACTGATTCTGCAGGTTCTATTGGGTAGCCAAAATTCATGGCAACCCTGAAAGACCTTCTTCCTGCTGTAAAGTCAACAACTGTAACACACTATGATCACACAAATGATCCGTGGTTCAAGCAGCGGTTTAGTTCATCAGAAGCAGAGCAAACTTCTGTTGTTAAGGCGAATCCTGTGCCGCCTTACTTGAAGCGTAGTGGATTTATTCCCCGGAGAGTAGAGGATTTTGGAGATGGCGGTGCATTCCCAGAGATTCACATTGCTCAATACCCACTTGACATGGGTAGAGACAAATCGTCGAAGCCTGGATCAAAGATCCTGCCTATTACGGTGGATGCTCATGGAAATGTTGCCTATGATGCTATTGTCAAACAGAATGAAAATTCTAAAAAGATCGTTTACTCACAACATAAGGACCTCATTCCTAAGATCTTGAAAAATGAAGAAGAGAGTGATGAAGATGAAGAGTTGCAGAGAGAGATTGAAGAAACAACAGAAGAAACGAAGTCTGCTCTCGAAAAGATAGTGAATGTAAGATTGAGTGCAGCTCAGCCAAAAAATGTAGCCAAACAATCATCAGATTCAAAGTTTATCAAGTACAAGCCATCTCAGCAATCAGCAGCTTTTAATTCTGGTGCCAAGGAGAGAATCATTAGAATGGTTGAAATGCCAGTTGATCCGCTCGAGCCTCCAAAGTTCAAACATAAGCGTGTTCCTAAAGCTTCTGGGTCTCCACCGGTGCCTGTCATGCATTCCCCTCCCCGTCCTGTCACCGTCAAGGATCAACAGGATTGGAAGATTCCACCTTGTATTTCGAATTGGAAGAATCCGAAAGGTTATACAATCCCACTTGATAAGCGTCTTGCAGCTGATGGGAGAGGCCTTCAAGATGTTCAAATTAATGATAATTTTGCAAAGCTTTCTGAAGCACTGTATGTTGCGGAACAGAAAGCAAGAGAAGCAGTTGCAATGAGATCTAAGGTTCAGAAAGAAATGCTTATGAAGCTGAAGGAGAAGAAGGAGTTGGAGCTTCGAGCCTTAGCTCAAAAGGCCCGGTCCGAGAGGACTGGAGCTGCACCTCCTTCTGCCGCTACTTATGCATCTGAGAGGAGCCCCATGGATACTTCTGAAATGAAAGGGGAGTTTGTGCGCCCTAGGGAGAAAGAGAAGGATTTACCGAAGGAGACAAGGGAAGAAAGGGAAGAGCGGTTGCAGCGTGAGAAGATTCGTGAGGAACGACGTAGAGAGAGGGAAAGGGAAAGAAGGTTGGAAGCCAAAGATGCAGCAATGGGGAAGAAAAGTAAGATTACCCGAGATAGAGACCGCGATATTAGTGAGAAGGTTGCACTTGGTATGGCTTCTACCGGAGCAAGTAGGGAGGGAGAAGTTATGTATGATCAGAGGCTATTCAACCAAGACAAAGGAATGGACTCGGGATTTGCCAACGACGACCAGTACAATATTTACGACAAGGGTTTATTTACTGCACAACCCACTCTCTCAACCCTTTACAGACCTAAAAAGGATGCTGATTCCGATATGTATGGAGGTGCTGATGAACAGCTAGACAAGATTATGAAGACCGATCGCTTCAAACCAGACAAGTCATTCTCAGGCACAGCGGAAAGGTCTGGACCTAGAGAGAGGCCAGTTGAATTTGAAAGAGAGGCTGAAGAAGCCGATCCATTTGGACTCGACCAGTTCTTGACTGAAGTGAAGAAAGGTAAGAAAGCTATGGATAAAGTTGGCAGTGGGGGAACAATGAGAGCAAGTGGCGGCTCATCGACACGAGATGGCTATGACGGTGGCTCCGGTAGAACTCGCATTGGATTTGAAAGAGGGCATTAGGGGGGAGGTACAATGCAATCAGTTTTATGTTGTATTTGAATTATATAACCAGACTTTGTGTTCTGTAATTTACCCAAATGGTATTTGTATCAACCCAAAACTGCTTCTGAATTCTGAGTACGGTATATTTGTATGTTTTTTTTTTAATTGATTGTTATTTTGTTCTACATTTTCTTATTGCATTGGAAGATCTCTCATTTAGGTGGAAAAGTTTGCGTTTTGATCAGGAGGATATTTTCTATCGAATTTACCACATACACCCCTTAGATGCCTCCTCTTTGAGGTGACTTTTTCTTTGTTTGATTCTCTTTACATAATCTTCGATATCTTATTAAATGATGAATTATTGACGCATTTTCTTGGATTGGTCTTCTAACATGATTATTATTTTGGTTACAATATTATTATTGGTCATTATACTGCCAATTTTATTAAACGTCTAAATTGGTTCCCTTTATTAATTTATTGTTATTTTTTCATACAAAGTTCTTCAATAACTTCCCTTTTATTAGTTTTAGTTTTGGAATTATGTTACGTCGTATCTTTTCTTACATTTAAACTATTATATTATTATTATAAAACCAATTTGGATTGAAACTATTATAATTATATAAACAGTGGAGAGTTTTCCATTTCTTAGTCATTCCATCCATGAGGACTAAAGTAAAATGAGCGATTAAACAAACAAAAATGTTATTTTAATGTTACAATATTTGTTCTAGTTTTTTATTTTTTCCGCGAACATAATTGCTTGTGATTCAATTTTTGTTTTAGTTGAAATATAAATGTGTTCCGATTAAAATATAATCTTTATGATTTGATAAAACTTTCATACTCAAATTATAGAAATTAAAGTTGTAATTTGACATTTTATTTTCTTGAAATTGTAAAACAAATCTTGAATAAGTTTTTTTGTTTTTTAATTATTATCTTATTTTTGCTCTTATATCAAGGATGTCTCCATAATCTACATAAAGAAGTCATGGATTCGATTCAAATTCTTTCTCGACTATAGTTGAACAAAATAAAATATATATATATATATTTGTTTTCTTAATAGAAAATTAAAATTTTTGGCCCTAAAAAAAGTAGTGAAAACAATTATTAGCCTATTTTTATTTTTTGTTCCTCCTATCTTCGTGGAAGTTTTTTCTTTAAAAAAGTAGTTTGTTGTGCTTGTATCTCCTTTATTTAATTTTATAAAAATTATGTCATAACATTATAAATTTATTATAAGTTTGATCACAAGAGAAACTCCATCCACTAAAACTAGTCAACAATTTTTAAACTGTCTAACAAATTTATTGAAAAATGGGTCAAGCGTCAAGAAAAGAATATCAGTCCACAGAGAGGAAGAAAAAGAGCAAAATCATATTTTTTGTATTTTTTCCTCTAATATTTTGTTCAAACAATTTATTCATACTTATTTAAAATTAATTTAAATATGAATACATTTTTAAAAGAATTATATATTTAACACTAGTTTTAAAGACATATTCAATGTTTGTATATATTTTTTATAAATTTTGATAATATATATAATGTCTAAGCAAGATTAACCAAACACTAATTGACATATATTATGAACAAAATGTCGTAATATATCAAATAAGGGGCAAAAATGTTTTTAACAGATGTCCTCAGACATGAGAATCTAGAAACTCATATTTTAAAAGGGATCCAAAAAAAGTTAAATGCCATCTAAATTAACATCCTAAGATACTCGAGCATCTTGAAATACCAGGTATCTCACATTCCTCCAAAACAAACTAAATAATCTAAATGTTCATTTCATAAAAATCTCAAACTACCTCAAAATGAACGACCCCTTCTTAAAAAACCATGCAAATAAAGTTTTTCTTATAAAGACAAATAAACAAAGGCGGCCAACACATAACCCAATAGCCACAGATAAATTGAATTTCTCGTCAGTTGAACTATGTTCTTTTTTATACCGTTTGGTGAAAGTTTGTGTAATAACCTCCCATTTAGAGGGTTTATTTAAAATAGAATAAGGGTAAGTTGTGGTTATTTGGAGAAATAAAGGGCAAAATGGTCTTCTTCTAGGGGTATTTAAATGCATTTTTCGGATCCCTAGGAGCATTGACACTGTTCACGCCGTCATCTCTCGAAGAGCGAACCTCGTCTGCGTCCATTTCGAGCTCGCCGGAGTTGTGGTTCCGGTGAGATTGCGTTCGTCGCGTCGTTGTGAGGTTGCGAGTCTGGGCGTTCGCATTCGTCGTGGGGCAGCCGGGTTGCAGCGAAGCTCAATCTCGCGGGTCTGGGCGTTCGCGTTCGTCGGGGGCTGTGGTCGACCGTGTGGGTGTGTGCAGCCGAGTGGATCGCGCGCAGGTCGCAGGTCGCCGGTCAGCCGTCGCCGGTCGTCGCAGGTGGTGTGGGTAAGGCTCTCTCTCTCCCTTTTTCTTTCTCTTATTTTTGAGTTAGGTTGGAAATGAGTGGCTAAATGAAGAAGAAGGTGAGTGTTTGGTAAAGGAGTTTGTTATGTAAAATGGGTTTAAGCCCATTCTAATAAGGATTAGGGGCTGTTTGTTTCCAGGTTCAAGCTTGTTTTAATGAGGGATTAGGTTTGTTTGGTTAAGGGGTTGAGGTTAATTAATTGGTGTTTAAGAAATTTGTTTGTTTCTTTGGTCCTTGAATATGCAAGCTAGGATTAATTAGTGTTTGGTTATGAGTTCATGGAGTGTTGGCATTGGGGTTGTTTGGATGTAGGTGCAATAGTGTTTGTTTGGGTAGATTGCAAGTATTGACAAGTTTGACCTTTATGTTGACCGAGTTGATCGGAGTTATTCCTCGTTCTTGAAATTTGAGTCGAGAGGCGCGGGACACGTTTTTCGAGGTTCTTCACTTTGTTTACTAAATTTGACCTTCTGGATCCATTTTTAATGGTTTTAGGTGCTAGTCTTGACTGGTTTGCTTGTTTCAGGGCTCAGAGTTGCGTTTTGACTTGTGGAGGCTTCTAGATTATTCTAAAGTGTTGTTTGGGAGGTTCAGCCGAGGTAAGGGACCCGTTACCCCCTTCTCGAGGATTTGTGGCTATTACGTGTGTTGGATTGACTGTATTCACTTACGTGTTTGATGTGGCATAATCTGTGTGGTTTGTGTTTGTATTGATTATATTGAGAGCATGCAACATATGATTGATATTATGTTAAGGCAAGCATGTAGATTATGTTGATTATATGGACATGCATGAACTACTGTATGTTGATTGATAGAGTCGGTCTTGCATGACAGTCCTTATGTCCCATTGGGGGCTTGCATGATGTTTGATGCACGGCTTGGTGCTTCGTTTGACGCATAAGCGAGACACGGAGCCGGATAGAGAGGGTACTAGTAAGCGGATGTGCATGGTTTGTGGCCTGCACGTCCTCGATGGGGATTTGTGGTCCCTCGCCGTCGGGTTCCGTGGATGGTTGGCCCACCAGCTCACCAGTCTGTCGGCATTTTACTAGTAGCCTAGGTGCTCTCTCGGTATGTGGTTGGGTTTGTGGCCCTTTGGTGAGCGTGTCGGATCCACCCTCACCGTGAGTATGAGACTGTGGGATTTGTGGTCCCTTAGCTACCGAGCTTCTCTCTACTCGCGAGGATCCTCTACTGGAGCGGTATCCCAGTTGCCTTAGAGATTTGTGGTCTCTATTGGCCTTTAGGTCTTTGGTTTGTGGCCTCAGACCGCTCTGCGTGGCGTGGATCTTGGACATGGTTCCTAACCCTTTCGCCGAGAGCTCTCGGTTTTGTGGACCCCATGATTATGTTGTTATCTCGCATGTTCGTAATGCTTTTGACTCGATGCATGTCTTTACCGGAGTTGGGAATCCTCACTGAGTTTGCAAAAACTCACCCTTTCCATGTGGAATCCACAGTGCTGCGAGATAAATCTTGAGATGGAGGATCGGACGGGCTGGAGATGACCATGGGACCTGCTGCATTATGTTTTGAGTTTTCTTAGTTATTTATTCCGCACGGATTTTAGGGGCATGCCACGATTTACTTTTACCAAAACTTGTGTTATGTTTTCGAATTTATGGGTACCCACTATTACTGTCTTTTATGATTCCTGGATTTTCACTGGACCTTTTATTATGATTAGACTTGATTTCAGATTTGGACTTAAACTTTGCATGCCCTACTATATGTCGTTTTTCATGCATCTAGTGTTAAGGCCTTGAGTTGGACCCCGGATGGGTCGGGTCGTTACAGTTTGGGATATCATCTAACATAGATATAAGTTTCTTTAAAGAAAACCTCAAATAGATAAATTAAAATGATACTTCCTCGTCAGATATTGTTGAATAACTTTCCCTGAATAAACAAAATGTTATACTTAAACAAAACAAATAATGAACAATAAACAATTTCATGGCTAAAGACTCAAAATAAAATATAAACCAATGGGATATAATTTCCCTTTATAATATAATAAAGGAAGAGTTTTCTTACGAGTTCTTTAAAAAAAAGGAGAAATTGTATTAGATAAATTATTCTCACAAAATAAATACAAATATAAGCAAATTTTAAAATATTTGTATCTATAGTTATCAATTGCATTACAAATACTTAGTATGCATTATTAATCCAGTATTAGCATTAATATCAATAACTATAATTACTAAATTTCTTTATAAGTGTTCATATTTGTAACTAATTTGGTAAGTTTCTCTTACAAAAAAAAATCGAATTTATCTGATTAGAGAAACTTTTTTAAGATAAAAGAAATGCGAAAATAGAGCATTCACCTGATCAAGAGCAAAACCACCAAGCTTGATTGCAGCATTGTCACAGTAGCAGCATTTGTAGCACTTTAAAGGCTGTGCCTTGCTTTTGCTACTGCTGCTGTTGTTTTCCTTGGAGTACAAAAGGGGGCAAAAATGACATTTTTTCAGTTGCCCAAATTTCAATGTATAAAATAAGACTACTCATACACTTGGAAAAACTATGTATATATATTGACTCTCAAATCTCAAACTTCACAAGGAAGTTTGCAACTGTTGAAACGACATCAGATAAAGCTTTTGCAAGCAAATAACATGCAGATTTTGGTTAAATAAGTACTGATTATATAAAAAAAGGATAGCAGCTTATATTGGTAGAAATTAGAATGAAAACGAGAGCACGGCAGGAGTCAACAAACGAATACTTCTCCTTTTAAATCTCGCGTATCATCTTCATGTTTAATAATATTTGATCCATTCTTTACCTGCCGAAGCAGAAAAATGAAAAAATTATTAACTATACAGATACTGGATTTATATAACTAAGAAAAGGAAAGATTGAGAATTTGAGAGTAAGATCGAAAGTTTTAAAAATTAACTGCAAAATCAAAATAAATTAAATCAGGAGAAACAGAGAGTGGAGGCATGTTACTTACTTGTAAATGATGGTTGTCCACGAGAAGCTCGCCTTGTGCTCTCAAGAGTTCATAGAAAAAATCTCCGAATCAATTTGCTGTATGTTTGGGAAAATCTGTCGTAGTCTGGGAAAATAGTTGGGCGACTTTGCCTGCAAAAAAGAGCATTGATCAAAATTTTAGCCTATTGATTAAAATTTTAGGGGGTGTTTGCTTGCCCTATTTAAGGAGGATTTAGATTAAAGATTTACTAACTCCTCCTTGCAAAACTACATCCAAACGAGTTTTTGTAACTACTCAAAATAACTCATCATTTTTATAATTAAAAATAATTCTTTTTTTTTACATCCATGACTGTCCGGGTCAGTTTGCACGCACCTCGACTAATGTTACGAGACATACCATCTGACCCTACGATATTTGGATGTCAAAAATTTGGGTGAAGCCACCACACACCCAAATTTGGGTATATCGATTTGTTAGGCCTGATGGTTCAAAAATACATGAGCAGGGTAAGGGCATGGTGGACAAAAGGCGAAAATTGAAAGTAGACGACAGTAATGAGGAAGAGGTGAGGGCATAATTTTATGTATTATTTATTTATTTTCCTACATCTCTCCTAAGAGTTCAGATTTTCTATTTAGAATAAGTTAAAATGGGATCCATTAGATCAACAGGCTAATATGGTTGCAAGAGGAGGTGCAGTTCATCATGAGGTAAATCTTTCCTTTTGTGGTTGTAATAGCTCTATGCTAATCTTTTAATGTTAAATATCACAAATTTTTCATTGTTAGATATAACAAGTCAAGATCTCGACCACAGACTAGCAAATACATCTGGCGGAGCTCGTGACTGCGGCTTTGCAGAGGGCACATTACTAACATTATTAGACTGTGTAATGGACAAACTAAAGGATTGAATTTGGGGTGAATGTAGATGTGTTCACCCATGCGGGTTCTACTACATTTGATATAAAAAAAAACTTATAAGAGGGAAGAGTAGAAAAATCTGGCATGCCAAATCAAATAATTGAAAAGCACAGTAAAACTAGGGTAAGTAGACAAGGATGAAACATGTTCAGTACCTTAATCCACGATAGAAGGAATTATTTTATTTATTTCTATTAATGTTATCTATGTATGTGAGATTTTTTTTAATATATATTAGCAGTTGGGCTAATTTGTGGTTATTTGCGTCCAACTAATTTCATTATTGGGCAACCACCCAACCCTACTACATTTTTTTTGGTTCACAAGAAACACATAGAATATTAGGTAAATGACCATCATGGATTGAACTCACTCCCTAGTACCTCCTAATTTCTCAAGTCTTTTAACCACTAGGCCAACTCAAATGGTTAAATAACATGCGAGTTATATTAATGCACAAACCTATAAGCTGGTTACGGAGAGAAGTGGTCAATTTTGTCAAAAATCATTTAAAATAAGTTTTGTTCAAGACAATTTCTTTATTTGTACGTATTAAACTGTGATAGGCTTTCCCAACAATTCATATATATTAAGAACAATGTCACAAGAACACAAGAAAAAACGAGAGGTAACGAGTTTTAAGAGCTCCTGAACTCTTCCCAAAATCCACATGGTGAGAATTTCTGGTAGCACACAAATTCCAAAAGATTCCCAACACACACTCTCCCTCCCCCTTATAACGAATGGCCATTCTAACAAACTTTGGGCTCACAGCATAATTACAAATCACTCCTCTCTTACTCCCGTCATCTCTTTCGGTAATACACCTTAATTAAAAAGAAAAATCTTAACACAAAAAAATTGTTATGAAAAGAGACCTGTACTAACTTTTCCCACAGAATTACAGCTGAAATATGGAGCATGCAGAAATCCAGACCAAACGGCAATGATATCAACACAATAGTGAAGCACCAAGAGACCAAAAGCTAGCGGACATATTGGCTTACCAAATTGAAAAAAAAAATTCTAGACATGAACGTATTCAGTAATGGAAACTTACACATGGATTGTTCTCAAGGTAGATGGTTGTCAGCTTCTCTCTTGAACCAGCAACATCCTCAGCAATGGTTTCAAGTGATTCTATTTGGTTGTCGTTAAGCCATAAATCTTCTAGGCTGCAAACATAGATCCAATGAAAGAACCGAATTATGACTAGAAAAGATAAGCAAGGTGCATAAGATGGAACTAGGGAATTTATGATACCATGTCAGATTTTGAATGTCACTCACACTTGTGAGCTTATTTGATGAAACGTCCAATATACGAAGATTGACTAAGGTTGAAATGCCTTCAATTTTTGAAATTCCATTATGGCTCAGATATAGTTCTTCCAAAGCAACACAGTCCTAGAATGTTAGGGCAAAGAACAAAGTTGGCTTGTTGAGAGTGTACAGCAATGATTGAATGCAGCAGGATGTTTATCTTGCAAGTGCAACAAGTAACAACAAATATTTGTCATATTCGGGTATCATACATACCTCAAACCCTGTCATTGAATTCAACCGGTTGCTCTGCAAACTAATTTTCTTGAGACATTTTAGTCCACAAAGGTTTACTACCTTGATCCGGTTACGCCCTAACCATAGCTCTTGTAGATTGGTCAAGTTTTGCAAATTCTCCATCACCTAAAAAGCAATCGGATCTTCAATCAAAATACTATTATCCAAAGTTTTGTGAAAAAACCGTAACTGTAGTGGAGAAACAATCGAAATTCTTAATTATTTACTTATTCGGGGGAGAATGTCTGACGAGTATTTTTAAGTGATCATTCATATATTCACTTCATAATAAACCTACGACTACATCTAGGAATGCTAACTCTTTCTAGAAACTTAACATGAATTCATATAATCAAAACCACTGAGATTTTAAGCAAAAGATATAGAGAGCAAACCCGCAGTCTATTGGAACCGAGCTCAAGAATCTGCAACTGGTGAAAGTGATCTAGCTCTTCCATTTTAGCAACTTCATTCTTAGATACATAAAGCTCCTTCAGTAAATTGGATACCTCGGACAAGCCATTGGACGAAGTGATTTCATTGAAAGAAACATCAAATACCAAAAGCTTCTTGAATATGCTTGCATCAGGTATTTTCGTCAATTGATTGTCTCTAAGAACAAGCTCCTATAAAACAATAAAGATAGATTTAGCAAGGTCTTGCATTAATCTCGAGCTGTTTCACATCAAAGATCATCAAGCTACATTTTCATAATTCGCGAAAACAATCACCGAGCGACATAAACACATTGATAAGGCTTTAAAACTCACACTGTATGCCATGTTTATTCTGTTAATGACTTATTTTATTCGTTTCATCATTCAAAACCCCTAAATCCTTCGTATAAGCAGTTCCTCACTCGATTGCATACAAAAACGAAAATACTCAGCGTCCATTTCTTGTTTGCGTTTATCATCAATTCAGACAGCAAATAAACTAACAAAATTGTAACGCGAAGCAAGATTAGATCAATTCTGAAGCATTTTTTTCTAAAACGGAACGCGACGAAGAGGAACAATCGAATACCTCGAGACCTGACAGCGCGTTCCAGCGTGAAATCGATTCAGCGGCAGCATCGTTGATGAGATTCTGACGAAGAGAGAGCTTCTTCAGGTTCGAGAGCTCTCCAATCCGAGGGTCCAAAGTCGAAAGACGATTCGCCGTCAGGTCCAATTCCGTCAAACTCGAAGGCAACTCAATGGAGGCAAGGTCGTGGAGCTGAAAGCTTGTGAGATCGAGAAACGTAGAATTGAGATCATCTTGTATCTTCGGCTCATCCGCCATTGATTCAGCTACAGCGTTCATGCAAAACCTAGAGATGCAGACGGGGAAGAAGCTTGAAGTTTGGGACTGAAGCTTGTGTTTTGCAGAGAATTGGAGGTTCTGCGATTACTTGGAAATTCTGACCGGCTTTGCGTTCTGGAAACAATGGGATTCGATTCTACCGGGCTTCGAGGTTTGGGCTCTTGCCCCAAATCGAATAATGGGCCTCTGAAAATCAGATCCATTGTTTTTAAATTGTAAAAATATATAGAGGAATTTTGACATTGTTGTCAATGTTAATTATATAAACAAATATATACATACATTTGCATACTTTCAAGCCTAGATCGTAAGTGGCATTTTGGACCAACATGCCTTTTTTTTTAATTAAAATAAAATCTATCTCGTTAATTAGTGCATACATTTATCTTACATTTTATATTTTATATTAATTTTTTATTCTAAATCTCGTGTTGTAACTTGTCCTTCGTATCGTCGAATGGGTCAATGACGTAATGGTTTCATTATTTGCTTGTAAACCAATTCAACACCAATTGTTTATGCTTTGTTTGATAACCATTTTTTTTTTTAAATTTAACCTTACAACAACTATCTTACCATAACGTTTTTCTTATTTGAATATCTACATCTTACCAATATTTTAAGAAACAAAACCAAATTTTGAAAAAAAATAAAATAAATAGCTTCCAAAGGTTTGTTTTTGTTTTTTAAATTTGGTTAGTATTCACCTACTTTCTTAAGAAAATATGGATACATTGTAAGAAAGATGGAGCACATGGTAGAAAATTTGAGTAACCAAAAACAAAAAACCAAATGTTATCAAACGGGACCTTAGATACCATGTTTATTTTCAAGGTTTTTTTTTTGTGTAATTTAAATTTTTATTGATTTGCTTTTTATGAGCGTGTTACCATTTTTAATATTTGTCCTTTAATACTTTTTTTTAATATTTAGATTTCGAAAATGTTGGTTTGAGAGCTTGGGAGCTTGTTCTCAAATGGAGGATGATTGAATGTATGCTGGCGAAGAGACGATCAGTTTGAGGAAACCTTTGTCGTTGAGAATTATGAATTCTTAATCTTGATCTCACTAACTGATCTTGGAGACTTCATGATTTTGATGGTTGAATGATCTGAGTTCTAAATTGCTGTAACATTTAGAGTATCTGAGTTTTTAGTCTGTTGTTTCAGGTTCTTTGCAAATGAGTGAGAACTCTTTATCTATAGAGTTTTTATGGGCTTGTGGACTTGCGTTTCATGGGCTTTTGGGCCTAAACCTTGGTCTTGGACCTTTATGGATCTTTTAGCTTGATCATTAGATTGGAGTTCCATGTGTTTGCATCTTCATTGGGCTTGATTTTTGTGGATCTTCGGGCCTAATATATGTGTTTAAACCCAACTCAATATGGACTTAAATTTCAAACGAAGTGACTTTTATTCCAATTCTTTTTTGGACAATTATTAATTTGTAATTGACTCAATATTTAATTAAATTTATTTGTAATGATGTGGCAATATTTTATTGCCGAATTTTTTCTGTCAACAATCATATCCCTCGAGTTATGTTTATAAATGATCACTTTAGGTATGTTCCTATTAACTATTGTTATATTTTTGTTTGGTATGTTTATATTTTTATTTAACAATCCCAAGTTGTAAACATCATTTTCAATGTTATCGTTATGAAAATATGGCACGTGGTTCAATGTTATTGTTTATATATATGTGTGTGTTTATGTTTGTAGTAATGTATAGATAGTTAAACCATTAGTTCTCAAATTGTTAAACCATAATAAGTATATACACTAAAAATACACTATAGGTTGGCTTAATGTAGTCAAAGAAGACTTTGAACATCTGTATGTAATTATCTATTTAGAAAATATTTTTTGTATGGACTTTTCTATATCTAAGATCAATAGGTTCCGTAAGAATAGTTTTATATTAGTTTTTTTTTTCATCTTCTTATTTTCTTCATTTTTTAAGGAATAATTATGTAAGGATGTTTTGCTATTTTGGTATGCTTTTAGGAGAAAATACTCATACTCATGTGCTTTTGAATTGTTTTGATGGAATTTACAAACATATAAAATTTAAATACATTAATTTATTAAATTTGAAGGTATTTATACAATTATTAAGATTTTTAATGATACAATTCTTCAATAGTATAAGTGGAATTATTTTCCAACAAGTTACTTATCCATTATAAGAGCTCATATATCACCGAATGGGTTAATAATGCAATGATTTTATTGTTTGTTTGTAAACTAATTCAACATCAGCATTACAAGTTCAATCTCGAAAATCAGTATTTGTTCCTCCCAATTATATGTATTAATAAAAAAGCTCTTATATTGAAAAATATGAGTATATTAAAAAAAAAATCAAACTAGATAAAGATAAAGTGGCCTGCCATTTACATCCCGTAAGTGATATTCATGTATCAATATAATATAATTGTAATGGATAAGTGTGACTAATTATCTTTCCAAAAAAAAAAAGTGAAACTAATTCCATCTTTACATTGCTAAAGTGAAAGGTAAAATTTATAAAGGGTATGTCAATATATTCAACAAGATAATAATATAAAATGTTTATTGATTGCATTTTTATGAATATCTAGCTAATGAAGATTGCTTTACAATTAGTTTGTAATAAAAGCTTGACTTTGGGTTCCCTTTAGAGGCATGCTTAGCTTAGTAATGATGATGTTCCTAATTAGTAACAGATTAGTTTCTCTTTATCCTGAAAAGAAAACACTTTAATGAAAAAATCAACTTGTAATCAGAAGAAAATTGTCCAATAATTGTATCATAATGGTGCATTTTTAGAAAAGAAAAGTGTACTAATTCATGGTAGTTTTGTCTTTTGGTTAATAGACTGTGATTGGGTATGGGTTAGCAGCTGGTGGAAGCCAAAACAAATAATAATAGTATTTTAAAAATAGATTTATTAATATTTACTTCCATTGATAAAAGTTTTTTTTTTAATTAAAAATAATTAGAATGAAAATTCAAATTCATAATCTCTTCTATCTATTAATATTTACTTATGTTGATGAAGGTTTTATTTAAATTAAAAATAATTGGAATAGAAATTCAAATACTTATGAACAAAATCATAGATTTTGTAACCTAGTAACTAAAATGTAAATACAATCAAATCCTCCCTCTAAATATTGAATTTGAAAAAATATAACGATATTTTTTTTTTTTAGTTCTTGCGCAAATAAGAGAAAGAAACGAACCTAAAATCCTTTAAAATATTACACAATTAAAATATTTTTTCTTAGTTCAACCATTATAGTGGTGAAGAATAATAAACATCAAATTATCATTGAAACATGTTCGAACTGACAATTAAAATGAGATTTTAGGTTTAGTTAAACTATAAAAAAAATTAGTTAATACAAATTCGTTCAATAATGAAGATGTCATGATATCAAATATTTTTTCTTTAATTATTATTGAACTAAAAATACTTACTGTTAATAAGAATTTTTGGGTATTCCATTTTAGTTATAGTATTCTTTATAAAATATTACATGTATAATATTTGAAGTTTGTTTTTTTATTTAATGTTCTCAAAAAATTGATTGAATGCTTTCTTGAATGTTATTAATAAATTGATCGAAAGTTATTTGCGAATTGATTGAAAGCTATCAACTGAAAAATGATTAAAGACTATCAACTAAAAAATGTTTGGAGATTATTTGTTGAAAATCGATTTATGTGAGTATTTTAGTCATTTTACATGAACCCCATTTTTCTTTAACGCATACAATTATTATTTAAAAAATGACCTTTAAGGGGTTTTTTTTTTTTTTTTTTTATATACATGTAAAATAATAATAATTATTATTATAAACCTTAAATAATTTAAAGTTAAGGACCCATGAGAACTTACTTTCATAAAAGAAAAAATCTTGAACAAGAAAACCAATAAATAATTGACTAAAGACTAGTATACAATAATCACATACAAGTAGAAGTACAAGTAGTGTTGTGCATTCATTTTCATTTGACATATAATAATTAAGATGGAAATTGATGTGTATGTGTGTTGGTGATCACAAATATTATATACGAACTTTCAATTAACTACCAGACCCCACGACGTCGCTTCACTATCCGGATACTTTTATTTAAACCACCCACTACGAGAGATGACTTATTATTTTTCTATCTAAATAATATTAATTACTTCCAATTTGTTTTTCCTTTGTGACAATAATTATTGGTTTTTTTTTTTTTAAGGCAGACTTGTGGACAAAATCAATTCTAGTTATTGCTGCATGGAAAACTTAGTTGAGGAATTGATTACGATAAAGTAGTATAGTGTGCACACATCAATATGTCGACCGAATCGAATAATTATAATAATAATGTGTACTGAAAATCAAGAATGGTCATTAATTTTAGATACAAATAATTATTATTTATAATGTTGATCATTCCATTTTCACTTACAATTGTTCTGTTAGCCATTTTTCACTTATAATTACCAGCATGATATGAACATAGTTCAATCGATTAAGATGAATTCTTCATTTCATTCTTGGTTGAATATAATCGATGACAAAAATAAATTAAAATTAGATTTTTGAAAATGTAGAAACTAAAATGGAATACCTCAAGTTTCATAAATTAAAATTAAATTTTTAAAAGTTTAGAGAATAAAAAAAGACAAATGTCAAAGTTACGACCAAAATAATATTTTACCCTTAATTATACCGATACGTCTATCAAATAATTCATTGTAAAACATAGTCTGAATAGTATCATCATAAATCCTTGCCTGAGTATATAATTATAGATATTTTTTAATAAAAAAAAACATCAATCCAACATTTATGACTCGAATACTTAAATAAAAATAGATTGCTTTTTTCTTTTCTTATTTTTCTTTTTGAGATTAAATGGATTGAATTTCTTCTCTAATTTTAGATGATGCCTGGGTGATCGAGAAATAATCTATCTTTTTATATATCACTACAAAGTTTTCACTATTTTCCATATCTTAATTTGAGCCACATAGATATAGCTCTTATCTTTTGGACTCTGAATAATGGAGGAAAAAATATATTTTAACTCACAAACTATGTTACCTACTTTTAAATTTAGAGTTTTTTTTTAAAGAATAGGCCAATTTAAAAAGGTATTTACAATATTAGGCTATTTTTTTTTTTGCAATCATAATCATAAATATTAATAATTATACGATATTATATTAATATTCAATATTATACTAATAATATATCATACTATATTAATAATACATAATAATGTATTGATAATACAAAATATTATATTAATAATAAAATAATATTGTATAATGAGTATTAATAATACCTTATTTTTTATTATAAATACAAATATTTTTAAATTGGACGAAATTTATAATTATTTTATTATAGTATTTTATCTATTACGATTTCTCTTAAATTTATTCTAGTGGTATTTTCATCTTATCAACAGTTTTTAACAGAAAGAGTGAATACATGACCAATATTCAATTATAATCATAATAATTTCAACTTAAGAAAAAACTACATAATTGAAATAATAATAGTAATGATATTTAATGAGATTGTCTGGTTTTCCCTGATATTTACAAGCATTGAAATAAAAGAAACTGAAATTCAGCTCGTCATAAATAATTCACGTGAGTATAAAAGGAGAGAATTTCAGTACAAAACCTGTACTGAAAATTTAATACTATTTTAAATAGCAGCAAGTCAGAAGAAAAATAAATTTATTGTTCTTAGGCAATAAAACCACTAAAAATAACTATTCAATAATGCTTTTAAGAAATTATACATGGAATTCAGAGTTTTTAATCCTTAAAATGTAATACCTACCTTGCCAATAATCATAATCGACAACAATGTTTTTTTTTTCGTCAAAGATAAATAAATGATGGATAACAAATTTTAATTAATAATTTAAAAATGGTGATAGTTAAAATTTTAAAATATAATTTAAATTTGGGCGAGGATCTGAACTCATTTGATTTTTTTTTTTTTCATAACTTTAAAAAAAGAGATCGTTTTCATCTAAATTTTCTATAAATAAAGTATTTGAATCCTAATAAAAATTTTAAAAACTAAAATAAAATAAAAATTTACGTTTCAAAATTTAGTTAAATCTTATAAAACATAACTAAAATGTATACATTGAAGTAAGGAAAATTATATAGTTGAGTAGTACTTTTAGATTTTAATTTTTAAAAAGCCCAATAAATGAATAAAATTGATCATGGAACAGAGTCCTAGTATTTGTTTACATCATTGTTATTTATTAGTTGAGAATTTTTCTTGATAATTAAAATTTTGTTGTGTGAAAATATGCATAGAGGGCACAACTACTCTAAAATAATATGAGAGCCAAATACCGATTTTTAGGCTGGAACTCGTGACGATGGAGTTGAAATGGATCAACACCAGACAAGATAACCAACTGCACTACTAACATTGGGTAAAATATATATTTTTTAAAACGAGCGCTAAAAGTACTTCTAATCGGTACAATCTTATTACGTGTAAATGAATTTGTCACACACACACATATATATATATCAATTAATTGTTAGCAACCAAAGCCACAATATACGGAAGAAAAAATAAACTCTCGCAAGTTAAAGTGTGTTTGTTAATTACCATTGTCAAGATGGGTATAAATTATTCGGACACTATATTCTTTTTTGTTTATATAATTAATAATATATTTGTTTTGTTTCCATAAAATTTTGGTTAAAAATTTAAAATCCATAACACTTTATTCATCTAATCATGAAATCATTAGACCTAAATTATTTCTGGCAAAAAAAATATTATGGACGGTCGTGTATAGCTAATAAGAATACAATATTTCGCACTAACGATATTCATTACGAAATTTCTTAATCATTCAAATTAAAGTTAAAAGTTGGATAAATTAATATTCTCATAAAGTAGAAATGACTAAAGTATTTAAAATAAACATTTGATTATAATGTTTTGTGTATTACAATTATTTGTGTTTGATGTACTATTAATGTGTTCGAAGTGTAAATAATTTTATTATAAATTATTTTGTCTTACATTCCTATGTTTTGACCATCACTTTTTTAGAAAGAAAGTTTTGACCATCATTAATTGAAGGTTATAATTATTGAATAGTACAAATAAATAATAAGAGTTATTAGCTAGATTATCATTGTTCATATTCATACAACCATTATTGGTGGTCAAAACATAAAATAGATTAAGTTCATTCATATATTTTATTATTGAAGCCAAAATACCCTCAAGTTTTTAAGCTTAGGAATCTTTTTGTATAATTAAATAAGTAGCACCCAATCAGATGGATTTGTTTTAGTAAAATATTCTATTAAAGAGCCTATATTTTGTATATATATGTATGTATTATTAACGTGTCTCATAAATATTTTTTAATAATTTTATTTATAAAAGAAATCTATGTGTTAATATGCCAAATAAGATGTCAATAGAGCAGTAGCTCAAGTGGCATTAATGTACACAAAAAAATATGTCAAATAAGACTCTCGTCTGTAATTTGTTTTTCTTTTATTTTTTCGTCAAATATGTGCAATAACACGTTTTTCTCTTTTTCCGTAAAAGAGCATGACACGTGCCAGTTCGTTAGGTTCTGAAATTCATTCGTGCCAACTTTTTGAGAGAAGAATTTGGCGGGAGCCCAAGTTAGTCACCCATATAGCATTTCATTTTTTTTTTTACTTTGTATTTGTTATGAAAAATTTTAAAGAAAAATAATATGTGTGGTTCCACATGGTTGACATCATGGTGGAGTTTTAGTCCGGACTAGGGGTGTTCATCGGTCGGTCGGTATCGATTTTGAGCTAAAACCGACTCCGACAATTGATAGATCGATTTACTTCGACCGGTTTCGATCGATTATATACAGACTAGAGATTCCAACCGATTTTTCATAGGAACGGAAGGTCGGTAAAGTCGGTTTTGTTACTTTGATTAACCAAAGAAAAAAAAAAAAAACAATATGCTGAGCATTCGGTAGAAAAAGAATAGAAAAAAAGATGAGATAAAGAAAATGGTAAAAGAAGCCATTGAGATAGGAGAAGGAGAAGACATAGAAAAGAGATAAAGAAGAAGATGAGAGACGTTAAGGACACGAAGAAAGAGAAGAGAACAAAAAAAAAGTATAAAAACCAAAGAAAGATAAAAAGATCAATGGAAATGAAAGAAAGATAAAAAAAAAGGAATAAATTTATTATTTTAACAACCAATGATGTTTGAAAAAGAAACCTATATTGTGCGGTGTGTAATGTGTGCCGACTTTGATGGGTAAGAAAAAAAAGGTGTGCAGACATGACATTTAGTATTTTTCTCTCAAAATAAATGTATGTCTTTCATACTAACTAGAATATCGGTCGTTCGGGTCGAAAATTGTTTCTGGCCATTTTGATCGACGATCAATCAGTTTATTTGCAAAAAAACCAACTCTGACCAATATTTTCAGAAAATCGATCGACCGATGTTGGTTCGGCCGGTTTTGGTCGATCAGTCGATTTTCGATTTTTAGTTGAGCACCCCTAGTCCAGGCTGCACTCAAATTCTTCTCACTTTCTCAAGGTGGCTGCTCACAGACCGTGTGTGGTATAAACTATGCATATGACATACTATTCTTTTTTTTATTATTATTTAAAAAAAATATTGAGAAAAATATATTTTTTAATTAATATATTTAGGGTTGAGTTTCAATTTGGTCTATAAAGTGAACACTTTTGCCTCTCATATTTGAATAATGCACAATTTTAATTCTTGAGATAATAAAACTCTTAGTAATATAATAAAATATTGACTAGAATGATGACTAGATTAATTCTAAACCTAATAGATTGATGATGTGATTATATTAGAATTTATTTTTAATGAAAAATACATGATAAAAATAGAAAATTCAAAACAAACAGAACTTTTTATTTTTAGATAAAATGAATTAGTGACTTTTCATCTTCAAAATTTTGAATTTCATTTTGGAACAAGACTCTTCATCATCCTCTTTCTTTAAAAATGAATCTTGGCCAAACAAACCCACTCTGAACATCCACTTATTAAAAGTTGAACATTTGAAAGTGAAAGCCAAAAAAGTAGAGCCAAATGGAAATGAAAGCAATTGAGGTCAAGTCTCTTCCCTGTTGAATTTTGATTTTAAACTTTTGCTTCTACCAACTTAACACGTAATTTAGGGTTAGTTCAAAATAATTGATCTAATTGGGAGACCTTGACTAGCTTGAGGGCTATCCCATCATAAAAAGTTGGTTAAGTTTTTAGGAGCACGACCATTTATCCTTGTCAACATTATGATCAACGTTATAATAGATTTAATCTATGATTATCACCTATTTAAAAAATAATTTTTTCTACAATTTCCTTACATCAAAATATTGTAGATGTCTTCCGTGATATTAGTAAAAGTACTCACAAAGTAATCAAAATAATCATGAATTAAAAAAAAAAAAAAAAAATCAACATTAGGTAAACAATCTCACACTCCGCGAATGGTGCCAGGTAATATGATCTATTTACTTTTCACTTTTCTTTTGTGCTATTTTTATTTCTTTCATCGGTTAATAAAAAAAACGATATTTTATTTTTCTGGTGATAGCCAAAAATATATATACAATACAAGCGGTGATTCTCAATATTCAACTCGGCTTGCTTTTACTACAAATTTGAGTTGGTCGCTTTTTTTTATTTTTGAAAAACATATGAAAAAATGGTATAAATGATATGTAAGAAGTATACAAAGTAAAGTTACAATTTGCCAATTTAAAGATATGGAAGTAACGTTATAACCAATCATTTACAATTTAATTTGGCGTAAATCATAAAAACTTCGATTTATATTTGTATTTGAGGTGTACATTATTATAACTAAAATAATATTTGAGGTATTGGTTATAATAAAAAGGAAAAAAAAAAACAAATAATTAGTTCCAAATGGAGATTGAGTTGTGCATATTATAATGTGATGGAATCTATGTAAAACAACCATTTAAATTTAGATTATTGTAATTGATAGATTAAATGTAGGTTGCTTTATAATAGCTTTAACTCTCATTTCATAAACACAACCTAAATACTTAAAAATATTTTCAATACAAATATTATTATATCTTACATTTTTCATAAAACTCTATTTGGTTGTTTATATATAAAAGTTATTTAAGAATCGAATGAGTCAGTGACGCAATTGTTTCAATGTTTGTTTGTAAATTAATTCAACACCAGCGTCACAAGTTTGATCCCGATAATCAAAATTTGTCCCCCTTATTTGATATGTACTCAAAAAAAAAAAAAAGCAACCTATCTTCATCCAAATTTTAATTTGATAGATACTTATAATTTTAATCATGCTATATTAGACTTGAATGATGAGTGGGAATTTCGAGAAGTTAAACCATCTAGAACTTTAAACTTGGAATTCATGTCTCCTAGTAACTTGATTATTTGGGCAAGATCATTATTTAGCAATCATTGGGACACACATCAAAGCAATTAATTTTTTAATCCATATATTTGAAAGTAAATTCTACTTAATGTGATTTTTAATTCGATTTCGCCGCGCTAGGAAAAAGTTTGAAAATGATAGCCACTAACTTCATATAAGGTGGTTGGAAAAAAAGGTTATTTTGAGTAGTTAGAAATTTAATTTTTTATAAATTAGAGGTGATAATTTGTTCGATGTAGATTTGAAATGAGTAATTATTTTAAGTAGTTAAAAAATAATGACTATAAATAAATCGTTAAAAATGAGTTTTTTTTAGTAATTGAAAATGAGTGATTAGAAATAAGGAGTTACAAATGAATAATTAGAAATAATTGGTTGGAAATGAGAAGTTTTCTTTAACACTCATGATGGGGAGTTGTCTTGAATAGTTATGGTAACTTGTTTAAATGTAATTTTTTTGAAGAATAGTATGCAAGTACTTATTTTAAATTCTACATACCCCTAATCAAATAATATATATATATATATATATAATGTGAATTATTTTTTGTGATAGGTATATAATGTGAATTATAGAAAATTGCTATTTAAATATATTTAAATAGAGAATTTATAAGTGATTGTGATAAAAATAGTAATATATGTGTGTGTGTGTGTTATGTGATATTGGCAGAAATTGTTATTTAAATGGCGGAATTATAAGTGAATGTTAGGAGTAATTATGATTAAAAAAGTAATCTAAGAATCAAGCCAATTTCCACGTAAACTCTCACCAACTCTCCCCAGATACACTAAAAATGCCATAAAATGTTAATTCATATTATATATTTATTTTATTAAATAATTTGTTGTATAGAATCAATTCTAACAATTTTATTTTTATTTTTGTAATTTTAAAAAATATTTTATATTAAAATATTTCAAAAGGTTCTTTCACTTTTATTTGATTGTTCAGTCAATTTTAGTCTATTGAACTTATCCATCTTATTTGAATTAAGTCATCCGTTTATGAGCTTAAGTGGGTGAAGGGAAATTATTAACCCTCTATTTGTTTTTAGTCCATTAACCTCTTCCAATTCGTATGTATATTCCATCAAATCTATTTAATCTTATCAAACTTTAAATTAAATCTCATTATAATAATAATAAAAATTAATATAAAATAAAAATCTTCTCTCATTAACATTAATCTCCAAAAAAAATTCCAACATCTTCTTTTTAAAACGCAAATTCCAAAAAAATTATACCATCTCTCCTCAAAACATTAATTTCCAAACAAGTACTTATATCCTTCCCAATTACTCCACTCCCTCGTCCTCTTCCTCTCCAAACTCCAAAATTCAATCACCCCTAAATGTCGCAATTTAGTAGAATGTTATTTAGAATTTTTACTATGTTTCAATTGATTTTAATTATATTCGTTTTTATCTAGAATTTTAATATCCATAAAATTTCTTCATTTTTTATTATTCAACAAAAAAAAGCAATTAACATCTAATAAATATTGAAGAAAATGTGGCTCAAATCACATAGATGAATTTCAAAATTTAGATGATGTTAAGGCATCAATTAATCGAGTAAGTGACAGTACACTTGGTTATCTTGTCTGATGTTAATTCATTTTAACTCCACGATCGATTTGACTTTCATATTATTTAAGAGTAGTTGTGTCATCTATATATGATTTATTGGTCCCCTTCCCCACTATATACTAAAAAAAACATCAATTAAAATCCTCTCTTAACAAAAATCATTTTATTTTGGATTTTTCTCAACCAAGGAAAAGAAAAACCTTTCCAACGCTCTCAAGAAGCACGTGACCAACAAACGAACAAGATCATCAAATCAAAGCAAGTAGTGTAGAACACGCGCTATAAACGAGAATGTGGTACCATCCCTCAGCGACTACCACGCGTCCGCTTTATATACCCCTCCCACCCACCAATGCAACTTCAACCTCCCTCAAAAAAAAAAAAAAAAAAAAATTCAGTTATTTTTCGAATTTCTCATTAACAATGGAAATGGATGCGATCAGGCCAGCAATGAAGAAGAAGCTACGGAACATGCTGAGAGAAATAGCGTTCGCAATGAAGAAAAGCCTAATCGAAACCAAAATCATTCCATTATTTGATCTTCACTCGATGCTGAAACGAACCAAAATGGCAGGCAAGGCCATTGCAAATCTGGTGGAGTTCCATCACGGATCCGCCTTCAGTTGCCAAACAATCGACATCGCCAATTCCTACATCTCGACTCGCGATTACGAGTTCAGCTGTTGCAGTAACAGCCCTCCGTTCCGTTTCTACTTCGGCAAACTCCAAAACCGCCGTTATTTCCCCAAATCTTACCGCTCCGACGGTTTCTCCACCGCCGCCGCAGCCGTACTTGATTTTGTTCACGTGGATCAGAAATCTGAGGCGTCGCCGTTCGTGCCGTTGCCTGGATTTGGAAAGAGTCCGTTGGTTGTGCGGCAGTTGCGCGTCACGGATTCGCCGTTTTCGTTGAAGGACGACGGCGATAGTCAGATCGTCGATAGAGCGGCCGAGGAATTCATTGTGAAATTTTATAAGGATTTGCGGCTGGAGCGAAGCTTGGCGGCGTTTGAATCGCCGTATCGGAATACGCTGTGCCGATGAAAACGAGCTTGGAGTTTTTTCTGATCGACGATTTGTTTACCGTTATGGATCGTCATAAATTAACGTGAAATCGACGTGTTTTAATGGCCTCGAGAGACGTGATTGATTCTCAGCTTTCTCGATTTGAATCGACGTGTTTGGATCATTACTTCCCTTTTTCCCTCTTTCTTTTTTCTTAAATAATTTTCGTAAATTTTAGTTTCGGGTTTTGTTTTAAGTTTTGGGGTTTTCTTTTTCTTTTTTAGTCACAGAAGGTGGGTTCTGTTGTTATAATCAGAAGTGATCATTTTGTTTTTGTTGCTCGTTGTTTTTTTTTTTTTTTTTTACATATCGAGAGGACAAATCTTGATATCCGGGCTCAAACCTATAAGGCTAGTGATGAACTAATGTAACTTTTTTTTTTCATATATATATATATATATATAAGATTTTGCATGTATAACAAAAAAGAGTAAAATATTTCTATTTATAACACAAAATTAAAATTAATTCATTTGTAGCACAAAATTTAAATTGAGTTATATTAGTGATAAAATTCAATCAATGATACACTCATTTTATCATTGCGAGCCTTCTATCAGTGATAGAAAATTAAATTGAGTTCTATCACTATTTGAGTGATAGAAATCAACATGTCATAGATGAATTAATTTTAAAAATTCTGTTATGTAAATATAATACAAGAGATAAAATGTGTTGTTGATAATAAATTCTCTCATATATATATACACACACATATATATATATAGCATAAGCAGTAATGGTGAGGATTCAAGTCTTTCACCTATTTTGCTAAATAAAATAATTACTTGTATAAATATGCGCTCATAAATCGAGAGTTACGAATTTGAAAGTTTAAAACTGTTCTATTGTTCTTAATTTTCCACCTATGAAAAAATATTAGTAGTTTATTAACTTTGAAGAAGTTATAAATTTCAATCTAAAAAAAAAAAGTTATAAATTTCTTTCAACTGCTTGGTTATAGTTTTACCATTTTTGTTGCATTTATTGAACTAAAGAAACGTTTTTTGTTTAAAACTTAAGACTTCTAAGTCATTAGGTGTACATTGATGTCGTTTGAACTGCTATTTTATTGGCAACTAAAGAAAAGTTTTATCCAACTGAATTTATTTAGAATGTTTCTTTATTAATGCAATAATTATTGTGAAAAGGAATAGCTTAGTGCACCATCATAACTTTCACCTTCAAATGTTGTTGAACTAAAAAAAAAATCATTAAGTAAAATTAAAAAGGAAAAATTGATTCAACCAGGAAAGAAAAATATCAAACTTATAAGATTATATAAAATACCAAAGCTATACCCTAATTGGTATGAAAGCTTTAGAATATAATATCATTGACATAAAACACATTAGAGATATGTGGAATATTGTCAGTTGTTGCTTAAATTTTGTACAAACGTTGTTTTTTTTGTTTGTTTTTACTCACACGTTGATTTGAGAAAAAAAAGGCAATATATATCATCATCTTCTTAAACCACATCACACAGGTGTAATGATATATTTTCAAAACAAAACAAAATATTAGAAATTTGAAGTTTTAAATTTACATTTAGATTTTAAAAATTAAAATGCAAACCCTACACTTTTTTCTTAATAACCCGACAAATATTTTCAATATTGACAAATAATTTATTTGTTTGTTTCATCCACTAGTTTTAGATTAGCAGAAATGATTGGTATGTCTTATTTTATTAAATAACACTTGAATTGACAACACTTGTAAGTTCCAACTTAATATAAAAAAATAAAAATAAAAAACTTAATATGTGAGAGAGGTGTTTGGAGTCCATTTATATAATCCTAACGTGAATTAACCCAAACTCAAATCATTTTGTCAAGTTTTTTAAACAGTTGAAAAACAATTAGAATTATAGGCGTTTAATAATTATGCGGTATTAATAATTATATGATATTATTAATAATATTATTATATTAATACACGATATTATACTAATAATATATAATATTTATTACTATCTTATAATAACATACACTTTAAATATCGTTTCAAATATACCACTATTTATAATACTCAACTTAGTGCTCCAAATTTATAGATTGACAATCAAATTATGGCCACACATCTACAAGTTTTCTACATATTCTAAAAATATCATTTTTTGTTGGAGAGTTGGCCACTCTTACGAGAAATGTAATATATATATACATTAATTACAATTTTTTTTCACATCAAGCAGAATAAGTGGTATATATATATATATATATATATAGATTTGCTTTTCTAAATGGCGGTTGAAAGGTTGGCGTTGAATTTATTACAAGTCTCTTTAGTTTTTGTTTCGTATAGTGATGTTTTTTCAATTTGTATATGAGTGGTGGTTCAAGTTCCATTCCTTTGGGTGGTTACCAAGGTTTGTTGGTCGTGTATATATATATAATTCGAGTAAGAACCTTTGAGTTGAAGAAACAACATTAAATTAATTTGGATTTTATCCATTGAGTTGTAGATGTCAAATAGTGTTGTAAGAGCTCGACTTGTCTGTCCACTTGGCACCATCATTAATGGTAACCAAGACATGGTTCGTCACGTAGGGATGTTTGTTTGTCATATTTAGGTAGAATTTAGTTTTTAAGATTTATTAAAATCTCATTTTAGAGTTTTTACTAATTCCTTCTCATTTTTACTTTTAAAATTTAACTTTTATTTTTAAGTATTCATTTTTAATCATTCATTTATAATTACTCAATCATTTCTAACGACTTATTTTCAATTATTTTTTTCAAATCAATCAAAATAACTTATTTTTAATCATTTTTTAGCTGCTAAAAATAATTATTCATTTTAAATTTACATCCAAATAAATTTTTGACTCTAACTCCTCTACACAAAAACTACATTCAAACGAGTTTTTTACTACAACTCTCCATTTTTAACTACTTAACATAACCCTTCAATATAACTCTTTAAGCTAAATCCTACCTGGTTACTTTGAAATTAAAGCAATCAATTTAGATATTATGTGACACGTGTACCTTTTATGGTATTTGTTTCGTTTACATTATTTGATGTTAATACTTACTACCGTGTATTTTTAACTGCACACCAATTTAATTTAAACACAAACTAAGCAATGCATTTTGAAGTCACATGCATAATAATTTATATATAATGAGCGTACATGAACTGTGTTGAGTTAGGGTGTTAGGAAGAATTTTTTTAACCAATTCAAAATTTTGAGTTGGTGAATCTATCAATCCGTTAAATTATTTGTGTTTGAGTAATCTAAACCAACCAAACTCATATTTTTTTTTTTGGGTTTGATCATCGAGTTTTTGTTTAAGTAAAATAAATACGTGTATAGTGTTATGGGTAAAAAATTATTATTTTTAAATTAATATTAAATTCATCAACCCAAATTAATTTTAGGCCAATACAAGAATTCATTCCATAAAAAAATTATTTATTTGAACTCAACCTAATTCAAGTAGGTTGATATATAACTCAATCTAACTCATTAAGTTGGATTGAGTTGGTTGAATTATTTAAGTGGTCTATATCCACTTTTCATTGAATATATATGAATTATTAAGACCCCATTTGATAATCATTTTGTTTTTAATTTTTAGTTTTTGAAATTTAACTCTACAACAACTACCATACCATATGTTTTTTTCTACATGGATATCTACATCTTACCTATATTTGTAGAAATCAATCCAAAATTTGGAAAAAAAAGTAACTTCCAAAAATTTGTTTTTTTTAAAAAAAATTTGGTTAGGATATATTCACATATACTTTTTTAAGGAAAGTTATATGCATAATAAGAAAGATGGAGCACATCATAGAAAATATGAGTAAAAATAAAATAAGCTTAAATTTTAAAAACAAAAAATAAAAAATCAAATGATTATCGACATCCAAATATTTAAATTTACAAAAAGTTAATTACAGAAACAACCCTTGCATGAAAATGGTAATACCAAAGAGCAACATATGAAATAATATCGTCCCATCCAATAGAGCAGCAACTCAACGACATTAGTGTATATCTAAGGACTATAAGATCTTAGGTTTGAGTCTCCTCACCCCCTAATTATGTTGTAATCTCAAAAAAAAAAAAAACGAGTAAAATACTAACATTTAGTTATTTTGTTCGAGTCTCCTCACCCCCTAGTTATTTTATTTTTTTAATAAATTTGAGTTATTTTGAAACTACTAACATTTTTTAAATTAAATACCAAACGAGTAAAATATTGCACTTTTTTTTTCTCCTAATGATGATTCGATGGTTCGTTTAAAGTAATATTAGACATCTTAATTATGAGTAAACAATAAGCAACAATGTAAAACTAATTTATAGATGTTCGACTTCTTACCAAACATGAGTACAATTTAAGTTTTTTTCCCCTAGACTATAGTGCTGTTAATTAATGGATACAGGCAAATTCCACATGGTTAAATTAAAGGAAATATCCTAAATATATATGAACGGAACAACACTTATATTAATATGAGATATTTTATATATATGATGAAAAAAAATGAAACCATGAGAGTTTAAGTTAAAAATAGATAATATCATTTTAATGTGAAAATATGTAGATGTCCGTTGTCTCTAAAATATGGCAACTGGCTAATCAAAGGGAGGGGAGGAGTCCTTTTGCCACCGGCGAGCTTGGCAACAGAAACCGACAAAAATAGAAGAAATATGTTATGAATAATTGTAAGCAACATCAATCAATTAAAGAAATAGTGTGCAAGACAAAAATGTATAAATTTATGTGATTCACTGCAATTGTATTAACTATATTCACCAATAATATGCTCCAATTCTAGCTATATCATATAATAACTACAACTTTGTATCTAGAGAAAAAAATGTCTAGAGAGAGAACTCTAGCTTCTCTCTTCTTCTCCAATGAGGGGGGTTTGGGAGCTGTTGTCTCATTTTAGGGAGTCTTTACCTCAGAGTTGGGAGATTTCTTCCTCAGTTAGAGAAGACTTTAGTCTTCAGAGTGGGAGGAGAGAGGGGTTTTCGCATTTGGAAAGGATCTCTTCCGGAATGAGATTCTCTTTATGTCTATCCACGGAGGAGTAGCTTCTTCTCCCTGGCATCGTCGGAGGTTTTTGTGGGCTTTGGAGGTCTTGTGAGGAAAGAAGCCTTGCATGCCGCCGGATACCGCCACGCTCCCGACGAAGCTTGGAGAGTGGTCGGCTACTCCGGTCGTGGTTGCTTAGGCGATTTTGCGGAGTTGCTTCAGATGGATTTTTGTGTTCTCATAGAACATCTTCCTTCCGGGTTTGTTCTGTGCAATTGATGGTGGAGGTTTCAGTAGCTTCAAGGGGAATATTGGTGGGGAAGAAGGTGTCATTTGATAGAGGAAAAATGGGTAGATGGAAAAGTGGGGAAGTCCAATGTAAAAGGAAGGGGAATAGGGTTTTGTTGAAAGAGAGTAGCAGGGGTGGTGGTGAACAGGTCTCCGATGAGCCTGCCAATGAGATTTTTTGTGGGGTTTCCGATGAGGAGTTGCGTGAAGTGCTATGGAAGCTGCAAGGTCAGAGACACATGGCTACTATGTTAAATGGCCAGAGACAGATGTCTGAGAGCACTTTGTTCGAGAATGTGACAGGTGGAAGCTATGCAGGTTTGGATGATTCTAGGTGGGTAGGTTCAGATCTGATCCAATCCATAGGATCTGACCCGAATTCCTTTTGGTCTTTAGTTCGGCCCAAGATCCGATTCTTTTTCTGTTCTATTTTGGATGGTTTGGAAGCACATTATTTTTTTCCTGAAGTCATCGTTAAGCTCTGTCATGGTCTTCACTGTGTTAGTAAAGCTACCCTTCCCATTTGGACTCTTTCATATTTAATTCCCACAATTTCAATGCGGTTGAGTCTGGTTGTTGTTTTTGTCAGGATTATGATAGATGTTTTCTTGCTCCTTAGGATTAGGAAAGAGCTTGTAGACAAATGAGTGTTTAGGAGGTCGAAAGATAGGTTGTCCCAAGGTAAATGAGGGTTTGAGCTAGACCTTCCTCCGCCTCTTATAGTTTTGGTGGGATCATGTACCTCAGTCATCGATATGAATTTCGGTTTATCTCCCAAAACTCCTCAAAAGTCAGCCATGACGGTATTGATGAGGTCGAAAGGTTTTTTCAAGTTGGATTCATTAAATCTACATTGAGAAAAGCCAAAGTGGTAGCTGTGTTTTCCTTCTCCTGGTTCTTCCTTGTTTTCAATATTCTTATTTTTGTAATTCATTCTTCGGCTTGTGGAGATGGGTTGTTAGTTGAAAGGAGGGTTCTTTCAAGTATTTGGAGTTTAGTTTGCAATGGAGGTTTATGCCTCAGATTTGCTTAATGAATGGTACTGTTTTTCTAAAAAAAAAAAAAAAAAAATACTATATTCACCAATAGAGAAGATAAAAGGGTGTTTGTTTAACATATTTAGGTAGGATTTAGGTTAAGAAGTTATATTGAGGAGTTAAAAAATTGAGAATTGTGTCAAAAACTCGTTGGAATGTAATTTTTGTATAGAAGAGTTAGAGTTAAAACCTTGTTTGGATCTAGATTTAAAATGAGTAGTTAAAAAAGAAATGGTTAAAAATGAATGGTTAAAAATAATTTATGTTGATTGATTTAAAAGGAATGATTAAAAATGAGTAGTTATGATTGAGTAGTTATAAAAAAATGATTAAAAATGAGAGTTATTTTTAAGGGTGTGTTTGTTTTTTTGTAGAAAAGAGTGGAATGGAATAGAATGGAGGTGAAAGAAGTGGTTAATAGTTGTCTGTAGTGGTTAACTACTCATTTTGGGATTGAGGTTAATAGTCGTGGAATAATGAACTACTTGTCTGAGGATTGAAGTTAAAAGTGGTTATTATATTTTGTTTTTTTTTTTGAAAATTTGGTTGGAGTAAATAACAACAATTATATGTCTATAATTAAAAGTTTATGAATTTTAATTATCTACCTCAATTGTTGTTAACTGAACTTAAAAAACATTTTTATAGTTGATCATATTTGTTAAAAAAAATCAATTTTATATTTTGTTACTAAACATATGAGTAACATGAATGAAATAAACAATAATAAATTTTAAAAATTTAGGCTAAATTTACAATTGAATAGACAGTTAAAATGTGAATTATTAAAGAAATAGTAAAAAATATATTTACGTGAAACTTGTAAAAATACATTATTATAGAAAATAAAGAAATAGGAAGTATTAGGGTATGATGGTCTTCTTGTTTCACTAAAAAAAATAGCAATCATAGTCAAACGGTCTCATTATACGATATTGTTAATACATAATACTATATTAATAACATATAATATTATATTATTAATATCCTAAATTATATTGTACAATGAGTATTAACCATATTACATTTTTTACCATGAATGCAAATATTTTTAAATTTACTTAGATTGTAGTTATTTTGTGAAATTGGACTATCCAGTACAATTTCCCTTTAGTCTGGGTAGTTCTAATTTTATTTTGATTCTTTTACTTTTAAATGTCAAATTTTAATTATTATAACGATAATAAAGCTACAATTTAGTATTTGTAGTTAATTTATTACTATATTTCATCTGTAAATTTTTTCTTATTATTTTTCAAAATTCTAGAAATATGGTTACATCAAATGTTTTATTAAAAAAATGAGGTTTTTTTTAATGAATTACAATTATTATTCATTGATAATTTTTTTAATGAAATAATTCATTTTAAGATCGAATTTTCAAAAGTAGAATTAAATTGGATTATAATCAATCTACCAAGCCAACAAGCTGTTGATTTTTTCGATAGAGTTAAAATTATTTTTAGAAAGAAAATTTTAATTATTGATGTTAGCGGAGATTAAAAGATAAATTTGATGAAATTTAAAGTGAGATTTAATAAAATTATTTTTTTTTAAATAGAGATTTGATAGAGTGTTTGAAGAGCTATTAAAAAGGGATTGAAGAGTGGTTGTTTACTAAAAAAACAAATGAAGGGGGTTGTTGAGGAGTGATTTGTCCAAAGAACAAACATAACCTAAAAGTAAAAATAAGAAGGAATTAATAAAAACTCGTTTTGATAGAAATTTTCGAAGAGAGTTAGTAAATCCTAACTAAATAGGTCAAACAAACAGCCCCTCATGTTTCAATAAAATGATTAATTTTATAAAAAAAACAAACAAATTATTGCAATCATCTCTTTCACAAATGCAAGTTCAACTACATGAATATGTGAACATGATAATAAGAAAAAAAAGGGTCTTATGTTGGAATTTTCCCTTCAACTAAAAAAATCACAAATTATATCGAATAACGCTGGTGATTCATATCCAACCCAATGGAAAAAAACATTTCAATAAAAAGACGGTGTTAAATTATTTTTCCAATATTGAATGAATGTAAAGTAGTTTAGCTTATGATTTTTTTTTTTAGTATAATTAGGGAACGCAGAATTATAAATATCAATTCTAAAGATTGAATCTGCGATCTTAGAGTGAAAATGAATTAACACAAATAAACAATGAATCTCGTAATCGGTCATTCCATCTGTTAAAGCGTTTAAAAAAAAAAATATTGCGGTTGAGTAAACCAAAAAAAAAGAAAAGAAAAAAATCCTTGTTTGTTACAACCCACCAATGAGAAGTGGGCTGATAGTCGTCCTGATTTTTGTCGGTAGAGGTTATTGGGCCGATGAGCAATGAGCTTGGATGTCCAGCCCATTTTTCAACTAAGTCCAATATTCTAACTATTTAATTTGTAATATTTATTTGACTGCACATTGCATATTTAATAGAGATGTAGCTGAGGTGGTAGAGATCCAATCCATAACGGTGATATCGAACTAAAATCAAATAATGAAATCAACATGTTATCAATCATTTCAAATAAATTTAATTCAATAATATTTGAATGAAAGACATTTATCATGATGATTATTTTGTCATAAATGATGCTACTTGACATATGTTTTTTTACGGAGACAAAAATAATAATTTAACTAGTTTCATTTTATTTTATCGTTTGATTTGTTTAAGTAATTTAATTTAATCTTAAAATCCAAAACATTTGATTGATGACATGGAAGCTATACATTGGTCCAACACAATCAGCGCCAAACTCATCAAAGCACCCGATTTGTGCCGCGTTCCTTTCATTTTCACTAGTCGATTAAGAACGGACTCCTCAACTAACGACTTCCCTTCGTCGGAAAGTCTCTTTTTTCTCGTAATCCTCCGCCGCACACGGTGGCCGATTCTCCAAATCTCCGATCAATCGATTCCGCCGTAGAATTACCGCCATTGCAGTGTTTCTATTGAGCTTGAAGCGCTGTTTGGCGATACAAGATCCCGGTTCCAGCTATCGAACGCCGCCGTTTAAATCGTATATTTTGGTTCGTCGAATCTCCGGCTAGGGCTTGGTTGGGATCGGCATTGTTTCCGATCCGAGTTTCGGCTTTCTCATGGCTTCGTGGCTCAAGGCTGCTGAAGGTTCGAAGTTCTTTGGTTTCTATTTCATATTTGCGCTCGTATTTTCGTTCTGATCTGATTTTTCGTTGATTTTGGTTTCTTTTCGGAGTATATCTTTCACTTTTGTGTCTTTGGTTCTGCGATTCCATGAATTCGAGTTTGATGCGTTACTGCGTATTAATTCTTGCTCGATTGAAATGTGTTTGGCTTATTATGTGATTGAAGTGTGTTTGAATTCTGAGGTGAATTTCGAATGGGCTATTGTAATTGAAATGTTCCGGAGTATTTTTTTCTTCTTCTTTTGCTGGATTTGATTTAATGCATATGGTACCATCTTCTCAAAACCAATTGACAATTAGAGGGATTAGTTCATGCATCTTATAAAGAATGTGATGTCTCTTACCATTTCAATATGGAATCATCAACAGATTTAGTCCCTCGTTTCTTCATTTTCAGGTCCTCTAAACTTAGGCCCGAAAAACGCATAGTGAGTTCATCTGGTTTACAACATGTGGAATTTAGGTTTTTGTTAATTTCATTGTGCTGTTTGTTCCGATCAAACTATATTGAGGATCTCAAATCACGATTGCAGAAGTGACAAACTAAGTATATTAGATAGGGTTACGAGGAGGACGACCTTCTTCACGGGCTTGTTGCATCTTATATAGGAGGGCGACTGATGATCTCAATCACCTTCTTTGGGGCTGTAACATGACTTAGGTGTGGAGACAATTTTTTGAGGTGTTAGGCTTGGAGCGAGGTCAAAGGGATGCATGGAGTTGATAAGGAAGTTTTTTGTTTCTCCCCCTTCATGAGAAGAGAGAGTTCTTGAAAAAAGCGGGGATGTGTACTAGTTTGTGCGATCTCTGAAAGGGGAGAATTAATAGAATCTTTACAATGGCGGAAAGATCTTCAGATGATATTTGAGCCTCATTAGATTCCACGTTCTCTGAGCCTCTATAAAGTAGAATTTTTGTAATTAATTTTATTAGATTGAAGACCCTTTTCTATAGATGGTCTCCCCAGTAAGCTTGGACTGTAATTTTTGTATCCATTTTAATTTTTTTTTTCCGTTCTGAATGTTTGGTTCATTATAAAAAAGATGAACTGATTTTTGCATTTTTTTACTTCTCATTTCTTCCTGACCTTTCTTTCGTCCTAAATGTAAGTTGATGTGTGAGGTTTGAACTTTGAATGAGGATCAACCTTTGTACTCTACCAGTTGATCGTTACCATGGGACGTTGGTTATCACTTTGTTTCTAAGTTTCATTGGTACTTTATTTTTCTTTACATTACTTTTACGATTGCACATATCTGTACAGTTGTAATGGAGTAAAGGAATTTGGAGATAAACAAAGTTTCACTTATCGTTCATCCATTTATGCTATCTTATCGAGATCATTTGGAGGTTCATTTTTTTCTGCTTTAAGAGCAAATCATTTTGAAATCTAGTGCTACTACCTTTCCACGTTCTTCTTGAGATTTGTACTTTTCTTATATACCTCCTTGCTTTCTTTCGGAGACTGCTTGGCATGGCCTTGGATTAGAGGGAGTGAGGCCATGACATCATAGTTGTAACAAGAATTCATAAATTTCTCAGAAGTCATTTATTTTTGTCAGGATTGTTTGAAGTCGTAGATCGAAGGGCAAAGCTCGTTGTCAGTGAGTTATCAGAAGAGCAGTCTGATATTCAAACTCCAGGTATGCATCTTGGTTTATATCCTATTTATATGATGTAAACTTGTTTGTTTCTGTATTTTTATTTCATTTTCTTTTTAGAACTAATTGTATGGTTGGCTGTTTACTCTAGAAAAATACTTGACTTAATAAAATTGCCTAATTCAGTCCGATTAATTATTTATTAAGGAAATCCACTTTGTAAAATCGTCAAGTTTTCTTAAACCTATATTTTGAATGTTTTCAGTAACTTATTCTCGGACCTATGTCAGCAAATATTACCAATTTTTTTTTTTACATATGTCCAGCTGTCAATTTAATATTACAAAAACATTACGAATATTGAGATGTTCCTTTAGCTCTAATTATGCTTTAGCCTTCTGGTAAATAATTCCAGCATAGGAAAGATTTAAAAGCACAGTTTTGATAATTTTCCGATCAAAACAAAGAACCTTGCAGAGATTCAAACTAAAATCGATTTTTGGACTCCTGGTTTTAACATACCTTCCTTCTTATATGCTGTCCTTTATTTTTGTTAAATTAGCCATGAATCTTCTTTAATTTTGTCTTCTTCTGTCATATGAAGCTTCTAATGGTCAAGGATCTCAAACCAAGAAGACAAAGTCAAAGAAAAAGGTGGGTTAGGCTCACTTATTGTTAACAACTAGTAATATCATACGTTATTTTCCCATATTAAGCCTTTTCTTCTTCTGCATTTGAACATTTTTTTGGCACAGAAGAAAGTATCCACGAATGAGTCTTCTAAAGCAAAAGATGTTGCTGAAGAACAAACGAGCACATTACCATCAATGCCAGATGTTGTGTTGGAACCTAGAACGGATGGAATTGTTTCCTTCAATGAAGATGACCGGACTGCTTCTGATAAGTCCATGACCCCAGGAAACAAAAGGAAGCAAGATGATGATGACAATAATGTTCCTGTGTTAGGTATTCCATCAACAGATGCCGTGGTAGTTGAAGCAGGAAATCAAATTTCCGATAATGTGAATACTTCAGCAGCGGCTACTGATGTTGAAGCTATTGCTCCAGTTGAAGCAGGAAAACAAATATCTGATAGTGTGGATACTTCAGCAGCGGCTGCTGATGTTGAGGTCATTGCACCAACTTCTAAAACTGAAATAAATAATGCGGATTCCTTGGATGTTCATAAGGAACATGTTTCGTCAATACCTAATAAAGAAACTGAGGAGATCAATAAACATCAAGATGATGAGCAAAGCAACAAATTGGTAAGCAAAGAAACTATCTTGAAGATAGATCGAGAAATGCCTGAGTCTGCAACTAAAGAGTTCCAGGATAATGGCGAACATCAAACAAAAGAGGATTCTATTAAGGTTCAGTCACCAGTCAATCAAAAGCAACAAGAGAATATAGCCGACAAGTCTCCTATAAAAGTGCAGGACCAACTTGAAGAGGTATAATAGTGATTTATTAGTAGTATTGTATTATTTTCTTTCTTCAGCTTAGAAGAATCCTCTTCTACTGTTATTTTTGTTAAAAATGATTTAGTTGGCGTGCAGGCGCAAGGGCTACTTAAATCTTCTAAGTCCACTGGTCAGTCGAAAGAAGCAAGGCTAGCTCGGGTATGTTTTTTGGATCATGAATTCTTGAACTTTTTTGACGTGTATTGTATATGATCAGAATATGAAAGTGAAAGAACTCTTCTATCAATCATATTTATGTACCATGCTATCCCTTAGGAAGTTCAAGAGCTCCCAACTTTCCAATCCTCAATAAGAGAATTCCAAATACAATGCTAAATGATAAGACCCCCAACCCTTACAGCAAAGATGCTTATATAATATTATGCCTAACAAACTCCCCATGGCCACTCACGTGCCATCAACCCCACACTACTATTAGAGTTCTAACCTCTTGCATACATCACCCTCTGCTTCCTTCTAGAATATATTTTAGTAATTGGAGGGTTATCAGAAAGTTGTGGAATTTGGCTTCAGTACTCTTAAATTACTCTAAAATGATATTTAATAAGGTTAAAATATGTGTAGATTTTGGAGTGCAGCTTGAAGAAAAGTGAACCAAAAAATTGTATGCATGATCACAATGATTGATATGGAATATCAAGCACACAGACGTGGAGATCTTGTTACTATTATTAGTAGAATAATGAAAATAATATTGTTATCTTGCATTTTATGTTTATTCTATATATTGTTATTGATATGATGATATCATAAAGGGAAAATTCAACGAAGTGCATGTTACTTTGCAAATTATGAAGTGCATTCCTCATTAACGAACTCGGTTTCTAAGAATACAATATTATCTCAAAATAGTTATCTTAGAATGGTTCCATTCTTCAATAGTTTGCTATCCGATAGATGTTTGACCATTTTTTTACTGAGGCTTAGGTTTGTGCTGGACTTTCATCACGTCTTCAAGAATACAAGTCTGAAAATGCACAGTTGGAGGAACTTCTTATTGCAGAGGTGAGAATTATCACATCTGGAATAGGTATTAAGTGAACTCTTAAGCATCCTCTTGTTTTTCTGAATTTTTTTTTTTGATGTTCGTGAGTGTATGGGCAAGCTTATGCACACTTGGACTATTCACATCTGCAAGTATTATTTGAAATGTCTCTTTTAAGTTTTCTAAAGTTGATATATTTCGTTAGCTGATTCTAGTTTAAGAAAAGTGCGTTGTTCTGGTCTTAATTTGATCAAATAAAGCTTTTGTATGGACACATTTTTGTTGGAAGAAAATTTTGTATTATGTGTCTCTGGCAGGTTATTTTCTAGGCCTGCCTCCCTAGGTTTGTTTCAACCATGTCAGCAAGAATGAGTCTTTTACTGTTTTTTGGACTCTCCAGCTTTATAACTTTTCTTCTTTTTTACATGCTAAGATTGCTAAGATTGTTTTCTGACAGAGAGAATTGAGTAAATCATGCGATACTCGCATAAAGCAGCTAGAGCAAGATTTATCGGAATCCAAAAGGGAAGTTTCAAGAGTAGAGTCAAGCATGGCTGAAGCTTTGGCAGCGAAGAACTCTGAAATTGAGGCTCTTGTTGGTTCCATGGATGCACTTAAAAAACAATCTGCCTTATCAGAGGGAAGTATGGCCACGTTGCAGGTTTGTCACGCCCACTGTGTTTTTGTTGTAATGTATAGTTATGACTATGAAAGTAGTAGCTTATGCACTGATACTTGTCTTCTCACTTAACCAGTATTTTTTCGTACAATCCACTAATAATCTCGGGTTACTTAGCTATGAAGTACCAATTTTTCAATATTCTTCTTCTTTTATGTTAGACACTTTTTAAAGATAAATATCAAGCTTGGCATAAAAATAAAAAAAGGGCTTAAATCAAGCAAGATCAAACCTAATGGGTAATTACAAAAGCCCTTACACACCAAAGTCCAAAGCGAGGCATGGAACCTTACAAGTGAACAACTTCTTCCTTAGATCATTCTGCACCTCTAAACAAAAATCACCTCAAGTGATCCTCTCTCCCAAGACCCCAATGCAAAGCACAAGTACCAACAATTCTGTCTCTTTGGGGATTCAACTCTCGCTTCGTTATGGAAGCTGATTATTCATAAAACTTAAAACATACATATAGGGAAACACGTAAATGAGGTACAATTACGATTCTAATTTCTGTTAAAAAAAGAGGTACAATTATTAATTACGGCAAACGTAAATAATTCACTTTAAAAACACTTTTATATAATATAAGAGAAAGTAGATGATAAAACAAAGAAACTTATGTGTAGTAGTGTATATAAGTTTAATTTTTAAAAATAAAATACAAATAACAAAATAATAAAAGCAAATGGTTGCCAAATGAGGTCTAAAAGATGAGCTTTTTTTGGACCGAAAAGTTAGGTTATAAAATAATCAAGTGCAACTCGTTTAAAAGAAAAACCGATGAGACATCGCCTTTAGCCTGACAACTTGTCTTTACTAGGTTATTATTTTTTGTTTGGGAAGTGGGAAATTTTGGAACTTCGTTCCACAATACCAGGGTAACCACGCTTGTTCTTAGGCTAGGCACCGAGAGACAACGAAGGAATGAAGACACAACAGGTGTCTACAAATTAATGTCAAAAGCGAGTCTTGAACCTAAGACCATGAGGGGAGCACACCACCAAAGCCCAAGCCTTTGACCATCGCGCCATCCTTTAGGGACAATAAAATATTGTCTTTGCCAGGTTATTACTAGAGTGTTTTCGGAAAGATTGAAATGTGTTCTTCCCATAAACAATCACAAACCACCAATATACCTTCGTGAGGAATCGCCAAATTCTAAAAGCTTCCCTTATTGCTAATGAGATCATAGATGATGGAATAACGAATATAAAGAAAAGATAGGCGTGGCCATTACACTTGGTATAGAGAAGTCATTTGATATGGTTGATTGACATTTCTGTTTGCCAATTGATTCAGTTATAAATGAAGGAAATGGATCAATGGATCTAATGGTGCATCTCTTCAACAAACCTCTCCATAATCATCAACGATAGACCTAGAGGTAATATCAAAGCAGCTAGAAGCATTTGACAAGGAGATGCACTATCTTCTTTCCTCATCATTCTTTCTGTTGATTGTCTTAGTAAAATGCTCTTATTAGCTTAATAAAAAGGGATTGAGTGAATGATTCCATGTTGGAAAGGCAGTTCATACAGTTTCCATCACCCACTAGCAATGTGCAGATGATACCATACTTTTTTCACCACCTTATGAAGTCTACCGCCATAATTTGTTTCGGGTCATTCATGGTTTGAAAGTGCACCAAATTTGAACGTCAAATGCCAGGAGTTTGAATTTTTAACCTTTGGAGTGGAGTCCTGCATACTGAATTTTTAACCGTTGGAGTTGAGTTATGCAGGCTGAATGTTTAGCCTCATCATTTGGTTGTAAGAATGGTATCTGGTCTTCTACTTATTTGGGCCTCTCATTGAAAGGTAATCCTAGTTTCAAAAAATTTTGAAACCTTGCCCAAATTGATTGATCTTGATTCTAGCATTCAAAATGTTGAGGTTGGTCTTTACGAATCAATTCAGGAGATCCTTTCAATTTCTAGTAACTCTTTGGTTAGAGATGAGCCGAAGGCTCATATTCTTGAGAACAATTTAATGGATAAAGATCATGGATCCCCATTCATCCTAATACAAAATGATTGCAATTCCCCATTAGATGCACACTCATCTAAAAAAGAGAAAGTGCTTGCATCTTCTAGTAGTTTTCAAGTTGAGATTTCGATTGATCCATTGAGTTCATTATCACTCACCCCTATTCATGAGAATTCAGATTGCAATGGTAATACAACATAAAGGTATAAATTTATTAAAGTTCTTCCTTTTCATTATGTTCTAGAAAAGGAAGTTGAAGGGTCTCTTCCTGTCATAGTCAAGTCTTAAGGAATTATTTTTGATAGCATCAACGAGCAATGTTTTAGAATTTCAACTTTCTCCTTTCTTCAAGATCAACAAGCTCCTCTCTCCACCCTATATTCTTCCTTTGTTGAGTGTTTACAACTAGTCTTTCTTTCCATCAGCTCAAATGCTCAAATTCTCCTATGACTAAGGGTGTTATTTTTACCCTCTTCCTTCGAGGTTTTCTTCCCAACATCCCCATCCCGATCACCAGTGTTTTAAAAGGCGCAAGGCACAAAAGGTTGTCAAGGGCTTGAGGCGCAAGGCTAAAAAAAGGCGCAGACTTTTTTTTATGCGTACCATGTATAAAAAAATATTAAAAGTATTTATATACCACAAAATGTATAAATATTAATCATTTTCAATATAGAATGTTTCAATATGCAGATATATATCTTCCAAACAAAAGGTAGCTTTTCAATATTAGTAAAGTATCTATTCCTAATAATAAGTAAGTCCTTAAGTTCAAACTCGTCTTCACTGAATAAGAAATCCTCCTTATCCCCTCCATCATTGGACTTGTATCCCTCTATATCTTCTTTTCTTCTTCACTATCAATCTCAATGGTTGACTCACGTTGTATTAGAGGTTAAGTTTCAAAAAATAAAAAAGCCCCCTCAAGGCGCACTTTTTAGCATCGGGGGCTTCACAGAAAAGCGCAAACGAGGCACACTTTTTAATATGTGTTGGGTTTTTACAAGACGAGGCGCAAGGAGTGTGCCTCGGGCTTTTTGAGGCATTTTTTGTGCCTTAGTGGGCTTTTTAAAACATTGCCCATCACATTGATTGTGATTCCAAATTTGAGGTTAGTTTAAGTAGCGTTGATCTTGACCCATCTCATATTGATTATGGGAAAAACCTTCTATTTGGAAGATTCTTCTTGTGCAATAGATTTCAAATTGTTTTTTCAAGAACATAGTGCTACGTCTTCTGAAATGAAGTAGATTGATTCTTTAATTTCTTTGATCTCAAAAAAATTCTCCTCTCTCATTGATGCTTGTGGATTGCATATGAAGGATATTATTAGTGACCACCATTTGAACTTATGATCCCAATTATATGGGTTTGCAGGTAGCTCATTTGATAATTGGGCTAATCTAGGATGGTTTCAAGCTTGCCTTTAGAATCAGTCATTTCACGTTCTTTTCATCTAATGCTATGCCATTCGGTCCTTATAATCCTACTGTTTTCTGTGAGATTTTTGCCTTGATAATTTCTCATGCAAGATCTTACTCTCCGTATATTGATTATAATATCTGATAACTGACATAGTAAGGCATTCGAATACAAAAATAAATGAAAATTGTAACAATAACTCTATTGCCAACTAATGAAATTACAATATCAATACCCTTTTGAGAGGGCTAAATCTCTCCTACAACCAATCCACAAGGACTGATTCACCCAAAACAAACTACCCTTTACAGATCTATTACTTATCTCCCCACATAAATCATCAAACATTGTTGTCCTTTTGATCTGTTACATGATTTTTACAGGTAAATATGGAGTCAATGATGAGGAATAGGGAACTAACTGAGACAAGGATGATGCAAGTTAGTTCTTTATTTATCGATTCATGTATAATAATTTCTATATTTTTTTAACCAAGAAAAGCCTTCTATTATTTAAATGATTTTACTTGTCAGTCCTGTTGAAGTCTATACTTTTTTAGGCTGTAAGAGAGGAGCTTGCTTCTGCAGAACGTAGAGCAGAAGAAGAACGTTCTGCTCATAGTGCTACAAAGATGGTACATATGCATAAGCCTATTATGACCCTTTTCGTGTTTGTGTGGTGTGTGTGTTTGGTTCAATTTGTTTCAAATAGATGATCATTGGTGTCTACAGGCTTTCATGGAAAGAGAAATGGAATTGGAACATAGAGTCATGGAAGCAGCATCAGCTCTTGCAAGAATCCAGGTAAAGCATGAAGTCATCAAATTGGACTCATAGGTTATAGTCTCCTTAGAACTTAAGGACATAGTAGTCAATCTTTAACTGATCCTAAGTAAGGTTGACTTATAGGTCGTACTTCGTAGTAGTCACTTGCTTGTTGATTTATATATCTCTAGAAACTTTTGTCTTTTGTCAACAGTTTTTTCTCTTTCTAAATATAACTTTGTCGATTTGGGAATACAAATAAGTTGTATTTCATTTATCGATATTTTCAAATGTATACAATGATCTCTTTAATAGGAAAAAAAAAACCTTAATCTAAATAAGGCATAAATTACATAAGGTAAATACATAACAAGGAGAATTTACATTTGGTAAATACAAATAAGGAAGGAATATTGATGAGACAAATCACGTAAATCAACACTCCCCCTCAAGCTGGTGTAAAGATGTCTTTCATGGCCAGCTTGTCAATCAATCTCTCAAAATGCAACTTAGGGAGCCCTTTTGTTAGAACATCAGCAACTTGTTCTGTTGTAGGTAAGTAGGGAATGCAAATCACACCAGAATCAATTTTTTCTTTTATAAAATGTTTGTCAATCTCAACATGCTTTGTTCTATCGTGAAGAATCGGGTTATGAGCAATAGAGATAGCGAGCCTTATTATCACGATGAAACTCGCATAGGTGTTCGACATGATTTTGAGTTCATCTAAGAGTCTTTTATCCGAGATACCTTCACAAATGCCATGAGCTAGTGCTCTAAATTCTCGCTTCAAAGATCGCTTCTAGCTACCACGTTCGCATTTTTACTTCTCCGGTAAACTGATTCCCTCCAACAAATGAACAATAACTGAAGTAGACCTTCTATCTGTAGTACTTCTTGCCCAGTCAGCGTCAGTGTAGATTTCTATGTCGAAATTCTCATGTTTTTGAAACAATATACCTTTTCCTGGAGTTCCTTTCAAGTATCTCAAGATTCTGTAAACTGCCTCAAAATGACTCGATCCCGGAGCATGCATGAATTGACTTACCATACTTATCGCAAATGCAATGTCCTGGTCTTGTGTGTGATAGATAAATAAGTCTTCCCACAAGTCTCTGATATCGTTCCTTATCTTTCATATCTTTTTTAGCTGCTGCTTGCAGTTTCAGATTTGGTTCAATAGGAGTCTCTGCTGTTCTACATCCTAGTAATCCTGTCTCCTTTAATAGGTCAATAATGTACTTTCTCTGGTTAACAAGGATACCTTGTTTTGATCTCGCAAACTCCATCCCTAGAAAGTATTTCAACCTTCCTAGGTCTTTAATTTGAAATTCAAGAGCGAGTTTTCTCTTCAATTTGTTTATTCCAGCTTCATCATTGCCTGTAAGGATTATATCATCCACATATACTATTAGAACAACAATTTTATTATTACCAGTATATTTGTAGAAGATGGTATGATCACTTGACTGGGAAAAACCATAACTTTTAATCGCTGCTTGAAAGCGCTCGAACCATACAGGAGATTGTTTGAGACCATATAAAGCCTTCTTTAATTTGCAGACTTTGCTAACTCCAAGTTTCACCTCAAATCCAGGTGGTAAATCCATAAACACTTCCTCTTCGAGATCACCATTGAGGAAAGCATTTTTTACATCGAGTTGATAAAGCGGCCACTCAGCGTTTACAGCAACAGACAGTAATACTCTAATCGAGTTAATTTTTGCAACAGGAGCAAATGTTTCTTGATAGTCAATACCGTATGTTTGAGTAAAGCCTTTAGCAACAAGTCTGGCTTTGTATCGCTCAATGCTACCATCTGCATTACATTTAACCGTGAACACCCATTTACACCCTACTGTCTTCTTATCCTTTGGTCTTTCTACCATTTCCCATGTACAATTCTGTTCGAGTGCATTCATCTCTTCCATGACTTCTTATCCTTTGGTCATCAATTCTAGAGGTGAATGCTTTATGGCTATTAGACAACCTATGATAAGATAGGTAGTTGGCTATTGGGTATTTTGTACACTTACGAACCCCCTTCCTTTGAGCTATGGGAATATCTAAGTCAAGGTTATTAAATGGAGAGGAAGAGGAAGAGGAAGAGGAAGGGGAATTACTTGACTGTTCAATATCATTTGTCGGGGAATTGGATTGATGCAATGTCAAGTCCACTATTCGATCCATATTATTTTGAATAGGTGCCCTCCTAGTATAAACCTGAAGCTCAGGAACATGATCAGGGAGATCAATCTGTAGCATTTCTCCCCTTGAAGTAGAAGATTCTATATTTGGCATCGAAGTGCTATGATTAACATTATCCGGACAAACAATTTGGAGAGGTGAAATTTCCCAAAAATTTTCTTCACGATTAGAATTCTCCCCCTGAAGGAAATTTGGGTTAAAGAATGATTCATTTTCTACAAAAGTAACGTCCATACTTTCAAAGTATTTTTTGTGCAAAGGATCAAAACATCTATACCCTTTTTTGTTTGAGGCATACCCCAAAAAAATACATTTAGTTGCACGAGGCTCAAGTTTTGACCTAGTGAAATGAGGGAGGTGGACATAAGCAATACATCCAAAAACTCTTATGGGTAAATCAGAGTACAACCTGACGGTAGGAAAGGAACTTTTTATGAGACTGAGAGGAGTTTTAAAAGACAAGACTTTAGAAGGCATTCGATTTATAAGATATGCAGCAGTAAGAATTGCGTCCCCCCATAAGTAAGTAGGAACATGCATAGAAATCATAATTGCACGAGTAACCTCCATTAAATGTCTATTTTTCCTTTCAGCAATTCCATTTTGCTGAGGAGTATCTCTACATGTAGATTGATGAGATATCCCTTTGTTTTTCAAAAAGACATCCAAATGTTCGTTAAAATATTCTGTTCCATTATCAGTATGTAAAATGCTTATTTTTGTCTCAAATTGATTTTCAATCATAGTATAGAAACGAATAAAAACATCTTGAACCTCAGATTTTTTTGTTAACAAGAAAACCCAAGTCAAACGAGTATGATCATCAATGAATGTAACAAACCACCGTTTTCCACTATTAGTCAAAGTTTTAGATGGACCCCAAACATCACTATGAATTAAATAAAATGGTTTGGAAGCCTTGTACGGTTTTGACAAATAGGTATTTCGATGATTTTTTGCAAAGATGCATGTTTCACATTGAAATGTCGAACAATCAATTCCTTTAAATAAGTTTGGAAACAAGTGCTTTAAATATGAAAAATTCGCATGACCTAACCTACGATGCCATAGTAAAATAGTTTCTATCACAATAGAAGAACTAACACTACTTAAACCCTGAGCTTTTTTATCACTAGTGGGCTCTACTTCAAAATAATAAAGACCTTCTAGCATTCTAGCACGTCCAATCGTCTCCCCCGACTCCTGATCCTGAAAAATGCAGTAAGTAGGAAAAAAGGTAACATGACAGTTAGAATCTCTAGAAATCTTACTTACAGACAACAAGTTACAAGCTAATTTAGGGACATGCAAAACAGATTTTAAGGTCAGGGTTTTGTTTAATGAAATATTTCCCCTACCCGCAATTGCGGTAAAACTACCATCAGCAATTCTGATTTGATCATTAGAGTATATTGGACTATACGAGGAAAAAAGCAGGGAAGAGCTAGTCATATGATCAGATGCTCCTGAATCAATGATCCAAGGAGAAGAATGAAGGCAAGATAAAGCTAAAGAATGATTACCTGATTGAGCCAAGGAAACACTAGGAGTACCAGATGACGAAGTGGTCTTTAGCAGTTTCAAGAGTTGATGAACTTGATCTTGACTGAGAGAACTAACTTCAGCAACATTAGCATTAGTAATAGAGGACTGGCCAGTGGGCTTGTCACCTTGCTTGGTACTCTTCCAATTTGCTGGTTTACCATGAATTTTCCAACATGTCTCACGAGTGTGTCGAGGTCTATTACAGTGATCGCACCACACACGAGGTTTGCTAGGTTGTGTTACAGCTTTATTTGCAGTTGCATCTACTACCAGTGCAGAGGTTTCAACTGAACTCATAGGTTTCTTACTCAACATAACACTGCGACGACTTTCCTCCCTACGCACTTCCGTGAGTAAACTTCATTAATAGAGGAAAGGGTTTCTTACCAAGTACTCTACTACGAACCTCATCGAACACATCATTAAGGCCAGCCATGAACTCGTAGATACGATCATTCTCCACTCCTTTCTGGTAGTGAGTCCAATCTTCATTAGACTTCCATTCATATGTATCATACATATCCAAGTCTTGCCAAAAAGTTTTTAAAGTATGGATGTATTCTGTGACTGAGTCTCCTCCTTGACAAATACTCCATGATTTGAGCTTCAATTCATACACTTGTGATTGGTTCCCTAAGTCTGAGTACATTTCAGTGATGCTATCCCATAGTTTCTTAGCTGTTGGGAAGTACATGTAGTTGCGTTGAATTTTTTCAGTCATGGAATTTACAATCCATGTCATCACCATCGAGTTTTCGGCATCCCATACAACATCTCGTGAATCTTCCTTATCTCGGCATAACTTTGTCTCCTGTAATGTAACCAATTTTTCCTTGACCCCGAAGATACATGCGAACACTTTGGGACCACATGAGAAAATTTTCTCCATTAAGTCGAATAGTTGTAATTTGAACATTCGAGAAGTTACGAAGATCAGAACTCTTGGATAATACTATCTTATCTTCTGACATATTGAAAAATATTTTTTTTAACACCAAATAATAAAGAGTTTTAAAAAGAAATAACCTCAAAACATAAGAATTTTTGATTACAATTATTAGGTTGACACGGAGAGCGAACTATGTGACAATCAACCTTAGACGAGTAATCGTTCAAGATTTGGTCGTCGTCGGTATCCGGGTCACGGGTCTTATTTTGGCAATGAACAGCAAAAATAGGTTGAGGTTAAAAGAAACTCACTAATTTGGTTGTAATTCTGTTTGTTCACAAACAACAAATAATTAATAAAATAATAAAGTAAATCAACTTTTGATAATTTAAACCAATTAGTTGCTTCACCAAAAAAGATATCAATAAAATATTAAAGTAAAACAACTTTTGATAAAGTCAAACCAAATTGTTGATTCACGCAAGCACTGCCTACTTTTTATCACGCGCAAATAACCAAATGGAAAACGGATCAGCACACGATCGATGGGCCAACACGCGAGTCGCCGGATCGGATCGGATTCCGGGTCAGAACTCGAGTTGTTGGGGTTACGTTTCCGATCCTTTTATTATGTATTTTTCCGCAAAAAAAAAAAACACCACCTGGATTTAGGAAGAAGACGGCACAGAATTCGCACCACAGGTTCACGCAAAGGAGGCAGTTGCTAGATCTGGGTAAAGAAAACGCCTATCGAGCACAAATATGATCGGGAAAAGAACGTGGATGAACGTCCTAGGTTGCCGATGGATTAAGCTCGAGTAACAGGAAGTCGAAGAAGCAAGAGAGATAGTGGTAAGACTTCGACTTTAGGGTTTTCTTTAACATTTCTGCTCTGATACCATGTCGATTTGGGAATACAAATAAGTTGTATTTCATTTATCGATATTTTCAAATGTATACAATGATCTCTTTAAATAGGAAAAAAAACCTTAATCTAAATAAGGCATAAATTACATAAGGTAAGTACATAACAAGGAGAATTTACATTTGGTAAATACAAATAAGGAAGGAATATTGATGAGACAAATCACGTAAATCAACAAACTTCCCATTCTCTCTCTTGCTTATCTCTCCTATATCTTCTATTTCTCTCACTCCAATAAATTTTCCCCTTCTATCTCTATCTTCTCACGATCTGTTTAAGAAATTTAAATATAATGATAAAAATGGAAAATTATATTTAAAAATTAAAAAGTGTTGTTAAATCTTATATTCAAACCTGAATAATAAGCTTTAGAGTTCATCTTTTTTCAAAACTTAGAACTTTAATGATTCATAGATAACAGGACAAACATGAACCAAGACTATCCTTTGTCACTTTAATTTGTATGTCTGATTATCTTTTTTCCTCATTAAGAGAGTAGCAGATGAGCGAACATCGAAAGCAACTGAGCTTGAGCAGAAGGTAGCACTTCTTGAGGTAAGATAGACAGATTATTTTATGAAAATAATCATTGTTTGTTTAATTTTCAAGTATGTATTTTAATTTCTTAGTTGGAACAGATTTAATCCTCATATAATTAGTAAGTCTCTTCCATTAGGTCGAGTGTTCATCTTTGAATCAAGAACTGCAAGATTTGGAAGCTCGTGCTCGCCGTGGACAAAAGAAGTCACCTGACGAGGCAAATCAATTGATTCAGGTAAATATGGCCCGACTTTGAAGGTGCTTTTCCGGGGCCCATATTTTACTTCTATTCATCACGGGCTGGCAACTCCATTTTACAACTTGCCAGCCATAGTGTTATGGGATCATTACCGGTTTATTTTCTTTCTTATTTCTCTTGGGGTAGAGATCTTTTGCTCGCAGGGACATCTTCCAAAATCATGGGTATACCATGCACCACATTTATCTCTTACGGTCTTACCAAAAGAAAAGGCATTTATTTTCTTACAATAGCCGTGACATTGTTTCTCTCTCGAAGTTGCAATGGTCTAATGTAATAATCTTTTTTCCCTTTCACTTTTGAACATCAAGATGCAAGCATGGCAAGAAGAAGTGGAGCGAGCTCGTCAAGGTCAGAGAGACGCTGAATTGAAACTTTCTTCGATGGAGGCAAGTGACTTAAACTTTATGTCACTTTGCCAACCAATTATAGTCTTTCCTAGTAGACTCCTTTGTTCATTTCATTCTTCAGTGTAATTGTCTCTTTCAGGAAAAAAAATTTAAACATGAGTCTAAGGATTGCTGGCCATTTAGCTAATTGAATTGAGTGCAATGCCATTGACCCTGATCCATTTATCCTCTCAATTTCAGGCTGAAATGCAGAAAATAAGGGTTGAAATGGCTGCAATGAAAAGGGACGCTGAGCATTATTCACGTCAGGTTCGTAATTTAATTTTTTTTATCGTCAAGAAATCAAATACATTTGTTTAATATACTAGGGTATATTTGTGAATGCATGCTCCATCTTTTTTAATATTATTATGGTTTGGATTAGCAGTTATTTTTCTCTGTAATTGTGAACCCACAAACTCATTGCATTCACGTCTATTTTAAACTTTTGTGTTTAATTTATTTTGGTATTTGAACTTTCAAAAATTCTATTTGAATTTTGACCTAACATTGCGCTTGCTCATTTACCTGATTCATATATTCATACTACAAATTTAAATTCTGGTTAAATAATTAATTATCTTTTTTTGAGTTCAACAATATCTATGAGCGGAGGATTCAAACTTATAACCTCTTGAACATAAGCAGTAGCACATATATCATGTCTGCTGAGTTATGCTCTTGTTCAATAATGAATAGAATTGATAGATTAACTATATTGCTCAAAAATAGTTTTTTATACAAAATTTAGGGATTATTTGAAACTTTAGATCAAATAAAAACAATTACAAGCTTTAAAAGCCAATCTAGGAACAGGATTTAAATATTCTTTCTGTTTTTCAGTTTATGGAAATCTAACATCATTTTTGCTATTTCTGCTGCCTGTTATTACCCTTCTCATTCCATTTGGTCTAGGAATGAAGTCTTGCTTTCGGTGCAAATTACTAATTAGGATCTTTGGAAAACTAAAAACCATCATTTCTTACTTTGCTTTATGTGTAGCCATGTTTAGGTTTGCCATCAGAATAAACTCTATTGAGATTAAAAGGCTTGGATCGTAATAAAACCTCCTGATCTTTCTGCATGATTCCTCAACTGTTCCTGTTGCTTAATATTGAAAATGATTTTTTTTTTCACAATTGATTGACCAAATCACCAACTCACTTATTATAGTTTTAAATGATCAGGAGCACATGGAGCTTGAGAAGCGTTATCGTGAACTAACTGATCTATTGGTAATGAGTTTTAATTGTCTATGCATAGTAATTTTCTTTTCCATGAAAGAGTTTCTTAGAATCCTTGGTTGTCTTATATATGAAATTATATGTTTATGGTAGTACTACAAGCAAACGCAGTTGGAAGCCATGGCTAGTGAAAAAGCTGCTGCTGAGTTTCAACTGGAAAAGGAAATAAATCGTGCTCAAGAGGCACAGGTCCGCCTCTGAGTGCTCTATTTATTTTGACTAATTATTGTCCCCGTTCTTCTACTTATTGTTCTTATAGTTAAACGAAAAAAACTTTATTTGTCACTATTCATACAATTCATTAAACCAATAAAATTTGTTTAGATAATAACTTGGCTGCATTATTGAAAAGGTAGAGGTAGAAAGAAGTAGAGCCTCCCGTCGAGCTTCTGCATCTTGGGAAGAGGATGCTGAAATGAAATCTCTCGAGTATGTTTCTTGTCCCAAATATTTATAGTCATTTAATTTGTAGATATTCCAATTTCACAGTTTCCACGTCTTTATATCCTACAAAGAATGAGTTTTCACTTTATTATGTTCTACAAAGAAATATAGTTTTCTAAGTCGGAACCCATGAAATATTTGAATGTGTTGACTAAAAGGTGTAGGTATTGCACATGTATTGAAATCAGGTTCTTCAAGTCATTAAAGGATTATACTTGATCACTGGAAACTCTTTTATCTTAAACGAATAAGGTGTTGTTCTTGTGACTTCTTTAATTGTCCCTATCTAATTGTCTCTGTTATGCATGAATGAAAAATTACTCACAGGTAGAACAAGGTTATTAGCTATTGTTTGGAAAACTGCCCTAAGCTTTCATAAGATTTTTAATACTATCCCAGAAAAATTCATGGTTTACTGAAAAAAAGAAATTCTAACTAGTTACAAGATCATATAAGTCGTTCATTTAATCTGAGAGTTGCTTCTATATCTTTAGTAAATTGGGATCAGTCTCATTGAACAATCCTATTAGAGTCCCTTTTATTGGGTATGGACTTCAATTTTTAGTTATGAACGATTCAACTCTTAATTGCTTTCCTATTTGTAGAAATCACTCCACTCCATTTCTTGCTGTCAAAATGGGTTTAAAATAGAGAATCATTCTCTTGTTGGTACTGTTGTTTACATTTTAAGAGCAGAGTTTTTTTATTTTTAGTCATTTATTTATTTCAACATGTATCCTTGCATTCTTGAACTTTCCGCATCAATTAATGATTTCAGGCCCCTCCCGTTGCATCACCGATACATGGCCGGGACAAGCGCACAGGTAAATGTCCTGTCTTGCAATGCTTACTTTCCCTTCACTTGTGCTTTATCCTTATATCTTTCAACTTGCAACATGCAGTTGCAAAAAGCAGCCAAACTATTAGATTCAGGAGCAGTCAGGGCAACAAGATTTCTCTGGCGGTATCCCACTGCAAGACTTCTACTACTTTTCTATTTGGTGAGATGTCCTTTAGAATTGATTTGTTTTAAAAATTGTGTGGAGTGTGTCGGAGTAGGAGTGTAACCATGAAAATGCATTTGCAGGTATTTGTACATTTTTTCATGATGTATCTATTGCACCGTTTACAGGTATGTTTTTGGTCCTTTTGGCTATTGCAACTTTCATCCAACCCCATATCTTTTATCTGAATCTCATTCTGGATATATGAAGCTCAGTAGCTTGTTGACTGCATATAACTCCATCTTAGTTTAGTTTAGGGGTTCGGCTAATATGAGTATATCTCAATTGATTAAGGCATATACCTTCTATTGAAAGGTCAAACATTAAAATCTTTCCTCTGAACTAAAAAAACGTTAGGCACTCTGTTAGATAGAATAGAAGCCGCACGCAGAGTTATTTGTTTATTTATTTTTATTACATGCATTTTGACCATTCTTTTTTTTTTTGAGAATGCATTTTGACTATTCTTACAAGTTATACCACCCGAGCCTACAATATTTAGATGTCAAGAAAATGTATAAAAAAATAATTTCCTAGGTAGTTGGCTACCATGAATTGAACTCATAATCTTTTGGATTCTAGGCCTTTAACCACTAAGCTAACTCAACTCATGATGGTTGGAGGCACAGTTTTGAATGAGAGAATTGGGGAATGTTTTTTTCGACTTTGATTCTCTTCTTCACTTTAACTTAATCCCCTTGAACTTTTTTCGTTTTTTTTTTCTTATTAATATTTTCCTCAAATAAATGTCACATTTTTTAAGGGTGTAAGTGGGTTGGGTCAGTTTTTGGTCAAATCAGATACAAAACCGATTATTTTGAAAATTGAACCAGCCGTCCATCTATCTCAAAGAAATCCAACCAACTGGACAAACCTAACAGCTATATATATAAAAAAAAATTTAACCGGAAAGTTAGAGCTTCTGCTCCACTATATTTAGGGTTACTATGCTCATCCCTATTGAAGGGATGGAGACACGAGAGGTGTCTACAAATTAATATGTGTATCAACCTTCAAAACGCAAGTTTTCAACCATCGCGTCACCCTTAGGGCTTAAAAAACCATAAATAATTGAAACAGCTAGTATGGTTGATACTTAAAAGAAAAACCAAAGCCAAGGACTCAATTTGGTGAGCTCCAAGGGGGTTTTCCTGTAATTTTTCTTAGCATGAGAATGGATCTATACGCGTATATTTAACATCAAATCGTCGGAGTTTTTTGCAGGCTCAAGCGGAAACTCTTACTGCTAGAGAAGCTGCAGAATCCATGGGGCTAGCCAACACTAATTTACCATAAGAGCCCCCTTTAACTTTTATTCAAGCAGGGCTAATGAAAGTAGTAGATTGACGTGAAGAAACGAAAACTCAGCTGAAAATTTGAAACCTGGGTTCTGTTATCATAATCTCAACTGCATGATGAATTATTACTTCAAAGAAAAAAAATATATATCTTTTTGGTTGGTTCAGAGAAGTCGGTTTAGAAATAGAATGGTTGATATAAGAAAGATGTCGCGTCTTCCATATCTGAAAATTTTCATTTATTTCATTTTATTTTAACCATTTTTTTTTATAAAAAATATTCCTATACAAAAATACTGGATTTAGTGAAATACAAAAATATCCATTTGATATTGAAAAAACATTTTTGAATAAATATCAATTTAGGGATATTTGACTGATTCAAGTCGTTTGTTCCGAAAAATGCGGAGATTTGAGTTAAAGATTTGATAGTTTGTATAGGATTTGATCTGCGAGTGATTTATCCAGCATAAAATGTATTATAAAAGTCTAAGTTTAGAAACTGTAAAAAAAATAAAAATAAAAATTATGTTTGTTGTTGGAGGGATAAAATTTAAGACTTATTTATTTAGCATTATTATGATCACTTTTATGAGTAAAACAAGTGTGAGGGTATGAAGCTTCTAACTTCGACATAAGGGCCGATTTCTCCAGTGAGAGGAGAGACCAAATAAGTGTATTACAAACAATATAGATGACATGAAAACTAATTGCACTTTATAAATAAAACCACAACTGTTGAGATTTGCCTAACTTCAATATTTCAACTTGAAATTTTGAGTAATGACCTTTTTTGTATGTGAGATCTTTAACCTGCTTTTTCAAGATAGACGATATAAGAGTAATTCATATCTTGAATGGAATTCTCCCTCAAAATTAATTGACAATGATAAGAGTAATTCATATCTCTAATATATTATATCATTTCAACCTGGGATCCTCAAACAATATATCAAGTTTGTTCTTTATAATATTTTTATTTTTATTTTTTTGTGTCATTATACGACATGAATTTCATTGTAACGCTGGCTCAAACATGTCATGTATAAGATTGGAGTAAACATGACGATAAAAAAGAAGGTTTAAGTTAGAATACTATTTTCGAAATTAAGCTTCAACTTTGCAAAAGTGACCACAAACCCTGAGGGTAGTATTATTCTCAAACAAAGGAAGAATTAAATATCTATTTTTTAGATTAAATTCATGAACGTAAAATTGAATTGGAATACAATCAAACAAGACTAACACGCCACCCATGTTTTCGGTATTCAGCTATGCAAGTTTAAAACTGCATAATATGTATAAAGTTCTTCAAATAAAATACATATATTGGAATTAAAGAACCTTAATTGGAATGGACTGAATCTGCCACTAACTAGGGTTAAAATACAAGATTGTTTTCTTCCAAATATGTTTTTGATTTTTTGAGCGTATTCTTCCGTATATGTTTACATCATTGAAAACTTCGACTTTGAAAATATATTGGAAAAGAAATATAGTTAATTATTATTATTATTATTATTATTTTGGGTGGTTAAATAAAGAAAATTATTAACATTTCTCTGTCAATCAGCGTTCTCCAAAAAATGGTTCGTTACGTATCCATTTATGAATGAAATGACAATTTCAAAAATTGTTGAATTTTTCTCCTTTTTATTTCTATTCCTATCAAAGCATAGAATTATATTCAGAATTTTTTCCTTCACATGACAATTGTTGTAGATTTATTTACTTGTACATAATATTCTAACCAAAAAAATATTAAGCTAAAACACCTGATTACTATAATATTTAATGGAGAGCCACGTTTACTAAATATATTTTTAGTACCAGAAAAGTTATAATCTCATATTTTTAGATTGACAGTCAATTATTATTGGGTTAAATCCACTTTGATATCTTTAATAAATATTGTTGACTAACAAATTGGACTGAATAGTAAAGGGATGGATGGCTAGATTTTCATTTTCTTTTTCTTTTTCTTTTTTTAAATTTGTAATAGATTTTTAGGATAAAATTTTAAATTCGTTTTCTTTATTTATGATTTTATTTAATTTTATTGGTAAATCATTTTGAAATCTATTTCAGCTAAGATTTAAACTTTTAATTTTATGGTCAAGGACAATGTTGAAATATGCTTGCATGGAGTGAAAAATAATTATACAAACTTTTTTTTAGTTGGTTATGTTTTTTATTCATCAATCTTTCTAGGTGAAGATTTAAACCTCTCATTTGATATGTCTTTATCGTAACTTTTCTTCTTTTGATTTAATTATCCTTATTGAAAGTTTTTTCCTAATATTTGTATATAATCTATCTTTATATCTAATTATCCTTATTGAAAGTTTTTTCCAACTAGTTATATATAATCTTCTTTATATTTGATTTGATAAATATCATTGATGATAATTATATTTATATTTTTTTAGAGTTAAGTTTTATATTTATCGTGTTAAGAGTTCAAATCCTAATCCAAAATTTTGTAATACTTTTATTTAAAGGGAGAGAAAAATTATACAGTATAAATTATTTTCACAAAATAATCATAAATATAGGTAAAATTTAAAGTATTTGTCTTTATTTTTATAATTGTTTTTTTAAACTTATCCTAATGATTTTCTAAATTTGATTAATCTTTCAAGTTTTCTTTATCTTAAATATAATTATATACTTTTTTAAAAAAAAGGTTAAATATAATTATTTTTTTTTGAAAAAGGTTAAATATAATTATATTTATATTGTTTTTTTAAAAAGATATTTATATTGTTGTAAATGTGTTGAGGAACAGGTAGAGACAACATATGCATCATCACCTAATCGCTTTATATATTGAGAGAAATTATTGTAAATATCATTTATACACTTCATTTATTTGATAAACCATACCTTTTACTACACTTTATTTATTTGATAAACCATACCTTTTACAATGTTAATTAATTAAAAAGAATCGAAAGAGACAGTGGTCTGACAATTTCATTATTTGATGGTAATCAGATTTTGTAGAATTTGTGATCCCTCAACTTGTACTAAAAAAATTAATTAAAAAGAAACTTTTTAGGGAATTTAACCTGCACATTTTACCTTTTATATTATATCTGCAGTACAAATTTAATTCTATTAGTGATTGAACTCAATTTGTAAATTTCCTACTACAAATGAATTATTTTATGTTTGTGCTATATATGAAAAAATGTTGTCATATTTTATTATACATGCAAAATTCTCAACCTTTTATAATGTTAACTATTTTACTCAACAACAGACTCTTTAATTACATTTTCGAGAATATATATTATTAAAACTAGTGATAATATTTAACAAATGAAGTCTTTTTTTAAAAATTTATTTACAAGTTGAAAATTTCATAATTTCTAAGGTGAACAAATTGTGTAGTAGGAGATTCGTACGTCTAATATATTGATCAAGAGTATGTTTAACCATGACATACGTTAGGAACTTTTCTTTTTTGAGAAATTGTACTAAATAGGTTATTTTTACAAAATAATTATAAATTTAGATAAATTTTAAAACAGTTACATTTATAATTATTAATACTATACTATAAATACTCATTAATACATTATTATATCATTAATACAAACATTATTATTAGTATAAATAATTATGGTTGTTAATGTTCTCAAAAAAAAAAAAAAAAAAATTATGGTCATTAATTTATTTTAAAGTGAGTACATTTATAATTATTTTATGAATTTAGTTAATTTGGCAAGTTTCTCTTTTTTTCAATATATAGACATGATGTATAAGTGGGATGAATCATATGAATAAGAATATAATATATATTTCCTTTTTAAAAAAAGAGAGAATATAAGATTTATTATAATGATGAAGTTTTCTAGAAACTCTCCATTATAAAATATAAAAGAAATATAATTGGATAAAAAGGAACTTTCTCTTTTCCATTCTCCCAAACTTTATATGGGCCTCCACAATAATACAGTACAACTCACTCTTTGACCTTTTCGGCCAATTGGTTGTGGCACATTGCCCCCACAAATTGAAAGAGATCGAAAAGAAAAAAAAAAGTAAAAATCTTGAAAATAAATGTAAAAAATACACCCTAAATAGAGCTTTATTTTTAATTGTTGTTTTTTAAAGCACCTAACATTAGAGCCTATTGCAATTATACACTCAATTTTTTTTTAAAAAAAAAACCCCTAAATAGAGCTTTACAAAAATCACCTAACAATAGAGCTTTTTGCAATTATACACTCAATTTGAGATTTGAGATTTGAGATTTTTTTAGTACAAAATTGGGAGAGAAATTATAAATCCTACACAAGGTATTTTTATCTCAAATAAATGAGAGTTAAATAACAATTTTTAAAATCAAACTTTTTATTGTTTGTTGAAATAAATTATTACCAAAGAATGAATTCAACCGTTAATAATCCTTTCTATTCTAGATTGAGAAACTTATCTTCTAAAACTTGCAACATCATAACTTTATCAACAGTATAATAATATTTTATTAAACAATAGCAAGTATTTAAAAAACTTAACATGAACAATTCTTCGCCAGTTAGAGCCGACCTTTTTTATCTCTCTTCTTTTTTCAAGAAAAAAAGCAGAAGAAAACCCCTTTCCTTATCTGTCTTTAAAAAACAAAACTTTCCTTTTTTATTATTATTTGTTTAAAAAAAAACCTTTCTTTCCTTATCTTAATCTTATCTTATCTTAATATCTTAATACCTTAATACCACTTTTTCAAAAAAAAAAACCTTAATACCAAAGTTGTGGCTTAGGAGGAAAATTATTTTTGGACGATTTTACCCCTAAGCCAACTTATAAATTTACACATATACTATTAATAAATATAAAAGTTCAAATTTTCTAAAAAATCGTATCATACTATTTAAAGTTAGTTTATTACTTAAGAAAAACTTTAAAAAATCGTATAAAAGTGAAATGTACCTCAAGATTTTAGCACAATTGTTTCAAAATTTCACTTTTTAAAATTATCTATTTCCAATAATTTTGCATTTAAAAATAATAATAAAGCAACAGCAAAACATTCCAAATATCTATTTCATAAATTTACATTTAAAAAAAACTCAAATTTTTTTAAAACTTTAAAATGTTGAGAAATTTTAAATTAGTGTAGAATCTTAAAAGGTTTAAGTAATTTCTATTTCTATCGTAATCTTAATCTTAACATTTCTTAATTATATCATATCATACTACTTAAATGTTGCTTATCATACTATCATACTAACTTAAAGTGTGGCTTAAGAGATAAATCATTTTTAGACGATTTTACCCTTAAGTCATATCCTAATTTACAATATCATTTAGATTTTCATCCGTAGAAGATAAGATATTTTTATCAAATCTCATAAATTTTATGACAAGTTAGAAGATAAGAGATTTCAACAATCAAATGAAGATATTTACAATATCATTTAAATTTTCATGTAGAAAATAAGATATTTTTACCAAATCTCATAGATTTTATTTGACATTTTATATTCTAATTAAAATAATAAATTGAATTTTCCAATCCTATAAATAGTTGTCACATTTTGTTTACAAGAATTTTGTTTGCTTCGATTTTTTTTTATAATAAGTTATGTATGATTATTTACCTTAACTTTCGTCTAATATTTCTTTTTGCAATAATTTTTGTAGGGATTTTTTTTTGCATAATTGTTGCCTTTCAAAAAAATACTTGGAGATCTGAATTTTTTTTGAAGAGTTATAAGAATTATCATGTGAGGTTAGTACATGAATTCTTCAATTTCAAAAGTTTGGTAACAATGATTTCCTTTTTGCTTGGGGTTACTTTCTTGGTTTTTTTTATAATAAAAAAATTTAGTTATCTTATTTTTATTGGATTTTTTACCTTAACTTTCATATAACTTTTCTTTTTGCAGCAATAACTTTTGTAGGGATCTTTTATTGCTTAATTGTTGACTTGGAGATGTGTGAATTTTTTTTTTGAAAAACGATAAAATTATCATTTGAGGTTAAACGTAAGTTCATAGATGTATACTAATAAATATATTTAGCTTATTTATATTTATAATTAGAATAATGATATAACTCTTATAAATTTTATAATTCAAGAGTAATTAGTCTATTAATTGATAAATTGAGAAAAAAAATTAAAGAACATCGATTTTTAAAAATTAGAGATAAAATTTAATTTTAATTCAATAAATTTTATTAAATTTCTTTTTTAAATAATAACACCTATAAGCTCAAAATAAATAATTAACTGCTTTTTAACATGAATGTGAATTTTAATTAATTTAACCAACGTGAAAAATGATTATAAAATTTAATATTATATTGAAATTATTATTTGATGATTTAAATTTAGCTTAAAAATGTAATAAACAATTTATAATTATATATATAATTTACTATTTAAGAAATTATCACGTGCAACGCTGTGGTAAAATTCTAGTCTTTTTAAGTGCATTGTTTTTCTTTCCAAAAAACAAAAGTGTCATCGTTTTTTAATTTATTATAGCCGACGTAATCTTCTTAAAGAATAATTTTTCTCCATGTTTAATTGTAAGAAAACTGAACCTAGAGAGAGTATAAATTTTTAAAAACCAAAAAAACCACTAGTAAATTTATTCAATATTTTTATGAACGGGTAGAAAAAAAGATTCTACTAATTTTATGATTATTGGATTATACGAAATATCACCTTGTTTTTTTACCATAGTAAATTTAATTGTTGAGAATTGTGCGGACTGAAAATTTGAATTCACTCAACTAACATAATTTAATACAGTTTAATGATGTTAAATTACTACCAAACTTATCTAAAAAAAAAAATACTACCAAACTTTAGCTTTTGAATTGTAATATTCATGTTTGATTATTTTTAAATTGTAAATTTAATAGATCTATGACATATTTAATGGATTTGTAGAACACAAGACTCTTGGTTTATAACAAGATTCAGGTCTAGAGTTTTACGATTTTTTGTTTAAAAAAAAAATCTTAAGATCTCATTTATTAATTATTTGATTTTAAATTTTTGAAAGCTAAATTTCTTCTAATTTTGTTTTTTATGATTTATATTGTTAAAAACTATTTTTAAGAAAAAAATTTAAAAGTTGGTTAGATTTTTTAAAGGAATAATATTTATAAAAATAAAATAATAATGTTATGATTATCAATTTTATATTCAGTAACATTAAAAAAAAAAACCTAATCGACACAATTTCAATTATAAATCTCATAGAATTTTAAATTAAAAAAATAAATCAACAATCAATTAAACACAAAATTAGGAAATTAAAATATCAATCAAGATAGAGAGACATGACTTTGTTCAATTTGGTAGATATTTTCATAATTTAGCAAAGAGTCTGCAATTACAATTTTTCGTATTAATACAATCGGAATTAAATATCAATTTTTGAGAATTTAACGCCGTTTTTGCAATTACAATTAAGAAGCATACATTATTTATGATCAAACGAACTTGACTAAAAAAAAAACTCTACCGTCCGATCAAAGTGGAAGGCAAATCCAGCGGTTGAGAGGCGACGGGGGAGCGACAGAGAGGGCAGCGGCCGGCGACGGCGAGCCAAGAGGAAATACAAGGGTGGTGGTACACGTGGCCGCATGGGATTTGTTTGCCAGGCTCATCTGGCCGGAAATTCTCCAGACAAACGGCGCAAACACCGGCGACCACCGCCGGCAAATCCGCCGGCAGAGAATCGGAAGCGGTGACGTGGCAGCATCCGAAATCGTTGGATCCTGACAAAACCATGTCCAGATCGAAGTGAAATTCGATTGGATATGTGGCTAAGTTTCTTGTCGCTTCGTTCATCACAGCAGCGGCAGCCATTTTTTGGCAGAGATTTTTGAGAAAAATTTTAATGAGAGAAAAAAGAAAAAACAAAAGTGGTTTAGAAAAAAAAATGAGGGGGTGGAGTAGATATATAGCTGGTGGGTTATCTACTTGACAGAGGCTTTTTTTTTAAAAAAAATCATTTATTATGCACACAAAATTTGTCAATGGTTTTTTTTTTTTTTGAGAAACAATTTGTCAATGGTTTAAATACTATTTTAATGGACGAAATTGTTTTTACTTTATATTTTTTCAAAAGAAAAAAAAAACTTAAAATTTTGAGGTTAATTTTAATTGAAATGGGTACAGTTTATTAATAATTCTATGGGGACACAAGGTTTGTATTTTTTTTTTTTTTGAGAAAGATTTATTTATAATCCCTTAGTTTTGAGTTTAGTTTTTTTTAAATGTATTTTTAGGTTTCAAAATTTTATATTTATATTTTGGGTTTTCAAATGTATATACATTTTATCCATAAACTTTAAAATGTTACATTTTAATAAACAAAAAAAAGAAGAGTTGAATTAGTGGTAAAAAAAAGTGTTGAGAACCGAGTGGGTTAGTTGCGCAATGATTTCAATATTTGGTTGTAAATCAATTTAACACCAGTCTCACAGGTTCGAGCACGAGAATCGTTATTCATCCTTCTCCCAATATGTACTAAAAAAAAAAATAATAATAAAATAAAACATTACTGGAGAGATGAGAGTTTTTATTTATTTATTTTGGTGACATGGATAGAGCCACTAACCATTTATTTATTTTTATTTCTTGTTTTTTTAAAAAACTAAGAATAAAAATAAAAATGGTTTGATAACCATTTTTTTTGGGAAATTATAGTAACTAGACCATATTCGAAAAGTATTTATAAATATAGGTGCCTAAGTTTTTTTTTGCAAAGTTAATTTTTTTATTAAAATTCGTAATTATTAATTTTTCATTAATACCATTTTGCCCTTTATCACACTTAATACTAAATTTTTGAATTAAAACACCAATTTAAACATATTTTCCATTTTTTTAAAACATACCATATTTAATTGTCAACTCTTTTAATACAAAAGATTTTAATTCCTTTTCTCATTTATCTTCCATCTTTCTTCATTTTCCTTTTATGTTTCACTCTTCTTCCTCCATTCTCCATTCCTCCATTTTCGTTTCTTCAGCTCTATTCATTATCTCTTTTCACATTCCGGCCACCACGTAAAATGTAAATTTCTTCGACCACAAAGCTCCGATCGGATGGTATAATCATACAAGTTAAGTCATATTCTCTCAATAATCTCCGTTTTTCACAGTATTTGTATCACGTTTTTGTTACTTATCCATCACCATTAGCATGTTACTGTTCATTTTCAGTATAGTCGTGATTCAATATGTCTCAGATTGTTTAGTATGATATGTTTTATTTCTATTTATGTCAATTTTGTACATTTAGATCATTTATATTCCAATCTTTAGAATGTCAAAAATCATGTTTAGAAAATGTAGTAAAATCATATGTAGAACAGTAATATTTTCGTACTTTCCCATTCATATTGTGGTATAATTGACTGTATATACATCTACAAAACTGTATAATTGAGTATATACCGTATATTCACACGTCCTCGATTTCTATATAGTCAAAGAAATTGTATAATTGACTATATATCGTATGTTCATACTATATTTTTAGGTTAGTTATATTGTATATATTTTCCTTATAGGTTCATTAATCATTCCATTTGAAATTGCACATAGTGTTATTTACAATGTCAATATTTCTGTTTAGAAATGTATTTAAATCATATGTAGAACAGTATTATCTACATACTAAAATGTTCAAGTCCTGTATACTTGAGTATTATCTACTGTAGGTTTTCCATGTACCGTACGTTATATTACTGTATAAACTATACAAAATTCTATATGTTTCATTATTTCATTATACATATTGTATAAGTTACACAATACATTTATGGTTTATTATTCTTTTTGATTCATGTATAATACATTTTTCGTACTCATATTACTATTCATTAAATTTTCATTCCGTAATACGGTATTGTTTATACATGTATATTATACGACTTATAATATAGAGCAATATTATTTGGACATTTTTGTAATACTATACAACTTTTCCTTATAGGTTCAACAAGCATTCCAATCTGTATTGCACATAATGGTCGATGAGGATGAAAATGAGATGTACCATAATCATGAAGTAGTCAAGAGCGTCGCATAAATATTGAGGAACGCATTCACTCAATGATGATTTTACATTACTGATCTTTTTTATGTCTAATGCTTTCAATTTCTATTTTGTAACCCATGAGACCTTTTTTATTTACTATTGATCTCACTTTGAATAGTAATTTTGTGTGAAGTTGTTCCAACAGTACGAATCTCTATCAATTCACAAATATTACATATGTTATTTCTCAATGTTTTCATTGCATGCGGTATTGTACATTCAAAATTACTTGTTCATTGTCGCAAAACATATTAAATCACACTACAAATATCCATATCAAGAAATTAAACACTTTAAAAAAACACAAAGTTTTAAAAATACGGTATGATACATGATATATTATGGTTGTACCGTATATACTAAGTTGTTTCAATACTGTGTGGTTATCAAACGTGTTCTAGTTTCAATCAACGAAATTGAACGTTCAACCGCTCATACGGTTTATTTATAAATAAACTTACTAGAATCAAATAACATGTACATTACGAACTATACTGTATGTAAATCACAACACAGTACATCTGACAATGTATTGTCGCCACTCTCGTCCTACAATTAATGCACCATAAATTGGCGATTTACAGTTTGGAATGTGAGACAATTTCTTTTTTAAAATTTTACTCCCCAAATAAAAACCAATAATTTGATCGTTATTTTTTAAATTTATAAGGTATTAAAAAAGGAAGATGAAACGTCTCTAATAAATGTGATTTCGAATGATATATTTTTCTACAATTAATGTCCATAAATTTGCGATTTGTGGTTTTGGAATGTGAAATAGTTTTCCTTTTTTGAAATTTTTCTTCCAAAATTAAAAAACAACCAATATGAGGGTATGATTGTAATTCAATATTTTCGGATTTTATAATGTATTAAAACAAAATCTACTTTTGCTAATATTTTTGTAGATATATATATTTGCAAATACTTTTCAAATAAGGTCTATTTATGAAAAAAACCCATTTTTTTTTCTTTATAGAAAAATTGAGTTAAATAATATTAAAAAGGTATAAAATGTACTAAAATATATAAAATCTAATGATCAAATATTTATATTATCTAAAATAAACAAATTTATATGCAATCATATGAATAAATTTATTACGCAATGTCATCTTTTTACTTGTAATTGAAAATAAAATAATGTGGAATAAAATCTAATTTAATTATTTGATATAATTATTCGTCTAACATAACTTTATGTAGTGCTATATACTTATTGTAAACTTTAAAAGTATTTGAACAAAGCTAGATTTAAACCATGCCCAGCAGCAAAATAAAATGCAAACATATACATTAATTGAACCATCGATCATTTTAAAGGTTTAGCACGAGCAATTTTATAAATAAAGGTAATACATTTGCGTTTTAGGAAAAACTAGGAATAGCAGATCTGCTATTTCTAGAAACTCTTTTTTGAAGTTTCTAAAAAAGTTACTCAATTTTAAAAATGTTTCTCACATTTTTTAAAACGAGAAATGAGATTAGTTATTGAACAAAGCTGTTTCTTAAAAATGAGAAACAGAAACAAGAAATAGGAAACGGGGACATTATTAAACGGGTCGCCTTAGATCTTGAAAACCTGTTTTTTGTTCTTATATGCATATACTTTTCTTGAAGAGTGTAATATGCAATTGTACATGGAGTTAATCTAGCTTTCAAGTCTAAAAGGTGTTATAATAGTAGACAAATCCTCTTTAAATTTTTGGAAAGGACAATTTTATGAACCCTTAAAATAGAGTGAGAGCTTTCTATTTATAAAATAATACAAGGTTTCAAGTTAATTTTGAAAATCACATTAATTTATTGTTGGTCCCAAATTTAATTGTTGTAATTTTATCATTAGTTTAAAAGTAATAATAGACATCTGTTATGGATTAAAATTTCTCCTTCAACAAATCATATCTCAAACATAAATATAGGCATATTGTCTTTTTAAAAAAATATTAAAAAAGTCATAGAGCAGTAGCTCAAATGACATTAATGTACACCTAATGATCTAGAGATCATAGGTTCGAGTCTCCCCACTCTCAATTGTTTTAACCTTTAAAGAAAAAAAAAAAAATAAATAAATAAAAAAAAATAATAGCCATAGAATTTATTGGACCTGGGCTGGACCAACTGAGTGGTTTAAACTACAAGTGTTGAACCAATCTTGCTAGAATAATATTTGGCCCAGAATTTTAAATGCTCCAACTCAATCACATGCATTCATATTGATTACACGACTATTTCAATCGACATTCAATAGATCAGTTTCTTAAATAAATATGTCACCAATACAACAAGAAGTTTGATTTTTGTTGTATACATGGGACATAAGTCTCTCTCTAACATTTCCAATGATAAGAAAACTTGCTAAAAATTAATGGTAAGTGATCACTATTAATTGAACTTATAACTTCTACTTTATGTAGTGCTATATACTTATTGTAGTTAGGTTATAAGTATATTGGCTAAGAAATAGCCTAAAAGTTTCTCATAGAAATATAATCAAACTTTAAACAAACATGATTCAACTCAATCCTTCATTTAAAAAGTTTTGTTTTGAAGAACAAGTTTAGTAAATGATCATTTATGCAAAATAAATTATTTTGAATTTCATTAAACTATAATCTATAACTAAATTCAAGGTCAAACGACATTGTCTTTGGCTAAGCAATAATATACAATTAACTTTTAGAGGGCTGAAAATTGACAATATTGCTCTTGAACTGACTTGGCCAATTAGATTGCGAAATGTTAGATTTTTTCAATAATTTTCAAACACAAAAAAAAGAAAGGATAACCAAATCTTCAACGCCAACGAACTCTAGATTTAATTGACAAGACTAATCCATCTATTTTATAAATAGAGTGAAATATTTACGTAAAAAAAAGAAATATTTCATTTTTTTTATAATGAATTTTCAACAAGCATTTAATAAGCCAATAAAGCAGTAACTCAAGCGGCATCGATATACACTTAATGACCCTGAAGTCTTAGGTTCGAGTCTCCCTCATCCCTCAATCGTTGTAATCTCAAAAAGAAAACAAGCATTTAATAATTTAATATATAAAATAACGACCACTTATTTGGTCCTAATATCACTCAATTATTATTTTTGATGACTATTGTATTTGTATTTAGAAGGTATGAATGAATGAAGTTATTCAAATTGTTTGCATCATTCGTTTTTAATTTATAGGTTTATAGCAACCATCATGTGTGGGCTAAGTTGTCAAAAAGAGTTTTGGAAATCTAAAATATTATAAATTCAATTCATGATAATTATTTATCTAAAAAAAATTGCTAAATATTAACTAGACATTCAAATATTTTAAGATATATCTCGTAAGAATAATTGAAGTGTACGTATGCTAACTTGAAAAGTTCACGTATATACGTATAGATAGACTGTTCTTTAAAGTAAATCTAGCATCTACTTTTGCATTATCTTAATATCAATTAAGTTTATGAGACTACAAAACTAACTCATAGTTTGACAAACAAATAATATTCCACGTATGAAGATATTATTGGCTGGTTATTAGTTGTTGCATTAGTTACTAATCTGTTGTATTAGTTAGAAAATAGCCTCTTTGAGCTGTCACATTTGTCGTATGAACTGTCATATTTGTCAGAAATTGATATACTTTCTTGTTATCTCTTTTTACATGTTTAGCATGTCTTATTAATATACAGTTTCTTGTTAAAAAAAACCACAAGTGTACCTATAAAAGTACACTGCTCAATTACTATTCATTCATTGAAAATAGACCTAATCACTTTACCTTTCCTATTGAAAATAAAATTAATTCACTATTTTATGCTATACAAACTTGACTCGTACCTCAAACATATTTCTACCGATTTTACATAAACATTAAAAAAAAAATATAGAAAAAGAATAATGGATAAGAACAGCTATAAATTTTTCTAGTGATGAAAAATTATTGAAATTTAAGAGATTATGAGTACATGGTGATCACCTATTTAGAATTGACGCATTTTCTTGAGAACGATATAGATCATGTCTTCGCATGACTTTTTGAACATATATAGAGTAAAATTTGTGAATATTTTGTTGTTCTTTAATTAAAAAAGAAAAGAAAAAGAAATGTGGTTTAAATTAAGACACGAGACACAAAAAGATAGTTAAATGAAAAATATGACAAACTTTTTTCAATGAAAATAATGAAAGTGTGCTGTAACTCAAACACTCTTGTGCATACAAAAATAGACGTAAAAGAAATATCATCATAATTGGATAGAGTTCAAACTTTGGTAGTTTTTTTGTCTAAATAATAGTTGAATACAAATTCAAAATACACAAGTTTTGAATTCCCTCCTACAATCAATCAAGAGTTATATTAAATAGTATGAAATTATACCTCAAAATTCAAAACTAATTGACTATTGAGAGAGTAATTGATCCTATCTCTTTTTGAAGAATCCTCACATTTCTAATGTGAACAATTGCCACAAAGTAACATATCTTCAACATTTTGCTGAAGATGATGCCATACATGAAAGACCATTTTGGAAGTGATCCAAATTTGTGGATCGAAATACCGGTTTAGCTTACTATATAGTAGAGTCGAATCCGAATTTAGATTTCTAAGCATTTTTTAATTTGGATCGAAATTTGGAAAGTCTGTTACCTACGTTGATATGTAATACCATATCAAGATTGAGAGGGTAAACAGTGGAATGCTTTATTCAATAATGGAAGAAATGAACTAATCAACCAACAAAGGTAAAACAACAGAAAGAAATTAAAACTGAGCTTAAACTTATTTATTATTGTAGATAAGTTACAAATTAAAACTAAAACTTAATTATTGGATGTTAGGAGCGGCAAAGCGGGCAATCCGGGGAAGGGTCAGCCTTAGAGAGCCATGTGGATATAGAGTGTTGATGGTACACATGACCGCAGGGGATCATTTTACCGCCCACGTGCGGCTGGAAATCCTGCAAACACACCACACATTCGCCCTCGGCAGCCACCGTCGGGAAATCGGCGGCGGCGCTGGGACAGTCATGGCGTCGTTATGGAAGTCGTCGGCGGCGGTGAGGACCGTGTCGAGATCGAACATCGATTCAAGGCTCATGGTTTGCAAGGAGTTAGCTTAATTGCAAAGGGAGATAAATATTTACGAGGGTTGCAGTATTTTTGTGGGGCTATTATATGAGTTTATATACAATTTGAGGGGTTGGTAATATCCGAAATTACCAAGTTACATCCATTCAACTTGCTTGCTCATTCATTTCTCTAAACTATATATCTAACTTAAATCATTTTCATTTTTTAAATAAATTTAACATCTCTCTGAAAATAAATAAATAAAAAAAACTTCTCTCGTTTATATCTTATTTATTTTTGTAAAATTTATTATTATTTTGTTTATACTTATTATTATAATTATTATTATTTTGATATACTTTTTTTATTTTGTTTTTGTACATTATAAAACATGTTCTTCAAATTTTTTAAGCCAAAAGAAAAAAATAAACTCAATTTTTATACTTCTAATCTATATATTTTCTTCTCTACTTGATTTTTTTTTATTTTTTATATAACAATATTAAGAAAAGGGGAATTCAAATTTATAAACTCATGATTATTAAATTGTATAAGATGTCAGTAGAATTCTACTATTTGACTCTCTAATTAATTTTTTTTGTTTTTTTTTGAAAAGTGACGAGTTGTTATTTTAAAGGATTATAATTTCATTTAATTTCATGGTCATAAATTTAATTATAAAAATCAGTATTTGGCTCTAATCTTAATTGAGAACGTTAGATCAACTCGTGTCTAATCCAAATTGATATAATTTTCAGTCTTTTTCCACACCTGAATTAACAACATTTTTACAAAAGTTCTACTTCCAAGATTAAAAAAAATGTCATGATATTGATATTGTGACACGTCAATGAAATAAGTGTCAATTTTTCGATGAGGAACAAATTCAAATTCTATAATGAAACGAAGTCATTGTTTAAAAGACATAAAAATGATCCGGGGAGAGAATAACATAAAACATAAGCCTATGAGTTTGGATGTGTTAAAAAAAAAAGCCTTTGAGTTTGGTTCTAAGAAGGGTATGATACATTTATAAAAGTATTGGAGTATCCATGCGTTCATACTTGATGGACATGAACACAATACCCAAACTAAAGTGGGCTAAAGTATCATACTTATGAACTATGAAATTTTGGTCAACCTTACTCGTGAATTTTGAAAAAATTTCAAAAATATTCCTGAACTTTATAAAATGTTTCAAAAGTATCCTTATCGTTAAAGTTGGTTGGAAGTCGTTAAAGTTTTATTGAAAAATGCCCATAAATTTTAAAAAGTTTTAAAAATATCTTTGACTATAAAAACTTTCATAAAACATCTTGACCATTAAATTTTGAAAGTTGTTTAACTCTTAAAAAGAAGCTCTCAAATTATTGAGAGTCAAATACCAATTTCAAAAATCAAACCGTGATCATAATGTTGAACTGGATTTCCACCAAATAATGAAACTATCAGTCTATCAACCTTTTTGATACGTGAGTTTTAGTTAAGTTATGTTTGGAGTGTGAGTTAGTTTAACCTACGTTTATTTAACATGTGTGTTTGTTATGTAAATCTGTGTATTTTTTCTATTAAATTGAATGTTATAATTCTTTTGAATAAACTTTATCTTTGTAGTAAATTTTTTATATTGAATTCTTTCATTCTCATATATAAAAATGTCTGGTAGAGTATTGTTGATCATTTTAGATTTTTTCTTGATTTACGACTCTTATTGTTTCGGTAGGTCTCTTAGTTTGAGTTGTGGATTGAGACCAAAATGGTAAGAGTTTGTGATCACCCATACTTGCTTCATGTTGATTGGAAGTGTGTCTATATAATTTTCTATTATTTTTACATTATCTCATAAAAAAATTTAAAAGAAAATGTGTTTTCACCATTACTACAAGAAACTATAAATTTTTTCCGTCAAAAGGAGTATTACTTGAGTGACATCATAATATGTATTATATAGTAAATAGTTAGTAACTAGTTTGAGTCCTAAATAATGTTAGTTGAGTTTAAAAAGGGAAAACTTCCCATATTATTCAAATTGAGAAATAATTACAGATATGACCAATTAATTTTTTTTTTTTAACAATCATAGTAAGAGTTATTAATAATAATATGGTATTAATAATAAATAATACTATATTAATACACAATCGTGTGTTAATAACATATAATACTATATTAATGAATATGATAATATAATATTGAACTGTATTTATGACTATGCATAAAATATTTTTAAATTTAACTACATTTGTAGTTATTTTGTTAGATAGATCATCCATTACAATTTTCAATTTTTTTTTTTACTAAAGTAGTTAAATTTAAAAATTAATTACAAATACAACCAATTTAAAAAAATGAGCGAATGTAGTTATTAGTATTAAGAGATATTCTCACATATATTTTTTATAATATTAATATTAACAAATATTTCTAATACATTATTAAAACGTATTAATAATTATAATATCATGGTTGAGTATTTATAATATATTATTAAACTCTATTAGTGATTATAGATACAAATACGAATTTATTTACGTTTGTAATTAATATGTTTAGAATGGTTGATCGAGAACAATTAAAAAACAAAATAAATCTTTGGGCAAAGTGAAGCCCAAACTCAAGTCAAAGCCCATGGCAAGCTCAAACTGAAGAGAAAGCCCGAGCCCAATCGGAGAGCAAACCTATAGCCTTTTAAAACCCGGCCTATAGCGACCCGTACCCGGTCTGTTTATGTTGATCCGGTGGGTGTACAGATTCCTCTAAATTTTCGCCGGCAGATTCAATTTGGCGCTCATCGGATATTCGATAATCTTACTGCTAAATCTCCAAATCGGATCGATTTTCTTCTGGTAAGCTCTCAATTTCTCTACTAATTTTCATTTGCATCAAAACTAGCTTAAATCAGTGAACCTGGATGGATTGTCCGAGAATCTTTGCTGAATTTTTCATTTTTTAAGCTCTATTTCGTAATTGTAATGCTTCGTTTCAGTGTTATGCTTTTGCGTTTATTGTGAATTTGATTTTGTAGTGAGCTGCTTGAAATGCTGATGGTTGTAGTCGTATTGGTTCTTGGTGTTTTGTTAGGAGCTCTACTTTTAATACCACGCGATCGTAAGTTGGATTAAGTGTATTTGTCATTTGTTTGTTTTCTTATGCATAAATTCACATCGATTTGAACAGACAATGCTGCTGTTATTTTCTGGGTGCAGGAAGTGCACAAAAGGTTCAATTAAATTCTATCAATAAGGTATTTTGCATACAAAGTTTTTCTTTACTTTTACTGGATATTGAAGACTTGGTTGTTTTTTGGTTTCAATTTATAAATGAGTTAGAGCAATCCTTTTCCTGTTTAGAACAACATGAGTAAATCATCCTGGTTTGTGCAATTTTCTACTGGATCTACTAAAATAAGATTGGACTCTTCAAAAGTATAATGCCCTGCCCTGTATATTCTACCCTTGAACGAAAACGAGTGGGAAAGAAATTGTTTTATTGATTGGTTGATTTGGTAATTGGGTTTTAAATTATTTTTCTCTTTTGCTATTCAATTGCTTATAACACGGTGTGATGATGCTTTATGGCTATGACTATTGATATTCGTTAGGATTATAAAACATAACCTTGCATGGTATATTTTCATAACCGCTTCTATCAATTCCTCCAAATTGAGTTATAGAAATGGAAGTAGAACATTACAAGAGATTAGGCAAACTGTTGCAATTTGTGTCTTCATTCAACATCGAAGTGGAGTGTACATTGATTTAATTGTGAAGCACCTTTTTTTTTAATAAGAAACGAAAACTTTGTATTGATAAATGAAATAGTTACAAAAAGGCCGTCGAAGATTACAAAAGATCTCTCTCTAATGAGACAATAAGACATTTAACTATAATCACAATATGGGAAAAAACAATGGCTCCAAAATATAGCTAAGTAGGTAAACAGTTCAATAAAGGGTTCAGTAGATTGAATCTTATCTCAGAAGAGTCTGTCATTTCGATCAATCCATAACTTCCTATAATAAACAGCTACAAAGTTGTTTCAAAGGATCTTTGCTCCATTCTTGAAGGGATGACCTGTCAATACATGTTGAAGAAGACTAGGATTGTCTCTTGGCAAAGTTGTAGACCAACCAAAGGAGCAAAGAAGAAAGTTCCAGCATTTTGTTGAACAACACAGCTTCTGAACTAGTGATTTTGTGTTTCCTCAGAAGAGAAAACACATGGGGCAGCAACTTGGTGAGAGCCAACCAAGGAGATTTGTTTTGAAGAACATCTTAGTGTATTAACTTCAGTCCATAGCGTGTTGTAAAGGACACTGTTTGATGCTTCATTTGATGAAACAAGGCTCTTAGTAAGGAAACTAGTGGAGAAACAGCCATCCTTTTTTAATTTCCATCTCCAAGAGTCATCTTTATCGATAGGCAGATTGGTGGACAGCAGAAATGTAAGAGAAGTCCATTTATCAGATTCTAAATCATTCAAGTTTCTTCTAGGGACCAAGTTCCAAGCTGAAGCAGCAGAGTTCCAGTGAGAATGTGCAGGCCTTTCTTATTAAGGGAGATGTTGTACGGTAGAAGGAATTTGCTTTTGGGAGAGAAATCTCTCGCCCAATTGTTTTCCAAAAAAGAAACGGAATCACCTCTGCAGCCATCATAAAGATGTTCTTACTAGTCCCCGAGGGGCGGCCTCGCTTGTTGAGGCTTGGGGCTTCCAAGGTAAGAATTATGATTCTTTGGAGGTCTCAGGTTTGAGACCCACGAACTCAGATGTGTATTCCCTTGTTGTCTTCTTGGTCTACGCGTTGAGACGGGTGCAGGTGCTTGGGTATATTGGAGCGAAGCTTTGATTTACGATTCCCGATCATAAGAAAAGAATATGTGCTCCATCTTTCCTACAATGTATCCATTTTTCCTCAAGAAAGTAGGTAAATACTAACTAAGTTTAAAAAAAAAAAAGCATTTGGAAGCTACTTTTTTTTTTCTTCCAAATTTTTGTTTGGTTTCTACAAATATAGATATCTAAGTAAGAAAAACATATGATAAAGTAGTTGTGGTAGACTTAAATTTCAAAAACCAAAAACTAAAAACAAAATGGTTATGAAATGGGGCCTAAGCTATTTATAGTGATTTCAATTCTCTTTGTTTAGCTTATCTGTTTGTGCTGCTCAGTTTAGTTATAGATCTTATTGTTGTTAACTTTTAGGGTCTGCATTGATAATTCATACAGGCAGAAGTATTCTTTTCTGTTGTTCATTATATTCTAAATTTTGTTTCTTGCTTTTAGTTATCTAAAGTCTACAGTAAAGACGAGGTCTCAGTTCATAACAAAAGAACTGATTGTTGGATCATTATTAAGAACAAGGTATAATCTTCTCTCTTCTTGATGTTCAAGCTCATACCAAAAGTTGTGGTTTGCTTTTATGTTGTCATAATCTATTTTCAATTTTCATCGAGCATAGGTTTACGATGTTACCTCCTATGTTGAAGAACATCCAGGAGGAGATGCCATCCTAGCACATGCTGGGGATGATTCTACAGAAGGGTTTTATGGGTAAATCAAACTGACATCACCTCTCTCAAACAATTGAACCTTCAACTGTATATAATTTATAATTTATTTATGCAACAAATCATATTCCAAAGTTTAAGGGTATGCTGGAACATCTTATATCAGCTGTATTATATCATATTATTTTATCCGTTCAAATAATTAGGATTGGATACTCTAGCATTGTTTTAGCATAGATAGACAATAATTAAGATCAGCAAAGGTTTTTCAAATGGTTGCTTCAGCGATACCTTTTTTTTCAACTTTACTCTAGTTTTGAACTACAAACTACAGGATCATGGTGTAAAATGTAAATGGAAAAACTTGGAATTGTCTATTGTGGCATCTTGATTTTATTCAACTCCCTATGGGGAAGAATCAAAGATCCCAGATTTTTTTGTTCAAACAGTATGTGGGGTGAGAATTCAAACTGACACATATGCTCATGTTGATATCAAAGATCCCAAATAAAAATCTATCATAATCTACATACCTTCCATAGAAGCTATATTAGCTCCATCCTTGAAACAATCTTCTAAACATGTTAGTTGCAACCTCAATACTTTTTGTGCAGGCCACAACATGCAACTCGAGTTTTCGACATGATCGATGACTTCTACGTTGGAGATTTGAGGCCGTGATATCCAAGTTGATCTGGGTTTGTGCTATTACGTGGAGGACTTATTTCACATATCAGATTTAGAGGCGTTGTTTCAGGGAAGATATCTAAAGATCTGAATCATCTAGTTAACATTCTTGCATAATTGTAACATTTATAGATGTACACTTCAATTTAGATCTTCACTTGTTATTCCTTTACTTTATATTAGTTATTTTTTATGTACTGATTGCAAGAGACTTTTCATAGTGTACTCTTGTTTGATGCTATGTTTGAACTGAAATCTTTAAGTTTTTAATTTGCATTGTCATGGTGGTGGTGGTAGAATTTGCTAAAGTGCTTCTATGGAATACTTCATTGGTGAAAGGCAAGCACCTAGCCAGATCATCAATGATATTCAAGAATTAATCAGGTTTGTATCCAATTCAGTAGATAATCAAACTGTGTTATCATATTTTTTACACCCATATAGCTATAAATTTGTCAATAAATTATTCTATGCTCTATTTGGTATATTGTTGTTTTTTTATCGATAATGATAGATTAGATTTAGTATATATTCATTATTTCAGTGTGCTATTAAAAATAACAATCTTTTTTTGCTGAAAATATTCGTGGTTTGATTGAGTATGTAAGTTGTGTACTTTTGCTGAAAATAAGAATATTTTAACAAATTATAAACATAAACATAATGTAAAATGGTTAATCTATCATCACAATTTTTCGTGATATATAAAAAGGCTAAACTAGGATTTTTTTTGGATCTTAACAATAATAATAAATGCCCTACTCCATGCTTGGGACATCCATGTCCAATATTTTAACACATGTTTTGATATTTCTAGACTCGATTTCATTTAATAACGAGTTTTACTACTCCTTTTAGTATTCCATATTAAGTTGGTTTTACTTTAGCAATAAAAGCCATAGTTCAAAATCAAGAATTATAGTTCAAGGGGTGGTGCGGTTGATCGAAAGCTTAAATTTTTAAGGTAGGTTCTTTTTGAAGTCTCAAATTTAAGATTCACTTGCAATATTAATAATTTGTAGACACTCAATTGTATCTAAGTAGTTGACTAAGGGTGATATTGGTTTGATTTTTCAGACCAAATCGAAACAATGTTCGATTAGTGATGAAATCAACATGGTTTTGATAGGTGAAGTTTAATTTGTAAGTTTCATAAAATTTAATAAATAAATTCTATTAAATAAATACTCTTAGTTATTTATCTCAAACAAATCAAATATGGTTAACTATTTATGTGCGAACTATATCAATAACTCTATCATATAAGTGATATGTTCAAATTTTCGATCCTTATTTGTTGAATTAAAAAAACTATTTATATTCAATAATATTTCTTTTTTTTTTTGTTAATGATGTGAATGGTTATAAAAAACAATAATTAACTCACCTCAATAATACAGTTCACTTAATAATTTCACCAAATAGGTTGGTGGTTCGATTAATTGTCTTATTTTTTTTTGGATATAGTTAACCAATTGTAACTTATTTAATTAAAATGATATTTTAACTTTTATTTTATTTTTGTTTTTCAGTTTAAGAAAAAAATAGTTTTTTCATTCTTGGAAGAAAAATAAAAGGTCTATGACTATATATATATATATATAGTTAAAACCCAAGGCGATTAAACTCCCTTTAAAAACCTACATAAGAGTGAGAGGCGGTGGCAACCGAACACAGAGGTCAGGAAAAACCCTAAACTGATCGACGCCATGGGAACGCCGGAAACCTCAAGAGAACCTTGCCCCGATCGCATCCTCGACGACATCGGCGGCGCTTTCGGCATGGGCGCCGTCGGCGGCTCAGCTTTTCACTTCATCAAAGGTCTCTACAATTCCCCCAAGGGATCCCGGATCATCGGCGGCTCCCAAGCCGTCCGGATGAACGCCCCGCGCGTCGGCGGCAGCTTCGCCGTCTGGGGCGGCTTGTTCTCTGCCTTCGATTGTTCCATGGTCTACCTCCGCCAGAAGGAGGATCCATGGAACTCCATCATCGCCGGCGCCGCCACCGGCGGGTTTCTCCAGATGCGCCAGGGACCGGCATCGGCTGCTCGTTCCGCTGTGTTCGGCGGCGTTTTGTTGGCTTTGATTGAAGGTGCTGGGATTATGCTTAATAAAGTTCTTAGCCAGCAACCGAATATGCCTGTTGGGATGGAAGAGCCTGCTGGTTTGGGCGGCGGCGTTCAATTGCCGGGCCGCGGTCCTCCCCTGTCTCTACCACAGGCGGAGCTGGCTAGCGTTTCTTCGTCTTCTGATTCCGATAGCGGCTCGTGGTTCGGAGGTTGGTTTGGTGGAGGCAAGAAGAAGGAATCTGCAGCTTCGAGTGGAGGAAGCGAGACTACGATTTTGGAGAGCTTCGATGCACCGCCTGTGCCAACATTTGAGTACAAATAAGATAATTTTATTTGTTAGAAATAAGCTGAGATTTTGAGATATGGGAATGAATTCAATCGTAGAATGTATGGTGTGTGTTATTTGTTGCTTCCTCTAAGTAATGATCATTGTGCAATCAGCTGACATTGTTATGCAGATATAGAATTATGTTTCAGATGATCTATGCTGGATTGTACTATAAGTTCAGATTTTATTATTTTCGTTATCTTCTGTTGTAAATGAAATATCTTTTTTTGGATTTAATTCTTGTTTCTTTACATGATTATGAATAGCTTTTGGTTTTTTGAGTACTTTAGTTCAAGTTCAATTTATCTTTCTTGTTCTTTTGCTGATAGGTGCTTGGCTCTGAAGTTTGAGGTGACAATTAGTTCGAAAATTTGCGTATGTTTTTATTTCTTCATTCATTGAGTACGAAAGTTGGGTATTGCATACCAAATTGAAGATAAGGTTTCTAATATCTTGCTGCATAGTTGAGTTTATTAGTTCCCTGAGATTTCTTCTCTCATTCAAGAGCATTTGTCAGTTTTATTTTAGTTGAGCATTTCCTCATGATCCTTCATTTCACTTTTTGATAGTGTTTTATTCTCTTTAACTAGGCAAGCGGAGTTGAGTTTTGATAATGGATATGTTCAGTTCCATAAATGAGTTATAACAAGTGCTGAAGCTTCTGATATTAATTGCATGTGCCTTCTGTTTTTGTTGTAGTCAGAGTAGATACTAGTTTTGGCATCTAAAGCTTCATTACCTTGTATTATCCCATGCGATTATAGGTATTGCTCCTGATTGATAATAGCCTCATGAATTCTGGAGTCCCCAAGGGGTGGCACGGTGGTTGATGTCTTGGACTTTGAAGATATGCTCTCTTCACGGTGCCAGGTTCGAGACTCACGTGTGACATTACTCCTTCGATGCCACCCGGTGCCTGACCCAGGGATGGGTGTGGTTACCCTTGGTTTCAAAAAAAAAAAGCCTCATGAATTCTGGAATACTTCCTTCACAAAATCTATACATTATAGATTGCTCTCTTTCTGCATTGTCTTGGTGTATGGATGATTTCGAAATTTAGGATGATGATTCTTGATATCTAATGGTTTCTGTTATATCATTAATATCTAGGGCTCATGTTCTGCATATATGAGTTTTTTGCATCATTTTCAGGAATTATGGTTGGCTATGGCATGTTCTGTTGGGTCTCCATTGGTGTAGTTTGCTTTTGTTGGGCTGGTTTGGTGTCGGTGTTTGTCGGAGTATGCATCTCAGGGTCCTGGTACTTGGCTTCATGAATCTCTAGTTTCTGGTTTTTCTATAAGAAGAATCTGCTATTCATTAACATTTCAGGGTATGAACCATGGGCCTTGGAAGATACCAAACAATCTTATTGACGCCATGAATTCAGCAGTACTGGATTGAGAATTTGGAAGGTGTGCATACTAGCTCTCATTCAAAATCCATTTCAGGTTAATTTTTCACCCTTGCACATATTTCTGGTAGAATAACAATATCATAATCTTCTCCATTTATTTGATATTTATACTGATTTTTGCTGCACCAGTCACTGTTGCAATTTTCATCTACTCCACCAAATTTCTTTTTTTTCATCCTCCAACGGTTCCTCGTATTTTTTTTTATAGGAAGCAAAACATTTTCATTGATAGTTGAAAATATACATCCTATTGGAATAGTTAAATAAGGCTATACCACTAAGAGATTAATGTGGTTAAGTCATAGCTACAAAATGGAGAGATAGAATGACACCAATACAAGGCTAAGTACATAATAGATTCAAGAGAATTGTAATCCTTGTGGGTGTGGCTATCATTAAAAAGTTTGTTGTTCCTTTCCTTCTATACAGTGTTTTAAAAAGCCCGCCCCAAAAAGGCGCAAGGCGCCATGCTTGTGCCTCGCCTTGCTCAGGCGCAGCACACAAGATAAGGCGCGCTCCTTACTGCGCCTTTCCTCGAGGCTCCCAAGCGCAAAAGGCGCGCGCCTCAAGGGTTTTTTTTTACATCAAAATGTAATCAAGCCAAAGAAAAAAGAAGAAGATGATGAAATGTCATAAGGAAGAAGATGAAGTGAAAAGTAAGTTTTGTATAAAATAAAAGAATTGAAAGGTGATGTTGATAGAAATTATTGATTTGACCACTCACAATTAATACATATTTGATTCAAATAGAATTTATTTACTTTTAAAAATTTGATATCTCATTTTATTCTTTCCATAGTTGTTTAATTTACTTAATTAAATATTATTATTATGACCAATTTTCATTAGATACCATTTTTAACCAAAATATTATTATTAAGATGTCTTTCACCATTTTCAACTAAAATTTTATTTATTATATATTTAAATTTTCAATGTACAATATATTATATATGTATTAATAAATACTTTATTTATTATGTGTCCCCTTTTTTATGTCTTTTTGTTTGAACTAAATTTAATAGTTATTAAACTTATTTACTTATTACTTTTATATTTTATTGGATATTTTAAACTTTAAAGACTTAATTAATGTTTTTATAATTTAATAGATTAACATATATGTTTTGTGGTAAATATAATTTTTTTAAATATTTTTTTTATATATGGTGCACCTAGAATATAAAGCTTGCGCCTTTTTTGCGACTTGCGCCTCAGCCTCCAGAGAGCCTTTGCACTTTTGTGTGCCTTGCGCCTTCAAAAACACTGCTTCTATATACTCCACAAAAAAGCATAAATCATGCTAAGCCAAAGATTCTTAATGTCACTAGTGAAGGATGCGCCAATGATAAATATATGACAATATTTGATATTCTATTAGGCAGTGGAGTGGTCTAGAATATGAGCCCAAATTTTGGATGTTTTGCCACAATTGATGAACAAGTGATGTTGAGTTTCATAATCCGACTGGCACATGTTACAGATAGAGGGTTGTAAAGCTGTATTTGCCAGTTTTTTCTGAATATCCCCATTCATATTGATGGTGTCCTTGCTAAGCTCCTGGATAAAAAATTTCACTTTCTTCAGATGGGGTCCCTTCCATAGTTTACCATAAAACTCGCAGCTGTGCTTGTTCATAAATGCTTATACAAGGAGCAGGTTGTAAATACACCGAATTCATCCAAGGGCCAAATCCATGAATCATCAATATTGCTAATCACAATTTGATCCAAGACCGAGCAGAGATTTACCCCTTCATGAGTCTCAGCATCATTTAGATTCCTTCTCAGATTAAGACACCAATTAGAAGTGCCATGGCCAACAATGGATGAGATCACCACCTTTTTACTAAGGGCTAAGTCATAGATGAGGGGAAATCTAGGATTTAGGGTATTTTTCTCCTTTTCAGGGAAATCTAGGGTTTAGGGTATTTTCTCATTTTCAGTATTTTGATGTACATGTACATGTACATGTATGGTAGTTATCGTATGTTTTGGTAGAACTTTTTGCCCATTGGATCATGAGAGATATTGTTGTTTCTCTATTATCATTATTATTACTATTTTTTTTTTTTTAAGACGGGAGATTGGAGCTTTGCTCCACTATTCCTAGAGTAACCACATCCGTCCCTACGTAGACATCGAAGGAATAAAGACATGGGAGATGTTTATAAATTAATTGTCACAAGCGAAGTTCGAACTTTGGACCTTGAGGGGAGCATATCTTCAAAGTTCAAGTTTTCAACCACTTGTGCCACTCTTATGAACGGTAGATTCTCTATTATAATTTATGACAAGTGCGGTTCTTACAAAATACTTGACTTAATACTTGACTTATAGGTCTTGTTTTAAATTACTTTTGAGGTGCTTAAAATGTATTTTTAAGTGTAAAACAGTGTTTTTAAACACTTGGGAAGTCTTTAAAAAAAAAGAGAGAACTCTTTCAAATATGAATCTCTTTTATGGAGGTATATTTGTCTTAGACATCCATCTAATATGTACAAACATACATACATATTTCACATTCCTCACTACTACTTATTCGCAGAGTTGCAACTCGTTAAGACCTTTAAAATTCATCTCTCGATCGTTACTACAGTGAGATATTGCAGGATGAAGTGCGACTATCATTGTTCAAGGATGAGTAATATCTAAAAATGGTTAATATGTGGAATATATACTGAACAAAATGCAGAAAAGAAGGTAATAAATTAAATAAGAGATGAGCAGCCAGCAAAAGAAAAAAGAAAAACTGTACTTAAATGCCATATTTAAAATTTGGAGAAGGATGAATCCTCATGTTTAAAAGGAGGAAATGGTCTAAAGATGGTGAGGATCATATAAGAATTAATAATAATTATATACGAATTTTCTTCTTGTGGTAGTCAAAAAAAAAAAAAAAATTGTCATGGGAATAGAAAGAAACTCCAACGCCAATAACAATATTAGGGGGTGTTTGTTTGACATATTTTGGTAGGAGATAGTATTAGGAGTTATCAATTCTTACTCGAAAACTTACATCCAAACGAATTTTTAATAACTCTTTCTCATTTTTACTTTTAAAAATAACTCTCATTTCTAACCATTTATTTTTAATCATTCATTCACAACTATTCAATCATTTTCAACTGCTTATTTTGAATCATTTCTTTTTTAACTACTAAAAATAACTACTCATTTTTAAATATACATCCAAACAAGATTTGACTCTAATTTCTCTATACAAAAACTACATCCAAACAAGTTTTTGACACAATTCTCAATTTTTAACTACTCAATATAACTCCTTAACCCAAAAACTACTTAAATATGTCAAACAAAAAACCCCTTAGTCTCTTTTTTTAATTCAATAAGAGCAATGGTTTACTATCTTTAGTGTTTGTGATCAAAAAATAAATTTGTGTGTATTGAAACCTTAAATGGTAAGTATAATAAACCAATATGATACAATTATGAATATATTCAACATTCAACAATTATAAAGGAGACTTTCATAAAAAACATAAAGCCACCTAGTCTTCGTAAAAGGTTTCAAAAAACAAAAAGATGAGGAGTTAAATTTATGGTGACAAACTGTGCAACATTAATTTTTCACATATTTTCTTAATAATCAATTGTTATAAAATTAAAACAATATTTAGTGATAATAATTTTTTTTAGAACAAAATAGGGGAAAGAAATCAACATGTACAACTGAGCTACTGACCGGTTGATCTAAACTGTCACGAAAAACAAAAAATTATATTCACCTAACTCAACTTTAACCTCTTTTAATTTTCCCCAACAATTTTTATTTTTATATTAAAAAAAAATCCCAAAATTGAAAGAAAAATGGGGAAGAAAACCCATGAAATAATTGAGGAAAAAAGAAAAAGAAAATGGGTTTGCGAAGTATTCGATCCCTACATTCCCAGTCCCACAAACTAATTCCCACCCTATCTTTCCACTTCCACACTCTCCTCCGCCGCTCCATGGCCACTTCCGGCGACACCGTGAGCCCGTCGACCACCCGCGTCGGCTGGATCGGCACCGGCGTCATGGGCTGCTCCATGTGCTCTCACATCATCAAAGCCGGCTACAGCCTCACCGTCTTCAACCGCACCCTCTCCAAAGCCCAACCCCTCCTCGATCTCGGCGCCTCTCTCGCCGCCTCCCCTCTCGCCGTCGCCGCCCAATCCGACGTCGTCTTCTCCATCGTCGGCTATCCCTCCGACGTCCGCTCCGTCCTCCTCGACTCCTCCTCCGGCGCCCTCGCCGGCCTCCCCCCCGGCGGCGTCCTCATCGACATGACCACCTCCGACCCCTCCCTCGCCGCGGAAATCGCGGCCGCCGCCCTCGCCAAAGGCTGCAAAGCGATCGACGCGCCGGTCTCCGGCGGCGACCGCGGGGCGAAGAACGCAAGCCTAGCGATCTTCGCAGGCGGCGAGGAGGGCGAAATCGAGCGGTGGAAGCCGGTGCTGTCCCTACTGGGGAAGGTGAATTACATGGGGGGAAGTGGGAAAGGGCAATTCGCGAAGCTGGCGAACCAGATCACCATAGCGTCGACGATGGTGGGGCTGGTGGAAGGGATGGTGTACGCCAAGAAGGCGGGGCTGGACGTGGGGCTGTTCTTGGAGGCGATCTCGACCGGGGCGGCGGGCTCGAAATCGCTGGATCTGTATGGGGGGAGGATACTGAAGAGGGATTTTGAAGCTGGGTTTTATGTGAACCATTTCGTGAAGGATTTGGGGATCTGTTTGAAGGAGTGTGAGAACATGGGGCTCGCTCTTCCGGGATTGGCGTTGGCTCAGCAGCTCTATGTGTCGCTTAAGGCTCATGGAGAAGGCAATTTGGGAACCCAGGCTTTGATTTTGTCTCTGGAACGCCTCAACAATGTTTCGCTTCATTCTCAGTGAGTATTCATTATGTTCATCAATTTACTATTTAGTGTCTGGTTCTGTGCTGAGTTTGAAGTTGGGTTGTTTATATCTATTTGATGAACAAGTGTAGGCTGAAAATTCTCAAGAAAACCAGTTCGTTGCAATGATAAATTAGTGTCATATATATATGATATATGTTCGGATTTTTACATCACTTTTTTCGAGTTCATGAAGGATGAAAGGTTGAATCGATCTGTACTATCTTATGATGGATTTTTTTGCTGATTGGTTTTTGGATCGGCCTGATTTAGATTTCAACGATTCCTTTGGTTCTGATAGACATAATGGTTTAATAAACCAAGTTTGAGAAGCTGATTATGTAACAAAAAGTAATATATACATATATAAGGTTTAGATAAACGGGCATACAATAACCATCGTTTATAATAAACAGTGGGACAAACAAAACATCGGATGAGTTATTATAACCAACCCGACCATTTACATAGACGGGTCCAAACAGACCTTTGGGATTTCATTATTTCAACTCATTGAGCCGCAATAAACTTAGACCTATAGTCAAAAGAATTAGATCTCTACTATTACTCTCTATTTAAGTTAAATACTAGATACATTTTCAATCTATCTACATATTTATATAGAGCATTATATAGAACAATTTAGGTTTTAGGTCAAACATATGAATCTAATTTAAGCCTCGTTTGGATGATGATTTTTGTAGAGTTACAAACAATAATTCATCCTATTTGGAAGTGATTGTTTGATGAAAGTTGTAAAAGTTCATGTTAATAACTCGTTAAACGAACCCCTTAAATTTATTCTACTTGCCATGAACTTGATACTAGTTGACCTAAACCTTTTAACTATGAAATTTATAACAATTGTACTTCTTAACTTTCAATTCTAACAAGAATTTCTTCAGGTTGCCATCAATTCCTTTAAATTAAATTTGAGTGATTTACTTTTCAAAAAAAGAAAAGAAAAGAGTGATTAAAGAAATAAATTTTCTTCTTTTTTCATTCTTTTTTTTTTTTCCCTCTCATCTTCTCCCTCCTTTGCCTTCTCCAAAAACAAGTTAACAAGTTTCACTTTCATGAGACCAAAAAAACAAATTCATTACCAAAATGCGCCAAAATGAAATGGAACTGTGCAGTTAACCAAATCTCCATACATGAAAGTAAAAGTATGGAAGAAATAGACGTGATCCAGGGAACAATCCAACCATAAGAAAAAGCACATAATGTACTGTTATACTTGTACATAACGATATAGAAAGCATGATAAATAAGGCCTTTTTTGTTTTTGGTTTATGAAATTTAAACCTACAATAACTATTTTCCCATATGTTTTTTTTTACTTAATTATCTATCTCTCACCTATATTTGTAGAAATCAAACCAAAATTTGGAAACAAAAAAAGTAACTTCTAAAAGTTTTGTTTTTGTTTTTAAAAGTTAGTATTCACTTACTTTGCAAGAGTGGAACAGTAAGAATAGGCTTAAATTTTAAAAACTAAAGACAAAACCAAATTTTTATCAAATGGGACCTAAGAAACAAGATTTCAAAACGCAATCACGAGCTTCAATTGATCGAGAGGCAAAAGAATTAGACCAAAAACTTGCTCAAGCAAAGCCATGAAAGAAGGAAAAAATGATCGAGAATGAAAAGAACTAGAAATTGAAAATATAGAGACCATTTTTTTAAAAAAATCTAATTGACTGAACTAGCTTGTGCACATTCGAACATACCATATTTGAAAATAGCTACACAAATGACCATGTAGAAAAGGAGTAATTATAAAGGAAATAAAAAATGCAAATGCAAGTGGCTAAGAAAGGAGACACATGAAGATTCCATCAAGAAAGCAAAGCCAGAAAAGCCAAAGGTTCAAAACTGTGTACTGTCATTTGGTTCATGCAACTGAAACTTTTGTACAGTTCCATGTCATTTGAACTTTGTTGTCTATTGAAGAAGAAAGCAAAGAGAAGAGGAAGAGACTATATTTCAATTTTACCCCTCTTTTTTATATATCACTCAAATTTAATAAATAAATGCAAATTAAGGTTATGAAAAGAGTTCTTTGAAGCCCTTCAGCTAACCTTTCTATGAAAGATAATATGAAAAGGCAGTTGGATGTTTTGGTTACAACATCCAAAATTCAATAGCAGTACAACCACATTGCTTATGCCCTATTTATTTGCATAGGCAACCAAGAAAAATGATCCTTAGAGCATCAGTTCTCCAACCCCTCCCCTCTTTTGGCTACATTTTAAACGTTCATCTGACCGAAAAACTTTACTAAATTTCGTATACACTCACTAACCATAAATAAAGGATGAGGAGAGAACTCTTGAGCTATGGTCTAAGGCATTAGAAAGTGACATAATGTGCAGCAGAAAATTCAACAAAAATCTAATGCTTCTGCCACTCCACATAATATAATACTACCTGCAATTTTTGAGACCGTTTTTCCCTTACGACTCATCTACCTCGAGGTATTGAGAGTGAGAGGCTGCAAGTAGAGCAGCTCCGATGCCAGAGCCATCATTTGAATGCTCGATGGCGATGTTTTCAGCTACCTCATCTCCAAGTAGCTCGTTGAGTGTGCTTTCCATGGTAGTTCGGAATCTTGTGTAGTGCTCATACAGCCCTCCATCCAATGCTACAACAGACTTCTGCTTCTCCCCATCCTGGACTGTATCTCTCCCCAGTTTCTTCAGGATTCCTAAGATACCAGCAGCAGATAGACGAGCACCCCGAGTTGCGACTACGTCACAGAGCTCCAATATGATTTTCCTTGTTTTCAAGGAGGTATTAGGTATCTGGCAGTAAAGCAAAAGGCAAAGAGTGAATGCATTATACAGGGAAATATCTAAAATTGGAGCATTGTCCTCCCATCTAAAAAAGTTATCAAATAACACGCCTAATTTTTTATATATATATAGTGTATAGAGCAACTTGTACACATAACGTCTATTTTTATTGACCTAAATCTTACTATATATGGTTGCTAAGATAACTCGTATGATATTAAATCCTAGGTAGGGTGGCTACTATGGTTTCGCCTAAATCTCACCAAAAGCAAAGAGATATTTCGAGGTCAGATTTTCAGGTGGATGTCTTTACCTCTAAGATATCCTTCAGTTTGCTTCCAACAACTTTGAGGTCGGGCGATGTGTCATGATGCATGGCAGACATGTGAGGAGTCCTACATATTCAAGAGAAAAGATAAAGTTACTTTTGCAAGTTGGAAGAGAGTTTTGAAATTAAACTAAAATGGTATAGCGGAATAAATATTTATGCAGTCAATCATATGTGCGACGTGCATGTAAACTATTAACATGTGGAAAAGAAAAGCAATTTATTTTCCTAAAAGAAAAGTTGACAACGGCCAAGTACATTAACATAAGTCTAGATGAAGGTCCGTAAGAAATTTAACCATTTATGAGGGAAGAAATTTAAGCTTCCGGTTTGAAGAATCAGTTTCAAATCCATCATCAGTCAGAACAGAGGAAATGGCCATCAGTATGCTTCATCGGTTAGCAAGTGTCAGCTAATATGTAAACTAGCAATGATCATTGTTTCTGATTTGGAACGTAATAATAGAAGTAAAATCCAACATCATATTCATTCCAGACCGTTTAGAGGAAACGAAGTATAATCATGGACAATGGAGAGTATCTTTTCAACATAACACATCACATCCACATGGCAAACTGCATACCTCAATACAAAAGCAATTTTCAGTTTGGGTGGAACAGTATCGCCAAAGAGAGCTGCTTCTTCAGCCATCTTGAGCAATACCCTACGTACGATCTCTCCCAAGTACATGCCAGAAATCAACTTCTCGAAAATCTGTATGAAGTAATGGAGAAAATTATTCAATACAAATTCAGAAAAACATTTCTTTGAATGATTCTGAGATGAATGTATTTAAGACTGATGTTACCTGTTCCCCAGGATTTAAACTCTCTGTATCCAATGCTTGATCATATTCTGTAAGAGGCAGATGCGAGGACCGAAAGTTACCCCATTCCATATTAATTACCTGCAATAATATATGATGTTCCAGGTATTTGTATTTCATTGATAAATTCATGCACCAGCATTGAATAGTAAAATTCTTATGATTGAATAAAATTAAGGGGAGAGGTGAGGCAAGAGAAGCTTGCAAGAGCATTAGCATGCCAAAAAACAAATAAAAAATCTCCCAATCTACTAACCATTTCTCCTGATTTAGGAAGTAGCCCATGCCACTTGGGAATAGCATGGGCACGCTCTACATAAGCTGCATTTGTTCCAGTGCCCAAAATCACAGCAGCTATTACATCGTTATCATGGTATCTACCTCCCGCCAATGTTCCAATCGTGTCGTTTACCTATATCCCAGAAAGGACAAAATCAGCACAAAAAATGCATGCACCCACACCCACCGCACCCCCAAACTCACCAAGAAATATGAAATCATGCAATTATATTGATAAACCGAGTAATGAGCATTAGCGTCACCCATCAAAAAAGAAAATAAGTGAGAAAAAACTTGGAGGAGAACCATGGGAATTACCAAAGCTGTAACACGCATGTCAAGTTTCTGTCTTTCCATGGCTTTGGTTAATTCACCCACCACATCTTCCCCAACCTGAAATAGTATCAGTCGAGAGGCAAATGAGTGTCAACTTTCAAGAAAGGTCCATAACTTAAAATCAATGTTTCACTGTGCATCTAAACCTCCTAGTGATGTATAAGTAGGTTTCACCCACTTTTTATAAGGGCCGGTTACTCTTACCTATTGAATCCTCTAATCAATAAACAGTGAAGATCAAATATTACTTATCTAAATGTTTTTGTATGGTTGATAGATTCCAAATCTGTGATCCTATGGAAATCCCTTATAAATCTAAGTAATCTTTATTGATAGCATGGGAAGATGACTCTACTTTCAATGAACTGCAGCCCATTTTCTATGCATAGAACAAGTATAGATTCTTTCTAAATAATAATAATAATAAAACAGGCATGGACATTATACTGAAGTCACGAAAGTACTGAACTAAATGATTATCTTAGCTTCCTCTGCATAAATGCCCTTTTAATTCAAATGGAAGTAACATATACGATTCAATACGAAATATTATATTGCCAGTATGGACACGCATCATTGCTAACGATGAAGTCCAGCGTCTTGTAACCAAACCTAGCATGGCAAGAGTAAAAATTCTGTCTTTCCTCATCCCAAAGAGTTAGGTAACAAATAATTCCATACCAACAAGAGAATAAGTCATATAACATAATGCAAACTCACCAAGAACACCCTAAATAAAGCTAATCAACTTTTTTAACGATAATGAGTCTTCTGTATGGGTTTTTATCAGGAAAATAATGAAATGGCAATATTACATAGACTAAAATATCCAACAAATGGCTACCTAATCGATATTAAAGAAAGGTAATGAAGCTTAAGGAATTAGTAATGACCGTGTCTTCAATGTTGAAACCTTTTGTCCACTTAATTAGTGTCCCCGACGAAATTGAAGTTTGTCTCACAGGGAAGGAGAAGGTAAAACCCAGTTCCCTTTGCCGGCCCAATGGCGGGTGAAAGCCTTCGCCTTCTTCAGCGACAAATTTTGCGAGTGCTTGAGCGATAAAATCAAACAGAGCCTGCAGAACCAGCACTCGATATTTCAGCTTATTCTCCATCCTAAGGAAATCCATACTATAAATTCAAGAAGAAAACACTAACTTCTGAAGACCCAGTCATCAAATGTGGAGGTATAGAAACCTCCTCAAATTCTTGCTTAGCAACTCGGTTGTCCTTCCCTCTCAACTGCACACGCAACACCCGAAAATTCGTACCGCCAAGATCCAGTGCATAGAAGAGCCCTTGTTCATCTCTGATACAAGAGGGAAAGTAAGCAACTCACAGCTCAAAAGAAATCGTCATTTTAAAATACATCATCCATGGAACAGTATACGTCATTTGAAACTATTCCGTTAAAACTGCTTTTTTTTAAGCATCCATTAAAACTTCTTGACTCCTAGTAACTCTGCGTCTTGAATTAGAAGTGTAGATATCCAATTACCATTCTAAATAAATCAAGTCGATTGAAATTGCTTAAAAAGAGTAAAACCAATCGAGATTTGAAATTAAAACAAGTTCGAAAGCAAAAGTAATTAAAATGGGTATGATCTATATTAACAAATTGATATGAAAATTCATCAGACAAATAAAATAAACACCAAGAATTTAAAATTAAAACCTATAAGACAGATCTATGAAAGGCCTGCATGACATAGTACATACAAAAATCAGAAACTTCAAACTCTCCGGATCAAAAAAACACAAAAGTTAACATCAGATACAAACAAAAACAACAACAAAAAAATCCATTGCATGAGCTTAAGAAACAACAAATCCACGACGAAATGAGAAAAAACATCCATAGATTTGAGCTAATTCAATCGAGCAAAATGCCCAAATCGATCTAGTAAAATTCAAAACGAAATCAAAAGGGGTTTTAACGAAATTAAAATCTGCAATACCCGGTGGGGAGATTATCGACGTAGCTAATCAACATCTTGAGCTTGCTTCCGCCTTCGGATGCGAGGCCGGCGTGCATCTCGACGGTCATGGCGTCGGCGACTTGCCGGAGTTTGGAAATAGGGGTTCCGCACTTTTCCTCGAAGTCTCTGAGAATGGCCACCGCTCGAGCCCACTTGCCGGAGTTTCTCATACGGCGGCGGACCACCAGCGCCGCCGCCGCGCAAACCACCGCAGCACAGACCACCGCCGCGCCGACCCGAACCTTGCCCATCTTCACAGCGAACGGAAACACACACACACACACACAGAAATGAGAAGGTGAGTTTGGGGGTTTCTGGATCAGAGAATTTCTTGATTCATCAAAAAGGTTTTTGTATCAGTTTCAAGTTTTGCCTCTGAATTTGGGACTTTGGGAAATTAACAAAAATAAAAGGTAACTTTTTTTTTTTTTGTTTTAAGCATAAAATCGAAAAATTAGGAGAGAATTTGATCCAGTTTCCAGTGAAATCGACTTTTTTCTCGGTGAAATTAACACCTAACACAAACACTTTATTGTAATTTTATCTAAATAATTCTACCTTTTTCGGGGTGGGTTTTTCTCTCTCTTTTTTTTTGGTGGATAAATTAAAATTTTAGTGCACAATTTTAAGAAAATCAAAATTTGTCTAATGAATTAAATATGTGTGGATAATTATGATTATAATTCATTTATATTGTGATTATTAACCCATTAACAGCTCACTTTTACATATTGTTTTTTTTTTAAGTATTATATATTGTTTCTCTAAATATCAAGAATTATAAATACTATTTTTTAAGTTTTATTTAATTATATAAATTAAATTTTAATTTTAATAATCGAAAGATTTTTTTTTTTTGAAGAATAATAATGATAAGAGTTATTATATATAAATTTGAACTTTTTCATTGTATGAGAAAGTTAAATTTGCCTTGACTATTTATTTATTTATTTTTTTTAATTATTTGAGATTGAAATTAAAGATGAACAATCCTTACCATCTAAAAACTGAATTAGACATGATCTCAAAAAAAAAAAAAAAAAAAAAATTGTATTTTAACTTTTCTTAAAATAAAATATCTGCTCATAATTTTTGCTTACTACACGACAGTTTGGACATTGTCAACTGATGTAATTTCTTACATTCGAATTGTTTTCAACTTAGTAAATTACAAATGTTAGGTTGTAACATGCTTTTGTATAGAAGTTTGGACTTTTCTTATTTTAAATGTTGGCATTTTAATTAGGGGCATTTGAAGTTATAATTAAAAACAAAAAAGAATTAAGCACATAAACTTTAAGAATAGCAAAAAATTAGAATTGGACCTTTAATTTCTTCAATCACTAACTATGGATCTGAACTCAATTAATCAAATTGATTAAGGTGTATTTAGAATGGAGCTAGCGATTAAATTCTAAAATATATTATAAACTTCCATCAATGTCATTGATAGACTTCAATCATTAAACTTCAATTAGAAGAGTGTTGTTATGAGGAGCAGAAAATCTCTCTCACCTCCACAATCCAAGAAATAACCACTTATTTTAATACTTGAAAATAGTGTATATTCTATTTTTTTGTTTTAAAATACAGATTCCTTATTAATATTCAAATAAGAGAAATTATATTAAATAAATTATTCTCACAAAGTAATTATCCATATAGACAATTTATAAGATATTTTTATCCATAATCGTTAAAAAAATTTAATATCGTATTATAAATACTCATTAATATCAATATAATATATGATAAACATTCTTTATACAAAATATATGTGTCTACACTCATAAATACCAATGTCGACCTTTGTTAATTTTTTTAAGCAACATTTTCTAGATTTAACTGTTAAGTTTCTTCCGGTCGAAATAAGAGGCCCATATACTGGTCATAGGCCCAACTTCCGCCACGCTCCGAGTACATTGCCAATCTGGAGCCCACTTAATAGGACTCTTTAACCATAGCCCAATATAAAGCCCACATATTCGGAAGCCCAGTAAGGGGGCTGAGGCCCAATAACTGACTAATGGGTCTCCAGTCCACAACCATAATTTGCCTCTTGAGCCCAATAATAAGACCAAAAGGCCCATTGACTTAGCCGTGGAGAAAAGGAGCCACAATTTATAATGCATCTTATATACATGCGGAATGGTCCTCGGTAATTATTTTGTCGTTATAAAATTGTGATAATAATTAGTTTCTAAATTTCTTTTATAAGAATTTTATTTCTTTTTTTATTTGTAAATATATTAAAATATTTTTCTTAGGTTCTAAATTGCCCTACTAGAAACATATATAAATAAAAGTTATATTTTATACTAAGTAAGATAGTAAAAAAAATATTCATCTAAAATTTAAAAATCAAATTTCTTTTTAGAATTTAAGAAAATATATTAGATTTAAAAATATATTTCCATTCATGTTTAATATACAATGTTTAGAATTTAGTGTCGAATATGTAGAGTTTACTTTTTAGTATTTAGTATTTAGAGTTAAAAAAAGTTTTTTTAAGAAAAAAAAAATAAACAAAAAACTTTTTTAGTCTTTGAATTTGGAATTTAGTTTAATTTAGTCATATATTTCAAAATTGAATATTTTTATTCTTGTTATTTCAATAATGCTCGTTTTTAGTTCATAAAATAACAAAATCGTTAGTTACATAAAGTAATATTGATTAAAATAATTTTAATTTTCAAAAGAAAATGAATATATAAGTAAACTAACAAAAAACACATGAGCATTACAAAAATGTCATTGTAAAAATGTTCAACTCAAATGAACCAAATTGAAATAGAATCCAAACATAGAAACAAAAAGTGGAATTCCCCTTAATTTTTTTAATACATAAGAGAATTATAGGACTCGAACACAAACCTTATAGTGGTTAATACATTCAAAATGTATTTTAGTGACCTAATAGGCTAATATACACATGTGCATGCAAGTAATCTATATATATATATATATATATATATATATATATATATATATATATATATATATGTATGTATATCTGTTTGTTGGTTGTGATGTGGAAATAAAAAAAATAGAGATGATAGGGAGGTCCCCAAGTGTCGAGGTGAGAGGTGGTAGAGAATAATGGGAGAGACTTTAAAATGAGAGTTCTTTCTTTTCTTTGATCTTTTCAATTCTAAAATATGTCCATATTATTTATGTTTGTATGTGTCCATCTACCACTTCCCTCAATATTTAAATGTTATGGACACACTGGCCATGTGTTTCAGACATCCCATGCCCGTTTTCCTTCCTAATTCATTTTTACCAATTATTATTATTATTGCATACATTTTTCCTATTACTCTCCTTTATTCTTTGTCACTATAGATTATGGTACTCTCTAAGTTCTAAAAACTAACATATACTCTTTGTTTATACTATACACATTTTCGTTTGTACATAATTCTTTCACGCATGTGTGCAATTGTGATGTCTAGTTTTAATTTGATCCTTCATATTTCAAAAGTAAACATTTTTACTCCGTACATTTTAATAATGTTCACTTTTAATTTATGAAATAACAAAACTGTTAAGTTACCTAACATGATATTGAGTAAAATGATGATTAGCTTGATTTTAAATTTCAATATTTTGATAAATTGATTATTTTAGTTTTCCTGTGAATTTAATCTTTAACAAAAAAATTAAAAATATATTAATAAACTAAAATTTAATCTTTAACAAAAAAATAAAAAGTATATTAATAAACTAAAAAAATACATGACTAAACATGAGCATTATTAAATTATTGAATTGTTAAGTGTAAAAATTGTTCAATTTTAAAACCTGAAAACAAGATTAAAATTACATCTCAAGCCTAGGCATTAAAATAAGATAGTTTTCCCTTTTAAGTAATACTTGCGTGTTGATAGCGATCTATATATACTATAGTTTTCTTGTTTGCTCACTTCCAATGATTGTAAGCTTATCTTTGATGTTCTTTTTTTTTTTTTTTTTTCCATTTCGTTAATAATTGACAAATCAAAGATGTTCATCTATTAAGCAATCATTTAACTTAATAGTTATTTGAAAATTGAGCCCCATTCCTTCATATTTTAAAACATAATTAGGAGAATCGGTCTCAAATCCTAAACTTCATAAATTTGAGAGATACCAAAAGATTTCAAAAATTAAACTCATTCACCAGTTTCAATATTTCAGATTTTTCAAGAGAGTACTAATTGAAAACTTGGCTTTCAATGAAGTATCCTATTTCTGAAAAAAAAAACTTTGGAAACAAAAAATATGTTCCTTCGATGTATTTTCACAATAACAATAAATATTAAGGGCCCGTTTGCTAGACTTTTTTTTACCAATCATACAAGATTTGGACATTAAATACCATGGTGTAAAAGCAATTCCCAAAGAGAGTCAAAGTTGTGTGAAATTTCTCACTCTAGGGTTTTTTGTTTGGAGATAGATACTACTTGAAAGCTCAAAAAGTCTTGGTGAATTTTTTTTCATTTTTAATATATAACTCAAGAGGAATATTCAAGAACTGCAACTTGAGTTTGTACATACTATGGGAAATGTTGCATGATAGGTGGACAAAACCCACTCTCTCTCCCAACAAATTTATGTGCATGTGCTTTTTAGAGAGAGAAAGAGCTTATATATTTTCTCTCTCACAAAATAGTACAAGCTAGCTAGGGCATGACATGATGGGATAGGTTAGTTGTTGAAAAGAAGAAGAGAGAGAGGGAGGGGAATATAGGAAGGGGAGAAAGTGAAATAAAAAAAGTGAAAGATTTTAAGATAAGGGAACAAAGAGAGAAAGATGAATAGTGAAGAGTGTTGTCTCACAAGAACACCATGTGGGTTACATGATGCCCTAATATCATGTTGTCTTCCCTATTTTATTTCATTTCACTTCTTTCCTAACTCTTTTTTGTTTTTTATTTATCCGTGACTGGTCGGGCCAGCTTGCGCACACCTCGACTATTGTCTGGATGCTAAGAAAACTCGTAAGAAAATAATTTCTAGGTAGTTGGTCACCGTATACACTTCAAGACCCTCTTTGATCAATTAAGTCATCCATGATGGTTCACTTCTTTCCTAACTCTCTCTATATGCATAGATATTCATTATTTTCCTTTCTTTTTATTCTATCTCTAAAATATGTCACCCATACTTATTTCATATTATATAGAGAGAGATGGCATTTTTAAAAAAAATGAGAAGCTAGCCTTTTTGGGTTTAGGTGCAAGGGTTAAAATGACTTTTGTCATGATATGAGAGATAGTCATGTTGTGGGGTCATTTCTCTCACTCGAGGTTAAAAATTCATCACATTGGTTAGAAATTGTTTGGAGGTTTTTTATAAAAAAATTACAGTTTGGAGGTAGGAGAAAGACAAAATGATTATAATTTCATAATAAATTCAAGAGTCTTAAAGAGCATCGCATTGAATAATTTCTCCTCGTTTTTATAGTTTGAAATATGGTATGAAGAAATTATAGACTAATTTTTGGGTTAGTCACCTAAGTAATAGTGAGGCCAACCTAAGCTCGATCACTTTGATACATTTTAGCATTTGGGCTTTGGATTGACCACTTAAGTAGGAAAGTTGGAAGCACGTGATAAATATTCACAAAATAAAAAATATTTGACAAGAATAATTCAATTGTATTGAAAATCTTTTCTTTAAATTACAAATTTGGTTTACACACTTTTTTCCAAAGTTTACTTAGATTTTCTTTAACTCGCTTCACTTTATAGGATTCCATAAAAAAAGTATAGATTTATATAACTTACAACTATATCTAATTCTCATTCTAACTTAATGTCATGAATAATTTATTTAATGTTAATACATAACTCTCTCAAATTTCAAATAAAAACTTAATAAATTCTAACTCATGAATTTTTCATGATGTAATTGTAAAGCATGTTTTGGTGAGATCGACTCCCGAATTATTAGACTAACACTCGGGTTGGCCAAGTAGCGTGATTGAGGACAAACCATGCCTTAAACCATTCTTTCTAAGCAGTTTGAGTGAGTCCAAATTGATTGAGTAAAAAGTCCAATCTCGTAAGCATTTCATTATTTGGTATATTTGAATGTATGTCATGAATTGAGGTTTTAAATGCAATGTGTCCAAATTTTTTGAAACGTGTAGATATCACTATTATGATTTTGTTAAATTTAGGTTAATGCTTTAGTAGTTTTGATTTAGAAAAAATTACTTATATATTTTTGTAAATTTAGTTTAAAGTTTGATTGGTTTTGTAAAGGTTTGATGTAAATCCCTTTAAAACTAGGTTGATAAGAAATCTTGTTGGTACATGCTTGCAACAAATCTTTTTTTTGAACGACAGTGACATAATGATTTCATTGTTTGGGTGTAAACTAGTTCAACACGACGTCGCAGGTTCGATCATGAAAATCAGTATATGTCCACCATTTTCCAATATGTACTAAAAAACATTTTTTATGCAATCTTAAATCAATTTAGACGGTTTTTAACCGTTATTAGTAAGTAAAGAAAGCCTAGATAATTATAAGAAAGGGCACCATCCGTATTTGTAGGAATTTTTTTTTCAGATACTCTATCGTCTTTCAATAAATTGCCGTGGCAAGATGTTTCATTGGTCTTCTTAAAATTGTTGTATCTGCGTTGACATAGATTTGCCCGACGTGGTTAGATGACCATCATGCCATCACTTTTTAGCGTCAAGATAGGTTTTTTTAGTACTACAACAATTGGGAGTGGAGAGATTCGAAATCATGATTTATTGGTCATTAAGTTTATATTGATTATGTTGAACTATTGTTCTTATTAACAACATCAAGATTGGTTTCGTCAATCGGTGCCCTTTCGTACTTTTGTCAATGTTTTTCAGCAAAACGTAAAATAGTTATTGGGTATATACAATAAGTAAAGACAATCTTTTTCCAAATTATATGATACATTTTTAGATAAAATTTTTAACGAAATATATTATAGATAAAGACTTGAAGGCCAAATATTTTTAAAATGTTCCATTTTAGTCCTTATCTTATTAAGTTCACATCTTTTTTATGTGAGAAACTCCACATGTTAAGTTCACAATTATAGAGTTGCATCAATTGCTTATTTGAGTTTCATAAATTTTGACACCCACATTTTAAAAAATGAAAAATTATTTCAAAATTAATTGTAGTGGAAGTAGTAAATTCTCCATCTTTGGACGTGAGATACTCAATAATCCGTCTAAGAAATGTTAAATGAAACCTTTACGGACCATTTGCTTTAAGGGTATAATGTGAACATTTTTTTTTTGTTTTAGAATTCATATGATTTAAAATATCTCTTAATAGACAGAGCAATGCAGAATAGCATTTACTAGAATATGTGCCAAGTAATGTGAAAAATATAATTTGAACCCCGGCATTCAGTTATGTTATTTTTTCCCAAGACTTTTAATTCATCAAATTAAACCTTAAACTTGAATAAATATCACAATTTCATGTTAAATTCAACATTTCATTACAAGACTTGTTATAAATCTCATTCATGCACTAGTAGAATTTTCACTATAGATGGCGGGCATTGACCGCCATTATTAAACATCAATGGCGGGCACAAGCCCGCCATCAATGCCCCTGTCATCGTAACGTTTCGGTGGCGGGCAGGGAAAAGATGGCGGGCACGCCCGCCACCAATAGGGACCAATACAAAGGCGGGCCTTGCCCGCCATTAAAAGGTTTCAATGGCGGGCATTCTTGCCCGCCATTAATAAGTTTTTGTGGCGGGCTTTTATGCCCACCACCTTTAATTTTTTTTTTTTTTAAAACACCCCAACAAAAGGGGTTCGGGCTGTTTTTAAAGAATGGTCAATTATAGAGAATTTGATGGTCAATCATCGGGTGCCCGCCATTAAAAGACATTATATTTATAAAAAAAAACATAAAGATCAGAAAAATGCAGTGCCCGCCATTAAAAGACACTATAGATATAATTTATTAAAAATGATATATATTACGCCCGCCATTAAAAGTTATTATACTTTATAAAAAAAAAGGAATATAGAGGCAGTCAATTCTAAACTATCTAATAACTATCCAATCCCCTATTAAACTCTAGTTTTTAATGAAATCAATCACCCCGCACACTAACTTATATGGAATTCTAACTTCTAAACATATATGCATGTGTTCTTAACACAATAATAGATATGCACACGAAATTTCGGCAGCATGACGGGGCAATAATGCGATCCCAAAAAATTTCACCTGTTATATAACAAAACTCTCCACCTGTATATGAACATAATGAAAAATCTAGTACACACGAAATGAGACTTTTATCCTTCCAGAATCTATTAACATGCATCTAGCTATTCAATTAACATTTAAACTACAACTAATTCATTCCTCCATACATAAACACTAATTTTCTATCATATGTCTACCTATGTACTCTGCCCATTCAACTCGTACCTCATCAATATCCGCTTGAGTGAATGTATTTGTGCCAGTCTTGAACTACAAAGTATTAAGACATAAATAAAAACACCAAATTAGTATATGTTCTATATGATGCTATTTAACATATAAATAAAACTTACAAGTCTCAATACGTGCGTGGATGTGTTGTATATCATCTTCGGTATGAATATTTGGACGTAAAATCCACATACTATTGATCCAATTTGTTGAGGGCACTGGGGGGAAAAAATAGTTACATATACTTAGTAAACGATAATTGATCAGCATGACAAAAAAAAGACTATAAACAAACGAATTTGATTTAACTTTACCTTCACCCATTTCCAAAATAATTGTTTCGGCCTCAAATTGTGTCTTAAATGCCAAACTCGGTAAGCGTTTTTTTGTGTGATATTGAATACCATTAACCATATAACTTTCATAAGTGGTAACTTCTGAACGAGGACCATGTGATATCCACCTTAATGTAGATGATATAGAATGTATTCGAACTCCTATAGCCAACCCAACACGTTCACGCAACCAACTGCTAAAGGTACGATTATGTTCATCTTGAAGCCATTTTTTATTTTTAGACTTAGTAGGATTCACTTTAGCCAACATTTCCATGTGTTGATCTATATATGGAAGCACTTCATCTACATTATGAAGTATATACATATGTGCTTGATCAATCATATCTTTAGTTGGTGTTTTATAATTCGAGGCAGATAATGGTCGATCGATATTTGAATCTATCATTTTGTTCGATGTTCGCAACCCTCTTGATTCAACTCCTTGTAAGAATTCGAACAAAACTTCTATCGACTCTTTCAATATATAATTTTCTCCAATGCATCCCTCTGGACGATTTCTATTTCGAACATAACCTTTCAAAACTTTCATATACCTTTCAAATGGATACATCCACCTCAAATAAACTGGTCCACAAAATTCAATCTCTCTTACAAGATGCACCACAAGGTGAACCATGATTGTGAAAAATGCTGGTGGAAAGTACTTTTCTAATAGGCATAAAGTGATCACTACATCATCCTGCAATCCCTTCAACTTAGATGAATCGATCGACTTACTACATATAGCTTTGAAAAAGAAACATAGCCGAATGATCGCATATCTAACGTGTTTAGGCAAAACACCCCGAATTGCTACAGGTAGTAATTGTTGCATCAAAACGTGATGGTCATGCGATTTAAGCCCGTAAAGTTTCAAATCAGTAAGCGAAACTAATTTACTTATGTTGGATGAATAACCGTCAGGCACTTTAAGTTCAGATAAGCTTTTACACACACTCATCTTCTCTTTTCTCGATAGTGTGTAACATGCTGGAGGCAGGAATGTCTTTTTATCTCCATTCTTAATTGGGGCTAACTCAGGTCTTAATTTAGCCAAGTCTTCGCGAGTTTTTATTCCATCTTTTGTTTTTCCAGGAATATGAAGCAGAGTTTCGATAATATTCGAACAAACATTTTTCTCAATGTGCATGACATCTAAACAATGCCGCACGTGAAAATACTTCCAATACTCCAATTCGAAAAAGATCGATTTCTTCTTCCAATAAGATTCTGTAGGTTGTTGTCCTTTGCCATACGTAAATTGAAGACTATTCAATTGTGCAAGAATCTCTTCACCACTTAGAGGTTCAGGGTGTATTCCATATTCTTGTTCTCCATTAAATGCTTTTTTCTGTCTTCTAAATGAGTGCTCAAGTGGTAAATATTTTCGATGTCCGAGATACACATTCTTTTTTCCGCTAGGTAAATAAATTGATGATGTTTTGTCTCCACAAATAGGACATGCTTTATAACCTTTGTAGTACACCCACACAAAGTTACCATATGCTTTGGAAAATCATTAATGGTCCACAACAAAATAACTTTGAGGGTGAAGTGTTCTTGCCGATGGGCATCAAAACATTGAATGCCCGTGTTCCATAACTTCTTGGATCGTCGACTAACGGAGCTAAATAAACATCTATGTCATTTCCAGTTGTTTGGGTCCCGAGATTAATGAATTTAACATTAAGAATTTACGCTTCATGCACAACCATGGGGTAGATTGTAAGTAACCAACATAATTGGCCAACATGACTATATCTAGTACTTTGGTCACCATGTGGATTAACTCCATCTGTTGATAGGGCTAGGCGAAGGTTTCTCGTTTCTCCACTGAAATCAGACCACCTTTCATCTATTTTTTCCATGAAATTGTGTCTACTGGATGTCGTATGCACCCATCTCGCTGCCGGTCCGTAGCATGCCACGTCAACAATCTCGCAGTTTCTTTACTTCGAAACATTCGTTGAAATCTTGGAATCGGAGAGAAATACCACATGACTTTTGCTGGAATATTTTTCACTCCTTCTTTCTTATTCTTCTTAACCTTCCATCTCGATATTCCACAAGTAGGATACGCTCGCATCGACAAGTTCTTTTCGATACAAACAACAATCATTGATGCATGCGTGGATCTTTTCATACTTCATCCCTAAGGTACTTAAAATCTTTTTAGCATAATAGGCGGATATCAGAATTTCATTAGGACTAGGCAACAACATACTCAATAATTCTAACAACTCTGAGAAACTTTTATCGCTCCACCCATACTTTGCTTTCAAATTATAAAGCTTAATCAGTGTTGATATCTTGGTAAAATCTTTACAATTTGGGTACAATGGTTTCTTGGCATCCTCTAATGCTTCCTCAAATAAAGGGGATTTGTCATTAAAATAATTTTGTGCAGTCTCAAACATCCCTATTGGGTCATCCGGGTCATCCACATTCTCATCTACAACTTGATCTATTGGAACACTTTCACTATTTCTTTTTCTTGAAACTGATTCTCCATGCCAAATCCATGTGTTATAACTTTGATCGATACCATTACAAAATAAATGGTCTCTTATTACATTCACATTTTGGTACTTGGCATTCACACATTTCAAACATGGACAACAAACGACATTCACTCCTTTCAAATGTCGTATGACATTGTTTATAAATATCTCAACACCCAATCCGTATTCCGGTGACATTCGATCCTTAAACATCCATGACTTATTCATAGTCATTTTAGTAATTCTAGTCAATTATAGAAACTTAACCTACAAATTTTTTCCAAAAAGGTAAAGTTGAGTCACACATCTCACTCGTATTGCATTGTTTATATGCTATCTCAACACCCAACACATGCATGGAAAGATTTTTCATCATGCATTAATAATACAAAATTAACCTAATACAAAAGGCATAATGAAAATTTAAGTTTCTTAAACTAACTTTGGAAACAAAAGTTTCTTAAATTATATAAAAAATGTCCATACATGAAACAAACAAATTTGAAGCACATCTTGAGACATACATGAGATTTGAAGCACATTATCACAAATTTGAGACATATATGAGATTTGAAACACAAATGAACAAATTTGAAACATATATGGAAAGATTACAAAAATGCATCCATGAAAAATTTCCTTGGAAAAAAAAAAACTCTTTCTTTAGAAAATGAAAATGGACTAGAAATTACCTAGTTTTTGGGAAGGAAATACACAAATTTGACAAAGGGAAACCAAGTGGCAGCGGCGGCGGCGTTGATGGTCGAAAAATGGCCGGGAAATGACCGGAGAAGTGGCTGCGGCGGCGTGAGGGTAGGGTTTGGTTGAAGAGAAGAGAAGAGAGAAAAGGGAAAAAATGGCTCGGGTAGAGAGAGAAAAGGAAAGAAAAGAAAAGAAAAAGGAGGAAAAGAAAAGGTGGCGGGCGGCGGGCCCAATTTCGCCCGCCACCAATTCCCAGGCCCGCCATCTATCATCCGTGTTTTTTAAACCTCTTCTTTTTAGCCCGCCATCTATAGGGGAATTTGTAGTAGTGATGTCACAAATAATCGAGATTCATTCATTAAAAAAAGTATAAAACTCGCAAAACTTGATTATTTGCAATCTAAGAGTATAACTCTAATTAATGACATAATGTATAATCTAGTAACCAAGAGATTACAACTTCAAAAAGCTCACTTAAAAACGCATTTAACATCAAGTCATATGGGACAATGAACAACCACAAACTTCCACATTGATTTGATATTGTCAACTTTAAGCCTAAGCCCTTATGGATTTATTTTTGGGCTTCCCCTAAAAGGCCTCATACCAATGGAGGTTGTGGTCATCCTATTTATACCTAAGAGGTTTTTTCCTCTCTTTTCGATGTGGGACATTTTGTTGCAATACCAACAGTTTCATTCAATTTTAGCTGGAGTTCTCTTTCTCTAAAAGGCCCTTAAAAAATGTAACCTCATTTTTTTGCAATTCAATGAATGCACAAAGAGTTGGAATACAATTTTTTTCCTATAATACTAGATACTTCAAATTTAGAATAACTGTTCTAACATTATCCAAATCCAATTTGATGAATTTGAATGGATACAAACTGAGGTACTTTATCAAGTTCAACTCAATTGAAAAAAAGTATATACTTCAAGAACAATTAATATATTTACAAAAAGTAAAATAAAATATGTATCAAACTCATAGAGATTTGATTCCAAAGGCAAATCCCGTTGATCAAGATGCTCAGTCACTTCACCCTCTCCAAGATATGAGTTAACTTGATTTGGACTATTCATGAGCCATCTTTTTCATTTATAGTTGCATGTCTTCAAAAGTCCAATATTATTCATGTGCAGACATTAAATGAAAGACTATTTTCTAGGAAGCATATTATAAATAGTTAATTGACTGTTGAAGTGAGCATAAATCTATGTATTAATAATCATAATGTAAATTTCTAAATCTCTATTGTACTACAAAAAAAAAAAAAAAAACATTTTTGAGGTATATGAATATCACCATTACGTTTTAAATGTTAACGTGGAAAAACAAAATAGTCTATGATCAAATGAAAAGTTTTAACTTTTTTTTGAAAAAAAACACATTAAATTTAAGCACGCACATTTCCACAAAAAATATATATATATATATATATATATATATATATATATATATATATATATATATAAATCGATTTTATAAGTTGGGTGAGGTTACATAGACATTTCTTCTCATTTTCCAATATATTTTAGGGTGTAGATTTCTCAAATTAGAAAAAAAATGGATCTTAAAACAAAATTAACTGGTTATTAGACAAATGTAAGCGTTTTTATATTGATTTTCACTGCTATTTTCTCATATAGTAATGTGTTTTTTTGAATTAAAAAATGTGTTTTTATAAAAAACTTAATGTGTTGATCATTTATACATCAAAAAACCATATGGATACACATATAATAGTAGAACCCTTGAATATGGATACCCTACGTTTTTTTTGGTGGTATTGTTTTGAATGCATTGGCTAGCATACGTTCATACTTCAATTTTTTTAAATACTTTCGCTTGTATTTTAGAGTAGTATATTTCTTTAATTTGTTTTCCAAATTACGAATTTTTTAAATTAAATTGTATACATTGTTATCTATACATGATGAAACTAATATTCATATTTGTGTGGGTAAACTAATTTTTGTAAGGGTGTACCAAGTGGGGTTTTGTTTATTGTTTTTTTGTGGGCGTGAATATTAAAAGGTTGTGGGGGAAGGATATGGGATTCATATTTGTGTGGGTAAATGTAATGCCAACCATATAATAGTCTCTTATTTTTGGGTCTTTAAAAAATGGACAACACACTCCCTCCCTCCTTGCAATTTGTCCACCTTTCATTTTCTTGGCCATCATAGCATCATTTATTTGCAATGATAGTAGTCGACTAGACATGTAGGGGTAAAACTCTATTTTTAGTAGAGTTACGAGAGTGGAACCAACCAGAGACAAATTCTGAATATTGAATTTGATTTCATATTGATAAGGATATAGGTCGGTCATTGAGATTTCATTATCAACAAGGAAACGTAGTAACTCATATTACCAAAAAAGTTAGTTAGGCTTAGAAATATTCGATTCTCCTCTTTCAATTCTAGTTTCTTTTGCTTCCAATATTCCTATCCTCCGAAATAGCGATTTGGAGTATAAAAACGATAGTTTTTGTTTCTCTTAAAAAGAGAAAAAAAAAAGTCATCTTCTCAATAAGAACCTCAAATTTAGATAATAAAATGAAATTATCAACTTTGTATTTAAATAAGATCATTAGGTAAGATAAACAAATGTATTCATATTTTATATCATCTATCCAATTAGGAAGAAAAAAACTCACTCAAATGAAAGTAAATATCATATAATATCCACATGTTAGATCACCCATTCCAACATCAAATTTGATTGAAAATTTTGCAACCAACTTAATTTTTTTAGATGAAGGAGATAGATTGAAAGGATAAGGCAAAAAAAAAAAAAAAAAAAAAAAGAAAGAAAGAAAGAAGATGAATAGATGAGTAAATAGCTAGGGGCATAATGGGAATTGAGAGGAAAACATTGATAGTGTAAGAAACAAAACCATGATGTTTTTTGTACATGCATTGACCTACCATAGGTCCGTGATGGCGATGAGTGCTACAATGCACATAGTTAGATTAGAACATCCAACTAGTTTTTTGTCTAACCAAAGAAATAGACCAAACATGTCTGAATTTTGGAGACATTTCCCTCAACTTCAATTTCCCCTTTGCATTAAATGTCATTTCCCAAACAATTTTTAACCCTCTTTCTCTCTCTTTTTTCTGGTGATAAGGTTTTTGTGTATATTCCAATTTTAAATTCTAAATCATAATAAAGTGGAAAAATCGAATAACACTGATAACAACGTTATCTTGAAGAATGAAATCAACAATATTTCAAATAAATTATAGATCTAACTAAAAGAAAAACTATCAACCAAATTGGAGAAAATTTCCAATCAAATAAATTTTTACTGTAGAAACCAAACGAGATATTTTTTATGTTATAAATGAATGAATTTGTTGATTTGAAACTTTCATCTCTAATTTGAATAATATTACGATAAAGTCAAAAAAAAATATTTATATATAGAGCATATACATACTATCAAATTATAAATTATTGGTGTATATTGTTTAAATAGATAATGAGTCAATCTAAAAAAATATAGAAATTTTTTTTTTTTTTTTTTGAGAATTTAAATAGATAATTAGTTATCCCTTTGTTATATCACAATTTTTTTGTAATGATTATAGATAAAATAAACTATTATTTCTTTTTTTAAATAATATGATTAATGACTAAAAAAAAATTAAAAAAGAAAAAGTAAAGGAGTCAATTATCTTATATTTGAAAAATCAAATTGTTGTAAATTACGAAGAAGAGTTATGTGTGGGCGGAGAAATCAAGGGTAACTCGTCACCACCCACAGTACACGTCAGCACGTGGGACCTACAAGCTTGAAAGTCCCAGTCCGTGGTGCCGATCACATACAACATAAGCCCAGCACAACAAACTTGGGCCGACAAGAGGCCCAACCAAAGCCCACAAAACCCAACCCCCAGTTTGAACGCAAGCCCAACCGCCACCGGCATGCCGACGCCGTAGAACGCGCCGAGGTTGATATTCGCCGCCGCAGACGGCCGCGCACTCCCTCTCAGCACGCCGCACCCGACGGTCTGCGGGCAGTTCCCGAGCTCGCACAGCCCCAAAATCGGCAGCGCCATCGCCGTCAGCCGCAGAATCTCGGCGTCGCCGGTGAACATCCTGGCCCACCGACTCCTCATCCCGATGGCAAACGACGCCGCTCCCAGCCCCATCATCGCCGCCACGAACACTGCCACGACGGCGGAGAGCTTCGCCTTGTCCGGGCGGCCGCCGCCGAGCTCGTTCCCGACGCGCGTGGAAACCGCAAAGCCAAGCGACGAAGGGAAGATATAAATCAACGAGGTGGTTTGGATCAAAACCCCCATGGAAGCAACGGTGGCTTTGGGGTCCACAAGAAGCCCGCACAGCACGATCATAATCTCGTACCACCACCACTCCAAGCACACCGAAACGCAGCTCGGGGCGGCCAGCTCCAAGAGCGGCTTCCAGCCGCTCAAACACTCCCGGCTCGGCGCGGTCCACGTCGGCAAATGAAGCCGGGAGAGTATCACATACGCAGCCAAGAACAGCAGCGCCAACAGATTCGTAACCGCCGAGGAAGCCGCCACGCCAGCTACGCCGAACTCGAAGTAACTAACTAGGAGGAAGTTAACCGGCACGTGACAGAGCGTGGCGGCGAGCGTTGATAAAGTGAGTGGGGCGGTGAGGGCTTGAGCGCGAAGGTAGATTCTGATTGGGTTGAGGAAAGCGTTGGTGAAAAGGTCGGGGAGAGAGAAGATGAGGTAAGTGTGCGCGATTTCCGTGATGGTGGGATCCTGGCGGAGGAAGAGCAGGATTTTTGACATTTTTACCCACAGTAAAGAAATGGGGAGGGAACAAAGGAGGAGAAAAATGACCGCGCGGTGTAGGGTTAAAGAGAGGAGCTTCGGACGGTGGGCCCCGAAGGCTTGGGAGCAGAGTGGCTCCATTCCTAGAGCTAAACCGGAGAGGACAGAGTAGCCGGTGATGTTGGCGAAGGCGATGGCGAGGGACCCCGCTGCGAGTTCGATGTCCCCGAGCCGGCCGAGAAAAACCATGGAGACTATGGAGCGAGAGTAGATGATGAGAGCCGTTAGAGCAATGGGGAAGGCTAATGAGAATAGAGACTTGGCTTCGCCTACGATTTCGGACAGAGTGGTAGGTATCGGCGGACTACTCGGCTTTCGGGGAACGACATCCGGCAGCGGGCAGTTGGGGGAAGGATTTGAAAGAGAAACACACATGATGATGATGATGATGATGATGATGATGATGATGATTGGAGAGGGGAATGAAGTACTTGTGTGTTTGTGTGGGAATCAGGTACATCAATTGGAGAGAGCAATCTTTTTGTTCTCTCTTTAATGGCTACTGAGTTTTTCTTTTTGTTTTCTTTTTCTCTCTCTCAATGAAATGGAGGCTCTGTGGGATAAGGTATTAATAGAAGGGAAGAGACAGGTTATTTTCTTTTTGAAAATGTTTTAAACATATTGGATCATTACTTTTATATATGTTGAAGACTTATTTAAGAGAATGGATTTGTGCTGGGACAGAGTCGGCAATGGTGAAATTCATTGTGGGTGATTTTGTTATACTTTGCTCTTTTATTTTTTTCACCTTGTTTGAGATGTCTTTTTTTAATATCTGTTGAGATTCCTCAGCTGTATGTTCTGAAAGTTCAATTTCCCATGGAGCAACTAGAGCGAGTCATGGATTTCTTTTTAATTAAAAATTACAATCTTTCTCACATTTCAATTTTAATAATTGGTACTAGTCGGTTTGAGTTAGGTTACATACCCCACATAATTTTACAATATTTGAATATCAAAGAAATTTATAGCAAATTAATTCTTAAGTCGGTTGGCCACTATAGATGATTGAACTCAACACCTTTAACACTTAAAATTCTCTTCGACCATTGGGCTATCGTATTATAGAATCAAATAGGTTGAGATAATTAAGTATATAAACAAAGTTAATAGGGTTTTGTTAATGATAAAGTTTTAAGGATAGAGTAAAAATGTTCAAACATTACCAATTCAAATTTGATTTGATATATACTTTTTTAATATTCATGGGCGTCTAATCAAATTTATGTGAACCTCCATTATTTTTACTATACATAGTGTTTGACTCTACAATTTTTTAATGTCATTAAAATTTGTAGAAAATTAATTTTAAATAAACTTTGGATCTCCAAAATTCTTTTTGACCACTAAATCAATCCACAATGATGATTAAATTGAATCAATATCATAATATATCAAATACAATTTTGAAGGTAGTAGTTCAATTTCATGCAATGCAATAGGTGAACTAAAAAAGAAAGATTTTTAAGTGTTAAATATAGTCCAAAGCCTGTGAATCTGAAGTGTGTTAGGGTCAATAAGCTTATTCTGAAGCAATTTGCATCAGTTTAGGGGAAGTTCCATCAATATTCACTATTTAAAAATGATTGACCCTTGACCCAAAAAAACATTAGCTTCAGATTGAAAGAGGTTGAAGTTAAGATGTCCATAACTTTGTATTGGAATGTTTCTGAAATTTATGTCTTGTTTCTCTTAAGTACTGTCCTCTCTGCCTATTTCTCTTGCAATGTGTAATTATTCTTTTTTACTGTTTACCATTCATTTTTCCTTTTTTTCATCCTACACCAATCAGTAGACCATGATATTTTGGGGAAAAAATTGCAAAAAATCCCACTTTTTATGAACTTTTGGCTGAAGCCATAATTGGGAATGGGGTCAGGGCCAAGAGCCAGTTTTTCCTTTCCTTTCTTCTGATTGGTGGAATATAATTTTTCTTAAGCATTTTGGTTCATAGACTTGGAATTTGGGTGTTATTATGTTTCTTAAGTATAGAAATGAATATTATTCTCATGGTTCAAAATCAACATCATTCCCCCAAGAAAATGTAAATTAGTGATTGGATAATGTACTGATTACAACTATTTTAAGAATTTATGATTTGATCTTCGAACATTGTAATGGTTTTAAAAAATTGAGAAAAGAGACTTCGAATTCAATTTTTGTAAAGTGGTTTTGAATGTCTAAACTAAACTAGTTTCTTCTTTAAAATAAATAATAATTCTAGTCCTTTAAGTTTGGGTCATATTTTAAAATAGAATACTTTTATTCATGACATTTTAATATATATTTAATTTTAATCTATGAAATAAAAAAATTGTTAATTACATAATATATTGTTGATTAAAATGATAATTATACTAATTTAAAATAATATATGGATGAAATATTATATTTTAGTTTTGACGGAAATTTAATTTTATAGGAGAATAAGTATAAAAGTAAAATTAAAAAAATACACCAAGACTAAAAGTGAGTATATTATTAAAATATCATGAGTAAAAATGTAAACTTGATAATAACATTATTATAGATCTCTCTATGTATATTATTGAAATCTCATAAGTATATTATTCAACTTTTAACCTAAGCTTAATTTTTCCATTTTATGTTGAGAAAGAGAAGTTGATCTATGTGTATACTTTAACCGGTTGAGTTATTTTTTATAGCAAGCACATCAACAAGCATGCCGATTTCATCTGGGAAAATATCAACATAAATTTTGCTTCTTGGTGCTATAAATCTACTCTTTTTAGAAACTATGACATTGATTCCATTGCTTTAAATTGGAAAACTTTTTTGTAATTCTAGCATGCTCCTTGCATGCTTTTGGGAATTAATTGTATCTTTTTTAAAAAAAAACCGGTTGAGTTATTTTTATCTTTAGATTGATAATTTTTTAAGAAAAAGTCATAAGATTAGTCAAATTTAGAAAACAATTACAAATATGGTTACCATTTAAGAGAATTAACAATCATAATCACTAGTATTAATTAATAGTACATAATACGATATTAAAATATATTAATGATCATAAATATAAATATTTAAAATTTATGAGCATTTGTTGTGAAAAGGGTCTATCCAATACAATTCTCAATTTTTTTAACTAGTTGAATTATATATTTATATTGATAATTTCAAACTCTTTTGTTGAATCATTATCCTATTTGTAGCAATTATATTCTCAAAATTTGATTCTCATAGTCCTAACTCCAGCCAACCAAAACCCATGAAGGTGGGTTCTTTCTAAAAAATGCAAGGCAGAAAAAAAGCCACCAGCAGCAACCAAAAGTGATCCCATGAATCAAAAGAATTGGAAAACTTGACTGCAAAATTGGCCTTTTTTATACACCTAAATGCCAAATAGACAGAAGATAGCTGTCTTCAATGCACATTTGACCAAGAAAATAATAGATTAAAAAAAAAGTGAGAAATATATAATCAAATATATATTCCTCATTTGGAATCACAATCAGCATGGCTAACACAAGTGGTGAAGACAATGACTCTAAATAGCAATAAAATGGCGTGATGGACGCATAGAACAAAGATCAAATTTTAATCACATTCAAGAGGTCAATTTTTCATTGCCATTTCATCAAACAAATAGAAGGAAATGGAACTCGTTATTAGAGAATATGGGATTCCACCTCAAAACCTAATGAGGGGAGTAATCCATATCTCTTTTATATTGATGTTGGACTCCCCACTTTTCCAATGTGGGACAATTGAGATCTCAACATGACCCCTCAAGATGGTGCCTCTTTTGGGCTCACCAATCTTGAATCGGATCTCAATTTCATTTTTATTGGACCGATACCCGTTTGGGCTTTTATGGGCTCTGATACCATATTAGAGAATATGGGATTCCACATCAAAACCAATTGGTAATGAGGAGAGTAATCCATATCTCTTTTATATTGATGTTGGACTCCCCACTTTTCCAATGTGGGACAATTGAGATCTCAACACTCGTCAATTTTATTTTATTATTTTATTTATTTGCATGTGTATCCGATACAAAGTCACATGCACGTCTACTATTCTCACGAAATAACTACTTAATTGTCTTTGATTTCAAGATAACTAATAATAATTTAATTTCTAAGTAGATGGTTGAGAATCCCATATTAAAAAGATGGATGTTTTACAATAGAGTGTACAAAAAACTAATTGACTAGAGCAACCAAAGACTACCACTCGTCTTATGGGTTGAGTTGTTATGATAATATAATTTTGGTTAGGTTGAGTTGATTCTCTAGTGTTGGCTAATTTTTGTTTTGTTTAATTTAACTTAAACTAAACTAAGAATAATATATGTGTAAGATTAATTAATAAGTTTGGTTCTTGCCATATCAATAAGAAACTTGCACTGCAATATGATAAGTAACCTGGTTTTAATTTTAGTAATTATACATATTTATGAATTATGAGTTGATTCCGAGAAAGGAAAAAGAAGAATAACACAATTTGATAGAACTTAACTTAAAGTATATGAGTTGAGTTGAGTTTTTTTAATACACATGTTGGATTAATTGTCGATTTACCTACTCGAAAATTTGGATTTCTTTTCGTGAAATCCAAATGGGTATTCATCACACAGTAAAATTACGATCCCATTTAAAAATGATGAATTATCTTGATAGAATATGTCGATGATTTCATATTAAAAAATAATTTTATCATTTTTATTAGATAAATAAACTTTCTTTCACTATTAAAATGAACTTATTCTCTATTCCATTTGGGATGTGACAGCTCCATTTTAACCCTTCTCTATTTGTGACTCACTATTAAAATGAACTTATTCTCTATTCCATTTGGGATGTGATAGCTCCATTTTAACCCATCTCTATTTGTGACTGATACTTTCTTTTTTACTAAAGAGGAGAGTTTAGGTGCACCCCGGGTAGCACCTCCACCATGATATCATTCATTTGAAGTTACACATCTTCTTTTTTCTTTTAATTTTTTTTTATAATAAATATAAAGTAAAAAAAGTGAGATGAAATATGTGGCACCAAAGATACCACATGAATGATGTCATGGTGGGGGTGCTACCTGGGGTGCACCCTAATTCTTCTCTTTACTAAACTTCCAAAAGAAACAATTCCAAACAGAGAAAAAGAGAGAAAAAGAGAATTTTCTTATTTGGGTTTGTGAGGCTTGGAGAGAAGAGGCAGTTTACTTGATGTGAACAAGAGAAAAAAATAAAAAAATAATATGAGAGAGACCCACAAAAAAAGGGATTTCTTTTATTATTATTATTATTTTATTATTTTTGTTTTTTCAGACAAGTATGTTTTTGGCACGGGGTGCGTCATTTCCTCCTTGTTTGTATAATAGGAGCACCTTGTTTGTTCCCCGTTTTTGCGCCATGGATTTGCACCATTTTCTCTTTTTAACTCTCACAAATATTTACGTGAGAGGTATGATTAGGGTGCGTTTGATGCACCGATTTAGTCATGATAAATGAAAAATTATAATAAACGGTGAGCTATTATAAATGATGTTTGAGAAACAAGTTATTATAATATAGATTACGATAAACAGTGTCTGATGGGCTGATTATGTAACAAAAAATAATATATACGTAAAGTTTAGATAAACGGATACACAGGTTTAGGTAATCACCGTTTATAATAAAATGGTGAGGTAAATATCGATTGAATTATTATAACCAACCTGACCGTTTACATAAACGAGACTTAACACACACCCTAAATATTAATGTCCATATATGTGAATAAATTCAAAATTTTAAATTACAAAAAAAAAGAAGAGAATGTAGTGTACATATTATATCATATATGTAGGAATATGACTTAAATATTTCTTTTAAATTCTTTTCTTAACTTCTCATTCTAATTTGGAGTTGGAGGCCAAGATACTAACCGCGTTAGCAACATTACAACACTGGTCAAATTTTATAATTTATTACGTACCCAAGAAGCAATATCTTTGTTGGGATCAAATATGCAATTTCATGTATATGAAACATTTCACGTATAATAATTAATTTCTTCGTTAGGAGTTTCGATGTTCAAGAAAGGCAAGAACGATATGGACGCTGATTAAATTTTTTGGTCGTATATGGACAACTGTGTGAACCGATATATTAACTAGTCTTTATTATTACCAAGGATGATGATGTCACATTTGAGTATATTAAGGATATCGAAAATTGATATATTACCTTTTGTGTAGTTTTGTCACATAATTATGCCATTCTTAATGTAGTAGGAATAAAATTATTGTTCTAGGTATATGTAACCTTTGTTAGGCTTGTAAATATATATATATATATATATATATATATATATATGTGATTATATTATTAATATGATATGCTTACTTTTATCTTGTTGTTATAGAGTTTTTTTTTTTTTTTTGAGATAGATGTGATAGAGTTTTTATCATTCATAATTCAAACATTTTGGCCAACCAATATAGGATTTATCATTCATACTCCAAAGACTTGCCAACCAAACACTGTTTTCATTATATTTGTTATATCTAACACGTTTTCTTTCTTAGTAATAAAAGTTACGTTATTATGCTATTTTTTTTAAAGGAATCTATTTCTCTTAATTATGTTTATGGCTGTCCTGTTGCAAGCATCTCTTTTTTTAATCTCTATTCTTAGTATTAGATTATTTTTTAATTTTTTTTTTAATTTCTCTTCTCAATGTTGAGAAATTTTTTTGAAATTTTGTTTCCTTTTTTAAGCAACCCTTTTTGATACACAAAAACAGGGTAGCATTTTACCATCTTCCACTTGCCCGCCTACAACTAAAATGGTACATATATGCATCGTTTCTAAGTTATAACTTGAAACATTCAATATACCAATTCTCGAGGTCATACTTGTAATTATAATATGAGAGTTAAACACAAATAAGAAAATGAGAGTTAAACATCAATAGTAGAATATCAATTCTCGAGGTCATACTTGTGATTATAATATGAATTAAAATATCAACAAATTATGAAATCAGTTGTGCATCGTCCCTCTTGGTTAATGACATCATTTTCCAAATTATGTTAATGTCCAAAAACTAAAAAATTATACAATTACATAGAGAGAGAGAGAGAGAGAAGATTAGGACAAAGGAATAATGTCAGACCTTACTAGATTTGCACTAAAAGACACTGTCAACAAGGGCTTCTAATTATGGAAATGCTAATAATAAAGAAAATTTACAAAGTTGGTAATAAAAAGAAAAGGGAGAACAAAAAGGAGAGGAAAGCAGTGGTGTTGTACAGCAGACTGAAAAGGGGGGGGAATATGTTGATTTCTAACCAGGTGGATGGTGGGTGGGTCCCAGTGGAGCCCACAAGGGGGTTTATTTTAATGGTGATGATGGGCTTAGCTTGTATGGTGATCATGGAGGCACATGATCCAGCTGCCTAACTCTGCTGTTTATGACTCACTCAGGGCCTTCTATGCTTGACTCCTGTCTAGGGTTTTATCCTTTTTATTTCTTTATTTAAATACGAAAATAATAATAGCAAAACCACCATTTTCTAAATTTAATCACATTTTGGAGGTGTTTGGGGAATAAGTGAGAGAATGATAATGATTTTCGGTATTTGGGCCACCGGGAATCATTCTCCCCCATAATCACGTTTTCCAAAAATTACTTTTTTTATTCTCCTCTTAACTATTTTTTATTCTTTCTCCAACAACTTTTCATACATCACATCACTATTTTACACTCACATCATTTTCATTATTTTATATTTTTCATATCCATTACCTTTATTTCAAACAAAAACAATCATTCTCCTCATAATCATTACCTTCACTCCAAACACAACTAACCATTACCTCATAATCATTCTTCTCCTTATTCTCCTCCTCATTACTATTCCTCCCTTAATCAGTACCATTCTCCTTGCCCCAAACACACCTTTTAAGTTATTTGGCAAAATTTGAACTATTTATTTTATTTTTAATTTAAAAAAAAAATTTGAAAAAATAAACAGTTTAAATCTTGGCACGTGTGTACATACTGGCTAGCACCATGCAAATATTTCTTCTTGAGAAATTTGCAAACCACCTCCCTTAAATTTAAATTTTGTTCAATTCCTAATTGTACAACACTTTTAATAAATATCATATTTCAGTTTTCCTTCTTAACTATATATATCTATCTAAAGTAGGAGATTTGTGACATTTTAGTAAAAATAAATATAAGTTAAAATATTTACTTGGAATTTTGTAAAATGTTAAAAAATAATCTATATGCTAAAAAGAAAAAAAAAATTCGGAAAAAGGTACGAATATACTAAAAAGAAATTAACCGATTAATATACTAAATTTTAATTTTTTGGTTGATATTAATCAAATTTAATTTAGTAATGTTACTACTTTTAACATAAACCTCAACAAAAGGATAACGTATTTTTAAAATTAATAATGGGAGAAAAGCAGTTTTTTTTTTTGTAAAAAATAATAACTTAAAGATTTATGTAGTTACTTTTTTTATAAAAAAAAAGTGCATGAACGATTTTAAGAATTTAAAAAGAAACCGAAAGTAAACCAAATATACCCTTCAAAAAAATGCTAAAAATTTCGACTAATCAACTAATAATAAAATTAGATTTCAAAAAATAATATTAATAAAATTATGATGGGTGGTTGTATAATTGACAGGGTTGATGATCAATTTGTTTAGTTATTTTCTGTAAATTCAATTCAACATTCACCGATCCATTTCATTTGTAAAATTATAACAATGTTTTTTTTAGTACAATTATAACAATATTCATTTAATTTGCGTATAGATACATTTCAAAAAAAAAAAAAAATTAAACGCACCATTGTAACAAGAACTTGTTTTGCAGTTTTTTTTTTCTCCTTTTGATTACTTCGAGATCAAAATAAAAAGTACACCAAACATTACATCCATAAAGTATTTTCTTCCAACTGAATCATCAATATATAATTGTTCTTCCTCATAATTTCAAAATGAAAGAAAATATCTGATTTTCTTAAACAACTTATAAGATAAATTCAAAAGATTTGACTTTGAAGTCAAACATATAATATTTAAGTTAGGCTCAAATTGATGAAAAATATTTGAATTTTTTTTAATTCAAGAGACTAAAGGATTGAAGTTACAATTTTTTAATGTTGCAAAATATCATCAAGACCCGTAATGGCAAATCATATGGATTCTAATTTTGAGTCGTATTTAATGAAAATAGAAGGGTTGGATTTCATTATTTTTCACTAATTCTATTAGGAAATTTTGTAAGAACCCGTGGCAATACCCCAGAACATGGGAAATTGGACTGCCAAGTGAATCGATGTTTGTTTCTCGAAAAAAAAAAAAGGGAATCGATGTTTTTTTTTCATACTTATTATTTTTTGAGGTTACAATAATTGGACTAGATTCAAATTAAAGACCTCGTGATCATTAAATTTACAATTATGTCACTCAATTAACTCTTGTTGACAATTTTTTTTCATACTTATTTAACTTTGTTATATTTAAAATTTAGATTAATAAATTTTGAATTCGCCTTATTCTAGTATTAGATCTCAACATCTTTTCTCAATCTTAACACACAAATTGAAATACATTTGAAATAATTCTTCATTTCAAATGAGATAAAAGAATCTTAAATAATTTCTTGAATTTTAGATCATAAAAAATAAAATAAATTTTTGAATTTTTTTTAACAATGACATCTTATATAATATAATAATAAAAAAATAAGTTTGGTTCATTTTTGAAACTCACGCTTGTATATTAAAAGTACTTACCAACAAGTTGATAAATTTTGAAGTGTTAACCATAAACGACATTGAAACGCGATTTATTGACACATGCTCTAATTTAATGAGTTTTAATTAAATAATGATCCTGCTTAAAACAACAGAATCACAGTAGCCAATCCAAGGGCAGTCTAAGATTTCTTATTTTAACATAAAATAAATAACCCAAAAAGCAATACCTTTGCATGTGATAGTACCACAGCCAATGCCAAAGCCAGCTAATTCACACAGCTCATTTCTTTCTTCACTTCCAGAAAGCTCACCCGATAAAGCATAAAAGACCAAAAAATCAAAACCAAAACCAATACCAGTGCCAAAAAACATCTCCTAAACCCTAATATTTTAAAACCCTTTCGTAGGTGTTTGGTTCGAGGGATTCGAATCAGTAATGAATAGGCTATTCTTACCAAATAAATTAGAAATGTATGAAAATTTTAAAATATTTGTAACTATAGTTATTAATATCATGTTATAAATACTTATACAATATTATGCATTATTAATATAATATTATATATAAAAAAAATTATTATTATCAAAGACTATAATTACTAATTTAAAAAAAAAAGTATTAATATTTATAATTATTTTTTACTAAAAAAATTCATACCTCAAACCTCTCCTTTCCATGTTGGAATTATTATTATTATATTAATTAAGTGGCTCATGGTCTTAATAATCACTCTGCCAAGCCATCCACTCTTTTGTAACCACTCCCACAAAAGAATCATAATATATATGTATTTTTCTTTTCATTTTAGTCACATTTACATACTCTTCATTAAGATAATAACGTACCATTTGAGTTAGAAAAAATAAGGGTAGAAGAACCAAGAATTATACTGCAATTGTTGTACATTTTTATTGTTGTATTTATTGTGTTTATGGGGATCATTGACTTTTATCTTGATTACCAAATTCAGTGGTACGTTAAAATTTTCATTTATACTTCCCCATGATTAATTATAATCATATTTTAAACAATTTTTAGATTTTGTTACATTTCACTCACACCAAGCATGTGATTATAGATTTTGTTTTATAAGATTGAGTGTTGAAGAAAATTTATTAGATAATATGAATTTTCATCTCAAAACTAAACCACAATAACTTCTGGTTAAACTTTTGACAACTCATGATTGTTCTATAGTTTTCTTATTCTTATAACTCATCTCTCACAAATTGAATAATAATATCTCCATCTCTTGTGAGAATCTTTTCAAACTTTTTCTATTGCCCCTATGGTTTCAGTTTTTAATTTTTATTTTTTTTGGGGCCGAAACTGTCAAAGTTAAAAAGAAAATATGTTGAAACAGCGAGACATATCGCACGTGGGGTGCAGATCTGTGCACATGGATATGCAAATGACACATTCTTCTGAGCCATATTAAAGTGCCAAAAATAAAAACAAAAAACAAAAACACAAGTTGGGTTATTGAGTTTAATTTGGTACTTTTTTTTGCTGGATTCTCGGCCATAATATCATTGTTCTTTGTGTTGTGTTGTTCTTTTATGAGAATCTGCTTTGGAAAGTGTATTTATATTATAAGCTTTCCATCTTAGGTCTAGGTCTACACTCTCCAAATTGTGTTGTGGGGTTTTTCCAATCTTTTATCACGAGTTTGAATTTTTCATTCTTGGCTTGTGAATGTCTATATAGATTCTTGAGTTGTTGATGGTTTTCGATCATTTCATTGTAATGACATTACTACTATTGTACGTACTCGTTTACATTTTTAACAATGGTATGATTTTATTGTCTCCTTCGTACACATGCAAGTGAAGATGTTTTTACTTTGTTATGAATAAATATCATTAGGATATTCTCTAGAATATGTTAGGTTTATCATTTGAATATTATTATATCTTTCTATATATTTTGATATAATATTTATTAGGTATTATATAATATTTATTAAGAGATCTTTTGAAATTTGATATTTCATGTACTGTAAATATTTGTGGAAAGTTAATGGAAAATCCGAAAGCTTATACCTTTCTCACAATTTATCACTTATACCATAGATTTCCATTTCTTCCATGGTTCTTAAAGTTTGATTTTGATTTTTTATCTTCCTTGATTACGGTAGAAATAAGTAGAAAAATAACTGAGAAATTAAAAGTAAACACAAAATAAAAAGACACGAGAATTTACATGAAAAAACTCTAAAATCGAAAGAAACAAAACACTCTCTTCAAAATCTATATTACACACACTCTATTAACTAGAGTTAGTATACCAAACTTAAATGTTATGGACTGAGATACTTTAAAATTAAAGTCATTCTCTTTTTATAGTGTTTGGAGTACACCACTTCATTCCATCTTTTTTTTATGTGTGACAATTCTACCAAAAACTCAACACATTAATTAGTCTCTCAAGTTTGAAATAAGCTTGTTATCTCTATAGAAATTATTTAATTAAGATTTAATAAATAATATAAATGTATATATATTTATATTATTTGTTGTTTTTCATACTCTAGTCTAATTAGAAACAAATTCAAAAACTTTTATGAGCTGATGAGAAATCCTATTTCAAACTTCGAGAATGCTATATCGAATTCCGATTTTGAGATCCAATCATGTCGCTTTTAAAATGTGTTACTTTTCAAAACTTGTATACGAAATAGAAACTAAATTCAAACTCAAAAGATCAAAAGTATATTTTACTCTTTAATCTTTCTTGCAAATTTGTCAATCCTATTTAGGTTAGAGTGTTAGCTAATGATACGTTTGAATCAGTGAAAAATCAATTCAAACATGCTCGTAATAAATTGTACGTCCCATACTCACAAGGCTCGAATTGATTAAGTTATTTTTATCTTTTAATATATTTTTAAAATATTGTTCTTTTCCAATTCAAAAGGTTGGGCAGTCGGTTGAAAACTTGAGTTTTGAGAGTATGCTCTTCTCAAGATTCCAAGTTTGAAATTTGTTCAATGACATCAACTTGTAGATACTCTCAATTGTCTTCATTATTCTAATATATATATACTGGTATTGTAGCCTAGTGACATACCTAATGTCTCGTCTCGAGTATTAGGGGAGTTAAACTTTGACTCGCTATCATAATAAAAATGGTTCTTTTTTCGCTTCTTTTAGTTTGTCTCGTTCATGAGATCAACTTAGACTTAGGATTCTTATTTTAGGTTGCATTCCTTTTGAAACGTTATGAGACCAAACAAAAAGGCTTAATAAACTCCTATAACATTGAATAATGATTTACCATGCCGGTTGAAGTTCAGGATTAATTCGGAGTAATTATTCTATTTAGAAGAATTATATATGTACTCTATTAAATGTATGTCAATCATTACAACAGTTTAATAATATCGGTGTATGCCTAATAACTTAAGTTATGCATCCGAATCTTCAATCTTCCTCATTAAACTCCAAAAGAAAAAAAAATACAAAACTATATAAAATGCATAATTGTTAGCCATAACTTTATAAATGATTTAAGAGGGTTAAAAGTTTTTTGTTTTTAAAGATTTTCCATGTTTGAAAAAAAAAAACCAGCTCATTTAAAAACATTTCTAAAGGAACATCAAAAGGGTGATTTAGACAATTGAAAATCGTTGAAAGGCAGGTTGACATTCGTTGAATTTGGTTGAATTACATAATATAGAGTGGGTTGGGAATACAAACAAAATAATTCCACATTGGTTAAATAAGAGTAATCATGAAGTCAAGCATTTTTATTGTTATAAGATTTTTTGGGAGATGTCCAAAAACAAAACTATGAAAACCTATATTTAAAGTGGAGTATATCATATCAATGTAGAAATCTGAGTTGGGCTTGTCGTCCTTTATCAAGTGGTATTAGAGCGGCGTTACCCCTACCTTAGTCATATCGAAATAATCTCAAGTATGAAATAAAGATTTGTGAAACAAATATCACCATTGGTATCAAACCTTTTTGGTGAAATAAAAAGTAAAGTCATGAAACTTATACTCAAAGTAGACAAATATCATATCAATGAAAAGATCTTGGTAGATTTTTTGTCACTTAATGTACCGTAACCGTTGATACGTAATTAAAGTCTCATTTGATAACTATTTGATTTTTTGTTTTTGATTTTTTTAAAATTAAAATTTACTTTGACTCAAATTTCTACCCTGCATTTTATTTTTCTTTAAAAAAGTAAATGAATACTCACCAAAATTTAAAAACAAAAATAAAATTTTGAAATATATTTTTTAAAAATATTTTTTAGTGATTTTTAGATTTAATAGGTAAAAATAGATATTCAAATAAAGAAAAAAACGCATGATAAAGTAATTGTTGTAAGCTTAAATTTTAAGAATAAAAAATAAAATAGTCATTAAATTGGTTAAATTACTTAAAAGAAAAAAAAAAGTAACCAAACATATATAAATGACTAATTAAAACTATATTAATGAAAATGTTTTAAGAATTAAAAAGCTTAGGCAATATCGTATTGTTCGTTTTTTTTTTGGAGTACTGGGTAAGAGGGACCAACAAACCTTACATTGAGGCATAACTGTTGTCAAATAATATGAGAACCAAATCGGTTGAAATAGATTAACACCAAACAAGATAATCAACTGTGTCACTGACCCTCGATAGGTTGAGATAAATTTAATTATAAAAATTTAACTAACCTAAAAAATTTACAACTAAAACTTTAAACGTGAATCTAATAATTGAATATCTATTATAGTTTCTTTTAAAAGGTTAAAAATAAAGAAATTGAATGAACACAAGCATAAATTTTGTCAACAAGAATTGAAACTCAATTGGTATAAAAAATGATCTGATATGTAAGAAAAGTGGGAGGTTTGATTCTCCCTGTTAGATATTTTATGCATAACATAAATCCTAAGATTTTGAATAACATGATTATTACGAAATGTAATTGAATCTTATTGGGATTATAATATACCTCCTGACATTGTGATTCAAGAACCTTTTTTATTTAACACAAGGAATGAGGGTTGATATTGAAGCTTTCTCACAATTGCTTCAATAGAAGAAATTGGTTTCTCCCTCCTTGCCTATAAGCTTGAACGTGTTTTTCAAGCTTTCTTAATGCTTCTTTCTCTTTCACTTTTACACACTTGAGATGGACAAATGTGTTCCTATTTATAGGTAGAGGGAGTACCAATGTATGTCTTCATTTAAACATAAGTTTAACTTTTCATCAAAGTTAACTTAAACAAACATAAATTCAAGAGAAATGAAACTCATTTCTCATAAACAATGAAACTCACAATCTCATAAACATTTGAATAACATATCAATTAAAACACAATTTTCTAATAGACCATCTTAATGGAGAATGAAAGTTTCAATCTTAAATGAAATGAAACTTTCTTTTCTAACAGTCTCCCACTTGGTTGATAGAAAAATCCATAAGTGTTTTCATATTAAGATCATAAGGCACGCATGATATGTCAAAGACTTCATATGTTTGTTATCATAAGTGCCTTGGTGAATCTAGTTGTCAATGAGAGTCATGGCGCTTGCACATTATTCCACAACATGCTTACTTCCATGTACTACTACATTAACAACTTTCATGACTAGGCCATAAATGAGATTAGCTTTAATGATCGCATAATGTCTTTAAGTAAAGACTGGTTCTGTTTTCATCTTAACATATATGTGTACACTTTAGAAAACAGAAGTAGTAAATTTAAAGAAGACTTAAGTATTAAGAGCTCAATAATTAGCATTTGTAAGTGCATAATTAAATGACATAAACAATATTTAGGCACTATCTACAAGACCCATGCTTTCAATGTGTCCTTGAAAGGTCTTTGGAGGTAGCCCTTTTGTAAATATGTCTGCCACTTGTAGGTCTGTACTTATTGACTCTACAATAATTTTCTTTAGTTTAACATCTTGCTTCAGTAATAGGTATTTTAGGTCCATGTGTTTTGAACCCTTGGTTATCCTATCATGTTTGGAGAAAAAGGTTGCAGCTTCATTGTCGCAATAGACAGTTAATGCCTTAGAGATAAAACTTAAAGCGCCAAACTGTGAGACAAAATTACGCAGCCATGTTCCCTGAATTGAAGCCTCATAACATGCCACATATTCAACCATCATAGTGGATCCAAAAAGCAACTCTGATTTTTGGCTTCTCCATGATATTGCACCTCCACATAAGAGATACACATAGTCAAGAGTGCAAGTCCTAGTGTCAGGACATTCAGCAAGGTCTGAGTCTGAATAACCAGTCACCTGTAGATGACTTGATTTTCTATATGTGAGCATATAATTCCTTGTACCTTTTAGGTATATCAGTACTTTCTTTGCAGCTTTCCAATGAGCGATTCCTGGGTTACTTTGAAATCTACCCAACATACCGACCGCATGACTAATATCAGGCCTTGTACAAACCTGTGAATACATTAAGCTCCCCACAAGAGATGCATAAGGATATTTGATCATTTATTTTCGTTCCATAGGAGTCTTTGGACACTGCTAAAGAACAAGTTTGTCTCCTTTATGCAGTGGGACAGGACTAGAGGAACAATTCGTCATGCCAAATCTCTCAAGAGTTTTATCAATATATGCTTTCTGAGACAACCTGATAAGTCCCTGTGATCTATCACGGAATATTTCTATGCCTATCACATAGGAAGCCTCACCCATATCTTTCATTTCAAAATTTGTTGAGAGATAATCCTTAGTTTTACGTAGTAGACCAAGATCACTACTAGCTAATAATATGTCATCAACATACAAAACCAAAATTATGAACTTGCTCCCACTGATCTTGAGATATATACAAGGGTCAACTAAGTTTTCTGTGAAACCGAAAGCAGTAATGATTTCATGAAACTTTAAGTACCATTGTCTAGAAGCTTGTTTTAGTCCATAGATTGATTTCTTAAGTTTGAAGACCATGTCTTCTTGTCCTTCAATTACGAAGCCTTCAGGTTGACGCATATAGACTTCTTCTTCTAAGTCTCCATTTAGAAAGGCAGTTTTCACATCCATTTGATGTAACTCAAGATCATAATGAGTTACTAACGCCATGATAATTCTAGAAGGGTCTTTCCTAGAAACAGGAGAAAAAATTTCATTATAGTCAATGCCTTCTTTCTGATTAAAACCTTTGAAAACAAGTCTAGCTTTATATCGTTCAATTTTACCATTGCAGTCACGTTTGGTCTTGACAACCCACTTACAACCGACTGCCTTTTGACGTGGAGGCAATTGAACGACTTCCCATACTTGATTGTGATTCATAGATTTTAATTCATCTTTCATGGCATCAATCCATTTAGTAGAATTAACATCATTAATGGCTTGTGAATAAGAAATCGGATCCTTAGTCCCTTCAGATTCTATTAAGTAAAGCAAATAATCATCAGTAATAGCAGATTTTCTTTGTCTATGAGATCTCCGTAAGGTTGTTTCCTGTGGTGCTTCATTATCATTCTGAATAATGATAATCTCATGATGGATTTGGTGCTCATTTATTGAGTTTTCCTCATTGTGAATAGGTTCAACAATGAGGTGATTCTCAATATCTTTAGAAATATAGGGTAAAAGGATGGGTACCCTTATTTCATTAATGATTACTTCTTGTTCTTTTATACTCCCACTGATTTCACCATTCTCATAGAATCTAGCATTATTAGTTTCGACAATTCTCGTACTATGGTTAGGGCAGTAAAACCTATATCCTTTGGATTTGTCTGGGTAACCAATAAAGTAACCACTGACTGTTTTAAAATCCAATTTCTTTTCATTTGGATTGTAAAGTCTAGCTTCAGCTTTGCAACCCCAAATTTGGAGATGTCTTAAACTCGGTTTCCATCCTTTCCAAAGTTCAAAAGGAGTCTTGGGAACGGCCTTACTTGGAACCCTATTTAACATGTATATAGCTGTTCGTAATGCATCCATCCATAAGGATATAGGTAAATTGGCATGACTCATCATTGATCTAACCATTTCCATGTATGTACGATTTCGCCTTTCAGCTACACCATTCTGCCATGGAGATCCAGGCGTTGTGTATTGTGCAACAATTCCAAGTTTTTGCAGAAGTCTAGCGAAAGGTCCAGGATGTTGTCCTGTCTCATCATACCTTCCATAGAATTCACCACCTATATCTGACCTAATAATTGTCACTTTTCTTTCTAATTCCTTTCAACTTCAGTAATGAATACTTGTACAACATCCACAGACTGAGATTTTTCATGCAATAGATAAAAATAACAATAACGTGAATAATCATCGATAAAAGTAATGAAATATTTCTCCCCTCCAAAAGTTGGAACGTCAAAAGGTCCACAAATATCTGTATGTATTATTTCAAGAAGTTTGGTACTTCTTGTGGCTATTTTCTTTGTATTTTTCGTAGTTTTTCCTTTAATACAATCAACAAATGTTGTAATATTAGTAAAGTCTAGGTCTGGAAGGACACCATCTTTTACTAATCGTTTGATTCTTTCACTAGATATATGACCTAGCCTTTTATGCCACAAGGAGTAAGAGTCCTTTTTACATGACTTATCTTTAGTTTCTTTATCGTGCAAGGTGAGATGGATTTCAACATCTTGATGTTTAAGATGAAGTTTATAAAGTCCATCAACTAAAATTCCAGAACCAATAAGACTAGAATTTTTAAACAAAGTGAAATTACCATTTCCTAATTCAAAAGAATATCCAAATTTATCAAGTGCACTTACTGAAATCAAATTACGGGAAATAGACGGTACATAAAGAGTTTGACATAAGTCTAACTGATAACCGCTATCTAAAATAAGACGAAAAGTTCCAATAGCTTCAACTAGAGCTTTGTCTTTATTTCCCATAAAAATGAAATTTTCACTTGGATTTGTGGTTTGGATCGTAATGAATCCCTGCATAGAATTCGAAACATGAACATTAGCACCTGTATCAATCCACCAAGTAGAAGAAGGTACATCAGTAAGATTCGATTCGAAATGACTTATGAAACCCATAGGGTTACCTTTCTTTTCGAACCATGCTTTACGCTTAGCGTAATCTGCCTTGTAATGTCCAGGTTTCTTGCAGAACTTGCAAGCATCATCTTTCTTTTTCTTCTTGGATGATTGAGAAGATTCATCAAATTTGGGCGGTCCCCTTTTATGGGTTGAATTATTCTTTTTCCCAAATTGTTTTCCAACTCCTTGAGTGAAATGAGCAACTTTAATGCCCTGACCTTGTCTAGACTCCTCTTGAACCAATTTGTTAGTTAATTCATTCAAATTCCACTTTTCCGTAATAGTGTTATAATGAATCTTGAATGGTTCATATTGAGGAGGTAAACTAGTCAGGATGAATTGGACGAGAAATGCATCATCCATAATCAATCCTAAATTCTTAAGTTTGGCATTAATGTTGATCATTTCAATTACATGAGCATTCATTGAGCGAGAACCATCAAACTTCATGGTTACAAGATCTGCCATAAGTTTTCCTGCAAGGGATTTATCTGCAGTCTTGAACCGATCTTCAATGGCTTGCAAATATTCTTTTGCGCTCTCAGTTTTAGATAGGGAGGTTTTGATATTGGTATCTATTACCATTCGTAAAAACATTAGGCTTAGTCTATTAGATCGATCCCAATCATTATGAAGCTTGTTTTCCTCAGGAGTACTTTCGTTAGTGAGTGGAGTTGGCTTCTCTTTAAGGAGAGTCGTGTCCAATTCAAGTAACCCCAAGGAAAACTCAACTTGCTCTTTCCATTATGAGTAGTTGGTTCCATTGAGTTTTATAATAGACGTAGCCATTGAATTAAGAGTTGTAGGTATGTTTACTGTAAACAGAGATTAAAAAAATGCAATATTTTTAGTATATAAACAACATAATTATAGGTTCTCCTGTAGGTAGTCACCTAAAATTATATACATTATACCATCTTTGATCATTATATCTTAATGAACAATTGAACAATTTACTTTATTATTGCTTAAATATATGAATTAATTCGTCTGTGGACGAATATTTGATTCATGTATTTGATCAATATGTATTGTTCACATAAAGATAATGTTTATAAGAAAACTAAAGTTGAAAATTATGGAACAAACTTATTGTTTGTAATATCAATAAGTCATAACAATAATCTAATAATAATTATCATTATCTTGATTAATTATATTGTAATCTCAAAATAATAATAATAATATCATTTGAGAACACTAAACCATAAACATTAATAATTAAGTTTTTTTTTTAATCCAAAACTGATAATAATAAAAAGAAAACTTAAACTTAAAATTACATAATTTGAAATATAATATATGATCCAACTATATGGTGTTTAGCCCTATATGAATCATATGCCTTCATAAGTTTTCAAATTTCTTTTAGTTTTCATAATATTATAAAAAATTTAAATTACACAATCGTGATCAAACCTTCATGCCAAAATTGTATATGTTCAAATGCATTTTCACGATCAAACGAACGTGCCCAAAATAAAATTGCGGAATTATAAAACATACGTATACATTCAAGTCATAAAAGTTGGATCGAGATTTGCTACATACAAAATGAAGTTTGTGATGAATCTATACATTTTGATTTGATTCAATTTATATAATCTCATGAATGAATAATCATGCATTCTAAACATCGCTCTGATACCACATGTTATATATTTTATGCATAACATGAATCCTAAGATCTTGAATAACATGATCATTACGAAATGTAATTGAATCTTATTGGGATTATAATATACCTCCTGACATTGTGATTCAAGAACCTTTTTTATTCAACACAAGGAATGAGGGTTGATATTGAAGCTTTCTCACAATTGCTTCAATAGAAGAAATTGGTTTCTCCCTCCTTGCCTATAAGCTTGAATGTGTTTTTCAAGCTTTCTTAATGCTTCTTTCTCTTTCACTTTTACACACTTGAGATGGACAAATGTGTTCCTATTTATAGGTAGAGGGAGGACCAATGTATGTCTTCATTTAAACATAAGTTTAACTTTCCATCAAAGTTAACTTAAACAAACATAAATTCAAGAGAAATGAAACTCATTTCTCATAAACAATGAAACTCACAATCTCATAAACATTTGAATAACATATCAATTAAAACACAATTTTCTAATAGACCATCTTAATGGAGAATGAAAGTTTCAATCTTATATGAAATGAAACTTTCTTTTCTAACACTCCCCATTTCTAAATATAGTGGTTTCTAGGTGTTTTTTTTTTCAAAATTGTGTTTAGTATTTTAAAACGTGTGTTTAATGTAGATGACAAAAACAACAAATGTTTATAAGCTTATTTTTAAAAAATAAAAAAAAACAAATAGTCATTTGACTTTTTCATATATATATATAATGTGTTAGCTAGTGAAGAATCAAACCTCAAACATTAGTATAAAGAGTATGCTTGCTATCATTTGACAATTACTTGTGTCCCATAATTATAGGTAATGGAAAGAAAATTGGACTCCAACAACTAACTCATTCAACTGCACAACCAACAATTCCATTAAAAGAAAAAATCCTCACATACAATTTTTTTTATTTAAGTGATGCATTAAGTGGGGAAGAAGGATGTATAGTTTTATTCAAATCCTCAATTCTAAATGTTGTTAAATTTTTAAAATGACAAGTATTAACAGGCACATTATATTTCTATTTAAATTAAAAAGAATAAAAGAAAAGAAAAGAAAAATTAAACATAATTCATTCATGATAATCCAGGTTAAAAGTATGAAACTCCAAAACCATTATTGTTGTTGAACAATATATATATATATATATATATATATATATAAACGAAAAATAAGTTGAAACAAAACATACATGTGTTGGAAAAATACAAAACAATATCTTAAAGTCATTATTGTCAAATAAAACCTAAGGATCTACAAATCTCTACTCTAAGTTACTTTTTTTTAAAGCCACTACAAGACACTGTTAATAAGATTTAGAAGAGTAAGAAGATCCAATTAACCATACACATAACAAAAACTAGATTTTCCATTAGAAATAGAAGATTACCCACATAACTCCCACATTCTATTTGATCAATATAGTTCTTCAAATTCTTGTTGACCACAATCATTGGTGATTTATTTAACATGGCCATTAATGATGTCAATGCATAACTTGGTGTTTGTACCTTTTTCAATAAATGTATTAAAATGGATCAAATAAGAAAGAGTAAAATTGGAAGGGTGAGAAAAGTCAAAAAAGAAAATAAAACAAATACCCATTATCACCACTAGACAGCATATAAAACCTTATCTTAAGTTGACAATATGAGAATAAGGGCAATTTTGTGTTATTGAATATAATTAATTTTAATGAATGATTAGCAATGGATTCAATTTGATTTTATGGGTCAACTTTTCGTACACACCCACAATGTTTGGACGGGAAATTCTCTTGCAAACACCAAAGTAAAACCCTAATTTTTGTGCATATTTTGGTCGGCTTGAAAAAACACAACAAAAAAGTCAAACACAACACAATTTTGTGTGACCTGAATTATAAGTTTGACCTAGAAGCTCCAAGTGCGACTTTTTTAATCGACAAAAATTAACGCTTATGGTTGATAGTGTAAGAATTAGGTAAATAGTATTCATGATCGTAGTTGGAATCTATAAGGAAATTTGTACTATATAGCAACTTTTTAATTCATGTTTACAATTATAGCAAATTTTTTAAAATAATTCGTTTAGGGAAAATTCTACCTACTTTTTAAAAAAAATCTCTATTTATTTTTTTGATCGAAGACTTTGATAGAATCTATCAATCTCTAGTGATGAAAGTCTATCAATTTTATCAATTGATTCTATCCGCCTTTATTGATAGAATCTAATGGAAGTATATCAATTTACTTTATTTATTAGTAATTGATTCTATCATCTTTTATTGATAGATTCTATCAATATGGAAGTCTATCAATTTACATTTTTTGCTATGTGTGCAAATATTTTCATTATTGTGCTATTCATGGAATATTTTAACCATTTTATAATATACATGCAAAAGTCCCAATCTATAATCTTTTTTATATAACATTTTTTTTCTCTATTTTTAGTTTTCTTTCAATTTGATTTGTGTACTTTTAATTATTTTATCTTAAATTATGCATTTCAATAAAAACTTAAAATTAATTCTTATGACATGTTTGTAATTAATTTTTACCAAAATGAGTTAAATAATAATAAATTTATAGAGGAAAGATTATCATAAACTATAATTTTTTAAGGAAATTAACTGTAAACTAATAATATAGACCTATTTTTTCCCAAAAATAAAAATAAAAATAAAATATATATATATATATAGACCTATTTTATTTTAATCATTTTTTTAGAATACAACCATTGAAATGGGAGATTCAACCATGACTTCTTAATTATAGGGTATAGACAAATGTTGTCCTATAAATGTTTCCCTATTATTGTTCCGTAAATTTTGTTGGATGTTGAGCTTGTGAGTAAAGTTAAACACCTAAACTATAAGGATAAAAATAAAACAAAACTTTATTTTAACTTCTTTTTTATAGACATGTATTTATTTTGAAGTGAAACTCTATATTAACTAATATTATATAACAAGATTCTATTAAAATTCGATGTAATATAACTTAAATAAATTGTTCTTAAGAGACAACCCAACGGTTGAGACTAAGCCTTTCAAAGTATACTTCTGGGGAACGAAGCTACGATTTCCCTATTTTTTTAAAAAAAAAAACAACTTAAACAAACTATATATTGTGTAGGATTATTTATTTAATAATGTTTAAACCTTATATTTTCACACCTCTTTTCTCTTGTTTTTATAACTTATTCTCAATAAATTATACCTTCCCACTACCTGTAATAAAAAAAAATCCATCAATTTTTTTAATGCATTAGAAATAAATGGATTATCCATTTATTGGTGTTGAGTCAAATTAATTATTTCAAAGGGTCTTTGTTACTCTTTTTGTTTACCTAATTTCAATGAGAAAATGATGAAATCAACATTGACCACCTTGAGGCTTAATTGACGGGCACTAACAATATTGATATTGAAAGTGAAATGTAAATGTAAGCTTCACTTAATTTAAATTAAATTATTACTTTTATAATGGTGTCCTGCCGTATGTATTTAATAATTCCTTTCCTCTCTTAAGTTTTGACACCTTTTTTTAATAGATTCAATAATCAATTTGGATTTTAGTAAACGTGATATCTAATACATCATTGTTTTGTTAATTGATATTTAAAAAAAACATTTAATTTTGAGCAAATTTGAAAATGTATAATTTTTAGTAAAAATTTGAAGAAATTGAGAATTTGAACCTTCTGCTTGAAAAAATGACAAAAAAAAGAGCAAGTTCTTAGAAACAAAAATACCCGTAATTTTCCTGTAAAAAAATTACCGTAATTTTATTGAAGATTTTTGTTTTTCACATTGCTAAATCTCATTAACTCTATGCATAATGTAGTTTATTTTTTTGTTCCGTAGAAAAAAGAATAGACAATTCATAGGGAAAATGTGGAGGGTCAATTTGAAATATAATCATTGATAAAATCTTGAAAAGTGATACTAATTTAATATATTTTAATGGTATATATGGCTTTGAGAATGTTGTATTTATAAATGAGGCAAATCCAATGTGGGGTTGGTCACACATATCTCTAGGATTTTTTGTTGGGATTCTCATGATGTTTGAATCTCTTGTTGGAGTTAAAATTTTTATTATAATATTAATATAAAAAAATAATACTAATATCTACCTTTCCTAACTTTGTAAATATTAACTTTCAAAAAAAAAAACTTTGTAAATATTATGTTTTTTTAAAAAAAAAAAATCAATAAGAAGAACATTAATGTACGGTTAATGATTTAATGATAAAAAAGTTCACATCAATTGTTATAATCTCACAAAAAAATAAAATAATGTTTATTCCATACTACTGATCTATTTATCAACTAATTCAAATATTTCACTTCCTACCATCTAAATTTGAAACAAAATTATATCACTTCCTACCATCTAAATTTGAAACAAAGTTATAACTTCATAGGTTTAAGAATTCATACCTGATTTTATTTAATATATCACTTCCTAGCCATCTAAATTTGAAACAAAATTATATTGTTACCTAATAATTTTATGAATAGTTGTTACAAAATATAATTCTTCCTTTTTGCAAAATACATACATACATATATTACTAAACTAGTACGAAATTACAACATAACCACTTCAATAAGTTAAAACCACTAACAAGGATATTCTCCAAAAACTTCAATCTTGAATCAGATATCGAAAAGAATGATCGAATTAAGATAAAACTGAAAATAGAGAAATCCTTGAACAACCACAAGCAAGTTCGAATAAAAGTCATGAGATTAACAACTCTTAGATGAGACCAAATAAATTTCTTCAAAACCTTTTTAATAGACATATGAAAGAGTTTGGAGGTTAAATCATGGAGCATCTGAACTACTAAGGTGCACGACCCAACAAAAAAAAATGAGAGAGTTGATCTCATATGGAATCGACTCTTACTCCTAATTGTTTTGTTTTTATTTTGATTTTTAATGCAAACATCTTCTTAGTTTAATTTAACTCAATGTAAAAGGCAACAAAAATATGTAAGTCCATGAATATTTATAAAATTAAGGCTATGAATGACTAACATTGTGCATTTTGCTAACAAGAGGCGATGTCACTATATATTTAATTATTAAGAAGTCATAGGTTGAAATTCTTCTACCCATTAATAAAGGTAGAACTCAAAAAAATAAAATAATAAAAACTGTGAAATTTTTTTAGGCAAACAAATCTTTGAAAAATGGGCCTTGAGGTTTATTTGGGCCGAATAAAGTTCAGAACTGTTAATTCTAAACTTTGCCTAAGACCCACAACTTAGACACATTTAATTTATATGGGCCTCGAGGCTTACGGGCCGATATAAACTTCAACACGGCCTAAATGTGTCTATAAAGATTTATATGAGCCGAAATAGTTAGGGCCCAATAAGGAATTTTTTTTTTCTTTTTTAATTACGGATTTGGTGGAGGGATCAACAAACCCTATATAGATAGTACAACCAACTAAATGAATGTCAAATATCAATTTTGAAGATCGATTTTGTAACCTTGAGTGTTGAACTAAATTTCCACCAAATCACCGATCCTTTCATTAAAGGATAAGTTATTTCGCAATGGCCAAGAACGTGAAACTTGAATGAATTTCATTGCACTTGATGGGAGTACATTTTATATATATTTGAATGTGATAGAGTAAATAAATATTCAAACTTACTATTTTTTATAGTTCTATAACATTTAAAAGTAAAGGACTCGAATTCAAGATCATTGGTTTATTGAAACTAACTTACTCCTTACTTGCACGAGTTTTGACTATTTTTTAGGACAATTGTTACAACCACCACATTTAGTTGTTAACATATTTACACATATTTTTATGTATATTTTGTGTTTATAATTTTTTTAAATTTAAATTCAATATAAGATCACAATAAATTATTATAACTTTTATTTAGAAAAAAAAAGGAATATTTACAAGTAATCAAACTTTAAATAGAGATTTGTTGACTCAGGCTATATCTTCTTTCAAGATATAAATTAGTCCTACAACAAACATTTTCCAGGAAAAACACCCAACCAATTTTTCTCCAAAACAAAGGATGGGAGATAAACAAAAAAATAATTAAAAAAATTAGCATATCCCACCTAAAGATTAGTGAAGTGCTTCATTGGTGATCAAATAACCTACTACTTCTCTTTGAAGCTTTTTTAGCAATCAAAGCCTTTGGGGAATAAGATCTTTGAGCATCTAAACCTCCATAACTCTTACAAGACTTAATCCTTTTCCTTTGAGAATTATTATAATTTGCTTTCTTTGCAAGATCTTCCAAGCTCCTTGCATTTGCTAGAGATGTAAAAGATTGTGATTTTCCTTTGTAGAATTTTGATAGCCCTCTCCTACAAAATATTTCCAAAGGGTTATTGTTTGATCATTCGTTTTTCATTAAATACAAAAAATATACATTTTCCATAATTATTTATAGGGTTTTGTTTCTGTTTTCTTACTTGATGGGGAGATTGGCCATGAGTTCTGAAAATTCATAGAGAGGTTCACTTGACGGTGACGAAGACAACGACGATAATGAAAAGTTTGAGGTCGAAGTAGACGATGCATCTTCTAACAATTCTAAGGAAGAAGGTTCAATTGAGTTGGTCGAGTTTTCTGAAGAAGAATCAATGGTAGAAGCATCAAAAACTTCATCTTCTTCTTTTTCCATGATCCTCCAACTAAGTTTCCTCATCCCCATAGCTTCAAAGTTTTCTTTGCCTTCCATGTATAAGCCAAAAGAAGAAGCAAAAAGAGAAGTTCCAAGGGAGAATTTGAAGAAAAAGGATGGAGGAAGGAATTTAAGATGGAAACAAGGCCAAAATCCAAGAAAATGTTTGTTTTTTTTGTGGGTTAAAAATAAATTAATAAATAGGGTGAGTAGGATCACCATAGACATAAATGCACTTTTTTATAGTTAGGATAGTGTTGGGTATTTATTTACTATTTTTGGAAGTACAAATCTTTTTATCATTAACTTATAGTATTTATGGTTGCAAATTGATTTGGTTTCCATATTATAAGAAAAAAAGGATAAGGTCGAAAATTGAAGACATCCAAATCTGAGTCATCATCTCTTTAGCTACTTTGCCAGAAAGTCTCGACAGATTTTACATTCTTTCATCACTTGCGTTGCAACATCTAATTAAGGGCAAGTTTAAGATAAACTATTATCAAGTGATTTACGTTTTTTTAAACCTACAAATAAAAAAGTTACGTTTACTCTTTCCAGAGATGAATCTTTAATACTATTTTTTTTTCCTTGTTCATAAATGTTTTACGTTATTTTTTAAAAATGTTTTAACGTTGAAATTCAGGTATCACCACATTCGTTTGAGTGATAGTTTTTTTTTTTTTTTTTTTTTTTGACTGAGAATGATAGTTTTTTTAAAGGAAAAAAATGGTACCCAAGGATAAAATTCAATACAATTTTTTTTTTTTAATCTTACAACAATTAATGTGGAAGATGCTCATAATATCTTAGTTTTTCTTCTCCTTTTGAATTCAACAAAAAAGAGAGGATAGAATCTATGACCTTCTTGATTCATAAGTATACAAATAATGTCATTGAACTATTACTCTTCTTGATATCGAATTGGATATATGTAGATTTTGATTGGACCAAAATTAAATATATAGTTTCCTCATCTCAAATAGATCAAAAGAGTAAAATGATTGTTGAAAGATAAAAAGGGTGAAATTATTTTCTTTCGCCCGAGAGCAATAGCTCAGTGGCAGCTTGATGTATTAGTAATTATGAGATTTGTGATTCGAGTCCTCCCATTTCTCTTATTATACTATCTATATATTTATGCGCGCGCGCGCGCATATATATATATATATATTCTCTTTCGAAAAACCTACTTCGGAAATTCAGACGTCAAAGTATATATCATGCATCACACATTTAATCATGAAAACTCACTCATTTGACAGCCTACTATGAAAATCAACATATGTGTTTAACGGGGAAACAGCATGTTACAGAAGGTAGAGGGATTGTAAATTTTTCTAACATATTACAGTAAACATAAATGTTTTATCTTGGAAAACTTACAGGAGGATCCAAGCTGCCTACAAGAATCCCGAGATCGATATCTTTGTCTTCGAATTTCTTGATGAAAGGATGATTCTAGAAGCACAAAGAGATTGTATAAGGAGACTGTGATAGCCAAATAATTAATTATTCATGACTTGAACTTGAAGGGGAAGAAACAAATTAAAGGTTACCAACCAGAAGATCTAATGATGATGATCTTTCTTTAGGGTCCTTCTTAATGCTGCACAATTGAAATGAAAATGAAATGTCAAAACTTTAATTTGACCAGGATTGCAATTTGATGAACTTAGACTAAACCAGGATGAGAAAAGCAGAAAAAATGTCATTACCAAGCAGACACGAATGAACAGAACTCGGGCGAAAATTGATCCGGTGGAGCAGAAGGGGGTGGCTTTGCTACAATGGCCTCCAAGAGTTCATAAAAGCTTGGCCAACTTTGCTGCTCTTCAGACTGCAAATAAGGAAACCTTCCAATGGCACATTCAAGTACTACCAGGCCTAAGCTCCATATATCACTGCTGTAGTCATATGTTCCCCCACTAATTCGCTCGGGCTGAAAGGGAAGTAAAAACCAGTAAATTCATGCTTCATATCAAATCAAACACAGTGCATAAAATCAATCTATTAAGTATTTCACATACCGACATGTAATTGTAAGTCCCTACAAATGTATCTCTCTGACCCATAGAACTTGCTAGCATTGCACTTACTCCAAAATCAGTGATTTTGACATCCCCTTTATGGTTCACCAGTAGATTGGATGGCTTGATGTCTCTGTGTATAACATGTCTCTCATGATGCAAGTAAACAAGACCTTGTAAAACCTGGAGCATGATTTGAGTGAGTTAGAACTATTAAAAACTTGACCTTTCCATTCAGCTTCTTTTGATTTAAATAACAGAATCCTGAGACCTGTTTGCAAACAACTGCAAGATACGGTTCGAGAATTGTTTTGACTTGTCTGACAATATCGGCTAAAGAACCCCGCTCCATGTACTCTAGCACAAGAGATATGGCGCCATTGTGGTAGAAAGAATGATAGCAGACCACAATATGTGGACATTGTGCTGCTTGGTTTATTTTCAGTTCTTGCACTATCTGTTTGCGGATATCCTCTTGTATGTTCATCTGGATGACCTGAAGCATATGGCAGGAAAACATTTTCAGCAGCATTATATGGTTAGTACTTGAGTATATACAAAAACCAAAATAACATATAAGTAATAGCAGATTTTGATGGAGATAACACGATAGAAATAAATTAAAAATTATCATTAAGCATAGTAGGACCTATGCAGAGTGAAATCCTTAAGATCTAAGTGACCAAAACCAAAAAAGTTACAATGGCTTCAGAATTGAAAAACTTAAAAACAGAATGAGAAGTTAATTGTGGTACTATTTTGAAAGTGAAGTAGTTTTTTTAGCTAAAAGAAGACATGAAACAAATAAAATCGTCAAGCAACATCAAACATAATCCTATCATACAACAGACATAATCATAACAAAGAACAGATTACCATATTACTTTCAACAGTCACCACTGAAGCATTCATGGATCAAAGAGATGGAACTGGCTTACTGCCCAACATTTCAGTAAGAATTCTTGACTTTAACAAAATTAACTTGTAAACAAAGACCAACCTCAAATGCTTTATGGAAAAGAAATTTGAATTTGTTCTCACAGCTAAATGAATGTAACAGCCTAGTTTACTACCAAGCTCCACATTTAACTAATATAAGGCCATGATAAAATGAAAAGGAATGTGAATAACATGAAAGCAAAGGCAGGATGACCAGAAACAAAATGCAAAGAGTGTAGAGTTGTTCCATCAATATAACAACCTTTAAGGCAAAAAGTTTTCCAATCCATTTGTGTCGAACAAGTTGTACGACACCGCCACTTCCTTTGCCGATGACTTTCACAGTCTCTAGATCCTCCAATGAGAAATCAACTTCAACCTCCTTACAGTCTGAAGTCTGTTCCATCAAAATAAAAATTAAGAAAAAAGTGATTTCAATACATATGAATATGAAGAAACCTAACCTAGAACAAAGGTGGAAATATGCTTCTAACATGAATGTAAAACCACACAGATTGCTAAGAATCAGATTGCAAATTGATATGCATCAAGCACTTAAAACTTGCTCGTTTGAACTAAAACAAACACACCTGCGCTTCTTTCTCTTCGGATTTAAGCCGCAATCCTTTCTGGTTCAATAGCAGATTACCGTCGTGAAATGTTCCACTCGCAGTCCTGAAGTTTAACAAAATTAGAAAACGCTTTGTGGATGAGATTTTTTAAAAACAAATGATTCGTCGAACAGATCATGTCCAGAAATTCGAAATGCTTGAAATGGAAAGTACATCAATGAGGCAAGTTATTTGAGTTTACTCATTCGACGACCTTGCGAATATATTTTGTTCATCACAGCGTTAATTTCGACGAAACTACGACTACAACTCAATCGAACTAACACTGGAAAACGCATTCACCAGATCAAACAGATAGCAGCTACTAGGAAACGAAACGAAACATAGACTGAAAACGAAGAAGAAACGAACGAGATCAAGTCGAAAACAAGAGAAAAAATAAATGATTCGAACTCACAAGAAAGAACGGATTGAAGTTTCTTGAGCAGGAACGGAAAGCTTGAGCTGCTTCAATGGCGTCTTGGTCTTCATCTTTCTTGATCGAATTCCTAGGGTTTCGATGGCGAATAAGGAACTAACAGAGAGAGAAATTTGGAAGAAGAAGAAGAAACTGAGAGGAGAAATGTGCGATTTAGGTTCTTCCCCTTTTTCTCTGTGAACAAGGCGAAAAAATTGAATAAATTAAATTCAAATTATGAGGAGCGCCTAAGCATTATAGACGTTACGGGATATAATTCGGTTCGGTTCGGTTCGTCTATTTTGAACCGTACTGATTAGTGGAAAATCGAATTGACCAAACCGGTTTAACGCCCATGAGGGTTAGGGTTCACATGTGCCGTTCATGGGGGTGAAACCGTTTTCTTTGTAAGATTGTTAACATATTATTTATAGGTTGAAGTTCATCATTACATTCAAAATTTAATACCATAAATTAATATTTTTCAAAAAAAAAAAAACCATAAATTAATAATAATAAATAATTAGTGAGAAACCTACCATAAGGAGGATCAACTTTAACTTGAATGAATTATACAAACTACCCGTAAATTAGGATGTAAACAAATTTTTTTTTTTTTTGGATGACTAAACAATCAATTCAATCGACCTTCCACTTAAAATTTGATAAATGATACAATTAACCACTTGAATTAAATTAAAGAGAATTTTATTTTAATAAGAAGGCAAATTTGTTATGCAAAGAAGAAAAGTTTTAAATTAAAAAGATTAGAACAACCAGACTCCATTTCAAACCCTTCATGACGTGAATCAGCTTGCGCACACCTCGACTAATGTCTTGGAATATATTGTATAACCCTACAACATTTAGATGTCAATGAAGTTTATAATTAACTCTTAGGTAAGTGAGCACCATGGATTGAATTCTTCACCTCTGGATTCTCTAATATATTTTTTACTACTAGATCATTCCATGATGATTCTTTATGTTATACCATTATAGGTTTTTACTCTACTCAGCTTAAATTTGCGGATTATTTTCATATAACAATTTGTCTTAATTTGTTATATTTGATTGTCAAAATAATTCGTAAAAAATTAAACTTTAAACAGATTGACCATTAAGGATGGATTTTACTCTCTAAACATTTTGCTACTTTCAAAACACTTCTTTAAGTATTAGGTCATATCAAATTTCGTAATCATATCTCACCAAACCAAATTGCACCAAAATGATTCTTGTGTTCTATCCATTTTCCAAGGCCAAGATATTTTGCCCTATCTAACTTAATGCGTTCTCCTTAGACGCATTGATAACTGATCCACAAGCACATGCACTATGGTTACCGTTTAGTTATGTCATTCATTCCACACCCTTAGATACCCTTGATTGAGATATACTCTTACATTTGGAACCTTTAGCTAGTGGGTATTAACTAGTAATCCAACAACAACAATCTTGTCACCCAATATTGTTCTAGACATTGTAGTTTCTATTCAAAGTATCAATGATGTACCATGGAAGTTGCACATTTAGGTCCATAGTTGGATTGATTGAGCTTCAAAGTTACAGTTCGGTGAAGTGACAATATCTTGGTGTTCCTCGATTTTGATGTTGGTTGATCGACGAATGTTTTGTATGCTGTAAAATTAGTGTGAGCAACAACAAACACTCAATATCATATGATGGCATCATGGCATTGTTCATGTGCAACTTTAAAAACTCTACATTGATGTAGACCAAGTGTTGTAGGTTCAACTTGGGTACAGAAGATCTGCAAGAGCACCTAGCACTAAATAGTAAATAGGGATGTGTCTCTTTCCCCATTTTCATCTAGTCAAATTTGATGAACTCCGGCATACAAGTACATCTCCCAAATGTGTAACTAATTTTATCAATGAAGATGTTTTCACGGACCCAATATGCCATGCATTGCATTGATGTATATATGTTGAAGTTCATATTTACCCACCTGTTTATAATTTGCAACATTCCCACAACTGGAACAAAAACAGAGCACGAGTTTACTTTTACCCACCTGTTTATTTTATGTATGTTCTACCTAAAATAAGGGCAAGTTGAAACCTTCATACAGTATTTAGTTACTTTTGGCTGGCAGCAACCTACAAACTTTCCAAAGATTCTTGGTGTCCTTGTCAACTCAAGAACACAGATACTGTTCAAGTAAGGTCGTTTCACAAGATTTATTATCAATGAAGATTCAAGAATACCAATTATCTTGCTTGATTAAGCCAGATACTCATAAGAAACAAAACCAAGTAGTGCAAAAATAATTAAGGAAAGGGAAGAAAATGAAAGAGAATTTATCTAGGGCGAGAATGAGATAAACTGAAATGTCAAAACAACAACACACATTTGGGTTTAGAGAAACTATATCTCCTCATATTACTGCAAAAATCAACAGATAAAATAAAAAGAGAATTTATAAGCTTCTGCTCATTGGTTTACCACATTCATTTGATGAGGTCACTGTAACTACAACATAGACCCCTCACTTGAAAACCACCACAATATTTCAAGGAAAACAAAAACAAAAACAAAAAGTGAAAGAGACAACACTAATAACGAGAAGCATAACCATCAATCCTCAAGCATCATCATACTCAATTCCAAACAAACAATACACGGTTTCCCTGCATTTTACACAATTAAAATGATGGTATGAGAGAAAAATGAATGAAAAAATGTGAAAGAACTCAGATTGAGAGTAAAGGCAGCAAACGTACCGATACTTAGAGACCCTGGTCGACGAGATAATCCCCAAGCCTTTCAACAATCATATTGCACTGACCAGGAGTCATGGGTTCATCATAGATGCCAATGACTAGAGCCATATTAGTCTTCTTAACAGTAACTCCACCTGGGCCCTGTAATCAACAGATAGTTTTAATTAGGAAACGAATCTAGGATGAAGGTTCCCACATTCAGATAGGACTAACAAAGTTACTTTAACAACATTTCTTTGATATTCATGAGTAACCGAGGAGAGACAATTGCCCAACCCTACTACATTTAGTTGACATTTTAGGTAGATGACAATAAAGGATCAAATTCATTGCTTCTTTCGCGTCTCAAGACCCTCTTAACTACTAGACTAACCCAAATAGTTATTTTAAAACATTTTTTGAATAAATGGTTTACATGCACATCTGTCATAGTCACAAATCACAGCAGAAAGTTCAAATTTGTACAATTAATTACCTTCTTCCCACGAATCACAGCACCAGGCTCCCCTTGAATTACCATATATTTTGCACCACCAAGGTACAAACCAGTTGGAGCAAGCGTCCCGGGTTCTTCGAAATCCTTCATGATGGCAATAACTTCTTCAGGCTTGAACTACACAATCAAAAACAAAGAACATGCATTGAGAACCAACAAGAAAGTTGCACGAACCAACCTCATCGACTTCTTCTAAGAACTCAATCAATTACACAATGTGATATCGCTCAACAAACACGAACTAAAGAGAGATGCAACACAACAACAGATCGAAAAGAATATTTAGAAATTGGAAACTAACAACAGATTCTAATTTCAATCAGAACAAAACAGAATACAATTCCTCCGGAAAACCAATCCAATAAACAAGCAATGCATCAATCAACCAGAAAACAATCAGATCAGATCATCTAAAATAAAACAGAATCCATCGTCCTCATCAAGCTCTAAACAACGAGATCTCAAGTTAAAAATCCAGATCCAGCAATCAAATTAAAGCAATCAACACTCGGATTTGAAATTTCCTGTGAGATAAAGAAAGAAAGAGAATAAACCTGAGGGAAAGCGGCGCTTTGAGCCCAAACGCTGCCGTCCTGGCCGATAATGGCCGCCGATGTGAGGTGATTTCCCTCAATGTCGCACATCAAATGATCATCGACGTAAGTTTGCCAAGACATCTTGATCCGATTAGGGTTTTTTTTTTTTTTTTGTTCTTCTTCTTCGCTGAATCGTTTGAGTTGAGAGGATTCAATTTATCTCTCTGCAAACGAAATGAGCTCCACCAAATGATGATCCTCTCTGCGCAGTTTCGCCGAGATAGCGTTGATGTCACGCACAAATAATTGTTTTTCCCCTAAATAATTGCAATCTCTTCTTCTCAAATTACCTTTATGCCCTTCTCTCTTTCTTTTTTTCAATTCTTTTAGTGGGCCTTAAAGCCCATGATTTCTCTCTTTACAACTCTTTCAATTTTATAAAATAGTTCATATTATTCAAGCCAGCTCATATTAGAATATATGTCACTAATCTTATTTTTAAAATCTTGAATTTAATATTATTTATTCATTGTGTTGAACAAATTAGACAAAGTTGAAAAAAAGAATAAGGTATGGAATAATTTGATGGGGTTTGAATATTAATTAATGAATTGGCTGTAATTTTCAACCAATCACTTTCTATAGATGGAAGTTTGGTCAGGATATTTTTTTTTGTAGATTGCAAAAATTATTTGGTCTAAATAAAAAAGAAAAGATAGAGAGACATCCTCTTTAAGCAATAGACCATTCAAATCAGAAGAAAAGCCTTTTCAAAAGCAAAGAATCTCTACTGTGAAGGGGCTCTTTTGATAAAAAGGAATTGTGAGGGGGGCAACAGACAATCTTTTTCCTTTTTCTTGTTTTCTTCCCATTTCAAAAGCACAATCTTTAAATTATTACCTTATTCATGCATATTCTTTTTAAAAAAAAACTTTACATCAACAAAATAAATATATAAGGAAAGCTACCATAGGTTATTAAGTTATACAATATATCACCTATGCTCTTGTTCACTATAACACAAACTTTATTTGAATTAAGTCCGTAAACTTTGGACATTATGATTAAAATCATTTAGTTTAAATTATTTGAAAAGAGATTTAAACCTAAAACTTTTTAGTCTCAAGTTCATATTTTATGCCAAAAGGAATAGAGTTGAACGACCTAATAACCAAAAGGTTATACATTTGAAATCTCCACACTAGTTGCTAAATTTTTTTTTTTTTTTTTAAAAGTCATACCTTATACCATCTAGATTTAATTACATATTCGTTAGGCCTAAATGAGAGTCCTAATCTTTCAATAACCTAATATTTTATATATCTTGCTGCAACCATGTCAATTAAGGGGAAAAAAAATCAAAGTATTTCATTTTTCTCACCTGTCGAATGAAGAGCATAGCTCTCATCACCTGTATCCAATTTCACTTAGAAATAAAGCAATCTTCAAGTAAAGGAATAAAATGGGAGAAATGATGGAGAAAAGCAGAGAGCATATACTAAAAAATATTCAGATATTTTATGAAATTGAATCAAAAGCAAAGCACCAAACAACAGTTAATATCTTTCAGGAGGTTATTGTCTGCATTCAACTCTTCTCTGCCCATTCTGAGGCACTAGAAATGAAGCATATGCAAACTTGGAACCAAACAAACACAAAAGGAAAGAAAAATGGAAAAAGAATCATTGTAGGCCAAAATTCGATGCTGGGAATCGAGATGGACCTATTAAGCCTACAGACCCTGATCGACGAGGTAATCGCCGAGCCTCTCAACGACCATGTTGCACTGTCCTGGAGTAACAGGTTCTTCATAGAGGCCAAAAACTAGAGCTTGACCAGTCTTCTTTATGGTAATTCCTCCAGACCCCTGCCCAAAAGAATTCAATACATCCATAGAACAGACTTTAGTCCACAGTAACATGTAAAGCTAGCTAGGTCATCAAATGAGAAAGACCAATACCATGTATTTGCTATCAAATGAATCATAATACATTTAATATGTAACGTGTATAAGCCCAAAACCATGTAATACCATGCAGTATAAATCTTAGTCAGAAATGTGAATTCACAATGTTACAACCAAAATCAAATCAAAACTTTTTTTACTTGGAAAATGATCGAAAGGAAGATTTTGATCCAAACATGGCTCTTTTTCTTCATATGTTGTTTGTTTGCACAATAAAGTTGGAATGATTTAAGAGTAGCCTTCAATTGGAAGTTAACTCTTCCAAAGAACTCATATATTTTGATTTATTTGTAATCCTCTTACAGATTCAAAAGATCTAAAACACTTGGATCTAGAATTGTTATTGGTTTATGTAATGAATCAATAATCCAAAAATGTGCAGATTTCATAATGTTTTACATCACCTTCTTTCCACGGATGACAGCTCCAGGCTCTCCTTGAATTACCATATACTTTGTACCTCCAAGGTGTAACCCAGTAGGCGCAAGATGACCTGGTTCATCGAAATCCTTCATGATACCAGTGATCTCATTAGGCTTGAACTGCAATTAAGATTTACACGATAGGGATATCAACCACAATCCTCTTAAAAACAACATTTGAGTTTTTAAAATTACAATCCACGTTCATCGGAGCGATTAATCGAACACGTAGATGGTTCGAAGATGAGGATTCGAGGAGTGCATTGATGAGAATCATTAATCTACCACGTAAATCATTGAAAAACAAGAGAGAATACCATCCAAATTAATATTCTATCAAGTAACAACCAGAAACTGTACAAAATCAATCAATCAATCATCAAGGACTGAAATTAAGATTACACGATAAGAGTGTCAACCAGAATCCTCTTTTAATCAACATTTTTCGTTTTTTAAATTTATGATACACATTGATCAGAACGATTAATCGAACACGTAAATGGTTTAAAAATGAGGAATCAGTCAGAATCATAAGGATCAACATCTAATTGTTAAATTAGGAAACAAATTGATGAGAATCATGAATCTATCAAGTAAATAATTGAAAAACAAGAGAAATTAACATCGAAACTAAAGTTCTATTAAGCAAAAACCATAAACTGTACAAAATCAACATCTAATTGTTAAATTAGGAAACACATTGATGAGAATCAGTAATCTATCAAGCAAATAATTGAAAAACAAAAGAAATTAACATCCAAATTACGACACACGTTGATCAAAGCGATTAATGGAACACGTAAATGGTTCAAAAATGAGGAATCAATCAGAATCAGTAGGATCAACATCTAATTGATAAATTAGGAGACAAATTAATGAGAATCAATAATCTATCAAGTAAATAATTGAAAAAATAAAGAAATTAAGGTCTAAACTAAAGTTCGATCAAGCAACAGCCAGAAACTGTTCAGAATCATCAATCAATCAAAAATCAAAGCCAAACAGACAAATACGACCAACAGATCCAGATTTGCACATAGAATCGATCAGTAAATAAATCATTCTTCCATACGATCAAAGATCTTTCAATTCCACATCCGAAACTAGGGATTTAACGCCCTAGATTCCACCGCTCCCAAAATTACCCAATTCCACAATCCGAATTTGAAAATAGTTTCAAATCGATAACAAACAGAGCGGAAAGGATTATGAAAACCTGAGGAAATGAGGTGCTCTGAGCCCAGATGCTGCCATCGTGGCCAACAATGGCGGAGGCGGTGAGGTGCTGGCCCTGGCCATCAATGTCGCACATCAAATGATCATCAACGTAAGTTTGCCACGACATTTTTCTGCAGAAATTGAATTTTTGTTCTTCGCGGATTCTTGAGTTTCTTCTTCTTCTTCAAGCTCCGATCGTGCTTTTCTGTTTGTGATTTGAGAAAAAAATTGAAATAAATAGGGCTACAAGGAAAGGCGGGAATGTATTTTTTTAGTTAATTTATTTATTGGTCCCGATTCAAAGGGCCAAACCAACCACATATATAAGACTAGGTTTTTAGGACCTTCAAAATAGGAGAGTTGTTATAACCTATAAACGATTTTCTTTTTGGGAATTTATGTCGATAGTATATTTTTTGCTCTTCATTATAATTATACCAAATTTTTAAAAATAATTTTATCTATAGCACATTTTTTAAAAATAATTTTATCCATAATACATTTTGCCCAAAATTGTTATTCTAACATATCAGACTTCTATCAGTTCAACTGATAGACTTTAAACTTCTATCAGTTCAACTGATAGACTTTAGACTTCTATCAGTTCAACTGATAAACTGCAATCGATTTTGAGTGATTGAACAATGCAAATTGATAGACTTCAATCATTTTTGTGCCACAAATGAATAAGTTTAGGAATTTTGCTATACATGGATAATTATTTTGTTTTTTTTAATATACATGCAAAATATTCATTGTTCATTTTGCCCAAAATTCCTATTTAGACTTCTATCAATTCAACTGATAGATTTTCTATTAGTTCAACGGATAAACTTTAGACTTCTATCAGTTCAATTGATAGACTTTAGACTTCTATCAATTCAACTGATAGATTTCAATCTGCAAACTGATAGACTTTAATCACTTTTGTGCCACAAATAAATAAGTTTGGAAATTGTGCAATACATGGAATTATTTTGTTTTTTTTTAATAATATACATGCAAAAACCCCTTTTCTTTTATTCTTTCTTTTAAATGTAGTTTTCAATTTGCTTCATAAAAAAAAAAAAATTGTGCCTCTAATTTCATAAAATAATTGCAATATATGATTACTATATATATGTTGTTTATAATTGTAAATATTTTTTCAATTTGACCTATTCTTAAAAAAAATTATGTAGTTTTTAATTTTTAATCAATGAGGAAGAATACTGAAATCGGAATAAGATAATTGTTGTGGTTTAATAAAGTAGATTAACTCGTTAATTTAAAGGAATCAACTTAAATTTTGAGCTAATAATTGTTTTTATCAGAATACGTGTGATGCATGCATTCATGGCTAGTCCCTATTCGATTGAAGAAACCTAGGAATATAGGTTTTACTAATGAATTTTGAATAACCTAATAACCCAAACGAATGGATTGAGTTAACTTATCGACTTATAAATTGAAATAAATTGTATTTTGTTTATGTATATCATAAGACTAATTTGATTAAATATATTTATATAATTGCAGTATTGGTGAATTCGATGACCCATTGATAAAATAATTGAGTTAAGTTGGGTTGTTTATTTAATTGAGTTGAGGTGAGTTATAAAAATGACCAATTCAAATTTTTAGATATTGAAGTGTTTTACCTTAAAGCTTCTAGTACGGTAATTGAACATTCACTGAGTAATAATTGAACATTCTCTAATAATCTTATACATATTGAGAATAATATTCAACTAAGGTGATCGCATATTACACTATAATGAGTCTACTTTTAGTTACAAGGAGGAAATCGTATAAAAACACTTACACAATTAACGAGGGTAAACTTTTTCTACCGATCAATCTACTTATTAAAATTATCATAACCTTTTCATTTAATGAGCATCGGTGTTTATGTAGCTCACCATCAAAGTAATGCTAGACCTTTTTTTTTTGTAATATAAAATTATTCGTTGATATGACAATCAAATTATGACATGGATACTATGTATATCTCAAATAATTTTTCTTTTTTTTGAAACAATATCTCAACTAATTATGATGATATAATCTTTACTAAAAGATCAAAAGTTTGACCCTCTCACTTTTTTACCATTAAACTGAAAAAAATAGTAATGATTACTTCATTTAGCTAGTTAAAATGTTATCATATTGACTAAAATTTCAAAGATTTGAATCTCTATTTTCTTACCATTCAACTTTTTAAAAAAATATATTTAAAAACTTCATATAGATTTTTTTTTTCAAAATCTCATTTAAATATTTTTTTTAGTACCATAATAAATTAGTTTTGAAGTTTAATGTATGATGACTTATTTCTTGTACTTTCAATTTTAGAACAATTTAGTGCATGCCGGCAAGGATATAGCTTTTATACTTTATATAATATGCTTCAATATAGAATTTTTTTATATAGTCCACATCAAAAAACTTAATCCTAAATGAAAATTTGAAGTTCTAAATATCAAATTTATGGTTGTTAAATACAATATATCTCTCTATCCACTCCTTTATTAACTTTAGTTATAGATGAACGAGTATAGAAATGCATAGCGGAAGCCATTGAAGAATAGAATGTGTATAGAGAAATTGTATTGAGGAAGAAGAAGGTGGAGGCTACATTTTGTGCCACACTAATTACAACCTAATAGTAACTATATATATATAGAGAGAGAGAGAGAAAGAGACATTCTAACCTAATGGGCCCAATGGGCCTTCATACACTAATATTGACAATAACATAACTAACACTAATACTACTAGGGTGTGTTTGGGCCCCCGTTTATGTAAACGGCCGAGTTGGTTATAATAACTCAACCGGTGTTTGCCCCACCGTTTATTATAAACGGTGGTTACCTAAACCTGCGTGCCAGTTTATCTAAACCTACGTGCCCGTTTATCTACACCTTACATATATTACTTTTTGTTACATAATCAGCCCCCCAAACACAGTTTATCATAATCCCTGTTATAATAACTTGCCCCTCAAACACCATTTATAATAACCTACCGTTTATCATAACCCACCATTTATCATAACTTTCCGTCTATAATAACCAAACCGGTGCCCCAAACGCACCCCTAATGTTATACTAAACTATAGTAATGCAACTATTGTATTAATACTCTAACATCCCCTCGCAAGCAAACGGTCGATAGACAGTAAAGCTTGGAAGAGAGCCGAAAGCGAGAAGAAGAAAATCAAACAACCCCTAAACTAGTTAACAAGAGCACACTGCCTAACATGTAAACAAAGAACATCAAATGAACATAAGGAAAATCAGCCAGCAGGGTATTGAAGACTACGACATCAGACATCAACAATAATTTCTCTGTTCAACAATTTGCAAAACGTGTTGGGATGAACATCTAGCCATATTGGATTCTGAGCTCCACGACTGTTGCGCTTCTTCTTTTTTTCTTTTTTTTTTGAAAGAGAATGCTGGATAGAGATTTGTGAGGGAGGAAGAGATGGGCAGCTTCGACAGATAGAGATTTGTGAATGAATTTTGAGAATGGAAAAGATAAAAGGATTTGAAATTTCTAAGAAGGAAAATGAATGGAAGAGAGATTTGTGTTATGCAAGGAGAAGGAAAAAACAAAAGGGGAGAGAGATTGGAGTATTGTGCGAAAGCTACTATAACTTCTTCCTTTTTTTTCTTTTTTTTTTTTGAAAATAGAAGATAGAAATGCCAGAAGCTGGAAAAAGAAAGGGAGAATGGATTTTGAGATACCTCTCATGGAGGTTTTGTTGTTGAAGGAGAAGATTCATTGAGGAAGAAGAGAACATAAGATTTTTCTGGGGTTTTAGGATATTGGAAGGAATCCTGGAAGGATTTTGGAGTTTGAAAAGGTTTAGGGGAAGAAATCATTGAAGGATTTTGAAGGGGAGATATGTGATTCTATTTTTGTTTTTCTTGAGAAAGAAGAAGATGACAAAAAGAGAAGAAATCCTTGAAGGATTTGAAGGGAGAAAGAGATTAGGATGAGTAAGAAGAGGAGCATGAAATAGAAAGGATATGGAGAAGAGGAATAGAGGTTTTGGAGAACTATTCTGAGATATGGTGAAGAAGAAGAATAATATGAGATTGGTGTTTTAAGAAGGAATATTTGGAGAAAGAGTGGGAGGATTTTTTGAAAGAAGAGGTTTGAGAAGGGATTTTGGAGAAGAAGAGTAGTTTCATAATCTGGATTTTTTTTATGAGAAAAAAAGAAAAAGATAAGGGATTAGAAGAAAAAGAGAAGAGGAGGAACAGTTTCTCGGGATGAAGAAGAGATCTTATGAGCTATGGGGGTTGAGAAGAAAATTTGAGGAAATGAAAGATTTGAGATGTGAAAGAAATAATATAAAATTTACCAGGATTGAGAAGAAGAAGAGCAAGCCCTTCAATGGGCTCTGATACCATGAACGAGTATAGAAATGCATAGCGGAAGCCATTGAAGGATAGAATGTGTATAGAGAAATTGTATTGAGGAAGAAGAAGATGGAGGTTACATTTTGTGCCACACTAATTACAACCTAATAGTAACTATATATAGAGAGAGACATTCTAACCTAATGGGCCTTCATACACTAATATTGACAATAACATAACAAACACTAATACTACTAATGTTATACTAAACTATAGTAATGCAACTATTGTATTAATACTCTAACAATAGAGAATAGAAAAATGAATGGATGATTAAGTTATACATATAAACTTGGAATTGATTGTTAAATGAATCAGAAATTTTAAAAAATAAATAGAGAAAAAACAACAAAAAAATTACCATTTTACTTAGATTTTAAATAAATAAAAATCTTCAATTCCTACGGGTTGTTTGTTTGTCATATTTATGTAGAATTTAGTTTTAGGATTTATTAACTTCTTTTCAAAAACCGACATCCAAACGAGTTATCTCTTCATTTTTACTTTTAAAAATAACTCTCATTTCTAACCATTCATTTTAAATTAATCAAATAACTCATTTTTAATTATTTTTTTAACTACTAAAATTAACTACTCATTTTAAATCTTCTACACAAAAACTACATCCAAACGAGTTTTTGGCTACAACTCTCAATTTTTAACTCCGCAACATAACTTTTCAATATAACTCTTTAAGCTAAATCCTACTTAAATTTGTCAAACAAACAGCCCTTAAGAACTTCATGAAAAGCGTGCGTCATTACCTTTCTATCGACACTAGGTGAGGCATCAACATCGAGTATAGAACCCTACCAAATTATATTCCTACTAACAACCACAACCCAACCTAGTAATAGTTATACTTCACTAACAAAGTCCAACTAATATAAAGTGAAACAAATTCCTTAAACTTAGGGTTAGACCAATAAAATTAAAGAAAAATCTTACATATGAAGAAAACAAAATAGTGGAATGAAAAAAGACAGAGTGGAAAGTAGTAAAATGGGGGTGTGGAATTGAAGTCCAAATCTTTGGTAGTGTGGGGATGCAACAAACATTATTATTTTTAAGCTTTTGAGTGAATCAGAAATTTAAACAAATAGAGGAAGGTAGAAGAAGTACAATTATTATTCCCCACCCCCATGGTTTATTTACTTTAAAGCCCTTCACTATTCTTTTTTCTTTTTGTGGAAAAAAAATTGGGGAAATTAATTCAATGAGACCTTAAATAATTGAGTTAAATAACTTATTCTTGTGACCCACAAATTTCATGAGACGACAAGGTTACTATCATCATCATCATTCGAATAAATAGATGTTTATCCATTGGAATTTCGAAGAGTTATACCTATTGATTTAGTTGCTCTCCATTTATTTTGTAGTACAAATTGGGTACTCGAACCTATAACTAATTTGGTTATTAATAATACATAATGTTATTGAAGAATTACTTATTTTTGCATATTTTTATTTTTATTTTTATTTAAAATATGGGTCGCTCATTTATCTAGAAAAAGTTGCAAAAAATAAAATAAAATTACAATTAGTTTGTGAGAATAGCTATTTAATAGACTTTTCTTTTAATGTTTTCTTAGTTTAGTTTTTAATATATTTTTAATTTTTTTTATGACTAGAATCAAAGTTTAGTTTCCCAAATACCCCTAACAATATGCTTTTAGATTTAAATTTATTAGAATAATAAATTCCTATGTTCAAATTATATGAGCTCCATAATAATTTTTTTTTTCATTTTTTTAAGGTTATAATTATTGAAGGTGAGTGTTTAAAAAAAAGTATATATATTGAGAGTGGGGATATTCGAATCCATGCCCTGTTGATCATTGGATATACATTGATGCCACTAATTTACTATTTTTATTGGTATAACTTAATTCACATGTGACATTACTCCTTCTATATCTCGTGGTGCCTGACCTACGAACAGACGTGTTACGATTTTTTCAAAAGAATAATTAAAAAAAACTTAATTCTAGGTTTTCAAAATAAGAATTGAATTCAACTTGTTCTTAAATCATAAAGACTATATTTATAGTTTATCCATAAATTTATTATATTTTATTTCTTTGAACAACTTTTTTATTTTTATTATTATTTTGATTTATTTTTAATTAAATAATGATAAAGAGTGGCTAACAAAAGCATAACTCTACCAACATCACAACGCAATTACAAATTCGAATCCACTTTTTTCAAAATTAATATATCGAAATAAATGAACGATTACAATTATTTATGATCTCTAGATCATAAATACATATTTAAACTCATTTTAATTTAAGAACATAAATTATGCTCTTTTTAATATAAAACATAAATTATGTTTTTTTTAAAATGTAATAACATTTGAGTTAAGAAATTTCAGCCTTTGTACATCTTATTATTAAATCATATAAAATACCATTAAAATTTTATTATAATATCATAAATATGTCAAGTTTATTTTGTTTTTTGAAATTACAACAATTTGAGAAAAAATCGAACTAACTACTTTTTAATCACTAGATTCACACTCATGGCATTAAGTTAAATTAACAATGCAATTGAGTTATTGTTATTAGTTTGATTTTGTTTTTTTTTAATTTCAATGGACCTATTATTTTTATTTGCAAAATTTAAAAGTAATTATAAATAAGATTATTTTTTAATAATTTAATAAATATAACATCGTATTATGAGTATTATATATTTTCTTTTTGAAAACTATGATGTAATATTTAAATATATTAATAACTATAAATATAAATATTTAAAAATTTAGTTATTTTGTTTCCTACTCAATTTTTGAACTGGTTTATAAGGAAACCATTCTTTTGGTTTGGAGATTTGAACCAAGTGGATGGTTTTTATTTATTTATTTTTGAGATTACAAGTGCATGGCTTTTAAACCAATCAAGCGCCATATTAGCGTCACCAACATGTTACAGCTTACAGCTTGCATCCAGCTGTTTGTCCCCAGCCCATGGGACCCACTCTCGTTTGAGGATTTCGAATCCGTTATTTGCTGACTTGGATTATAAATTTAGAACAGGGAAGTAATGTAAAATTAAATACATATAATTATGAGGGGATTTTATATGTATAAAAAAAAGGTAAAGTAATTTCATCTCTAGTATAAAATTAAAATTAATTTATTGCAAAAAATTTAAATTGAATTTTTATTATTAGTTGAATTTTATTAGGGATAGAATTCAACCAATATAGACTCATTTTATTACTGCTTGAATTTCAGTGATAGAAATCTAAATTGAATTCTATCCTAGTTGAGTGATAAAAATTAATGTGTTATAAATAAATTATTTTTAAAAATCTACTATAAATATATAATATAAAACGTAAAATATGTTGCCAACCGTAAATTCTCTAATTATAATAACCACAATTAACTTATGAAAACCGTTTCAAAAAATTAAAAAAAATAATAAAACAAAATCTATGAAAACAAATATTCTATCGATTTCCGTGCCATTTCAAAATTTTCTTGACAATGAGAGACTATTTTCAACTTGTTTTTTGCTTGAAAAAGAAACTCTTTAGTCTTAAACATCAATTTTACAAAAAGTAATAGGTAAACAAGCTTAAATACATTGGTCCTTTTTTATAACTATTTTATTTTTTGTTTTATTTATGAAACTTAAGCTTACGGTAATTATCTTACTATACTTTTTTTCTTATTTTGATATCTACATCTTACCTATATTTTAATAAACACAATCAAAATTTGGAAAAAAAAAATAGCTTCCAAAAACTTGTTTTTGTTTTTGAAATTTGGTTAGTATTCATTCACCTACTTTCTTAAGAAAATATGGATACATTGTAGGAAAGATGGAGTACTTGCTAAGAAATTTGAGGAGAAATAAGCTTAAATTTAATAAACCAAAAACAAAAAATTAAATGGTTATTTAATGATTAAAAAAATAAAAAATTTAAATTAGGAATGCCAATTTTTCTTTTGAGTCTAGAAATAACTTTTAATGAGACGTAAATATCCGTTTAGGTAGGGAATAAGGAAATCAACAAAGAATAAACGATAAATTTCACGACATGAAAATGTCTGGTAGCGAAAATAGTTAAGTCATTCTCGAGCCCGCATTGGGTCTCTCCAATTCCAATCATAGTTAGTTTAAAAACACGAATTCTATTTGATATAAAATGAAAATTATAACCTTAATTCTTATATCTAACAAAAAAAAAGCTATAATTGTACTATTATATTAAGATTAACTTAATTATTACTTAAAATTTCAAAATCTACTTCAATTATTTAAAAGAAAGCAAAGTATATAACATTTTAATTAAATTCTTCATTGCAAAAATCAAAAGAACTTAAAATAGTCGCAGATACTTGATTTTGAAAAAAAAATAATTAGGTAAATTAGAAAATTAATTAATTAGGTAAATTGATTTTGAAAAAAATACTTGATTTTCAAAAAAAAAAAAAAAAAAAAATTAATTTTATGCTTGAAAAATGGATTATTTTATTAAAAAAAAAGAAAATTTTCAATAGGTGGAAACTTTTTAATTTTCTATTTTAATAACAATAATTTTAAAAAATATTTCACTCATAAATTTTTATTGAACATTTCTTTTTTGCATATTGTATCTATGTTCTTTATCTTCTCTTGATCGAAAACTATTTTTACTTTATTGATTGAAGATTATTTGTAACATTAAAAGTTTGTAGTATTAATGGAAGATTGTTTATTGTGTTGATTAAAAATTATATCTACGCAAGATCAAATATATATACTCCAATGGAAGACTATCAATCTTTTTTTTCATCTTTTTACTAACTTGCTCCAATTTTATGCTCTATCCCGGTTCCTTTTAAAAATTTGCTCTTCATAATGTTTTATTATAAATGAAAAATTCCGTTGAAAAAAATGTCTTTTTTTTTTTTTTTTTTTTTTTAAATTTTACCATAATTAAGGATGAAACTCGAACCGTAACCGATTTTAATCATTAATAGGCTAAAGCTATTACTTATCTTGGCCAAAAATTTATGTCATGTTTATAAATGGGAGATTGTTATTATTCTTTATAAGGATTTGAAGTAAATAATAATATTTTGACAAAAATGTCAAGGTTCTCTATCTGTCACAAGAGAGAGAAACACAATAAAAAAGCAAAACCTCCAATTCATCAATAGCAAACAGCTCACCCAAATCGCCAATTTTAGATGTTCACTAATTACTCTTATAAATCTGCAATTCCCAATTCACATTGCCGGCGCCGGCGAATTTTCCGATGGATCCATGTCCGTTCATCAGGCTGAAGGTGGAGTCCCTCGCTCTCAACCTCTCTCAGGCAACCCGACCCGCCGGCGCCGCCGTCCACCCGTCGGCCACGCCCTGCTTCTGCAAGATCGCGATCAACCATTTCCCTTCCCAGACGGCGTTTCTTCCCCTTTCCTCCGTTTCCGGCGACACGCCGCCGGACTCCATCGCGTCGTCCGCCGATTTCCACCTCGACCCGCCGTCCCTCCGCCGGCTCTCTGGTAAGCCCGTTGGGATGTGTTTTTCGGTTTTTGCCGGCCGGATGGGCCGCACGTGTGGGGTTAATTCTGGAAAATTGCTCGGCCGGGTTCGGGTCACTGTTTCGACCGACGGTGCTGAGAATGTTCCGAAAGTGTTTCAGAATGGGTGGGTGAAATTGGGGAAAGATGAGGGTAAAATGTTGGCTCGGCTTCACTTGGTTGTCCGGTCTGAACCGGATCCACGGTTCGTGTTCCAGTTCGGCGGTGAACCGGAATGTAGCCCGGTTGTATTCCAGATCCAAGGCAATATCCAACAGCCGGTTTTCAGCTGCAAGTTCAGTGCCGATCGGAACTCAAGAACCCGGTTAGTTATCCAACCCACCCACCCCTAAATTAAAATAAACATTTTTTCAAAGAAGAAAAATTCAATAATTAGTGAAATTTAAAATTAATTAGTACGTATATGTTTACTGTTTAGTTAAAGATGTATTAAATTACGGACTAGAGTATAATTAGTGGTGTTTAGTAATAAAAACTTATGTGCTAGAAGACACTTATTTTTTTTTTTTTTTAAAAACGCTAGAAGACACTAATCTAACCGATTGGGTTAATGATGCAATAGTTTTACTGTTTTGATGTAATCCAATTCAATACCATCGTCACAAGTTTGATCCGGAGAATCAATAATTCTTTTCCCTACTCCAATATGTACTAAAAAAAAGACACTAATCTAAATAATTTTTTTTTTAAAAAAAACTTTATTTTTTTTATACAAAAAATATTTTATTCAATATATACTAGCTTAGTAATTTTTATTTCTTTTGGCCAAAGAGCAAAAGATTACAATCAGCTTGGTTTTAAACTACAACGAATATCTACTAACTTGATTTGGACACCTCTAATTAAATTCATTAATTAACTTTATTTTTACGAATTAATTAAAGTTTAATTATATAAATTGTCGCCTAAAAAGATAAAGATTCAAATTGATTCAAATTCTCCTCTTCTCACCTTTTGAACTTAAAAAAGAAAAAAAAAAACAATTTAATTTGGATGATATTGGTGTTTATTTTTATTTCTTATTTTTGTTGTATCTTCTATCTGTACTATTAATAGTAGTTGTTGTAACACTTCAATTTGATAAACAACCCTTCCAAAATGATAACCAAAATAATTTCAGGTTGGTCAAATACAAAAGAAAAGATCACAAATTTCCCCACTGTCTAACTCAACCACCTTTGATTCCATCCCATGTGCATTTTCATCTTTTTTTGTTTGTCAAGTCAAGTAGTGATTTTACATAGAATGATTAATTATTAATTGGTATAAAGTTTCCATATAATTTTATTTAACTATATTTATGCATATATATTATATGTTATTATTTGCCTATAAATTACTTTCATGGTATTTCTATTTTAGCTTCTGACCTAACTTTTAACTTCTAATTATAATGCTTCTTGAACTATCTTGCCAAAAAAAAAAAACCCTAACATAGCACATGTTTTGTTCTTGGACAATATATATTTTTTGAAAATCTGTTCTTGGACAATATTTAAAGTCAAGTATATTTAGATTTCAAAACAAAATGAGAGTATTTGTTGAATGATTCATTAAGAATCAATTGACAAAAATCAATAAAATAGAATTGATCTAGTGATAAAAAGTAATTTTAAAATTTAAGAAATTACAAGTGCAATAAATGATGGTCGAAGTCAAACAATTGTTTTATATCCAAAGTTTAGAGATCTGGTAATAGAATATCTAAGACTAAGGATTAAAAAAGTACTTGAACTAAATTAAGGATATTAAGTAGGATTTTATTAATGGTGAAAATTTTCTTTTAATTTGTATTCTATTTGCATATTAAATACTCTCATAGTTGAAGTAATTCACAACTTATTGATCATCTTTGAAAAGAAACTAATTGAAATTATCAAACAAAAACTATAACAGATCACTGCCTTCAGATTTCAGCTTCAACAGCACCAAAGGAAAATGGATGAGAACTTTTTCAGGGGAAAGAGAGAAGCCAGGGAGAGAAAGAAAAGGTTGGATGATCATGGTTTACGACCTCTCCGGCTCCCCGGTCGCAGCTGCCTCCATGATCACGCCGTTCGTCCCTTCCCCGGGCATGGACCGTGTCTCGCGCTCCAACCCCGGTGCCTGGCTCATCCTCCGCCCCAACGGTTTCTCCGTCAGTAGTTGGAAGCCATGGGGTCGCCTTGAGGCTTGGCGTGAGCGGGGACCTATAGATGGCCTTGGCTACAAGTTCGAGCTTGTCGCCAACACCGGACTCGCCACAGGCGTTCCCATCGCCGAAGGTACCATGAGCGTAAAAAAAGGTGGCCGGTTTTGCATCGACCGTAAAACTGCAAGAGATTTCAATCCAATCTCTAGATCCACCATTAAAGGTAAATATATTCACGAGTTTTGTAATCAGCGTCTGTTTTAGTTTCTAAACTTTAAAAAGTTTTAATCTTGTTTATGAACTATTGATGATTATAGGCAACTTTGTAATGGCTTCGAGCGTGGATGGGGAAGGGAAGGCGAGCAAGCCCGTCGTACAAGTCGGGGTTCAGCACGTGACGTGCATGGCGGATGCTGCTTTATTTGTAGCACTTGCAGCAGCCATTGATCTTAGCATGGATGCTTGTAGACATTTTACACATAAGCTAAGAAGGGAGCTTTGTCACGACGAACACGATTCAAGTTTTCTTTGAAGTTCTATCGATTTTTTCGAGATTTTTTTTGGCTTTTTTTCTTTGCAATGATAACCAGTTTATCATCCAAGGCAGAGCTGAATTTGAGCAGAGAAATCGTATATTTATGTAATGTTCAATTCATTTTTTTTTTCTCTTTCGAAACCCTTAATTTTCTCCTTTAGATTGATTCTTTAATTCCCTTTTGTTTTATTTCCACTTTTAATTTGGATTTTGATTAAGTAGTTTTAGTTTCAGTTTCAAAGGCTTTTTCTGTGTAAATTTAAATTTGATCCAGCCAAAAGTGTATAGACAGGGAACAAGAATTTCTCCTATGTTTTGTGATATGATATAAACCGAATGAAAATTGATTTATTGCTCTTGCTTTATTGCATTGTTTTACTTACTCTTTTAGGGGAAAAATGCGAGTGTCATGCCGAATGGATCAGTCATGCAATGGTTTGAGTTTGAAGCAAGTTTATGTCTTTTAAGATAAAATTTTAAATATTTTTATTTTTAGAAAGCCACTAGGTTAGATTTCCACTTCACCTCTACCTCTTTTTGGGCCAAGGTTCTTGTCACATGGGCTAGTTGGTTGAACCCAAGGCCCAATAACTTTGGGCTACCACTACTAGAAAAGTGGGATTCTATGACACCTATGTTAAGCAATATTTGAGAATATGAAAAAAAAAAAAAGTGTCATTAATAGTGTAAAACACGGAGGAGGCAATATTTTTAGAAATTTGTTTCCTTGTTAAGCCTAAGGTTATGGCTTCGAACGGTAAAAAGGGAAATTTTTTCATTATATCCTTAAAAAAGAATGAAACAAATAAAAACTAATCAAATATTTAGAGAAGACGCCACTTAGGGTTTTTCATTTCTGGTGGCTGCATTGATCAATCGTGGGTGATCATCTTCTTCACTTTGCAGCCATTTTTCTCTGCAATTTGATACCACTCTACAACTTTGAAGATGCTCCACTCTCTTCCTCTCCACTGATCCGCCGCTCTTCAGCTTCCTCTCTTTGCATCTTCCTGTACCGGAGCTTCTCATATTTCTTATCAGTTAAGGTACTTTTCATCAATCTATTTGCGCGATTCTGCTTGTTTCTGCAATTTCTTAATGAATTTGTGTTGAACTCTACATTGCCGCCCTAATTGATGTGGAGTTCTGTTGATTCATTTCATTTAATCGGTGTATGTTTAGCTGTGTAAGTCGCAAAAGTTGTTTCTTCTTGCTTTTGATTTTTAGTTTTACGATCAGCTAAGGTACTTTTTGTCAATCTATTTGCGTGCTTCTACTTATTTCTTATTGAATTTGAGCTGTCCGCTATGCCGTCCTAATCGATATGATGAGTTCGCAGTCAGAACGGGTCGGATTTGCTTCGAATTTCAACTAGATTTTGCCCTACCCGTTAGCTCCTCCAATTCCGACTTCTAGGAAGATCTGGAGAAAGATCAAATCACTAGGTAACCTACTGCTATGGCTATGGTTTAGTGCCGAAAATTGGTTTACTAGTCGTACTTCGGCACTGCATTATTATTAATTTTACATTATCAAGATCAAACATATTGAGTTCAAAGAGAGATGGATTTCGATTTATCATCATCCCACTGTAGACCAGAATTTGCTATATCCTTCTTTTCCCTGCAAATGCATCGTTTATGAGAAGGTTCTAGATTTGACATTAAACACAATTTGTGTTGATAATAACCAAGCTTTCATGGTGCTGGACACCAGCTTTTTTCTTTTACCTGAAGTTTTATTATAAAAAAAAAGAAAGAAAGAAAACAAGGGTACACAAAAATGGATAAGTCTACAAAAGGAGACAACCTACAAGAAATGTCTTTGGTCAAGCAAAATAAGACCTAGAGAATAACTACAAAAGGGCCTAGCCATTGGAGCACAAAGAGAAACAATATAATCTAATAAGAAACCAAACATCATTCGCAAACCTCTTCATGATTAAAAAATTCTATTATTTTTCTTACCTTAGGGCTACACAAGATAATATAAGCTTAAGCTTGCCACATTTTTAAATTTTTTTAATTATTTATTATTATTATTTCTTATATCGTTAAACTTGAAGGTGAGGTTTTTCTTCTTTTTTAACTTAAAAGTCTGTTCAATTATAGATAAAATTTTAAGTGTAATGGTGGACGGAAGCTTACAGCTAGAATTTGAGATTAGGAGCTGAAATTGACTAAATTTGTTTATTCTTTAAGGGGATTGTAACACCCTACTTTTTCAAATGCATAAGGTCGAGTTTTCTTTCGAAATGACTGCAAACAGAACAATTTTATCCACCTAAATACAAATCCATCATATAAATAAAGAAACTGCATCCACAACTATTTTGGAAAAAAAACCTTTAGCCTGGTGTTCCAATATAATTCTCAAATAGTTATAGTAAACCACCCCTTGTCATTGCCCCCGCTCACGGTTGTTTGTCCGCTTGAACTTTATTTGCGCCCCATCGAGTGTCATTAAGAAGCACCTGCAAAAAAACTCAACATAGGAGGGCACAAATATACTAAAGACGGTTAAACATCATTATTGAAGTAAATCTCCCCCCCAAAATCAATTAAGAAAAACATAAGGAGTTTATATCAAAGGTCAATCACACACACGCCAACCTTAACCTTCACACCCTTCATTTGGTCAATTTCTTCATAGAATGGACCCAAAGCCATTCCCATTGGTGTTCCACAAAAGCACTCACTCTATTATTCATTTCCAGACTTAGCTTCTCCTTTCACTAGCTTGGTTGCTTTTGAGCTACACTTTTCATTCCAAGCTTTTCAATTAAATGCTCTACACTTTAAAACATAGCTATCACATCCAAATAATAGTTAAAATTCCTTCCAACGACACAGTAAATTTATCAAAGAATCATAATACACCCACTTTATATTTTAACTTAAACATTCAGTAGCCAAAAATCCTCACACACCTCACTTGCTTTTCATTGAGATCCTTAACCAAGTTTACAATCACAACCCAACCTATTTCATGGATCCACATGCAGCAGCAAACAAATAACACTCACAGTAAAGTCATAATCCAAGGACTCCTCTTACAAGCAAGCATGTCCTATTTACTTTCATGTCATGACTTTCCCTCTACCCAACAATTATTTTAGAGTTTACCAACGAATAACTTTATAGTTCAAAACAACAACACATTTACCTCATCAAGCTACCACCCCTATCATCAAGTATTTTCTATTTTACATCTTAGTCTTAGTACTTCCAACACACTTTATCATTCCACAACCTAGCAGTAATTTCTTAGAATCACACAAAATAGAACTTCTAAACCCCCTCACCTGTTGTTGAGACGCCTCCCCATGATGCTGCCCAAACCTCGACATTTTCGAGTCGCCCCGTCTTTCTCTCCAAACTGGCCACTCTTCAAACCTTCTCTTCTCCTTGCAATCTCTTGAGGAAAATTGATTTCCTAGTTCTAAAACCATGAAAAAGAAGATTTCAATTCAACTTTCCCCCAATTTGTCCACCCTATAAAAAAAATCCAAAAACCAAATACAAACCTTCCAAATGTTCAACTCTTTACTCTTGATAACAGAGACCGAGCACCACCCATAAACTCGAAGAATCAACAACGTAATCGCTATTCATCAATGTTGGAAATGGTCGCACTCCCCTCTCTTTGTTGGCCATTTTCCTTCATTTTGGTAAAGCCTCCCCAAAAAGCTCGAAGTGGATAACAGATTTTGCTTGCATTTGAAATTTTAGAGCTCAAAAATATGAATTTGATGCAAGATCCCTAAACATTCAGTGAGGCGTTTCTCAAACTCCATATGCAAAGACTATCACTTCTTCCTTCAAACTCCATCTCTATATAAGCTTCTTCTTCCCCTTTTTTAACCGTCATTTTTTTTCTTTCACTAAGACCCCATCCTTCTACAATGGTTTTAGCACAGTTTTCATCCTCTTTAAAAATCAAGTTCAACATATCATCCAAGATTGCTTTTCAGTCCAATCGTGTGTGTGTTTATGAGTAATTTTTTAGAAATGTCATACGAATTGTTTGTAATGTTCAATTATTTCAGCCAGGCTTTTTCAGCTCTTGATGACCGCAAAAGTATTAAGTGATTTTCATTGTATTGACTTTCCTACAATAGATGATGCTAATGGTGTAAGGACTTTCCTTTCAGTTTCTGATATGTTGTAATTTTTGTTGTGTGGGGATAGAAATTGTTGTACATGATATTTTTTTAAGACAATATTCCAAGTGCATCTGATTAATCAAATGAATAGATTAATTATCTAATATATGTCATTGATGATACATTTAGATGTGACAATTATAAGTAGCTCAAGCATGAGATAATGTAAGCTAGTTTTGGACAGTTTAAAGAACAGACCCACTTGATATTCACTCCAACAACATTATGTTGCCTTTTGGCTTCCTCATATCTCTAGTATGAATAACTTTTCAAAATTTTGCAGGTGGTGATTTGTTTGTGGCTTTTATCTGTCATTAGTAGCTATGTTTCTTTCGTCACCTTTGCATATTTGAGAACATATATGATATTATGATTTAGTCAAGGTTTCAATTAAGTCATAATTACTAATGTTCTTAGGTGCAACAATTTAGTCAAGTGATTCCGAAAGCAATATTTATTCTTTTATAGATTTTGTTGAATAAGATTTTTTTTTCTTGCCCTTTGTTTATCTTAGAAATGAAGTTGAATGGTGGTTTTTGGTTTAATTAGGTCTTGCAAGATCCCTATGACGACAACATTACCAAATATGGAGTTGTTAGGGCTTTAATCTCTGTCTTGGCGTGTTCCAACAAAAGAGTTGTGTTGCATGCTTGTAATGGCGTTCTAGATTTATCCACCGCATCTTTTGGTCACTAGAGCTTGGTGGAGGTCTCTGTCATTGAGCGGCTTATGTAAGTATTTATTGTTATTGGACTCAAATTCTTAGTTGTTTTCTCATATGTGGCAACAAATTTTCTTTTTTCTTTTTGATTACTTAGAATTGAACTTACAACTTATAATAAAAAGTTTTGTTACTACATTGTGTGAGTACATTATGAATACTCCTATTTACAATATATAATTTCAAAGTTTTGTTACTACATTTTTTAGGTACTTTGGTTTGCATTTACAGTTTTCGTCACTATTAAAAAATGGCCATGCCATGACACCCACTCAACCTTCATTTACTTGAGAAGAGAAAGAAAGTGTCATATAGATTAAAATGCAGGAGGTTATTTTTAAATTTATAATTTTCTCATCTTTACTCTCTCTCATCTTGGAGCCCAAGCCACCTCCCCTTTGAATCTCTTCTTCACCTAGTCATTTTCACAATCGATGTCCATCAACCCCTTTCTCGATTGCTTATTCAAGTTCACAACCGCCATCTTCAATCTCTCCCTGCGTTTTAGTCCAAAAGGAAAATATTCCTTATGAACTTGTTAATTGTGTTTATAATTTATATGCCTTGTCCACTAGTTTTTGATTTATTAGATACATGTGAGTTACTTTTATGAGTGTTAAGTATCTAAAACATTCAATTAAAGTATGTGAGTGTAAAGTATTTGACCACGCTTAGATGTATGTATGTTACTTTATATTCTCTATTACAACTTCTAATTCAAAGCTTTAATACCACATTGTGCAGGTACTTTGTTCAAGGTGGGGATCACTTGCATTTACAATTATCATGCAACTTATCAATTCACGTATACTTCGCACACGGGATAACAAACCATGCTTATTTGTTATATTGTAGCTTTCAATCTTATTCAACAAATTTTCTAGTTTTCAAACTCCTTGTAAACATTTTAAGAATTATAAATTTATTGATATTGATTTTTTTTGTTCAACGTTCAAGTGTAATGTACAAATTATTTAGTTATATATGAAATAAGATTTGTTGATTAAGATTTGTGGGCTACATATTATAAATTTTTCTTGATAGGTAAAGACACAAACAAAACAGGTTGTAAATAGGTATAAAAAAGTGTCATGAAAACTAATAAACAGTCATGTTACATAAATTGATGACTATAAAAAAGTGTCAATATATAACCTACAATGATAATATTAACGTGTCATTAATACTTCTTCAATGACTATATATATGTGTCATTAATGGTTCAACCACGACTAAAATAAAATGTCATAAATAGCTCAACCTTGACTATGTATATGTGTCAATAATAGATCAACCGTGACTATAATAAAATGTCATAACTAATTTTGTGATGACACTTTGAATTGTCGTTATTACTTCATCAATGACTCTATATATGTATCATTAATCGTTCATAAATGACTATAATATAGTGTCATAATTGATTCTATCATGACACTTTTACTATAGTGTCATGGTTGAACTTTCCGTGACAGTGGATACAATGACTCTTGATTTTCGTCATGGAAGGTGTTCATGACTATAAATTATAGTCATTGAATGTGTTTTTTCTAGTAGTGTACAATTCCAATTAGATTCAATCCAAAGTTGACTTTTGCCATCTTCTTATCCATTTCGTGTTAGGGACGTTGAGGGATTTATTTTTGAAAACTCGAAAATTGAAGCTTCGTTCCCCTGTATTTGGGACACCATTGACCCGTTCCTAAGCTGTGACACCGAGATATTTTGAAGAATATTCTAGTTTAAGCGCTTTCTATTGAGATATTGAAGGATTGATGGAATGAAGAATTGAGAGAATTTTTTTGACCAATTCAAAAATAGAAAATGAGTAAACTTAGTCAAATTTTGAAAATAATTATAAATTGTCACTTTTAAAAATTTTAGCAACCATAGTCATCGGTTTTAATAGTAATATTGTATTAATAAAATACATAACAGTACACCAATAATAGGTAATAATACAATATTAAAACATATTAATGACTATACATGCAAATAATTTAAAATTTTTCTATATTTATGATTATTTTGTGAGGAGAGTACATTTAGTACAATTTTCTTTAAAAAATTGAGTCGGTCACATTTTCAACCCAATCTAATTAAAAAGAGAATTCAATCCAACTCATATATTTTCTATTTGGGTTGGGTAGAGTCATTGGATTTATCAATAAATTGAAGATATAAATATCTTTTCATCAATTTTTTGTGTTGATATCTTTTCATCAAATTAATCTACACTATACATAAACAAATATAATCTTCGACATTATCATATAAATATAATGAAATTGATATAAATATTAAATATGCAAATTATTCAATTAAAAATCAGTCATCATTAGTTCTACATGAAGTTCATAGAGAAAGATCTCAACTATAAAATATAACAACAAATATAATTGATTTCCATAAAACAAATAAATGATTAAACAAAAAAAAGAAGAAATAATTTGACTATATATATTTTTTATCATCATATATACATTTTAAAAACTTATAAATGTTTTAAAGAATAATGGAAAATAAAAAATCTAAAAATAATAATTAAATCAAATAAATATACACATTTATAATTATTGGTAAAAAAAACTTGATAATTAATTCGAATTAGTCGGATTAGTTTGATTTAATTTTTAGGTCAACCTGTGACCCAATTCAATCCAATCCATAAATATTTGATTAATTTGAATTCAACTCAATTCAAAATATTTTTTGATCAATTCAACTCATCAAATTAGATTGAGTTAATTCAGATTATTTGAGTTGTCCGATTGTTCAAACAATCCTAATCGTGAAAAATTGCTAAAAAAATATAATTAACTGTATAAAAAAACAGTTTAAAATATTGGGAAATAGATTAGTCAAATTTAAATAATAATAATAAAATATGCTTACGTAAAAACAAAATTTAACAACCATTGTCATTACTATTAATGGTAGTTAAGGGATCGACCGTGTGATTATGTTGTGTTTCTCGATTGATTATCGTCAAACAATCAAACCAACAAACTATTTTCATTTAAATTTCCCTAGATTTATGCATTATTTAAAGGAAATCTGTTGTAAATAACAAACTCGAGTATCTCTATTTTAATTATAAAATTTTAAAAAAATATTTCATGAAAAAAAATTAATTTTATTATTTTCAATCAATTTCATTAATTTTTTTTCGTTAATCATTAATTTTATGACCATCAATTTCACTTTATTGAATCACATTATACCATATTTAAAAAAAATTCTATCATTTTGATATCCACACAATTTTTTTAAAATTTTAATTATTCATTAAATAAACCCCTTAATTAAATGTCCATGATTTTTCAACCATCTCTATTTTAAAACTATTATCTTTTTTTTGTTGGAAACAAATTTAAAACTATTCATCTAAATTATAAATAAATCTCCTTTCTTCGGAGAATCTTTGTTTCAATAATCAAAATTGTCTCCTATAAACAAATATTTGTTGACTTATCTTTTCGCTCTTCCAATTGCTTATCAACAAATATTGATTGGATAGGATCAACAATGTCTGTGATGAGAACAAATGTGTACAGAAATTTCAACTTCGCATTTGTCTTTTAAGTCATATATGATGCAATCTTAACTAATAAAATGTTATATGGTATGTATGTATATAGTGTGTAAGATTAATTAATAAAATAAAATTTTAGCATGTTTGTATGGAATATGCACTAATAAGATAAGTAACTTAGTTAGCTTTGAGTATAGTATCATAATTTTTTTTTCCTATTTAACTAGGGACTATAAGTTGGTTATTAGAGAAAAAACAAGTCTTAGAATTTTGAAAAGTTTTAGTAATACCTTTAAAAACTTTAACAAAAGTTTCAAAAATACATTTGCATCTTAATGTGGATGAAAGCAATTAAAATTTGCAAATCTAAGCACAATTTAAGTAGTTAAAACAAATAACATTGACATAAAAAATAATTCTTTAGTCACCAATACGAAGGTAAACATTATCGTTTACAAAACGCAACTAAATATTTAATGTTTTGAGATTAAGGGTCTTTTTTTTAAAATCAGACTTTAATAGTTTTATATCTAAATTTAATGATAATGATATTTTTGAAATTTTGTAAAAATTGATAGCAATTTTAAAACTTGTCAAAGTTAAAGATCATTTTTTAAACAACCTCCAAATAAGCATTCCATTTTTCAAAAGAAAAAATGTTAATAAATGAGAACCTTAAGAATGCGAATGGTCAATGCTTGTTACTGTGTTTGACAATTCTCTCATTGTAAGGGAGTTCCAATATTTATAATTTTATATTAAAATGTTCTTTTCTTGAGTACATATTAGGGGGAATAAATACTTATTTTCAGATTCGAACCCGTGACACTGATTAACAGCCAAATACCGAAACTATTGTGTCATTGAAACCATTATGTTACTCACTCATTCTGTATATATTAAAATGTATTAGTGACTATAAATAAATATTTTAAAATTTATTTACATTTGTAATTATTTTTTAAAACATCCCGTTAACAACAATTTCCCTGTAAATTTCCCTGTTTTTATTTTGTTTCGAACATTTTTAGCATATATCCTTGTAATTTCGACACGGTCTCACTGAAACTTAACCTCAATTATTGTAGTATATGAATTATGAGTCTCTCAATTTTAATCCATATAATATCAAAGATCTATTTTATTTTTTTTTAGATTACAACAATTGGGAGTGATCTAAATTTAACTATGCTTTCTATATATCTTAATATATATACACACATTATTATCGAAAATAGTAAAATAATAGCAATACATGAATTAATTGCCAAAATGAATCTAGGTCAACCACAATAATATTTTAGCAAGAAGGGAGGAAGTGAGTCATTGAAGGATTGAGAAAAAATGTTATTGAAAGGTAGAAGAAGATACGAAAGCTATATTATAGCTACTCACTATTACAGCCTTAAAAGTGTATATATATATATATAATAAACCAATATACTAAACCTAGGCCCAACCTAAAAACTTAACAAAACTAATATCTTGTACTATCGGCCAATCGGATAGAGATGTCCACAGGACCTCGTCTTTCTCCCTGCAAAATTCACTTAAAAAACGTAAAGTAATTAAATGAGAGAAAAAATATTTTTAATAAATAATAATAATAAAACGGTAAATGGGGGTGGTGATTGGGGAATCCCCATTTTGCCCCAAGGAACTTATTTTTTCCATCTCTGGCCCCATTCTTCCCTCCATCAAGGGCTGGTCCATGTGGAGACCCGGCCTCGCGGGAAAAATAAAATCTCTAACAAAAGCAGAATTCTAATGACATTTTATACAACTTAATAACGATTACATATTGGAATCCCTCACTCTAAAATATTGTTGAAAAAAAAAATGTCTTACTAACGACTTCAAAATTAGAGGTTTAATTCCTCACCTCTCTCTATTATAAAAAATAATAATAATATTAACTAATTTTAAAATTTAGAGAAACTTACAAAATTAGGCAAATTTACAAAATAATTACAAATATGATTATTTTTTTTCTAAATTTAACAAATGTAATCATTGCTATTAATAGGTATTATCACTTTTTTTTTTATATTATAGAGTATTTATTTATAATACAATATTAAAATATATTGACTATGAATATACATATTTTAAAATTTACCTATATTTATAATTATTCAAGGACTATAAATATAAATATTTTAAAATTTAGCTACATTTATGTACCAATGACTATAAATATACATATTTTAAAATTTACCCACCTTTATAATTATTTTGAGAAAGAGTTTATTGGTACAAACTTCGTAAAATCTATATAGAAGTGCATGGACTAAGTATAAAGCCTGATGAGACTCAAAATATAATGATGAAAATAATATTTTAACATAATTAATGTTCAATTTATGCATATTCTACTTCTTATATTATATTTATAGTACAATTTTTAAAATATTTCAACCATAGAATGAGTGTCTCTAATTGAATTCTATCAAAGATAGAACTCAACCAATGAAAGAACTTAATTTAAATTTTTTTTACTACAAATAAATTAATTTTGATTTTGTGTTATATATGGAAATATTTTACTTTTATTTTTTTGTTATACACACAAAATCCCCTTATTTTGATGTGATAATTGTTGTTGTTGTTAGGGTTTTGTTGAAAACTCTTGGCTTTCTTTTAAACCGTAGACACAAATAAGCGGTATGAATAGTTTTTATAACTCTCACAAGATGAGACAATAATAGAATAATTCTACAAAATGTGTATCAATCTCTCGTGTACATCAAGTATAAAATGAGAAACTTTGTGGGTTATTATTATTATTTTTTTAGTATTGGCTTTTCCCCATATTTTTCTTTATTATTGCCTCTCTCTTCTTTTTAACTTTATTACTTTATATTTTTTTAAAAAAATTAATTTATTAGTCTATTTAACTTTCTTTATTGGCCTTGTAGTGGAAAGCTTTATAAGATTGTCCACATCATTCTTTTATATAATGGACAAAGTCGGTGATCACATGAGGTTGTGGTTGATCGTTGATTTAGAAATATGGTCTTGTAGTTTGCATTCATGTTAATTAATATTTTGATACATATTGTTAGATTTCAAAGTATTTGAACATGAAGAAAATTTATAAAAAATAAATTTTTAAATGGCTATTGAATCTATCATCTTGTAGTTTTTCTACACTACTCTTAATCATTAGAATGATTAATTTAGGTCATGTTTGATAATCATTTTGTTTTTTGTTTATGAAATTTAAGCATGTTTCTATTCAAATTTTCTACCATGTCCTCCATCTTTCCTACCATATATCCATCATTCCTTAAGAAAGTAGGAGCATATTAACTAAATTTCAAAAACATAAACAAATTTTTGGAAGCTATTTTTTTTTATACAAATTTTGGTTTTGTTTATTAAAATATAAGTAAGATGTAGATATTCAAATAAGGAAAAAGATATAATAAGACAGTTGTTGTAGGCTTAAATTTTATAAACAAAAAAACGAAAAACAAAATGGTTATCAAACAGGACTTAGAAATATGATAAACATGCCTTTAACTAAACTTTATTTTATTTTAAAAAAATCAACATTTTTTTAAGGTTTAAATATTTTATTTTCTTGCCTTTTGGTATTATTTCACCTTTATTTCTAGAATTTTAAATATATTACATTTTTTATTTCCTCGCTTTCAAACAAGAGACAGCTTGTATATGTTTTGGTGTATTTTGTTTTAAGAGATAATTGTTGACAAGTAAATTGTCACGCATTGTTGAGTTCAGAGGACGATATTTGATACATAAAATTGTAAAAATACTTTCATTAATATGAAATTTTCTAAGTGATGCAAAAAACATAATCATAAAAGATCATTCTTAAAGTGCACAATATCCGACGATTTGTTGATATTCATTGTCCCAAGTGATACAAAGCTAGGCTATTGACAATATCATATATGAGGATAAAGACTCTCAATATAGAATATGACTCGATATTTTATTTAAAGGGTGGATTGTTGGGTAAACAAAGTTGTCTCACATTGATAAGTGCAGAGAAAGATATTAGCATAAGGAAGAAGAAGACAACACCTCCATTAATGTGCAACCTCTTAGGTGATGACAAAAAATAACTTAAAATAGACAATATCATATTAATGTAGAGGTCTGTGATATTCATGGTTCCTAACAAAATATCATATCAATGACCGTTATTACTTATTTTTCTCTTAAGAAAAGTTAATAGATTATTGAAAAAAAAATAAAAAATTTATTGGATCAATTTTTCAGGCTTTCACTTCAGACAAAACTCTTCACTATTTTTTTACAACAATGTTTAAAGTTTCAAAAATAGTAAAACTATGATGAGATCGTATGACCTAATAATTATGGAGTTAATGTTAGAAATATACATTAATACAGAATTTGAATTTTTTTAGATAGGTAAAATTTATGATGTAAAATAGTAGGTGAATCAGGAGAATTAAATATAAAATGAAAATTTTGAATATATATCGGAGAAAGAAACCAATAAACCCTAAATCACTAAGAGTGTGTTTGGGCCCCTATTTATGTAAATGGGCGAGTTGGTTATAATAATCCAACCGATGTTTGCCCCACCGTTTATTATAAACGGTGGTTACCTAAATCTGCGTGTCCGTTTATCTAAACCTACGTGTCCGTTTATCCACACATTACGTATAATACTTTTTGTTACATAATCAGTCCCTCAAACACCGTTTATCATAATTCATTTATAATAACTTGCCCCTCAAACACCATTTATAATAACCACAGTTTATCATAACCTTCCGTCAATAATAACCAAACCGGTGTTCCAAACGCACCCCAATTGTTTCGGTAAAATTAAAACATGAGCAGAAAGTTTAGTGCATAATAGATGAATTTGAAAAGTTTTATGATAAAAATGGATACAAGTAAACTTTGAATTTTTTCTGCATTGTTTTAGTCGTGGGCTTACCAATTTGTTTTTCCCGTTATGTAAATGACCGTGTTGGTTATAATAACTCAATCAATGTTTGTCCCATAAACGGTGGTTACCTAAATCTCTGTGCCCCGTTTATCTAAACATATGTGCCCATTTATCTAAATTATATATATATATATATCACTTTTTGCGTTGCATAACCAACCTCTCAAACACCGTTTATCATAATTTCTCTTATAATAACTTGTCCCTCAAACACCATTTATAATAACTCACCGTTTATCATAACTCACCGTTCATTATAACCTTCCGTCTATTATAACCAAACCGGTGCTCCAAACACACCCTAAAATTAATTCAACAACAATCAAGTTGAAAAACTATGGATTTATAAAAAATTTAATTATGTGTTTGGTTAAAATTCTATTTTGGTCCCTAGGAAGAAGTTCCATTTTTTTTCTTTCACAAAATTGAAAATCATAAATATAAAAGTGCTAATTAATTATTGTTTTCTCTCACAAAATTAAACCAACCTCATGCTTAAATTTCATAAACAAAAAATTAGAAAACAAGGTTATCAAACGGGGCATAAACTAATTAAATTGATATCCTATTTGCAAACTAATTAAGCAAACGAAGGTTAATTAGTTTAATTTGCAAACTAAGAACCGGTAATTTTGTTCTTAGAAAATTTTGAGAGAGGTCACCCAAATGTATTTGGATTAACCATTTTCAATTTCATTTTTCACAAAACAAAATTGAAATCACAAGTGATTGTTGAGGAGAGACAAAAGAAAAAAAGAAAAGAAAAAGGAAAGTCGAAGGAGTTCTTAGAAAGTTGAAAGGAGAAAAAACAAAATACTATTATTTTAATATTCCATCTATATATATATTCTCCTTTAGAATTGCTTCTAACTTCGAGGGACTGTTTCTTTGACATTTTAGCTAGGAGTTAGGTTTAAGATTTATTAATTCTTCTTCGAAAATTTACATCCAAACGAGTTTTTATTAATTCTTCTTCAATTTTACTTTTTAACTATTTATTTATAACTACTCTTATTTTTAATCATTCATTTCAAATCAATCAAAATAACTTATTTTTAACCACTCATTTTTAATTATTTCTTTTTTTTAACTACTAAATAACTATTATTTTAAATCTACATCAAAACAAGGTTTCTACTATAACTCATCTACACAAAAATTACATCCAAATGACTTTTTGGCACAATTCTAAATTTTTAACTACTCAATATAACTCTTTAACCTAAAACCTACCTAAATATGTCAAATAAACATCCCCGAAAGATTTATTCTCAACAAAAAAGAGAGAGATTTATTTCTTAACTAGTAAGGTACAAATTAAATAAATATTTTTTTTGAAAAGAAGTATATTCTAAAAAAATTATCTATTTAATCTATAAATTTTGAATTTAATTTCGATTAGTTTATATATTTTAAAATTAAATAATTTTATTTTTGATAATTTAATAATGATCACTGTTTATTTTTTTAATTTAATTTAATTTATATTTACTTTTAAAAATTAAATTCAAGTTAAAAATAAAATAACCACCTTATTTATATATTAAAATTTATATTTAGTATAGTCATGGTTTTAATTAATATTATATTAGCTAACTAACGATTTAACTTCGGTCATTGAAAGGGAATATGATTGAAATGTTGGAATAAATTATTCACTTTTTGCAAATATAATAACCAAATTAACATTAAGTTGGAAATTTTTTAATTAAAAATGTATTCTTACAAATAAAATAAAGAGAATTTACCATCAGCAGCATATTCTCTTGTATTATATTAGTAGCATCATTTTTAAAATAATTCATCTATAACATATTTATTTCTATCACTCATCTAATGATAGTCTATCACTCACCTAGTGATAGAACTCAATTTAGATTTCTATCATTGATAGAAAACGTAAGCAGTGATAGAATAAGTCTATCATTGATTGAATTCTATCACTAATAGAACTCGACAAGTGATAGAAATCAATTGGAATTTTCTGCTACAAATGAAATTATTTTGGATTTTGTACTATAGATAGAAATATTTTACCATTTTTTGATATACATGCAAAATCCCCTAAAATAAAATAACAGATTAGAAATCAGATGATTATCCTGTCAATGTACAGATGCCACCTCACAGCCACAGCAAAATTGGGGGAAAGAAATTTACGATCGTTTCTGAATTGCAAAAAAGTTCGACATCTTCTTCATTGACTATTCACTTTCATTATTCTTCGAATTCTGTGGATGATTCCATCGATCCTTTCACTCTCTTCTCACATCGATTTATTGGGTACAGATTCTTTCTCTCGATCTCTGTAAATTGATCGATTCCTTAACCTGTGGCGTTCAATTTCTTTCGCGATCGAAACCCCTTTTGCTCCAATTTTCCACCACTTTCGATTCTTTGTCGTGTTCTGAAATTCTGGCTCGATTTCGCCCCAATTGCGTGGGATTTAGGTTTTTTGATCTGGGGTTTTGATTTCATCATCTGGGTATTTGGGGATTTGTTCTGGGATGAAGATCGTGGAATTGGATGATGCTGGGACTGATCGGGATGAAGAAATCGGTGGTTCTCAGATCGTGAAGGTGGATGCCAAAAGGGCGTTGGTTGGGGCTGGGGCTCGAATCTTGTTTTACCCTACCCTTTTGTATAACGTGCTTCGGAATAAAATGGAAGCTGAATTCAGATGGTGGGATGAAGTTGATCAGGTTTGTTCGTTGATTGGAATTTGGATTTCTACTTTCCTTTTTTTTCTTTTTTCTTTTTTTTGTGTTTTTGTTGATTTTGGCCTCATTATGATCGAATTGCTGAAGGAACTGTATTAATAGGAATTGAAATATCTGCTTGGATTATGTTCTTGATTCTATTAACTTAGTTTATCTCTGAAGCTTGTGGGAAGACTTTGAGGGTAGGATAAATTTCAGGACAAGTAAGTTTCATTATCTGTAATTGTATGATGGATTTGTTAATGAAAATTTGATGAGTTTGATGAACAGGATATACCAAGACTGTGTTCTTGAATTTCAAGACTTATGGAGTTTCTGGACTGTCTGAAAAACTTTGGATTTCTGGAAACTAAATGGATTTGTTTGTTTGTGTTTCTGTAATTTCTGTTGTAGATTTGTCTCTGCTTTTTACTGATGATTTGTCTTCAATTCATTTGCTTCGCCATTAACGCCCACGACTTCGTTTTGTCTATGTAGTTTCTTTTGCTGGGTGCAGTGCCCTTCCCTAAAGATGTCCCAAGATTGAAGAAGCTTGGTGTTGGCGGTGTTATCACTCTCAATGAACCTTATGAAACATTAGTTCCATCTTCCTTATATTATGTGAGTCATGTTTCTTCTTTGTTTGCAGCTGTTGTATTTTTTTCTATTACTCAAGAGTTTGAAAAAATTTGTTGCTCACTGGGTCTGAATAGGCAGATGACCTTAAAAGAAAGCTTACTTTTCATTTGTTATTCTATTATCATACTTGTTTCTCTCCTATAACATGGAGTATTAAAGAGTTTTTCTTAATGATTTGATGCATAAAAGTTTTATCCATTGTATGACTATTGAATGTTTTGCAGCGCCATGGAATTGATCACTTAAAGATCCCCACGAGAGATTATTGTTTTGCTCCTAAATTTTCTGATATTAGCCGAGCTGTAGACTTTATTCACAGTGAGTTATTCTCTTGGTTGTTATTCTTGTAGCTTTCGTCCTTCCTCTGTTTCTTTAATATGTGTGCTATGATTTTGTATGTTCGGTTATCTACAGGTAATGCATTGTGTGGTAAAACAACATACGTTCATTGTAAAGCAGGACGAGGAAGGAGCACGACCATTGTGCTTTGCTATTTGGTAATATCATCGGTACCCAGTACCCTTATGCAGAAAAGAAAGAATCTTTTGAAATATCTAGAGTTCTGAACTTGTTCAAAGAGTCGAGAGTATTTTGATTTTCTTTTTATTTTTCAGGTAAAGTATAAGCACATGACCCCATCTGCTGCCCTGGAATACGTGCGCTCTAGAAGACCACGAGTGTTGCTCGCCCCCTCGCAGTGGGAGGTAAAAGAAATTACTCAACTTAAAACTGTTTAGAACAGAAGCAATTGAATTGCTGTTATCTCTGGCTTAAGAGTTTTTTGTTCAATTTTTGTTATCTCCCACTTATGCTGGGTTTCACATCTGTAGATTGAGCAATTGAATTGCTAAGAACCTGTGTTCTGTGACAAGCTTACTGGGATAACTTTCTTTTTTTCTTTTTTGTTAATTGCTTATGCTTTGTAATATATTTTCTTCAGCTGTAGAGTCAGCTTTTCCTCATCCTGGCTTTTCTTATGGTTTTTACAACACAGGCTGTTCAAGAATATAGCAGTCGCCGGCCCGTAACAAGTTCAAGCTCACCCTCAGGAGGAGATGCAGTCCTCATTACAAAAGACGATCTTGAAGGATACCACGGTACATGCATCGACAGTGCAGGTAGAGAACTTGCCGTTGTCCCGAGGATGGGTAAGTCAAAGCCAATGATAGCAAGGTTGTCCTGCCTGTTTTCCTCTTTGATAGTTCATGGTAGTAGTGGATCGCTCATTAAGCGTCTGCCGGTGTCGGAGGCTCGTGCTTGTTGATGACCAACTTATGCCATAGCACACCCCCTTCCAAGTGTTTCAACCCAGCTCTTGTACAGAAATGTATGGAAGTAAGAATCAGTCTCTTGTTTAGAGTGGTGGAGAAGTGGACCGAAAAGGATGGAACAAAGTCATTCATCTGAAGTTCGTCGAACCTGAACAGTGATTAGGTCGTACATAACTAGTACATAAAAAAGAACCTTGATGGAAAATATTAAGAAGCTTGTTGGCTAGGGAGTCGAAAAAGGCTAAGATTTCACTTGAATAGGATTTGTTCTATAGGTTGTACACTCATATCCTTCGGTTCTATCGAGTCAAAACAGTTATTTCTTTCTTCTTTCCGGCAGCCAAGCAGCCATGCAAACTCATATGGTCGATTACCACTTAAACTTATGCCATAGGTTGAATATATGAAGTGCAGAACACACAATCTACCTCTAGTAGATGGTATGTTTTTTCAATGTTGGCAGCTTTTATGCTTCATTTTTAAACTTTCTGTTTTGGTCTCGGTAGAAAGAGAAGAATTTGGGTGTAGCCCGAGCTGCACCCTCACCATGATGTCACCCATGTAGCACTTTTGGTGCCACATATTTCATCTTTTTTTTTTTTTTAACTTTATATTTATTATAAATTTTTTTTTAAAAAAAAGAATATGTGTGGCTTCACATATGTGTCATTATAGTAGGGGTGAGACCCGGGTTTCTCCTAGATAAAAGTTTGTTTTGGTGTTCACAATTTGAGCTACTGCTTATTAACCATTTTGTTATAGGGTCAAGTCAAATGGTTTATTGTTGTGTGTATATATATAAAAGCAGACTATTTGAGGTTTGGTAATGGTTCACTATCAAACTTATTAGATATAGAATACAATTCAGATGAGTAAATCAGGTTGCGACTAACTTTGAAAAGCAGTTCATCCAAATATAAAAGAAAGTTAAATTATTAAAGTTAGGAGAGTACTGACCAGTAACAAACTTGTTTCGAAATACAGAACGAACAGCATTGAGAAACATTTCTTAATAGTTATAGCAAAAAATACCAACACCCACTAAACAATCTAACAAAACTTAATAAATTTGGAAGAGAAGCCCAAAACCTTTGAACATTTCTTAGTAAGTTTCATTCATGGCCCTGTACACAACGTCATAATGTCCGTCTTAAAAGTTTTCCAATATTTCCTCAAAAATTTGATTGTGAAACCATGGGGGCTAGAGGCTTTGTTCAGACCAATATCTTCCTGTTCAGTAAATGGAAGACAAAAGGGATGTCGAAGAGGCTTATCATATGAGTCTTCAATCAATGTTAGATATGATCCATTTTGCACCAGTAGTTTCATAGTATATGTACTCAAAGAAACGAAGGAATTCGATCTCTATGGTTTGATCAGTGATGCAGCTGTTTCCCCTGTTATCCATAATCTTATATATAAAATTGTATCTTTTTTTAGTATGATTGCATATCAACATCAGTTTGATCAATGCTCCCAAGTTCCTCAAGTTTATCAATTCTACAAATATCTTCTAGGCTGAATACATACATCTTTATTCCATTGTTTGCATTTTGTCACCGAGGCTTTCAACTTTCTTATGAAAATATGTCCACTATGGCCTTCCGTATAAAAGTTGTTCCACTATGTATTAATAAGGTCCCCGAGGTGGAATTAGAGATCCATGCATTTTCAAAACGAAAAGGACATGTGTCCCATTTGAAGTTCTGTGATTCTAATAATAACGGATAGTGATCAAAAGTAACTATTCTAAGGTGATTAGAGTGGTGAACTTGGTATTTCTTGACCCAACTCTCGGAAAATAGGAATCTGTCAATATGCGATAAAATAGGAGAGGCCTTGAGATTAGATCATGTGAACGTACTATCAACCGAAGGAGGATCAATCAGACTGGAACGACGAATAAAATTATTAAATTTCTTCATATTGTTGTGGGAAGGATTGCTAGCAGTAATTTCAGAAGACCATCTATAAATGTTGAAGTCATCTATGAGAAGCCAAATTGGGGAGCAAAGACCACATAAATCATATAATTGTTGCCAAAAAAATTATCTACGCTGACGCTTGGCAGGATCGTATATACGAGAGCACCACCAATGAGATCCATCCAACAACAAAAAACGAATAGAAAGAGAATATGTTTCTCTAACCACATCAAAAATTGAAAAAGACAAACGATCCCATATAATCAAAATACCTCCCGCACAATTTGTAGCTTCAAGAAGGGTGGGATTGTGTGAACATGTCTTCTATTCGCATGTACTTAACCTCACGTTCCTAACTTCTTGATATCGATTAGGTACTTAAGTGAAGATGTCCAACTCAACTAGCTTTTTAGTTCCAAGCGTCTAGTAATTTTAACATGAATCCAAAACTATGCTTGCATGTACATAATTTAGCATAAATAAGAACATATACGAACCAAAAGGTACATACATTGAAATCACTTTTGTTTATCCCAAATTCGGTGTCCTAAAAGGCCAAAACTTCTATCTTCTTCTCCTTTTTTTTTCTTTTTTTAATTTTTCTTTTTGTTTATTCATTCTCCATCTCTTAAATCCTCATGTCATTCGTATTGATAAATAAAAAAAACTCAAAAAGAGAGAGATATTGAACAAAATCGATTCTTTGAGTTGAACCCAACTATTCGTACTCTAAAATCGAAGCAGTTGATTTGATTATCTCTAAATTTTGTGCGCCAATTTAGACTTGTGTCAATGCGTCACATGTGGATACTTTTTTTTTTCTAAAGTTCATTTTTCACTTCATGTATATAATTTAATGAATATATTTTCAAGTGATCATTTCAAATTAGCTCTACTTAATATTGGGAAAGGGAAATGTTCATATAATGGATGGCATCAAAGAATTAAAAATAATTTAAAAATAATATAATAAAAAAGAAAACAAAGATGACATCAAAGTTTCACCTATACTTTGAGCCTAAGTTAAAGTAGTTTACAAAATGTGTTGTGTGTATATATTAGCTTCTCCTATATCTTATAAGAAATAGCATCTAAGAGGATATCTAGTGTGAGTGGTTAATTAAAAACTTGGATCTCAATAAAAGGTTGACTTTAGCCATGTGATATTCCTCTTTGCACAACAATAATTCTAACCTTTTGGGACCAAATCTCAAAACCAAAGAGAAAACCTTAACCCATAAGCCCTACTCAAGCCATAGATACTCTAACAATATTATACATTTACAAATCTCTTTAAAAGCAACCAAAATCTTACATGAAGAACTAAAATATCACTTCCTAATTAAAGAACTAAAATGTCACTTTCTTTTTAGATTCAACCTATTCAATATTCATCACCTTTTTTCCATTTATTTTATTTATTTGTATCTTTTTATGCATATAAATTTTAAATTGATATACTTCCCTCCTAATATTCCCAACCAACTAATTCTGATCCTTTATAGTAATGATATTACACAATTAGTAATGAGAAGAGTAATCGTAGCTCAAATAAACTTTTGTTATATATGTTGTAAGGTTTGATCGATTTTTTTAAATATGTGAGATCATGAATCTACCTCATAATATCTTATTTTTATTAGACCAAATATTTATTTGAGTTTCGTAGTCTCTAATACTATGTACATGTTAAATAATAATGATAAAAGAAATACCTCATATATTTTATAAAGGCGATAAAAGGTTTTATGTGAGATCCTTTTAACTCATATATATATTCCATTTAGATTTTTATTGAGCCTAGCTTAGTGAAGTAAATCATTGGAGGTAGAGCCAATGAGAAATCGTGACTACTAATTAAGTAAATCGGTCACACTTTTAACAACTTTTATATTTCGATTAAAAAAAAAACTTTTATATTTCATATATTATATCAATATACAACTAAATTACGTACCTAAACAAATCTCTAAGGAATAATTGTCTTTTCTTTTTCTGAAAAAGATATGTAAAGTATGTTTGCGAACATATCATATCATATCATATCATACTACCTAAAGTGTGGTTTAGGAGGAAAATCATTTTTAGACGATTTTATCCTTAAGCCACACCCTAAATTACAAACATGTCATAATCTTCTATTTAAATATAAAAAAAATGTAAATATATTTATAATATTATTTAGATATTTAGATTTTCATCATCATAATATATTTTTAGCAAATTTCATAAATTAAGTTAGAAGATAAGAGAATATGCGTAATATTCTTTTATCTTTATCTTTACTACATAAAATATGACTTATTATTATTATTAATTATTAAAATTTAGTATCTTCGAACTAAATAAGTATAAAATCAAGTGAAGATATTGAATTTATTTTTTTCAAATTTTAAAGAAGATCTTGGGTTCCAACTTTTTCTATAAATACCACAAATTTATTGTTCTTCAAAATTCAAATTACTAATAATTTTTTTGATGTTGTATAGATGTACAGATTTTTGTTCGGGTTGGGAGTCTTAGCATTAGTGCACTGAGTTGTGTTCGTGGTAGCGGTTGTTGTCGAAGGTAAAGAACAATTTTTTCAATCTGTATTTAATTCGTTGTACATAACATTTTCTTCTTCTTCATTTATTTTTATTTTTATTATTTTTTCTTTGTGTAATTCTATTTATTTTATGCTTCAACTTTAATTTATAACTTTCTTTTAAATTTATGGAGTATTTAAAATTTTGAAGAAGTGTTTATCACATTCTTCCATTAATAAAATGTATTTTTTTATAATTATTAGTTTTTTCATATTATAATTTGTTATTATAATAAATATGACTTAACATACAATTTGTTGTTTATTCTGTCATACGTGATGTTATTGAAGTACTACTCATATTTTGACATACGAAACTACTTAAATTTTATCAATTTTACTAATTATATATTTTTTAACTTTAAATATAAATCTATACATCATTATTATTATAGAGAACAATAGATTTAATATAATATTATGTTTTAAATTAATATTTAAAAAACTTATGTTTCATCAAAATTCGTAGAAGAGGTAGATAATAGATTTATGAGTTTTTTTAAAAAAAAAAATCAATATTTTAAATATTTTTTATTATTTATAAAATATAAGATGAAATAAGAAAGCACAAATATGATTTTTAAGATTTTAGAGAGGTGATGGTTTCGAGGTTTTTTTTTTTTTGAAAAGATGGCTTCGATGCTCGTAGATTAAACTAAAATAATAAATGAATGAAAAAAAATATTGTGTACAAAGTAAGATTTTAGCATGATGAAAACTTATTTCTTAAAGAAGTTTAATTTATTTCATAATTTTCTTTAAAAATGATAATATGTATATTTTTTTTTTCACTTTTATCTCGAACCACGTTGCATGAAATCTTTAAATAAAGTAGATAATAAATATTTTACTTACTCCTTTAAAATATATATATATATATATATATATATATATATATATATTATAAGTATTTTAATAAATAAAAATATAATCTCACATGCCAGAAAATATCTCCCGTGCAAAGCACGTTCCAAAGTTCTAGTAATAGTAAAGAGTATAAATGATTTAAAAGTATAGGATAGTGATTTAGGGGTCAAAAGAGTCATAAGAAAATGTATTCAATTTATGGTACACATGCCTAAGAATTAATTTTTAATTTTTTTTATATTAATATATCATAGGACGAGATGGTATATCTTATAATATTAATCGAGATGTGCACAAAAGGCCTGGACAGTCACGATTATATATATAAAAAATAAAAATGATAGAATCAAAGTGAACATAACTCGACTATCATCTTAACTATATTAGAAACTATAAATTTGTAATTCGAGAATCTCTCAATTCCCTGTTATACTAATAAAAAAAAAGAGAGTACAAACTATGAAATATCATAAAGAGGACTCTCTGGATACAAAGAGTTTTGATTTTATTTATTTATTTTGAAAATAAAGAGTTTCAATTAGTTTTTTTTAGAGTTCTTGAGCGAGCTTAATGAATCTCGACTAACGTCATCAAATTTGATATTTTAATTTACAAATTTGATATATCTTGATGCGTTGAGCCAACTAACTCATGATATATAGTTTATTTTGTCTTTTTAACTATAAGCACCAGAATTGAGGTTAGTAAAATCCAATTATTTTATAGTATCTATCTAAAATTCAAATCTCTATACCCAACAAAGATAACTTTATAATCTTTTTAGAAAACCTAAAGTTATAAAAAGAGAGAAATGAAGAGATTTTGAAGATGTTGTGGTCTTTATATTAATGTCATTTTCATCTACAAAATTTTATTCTTGTCTCTCTCTTCCTTTCATTCATAATATATCTTTGTTCTTTCTTTTATTCCCTTTAGAAACTACTATGAAATAGCCACCGAATCACTTCCATTTTTATTATATATATAAAAACATGCACCACGTTACTCTCTTTTTTCTCTAAATTTAGAGAGAGAAACATGCATTGTATTATATTCAATTGTACAATTAATTACTACAAAAATGAAACAAAGTTCGAATCTAGAATAGAAGAAAGCAAAAAAGGAAGTAAAATTAAGAGTGTCCCTAACATACGAAAAAAGGAGAAAACATGAAATAAAGTATTAATTCCAAGTTATTCTTGCATAAAGAGAAAGATCCTAAAAAAATTTCGAGTAAGAATAAAAATATATCGACCCATTTGAATAAATCTCAACCCCCAAGCACATCCATTTTTTAAGTTTTACTGTTCAATTCATAATGACCATTTACCTAAAAATTAATTTTCAATAAATTTTTTTTATATCCAAATGTTGTACGATTAAGTATATCCAGTGAAATTGGTCGAGGTGTACACAAATTGATGGAACCATATCAAAAAAGAAAAAAAAATCTTAATTAAGTCTTAGTCTTTAGTTGGATAAGAAAGAATAAAGTGTAAAATTTAAAGCACATTCTATGATATAGAGAACCACCCAGTGATTTTCCAATTAGATGTGTCTAAAGTTGATTTACTTTTTATAAAGATGAAAAATGTGCAGATTACAACAATATGACATTATTGGCATAAACTTGAATAATGCATGTGCAAGCCAAAAAAAAAAACGTTTTTAAAAATCACTTTTGGTTTTTTTAAAAAAATTTTTTTAGTAAACTTTTGGTATTGAGTAACAACTTTGTTCTCCTAACTTTAATTTATAACGATTTACACTATTTACTTTCAATTGTGTAATAATTTAATCATTCAACTTATAGTATATATGGTTTGGAAAGCCTTCTCTTATTGCATCATTCAAATTGTTTTTTCTTAAAAAAAATCTAAAATAATTGCAAATATATCGACTTAAAAAAAAAAATATAACAACAACAAAAAAGTGTGTGAGTTTTGTAAAATTACCAAAATATCCTTTAATAAATAAGAGTACTTCGATAAATGCAATATGCTGTGAGATCGAGAAGTGTTAGGGTCAACAACTTTCGCATTGATATGATATTGTCCACTTTAAGTCTAAGCCTTCATAACTTTATTTTTTGGCTTCCCTAAAAGGTCTCAAACTAATGGAAGTTGTGGTCATTCCATTTATACTCATGAACTTTCCCCTCTCTTTCAGAAATACTAACAAGAAATAAAAAAACCATAAACCGATGGCTAGAATCATCGGACAAGAGCAAAAAAACCGTCCGCAACAGTTTTGACAACGATTTTTTAGGAATCGGCCAAATTGAAGCTTCGGCATATGTGCGTCGGGGGAGGGTAGGCCGACGATATTGTAAACTGACAGTTTGTGCTCTAAATTCGCGACAATATACAAACGGTCGACCTACCCTCTAATAAGCCGATGGTTTGGGGGACCATTGATTTCGATGGTTAACACCAACAACATTTAAATTGTCAATCTATACCTATGATAGCAGACGGTTATAACATTATATACTATTTTCAACCTAAATCTAACAACAAATTAAAGAATATATATATATGTCTTCTCGAAGAAGTTTCAACCTAAAATATATATCTCTTTTCTTGCCTATAACCGTCAGCCTTGGCATTACTTAAACCGACGGGTTTCAAAAACCGTCGGCTTATACCACAATTTGTCGATGATTTGATTACCTTCGGTTAATCCACCGTCGGAATTAGGTCATGAGTTCGATTCTCTTAAAGGAGAGACCTTATGAGAGCCAAATACTGATTTTCGGGCTCGAACTCGTGACCGTAGAGTTAAAATAGATTAAAACCAAACAAGATAACCAACTGCGCCACTGAACCTCGGTTTCTGAAAGTGCTTTTAGTTTTAAAAGTGAAGATAGAAATTAAAAGTCTAGGCACTGACCCTTAAAAAAAACCTCTATTCAACTTAAAATCTGTAATTTGTTTATCATTTTTATAATTGAAGAGAAAAGTTTAAACATATAATCTCTCTACCTGTAATTTCATTTATCTTTCCTAAGAAAACCATGAATAATCATTAATAATATAAAGCTTTTTAAAAAAAAAACCAAATAATATAAAGCTCAATGAGATAGAAATAATGTTTATCAATTTCTGGTGTGTATCTCTGTGGGAAAAAAAACACAAAAACATGAACTATATACAAAAATAAAAAGGAAAAAAAAAACAATAAAAATTAAAGAAAGAATAAGTAACGAAGAAGATGAGACTGTAATGATAACATTGATGCCTCAAAGCTGATTTTTTTTTTTTCTTTGCTTTGACCTTTTGCTTCCAAAGCTGCAGCCTTTTTTCCCTTTTTCTTTTTTTCATTCTCTTCCTTTTTTCCACTCTTTCCAGCATGGAATTAGTTTTGTTTTGGAAAATAGAAAAGAAGAGAATAGAAAGAAATGAGATATTTTCTTTCTTTTTTTGAGCTATGTAATAATGATGAGGATAATAATGCTGTCTCTTTAAGGAAGAAACTTGGGTGTTTTTTTTAGACATGTTTTTTTTGTTTCCTTTTTGTTTTTTGCTTCTATCAATGATGATTTGGGTTGTCAGGTTCAGGCCAGAAAGGGGAGTACTTCATCCATTCTGCTGGTTCTTGAGGATTGTTTGCCATGGTGGACTCCTACAAAAAAAAAACACAAAACAATGCATAAATACAATCTATCTAAATTAGGGTTTTTCTCACATTTTTGTGTTCATGTGTAATTATTCGATGTGATTGTTACTCTTCTACACACTTGCTAGAGATCAAACAATGATATTTTTATCCCATTTGGTTTTTGTGAGAGTTTATTCGATAAAATACGAACTTGAGTAATTCAATTGTGTTAAGATATCTCACAACCTCTTTTAAAGAGTTCCACATTGAAATTATTAATTATTTTGTATTTTAATGTACTTTTTCTAAAATATAATCGAACAAAAAATAAATTCAATGTCCAAACATTCAAGGACAAGAGATTCAAACTAATAATAATCCTTGCCTATCCACTGAATTTGATGTGGATTGTTTTTGTTAGTCTATTTTTATTGCATTTAATATAGTTAATTAAATTCCACTAATATCTATGAGCAGTTGAAAATAACACATAAAATAATAGGAGCTCATTAGTGATCAATGTTTAGGTAAGTTTATATATATAACTGGAAAATGGGAGCCCTCATCGCTCCTCTACATACTTGGAACACCGAACTTCGATCCAAAAGATAACAAGAAATTTTATAATTAGCTTATATATTTGTGGGTTTCAAATTTAAGACCTCCGAAATAAGTACTATTTGGAAAACAAACACTCAAAAACCTCTCCCACCTTTAAAGCTAGCTGTTGCTTAAAACAAAAGGCTACAAAAGAAAGTAAGAGAAATCTCAGATATAAACTCTAAAAAAATTATGAAATCAAGAGAGATTTTTAATTTTAAAATAATGATAATGTTGAAGATCCCCCAAAACCTCAGAAATGGGAGAGAGCTTTATCATATTTTATGATATTAAAAAAAACTTATGCCATTAAAAAATTGAAAACAAAAAGGGTACCCACTATGGCTCAAAAGAAAGTTGAGATTTGTAATTCAATTTTATCAACTTTTCTTTTTTCCTTCTTGTTTAAATTTTGAGCAGTTTCATTCAAAGTTAAATGAAGCAGAATATATTCTCTTGTATGTATCAGAATATATTTGCCTTTTCTGTATCATAAAATAAGCACTAAAATTAGATTCTGAGTAGAAAACTATAATAAAAGAAGAGCTAAAAAAAAAAGGAAACAAGAAGAGACTATGGCTGTTTCCGTACCTCTTTAATTCAAAAAATAATAGCTCTAAAGAATTTGGATTTCTTTCCTTTTTGTTGTTTTTTCCTCAACTTCCTTGTACATAAATATTCCTTACTCTATTTTCCAATATATATAGGGTGTGTTTGGACCCCGTTTATGTACATAGTCGAGTTGGTTATAATAACCTAACGCATGTTTGCCCCCACCATTTATTATAGTTGGTGGTTATCTAAACTTCCATGCTCGTTTATCTAAACCTTACCCATATTATTTTTGTTACAACAGCTAGCCCCTAAAACAGCGTCTATCATAACACATGTTATAATAACCTGTTCCTCAAACACCGTTTATAATAATCCACCATTTATTATAACTCACTGTTTATCATAACTCTCCGTCTATCATAACTAAATCGGTGGCCCAAACACACCCATACTGTTTTCTAATAAAATGTTCGAGCATAAATTCAGTCCCTAAAATTTCTTACTTATTTTCCTAGTAGATCCCTACAATTATTCAACAATTTCCTTTTAATTTTCTACATTTATGAGTTTAATCTATTAGAAACAAAAGGAACTTGTCGAATACTTGTTGCACATGTATAACTATTTTTCTCAATTTTTTTTAACATATATTGTGTTTAATAGATCTCCTAACATTTTGTACCTTCATGTAAAGTTTTAAAGACGTATTAAATACAAAACTAGTAAAAACACGGTTTAGACCAAAAGGGATGGCTTGCTGGTTTTATTATTGGGTGGTAATCTAGTTTAAAATTAGGGTCACGGATTCGATCATAAAAAGGCATTCATTTTAGAATTAGAGGATGTTAAACATAAATAAATAAGGAGGAGTTGGAGACTTATAATAAATTTTAAAATTCAGAGAAATACAGAAGCGTCTAATTACTTTCTTGCAAAACAAAGTTGTCATCCAAGTGTTTATTTCATGAAAATTTTGTATCAATAGAATTAGGAAAATCTTGCAAAACAAACGGCCATATTCATGATTTTTTTAGAAAATGAAATTATATATTGAAAGAGGCATGTTAAGCATGTATAAAGTTGTCACAATTCCTAGCAATGTCATTAATAGAATAATTGGCAAAATGATTATGAATTAAACTTGTGACTTTATTTTTTTTCCTATATATATGATTTATTAAAAGAGTATAGAGAAATTTTGAAGAAATTTGTAATTTGAACTTAAATTTGAAAAGGGTGCATGAAATTGACTCACTTCTTTGATATTAGATGAAGTGCAGCCCATTATGAGTTCTTCTAAACCAGAAGCAGACCTCCCTCCTAGCTTATGATGATGTTCTTGTTGTTGTTGCTGTAAAAGAAAAACCATCATCTAATTCTATAACTATTTTTTTCAAAAATAATAACAAATAAAATATAAAACTTTCTTTTCTCAAAGCTTATTATATTCCAAAGTGAAAAGAATTGTACAATATACCATATCTCTGGCAAAGTTTATGAACCTACTTTAATTCACATCTCATTGAAAATGAGAAGTTTAATTGGTTACCTGAAAGCTTTCATTTTGTAGCATTAATGGAGAAACTTGGTACGAGTTGTGGTCGAGAATGACCGTGGAATGGTGAAGAGGAGGAGGACAGATGATTGTCGAGATCGGATTTGAAGAACGTGTGATTTGAAATGCATTAGTCGCCATCGGGTGGTGATGTTGATATCGAATGTGGTGGTGGTCTCCGATCTCCTCGGTCGGGGCAGCTTCTGATCTTGCTGTTGAAGCTTCTCTAATCCCAACCTTTGAAAAACATAGAACAAATTAATTAACTTGGAAGTTTTTTTTTTCTTTTGCTTAAAATGTTGTCTTCTTTTGCTATTGTTTTGTCAACTTAATGTTACTGTTTGGTTGGGTAAGCAAGTTTTGTTTATTTAGATGATAATTATAAACAAATCTCTAATTAGGCACATGAAATTATGCTGTAAATGCAAGCAAAACTGAAGTATGAGAAAACCTACCCAAACCTTTTCGGATTTGATTTCTTACCTTCTAAAATTATGATTGGTTAAATCATAGACACTAATTTGTTTCTATTTGGAAAATATTCCCATCATACATTTATTAATTTTTCCTAATTATAAGTTAATCTTCCTTTTCTTTTCCTAACTTATTCTTTCAAAATTGAATTTTTACCTCTATAGTACAAAGAACAAAAAAAAAAGGATTATTCCCTTCCTTTTTTACATGAAATCTTTTACTCTCTTGAGAATGTTTTTGAAAGAAAAAAAACACTAATCTTACAAACTAAACTAACACAAAGAAATCTCATTCCAAAGACAAATAAAATTTGTATGTTAATAACAATAAAAAATGGAAAAGGCAAATGAGTATGCATGGAATAAAAAACTTCACAAACCTCATCGAAGTTCCTCCTGATCAAGGGACCAAAGCTAAAATGATCAGTTTTAAATGGTTGAATATGGTCCATTCCGCCGTAAGTAACCGCGATATGTGGCGAACAACAAAAACCGCCACCACTACCACCACCGCTAGAAGACATATCGTCTCTCTGGGTCACCATTTCTCGAGAAGACGAACAACTCCCACTCCCACTCTCCCTCCTAAGAACAACATTATCGCTGCCAATGTCGCTGCCACCGCCACCTTTGTCGGTCGACGACCAGCTGCACTGACGTGGCTGCGTCTGATAAAATATCTTGGAAACGACAAGCTCGCCCTCTTTCTCCTCCTCGTGTTGGCCCAAATGGTATTGGTGCATGACCCAGCTGGTTTTTTCGGGTTTTCGATTTTTGCCGAAGTTTGTGTAGAGGACGAGGATTTTCTTGCAGCCCTTTTGGCGGGCATTGACCATAACCGGTCGTGTTTTACCGGTCTTGTGCCACCGTGTTTCGCCACCGCCACCGCCGCCGCCTTGAAAGTCGCATTCAGTTTGGATTTTCCTTCGCTTTCTTGTTCCTGTTGTGTAGGCTTTTGACGGCCTGTGGAAGAAATGCCTACTCAAACCATCTCTAGTAACTCCTGCAAAACAAACCTAAATCATTCAAACTTTTCTTTTTCTTTTTTTTTTCTTTTATGGTTGGAATATTGTTTTTGGCATATACGAGAGGAAAAAAAGTTGTATTGTTTAATTAAAGCTTAAGTATATTTTCGCCAATCTTTTGATGGCATTATATATTCTAATTTGTTCGATTCTCACCTCAAGAAGAGATTACACGTTCAAATTTCTCCATCTTCAAATATATTGAATCCAAAAAAAATGGGGGAAATGGGTTGTGATCTTTTTTGCCATGAACTTCTTTTTTGGTAATATGAGGGATAAATTTTTTGAAAAAAAAATATGAGGTGGAGGCTATTTTTTTTTTTTTTTTTTTGAAAGAAAGAGATGGGAACTTAACCATATATAAGATTGGGTTTTTTTTGTGTGTTGTTAGGAATAAGAATTTCAGCAAAATTCCAAGTTGGTTGGCTTAGGTGCAACTATAATGCAAAATGGGGTTTCCACCTAAAGTCATATCCAACTTGAAAGGAATTAGAACAAAAAGTTATCAAAAACAAAAAATAAAATCCCAACTGTATTGGATACATACATATACATAAGCAAACATTATCCAATCCAAAGGATGATTTCCCAATTTCTCCAATGTATTTTTTTTATTAATTTAAATCAAAATATTCCTCTTTATCCAAATTTTTAATTCCACAAAAAGACAAGAAAAAAAGAAGATATTAATGAATTAATTAATTACCAGGAAGCTTTTCAGGATGAGTATAACAAATCCCATCTTCACCTTCAATTGTAGGAATAAACTCATCAATCAATGGGTGAGATTTCATTTCATCTTTAGCTTCCACTTTAGCTTCAAGATGTTCTATCAATTCTTGATCTGTTGGGTCAAATTTCACTCCTGCTGGTAGACCTAACCAATCCTGCACACTCCAATTCCAAAATTTCCCAACTAAATTCAACATAATTAACCAAAACAAAACAAACTCGTACATATCAGAGTAGAAAGTCTTGTGTTTTTACCGGCTTTGCTTCCAGCTTGTGCCCGCAACCTGGGCACTGCTTCGATCCGCACTTTCGATGCTCCTCGAGCTTCGCATCTATGAGATCAGAGCTGGTGATTGTCCCCAAATTGCTCTTCATACTCAAATCCTAATTCTAATTTTTCTTCTTTGTAACAAGGAGAGAGAAATATACTATGTTCTTCTTCTATCAACTAGGGTATTGTAAATTCTCATCACTGTGAAGAAGAAAGGAGTAAACTTTTCAAACCCCAGTAATTAAATTTGAAATCTAAGAACTGGGTTTTGTCCAAATGAGTAAGGGGGAGAAGAAAAGGCCACAAAATCAATCAAAAATTGAAGGTAAAAAAAATAATGAAAGTAGAGAAAGTTTCAATTTTGTTGAAACCCACATGAGAAAGACCTTTCACAGAAGAGAAAGAAATAAAGAACAAAAAAAAAAGAAGAAATTTGTAGATGTGGGTTTTGAGAGAGCTCTAAATTGCTTTAACAAAGAAAGAAGAAGGAAAAAAAAACCAAAATTTGCTCTTAACTTTAACTGAAGGAAGAGAGAAGAGAAAAGGGAAAAACAATCAAAAACAAAAACAAAAACAAATAAAGAAAGAGATTAGAGAGAGAAGAAAAAAACCAAATTGGGTTTTTGTAAAGGTTGGGAAGGAGGTGATCTCTGTCAGCTGGCTTGTTTTCTTTTGTTTGAACCTCTTGACTACAAAAGTAAAAGGCAAAACACAAAACTATGCCTTCTTTCACAGCTGTTAATCTCTTTGGTCCAATTACTAAAGTTTTTAGAATATTAATTAATTTCACCCCAACATATGCTTTAGTTTTGTTTTAGCTCACACCCAACTCCACGTAGTCACTCAACTTAGTATTGCTCTTTTTCAAATATGTTATCGAGTTTTGATAAAATCTAGTGCATTAGTATTGACCGAACATAGCTTAACGAGTTAAGATATATGTATATCTCGATTCAATGGCCATGATTTAATTATTTTTGAAGAAAGATACTCAAATTATACTCTATAAGTTTATAAGAAGCAATTCAAAAAAGACTAGCAATCCGCTTAACATTATTTAATTATTAAAGACATTACCTTATTTGTTCCTTCATTTTTTAAGAATCAAATCAATTTGAATATAATTGAATTGCATAGAATATTTTTGCGTGGTTAAGATTAATGTATACCTTTTAAATTAACAGAAATGTTGATTTGTTATTTTTAAGGCTTTCAAAGGTAGAAATTCCTCAGACAGACCAACGATTGATTCTAAAAATTTCAAAATATATTTTTTTGAGAGATTTCTTATTCGAGATCGCTCGAAAGGAGTTAAATTAGAATACCCTTCAAACTATCTCGGTGCCACTATCTAATGACGATGAGTGATGTCTCAAGTATAGGGAAGCGAAATTTCGATTTCTCAATTTTCAAAAAAAACAAAGAGGCTTTCAAGAGTAGAAAAGATGTATTTATCAAAACTATGGTATGATTTGAAGACGAAACAACCGACTACCAAATTGAAGTGATAAGCCCTTTACGTGTCAAAATCTTGGAGTACAAACTCAATTCTAAGGAAAAATAAGAATATATATATATATATAAATAAATAAAGCAACCAACATTTTTATATCATGTACTTTACAATTTTTTGCATGATTGTTTCACTTTGAAGCCTAAATTGCATGTGAAAATGCTAGAGAGAGAAACTCATATGGGTATTGAGCTGCTACTCAGTATGCTTTTAGCCAATATGAATGTTGCAGAGAGAGAGAGATTAGAAGAAGGTTGCTTGATATGTAAGGCAAATATGAGCAGTATCTTGATGGACCACCACCACCCCTTTTTAGTTACATATTTAAATAATCATATAAATATAATTAATCCCATTACAAACTTTCAAAACATGTGCTTGCTTTGTTAGACATTGTTAAAGTATTTAAATAATCATATAAATATAATTAATCTCATTAAAATTTTGGAGGGCATTGCTACGTGGGATGGTCTTAACCATATTTTAGAGTTGCAAAATCTGTTTCTTCCTCCGATTATGGTGGAGTCCGATGCTTTAGAAGTTATTATAGCTATTATGGATGACTCCTCAAACATTTCTGAATTCAACTACATTATTGTTCATATCAAACATGTACTTGCTTTGTTAGACATTGTTAAAGTATCTTATTGTAATATATTATGTAACCAAGTAGCTGATGTTCTGGCTAAATAATATGATTTAGACTACTTTTATTAGAATGATCCAATCCTCTATATTGAGGATAGACCTTGTTTTTTTAGGGGAAATTTTTCCCCTATAATTGGTTCCGCTTTAGAGATGGATTGTACTGATTTGAATCGTTAATTATTGATATGATCTTTTTCAAAAAGAACAAAGAAAAAACCCATTACAAATACTTAAAAATCTCATTTTTGATCCATGTACTTCCAAGTTTAGTGATTGGAATCGTGCTGCTCATGCATAGGCTGTTGAGAATCTCTTATGAGACTTGTGTAAAAAAAAAAAATAAAAAAATAAATAAAAAAAAGAAAGAAGAGAGTAAACATAAAAAATTACATGGTCCAAACATAAAAAATATATAATACGAAGAAAGTAAACATAGTCCTAAAAATGAGAATGAAAATCGAGAAAATGACAAAGAACTCTGTTTTGTTGCCTTTTAATGTAATTCTATATGATAAATGTTTTTGGTTATTTTTTCTTACAAAAATTAAACTCAATTCGTATTCACATTATAAATTTTAAAAATACTTTCGCATTCAGTTATTTCTTGAATTAAAATTTATTGATTATTAACTCAAATTTTGATTAAAATTAATTTTAAAAAACATGTTTACGCTTTATTAAAAATATTTAAATCAAAATTAAACATCCAAAAGTAAAAGAATAAAATATCAAAATTGACTTTTCACATTCAGTTTTAAGTTTTATTAAAAATATAAAAACTAAAATTAGTCATAAGAATAAAATAAAATATTGATATTAAAATGGGCTAATAAGAATATTTTGGTGGCTTCATTTCTCTCGTATTCGTAGGTGGATTTTATGAGGTAATTGAAATCTGGGGTTGATTAAGATTTTAAGGGTGTGGTACTCTTGAAATCTCAGATTCGAAGTGGTTGTGAGTGTTATGTAAACGGCAATCAACAATCGTAAAACGAAGATATGAAAAACAGATAATGGTAAACATGAGAGAATGAGAAGAAAACAACATAGAAGTTTACGTGTGGTTCACCAACGTTATGTTGGTTAGTCCATGAGCAGAGGAGGAGAACAATTATATTAAGAGACATAGAAATTTTACAAATACATAGATTATATCATTATACGACTAGACTTTAATTCGAGTTTATATATAGGCACTCTCATTACACCCTATTATAGAGGGCATAAACATAAATTAGAATGCTGATGCATAAACGCACTGCGAAAACAGGATGCGGATGCGTAAACACATTTCAGAAACAGCGAGACCCCCGACTACTGATCGCAGGGCATTGGTGCGTTCAAAGGCATAATACAACAGTGAAAATTGATTTTCAAGACGAATTTCAATCTCACTTCGAGTCTTAAGATATTATCTCGATACCATAATCTAAGAATAAATTTATAGTACCTCAAATTTAGAAGAGTAAAACTTTAAACTCCATGATCATAAAATAAAAATAATAATAAATAAAGGACAATTGTGGACAGAAAAAATGGAGTAGAGCCCACATGATATGAGGTGGTTCAAAAATGGGAAAATCTTGTGGCCTACAAAAGCGATTTGATCAGATGATGGTTAGTTTTCACGTTTATAACAACATGCTTTACCTTTGATCAGTCAACAACCAAATCATTATTGAAGCCTTCTTAAATGATCATGTCCTCATTTCTGCCCATGCTTCCTCATTTTGTCTCACAAACTCTTTTCTTTCTTCGTACCACTATACGATATATATAAAATTTACGAGTAGTTAATATCACTATATACTGAAGGCACTCGTGACCATCTTAATATCCAAATTCGAGAGAGAACAATGTCACTCGCTCGTAGATTCAAAACCACCTTGAACCCTTTAACAAAAAGAATTAAACATTTGCAGTTAAATTAGAAAGCATTCTTTTTTTATCTATGCTTCATTTTAGCTGTGAATGAGAAGTGTCTTTTTTCAAAACAAAAATCCATGTAAGAGTTTATATGTAGGTGTTCTAATTAATACTCGAATATTGCGAAATGGACCAAATCAAGTTGCTCAATTATCATTGAACAACAATCTCTAGTGCACATATCTCTATATATTCAGATATTGTAAGATGAATAACATCATTTCATTGAGAAGTAAACACTTAGTCATGACTCTACTTAAGGGATGATTTGTAAGGAATATGCATGATTTGTCTCCTTACAAAAGAAATGGCAATATGAAGAAGATTAAAGTCTGAAGGCTGAATAAAGTTCAATCTTATTCACAAGGTATAAAGAATTGTTCTTGGTAATTAAAAAGGTAAAAACATGAAGGATAAAGGGGCAAAATGAAAGTTCACATAACAGATTTGGCAGGTGTCAAGCTTTTACACAAAGAAATAAATCATTTATCTCAAATTATCTCTTATTTGGAGAATTCGAATCTGACCTTTAAAACAGAGAATACATGTCAATTAACCCACTTTAGCTTAGCTGTGTCAAATTACTATAACTAAACCCTAATTTAATTATTATGTAAGCCCCCTTCGATAATCATTTACCTTTTTTTGTTTTTTATTTTTGAAATTTAAGTGTATTCTCGCTCAAATTTCCTACAATGTGTTCCACCTTTCCTACGGTCTATCCATTTTTCCTTTAAGAAACCAGGTGAATTCTAACAAATTTTAAAAATAAAAAATAAAAATTTGGAAACTACTTTTTTTGCTTCAAAATTTTGGTTTAAATTCTACAAATATAGGTGAAAGGTAGATAATCAAGTAAGAAAAAATTATGATAAGATAGTTATTGTAGTCTTAAATTTCAAAAACCAAAAACAAAAAATCAAATGATTATCAAACAGGGTCTTAACTTTCTGTTTCTTATCCCGTTTGTAGAAACTACATCATATTTTGAAAAATTAAAATCCAAAAAGAAAACTTTTTTCATTAATTTTTTTATTAAAACAAAGATTAATTTTCAAAAACTAAAATCTAAGCTCATGTTTGATGTCAATTTAAGTTTTTTTTTACTTTAATTTTGAATTTTAAACTTGTCAAAAACAAATTATGAAACAAATTGAATCCTTACTAAATTTCAAAAATCAAAAATTTATTTTGAAAGCTATATTATTTAGTTTTAAAATTTTAGTTTGGTTTTTGAAAATATAGGTTAAAGATAGATATCAAAGTAAGAAAAATAATTGGTTGATAAATAATTGTTATGAGCCTAATTTTCAAAAATAAAATCAATAACAAATAATTATCAAACCAAACATAAATGAATATTATAGGGACCTAAGTATGTGCAGGTGATTGAAATTCATTAAATACAATAGGATATTAATTGAGCAATTTGACTGATCTGTTTTTCTTTTCTTTTTTCTTTGTTCTTTTTTAATTCAACGACGAAGAATGAAATATTCAAACTCGTATCCTCATAGTTACTCGATCATACAAAATATTATTGGAGCCAGCTCTCCTTTTTAGCCATTGCCAATTAGAAATTTAGAACAATCTTTCAATTGCCCTTTTCTTTCCTTCCAACTCTGATGACCCTTCATTGTATCTCAAATGCTTTTTTCTATTATTGTTTGTATCATTTCTTTCATCAATGCAAAATAAAGAAGAAAAAGAAGAGAAATTTTCATTTCACACGCTAACCTTTCGATCTGTTGAGATAAGTATGAAACATAAATTTGACAGTTATGAATCTTAACAGGCTAACTTGGCTAATAAGACATTTTTGTTTATGAAACAAATCAAAGAAGGGATTTTTTGTCCAGAAAAAGGGTAAAAAAGACAAATGTAAAGCTAAGGCTCTTGAGCTACAACTAGGATAACAACCAAGGGTTGGGGAAAACAAAGCCTCCAATATCCCCATTTCTATGTGAGAAAACAATAACTATGTTCTGTTATACTTTTGATGCTTTACATAGACTACAAATTTTATTTTATTGTATTTTCTCTTCTATTTTTATAAATGTATCAATTTCAACTCTTCTTTTACTTTTCTAATTAAAGCACAACAAAAAAAATTATTAGGTGACATCATATAAAAACTTATACACATCCATTTTGTACTTATGTATATGTACATATATGACAAAGCCTGATGTCCACATGACACAACTTCCCAGCGATATCATATTACATCAAATTTTTGTTGCAGTGCAATCACATAACTTTTCTTATACGCTAAGACTGAGACCCTAGAGACATAAGGGATCTAAATATATAAATAAAAGTATAAAGATCAAAATATGTGGGGACCAAGAATGTTAATTTAAACCAAATATAAATGAATGGAAACTCATAACCGTCTTTAAACATAAATCGGCAGAAATGAGAACTATATTCTCCAAAAAGATCCCGTGGGTGATGCCATATTATATTTCTTTTTTTTATACTGGAAATTCGAAGCTTCACTCCATTGTACCCGAGGTAATCACATCCATCTTTAAGTCAGACACTTGAAAACATCAAAACACGAAAGTTGTCTACAAATTAATATCATAGATGAGTCTTGAACCTGAAACCTTAAAGGAGAGAATACACCTTCAAAACTCAAATTTTCGATCACCGCTTAGGGACGATACCATATTTACTATATGGCTAGTCACATAAACATTATCCATTATCCATTATCCATTTATGGTTGACACTAATTAATCAAGCAGTGGACCCATGTAATATAGACTTTATCACACCAGGCATATATACTTCCTAAAAATATATTTTCTTATTGGGATATGAATTTCCTAATAATTTTAGAAAAAAAAACTAATAACATGACCTATACAGTTACATACATATGTATGTATACATAGAGGCATTAGATCCTCGACCAAAAGGTCGGCATCTAAAAGCCATACTAAAGATCAAAGTAATGGCCATAAAAATATATGTGTGTAAGCATAAAATGAATCAAGGAATAAGAAGAATAATAATAATTAGAAGTTTTAAATTATGCATGAATCATACATCATCTTGAAGATAGATTTTAGAAGCACCTTTTCAGAAGAAATATACACATTTTGAGGCAAGCCGTACAGTACCTTTAGGAGAATAATACCTCGTATGTATCCAACCAATCCTTTAGTAGAGATCTGAGTAACTGAAAACTAAAAAGAAAAGAAAAGAAAGGAAAAGAAGAAAAAGTCTGAATAACGAATAAACTGTGCACTAAACTCAAATCTTCTGCCACAAAGTTGTGTATAAAAGCATATATCTAAAATTGACCGCTCAAACTAACAAAGCAAGTCCCCAGCTAACTCTGTCTCTTACTATACTTTTAAAAAAAAAAAACTGATGTAATTTAAAAATGCTCAAAATCTCAGGCATGTGTTGCAAACAGCACTTTATTGTTAAGATAAAAAAATCAAATCAGATTGTTGCTCTTGAGGCCTTACAAATTACAGTGTTCCATAAGATTATTATTCCAAAATACAAACCTCCTGAAATTGCTTTCAGAGATGAACTTTCATCAAGATGAAAATGTAAACTGAAAATACATCACGATTAGATAGAAGGAATATAACATACCATCAATAGAGATCGGGTATTGACAAATAGGTGCTTGCTCAAGTTTAGCAATTATTGAGATTTGAGACAGATAAAATGGACCTTAAAGCTTTTTCTTATTTTCAGAAGTACAAGGCTTGAAGATGGCAATTTCCATGTTCCGTCTTCTGTGCCAGACTAGTTTGATTCAACTGAAGGAATTGATCACTTTGACTTGAACTTGCTGCTGACAGAATCATAGCTTGGAACATGAATAACTGCAGAATGATAAAAGGAAATATTTATATAGAGAAATCAAATAAAAACAGCTCTCTAAAGATAAACAGATATCATGAGGTTCTAATTGAGCCTGATATGTACCGTCGCCATATGACGCCATTGTCAATGGAGAAGAAAGAAGTTTTTGTGCGATTGAAGTTATATCCTTCAGCGTTACTTCGTCGACAGCTTTCAAGAAATGTTCAATAGGTTTCCTGGATAATGGGATACATTAGATATTTAAGACATATTACACTATCATTAAAAATAAGCATGTATTTAAGACATACTACACTCTCATTAAAAATAAGCATGTATGGCCTTGAAGACGGATCGCAATTGTAACGACAAAGCTCAACTTAAAATTGAAAGATAAACCCCTTTACATTATATTTGCAACTTTTAATAGCTCTTAAGAAAGAAATACTCTAAACTATGACAATCTCTGTATTAATCAGCCTAAACCTAGAGTGTAATAAGGCGAGATGATATATGTTTTTATTTCGTATGGCATGATATATATCATTTAGGTAATGTGAGCAAATGACCAAGGGAAAGAACGCAGTTCAATGAGAAAAAACAGCATAATCACATCCTGATAAATCTTAAATCTTAACCATCCTAGTACAAAGAGGAAAGAATTTAGAAATAAATGGGTGGTGCATCAGATTCAGAGTACAATAAATTATTCAGACCATTACCGTTCACCATATGTCAAAACTTGACGGGCTATGTCTTCTGAAGCAACCACCTGCAAAATACAAATCCACAACCACAATATAAGGCACAAAATACAACTCGACCACAAAATCCTCAAAAAATAACATTTTTCATTTTTTATCAACCTAAGATCCAGGTATGATAAGGCAACAAGAAGAAAAAATAATGATCATACTCTGGATTCCAAGTTCATTAGCACAGCTGACTTTGTTGACTGTTTGGCACGATCTAGCTGGACCTGTTCAACTGCAAACAAGGGAATTGTTATCAGTGATAAAGTTAGATATAATGGTTCTTCTAGAAATGCTAGAGAATAGAAAGAATCACTAATGACCTTTTCCCGGTGTTGCAATGGCTAATAGTTCACCGGCTGCAATATCAAAGGCTTTTGGCACAAAATTAGAACCCTAACAAAAGAAGGGAGAAATAAGAATTCTATCGTCAAGATAAAGTAGAGATTTTGAATTATGCCAAGTTAAATCTCTATGGTCAATATCAACCACAAAAGATCTACGAGAATCATTACAGTAGTTGCTTGGATGCCAAATAGGCCAGTATTGTTGTAAATACTGCTGAATGCTGAAATTGATTGGATCTGAGGATGCTCATTTAAGACCTGAAGATCTGCTCGAGACATCAACAAATACGAAGAAGTGAACACTAAGAAACACATGAAATAGGTAAATTCAGAAATCTACATGCAGAAAAAGGTTCAAGTCCATCTAGAAACAATTACATAATAAATTATGGATATACCTGACTTGGCAGGCCTGAAAAACATTATTTTCTCATGCAAGTAATAGGAGGTAGAAAATACAATGGAAAAAAAAAAAAGATCTCCAATACATGGTCATCAAAGTCAACTAAATTTAGGACTTACACAGCTGAGAGGACATCCCCTTTCCAGGTCCACCGGCGGAGAAGGACCCTCCACCTCCCAATAGCATCTGAGAGACGAGATATGTCATTGCCTTGGTCTATTCACAATGATAAATTGGACAATGAACTAAAAAACTAAGTGGTACATGATCTAAACAAAAGTGTCCAAAAATCAATGAACCACAGTAGATAGTTATTTTTTTATAAATAGAGAAAACACCACATTGTCAAAACCTGAAGAACAGTTAAGGCCATAGCATCCTTCTCCTTATGCCAGCCACCTGGGAGTTCAAATGCAAGAGAAAAATGTGTCCTCCCGTCCTGAAAGAGATAGAACAATTAATGAATGATGCCTGGAAATGAAGATGGATACTAGAGTATAGATTGTGATGATACACACCCCAGAATCACCTTGATGACGATAATCACCCCCATTGTACACAGATTTTGGCTCCTCGCGAGGAACACTTGGAAGATCAGATAGAAGTGGTTCAGCAATGGATAACAGTTCCTCGTGTTCAACACCAGATGCTGCAAGTACTATGCGAGATGCAGTATAATTTTCCTGAAGGCAGAAGTGTGACCAATAATAAATAAATAATATTATCGGATTATAGATTATAAGAGTAAATATGATATTATAAGCTTCCATTCAACTTACAGAAACAAATTTCTCCAAAATTGTACCGCTCAAACTATGTATAGAAGATGCAGGGGCTAAAAGAGAATTTGCCAAGGCACCAGAATAACCAGCAGCATGGATAGCTTCCAGAAGTAACCCATGGGGGTTGTTGGAAGCTTCAAGAATCTCATCTTTTACCTTTGAAAGCTGTTTAATACAAACTTCAATCTCTCAATAATTAAAATATTTGTGACGCTAGGTACTAATGATATTCATATCGAAACAAATCCCAACAGACCTGCTCATTGATCTCCCAGTCGAGAAAAACAGGATTCCTAACACAGTCAACAAGCAGCTCCACCATTTCAGGGACATATGACTTCAAAGCATTGAAAGTGTAGCCCATTTGCTCTCTAGCAGCTGAGGCGAGCACATTGCCTCCAATTGCCTCCACCTCCCGTACAACACGCAAGTGACTACGATTTCTTGTGCTTTTAAAGGCCATACGTTCCAGCAGATGTGTAGAACCAAAAGTTTCTGGAGTCTCATAAACTGAACCACAATCAACATATAGACCAATCGATGCTGCAGGATTCTGCATTGAACAAATAAAATTTCAACTCCCTCCATAAGAGGAACACAAGTAAGCCAAATAGAGAGAACCACTACATGTGACTTCCAATCTTACCGGTGATGTTTCTGATGCTACTTTTACACCATTTGACAGAGTTGTGATCTTGGTCTTACTAGGTTCAACATAATCTGGCAATGGAGGCGGAAGGTTCACATCCGAAAGGGGAAATTCTATTGGAGGTAATGTAGAGTGGTCTCCGACCAACCAGCCAAAGAGACCCCCAGAAGATTTGTGCTTCGAGGCAACAGCACTAGAGCTTGCAAATCTGTATAGTCCATGGTTGGTATGCCCCTGAGGTAATGGTTCGAAAGCAAAATTATCATCAACATCATCCATCAAAGCATTGGACTTCCAATGTCTAGTGAAGTCTGTTAGAGTCAATGTTTTGAAAGGCTAAAAGCGGAGATTTTTTCTTCTGAAGAGGCAAAGCGCAAACCTCGAGATGGTATGAGGCATAAGACTCAATTTTAATTAAAAATATCATACAAATCCTAAATTTGTTGAAATAAGTATTGCAAGACATAATACTTATCGAAAAGTATGACAATTGCGACTTAAACAAAAGTTCTACATCGATATCTTTAACATCACTCATTACTATTAACTTAAGAGTAGAATGAGGAAGTGATATTTGAGAGACTTAAACCGCTTGAAGAATTTGACAACTAGATCTCATGTTAGACTCAAAAAATAAATACACCAACACGTCTGTGCAAAAGCTCTTATACCATTCAAAGTGCTCGGAGAATTAAAACTATTGTTTACGTTTGCAGAAACTTAAACAACGATAAAGACGAGTGTTTCATATCATTATTAAGCCAAGAAACCAACCAAATCCAAACAATAATAAATAGCCACCAACGTATTCACATCGACACACAAACTGGAAAAGGTCACAACACAAACAATTAAATAAAAAAAGTATGCTGATCATATGACTACGACGCAATCATTTTTCACCAACCCGGCATCCTTGTAACTAAAATTCAACGGAAGAAACAGTCATTCACAAATCTTGAGTTCGAGAAAGCAGAAAAAACCTCCAGAGGAACGAATTCAGATCCATAACAAAAGAAATTCGCAATTAAAAGCCAAATAATCGAAAAGGATTACATGCGATAGATCGTTCGCTTGCATTCAGATGAACAAAAATGTGAAGAATAGATCAAAATCAAATAGGTCAATGAGGCGTTTTGGAGAACGGATCGAGATTTCTAACCTTTAGAGAGCTGATTCGTGAAGCTGCAGCTCTGTACATGACGATCGAGCAACAATGTCTGGAAAGCGCTTGGGATTTGAGCGTCAAAATGGGCTTTTATTCCCTAACTTCTGGAATTTACTCCGTGCAGGAAACTGGAAAGGTCTATTTTGCGATGCGAGGTGTACGCACGTGCGGAGCTCAAATATTGTAATTTGCGATTTTACTGCCCATACACGTGGCGTCGTCATAGTGCGCCGCGTGTCCTTTTCATATTTTACAGTTACAGTTTTTTCTGGGGTTTTTTTTTTATATTTTTATTTATTTTATCTTTTCATTTTTTTAATAGTATTTTATAAGTCTGTATTTTAAAATAATTTTATTGATTCCCCCGAAAAAAAACATGTCAGTTAACCTACATTATATTTTTTCTTATGAATATATTTTTTACCTTGTGATGTACCAAATTTGTGTAGCATTCAATTTGTTCATTTAATTTGATAATGCTATCAAAAGGGTCGATGTCTTGATGATTTTATTGTTTAGCTTTCTCTATTATTTGAGAGCAATCGTATGCCATTCAAAAGGTTTGTGGTCTCTTTTTTCCGATTTATACTCAAAAAAAATAATTTGATATAGTAATATAATTTTATTTCATATACAGAATATTATTTATTTTGAAGAAATCAATTGAAAATTAAAAATATGCTTTTTTTATCTAAATTAACTTTTTTTTTTCTTTTCATCTATTGAAAAAACATATTTTAAATTTTTCTTAAACAATATCAAATTTGTTTCTTATTTATATTTCTTTGTATTTTCTCATAATTAACTAAAATTTGAAAATTAGTTTTGTAACCTAAATTACCATTGATTTTCATCTATGAAAGAAATTTTTTTTTTTATTATTTCTCTAAAATCTCTCATTTTTAATTGATTCCTTGATGATAAATGATATTTTGCAGATGAAAAAAATATTATAAAAATTATAAAATGAAATTAAGAAAAAAAATTGATGTAAAAATTTTGGTACAACACAAGAAAAAAATATATATCATTTTGAACTTCATCTCCCTATTGATATGATGGTCATCTTGAAACTAAAGAAAACTGATCATTCAACCAACTGAGAGTTATGTATTCATAATTGAAGTACAATCCAAGGCTTCTATTAATGCATCCACATTAACACATTTTCATGGCTAAATCAATTAATATGTACAAGAGAGGCAATATTGATCTTACACAGGGATATGGGAATCAATCACAAGCAGAGCCAAAGCTTGTAAACTAAGCAACTGCAGGAATTCCATTCTTTCTCGGGTCGCAAACAGCCGTAAGGACACCGAAAACTGTACCATTATTTGATATCTTTCCGCCCTTTCGACCTGTATCGACGGTGTCTTCAAAGTTTTGAACTATGAACTGAACAATAGCTCCTGCTGCATCAATGGATATCACTTGATGACCCCTCTCTTCCAAGAATTGCTTCTTTTCGTCTGAAAGTTCGATGTGATCGCCGTCCGTAAACGTCAGATTTTCGTATCTAAGTATATTTGGCATTAACTGCAGAGAGGAAACAAGGCCTACATTACAATGTCTATACAATGTCTACAGTTTGTTATAGTAAATTGTATCTGGAAACTTAGGGCTCGTTTGATAACGTTTTTGTTTCTCGTTTCTTGTTTCTTAGTTTCTGTTTCTCGTTTCTAACTTTTTTAGAATAAGAAACAAAAATGTGTTTGATAACCGTTTTTATTTCTTGTTTCTTATAAAAAAAATAAAAAACAGAACAAGGATAACAATTTCTCGTTTCCTGTTTTTCGTTTTTTATTTTTTTCTATTTTACAAATTTTTATTTTTTTTTTTAATTTTTTTTTAAGTATAATTTTTTTAAAAAAGATAATGTAGTATAAAAATATATAATATGAATTAAAAATTCATTAAAATAGTTTTCAAAAATGTGTATGGTTTAATATAAATAAATATTTTATAAAAAAAATTATATGTTATGTTTACTTAATTATTTATATAGTTTGATGTTCACTCAAATATATAACGATTATATTACTCTGAAAATGGTGCTATTAATTTAAAATATGAAAGCAATATTAAATATATATAGATGGAGAAAAAATTATGAAATTTCAAAAATTAACATTTGTATAAAAGAAATTTTATCAAAATAATAAAAATCCTCAAGTGAGATTTGAACCTAGATCTTGAGTAAAACAACTTGTTACATCACCACTAGGCAAAAACAGATTTTATTTTACAATGGTGCGCTTTTATATATATATATTAAACACAACGTCAGACTTAAAAAAAGAAACGGAACCAAAAAAACTATTTTGGTAGTTTCACACTTTTTCACCTTTTTTTAGAAACGTTTCTCTTTTATTTGAGAAACAAGAAACGGGAACAATTATCAAACAAACCTGTTTCTAAAAAATAAGAAACAGGAAATAGGAACGTTATCAAACGAGCCCGTAGTGACAAACCTGATGATACACCCTTGAGCTTTGAACTGCTTCAAAAGGTTGCAGTCCCAAGGAGAAATAATTCAGGAAAACCTCAATTACTGCTGGAATTATCTTCATACCGCCGCTACCTCCGATTACCGCAATCAACCGGTCTTCCTATGAAGGTTCAAACAACATTTTCAAGGCTAATTATTGATGAATGAAAGAGCATAATCAGATGGCGTTCAAAATGTTACATCTAAAAGATAAAATATACCAAAACTTTAGCTTTTGAGTTTGGTGATAGTTTAACAGCAAAATCATTGTTATGTACATTAAGCTTTCTAAGTTAAATCGAAATTCAAACTCACACATACAAGAATAAGCATTAAAGATTAATATATCATGACCGGATAACAAAAGATCACAACGAATCAAGAAAATATTGGTTCGCCATATAAATATCTTCCTACCCACCACCAAGGAAAGATAGAAAATGTGAAATTAGAAAGTTTTTACTCTTAATAGTAAAATATCTCTTAATAGTAAAATATCTAATGGTAGGGACTGGTGTATAGGAACTTTACGCACTTCGACCATTCTCACGAAACAACTACTCAACCTTACTATATTTGGTTTTCAAGGAAATAAATTTATGGATAGATGGTCACCATAAATTGAATTCATTTCTTCTAAGCTTTTTATGATTTTAAGGCTCTTATTTGACCACTAGAGAGTGTTTGGGACAAGAAGAATGTGAATGATTATGGGGAAGATGAAAATATGGGTGAGAATGATTGTTTGGGAAAAAAGAAATTATCTTTTTTTGGCGTGCAGAGAATAATAATGAAGGGAATGATCATCTGTATTTAGGGTGCAGAGAATGATCACGGGGAACAAAATAGTGGGTCTAGTGAGAATGAAAAGTGGTTATGGAGACAATAAAGAGTAATTATGGGGGAGAATGAATAGTGATTATTGGAATGAATATTAATTATGGAGTAATGGTTCCCAAACATGAGTAAAGAAATTATTCTCCTCATAATCATTCTCATTCTTCTGGTCCCGAACACCCCCTAGATCAACACGTAAAGCCAGCCATCAATTTAAGTATTGGTATAAGAAAACAGTACCTTTGTGACAATAATAGGAGTCATGGAAGAGAGGGGCCTCTTGTTTGGCTGGATAAAATTTGTTGGAGCTGGAGGCAGTTCATCTGGAGATATAATTGTGGGTATAGAAAAATCCCCCATCTCATTATTCAGAACAATCCCAGTAGAAGGTGAGAGAATTCCAGCACCAAAAACCTCATTTACAGTTGTTGTCAACGACACAGCATTTCTCTCTCCATCTACTACACAAAAATGACTGGTTCCATGATCTCTTAGCTGACTCCACCTAGTAGTGATTGTGAAGAACAAGTTTTTTCTCATCAATTTTTATGCAATAACTAGTAAACTCGGTTAAGGCATCAATAACTTTTGTTAGAAGTCGAAGATTCGAATTCTCACTCTTGCAGATACCTGTACATATAGTAATCTGGAGGAAAAGTAGTATTGTCAACTATCTTTTCCTGGATTTTCTTTGCAAATGATGGACTGAGCATGTTGGAGACAGAGTTTTTAATGTCGGAAAAACGAGGATCGCCTAGGTTCATTCGTTCTGCAAACATGTGCTTCAATGCTTCGACTAGGCGATGTAGGCCGAGATTTCCTTTAGCAGCATCAGGATCATTGTAGCTTTTAAAGATGTTCATCACCTGTTTCCCAAGTATGAACAACATTCAATAATAGAGCCTCAAATCATTATTATTCTCAGTTAAAGGATTTTCAACCCAAAACCAAAAGATCCAATAGGAAGTAAAAAAGAGAAACAAGACCATAGCAAATCCAAGTGTTCCACTTGAAGGAGGTGGCATGCCATGAACTGTGTAGCCCATTGCCTCTACATTCATTGCTTCTGTTACTTCCACTGTGTAGTTCCTCAAATCCTCCATCGATAAAATGCCACCAACGGCTCTCGCGTCCTTCACCAACTTCTCTCCGACAACTCCGTTATAGAATGCTTGTGGCCCTTGATCTGCAATGGCCTCTAGAGTCTTGCCTAATTTGACGTTGTAGCAAGTGTCACCTGCTCGTAATAGGTCGCCATTTGGTGCGTAAACTTGTCTCAACCCAGGATCATCTAGAATCATGTTGGCAGAGGAAACAACGTGCTGCCCTAGAACAGGTGAAATCACATAACCATCTTTGGCAAGCATTATAGCAGGTTCAAATAAGGATCTCCATTCCAAACGCCCATATCTCAACCAAGCTTCATGGAGGCCAGCTATTTCTCCAGGGACTGCAATTGATAGTGCCCCAATATGTTTGGCTGCCACATTGGTTTCATACATATCCTGCACATTTGCCAAACACAAATATCTTCAAACTTTTTGTTGAAAATTCAAGAAAACAACTCGGTCACGTCTTGAACTAAGGACCTCCTGCTCTAATACTATGTTGAATTTTGTTGAATTATTAATCAACTCAAAAGTTTAAGTTGATGAGTTGGAGTAAATTTGATTATATCAACCAACGGTTTTCGATCTCTTTTTCCTTTCGCCCTGCACCTTCTACACTGTACTTAGGACTACTTGAACCAAAAGACATCCATTTGTTTGACCACAAGAAATAGATTTTGAACCTGAGATGCAGCCAATGGTGCTGTCTCCCGGAAATCAATAGCTATAGTTTGCAAAGTTTGCGCGGATCGCACGAGCATAAAACCTCCACCTCCTATACCGCTCGACATTGAATTCACAACACCAAGGCACAATGCAGTTGCAACTGCAGCATCGACGGCGTGCCCTCCCCGTCTAAGAATTGACGCTCCAATTTCAGAGCAGCGGCCATCATCAGCAGCAACAACTCCCTTCTCCGACTCAACAATTTCGGGATTACTGATTCTGTGGAAGTGCTTGCTTTCCTCCCGAAACACGGAACCATGTATCGAACCTCCAAGGAAATAGCATAGAACTACAAAATGAAAACCATTCCCCAACTTCAAGGATCAGACATCATCGGTTACTGTACATCCAATCCATATATTTCCAATTTACTGTTGTATACATACCGTTTTACAATCCTTTAAACCTTAAATCTGTTGTGCCTAGAAGCAATATAAGCAATATCTTAACTACACTCGTTTGCAACTTGTTTCATATTCTTTTTATTTTCTGTAAGGACACATTTGACTTTTTAACCAAATTTAAAAAACAGAAGCCAAAGTTTCAAAAAAAACATCTCTCTTAGGTTCGTTCCATAACCATTTCGTTTTTCCTTTTTAGTTTTTGTAATTTAAGCCTGCAAACAACTACCACTATATTTGGTTTTCGTTACTTTGATACCTACCCTCGACTATGTTTTTAAAAATCAAACCAAATTTTGAAAACTAGAAAAAACTTCCAAATCAATGTTTTGGTTTCTTGAATTTTATTTGTATTCAAAGATGAAACCATTTTTAGAGAATTATATATGCTTAAATTTCAAAAACCAAATGATGATGAAACAGTGACCTTAATTTTCATATTTTGAAGTAGATAGCAAATTAAAGAATAGTAATAATAATCAGATGGAAGAACAGTTCGTTATCTTAATTTTCAAAAACATATCATCAAAAACCAGAAAATTATGCGAAAGAAAAACAGAGTAAATTTCGGATAATAAGAACCAATTGAATCTGAAGTAAAAAGGGGCAGATAAGCTCATGTTCGGGTCAAAATTATCATCAATAAACAAAATCATGGAAGAACACAAAAACAAAGTGAAAATCGTGGTGAAATATCATAAACATAAACCCCAAACAAAATCATTGGTTTTGTAATTAAGAAGAAAAAAACAGAGATGGAAAAATCTATGGTTCTTGAACTTAAAAAGATCAAATACCTGAAGTAGTGGCTAGTAATCCGATCGTAATCAAAATCACTCTTCTGCAACGCTTATCGTCCACAAATCCATGTCTGCCCAGTAATGGAGATTCCATGATTTTTTTTTTTTTTTTTCTAGAGAGAAAAAGTTTCGAAGAATTGCAGACTATTTTTAGAGATTGTTTTCAATTCTTCTACTTATATAGCAAAAGCACTAAATTAGTTATAGAAACTGGCCTAATTCATTAGGAATGTTTGGGTAACTAAGAATACAGAAGAAAATGAGAATGAGGATAATTTCACGTGTTTAGGTTATCAAGAATCATCAAATTTTTCAAAAATTACTTTTTTTCATTCTTGAGGTTTCTTTGTTTTTGGACTTCCCCAAATTGGAAACTCTGCTCGAACAAAGACTGAATCTCCCCTCAAATAGTCAATTTGTCTAGATGTAGATAGACCGGATTTCCACAACAACTATTATATCTGACTATCACAAATTTTTATGTCTTTGTCCCTACCGACACGGTTATGTTTGAGGTAAGACTCTGATACCAATTTATAAGAATGACAACCCTACTCGAATCTCCACATTTATATAATATTGTCCACTTTAGGCCTAGACCTTCGTGGCTTTATTTTTGTGCTTCCCAAAAAGCGTCATATCGATGGATATTGTTGTCATAATTTATATACACATGATCTTCCTCTCATCTAACAAATGCACGATACTTTGTTTGCATACCAACAGACATTACTATTTTTCACTCACATCCTATTCATTATTTTATTTTTCTCATAATCATTTTATTCCTCATTCTCATTTTCTACTTAATCATTATCATTCTCGTTGTTCCAAACGCACCCTAAATTTGTGTCGAATAGGTATAATAAGATTGAACTTTGGATTTTATGGATGTGGTAAACACGTCTCGTTGCCAATAGGTGGGTGGATAACTGACGTTTGGTATGAATCTCTATTACTGCCGTCTCTACTGTATACGTGGGACCCAACCCCAATTTTTTTCCCCCTTTTTTTATTAGTTTCGTTAAACAAACGGAACGAGGGTTTGTTTTTTTATGCATAAGACCAACCTTCTTCACATATCTATGTTAAATTGATTTTTGGTTTTTAGTTCCACAACATGTAAAGAGTAAAGATTTGAATTTCTGTTTTGTTATTATATAATATGTTGTCATTATTTTAACTATATTCAACCTTACTTATCTACATTAAATTTTAGGCCCCATTTTTTGTTTTTTGTTTATAAAATTTAAGCTTATTTCTACTCAAATTTTTTAGCATATGCTCCATCTTTCCTTAAGAAAGTAGGTGAATACTAACTAAATTTCAAAAATAAAAACAAGTTTTTGAAAGCTACTTTTTTTTCTTCTAAATTTTGGTTTTGTTTTTTAAAATATAGGTAAGAAAAAAGTTATGGTAAGATAGTTATTATAGGCTTAAATTTAAAAAAAATAAAATAAATAAAATGATTATCAAACCGGTCGTTAGATGTTTGATTCTAAAAAATACAGCATTCATTTTTCAATAAATACTTCTTTTTAAATGGTTGAACAAAATTACTTGTAGTATATTGCTTATTAAAAGCAAGACAATGAGATATAATTTAAAGTTGAATATAAAAGTGAATCGAAGTATATTTTTAACTAGTTATAATAACTAGTATGTATTTTTAAATCGAGGTGTCATTTGATAATCAAGAGATTAGAAATTCGAATTCTCCATTTTTAAATATTATTGAGTTCAAAAAACTAGTTAAAGTTTGTGTCAACAAAAATAATAGTTCAATAGGACAAGTGCCCCATTGTCTTCCTTTATTGAATTCCATGAAAAGTTAACTTTTTTTAAAAAAATAAAATTCACCTAAGAATGGGTAAGTATATTGAAAATATTTTTTTTTTTTTTTGAGAAACAAGTATATTGAAAATACTTACCACCAATTTGAACCCCATCTTTTTATTTTTTTAAAAAAATTGACTTTAATTGATTGAAAGAAATGCTAAAGTGTAAAATTTTGTAATTCAAAATGGCGGTAAGTACACTTACCTTTGAGTAAGTATTGCTATTTTTTTTAGTTCAATAACTAAAGTTAGATATTAAAATAGAACAAAACTTAAAATTTATGAATTAAATTGAACATCAAAACATTATGGAGTGTCTCAGTGGTAAAAAATAACATTAGAATTTACCTATGATGATTTATTATATAGTGGTTACTTGTGAAGAACTTAATTTATTATGCAGTTTCTTTCCATCGAAGTGTCATCATAGGTCTAAGTATGCCCAGTGAAAAGTCGAGATACATGTAAATTGACTCAACGAATAAAAAAAAAACATTAAAAAAATCCAAATACTAAGATTGAGCACGTTTTCTAAATCAAAGGACTAAAATGTTTGCCAATTATCCACTCCGTCGGTTGAGTGTAAAGGAAAAAAAATAAATTTAAATTTAAAATAATTTTTTAATGCGGGTGAACTGTATATTAAAACTTAGCCTATTGGATGTGAGAAGGTGGGTATGAGTTGTATTATGATCACAACTTATTTTTTATTCGTTAAGTCGTGTGATCATTGCTTAAAATTATAACTTTGGAGGAATTTATTATTATTATTATTTGTGGTGTTTTCAACCTATAATATTTTATTCATGTTTAATTCTCATAGGTATCATTGAATTCCTTTTTACTTATTTTAAAATTAAAGTGTGAATATCATCTTGGTCCACAATTTTGAATTGTATTTCATTTTGGTATTTAAATTTTTAAAATTTTAATTTTGAAATTTATTTCATTTTAAAATTTTATTGAAAAAATGAGATTTTTTTAATGAAGGGCTAACTTTAAGTTTTTTTTTTTTTTTTTTTTTTTTTTTTTTTAACTTTTAAGGACCACAATGAAACAATTTTTGAAATTTATAGATTAAAATTGGACTTTTAAAAATTTATGAACCATAATAAAATAAATCTCAAAATTTATAGACTTAAATTAAACTTTAAAAAATTTAGAAATTAAAATGAAATAAAGTTCAAGAATCAAAATGGTAGTTTATCCAAAATTAAATCTCATTTTAAAACAAAAATAGTTATTTCATCGATATATTTTTTAAAAATTAAAATTAATTTAATTAGCATCTTAATCAACATTTTTGTATACCATTATTGTTATATTTTTTAAAAAAATTTAAATTAAACTATCCCTTAGAAAAATATTTTATCTATAAAAATACACAGATTTACATAAATTTTGTAAGCTTACACAAAAGTTAGTAATAAAAATAAAATTTTAATAGAGGATTTTGCATGTATAATAAAAAATGGTAAAAATATTTTTATCTATAGCACAAAATAAAAAATAATTCGTTAGTAGTAGAAAATCCAAATTAACTTCTATTACTTGTTGAATTTTAATTTTCTATTATTATTTGAATTTTGTATGAGTGATAAAAATATATATGGTATAAATAAACTGTTTTAAAAATTTTGTTCTAAATATAATAGAACAAATAGAATGAGTGGATGATGTTAAATTCTCATTTTAATATGTAGAGAGAGAGAATTGCATCAATATGTTTGATTATTAAATGTTTTGCAGACAACGTGTAACACGACCATTGGGCATAAGTCCTTGACAACTACTGGGCAACTTGTACGACAGCACCATTTTTATTTATTTAATTGTTTTCGATTCCCAAGATTGTTTTTTTTTTTCCAAGATGTGATACTAACCAATCATACAAATTGGCACGTTGGCTAAAATTAAAATTAAATGGTTGATGTTGTAGAAATATTGGTACAAAAGCTTTTATTATTGCATCAAAATAAACATTTTCATGGTCAAATCAATTAATATGTACAACTGTGGCAATATTATCATACACGGGGAGATGGGAATCAATCACAACCATAACCAAAAGCCCTTGTTTCTTTTCCATTTCTTCTCTAAAGCTCGTAAACTGTTGAGTTTCATGAGTTTTTTCTTTGTTAATTGATTTCGGTTTTTAAGTCCCATTTGATAATCATTTGTTTTTTGAAATTTAAGCTTACAGTAACTATTTTATATAGATTTTTACTTACTTGGTTATTTACCTCTCACTTATATTTATAAAAACCAAACTAAGATTTGGAAGAAAACAAAAAGTACTTCTAAAAGTTTGTTTTTATTTTTAAAAGTTGATTAATATTCACCTACTGTTTTAAAGAAAGATAGATAGTAGGAAATTTGAGAGAGTATATGCTTAAATTCCAAAAAACAAAAACAAAAAACCAAATTGTTATTAAACTGGACCTTAATATCTTGTTTTTAAGTTTCCTTTCATTTAAATTAAACTTTATTATTTAAGTTATACCTTTATAGTTTTCTTATGTTTTATTTTTAAATGGGGTAAGTTATTTGTATTAATTAGGGTTAAACTTTTTGTAGGTATATAAGGATGTGTAACAATCCTTGAAAAGATTTGTAATACTATACCATACATTTTGTATAACAATTATAACACCACAATTGTAATACTAAAATAATACAACTCTATACTATATGATATTTTCTTATGTATCACCAATTTCCTCATTTTTAATAGAGATATATTCATATTTATTTTATTCTCACACTTTTTTCTCTTTGTTCAACATGAAACTTTAATTTGATTTTTTCTTCCACAATATTTCATTTCATCTTTCATATTTTCCAACAAACTAAGCAACTGCAGGAATTCCGTTCTTTCTCGGGTCGCAGACAGCCGTAAGGACACCGAAAACTGTACCGTTATTAGATAAATTTCCGCCCTTTCGACCTGTGTCGATGGCACCTTCGAAGCTTTGAACTATGAACTGAACAATGGCGCCTGCTGAATCCATGGGTATCACTTGATGACCCCTCTCTTCCAAGAATTGCTTCTTTTCGTCTGAAAGTTCGACGTGATCGCCATCCATGAACGTCATATTTTCATACTTAACTACATTTGGAATTAACTGCAGAGAGAAAACAAGGATACATTACAATGTCAACTGTTTGTTATAGTAAATTATGTCTGGAAACTGATCAACAAACCTGATGATACACCCTTGAGCTTTGAACTGCTTCAAAAGGTTGCAGTCCCAAGGAGAAATAATTCAGGAAAACCTCAATTACTGCTGGAATTATCTTCATACCGCCGCCACCTCCGATTACCGCAATCAATCGATCTTCCTATGAAGGTTCATACAACATTTTCAAGGCTAATTACTGATCAATGAAAGAACATATTCAAAATGTTACATCTAATTAAAGATTGGATATACCAAAACTTCAGCTTTTGAGTTTGGAAGTAGATTAACAGAAAATCATTGTTATACATTTAGCATCATAAATTCTAAATGGAAATTCAAGCTCACATGTATAAGAATATGCATTTAAGATTAAATATACCATAACCAATCAGAAAAATCTTGGTTTGAATATAAATATCTTCCAAAGCACCACCAAGGTAAAAGTAAAAAAGAAAATGAGAAATTGGTTTTCAAGAAAATTTAATGATAGTGTGTACGTACCTACATACCAGTATGAAGATTTTTTTTTTTTTTTTTTTTTTTCTATTTATATGTATGAGCCAGGTTATATAGGCACACTTTGATCATTCTCACAAGACAACTGTCGGCGTTCTTACATTTGGTTTTCAATAACATTCCGAAAAATGAATTATTAGGTAGTTGACCATCATTAATTGAACTTATTTCTTCCAAGTTTTTTTATGATTCTTAATGCTCTTATTTGGTCGCTAGGGGGTGTTTGGAGTAAGGAGAATGAGAATGAGAATATGGAGGAGAATCATTCCACAATAATCCTATTTGTTTGAGTTGCTGGAATGATCATAGAGAACAAAATAGTGAGTATGTGAAGAATGAAGAGTGATTATAGAGAAATTTTGGAGGGAATGAATAATTCTCACCGCAATCACTCTCATTCTCTTTGCCCCAAACACCCCTAGATCAGCACGTGATAGTTGTATGCAATTAAGTATCGGTACAAGAAATAAGTACCTTTGTGACAATAATAGGAGTCATGGAAGAGAGGGGCCTCTTATTTGGCTGGATAAAATTTGTTGGAGATGGAGGGAGTCCATCTGGAGATATAACGGTGGGTATAGAAAAGTCCCCCATCTCATCATTCAGAACAATACCAGTAGAAGGCGAGACAATACCAGCACCAAAGAGCTCATTTACACTTGTTGTCAACGACACGGCGTTTCTCTCTGCGTCTACGACGCAAAAATGACTGGTTCCATGGTCTCTTAGCTGACTCCACCTAGTGAGATTGTGAAGAACAAGTTTTTTCTCATGAATTTGTATGCAATAGCTAGTAAACTCGGTTAAGGCATCAATAACTTTTGTTAGAAGTCGACGATTCGAATTCTCACGCTTGTAGATACCTGTTCATATAGTAATCTGGAGGAAAAGTTGTATTGTCAATTATTTTCTCCTGAATTTTCTTTGCAAATGATGGACTGAGCATGTTGGAGACAGATTTTTTAATATCGGAAAAACGAGGATCGCCCAAGTTCATCCGTTCGGCATACATGTGCTTCAACGCTTCGATTAGGCGATGTAGGCCAAGATTTCCTTTAGCAGCATCAGGATCATTGTAGCTTTTGAAGATGTTCATCACCTGTTTCCCAAGTATGAGCAACATTCAATAATAGAGCCTCAAATCATTATCATTCTCAGTTAAAGGATTTTCAATCCAAAACCAAAAGATCCAATAGGAAGTAAAAAGGAGAAACAAGACCATAGCAAATCCAAGTGTTCCACTTGAAGGAGGTGGCATGCCATGAACTGTGTAGCCCATTGCCTCTACATTCATTGCTTCTGTTACTTCCACTGTGTAGTTCCTCAAATCCTCCATCGATAAAATGCCGCCAACGGCTCTCGCGTCCTTCACCAACTTCTCGCCGATGATTCCGTTATAGAATACTTGTGGCCCATGATCTGCAATGGCCTCTAGACTCTTGCCTAATTCGACGTTGTAACAAGTGTCACCTGCTCGTAATAGGGCGCCACTTGGTGCGTAAACTTGTCTCAACCCAGGATCATTTAGAATCTTTTTTGCAGAGAAAACAACGTACTTCTCTAGAACAGGTGAAATCACAAAACCATCTTTGGCAAGCTTTATAGCAGGTTCAAATAAGGATCTCCATTCCAAACGCCCATATCTCAACCAAGCTTCATGGAGGCCAGCTATTTCTCCAGGGACTGCAATTGAGAGTGGCCCAATATGTTTGGCTGCCACATTGGTTTCATACATATCCTGCACATTTGCCAAACACAAATATCTTCAAACTTTTTGTTGAAAATTCAAGAAAACAACTCGGTCACGTCTTGAACTAAGGACCTCCTGCTCTAATACTATGTTGAATTATGTTAAATCATTAATCAACTCAAAAGTTTAAGTTGATGAGTTGGAGTAAATTTGATTATATCAACCAACGGTTTTCGATCTCTTTTTCCTTTCGCCCTGCATCTTCTACACTGTACTTAGGACTACTTGAACCAAAAGACATCCATTTGTTTGACCACAAGAAATAGATTTTGAACCTGAGATGCAGCCAATGGTGCTGTCTCCCGGAAATCAATAGCTATAGTTTGCAAAGTTTGCGCGGATCGCACGAGCATAAAACCTCCACCTCCTATACCGCTCGACATCGAATTCACAACACCAAGGCACAATGCAGTTGCAACTGCAGCATCGACAGCGTGCCCTCCCCGTCTAAGCATCGACGCTCCAATTTCAGAGCAGCGGCCATCATCAGCAGCAACAACTCCCTTCTCCGACTCAACAATTTCGGGATTACTGATTCTGTGGAACTGCTTGCTTTCCTCACGAAACACGGAACCATGTATCGAACCTCCAAGTAAATAGCATAGAACTACAAAATGAAAACCATTCCCCAACTTCAAGGATCAGACATCATCGGTTACTGTACATCAATCCATATATTTCCAATTTACTGTTGTATACATACCGTTTTACAATCCTTTAAACCTTAAATCTGTTGTGCTTAGAAGCAATATAAGCAATATCTTAACTACACTCGTTTGCAACTTGTTTCATATTCTTTTTATTTTTTGTAAGGACACGTTTGACTTTTTAACCAAATTTCAAAAACCGATCTCTCTTAAATCCCGTTTGATAACTATTTCGTATTGAGTAAATACATGCTTAAATTTCAAAAACCAAATGACGATGAACAGGACCTTAATTTTCATATTTTGCAGTAGATAGCAAATTAAAGAATAGTAACAATAATCAGATGGAAGAACAGTTCGTTAGCTTAATTTTCAAAAACATATCATCAAAAACCAGAAAATTAGCCCAAAGAAAAACAGAGTAAATTTCAGATAATAAGAACCAATTGAATCCGAAGTAAAAAGGGTCAGGGGCAAGCTCATGTTCGGATCAAAATTATCATCAATAAACAAAATCATGGAAGAACACAAAAACAAAGTGAAAATCGTGGTGAAATATCATAAACATAAACCCCCAAACAAAATCATGGGTTTTGTAATTAAGAAGATCAAATACCTGAAGTAGTGGCTAGTAATCCGATCGTAACCAAAATTACTTTTCTGCAACGCCTTTCCTCCACAAATCCATTTCTGCCCAGTAATGGAGATTCCATGGCTTTTTTCTACAGAAAAAATTTCAAAGAATCGAAGACTATTTTCAGATTATTTCCGATTCTAGTTGCAACAACAGGACTGGGAGTGTTTGTTTGCCAAATTTAGGGAAGATTTAGATGGAGCACTTATTATCAACCATTCCAAAAGTTCAAATAATTTAGAATGTGTTTAGAGCACCGATTTGGTTATGATAGACGGAAGGTTATGTAATAAACGAGTTATTATAATAAGGATTACGAAAATCGGTCTTTGAGGGGTTTGTTATGTAAAAGTAATATTTAGATAAACGGGGCAGGTACAGTTTAGATAAACGGGCATAAAAATTTAAGTAACCATCTTTTATAATTAACTGTCGGACAAATATTGGTTATGTTATTATAATCAACCTTTATTGTAAATCAAAATATCTTCCATCTTTAATTATTCAAAATAATTAATTTTTAATCATTCATTTCTAACTGCTAAAAATAACTTGTTATTTCAAATCTACATTCAAACAAGTTATTGTCACTTATTCCTCTACAACAAAAAATTACATTTATACAAATATTTTTGCTTAAACTCATTTATAAAAATCTACAACCATAAAAATATCAAAGTAACTTTTCAAACTAACTCTCCTAATCCAAACTCCTTTTAAAGTTATCCGAACCTAATTGCTCCTCTCCTTTTTTTTTTTTTTTTAATTGCAAAATTGGCAAGAGTAAACTTTGGATTTATAGCTGCATTAAACACGTCTAATTGCAATACAAAATAGTTGAGTGGATAGCACATTAACGTCCGAATTTGAATCTCTAGACTTTTTGTATCAATTGAATTTAAACTTGTGATATTAGTGTTGAATAGATTTACATCAATGAAATCATTGTGACCGGTCCATTTGGTCTTAGGATTTACTATTTATCACAAAGATTTACCGTACATAAAAAGATAAAAGCAGATTCATCCAAAAATAAAATGGGCTTGAAAATTCATAGACTAAAAAGTATCTGACCTAAATTCTTTCCAATTTCTTCTCTTCCATCGGTTGAGTGTAAAGGAAAAAATAAACTAAATAAAATCAATTTTTTATCCGAATAAACTATATATAAAAGTAGCGTATGGGATGAGAGAAGGTGTATATGAGTCATTTTTCAAATAAATAAATAAATTGCATGATCATGACTTATTTTTATTTGTTAAAGTATGATCATTGCTTAAAGTTATATTTTAAAGACAAATATTTTTTGGAGTTTGTAAATGTGGTTTTAATATTTTAAAAAAGTTAAATATTTATACGTATGAATATTTTTCAATTTTAGTAGGTATCGTTTGATTTTTTTTAAGAAAATTAAATTAAATTAAAATTATTTTCACCATTATTCTAATCCACCTTTCATGAATCCTATTTGTCATATCTTTTGATGTTGAATGTAGATGCCATTTGGGACCAGGTTTCAAGATTTGGTGGGATTGTGTGGACTCCCAAGAATGCAATTGGTAGCACCTTCATAATTTGGTCTCCACTTTTGGATTTTGGGTTAGGTTAAAGTTCTTGAAATTCTTGCTATTACAGAAACTCTTTCTCAACTTTTGTTGTTTGAGGGCTTTCTTCCTCTCCTTATTTGGGTAGAATTTGATGTTTTACTTGTCCACCTATATATTATTTGTAATTATTTCTAACTTTTTTTTTAATGAATTTAGAAATGTCATGACCATGAATGATTTACTTTGAAATAATCTAAGATTCTCTTTCATATATAGTTATCTTGATTATCATATTTGTTTTTTGAAAATTTCAAAATAACAAGTATTTTGATATTTTCTGGTGAATCTCATATAAAGAGCATTCCACAAGATTTAAATGCTATTTTGATGGGTGGGTTTTTAAGATTTGCACGGTGAGGAAATCATCTATTAACAATTTTTTCCTTCATTCTTCTTTTATATATTTACTTTCACCAAAGTTTTTATTTATGTATTTTAAAATTTATATTTCAAATAATTTTTTTTTTTTGAATTAGTTCAAACACTTAGCTATACTAATATATTGTATTAGTGACAGTCAGTGACACAATTGGTTATCTTATAGTATTTGGCTCTCATATTATTAATATGTTGCATTTAGGTACAAATTAATTTTTTTTTTTAAAATAATACCTAACATTTAAGTTTGTTATATAAAATAAAATGATATTAAGTAATGCGAAAATTATATAAATATTGTAAGACCATTATTGAAATAATTTGTTAATTTAATTCATCCCAAGTTTGGTACCTACAAATAAACACAGTTGTCTATTATAAAATATTCGTAAAAATTATTCTTATAAAACAAAAATAGCCATCTATGGATGTCGAATATTTATAATTTTGAAAGTCTGAAATTTCGAACATTAAAACATTTCAGTTATCTTGATTACATAAAAACAAACGGACTTTAAAGAGTTATTTTCGATCCTTGGTACTATTTCTTTTGTTTATTGTAATAGGTTCTTTTAATTGGTTTGAGCTTATGTTGGACTAGTTCTTTGTTGAATTTGCTTTTATTTTCTTCGTCTTTTGAAGGGAGAATTTCCCCATGTATTACCTCTACTATCTCGGAGGGTTGTTTGGTTTATAATGGTTTTTTATTGTTGATAATATCATTTTTATCCTTTTTTTAGAGTTTAAGATGTTTTGGTTCCTAAACTCACACATTAAATTTCAGTCTATATATTTTTCGAAAAAAAACTTAAAAATTGCTTCTTACAATATGTTTCTCGACAATTTAAAAATATATCTGCATTTTGTTCTTTATTATATGAAATTTTCTGTTATTATTTAACTTTTTTTTCTTAGTTAACTAATTCTTAATAAAATTAATTTTACTTTTCAAAAAAAAAAAAAAATTTAAAATTTATGATAATTTTTGTTTTTTTTAAACAAGTAACCACACCTTAGACCTAGTACTGGAGACATTGGAAAAGTAATGTCAAAGTTGAGTTTTGAATTTGAAACCTTAAGTCCAAGTCTTTAACCATTATGCCAAAGGAGAAATTTATGATAATTTTAAGTTTTATAAAAATTATAAACACTAAAATTAGAAAATTTTCATAATAGAAGACTTTTATTTTCCAAAGGAAAAAATTATTTTTTGACTCCTCATATTTTAAACTTGAAATTATTTTATTTTATTTTTGAACGCAAATTTGAAATTATTTAATTCATATATTCAAAAATCATAAAATAAGTCTTTGAATTTTATAAAAATACATCTAAAACTAATCAAATAAATGGGATTATCATGGAAATGACCTGTAAATTAAAAAAGACTTCATCTCAAAAGAGAAAAAAGATTAAAAAAGACTTTCGTCCAGTTTTCATATTCATATCGTCAGCAAAGAACATTTAAAATAAACCAAGGGTCACTGGCGCAATTGGTTATCTTGTCCGGTGTTAATTCATTTCAACTTCATGGTCACGCCTTCTATGTAGGGTTTGTTGGTCTCCCTTCTCCCACTATGTACTAAAAAAACATTTAAAATAAAATAATAACAATTATTATTAAAATAAATTTCATTGTAATGGATGAATGACGAGACAAATTATAAAAAAAAAAACATTATTAGCGTAAATATTATTTTAATAAAATAGTTTAAGATTATTTCATGTAATATGCGTTATTTTAAATATTCAATATTTTTTTAAAATATTAAATGGGGAGGGAAACTACAAATTCTATAAAATTACTATTGCTCTCAAATAAATGAGAGTCAAATACCGATTTTTAAAATTCGTGACCATGAGATGTTAAACTAAATTACTACCAAACAATGAAGCGATGAAATATTCAAGGTTAAAATATCTACTCTCAATAAATTTAATTACAATTTTTTAGTTTAATTGTGAGAAATGGTTTTTTTTTTTAAAAAAATCAACTATAATGTAATTGATGATTCATTTTAATAATCTCTTAATTATTGAATCATAAGTGATGTCATTTGAGCTCATGCTACTTTTGTCAGTGAGTTGAAGTTAGTGCTAAATATATACATATATATTCTAGAAAACTTGAACGTGCGTTGCATATGTTTATATTTCGATTAATTATTTTTTAAGTTTATGAGGCTTGTTTCTATTCTTTTTCTAAATATTTATCTTCATTAGATTCTCAATAATTTTCAGAAAATTTAATTTTCGCTCTTTACATTTTAATCTATTTATTTTGATATAAGTACTCATATAGAAAAATGTAGTAATTAAATCAAGAAACACATTTGAAATGATTACCAATACAATTTGGATCAAATTTGTCTGAAAATAGTTATTCCAAATTGATCATATTTTAAGGAATTCGCTCACCATATTGTAGATTATAAATTTTATTTTTAAGAGCAAATAAATATGTTCAAACAAATAAAATTAGAAAAGATCATGATTCATATAAATTAATTACATAACAATTAAAATTTGGATCAAATTGTCTGAAAATAGTTATTCCAAGTTGACCATATTTTAAAGAATTCACTCAACATATTGTAGATTATAAATTTTTTTTAAGAGCAAATAAATATGTTCAAACAAATAAATTAGAAAAGATCATAATTCAGATAAATTAATTACATAACAATTCTAATTATTATTATAAGCTGAAATATAATAGATCATCATTAACAACAAAATAAAAGGTTCATGAAAAAAAAATAATCAAATAAAAGAGATGAATATTAAATTAAGTAATATAACAAATTCTAAGGTAACCCAAAGAAAACATAAAAAAAAATTTGGAATAGAAATTTAAAAAAAAATTACAACAAAATAGCTTCATCAACTCACACAGAACCAGCCAACATTAGCAACATTAGCAGTTGCTCAGCGGCACTAGAATAAAAAAAAAACTCACACAGAACCACACACACCTAAAAAAAGAAGAGAGGGAAAAAATATCTGGCTAGCTTTTAATTTCACAATACTCACACCAAAATACACATTTGGTAGAACGCATTTAATCAAAACAATTTGTTGTTGCATGTATATCATTATCTTTATTATTGCATGTATATCACGTCTCTTTATCAAAATAGTAGACGGTTGTATGAAAAACTAAATTATAACATTATATGATAGAGAGTGCGCATTAACGAACTAAATGGTGGAAGATTGACATATTAACCCTTTTTTTTCTTATTTTTTAATTTCTTTGTTTTTTTTTACTAATTATTATAAAATATAAGATGGTCATAAGAAACATATAACAATACAAATATATAACTTTTAAAATTTTGAGATTGTATTTTAGATGGAAACTGTACTTTATTTTGCATATTCATATAAACTTAAATTCATATTCTAAACAACACACAATGTTAGAAAAGATAGAATAGGGCCTTTTTTTGTTGAAAATTATGACATATTTTCTTTTAATCTATTTATTCATTTGTTTTAGTATCATTTTTCTTAATTTTATCATGATTTGTTATTACATCATGTTTTAATCGGGAAGATTTACGTAATATTATACTGTTTGACATTTCATTTATTTTTCTTTTTCACATTTAATTTCAAACTTCTAAATCATAATTAATAATTGATAACTACCATTTTCATTTCTTTATTCTTTAAAAAATTATTTCATTTTATTTTGTAATTAATTATGGTAAAATATGAAACATCAATTATTTTATTTGATGAGAAGACCTACGTTGTTAATGACGCGTTGGTTTCATTGTTTGAGTGGTAAACCTAAAACTTGAAAAATGTGAAATATAATGTATGGTGAAAGATGTAAATTGTTTGAATATTTGAGTTTCCTCCTTTACTTTATTTTTTGAGATGTATATTCTTTTCTTTAAATAAGGAAATTTGAGATGTAAACTGTTTGAATATTTGAGTTATTATTATTATTATTATTATTATTTTCATATTCCAATATTGTAGTTTTGAATTCTAAAATTAATGTAATAATTATGAAGCAAAAAATTAGATAAATTTTACTCAACCAAATGAACATACATGGTTTCGAAAAAAAAAACAAACAAAATAAATATACATTATAATATTAAAAAAAACACACACACACATTTATAGTGAAACGTATCCTATCAAAGATTGTAAATAAAACTACAATAAAAAATAAATAGTAACGAAGAGAATTTAAATATCTAATAATACTCTCATTTCTTAAAAGAAATGTGTTCACTTGTTACCAAACTTCATCAAAGTAGGATTGTAAGGTCGTATAGAAGATTCGCGATATTCGATAAGAAATTACAATAAAAATTAAATAGTAATTAACAAAGAAAATCTAAATCTCTAATTATACTGTCATTTCTAAAAAGAAATGTGCTCATTTGTTATCCAACTTTATCCAAGTAGAGTTGTAAGGTCACAAAGAAGATTCAAAATATTGATTGGATAAATTATTGTGCATCACTTGAATGTCACAAAAATCTTGAAATGATTGGAAGGTTTGAAAACACAATGAATTGAGTGAAACATAGTAAAGAAAAATTCTAGATTTTTTAGTTGATGAAGAAATGGTGAGAAGAACTCATTATTTATAGGTAGAAAAAATTAAATGTTACAAAGAAATGGTGAGAAAAACTCATTATTTATATAGGTAGAAAAAGTTGAATGTTACAAAAACTTTTAAATTTCATAACTTTTAAACTTTAAAATTGAATGTTACTAAAACTTTTGAATTCTATAACTTACCAAATTTATTCATGTTATTATGAATTATAATTAATAAGAATTTAATGGTGGAAAAAATTAAGAGTGGCACATTAATGCTATACGTGCATTGTAAGTTGAAAGAATGACACATTTGAAAATTTTGAAATAAAATTGGATAAAGTAGTCTAAAAATGATTACACACCTCAAGACACTTTTTAAGATAGTAAGATAAGATATGCATATATATATCCTTTTATTTTTTTAATTCTCTCTCCAACTTTTTGTATTATCATATTCTCTTTTTTATCGAAAGAGTTGGTAGCGTATTGATTTCATTATTTTGAGTTAATTTAGTTCATTACCCCGATCATGGTTCGATCCTGAAAATCGATATTTGACTTTTATTTATTTGAGAGTAATTGGTATCTTCTATGCATGGTTTGTGATTTTTGTCGTCTATTTATACTTAAAAAAAAGTATCCTAAAATACGTATTTCTCTTTTCTTCCTCCTTGCTTTCTCTTTCTCAATCAATCCTATTCACCATTATTTATTTGTTTCTCACTTTGTCCTAATTATTTTACAATAACTTTAATAATTGGTACAATTAAATAAATTTTAGAGAATTTGCTATTTTCTTGAAAAGAAAACTAACAACGGCATGGGCGGAGCGTAGTGGAGATTAAAGGGGCCATGGTCCCTCCAATTTTTAAAATTTTCATTATATTCCTATGAAATTTGTAATTGAATAGTAAAATAGAAGATGTTGGAGCCGTAATTGTCCTCCCAAAAATTAATTGGTTATGATTCAAGTCTAATTTGATGCAATTTGTGGCACCATGATACTTCACAAGGTATTCTAATTTAAATCTTTTTCAACAATCTCGAACCAGAGATCTCTAAAAAAAGTGTCTTGAAAACTAAAATACTAACATTAGACTAACATCAAACTAATCTTAAAATTGGACATTTCAACATAAATTAAAAAGATTTAAAGTTGAACATTTACAAGTAAAGTACAATAAAATAATGTTTTAAAAAAAGTACAATAAAATAAACTAAAAAATATAGTGACTAACTGATATTTTAACCATAAAATCCTTTCAATAACTTACTCTCTTTATTAGTCGAGAAAACTTACCTCCATGTGAATGCGTATGGAGTTAAGGGACCACAACAATTCTACAAAGAGAGTATTATTCCTCTCACATAATTGAGAGCCAAATATCGATTATCGGGATCGAACCAGTGATTATAGTGTTAAACTGGATTTCTACTAAATAATGAAATTATAACGTCATCAGTAACTTTTTTCTTCTTTTGGTGCGTTGTTGTTCTTTCTTAAACTCTCTCACTCTCGCGCGGATTTATATAGTTCGACACAATTCTATTATCGACCAGTATTAAACCGTTATTTATTGTTTAAGAGCAGTAACACAGCGATATTACACTCATTGACTAGAAGTCGTGGGTTCAAATCCTCTTCCCTCCAATTGTTGTAGTCTAAAAAAAAGAACCTTTATTCATTTAATAAACTATAAATTTATTTAATATTTTAAAGTAGCTAACTTTTGCCTAATAAACGAGGTGTTAGACTATTCTCACCCACTAATCATAGACCCGAATAAACTATTATAAAAGTAGTTGATAGATATTAAATTCTAAACATCACTTCTTTTTTTCTTTTCTTTTTTTTGAAAGAAATTTTAAATAGCTCTTAACCACTCAAATATACCAAAAAAATTGTCTATCAAACTAAAATAAAAGTTTATTATTTTAAAATGATTATCTTGCGAGTTTTTCGCATTTCATATTTTAAAATAAAAGTTTATTATATGATTTGATTATAATTTAATAGTAAAAGTCCATGCATTTTTTTTAATTCCTACAAGTCTATTATAATTTTAAATTGGCTAAGTTTTTATTTATAACAATTTTTTATGTTGTATCACATTTAAGTTTTTTAAATTTTATATCAGATCTCTGATTTTAAATTGACCAAAATATAATAATAATAATAATAATAATAATAGTAATAATTTTTTTTTTTTTAGTTCAGGTTAGGTTGGATTAAGCGAGCCAAATTTTAGACACCCCAAGAACAGACCTAACTCAAATAGAACGAAAATTATAAAACCATAATCCAACCCAACTTAATTTTTACGGTTTGGATTGGGTAATCGGTGTTGCTTTGGTTTTTTTTTTTTTTTTTTGTACAGCCTATCAAAGACAACCAAACCAGCAATGTAGGCCCACCAAAGAAGTGCCAAATTCAGTTGGAACTAAAAGCATAACACCTAAAAAGTGTCATTAACAGAGGAACTACCAAATCACTCTTGCAAATAATGGTATTCATAGGCATATCCTAGCTATTCATTCATGGGAAATGGCACTCCAAACTTTATTATAAGAGTAAAACCATAGCAAAAAGTTCGAATACAAAGGTAGAAACCACATTTTTTCCCCTCTTTCGAGTAAAACCGTAACAAAAAAAACACACACACACCTCACATATCAGCAGAGCATTATATCAGATATAACATATAGTCTACAGAATTCTTATCTCATACACCCTGTTCATCAGGTGAATTTTTTAACCGTGCTGTTGAACTAACTACAGATTGTGAGAATCAGTTGTCACTAATGCAACTAAAGGATTTGTAACAAATCAACATGTTGCAGGGTTCATTCCATAGTTTTTTTTTTTTTGAAACAAGGGTAACCACACCCATCCCTAAGCCAGGCACCGGGAGACATCAAAGGAGCAATGACACAGTTGAGTCTCGAACTTCGGACCTTGAGGGGAGCATAATCTCAAAATCCAAGTCTTCAACCACTGTGCCACCCCTTGGGGACGGGTTCATTCCATAATAGCAAAACTCTGAAAAATATAAAGGCATTGACTGTGGAAGCAAGGATGATAGAGACAAATGAATTCATAATGTTTTATTGTAAAACATTTGAGACATGTCTGTAAACCATAGAAGTGATCCACACTATAACATGTACAAAAATACACATGGGGAAAGGAAAAAATATTGGACAGAGACTAACTCAACAACTTATGTACATGTAAGGGTAAAAGTAAGACTTGTACTAGGACTGTAAAAGTTCTTTACCTATGCAATGCTATACTATCTCTCAATACAAACAAATTAAACTATAAATAAATCAATATTACATGTTGTATAATTCATACATTTACCTTCAACTGCATACTTTTTCATGTCTGCAAGAACATATCTGGGTCATTGCTATATAATGAGAAGTCCTGAATTTCCTGATTCGCGACGTGCCAATCAACGAGTCGTGCTTGGATAATTTTGCAGAGTGCTAATCCAGCAGGAAGCATCCACCACTCGCTTTCATCCCTGCAAACATTAATCACAAGTTTATACTTCACTCAATGACTATACCAGCCAGGAACATGAGATATTGATTTGTGATGCAACTCACATGCTAAAATTCCATCTCTGGAAGCTGGGAAATTTTTTACTTGAATGGTATAAATAGTTAATTAACCCGCAGACAAAAGCAATTACCTGTGACAAACAAGTGCAAAAAAGGAATTAGGGTCTATATCAGATATTTCTAGTGACAAACAAATTCAAATTGGATAGGTATTATTCATCAATCTTGAAACAGTTTTGCAGTCAACGCGCTGCTTGCAAAACCACTGAAATGAGTAAGCAAGTTCAGACAATTTTTTTTTTTTGAAACAAGGGTAACCACACCCGTCCCTAAGCCAGGCACCGGGAGACATCGAAGGAGTAAGTCACAGTTGAGTCTCGAACCTGGGACCTTGAAGGGAGCATACTCTCAAAGCTCAAGTCTTCAACCACTATGCCACCCCTTAGGGACAAGTTCAAACGTTAATATAGATTAAAAGGGTATATCACTGGAAATCATGTAATCCTGTGATAAAAATAATGGTATGACGGTGTTCTCGACAGTCAACACAATTATAAATTAACAATCAGTTCCAAAATCATGATAAAACGGAGAGATGCAGCGAGGGAGAGTTTTTAGATGGGATGAACAAAAGAATCCAATATAATTCACCAGCAGGCCCGATAAAATTACACCTTTGCCGAGATTGAACTGCCTAAAGAACAAATCCGCAACTTGATATCATAAACATTAATGGAAAAATCTTATAGCTACATCAGAATATCTTTTAGTATATGCTTTCTTTTAGTTGCATTGTTCGTTATGCAATAGATCACGAATTTGAGATTTCATGAAATGGTGTCAAAGCCAAGTTGAAATCTTAGTTTAAGATTGCAGTCAAGAAGTACTCACAACATTAATCATGGATGTGATGTTCCACAGACCATATACGCGTGCCAAACCTGCCGAGCGTCTAGGTCCGTGACTGAATAAAGCATTAATCCCAGCAGGAAAAGGAGATAAAAGACCAAGAGGAAGGACGAACAGAACCAGAAAAAAATTGAGCAGAGAAATAGAATACATTTGTAACAAAGTGAGCAAGACCAAGCTAAAATCTCCTAAGAGTATCATGGAGATTACCAAACCAACAAGATCCTGAGGAAAAAGGAGGACAGAAACAAAAGTTGAATGGCAATTATTAAAAGGCATAACCAAATAACTTCAATGGAATAATTACCTGATGGCCAACGGGTATTGTATTGTAAATCATGAAAGAGAGGGGATACGATATATCCTTCTTCTCTTTAAGAGCTTTTAGACTCTTCGCCTGTATAATTCCGCCATATATTCGCTTTTGAACCATCTTCTGCTCGGTGATTTTTAACTGGTCTAGTGGCTTTCTATCCGCAAGTCTACGTGAACTGCACATGTTTAGGGGAAAATTTTCAACTTAACTGTTAAGCAGCAACAAAGGAAGTTAGATTCAAAACTATTACCATGAATGTCTCTCAGGCAGTAATAATTTATGTTGGCCTGACTGCACATTATCATTCTCCAAAGCAGATAGCAGCAACCCATATTGGCAATATCCGGACGTTGTGGGCTGAAACCAGGCAAGATCGACCCTCAAACCATAGGCACTTAGAGTAGAATTAGCATGTGTATCCAGCCAACCAACTACATGGTCGAATGTCTTCTTCAGGTGCCCAAAACGAACTAAGCGTAATTGAGCATTCAGTCCGGCTACAAGTCGATACCATATTGTGGGTGGAATAGACTGAGAAATCATTTTTACAATAAAAGAAATCTTCTTCCATCAGATAGGTAATAGAAGTGAATGATTTCTCAATAATAAGACTATACAGTGGATATACCTGGCCCATTATCGAGGTTAGAATATTATCACTATGTAGAGTGAAAGGCGCCATGTAACTTCCATCTCCCCCAAAGATTATTGAGACTGGTAATCTTTGTTGAAGACGAGGAAGATCGACTCTCTTTTCATCTCCACCAAGGAAGAAATCCACATATGCAAGCATTAAATCAGAAGTAGCAGCAACCTGAAGTAAAAAAGTTATCAAAACTGCTGACCCTATTGAAATTAATGAGAATACCTTCTTTAAGATAAGATTCTATATCAACCTCAATGAGAGTATTAAATTATAACATACAACTTCTCTAGCAATTATCTCAGTTCATTTGATAACATAATTAATGAACAAACCTTAAGACCTTCGTAAAGAGCTCGTGAACGGCAAGAACGCAAGCAAGAGTGATCGTATTCAGAGCGAACAAACTCACGAAGCCGTTGCACTTTCTTTTTCCGGCAGTGTTGTAGCCATGACCATGCAAGCGGATATAAAAGAATCGAAAGAATACTATAGATTGATCCTTCCCACCACTGATAAGTAGCTATTTCATTTATCTCATCCACAAATCTATTAAATGCATCTTCATATCTGCAAAGTAAATCATTTTCTCAGTGGATGTTCACCATACCTTAGGTTACTTCGATAGTACAAAGTTCTGGGAAAAAGTTAGAATCAAGTAGAAATTTAACCGGCGTTCACTAAAGAAATCTGAAAATGGTCGTTCAAATACCATTCTTGATTCTCCTACAACAGAAAAATGAGAATGCTTACACAATTTCTGCTACTTGTTCAGGAGGGGAATGAGAAAGGTGCCACGGTGCACTAAAAGTATTTGGGCCCATGAAATACATTCTATACACATGACTTCTGGATTCCTCAATTCTATTTGTTTCCAAAACCTGACATAAAGATTTTGCTTATACTGATTAAAATATTTTTACTACAATATTGTTGGCAGAGACCTAAAAAATCATAATTGATGGCAGGGTAAACTAATTGAAGGCATACCTCATTCAAAGACTCCAGGAAAGGAAAGGAGGAATCTATTCTAGAGCCTTGTTGAACAGTAACCATCGCAGGTAATTCATCCCCGCCAACATATTTCATACGTGCAACACTTAACACCAAAGCTAAAAGGATGAGGAGTCCGACAAGAATAAGACAAAACAACCAAGGACCCCCAAAGGTGTATACCAGCTCTTCGAAAGCAGTATAACATTGTGGCATGTGGTATCTATCGGATATGCACTTGTAGGGACATGGCCTTTCAGTAACACCACCTATTAGAAGTATTCAGAATATAACAAAAAAGAAAATGCATTGTGAAACGTTTTCTACAAACTCAGAAAAGATAAAAATACGTAGACATATATAACTTCCCAATTTCGAGAGACAATATTCAAAGATAATCAATGCAAGTTACTGACATGACTGGCTTTCTTGATTGAATTTCATAATCCTCGGTCAGAGGCATTGAAAGTTCTTGCAGCAGTATAAAACATGAGTTATTTCTCCCCAAGAAGGGACTGTTCTTTTTTCAGATAATCCAATTCATTAAAGATCCTGTAAATCCTTTCTCTGGATATTTTTTTAAATCAAGTAAAATATATTTGTTTTAATTTTCTTTACAATTTCCTTTTGGGTGTCAATAATTAACTAAACCAAAAATCTATTCTTATCATGCAAAATTGAATGTCAAACTGTAATAGTTGATTATATTTTTTATAGTTCCTTTTAGCCTTTACCAAGATTATTAGTCCTATTTCCTTCCTTAGTTTATTTATCTTAATAGAATTTTGTTTCTTAAGTCTTAACCCAAAAGGAAAACAACTGTTCATCAATTATGTTAACAGCAAGACCATACCTCGAACACTAACATAAATGCCACGATTAGGAAGCTCATGATTTGGGCACTTGGCACACAGGGCTCTATCAGATCCAGTGGCATTCTTAAATGTTCCAAGAGGGCATTCCTGCAGTCTCATTTGCAAAGAATGGACAAAATTAAGCTATTTTACATAAGAAATTAAAATAAACATAATTGTAAAAATATCTTTATATCAAGGTTTACTCCAAAAAATTATCTGCATTGAAAGGCTTGAGTTGTATCATTTAAAAATATAAAAGAAAAGGCCAATCTAGTTTAATAAGTTCTTTAATGCGGTCATCAAATAGTAAAAATTTGACGACATACAAAAAAACGTTTGGTGGGGGTGGCCTACAATTACAAGTAGAAAGATGCTGACAAACATGTGCGACGAGAGATACTACCTCACAAAAAGTACCATAGAGCCCTTTGGGGCAGGCCTTTCCCGTGATAGTACCATTTTCGCCATCAGAACCATGATAGCTTCCTAAGCCTCCCCTGACATAAAAGAGATAAGAAAAACAGCTAAGATCCTCAATTGATCAACTTGAATCATTTTCTTAATAAAATGAAAAAATGATTATCAAATTAACAAAAATAAACTTAAGTGGCTAGAAAATATTTATAGACCACGAATAATTAGCTTCCTTATCAACTGAGAAGTGAATAGCTAGTTGTAAATATTAGTTTATGAAGTCCTCTCCAATATTTGTTTTATAAAGAAAGATATGGATCGGTGAGATGATCTCATTAACTTATCTCAGGAAACGGTACCATTTATTGCTTTAACGAGTATAGAAAATCAATCTCTAAGATCACAACAACAAACTCTCGCTTGAATTGATTACATAAGCTCCATACTTTTTTTTTATAATCAAGGAATTGGAGCTTTGTTTTACTATTATACCTGTGGCACCAACACCAACACCCGCGCCTGTCCCAAGCCCGGACCCGAGAGACAAGAAATTATACAATTAAGCACACTCGAGAGTTTCAAACTTAAAACTTTCAACAGAGCACACCTTTAAGAACCCGAGTCTCTACCAACGAGACCGCTCCTTGGGGACCATAAGGTGTAATGGTGTATAATATTAAAAATATATCTAAAGAGCACCAAGTAGATGCATTAAACCCATCCTTTTCTGCCTTCCTCCATGCTTGTTCCTCTTCACAAATTCTTCATCAAAGTCTACAATAGAACTCTTACTTCGAATTTTGCATGTTCATTTTATTGCAGACAGCATCCTAGTTAATACTAATACTGGTACAACTGCTCAAGTTAGATGTAAGAGGATTGTTTTGAAATTCAAAGTTCACAGGAACTCAACAAAAAGATTTAGTTACCTTCCTGACTGCAAAAAAATTAATATTTTTATATTAAGACCAAAACCAAATTACGTCAGCAACTTAGTATGCAACTACTGATGATAGAATCATTGGTTACTTCAAAACTATATTTAACATGAGGCAGTTAACTTTATAACATGAAGAGTTGCATATCTAATATATACTTATCACAAGAACCTGAAGCTCTCTGCAAGTTTTTTTTTTTAAAAACCAACAATAACCGCCTATCTTTTGAAATAGCAGAATTCAGAATTTTTTTTTTTTAATTTCTTGGTGAGAGATGAATCGGCACAAACCTAGTATAAATGATCCCTTTAGAAGTTGCTATAGGTTGATATGCATCCCCAACTGGTATATCAGACCAATGAAAATGAACCCTTCCACCCCCACCACCACCCCCACCATTTGTAGTGCCTTGTCCTCCGACAGCTGAAATGACAGAAGACTCACTGAGCGATACTGTTTGCACGAACAGAAGAATTGTTCCACCGGATCCACCTCCAGGACCAATATTCAACACTTGCCCTCCAACATCTCGTCCAAAGGTTTGTCCGTCGGCTCTAAGGATTCCATTGAGAGATAAACTGACTACTGAGTGCTCTAGTGACCCCATCACTGTACAATTATGCAAAAAATAAAGTTCATTATCAACATGCATCAGAAATCTCAAGTTTGAGAACAAATGCAGGTATCCCAAACAAACCCTTTGGATTCTTTTTCCTTCTTTTTTTTTTGTAGAATCTCAAGCGTTTTATTCTAGACAACCTTTGCTCAACCTACCGACCCCCAACTAACCCATGAGGAGCAGAATTAGTAGAATAGTATATAAACAGTCATAAGAATTGATTTTCCATTCAAGCCCCAAGGCAGATTTTTTTTTTCTTCTTTTCTTTTCTTTTCCTTTTTGCCCGAAGACAGACTATGATTTCATTTTTTTTAATTCAAGCACCAATGTGAAGTAGATTATCTAGGAATTATCTAAAATTTCAGCATTTGTCTCTAGAAGAAAAGCAAAATCTTACCAATCAGACTATACAGCAAAGTCTTACTTATAATAATAAAACTACATCTTGGAGGATAATTAAACCAACTACATCAAAATTGGTAATATTTTTTTAGTTCAATATCGGTTGGGGGTGGGGTGAATGAATCAAACTCATGACCTCTTGGTCATGGGCATACACTTATGCCATTGAGCATATTGCCATTGTTAGCAGATTGCAACTGATGAGACTAAACAATATATAGGCATAAAGAATAGAGAAGAAAAAATGCCCCATGAAATTTCATTACAAGTGAATATAATATTAAAAAATAAAAATATAACAAAAACAGCAGTCTTACCAATAATCCCACCACCTGCTGTTTCACCAGCAAGACTGCCATTTCCACTACCACTGCCAAGTTCACAAGGTAGATCAGGATCACCATAAGCAACACCGCCATCAATGAAGGTGCCATTATAGTATCCATCCCCTCCTTTACCACCATGTCCACCACCCGCACCAAGACCATTCGAAAAAAATCTTCCCCTACCGACACCACCAGTGCAGCCTGCAGACAACCAAGTACAAAAATATGGTGAGAGAGCAAAAATACTTGCAGAAGTAGAAATTTTTCTTTTTATCACAAGTGTTCCATGTTCAACCTTCAGTTGTGATGATGTTACAGGTACATTAACAATGTTTCATAAAAACTACTCAAGTGGTTAAATCTGCTAGGCGAGAACAAAATAACTTGAAGACATATGCATACCAAGACCGGAAGCACTAATTGCACCAGATAGGTGAACAAATATATCTCTGACCCAGTGAAAATGAACAACAGATCCAGTTATAGTGCCTTCAACTGTTAGATCTTCAACTCGACAAATCTACAGAAACAGGCCAGGTTAACCAATATCAGATTAGACAACTAAAAACATATTCGCTAGAATGAATTACTAACTAATCCGACAAGGAAAATCTCAAAAATAATATTCTCCCACACAAGATAACTACTTAGGGGGCTAGCTAACTAAAGGGGTACCTGAAGAGTGAAGGGCAATGTAGAGTTCACGTTACAATCTTCAGGGGGATGAAGTAGTTCCGCTGGGCAATCAGAAAGCTCGCAGTAGAGTTGTGGCCTCCTGCAATTCATAAAAAAAAGAATGAGAACCATAAATGAAATTATTGATCATTTTCATAAATTAAAAAACTTACGTAGTATTGGCATTTGAATCAACAAGAGGTCCTCGGAGAAATGACTTAGGCCCAACCTTAATATTATCAAAGTAGATGTTCAACACGTGGTGCAAACAAACAACAAATAGAAGGGCGTGAACTCTGATATTTATGATTAAAGTAAATTCTTAATAGAGAGGAAAGTTAACCACAATTCAGCTTACATAGATACTGAAGAACAATGATAGTATTAGACGTTGTGCTTCAATGACATTGCCTGGTCCAGTAAGATTCAGGTATCCTTGCCCATGAACGCCTAAATTTGCATTTGACTGTATAGAAGATGACTCCTGAAATAAACAAACAGATAAATGAGCATGAATTACTTTATCATTAATTTTAATCAATAAGAAGTTTGTGAAAGATGAAATACCCTGAGAACCAATAAATTACTAGCCTCCAGCAGAGATGTAGCTACAATTTCATTGTCTCCGCCGTTTATTTGTATTTTGGAATCCCACATTAAGTGCATTTTCACAAACATGCGAAGGGCCCCATATATCTGCATAACAGTGGGAACAGGAATAGAAATGATAAACATGACTCAGCTCTCTAATCCACGATAACCAACAAATAAAAAACAGAGGAAATGTGAAATTGTTATCCAATTAAAACTAGTAATGGGAGAAGAAAATTGTTAAAAACACAGAAATGCCTCAAATACGTCGTTCAGGCAAACAACCTTAAATCATCCACACTGTCTGACCACAGAAAAAGACAGTGTGGATGGTTTTCTGGAACAATGAAGAAACAACTTTAAGAAAATTAATTACAACTGCCAAAGATAGTATAACTGAAAAACATAACAAATTACTAAATTAGTTTGATCCTTGTCATGTGTCCAAGATGTAGTGACCCATGCCACCACAAGTTAAAAGGGAAAATAAAAACTTCATGAATCAATCTACAGTTAAAAATGTTAATTAAATATGGATGGAATACACTATTGACAAAGTCCAACTAATGTTTAAAAAATGGTTCAAATAATAATTGTAGACAAGTGGGAAACCAAAGACTCTGCTACTTGCCTTAATAATAGAATTACTCATAAGAAGCTCTTCTGCAATTAACTCAAACTCTGATGAAGCGTAATGTGCAAGCCCGAAGGACAGTACTGCACCAACTGATAAATGAATTTGTCCTTGAACCTACATGATGAACCAGCAGCATTACACCTCTCCATTACATAATAGAAAGAAGGAAAAAAAAAGCACATTATATAAAGAAATTGTATTACAGATGGAACAAAAATATGTTGAATCAAGAGGATACTAATTTGGAAAACGAGTCTGAAAAGTGAAATAGTCAATTTTTTCGATGATATACTTAAAGTTTAGTGACCCTTAATCCCACCTTTCTTTTAAACAACCCTTAATCACACCTAAACTTTATTTAAAGGGTCTCCATATATAATAAAAAACAACAATTGTTACTTAACGAACCTTTCTCATCTATTTTACACTCAAAAGAAGTTTCGTGCATAATGGAAATAATTGCAGGATTGAAGAAATTTGCATGCTGAGAGGGATTACACGGCTCCAAAATAAAGTAATCACACATAGTAAGTATGATGCTCAGAGATCTATAACCTGTACACGGCTCCAAAATAAAGGAACCAACGCCTTAGCATGGTTTTGAATGTACACATTTGTCCAAAGTGGCTGCTTGGGAAATGTTAAAAGAAGTGTGTCCGTCTGAGTGGACATGTTTTCATTGCTGACGATAAGCCTTCGAGGCACAGCATCATAATATGTTCCTGCAGCACCAGCATTTTCCGAACAGCCATAACTCCTCCCCCCTACAAACAACACATAAGTGCTCTCATTCTTTTCCTTCCCTGAATTATGAAGATGATAGAGAAAATTTTCAATTCGCACAATATAGCCTCACCATGAGCAAATAACTTTGTATTGTCATGCCGGCTAAAAACATTGAGCGAAATTCTTCCACCTCCACCTCCAGAAAATCCATTACCACCAACTGTACTTAACCTGCCACTTCCACTCCTGCTCTTCAAAGAGGAATTGTATTACCTGTGTGCTCCTAGATCACTTGCAAATAATGATTTAGAACTAAATGCTTGAACCTAATACTTATCTAATAAATGTCCTATATAGACTGAAGAAATATATGAGAAAGCTTCTTGAGGTCAAACTATCAAGAGAGTTAAAGTGCTTACTAATTACATAGTCAACCTTCTGTTACTCCTTAATCTTACAACCTTGAACAACAGTACTATCCTGATAATAATTTGATCAGTTCAGAGTTCCAAATTCTCTACCACAAAACCATAATGAGGCCTTCTCGTGTAATTGTCCATATCTATGTTTCATATCAAATGGGTTATTCTTCACATCATTTTTTGTAAGATAGGAAAATCTCATCGCCAAAAGGAGGTGTATGAAAAAGGGGAGATGAGATATCCCCACACGCCAAAGGGATTACAAAAAAGACTCCCAAATGACAATGACTTGTGTGATACCCTAATTACAGAAATCTATCGAGGATCCCACGTTGAAAGGTGAAAAGACCTCCTAATATTTATAAGATAGGTGTGATACTCCTCTCAGTACCAATTGGGTTTCGTGATGAAACCTCATACTATCTAATACTAGATGTATAAGACCCAATACTAGAAGTGGAAGACCCAAATAAGCAAAGAGTATCAGGGGACCCCAATTTCAAGATCAACATAAAACTTAAAGTACAGACTACATCTCCAACATTCAAAAAATAAAAACAAAAAAAGAAAAAAAGATTCAGCATATTCAGCAAGAAGTACATTCTTCCTGCTTCATTTTCCATCAAAAGAGCCAAATTCAGTAAGAAGTACATTCTTACTGTTTCCTTTTCCATCAAAAAAGCCATATTCAGCATATTTTGACATTCCACACACCATTCCAACTCAAAGAAAACAAGATTCCATCAATACCAAACCAATAACATGGAGCAAATAAATACAGTGAAAGCAAAGATCAAAGAGAAAGAAAGAATCAAGAAACAAGAGAAGAGAGAGTTACATTCTCTGAGCTTTGATGTAAATGCTGCCACCAGAACCTCCCCCACCCTTGATACCACCATCACCTCCATCTGCAAAAAGGTTACCATTAACTTCAATTGAGCCCTTAATTTCAAGCCAAATCCTCCCACCCCCTTCCCCACCATAACTTTCTTCTTTACTAGTAGTTCCCCCTTTACTCCCATAACTCCATGGCTCATCCAAAGTAGACCACGAGTACGTATCTCCACCCCAAACATCATCCGGAAGCTTCGTATTATCCGTCACGCAGCTCGCTCCTCTACCGCCGTGGCCACCGCCGGCTCCCTGAAACCCCGACGGCGTTCCACTGGTCTGTGCCGGCGGATTCCCAGCCAATGCCGTCACATTTACGACACACCCATCAACCAAACTAACATTTCGAGCATCAACCCACAAAGACCCCGCAACTATGGACGAATTACGACCTAGACTGAATTCCCGGCTCATGTTTATCTGTATCAAGCAACCCAACACGGGACAACTTAAAATCACTCCAGGGAGAATATACAAGCTGCCATTTCCTTCAATATAAACATCATCCCCAAAGCTCAGGCTGGAATTCAGCTCGCAAATTGTGTTAAGCGACCCGATTCCTTTAAGATCGCTCTCGCACGAAAACGATGGAGGATGAGGGATCGGAGCCGGTGGCGGAGGCGAAGGCGGCGCATAATCTCCGTGGAATAGATCGCCATTAAAGCCGATGATGGAGAATTTGTCACTGGAATCAAATTCGACACAAAGGGTAACGGAGAGAAAGGCGAACAAGCAGATTAAGATAGCTTGGAAAGAACACAAACAGGTCTGAGCCATTTCAAAAACGAACTAATATCTGCTGAAATCTGGAAATCTAAATGGGTTTGGAAAAATTTACAAAACCCAGATTGGAAATGTGAGAAAAATGAGCTCAACGGGCTGAATTTGAGGGAACTGTTGGGTGAAATGATTAGATCATAGAGAATTTAGAGGGAAATGAGGGTAAACGAGCGGGAATTATAAAGTAAAAAGGGTAGGGATTAAATTCGAAGAAGTTGAAGGACTTGTGTGATAAATTTTCGAAGTGAAATGAAAGAGGAAAGTGAAGAACACAGAAGAAGAAAAAGAAGAACCGAATTTCACAGTCCGACGAGAGGAAGGAGACGACAAGACGCGTGTACCACACGCGTGCAATTTTACACTTACCGATAATTTGTTACTTTTTGGGCTTAAAATTCAAAGCCTGATTTAAACAAAGCCCAATGGGTCGGCCTGTAAAAAATATGAAAATTCATGTATTTAAAATTAGGGGAATTTAAATCTTCTTATAAAATAATTATAAAAATAGTATGTTTCAAAAGTATTCGTATTCATTAATATTAGTATTACAAATACTCATTAATTTATTATAAAAAAAATCTGTGATAATATTCATTATTATTAATAATTACATTTGTTAATTTTTTTAAATGATCATATTCATAATATTTTTTAAATTTGTTTAGTATAATAAATTTCTTTCAAAATTAATATAAATAAACATACATACATCTGTTTTGCAATAAAGTTTTAAATAATTGACTCCATAAACTACACCTATGCTTTTGGTGCAAAAAAAGAAATTAATTTATTTCTAAAAAAAAGAAAGAAATTATTATTATTATTTTTTGAAATTCTTGTATTTTAGGGCATGTTTGATAATCATTTTGTTTTTCGTTTTTTGTTTAGCGTTGCGCCACTGACCCATTCAGTAGTTTAACTTTTTTAGTTCATCCCTAACCGAGAGATTTAAATTTATCACTATATAATTATGAAAAAAATATATATTTATATTAATTGAAATATTGTTGCCAAAAAAGTTTGAATCGAGAATTCTGACCGACAGTCGGTCGGGTCGGTCGGTTAAGGTTTTTTTTAAAAAAATCTAAATATTTCACATTTGGAAACCATGGATTTACTCTTATAACTTAATGTTTTTAGAAAATTATCCGACCGACCGACCGTCGGTTAATTATTTAATTTAACTGACTCCGACCGACCTTATCAAAAAGCCGACCGACCGACCTTGATTCGGTCGGTTTTGGTCGATCGGTTCGGTTTTCGGATAAAATGTGAACACCCCTACTATCAACTGTAATATCTTTTATATAAAATGTATAATTTTCCTCTCTTATTTTAACTCAAAAAATAGGACACAAAGACATCAATTAAACCCATTGAAATAAATTGTTTTTTCTATTGCATTTTCCTACCTTGTCGCTACGTGGATGATTGGCTTAAGTTGCTAACAATTAATAAATTATTATTGTAAATTTTAATGATATAAAATTCCCAACTTAGCTTTTTAAATATAATCTTGGGAACACGTCCTACTATCCAACAAAATAGAAATGCCGACTTAACACCAAAAATAATCATAAGCAACACAAACTATGACAATATTTTTTTACATTTAAAGCATAAAAACAGTGGATAAGTCTAAGATCGATATCATCTTCAAATATTCTCCATAAAATATTTGTGATGAAATGGCAAAATAAGGAAGAATACAAATCTATGAGCACAAAGAGATATAGTAATTTATTGGAGATGATAATATAGGCATTGACATTGAATATGTTAATGAGTTTTTCTCCATCACGCATGGATATTTGATTACGTTGCATGTCATATTTTCCACTTTGCACCAAAATAATAATAATCTGTATTTCCACTTATCATTTTCTCACTATATACAATAAATTGATTGTATACCAATTGATTTTAATCAATGATACTGACGGGTGTCAATCGACTGACTCCGATCAATAAATTTTAATTAGTGACATTGATTGAACTTAAAAACTAACGAGGCATCGACTTATAGTTTGGTCATGTGTAGAACAAATATTTATTGGTCAAATTTGATGTAGTCAAAACTCATCTCCTTTTATAAAAACAAGTTTTTTAACGAGTTTTTAGGTTTGCCTATGTCTTTCACTAATTTCACCTATCCTAGATCCATAGAAAATTTTGAAATTTTTTCAATCAAGTAATTTGATAAGCTTCTCCTACCTAAAAAACTGAAATTGAGACCAATAGGTTGAAAAGGGAAAAAATCTAATCAAATCAAGTAGATAAATTTATCTTTATTAACTAATCAATAAAAAGTAGAGAACCAAAGGAAACGGTGAGTTAAAAGAAAATTTAACGCGGAGATTAATTTTAAGGTTTATTTTAAATATATTTATTAAAATTGAATCTTTGAAAGATCAAAATTCAAAGTATAAAAATCAACAAGTAAACATTAAGGAAATTGAAATTCTCTCACTCTAAACTTGAGACTCATTTGGGGGCATGTATGGACATCATGAAAGGGGTGTTTGGAGCAAGGAGAATGGTAATGATTAAGGGGGGAATGGTAATGAGGAGGAGAATAGGGAGGGGAATGATTATGAGGGTAATGGTTATTTGTGTTTGGGGTGAAGATAATGATTATGAGGAGAATGATTATTTGTGTTTGAAATAAAATTAATGATTGTGAAAAAAATAAAATAATGAATATGATGTGAGTAAAAAATAATGATGTGATGTATGAAAAGTTATTAGAGAAAGAATAAAAACTAGTTATGGAGAGAATGAAAAAAGTGGTTTTTGGAAAACGTGATTATGGCGGGAATAATTCCCGGTGGCCCAAACACGGAGAATCATTCCACTTTTCATTCTCCTTCTTATTCTTGGTGGCCCAAACACCCCCGAAAGGTGCGATACATGGCTCAATTGGTTCTTAAGGAACTTGTGTAAGCGTATGAGGGCTGAGAGGTAAGGTAGAAATTTTTTTGCATGTCAAAAAAATGGTGGAAGATTACATTGTAGAAGGCTTTCTTGGGCCATTGCTTTCGATGACGACAACTAGAACAAGGGCATTTTATAGGCTGCATATCAGTATGAAACAAAGAGAAAAGGACAGTTATATCGTGACTGATGGTGATGGAAGCATGACGCATGGAAGGCTCGAGGTCCCAGTTGTGATGCTTGCAAAGTGCAAGGAAATACGAGTCGCCATAAGGAATAGTCTCAACCAGTCCATAAGTTTTTTCGAGTCATTATAGTTTGATCGAACCATGGGTCCAACCAGTCTGGTCCAAGGCCTAGTCTAAATGGACAATTTTGTTGAACTAGTTTAGTTCCGTAACTTGGATCAAAAGTCGATTTTTGCCGGCTCTCTAATCCCTTTAACACTTATCGACTTTTCACCTCGATTATTTGTTTCTTCTCGCTTTAGGTTATAGGTTTATTATCACTAAGTTTATTAACTTATTTACTATGTTTGTTAGTGTAAATTCACGTTCTCCAGACTTAGGTATTTTTTTGTAGAGTTGGAGATTCTACTTATATGTGTTTTTAATTTGTTCATTTTGCTTAGATTGGATTTTGAATTGGTGGACAAAGTTTTGTGAGCCTATAAAAAGTTATTTCATCGTTGCGAGAGACGGGTTTAGTCGTTAAGGATGTTAATATCTACTCTATTTCTTTTGTGGGGTTCTATATTTTAGTTTGTAATGTGGATGTGTGAGTCCTCCAAAAGTCTATCGAAAAATTTATAATATTTAGTGATGATAGGGTTTAGGTCTATTCAAATAGAGTTCTCATAAATAATTGAAATAAATAGTATTATGAACAAAAATATGTATAATCATATTGATTTTGAATTGCATTAAACAAAATATAGATTCATTTTGAACTTAATTATTTTAAAATAGCATAAGTATTTGATATTGTTTTATTTTTAACTTTTATTTAAAATTTTCAAAGATTATTTATTGTTTTCACATTAATCAAACTCTAGCTAATTTATGGTTGGAAAATTGTAGTAACTAGACTACATTCGAAAAGTATTTGCAAATATAGGCGCCAAAGTTTTTTTTGTAAAGTTAATTTTTTTATTAAAATTCGTAATTATTAATTTTTTTATTGATACCATTTTGCCATTTATCACATTTAATACTAAATTTTTGAATTAAAACACTCATTTAAACATACTTTCCATTCATTTAAACACTATTACAATTTTGACATTCTATGACAGTTAGTTCAACCCAAAAATTTTAAAAAACATAAAAACTGTCATAAAATGTCTAAGAACACGCATATTGTAGAAAAAAATATATAAATTTTAAGTTATTGAAGTTTTATGACAGTTATTAATTTTTTGATAATTGTCATAAAACAATTGTAATGACATTTTAATGACTATCATAAAAAAATTTACTTTTAGATAATAACATTTCATATTTTCATAAAATTATGAAATTTTTTGAAATTGTCATATAAAATAAATATTTATAAATTTATAAATTTTATTTTATTTTATTTTTTATTAAAATAAAATATAAAATCTAAAAAAATAAAAAGAAAAAGAAAAAAATGTCATTAAAATATAAAATCAAGAGATTTTTGTTTGGTTTGTTTCTTTTTTTTTAAAAAAAGAAAAGAAATATCAAAATCCCTAGCCCATCCCTTCTTCTTCTTCATTCTTCTTCTTCACTCACCCAACATTGTCGTCGCCGTGTTTCTCCGTTGCTCGTCGCCGCTCACTCGAGGTCGTCGCCGCACAGACCTACCCGCAACACTCGTGTTGAGTCGTCTCTGCCCCTACGCGCACGCACACCTCGCGCGGACGAGCAGCGAACTCTGCTGCTTAATCCCGCGCGAACAGCCATTCGGCGTTGCTCCAACCGCACGCACCAGACCCCACCTACACCAACCCATGGCCGCGCAGCACGTCGACGACCCCTGCAAACGTGTCCCCTACCTGCGAGCAGCCCCCAATCGCATCCCAGATCTGCCCCAATGGCCGTCTGTGCCACGCCTCGCAACCTGCTAGCATTTTCGTTGGTTTTTCAGGCTGGTGTAACGACCTGAATTTTTTTAGTGCATTTTTTGGATTAATTAAGTGAAAAAAAAGGAAATCATTTAGTTATTTATTATTTTTGTTATTATTAAAAATGAAAAAAAAAACACAAAGAAAGAAAATGAGGGTCATTTAACTAAGAGATATGGCTGGATTTTAAAGACCTATTTAAGTTTGATATATATATATATATATATATATATATAGAGAGAGAGAGAGAGAGAGAGAGAGAAAATGGCAATTTAAAATAAAAGGAAAAAAAACCCTAAAAGCATATTTTCCTCTTCTTCTTCATCTTCTCCATCCTCCTTGACCTAGTTGCCGCTGCCGCCCTATGCTCGGCACTTCGCCACCACCGTGCACACCGATGGACGACCCACCCTACTCACGTCTACCTCGTCTCAGCCCAACCGCGCAGCCACCGCCGCTGCTCTCCCTGCGTCGACGCGTGCCCCAACCGCAAGAACTCGCAGCGCAGCCCTCACTCGCACGCTTCAGACCTCGCCAACACACCTGCACTAATCCCGCCGAGTAGTCACGTCGTGACCAGCCATAGCACAGTCGAGGACCCACGCTCGTGTAGCTTCACCCAGCGGCGCGCAAGACCTACCCCTCTTCTTCTCGACACAACCTTAGCACGCCCAGCTCGGGTGTTCGTGCAACCCAGCCTCGTGGACGCGTCCCTCAGTCGCGCCACCTCAACCCAGCTCGTGTCTCGCCCGCGCACGCAATTGCTAGCCTGCCTTGCACGCCCTGTAGTCGTGAACCAACATCAATCCAGCAACCAATCTTCACGTTTTCAGCTTGTTCTTCTCGTTCCAGCAGGCCGTGCATAGCCGTTTTTATTTTGGGATATTGGTAAAGTTTGATTCTAAGCCAATTGGGTTTTTGGTACTTTATTGTTAAGTTAAGGTTGTTAATTTAATAGGTGTTATTGTTTGTGTTTTGACTAGGATGTTGGTTGTTGCTACTGTTTTCTGTGGAGCCAAGGAGAGGTCGTTCAATATCTTCTTTCAAGTAAGGATTCTCTACCCGGGTTGTGTGGACCCTGCACACGACGAAATTCATCGTGCTGCTTAATGTATTGTTGTAGTTGTGGATGTAGCCTGATGTTGGATTGCTGATATGAGTTTCTGCGGTTATGAGTGTAGCATGTATATATGTTTCTCATTGCCTTATATGTTGTTGTGCTTTGGGATTATGGGGTCCCGAGGTGCCACTTTGTATGCTGCTTAAATGTTAATTATGTCTTGTTTGTTCCGTACTTCGGGATTATGGGGTCCCGAAGTTCTATCTTGTGCATATCTTTATTATCGTCCTTCTCTAAAAAAACATGCTAGGATTATGGGGTCTTAGCATGTTACTCGTTATGTTGTGTGTTCTTGGTTCTTTTGGTTTATGTGTAAGCTGGTGATGACGTGTGCTGGTTATAGCTAGTCCCGATCTTGTAAGTCAGTATCCTGTTAGGATGTCAATGAGCTGTTAAGCATGTTTAGATATCTGTTAGGACTGAGCTGACAAGAAACCATAGTAGAACTCGTAGTTGTCATCATCTAGAGGCTGTAGAGACACGACGTATTGTTGTCTCAGTGGGTCAGTGTCGTTGAGGATTTTAATCCCACGTGTCGATAGCCAGGTATGTGATGTAACATGTCGCCCCTGGAGATGCCTAGTTTGTGGCCCTATAGGCGGGCCCTGATCATAGTGTACGCCTGCTATGGGAGGGTCTTAGCTTGGGGCGATAGGTGTGAGCAGGCTGACTCGGATCGCTGGTGAGGGCCTCCAGGACCGTGACTCAGTGGACACCTTTCTTCGAGTCGTTAGGCATGTCGACCTAGACCAGGTCAGTATTGTGTAGGCCTACACATGACTGGTTTCCAAAACCATGCGGTGTATGCGTACACGTGCCGGTTGTCAGGTAGATGGCTCGCCTAAACCGATGCCGTCAGTACACCAGTAGAGAAAAGTTGAGTTTGAGCTAGATAGTCGTGTAACGAACCTTATGACCAGTCATATTATCTAGAACAGGTGAGCGTCTCAAGGGCCTCACAAGAGAGTTATGTATCGAATCTCATAACCTGGTATTTTCCTGCATTTGGGTGAGTGCCTCAAGGGCCTCACAAGCAAAGTTGTGTAACGTAATTTAGAACCAGTTTATTGTTAAGTTTAAGTGAGTGCTTTAAGGGCCTCACAAGCAAGTCATGCATCGAACTTCATGACCAGGTAAAAAGCTAGTATGAGTTGAGAGTAAGTGGATTGATTGAGAAAGACATGTAACGAAACTCATGGCCAGTTGGTAAACTTTGTTGAGATAAGAGTAGATATGTATTGCTAGCATGTTGAGTTCTACTTTGTGCATTGTACCGCTGTTGGGGAGTTCTTACTGAGTATTCTTTTAAACTCACCATTTCTGTGGTTTTCTTTCCACCAGGTAAACAAGGACACCACCGAGACGGTTAGCTGGGAGATGCTGAAGAGATCATGGGTGAAGCCTGTCGCTCGTAGTTTAGCTGATAGGATAGTAGCATAAAAGCTGCTGATATTTCTGTTTTGAGATTTGACTGGTTAAACGTTGGCATGGATGCCATCTTTTTCTGTTTCTCCATTTATTTCAATTGTTTTCAGCTTTTCTTTTAATAAACACCTTGGCCAAGGGCTTACTTTCCTTTTATTCATTTAAAATAAATTACAACATGAGCCATTGTTTCAAATTCAAAATTCCAAATTATGCATGTTTATAACCGTTTTTTAGTCAGCATGACGTAGGAAACGTAGTTTAAAATCACGGGTCCTTACAGCTGGTGTGAGTGTGGGTAAGATTTCTAGCCTGGTCCCATGATTAATTACTTGTGGGTTCTAGTTGTTGATTAATGGTGGTCCTGGTTGGGTTGTTGTTTGGATTTTGTTGATAGGTTGGTCTGTATTGTTCTTCGAGCTTTGCAAGATTGGGACAACCGTGGTTACTTCTAGTTTTGAGTAAGTTTCGAAGTCGAAAATCGTTAGTTTAAGGTTCGATATTGTTGTTGAACTCGGATTTAAGTGGCTTATTTTGGAGGTTAATTGCTAGGTTGAAACTTGCTTATGGATTAATTAATTGTCTGCAACTCAATGAGTGTTTTCTTAGTTGTTCTATACTGTTGAAACAGGTAAGGATTCTCAAGGAGCTTGTAGAGAAAGAGATGAGTTGCTTGTTGTTAATTAGAAAGTGTTGATTTAATGCTCGGGTTTAAAAAAAACCCAAAGTTTAGAGATTTATAATGGTTAAAAAAATTGTTAAACAAGTGGTTTGTTCTGAAATTACTCTTATTTGTAATACTCTTGTATGTAGGAGGTTCAAAACAGGGCGACATTGGGCTACACAGCGAGTGATCCTCTCAACAATAGGTGGGTGGATTCAATTTGGTACGGTTTGTTAGGTGTTTTTCTATGTTGGCTGCTAATTGCAGGTTGTGGAATGAAGTTTCTATATGAATTTATAGCGTATGATTGGGGTATTTAGGAAACGTGTTGGTTATGGATGTTAATTAATGTATATGAGGAGTGTGTGTGAAGATGTTGTAATGGCTGTTAGTTAAACTTCAAATGTGCAGGTTATGTTGATATTAATAAATGTTGCGAAGAGGGATTCTTCTTGAGTAGGAGGCAAAGAAATGTGTGCATATTATAGGGAGTTAAGAAAGAGTTGGATTGTTGTAAATGCTCGAGATTTGGGAAAAACTCTAGAGGAACTAATTTGCCAACTTTTTCAAAAAATGCTATTGTAATGGGATGTGATATTTGGTTTTCTAACGTTTTGTGGTGGTAGGTTCCTGTCCATTTCGATGAAACGCCAATGGGGAGCTCAAAGATTTCTAGCACAATGTATTATTTTCTATGATCAAGTTGTCACACCAGTTCTTATTCGAATAAAACCCACTTAGTTTGCTTTTATAGAAACTAGACTAATACACTTTTTTTCTCTCTCTCTCTCTTTATTGTAGGCATAGAAACCAAGATTGTTAGTAGGTATGATTTCATATCTAGTAAGGTTGAGAAACTTATAATTCTATTCGTGTTTTATTGTTTGTAAGTTGATACAATGAACTCTATGAAGTAATCGATTTTTTTGGAGTTCTTAACACCCACAACAACGTATTAAGTAAGTCTAATTTCTTACTTCTAAAATAATGTCTCACTCATACTTTTAATGCATTTTAAATAGTGTTTATGCGACTATCCTGCATGTATGATAGCCTATGATGAAGATTGAGGTAATTATTAGGAGTTCGTGACTTTTTTCGTTTTTATAATTTCATCGACCATGGTCTTGTATCTTGCAGTTTTGATACTATTAATTTTCATCGCCATGGTTTTGTACATGTTTAGTGTTAGTTTATAGTCTTCTTTATTTGAGTATACTCTTAGTGATTTTGTATTTATATTGGGAAATTTACATAATAATATATTTGGTAAAATTTTGTTTTTATTTACTTAAAGTTTTATAATTATATTGTGTAGGTATTTTATTCAAGGTAGCTTATGGATACTGTTTTTTTTTTTTTTTTTGACATGGGACATATGAGCATTTTCCCTAGATGATTTATTGTCATGGGACATATGAGCATTTTCCTTAAATGATTGAAGAAAATGGCGAGGATTCGGCAGCTTATGGATACTATTTTTTTTTTTTGTTCTTTATTGTTATAGCCTTACAAAAAATGTAGAATTGATTTTTGCATATAATTTTTTAGTAGAATATTGTTTCATAGATTCATATTTTATATTTTACCCACTAATGACATTTCATTTTTAGTATACTTTTCTTTCTTGTTGGTCGAGAGTTTTAGTGAGTTATTTTAGCTTATCTATTAATTAAAAAAAAAAGTTCAATGCTCTATGTATTTGTTTCTCTTTTTTGGAGTAAACCAACAGACTTAGCAAAGTGATGAGTTTTTGTACAATCTAATGTTGCTTTTCTCATTGCTTACTCTCGGTTACAATGCAGGGCATTCTTGATAAGAAATGGCCAGATGCCTAGATTGGGCAAGTAGGTTATAATCTTACTTTGAGTCAAGGACTTAAGGATGTTTGTAGATTGTTGATGTTTTATTTTTAACTCATGTCTAATAGGCTCATTTGGCTTGTATGTTTTAGGTCCAGTTGATGGAGTGCAAATCCTTGTGTAGCCAATGATTACTACTTGGAGTTTTTAATTTTCATACAATGATGACTTGATCGGTTTATTTATACTTCATGACGTATGAATGTGTTCCTTTTATCTAGGAATTTTGAGCTAGTTGTTAGAATATGTATTCTGAATTGTGCATGCCTATGATTTTTATAGGAGTTCAAGTGAGAAATGAAAATATGCTACAAGTCAATTATGTACTTGTATAGTTGTATTTTCTTTTGTTTACACGTATTATTTTCTATGATCTAGTTGTTACTCCATGATTTCATATTTAGCAAGGTTGAGAAACTTATAAATTTTTTTTTTTGTAGGTTGATACAATGAACTCTATGAAGTAATGGATTTTTCGGGAGGTGTTATCACCCGCAACAACGTATCAAGTAAGTTTAATTTCTTACTTCTAAAATAATGTCTCACTCATACTTTAAATAGTGTTTATGCGGCTATCTTGCATGTATGATAACCTATAATGAAGATTGAGGTAATTATTAGGGGTTCGTAACATTTTTTGTTTTTAGAACTTCATCGACCATGGTCTTATACATGTTTAGTGTTAGTTTATAGTCTTCTCTATTTGAGTATACTCTTAGTGACTTTGTATTTATATTGGGAAATTTACATAATAATATATTTGGTAACATTTTGTTTTTATTTACTTAAAGTTTTATAATTATATTGTGTAGGTATTTTATTCAAGGTGATGATCGAAGTTGTGAGTTATTGTACAAGTTGTCAAAGTATTTGATTTTCGTTCTAGGCTTTATGAAACATTAAGTGTAATTTCACTTACAACTTTTATATAAACTACTTTGTAAATAACTTGTTAGGATTTTAATTGTATTGTGATGAATGAAATCTATTTGGCATTTATGTGGATTGTGACATTATTTATTAAATGCACAATTATTGACAAGTTTAAATGTTGTTTGAATTATTAGTTTAATTGTAATTAACATGAATAAAATGAATAAATTAATGAAATATATCCAGTTTTAGAATTTAAAAACTGTCATGGTATACATTTTGTGACAAATTTAAATTATCACAAAGTAGAAATCATGATTATTAAAACTGTCATGATATCTCATATATGACAATTTAAAACTATCAAGAAATAGAAATTATGACAATTACAACTGTCGTGAAATATGATTCAAGACAGTTTATGATTAAATTTTATTTGGAAAAATAAATATATTTTATGACATTCTAAAACTGTCATGATAAAAAAAGTTAAAATTGCAAAAATAACATAATTTATGACAATTATAAAATGTCATAAATAGAGATCATAAACCCTATTTTTTATTGATTCATGACAATTTTTAACTGTCGCGAAAAAATATTTATGATAATTTTATACCTGTCATAAATTATATTTTATGACATTTTTATTATATGTCATAGAAGACTTACCATGATAGAGGATACTATGACATAGCATAATTTTTGGATAATTGTCATGATAAGTCAACTATGACAATTAAAAATTGTCATAGAAAGCAAAAATTGTAGTAGTGAAAATATACCATATTTAATTGTCAACTCTTTTAATGCAAAAGATTTTAATTTCTTTTCTCATTTATCTCCCATTTTTCTTCATTTTCCTTTTCCGTTTCACTCTTATTCCTCCATTTTTGTTTCTTCAACTCTATTCATTCTCTCTTTTCACATTTCGGCCACCACGTAAAACGTAAATTTTAGTCGACCACAAAGCTCCGATCGGAATGTATAATCATACGAGTTAAGTCATCTTCTCTCAATAATCTCCGTTTTTCATAGTATTTGTATCACGTTTTTGTTACTTATCCATCACCATTAGCATGTTACTATTCATTTTCAGTATAATCGTGATCTGATATGTCTCAAATTGTTCAGTATAGTCTGTTTTATTCCTATTTATGTCAATTTTGTATATTTAATTCATTTATATTTCAGTTATTAGAATGTCAAAAATCATATTTAGAAAATGCAGTAAAAACATATGTAGAACAGTAGTATCTTCGTACTTTCCAATCCACATTGTGTTATAATTGACTGTATACACATCTACAAAACTGTATAATTGAGTATGTATCGTATGTTCACACGTCCTCGATTTCGATATAGCCGAAGAAATTGTATAATTGACTATATACTGAATGTTTATACTATGTTTGTAGGTTAGTTATACTATACCTCTTTTCCTTATAGGTTCATTAATCATTACATTTGAAATTGCACCAGTGTTCTTTACAATGTCAATATTTCTGTTTAGAAATGTACTTAAATCATTTGTAGAACACTATTATCTACATACTAAAATGTCCAAGTTATGTATACTTGAGTATTATTTACTGTAGTTTTCCATGTACCGTTATATTACTGTATAAACTATACAAAACTCTATATCTTTCATTATTTCATTCTACACATTGTATAAGTTACACGATACATTTATGGTTTATTATTCAGTCTATTCATGTCTAATACATTTTTCGTACTCATATTACTATTCATTAAATTTCCATTTCGCAATACGGTATTGTATATGCATGTATATTATACAACTTATAATATAGAATAATATTGTTTGGACATTTTTGTAATACTATACAACTTTTCCTTATAGGTTCAACAAGCATCTCAATCTGTATTGCACATAATGGTCAGTAGAATGAAAATGTGATGTACCATAATTATGAAGTAGCTTGAAAGCGTCGCATAAATATTGAGGAACGCATTTACTCAATGATGATTTCACATTACAGTCTTTTTTTTTATGTCGAACGCTTTCAGTTTCAATTTTGTAACCCATGAAACATTTTTTATTTATTATTCATCTCACTTTGAGTAGTAATTTTGTGTGAAGTTGTTCCAACAGTACGAGTCTCTATCAATTCACAAATATTACATATGTTATTTCTCAATGTTTTATTATACGGTATTGTACATTCAAAATTACTTGTTCGTTGTCGCAGACATATTAAATCACACTACAAGTATCCATATCAACAAATTAAACACTTTAAAAAAACACAAAGTTTTAAAAATACGGTAAGGTACATTATATATTATGGTTGTACCGTATATACCAAGTTGTTTCAATACTGTGTGGTTATCAAACATGTTCTGGTTTCAATCAATTAAATTGAACGTTCAACAGTTCATACGGTTTATTTATGAATAAAACTACTAGAATCAAATAACATGTACATTACGAACTATACTGTATGTAAATCACAGTACATCTAACAATGTATTGTCGCCACTCTCGTCCTGCAAAAAATGCACCATAAATTGGCGATTTCTGGTTTGGAATATGAGACGAATTTTGTTTTTTTTAATTTTCCTTCCCAAATGAAAAACCAATAATTTGATCGTTATTTTTTAAATTTATAAGGTATTAAAAAAGGAGGATGAAACATCTCTAATAAATGTGATTTCGGAGGATATATTTTTCCACAATTAATGCCCATAAATTTGCGATTTGTGGTTTGGAATATCCAATGGTTTTTCTTTTTTGAAATTTTTCTTCCAAAATTAAAAAACAACCAATATGAGGGTATGATTTTATAATATATTAAAACAAAATCTACTTTTGCTAATATTTTTGTAGATATATATTTGAAAATACTTTTCAAATAAGGTCTATTTATGAAAAGAAAAAAAACCCTTTATGGTTTATATATAACTATCATTTCGTCACTCTTATGATTATTAAATTATAGCGGATCTTATATGTATAAAAAAATGACAAAATATTTGCACAAAATCAAAACTTATATAAAAAAAAAATCAAATTGATTTATATCACTACTTGAGTTTATCGGTGATAAAATTCAATTATACTCATTTTATCATTGGTTAAGTTTTATCAATGATAAAAAATTATATTTTATCACTGGTTGAATTCTATCATGGATAGAAAATTATTTTCTATCATTGGTTGAATTCTATCAAGTATAAAAAATTATGTGTTATAGATTAATTATTTTTAAAATTGTCCTATAAATATAATACTAAACGTAGAATGTGTGGTTGAAGCTAAATCATCTAAATTATATATGCAAAAACATAACCGTCTAGTTTTAGTCGTGTGCCATACTTGAAATTAGTTCGTATAATAATTTGAAAACAATTTCTATTAAAATTGGTTTGACGGTTTTTTTTTAAGTATAAAATTGTGATGGAACCATAATAAAATAACACAATTATCATATTTCTAAAATTTATAAAACTATGGAAATTGTGCTCAATAGTTTAATTTCACACAATAATTGCAAATTTATATAAATTTGAAATTTTTTGTATCTGTAATAAAAAAATATTATATTATTAATATTTATTATAGTATTATTTTATTATTAATACAATATTTTGTATTATTAATAAATTATTATGTATTATTAATAAAATATTATATGTTATTAATATAATATTATGTATTAATATAATGTTACGTATTAATAATACAGTATAATTATTAATATCTATGACTATCATTGCTTTCTTTTTTTGTCTAGTGTAAATATTTTTTTAATTTAACCTATTTCTAAAAACAACCCCTAAAATTAAAGTTAATAGTGAACAATTTTTTGAAAAGAAGTTAACAAAGAACTTATCATTGAGACAATTTTTTTTAATTCAACAATAATTAAATACGTGAGAAATTGAATTCATAGAAAAGTCATGGGCACACAATTATTATGCTATTAATTGCATTATTATTAATTATTATAGATTTGAGAGTATTAATTCTATTCAACTAGGATTTATAGTCTCTCCTTATTTGTATTACTTATACCAGCAAATTTAGACTTTATGGTCCTTGCGGTTGGGCTCAAACTTTTTTAGGTTTGAACTTACTACAAGATGTTGGACCTCGTTTGATTTTGACACTTTTTTTTTCGAAACAAATTCCAAGTGAACTTAATACATAGTTTTTAAATTGGGACAACTAGGAAAATGACTAGAATTTAGAAACTAATTAGAGTTGTGGCTAATAATCTTTAGACTTTAAATTTGTGTCTTTTTTTTAATTTTCAATTTTTAATATGGAAAATAGTTTACAATTGTACCCTTCCTATATTTCATATTTTTTTAAAAAAATCAATTTTAAATATATTATTTGTAACTACTTTTTTATCTAAAAAAAATCTAAAAAAATCTAACTAATTCAAAAAACGTTAGTCAAACATAAATACATTAATAATTATAAAATACCATGAAATAAGAGATTTTGAAAATTTAAAAAATTTATACCTAACATAGAAATTTTGTTCTTAACCTTCACAAAATATAGTCATACATCTTCTTTCCATAAGTCGTACATACTTTCGGTGGTTGGTGTGATTATTGTAAGTCTTGTTAAATATAAATTAAAAATGGTTGAGAATGATACATGAGCTTGAGTTTTATGAGCACCTTAAATATCCGTTTTTCAAGAAGATGGAAAATTCATTTTGATTATTTATTCTCGTTGAACAATCCCTCGAAAACCCTCCACCCATGTATTTGCGGTTAATGATAGCGCCGCGTTGAAAAATTCGGTCTCAAGAGAAATGCATGAATTTTGTTGGGCTCCTATTCTCGAGAGTTTGAAAGGGATCGGCATTGGAGCCACGTTTCTAAAGATTTAAACGTCTCTAATAAAAGCTTTCAAATCATTTTTTGTGGTCACACATTTTTTCCAATATAAGCTTTCAAACCTTTTGAATGACTCTGGTTTTTAAAGATATTAACATCTAAAATTGAATTCCTATTTTATTGGAATTTTGTTTTGTTTTGTTTTTTATATTTTTTTTAGACATGGATGGCACACATTTTATACGTAATAAAATCCCTACTTTGTAGGGATTATATTTTCCTTTATTTTATTTATTTTATTTCGCATGTGTTAGACATTAGTTGCACGTATTCTGTACATATCCTATGTTTGTTACTATTGACATCTATTATGTACATAGTATTGACGCATATTTTTGTTACATCAGTGTTTGTAAATTCTGTGAATAACGTTTTTTTTCATAAGTTAGGCATTATTGGCACATATAAATAGGCAATTGCCTATTTATATATATTGTGAATAACGTTGTTTCTTTGATTTTTTTTTAGTTTGTGCATATTTTTTACACGGTTGACATAAACTTCTCTTCAAAGGTAATATCATAATTGAGTTCAAGTGGCTCAAAATTAAGCACATGCAACAGATCTGAAATTATGCACGGCATATGTAGACCCTACAACTTATTAGTATGCGCTATATTTGTACATCCATTGTACATCATGATTTAAGAACATGCGATGGATCAGCCACTTAATGCACAAAACATAAAAAGTTTTCATAGTCATCCTTTGTGACTACTTAATTTCTGTAACTTTTTCTAATGTATTTTATTTGGAGGTTTACAACGTTGGTTTGGCCTAATGGATTGTCTACATATGTATATATAGGACTGAGACGTCATTTATGTTATGTGTGCTATCCATTCTTGTTGTGTTATAGCTATTAATATTGTTTGGAATGTGTATATAAGTATGAATTGGTTCATTAGAATACATTGTTCGCTCGCCCCCTGAACATGATTAATATTCCCCATATATCACTCCTTTTTCCAAAATTATGCACAACATATGTAGTCCCTACAATTTATCAACATGCGCTATGTTTGTACATCCATTATACATCGACAACTTTGATTAAACGTGATATTTAATTCTTTTTTATTTTCGTGGTGATGGTGATTTTCATTTTTTTAGTCACTTTCGTTAGTCTTAGGAATCTATTTTTAATTAAATATTATTAGTATTTTAATTTTGAAATATTATAAAATAAGAAGCAGTTAGTTATGCTTAAATTTAGGAAAAATTAAATATTATAAAATATAATGGTTGGTTATACTTAGATTTAGGGGAAATTTAGTTTTCTTTTTAAAAAAAATTGTTTAAACACTTAAATAAAAAAGAAACTTTCCTCCTGATTTTTTTTTAGCCATCAATTTAAAGTTCATAACAAAGTAGTCATACCCTCTATTTTTTTTTTTAAATTTAGCTATTTTCTATCGTTTCCCTTTTAAATTTTGGAACCATACTAATTCGTCATTGGACTCTTTAACATATAGTTTTTAGTTCTGGTAGCCCATTACCTTCTTAACATATTAAACAAAGAGTCAACTGAGAAATGATTACCTTAAAATAATTTATGATTATTAAAAAAAGAACCCGCAAATAAATCTATAGAATGACTACCATTTTTTAAACTTAAAACTTATGTTTAAAAATTACTAAATAATTAGTTAAATTGGAATAGACCTTTATGCCCCTCATTTTATATTAATTTTTTTTATAATTTAATTAATAATAATTTATATTTGAAATTAACAAACCAACCAAATCTGCTCATATTTATAAATATATACATATTTGGATTTAATTTATTGAAAAGAAAAATACAACTATATCCAAGTACTCAAACCCATGAACTAATTTTTTAAAATTATCATTTAATAAATTTTGTAAATTAGGAATAATTGGAAACAAAAAGTCCCTCCTCTTCCATAAAATCTGATTCAATCATAATTTTTACGTTTGAAACAGTTTAAGTATTAACTAGACCGTTTTAAAATATTTAACAATTTACTATGAATATCCAGATTTATCCGTGATGTTTGGATAGAATTGTGGAGGATCTCGAGGAGAGAGAATGAGAAATGGTGACACGTGGTGGATGGAAATAAGGGTTTAGATATAGACACGTGTCGGAAGTGTAGGAAGACGACAAAACACAATATCTGTACGGCTAGTTTTGAATGGATAGGAACATAAAGAATAAGTGTTTCCTTTTCCGTATTCCTTCGCCGTTTTGTGTCGTTGCTTTTACTGCCACCCCCCTTCAAAGCTTACCCATTCAACTTAAGTACGTTTGGGGCTAACAGAATGGTAAGGATTAAGCGGAGAACGGCAATGAGGAGGAGAATGATTAAGGGGTAATAGTTATTTGTGTTTGGAGTGAAGATAATGATTATGAAGAGAATAATTATTTTTGTTTGAGGTAAAGGTAATGATTATGGAAAATATAAAATAATGAAAATTATATGAGTGTAAAATAGTAATGTGATGTATGCAAAATTATTTGAGAGAGAATAAAAAGTAATTAGAGGGAAAATAAAAAAAGTTATTTTTGAAAAACATGAATATGGGAGAATGATTTCGAGTGGCCCAAACAGAGGGAATCATTCTCTCTCTTATTCTTAGTGACCCAAAAACTCTCTTAAAGTAAATTTAAAAAAAAATAAAAATATTTTGGTAACTATTTTATTTTACTGTCAAAACAAGTTTTTTTTATATAATTAGTTTAATTTAGTCTCTAAGCGTTTGAATATATATAATTTTAATCACTAAACTTTAAAATATATATGGAAGATGGTTGCTTGAAAACGAATGAGAATTAGAGAAAGAATCGAAAAGATCATAATTTTGAAAATAATGATTACCTGTGTTTATGATAAATAAAATTATTATTTGTGTTTGGATGAGAGATAATGATTATGAAGAAAAATAAAATAATGAATATGACAAGAGTGAAAATTAATGATGTGAGGTGTAAAGAGTTGTTGTGAGGAAGATAAAAAATAGTTATAAGGAGAATAAAAAATATGATTTTAAGCAAACGTGATTGTGGAGAATGATTCTTCACATAAAATCATTTGTGGTTCTTGGTGACACAGATACACCCCTATAGATATAAAAACTAGTTATTCTCAATAATAAAAATTTAACTTTCCTTAAACTGACATAAGAAGGGAGAAAACGCAAGGCGTGTTTGTGTCGCTAGAAATCTTTCCCTCCATAATCTTGTTTTCCAAAAATCACATTTTTCATTCTTTAGCTAACTACCTTTCATTCCTCCCACAACTAACTTTTTATATATTACACATCACTATTTTTTTCATTGGCATAATATTTATTATTTTATTTTTCTCATAACTATTTTCTTTTCCTAAATACAAAAAATCATTATCTTCACTCAAACACAAATAATCATTTTCGTCTCTGTTCTCATCCTAATACTATATTGATTCCTCCTTCTCCCAAACATACCCTCACAAAACCCACTTGTTGTGAGAGGGGTAAGCATGGACGGATGCAGCTAGATGGAGAAGTGTGGATGAGAGAGATTTGCTATGGTCTTTTATTCAATGATCAAAATCAAACCAAATTTTATAATTTAAAGACCAAAATGGTCTTTTATGTTATGTTTTTTTTTTTGTTTTCCAAATTTAGCCTATATCAACTACTTTAACTTATAATTGAAAGGATTAATAATTTACTAGCTTGGTTTGAATAGTTGCATTTCAATTAAATTATACGATTATAACTTTGCTTTCCAAATATAAATTGATTTGTTTTTTTAATTTTGGTGGATAAAACTTGTCTGCAAATTAAAATTATAAAAATTGTTAAACTTTAGTTCAAATTCAATGGGCATAAAGGAAAACAAAAAGTTTACATGTTAGAAAATCTCAAAAAATAGATATAGATATGGTTGAAGAATAGAAAAAAGAAAAAAGGGAATCTGTTTTTATTCAAATATAATTTTTTTTGGAATGTAGTGGGGAAGAATATTAGGAGGAGTTTCTATTTTGCAACAATCTCCAAGAAGAATAGGTTGTATTTATTGAAAGTATAGTGGGGTTTGGAGAGATGCCTTCTATTCCTTTATTAAAGTTATTCATTTTCACTTTTTTCTGGGAATGGATTTGATTTCTAGTATAATTGTGTTTTTGAAACATATTTGGTAATTTGTTTTGAAAATTTGAGTGAATTATTCTCTTCTCCTATTTCTCAAATGAATAAAGACAAATAAAGTTTGTCCACTCTGTTCTTTGTTTGATTATCCACGAATTATTGTACTTTCTTGCAATTTGATAGATTACATTATTTTATATCAAATCAAGCTTGAAGTTTCCGGTGTAAAGTGAAATTAAATATATTCACATAATAAATAAATAGGACATGTTTTTTTAGATCAATAATAACATTTGGAGCTATAATTGGTTATTAGGACTTCAACCAAATTTAATGTACAAATATAAAGTAATTTTGTACCATTCAAAATAATGTTAATATAACTTCTCTACCAAACTCTAGCTTGGATTTGGTTTAATTCAAATTATGTTTCTCATGGTTTTTTTCTTTCCCTTCTATATAAAGCTATCCTAAAAAACAAAAAACCAGAACAAAGCTTAATATTGATTTATTTGGTTTTTTTTTTTAATCAAAGTTCAACTTTCAATAAAAATATAATTCAAATGACATAAAATATGGATTTGTGACTACGAAGTCATGCATCATGCATCATACTTATTATATATTTATTAATTAACAAGAACGTTAAAATAATTAGACTTCAAATGATATCATATATGATTTAATAACTAAGAAGTTATAGATTTAAATTCCTGGTTCTAGAAATAGAAGGAATGTTTAAATCAATATAAACATGTGCTCTTTGAATGTTTTAATTGGAACTATTATTGAACTAAAAAAAAGTTAAAAAATACATTTATTAAGACAAAAAGTTATATAATAAATAAAAGTATTAAATATATTTTTTATATGAAAAAATATATAAACATATGAACTTATTAGTCAAACACATAATAGATAGATTAGATGGAGATATAACTTGAGCTTTTAATAAAAATAGGGTCTGAAGAGATACAAGAATGGAGATCTCTAGAAAGATTCGAAAGACCACACAACATTATCAAAACAACTCAATTCATCAAATCATGAAGAACTCTATTTAAAATGCAATATACAAAATCGAAATTGGCATTCAAAGAATAATAATTTACCTCCAAAAGCTCCTCAAACATAATGCCATATGAAAAAGACGGACCATCACATTGTAATATGTTTCAATATAGAGGGGACCCATATACTTCTCAAAAGTCACGCAAACACCTTGTAATAGAGCCATTAATGATTCACACAATCAACAATAAACTCAACACACCGAGGGTCAGTGGCGCAGTTGGTTATCTTGTCTGATATTAATCCATTTCAACTCCACGGTCACGAGTTGGAACCCGAAAATCGGTATTTGACTCTCATATTATTTGAGAGCAGTTATGCCCTCTACACCTACAAAACCCACCTTACTTAAAGAGTCGCATGTCACCACTCTTTGACCCCACGCCTATATATCCGACCAAGATATCACAGCATCCGTGTTTCACTCGAGCACTCCCCAATATGGTAGTGCCCATTGCTCAAAAGCGAACACATCTCATTCTCATAGGCACAAAGCAGTACAAGTATCATACATCGACTTAGAGTCTGACACTCCTCTTTACTTGATGGTTGAATAGTTTTGTTTCCATCATTAATTTTTTTAGTGTTTTTTTAACCAATTAATTTTGTTAGTTTTTGCTCTCACAAGTATTAACAAAAATTAATGCCCTTGTTTAGTTATCCAACTTATTGATAATATAATTAGCTATTATTTATTCTCTGTAAAACAAAAATAGATTTATTTAAAAGAGGAAATGAAAACTATCTAATTTAATTAATTACCTCAATTAACGTGTAATTATGGCTAAATATGTTTTTTTTTTATTTTAAAAAGGTTAAATATGTGACAGGAATTGCCAACAAAAATACCCATTTAAGTAACACAAAACGTTATTCTTCTCAAATCGTATAGGCCAGGATTTTACCCTCCAAGCTAACATTGTCGTTAAGGCTTTCATCTGTACTGTTTAACCGCGGTAAAAACAGATATCGCATTTCCAAATTCTAAACCTAATCATGGTTGGGTAGAAACTAACTACGGTTAACCTTGGTTTATAAATGGCGACCGTGCCGGAGAATCAACCAACAATCTCCATCTTCTTCCCCAAGAAGAAACAAAGACAAAAGCTAAAGAACAAACAACAAAGCTCAAAGGCAAGGATGATGATCGGCGAGCAAACCAAGCGATCTAAACCGACGCTTCATATTACTACCTGGACGTTCATGGACGATACGCCATCGGATTTGTACGGTCATTCGCCGGAGAGCGGCAGCAGCGGCGGCGACGGCGGTGTCAAATGCGACGGTTGTTCCACCGGAGGTGGAGTCTCTTATTATCTCCAGAAAGCGTTTGCGTTGATGCATCCTTACTCGACGGAGGCGGATTTTGATTGTGACGTTTCAGATCGGGAGGCGGAATCTCCGGCGGAAACGTACTCATCCGATCAGTTTCGAATGTACGAGTTCAAGATTAAGAAGTGCACGCGAGGGAGATCTCACGACTGGACTGAATGTCCGTTCGCTCATCCCGGCGAGAAGGCACGGCGGCGAGATCCGAAGAGGTATTTCTATTCCGGTACGGCGTGTGCGGAATTTCGGAAGGGAAGCTGTAAGAAAGGAGACGCGTGTGAGTTCGCTCATGGAGTTTTCGAGTGCTGGCTTCATCCTGCTCGTTACCGGACTCAACCGTGCAAGGACGGAACGAGTTGCAGGAGGAGAGTTTGTTTCTTCGCTCACACGGCGGAGCAACTTAGGGTTTTGCCTCAGCAGAGTCCTCGGAGTACGAGCTCCATCCCTTCGTACGACGGATCGCCTCTCCGACAAGCAATCGCGGCTCGTGCGAAACAAACGCCCTGTCTATCTTCTCCAGGAACGTCGTCGCCGCCAGTATCTCCTCGAATCGAGTCTCCGCCTCAATCGCCGATGATGAAATCCATAAATCGACCATACGCAGCGAGTTTACACCTCAACAAGGATCTCATCAAGGCGCTACCACTCTCGTCGTGGAATGTTCAGGTCGGATCTCCCGTTTTCGGATCTCCGAAGGAATCCACCGCCCGATCCGGATTCCGCAGCCTTCCAGACACTCCGACTCGGCCGGTGATCCGATATCTCGATTTCTGGGAGCTAGGCTGCGGTGAGGAGCCGGCAATGGAGCGAGTGGAGTCCGGGAGAGATCTACGGGCGAAAATGCTGGAGAAACTAAGGAAAGAGAACTCCGTCGGATGCAGCGATCAGAACCAGTACGGCGGCGGAGGTCTGGACGTCGGTTGGATCTCCGAGCTGCTCCAGTAACTCAATTCCCACCGGCGGTGGCAACTTAATTCGTTTGAAATTAAAATCAAAGGTTCGTCTCTGATTCTAATTGATCTGGCCTTATTTCTGCTGATTTCTTGATTAATATTATCAGTATGATCAGAATGGGGGATTGGGAAGAATTTGAAGATCAGTGCAACTTTTTGTTTCTCTGTAAATATTTAACTGAAGGGTGGGTGTGATTGGAGAATCAATTCTGTTTTGTTTTTGGGGGAATTTTTCCAGATGAACATATCAAAATGGGGGAGGTAGTTCAAAAAAAATTGTATAGGTTTTAGCATTTTCTGACTGCAATTGTTTCTTGCATTATGTTGAATTTTTTTTTTTTTTTTTTTTTGAGATGGGTATTATGTTGAATTGTAAACACAATGAATGTATCTTATCAAAGTTGTATGATTATATATATGTATAACTTAAATGTATTGAAATGCAAATAATCTTCTTAGTTGTTACTATTATGCTGTTTATCATTTTGTATTTATTTACTTATTTATTTTGAAACACATTTTTTTATTTATTTGGTTCGATGTAAATTCGTAATTAAATTAATTACGACTTTAAACAGCATTCGACCTCAACCTTGTGCCCTCTAATTTATATGGAATTTTTAACTATTTATTTAATAATAAAAAAATCATATATTTTGAAATGTTGTTGAACTTGAAAAAGAAATCATTTGAATTTTTACCAAGTTTTTTTTTTTTTTGACACTTTACAAAGTTATTTTAATATTTACAAAGGTGTAATTTAATACATTGAGGTGTTGATTTTTAATAAAATGGGGAACGGTGATAAAATTTTGCTCTAACATAACGAGATTGTATTTATGAACAGAAAGGGCTGGTGATATATTGGTTTGATAGATTAATTGTAAACCCTGGAACAGAAAATTGTTAGCTTTTCAAATAAAAAACAGAAAATTTTCTTATTTGGCAACTTAATTAGCAATCAGATTGTTTAAATTGCGCGCCATCACTAACATAGCTCGGTAGTACACTCAAATATTTAAAAAAATTGCACCAATTTGATTATTTCTTTTTTTTTTCAAAAATATATTCATCGACTTTCTTCATTTGGAATTTTTATTTTGTTCCAGTTTTATTGATATATATAGATAATACGAAGGTGTACATTTGTTTATATTTTTTGGTCAGGTATAAATATTTGTGGAGCTTATTTTGGATATTTACATTATTTATTTATTTTTATTTTTTTTTGGAAAGGGGATATTTACATAATTTATAAATAATTTCATGATTAAATGTAATATTGAAATTGACCCACAAAATTATTGAGGATAAGGTTGGAATGGATGAGGTGACTGGTCAACACCAATTGGATGTCTTCATTTCAACTGACAAAAAGTACACAAAGGAGTGGAAAAGGTGGCGAGTGAAGGGAGCTGGAGTTAAGCACTGTTTAAGACAGCGCATTAAAATCCTGCTTTTTAAATAATTTTTTTTTTATCATCTTTAGTTAAATTTTATAATTTTTTTTTAGTACATAGTGGAAGAAAGGGGACTAACAAATCCTATATAGAAAGCACAACTACTTTCAAATAATATGAGAGTCAAATACCGATTTTTGGGCTCGAACTCGTGTTAAAATGGATTAACACCAAACAAGATAATCAACTGCGCATATAACTCTCGATTAAATTTTATAACTTTTAATACCGAGGGGGTTGTATGTTTGATTTACTTATATGATTTATTAATTATTTTATGAAAATTTATATCTTAATCAATTTTTATTAATTTTTTCTTATTTTTATTCTTAAAAACAACTCTCATTTTTTTATTCATTTTTAATCATTCATTTATAGTTACTCGATTATTTCTAACCACTCATTTTTAATTATTCATTTTAAGTCAATCAAAATAACTCATTTTTAATAATTTCTTTTTTAACTATTAAAAATAACTACTCATTTTTAAATCTACATCCAAACAAGATTTTGACTCTGACTCTTTTACACAAAAATTACATCCAAATGAGTTTTTGACACAATTCTCAATTTTTAACACCTCAATATAACTCCTAAACTCAAATACTATCTAAATATGCAAACAAACAGCCCCTCAGAGATATATAGTAGTTTTTTGGAGTTATTTGTTTGGCATATTCGTGTAGTATTTGGGTTAAAGAGTTATATTGAGGAGTTAAAAATTGAGAGTTGTGTCAAAAATTCGTTTGGATATAGTTTTTATGTAAAAGAATTAGAGTCAAAATCTTGTTTTGATGTATATTTGAAAATGAGTAGTTATTTTTAATAGATAAAAAATAAATAGTTAAAAATAAATGGTTAAAAATGATTTATTTAAATTGATTTTAAATGAATGATAAAAAATAAGTGTTATAAATGATTGAGTAGTTATAAATGAATGATTAAAAATGATTGTTAGAAATGAGAGTTATTTTTCAAAGTAAAAATGAGGAAGAATTAATAAAAAAATCATTTGGATGTAAATTTTTTAGAAATAGCTAATAAATCTTAAAACTAAATCCTATCTAAATATATCAAACAAACAACCCCTTGGAGTTTGATGCTTTGAAGATAATATATTATAAAAATATTTATTTTATATTACTTTTTGTTAATGTAATAAATGTATATTTTTATTAATTAATTAATTTAATATATCTTATTTTATATTATATTATATTATTGAAAATTAGAAAAAAAATTGGTGTGACATTTAAAAGATTAAATAAAATGATATTGGAAGAGAGGTTGATAAGAAGTGAATGAGAGGTTGATGTCCTAAATAAAAACATGGAGTTGGAAAATTCAACTTCTTCCCCTTTCTCTCCTCTCCTCAACACCAAATTCCAAACATTCCCTTAGGTTAAAGATTCAAAATTTACCTGTAATATTGTAATCCATTCTTTTGATGTCTCCTACTATTTAGCTTAAGACAACGGATGTTAACTAAAATGGTGACGTATTGATCTCGTTCTTTAAAAGTATCTCGATTCAACCTATCATACATATTTGGATTTAAAGGATTAAGTTTCTAATTCCAACTTTAAACCTAGTCATATATTTATTTTATTTGAAATTGGAAATTCAAATCTAATCATAAACCAAAATCCTAAGACCTATTTAATTATCATTTGGTTTTTTGTTTTTAATTTTTTAAATTTAAGCCTATTTTTACTAAAAAATCTTACAAAGTGTTCCGTCTTTCTTACAGTGTAACAATTTTTCTCTTTCTCTAAAGAGAGTAGAGAATTTTGCATGTATATTAAAAAAAAAAACATGTATAACACAATTTCCAAACTTATCCATTTGTGTCACAAAAATGATTGAAGTCTATCGGTTGAACCTAGAAGTCTAATAAAGTTAGAATCGCAATTTTGGGTGAAATGTGTTATGGATGAAATTATTTTAAAAAATGTGCTACAATTATAATGAGGAGTAAAAAATATGTATGGAGGACGGATTCCAATCAAATATGTGCATGCTAACCAACTTTAAAAAACAAAAACAACTTTTTAAAAGCTATTTAATATAAATATTTAAGTAATAAAAAATACCATAGTGGTTGTAGGCTTACATTTTTTATTAAATATATATATATATATATATATATATATATATATAATCAAATGTGGCATAAATAACAAACTCTCATTAAAGTAAAATAAAATGCAACTAAATCTAAAATCAAATGCAACTATGTCTAATTTATCAAGAACACATTCATGAATTAACCGGAAAAAAAATCACACAACAAAGAACGTACATGAACTTAACGGAAAAATAAAGCACGACAAATCACATGTACATGTATGTAAATTTGGGGACTTGTGATCTTATATACATCAAATTAACCTATATGTTTCACATATCAGGAAATCCACAAAACTAAATTATTAGTGTAAATAATATGAGAAGTATGTGGATTAACTCTTTGATACAAATTCTAGACCTATTTTCTTTTTCTTTTTTTTTTTGAGAAAATTCTAAACCTACTTATTTACTGATTCAAAAAGAAAAAAAAAACTATTTAGAGCGAATCACAAACCCAAATCCTTAAACCGCCGGCAACAAAACGCTCTTTTTAAAAAAAGAAAAAAAAAAAGGCAACAACTAAATGTTACTCAAATCCACAAGCTCACCCAAATATCATATCATACGGAAAATCATTTTTAGATGATTTTATCCCTTAAGTCATACCCTAAATTACAAAAATGTCATTTGAGTGTGGCGAAAATCATTTTTAGACAATTTTACCTCTTAAGTCATACCCTAAATTACAAAAATGTCATTTATTGGAATATAAAAAACAATTCAAATATCGTAGTTTACAATATCATTTAGATTTTCATCCGTAGAAGATAAGATATTTTTATCAAATCTCATAAATTTTATGACTAAATTAGAATATAAGAGATTTCATCAATCAAATGAAGATATTTACAATATCATTTAAATTTTCATGTAGAGAATAAGATATTTTTACCAAATCTCATAAATTTTATTTGACATTTTATATTCTAATTAAAATAATAAATTAAATTTTCCAATCCTATAAATAGGTGTCTACATTTTGTTTACAAGAACACTTTTTGTTTGTTTGGATTTATTTATTTATTATATTTTTTTTTGTTTTATAATAAATTATGTTGGATTATTTACCTTAACTTTCATCTAATTTTTCTTTTGTGCAATAATTTTTGTAGGAATTATAAGATTATCATATGAGATTAGTGCATGAATTCTTCAATTTCAAAAGTTTGTTAACAATGATTTCTTACTCTATACATATATAGTTCTCTATATTTTGTTTACAAATGCAATTGAAACTTTTTTTTTGCTTGGGGTTACTTTGTTGGGGTTTTTTTTATAATAAAAAATTTAGTTATCTTATTTTTGTTGGATTATTTACCTTAACTTTCATCGAACTTTTCTTTTTTTTCAATAATTTTTGTAGAGATCTTTTTATTGCTTAATTGTTGACTTTGAGATGTGGGAATTTTTTTTTGAAGAACGATAAAATTATCATTTGAAGTTAAATGTAAGTTTATAGATATATACTAATAAATATATTTTTAGTTTATTTATATTAATAATTATAATTATAATTATGATTATGATATAACTCTTATAAATTTTATAATTCCAGAGTAATCGGTCTATTAATAAATAAATTGAGAAAACAATTAAAGAGCATCGATTTAAAAAAATCAAAGATAAAATTTAATTTTAATCCAATAAATTTTATTAAGCTTTTTTTTAAATAATAACCCCTATTATTTTTTAAGCTCAAAATAAATGCTTAACATAAATGTGAATTTTAATAAATTTAAGTAGCGTGAAAAAATAGTTATAGAATTCAATATTATATTGAAATTATTATTTGATGATTTAAATTTAGCCTAAAAATGTAATAAACAATTTATAATTATATATATATATAATTTATTATTTAAGAAATGATTACGTGCGAGACCGTGCTAAAATTCTAGTAATAATAATAATAATACGGGGATTGTTGATAAAGATTGGATTTTTTATTTTTATTATTTATTATTTATCATTTATATCGTTATTGATTGATATATAATGTTACCCGACTCTATTTAATTTGAAGGTTGAGTTCATGATAATAATTATGAGATGTTTATTTTATTTTATAGATATAGAATTATTTTAACTCTTGGAATGTGGAGCTAATCGAGGATATTTTTTGCAAAGAAGCCGCTAATTTAATTTTCAATATTCCGTTGAGTGAGTTTGAGTCTAGTGATGAGGTAATCTGGAATGCTAATGGTAAGGGTGTTTTTTCAGTTAAAAGTGCATATCATGTCGGTTTTAATTGGGAGAATAAAAATGAGGTTTCTCAGTCAGATTCTAAAGCTACCTCTATGATTTGGAAAAGGTTCTGTAAAGTTGACATCTCTCCCAAAATCCAAGTGGGGGCGTGGAGCTTGTTATTGCCAGCAATATTTATAAGAGAGGGGTGGATATAAATATTTGTTGTCATATTTGTGGGAAGGAAATTGAAACAAACATGCATATTATAAAAGATTGTAAGATGGCAGTGCGAGCTTGGATTCACTTTTTCCTCTGGTTCTCAGATTTCAGGAATTACTTTAGACAGGTGGACAAATGGGTGGATTTTTGGAATGGTTTATGTGGAAAAATTCCAAAAGAGGCGTGGTTTAAAGCTATTATAATTATTTGGAGCTTATGGAATTTCAGTAATCATGGGATTCATGGAAAGATGGCTCTGAAGTTCCATAATCTTCTTCATTTTATTTATAAAGATATTAATACTTACAACTTTCTCCTTGCAGGAACAACCAAAAAGACTTCAGTGGCTGTCAACAATGCTTCCAATTGGGTAGCTCCTCCTAAAGGAATGTGGAAGTTGAATGTTGATGCTTCTTTCAGTCCTAATTATGAAAAGGGAGGTATAAGTTGGGTGGTTCGTGATTGGAAAGGACAACCCAAATTGGTGGGGTGGAGAACAAATATGTTGAGTCAGTCCGTGAAGGTGCTTGAAGGTGTAGCTTTGAGGGAGGGGCTTAAACAGTTTAGAGGAGTACAAAGCTCCTTTTTACCTCCAATTATTGTGGAGTCGGATGCTCTGAATGTTATCAAAGAAGTTGAAGACGGTCCCTCTGACATTTCTGAATTCAACAATATTATTATTGATATTAAGCAGTTGATTGCCTCGCTTGGCATTGCAAAAGTTGTGCATTGTAATAAGCTTTGTAATAGGGTGGCTGATTTATTAGCTAAAAAGAACACTTTAGAATTTTTTTGTTGGAGGGCTCCTAGTCTCTCGGTGGAGAATGAGTCTTATTTTTTTAGGGAGAATCTCCCCCCGACATTGGCTCCCCTTTGGAGGATGATTGTACTGGCGTTGTTCGGCTTTAAATGAAGTTAAAAAAAAAAAAAAAAAAAAAGATACAGAATTATTTAATTTTTAAATCTAAACCAAATCACCACAAATTTAGAGATTAGATATATTTGATCTAATAAACGCTAAATTATAATAATAAATTATTTTAAGTTTCTTTTTTTGAGAAATATAAATTATTTTAAATTGGGGTTATTAAGAAAATAAAAACTCCTTGGATTCGTGGCTCTTACTCTCTCCCAATTTCTTAAAAAAAAAAAGTCAAATCTAAAAAAAAAATTAGCCACCAATTTTTAATTAAAAAGTTTTTAATTATTTTAAAATACTTAACCATTTTTTTTTTTGAGATTACAAACAATTAGGGGTGGGGGAGACTCGAACCTAAGGTCATTAGGTGTACATTGATGCCGCTTGAAGCAAATACTTAACCATTTACCAAAATATTAACAACAATGAATATATATATATATATATATATATATATATATATATATATATATATATATATATATATATATATATATATATATATATATATATATAAACCCTACTTCTACATTATGTTTTAGAAAGAAAAAAATTTGGTATACACTCAAAGTTAAATTTTTTTTTAAAAAAAATCTAAGTTAAGTTTGAAAATTTAAAAAGTATAAATAAAAATTAGATTTAAGATATTGACAATTAAAAAAAATTATGTTTTAAAAAAAAAATTAAGATTTTATGTATTTTAGATAAAATGTTAAAAGAATCAAAATTTATTTAAATATTTAAGATATTTTACTCTCAAATAATATGAAAACTAAATACCGATTTTCGGGCTCGAACTCGTGATTGTAGAGTTAAAATGGATTAATACCAAACAAGATAATCAACTGCACCACTCACCCTTGATAAATATTTAAGATATTGATATAAATTGATTTGTTTCTTTCCAAAGTAGTGTTTGGACATAATCAATTATCTTTTTTTTTATACAACATAATCAATTATGTAATAAGGAATTGATTATCGTTTGTTAGCTATGCTAATTAATTGTTTAATATTTAATAATGTCGAGCCCATTATAAAGTAATGGTTGGGCCGGGCTCATATCTCAATTATTTAAATTAATTGACGGAGTAATCAATTTGACAGAGTTTTGATCAACGTGAAGAGAAAGGGAACTCTCCAAATCTTCGCCCTCTTTTTCTCTCCAGCGCCTCAAGAACAAACCCTTTTCTTCTTCAAATTTCTTCCCAGATTCCGTCGATTCATCCCCTTTTTTGTGAATTTGTTTCAATCTCGCACTGGTTTATTCATCTTCTGGTAGGTTTTTGTCTTTGATCTTGTTTTTTAATTGCGTTGAAGTTGATCAACTGGGGATTTCTTGAAACCTAAGCGTTTGGAGAATTTGATTTTGATTTGGATTTCTTTGTTGCAGAAGATCGAGTGGCGGCAATGTTTAACAGGCTTTTTGGTAAACCTAAGCAAGAAGCCAATGCTTTGGCTACGTTAGACAAGTTGAATGAGGTACGTCTTTACTTTCTTGTTTTTGTTGTTTTTTGATATTCCTTTTGTGGATACGATCTTTTCCTTGGTTTGAACCCTAGCTCTATTTCATCGATCTTGATGGATGCTTGACTTTTCGATTATCCCCTTCCAAATATTAGTGTTTATGACGGCGCTTCAATTGCTTCTCAAATGGTGGGTTTCAATTGAAATTGTCTGTCTAATTTGGATTTGGTGACTCGTAGTTTTTTATGTGTTCTGCCATTGTGAATTTCACTTACAGGTAGTAGAATTGTTTACTATGTCGCTTACTATGTCACTTATAGGTAGTAGGTAATTGGAATCACGTTCACGCCGATGGTAATTGTGATTGAGCTTTTCCTGATGGATGATACCATGTTTTTGGGCACTTATTTTGTCCAAAACTATTTCATTTAATTGCTTCTGTTTCATTGTCTGTTATTATTTGATTAGACACTTGAAATGCTGGAGAAGAAAGAGAATGTTCTTATTAAGAAGGCAGCTGCAGAGGTTGAAAAGGCTAAAGAGTTTACAAGAGTGAAGAATAAACGAGGTATTGGCGAATGCTTATTGGTATCAGTTTTTATTTCCCTTTTTAGTATTTTTTTAACGTTTGAATTGCGAATAAAATTTAATTACACTTACGACCTGGGTGATTTCTTCTACAAGGGAATATTTTCTCATGTTTAAAAATTTGAATAATTTTAATTTATCATGTGAATAAAAGAAACAAAGAATACATAATGACAACAAATGTTAAACTGAGAGATTTCTACTTTGCCTAATGACAACAAAAAATGACTCCCAATTGGCCACAATATGAACAATATTATAATTACATAATAATTTAATTACAAAGAGAAGAAAAGGAGGAAGTTAAGAGACCAATGGAATTCCAAACTTGTTAAGACTGCACACTTTCTCTTCGAAGACCCTATAAGAATGCAAGTTATTATGCTGATATCACTTTATCCAATAGTGATACTCTGCAGAAATTATTACTTCAGTCATCCATGTACTTTTCTGTTTGTTCTTATTTCTGATTATTAGAAGGAAAATCTTGTGCTCAATCAATTATTTGACTCTACATCCTCAAGATGAATCTCATGTAGTGTTTTGGCCTTTTGGGTGGGTTAGAGGCTAGATTTATCTTTCTCACCTCTAATTTACAATCAATTTTTATCACAGGTAGAGAGTAGGAACAGAGACCTATGTTAATCTGAGCACAATTTTCTTGAGTTATATAGGAATAGGGGTTTACTGTTATATTAGTAAATTTGCATGGTTGGTCCTCAATATATTTTTTGTACTAGGTTTGTGGTTGGTCAAACTTTTGTAGCTTTGATTATTTCAGATCTTCGTTTGAGCTTTCAATCATTTTTGGGTTTTATGAATTTCCTTGTTTTCTCATCTCTATCACTTATCATATCATTTTCAGATGGGAGTTTAATTGTACAGTTGTGTGTCTAATTTGGTCTAATCTGTATTTGGGGTTTGTTGTGTCTGCTTTTTTGTGCTTTGTAGTTTGTTCTTTTTCATTCCTCATGCTGATATTTTATTAAATCTGGAAATATTTTTTGTGCTTGGATATTAGTTTTGTTTAGGTTATAAATATTTTTCTTCTGGAAATTAAATCTGTTTGAGTTCATAATATTTTTTCAAGTAATTTGAGCGAAAGGAATTAATTCATGGTATTGAATTATTTAAGTTTAAAATTAGTATTATTTAATATATTATTATTTATTATCTTTAAATATTAAATTAATGCGTATATGGCTTTTGTTTTCAGCGGCCATACAGTGTTTGAAGAGGAAAAGGCTGTATGAACAGCAAGTAGAACAGCTTGGAAATTTTCAATTGCGCATCCACGATCAGGTGAGCCGGAGTTATTATTTACTGATTGATGAATCATCTATTTCTTTTCTTTTCAGTATTGAAATAAACTATTTATTCAAATATTTTATCACGGTTGCAGATGATTATGTTGGAAGGTGCAAAAGCTACTACGGAAACTGTTGATGCTTTGAGAACTGGAGCATCTGCAATGAAGGCCATGCAAAAAGCAACGTATGCCCAATTTCATTTTATTTGTTCTCTTCCTTCCTTTTGTGGGTTATTAAATCGTCTTATAGAAAATTAACCAACATGCTGGTAGGTTTAAAATTGATCTTTTGGTACAATGAACCATCATGGAGTGGCCTAGTGGTTCAGAGGACCTTGAGGACTTAGAGGTGAAAGAGTTCAATTCATGGTAGTCACCTATCTAGGAATTGATTTCCTTCGAATTTCCTTGACATCCAACTGTTGTAGAGTTAGATGGTATGTTCTGTGACCATATTCGAGTGCGTGCAAGACTCTGAACAATCACGGGTAAAAATAAGAAAGTACCTTTTAGCACAATGGTTACCAATACTATTGCCCTTTGACTGAAAATGAAAAATCTGTACAAAATATTGCTCCACTAATTTATGCACTTCGTTCACCTAGTTAATTGATGTTAAGCTAACAATCGTGATAAAGCTAGCTGTTTGTATTACTTGCAGTGGCCACTAAATGCAGAGATTTGGACCTATGTTATTTAAATGCATAAATGTTAACGACCTGAAAAACGGAATTATTTGTGAAGTTGTGTTTCATGTTTTATTTCTTTTAGTAAAATTGTGATTGTAGAACCGTTCTTATCTTTTACAAAATTGCGTTTGACAATTTTAAATTTCTTAATCAGAAATATCGATGATGTGGACAAGACAATGGATGAGATCAACGAGCAGACTGAAAACATGAAACAAATACAAGAAGCGTTGTCAGCTCCGATTGGTGCTGCAGCTGATTTCGATGAGGTAGATAATATTTGGCTTGTTTCTTGACCTTTCCTGTTATTGTTTATAAAGTCTCATCTCATATTTTATGTATTTGGTTTGTAATCTCAGGATGAATTGGAGGCCGAACTCGAGGAGCTGGAAAGTGCCGAGTTGGAAGAACAACTTCTCCAGCCAGCATCAACAGCTCCTGCTGCGCCTGTCGCGGTCCCATCTGGCCGAGTACCTGCACGTCCTGTTCCACAGAAGAGAACCGCCGAAGAAGACGAATTGGCAGCTCTGCAAGCTGAGATGGCACTCTAAAACCAGGTTTGTTCCTTAACTCGAATAAGATTTTAACCAAATATTTTATACATTAATTTGAGTTTACACCGAAACAGACCCGGCATTTTTTATTGAATATTGCAGGTGGTGCATAGTATATATCATCTCTGGCAAATTGCATCCAAGAAAACGTCTAGCGAGTGTTTAAAATTCTATACAAATTATTATTATTATTATTCCCTGCCGCTAGACAATGTGTATATAAAGGTGGCAAAATTACTGGGATGTTCATTTTAAAGTCTTCTATTTGTTTTTATTTTGCATACATTGGGAACAATCAACATGGGCGAGTGAATATTTTCTTGAGTTTATAATAAAAATGTCACATTTGTTGTTTAGACTATCAAATGATATAGTTCCTTCTTAATTGGTCGAATTGGTCCTCTATCAAGTTCCAACCTTATTCGTCTACCTTTTATCAGTTCCTGATCTACTACACTTTCATGTATGAATTTTAGTTTTATATGTAAACTGCAAATATCTTTTTGGGTTTGATAATTAAAATTCAATGTGAAAGTGAGGCTTTCTTTAAAAGAAATTCGGATTACTTGAAATTTCTAATTAACCAATATAGATCATGATTTTAGTTATATCCGGTGTAAAAGAACAAGTGTGGCATCCCATCTTCTTTCCCAAAACCCCCAATTCAAAAGTTTATATTCGGCGTTAGTTATCATTTACATACTTTCAAAAAAATAAAAAACCTAAATAGTTATCAAAAGGGATCTAAATTGGAAACATGTAATATGAAGTAAATTGGAAATTGAGTGAAAACGAGAAATGTATGTTTCCGATCAATTGCTTAGGATATTCATTTCAGAAGAATATAAAAAGGGAGAATGAATCCGCGGGCAACAAAGTTGGCTTAAATTACCAAATGAATTTATTTTAATCCATTACCAAACGCAGAGAATAGATCTTCCCAACCCAACCTAAGATGAACGAACACCCCCCTTTATACTTTTTTAAAAACTATGCTTATAAACACTCTTGTTTTAGCCGTCCACTTTTTCCCATATTTTCAAAAACCCTAGTAAAAATTTCAAGTAAATTATAATTTTGATCTATATTGTTTAAAATCAAACTTATGATTTACCCAAAATACAAATCATATTATTAGAATTTCTCCACACCCGGTTTCGAGGTGGGAGAAAGGTTTTCCTTATTCGGGGTTAATTGTTTTTCCTTTTCTTTGGTGAGGTCCAACCCTAAAGTTGGTGAGATGAACGTGAGATTACTTCCCAAAGAATGTCTAAAAAATCCTATGTTGGTGGTGAAGATAGATTTATGGTATGTTCTTGTGGAGTATCGACATTCCACTTTGGCAAGATCATTGTAAGAAATATTGGTTCTACCATTTTTTTTTCCACAATTAGTTTGGGCTTTGGTTTAGGTTCTTTTTAGAATGATCATACTCAAACATATGGAGATAGATTAATACGTGGCTCATTAATAGGGAATTACAGCTATATTGATTTAGTTGGGTTTAATGAAGATGTTTAAAAAAAAAAATCAAATAAGGCCTAATTGCCTCAAAAAAGGAAAAGAAAGAGAGACTAATCAGCAATTCATTCCAAACAGATGGCACAGCGCGACAACTAATGTTTTAAAAGGCTATTGAGACTTAACCCATGAGGCTCGCTTCAGGACGAGACTTTAACCTTTAGCCTCAAATCTTACCCCCTTGTTGAGTCTCAAAGTGAAACTAACTGTTATTCTCGATTCTTACAGTTACGCTTTGTTCGATCATCACATAGGAAAAACTTATGCCTCTATAACTATAATAATGTATTAAGGATTAAAGTACCTACGCCTTGTTAAATAATTAGAAGAGTAGAATTATTTTTTTTTCTTCATACTTTAAAATATAAGAATTTGAACCTTAACAATATGAGTCATTGCTACTTAAGCTTAAAAACATTGATTTTTTAAAAAATATATAAATATTTTATCTTCAATGTTTTAATCAACTCAATTTTATTATTAAGTGATTCTAATTTTTATTATTAGTTGATTCTAAGTTACGAAACATAAGAGAACATGGTTCATCAAGATTTCATTTTCATTGTTTTTTTTTTTTGAGAATATAACGATTGAAGGTAGAAGGACAAACAAAAAATCACTTAGTCATTAGATGTTAAATTACTACACTTTTTTGCTTATTCTCATTGGTTTAGTTATTTGTTTAGATCACAAATTAGCATTTGTGTGATTTAAATGTATTTTACCGCTATGAAGTTGCAGCATTGTACATGGACATCCAACAATGCAATCTATAACAATACACCTATGAAGTTGCAGGTTTGAATGTTATAATTGGAAAAAAAGTTGAAAGTATTATGAATGGGTATCTAATAACACGATGAAAGAGTGTTTGAATCTAAAACAGAAAAATAATCTCATATTTTATAATAATATTGCTCCAATAACCTTTACATTTACCACAAGAAGATAAAGGACTGGAGACACGAGAGGTGTCGACAAATTAATGTCACAAGTGAGTCTTCAAAGATCTCGATATCATAATTATACCAACGAAACACCCATATGGACTCAACAAAACCCACACATATCACCCACACTATAAAGAAACAAGTTAGGCCAATCTTTAAAGATCATGAAAATATTGGTTATAAAGAGCTACAAATAAATCGTCCAACAAAAAGGGGTTAAATACCATAATCGTTGATGACGAAATCATAATGTAACAGAGGCTTCTCAAAACATCTTGATCATTAGGCCAATTTAGTAAGAAAATTAATTTATTATAGGCAAGTAATAATTAAATCCACACTCCATATTATTGACAAAATTATGAAATACTCAAAATCTCATTGTGGGGTATCAAGAACACTAACAAAAGAACCTTCTAAAAGAAAGAACACAGATAAATGTCGGATTGTTTGTTATAACAAAAATGAAGAACACAAACAAAAGTATATAAAGAAAAAAAAAAACTGAGAGATGCGAGTGTGTTACTTGTCGGAGGAGTTTGGTCCTCTCTTCTTGCCGAAGCCAACAACTGCACATGAAAATTGAAATTAATAAAAAGAACAAAAAAAAGAAAAGAAAAGATGATGAAACAGAAAAAGACAAACCGGCAGTGACGAATCGGCGATTGTATTGCATCCGTTTGTGGGCACGTCCTCGGGGCTTCTTCTTCTTGTCCTGCTTAGCGACTTTAGGAGTCTGGCCTCTCACCTTCCCCGCACGAGCCAATGATCCGTGAACCTTCCCTGAATGTCCATTTCGTTACCACACAGATTCATATGAAATACACAAAATCTGCAAGGAAGATGATAAGATATGTGGTTCGAATTCTACCCATGCCCAATCTGATGACCCAATTATCGTCTTTTGGTTTGCGCGCTTCGTCTGATTGAAACTATGAACGAAGATGCCTGAAATTAGGGTTAGGGTTTTGGACGGATAAATATATATATATATCATATTGGGTTCGGAATACTTGATCTACTCGGCCCAGCCCACATTTAAATTTGCTCGTACAGTCGGCGGTTAGTCCAAGATATTTAACCCAAACAAAAATTAAAGATAACAAAGTAAACGGTTTGTTTAGATGTGGTTTTGCGTGAGTTAGAGTCGAAAATTTGTTTACATGTAAATTTAAAAGGAGTAGTTATTTTGAGTAATTGAAAATGAGTTATTTTGATTGATTTGAAATAAATAATTAAAAATGAATGGTTAGAAATGATTCATTAGAAGTAAAAATTATTTTTAAAAATAAAAAGGAGAACGAGTTAGTAAAAACTTATTTAGTTGTAAGTTTTCCAAGAGGAGTTAGACTAGATCCTCCTTAAATATGACAAACAAACAGCCCCTATGGGTGATAAACTTTGCATTCTTCAAAAACATAAAATGAAAGAAATGGAGGTTTTGATATTAACAAAGAACATTTTGGTTATTTGGAAGTAAGATTCTAGTTTTATTTTGCTTGATACAACAATACTAAAGAAAGGAGATTCGAACCTACAATCTCATAATTACTGAGTTGTATAAGATATCGATAGAGTTAGACTCTTATTATCAAATTTTGGTAATTAATAGTTGAGCTCAATGCTAGTCAGCAAGAATTTAACAAAATATCTACCATCGGGTTTTTGAAATCCCATGTTAGTGAAGTTGATTTGTATCTGAATACTTTTTAACTTTGTAAGGTTGGATTGGATTGTATTGGAGGTAGATTTTTCTTCTAGTATTGGTTTGGATGAATAGAATTCTACGTTTTTGTTTAAAAAAAAAAATTTATAATAACTTTTGTTTTCTTATCTAAATATTAAGTAACATAATAATAATAACCATAAGCCATATATGAATTAGATTGATGGTTAAGAGCATCTCCGTGAACCAAAATGCTATAATGATAGTTTCTTTCATAATCAAGTATATTAAAGTCAACTAATTTCTCTCATTAAAATAATCAAGATGTACAACAAACTATAACCTAAATACTCATAAATTAAAAAAAAAACATAATAATAGATAAAGTAAGTAGTAACATTGAATCTTCAAAAAAAAAAGCATCGAATTAAAACAGGGAAATTAAAAGTGGAGAAGGTTCACATAAATGCATGTCACTTGAGAAGTCATCTCCTTCGAAAAAGATGGCAACGTGGAATCGAATTAAAGTCTTTGTAATTAAAATTGTTTTGTATGAATATTAATACACGCTTACCATGTAAAAAAGTTATAATCTGGGTAATTTTTATTGATTTTATCAAAGTTTTATTTTTATTAAAATGAAGGAAAATTCCATACAAAATATAAAGTTTTGCCATTTACGTCAGGATTGTCTTATTTACGAAGTTGTTTGTTTTTCTTAAATCAAAATTGAAATTCGAATGGAAAAAAAAAACCCTTAGACTACAACAGTAAACTAAAAATAAATAAATGGATCTGCTCTGTAACGAAGATGTTTAAACAGAGGTTTCTAATGATTCATTGTTGTAGTTGCTTCCAACTAAGTGGTGAACAAGCACACCTGCTGCAACGCTAACGTTCAAGCTCTCCACAGCCATAAACGATCGAAACTCGTCGACCGAGCTTCCTTTCGTCGGCGGTTGTGTTGTTTCAATGTCAATATCTTCTTTATCGATTGCTACATGAACTGGAATGTTCCCAGGGATTTTAACGAGCTGTGAACATGATCTCTCCACCAGGGGCCTCAAACCAGTGCCTTCACTGCCCAAGACTAGGATCGTTGGTGCACCAGGCGGTACCGCTTCCAAGTTAATGGATTTCGAAGAAACCGAAGCTCCAATGACTCGCCAACCGTTTTCAGCTGAGGATGTTAAGAATTGCATCATGTGTTTACAGTATCTAAGCTCCATTAGTTCAAGTGAACCAGCACTGGCTTTACTAACAACACCACTCAATGGAGCTGAATTCTTAGCACATAACACAACCCCTGATGCACCAAAGAAATAGGCTGATCTTATGATTGCCCCCAAGTTTTGAGGGTCTGTAACTTCATCCAAAGCCAACCAAAGTGAGCCTTTGTCTTCTTCAAGTGAGATAGGATCCAATTCTTTTATTTTTACCATCTCCAAGGGAGAGGCGTCGAGCACGAGACCTTGATGCGGGCGGTTATCAGAAATCATATTGAGATCGTGCTTCGATATTTCCTTTATAGCTAAAGCATTCCTTTCAGCCAACCTTAGAACTTTTTCGAATCCTTTCTTGTCCTTCTTCTTCTTGTTATTGTTGTTCAAGTCGAGTCCTTCTTGCGTGTACAATGCATAGAACTCCCTTCTTCCAGCGGACAAAGCAGCCAGCACTGGTCCAACTCCATAAACTCCTTCGCCAACTATTTTCGGCAGGGTGGATTCAGAAGCTTCCTTCCATGTTTTCCTACCCCAGCTTTCCTGTCTATTCCACCTCTGATCCTCACGTCTCTCCGGGACAGCTCTTTCGTCCACCATTCCTCTAAATCTACTTTTGATTTTATCCCATCTGGGATCAGCATTGGCATCTGTTTCTTCATCTTCTACATCTTCTTCTTCGTAACTTCCCTCTCGTTCGACATCATCATTTCGCTGCTCGTCATAGTCCACTCTTGCCCTCCTACTTTCTCTTCTTTCATCCACAGACTCAGTGCCATGTTTAGCAAACCTCTCTCCATGTTTCACAAACTTCTCCACAGATTCCTTCCAAGTAGAATGGTTAACATTTCCAACAGGTGGTATGCCATTACCATTACCATTACCATTACCCCTTTTCCCAAACGTCTTTGCTGAATATTCCCATGAAAACCCCATCTTTCCCGATCTAGAATCCGACTCCTTCCAATTCGATCGGTCCCCTCTCTTCTTCGTCATCGATTTCGCCTTCGCAAAACTGTTAGTCTTAGCTAACCAAGGAAACTTATTATTCCCAGATTCCACTCCTTCATCTTCAATAGAATGAGAACTCGAAAAAGACCTCAAAGAACTTCCAACACTCAATCTAGGGCATACTAATTCCCTAAATGAAAACTTCATAAAGTTAACCAGAGAGAAACTAACATGAAAGCTACGACATGACCCAGATGAAGAAACAGTACAACTAACAAAACTAGGGTTTATGGGGGGTTTTGGGAATGTCCCAATTTGTAAAGATTGGAGGTTTGGGGAGTGAAATGATTTGTAGCATCTCGTTCCTGAAGAAAGTTTCATGGCGTGAGGAAATGGCTGCCTCTGTGTCAAGAAAGACTGGAACATAGTTTTAGAGATCCGCCATAGTCAGAGCTTGACTTGAAAGAATAAAACTGGGAATTTGTAGATTAAGAACAGAAATGAAAAGGCAGAAGTTAGAGATCGATACCTTATCTGCGCTTAATTGATGGGTCGAACGTCGCTCAGTTTTTGGATGAAATTCAGCGGTGGCTTAGTAGGGTTGTTGCGCGTTGCTAAGATGAGGGATTGTCAAGTTTAGAAGGATTGTTGCACATTGCACCATAATACGACGTCGTTTCTATGTTTCATTTTTCTTAAATACAAAGATTAAAAAATTCCACCAAAAGCCCTAATTTATTTATTAATTCTTTTCCCTTTATAAAGCAACAACATTAACAAGGTCGGCAAGAATTTGGAAGAATGCTCTCATCAAGGTCTAAAGATGGTTAGAGTCAAGTCAGTGGTTCTTAAGTCATCAAACAAAATTGTTGACTAATTAAGTACGTGAAACTTAACAATTTATGTATTATTAAATACGTTATGTTTTAAGTGGTCAATTGGACAAAAACAATTATATAATGTATTAATCTTAGAGAGCTAAAATGTGATATATTCAATCTATAATGATTACCTTTTTAAAAATTAATTTTCTACAAATTTTTTTAGTAGGTTAATCATGGATATTAAAAAAAAAATGGTCACACAACCATAAGAATCTATCAAAGCTGGATGTAAAGCTAAGATCTATTTGCAAGGGCTCTTGTCTTTGGATGTGAATTTTTGTAAATGGAAGATGAGGTTAGATTCTTACCACTATTTGAAGACTTGAGCTTTGAGGGTATACTCTTCTTACGGTCTCAAGTTCAAGACTCACATGTGACGTTATTCCTTTAATGTCTCTAGAGCCTAGCCTAGGGATGGACGTGATTATCCTTGTTTAAAAAAAAAAAAACTTCTTGCCACTGCAAATAATGTTTAATAATACAAAAAAAAAAAGAAAAAAAAAAGTTAAGAGAATATACTATTCAAAAGTTTATCGTTTCCCTTTAGGGTGAATTGTATTTATTTATTTAAAAAAAGTAATTGTATTTATGAAAAACCTCATCATATTATTTCATACAAAAAAAGAGAGTAAAATCCAAAAGGCAAGGACTTGGCTTTTATAAAAATCCTCATATTGTACAATAATTTCAATGCAAAGTGTGAATATCCATAATTCTGAAGTAAGATCATAAAATTTAAAATATGGGGTTAATGCTATCTAACTTTAATTAAATTTACTACAGATATCGTAGGGTAGATCGGTTATATTCTAAAGATGAACATAAATTGACAAAAATAGTAAAAAGAAAATAAATGCATAAAAAAATCAATTAAGTCATGTAGTATACAAAATCATTATTCCAATTCTGTTAATAAATAAATATATAATTATTCCAATCCATGCCAATGGATTCCTGTACTCCTGTGATCAACATCCTAATCCAAACAATCCAACCCGGATGGCAAATAGATTGCTTAATAATAGAGGTGAGATATGTTCGGTTTAAATTGCTTTCAGATTGAATTAATCTAACATAAAGCTCAGTTAACGCAACCAAAAAAACAATTGAACTTAATACTTTATAAGTCCAGGAACTATGAGTTAATGTAACAAAAAAAAGTCTCCAAGGACAGCAAATTAAATATGAATGTCTTCGTTCATTAAACAAATCAAAACTACAACCTAATCTCATCTTACCACCTCTTCTCGAAAACAGAAGACAAATCAATCATCTTCCTCAATGACTTTAGTTCCGAGTCCCTTCAGTCCTTCCGCCGGGATTTCTGTAACGGTCACAAGGGAGTACAACTCTTCCTTCGCATCTTCATCATCATTCCTCTTACGAGCAATTCGAACCCTGACTCTTCTGGGCACACCTCTGATTCCCCTGCTCCAGATTTGCTTGTTCAGCTTCACGTCCACTCTCACATCCTTTGTACCCATAGCCTTCTCAGCAAACTTCCTGATCTCCTTTATGGCCTTAGGAGCCTTCTTCTTAAATGTGCTGTTCATTCACAAACAGCTAGGGTTGGTGAGTAACATACAAACCTTGTGTTATGTTACACATTATTTCCAGAAATAATACAATCAGAATGTTAGAGAAGGCCATTCAAATTTCATTAATAACTGTCCCCAAGGAGTGGTACAATGGTTGAAGACTTAGGCTTTGAGGGTATGCTCCCCTCAAAGTCCTAGATTTGAGACCCAATTGTGACATTACTCCTTCGATGTCTCACGGTGCCTGACATAGGGTCAGGCGTGGTTACCTTCATTCAAAAAAAAAAAAAATTCATTCCTAACTTCTGTCACGAAACATACCCCCGCCCGACCATTTAGATATCAAGAAAATTAGTATGAAATTAATTCCTAAGTAGGTGACAACCATGGATTGAATCCATCACTTCTAAATTCTCGGCCCTTTTGACTACCATGTCACTCTGTCATCACAAGCAATTCATCTGATAGTGCTATTGAAATAGCAAAAACCATTCTTGTCAGGTTCTTTAGTTATTTCGTACATAAAAAAGACAACAAAATCAAATCACAGACACGCTCAACATCTATATAGCAATGACGCAGTCAAAAGAATTGCACGCGATGAGAACCAATTAAAATTTATAACTTATCATTGTTTCTTATCCAAAAAAAAATCTAACTTATCAGAAATGAGCATTAAGAACAATTCTGTTTGGTGCATTCCTCTCACAACCCCTCATTTATCTCATATCTGGGTACTACTAAACATACTTATATAGTGCTGAAAGCAGTTATTAATGCAATTTACACAAAAAAAAAATCATTTGAATTTATTTCCTCAACCAGAACCTCAATCCTAAAATCAAAGTAAATTCAGCCACTCAAATCCAATAAAGTAAAAAAAAAAAAGGGGTACCAGCCATGGAGGCGCTTGTGAAGGTTAATAGTGTACTCTCTGGTAACAACCTTCTCCTTCCTGCCTTTGGCCTTCTCCACCATTGTTAGATCTTTACTAAAGCACCTGTAATTAAAACTCCACTATAAGCATACAAAATCCACAGCTGCCGGAATTATTACTCAACGAAGTGCTGAATTATTGAGAAGACATAATATCACCTGGCGTTCGGCGACGGGAAAAGCAGCGGCCTCCAACAGAAGAGATACGCAGCAAGTAGCCCTAATCTGTAACTCATATAGGTCTTCTCAAATTTTACGCTTCATCCAATTTGGGCCTGGACTCAAATTTAATTGGGCCACATTTTCTATTACTACGAAAGTGTCTATTAAATTAAATTATGATTGTCTTTTTTTTTTTTTTTTTGAGTTCATGAAGGGGAGGGGAAAGAAATACCGATCGAACATGTGATGGTGTTGAATTGGTTTATAACAAAATAATTAAATCATTTGCGCCACTAACCCATTGGATTATGATGGACTATTTTATCATAACTTAGAAGTTTGAAAATTAAATTATGATGGATTATTCTATCTTTTTTTAATTAGAAGTTTGGTAGACAAATTGTTTTAAAAGGTAGACATTCTTTACTATTTTCCAACTAAGAATTAAATTCTTGAGAAAAACTTACCATGAATGTGTAGCCCAACTTATGTATGTATTTGACAAATTTAGAGCCCAGAAAAAAAAAATAAAAAAGATATTATTTGTGTGGCACAAACAAAACTATGGGTAGATAAGTTTTTCTTTTCGGATAAGCCTAAGTTTATCAATTAAAAATAAAATACTCCAATCTACGATGGGTTAAGCAGGCAATATGGGCCTTTTTGAAAGACATAAATATGGCACACTATCTATCTCATTTAGACGACCACGTGCCTAAAAAGGGAAAACTAACAAGATTAGTCAAATTTAAAAAATAATTATAAATATGATCATTTTTAAAAAGATCTAACAATTATAGTCATTTGTATTAATAATAAAATTGTATCAATAATACATAATACTATATTAATCAATATCTGTAATGCAATATTAAAACATATTATTAAAATGAATTGATGATTATGGATGCAAATATTTTAAAATTAGTCTATATTTATAATTATTGTGTGAGATTAGATCAAGTACAATTTCATTCGATAAAATCTTTGTCACTGCTGAACTTAATCCTTTCAAATAAAATACCTATTTCCACAACTTATTTTCACTTTTGCAAACAAAATTCCTCTATTAAAAAATTTTGCAAGCAAAAAGGTTAAGAAAAATCAACATCCCAACCATTGAGTTGAAAGTTTTAGTAGTAAAGACAAACAAAAAGAATATTCAAAGTGCTATTCAGTTTCAATACATCAGGCTACAATTAGGAGGGCCCAACAAATAGTATCATCAGAGAAGAAAACAAATCATCTCCAATCTATAAAAAAAAAAAACAAAAGACTGAGCAGAATCTCCTCTTCCCACAAATTAATGGGTTAAACAGAAAGCAAATGAATAGGGTTGACTATTGCCTCTCTAATTTCTTCCACACAGATTTTATCATATCAGCTCTCTAAATCAGTGGTGATGCCATAGTTACCATTTCTAGCAGGAGCTTCCCATTAGAGGAAATCTGGATCCTCATTTGAAAACTTGTAGCAGCTCCATCAATGCCCTCGTTTTCGATGTTCATCACAATATGTACGGCAAGAAAGATTTTGCTTAATACAACCCAAAGCGCATAGACATGGCCTAAGATTTTCGGTTAGTTCTCCAGTATCTCCACAAGCTGAACGCAAAAACCGCTACACTGGCAAGGCCGACTAGAATCTGCTCAGTTAAAGAAAAGAGAATATGTAATCCTTGGAAAGTAATAGAACAAAAATTGTGAAATGTATTTGCTAAGGTAGGAATTGCACAATATATCAAGAAAAGAAAGTTCTCTATTCATAGTTAAGACATCCTCGTTTAATAGCCATTTTTATTTTTGTTTCTGTTTTAAAAAATATGCTTGTTTTCTTTACACAATTATTTGACAAGCCTTTCACCTTCCTAAGAAACAGATTAACGTTCTAGGCTTGTTTGATAACAATTTCCTTTCTGGTTTTCTATTTTTGAAAATTATGCTTGTTTCTCACCATTTCTTTACTATTGCATTAACCTCTCTCGATAAAGCATATGAATTCTTAGATAAATTCCAAACAAAAACCACAAACAGGGCTTGGATTATTTTGAAAATAGCTTTAGACAGTAGATGACAAAACAAAGAATGAAAATAGTCTTACAAGCCGAGAATAAAACAAAACTCCTAAACTTCCCAAACATTGTGTTTTCTGTACCAACAAGAATTGTATGGAAATTAGGACTTGTGGACTGACAAGCACTGGTGCAAAACTAACCTTTGAGTCACTACCAGGACTTGATCGACCAAGTCCGAAGAATGATTTCAGTTTCCTGAACCTATAGGATTTCGGTAATAGAATAACTGCAGTGTACTGTTTTGTGCAAGGAAATGGCAATATCCTCTGTAGTGCCAACTGTGCTGTCGATGGAGTCAAAGAATTTCTGACCTTCAAACGCCCCTCATCCTGGCTCTGCATCAAAATGAAAACAATTTACAAAAATTTATGAGAACAGGTATACCAATTTCTCTCTCTTTGGAGAACGTCAAGGTTCATCATTACCTATACCAGTTACTATTCCGAATCATTGTACAGTGAAACTAAACAATATTTATACTAAGGTAGATGAAACATTCGAACCAGAGTTAAGTTCAACCGACATGAAGTAGGTGCTTGTGACTAAAAGATGGCTCATAGGTTCAAATCCCCCACCAAATATTGTTGAATTTTAAAAAGTAAACCTTTTGGTAAACTAAAAACGTTTCATTGACTTTCTTAAACAACTTGAGGTATGGGGAGAAAAAGTCATTAAATGCCACCAACCTCAAAAGCAGTTCCAACATCACCAGAGTATATCCTTGACTGATAGCTGCGTAAAATCCTGTCCAGCCAGTAGTAATTCTCCTGGTAATCAAAACAAAAAACGGTAAACTAGTTGTGCAAGAAGAGAACCATAAACTTGCCACCGTCTTCAGCATACTTCCCAGATACAAACTAGAAACAACTAAAAACCAACTCTTCTTGCTGGAAGTTGGCAACATTATGAATCATAAACCTTCTAACAACAGTTGTGGGAGCAACGGTAAAATTTAAATAACACCGTTCGAGTAGACCTCTTTTAATATATGAAGATGAAATTCTCCTTCAACCATACCAAAGAAGGGAGGGTGAGAGAGAGAGAAAATTTGCAATTCATTGGACAAATCAAGCCAACCGATCTTTCACGATTAGGTACTATTCAGATTTGGGAATCAGAAAGGTTATGAATGCATGTCGTGTAAGTGACACTAGTTTGTGGCTAGACCATAAATGCCACATGTGCCACAAGTTACGATCTCACAAATCTCCCACATTGGAAAGTGGGAGAGTCCAACATCAATATAAAAGAGATATGAGTTACTCCCTTCATTGCCAATTGGTTTTGAGGTAGAACCCCATATTCTCTAATACCACACAGGTTTCAATAATAAAAAAAAAGATAGTGGATTCTTTTGGAAAAACAAGTGTTTGGGAGATTTCGTTGAACATATCTTGAAGTGGAATGCTATTATCGTTTGGTTATACACTTCATGTAGTAACGAAGTTCTCATAAAGGAAAAATAACCTGCAGTCCATTTTCATGTGCCCTCTGCTCAATTTCTAGGACAGATGAAACATCTTGATCCGTAAGCCCTTCTTCTTGAAGACGTAATATTTCATTCAAAGCAAGATCAACCTTGAAAAAATTTACAAATCATTCGGCTAATTTTGGTAATGAAAATAAAGTAAAAGAAAATTGATAGTGATAATGTATAAACCAGCTTTGATGAGATTTCTGGATCACATGAAAAGTTTATGCTAATGTCACCACGAACAGCACAAATTCTTGAAGGTTTGTTACCTCCAAGAAATACTGAAACCCCAGCAGAATAGATCTGGAACATAACAGTAACCAGAGAATTGAGCAAAATAATAATAAATAAATAAATAAACAAACATGCATACAACTCACAAAATAATAGACACCTGCCCATGCTTGAAACGCAGAACTTGCATCATTCTTGTCTCAAGCAATTTGCTCAAAAACCCTACGAAATGAATTTCCTCAACCTGCAATTTTTGTTTTGAACAAGCACATTCTGAACCACTGGGGAAAAGGTATAAACAGAAAGCTTTATTTACAATATACCCTTCCAATTAACAATAAAGGGAAAGAAATACCATGGTTCCATTTGCGAGCTCCACAGGAAAGCATAGCTGAACTGAACATTGGTCTTCAACCATGGGGCTATACACCACTTCTCTACAATGCAAGAACATTAAGCGTGTTTAAAGAAATGGAAATCCAACAGAATGTAATAAATGTATGGACAAGAAAAATATATGAATTCATACTACACCACTTCTATGTAACACCTTAACAGACAACATATGGGGAAAAGAAAGGGAAAAAAAAGCCCATGAGAGGGAAACAAAGAGTGAAACATTATTCAACTCATTTTTTAATTTTGTTTTCACTTCCCTCTTAAGTCCTTTCTAACTGATTATTATATCACACATTTAGTAAACATGTTTTATGCATATAACCAATGAATTCGAATACAAGGTATAGTGCACTATACCGAACTATGTGGGTAGGAAAAGTGAATGGCAAGCCTTTCAAGTCATCACGATTGAAGTTCATAATAGGCTCAGGAGGCTTCGATATTCCACCCTGCTTAATGAAATCAAAACCTTACTTATCACGAACAAAGGTTGCTGCATGCAAGTAGCAAGTAGACTGAATATAAAGCTACACGTACCAAATACTGTTGTATTAAAGGAAGTGCTATAGAAGGATTAATCTTTCCAACAACTACAACAGTAAAATTGGATGGATCTCTGAAACAGTTGTTGAAATATTCACAGGCCTTTTGTGGATCAACTTTTTGAAGGTCACTTAACCTAATTGGCTGTAGAATAAGAAATAAAAGTTTTGAAAAAAGTTAATACTTCAGAAAAAAAATAATAAGAAAATTTTAAAAGCATGGCAACGAGCATACCCTAAAAAAGTAGGAGTTTCCATAATTAAGCTCCTTTACACGGTTTGCAAATGCAGTATAAGGATCTCTCTCCTGAGCACGGACAGCTTCTTCAGCCATTTGCATTACAATTTTGACATCCTCCTCTCCTGGTGTCACATTTGTTGTGAATAATTGATAAACAAGCTGCAGAGAAACAGAATGTGATCAAGACATGTGGTCAAAGGGGGAAGATGTTTACAATCAATTCTTCCTAAAGTACATTAATATTAAATAAAAATCATGAAATGTGCTGCTTGAACATTGAGAGGATTCGAAAATAAAAATAAAATTTTATAATTAAAACTTAAAAAAAATTTCGACCCTCAATGACTAGGCAAAGTCAGCTGCTTACCCCTAAAAGATTATTCCTTCACCACAAGGCAATCCTACAATTGTTTTTTTTTCCATCACTAATATAGGGTTAATATATTGTCAATACTACCTCATAAACTGCAATTAGCTGTAAGACCATATGAACAACAAAAAAATAAGCATAAAAGTCATCAGGAAACGGACTTGGAGATAACTGTAAGGCCAATTACTAGTAGAAGCCCATGTACAGTACAGAGAAAACAGAACAGCATCAGAAATTCTTTGCTTGGAATATTGCTTAAAAATAACCAAGTTCATGTACGGAGTGGAACGCCAAATTATTAAGATAGAAAGCTCCAAGGGGTCAAATCTAGCCATATCATGTTCTGGAACAAATATTTTTATGGTAGTCTTTCATTCAAAGGCTATAAAATAGGTAATGGAGAACCGGGGTTAATTTGATGAAAACAGGAAACGAACCTGCAGGGCAGTTTCTAGATCTGATGGTGAACAATCACCAGAAAAAGTTCTCATGTATGCTCCAAGCTTGGTACCAATTTCAGCTCTCTTACCAGCCAGCATATCCATCAGTACAGAAGGTCTGTAACCAAACACTCCAATTTCTCCCGCAATGGTTGAACCCATCGAGCAAGAACTATAATCTCTCTCAGGGAGTTCAGATAAAGCCCCGTAAGAGAACCCTGTAAATATTACCTGTTCAGATGCAATTGTATGTTAGAGTTACAGCCTTACAGGAGAACATAAAAAGAGGAGAAGCAATATAAGATGATGTATTCAAATTTAAAGAACCATAACATCTGACATATATAACGAATTTATTAAAAGAACTCAAGTAAGAACAGACCCTTGATTTTAGTACTTTCACAATATCTTCAAGTATGATACAATCACCTTCTAAGATGATATATTTATTGTTATGAACTAAAGGGATAAAAGCAAATTGATATCCTATCCAAACTTTTTCCCCACAGGTGTTATGATGAGGACTCTTTTTTTTTTAAAGGAAATAATTTAATTGATATTATGAAATTTGGGAAAAAGGTTGTGATGAGGACTCTTAAATTTATCGTGTCAAAGTTGGACATAATGTCATTAGAAAATATTTGTTGGTTAACAGCTGATAAAACTAGCAACAAAGATTGACCATCATTGATTGGCCTACTGGTAAACAGAGTACCTGGTCATCAAGAAAGTCTGTACACTTGTAGCAAACTCGCATACCATTTGATAGAAATATCTCCGTAGCTCCAATATTTGGATAATCTAGCTGTTTTAGAATATTCCTGAAATGTTATTGCAACAGTGTAGTTACCACCATTATAAAAATAATAAATGAGAGGCTTCTAGTGAACATGTGAATTCAGAACTTAACGAACTGAAGAATTAGCACAATGAATTAAACAAAACCAAGTTCCCAAGGGATGGTGGAGTGGTTGAAGACTTGGGTTTTGAGGGTATGCTCTCCTCAAGGTCCCAAGTTCGAGACTCACTTGTGACATTACTCTTTCGATGTCTCCAGTGCCTGGCCTAGGGACATTCATGGTTACCCTTGTTTCAAAAAAGAATTAAACAAAACCAAGAAATCACGATACTCAATATGTTTTTGAATCAAGTGTGATACTCTTTATCTTTTATTTTATTTTACTCAATTCGTATTTGTTTCTTCCTTTAAGTTGAGTATTGGAAATTCAAAGGCATGCCCTGCATTTTTAGTTCAACAACAATTGGGGGTCGAAATTATAACTCATAACCTCTTGGTCATGAACATACACTTGGCCTATTAGAAAAACTACCTCTAAAATAGTATTTCTTTTTAGTGAGAAACGGAAAAAAAGAAAAGGAAGTCCCTAAATCACAAAAGGAGAAAATTTACTCCAAGAGAGGGATATGTAAAACAAATGCTCAAAGAACGAGCCTTGTCCTCAAAGATGTGATGGCTTCCCTAAAGCCAAACGGACCAAAAGAAAGCTTTGATAATGTATACCCACCCACATACAAGCCTTTTGCGTTGGTAAATGGATGACCCAAGATGAGAGTATGAAGAATAGTATTCTGATTTTCTTTCCAAGAACATTTTTTATGAACTGCGATGGATAACGTGTAAATTTAGTATTATTCAATACTTTTAAATCAATGTTCACAAACTCGGAAAGTTTAGCCATTTTATTTATTCTAATATAAGCCATTTTGCAGAACAAAACATGAAAAAAGGAACTTCGAAAAGTAGTTATTTGAACATGGTTTCATCGATTGTCATAAAAGATATTTACATACACATGAAAAACAGTTCTCAAACAAGTTTGAAATTAGATGACAAGACAGCAAGGATGCGGGAACCAAGGGTCTTGAGATTTCAATGTTTCAACGAACACAATGCATGAGAGCTATTAAAATTATAGATTACCCTGGATCTGGCATGGTACTGACAATTTCCTCGGGGATGATTTCTTCATCCCAAGGAGGAATGCTTCTCTCTTTCTCAAGACAATTGATATTCGCCACAACATTTTTTAAATCATCAATGGTTGCAGAAGCACGAGGCTCTATTATCTTGATGACACAGCTGCACAATGAAGTTAGCTTGGTTGAATACTTAGATACTTCCGACGCTGATATATCTGTGGGCAAAAGTAATATATCAGAGAAAATTGATGTTCATTGCTTAATATATAACAAAAGGCTAGATATTATCAGATTTTACGAAGGAAAAAAGAACACTAACGAGGTAGAAGAGTTTTTTGGAGTTGGGCTTCATACTCGATTCCAACTACAGGTTCATTTCGTAGAAAATGCTGCTCAAAGAAACAAGACCATTACATAAAAAGGAGTAATGATATACATTAACATATACCAATCTCATAGATCTTATAATTAAGACACCTGCAAATATTCATCTCGCAAGTTTGTTGATTGCATCTGATCACGTTCCAAATACGCAGATTCAATCTCTGACATCAATAGAGCTCGAACTATCGATATTTCACGTTCTGAAAACCCATGAAGTCGTACTCTTGCAATCTGAAGCATAATGGGTCATTGAAAACATATAAAACTAAAAAGGATGACGTTTAAGTTTAAGTCAAAGCATACAGTCATACCTCAGTCAGCATAGATTCTAGTGCCTTTACAGTTCCTTTTTCCTTACAAGATGAGCTCATTATAAACGCTTTCAGTGGAATAACAACAGGATCAGCTGCAGCTGAGCATGAAAAAAATGGAGGATCCTTGCCACGAGAAATTTTAAAAAACCTTTGATTTAGTGCCTGGAGGAACATGGATTCTACAAGTAAATTTCTGTAGTCTCTCACTGTCTTCAGCTCATCTGATGGCATTTTGTAGCTCACCATAACAGCTGACTGTTAAAAGACAAAAAAAAAATTAATAAACCATCTCAGATGAAAAATTATTTCTGAGCTTTCTCTGCAATAATATTTTGCATAAAAGTTAAGGTTTAATGGTGAACTAACCCCAGCAGCTTCAGATTCAACAGAACATGAAAAACATGGCTCATCATGTGATGGTACTGGAAATGCTGGTACATGGGGAGGTTCATATGCCGATACTATATGGCCAAAATGGTCCTTTATCAGCTCAACCACACTCTACAAAGATGTAGGCTCACCATTAGATATTTTCAAACGTAAACATTCTCTCATAATCTCAATACAGAAATTCATACATTGATAAAACATACCTGAGTATCAGAAAAGTCTCCAACTGCAATCACTGCCATATTATGCAGATCATACCACTTCCTGTAAAACTGCTTTACAGTCTCAGCAGACACAGTTTTGATTACCTTTTCTAAGCCAATTGGTAAGCGCTCAGCATACTGTCATTAACCAAATACCATTAGAGATAACATAAAACGCATAACATTGAAGTTATCAGTGACAGATGAAAATATTATTACTTCAGCTAATAAGTCCTTAACAAAAAACAAATGTAAAAAGAACAATGGATGGATCAATAGAAAATCAAGAAACATTACCTTTGAACCTTCCATCATCACAGCCCAATGTGCATCCTGCATCCTTCCTGTAGCATTGCGGGTTCCCCTGTACTCTTCCATAACAGCTCCTCTTTCTTTTTCCAAGTCATCTTGAGAAACTCGAATCTTCATAGAAGATGGTAGTCAACAATGATAAATTTCAGAAGGACAGAATCAAAATGTGAAGGGGATAATCCATCAAGGTACCTCGGAACTGAATTCAGCCAGTATCGATATGGCTTGAGATAATAGTCCTGGCTTATCAACTGGTACAAATAACTCATATATTGTGTCATCAGCAGATGTGGCTGCATTTTGACAAGCTCCGAACTCTGCTCCAATACTTTCAAGAAACTTGACAATATCATGATTGGTATATTTCTTTGTGGCGCTGAAAGCAAGGTGCTCAACTATATGAGCAACTCCACGCTCATCCTCCTCTTCCAGAACTGATCTGTCAGAAGCCTGATAATTCAGCTTGTTTCACTAGTATGTCTGTGACTAATTTATATATTTTAGATTAAATGAGAAGAAGAATGATTCTATTAAGAAAATGCGATGAAGATTGGCAAGGCATTGATAACATAAGATTTTTTTTATGGTTGTGACTATGAAAACATAGTAGTGTGGAAGTTAGACTAAACAAAAATTATTTCCTTTAGTACTTGAAGCATAACTCATAAGAGTGGAGGATTATTCATCTGGGTTGTTAAGCCAATTATCAAGCTTTAGTAAACGACTTAAGTTTTATTTGGCCAATCACTTCATAGATTAAAGAACTTCTTCACCTTCCAGCTTCTCTATGGGCAGAGACTAAACTATTGGTTTCCAGTATCTATGCCTTTTTTCTGAAAGATGTGGTCTTCAAAAAATTTACACTCTCCAGAGGAAAGTATTTGGGACGGCCATTTTTGTTGGTCCCTCCAACTTCCATCCCTAAACATTTGTGTGATTATTTAAGTTGACAATTACAGCCAATTGCGATGTCTCAGCTTTTTGGTGGCATTGGCGCATTGAACATATCATTATCAATGAAATTCCCAGTAAGAGAACAGTGGGCTTACAACACATAAGCAAGTTATTCATAAATTTGACTACATAGCATCAATTTTGCGAAAAATCCATTAATCATTCACATATATGTCGATTGATCTGCAACCCGTTAGCTCCACATGCTTATAAAATAAAAATCAAACGCAACGTTTCAGTCTCGTAAAATCGATCAAACACATCATTTCTAAATTTAATGGTAGCTCTCAAATTCCATCACTTCTAGGGCAAAGTTCAATTTGGTACCACAATAAACCTCATAAGTTCCAATCACCTAAAAAATCCTAATAACAAGCGCAAGAGCCGCTCTCATTCTGGGCTTAGAATTATAGAACCGATGTGGAAACAAAGAAAGAAGAGCAAGAAGGAATTACCCGGCCTTGATAGCAAGCGCAAGAGCCGCTCTCATTCTGGGCTTGGAATTACACCGAACGTAATAGCACAAGCCATTAGCAAGCTTGCCATAGCGGACACCGTCCGGCTGCTCTGCCAGGGCGGCGTTCAAATCGACGGCGACCAATTTGAGCGACCGGAATCCATGCTTCTTCGCAATCTGGGAAGTCTCCGCCGGAAGCAAATCCATCTCTCTCTCTTCGAATTTGAGAGAGAATCAAGGATTTGAGAGGCCCAAATGTTTATATATGATAGGGGTTTTTGGATTACTGAATTTGGAGCGAATATATGTCAAAAGTCAATCACGAGAAGAGAAAGTTTTTCTTGAATGAGAGTGATTTTCTTTGCGTGATTGGGAAGATGATGAAATGGGAAACCAAATATTCCTCTTTAAAATGGAAATTTTGGCCAACAAAAGTAAATAATTATGCTTTTCATTGCAGCTTCCAATGATTATTAGATATAAGCTTCTTTTTGTATTGTGTGCTAATTTAAATCTTTTAGGTTAAAAGTATATATCTTTTTTAATTCTGGTTGGGGGATTCCAACAGCCCACCTTTAACACTTGCATCTTTATTTTTGTTTGCAAATCATCCATCTACGTAAAATTTAAATTTACCGAACATTAATTTAGTTTTAGATATATAAACAAAAACAACAATATTTAAAAATTGTAAAACCTACGATCTCTCTACGTTGATGATACATATCAATTATTGCTCAGTTAAACCACAAATATCAATAGTAAGAGAATCATTCTAAGGTGATTCAATTAGTTAAAGAGAGTCTTGAGATGCATAAGATAATGAGTTCAATTCTCATAATGATCATCTATCTAGAAATTAATTTCATATGAATGTTTTTTATATTCAAATATTCAAATGTTGATAACTTAAAACTGCATAAATCTCTCGATGTTGAATTATCATGTCAAAAAAAAAAAAAAGGTTCATTACTTCACAGCAAAAACCACCATCATTTAACTTCATTCCCTATAACCTGAGTAATAATCCGTGTCAAAATGGCTAATATCCATTTAATTCGAGAAAAATATCCAAAAAAGGTACATATATCCTACTACATACTCTAGTTTTCTCTGGTCCTTTCCTACAGTGAAAAACACACTCATTTATACAGTACAAGGAATTGAGATACTCACTTTAGGTAAACAAGATTCAAGGAAGACCGAAAACTTTCCTAGATTCTGGAAAACCCATTGGTAATGTACTCACCTTGACGAATAATAAATAAGTATAACAGATTTTGTATGGAAAGAGAGCTCTAAGAGGGTTTGAAATGCTTCAGATTTAATCTCCAGATACCTTCTGTGCAATCAACTTGATTTCTTTCACTCTATTGTCTACTAGCTGCTTCAGTTGTTCCTCTTGATTAGCCCCGGATTCATCCGTCTCGACTCCAGTCGCATTGCTTGTTGATCTGAGCATCACGAATGATGTCTCTTGATCATATTCTGTAGGGACATCGACCACTTGCTTCCCGTCAGAGTCTGAGCTGTCGCCAATGAAATCATCTCGCATTCTTCTCGAAACTGCAAGAGTAAAATCATCCATGTGCTTGTCGGGTTCCAGACCTAAAAAGACCAGTATCTCCCAACAGTGTAAGAACTGTTCCTTCGTAATTTTTAAACTTTTCCTAACAGCTTCAATAGCCTCAGTTGGTGGTAAGAGTGGAGGGAAAGAAACCTTCTTTGATAGCTTCCCTAGTTTAAATTGCGAAACATCAGAATTTACAGCTTCTTGGATGGGGTCAAATCCTTGCAGACGTTTAACGTCGATACAAGTTCGCAACTGCAGTAGCTGACTTAGTGGCTCTTCAATGGTAAAGTCGTAAACATCTTCCGAGATTGCAACATTGTTCAGCACCTCAAAAAGGAAACGCCCAAAGCCCTTATGCTGGTAAGGAGGGAGAACAAGTATCTGAACAAAAATCAGGCATCAGTAAGTGGTTATGTGATCCAATCAGGCCAATGAATAAATAGGCATAAAACACCACAATTCATTCACTTAACTCAGAAATAACAGATTATATTACAGTAAAGATACTAAACCTGACTCATACGCAAGCGAGAACTATCTGGGTAGTGGTAGAAGCGATAAAGGGCAGCGAATCCAACCAATGTAGGATAAGTTTGCCCCAGCTGACCACTGTCCTTCTGTGTAAGGACATACAACTCCCATTTTGGATCAGTAACGTCAATAGGGCTGCTACCTGAATAATTATAAACAAAAAAAACCCAAAAAATTGATAATTTAGGCCCCTTTTGGATAAGAATTATAGGCTCTATTAAACATAACCAGTGTCTGAAACAATAAAATCAGTTTCCAATGAAAAAATTAAATAATATATAAAATAAACGAAGAAATACCATCTATGAGAAGAAGAGCAAGAGGTACTAATCGACTATAGAGGTTTCTTCCAGCCATATTGTCCATAGTCAATCGAATGACCTGGATCAGAAAGGTAGTCACACAAACCATGTCAATAAAGTTCACATTACATTACCTGATAAAAACAACACAAGTTTGTGTTCATATTCTCGATCAACTTAATCAATGAGATAGCTACAATTGAGGGAACAGATAGTATAAATTGCTCTTAATAACAATGTTCCATAGCCAGAAGGATAACAACCACTAACTAGCATGGTAATGGAGAGAAAGAACAGTAGACTGCGTTATCGAATGCTTCTTTGGCATTTCCATCTAAAAAAAGAGTGTAATGGTAATGGTAATGGAGAGAGTAAGAATGGCACTAGCCGTATGATGAAAAGGAACAGAAGAAAGAAAGAAACACTAAAGTTGGAATTCCTATTGACACAAAATTACATTGAAGTAATAAAAAACCAGAAGTAGGATGCATGGTATAGGTCACTAGCTATTTTCTATAGCGATATAAGATGACATAACTGCACAAATGTTGTAGCTTCATTTAACTCAAAACCAAAGACAGATTAACATACCGCCCAAAGGCTAGATAGATAAAAGTCTTGTAAAATTAAGGACAGAAATAAGGATCTCAGAATGAAAAATGCTAAACACGTCCATGTCACCTTGATAATATCCAAGAAAAATATTTTCGCTATAACAGAATATCATAGAGGTCGAAAAGGAAAGCACCTCCAAATCAGAATGAGCTGCTTGCCCGTTGGAGGAAGCTTCAGGATTCAGTACTTCTCCATCCGCGACAAGGGATCTGCAGTATTTATTTAAAAATGGGCAATATTTCATCTAATAAAATATGAAACAATAACAAGAAGAGGACAGAGTACATAGTTGTGGTTTATAAACAAACAGAAGAGTCTAAGATAAAGATGTAATAGACATTGATGATTACCCAGTACAATTGGCATCCTTAGAAAAGGTTTGAAGGAAGTCATCTTTGTTGTCCACAAGAGTCTCAGCAAATATATTCTGTTAAAAAGTGAGTCTAAACATCAGAGTAATCTCAAAGTATCAATAAAAACTGCATTGTGAATCTTGTACTTCAAAATATTTACCTGAAGTGTAGACTTCAGATCTGTAATGCCCTTACCACCCTATAAAAAAAAAAAAAAAATTAGTACCTTTATTGAATCAGATTAAGAACAATAAAGTTCTCATAAAAAATAGCGCATGCAAATATTTGAGCACTTACATCAGATGTACTCTCGAAAACAATATCAGCATAAGAATGAAATGAGACAATGCTGAACCACACAGTAATCTGCAATAAACATGGAACATAAGAGTACGCCAGCGCCAACCTCAATCCATTTGCAATAAAGATATCATTCCAATTTCCACATACACACAAGCTAAAAGATTTATTCTTAACTACAGATCAAAGCGTCTACCTTCAAACCTTGGTAACCATATATCTTTCCATCTTCATCCTCAAAAAAAGTGTTCAAATCAACTGGCTCAATACAAAGGCTATCCGTACTCCCCACTTCTTCTCTAGTACGAACTGCAAAAACGCACAACCACGGTAATAATGAATAAAGTAAAAAAAACTAATCAATTTAAGTAAATAAAACAACAAACACCAGATTCCCAACCAAACCAAACCAACCCCAGAACACAACGCTTCATCAGTGCAGTAAAAAGATTCTATGCTTTTCTTTTCCTTCGAAACCGGAAAATAGGAGTTTCGCTTGACTAAATCAGAGTAAACATGTCCGTCCCTAGGCCAAATACTAAGAGATATCAAAGGAATGGAGACACAGGTGACTACAAATTAATACCACAGCACACCTTCAGAGCGTCACAGGGCCACCCCTAGACCGAGTAAAAATATTGTACGTAGAAATGAGCCATTTACACTTCAACCGAGCCCCATAGAGTCTAAAAAAAGTGACCAAGAACTCGAACAAAAATGATTTCAAATGGAAGTGCGCAGGTGAGCGAAAAGGGCATACCTAGATAGATTTTGATGCAATCTTTGGCCGGAATACCAGAATCTGCGGGAGAAAATGGAAGATTTAGCAGTGAGGTGAAGAAGGAACTGAAAATGAAGGAAGTAAATGAACAAAATTGGAGGTTGAAGAAGTTACCGATGGCGGAGAAGGCGACACGGCGCTTCTTCTTAGCGTCAGGGCGTGGATCAGCGGAGGGTTGTTGCTTCTGACCCATCTTGGAGATTAGGGTTTACTGAGCGGGAAAGGTAAACACCAGGCGCGGGAAAATCCTTCAGAAAAACCCCAAAGGAGAGAGTTATATAGTGGACGGGACGGCGTGGTTTGTAATTTGGATCTACATTTGGGCCAACCTATCGGGTTCGCGGACTCAACATGTGTCATTTCGAACATACACTAATACCGCTGAACAACTATTTATATTGGCATATATATATAGTACAAACTCATAAGTTTAACTAAATAATAGAAATGTCCATCGAACTACAAATCTCTATCAATCAAAAGAGTGGGTCAGGCCCCATAACAATAACTTAAACTAGAATGTCATAATATTTCTTAGACATGATATTGAAACAAACTTCATATATTGATTTGAAATGTTGTGGTTTCTATGTAGGTTTTGTTAAACTAGAATCAAGATGCTTACGATATAATTATCTCTAAATGACTAGGACGAATTTTATGTTGAAAACATTTTAAGTTTGTAATTGATTTCAATAGTAATAATTAAAAAAAAAAAGTTAACTAATATTGCAACATTTGTCAAAGCTCGAGGCGTAATTGGATAAAACTGAAAATTTGAAGTTTTTTTTTTAATAAATGCAATTTGATAAGTGAATGAATCAAATTTTTTATTCATAGGTAAATAATTGAACTTCAACAATGAACTGAATTATTGCTATAAAATCTAAAAATTTAAAATACATCACGATATATTTAGATATAGCGCTCTTTTCTATGTAGAGTTTTTTTGTACCACTCTCCCTAACTTATGTTAAAAATAAATAAATAAAAATAAAATATGTGGAAGAAAATGAAACATATTATACAGTTTTGAGGATACATTACAATTATTTAAAAAGTATCATATTTAGCAATAAAATACATATAAGAATTGCATTAAAATAAAGTGAATATAATATTTAATAATAAATATGTCAACATGTTATTTATTAGGAATTAAAAAAAAAAAAAAAACATGTTATTTATTAATTAGTATATTAACAAAATGAAAACCAAGTGCTAGGGTAGCAGAAAACTGTGTTAGAGTTGGATAATACGGATAGGGGATTATATTCTAAAACAAATAATGATGGAATGATTGAAACTCAATATCATTTGGACTTTTTTTAAAAAAAAAAGATTGGAATTAAGATGGGAAACATGAGAGATATATCATGGGTAATTCATCTGTCATGGAAACAAATCAAAGAGGGGAAAAAAATGATCTAGATATCTTATTAATACTAAACCACGCACTAAACTTTTCTCACAGGAACCCTACTCCATTCAAGAATTTATCCTCATATCATTTATCTTCTGATGAAATAACAAAATTCCAAATGAAATGAACTCAAATATAATCCAAAATTTCAAGTAGGGTACACAAAAATTTAAATTTAAACTTCTGGTAAAGCCCTGCAAATCTCCCAGTAGAAGGGTGGAAAAATGGGTTTTAAAAAACTCAAATAGAAAAACAAGAAAACCTTTATGAAAAAACATTGTTTCACTTCCTAACAGCCTGCCTGTTCCTCTTCTTCACACCAGATTTGGCAACTTTTAGGCTCCTGTGAACAGCACTTAGCTTGGCAAGGGCAGCCTGCTTCAAGTCTGGGCGATAGAAATTGTCAGCCACCTGCACAATTCAACAAGTATACTCACTGAATCAAGTGGATTTAACAGAAACAGATCTTCGAAGGGGTGGGAGGAGTATATAAATTAATGCTCAGAAGCCAAGCGTAACAAAAAGATTTCATTGAAAATGTTACTACAAAAGCAACACCTTCTTACATGTTAGCGGCTCATCATCGCTCATCGCAGTACCAGTTACACTAATTTTAACTTACAGGAAGATTAAGAAAGGTGCTAGGTAACCAGAGATCAAGATGGGAAAGATTAGTAAAGCTAGGTTATCTTGGTAATTCTCAGAAGTTAATTTTTAACTTTATTTTCCTAATAAATAGAGGGTTTCATGTAATTCATAATAGTGTGATTCTTGAAGGACTGTCTCCTTCAATCCTTAAGCCTACACCATAAATCAAGCAAATAAAATAATAAATGGAAGCTATTTGCAACAAAGAAGAGAAGTGATGCACAGAAGCCCATCGTAAGATGCCACTACAAATGCAGCCATTCTTACATGTTAGCTCTTCCGGTCATTGCAACAATTCACCTTCGGCCTAATTCATTGCATAAACACCTAAAGCAGCTAAAATTTTGCGGACAATGGAAGATAGTGATATTAAACAGCAATCAGGTAATAGCTCAATACCAAACTAAATCATTATATATGGTCACCAACAGTCTAATGTGTTAGACAAAGGAAAATTGTGCTCAGAAGCCAAGCGTAACAAATATATTTCATAGAAGATGCAGCTACAAAAGCAGCTCTTCTTATATGTTAGCTTCTCGTCACTGCAACAACGCACATTCATTTCAATTCCAATGTGAGAAAACCATATGGAAGTTAATTAACATAATAAACAAAAGTCTGGGCATTGTTTTGACAAACGCAAAATCCATCTCAATGGGCACTAATGAAAAACCATTCCTGAGTTTCTAGTTACCTGATTAGTCACAGCCTTGGCCATGCGAGGAAATTCCTTCCTCATGACCGATTTGTGGAGCGAACTCGCGGGTTTGTTCTGCTTCTTCTTCTTCGTCGTCGCAAGCAACACAGACAAATCCTTGCCTCCTGCCTGAATGGTCACGGTCTTGGAGTTCGCCAAGCCTGTAAAAGACCACAAACAACATTCCACAAACCAAAAACAAAAATTAACTCTCAGAAAGAACTAAAACATGATTCAAGAGGCATTCCCACATTGAGTACAAAAACACAAAAAACCCAAATTGATTCCTCGATGTTTCTTAAAGTTCAAACGATTGTACTCAACAATTCGATAACCTGATTAGAATCTTACCGGAATGCTTGTAGGAGTTGAGATTGTAGAGGTTGTTAGGCTCTTTGCTGAATCGAACGCCGGCATTGCCTCGGCCAAACTCCTTAACGAGAAAAGAGTTGTTCCTCTTAACGATTTCCCAAACCAATTGCCCCGGAACGTTCGCCATCTACAAAAAAACAACAAATCCGATGAATAACAAACAGAATACAAAGTAAGGATGCCAGAATCTGATTGAAGATGATGAAAATGACAGGAAAAATCAAGATCTGAATGAGCGAACCTGTTCGGCAACAATTTGAAGAAGATGAGCAGAAACTGAAGAGAGCTCGCCGTTTCTTCAGCTCCCACTGATGTTATATAGTGGAAGCTCTGCTGAAAAAAACCCTAAATCGATAAATGTAAAATTATTAATTTTAAATGGGTTATATTAAAGTCCAATTTGAAATCACAACAGGGCGTTTGGTCTAGTGGTATGATTCTCGCTTTGGGTGCGAGAGGTCCCGAGTTCGATTCTCGGAACGCCCCCTTTTTAATTTTTTTTTTTTCTGAGTTTTTTTTTTTTTTTTTTTTTGAATTCCATTCTATTTCCGAGTTTAACGCCCCTCGTTTCTTTTATTTTGGTTTTTCCCCTTATTTATGTGTTTATTTTATATTAAAGTATCAATACATATAATCAGTCTTTTTTAGAGAGATAGAGAACATATATATTTGTTTGCCCCCTTGATTGTTTTTTTCCTTCAAAACATTATGTTATCTACGAGAATTATTGTTTTAACTAGTATAAAAAAATCTAAAAAATCAAATTGAAAAAAGACAACAAAATATTTGAAAAAATGAATGACAATTTCATTAAAGTAAGAACAAAAAAACCAAACTTAATCAATTGAAAATTGAACCAATGATTTTGTTCTTTATTGAACATTTGTTTATACGCAATTGTTGGAAACGAAGATATCAGTTCAATTGTCGGTTTGACACAAAATCGACAAAATCTGAACCAAAATTACTCTAGGTATATTAAAAAGGTTGGCAATGTGTTTAATATTTAATTGGTTATAATCCAATTCAACTTTTCGGTCACGGGTTCGAAGGCTTATATAAGTATAGTTTAAAACCCCTCGAGCTTTGCTAAATTGAATACAGCCACCTTTATGCCCATAATATTTTTATTATTAAAATACTATTTTGGTTTGAAGGCTTATATAAGTATAGTTTATGAGTTCATCAAAAAAAAAAAGTATAGTTTATGATACCAATAGGACAGTAGCTCAAACGGCATTGTTGTACACTTAATGACCTTGAAGTCTTAGGTTCTAGTCTTCCCTACTCCTAATTGTTGTACTTGTAATTTCAAAAAAAAAATATAGTTTATGTTTTTTCTTATTCTTTGTGTTTGTACTGTTTGCTTGGTTATAAAGTGTAGCTCAAACGGCATTGTTGTACAGTTAATGACCTTGAAGTCTTAGGTTCTAGTCTTCTCTACTCCTAATTGTTGTACTTGTAATTTCAAAAAAAAAATATAGTTTATGTTTTTTCTTATTCTTTGTGTTTGTACTGTTTGCTTGGTTATGAAGTGTATGTAATGTAGTATCACAATTTTATTTGAGAAGTATACATAATATTTGCTAAAAATTTGTGGTAATTTTTTAATAATAAGACTTGTGGTAGTTTGAAGGACTTTTTATATAGTTCAGACCTTTTGAAATAGACTATTTATAAGTACGTCAGCTTTCTCTACATTTGAGATTTGCGTCCAAATTTTAAAAATGAAGAATTCAAATTTAAAAAACAAGAGAATTTTCAGTTTCATCATACTGCTATATATCATATTGATAAAGATAAAATCATTGACTTCCCTTCACCGCTTAGCATTAAAAACCACGTATTTCCAAAATTGGGTTGCATGGGATAAATTTCTTACCATACTGGTATAGAATGGTGGAATGCAAATTATTATTTAAAATATAAAACTCAAGAGATAACCTAATCATAAAAAGAAAAAGTAATTAACATAATCAAAAAATGAGAAAATAATATTATTATAAAAGGAACAAATAAATAAAAAGATAAAGTACTAATACAAACCAAATCCTAGCTCCCCTCGAGTTGGATTGTTGGTAAAGTACAAGTCCAATTTAGAGTTAGATTCATAAGAATTGGTCATCAGTAATGCTTTAGTTAGAATGTCAGTAATTTGATGGTGTAATGTAACATAGTTTTTTTTTAATTTTAATGTACCAACTAGGACTAGGAGTCGAATTGGAGATATGTACTAGGATGTTGACGCGTCAATTGAGAAAATTGGAGAAGCGTCACTTGGAAAAGTTGGTGATGCGCCAATTGGGAAAGTTGGAAAAGTGCCAATTAGAAAAGTCGGAGACACGGGCACTGGGAAAGTTGGAGAAGTGCCAATTGGAAAAATTGGAGAAAAGTTAGAGACGCCAATTGGGAAAGTTGAAGAACTGCCAATTGAAAAAGTTGGAAAACCGCCAGTTGGGAAAGTCGGAGAAGCACCAATCGGAAAAGCTAGAGAAGCACCAATCGAGAAAGCTGAAAAAGACCAATTGAAAAAGCGGGAGAAAAGGCAATTGGAAAAGTTGGAAAAGGTCGATTGGAGGAGCTGGTTCAATTGGGAAAGTTGGAGAAGAAGCAACTGACAAAAAGAAATGTGTCAATTGAGAAAAGGTGAAAATGGTGTCATGGTGCCCAATTGGAAAACACAATAGAAAATGAACATGCAAACACAACAGAAGCAAAAAATTGACCATATTAGAAGATAGAAATTCAAATTCTTATTTAATATTGAACTCAACATTAGGATTAAATAGACTACAAGAGATAACCATCATAAAAGGAAAATATAATATTAACCTAATTGTAAGAGGAGAAAATAACATTTAATGTAATCCTAAAAGGAAAAAAATAATTAAAAAGATAAAATACTAATATAAACATAAATCCACACTTTTCTTGACGTGTTTGGATGAGTTAGTTTGAGAAATTATTTTAAAAAATTATTTTGAATAGTTAAAAATTGAGAGTCGTAGCCAAAAACTTATTTGAATGCGATTTTTTTTAGAGAAGTTACAAACAATCACTACTTTTTTAGATGTCAATTTAAAATAAGTAGTTAAAAAAAATTATTAAAAATGAATTATTTTGAAGAGTTAGAAATGAATTATTAGAAATCAGTGATTAAAAATGACGAGTTATTTTGAGTAGTTATAAATGAATTATTAGAAATGAGAGTAGAAATGGAGAGTTATTTTTAAAAGTAAAAATGAGAAGTTATTTTGAGTGGTTAAAAAAACTTGTTTGATTATAATTTTTTTGTAGTAGTTAGTAAACACTCATTTTAAATCATCCATAAATTCGAGAAACAAACACCTCCTAAGATGGAAAAGCAACAACAAATGATAATTTGCTAAAGTGGGTGGGCCATTAGAAATGCACAGCTGTTTGACATACAATATGAAAGGGGAATCCAACAGCAATTGAAGAAAAAGCCTCGAACATGAAACAATTTGGTTAATTGGTCTCTTCCTTTCACTAAGCCAAAATCCTACTTAAAATGAAAATGGTCCAAATAATAGCTAAAGAGGACAAAAAATTGAGGATAAAATCATCATCTGTTTGAGAGTTATTAAATTCTATTGAATATTATTTCAATGAATCAGTGATGTGAAGTTTCCCATCTTTTTCAAGGGGAATATGTGCAGTAATTGATGGCATGAACTGTGGAGTGGCTATCAGAGCTCAAGCTTAGAATTACCAAATTGGCTGAACATGATGGCCAAATCCATGCCTTGTACCATGGTAGGAACAGCTGTGGAATAAGGGCACTCTTGTGAGAAACCAGTCTTTCCAGTTTTCTGCACTTTCTTGATACAACTCTTGAACTTCTCATGACATTTAATATTGGTTAGACCTGAAAAATCCCAGTGGTAGAGTCACAACTGTTATCAATCCATTAATATCCTAATGATATAAAACAAAACAGGAGAACCATATATAGCAAACATGGACAAAAGATATATGAGATGAATCCATTAACTGTCCGGTCTCTTCTCTAATCTAATGCTACAAGTTCTTAAATATTTAGCATCTCAAATAAATTACAAACAGCTACATCTAGAATTTACTAGCACCAAACATTTGTGTATAACATGCTAATTGGCCATGCCTTATATCCTCCAGTTTTGTATCTAATTTTGTTTTTCAATTCCCTGAAGCCAATATTGATCGATTCTGGAAAAAAAAAAACAAAATCTCCTATGTGCATAATGGTAATAACTAATTTGTTCATACGGATTTACTCATACAAGCCACTCAAGGATCGTTAACCATGCCAAAAGCGGCCAACAATAATGTTCTTACTGTGCAATATGCATTCAAACAAATAATTTTTTACAGTTTGTAATGCAGACTGTGTAGGCATTTTGAGGCTATATATATACACACACACATATATATACATATATATTTTATAGAAAACAAAAACATCTTCATTGATAAAATGAAAGTTTTATATATGAGAGGGTCAATAAAAGAGCCAATTACATAAGATAAAACGATAAATAACAAGTCATATAACTCTCAAGAAATAGACTGTATAAAGAAGCATATAAACCTAGAGGTAGCAAGAATCTGACATTTAAAACAGTAGAGGAACTTAGGGAAATTGAAAGAATATTTTTCTGCTAAGCATGCCTCACAATTAAATTTATTTATTTAATTTAACTGTATTAGATTATTTTCACAATGATAAATGTCCATAACTGATCTCACCTTCTTAGCGAACTTGCGAGCTAACATAAAAGTTTTCCTTTAGTGATTTTAACACAATGGTATGATAACCTTACTGGCCACTGCATATGGGAGAGGAAATTGCGGCACATCATCAATATAAATAAATAAATGGGAGGACTTGGGTTCAACAAACATTTTTTTTTATAACTGTGTCCGAGCGAGCTTGACTATTGTCAAGGGACATATCATCTGACCTTACAACATTTGGATGTCAAGAAACCCGATTAAACAAACATGTTAGTGTGGTAAACCCAGCAACTCACTAGTAGGGACTTACTAGGGACTAAACTAAATGACAATTGACAACAGTTTCATCTTACTAATTTTTTTCTCAATCCTATGTTCTTACTAGATTTGATTGACATGAAACAAGAACATAGGTGGTTATCATGAATTGAACTAATCGTTTCTTATTTCTCAAAGGTTCTATTGACCACTAGACCAACTCATGAAAAGTTTTCTTGTTGAAACTAACACAATTTTTTTTTAAAATTTTGCTGTTAACTACTTTCTATTCCCCTCATTATCAACAGATAGAAATTATGGTTGAATGATTGAATCTCATAGGTATCTTTTGCGGGGTAATACAATAGAAAACACACCAAAAGTTCTCATTCAACAACAGGATGCCCAGATTTCACCGCCATTTAAACAGGATCAGAAATAGATGAGCGAATTTTGTAAGCAAAGTATAATGAAGAGAAATGACAAACAATGTAAAGTAAAGAAATGACAAAGATGAGACAGTGTAGATATAGATTGACGATAACCTTTTCTCTCAACACATTCATCGTGGATTTTGCAACAAGCATCAAGATCATCGCAAGGCTTTTCACCAGCACAACCAGTCCATCCTACTCCACAGAACTTTCCGTATCGAATCCCAACAGCTAAATTTCAGATAAACAGGCAAGGAGAAACTAAAATTCAAAAAGTAATATTAACAGAATACGAATTTCATAGATAAACATGAAATATACTCACAATTACAGTTTATTGCGACACATTTTCTGCTGCATTCGACCTAAAATCGTTGAACAAAAGCCAAACAAACTGAGTTTTCATATCGATGCAATTGAGATCTAGAAACAGACGAAGGAAACTCAAGATCCAAAAGCACGAATCTAAAATTCGAATTCTCGAGCATTTAGTTGTTTTTAAAATGTGGATTACGAAAGGATCGAAGTCATTACCTGAGATTCGTTGTTGGAACACTCGGAGACGACGGCGAGGAGGAGGAGGAGGAGGAGAATCGCCGGCGAGACGTGTCTGCGGACGGAAACGCCGGTGTAGCGAGGCATGTTCAGGCCACAAACAGATTCTCCGGCGAAGTTATCCCGTCCGCTTGACTCTGGAAGGTGAACATCTATATATATACACACACATCGTTCTTATATATTTTATTAACATCTCAATACTTAAGTGGAAAGTATTATTTTTTCAAAAAAAAAAAAGAAAAAGAGAAAAGTATTATTATTTATTGAGTAAATTAACTTTTTAGGGAAAATTATGTTTTTAATTTCTTGTTTATTATTTTTTTTGAGTTTTGATTCTAGTAAATGATGTTCATTTTTTATTTATTGAATCCTTTCAGTTTGATTTTTATAATTTTAAATTGAACATTTTTTTTTTGAGAAGGAACATTTTTTATTTTGCTTATTCTTTATCTTTAGTAATTTGTGTATTGTTTTGTTTTAAATTTATTTTTAAAAAATAAATAAATTCATGTCAAAAAGTAAAATAATCCATTTATTCATATTATTTCAAATTAGTCTAAGCATCTAAAGATTTTGTTATTTAAACTATTAAAATTTAGATCATTGAATTTTATTAAAAGATAATAGGTAAAATTATTCAATTTTGAGACGCAAATATAAATTAGACCTTGATTATTCAAGAATATTTTCTTTTTCCTAACTATATACTATTTTCAAAATTAACAATCAATTTTTTTTTTAGACAAAAATTAACAATCAATTAAAATCAATATAACGTTATAAATTTTTTTTTTTTTTTTTTTGAGAAGAACGTTATAAAAATATTTAATATTTTCTTATAACATCAATTATTCAAATAATGTTCATATTATAAATTTTCGATAAGTTATCTAACTAAGCAATTTCTTATTTATTGAATACTAAGCCAACCACGATAATTGCTCCATTTTGAGTTCATGCAACTAGTTACTTCATTGAAATACAACTACAAAAAAAATTCAATCAACAAAATTTGGTACTCCAATTTAATTTTGAAACTCATCAATTTAATTTATAACACTTTTAACCTTTAATTTTGGCGAGTAATAAGTACAGTATTTATGATCAATTTTTCCACAAGAATAACACACAATATTTAACATAAATTTCTTTTTAACAACAAGAATTTTCATATTATTTTTCTCAAATAAAATTTTGATTGGAGTATTTTCAATTCAAAACAATTTGGTCTTACACGACCTTTAAATCCACAGTCATGACATATATGTATAAATGTAGATTTTACATATGTATGTCTAGTATTTTCAAGATTGAGCACAAATTTTGAGCCAACATGAGCAACAGCTCAAGTGGCATAAATGTATGCTTAATAACTTTGAAGTCATTGTTATATCCTCTCAAAAAAAGCACAAATTTTAACACGTAAATCTCTAACTTTTCATGCTAATGATTAAAATTTTCATTATAAGCATGAATAGTTTTTAAAAAAATATATTTTTTAATTTATTTTTATCAATTTCAAGCAAGGGTAACTACGCTCGTCCCCGTCCCTTGACAAGACACTAGAGACATCGAAGGAGTAACATCATAGGTGAATCTCGAACTTACATGCAAAACTCAAGTCTTCAACCACTGTGTCACTCCTTGAGGACATTCAAGCTCTATTTAATAACAAGCATTTCATTTTTTCTTTAAGTTTACGAGAAATATTATTATTTTAAAAAAATTAAAATTTGTCATTTAAGTAAAGTTATCATTTTTCTAAAGATCTATTGTTAGTTTCTTAAAGTCAATAATTTTATTGATACGAAAATACTCAATCTCGTTATGTAGCAATATTATTACCGTCAAATACTTATTTCTAATAAACAAATATTTATACTTATTTGATAGTTTAACAGGTGTATATGCAAGTTTTCATAAATTTAGTTGCATGTTTCAAATATATCAAGTAACTTGTCGTAAGAAAGATGTTCTCAATTTACCCCATCTTCACCACTTTTAACACCAAAATCATCATCCAAAATGAGTCATTAAGCATATGAAGGCTTAATAAAACAATTCTTTTTTCTCACCTCACGAGAAGCTTTTTGGTTTTGAAAGTTACAATTCTCATTCACATGAAATAGATCAGTAGTAGTATGAGGAGAATTTTGAACAAAATACATATTTTCAAAAAAATTCCAAATATCATATACACATTCAAAATGTAAACTCATATCAAATGTTTTTTTCTATACAATGCACCATATATAATATTCATGGGTTTGATATTAAAAGTGAGGAACTCATCATTCCATTCAAATTTAGAAATATCGGCTCACAAACATATAAAATGTTCAAAGATATATCATTTCAACTCTATTGGCACAATTGATTATCTTGTTTGGTGTCAATCCATTTCAAATTTCACGTCACGAGTTTGAGTTTGAAAATCGATATTTGACTCTTAAAAACTAATTTTTTCCTAACATTAATCAAATTAATTGAATTCTTACTAAACAATTAATTTAACAAGAAATACATGCAAATTAATTAATTTATATTTAAACAATAAATTAACAAAGACAATTTTCAAACACACTATTTAATTTTAATAGTAAGATTGGCACAAAAAAAAATTTATGTCAAAAGAAAATTATACCAACTTCTCTTAAAATGCAAGAACAATTAATATAATGTAACAATAAATTAATTGTAACAAAAAAGAAGAGTATTTTAGGTAATGCAAAACATCTTAATTGGGCCACATGTATATGCTTCGAAATACAGCATCACCTAAATCGCTCTCAAATTGAAATTGAAGTCGTAAAAGAATAGATAAATGATTAAAAATGAATGGTTAGAAATTAGAGTTATTTTTAAAAGTAAAAATGAGAAGGAATTAGTAAGAACTCGTTTGGATATAGATTTTCGAGGAGTCAATAAATCATAAAACTAAATCCTACCTAAATATGCCAAACAAACCCCTAAGAGTATAATTGTTATAAACTCAAGTGGTTCATACCAGAAAGAAATGGCAAAGAGAGAAAATGGGTTGTTTGAAAAAACTATTTCTTTTTTGTTTTTGAAATGTACTTCTACTTTCAAAGAAGCTTTCAAAAACAGAAAACTTTGTTTCTCAAAATGGAAAAACAGAAAACAGAAATCGAATCTTAGTCCCCATTTGATAATCATTTTGTTTTTTGTTTATGAAATTTAAGTCTATTTCTATTCAAATTTTCTACCATGTGCTCCATCTTTCTTACAATGTATCCATCTTTCTTTAAGAAAGTAGGAGAATACTAACCAAATTTAAAAAACATAAACAAGTTTTTGGAAGCTGCTTTTTTTTGTTTACAAACTTTGATTTTGTTTATTAAAATATCTCTATCCAAATAAGGAAAAAGATATGGCAAGATAGTTGTTGTAGGCTTAAATTTCATAAACAAAAAATGAAAAACAAAATGGTTATCAAACGGGATCGAAACTATCACGCATAGATTATAACATACCTAAGTAAGATTGCAGTAGCATATAGCTTTTGTTCAACGTACAAAGTACCTGCAGAACATCAAGTAAAAAGTTGCACGAAAAATTCTGAGAAGTGGCAGCAAAAGCCATAACGTGTATTTAGGCTTCACCAAATCAGAATTCCAGTTCAGAATTAAGAACTGCATTTATCAAGAAAAAGCATCAATGGAAACAGTTCTAGGTTCCATTATGGTCCCTCGGAATTCATGGACTATTATTAATCTATCAGAGTTGCTCACAGAATTCTCAGCTTAATTGCAAGAAGGTAAAAAATCGTATGCAGAGTACCCGCAGAAAAGAAAAGAGTATTTGCCACTGTCAGTCAGACATGCCTTCCACAAATGAACGAGGACATCCTCAGACATAATAACCTGTGAATGTAAAGCCCCTTCCTGCAATCTCACCTGCGCAAAACCAGGCAAAGCACTCAAGCCCGAACAAGGCGGCGATGCCGGCATCTTCGACTTTCAGCTCCTGCCTGTTCTTCCACAAGTTTTTCACACAATCAAGTTCTTTCCAGAATGATTCACATCGGCCTGGGATGCTGCACAATCATCGTAATGAAAAAAATCAGTGAGTAAAGCAAGGAAAGGCAGCATGCGACAAATGCAACCCACCCAATGTAAATACTGCTGATAATTAACTAGTTCAAGACAAAGTGGAATCAGTTTAGCAATGCAGCTGTAAGAGTTCAGCTATTATATCAGTTTGTATCAAAAGGCTAAAAGGCTAAAAGGCAAAGGATTATGCAGCCGGCCCTAAGCCTAACACACGAAGAATTACTAATCTATCATAATTGCTCGCAGAATACTCAAAGCGAGTATGAAACAAAGCTCAAAAGATTATAGAGATTATGGTAACCTTATTTAAAAGAGAGAGAGAGGAGGATTATACAAAATTATGTAGACAGGTAGTAGGTACATTTATGAATTATGCTCCCATTTCCAACAAAAAAAGTGTTATCGTTTTACTAAACATAGTGCCCATAAATGGGGGATGAGATTCATTTCCACGTCTATCAAATATGTATACAGTTCCATGAATGGAAACGAATTAGTGAACTTGAATTCTAATGAGTGGTTGACCATGTTCAACAAGAAATGCAATGTGAAAAAAAAATATTGATATAATCTAGAAATAAACGAACAAGTCACAAGAAAATCAAAATCAAAACACAAACCACAAGTTATGTCAGTTGGATGAAAGTGTATCTTGGTACTCAAACAAAGCTAATATGAATAATCCTAAGAGTACGATGAACAGCAGTAAGAGCACATGAACATGAAAACAGTAGGAACTCTTTCACAACCACATTAAACCAAGAAAAAGTGAAATAACATGAGTATCGAGGGTAATAACCTAGCAAGGCGAGTATAAAACAACTGCTTCGAAAGCTCGCTGCATTTTTCCACAGTAGCTGGTTCTTGGATGTATTGCTTGTTCTGCTCCAATAACTGCTTATAATAGGAAGACCCATGCTTGAAAGCAAATTGAGAAGCTTGACTAGCTTTGGATTGCAACTGAAGCAACTTAGACGCCATCAAATCCAAAACAAAGCTAAAAACTGCAGCCGAAGACCAAAACCAACATCCAATTTTTCTTTTAGAAAACAAATAATTCTCTATAAATGCAGGAAACAATAACATATATTTATCCAAGAACATCGAGAGTCGAGACTAAGAAAAGCCTAGTAATCATGCATATTAGTAACACTTCCAAATTTCATGAATTTTATATTTTTTTGAAATAAGGGTAACCACGCTCATCCCTAGGCTAGGCACCGAAGACATCAAAGGAGTATTGTCACAGGGAAAACTCGAACTCGGGACTTTGAGGGGAGCATACCCTCAAAATCCAAGTCTTCAACCACTGCGCCACCCCTTTGGGACAGATTTCATGAAATTTATAACAACGAATAAACACCCAAAAAATGTCTTCTCAGTCAAAATCAGAGCCAATTCTATTATTATTATTATTATTATTTCATAGGAAACATTCAAAACCAGTAATTAGAGATCTATAAAACCCACAGTTGAGAAATCAGAAACAACAATCGACGAAAACTAAAGGAAAAAGTGAGACGAGAACCTGAGATTTACGTGGTTCTAACTCCTAAGTACGAGTACGGGCAAAGGAGAGAACAATTAAGGCCCCGTTTGATAACCATTTTTTTTTTGTTTATGAAATTTAAGCCTATTTCTATTCAAATTTCTTACCATGTGCTCCATCTTTCCTACAATGTATCCATATTTCCTTAAGAAAGTATGAGAATACTAACCAAATTTCAAAAACATAAACAAGTTTTTGGAACCTACTTTATTCTTTTTACAAATTTTGGTTTTGTTTATTAAAATATAGATAAGATGTAGACATCCAAATAAGGAAAAATGTAGAGTAAGGTAGTTGTTGTAGGCTTAAATTTCATAAACAAAAAACGAAAAACAAAATAGTTATCAAAAGAGGTCTAATTAATTCGGAGATACAAGATTAAAGAACGTCAACTGGGACTAAAATTTTAAGGGAATTTACCACTCTCATAAAACTCTATTAGGCCCAAATACATATAGATAAAAGTGCATATACGGAAACATAAACCCAATTACATAATTAGTGAGCATCAAACAGTTCAAAGACATCTCAACGCCCACCATGAAAAAATGATTTTCTTTCATAAAACAAAATCAACGCCGAGCAGCTGAAGAACAAGATAGATGGGGGAACTGGCATTTTGCCACCTATACACCTTCCATATCGCCCCAAATCACACACATTTCACCCAGAAACTTAAGCATAGAAAATTCTAGTGTAGTAAAATTTTCAAAAAGTGGCTAAAACCCTAATCAAATTCCAATGTCGAGTATCCAAAGCAACAATCCAAACAGCGCAAATATAAACACAAATCGGGAATTCTAGAATCAAACAAATAAGACAAAATATCAATCAAACTCAGAGAAGATAAAGAGATCATCAAGAAACGAGAGAACAACAGAGGATACAGAAAGATGCAAAACAAAGATGGATCAAATGAGAAACAGATGATAAATAATTAGAAATCGGAAAAGGAGAAGATAATTGTGAACAGAAATCACCTTCGAGAAATGAGTTCGTCGCCGCTGGTTGAAGAAGGAAAAGCTCCAAAGGAGACGAAGGAATTGGGATTGAGAGAAATTCAATGGAGAAAGAGTGCGAAGTGTGAAGATTTCTTCCCCCACACTTTTGAGGGCTCCTTTTGCAAAAGCCCGATTCAAAAACCCAATCATGGGCCTTTTGCAAAAGCCTATTGGAGTATGGCAAATATGTAGTTTTTTTTTTTTGGGAAAAGTTGAATAGTAGGCCAAAATAAAAAATTAATTGCAAATCTGTCCAGGTTAAGATTAATTAGCAAAAGTAATTTTTGTTTTTAATTAAATAAATTTGTTTTAATAATAAAAGACAAAAGTACCCCTCCTTTATGTGCAAGAAAGAAACTCACGTCATCACCTTCTTCTCCAAATCTCTCCCATCCGTTCACTGGGCGCAAGAAATACGCCTGCCACATCATCAATTTCTTCACAATAGTTTTCAAGCAGACCTGCCGGATTTTTGTTGGAACTCCATTTGCGCCGCCGTCCAGCTTAACCCATTAGATTTTTGCCGAAACTCTATTTGCGCCGCCGTCGATCTTAACCCGTTGGATTTTTGCCGGAACTCCATTTGCGCCGCTGTCAAGTTGAACCCATTGGGTTTTTGCCAGAGAACTCTATTTGCGTCGCCGTCATCTGCAACTCAAACCCTAAAATGAAGATGAAATTATTTACAAAAATACTTGTTTAAGTAATACAGTATCAATGATTAATACAGTTTTAATGACAAATGAAGATGAAATTATTTACAAACACACTTCAAGTTTTATTTACTATATTAGTTTTGTTTAAGTAATACAGTTTTAATGATTAATACAGTTTTAATTATTAATACAATATTAAAGATTAATACACTTTCAAATTATTGTATTTATTATTAGTAGTATTAATAATGAGGATTTAACATTAAATGTTCTCTAATAAAATGTTAATACGAGATTTATTAATACAGTATTTATTATCAATACAATATTTATTTATAAGTACAGTATTTATTAATACATTATTTATTTAAATTGTTAAGTACGAAATTAGGGTTTTGCAGTCTTCGTCTTCGACGGCTGCGATTTTCATAAAGAAAAAAGTGGCAAAAAAGTCGTCGAATCTCCACCATTTTGACTTGCCATCTTTGCAAACACATTTTCCGCGGCGATTGCTCATCATCTCAAACGATTATCTAGTGTTGTAGTGTTTGAATTGATTTGGATAAAGGCGAAAGAAATAGAGGCGAAGAACAACGTGACCGACGATGAATGAATGGTGAGATGGAGTAGAAGGAAGACGTCGGAGAAGAACAAATCGAACAGAATAAAGAACAAATTAAAATCGCCGGAAATCGATGGAGAAGAAGAATTTCCGGCCAGAATTTGAAGGAAAGCGCCCAGAAGAAATCACACAAAAAGGAAGGAGAAGAAAAATAAAGGCAGGTGTCGATCTAGAGAAGAAAAATAATAATATAATTAAATGAAGGGTAAAATGGTAACTTACAATTTACATATTTAAAATAGGAAATTAAAGGAAAAATATTCTTGCAAATAAGTTGGAATTTAAACACGCTTGCAAATATTTTTCCAAAAGTGGACAAATGTTACAATTTCCCTTTTTTATATATATATATAAGTGACTTAGGCAATTTACGTATATCTCGACTAATGTCATCGACCATAGAAAATAAAAATATGTAGAAAATTAATATGTAATACGTAACTATGATGGATTGAATCTATTACCTTTTAGTTTTCAAACTCCTTTTAAATTTTAACTATTAGAGCACTCCATAATCGATAGATAAGGAATGTTACAAAGAACAATAATCTAACTCATGTTGAACTTACTACTAATTTTTGGGTTAACTCATAATTTTTAACTTTAACTATAATAATCATTCAACTACGTCAAAGTGTTTTTTTATTATTATAATAATCCTTTAATATCTTACACACAAACATAGGTTTTTGTAACTTATGTAATAGTAGTATGTTCTCAAATGCATATTATTATAACCTCACTGTGTTATATTAGGGTTTAGGGTTTATAAGAATAGTTTATCGTTTATAATAACTCAATTATTATTCTAAAGGCACCCTTGTGACATTCTTTTATTATTTAAAAACGACGAAAAAAATCGTTAGGGGTAAATTTGTATAGTAAGATTTCTCGAGTACATCCATCCAATTTCAAGTGAGTATAGTTCAATTGACATCATGATATATTAGTAATCACGAGATTTGTGGTTCGAATCCTCTAATTTCATATTGGACTAAAAAAATTCATCTTTTAGCAGAATTGATATGTCCATTTGGATAATATATTGGCAAAAATTCAACTCGAACTAGTCTGTTTCCCGCTATCATAGTGGAGAAAAGTTCATATTTTAACTTATAAAAAACATGTTTTTGGAGAGATAAGACTCTATTTGTATGTTCTTCATCAAGGATAAGAAAGGAGTACTAGAATAGAAAGTTTTGCATTTGAATTGGTACCTAAATGTACCTCGGATCTCAGTTTTAGTGTTTTTATATTCACTATGAGTATCTATCTTTCAATCTAAAACGAAAAGCATGGGAAGATGAGAAAATGAAAAGCAATAGACGCAAATAAGGAAGTCTACATATGAATGTGTATGATACAGTCCATGTGTTCACCAGTAATCTCCACAAGAGCATTTTCCATCTTTAAAGTGATGAAAACGCTTATTGTCTCTAACAATCAACTCTCTCCCAACGATCTTTGACATAATCTTGATTGCATTGTGGCAGTCGCCGCAGATCCGAAGATTCTTGATGATCCTCAGCGTCGTTCTCGCCGGTGTACTGATCAATCCATAAGCAATTGCTAACCGCTCGCTATGGTATTGTAAAGCTTGCTGTTTAGCCTCTTCATCGATGTCATGAAGCACGTATCTTGTATCCGGCACATAGCCAGCTTCTCTCATTTGTCCATTTAATCCTTTTAGCTTCCCTTCACCCTCTTCTTTGTAAGGCATTGCATATCTAAACTCCCTCACTCTATCCTTCTCCTCCAACATGTTGGTGGCCGATTGCTTCCTCGGCTGAGGGAGTGGTGGCTTGGCAACCGTGGGTGCCATCGTCTGATCGAGAGAAAACATCAACTCTTCTGCTCGATCTTCAAGCTCCATGTTTCCATGGAGTCGAGCGTAGTTTCTCAGGGCGTCCCAGATTTTGGCAGTGGGATCAATTGGCATTGTCTCAATGAATTCCTCTGCTTCATTCAAATGACCAGATTTCCCAAGAACATCAACAAGTCCCATGTAATGTTCAATTCCAGGACTGATTCCATATTCACCTTCCATTAAGTTGAAGTAAAAAACACCTTCCTCCACAGCTGCAGCCATGGCACAAGCTGCTAACACCACAAGAAATGTTTCTGAATTTGGCTGCAAACCCATATTCTTCATTTGCTCAAACAAAGTCAACCCATCATCTCCTTCCCCATTCTCTCCATACCCCTTGATCATCAAATTCCAAGTCCTAATATTCCTATCAGGCATTTTATCAAACATCTTGCGTGCATCTTTCATACACCCACAACAAGAGTAAATCTCAATCAACTTATTATTCAATTCCACATCCCCACTAAACTTCGATCCCTTCAACAACCAATCAACCCTTTTCCCAGCCTCAAACAGCTTCAAATTCAAACAAGAATCCAACAAAGCAGTAAAAACACCATAATCAACATTAGCACCTTGGGAAATGAATTCGAGAGCATCCATTACCTTACCCTCCTCGCATAGAGCCACTAAATCCACCGTCGACGGGATACTAAGAACAGAATCACTCGTTCGGGTCTGAGATTTGGAGTGGGTTTTCGCCGTCGTGATTTGGCCGTCGTACCGGCGGAGGGGCTTCCGATTTGGGGAATTGGAGAGAGAATTAGTACATAAGGACGTTGGCCGGAAGGATGCAACGGCCGGAGACTGAATTGGGATGATTCGAGATTTGAAATTGGCGGTGATGATGGAGTTTGGAGTGGTTTGATAAGGAATCGAGGAAGCCATTGTTGTTCTGATTTTGTTATCTTAAACGAAAAAAATTCACAGGACATAGCCGGAAATAATTGGACATGAGAAATAAAATAGACATAATTTACTCCGTATTATATTTGCAATAGGGGTGTATATGGGTTGGTAGGGTTAAAGGTAATTTTTGGACCAATCCAAAAATTTGGGTCGATCAACTTTTTAACCCAACCCAACCCAATTAGTGTTTCAACCCAACCCAACCCAACCCTATATTTTCGGGTTGGGTTGGGTTCATCGATTCAAAAAGATTAAAAGTTGGAATGCGAGATTACAAATTCGACGAAAACACTAATTATTTCAATATTTGGAAGTCAAATTCCGGTATAAAATTTGACTAAATATAAAGCTAATTTTGTAAAGAGTATGAGATTTTTTAAAAAAGATAAGAATTAATTTTAAAATTTTAAAAATATTGTATTTAACCTAATAAGAGATAAAAAGATTGGATAAATTTTTGAGGGAAAAAAAGTTTGAGAAAAATTGAAATTTACTTGCTCATAAAAGGGAAAAAAAGCAAAAAAAGAAAAAGAAAACATAAAATAAGAAAAGATTTACAACCACTAGGCTATGAACGACTTTATACTACAAAGATATGTTAAGAAATATATATTTATATTCGGTTCCGGGTTGAACCCAACCCAAAACCCGTGAACCCGCGAACCGACCCAAATATCCGGGTTTACTAAAAATCTAACCCAACCCAAATTTTAAAAAACATAACCCAACCCAACCCTTACGGTTTGGGTTGGGTAGTCCGGGTAGCTCGGGTTACCGGTTTTTTTGTACACCCCTAATTTGCGATACCATTTCTAAAATAATTTAAACATCTATTATTGATTAAATTTTATCGATGAATTCAATTTGAATTTCTTGTATAAATGAATTAATTTTGATTCGATTCAATAAATTAAAATATTTTATCATTTTTTATTATTGCAAAATTCTCTAAAATAAACCGACTTGAAAAGGTTGCTTATATTGTCCAATTAGTGAAAAAATTTCTTATCTTTTTTATTAAAGCTGTTTAGTTAAATTCACCTCATATACAATCTAGTAATGAAGATTACACGTTAAAAAAAAAAGTTAGTCATGGTAACTTCTATTGTTAATAATTTGTACTTCAAACGTCGTCTATTATAATCTAATGTTTAATAATAATCCTTTTTTTTAATAACAACCACTAGAATAATTTTAGATTTTTTTTTTTTGATAATTTTTCAGGTAAAGCAAAGGAGGCGAATAATTTCAGATACCTTCATATTTGTTTTTATCATTCAATACTTCGAAACAAGATATTATTTCGATAAAGTCACTAAAATATGGCTAGACAGTTTTGACCCATTAAATGTTATTGCAAAAAAAAGGTAACAATTTTTTTTACTATAAATAATAGTCAAGATGTCGCCCCACTATATATGAGAGTTTCTACACTCATCCTAAAGTCTAAATTCAATAAACAACAAGAAATTTTAAAATTAAATTCATTTTTGGGTTCCAACGATCCGATCTTAGCACCTTTTTCAATCGTCACATTGCCGAGAATGGTGGCTCCAACGCCGATTAAAACCCCATCGCCAATTTTCGGGTGCCTGTCTTGGCACACCTTCCATGTCCCTCCAAGAGTAACATTGTGAAGAATTGATACATTGTTACCTATTACTCAATCTCGCCCACTACTATAGCATGATCCGACATAATGCCTTCCCAATCCTTACTGCTGGGCGAATATCGATGGCGAAAACATCGACAATTGCGAGATTGACTGCGTGATTGAGTCCACAACTTGTGAGCCACACGATGAGCCTAAAAGAGAAAGGACTAATTGTGTTAACAGTCCATATAGTTTATATAATATTCAAAACCAAAGAAACAAAGTTGTCATTGACCTTCCTAAAGCATTGAAACATAAAGAAGTTACTTTTAGTTCTAATTCATAATATGATTGAGATTGTTACATTTGTTTACTAGTTTTTATATTTAGCAACTTTTTGTAGGACACATCAAAGACTCGGTATATGAAAACAAAGCCCCTATTTTTTTATAGGCTAAATTAAATTTTAAAAAAAACCTAAACCCTAAACCCTAAAAAATTTGTTTACTAGTCAAGTTGCGTATAAACTGACCGAAATAGTTAAAAAAGAGCTTATATTTGTCAGTACCCAGTAAACTTAGAAATACAATCTTCAAACCAATTTTCATATCATCAAATTGAAACCCTAAGAATCCTTAAATTAGGGCAAAAATGTTACCTTTAACTTTTTGGCCCATTCCATTTTGTTAGGTACAACGAACAACCACAAATCTCCACAGGTTCAATACGATACACAACTGCCTAACACTAATGTTTAGTATGTGAAACATATAAAAGAGTGCGTTAGTAAGGTAACAAACAACCTTACTATTAAACCTAAATAATTTAATAAAAAACACGACACATAACAACACTGTTCTATCATAATTCTAGAAAAAGCTCAAAAATAGTAATTGAACTAAGAAAAAGGGTTCCATTTCAATAGTCTCCGCCCAAAATCGTCGATAGAGTATCGAAATGGAAAGAATATTCTATATAAGAAACACCTACGAATTTTATACCCTTCCCATTTGTATTGAATAATGTCTTAATCTTCTTCTTCATCCCAGTCTTATCAAAGAAAAATAAGTCATTATTGACTAAAAAAGACATCCATTCTTCATCCTCAGAGACTTTGACAAAGTAGAACATCCAATGCTTCACGTCATTTGGTATATCAATAACAAATTCTCTAATCCATGAATGTTTGGCTCTCATAATCCACACATGCGTCTTCCAAATTGGTTCGAACATTTTGAGAATCACACAAATGGTACCATTGAAATGACTTAATTGAATAGTAAAGTTGGTGGAACAGCCACGTTACAAGTGAGCAAGGGTTTCAAATGTTTCCGTTTCAACGTCGAGCCCATATATCACAAACTCATTGGGTTGACAGACTTCCATTGTTCGGGCTCTGTTATATATTGCTTTGATCCATTATCCATTGCTGTCAAAACACAGTGTGTGGAGTGTGCTTTGGGAATATTGATTTTGTTGTTTGAGTTCTAGTGTGCAGTCTGTACTGAGTTCATCCAGATAGAAAAGTGCTTTAACTTATTAGGCATATGTTTGATGAATGTTTAATGCATATGATAGATATTGTTTGTGAAACCAACACATTAGTCTCTAATGGTAAAAAAAATTATATTGAGAGTCTCCTAGGTAGACGTAGGTTTGAAACTCACGATTGAGCTCCTAAGTCCGGACTTTGGGATAGGAACGGGTGCCTTTAGGTATGTAGGAGGCGAAACTCCCGATTCACGTACGTTATAAGAGCTTTGAGAGAGTGAGACAGTTTAATGAATATATGACAAAAGTTCTTGCTATGCGTTTTTCGTTTTCGCACAACTGATTCGAGGGAAATGTGGACTGAATTTATCCTCCTTTGTTGTTGGCTTTAAGTGTGGTGTAGGAGGACATATTGACCCTTTTGATGGTCCAAATGCTTCACACATAACACCTGCTGCATTGGATAGATGGGAGGCAAGGTTGGAAGATCTTTATGCTTGAGCTTGACGCCGCTTTAGCTGATACAGTTACTAAAATTCCTGTCGACATTCAGGTCGGATAATCGAATGGATGAGGATGGATCTAAGGAAGTCGAGATCTCGATACAAGAATTTCGTCGAACTGTATCTCTACTGTTATTATGTTGCTGGAACAGTTGGGTTTCACAAGCAAGCACAGAGAGTGTGGACAATGCAGCTTTGGCTTTAGGCATTGCCAATCAGCTTCCAAACATTCTCACAGATGTAGTAATGTTTTCTCAGTTGCAATGAAATAAGGGTTTAACCACATGGTCAACTTAATCATCAATAATTTATTAGAGAACGATTATAATTTTAATTTTTTTTTTAAAAAATATAAGTAGTGTCCTAGCCAGTTTAGGCACAATTTGATTATTTTCATGGTAAAACCCTATAACATTTGAATGTTAGAGAAATTTGTACTCCTAAGTAGGTGGCTACTGTAAATTGAACTCATAACCTTTAGATCCTTAAACCCTCGTTGACTACCAGACTAATCCATCTTAAATGATCTTAAACTATAATAATCACCTACTTCAAATTTAATCTTAAATTTTTTTAGATAACTAAAATATATTAGGGGTCAAACGATAATTTCATGAGATTAATTTGATTGTGACAAACTGACTTAAACATGTACGGATAAAAATGGTGAACCTAGTGAAAAGTAAACTATCTCTAGGGGAATAAGTTATCCTTTATAATGGTCATCAAGTATAGTTTTACTTATAGATCATCATCTGATGATTGGAACTTTTTTTTGCTTTTAGTGGGATTTATGTTGTATTTGTTAACTTACTAATGGTTGTTCTACATTTTGTTCTGATTTTATACAATAATGATGGATGTTATTTGATGAGGCCGAGAAAGGAGTTTTTGGAGCTAAATAAAGCTAGCACTAGCAGATGGCCAGTAAGTTTATTATTTTGCACATCCCAGCTGAGCTTTCTGGACATTTTTAACCACCCACAAGGAACTTAACAAGCACAATAACAAAAATCTAACATTGTTGATTAGTTAAGACACATTTGATAACCATTTAATTTTGGAAATTTAAACCTTCTATACAACAAAAACAACAAAAATTTCAACAATTTTACTTGTATTATATTTATATTATTTTTTAAAAAATACTTAATAAGTCAAATAATCGGCATATAAAATATATATCTAACCATTTTGTTTTTTGAATGGCTCAAATTGAGCATGATTAAATTTTCTTTAAAGATTAGGAGTAAAACTATTCCATTTTAAAATACAAGGGTCAAATATAAATTAGACCCTACTATTCCATTCTATTTCCCTCAAGGTTTCAGGTTCGAGACACACGTGTGACATTACTCTTTCAATGTCTTCGGTGTCTGCCCTAGGGACGGACGTGATTACCTTGTTTCAAAAAAAAAAAAATGAGAACCCAAATTAAAAATATTTTGATCGAGAGTATGGAAATAGGAGGAAGAAAAACAAAAAGAGGGGTGGGTTTTGTTTTTGAACGAAGATATGTTTTAAAATACTAGAATTATAACTGGGGTTGCACGTGATAATTTTTTAAACAATAAACTATATATATATATATATTTATTTATTTATTTATTTATAATTATAAATTATTTTCTACATTTTTGCACTAAATTTAAATCATTAAATAATAATTTCAATATAATATTAAATTTTATAACTATTTTTTTACATTAGTTAAATTTATTAAAATTCACATTTATGTTAAAAAATGGTTAATATTTTATTTTAAGCTTAAAAAATAATAGGTGTTATTATTAAAAAAAATTAATAAAAGTAAATTTTATCTCTGATTTTTAAAAATCGACACTCTTTAGTTTTTTCTCAATTTATCTATTAATAGACCAATTACTATTGAATTATAAAATTTATAAGAGTTATATCATAATTATAATTATAAATATAAATAAGCTAAATATATTTATTAATATACATCTATGAACTTACCTTTAACATGATAATTGTATCATTCTTCAAAAAAAAAAATTCCACATCTCCAAGTCTGAACGATTAATCAACCCTACAAAAATTATTGCAACAAAAGAAAATTTAGATGGAAGTTAAGGTAAATAATCCAACAAATATCAGATAACTACATTTTTTATTATAAAACAAAAAGAAACCAAGAAAGTAACCTCAAAGAAAAAGTTTCACATGTATTTGTAAATAAAATATAGAGAACTATATATATATATTAATAGTAGGAAATCATTGTTATCAAACTTTTGAAACGACGAATTCATGCACTTTAGTTTCAATCTTCAAACATTTTTTTCAAGATCTTCAAGTCTTTTTTTGAAAGACAACAATTATGCAAAAAAAAATCATACAAAAATTATTGCAACAAAAGAAAAATTAGATGAAAGTTAAGGTAAATAATCCAACAAAAATTAGATAACTTATTATAAAACAAAAAAAACAAAGAAAAGTAAATTCAATCAAACAAAAACAGTTATTGTAAACAAAATGTGGATAACTATTTATAGGATTGGAAAATTCAATTTATTATTTTAATTAGAATATAAAATGTCAAATAAAATCTATAAGCATTTGATTGTTGAAATCTCTTATCTTCTAACTTAGTCATAAAATCTATGAGATTTGATAAAAAATATTTTATCTTCTACGAATGAAAATCTAAATATATTGTAAATATCTTCTACATTATTTGTATTTAATTTTTTTAAAATTCCAATAAATGACATGTTTGTAATTTAGAGTATGATTAAGGATAAAATCGTCCAAAAATGATTTTCTCCTTAAGCCACACAAGTAAGCCACACAAGGTAGTTCGATAGATTTTTTTTTTCTTTTTTTTAGAATAAGTTTAGGGTTTTTCCGGCGCTTGAAAAAATAATAAAGGAAATAAACAAAAAAGGAAAAGATATATATATATATATATATATATATTTGTCAAAAATAAGATTTCAACTTGTTTTATATTTTCCCTTTTCATTTATTTCCTATTTTGGTTAGGGCTACTGTGAATTAAATTCATATAACCTTTAATTCCTGGAACCTTTTTTACTATTAGGCTAATCTATCTTAAATAATCTTAACCTATAGTGATCACCTACTTCAAATTTAATTTAAAAATTTTCAGATGATTAAATATAATGAAGGTCAAACGATTGTTTCATGAGATTAATTGAATTGCGACAAGCTGACTTAAACATATACGGATAAAAGTGGTAAACCCAATAAAAAGTAAACTTTTAAGAGAATAAGTTATACTCTATAATGGTCATCAAAGTAAAGTTTTACTTATAGATCATCTGATGATCGAACTTTTTTTTTCCTATTAGTGGGATTTATGTTGTATTTGTTAACTTACTAATGGTTGTTCTATATTTTGTTCTGTTTTAAGAGAAAGATGTTGGGTTGCGATGATAAGATATTAAATGTGTGGTGGCTTTCAGATGAGTTGATGATAAAAATAGAGAAACTTCATGAAGAGGCAGATTAAAAGAGCCAGAATGTTCTTTCATGAGGCTGAGAAAGGAGTTTTGGAGCTAAATAATGCTAGCAGATGGCCAGTAAGTTTATTATTTTGCCGATCCCAGCTGAGCTTACTGGACTTTTTTAACCACCCCCAAGGAACTTAACAAACACAATAACAAAATTCTAACATCGTTGACCAGTTAAGACACATTTGATAACCATTTAATGTTGGAAATCTAAACATTCTATACAAATGACTTCTATTTGAATTTTGACCAAATTAAAAAACAAAAACATGATTTGGAAACTATTTTTGTTCTCAAAATTGTGTTTGGTATTTAAAATATAGGTAAAATATAGATATGAAAGTAAGGAAAATTATGTATTGAAGTGGTTGTTTTAGGCTTAATTTTCATAAACAGTGGGACTTAGTTTTTATTTTTGAAATTTAAGCCTATAGTACCAAACTAGTGTTATGAAGTGATTTGTTATCCAAATATTGAGCGAAGAATTAGTGGGCTCAAGAAAGAATTCTCTTGAGTTTCGATCTTATCCGTCACTTTGGTGAATTCTTCTAAGAATTAAAATTAACCATAGTCTAGTGTAGGTAAGCCTCTGATTTAATCGCCAAACTTCAGAGTCTGATTAAGTAGTACTACACTAACAAAAAAGTGTGATTATACAAAGAAAACCGATGATAATAACATATTGAAAAGCAGATTCCACTGTTGCAATGCAAATGCAGAATAGTTATTGTATAAAATGCTATCAAATTATGTAATCTGACCATTGGGATATGAAAGAAGTATGATCCATGGACTCTCCAGGAATGTCCTCCAGTTGCGATGGCTTCTCCTTCCCGCCCAACAGCCTTGCAGGATTGCCCACTGCAGTAGTCCGTGGAGGCACATCAATGAGAACCACCGATCCCGCACCGATCTTAGCTCCTTCTCCAATCTTTACATTGCCGAGAATGGTGGCTCCAGCGCCGATTAGAACCCCATCGCCAATCTTTGGGTGCCTGTCTCCGCACATCTTCCCTGTCCCTCCAAGAGTGACATGGTGAAGAATTGATACGTTGTTGCCTATCACTGCAGTCTCGCCTACTACTAGGCCGGTAGCATGATCCAACATAATGCCTTTCCCAATCCTTGCTGCTGGGTGAATGTCGATGGCGAAGACATCGGCAATGCGAGATTGGAGTGCTAGAGCTAGCGGCCTGCGTGATTGAGTCCACAGCTTGTGAGCCACGCGATGAGCCTAAAAGAGAAATGACTAACTGGGTTATTAAAACAAATCTTTCGTATCATGTTTAGTATCACTGTTGCATCAATTTTCTATTCAATCATCTAAGGGATTTCTACTTCAAAACATGTTTAGTATTGAAATTTTGGAAAGAATAGAGTATTTCTTTTAATTTCGCTTGTTTTAAAGATAAGTGATCACCTATCTAAGAATTAATTTCGAATTTCCATCGCATCTAATTGTTGTAGAGCCAAACATTATATCATGTAACATGTTGTCGAGGTGCACGGAAAGTGACTCGACAGTCCCGGATGTCAAATAACAACAGCTATTTTTATAGTTTAGCCTTCTTTATTCATTACATAGAAATAAAGAAGCAGCAGTAGCCAGTAAACATAGAAAATCACAATCATCCGACCAATTTTCAACAATCTGAACAAATTTATTGAACTCTACAATTAATATGTCATCAAATTGAAACCCTAAGAATCCCAAAATTAGGGCAAAAACGCCCCAAGCCTTAACAATTCAATGCACAGAGGAAAAAAAAAACGCAATCTCGCAAAATTGAAAAGCAAATCGCGAATTACAACATCTCACCTGGCAGGACAAGAATCCTTTGTAATTGAGAAGGCAGTGCGAGAAGGAAACGCACGCCGGATCACGAGCTCGAGCCGCTCGCAGATCGGCGACGGCGGCGGATCGAAGAGAGGAATCGGTGGAGAAAGCGTTGAGGAAGAGATCGTAGAGGAGAGTGGAGAGAAGCGTGGAGGAGCAAAGCTTGTTGCCCAGATGAAACGAAAGCGACCTCTCGAGCGATGAATGCGACAAAATCGTCGAGTAGAGATAACTTGCCAGCGCCGGCTCGGACTCGGCGTCGCGTCGCGCCTCGGCTTTGATCTGCGCCCACAGCCACGTCTCGTCGTTGTTGGGGGTCGGCTCCGTCGCCGTCGCCGGAGATGAAAAGCGAAGCTCGCTGACTGGCATGGCCGGAAATCGGCTGAAAACGATGACGATACAACCGATAAAAGAGGGGAAATTAAAAAATATATATAATTTGTGTTAAACCAGGATCGACACGTGAGCTGAAGTTGATTGTTTCAAAAGTATATGTGGAGATGGCCTCATATTAGTGAGGCTTAAGAGTGGACACGTGGACAAATTTGATAGGAAACTTGTGATCTATGAAGTTAAGAGAAAAACTTGTCTCCTTAATTAAGGAGGCAAGCCCTCCCTTAAAAAGAGTATGTGACACCATTTTGTGCTATAAATTTTTTCTTTAAACAATACTATTTTTTAAATAAAAAAAAATTGTGGCACAAAATGGTATCACATACCTCTTTTAAGGAGGCAAGTTTTTCTCTTAAGTTAATAGGCCCACATCAAGCTTGGGAGGTGAAATTTTTATTGGATGTATTAAAGGGTGTTTAGAGCATCGATTTGGTTATAACATACGGAAAGTTATGATAAACAATGAGTTATTGTAAGTGATGTTTGAGGAACAAGTTATTATAATAAATACTGTGATAAACGGTGTTTGAGACACTAATTATGTAAATATATATATATAATGATTATATAAACGGACATGCAGGTTTAGGTAACTATCGTTATAATAAACGGTGTGGCAAACGTCGGTTGATTTATTATAACTAAGCCGACGGTTTACATAAACGGGGTCAAACACACCCTAAATTTTGTTAAAGGTTTTAATAACACTGAGACTTTTATTTTAATGGTATAAAAAAATACTTTTATTTTAATTGACTAACTCTTATTAGATAGTGTGGAATGGATTAGGGGTGGTTTCGATCAATTTTTGTCAGTTTTGTAACAAATCAACAATCAAGTTGATATCTTTGATTTAAAAAAATGGATGTGATCCAATGTCCAATAAAATATAGAACATTAATTCATTTTTCAATTAATTCGGTTCGATTTTGGATCCAATCTTATGTGTAAATTTTTTTAATATATAAAAAACAAGATTTCTCATTTAAAAAAAACTTATCATAAAAATAATTTTTTAAAGGTTGGAAGTATTTTTTAACTTGTTGGAAATTATTTAAGATGTTTTTTTACTTGAAATATAAGTGGATTAAGGAAATCTTCCACACTTAAATAAAAAAAAAAAATCCTTATTAGTAAGCCACTTCCTATTAAAAATAAAAAATCCAGATTTTTTGCGCATCGTAAAATTTAATTTAAATATCCTTTTTTTTAAATCATTTAAATATCCCTTTTTCCTTGTACCGTAAATTTAAGTTTAAATTCTTCAAGTTTCCAAAAAAAGGTCTAAATATTTCAAATATATGTAAATATTAATACTTGCTCATTATCTTATTAAATTAAGAATAAATTATAAATATATGGAAAACAAATTATAAATTTAGAATGGTTTATAAACTTTTTATTTCCTTAAAATACTTAAAATAGAAAACTTTAAAAAATATGTTATTAAAAATCATGATATCGTGTGACAGTAGAATTAAAATGAATTGCTATCAATTAAGATAATCAATACACCTCCAATCTATTTAGTAAATTCATAAGTCTATTGAACATAAAATTTGATTTTTATTATATAAATGACATACACCAAATACAATAGAGTTTTGATGACAACTTGTACAAATGAGTAGCTATCAAATTATAAGTTTGAGTCTCTCTTCCTCTAATATCTTTATATAAAAAACAAATGAAAAGATTGATATTATTATAATGAAAATCGTAAAACATGACTAATCAAAAGGACAAGCTACTTTTTATTATTTTTGATAATCAAAGAAGCAAGCAATATAGGCATACTGTAGACCCTAAATCCGTTTTAATTTATAACATGCCATGATCTATAGTTGGAATACCATAGTCCTTTATTATACTAAAAAACAAATGAAAATTCCAACTGATTACGGGTGTGTTCAGGCCATGTTTATGTAAATGGCTGAGTTGGTTATAAGATTGATATTATTATAATGAAAATTGTAAAACATGACTAATCAAAAGGACAAGCTCCTTTTTATCATTTTTGATAATCAAAGAAGCAAGCAATGTAGACATACTGTAGACCCTAAATTCGTTTTAATTTATAACATGCCATGATCTATAGTTGGAATACCATAATCCTTTATTATACTAAAAAACAAATGGAAATTCCAACTGATTACGAGTGTATTCGGACCATATTTATGTAAACGACCGAGTTGGTTATAAGATTGATATTATTATAATGAAAATCGTAAAACATGACTAATCAAAAGGACAAGCTACTTTTTATTATTTTTTATAATCAAAGAAGCAAGCAATATAGACATACTGTAGACCCTAAATTCATTTTAATTTATAACATGCCATGATCTATAGTTGGAATACCATAATCCTTTATTATACTAAAAAACAAATGGAAATTCCAACTGATTACGGGTGTGTTCGGGCCATGTTTATGTAAACGACCGATATGGTTATAATAACCCAACTGATGTTTGCCCCACCGTTTATTATAAACGATGGTTACCTAAACCTGCGTGTCGGTTTATCTACAACTTACATATATTACTTTTTGTTACATAACTAACCCCTCAAACACCATTTATCATAATCTCTCTTATAATAACTTGTCCCTCAAACACCATTTATAATAACTCATGGTTTATCATAACCTTCCGTCTATAATAATTACCGGTGCTCCAAACGCACCCTAATTGATTCTAATAATAATAAAAAAAATCCAACCCATTAATTGTCTTGCTAATTTAGATTTTCACGCCTAATGATATAATTTTTGTGTCTAATAAATCTAAATTTTTCAAAAAGTCAAGAGAGTTTCTTAACCAAGTTTGTAATTTAAAAGTGCACTGCTAATATTCCGTAATTAAACGAAGGAGGCTAAAATTTTAATTTAATCTTAAACTAATAAGATATTTTTCTTAATTGATATATATATATATTTTTGAGAATTTTCTTAATGGATATTAAACCCAAGGAAATAGTGGGCATCATATTTTTTTATTTTGAAAATACTCATTATACTTTTTTTTATTTTAATAAATACGTTTATACTTTTTAACTTTTGTTTGAGATAATTGTAATATTTAAACTTAAATTTACGGTATGCCTTAAGTTTTATTTACCGATTGTGAAAATAATAATAATAAATTTAAGAAGCTTACAATTGACGCACATGGGAACGCGTAAACAACACGGTATTCAGTATATTATAACAAAATCGTAGAACGGGTCAGGGGCCCTAACTTAGGGCTTCTGATTTGTACAAAACCAAAATCGAAAAGAGGAACAGAACTTACAAGAAAGAAGAATGGATTGTAGTTTCTTGAGCGGGAACGGAAAGCTTGAGCTGCTTCAATGGCGTGGTTTTCATCTTTCTTGATCGAATTCCTAGGGTTTCGATCACGTACGAGGAACTAACAGAGAGAGAAAATTCCTAGGGTCTTGATTTAGGTTCTTCCACTTTTTCTCTTTGAAATCGATCTTTCAACTCTCTGTTTCTCCCGGCCGATTATGGTTGACGAAGATCACCGCCGATCTCTACGACGTGCCGGAAACCCTAGAAATCGGAAAGGTATTTTCCCGGCCGCCCTTTTAGATTTAAATGTACGGACAACAAATTTGATTGAATCAATCTTCTCTTTACCTATAATCTGATCGAAATTTTTTGGTCTTCAACCTCACATACGTGGTTGTTGAATCTGTAGTAACGAAAGCTAACCGGTCTGTTACCGGCGATGGATGACGACGTGCGACCGACCTCCATCATCTTGAATGGTTTGTTGACGAAGTGCGTCCGATCTCTAGATTTCTGTGTTGTGTTGTTGTATGTTGAATTCTCTATAGCTTTCAATTTGCTAACTCTGTCGCAAACATACTCTAAACCCTAACCTAATTTTTATTTTCCCTGATTTTTTTCTTTCATGGACAACTTAGGGTTACGGGTGTCAGTTTCGTTTTGGAACTCAAAATTCATGGATGGACTGATTGTGCCGTTGAAACTTTGGATTTTTGTTTCATGTTTTCCTTCGGACACCAAGTAAGTTGTCCCATCTATCTTCTCTTTCTGTTTTACAGCAGTTAGGTCAATTTTCTTGCTCGGATTGTTGATTCAATTGATACAAGGTGGTTTTGTTTGATTTAAATGTAGATGTTGCCAAAAGATCACGTTAATCATCTTATCTTTTGATAAATTTTCTACTTAAACAGCCTATATTAAATCATTTTACTCTGTTTCCAAGTATGATACTTATGATCAAATTTCTTTTACGAAATCAAGTTATAATTAAGTATATAGGAACTTTAAGGCAAATGTTGGGATACTGACGGTTGAAGAATTATCATTTTCTTACAAATAAGAAATATTAAAATTCGCATACACATTTTTTTTTTTGAGTAAACACATTTAAATTCTCATTTAATGAATGAGTTTTAATCTGAATTTACCATACCATTCACTCCCTTTCTTATATTCAATACTCTTTTTAGTTCAATTCTCTATAGTGTTGATATTGACAATGGTTGGCTTGTTTGTGCAGTTTGATATTTGTTGAATATTGGTTATTGTTTGACCGCACACGACGTTTGGGTTTGGCTTCATTTGGTGATTTTGCACGCCTTTGTGGTTGTGAATAGTCAAATGTTGCTAAAACCCATTATAGACGTACGGTGCATGAGTGGTAATTTGGTTGTTTGCGTAGGTAGGCTTGATGTTTTGACATCGAACTACTCTTGCAAGCTTCTCTTCACGAGTGTACATTGAAATGATGATTTCTCACAATATGAGTTGTCCCAAACGACTGATGACCTTGAAATTAGAGTCCCTTTTATGATATCTCTTTGCTTGAGATAATTGTCCCTTAAAATTCCAATTGCCTCGAAATGTAATTCACTTGAATTATTTGTGAAATAGAAGTCCCTCAAATCCTATGTTGCTTCAAAATATAAGTTTTTTGAATCATCGATTGTCTCAAAATAGAAGTTGACGGTTGCCCCGAAATAAAAGTCCCTTAATAATTGGTTGCCTCGAAATAGAAGGCCCTTGAATTATTGGTTGCTTGAAATAGTAGTTCATGAGATGCCTCGAGATAAAAGTCCTTTATTCATCGGTTGCCTTGGAATAGAAGTCCCTTGAATTATCGGTTGCTCGAAATAGAAGTTCACGGTTGCTTTAAAATAATAGAGTCCCTTCATCATCTGTTGCCTCGAAATAAAAGTCTCTTGAACTTTTGGTTTCCTCGAAATAAAAGTTACTTGAATTGTCGGTTTCCTCGAAATCAAAGTTCTTAAAATTATCGGTTGCATTGAAATAAAAGTTTCTTAAAATTATCGGTTGCTTCGAAATAGAAGACTGTTGAATGATTGGTTGCCTCGAAATAGAAGTCTCTTGAATTATCGACGGCCTCAAAATAATAGTACCTGATTATTGGTTATTGACAATTGTTGGCTTGTTTGTGCAGTTTGATATGTGTTGATGTTGGTTATTGTTTGACCGCACACGACGTTTTGGGTTTGGCTTCATTTGGTGATTTTGCACGCCTTTGTGGTTGTGAATAGTCAAATGTTGCTAAAACCCATTATAGACGTACGGTGCATGAGTGGTAATTTGGTTGTTTGCGTAGGTAGGCTTGATGTTTTGACATCGAACTACTCTTGCAAGCTTCTCTTCACGAGTGTACATTGAAATGATGATTTCTCACAATATGAGTTGTCCCAAACGACTGATGACCTTGAAATTAGAGTCCCTTTTATGATATCTCTTTGCTTGAGATAATTGTCCCTTAAAATTCCAATTGCCTCGAAATGTAATTCACTTGAATTATTTGTGAAATAGAAGTCCCTCAAATCCTATGTTGCTTCAAAATATAAGTTTTTTGAATCATCGATTGTCTCAAAATAGAAGTTGTGGTTGCCCCGAAATAAAAGTCCCTTAATAATTGGTTGCCTCGAAATAGAAGGCCCTTGAATTATTGGTTGCTTGAAATAGTAGTTCACAGATGCCTCGAGATAAAAGTCCTTTATTCATCGGTTGCCTTGGAATAGAAGTCCCTTGAATTATCGGTTGCTCGAAATAGAAGTTCACGGTTGCTTTAAAATAATAGAGTCCCTTCATCATCTGTTGCCTCGAAATAAAAGTCTCTTGAACTTTTGGTTTCCTCGAAATAAAAGTTACTTGAATTGTCGGTTTCCTCGAAATCAAAGTTCTTAAAATTATCGGTTGCATTGAAATAAAAGTTTCTTAAAATTATCTGTTGCTTGAAATAGAAGATGTTGAATGATTGGTTGCCTCGAAATAGAAGTCTCTTGAATTATCGACGGCCTCAAAATAATAGTACCTGATTATTGGTTATTGACAATTGTTGGCTTGTTTGTGCAGTTTGATATGTGTTGATGTTGGTTATTGTTTGACCGCACACGACGTTTTGGGTTTGGCTTCATTTGGTGATTTTGCACGCCTTTGTGGTTGTGAATAGTCAAATGTTGCTAAAACCCATTATAGACGATCTGGTGCATGAGTGGTAATTTGGTTGTTTGCGTAGGTAGGCTTGATGTTTTGACATCGAACTACTCTTGCAAGCTTCTCTTCACGAGTGTACATTGAAATGATGATTTCTCACAATATGAGTTGTCCCAAACGACTGATGACCTTGAAATTAGAGTCCCTTTTATGATATCTCTTTGCTTGAGATAATTGTCCCTTAAAATTCCAATTGCCTCGAAATGTAATTCACTTGAATTATTTGTGAAATAGAAGTCCCTCAAATCCTATGTTGCTTCAAAATATAAGTTTTTGAATCATCGATTGTCTCAAAATAGAAGTTGACGGTTTGCCCGAAATAAAAGTCCCTTAATAATTGGTTGCCTCGAAATAGAAGGCCCTTGAATTATTGGTTGCTTGAAATAGTAGTTCACAGATGCCTCGAGATAAAAGTCCTTTATTCATCGGTTGCCTTGGAATAGAAGTCCCTTGAATTATCGGTTGCTCGAAATAGAAGTTCACGGTTGCTTTAAAATAATAGAGTCCCTTCATCATCTGTTGCCTCGAAATAAAAGTCTCTTGAACTTTTGGTTTCCTCGAAATAAAAGTTACTTGAATTGTCGGTTTCCTCGAAATCAAAGTTCTTAAAATTATCGGTTGCATTGAAATAAAAGTTTCTTAAAATTATCGGTTGCTTGAAATAGAAGATGTTGAATGATTGGTTGCCTCGAAATAGAAGTCTCTTGAATTATCGATGGCCTCAAAATAATAGTACGATTATTGGTTATTGACAATTGTTGGCTTGTTTGTGCGATTTGATATGTGTTGATGTTGGTTATTGTTTGACCGCATTACGACGTTTTGGGTTTGGCTTCATTTGGTGATTTTGCACGCCTTTGTGGTTGTGAATAGTCAAATGTTGCTAAAACCCATTATAGACGTCTGATTGCATGAGTGGTAATTTGGTTGTTTTGCGTAGGTAGGCTTGATGTTTTGACATCGAACTACTCTTGCAAGCTTCTCTTCACGAGTGTACATTGAAATGATGATTTCTCACAATATGAGTTGTCCCAAACGATCGATGACCTTGAAATTAGAGTCCCTTTTATGATATCTCTTTGCTTGAGATAATTGTCCTTAAAATTCCAATTGCCTCGAAATGTAATTCACTTGAATTATTTGTGAAATAGAAGTCCTCAAATCCTATGTTGCTTCAAAATATAAGTTTTTGAATCATCGATTGTCTCAAAATAGAAGTTGTGGTTGCCCCGAAATAAAAGTCCCTTAATAATTGGTTGCCTCGAAATAGAAGGCCCTTGAATTATTGGTTGCTTGAAATAGTAGTTCACAGATGCCTCGAGATAAAAGTCCTTTATTCATCGGTTGCCTTGGAATAGAAGTCCCTTGAATTATCGGTTGCTCGAAATAGAAGTTCACGGTTGCTTTAAAATAATAGAGTCCCTTCATCATCTGTTGCCTCGAAATAAAAGTCTCTTGAACTTTTGGTTTCCTCGAAATAAAAGTTACTTGAATTGTCGGTTTCCTCGAAATCAAAGTTCTTAAAATTATCGGTTGCATTGAAATAAAAGTTTCTTAAAATTATCGGTTGCTTGAAATAGAAGATCGTTGAATGATTGGTTGCCTCGAAATAGAAGTCTCTTGAATTATCGATGGCCTCAAAATAATAGTACCGATTATTGGTTATTGACAATTGTTGGCTTGTTTGTGCGATTTGATATGTGTTGATGTTGGTTATTGTTTGACCGCACATTACCACGACGTTTTGGGTTTGGCTTCATTTGGTGATTTTGCACGCCTTTGTGGTTGTGAATAGTCAAATGTTGCTAAAACCCATTATAGACGTCTGACGGTGCATGAGTGGTAATTTGGTTGTTTGCGTAGGTAGGCTTGATGTTTTGACATCGAACTACTCTTGCAAGCTTCTCTTCACGAGTGTACATTGAAATGATGATTTCTCACAATATGAGTTGTCCCAAACGCAGTGATGACCTTGAAATTAGAGTCCCTTTTATGATATCTCTTTGCTTGAGATAATTGTCCCTTAAAATTCCAATTGCCTCGAAATGTAATTCACTTGAATTATTTGTGAAATAGAAGTCCTCAAATCCTATGTTGCTTCAAAATATAAGTTTTTTGAATCATCGATTGTCTCAAAATAGAAGTTGTGGTTGCCCAGAAATAAAAGTCCCTTAATAATTGGTTGCCTCGAAATAGAAGGCCCTTGAATTATTGGTTGCTTGAAATAGTAGTTCACAGATGCCTCGAGATAAAAGTCCTTTATTCATCGGTTGCCTTGGAATAGAAGTCCCTTGAATTATCGGTTGCTCGAAATAGAAGTTCACGGTTGCTTTAAAATAATAGAGTCCCTTCATCATCTGTTGCCTCGAAATAAAAGTCTCTTGAACTTTTGGTTTCCTCGAAATAAAAGTTACTTGAATTGTCGGTTTCCTCGAAATCAAAGTTCTTAAAATTATCGGTTGCATTGAAATAAAAGTTTCTTAAAATTATCAGGTTGCTTGAAATAGAAGATCGTTGAATGATTGGTTGCCTCGAAATAGAAGTCTCTTGAATTATCGACTGGCCTCAAAATAATAGTACTGATTATTGGTTATTGACAATTGTTGGCTTGTTTGTGCGATTTGATATGTGTTGATGTTGGTTATTGTTTGACCGCACACGACGTTTTGGGTTTGGCTTCATTTGGTGATTTTGCACGCCTTTGTGGTTGTGAATAGTCAAATGTTGCTAAAACCCATTATAGACGTCACGATTGCATGAGTGGTAATTTGGTTGTTTGCGTAGGTAGGCTTGATGTTTTGACATCGAACTACTCTTGCAAGCTTCTCTTCACGAGTGTACATTGAAATGATGATTTCTCACAATATGAGTTGTCCCAAACGATCGATGACCTTGAAATTAGAGTCCCTTTTATGATATCTCTTTGCTTGAGATAATTGTCCCTTAAAATTCCAATTGCCTCGAAATGTAATTCACTTGAATTATTTGTGAAATAGAAGTCCTCAAATCCTATGTTGCTTCAAAATATAAGTTTTTTGAATCATCGATTGTCTCAAAATAGAAGTTGTGGTTGCCCGAAATAAAAGTCCCTTAATAATTGGTTGCCTCGAAATAGAAGGCCCTTGAATTATTGGTTGCTTGAAATAGTAGTTCACAGATGCCTCGAGATAAAAGTCCTTTATTCATCGGTTGCCTTGGAATAGAAGTCCCTTGAATTATCGGTTGCTCGAAATAGAAGTTCACGGTTGCTTTAAAATAATAGAGTCCCTTCATCATCTCATTTGCCTCGAAATAAAAGTCTCTTGAACTTTTGGTTTCCTCGAAATAAAAGTTACTTGAATTGTCGGTTTCCTCGAAATCAAAGTTCTTAAAATTATCGGTTGCATTGAAATAAAAGTTTCTTAAAATTATCGGTTGCTTGAAATAGAAGATCGTTGAATGATTGGTTGCCTCGAAATAGAAGTCTCTTGAATTATCGACGGCCTCAAAATAATAGTACACGATTATTGGTTATTGACAATTGTTGGCTTGTTTGTGCGATTTGATATGTGTTGATGTTGGTTATTGTTTGACCGCATTACGACGTTTTGGGTTTGGCTTCATTTGGTGATTTTGCACGCCTTTGTGGTTGTGAATAGTCAAATGTTGCTAAAACCCATTATAGACGATCTGGTGCATGAGTGGTAATTTGGTTGTTTGCGTAGGTAGGCTTGATGTTTTGACATCGAACTACTCTTGCAAGCTTCTCTTCACGCAGTGTACATTGAAATGATGATTTCTCACAATATGAGTTGTCCCAAACGATCGATGACCTTGAAATTAGAGTCCCTTTTATGATATCTCTTTGCTTGAGATAATTGTCCCTTAAAATTCCAATTGCCTCGAAATGTAATTCACTTGAATTATTTGTGAAATAGAAGTCCTCAAATCCTATGTTGCTTCAAAATATAAGTTTTTTGAATCATCGATTGTCTCAAAATAGAAGTTGTGGTTGCCCCGAAATAAAAGTCCCTTAATAATTGGTTGCCTCGAAATAGAAGGCCCTTGAATTATTGGTTGCTTGAAATAGTAGTTCACAGATGCCTCGAGATAAAAGTCCTTTATTCATCGGTTGCCTTGGAATAGAAGTCCCTTGAATTATCGGTTGCTCAAATAGAAGTTCACTGTTGCTTTAAAATAATAGAGTCCCTTCATCATCTGTTGCCTCGAAATAAAAGTCTCTTGAACTTTTGGTTTCCTCGAAATAAAAGTTACTTGAATTGTCGGTTTCCTCGAAATCAAAGTTCTTAAAATTATCGGTTGCATTGAAATAAAAGTTTCTTAAAATTATCGGTTGCTTCGAAATAGAAGACTGTTGAATGATTGGTTGCCTCGAAATAGAAGTCTCTTGAATTATCGACGGCCTCAAAATAATAGTACCTGATTATTGGTTATTGACAATTGTTGGCTTGTTTGTGCGATTTGATATGTGTTGATGTTGGTTATTGTTTGACCGCTTTACACGACGTTTTGGGTTTGGCTTCATTTGGTGATTTTGCACGCCTTTGTGGTTGTGAATAGTCAAATGTTGCTAAAACCCATTATAGACGTACGGTGCATGAGTGGTAATTTGGTTGTTTGCGTAGGTAGGCTTGATGTTTTGACATCGAACTACTCTTGCAAGCTTCTCTTCACGAGTGTACATTGAAATGATGATTTCTCACAATATGAGTTGTCCCAAACGACTGATGACCTTGAAATTAGAGTCCCTTTTATGATATCTCTTTGCTTGAGATAATTGTCCCTTAAAATTCCAATTGCCTCGAAATGTAATTCACTTGAATTATTTGTGAAATAGAAGTCCTCAAATCCTATGTTGCTTCAAAATATAAGTTTTTTGAATCATCGATTGTCTCAAAATAGAAGTTGACCAGTTGCCCCAGAAATAAAAGTCCCTTAATAATTGGTTGCCTCGAAATAGAAGGCCCTTGAATTATTGGTTGCTTGAAATAGTAGTTCACAGATGCCTCGAGATAAAAGTCCTTTATTCATCGGTTGCCTTGGAATAGAAGTCCCTTGAATTATCGGTTGCTCGAAATAGAAGTTCACGGTTGCTTTAAAATAATAGAGTCCCTTCATCATCTGTTGCCTCGAAATAAAAGTCTCTTGAACTTTTGGTTTCCTCGAAATAAAAGTTACTTGAATTGTCGGTTTCCTCGAAATCAAAGTTCTTAAAATTATCGGTTGCATTGAAATAAAAGTTTCTTAAAATTATCGGTTGCTTCGAAATAGAAGACTGTTGAATGATTGGTTGCCTCGAAATAGAAGTCTCTTGAATTATCGACGGCCTCAAAATAATAGTACCTGATTATTGGTTATTGACAATTGTTGGCTTGTTTGTGCAGTTTGATATGTGTTGATGTTGGTTATTGTTTGACCGCACACGACGTTTTGGGTTTGGCTTCATTTGGTGATTTTGCACGCCTTTGTGGTTGTGAATAGTCAAATGTTGCTAAAACCCATTATAGACGTCTGATGGTGCATGAGTGGTAATTTGGTTTTTTGCGTAGGTAGGCTTGATGTTTTGACATCGAACTACTCTTGCAAGCTTCTCTTCACGAGTGTACATTGAAATGATGATTTCTCACAATATGAGTTGTCCCAAACGACTGATGACCTTGAAATTAGAGTCCCTTTTATGATATCTCTTTGCTTGAGATAATTGTCCCTTAAAATTCCAATTGCCTCGAAATGTAATTCACTTGAATTATTTGTGAAATAGAAGTCCCTCAAATCCTATGTTGCTTCAAAATATAAGTTTTTTGAATCATCGATTGTCTCAAAATAGAAGTTGTGGTTGCCCGAAATAAAAGTCCCTTAATAATTGGTTGCCTCGAAATAGAAGGCCCTTGAATTATTGGTTGCTTGAAATAGTAGTTCACAGATGCCTCGAGATAAAAGTCCTTTATTCATCGGTTGCCTTGGAATAGAAGTCCCTTGAATTATCGGTTGCTCGAAATAGAAGTTCACGGTTGCTTTAAAATAATAGAGTCCCTTCATCATCTGTTGCCTCGAAATAAAAGTCTCTTGAACTTTTGGTTTCCTCGAAATAAAAGTTACTTGAATTGTCGGTTTCCTCGAAATCAAAGTTCTTAAAATTATCGGTTGCATTGAAATAAAAGTTTCTTAAAATTATCGGTTGCTTCGAAATAGAAGATCGTTGAATGATTGGTTGCCTCGAAATAGAAGTCTCTTGAATTATCGACTGGCCTCAAAATAATAGTACCTGATTATTGGTTATTGACAATTGTTGGCTTGTTTGTGCAGTTTGATATGTGTTGATGTTGGTTATTGTTTGACCGCACACGACGTTTTGGGTTTGGCTTCATTTGGTGATTTTGCACGCCTTTGTGGTTGTGAATAGTCAAATGTTGCTAAAACCCATTATAGACATCACGATTGCATGAGTGGTAATTTGGTTGTTTGCGTAGGTAGGCTTGATGTTTTGACATCGAACTACTCTTGCAAGCTTCTCTTCACGAGTGTACATTGAAATGATGATTTCTCACAATATGAGTTGTCCCAAACGACTGATGACCTTGAAATTAGAGTCCCTTTTATGATATCTCTTTGCTTGAGATAATTGTCCCTTAAAATTCCAATTGCCTCGAAATGTAATTCACTTGAATTATTTGTGAAATAGAAGTCCCTCAAATCCTATGTTGCTTCAAAATATAAGTTTTTTGAATCATCGATTGTCTCAAAATAGAAGTTGACGGTTGCCCCGAAATAAAAGTCCCTTAATAATTGGTTGCCTCGAAATAGAAGGCCCTTGAATTATTGGTTGCTTGAAATAGTAGTTCACAGATGCCTCGAGATAAAAGTCCTTTATTCATCGGTTGCCTTGGAATAGAAGTCCCTTGAATTATCGGTTGCTCGAAATAGAAGTTCACGGTTGCTTTAAAATAATAGAGTCCCTTCATCATCTGTTGCCTCGAAATAAAAGTCTCTTGAACTTTTGGTTTCCTCGAAATAAAAGTTACTTGAATTGTCGGTTTCCTCGAAATCAAAGTTCTTAAAATTATCGGTTGCATTGAAATAAAAGTTTCTTAAAATTATCGGTTGCTTCGAAATAGAAGACTGTTGAATGATTGGTTGCCTCGAAATAGAAGTCTCTTGAATTATCGACGGCCTCAAAATAATAGTACCTGATTATTGGTTATTGACAATTGTTGGCTTGTTTGTGCAGTTTGATATGTGTTGATGTTGGTTATTGTTTGACCGCACACGACGTTTTGGGTTTGGCTTCATTTGGTGATTTTGCACGCCTTTGTGGTTGTGAATAGTCAAATGTTGCTAAAACCCATTATAGACGTACGGTGCATGAGTGGTAATTTGGTTGTTTGCGTAGGTAGGCTTGATGTTTTGACATCGAACTACTCTTGCAAGCTTCTCTTCACGAGTGTACATTGAAATGATGATTTCTCACAATATGAGTTGTCCCAAACGACTGATGACCTTGAAATTAGAGTCCCTTTTATGATATCTCTTTGCTTGAGATAATTGTCCCTTAAAATTCCAATTGCCTCGAAATGTAATTCACTTGAATTATTTGTGAAATAGAAGTCCCTCAAATCCTATGTTGCTTCAAAATATAAGTTTTTTGAATCATCGATTGTCTCAAAATAGAAGTTGATGGTTGCCCCGAAATAAAAGTCCCTTAATAATTGGTTGCCTCGAAATAGAAGGCCCTTGAATTATTGGTTGCTTGAAATAGTAGTTCACAGATGCCTCGAGATAAAAGTCCTTTATTCATCGGTTGCCTTGGAATAGAAGTCCCTTGAATTATCGGTTGCTCGAAATAGAAGTTCACGGTTGCTTTAAAATAATAGAGTCCCTTCATCATCTGTTGCCTCGAAATAAAAGTCTCTTGAACTTTTGGTTTCCTCGAAATAAAAGTTACTTGAATTGTCGGTTTCCTCGAAATCAAAGTTCTTAAAATTATCGGTTGCATTGAAATAAAAGTTTCTTAAAATTATCGGTTGCTTGAAATAGAAGATCGTTGAATGATTGGTTGCCTCGAAATAGAAGTCTCTTGAATTATCGACGGCCTCAAAATAATAGTACCTGATTATTGGTTATTGACAATTGTTGGCTTGTTTGTGCAGTTTGATATGTGTTGATGTTGGTTATTGTTTGACCGCACACGACGTTTTGGGTTTGGCTTCATTTGGTGATTTTGCACGCCTTTGTGGTTGTGAATAGTCAAATGTTGCTAAAACCCATTATAGACGTCATGGTGCATGAGTGGTAATTTGGTTGTTTGCGTGAGGTAGGCTTGATGTTTTGACATCGAACTACTCTTGCAAGCTTCTCTTCACGAGTGTACATTGAAATGATGATTTCTCACAATATGAGTTGTCCCAAACGCATCGATGACCTTGAAATTAGAGTCCCTTTTATGATATCTCTTTGCTTGAGATAATTGTCCCTTAAAATTCCAATTGCCTCGAAATGTAATTCACTTGAATTATTTGTGAAATAGAAGTCCTCAAATCCTATGTTGCTTCAAAATATAAGTTTTTTGAATCATCGATTGTCTCAAAATAGAAGTTGACGGTTGCCCCGAAATAAAAGTCCCTTAATAATTGGTTGCCTCGAAATAGAAGGCCCTTGAATTATTGGTTGCTTGAAATAGTAGTTCACAGATGCCTCGAGATAAAAGTCCTTTATTCATCGGTTGCCTTGGAATAGAAGTCCCTTGAATTATCGGTTGCTCGAAATAGAAGTTCACGGTTGCTTTAAAATAATAGAGTCCCTTCATCATCTGTTGCCTCGAAATAAAAGTCTCTTGAACTTTTGGTTTCCTCGAAATAAAAGTTACTTGAATTGTCGGTTTCCTCGAAATCAAAGTTCTTAAAATTATCGGTTGCATTGAAATAAAAGTTTCTTAAAATTATCGGTTGCTTCGAAATAGAAGACTGTTGAATGATTGGTTGCCTCGAAATAGAAGTCTCTTGAATTATCGACGGCCTCAAAATAATAGTACCTGATTATTGGTTATTGACAATTGTTGGCTTGTTTGTGCAGTTTGATATGTGTTGATGTTGGTTATTGTTTGACCGCATACGACGTTTTGGGTTTGGCTTCATTTGGTGATTTTGCACGCCTTTGTGGTTGTGAATAGTCAAATGTTGCTAAAACCCATTATAGACATCTGGTGCATGAGTGGTAATTTGGTTGTTTGCGTAGGTAGGCTTGATGTTTTGACATCGAACTACTCTTGCAAGCTTCTCTTCACGAGTGTACATTGAAATGATGATTTCTCACAATATGAGTTGTCCCAAACGACTGATGACCTTGAAATTAGAGTCCCTTTTATGATATCTCTTTGCTTGAGATAATTGTCCCTTAAAATTCCAATTGCCTCGAAATGTAATTCACTTGAATTATTTGTGAAATAGAAGTCCCTCAAATCCTATGTTGCTTCAAAATATAAGTTTTTGAATCATCGATTGTCTCAAAATAGAAGTTGACGGTTGCCCCGAAATAAAAGTCCCTTAATAATTGGTTGCCTCGAAATAGAAGGCCCTTGAATTATTGGTTGCTTGAAATAGTAGTTCACAGATGCCTCGAGATAAAAGTCCTTTATTCATCGGTTGCCTTGGAATAGAAGTCCCTTGAATTATCGGTTGCTCGAAATAGAAGTTCACGGTTGCTTTAAAATAATAGAGTCCCTTCATCATCTGTTGCCTCGAAATAAAAGTCTCTTGAACTTTTGGTTTCCTCGAAATAAAAGTTACTTGAATTGTCGGTTTCCTCGAAATCAAAGTTCTTAAAATTATCGGTTGCATTGAAATAAAAGTTTCTTAAAATTATCGGTTGCTTCGAAATAGAAGACTGTTGAATGATTGGTTGCCTCGAAATAGAAGTCTCTTGAATTATCGACGGCCTCAAAATAATAATAGTACCGATTATTGGTTATTGACAATTGTTGGCTTGTTTGTGCGATTTTGATATGTGTTGATGTTGGTTATTGTTTGACCGCACACGACGTTTTGGGTTTGGCTTCATTTGGTGATTTTGCACGCCTTTGTGGTTGTGAATAGTCAAATGTTGCTAAAACCCATTATAGACGTACGGTGCATGAGTGGTAATTTGGTTGTTTGCGAGGTAGGCTTGATGTTTTGACATCGAACTACTCTTGCAAGCTTCTCTTCACGAGTGTACATTGAAATGATGATTTCTCACAATATGAGTTGTCCCAAACGACTGATGACCTTGAAATTAGAGTCCCTTTTATGATATCTCTTTGCTTGAGATAATTGTCCCTTAAAATTCCAATTGCCTCGAAATGTAATTCACTTGAATTATTTGTGAAATAGAAGTCCTCAAATCCTATGTTGCTTCAAAATATAAGTTTTTTGAATCATCGATTGTCTCAAAATAGAAGTTGACTGGTTGCCCCGAAATAAAAGTCCCTTAATAATTGGTTGCCTCGAAATAGAAGGCCCTTGAATTATTGGTTGCTTGAAATAGTAGTTCACAGATGCCTCGAGATAAAAGTCCTTTATTCATCGGTTGCCTTGGAATAGAAGTCCCTTGAATTATCGGTTGCTCGAAATAGAAGTTCACGGTTGCTTTAAAATAATAGAGTCCCTTCATCATCCTGTTGCCTCGAAATAAAAGTCTCTTGAACTTTTGGTTTCCTCGAAATAAAAGTTACTTGAATTGTCGGTTTCCTCGAAATCAAAGTTCTTAAAATTATCGGTTGCATTGAAATAAAAGTTTCTTAAAATTATCGGTTGCTTCGAAATAGAAGACTGTTGAATGATTGGTTGCCTCGAAATAGAAGTCTCTTGAATTATCGACGGCCTCAAAATAATAGTACCTGATTATTGGTTATTGACAATTGTTGGCTTGTTTGTGCAGTTTGATATGTGTTGATGTTGGTTATTGTTTGACCGCACACGACGTTTTGGGTTTGGCTTCATTTGGTGATTTTGCACGCCTTTGTGGTTGTGAATAGTCAAATGTTGCTAAAACCCATTATAGACGTACGGTGCATGAGTGGTAATTTGGTTGTTTGCGTAGGTAGGCTTGATGTTTTGACATCGAACTACTCTTGCAAGCTTCTCTTCACGAGTGTACATTGAAATGATGATTTCTCACAATATGAGTTGTCCCAAACGACTGATGACCTTGAAATTAGAGTCCCTTTTATGATATCTCTTTGCTTGAGATAATTGTCCCTTAAAATTCCAATTGCCTCGAAATGTAATTCACTTGAATTATTTGTGAAATAGAAGTCCCTCAAATCCTATGTTGCTTCAAAATATAAGTTTTTTGAATCATCGATTGTCTCAAAATAGAAGTTGACGGTTGCCCCGAAATAAAAGTCCCTTAATAATTGGTTGCCTCGAAATAGAAGGCCCTTGAATTATTGGTTGCTTGAAATAGTAGTTCACAGATGCCTCGAGATAAAAGTCCTTTATTCATCGGTTGCCTTGGAATAGAAGTCCCTTGAATTATCGGTTGCTCGAAATAGAAGTTCACGGTTGCTTTAAAATAATAGAGTCCCTTCATCATCTGTTGCCTCGAAATAAAAGTCTCTTGAACTTTTGGTTTCCTCGAAATAAAAGTTACTTGAATTGTCGGTTTCCTCGAAATCAAAGTTCTTAAAATTATCGGTTGCATTGAAATAAAAGTTTCTTAAAATTATCGGTTGCTTCGAAATAGAAGACTGTTGAATGATTGGTTGCCTCGAAATAGAAGTCTCTTGAATTATCGACGGCCTCAAAATAATAGTACCTGATTATTGGTTATTGACAATTGTTGGCTTGTTTGTGCAGTTTGATATGTGTTGATGTTGGTTATTGTTTGACCGCACACGACGTTTTGGGTTTGGCTTCATTTGGTGATTTTGCACGCCTTTGTGGTTGTGAATAGTCAAATGTTGCTAAAACCCATTATAGACGTACGGTGCATGAGTGGTAATTTGGTTGTTTGCGTAGGTAGGCTTGATGTTTTGACATCGAACTACTCTTGCAAGCTTCTCTTCACGAGTGTACATTGAAATGATGATTTCTCACAATATGAGTTGTCCCAAACGACTGATGACCTTGAAATTAGAGTCCCTTTTATGATATCTCTTTGCTTGAGATAATTGTCCCTTAAAATTCCAATTGCCTCGAAATGTAATTCACTTGAATTATTTGTGAAATAGAAGTCCCTCAAATCCTATGTTGCTTCAAAATATAAGTTTTTTGAATCATCGATTGTCTCAAAATAGAAGTTGACGGTTGCCCCGAAATAAAAGTCCCTTAATAATTGGTTGCCTCGAAATAGAAGGCCCTTGAATTATTGGTTGCTTGAAATAGTAGTTCACAGATGCCTCGAGATAAAAGTCCTTTATTCATCGGTTGCCTTGGAATAGAAGTCCCTTGAATTATCGGTTGCTCGAAATAGAAGTTCACGGTTGCTTTAAAATAATAGAGTCCCTTCATCATCTGTTGCCTCGAAATAAAAGTCTCTTGAACTTTTGGTTGACTCGAAATAGAAAGTTCTTTAAATTTGCCTTGAGAAAAATTATTACAATCAAAATGAGCCAGCAGATAACTATATTATATTTCTAATTACACATCCATTCAAAATCACAAGTTCACCTCCGCCCCCAAACAAGTCTATAGTTAGTACATAATATACTAAACTTCCCAAACACTGATCGACCATTTGGGCACGTCGTTGTTGCTCATCATAATGTACCTGCAAGACCAATGGAAGGGAGAATACACCATGCGGCCATGCCATAACGGCTAAATTATACAACCCATAAATTAACATCCAAAGACAATAAGACTCAATCAAACCTGCCATACTTTTTAGGGAACAACTGATAACCCAACGAACCCGGATTACCCAACCCAAACCTTTAGGGTTGGATTGAGTATTATTTCAGGTTTGGTTGAAATTAAGTAGAACCGAAAAATTTGGGTTGGTTCTCAGGTGACCCTATTTGGGTTCGGTTCAAGTCTTTCCATGTTTCTGCATACTCCCAGGTTCGATCCTCTTGCCTGTTAACTTCTGAAATTTAGTCTTTTATAACACATTTCATGTAAAATAACTAAAACAATGATGCCTATTCCTAGAGATCTTATATTTTTTAACCACTTCACTTTTTCCTTTTATTCCTTTTATTCAACATTTTATTTATAATATTCAACATTTTATTTATAATTCTTATTTCAATTAGTGCCCACAATATTTTTAAAGTTCTTACTTCTAATAATATTATAATTCTTATTACTTAATCATAGGTTGAATTAAAATTCTTATTTACATGACGTTGTTCAAAAAAATCAATAACTTGAAAATTTAAGTCCAGTCTCTTTTTTTTTAGGTTCTTGTTTGCAAATTAAGCTTTATATTTTGAACATAAACCTAGTCTATTTTGATTTAATTTCATATTTAAGGGTTTAGTCAAATCTTGTACTAAAATTTAATTTAGGAAGGTTGAATCAGTTGAATCAATTTTTAAGTGTTTTCTTGTTAAGTTTGTGGTCGTGCTTTGAGTTTATAATTGTTGTCAACTTGATGACCCAATCCAACCCTACCCGAAAATATAAAGGTTGGGTTGAGTTGTCTCTTTAATTGGATTGGGTTGTTGGAGATTTTTAACCCAACACAATACTTTTTACCTTAGTCGAACTACAACCCACTAAATAAACAATAAGATATTTCCCACTATATTTCCCACATGCTTGTTCATCAACCATCAACCAACTCACCTTTAGCGCATCAACCACCTGCCCTTATGTTTACACTTAATTTAGTCCACATCAGGCAAAGTCAGAAGGGAAAATAAAGAAAACAACCAGCTTCCAAGACATCCTCATTTACCTATTCAACATACATAACAGACTTAATGTTAGAATTTAGAATTAAACAAAGACGTTCATCTAGTTTCACAACAATCAAGCATTTGCCCCAATTAGATCCTCAGTTTCTACCTTTCTAAATATCCATTTTTTCTCTTCCCACCTGCAAAAGACATCCCAAATTCACATAGAAGGTCTTTATCCCAAAACCCCACACCGTTGCCCAACCACAATCTTATTGAGATTTAGGTTCTACTATATGTGTCCATTCATACTTGCTCATTCAATTCATTCTCACAGCACATATACACATCAGATACCATTTATAATCCACGATTGGTTAACCCACACTTTTCTTTACTTTAGTCTACACAATTCATTCCTCTTGTCTCCCTTCTAATATATATTTACACATAAAACTGCATCAGATAGAATATGTACAAATATATATGGATCTTACATGAATACTTGGGTTAAAATTGAATTTAAAAGAAGTTTACGGGCCAATTAGTGAATATGGGGTTCCTTCTTTTAGTTAATTAAGAAAAGAGGGCCTTTTAGCAGATGGGGTCGCTTAAATCAGTCAATTTACTTGGTTGCTCAAGTTTTGTGAAGGTATGTATCCCGCTTCTTTTTCTGTTGTTCTTTTTGGTTTTTTAATATTGGTGGAAATGGTGGTAATGGTATTTATTGTTATAGTTTTTTTTTAATTCAACATCATTTAAATGATGTTGATTATAAATTTATAGAATTTACGTTATCAAACAGTTTAAAGAATATATTTTTGTGATTTGTTTAAAATGGTTCTTGATTTTCACTTGCTGCATTTGGAGTAGTGGGACTGGGACCTTATATAAAACTTTGATGGTTTAGTTTAGCTCGTCTAAATTAAGGGGCAGTCAAGGAGGTTTGTAGAAAAATGCTACATTTTATTACTAATGAACCCAATGACCCAACCCAACCCAACTTGGAAATATAAGGGCTGAGTTGGGTTGAAAACCTCTTCCAACCCAACCCATGTACACCCCTATGTTTGAATCCAGAACTTCACGTGCATGATTTTAGTTTCATTAGAATTGGGAAGTCTGAATTGAGGCAGAAAGAGCAGAGCAGGATACTGTACTGGCTTGCTACGAATTCTTGTCGAGTTGCATAGTTTATTTCTTGGGTTTGATTAGTCGAATTTCGGTTGGGCTTTAAGTTGTTAGTCAGGTATGCTTGGGTTGGTTTCAATTGTCATGTTACAAAGAGTTTGGATTGTTATAATTTGTTTTTCCTGACAGATAAATGACTTTAGAGCATCCATGTTTCATTTCACAGTGTTGAACTTCAAGACTTTTGGTTACCTAGATGTTATTGTTTTTCTTTGTTTTTGAAATAAGGTAACTACGCCCATCTCTAGGCCAGGCATCGGAGACGTCAAAGGAGTAATATCACAAGTGAGTTTCGAACTTGGGACCTTGAGGGGAGCATACCCTCAAAGCCCATTGTCAATAATCATTCTAAGTGCAGTTTGGAACCACGCTTTCTACTGGCATATAGATTCCAGTTATGCTTTTGAACGAATGGTGTTGAATATTAGGATTAAATAATCATAGTCATGTTAATAGTTTTCAAGAATTAAGATTGCTTTTCAAGTATTACTTATCTACCATGTATTAGTTGAAATGAGTTTAAGATTTGACCAGAAGTGGAAAATATCACAACAATAGCATATACAACTACTTTAAATATCTATTGTCAGCCAACATTTTCTTATAGTTTTGTCTGAATTGTATGTGTGCTTGAGCTCGAATTGTTTTTGAGTTGTTGGCCGCATAAGTTGGTTTGGAATCGGTAGAACTTTGGGTTGGAGTTGAATTCGGGCTTGGGCATCGGTTTATGGAGTTTGATTTCAGCTAATTGTGCAAATTTAAGAAGCTTCGAGAGTGTGTTGGATTTCAGTTTCGGTTTGGAATGGTGTCTATCGACTCGGTGAGCTTGCTAGTTGGATTTTCGCTTGAAAGCTAGTCTTCGAACAAGGTTGGAATTGAAGGTGTTTTTTTTATAAGGATCAAGCAATGGTTTTCAATTGGGTGTTTTAAGTATCAACCATTTAAGTATGCCTCAAGGTTCGATTGGTTGACCAATCATGTTTAGTTACTCATACCTTCAATCCATTAGCTACTTGTTATGTAAGTTAGCTCCCGAATCCTAATCTATGTTTATTGCTTGATTCTAGAGCTGAAGATCTAAGCTCAAGTGTTTCGTTTGGACTCGTGTTAATAGAGTTTTGGTTTCTTCAAATCAAGTGTAAGGGACCCTAACTGGGGCTATTTTCTTGTCTCAACTGTGTAGTGATCACGTACTTGTATTGTGATACACCCCTTGTTAAGTTTGTATATTCTAGGCAGAAGAAGTAGATGTGTGTGTTGCTTAGCTGACACGTGTGGTTTTTTGCGTGGGCTTTTTATATTTCTGTTTAGGTTAAATAGCTTGAGCGGGAAAGGGAAGGTTATGCTATTTTCATTTGGTTAGGTTATCTCTTTGAGATTGGAGAGTGATGAGCTATTGAACTCCTTGTGTCTATGTGATTTGATAACAAAATTGGTAGTTTCCACCCATTTTGGTATCTGAGCACGGTTATGTTTAAGAATGATTGGGAAATTGGACCAACAATTGAAATTTGTGGAAGAAATCGTCGATAGAGTCGCGTCGAAGCGGCAAGTATTGAAATCGCAGAAGGTTTCAAAATTCGCGGATTTAGAAGAGAAACAGAATGCTTCGAAATCACGGATGGATATGCAATTTCACGATTGCGAGAGGAATTACGTACTCTGTTTTTGCGGTGAGAAACAGAGGATACAGCCGGTGAAGTGGTCTCCGTCGATAAGGGGAAAAAATCAACGAATTTGGAAACGATTTAGAGGATGCCTTTGAAAATTTTGAGTTTGCATGAAATGGAGATGAATTTGCGTGGGTAGAATCTCGATTCACAACGATCGGTTGGTTCGAATTCGGTGTAGCAGGGCGGGGTGAAGAACGACGTTCAAGTTCCACCTAATAAGGAGATTCCTTTATTTGATATGTGGCTAAGGAAACTTGAAGTTTCGTTGTTTAAAGGAACTGAAGAAGAGGATCCAATCGGCTGGCTTCATCGTGTTTAACGATATTTCTTAGTGAATCGGTTGACGAAAAGTGACAAATTTGATGCTTTCATGATGTGTTTGGAAGGAGAGGCTTTGGATTGGCATCAATATGAGGAGTATAGATCTTCAATTAAGTCGTGGGCCAATTTTCACGTGTTGTTGCTAAAGCGTTTCCAACCAACCTCGTAGATAAATAGATACGCTCGTCTGATGAACCTCTAACAGGTTAGGACGGTGCGTGAATATCGTCGGTTGTTTGAGAAATATTAGGTTGGTTTGAAAGATTTGAGTGGCAACCAATTGGAAGGGAAATTCGAAAGCGGCCTTAAGGAAGAGATTCAAAGCGAGATGAGGAAACTATGTCCTATTGGGTTGAAGGCTAAAATGCTCATGGCACAGTTGATTGAAGATGATAGTGTTGTTCAATCAAAGAAGAAAACGAATTTCGCTACTTGGAATGGTGTGAGTTCGGGTGGCTCGAACCTACTGTCATTTACCTTTACTCCTCATCGTTCGAACACGAGTTCTTCTACAACAGTTAGCGCATCATCTGCAACTTTGAAAGGTCCTTTTAAACGGTTGTCGGATAGTGAGATTCGTGATAAGGACAAGGGCTTATGTTTTCACTGTGACAAAAAGTTTTTTCTGGGTCACAAGTGTAAGAAGATTGAATTACAAGAATTGCAAGTGTTGGTTGTACGTGATGATGTGGCTATGACGGATTCAGAAGAGATCATTCAATTCGCAAATGATTCTGTAGGGGAGAGTGGTGATGTGGAACCTTTTGATGGGCGTGAAATGGTAGCTCTATCATTAAATTCGTTGGCAGGATTGAGTTCTCCAAAGACTTTGAAGGTGCGAGGCAGTATTCAAGGTCTTGAAGTGGTCGTACTCATTGACACTGGGGCTATGCATAACTTCATTTCTGATGTGGTAGTTTCGAAGCTGGGTATACCTATCTCTTGTTCGAGTGATTATGGGATAGTACTCGGGTCAGGAGAGTCAGTGAGAGCTGCAGAGGTTTGTAAAGGAGTTGTGCTTTAGTTAGCAAAGGTGCGAGTGGAACATGATTTTTTGTCGTTACCTTTCGGGAGCGCATATGTCATATTGGGTGTAGCATGGCTCGAGACATTGGGAAAGGTATAGTTTGATTACCGTTCACTACAAATGCAGTTTCAGATTGGGTCGTGGAGTGTGCAGTTGCAAGGGGATCCTAGCTTGGTGAAGGCCCAGAATTCATTGAAATCGATGATTAAATCCTTGCGAGCGGAGGATCAAGGGTTATTGGTTGAGTTGAATTTGGTAGAGGCCCACTAGTTTAGCTAAGGCAACAGTGGAGCTTTCTAAGTTGTGGACACAAGTGCCATTGGAATTACATCTGGCTTTGTCTCTTTATTTAATCATTTTTTAATCCTTGCTGACTCTTCCTCCTCAACGAAATTGCGATCGCGCTATCTAATAATATGCGGGAAAGGAATCTATTAATGTCCAGCCATATCGATACCTACAATTTTAGAAAAATGAGATTGAAAGGCTGGGTTAAGGAAATGTTAATAGCAGGAATTATTCACCCTAGCACTAGCTCTTTTTCTAGTATGGTATTGCTTGTTAAGAAAAAGGATGGGAGTTGGCGTTTTTGCGTTGATTACCGGGCATTGAAGCAGGCAACTGTTTCGAAAAAATTTCCCATTTCGTTGGTAGATGAGTTGTTGGATGAGTTATATGGTGCTGTGATTTTCTCTAAAATTGATTTTAAGGCAGGGTATCACCAGATTCGAATTAAACCAGGGGATGTGTCTAAGACTGCTTTTCGAACTCATGATGGTCACTATGAATTTTTGGTTATGCTCTTTAGATTGCGAAATGCGCCGACGACATTTCAATCGGTTATAAATGAGATATTACGATCGTATTTGCGTAAGTTTTTCTTGGTTTTCTTTGATGATATTTTGATTTGTAGTGTATCCTTGTTGGATCACGTGGAGCACTTAAAGAAGGTGTTTGAGGTGCTCAAGACTCATCAGTTTGTGGCTAAATGCAAATAAGTGTCGTTTTGGCATTGCTCAGATTGAGTATTTGGGCCATTTCATTTCGGCTGAAGCTGTGTCAACTGATCCAGCCAAATTAGAGGAACTGTGTGGATTTGTGGCTAACTATGGTTAATTGGCTGAGTCCGCAGTCAATTAAGGAACTGTGTGGATTTGTGGCTAACTATGGGACTATGGCATTTCCTCTGACCCAGTTGCTTAAGACATGCAAATTTGTGTGGGGGACGGAGGTGGAGGATTTGTTCAACGGTTAAAGCACGCGATGACTAGTGTGTCAATGCTGTGTTTAGTAGATTTTTCTCAGACATTTGTTGTTGAGACTGATGCATCGAGTATTGGGATTGGTGCTGTGTTGATGTAACAGGGCACCCCTTGGCGTATTTTAGTCGTGGTTTTTCGATCACGCATCGGTGTAAACCGGTGTACGAGCGCGAATTGATGGCTTTTGTTTTCGCTATTTAGCGCTAGAGAGCGTATTTGTTGGGTCAGCACTTTGTGGTGCCTACAGATAAGAATAGTCTTAAGTTTTTCCTCGAGCAACGTGTGGTGGATGGAAAGTACCAGCGTTGGATTACCAAGCTCTTAGGCTATGATTTCCATATTAAATATAAGAAGGGGTTGGATAACTCAGCGGCAGATGCTTTGTCTCGTTTTCCTTTGGCTTGTGAGTTGGGAATGTTGAGTTTTGTCTCTAGAGTTAACACTGATGTTTTCTTGGAGCAAGTTAAGGCTAACCTGCATTTGATGACAATATATTCTGCTTTGTTAGTCGGGGATATGGCGCCGAAAGGTTTTTCCTTGCACGGTTATGTTTTCAAGGAAGATTAGTTTTACCGCCTGATTCTCCTACCATTCTGTTACTTATGCAAAAATTTCGTTCGGGGCCAATTGGTGGGCATCATGGTGCCCTTAAAACGTATCAGCGTCTTGCTAAGGAAGTATACTAGGTGGGGATGAAGACCCGTGTTCGAAAGTGTATGGGTTGCTACAACTGTTGCCTATCCTGGAGCGTGTGTGGGAAGATGTTTCGAAGGATTTTGTGGAGGGGTTACCCCGTTCTGAAGGGTTTGATACTATTTTGGTGGTGGTGGATTGATTATATAAATATGCTCACTTTATTGTCGTTCGACATCCGTATATGTCCTTCTATATTGCTCAGTGTTCATTAAGGAGATTGTGCGCCTTCATGGGGTGCCGCACAATATTGTTTTTTATCGCGATAAAGTTTTCACTAGTCTCTTTTGGGAAGAACTTTTTCGTGCTTTGGGGACTAAGTTACGGCGTAGTACAACGTATCTTCCGCAATCAGATGGTCAAACCGAAGTGGTAAACCGTTGCTTGGAATCTTATCTACGTTGTTTTATGATGACTCAATGGAAGTTATGGTCTAAATGGATTCTTTGGGCTGAGTTTAGTTATAGTACTTTGTATCATTCTTCAACTCGATTGACACCTTTTGAGGTGGTGTATGGGCGAGCCCCCCCTCCCATTTTGGGGTATGAGGTGGGACATAGCTTTTTGTCGACAGTAGATTCTTTGTTGGATGACCATGATAAGATGCTAGCTAATCTGAAGTCTTCGTTATTGCGTACACCCCCGGTTAAGTTTGTGTATTCTAGGCGAAAGAAGTAGGTGTGTGTGTTGCTTAGATGGCACGTGTGGGTTTTTGTGTGGGCTTCTTGTATTTTTGTTTGGGTTAAATAGCTTGAGCGAGAAAGGAAGAGTTATGCTATTTTCATTTGGTTAGGTTATCTCTTTGAGATTGGAGAGTGAGGAGCTCTTGAACTCCTTGTGTTTGTGTGATTTGATGATAAAATTGGTAGTTTCCACCATATTGTTCATTGTGTGTTTGAATTGTATATTGATTTTATATGGTTGATAGGTGTATGTAGGTTTCTTTACTTGACTGTATGTGCAAGTATAGATTTTAATACGCGTTTCTTTTACGACTTAACAACCTTGTGTGTAAGTATATATAATTGCACGTTGTTATGTTCTTTACTAGGAAAACATTGACATTCTAGGTGTCAACTAGGTTTGTTATGCTTTAATGTTGTTGATTCTCGCTATTGCAGGATTGTTATGTGTTCCCTACGAATGTGTATATGCGTGATGCATGTACATGTATTGTATGGTTTCACTGTTGCATTAGATTATACGATCTTGTGAATGCATGATGTGCTATTGTGATATAGGACTAAACATGTAGAGGTAGAGCTGGATGTGTTTCTTTTTGTTGTTTGGTTTATTATCATCTCATATAAGACTAGCTTATGGTGTGTTAAGTAATAATGTTTTATTTGGAACGATCTTGACACTATTTTCCCAATGGTGACAGTGATTTGTTAATGTTAGAGCAGTATTGGTTTCTTCAAAATGAAGTGTAAGGAACTCTAACCGGGATTGTTCTCGTCTCAACTGTGTAGTGATCACATACTTGTATTGTTCATTGTGTGTTTGAATTGTATATTGATTGTATACAGTTATAGGGGCATGTAGGTTTCTTTACCTGATTATATGTGTAAGTATAGATTTCGATATGCGTTTTGTTTTACGATTGCACAACCTTGTGTGTAAGTATAGTTGCATGTTGTTATGTTCTTTTCAAGGAAGGCATTGGCATTCTGGATGTTAGCAGGTTTGTTATGCTTTGATGTTGTTGATTCTCGTTATTGCATGATTGTTATGTGTTTCCTACAAATGTGTGTATGCATGATGCAATACAGGTATTGTATGGTTTTATTGTTGCATTAGATTATAGGATCTTGTGAATGCATTATGTGATGATGTGATATAAGACTAAGCATGTCGAGGTAGAGTTGTATGAGCTTATGTTTGTTTGTTTTATTATTGGCTCATATGAGACTAGCTTATGGTGTGTGTTAAGTAATGATGTTTTATTTGGAATTAGCTTGACACTATTGTCCCAATGGGGACAATAATTTGTTAATGTTAAAGCACGACCTATAGGGTTAGTCAGACGCGACAAGGTTATCTAGCAGATTGAAGTACTAAGTTTTAAGAGGTGCTAACGGAGAGATGGATTGCAACTTTCCAGATGGTGGCAGGTTGACCATGGGGTTTATAGACAGGGCTATGTGGCCAAGCCTCTCGTAGTTCATTTTGTTACCTAAAAGGTTACTCGATCGAGATACTATTGGGTTAGCATAAATGAGAACTTATGTAGTGAGCACCACAAAATGTACGAGTTTCAAACTATTAAGCAGAAGCGTGATCTAGGCTTCTGCTAGTGCATTTGCTAATGTATGGGTTGATATCTGTATCTACAATCGGACAGGGGAACTTGATAAGTTCTTGTTTGCTTCAAGCGTGTCGAAGGAAACCTGAGTGGTGCCTAGGTTACTCCATATGTTTTGCAGCCAAGTATCGAGATGCTTTGCCTTACTCGATAGAGATCCAGTAGTGGCTTCTCGGGTCTCAGGGAATCGACCGATGAGACCTCTTTGTGGGCACTGTGAATGGCCATAGGGCTTGGCGACGCTAGTGCCCGAGAGATGGGATACGATCCTTTTTGGTTGTGCATTATTCATAAGCTTTTTATTATGCATGTCTTTGTGTTTTTTTTATGATATGTGTGCTCATGTAGGATTTCTTACTGAGTTTCTATTAAAACTCACCATTCGTTTTATGTTGGTTGTGGATTCAAACCATAGCTGCAGGCATACACAAGAATGAATGATCAAAGCAGCTGAGGTTAAACCTAAGGGACATGTTTGTTGTGTCGAGTCTTGCAGTGTCTTTTCATTTCAACTTTGTTCATTTTGCATTCCGTTCTACACGAACTATTGTAATAGCTTAGCATTTAAACTCTTTTAGTTTTGAAATTTAGATCTCGGGATTTAGATGTTTTTAACTATTTGGATATAATTTTTTGTTTTGATTGAAACTTGTTGGTTATTATTTGAAATGTCCAGGTTCTGTTTTTCAGCTGTGGGTTTCCCTTATTTTAGGGGGAACTTTGGCAAATTTTTTTATGATTTTCATGCATATTAGTAACCTTTATGGTATAATCTTATAGTTATGGATTGGGTCATTATAGTTAGTATCAAAGCTTAGAGTCAGATTCTTTAGACTAGCTTACGATATAGGTTTTGTAGGTTGCCTAATCTTCAACTGCAAGGTCTTCATCAGGTAACAGATGAAAGAATATCATGATTGTGTGATGTATAATTGCTTGAGTCCCTTTGTGGACTTCTTTTTCTATACATTAGAAAGAATCAAAGTTGATGATTTATGCTACTCTATGTTTTGGCCCAAGAACCAATGCCTAATAAAGAGGAACCCTTGATTGTTGTGGTTGCCTTGCCGACGATAGCTAATCCTCCAATTGCACTCGATATGCCTTAAAAGCCAATGCTAGTTGAAGTTGAGATGCCTTCAAAGTCACTGAGGCTAGTGGGAATCGCCCTAATTTACTATTCACCAAGTTAGGGTTGGAGGTCATGAAGGTCTTCAAACTTATAATCCAAGAAGTAGTTCAAAGAGCGGTAACTTCACATTTAGAAGTCAATGTTGGGGTGGGGCTCCAAGGATGGAGTGGACCCTACAATAGTTGCATATGATAGAGGTTTTAAAGATTTCAAGGAATGAAGTCTTCAGAGTATTGATGCCTCTTCAAGGAGCCCTTTCGAAGGGTTAAGCTAAATGTTTGTTTAGAAGATGTATTCCAATTAATGGACTCTTTTCAAGCCTTGACAACCAGGCATGCATAAGTATGCTAATGTACAATATCAAATGTTTGTGGGAGTCATATTTTGCAATCTTGTCTGAAAGTGATAAGGCGTTAATGTGGAAGGAGTTCAAAGATATCATTATTGAGATGTGCTTCTTCGAGTTCCTAACACTAAAACAACCTTGTGTATGAGTATAGTTGCTTGTTATGTTCTCTTTTAGGTGTCAGATGTCAGATAGGTTTGTTATGTTTTAATGTTGTTGAGACTCGCTATTACATGGTATGCTATGGGTTGCCTAAGAATGTATGCATGTGGGATGTAAGTGTAGGTCTTGTATGGTTTCATTGTTGCATTTGATCATAGGATCTTGTGAATGCATGTGTTGTTGTGATATAGGATTGAGCATGTAGAGTTGTATGAGCTTATGTTTTTTGTTTGTTTTGTTATCGTCTCATAGTAGACTTCTTATAGTGGATGTTAAGTAATGATGCCTTATAGGAAACTAGCTTGACATTGTCGTCCCAAAGAGGATGGTGATTTGCCAATGCCAGAAGATGACCATAATGACAGTCGAATGCGGCAACATTCTCTAATGGATAGAGGTACTCAGATTTAAGATCTGCTCACGGTGGGATGGATTACAACTATCCCGAAGGCGGTAGGTTGACCAAAGAGTCTTACAGACGGGGATGGGTGATTGACCGTGATTGTGCCTCATGCAATCCATTTTGTTACCTAGGAAGTTACTCGTGATACTATTGTGTTAGCTTAAATGAGAACTTGCACAATGAGCATCGTGGAATGTACGAGTTCCTAATTGAAAAGTAAAAGCGAGATCCAGGCTTTAGCTAATGCATCCGCTAATGCTTGAGTTGATATCTGTATCTATGGACATGATGTTGACTTATATAGCACCCATGGTGGAACTTGATATATTCTTGTTTGCTCCAATCGTGTTGGAGGAAACTTGGGGAATGCCTAGGTTACTCCATTTGTTTTACAAGGAATTTAACGACTTGAAGTTAACAAGTAGGGGTGTTAATCAGTTGGTTGATGTCGATTTTCGGTGAAAATTGACACTAAACAGACTTGTCGGTTTTCCAAAAATTGAAATTGTAACTGGACTGATAGTTTAAGTTGGTCGGTTAAAATTGGTTAATTCACATAATTTTTTATCTTATTTTTATTAATAAATATATTTATTATACAATTTTGTAATGAAATTTTGAGAATTAATTTTTAAAAATGTGCATAGAGAATAATTTTCAAAAATACATTTCAATTTAAGTTAATTTTACAATAATTTAAAAGAAATATATTTAATTTATATGAAAATATCGATATTTTATAAAGGAAATCTTTGATTGATTTAATCGAAATTTTTTTGGTTAATTATTTTTGTAATAGACATTGGCTGACACTTGCGTGAAAATCGACCGATCTATTCTAATTTGGTTGGTTTGGTTGGTCGGATTGATTTTCGGAGAATGTATTAACACTATTAACCATGAATACAAAAGGTGATATATATGTGTGTGTGTGTGTGGTTTGGCTCTATGTTTATCAAGTTAATGGTGTCAAGAAATTTCAATGTTATTTCACCCTCTTTTTTCACTTTGTCACCTCTCCCTTTGTGGACACTACCTTCGTTGTCGACGTTGATTTGGACGTTGGAGTCCCCAATTCCTTGTTCAAATACTTGTTTTGGGTCAGGCATGGGTTTGATCTACACGGAACAAATAAACTTTAAATCTATATTTGTTTCACCTTTTCTTCCCTTCATTATCCTCGTGCTACCTTTTATTTGGTTTTGAGTGTTTTTTTTCATCTCAAATGGCTCTGATTTGTATTAGTGGCTTCCCACATCCTTCCCGAAATTAGCTCTGACGAAATCTCATGGAATAGAAGCAATGATTCAAAGCTCAAGGGGTTTCCCTTCTATTTTTATATATCGTGTTTGGTTGGTGAAATTTTTTGTTAGAGTTATCCCTAGAAAATTTTCTCTTTTTATGTGTTTTGATTCTCATGTTAATTAGCCCATAGACATGTCTCTCATAATAAAGAGATTGGTCTTTGGTTCCTTCCTCCATCCTATCCAATGAATTAAGAATTCATTTTCAATAGAATATTATGAATTCATAGGGTTACTCGTTCCCATTGCCCCTATTTAATTGTTGAGATTGAGGTAGAAAGAACCATTTATTTTAAATTGAATACTAAAGAAACTCAATGAAATTGAGGGCGAATTTAGTCTTATTGTTGGAGCAAGTGGAACTAATGGGATCACAGATTCTTCTGAGATAAGGTTATCCCTTTTTATAGGCTCATTGATAATATTGTTGTTTTGGTTATTTCTTAGTGTAAACTCTTCCTAGTTTTCCATCATTATAGTTTTGCTATGTTAACTTTAGAGAGATGTTTTGTAATTTTTTTCCCTTGGAGACCTAATCCTTTCTTTTACAATTTCATAATCGATGAAATTGTTCTTTATCCTAAAAAAAAACCTTCATCTCCCTAGCAAATGGAGACATGTGGCAAGGATTATGCAGGGAAGATTGTTTGTAATGAAGCATTGGAGTTGAGGCTTGTTGCTGGTCTAATTACTAGGGGAACGTTTTTCAATTGCCTTTTTTTTTTTTTTAATGCACTATGGAACTTTTCGATTTCATTTTGGTTTTTTTTTTTTTAGTACAATGTGGGAGAAGGGAGACCAACAAATCCTACATAGACGGCACAACTATTCTCAAATAATAGAACTCGTGATCATAGAATTGAAATGGATTAACAACAGACAAAATAATCAACTACGCCATTGACCCTCGATTTTGGTTTTTTCTAGTAATACACATTTTAGATATAACTTATTGTTGTGACATTTAAAAGGTTTGGGGGCTACTAAAAGACAATGAATTAGATAAACTCTCACTCACCAACTCCTCTTCATTTTTACTTTTAATTTCTTAGTTAAATCGCTCATTTTTTATCACTTCTTTTTTAACTACTAAAAATAACTACTCATTTTACATCTATATCCAAACAAGGTTTTGACTAACTCTACACAAAAACTACATTCAAATGAGTTTTTTACTACAATTCTCAATTTTTAATTATGCAACATGAGTCGATAAATCCTACCTAAATATGTCAAATAAAGAGCCCTTAGGGGCTACATGAAAAAAGAGGAAAGGAAAAGGAAGGAAGAACATCTCCTCTTTCCATCCTCTCATTCCAATCCTCTTTACATCCTTTCATTCCAGACATCTCATTCCAACCCGCTGATTCCAACCTCTCGTCCAACCCTCTCATTTCAACCATTCTTTTAAATAATGTTTTTTAAAAATAAATGTGTGATATATTATTATAATTTCTTATAGAATTAACAAATAAAACTATTTTTTTAACCTTTAAAAAAGATTATTTTATTAATATTTTTGTAGATTTAATATTGTCTGAGAAAATTAATTTATCATTTATATTATATAAAATAATATAAGTTTGTTATTTTTTTAAAAATTAAAAATTTAAATCAATAAAAAAATTATATAAAAACGTGTTTTAACAAAACAAAACTATATAATAAGTATATCGATATATTTTTCAAAAAAAAAAAAAAAAAATATATATATATATATATATATAAAATAAAAAAGAATATAAATAAAATATATATAAAAAACAAATAATAAAATAAAGGAAGAAAAAAGATAGTAACAATAATGTAGATAAATAAAGAATTAAAAAAAGATGAAAAAGTAAGGTAAACAGATGTACTAACAATAATAAAATAGGTTAGTCCACCCCTTAGGGTATGTTTGGGATTTGGTCTTGAAAAGAGGAGAAGAGAAACCTCAACTCCACGTTTATTTTTAAAAAATCAACTTTTCCCCAACTTTTACTTAAACTCTCCTCTAATATTACATCAAATATTTTATTTAATATTTTAAATGACACATCAACATTTTTTTTAATTTTTAACTAAATAATATAATATAAAATATCTTTGATCTATTTTTATCAAATATCACATCAAGCTTTCTCTAATTTTTAACAACACAATATAAAATAAAATATATTATATTATATTTATCAATCAATCCAAATTTATAATCATTACATTATATAAAATAAATATTTTTACTATATTTCTTCTTCAAAACATCAATCTTCAAACAATTAATTCATATCTTCAAATCATTCTACTTCTTCTTTGTTTTCAACTTTCTCTCCATCTTTTCAACACCAAAATCCAATCATCCCCTAGACGGTATTTAAAATAAACTTTTTAAAATCACTTTCTACCAACCATCTGTATAAATTTTCTTGAAAAAAATAATTGGGCGACGTGGGTGCACGCTACGTGTTGTTGGAAAGAAAGTGTAGAAAAAAGGCACGATCACAACAGCTCCATTACCAGTATCCCAAAGCCTCACACAGATCCCATTACCTTACCACAATTCTCCGATCCTCCCCAATGGGTGTAAGCAACAACATCACAGCAATTGTGAACTTCTTGGCCCTGCTCTGCTCCATCCCCATCATCGGCGCCGGAATTTGGCTGGCGTCCAAGGCCGACAACGAATGCATCCACTTCTTCCGGTGGCCGGTGGTTCTCCTCGGCGTCCTCATCCTCGTCGTCTCCCTCGCCGGGTTCATCGGCGCGTACTGGAACCGGCAGGGCCTGCTCGCCTTCTACCTCCTCTGTATGGCGCTTCTCATCGCCGCCCTGCTCGTGCTCCTCGTCTTCACCTTCGTCGTTACCCGCCCCGACGGCACCTACTCCGTCATGGGCCGCGCCTTCAGCGAGTACCGCCTCGACGGATTCTCGCCGTGGCTGAGAAACCACCTCATTGATTCCAGGAATTGGCCTAACATCAGGACCTGTTTGGCTCAGTCCGATGTCTGCCCTAAACTTAACCAGCTCTATTTCGCCGCCGATCAGTTCTTTGCGGCGGATATCTCGCCGCTCCAGGTTGGTTTCTTTATTCTCTGCCTTCCGATTTATCGTTTTTCTTTAATTTCTTGCATTTTCTCTAAACGCGTTTTAGCTTTTCAATTACGGGAGTGTCTGTTGTGTAAACAAAAAGATAAGTAAAAGGATATTAAAATTGTTTTTTGAAAAAAAAAATAAAAAAATTTGGTTTTGTCTCAAGGGGTGGTTGAGACTAAAACTACAGGCATGCTGTGAGGTCATTAGTGCGATGCCCCTGTCTCAAGGGCTTTGAAATATTTTAATTTGACAGTTTAAGGACAGAGTCAATGGCTCCACGATATAGAAGATCGAAACTCCGATTTTACGATTTTCAAAAAACAATATTTTTTTTTGTTATATATATATGGTTAAAATACTATTTTGGCCCCTCGACTTTGGATTTTGTTTCATTTTAGTCTCTCGACTTTCAAATGTCCAATTTTAGTCCCTCAACTTTGTTGTTTGTCCAATTTTTGGTTCCTCAACTTTCAAATGTTCAATTTTAGTCCCTCAACTTTGCTATTTGTTCAATTTTGGTCCCCTCAACTTTCAAATGTTTTCAATTATTTTTTTTAGTGACGTCAATATTTAAAATGTGCTAGTTTATGCTTATTTTTGCTTTAAAAATTAAGTTTTATATCTTATTCATGATCAACATTTTTTAATAAAATTTTACTTAAATTATTACAACTTAGGGATTGGATGTTTGCGTCGATTTTTTAAATAATTTTGAGCTTTCAAATATATATTCGATATGTTTGACAAAGTCAAAATTTGAAGCAACTGGAATTTTTATATCCAAGTCTTTGAAAATATGGGTTTAAACATTTGAACATATAAGTCTTTGAATAATATTTCAACTTTTTTTCTTTAATATTTGGTGGCTCTCATTTCACATCATACGCTTGAAAACCTTGTTTGTCCGTATTTAAAATAAATCGGTTGTAATTTAGGAATATTTTTGCTTTTTGTGATTTTGGATTCTTAGAAAAAATTAAATTAGCCCCATCTGTACCTTTTCTCTCGGTAGTAGCATGTGACTAGTTGATGTTGGTGTCCCAAGTGCCAACGACTTTTGGGGTCCAAAAGTCTCCTGCATTTAATTATAATTTTCAGAATTTTTTTTAAAAAAAAAACATTTGGAAATTTAATCACGCAATTGACCATTTTGGACAATTGATTTGAAAGATTACCTAATTTACTCTTAATTGGTTTAACTTTTTTTCCAACTCTTTTATAAAAAATTAAATTAACTGTTTTTCTAACTTTTTTATGAAAACAGGAGAATGATTCTCATCGTATCAATTGAGAAATGAGTCGTATTTCAATTGGTGAATTTTGATGGAAGTATTTGTCCAGAAAGTTCTGGATTAAAGATGAGCAAATAGTAAACGTTGAGGAATATTGATTTAAAGTTGCTTTTAGCAAATAAAAATATATTCCAGTCTTAAAGTTGATTTAAAGTTAATAAAAATATTGATTAAAGATGAGCAAATAGTACTTTATCATATCTAGATTAAAAAAAGAAATTATTCTTCATTTTTACAGTTTTATTCGGTATCTACCAAGCAAGAATCTGGAATCTTTCCTTTTTATTTTCATTTTCTTGTGCTCACTTTATCAGTTAATGTTCTTTTGTTTTTTGAGAAACACTTTATTGGAGCTAACTGTATGCTTTTGTGATTTCAGCAAGTCATTTTTTAATATCATTTGTATTTGTTAGAGTATTAGAATAGTATTGTTTAGTATGGTATTATTGTTAATTTATTTTAGAGTATTAATGTCCATTTACAGTTTCTGTCCATTTAAAGTTCAATAAACCTCCAAGTTTAGCTTAGGCTTTCTTTATGGTTAACCATTTAAAGTTGCTTTTAGCAAATAAAAATATGGCAATTGCAGATAAAGTCCTCTACCAATTCTTCATCTTTTTCAATTAATTCTCCCTTCTCACCATTGGCTTCCTCTACACCCCTCTATACTCTTGCAATATTTTAATATTTGTACTTTTTTTAAAGATTGAAGCTGGTCCCTAAAAAATATTTGAAATTAATTTGGATCCAAACTGGTTAAAATGAGAGTGTAATAATAATAAGAATAATAAGAATACTTTTGTTGTAATCTAAAAAAAAACATAAAAATAATAAGAGTACTTTTTTAAAGAAAAGTTATCAAGAAGTTTATCATAAATTTCTATTTGAAGTTATTTAAACTCTTTTTTATTGGGAACTTTAGTTCTAACTTTCTTCTAAACTTTCTTCCAAAGCCATTGTGAAAAAGAGGGGCCTAGACATTTACACATTGGGTAGGCATTTTTGGTGGTTAAGGTGTGACCAACCAGACTTAGTATAGCTAATAAAATCAAGGGAAAGCAAACAATAAAGTAGACAGCTCAGATCTTGTTGGGGCCTCTTTTGATTCCAAAATGATCAATCAAATTCATCATGGTTAAGAATTGCAAAATTGGTTGATATGGGTGCCAGCTAATCAGTCCATTATGTCTATTTGTTTAAGAGCAAATGGGTCTCTACACTTGAGACTTTCCAACTCTGACTTTGCTCTTTTACACTCACTCCTGACTCTACCAAGCAATTGACTCGATCGGTGTCGTTGAACTAGTGCCTCTCTGTAGATTGAAAGTTTGAATTCCTTTCTCTAATTATATCGAAATCGAAACTTAAAAACTTCATTGACTCTTTTAGTGATGTCTTATCCAATGTTTTAAAAGACCCGCCCAGGCGAGCGCCTAGGCACGCCTGGGCTCATGTCTCACATTTTGTGCCTCGCTTGTCCCAGGCGAGGCGCGTGTAATAAGGTGTGCGCCTTATGGCGCCTTATGTGAAGCCCTGGGCGCCAAAAGGTGTGCGCCTTGTGGGATTTTTTAATTTCCTTCATGTTTTTTATGTTTTAGATCCTCGTACTAGGCCATTTGAAGCGCGTAAAGGTTGATAGTTGAATATTATGTATGTTTTATATATTATTCTTGGTTAAAACTTCATTTATGCCCATGGAAAGTGTTTTTATTGTGTATACACATATATAAAAAAAAAAATTGTGTTTTTTTATATGGTGCGCCTTAAGTAAAAAAGCTCTCGCCTTTTGGTGCGCTTTTCGCTCCAGGCTCCAGAGAACCATTGTGTCTTAGTGCGCCTTGCGCTTTTTAAAATATTGGTCTTACCTTAAAAAAGAGCCAAATGAGTATGAGTTGAAGTTGGCACTAGAAAACTTACATCTGGGTTATTGCTGTGTGTGTGCAGTCAGGGTGCTGTAAACCTCCAACAGCTTGTGGATATAACTTTGTGAACCCAACACTGTGGCTAAACCCTGGTGACCCAATGGCTGACCCAGACTGCTCTGTTTGGAACAATGACCAGACCCAGTTGTGCTACAATTGCAACTCTTGCAAGGCTGGTCTCTTGGGGAATCTCAGAAGAGAATGGAGGAAAGCCAATGTGGTTCTCATTGTCACCGTGGTGGTTCTCATTTGGGTCTACGTGATTGGCTGCAGTGCCTTCAAGAATGCACAGACCGAGGACCTCTTTCGTCGATACAAGCAGGGATGGATCTAATCTTGTTTGTCTCCGTAAACACGACCTCGCCTTCATTGTTTCTTTATACTCTCTGTTCTAGGTTGTTTTTGTTTTACCCCACCTGTGTATATTGCCCTTTGTTCTTTTGATATCTAGAAACCCCAAGTTCATAAAGTTTGTGGACAGAAGAACCAAGTTCTGGAATCAGTTCTCTAAATTTATATTAATTTCCTTTGCCTCAGATAAAAATAAAATATCAGTGATCTTGGCATCTCAAATACCTAAGGGGTTGTTTGTTTGACATATTTAGGTAGTTTTTAGGTTAAGGAGTTATATTGAGAAGTTATGTTGAGGAGTTAAAAATTGAGAATTGTGTCAAAAACTCGTTTGGATATAGTTTTTGTATAGAAGAGTTAAAAGTCAAAATCTTGTTTGGATGAAGATTTGAAAATGAATAGTTATTTTTAGTAGTTAAAAAAGAAATGATTAAAAATGAACGGTTAAAAATGAGTTATTTTGATTGATTTGAAAGGAATGATTAAAAATAAGTGGTTAGAAATGATTGAGTAGTTATAAATGAATGATTAAAGATGAATGGTTAGAAATGAGAGTTATTTTTAAAAGTAAAAATGAAGAAGAATTAATAAAAACTCGTTTGGATGTAGGTTTTTTAGGAGGAGTTAATAACTCCTACTAACTCCTACTTAAACATGTCAAATATACAGCCCCTAAGACTGTTGTTTGAAGCTGTTTGAAGCTTAGTTTACATGTAAAAATGTGCAGATCAAACTGCAGATATGTCCCATCACTCCAACCATGGCCCTCTTGCAATTTAGCCAGTTAAGGCGGCTGCGCAAATCAGATTCCAGTTCAGCAGTCATCTTGCCCGGTGCACTTTCAGGTTGTTGATAACTTTCTCGAGTACACAATGTACATGGGATCCGAGCGTCCGGGGGTGGGAGATATATCCACAGCCTGAAGAGAAGTTGCAGAAAGTATCTCACATGTGTAATTCCTTCGAGTATTGGACACCAGATGACCGAAAAACTAAGAAGTTTACCATACCTGAGGAGGTTCAAATCCGCCAGTGTAGTGGAAATACGACCCAACAATCATAATATGATCTGCATCTCCAGTTGATGTCCATATCGAGATCGCTTTCGTGAAAAAGCAACGGTTTGAAAAGCTGATTGGCAAAGAAGTCGATGAAGTTAGAAGACATCGAGATTGGTAAACACTATACAAATTTTGGGCTCCTTTGTAACCTCACCTCATAATGGCAAGGCCACCGGGTTTAAGAACTCGACTCATCTCCTTGAAAACGCTTAGAGGCTTTGTGAGATAATCAACACTGACCTGCAAAACCAGTTGAAATCTGGTTTTTTTTTTAATATTTTCTTCTACAATTCATGAATATATCGATCTACTTCAGAGCTAAAACATACCACGTTGGTGATCACATCAAAAGAGTTATCTTCAAATGGGAGTTTAGGATTCACATTCAAGTCTTGCACAATGTACTCTGTCAAAACCTGCATCAACAAAAAATGCAGCAAACATGATTCCCTCAATAATTAAACACCGATTACTTTAACTGGTTACTTGGGAAACTTTTATCTATGTATCATCTTGTTTGGTTAAAGTTTTCGTTCTTAAGAAAGGTGAATAAAAAAACTAAGACCTCGTTTCATAACCATTTTTTTTAATTTTTGGTTTTTGAAATTTAAGACTACAATAACTACTTTATTATATATTTTTTCTTACTGAATATTTATATCTTACCTATATTTTAAAAAACAAAATCAAAATTTAGAAGAAAAAAAAAAGTAATTTCTAAAAACTAGTTTTAGTTTTCGAAATTTGGTTAGTATGCACATACTTTATTAAAGAAATATGGAAAACATTGTATGAAGTTTGAGTAAAAATAAGTTTTAATTTCAAAAACAAAAAACTAAGGCCCCGTTTGATAACCATTTGATTTTTTGTTTTTTATTTATAAAATTTAAGTTTATTTCTACTCAAATTTGCTACCATGTGCTCTATTTTCCTACAATGTATCCATATTTCTTTAAGAAAGTAGGTGAATACTAACCAAATTTCAAAAACAAAAACAAGCTTTTGAAATCTACTTTTTTTTGTTTACAAATTTTGGTTTTGTTTATTAAAAGATAGGTAAGAGGTAGATATCTAAATAAGGAAAAAGGTATAGTGAGGTAGTTATTGTAGGCTTAAATTTCATAAAAAAAACGAAAAACAAAATGGTTATCAAACATGGCCTAAATAGTTACTAAATGAGGCCTAGATGATTATTGGACGGGGTCTTAGGAGAAGGACGAGTTGAAAAACCGGATTGCGTTTGAGCTCTTCTTCATTCATTCCCATGCCGACCACTCTTTCTTGCTTGTATCCTGCAGGAAAGTGACTAACCTACACACAAAACCCAAAAGGGGGAGATTACAAACTTGTATCTGTACATAATCCATGAAGAAAACAGAGGAGAATCGAAGAACTTGAACTCGAAAAATGGCCTTACCCAACTGCTGCAGATATCCAGCATGCCAACTCCAGGTGTATTGGTTGGAGGAAAAACCTCGGAGTAGAATTTGGTGAGTGCAGCAATGGCTGGATCATCAATGTGAGTCACAAAGCGTGGGGATTCATAGAAATATGAATCTGGTGTCCTGACAAAGCGTTGTGGTTCGTTTTTATGCATTCATCAAACTCTAACTTAACTCAAAATACAAAATGAGAGAAAAGAAAACTTTAAAGAAGAATGTAGAGTACTCAAAAGTTTGATAAATGTTTTGTTTTTTGTTTGATAAAGTTCAATAACCCAGATTCCTTGTTTTGTTATGGTTGAAGATCGCTCGTTAAAAAATTAAAAGAGACTTCATAGCATTTATAAGATATGTGAATTATTTCTTTAGATATTAATCTTGAATGGAATTTATGTTATTTAATATAGAATGAGAGTCTATTAAATTCAAACATAAGTCGCCTATGTTATTTAATAGTTATTTACTATTCTACAGGTGCTTCGGAAAATTAATCTAAATTTTGATTGATAAGGTTTTCGATAACCATTTCCTTTTTTGTTTTTTATTTATGAAATTTAAGCCTATTTCTATTAAAATTTCCTACCATGTGTTCCATCTTCCCTACAGTATATCCATATTTACTTAAGAAAGTACGTGTATACTAACCAAATTTCAAAAACAAAAACATATAGATATCCAAATAAAGAAAAATGTATAGTAAGATAGTTGTTGTAGACTTAAATTTCATAAACAAAAAATGAAAAACAAAATGGTTATCAAACGGAGTCTAAATATTCGATTTTTGGTTTTTAAAATTTAAATTTGTTTATTTAAATTTTCTTATAATGTGTTCAATCTTTCTATCTAAGGGTGTGTTTGGAGCACATGTTTGGTTATTATAGACGGAAGGTTATGATAAACGGTAGGTTATTATAAATGGTATTTGAGGACAAGTTATTATAACCGGGATTATGATAAACCGTGTTTGAGGGACTGATTATGTAACCGTGTTTGTAAGGTGTAGATAAACGGGCACGCAGGTTTAGGTAACCACCGTTCGAGATGTCCACTGGGCAGGGCGGAGCCGGGGAATGGTTTCCCCGTCCTCGTTCCCGTCCCCGCCACTTAATTTAATCCCCGTCCCCGAACAAATCCCCGATTTTTATTTCGGGGATCGGGGCGGGGATTGGGTCCCCGCGGGGATTTTTGCAATTTTTTTTTACATTTTTTATATATTTTTTTGGACAATACTTTTAAATAATTAGATTTTCTTAGAAAATATTTATAAATTTCAACTATAATGTTAATTATTAAAGAAAAATACTTATATGCATGGATAATTTCAAAAGTATAGAAAAAATATTTTTTTTAAAAAAAAAGTAGTCGGGGTGGGGATCGCGAAATCGGGGAATGTGGGGAATACATTCCTTGTTCCCTGCCCCGTGAGGGGCGGGTCCCCGCAGGGAAAGCGGACATCTCTAACCATCGTTTATAATAAACGGTGGAATAAACATCGGTTGGGTTATTATAACCAACTCGGCCGTTTATATAAACTGGGCCCATACGCGCCGTAAATGTCTATTTTTCTTAAACAAAAGCATGTGAATGGTAACCTTTTTTTAAATTTTGGATGTAGGCTAAGAAAAAACAATTAAAAAAAAAGTTGAAGGTTCATACTCGTCAAAGCGCTGGAAGTCCTCCTCTCTGAAGGGAAATTTCTCTGGCCATTCTACATTCTTCAAAATCTTGAAAATACATGAATCGGAAAAATCAGAATCGGATGAAACTTGAAAGAATAAGTCAAATTTCAAGCGAAATTTCAGTTTAAAAAAAAAAAAACTGAAATCGAGATACCCAGATGAAAAACTAACCCTATCACTCAGATTCGAAAAACGAATTGGGGAAATTTCTTCATGTTTACGTAAGAATTGAAGCTTAAAATCGGAATATTACCTCTTCGACGCCATTTTTCAGTCTCGCAGAGGCAACGAAGGATTTGGCGCCGACGAGTGAACCGGACATGTTCAGGAACTGAGCCCAGAACGAAACTCCGAGGCCTAATACCAAACGCCGCCGTGGTTTTCCGACGGCGATCCACCGTCTAAGGCTGTTAGCGGACCACACGGCGGAAGGAACGGCCGTCGGAACTGGTGCTGGTAGCCGCCGGTGGAAGTTGAGGCCAATCCGATTGGCCATTCTTTTATTTTATTTTATTTTATTTTTTCCCAACTTAAGCGACACGTCACTGTAGAAGAAGTTGGACAGGCATATAAGAAACGGCGTCGTTTTTGCCATGTCCGTTACTAGTGATGTGCATTCATTTACGTGGCCTTCCTCTTTCTCCAACTTATCCCAAATAATTCATTTAATTTTATGACAATTTGTTCTGTGGTATCAACTCTTTTTATTGTATGTTTTAATTATAACCCTATTTTTAAAAAAAATTCATCCATGCACTGACGGGTTGAAAATGATCTGTTTCGCAGATTTGTTTTTTACTATGTTTATCTCAATTTTTTGTTATAGAGGAATTTTTTCTAAAATGTTGATATTAATTTAATCAAGAGGTAATAAGATATATATTGATTTCCCCCAAAAGATGCCATAATAGTTGAAGATTTGGATTTTAAGGGTACACTTTCCTCAAAATCCCGTGATTCGAAATTCACCTATGACATTACTCATTCGATTCTTCCAGTATCTACCTTAGGGACGGATGTGATTACCCTTCTTTTAAAAAAAATTTCAATATTTTAGTCCGACTTCTCAATGCAACACAGATTATATACCTATAAACACGTCTTCTGCATTGACACTACCTTCATTCACTAAAAAGCCACCTTTTAGGCTAAGCTAAGCTAATAATCAAATCGTCTGGATTCTCCATCCTTTTAAAGAAAAGTGAAGAAAAAAAACTGTAAATCACAAATAATCAAAGTTTCTTTTGCAGAAAGCCCATAATCATATCAATGATACCATCGTTAAAAGCTAAGTTAAGAGAATCATTTTTGTTTTTACCACGAGGAATCGGAACTTCGCCCCACCCATCCAAAGACCTGAACAAGCAAGATAACAAGAACTCTTATACTTAAGCTCACTCGTGGATTAACGTCCAAAAAAACATGTTTGGAGACTTCAAGCCTCTAAATTGTTTCTTAGGGGCACGAAGGGCTCGTTTGATAACGTTTCTGTTTCTCGTTTCTTGTTTCATGTTTCTTGTTTCTTGTTTCTAACTTTTTTAGAATAAGAAACAAGAATGTGTTTGATAATCGTTTCTGTTTCTTGTTTCTTATAAAAAATAAGAAACATAACAAAACTTGTTTGATAACAATTTCTCGTTTCTTGTTTTTAGTTTTTTATTTTTTTCTATTTTACAAATTTTTATATTTTTAAATTTTTTTAAGGATAATTTTTTTAAAAAAAGATAATGTAATATAAAAATATATAATATGAATTAAAAATTCATTAAAATAGTTTTAAAAAATGTGAATGGTTTAATATAAATAAACATTTTATAAAAAAAATTATATGTTATGTTTACTTAATTATTTATATAGTTTGATGTTCATTTAAATATATGACGATTATATTACTCTAATAACGGTGTTATTAATTTAAAATATGAAAGCAATATTGAATATATATATAGATGGAGAAAAAAAAGCGTAATAGAGAAGAAAAAAAATAGTAACGCTTTAACTAGTAATGTACCATATGCATTAAACAAATAAAAATAATTTAAAAAATATACATGATCTAATATATATAAATTTTATTCAAAACTAATGGAATATATAACATGTAATATTATCTTTTAAAAACATTCTTCTAAGATTTAAAAAAAAAAGACATTCGTCTAAAATAATGTTACTCAAAACTAATTCAATTATATATTGTTTAGTCATTATTATATATTAAAATTAACATAAGATTAAATGTAAATTCAAGTGGAAAAAATTATGAAATTTTAAAAATTAACACGATATATAAAATTGGGAAATTGAAAATTAACATTTGTATAAAAGAAATTTAATCAAAAAAATAATAATAAAAAAATCCTTAAGTGAGATTTGAACCTTGGTCTTGAGTAAAACAACTTGTTACATCACCACTAGGCAAAAACATCTTTTATTTTACAATGGTGCGCTTCGCTATATATATATATTAAACACAACATCATGCTTAAAAAAAAAATTGAACCAAAGAAACTACTTTTGGTAGTTTCTCACTTTTTCACCTTTTTTTAGAAACGTTTCTCTTTTATTTGAGAAACAAGAAACGGGAATAATTATCAAACAAACCTGTTTCTAAAAAATAAGAAACAAGAACAAGAAACAGGAAACAGGAAACAGAAACGTTATCGACGAGCCCTAAATGAATCATTCCAATCAAAAGTGAAAGAAAAAAAAGATGGGATTCAATATGACAAGCCATAAAAAAAACTATCAAACTACAGACAGGAAAGAATTAAGATAAGAATTTCTCTTAGATATCTAATAACTGATCAGAGTTTTTGAATATGATAAAACTGCAGATATGAAGAAGACCAAGCATCAGAACAGGAGCTAAAAGTTGAAAGATAACATGCTCTGTCCTTCTGCCGATCAGCTAATTACCACCTTACAGACATATAAAATGATGCCATCAATTGCTGCTAATGCGCTCCCGATAGAAAGGACCACAAGCCATATCCATCCAAGAAAATAAGCATTGTTTTTCCGCAATGCACATCGTGGTCTAGTCAAATTCTTGAACATCTACCAAGATGATGTTTGAGTTAAAGCAACATTATTGTATGCCTATTTGTCGTAAACCCGTGGTAAGCTGTTTGGAACAGGCAGTTCGTACAACAAGAATCAAAATGTACTAGAATTCTATGGAGAAGGCAAGAGAACAGACTGAGGAAAAGATACAGAACCATTATTAGGAGCAGGTTTGATGTTAAGAATTGAAGTAACCAAGTTATAAATCTGCACATTTTCAAAAGATGGCACTTTCCTCCCTTTTGCAAACTGTGGACCATGACCAATGAAGATACTTCTCATGGAAAATATGGCATTATCATATCCATGAGCTCCTCCACACTCCTTCCTCTTACTATTCCTAATCTCCACCTTGAATCCCTCATCAAGCAACCCAATCACCGGCGGAATTCGATCGCTCGCGCTGTAATGAAGTCGAGATGGAAGTTCCTCCTTAACATACATCTTCAAATACTTCCCATTCACAACTTTCCCAGACTGCAAAGCCTCATTCATTTTCAAAACAACATCAGCCAGCGAAACATCATCTGGCGGACGAATTGCAAGCAGAGGAGTTGTCGATTGAACCCAACTCTCCGGAATTGCAATCCACGGAGCTAAATCCTCAAGAAAAATCAACTTCTTATCACAAGTTCCAACCATTCCATGATCACCAACCAAGATTATATGAACATCCTCGAAAACCCCTCTTCGTTCCAAGCCAGAAATCAACTTCCCAAGCATCAAATCAATTCTAGCTACAGCATCAGTTATTTGTGGATCATCAGGGCCAACCTTATGGCCCTGATGATCCGGATCCTCAAAATACAGAGTCATAAACGAAGGAATTTCCTCACTAGGCAAATCAAAATAATGCAAAACCATATCTACCCGATCCTCAAACGAAATAGAACCATTATAATGCAGACAACATTTTTTAGGGCAAGACCAAGAGCCTTTGTTTACCTCAGAGCCGACCCAGAAAACCGTAGCCGCTTTCAGCCCTTGATTGACCACCGTCTCCCACAGCGGCTCGCCGAGCCACCACTTGGGGTCGTGATTCGCCATCGTGAAGGCGTCGCCGTTGACCGGATCGAGAAAATAGTTGTTGATTATGCCGTGATAAGCGGGGTAGAGGCCAGTAACGATCGAATAATGGTTCGGAAATGTTAGGGTTGGGAAAACTGGAATCAAACCCCGATCGGCCTCGGTTCCGTTCGCGATCAGACGATCAATGTTGGGGGTTAGGGTTTTGAACTGATACCCAAATCGAAAGCCGTCGGAGGAGATCAAGATAACGACGGGGCGTTTGAGCTTGGTGAGAGAACGAGCGGTGGAGTTGGCGGCGGCGGTGGCGGTGGTGCCGAAGAAGAAGAGGAAGGCGAAGGCGAAGGCGGCGGAGAGGGCGATGCAAGTGACGAAAGTTAGGGAAATGAAGAGAATGCTGGTTTTGTGAGATGGGGTTGAAGAATAGGCGTCGGTGTCGAAAGAGAGGAGAGCGGTGGTCGGGCTGGACGAGTCTTCTTCCTGATCTGTGGCCGGACTTGGGTTTGCCGGCGACGGCGACGGCGGCGGTTTAGAATTTGGACCCATATCGGATAACCCAGCTCCGATTGTCCAGTCTTCTTGAGGAGGAATCAGCAATTAAGAATGGTGGTTCGGATTTGAAAATTAGAAGGTTTGTGAAGTGAAATTGAAGGATTGTTGAGTTAGATGGTTTGGTGATTTGAGTGGTGGATTGAAGAGTTTTGGTAAAATGTTATTGTCTCCGCTTGATTATCTGATATATTAAGGGCTGTTTGATGTTTGTAAGTAATGTTTGATTATAACCGTGGGTTCTTTGTGTTTTTGGGTTGGATTAGTATCAAATAAAATAATCACACTAACGGTTCTATTAGAGAATATGAGGATCCACCTCAAAATCAATTGGTAATGATGTGGGAGTAACTCATATCTCTTTTATATTGATGTTGGACTCTTCACTTTTCCAATGTGGGACAATTGAGATCTCAACATGCCACCTCAAGATGGTGCCTCTTTTGGGCTCACCATTCTTGAATGGGATCTCAATTTCATTCTTATTGGACCGATACCCGTTTGGGCTTTATGGGCTCTGATACCATATTAGAGAATATAAGGTTCCACCTCAAAACCTATAACTATTTTGTTTTTCGTTTTTTATTTATGAAATTTAAGCCTACAACAATTATTTTACTATTTTTTTTTCTCTATTTTGATATCTACATCTTACCTATATTTTAATAAACAAAATCAAAATTTAGAGAAAAAAAAGTAGTTTCTAAAATGTTGTTTTTGTTTTTGAAATTTTGTTAGCATTCACTTACTTACGGAAACATAGTAGGAAATTTGGGTAGAAATAAGCTTAAATTTCATAAACCAAAAACAAAAAATCAAATAGTTATCAAACGAAATCTAAATATTTAGTTTATAATAAATGAGAGTCAAAAATTAATTTTCAAAATTGAACTCGTCACCCTTGCTAAAAAAGTGAATTACCATCAAATAATGAGATTATCGAACCTAAACAATGAAACCATTAAATCACCAATACTTTTAATTTTTTTAAATAATAATTCAATTATATTTAAGAAGGTAGGATTCAAACTTGTAACCTATTACTTACTAGATACATCATACCATTGAAGTTAGGTTCATCTTGGCTAAATTTTAGACTTTGTTGATTTTATCATAAAAGTATCAAATATCTTTTTTAAAAATATTAAAGAATAAATATTCAATCTTAAATGTTAAAAAAAAACAACTTTGCTTTTGAATTTCAAGAAAATATATCAGATTTTTCATTCGGATTTAGCGTACAGGTTGAGTTTAATATTGTACTTGGGTTTAGTGTTTAGGTTGAATGTTTATAGTTTAGTGTGTCAAGGGTTTAGATGGATATTTAGAAAACGGTTAATTTTAATCTAGAAATTTACCTATTTTGTGTTTAAAAAAAAAAAAAACCTATTTTAAATGAGTTTATGTTTAAATTTTGAAAAATATAAAAACTTTGCAATATCTGCAAAAAAACAAAGAAAGAAAAAAAAAGCCCAACCATAACTCTAGTTCAAACATGATTAGTGGTCCACAAACTAGAAAATCATGTTCGAATTCTATAATTCCCAATTATTATTTAAAAAAAAATCATAGATATTATATTATGTATTATAAATATTTATCAATATAATACTATTCATTAATATCAATAATTATATTTACTAATTCTTTTATTTATTATTATTTTGTAGATTTGTTTACAGTGTTTTAACTTTTTTTAAAAAATACTTATACTAACTTATCGTGGGCTTGGCCCAAGGCAGACTCAGCCTCTTCAGTCCAATAGGCCCAGAACAAAGTACCTAAACGGCATCGTCTTGCCTCCCCGTGGAATCAACGGAGCAGTTCTGTAGGAGAAACTTGCAGAGCTTCGAGGAAGAGCATCAATGGCGTATCTGAGCATGGGAGAGGCACATAGAAGAATCACAGACTACTTGAATCGATTTTCAGACTCTGTTGCCTCTCAAGATGGAGCTTCTCTCAAGTCTCTTCTCTCCATCTCCTCCAATTCCCCCAATCTCCTCGCTCTCGCCGATTCTCTCAACGTTTTCCAGGTACCATCGCTTTCTTTCTGTAATACTCGTTCTCTTTGTTGATTGTAGGTGAACTGTAAGTTTGTGGATTTGTTTTTCTTTTACAGGATGCCAATCGATTGATCAGACAGTCGGATAGGTATTCTCAGTTTGGAGAAATCGTGGTGAATTTCTTTCGTGCGTTGCAGTGTTACCGTCTTGGAAATTTGGTTGATGCTTATCAGGCTTTTGAGAAATCTGCCAAGTATTTGCTTTCCTTTAAATCTATTTGAATCTACTTGCGTTTTGGTTGTGTTTGTTTGATTTATACTTTGGTTTTAGCTTGAAGTCTTGTAATGGTGGAAATTTTTCAGCGCTTTCACTCAGGAATTTCGGTCTTGGGATTCGGCTTGGGCGTTGGAAGCATTGTATGTAGTTGCTTACGAGATTAGGATCATTGCAGAGAGGGTATGATATTAGGTCTTATTTGGAACTTTATATTTTGTTAAGTGTGGTTAATTATGGTTATGTGTTTGCAGGCTGATAGAGAACTGGCTTCGAATGGAAAATCGCCAGAAAAGTTGAAGGGAGCTGGCTCATTTCTTATGAAAGTGTTTGGGGTTCTTGCTGTATGTTTCTTTTTTCAAACAATTTTTTATTGCACTCAATGTTAACAATCATGAGTTGGCCTAGTTTTCAAAAGAAATTTGGTTAGCTAAGACGAGTGGGTTCAAACCATGGTATGGTGCTCATCAAGGTTAATATCTTGCGTGTTTTCTGTCATCGAAATGTAGTAGAGTCAGAGGAGATTTTTCAAATTGCATACTAGGTGGCCACACTCACCTGTATAAAAAAAAAACTGTGACTAATTTTCTGCTATGAACAGTGTTTTAAAAGGCGCGCCTGGGCGCAAGTCGAACCTTTAGCGCCTCGCTTGGGAAAAGCGAGGCGCGGTTAATTAGGCGCGCGCCTTTTGGCGCCTTACATGAAGCCCCGGGTGCCAAAAGGCGCGCGCCTTGTGGGCTTTTGTGTTTTCTTAGGGTTTTACCTCAATTTTTTGTGTTTTAGAGTCCCTATAAGCTTTTGCTTTGGGGGCGTTACCCCCGAGCCCCCCGTACTAGTCATTCGAAGCGCGACGTAACTGATTCAAGACATTTCAATGCCTTAAATAACTTAATTTTTTAACTCACAAAGACAACATTCGCTTAAAATGAAAGGTTAATAGTTGAATCTTATGTATGTTTTATATAGATTCTTTGGTAAACTTCATTTCTATTCATGAATGAAGGTTAATAGTTAAATGTAATGTATGTTTTATATATGATTCTTGGTTAAAACTTCATTTATATCTTTGGAAATGTTTTTATTGTGTATAAACACACACACATATATTTTTTGTGTGTTTTTTATATAGTGCGCCTTAGGTAAAAAAGACCTCGCCTTTTGGTGCGCCTTGCGCCTTAGGCTCCAGAGGGCCATTGCGCCTTAGTGCGCCTTGCGCTTTTTAAAACACTGGCTATGAAGAAGTGTGACTTCTTAAATTTCTTTGAAACACGAGCATTTTTCCCTATATGGAATTTTGGATGCAAATTGCAATGGCCTCCCTTTATATGCCTTGAGACGATGGATTGGGAACTTTCATCAACTTTCCAACATTAGGTCCCACTTTCAAACACTTGTTTCCAATTAAACTTTACTGTTTGACCGATTACTGGAAATGGTCTTGCTTGTTAATCTCTGTTAGGGTCCTTGTTTGCATGCTTCGTCTAGAATTTATTCTAATTTAGAAGCTTAAACTCTTAGCTTAGTACTTGGCTGGCTGTCAAAGAAGAAACATCCGAGTTAAAAATTCTTGTAAGTTGCATCAATTATCAATAGCTGTTTTCTATTAGGACATGTGAGGGAATTGTATCAAGAATAACTAAATTCATACTAACATATAAACGTGAAGTTATGGGTTTAGTTTAGGCATGATTAAGCGGTACATAGAAAATCAAATTAGCATTTGGGTTTAGGTTTAGTTATTCAGTGTCTTAGGGTGGCAGTAATAACCAAACACAAATTTATTTCATTATATTTGCTGGATTTTCTATCACAGACGGTAGTTACTAGTTAGATTACATCTTTGATCTTACAGTTTCAGGAAGTTTATACTGGAAAGTTCTTTTTATTTTAATAGAAAAAATCATTTCATTGATAATTGGAAGTTTATATAGAAGATGACATAGGTGCCAACAAGAGCAATAGCTCAATCGGCATAAGTGTGTGTCCATGATCAAGAGGTTGTAGATATGGAATAGGAAGAGAATGGAGAGTTATATGTACCTTGTTTTTGTCAATTAATGCACATTGCTTTAGATTTGCGGATTTTTCTTGCTTAGTAAAATTTTGTTGATTGTATTTTAGGGAAAAGGCCCTAAACGTGTTGGAGCTTTGTATGTGACATGTCAGTTGTTCAAGATATACTTTAAGGTAATAAATGTACTATTATTTGGTTTCAAAAAGTAAAAACTACAATCTCCAGATTCGGTTGGATAACATTTTTCCTCCTTGGTTATTTAAAAAAAAACATTTTTCCTCCTTGGTAGGATAAGATTGCTAGATAGTGAATATTTAGAAATTTTCCTAACATTCCCTGGTGCACACTTTCCACTGTATTTGAATTAATGGTGAAAAAATTCAACCTGCCGCATCTCAGTGACAATTAGAAAAACAGTTTGTGTGTTTAGTTGAAACATCAGATTTTTAGCAACTTTATAGAAACCAATATTCGATGCTTAGCTTACTTTACGTGTCTCTAGTTATATAATGATGAAGTAACTAACCTAATTGCAGCTTGGCACTGTGCACCTGTGCCGTAGTGTGATAAGAAGCATTGAAACAGCTCGAATATTTGACTTTGAGGAGTTCCCTAAAAGAGACAGGGTTAGAATTTTTTTTTTTTTTTTTTGGTTGCTTGTCTGCCTCATTGATTACCATCATCTTGTATTATTTTTCATCTGGATGAGTGGTTTATATTGAAAAGTTCTGACTAAAACTTATGTATTCTGTAGGTGACCTACATGTATTATACAGGTCGTCTGGAAGTCTTCAACGAGAATTTCCCTTCTGTGAGTAATTCCATGGATATATAATCTAAAGCTTAGGAATTTGAATTGCTCAATTAATGGCTGCTAATGTATACTGTATCCACATGATTTTTTTCACTCTGGTTGATACCAATATTTTTGGTTTGTCATCTCTCCTTTCCATGTGACTGGTGAGTAATGTCTTGTCCCTTATTTTTACCAAATCACTTTTATGACTTGGCAGGCTGATCAAAAGTTATCATATGCCTTAATGCATTGCAACCCTAAAAGAGAAGCTAATATAAGGTTTGACTCAGGTGTGCTTGTTGCATATGATTTGCTTTTGCTTAGATAATTATGGATAGATTATTGATTTTCTTAAAATTGTTTGCATTATTGTGGGGAGTGGGGGGATTAAATTATACTGGTGGTAACTTGCATTTGTATTCATGGTAAATGTTCCAAATAGATAAATCTTTTCATTGAGAATTTAACAAACTTAATGCCCTATTCTTATTACAACTCTATGCCATGAGTTATGAGAGGATGCATTTAACACTTTCCAGAATTAGCGTTTCATGCTTCTTCTTGTTAGAATATAAGAGGAAAAAGTCTAGGGGACTTATGACAAGATGACCTAAACTCCCTCTTCCTTTTCATTCTTCTGGAATTTTTTATTTTTAGTATAGGTTTTTTCCCATGGTTTGCCCTTGGATTTAACTTGTGTTTTTCTTCTGAACCATCTTGGGTTGACCTAGTGCTCAATAAGAGCCTTGAAAATCATAAAAGTTATCAAAGAGAATGAGTTCAATCTATGGTGATCACATATCTAAGAAGTCATTTCGTACGAGTTACTTGTTAGGATTCAGCCCAACCATCCTAACCATCCTGTAGAAACACCAAGAACACAATAAAGACAAAGATGGAATATAATAGGAGTGCTATTTTTTGAAACTTTCAACTAGATGATGGAAAGATTCTAGAGCTTGATGATTCAAACTCCCAAAGGAGTGAAAAAGAACATAAAAGTAAAAAGAAACAAAGAAAAGCCGAATAACACAGACTATTATAGACTAAAGGAAGCAAACCAATTACAAAATTCATCTTGTAGTGAGAAAACTAGAAAAGACTTGGGATGAGAACACCAAAAGGATGATTTCAATTCTCAGAAGATCTTAGAAGTTAGAACCGATGAAATCATACTACTTGGCTTCCAAAGTGAACTTGAGAATGCCTTTGAGAAAGCTATATTAATCTTTTCAACACCGAATGGCTTTGAGAAAGCATCCAGCTTAGACAAAAAATTATTGCACACCTGAGATTTGGGCCTCTCAACTGTGAACGTTATATATGGAGCTCTTAGCCTTTAGCATCGGTTGTAAGCTTGCAGCATGGCTCATCTCTTATTTAGGGTTTGCTCTAAAATGGTAATAACTGCTCTTGCACCTTTGAGCTCAATTATTGGAAGTATAGAGAAGAAACATAATAAACGGAATAAGTCAGTACAATATCAGGATAGTCAGTACAATATCAGGGTACTTGGAAGGTCGTCGCTTGTCGCTTGATTAATTGGAAACTTGGAAGAAGGTCCAAATCCCTATTAAAAAATGGGACCATGATTAGTACACACCAAGAACAAACTTCTTGCAAAATTGGGATGGAGTTTTTCTATCGAGAAGAAGACCTTTGGAGGAAAAACATTGCAGCTATATATTGTACCTCTCTCACTTGATTTTAAGCTGAAATGTTATCTCTCCTTTCCCTAAGAGCTCTTCATCTTTTAACGAGTCAGACATTTCTATCTATTATGCTTCTCTGGAGTTGGGGGACTACATATTAAGAGAGCTGGCAACAACCAATTGGGACCTAGACTTAATAAGATTTTTTTTCTTCACGAGATTGAGATATGGGGATGGACTTCCATTTCCCACTTGCTTTCTTGCTTCTGCCTTTCTTTCAGTTCGACCTCTTGTTAATGAAACCATCACCACCGGTTCCCATGTTAGCACCTCAAAGGAAATCAAGTTTTTTCATTGGTAACTCTATCATTTAAAAAAAAAATCGTTGGGCACTTAGTCATTTAAAGCTTTAATATCCCTATGTTGATCCGATCCTTGGATTGACATCTTCCATTCAAAGAAACATGGAATCATAAAGCCACATTTTCATCGACTATTACTTTGCTGGAAATTTCTGGAAGCATTCTATTGGAGCTTGGTCAGAGAAATACTTTCACTACTGTGATAGAACAAGGAGATACTTCGGCTTCACTGTTCTAGAGCTTGGTGCGAACCTGTTTTTCCTTCTACTGATTTATGCGTATTGGATGAATCTTTTGTAATCTTCTTTGGCTTGTGACTTGGCTCTTCTCTCTCTGGTTGCTGCTGTTGTTCTTTTTCTTCCCATTTTCTTCATAATAATAGTTATTATAATTTCTTCGATGAAATGGTTTCGTACCCAATACACGTACATAGTTACCACATTCTTGTTAGAACTTTATACTATAGCTTGCAAGAAGATCAGGATTAATTTAATATTCTATGCCCTTTAAAATATTCTTATCTCTTGGTTTATTATATCATCATTTTATATTTTTAATATTCTATATAGATTGTGAAATTGAAGGAAGTCTTACCTAAGCTAAGTCACACTAATTTTGAACAGAATGATATTAAAGTATCTCATACCTGTGAAGCTTTCTATGGGCATCTTACCTACTAGGGTGCTTCTAGAGAAGCATAGCCTTTTTGAGGTATGGCCAGTTTTTACAAATGTTCACTCTTTTCTAATTTAAGCTACTTGTGAAACTTTCTGGGTCATAAACCAAGCATGCATCATATCATTATACTTCGCGTGCTTGGTTTATACACCTTCCAAAAGAGAATTAATAACGTTCTTACTCCACAGTATGAAAATGTGGTGCAAGCTCTTAAAAGAGGTGATCCTAGGCTTCTACGTCAAGCTCTTCAAGAGCACGAAGACCGGTAATCCTGTTTTTCCAAATTCTTTTCCATGAGATTAGGATGTTAACTCAGAGTTGTTTAATTTTGTTTCTATCAGGTTCTTAAGATCAGGGGTGTATCTCGTCTTAGAGAAGTTGGAACTTCAAGTTTACCAAAGATTGGTGAAGAAAATGTAAGCTCATCGATCTTGTATTTTGTTGCCTTATAATTGGTGGATAGCTCAAACAAATCCAATGACCATTTGTTCATATATACTCTCTCCAGCTACTTCATACAAAGACAAAAGGATCCAAACAAAGCTCACCAGATCAAATTAGAAGTAATTGTAAAAGCTCTGCAATGGTTGGAAGTAGACATGGATGTCGATGAGGTATTTGTTTCTCTGTCGCTCATCTAATCTTATACAGTCGACAACCGACACGTGTTATGTCATAGTTGCCTTAAATTTGCAGGTAGAGTGCATCATGGCCATACTCATAAATAAGAGTCTGGTGAAGGGGTACTTCGCTCACAAGAGTAAAGTTGCAGTGGTAAGCAAACAAGATCCTTTTCCTCGACTAAATGGAAAACCAGTTGATTCATGAATATAGTAATTTGTCTACTTTTTATAGAGGCAGTTTTAAGTATATCATTTCTCTGTATCTCTTCTGCTTAACACTTATTTGTTTCTAAGGAAAGTAGAACATATTTAAACGATAGACTTTGACTCCTTTGTTGAAGGGTAACTTTTCATCCATTAGGTTCTTTTTTTTTTTTTATATCCATGATTTTCAATCTCATTTGATTGCCACCGATCCATTAGTTTAAAGATTTATGTTTAAGATAGCTTTTTGAGAAGTAGATAAATGATGACATGTTCAATTAAGAAATACTGACGTATTTTAGAGCTTACCTTTTCAAGTCCAACAAAATTTTGAGCTTGGGGCTGGGGATCAAATTAAAGATTATGAGCATATTATATCAATGTCAATGAGCTAACTCTTGTTGGCTCCAAACAAAGTGTGTTTTTGAAACTATAAAACATTTCTATATAAAAGATAATTTTGAAGCAGGTGATTTCTATATATTGAATCAATTGATTTCTAATTCATTTCTGATTCCGATGATAGATCATGAATGAGAGTTGTATATTGATTTGATAATGGTTACGGAAGAATATCATGGGTTTTTTTTCGTTAATTCAACAACATTTGGAATGAACCTCTAGCTAACTGATACATGATATTGTGAAGTTTGATGTAAGAAGTAATACATGATATTTGATATCAGTGGAGTACTCCACAATGCCCAGTGGTTAAGAGTTTAACATTTTTATTATTGTCATGAGCAATATTCCACTTTTATGATTGTTAAGTTCTCCTTGCTTGCTTGTATGAGACTGCAAACATTCTTTCATTCTATAGGTCAACAATTATAAACTGAGAACTAAATTTTGTGTGTTAAAAAAATATCCAATTAATAAAATGCTCCTTATACCTAAACTGACATACTCAGTTTATTTAAAATTATTATCTATTTATTTAAATCTTATATATATTACTTTTTATTACATAATCAATTCTTCAAATATCATTTATTTGAATATCATTTATCATAATTTATCGTTTATCATAAGCACCAAATAAAGAAGGGGGCGTAAATCAACGGACTCCAGTGATATAATCAAAAGGAAGATGACTCACTAGTCACTCAGTCACCATATCTATCATGGTATTTTAATGGAGTTGAATCCAGATGATTCCAAAATCATCTTTCACATTTCCTTGAATCGTTTTTAATGATTCCAAAGTTGAGCACTTACAATAATTAAAAGCCTGATTACACCAATCTGAAACTACTCAATTTGGGTTTATTATGCCTACGAACAAACCCTAGCGGCTCTCAGCCAGAGAAATCAGAGATCGCCCTGTTCAAAACCCTAAACTGGAACAAAAGAAAACAAACCCTAAAACGTCATTGAACGAAAAAAAAATCCCCAAATAATCCATGGCTGAAGAGGTCGTACATTCAAAATCTGAAGCTAAAGAAAGCAAAGAGAAAAAAGAGGTGGCTCAGATTCGCCTTTTCTCAGAAACAGAGAGCGAGAGCTGCGACGATTCGTGGCTGCGAAACATCAGAAACCAATCTCTGTGAAATGCGATTTCACAAGGACTCGTCTCCGAGTCGCCATGCCCGACGAACGGCCACAGCTCCGCTCCATATATCTGGTACATTGACTTTCAGATCGATCATCACTGCCAACAAATTAGGGTTACGAAAAGGAAGAAGAAGAAGAAGAAGAAGAGAGAGAGAGAGATGCGTAGATGTGTGGAAATCATCGGCTCTACCAGCATTCGAAGCCAAGGGAACAGCCTCCATCTCCGAGAGCAAAGCCTCATTCTTAAACTAATGAGGGCACAGCGGCGCCGCCACCACCGCCGCGGCGGAGGAACCGCACTGCAATTTTCTCTCCGGCGCATATGGGGGACTATTTATTGATGACCTTCGCGGAATCTTTTGTCTTCCCATTTTACCCTCCACACGCCTACACCATGCCTCGACCCTTTCGATTAATTTAGGGTTTCTTCTTTATTTAGAATGTAAAAGTAAATCATGTATTATATCTTTTTTATACAGCTAATGTAAATACTAATATGAAATTTCTTGTTTTCCTCAAAAAAAAAAAAAAAAAGAAAGAAAGAAAGAAAGAAATTTCGTGTAATTGTTGTAATCTAAAGATAAAAAATAATAATAATAAAGGAATTTTGGTGTAGACAACAAATTTAACTCTCCCATTTTAATTACGACAACCTTTTAAAAATATTACAAAATGTTTCAATTTTTATTATGACAACCTTTTTTATTATTTGAATGAGTGATTATACAAAAACTTGAAGAGAATGTAGAAGATTTCAACCATATAACATAAAACAAATAGACCATTAAAACAACAAAAATAGATGACATAGTTTAAGAAGATAATTAAAAACAAAAAAAATAAATGAGATAATTTTAGCATATATTTTTATCATGATATATAAATTATAAAAACTTTAAAAAAAATATATTGAAAAATAAGAAATCTAACAATAATAATAAAATAAAATAAATATAATTATAATATAAATAATTAGATAACAAAAATAATTATGTTATAGGTAAAAAAAATTAATAAATAATAAATTCGAGTTGGTCGGGATAAGTTGGGTTGATTTTATGTCACCCAACTCAACTCATAAAAAAATTCATAACTCTAACCCAACTTAATCGAAAAATATATTTAACCTAATCCAACTCGTCAAATTGGGTTGAGTTGATTCCGGTTAATTTAAACATCCCTATTTATTTTTAGGCCTTTGTAAATTTGGATTTTTTTTTTATTATTAGGTTGCACTAATGAGAAAAAAATAATGATAGATGAAGATATATTTATTTTTATCTACAAATGTGAAAAGTTGGCCGAGTATTTTTTGAGTTTCCATTATAATCGTAATAACACATTATCAACTTATTAAATTTTATAATTAACTTAGCTATTATTTTAGTTTGCATTTTGTTATTTCATTAATGATTTTGATATCTCAAAAATTAAAATTAAGTATTATTAAAATGCAAGAGATAAAAGTTTGATTTTAAAATATGGAGACTAAAGTCAAAGTTCCTCCCAAAAAAATAAGACTTTAAAAATTTATTTTTCATGAAAAGTTTAAAATTTTAAACAAAAAATGTTTCAAAAATTAAAATAAACACAAGGTGAATAAACTACTATTGAAAAAAAAAGTACAATTATACAAATACAAAGAACAATTAAATTTGTTAAAAATTAAACAAATACAATATATTACATTTGACCAAGTCAGAGATTTTAATTTAATATAAAAGAATAGATTATATATATTTTTTAATAACATAATAACGGATTTAGATAGATTTAAATTAATATGGGATTTTATTTTATTTGAGAAGTTTAAAACGGGATTCGGTATCGATAAATAATTTTAAAACGATAAACTAAAAAAAGAAAAAAGATTTGGTTCGGTTTGAAAGAACCAAAAAACCAAACCAAACCAAACCAATAGTTATAAATAGAAGTTAAAATCGTAACTAGCTACTAGCTAGGTCATTTACTTTACAAGGTTGGCAGCTATTCTCTCTTTTTTCTTTCTTTTTTTTGCATCGTCATTTGTACTTATTTATTTTTTTTAAAAAAACTTTAGCCATCATGTAAAATAAATAATTGGAGCTTTAATATATATATATATATTTTTTAAATTGGAGCTTTAATTAATTTGTTTGAAATGTACTTTCAAAAAAACAAATGTTTGAAATGACGTTTGCTTAGTGGACTTAGATGGCAAGAATTAATGTGTTCTTCAGTTTCATTAACTTTTTTTTTTCTTCTTTTCTTTTGAGTTTTCTTTTAACTTGTTTTCATATTTTGCTTATGAGTTATTGAGTTAGGAGTATTTTCTTGATTTTAAAATTTCAAGTTCTTGATTTTAATTTTCAAGTTCTTGGGTTTTTGTGTGCCTTTCTTGTTCGTGTTTAAGTTGGGTAGAATGATTTAATTGTTTTCCTTTTAATATTTCTTGTTGGTTTTGATTTTTTAATTTTTTGCAAGTTGGGGATGGAACTGTTGGTTTTGAATGCCAGTTTCAACTTTTTTTTAATAAAATTTTATTTTTAGTATTGGATTCTCATTTGAGTTTTAGAAAGGGAAGGAAACATATTCTCATTAATATTAAACTTGAGAAAGAATTAATTTAGGAAAAATAGGAAAATGATGAGGAGAATATAATGAAAAGGTCAAGAAAGGTTAATAGATGTTACAAAAATAATAATATCTTTAGTGGATTGACGTAATGGTTACGAAGAATCTTGAAATTTAAGAGATTATGAGTCGTCAACTAACTAAGAATTAATTTTTTATTCTTTTGTTTTCTTGATACATGTGATTGTCAACTTTGTGTGTTCTATTGAATGAATAAGCTTCACTTATGAAGCCTATTTATAAGTGATATCTTTCTTCCAATCCTCTCGATTTTTTATGAATATATAAGTCATAATTTCTATACTAAGTAATTAACTTTGCCAAATTGCAGCAGCTTGGATTTACACATTGCCCTAAACTTAACAATATAATGGATGTTTTGGAATTACGACGGCACATAAAATCAATGAAGGGGCTTAAGTTCAGGCCGAGTGATCAAATTCTTGTGGAGAATTATCTATATCGCAAGATTCACAACTTGGATTATTTTCGAGACGTCATGTTCGACTATGATCTCTATGGTGCTGGCGACCCGTGGCAAATATGGGAACTATTCGAAGGTGTTGACGGCGAAGATCTTTATTTCTTCACTCAATTGAAGAGGCCGACCACCAAATCGGGACAATCGTCGTCCCATGTTAATCGCAAGGTTGGTTCGGCCGGTGGGACTTGGAGTGCCGAGAATTCGCTCACTCCTGTGTTTGCTACTCATAACGACAATGAAGTCATTGGTTATTGTAGGCGTTTGAGGTAATTATATATAACTTGTTATTATTATTGTCTATTTTATTCTTATGCTTCTTTTGCATAAATAATTATATAACTTGTTAAATTTTTTATTGATCAAGGTACGAAAATCCTCAAATGCCTGAACACCATGGAGAATGGATAATGCATGAGTACAGCTTGCACGAGAAATTTAAACAAGACAACAATCCATATTCAAATTATGTTTTGTGTCGTATTAGAAAGAATGAAAGAGTAAAAAAAAAAGCTCTTAAAATAAAGAGAGTTATGGCACCTATGGAGAACAATGAAAGATGTAACAAGACAATGAAGGAGCAAAGCCAAAGTTTAATGGCACTGGCTTGGGATCAAAGCCAAAGTTTGATGGCACCGGTTAGCGAGCAAAGTTCGAGGGCACCGATTAATGACCAATTTTTTATGGCACCGGTTAGCGAGCAAAGTTTGAGGGCACCGATTAACAACCAATTTTTTATGGCACCGGCTAACGAGCAAAGTGGTGATCCCAAGTTTGAGACAATTGAGGATCTTGAGCGTTGGATATTCCAAGATATGGAACCATGATACTAGTGATGTTTGTGGTGACAAAATATTCTTGTATTGTGTAGTAACTATAAGATGTGATGTATAAATTTAAATGAATATTCAATATTGGGATGAGATAGATGATGAGGGTGCTAAAGATGTGTCAACATAGTTGAGATATCTCGGTGCACCTACTGATTCTTACCACCAATATTCTTCCTTTCTTTTATATCTATTATACTTATTCTTTATTGTATATAATAAAATTATTGTGAATGTCTCTATTTTAATTCAATAAAGTTTGTATTTTTGTTCCCAAGTTCAGTTCTTTCTTCCATAGAACTTCTGAATGCATTGTATATTTATAACATAATTGTATGGGGGTGTTTTAATTAATAGAACTTTTGATTTTTTGAATGTGTTATATGAGCTATCAACTTGAGTTACAAGATTATGCTTAGTAATTCGAAAGGTAGAATCAGTACGAAACTAACATTTAACATAATAAATGATATGATCAAATGGATTCATAACTAGATAATCTTGTGTTTCCTATATTTTCTTTTTTTATAATACAAGGGGTTTTATCTGAAACCAATAAAGATCTAAGGCTAGGCAGAAACTAAAAAAGTATTGTTTCAATCTATTTTTGAGTAGTTTTTAGGAGATTTTCAATTCTTAAAATCTATATCCAACAACTTCTAAGTAGCAACTCACTCAGTGGCACCTAATTCAATATTCTTACTTGTTTGACAAGAATGGAATTAGTGGATTAGATTGTCTACCAACTTGGAAAACATTATCCCCTTAATCAAACCAAGAATGACCTAGTTTGAACAAAGGATATACATTTGATGCTTGTTTTGTTTTGTAAATTTATCACACCTCATCGTTTTTAATTCGGTATAAAAAGGTGAACAAGCGCAATAGCTCAATAATATTATTGTATATATATCTAATGGTTAAAGGTCATAGCTTCAAGCCTCTCATCCTCAATTGTTAATTTTAAACTCTAGAAAAAATTCGCTACGAAAAGGCCACATAGAAAGTTAATTATTTGTATTGTCTCATGCTTGAAGGAGCTTAATTAAGCATAATAATAATGAGCTATGTAAAAGAGAAAACACCATTGTTTTACCCTTTCTCCTCTAATTTTCCTTAATTGAAAAATAATGAGACAATCGACCATATAAAGAATTAGGATTGAACTTAACCCTTATTCTTGACCTTTATTTGTAACTTTTCACATTGTTACGGGATAAAGGGTTCTCTTAATACAACCACAAATTTTACTTAGTTTATAGATGTTCTATCTTGCAGTCACCAAAGTCTGACATATGATATTGAGATGTATACATTTAAATCAATATTCATTTTACCATAATTTCAAGATATCGTTGTAAAACTTTATAAGAATATATATATTTGATATGAAATTTTATGAATTTAAGTTTAACCTTCCTTGATGCTAATAAGAACATATTTCAATGGTCATAAAGTACACCAACAAGAACAATAAAACAATAACATTAGTGTACGCCTAATGACGAAAATGTCATTTTGTGATTAAAACATCACGAATTGAATTTTTTTTACTCTCCTTTGTTGATAGATTTTAAAAAGTTAATGGATAAGAGAAAAAATAATAGATTAAGAAGAAAAAAAATTAGGGTAAAAGATTCATAGTTGGAACTTTATTTTATAATCGAATTTTAATACTTTTAGTTGTATACCATGCATGCAATAGTTTAATGATTTCGAATTTACAAGGAAAAAACAACCACTCAAATTTTTTTAATTTAATACTTCGTTAAACTACAAATTCATTCTTATGGTTTGAAGACATTTCTACAGTTTAGTTATTTGTATTTACTTACTAATTAAATAGTTATTCATATTTAAATGAGGTGATCTTTTTATCTTATTGGCAGTGTGAGTTAAATAGTTGATTGGATGAATATTAAGTTTTCAATAGCGATAGAATGAGTTTATCATTAATTAAATTCTATGTTACGAACGGAGATTTTTTTTTTAATTTTAAAATTTTATTTAATTTTCGCACATTTTATTCGATTTGAAACTTAAATTATGAGAATCCAAGTGATGAGGTTTTTAGTATCTTAAAATATTGTTTTGCAAGTTATTATTCTAAGGGTCAATTATTGAATTTATTGTGTGTAGGTTTTTCTTTGGAGTTAATGGAGGCTTTTCAATTTTGAATCCACCAAAACCTTTGGGATATCTGTCCCTCGGTTCATTAAATTTTTGATTAAATAAATGGGCATAATTGTTTTTGTTTTAATGCTAGGAGGAGTTATTTTAAAATAACTTTCCATTTAAGTACAGGGCAAACAATTAAAATAAAGTTAAAAAGAAAAAGGCCTATGGTGTTTTGTATTCCTTCAAGAATAGGTTTTAATTTGCATCTCCATTCCTTTATTTATTTTTATTTTTATTTTTATTTTACTCTCTAATAGCGGCCACAAGCTATTTAAGTTCCTTGGCCTCAATGCAAATAATAGGTTTTTTTTTACACTCTATTTGCGCAAGTTTCGACCAGATCCGGTCCCACCCTCTGCCAACCAGAGTTCGTTTTCGCTAAAACTGGTCGTGTTATATTGGTTGGCTGTGTTATTTGTGGGATTTAAATCTTAAGTAAAATGTTTTTTTTAAGCTACTTCTTTGGATTGTAAATGTGGGTTTTATCTCAAAATGAGTTTCCAAATGTTTTTTGCTGCTGGGGTTATTTGAAAAAAAAAAAAAAAGAAGAGAAAAGAAAATAAATTTTAGGCCTCTGTGTTAAATTTAGAACTTGGGAAATGTGTTATTAGTTTAAACTTTTGTTGTGGACTGCTCGAAAATTGTTTAATGAGTGATTGGGCTGAATTTTTAATACTGGAATTTCTTGTATTTTAAGCCCATTTGGCTTGGATTTAAATGAATATTAGTTTTATGGAGCAAAGAATTAAATAGCAGTGGACTTGTGGTTGGATTTTTATTAAAGAATCTTGTGTTTGTTTTAAAATGAGTGCCATAAATTTATGGATTTTAATAATTGGGTTTTCTGCTTATTTTCAAATAGAATATTTTTATGAATTAACTAATATTCTTTTCTTTTTTTTAGGTTTATATTGGAATAAATAATTGAATATTATTTATTACTTCTAAATAATAGTTGGAGAATATTTATAAACTTTCCATTAAGAGATTCTTGGGTTATTTCTTTTATGCCTATCACGTTGTGGGTTTACGTTTCAAGAGCAAGAGTCAATGTTAACTCTAGGCTATGATTTTGTTAGGTTTAAATTCGCAACTCATTCGAGGTTTTAGCACGAAAATTGAGGAATTATGTATCTTCAAAGGTAAGGACTTTTACCTAGGGTTGTGTGGTCAATGTTAACTCTAGGCTATGATTGTTTGCGTTTCTCATAAGTTGTAGCAGGACCAGTTGTGTTCCTGACCTTTATTAGGGCCAGTTGTGTTCTCTAATTGTGTAGGACAAGTAGTGTTCCTACCGCCTTATAGGACTAGTTGCGTTTCCTATAAGTTATAGCAGGACCAGTTGTATTCCTGATTTTGTGATAGGGCCAGTTGCGTCCCTAACTAGCTAGAGCCAATAGAGTTACTTTAAACAGGACCAGTTCTGTTTTCCGTTAGTAATCACTTGAACTAGATAAGTCCCTTATGTAAATAGGCCAGACCAGGACCTGAGTAGGTGGAACTAGTTGTGTTTCCCCAATTAGCTGAGCCTAGAGGTTCTCAGCTTAGAGTTTTTGAGTCTGAGCTTGTTATAGATAATGAGAGCAGTTGTTGGTTAGATGTTGAGCTGACGTATGCATTTTTGTACTCTAGGTGAGAGTTCTTACTGAGTAATCCCCATTACTCACCCTTATCATTTTTCCCCCTCCAGGTGCTGAGGTATACCGAGACACGGATGAGCTGGACGAGGCTGCTGGATCATGGGGGACACATGCCCTACTATTTATTAAGTGTCTTTTAATCCGCATGAACTATTTGATGAAAGTTTTAATTCAATTTAGAAATCTTGTATTTATATTTTGATTTATCCTGGCCAGAAGAACGTTTTACTGTTTTACCCTTATTGGATATTCAGTTGGTTTTAATAAAGAGCATGTTTTGATTTTAAATTATTTGAGACTTGTTAGTTTTAATCATGCATACTGGAGTCCTGCTAAAATTAGTTATTTTAGTCAGGTCTTTACATTCTATCACTAATAAAACTCGATTTGAATTTTCTGCTGCAAATGAATTATTTTTTATTTTGTGCTATAGATGGAAATATTTTGCCATTTTTTGTTATATATACAAAATTACCATATTAAATTGATAACTTCCAACTCATACAATCCATTACTTAATTTATATCTTCATCATTGACACATGAATAATTAACTGTCGAATACTTAATTTATCCACAATTCGAAGTAACATGAATTATTTTTTTATATATATTTATCGAATGATAAACTAAATTATAACTTTTTAAACCAAATTTATGCTTTAAACCATATATTATTTAAATTTGAAGAGTAAAAGTAATTTTTGAAAGAACATCTCAAGAATAAAACTTCAAAATGAATGCAAACATTTAAATATTCTATCCATCCCTCCAAACATAAAAAATTTATCATCTTTAGTATTAAATTTGTAATTTTTTTTTTTTTTTTTGTGAGTATAAAAATTTAGACATATGATTTCTTTGCTATAGAAATAAAAATACTGCTCTTCTCACAAATATTTAACATCTACAATATAAAACAATATTGAATTCATATGGGCCGGTATTTGTTGTGAAAGCCCATTGAACTTAACTTCTAAATTTATAGGGCCGGAACCAACCGCTCTTTTGCTTTTACTTTCAAGGCGATTCAATTATATAATTCTCTTCGTTCAAAAAAAAAAAAAAGTATATAACTCTCTTATCTCAAAAATATATACGTATATTTTTTTATAAAAGAAAAAGAATCTTTCATGCATTTTTTAAACAATAAATGTATATGAAAATGAAAATGTAATTGAAAACAAAAATAGAAAACCACAGCAGTTGTACTGCGTCTTCGTGTACTGAAACAGAACTTACGAGAAAGCTTATCATGTTTTTATTTTGTCTCTATCCGGGAAATTCTGATAATATAAAAATAAATAATAAAATAAAATTGAACTTTCAGGGGTGTTTTTTATAAATAAATTTTTTATTATTACAAATAATAAGGGCATGGTGAAAAAAAGTAATGTGAAAAACGAAATGTGTCAGTGGTAAAAAAAATGGACCGAAAATCCAAAATGTGCAATTACTTCTTACAGCAACAGCTTTTTTATGCCATCTTATTTATTATATGGTCCTACTTTTTTTTTCCCTGGCTATAAATTTTCCCAGAAAAGCTGAGTGAAAGAGAAAATTCGTGTCAGATTTGGGAACCAATGTCTCCCTTGTCGAAGTTCATAGTTTTTCTATTTTTCTTACTTCATACATATTTTAAGTTAGTATTTTTTTATTTTTTTTTTGTTTGATAATCAAATGTCAACTTCGCTGGACGTATACCTACTAACTCATCTGTTCTTAAGCTATGGTATCGAGATAAATTGAAATGCTTTGGATAAAAAGTTTAATGGAAGGTCTCGAATCCAAGAGTTTAAAAGCAAACAACTCCTTAAAACCCGAGTCTTCGACCATCACCTGGGGATATGTATAAATTAACAATATATTAGAACATGCATAACTAATGGGAAGATGGGAGAAGGAATATGGAGTAACATTTATCTATGTTTGTTATGATATAGAAAAAATATCTCTCAATCTCAAATTTCAATTCTCATTTACCCTTCACTCTCACCCCTCCTTCAAACCAATAAAGTTTTTCTATAATCATTCTTCAAAGCATTAATTTTATTTTCTTACCACTCCAAATAATATTATCCAAGCATGGTTTGATATAACTCCTCATTCAAACACCCTTATTCAAACAGAATTTTCCACAATTTTTCATTCAAACATAATTTCCATGAAACCACTCCTTCAAATCACTTGATTATTCCATTTTCCTCAACTTTTCCCCATTCAAACATGTCCTTATTCTTTAAAGGAAATTCCGGTCAAATAATCTAAAATTTCATTTATAAATAAAGAGAACAATTTACCTATATTTTGTAGTTCGCACATGTGCAATTTTAGGCTACATTTATTTTTCATTTAGAGAACAATTTTGACCAAATGTGATTCAAACTAAGCGAACCTTAAAATATAGGTGATATCAAAACATCACATAAATTTCTCTCAATGAAATAAATTGATTTAAAAAATATATATATATATATATATTTGCTGAAATTTTATTTTGAGACTGACAATGTTGGAGCAGAGATTCAAATCTCTTGGTTTCCTGCAAGTAACTTTTGTATGCTGTAATTCAAAGTGGCCAAAAAGAGTAATTTAGCTCACAGTTTTATTGTTCTTGGGAAGATCAATATTAAGTAAGTAAAATGTTTTTTACTTATAAATAATAAGATACAATCTATAAAATTTTCTGTCTTTGAGTTCAATATTTGTGTGTGGTGAAGGGCGAGTCATCAGCCTTTTGAAATGGAGGTTTTTCAGACATCTTTTTGAAATGTAGTTTGGAACTTATCACTAAGTTATAATCAGAATTACACAAACTAAATAAATTATGAAATCTATATTAATGATACATAATATATTGAACAACTTATAATATTATCACCACAATCATGATAGTTATGCAAACAATAATAGTTGTTCAACAGTATCAATGTTGGTATTAATCTTAAACAAACTATGAACAAAAATAATAGTTTAATGACATTAGTGTTTAGTTACTAATGACCAAAAGATCATATATTCAAATCGTCAATCTCTAATGGTTGGATTATAAAAAAAACAAAAAACAAAAAACAAAATTGCATACCCTATGTAAATTGAAATTAACTCTCTTTTAGGTGTTTTGAGTTTCTATATCCAGATGAAAATACATAGCAATATTTAAAAATAAAAATAATACTTTGAAAGTTTACAAAGTCACCACCTTTTAAATGAACAAAGTTAGTAGAAATCATGAGATATGTAATTCGACTTCCATCATCTCATTATATTACCAAAAAAAAAATGATGGGGAAAAATATTTGTAAAGGGGAAAATAAAATAAAGATATATAAAAAATGAGAGTGGTACAAAGTCCAATATAGATTATTCAGGTGATGGATTTTGTAGTTGTTGCTGTTGTTTTATTATATTGATTTTATTTTTTTCTCCTTGATATAATGTTGGAACTTTGTTTGTAATATGACAAATTCAAGGATTTAGTGTCTCTTGAATTGTTGTGAATGATAGATCTCAAGCATTTATGGCTGCCTTCCTTTCAATCCATATCACAAACACCATCCATTCATATATATACACAAACATATATTTCTTTTTTTTTTTTTTTTTTTCTAGGATATGACGTGATGAATTTGGATTCGACAACTTTTCTACGTACGATTTTTAAATTAAACCTTAATTCATAACATCGAGAAAAAAAAATGACAAGTTAAATACAATAACATAAGGCTACAGTTGTCAACTTTTAGAATCCATGGCATTAAAAACAAAACAACGTTGTCATGATAATGAACCGGTCGAGTCTGTGCTTGATAACTGTCGGGTATTCATTTCTTAAGATATTTTTTGCATAAGTCCAATTTACACATATGGTTCACTAGTTTAAATTATCTACTAGTCAATGATCTTATATATTTTGTATAGGGTTAGACTATGATTTCATCAGTTTTGGGTTTTCTAGTCTTAATATTAGCCTTCGCCACTCGAAACAGAATTCCTGATTTCTACGATCGAGTTGAGGTGTGGAAGTTTAATGAAATGATGTTCCTAATAAACAGTCCAGCGGTTGATGCTAAAGACTTTAAGACATGCTTTCTTAGGAGATCGCTGATTCGAAACCGTTGGAAAGCGCTTAAACTAGAATACTGTTCGAAGTATCCTAATGCCACAATGTAGGGACGAACCAGTAGTGCCCTAGATATAGGGGAGCAAAGCCTGAATTTCTCAATTTTAAAAAAAGGGAGTTTAATGAAACAAGAACATGATTTTTGAGCTAGATGATATGAGATCCTCAATATACATGCAATAGTGACTCTTTTAAGTTAATCAATTTTTAATTGGATCTCAAAAAAAAAAAAAACTCATACTTTTTCAAAAAAAAAAAATCTATAACCAACAAATTAAATTTAGTACAAGCAATATAAACCTAGAATTTAAAATTGAGTCGAAAATCGTGCACAGTAATAATATTAAATAAATAAAAACCCTTTACCTTTTAATTTAAACCAAAAAACATAGACTTTTAAAATGCATGAATCTAATATCTTAATCTTAAAAGATTTGATTCTCAATCTCTAACCTAAAGAATCATTGTCTAAATCTTTAAAAATAGGGACAATTTAATGCCCAAAACAAAAAAGAATACGTTAGGGGATGGATAAGTTAACCCTACATATTAAAAAACACGTTGTTAATAATATTAATACTTTTATTTTTTTTTGGGTCGAAGTGGAACTAGAAGTTGAAGTCTTTGTCTCAAAAAAAAAAAAGAAAAAGAGAAGAGAGAAGTTGAAGTCTTTTTTAAAGCTAAATTGCAACCAGCACAAAAAAAGGGCAAATACCAATGAGATAACTTTATTAAATCTATCTAACCCTATTTGCCATCAAATATTGCAAAGAGGTTTAAAATATATATTATATTTATTTGCACATAAAAAGGTCCCTCATGTAAATTCTTGGTAATTTTAATCTAAAATTTTATATTTTTTAAGTACTATAATTTGAAACCGAGAAATTCGAGCATGAAGATTTGAGAAGATACTATATTAATTAGAGAAATGGTAGTAGATAGTCACTTTTAAGAAAATAATTACAAATCTAGTCATACTTGAAAATATTTGTAAATCTATTTTTTGTTTTAAATTTAATTAATAATATTTTTTAATAATGTCTAATATACCTTTGTTGTCATGTTCTTTTTTCTCGTTTTTCTTCTACTACGCACGCTGTCATGCAACCACTTTTGAGGTTACAGTTTTTTTTTTCTTTTTTTCAAATTGCTTTTCTTTTAGCCTCTTGTTTTTCTTTGAGCCTCTTGACATGTCATGGACACATGTCAAATAACTATTTTTAAACTTGTTTTTATTATATTTTAAAGTAATTTCTTTAAAAAATCAATTAATTAATTATGTTCCATTCATCTTTTTTCAAAATTTCATGATTTTCATGATTTTATTTTGTTTTTCCTTTCAAATACTTGTTTTTTTACTTCATTTGTCATTGAGTGAATTCACTTTTCTAGATTTGATGCTTCATATATCAAATTATCTAAGATTGAAAAATTATAATTGATGAACAATTCTAACAAAATAATTTTAAATGTAGTTAAATTAAAAAATATTTGCATTATAGTTATAAATACAATAATATTGTATTATTAATACTCACTAATACATTATTACATTATTAATAAAATATTATATATTATTAATACAATATGAACTATTCTGACAGAATAATTACAAATATAATCAAATTTGAAAAATATTTGCATTTATATTTATAAATACGGTTAATATTGTATTATTAATATTCATTAATACAATATTGTATATTATTAATACAATATGAACTATTCTAATAAAGTAATTAAGTTAAATTTGAAAATATTTTCATATATAGTTATAAATACGTTCAATATTATAGTATTAATACCTACTAATACAGTATTAAATTATTAATAGAGTATCATGTATCATTAATACATTATAAGCTAATATAACAAAATATTTACAAATGTAGTCAAATTTGAAAATATTTGCATCTATAGTTATAAATTATATACAATATTTTATATTTTTCAATCATATTTATCTAGACACACTTCAAACTAGTCGGCTAATCAATGTTCACCCAACAACTGTTTATCAATAATAAAACTTAAATATTGAACAAATATTAATATTGTATTTTTTTTTGAGAAACTATATTAATATTTTATTAATGACTAGAAATAAAATATTTACTAATAATACGTATTAATAATGAAATACATTTAATATTAATAACAACGATTTATGATTTAAAAAACTTACAAAATTAGTAAAATTTACAAAAAATTATAAACATAGTCACTTTTAAAAAAAATTATCAACCTTTACCATGTTATTAATTGTAATATTGTATTAATGACACACAATACTGTATCAGTGATACACATAATACCACACAATACTGTATTAAAAAATATTTATAATGGAGTAGTAAAACGTATTAATATGTTTCGTATTGTATTAATACATTTAATACTGTATTAATGATGCATAATATTGTATTATCATATTAATACATTATACTGTATTAATTATACATAATACTGTATTATTAATACAACACTAATTGTCGTATAAATACATAATATTGTATTAATGAGTATCTAAAAAAAGTATTAATGACTATGGTGCAAATAGTGTAACAACATACATCTGGAATATTTGTATATGTTCAATCGATAAATATTGTATTTATTATGCTTGGTTAATGGTTACTTATTAAATCGATAAATACTGTATTTATTATAAATAATACAACTATTAATATTTTTTTTAAGGCATTGAGAGTATTTTTCAATGTCTTTTAATATTAATTTATTAATCTATTTTCACTAATATATTTTAATTTTTTTAATAAAAAAAAGTCATTTGAGTAAAGTCCATCACATATTAACATACACTACCGATATATTATTAATGCACTATTAAATAATGGAATTTTGAGCATTTCTTTAATACCATACCATCTCTACTTTGCTTTTCTTTTCTAGAGTTGTTTAGTTTCTTTAATTTCTAAGCTATATAAAATATATTTTCTTGTATTTATAGTAAAATCATTATGAAATAATCAACACACAATACAAATAAATTTATAATATGACGAATTAATACTTATCTGTGAAATAAATACACATAAATATTTAAGATAACTTAATTATAATTACGGTATTAATAATTCTTCAAAAAAATGATATTAATAATTTACTTATATTTGCCTAAGTAAAAATAATAATAATATTAATATATTTCAGAATTGCTAATATATTACATAATTTATTCCAATTGTTCGCATATTTATTTATTAATACATGATTGAAAGATTTTAGATTTTTTTTGAAAAAATAAAAAACAATTATCATTAATAAAGAAATAGTGTATCTCACATAAAATTTTACTATTGGTCATTTGTAAGTAGATAATTTTGGGTTGAAAATAGAAGTTGAAAAATGTCCACAATTTGGGAGATTTTTTTCTCCAAAATATAGTGTTTTTCTATGTTAGTAAAGGTTGGTTTATAATAGAGGATATTTATGTAATTTCACTATAAAACTATTTTTTAAAAACAAGCGGTAGATTACTTTTGCAATTTTTTGTTTTTTTGAACACGCGCCTAATTTTTTTTTTCATTTGGTGTAACGTTGTAAGAAGCCCTATTAATTATTGTTAAGTTGAAGTTTGCACTATACTTATCTAAAAGAAAACTATTATTTTTCTTTTTCTTTTTTTATAGAAAATAAATATAATTAATTTGTAATACATTAATAAAATTACCTGTAAATGAAGTCAACAAGAAAAGTAGCTCGACGATATTAGTGTACACTCAAAGAGATTGAAATTTTGTACCCCAAACTGTTGTAAACTTAAAAAAAGAAAAAGAAAAAGAAAACTTGTAAGCTAAGTAATTTCTTCATTAATTCCCTAAAGAAATACTGATTAAGCTGTTTCTCCAAAAAGCACTTTAGGGTGCCTTTTAAATTACTATGAAGACTTTTATAAGAGGAATTAAAGTTATTCTGTACAAACATTGTTGAAAGTGAAAGTAAAATAACTCTTTGATCTTCTTCTTCTTCTTCTTTTTTTGATAAAACAATGATCTTGAAATAGCCAATAGAAACTTGAAACGTTTAAAACATACAATTACAGAACAAACATGTGCTAGATAAATGTTATTTATTTTTATTTTTTATCTGGGTTTGTTAATTATATTTCATAAAAGAGAGAGCAACCGAGTACGTCATCTTGTCATTTTTCTTTCATTGTGTGCTAGCTAAATGTTATAGTTTTTATTTACATACTCTTGTTTTAAAAAAATGCCTAATTTTAAATTTTTGGTAAAAAAAAACATTTTGACCTCAAATATAGAAACATACTCAAAACTCAAGAAGCAAAAGTGTAACATTTCCCTAAATTTTATTTCCTAGGATGTTTCACAGGTTTCTTTAATTGGATGTTTCAAGTTTCTATCGGCTAATATTTCATAGGTTGGAGTGTTGATTTAACATTCGGTGGTAATTTAGTTCAACACTACGGTCACATTTTTATTTCGAAAATTTATATTTGATTCTCATTTAAAATTTGTGGTATCTCTCACAATTTATATTAAAAAAAAAATCCAAGATCAAAATTTTAGGAGGCCTCCACATTTGTTGAATTCAAATATCATCACGTTTGACTTGACAATCAAGAACGTGCCATTTCGAATTTCCTAGTCCCAAAAATTATTGAATTAAAAAAATTGATTCATTTCTATATTTTTCTTGTGAACAATAGAATAAACCTACTTTTTAACGGATCTCGAATTTGAGCCAAAAGTAGAGCATATTTTCAAAGTTAAAATCTTGAACCAACTGCTTTACCTCTCGGGAGATAATAGAATCACATGTTAAATTCATTGGCTCAAATTACTATGCAAAGAAAAGGCAAACAATTAGCTCTGGATTTGGAAATATATGAATTTAGTCATTTGATTAATGGTTTGTAATAAAAATAGGGATTGGAGTAGAAACATATTTCACCACTCGAGTACTATTTACCCACATTGAGGGAGAGTAAAAAAAGTACACCAAAATAATTGAAGATGATAGGGTGAAAGTACTTTTTCTTTTCTTTATTATTATTATTATTATTATTATTATTTACTACAAATGATGAAGTAACATAAGACAACCGAGAGAGGGAGGTTGGATTGTAATAAAGACACGCAATAACTTGAAGACAATTGTTGTTATTATTATTATAATATTTATATATATAAAAAAAAAAGATAGGAAGTATTTAAAATATTAATTGAACGGTCAATGTAGAGTCATTATCTTTCTCTACCCAACAAAGTATGGGATTTCCTCTGTACACAAATCTAAATGGTACCAAGTGGGTAGGGCAAGTATTTGCTGTCTTTCTAGTAGCTAAAACCCCTAAATGTTGTCTCTTTTTTCTTAGCTTCATTAAAGGTTTCAATTTCAAACAATATTGAGCAACAAAACAAAAAGAAATAATCGATATAAAAAAAAAAATCGAATCAAATTACTCTTTCGATTCGAAAGTTGTCAGTCGCATTCGTTTGGATCTTTCAATTCATCTTTGCAACTAGTTAAGTCAAACAATATAACAACAAATACAACATTATGAGAAAGCACTGTTGAGCATTTCAAAAAGTTCGAGCGTACAAGCCTGTTTCCATAAACAAAGAGTAATGTTTGTGTTTTTTTGGTACATGTGATATTCGAAATGCATTTTTCGGGATAGAATCGAAAGTTTTTTTAGTGTCTCCGAGTTGTGGAACAAAGGGGAAAATGCCAATGGAAATTGGTGTTGGTATTACTTAGAAAAAGTACAGTGAGAAATAGGGAGAATAAAATGAGAAGAGAGGAGTGAAACGGCGTCGTTGAGAAGCAAAGGAAAAAGAGGAGAAGGGAAGAAAGGGAAGTATGAATAGATTCCAAGCTGGAAAGGGCCGGGTTTATCGGATCCTGTCCGTTGAATTGATCAAATCAAAATAATAAAAACTGGATTTTTTTTAGCTCAACTAGAGCTAGCATCCAAAGCTAAACCAAACCTTTCTCTTTTTTTCATTTTTCTTTTTCAAAGATGCCCTATTGATATTTAAAATAAAAATATCTGAATTCAGGACCAAGTCCACTATTCTCACAAACACAATCATACATTTAAATGTCAAAGTCAATTGAGTATTATTATTTTAAATTTTGTTCGATAATTATTTGAATATGAATTTTTGGTTTTTGAACATTAAGTTTGTAAGTAATATTTTTATATAATCATTATGCAGTAACATAATGGTCAAGTAGACATTGGACAACTAAAAAACGAAGTGTTTAATCAATGGTGACAAACTTATCTAAAAATTTATTTTCTATAAATAGTTTTTGACATTTATATATCATAGGGTTATATGGTATTTTTTCGTGATATTAGTTGAGATAAGATCCTGATAATCACGAGTATATAAAAATAAATATATTCTCTTATATAAATTTATTTGTTTAAGTTTTTTTTAATCTTTATATATATATATATATATTTCTTATAAAGAGGATACTATTGTTCCCAAATAAGATAAGAGACAAATATCAATTTTTATAATTGAACTCGTGATTGTGGAGCTGAAATGCATTACCACTAATTAAGATAATCAACCCGCCACAAATTTATTAGTATTAAAATTTTGTATTTGGTTCAAGAATTTGATTAAAATTATAAATGTTTTCTTAAAAAGGTTAATAAAGATATGAAATGAGAAAAAACAAAATCAGCACAAATTTGAAGCCCAACAATTAAATGGTAGACATTAATTTTCAAAGATATAAGTATATTATTTTTCAAGAAAAAAAAGCATATTATGTAATAATGGATGAATTTATTTATGGAAAGGGTTGGTGGATTTAATTGTTTGATGAAAATCAAGTTCAACACCATAACCAAGGGTTAAAAAAATATAATAGTTATTTGTTTTAGTACAATAAAGTTAATCTCCACGGTTAGTGGTGCAGTTGGTTATCTTATCTGGTATTAATCTATTTCAACTCCACGGTCACGAGTTCGAGCCCAGAAATCGGTACCTTCTATATAGGGTAGCGAAATGAAAAATTGAAATTTTTATTGAATTTCTTGTAATTTGAGAAAGAGATATGAAAGGCGTTTGCAAACTAATATTACATACTTTCAAAATTCAAGTTTTCATCCACACCTCACCCTTTAAAGATAAATTAGTGTTTAATAATTAAGAATAAAAAATATATATCATTTTCATATATGAACTTATTTGTTTATGTTTTTTTATTTTATTTTATTTATCTTTTATACCTTTCCAAATATCTGTTATGCTATTTTTTTTCTTTTCAAAATATGAGTTAACTATGAAAATTAAATTTAAAAAAAAAAATTTGAAGGATTTTTATCTGGTTGTAGAATTTGATTAACAACTTTAAATGTTTTCTTAAAAGTAGTAATCATGATGAGAAATAAGAAATAATGAAATAAGCACAAATTTATACCCAGAAAAACTAAATGGTAGACATTAGTTATCAAAGAAGAATAAGCATATTATTTTTCAAGAAAAAAGAGCATATTATGTAATAATTGATGAAAAACATCAGAGACATCATTGAAAGAATAATTCATTTGTTTTTTTTTAGATTGCAACAATTGAGGACTGAGGGAGACTCGAACCTAAGATCTCAAAGTCATTATGTAGGTATATCGATGCCACTTACGGCTCTATTGGCAATAATTCATTTATTTTAGCACAATAAAGTAGTGGAATGAGAATTTAAATCTCGTGTAATTTAAGGGAATGAATAAAGATATCTCAATTATTGAATTATATTCATATTAGTAAAGTAATTTAAGTGATGTTTATATTATATGATAGTTAAATTTATTTCAGAAGAAAATCTTAATCTTTATTCTAAATTTATCAAGTTATTTTATTTTGGGCTTTTTTCATAAATAGACCCTATTTGAAAAGTATTTGCAAATATATATATCTACAAAAATATTAGCAAAAGTAGATTTTGTTTTAATACATTATAAAATCCGAAAATAATGAATTACAATCATACCCTCATATTGGTTGTTTTTTAATTTTGGAAGAAAATTTTCAAAAAAGGAAAACTATTTCACATTCCAAAACCACAAATCGCAAATTTATGGGCATTAATTGTAGAAAAATATATCATTCGAAATCACATTTATTAGAGACGTTTCATCTTCCTTTTTTTAATACCTTATAAATTTAAAAAATAACGATCAAATTATTGGTTTTTCATTTGGGGAGTAAAATTTAAAAAAAGAAAATTCGTCTCACATTCCAAACCAGAAATCGCCAATTTATGGTGCATCAATTGTAGGACGAGAGTGACGACAATACATTGTTAGACGTACTGTGTTGTGATTTACACACAGTATAGTTTGTAATGTACATGTTATTTGATTCTAGTAAGTTTATTTATAAATAAACCGTATGAGCGGCTGAACGTTCAATTTCGTTGATTGAAACTAGAACACGTTTGATAACCACACAGTATTGAAACAACTTAGTATATACGGTACAACCATAATATATCATGTATCATACCGTATTTTTAAAACTTTGTGTTTTTTTAAAAGTGTTTAATTTGCTGATATGGATACTTGTAGTGTGATTTAATATGTTTGCGACAGCGAATAAGTAATTTTGAATGTACAATACCGTATAGTAAAACATTGAGAAATAACATATGTAATATTTGTGAATTGATAGAGATTAAATGATTGTTGGAACAACTTCACACATAATTACTATTCAAAGTGAGATCAATAGTAAATAAAAAAGGTCTCATGAGTTACAAAATTGAAATTGAAAGCATTAGACATAAAAAAAAGACTGTAATGTAAAATCATCATTGAGTGAATGCGTTCCTCAATATTTATGCGACGCTCTTCAGCTACTTCATGATTATGGTACATCTCATTTTCATCCTACTGACCATTATGTGCAATACAGATTGGAATGCTTGTTGAATCTATAAGAAAACGTTGTATAGTATTACAAAAATGTCCAAATAATATTGCTCTATATTATAAGTCGTATAATATACATGTATAAACAATACCGTATTGCGGAACGAAAATTTAATGAATAGTAATATGAGTACGAAAAATGTATTATACATGAATAAAAAAGAATAATAAACCATAAATGTATTGTGTAACTTATACAATATGTATAATGAAATAATGAAACATATAGAGTTTTGTATAGTTTATCTGAGAATATAACGCATTGCGGTACATGGAAAACTACAATAGATAATACTCGAGTATACAGGACTTGAACATTTTAGTATGTAGATAATACTGTTCTACATATGATTTAAATACATTTCTAAACAGAAATATTGACATTGTAAATAACACTATGTGCAATTTTAAATGGAATGATTAATGAACCTGTAAGGAAAAGATGTACAATATAACTAACCTAAAAATATAGTATGAACATACGGTATATAGTCAATTATACAATTTCTTTGACTATATAGAAATCGAGGACGTGTGAATATACGGTATATACTCAATTATACAGTTTTGTAGATGTATATACAGTCAATTATACCACAATATGAATTGGAAAGTACGAAGATACTACTGTTCTACATACGATTTTACTACATTTTCTAAACATGATTTTTGACATTCTAAAGATTGAAATATAAATTAATTAAATGTATAAAATTGACATAAATAGAAATAAAACATATCATACTAAACAATATGAGACATATTGAATCACGACTATACTGAAAATGAACAGTAACATGCTAATGGTGAGGGATAAGTAACAAAAACGTGATACAAATATTGTGAAAAACGGAGATTATTGAGAGAAGATGACTTAACTCGTATGATTATACCATCCGATCGGAACTTTGTGGTCGAAGAAAATTTACATTTTACGTGGTGGCCGGAATGTGAAAAGAGAGAATGAATAGAGCTGAAGAAACGAAAATGGAGGAATAGAGAATGGAGGAAGAAGAGTGAAACAGAAAAAGAAAAGGAAGAAAGATGGAAGATAAATGAGAAAATGAATTAAAATCTTTTGCATTAAAAGAGTTGACAATTAAATATGGTATGTTTTAAAAGAATGGAAAATATGTTTAAATGGGTGTTTTAATTCAAAAATTTAGTATTAAATGTGATAAAGGGCAAAATGGTATTAATGAAAAATTAATAATTACGAATTTTAATAAAAAAAATTAACTTTGCAAAAAAAAACTTGGGCGCTTATGTTTGCAAATATTTTTCGGATGTGGTTTAGTTACTATAATTTCCCTTTTATTTTTCACCTCTAATTTTTTATTTTTTTAAATTAGAATCTTAAATTTAGATAAGTGTTAAATTTTCTTTTTATCATATTTTCATTTTCCTTAAACGGTAACAAAAAATAGGCAAACCTAGATGAATTGACTAATTTCACTACTATAAAGCATGCACAAAATTTAAGGTCAATTAAAGAATTGAATGACTTTCACAATTTATAAGTTTAACAATGTCATTTTTCTTTGAGATGAATTGTTTTATAATTTAGTAAATACAAATGAAAATACGTCTTTCAACAATCTCTTGAACGAAAACTTATTGTAAGGCTAAGTTTGCAACATGTTTTCACATTTAGGATAAAGATTACAAACACCTAACTGAATTTGAGATACCATTTGATCAATTCAAATATATACTATATATAAATATATAATTTGTTGAAATTTAAATTCTAGAGTTTTTTATACTAAAATTAGATTTGTTCCCAAATTTTTGTCAAGCTCAGATATATTATTATTATTATTGTTATTATTATGATGTTAGATGAAAGTTTTTTGTTTTTGAAAGTTCAAAAGGTTTGGTTTATTGATATATAATAAATCATCAAAGCGTTCTAATCAGCTTATTGATTGTATACTAAATCATCAAAAAAATTTATAAAAAATATATAAATTATGAAGGGTTCAAATTAGCCTACATTTATTTTGACTATTTTTATATGATACCATCTTTTATTCTATTAGAATTTTAGATAGACGATTCATTCCTAATTTTACAAGGGTCTGAGGATGGTTCCAACTTCAAGATTTATTATATTCTCTTTTAGAAAACTTGATGATTTATTATATTCATCATATATGCCAAAATATTGATATTAAAAGTTAGGAAACATTTAACTATTTCATGTATTTTAAACTTGTAATCAAGCTCTATGTTGACTTGGCATAATTATTGCCTATCCTTTCAATTGTCACATTTTATTTTAAGACAAATTTGTATCAATTAGGTTTATAACCTCCTCATAAGATCTCATCAAATCAGAAAAGTTGATATGATCTTACTAAAGAAGTGATGAAATATTTTATTGAAAAGAAATTCAGCGACGTGTCCAATTTTTATGGGATAGAAATTATTGATTTGTTAACTTTTGATCAATATGATATCTACCTTTCTACTTATGGATATTTAACTTTTTTCCCACTAATCTATGTCAACAAATCTTTACTTTCCCTAGATTTCTATAGTAAATTAGCATCAAGTAATTTAATTAGAAGACAAAAAAAAATGTCAAGTAAATTATAGAAGCATAGATGTGCAAATAAAATAGATTAAAGTAATTTTTAATTACAAATTCAGTATATCTATAATTTATTTAAAGTTGAAAGTAAACTTTACATAGTTTTGTTAAAACCTAAAAAAGACAATTTACATGGTTTTTAATCAATAACAAATTGTTTTAAAAAAAAATAATCAATTACAAATTAAGTTTACTAACTATTCCTTTTGATCATCTCATACGTTAAGCTCAACAACTATTTATATATCATTGATGACAAAACCATAAACTAAAGGATTAAATTAAAGTTTAGCTTCAATGCCATTTTATGTATTTCTTTGAAAATGGGCAACTTCATTTGTATTTAATCAATCTATTTAGTTCACACGATAACAATATACAAAATATAAAGCTATTATACATAAATAGATATTTAATTTGTGCTATGAATAATCAACAAGAGCAATAATTCGACGACATCAGTATAAATCTAATGGCCGAAAGATCTTTGGTTCAAATCCCCACCTCAAATAGTTGTAATCTCAAAAAAAAAAAAAAAAATTGTGTTACGAATAATATAAACTATTCATTTTAAAATTGGCTAAACTAAATTTTAACTCTTAAAATAATATGAACTATATTTTAAAAAAAAAAATCAAATAATAGGACCAAATTTATAATTTTACTTCATATTTTAACATAGTTTGTTTTAGTAAAACCAATGTACTTAAGATAAATAATTAAAAATAAGAATCTAATGATTTAAGGGGATTTTGCATGTATAACAAAAAAAGATAAAATATTTCCATCTATAGCACAAAATCTAAAATAATTTCATTTGTAGCAGAAAATTCAAATTGACTTCTATCACTTGTTGAGTTCTACTAGTGATAGAATTCAATCAATGATAGACTCATTCTATCACTCCTTAAGTTTTCTATCAGTGATAGAAATCTAAATTGAGTTCTATCACTAGGTGAGTGATAGACTATCACTAGGTGAGTGATAGAAATAAATATGCTATAGATGAATTATTTTTAAAATTATGCTACAAATATAATACAAGAGGTAGAATGTGCTGTTGATGGTAAATTTTCATGATTTAAGTTATTTCTAAATAAATTTGAAAAAAAATTATTTTTTCATATTTACGTGAGTTCGAGTCAACCTAAATGCATTTTAATTAATATGACAAAAAATATCGACCGGTCTTAAAGTTATGCTAAATTAATTTAAATTTCTACTATAGAATGAATCTTCCGCCACCTTTTAACTTTGCTCTCTTGACTAACCATTCAATAAAGAAGCTATTTGCAGATAGACATGAATTTGAATTTTGAAATCACATGAAAAATAGATAGTTCTAGTTACAACCCTAAAAAATTTTAAACCATGACAACAAAAGCTCAAGAACAAAAATCTGGGAGGGAAATATCTATATCCCCAAATATTGTTGAAAAAGAAAAGCAGAAATAAATTCAATCCAGCTTTAAACTTTAATTGATGCATATTACATCTAAATATTGAAATGATCCAAGAGTAATAATAATAACAATAATCATAATAAACACCATTTTTTTTTCATTCTTAAAAATAAATAAAAAAAATCAAATGCAATTGTAATGATGAAGCAACCGATTAGCTTCTCTAAGGCCACTGAAATAAGCTCCATGTGTAGTGGAATAATGGGTTCTGTGCGTTGCTTCGCCTGCGAACAGAATCTGAAGCAATCGAGTTTTTGAACATTCCTCTGTTCTTGGCAACGGCTCTGCCATGGCGTCCAAATCTTCCCCACTTGATCCCACCGCAACGAATGAATATGAACCCAGAAACAGAGGATCACTGCCCCATTTGCTCTTCAATACCTTTTTGAATTCTTGATTTGTTTCTGAATTTTCGATTTCGAAGTTGCTGATTGTTGTTGAAACTCCGTTCATGATTTCTTCGTCGCTCAGCTTCTCCAGATGAACCGCTTCTTCTCCGGCGAACCACGATAGCAGGATTGATGAGTTTTGGTGGATTCGGTGCAGAGAACTTGTTCTTCTCATCCACCATGGGATTTTTTTTCGCCGGGATTCTGAATCCTGCCGCTGGAATACGAAATTCAGGGACGTGAATTTGTTGATACTGTTGAGATTTTCGCCGTCGTTAGCGGCGGCCGGAGCTAGCTGGAGAAATAGCTTGTTGACGACGCCGAAGCCGAGCCGGGAAATCACCTCTGTTTTGAACGGCGGCAACTGAGGGTTGAAGATGCCGGAATCTGGGTGAGTTCCGGCCTTGAGGACTCCGAGCGAAACGGTGACGATTACGTGGTCGGCGGAGATTTCGGAGCCGTCGGCGAAATGCAGAGTCACCGGCAATGGAATATTCCGGCTGTCTGGTTCTGGATGCCATTCGATTTTATTGACTTTTTTGCCGAATTGGATTAAATTAGGGGGAAGAACAGAGGCGATGGATTTGATTACAGAGGAATAGCCTTTGGCGATGGTGATTTCTTCGCCGGGAAACATTTGGTATTCACTTTCGGCGGTGAAATCCAACGTCGAGAGGTCGCCGGCGGAGGTGTAAGTCCGTTGGATGTTTTCATACATGGCGAAAATGGCTTCCTCGATGGATTTTTCGGTCCATCCTTTACATTCACTGAACTCTGTTTCGCCATTTTTAGAAACCCAATACGAATCGAGGCCCTGCCGGAGAAAATCGCCGACGCTGAGCTCGCCGGAATTGGGTTGTTGGAGAAAGTTACAGTCGCCGGCGATTTTGCCCTGAGCGAAATCCATGAGGTTTTTGAAGAGAGAGGAAATGGGGTCAACGGTGGCCGGAGAGAGTTCGACGCCTCCTTCGGCGACGGTGGCGGAGTCGCCGGAGTAGCCGTCCATGCACTCCCACGGCTGGTCGGAGTGAAGGGCGTTGATTTCGTCGGCTATTTTGTGAATAGGGCTGCCGCCGATGCCGTGGATCCACGTGGCACCCATCTCGATTCTCTCGCCCATAAACTCAGCCGTGTTGATTCTGCCGCCGATTCTGCCGCCGCCTTCCACGACTGTGATATCGAACAACGCTTCGGAACCCGCGGCCGTGTACAGCTTATTCGCCGCCGTGAGCCCCGCCATTCCCGCCCCTACAATCACAATTTTCGCCTTCTTTTCCACCATTTTTAAAACAAACTGCAAAAAAAGAGAGAGATTTTTTTTTTTTTGAAGATGGAAAAAGAGATGTGGGTGAGAAAAATTAGTGATTGATGAGGGGAACTTATATAAGCATGTTTGCCTTCTTAATATTTCTATACTCCAGTTTTTCTTCTTTTAATTTTAATTTGAACTTATATTTAAGAAAATTTGTAATAAATGGATTATTTTAATAAAATATTTAAAGGTAGTTAAATTTTAATATATATATAATCATTAATATATTTTAATATTATATTATTAATACAATTACTTTTTATCATTAGGCATACATTTAGTACCGTCGAGCATTAATATATTTTAATATTGTATTACGATTATAGTTACTAATTTTTTAAAAAGAAGTAATTATATTTGTAATTATTTTTTGAATTTATTTTTCTATTTTAATAATACTTAATTTTAATGTATTTTAAGTTTATATTTATAGTTTTTTTATCAAAAAAAATTAATTTACGCAATATTTTATTTCACGTACGAAATTGAACACTATTAAAATACTAATCATAAAAATATTTAATTTTAAAATAGAGACAAATTAAACCCATTTTCAAAAATAGAACAAATTAAACCCTAAATTTTTACTTTTCCCCAATCATTTAAAATTTAGTCTAATAAGACAACTACTAGTTTTCTCGAGTTATTTGATATATACAAAATTCAATTTTTTTTCTCGTATAAAAAAACAATTTTCTTTTCTTTTCCTCTTGTATGTTTATTTATGCTTTTTCTCGAGGAGTCTCATCTCAACCCCACTGCCATTAAAAACATTGGCCATCCAATTTTACAGTTTTTTTTTTTTTAAATTTTAAAAAAATGTTTTTTTATTTTACTTTCTTCAGAAAATCCAAAATTCAATGGCAATATGAGACCATCTCAATATTATTTTTTTTGGTAAGATTCTATATAAAAAGTATGGCTCCTTTTAGATAAATGAAAGTCATACGTAGATTATGTATTAGTGTTTTTAAATAAATGAGAGCAACTATCAATTTTCAAAATTAAATAATTTGATTATCATCAAATAATAAAACCAACACACCACCAATTTTCGATAAGAAAAGGTAACTTTATTAAGATTTCTTAATCCAATGATCTTTCTAGCCTAACCACATTTATTATATAGCACCTAACATAAATTTGGAGCTAAGAAAGCCTCGTTCTTCTGCCATTTATAAAAGAAAAAATGGACCTAAGAAAATTAAAGTATTTTTCGTCGTTTATGTAATATAAATGAAGTTTAAGGTGAAATTTCAACTAAATTGTAGATTAAAAAATTTACTTGATTTTTCATCAACTTCTCACTATAAATTCCAAAAAATTTAAACACTCGCAAATATGGTCCAATCATAAACACATAGTCCTCCCTCATTAAGGAGAGACGAACACTCTTTGTTTAAAATTATAAATCACCACTTAAGGCAACTATTCATTTACTTCTTTAAATAAGGAAGCAATAAATTTTACTGAATAAGTCAGTGACACAATGATTTTATTGTTTGGTTGTAAACTAGTTCAATACCAGCGTCACAGATTCGATCTCGAGAATCGATATTTGTCTTCCTCCCCCAATATGTACTAAAAAAGGGGGAAAAATCGAAGAATTTCAACTTGTGAACGTTATGTTCCCAATTCTATCCTATCGTAATCGTCAATGTAAAATGCTTATTGAATAAGTGTTACCGACTATTCTCACGCATGCATATTAAAAAATATTTTCACAGATAAAAGTTTATACCTCACATAGGATTCAGATCAAGTCAACATTTAGTCATCCTAGTAAAATATTGTCATCAATCTATAACGATATTAACTATAGATGTTAATATTTTTTGGTCTAGTCGTATACAATACTTTTTGCATATGATACTCTCACTAGTATGTCTCTACATGTATGACTTGGATCAAGTCTTTTACATTTATTGTAAAGTTGCTCGTATTAGTAGTCTTACCAGGATAAGGCACCTCATCTTGTTCGTGTAGTGTAGATTATTTAAGTTATTAATTAAACATGATCTGCTTGTATGCCCACTACATATTGTTCAAGTGCTCATTGAATTACCTAGATTTTAGTTATATTTGGATTATGATAAAATACAACTTTTAAATTTATAGCAAGTTTACTATTATTTAATAAAATGTTCTTGTCTACATGACAATGAGTTTTAAGAGAAAAAAAATCCAACATCAACCTCCCCACATGTTTTGAGAGAAACAAACGTGATAGAGAAATCATGTATGAAATAGTGTTGGAAAACATTTGGATTTAAAAGGTTATATGCTGCAACAATAAAGATTAACAACGTTAACAATATTGTATTAACAATATAATTGGTGTGAAAGCACAAACAACTAGTCATATCCAGTATAGTATATTATGGTACAAACTAAAATAGTCATCCCTGCACTTGAAAATGGCGTATAGTCATACACTATAAAATACATTTATCATAACAAGTAATAATGATAATTTAAACACATGAAAACATGATAAAAAGAGGTCTAAATGAGCACAGATGAAAGATGTGGTGAAGACATAGACAAGATAAGATGATTATAGATCACAAGGTTACCATATTCTACGTTGTTCGAAGGAGATCTTTTGAACATTTGTCTGTGGAATCCCTAGAAACCTTGACCATTAACAAATAAGACCTTGTGAACAAAGAATAACAAGATTTATAGGTTTAAATCTCCGATCTCAATTATCGTTGAACTTGATCATGAAGTTCTTCGAAAGTTGATTTGGCTGCTTTTGGCAGTCCCTTATTGACAATAAACACAATTTTAGACATTTTTAAATTCTAAGACCTAATAAACACGAAATTGAAGTTCAATCAGGAAAGAGATACAAACTTAACATTTCAATGGAAAAACTTGTAATTTTACTAATTTAAAATGGCTAACAAATCATCATTATGTGCCATGTTTATGCAACACAATATAACATGACAGTCCATGTCATCATCATAGCATGATTGCCACTCTGCTAAGCTCAACAAAATGATGAGCTTTGATGTGAATTTTTCTCTTTTCTTTCTTGTTTTTTTTTTTTTTTTGGAAATTCAAATTACAAGTACGTATTGATAATGGCATAATTCCCATATCCAAACTTAATTTTTGGAAGTATACGGCACAAAAGATTTTCCAAAGCAATAAACTTTTAGGATTTCGCTTTTGGAAAGAAAGAATTGGAACAAGACTTAAGGAGATCTAAAACAAAAGAGTTTCTTAATAAGCATTTTCTTGCAATAATATATGTAACTTTTAATATGATTTAGACATTTTAAAACAATTTTAAGATTTGATTTGTCGTTTATTTAGAAGATGTGATATGATTTAACACCATTATATTATTATCACTCATTTCACACATTTATGTCGCCGGACTTATTGTTTTTGTTGGCTTAAATCAAATTATATAATTAAGACACACGCTTTTAAACTTTTATTTTAAAACAAAATATTTTTTCTTTTAAAAAATACATTTTTAATTAAACTACTTTTAACTGGAAGTAATTATCAAAAGAGCACAACTAATAACTTGAGTTGAGTAAAAAATGGATTGGAGGGGCATTAATTTGTTTAATTGGTAGTAATCCAATTTAATTTCACGTGAGAAATTCGATTTTAAAAATCAATATTTTTTTTGTGGTTCTCTTCCTCAATTTCAAAAAATAAAAAAAAATTTGATGTTGAATTATGTTAAACGAGCAATCAACCCAAAAGCTTAAAATGGTGGGTTGAGGTCAATTTAATCATATCAACCAATATTTAAATTAAATGAAGTAACTTTAATCTAAAAAAAAATGAACATTGTTTTATCTACTTTTTACTTGTCTACTCAAATGGTATGATATAAGATGATAGATTGTTGATTTACTATAAAATTAACCATAGTTAATAAATTTTTCATTGTGGTCATGAGACATCATCATCATCATCATATAATTTTATTTTCCCAAAACCATGAGCCATCACCCACATATTTTTTACTACATAATTATTTAACCACCCTTCTGTTTTGTACTAAGTAACTCTCGCTCCATACATATTATTCAACCTTGATATGATATTATTTCTATGAAGCTTAAACTTGCATAAATTAACATTTAAGTATGTAAAAAAAGGATACGAATTTTTTTAATAAATGTGAGATCATATTTGTTTTCATTTCCCAACATCTTTAACCAAGATGAATTTTTTAATGAACATTTTCGAAATCCATTTCCCTTTGACGATAAGATCTAAATCTTCTTTAAAGGGAGTGCAAGATTGTGTTAATGAAGCAATTCATAGCACACTTTAAAGAGAGAGATGAAACATACAAATCAAAGAAGGTTAGCTTTCTTTTCAATGGCCATGGCCAAGTGTTTAAGAGAGATGACAACAATAAATAATTAAGTATGAGATAATGAAATCTTTTAAGAAATTTAACGAAATTAAGCAAGTTTAAGAAAAGGGCCAAAACTTATATAATTGTTTGTGGACAAAAGTAAATAAATATGTGATTATCATTAAGAAATCATAAATTTCAATCTTCATCTAAATCAAAGCTTAATAGAGTAAAGTCAATGCTTTGAATTCTCAATATACATTGTCTTTTGTGACATTTTATATGGTCAAATACTTTCCTTTGTTTTGATCGTAAAAATGACTTCATCACAAAATTATAAGCTATTTGACATCAAACATACTTCAAAAATAAAAAATTTCAGATACAAATGTATAAATATAGAAGACATATAGGATTGAAAGTTATTTGACATAAAGATAACTCGCTGTTTAAGTAATTTATATTATATTATTAAGTACATGTATTTCTCATATATAAAGTCCATCGAGGCGCCTTCAGCATTAGGGTTAGGTTTTTAAAATTTTATTATTTAATGTTGTTTTAGGTTTCAATCCCTGTGTGACATAATGTAACATCCAATTATTTTCTCTACAATAAAGTTCTTCCCTGCTCCAATGAAGTCCACTTTTAATTTTATCCATCTTCCTCACCTTATGTCAATGACATTTCACTAGTAAATAAGAATTGAACACTGTATCAACTTACTCATAATATTGAATAAATGATTTTTTAAAAAAAAATTATTCCATAACATTGCAAGAAGTGAGATCTCGAATATGTTACGGGGTTATTAGGTTATATAACATGTTGTTAAACCCATTATTCAGAGACCTTTTTTTCTCTTTTTTTGTTGTTGGAATTATTAGAGAATATGAGGTTCTACTTCAAAATAAATTGGCATGAGGGGAGTAACTTATATATTTTTTATAGTAATATTGGACTCTTCTACTTTCCAACGTGGAACATTTATGTGATCCTAACATGTCCTCTCAAGATGGTGCATTTTTAGGCTCATCAATCTTAAATTGAATCTCAATTTCATTTTTATTGAACCGATACTCGTTTGAGCAGGCTCTGATACCATATTAGAGAATATAGGATTACACCCCATGGGTTGTGATACTTATGTTTGGCTTGGTTCAATGAGGAATATATTTCTTTAAAAGAAAATAATAACAAAGTTGATATATCCTTGTACAAATATGTAAATCTATCCTCATAAAATGTTGATGAATTAGATATTATAAAAAGAGATAATGCAAAGAGTCGTAAAACAAAAAAGCTAAAAAGAGGGGGGATATAGACATAAAAATAGTTGAATGTTGGTTTAATCATAGGGTCCATACTCATGATTAAAATGCATTGGTATTATTTCACCTTTAAAAAGGTTGATCTTTAGAAAGAAAAGATTGATTGGAAAACGATGGGAGTGAAATATGGGGTACAAAAGCAATGAAGGATTGGTATCATTGTTATTTTTTGTTTCTCTCTTTTCCCCTTTTCTTCCATAAAAAAATATTATATATCATCATCATTATTCATTATATGGAGCACTTTGGATGTTGCTTGTTCTATTTGTGCCTTTTGACCATACTTTTAACACCCTAATTCATATTTTAAAAAAGATAAGAAATCTAAGTGAATGCTATATCAACTTTTTATTCGTCATAATTACCTAATTTTGAAGCACAAATTTTCTAATGAAAAATTATGCCTAATTGAGATAGTTTTATGATTGTATGTAAATAGAAATACATTAAAGCCTAAAACATTATTGATAATTATATATTACATAGCTTCTTATTATATTTATGTGAGTTAAACAAAACTTCTTTTTTAAATGATTTGGCCTAAATTGGATTTAAGCTTCCTAATTAATAAAAATGGCACAAACATTATTAGTGACTTTATGTTTTATAAATCAAAGTATTTGTACTTGTAATGAAGTAGTTTAGGCCCTTCCTCTTACTAGAAATCCTCACTGAAAAAAAAGGACACTTAGATAGGGGAAATAGTAATTTGATATGAACAATGTCTTAAGTACAATTGTACAAATATATGAATCACATGTATGACAATTCCTAATTATTTATTTATAACTATGAAAAATAACTTCTCATTTATAAACCATTCATTTCTAATAATTCATTTCTCATCTTTAAAATAAGGGGTTGGGTTAAAATATTTCATGAATAGCAGAATAATGAAAATATTTGTACATATAGCAAGAAATGTAAATTGATTGACTTCCATATTGATAGATTCTATCGACAGAAGCTGATAGAATCAATTACTAATAAATAAATTAAATTGATAGACTTCTATTAGATTCTATCAAGGACTGATAGAATCAATTAGTGATAAAATTGATAAAGTTCCATTACTAGAGAATGATAGATTATATCAAAGTCTTCGATAAAAAAGGGTAAATAGAGATTTTTTTTAAAATAGGTAGAATTTGCTATAAACTAATTATTTTTGAAAATGTACTATAATTATAAACTGTGGTAAAAAAGTTGATATAGAATGCAAATTTCCTTAAAATAACTACTCATTCTAAATCACTCATTAAACAAATTATTATTTTTAATTCCTCTCCATAATAACCACATCTAAACTTATATTTGACTACAATTCTCAATTTCTAAGTTTTCAATCTATCTTTTCATAATAACTTTTCAATCAAAACCTCATCCCTACATTTGTGAGTTCTACCTTTTATTTTTGTCCATACATTTTTCACAAAATATTATATTGGTGCTATTTTATTGAAAATATAAATATCCAAGTTTATTCTCCTTACCCGTGGGCCACATTTCATATTATTTATTTTTAATTATTTTTTAATATATCTGTTTTCTCGTTTATCCTTCTTTTTTATCTTTATCTTTTTGCTTTGAAATATTTTAATAACTAAGTGTTAACTTCTTTTTTCATTTTGATTAAAAAAAACTTCTTTTTTCTTTTTTTTTCCCCTATTTTCTCCTTTTATACTATACTGTCCCGCATTTCTGTAAATAGTTTCGAGGTAATTATTTGATGTTTGGTTTTTTTTTTTTTGAGAAAGATGATTAGTTTTTTTTTTGATGAAGAGAAAGATGATTAGTTAATTAATAGTTAATCAATTTAGGTAAATATTTTATGTTTAGTTGATTAATAGTTTCGTGGTAATTATTTGATGTTTAGTTAATTAATTTAAGTAAATATTTGGCCTAATTGAATCAAACCATTCATTTCCATGCCAAAGTTGTTCTTTAAATAATTATATTCTTCAAAAAGTTTATATTATTTAAATGACTAAAATGATTTTGTACTAAATATTTTTCATATTTAAATTGAACTAGATTATTTTTTTAGAAATTTGTTCTAGATTACAAATTCTTATATATTCCTTCTTTTAATAATATCAACTTTTAAAGATATTTCATACATAAAAAATATATCTGACTAGATTGAAATCTATCCATTTCAAGTTTTACTCTGATTGTAACTTATAAATTTTGTGGCCGTTTCAAGTTTACTCTTATTGTAACTTATAAATTTTGTGGTCATCCATTCAACATGATACAATTAATTTTTGGTATATTTATTTCTAAAATTATGACCTATGTAGATTTTTTTTGTTAAAAAAAAATTTAGCTACATGAAATTTGCAATTTTGGCAAAGTACGAAGCCTTCTTTGTTACATTCATTGGTTGTCATGTGACGCAACCACCTATTTCGTGTGCCCTCCTCTCACTGTCCAATACACCCATCGTCGGGATTGCACATTTCCATTGTAGCACAACGCTTGATGTATGGCGCCACAGCCACTCGCATTGCCAAGTCTCGTGTGACACGTCCACTTCAATTATGTGTTCCTCCTTCTCCGTCGAAGCTTGTCTATTAGAGAATATAAAGTTTTATCTCAAAATTAATTAGTAATGAGAGAGTAACTCATATCTTTTTTATATTGATGTTGAATTCTTCCACTTTTTAATGTGGGACATCTGTGAGATCCTAACATTATCATCTACCGGATATGGAATCTCTCGTGGATTGCATGCTAACATCGTCCGACTATTACTGCCGTTGCCTATGGTCGTCAGCTCGTAGTTTTCATCCCATGTTACGTGAATGCTCACGTGTGTTTTTTGTAATTCATCAGTGAAGTTGAGCTAAGGATTCAAGTCTAACCTTTGCAATCTAAACCCGCCTCATCTCGATTTGCAAGTCGAGCGTAGTCGCCACACGTCGTCATGTCTTGCCTTTCTCCGTGTGTTCGTTAGTAACCTCAATACCATAGTTATTTTAGTCAATAGCAAGTTTGACTATGTGTTGAATTTAATTTAGAGTTTTGATCTGCGTTCGTCAACTAATTGCTCTGATCTAGAGTATTTTCGATTAATTCGTTGGTGAAAGTGAAAATTTCACCTTTATTGTGGTGTGTGGCAAAGCATACAGAAGTTGGTACATAATTAAAATCTGATAGTTGCCTACTAAAATATTTATCTTTGATTTATGCATATATGTTATTCTTATGCCTTAAATGGATTAGAGACATTAGTTATCATCTCATTGATGTGGGCATGTAGGTTTACTTAGGTGCTTGATGTATTTTATGCTTTGTTGAGCATGTAGAGTAGCATATGGACCAATAGGTTTTTTACTCATATCTATTTTGCTATTATGCACTGCGGTACCGAGGGATAACTCATACCCCTACTATATTATATTGCTATTATTCTCTATTATGCCAAGGGATCCAAAGTACCCATGTTTAATTGTTATGTTATTAATGTTGAGTTTATGTTTATTCAATTAGACCTATTTAACCTTAGATTTCATATTTATGCTTGTTGTGTATGGTTTAGTTATGTAAGTATAATTAAATGTGATACTATGTAAAAGTGATTCTTACTAAGTATTTTATACTCATCATTTCCTATAATATTTTTTTAGGTAATAGTGCATGTTGAAGTGACGATCGAGGATATTGAAAAGATTATGAGCACCATTTAAGTCTTTCTTTATTTGAGCATTAGATTTATGAATCATTTATTATTTTTGACACTCTATTTAATTGATTTGCGTTTAAGTGAAATACCAACAATTATTTGAACTTATTAAATGCAGTAAATAAATTATTTTATTGAAATTAGGCATTTATCTTTTAATTTAGGGCTAGAGGATTTATTGTATGCATAGTAATTAGTTACCTTTGTTGTCTAGTTGAAAAATTATTGATTCAATTTTTGGTTTCAAACTTTTAAATAACTTAAATGTGTTAATTCTAAATTTTATTTTAATATTTTTCAAAGTTCTAATTTGGTTCTTGTTTTAAAAGTTCTAAATTGATCCTTATGATTTGATTGATCATACCTTTATAAATTGTTCCTCGTTAAGCCATAAGCTAATTTCATGTGGAATATATACACATAAAATAAGTTTGTACTATTTTAGTTCATTGTGTTGGCTAATTGTATGGGTAATTAGAGTCATTTAAACAATTGCTTCTTCTTTCCTTTTATTTCCCTTTTAAGTTATTGATTTGTGCAGGACTGGGAGAGAGAGAGGCTGGTGAACAACTCAAATTGGGCCTTGACCCAAAATCTAGTTCCTCCTAGTCTTTTTGGGCTGTGTAAAATATCAATCAAGGCCCATAAACATATCGTCCAACTTTATTTTAGGCCTACAATAAATTCCAACAAAAATTGGGTAATTACTTTTTTGGGAAATGGTAGCACATAGCTAGATTTAGAGAAAAAATGGATGATATGGCTACTTTGTATTGAACTTTAAATCGATGACTAAAAAAAAATCTGTAACAGAGATGAATATTTCCCTCCCTAAACTGAGCATAACAAACCACTTTTTATTTTATAATATAATATTTCATTTCTCCTAAATCTAAGCATAATTAACCACTTGCTTGATGTTAATTAGAAATAGGTCTCTATGATTTAGGGAAGGTGGCTAAAAAAATATATGAAAATCACGATTGGTGCACCAGGAAAACAAAAAAAATATTCGAAGATCACATTCAATCAAAGTTGCCGATCACAATGTATAATGGATGTACAAACATAGTGCATATTGATAAATTGTATGGACTACATATGCAGTGTATAATTTTGGAAGACACAAATAGTGTCATGGTTATCATGGGCACATGGACATATTCAAGGGGGAAAAGTGAACGGTGTATTCTAATGATGCAATTCATACGTATATACACATTTCAAATAACAGCTATAACACAACAAGAATAAATAAATACATAACATAAATAGGGTCTTAGTCTTACATATACATATATAGGCAACACTAGACCAAAACCAATGATATCAATGCTCAAACAAAAAGCACTAGTCAAAGTTATAGAAACTAAGTAGTCACAAAGGATGACTATGCAAAGTTTCTATGCTTCACGCGTTACGTGACTAATCCGTGCATGTACTTAAATCACGATGTATAGTGGGTGTACAATCATATAGCACATACTGATAAGTTATAGGGACTACATATGAGGTGCCTAATTTCGAAAAACAAAAACAATGTTTGGGGTGATCGATAGAGGGCACATGGACATATTCAAGGGGCAAGCGAATAATGTATTCGAATGAACCAATTCATACGTATATACATATTCCAAACAAGATTAATAGCTATAACACAACAAGAACAGTTAAACACTAACATAAATAAGGTCTCAATCTTACATATACATATGCATGCAATCCACAAGGCAAAAACCAATGATGTAAAACCTCAAACAAAATGCACTAAGCATAAGTTGCAGAAACTAAGTAGTCACAAAGGATGACTAAACAAAGTTTATTTGTTTCGCGCGTTACGTGTTTGATCTGTTGCATGTGCTTAAATCACGATGTATAGTGGATCTACAAAATATGTGCTAACAATGTCGAATTTAAGCAAAAAAAATAATATAAAAAAAATCAAGGAAACAACGTTATTCACATAATATATACAAGTGACCACAATAATTAACATGTGTCCTTACTGTGAAATGTACATAATAGGTGCTGGCAGTATCTAACATAGGATATGTACATAATACATACAACCAATGTCTAACATTTGCGAAATAAAAATAAAATAAAATAATGGAAACAAAATCCCTACAAAGTAGGGATACTATTAGGTTTAAATTACGTGTCAACCATGTTTAATATATGAAAAAAGCAAAAAAACAAAAGGAAAAAAAATGAGATCTCAATAAAGCAGGCATTTAATTTTAGACGTTAATATATTTAAATAATAGAGGCATTCGAGAAATTTGAAATATTACACTGGAAAAAATGTCGGAGCACCTAAAAGGATCTTGATGCTTACACTAGAAACGTTTATATCTTCAAAAACATGGCTCCGATACCAGTCCTTTTGGGAGTCTCGAGAATCAAAGTCTAACGAAATGCATGAATGTCCCTTGCAGCTGATTTTGCATTGTGGGACTATCATCAATAGCAAATACATGGGTGGAAGATTTTCGTAGGGATTGTTCAGCGAGAGAAAGAATCAAAAGTTCATCTTCTTCAAAAATGGGTATTCAAAGTTCTCATAAAATCCAAGCTCAAGTACTATTTTCAACCATTTTTTAATTAAAATTTAAGCAAACTTACAATAATCACACCAAAATGAGAGTATGTATGTCTTATGGGAAGGAGATGTATAGCTAATTTAAAGTTTAAAATATCATTAGTCACATCCTTAATTAGTTACGAGAGCTTAAAACATTAGGGCGTCCTAAATACTCGAAACTTCTCAACCCAAATTGTAATTATATAATTTTTTTTATTTTATTTTTTTGAAATTACAATAATTGGGGATGAAAGAGACTTGAACCTATGACCTTTAGGTCTTTAAATGTAAATTGATGTCACTTGAGTTACTATTCTTATTGGCATTCTTTTTGTAAATTGAACTTTATATTTATGTCTACGGTTAGTTTGTAGGCTAACTTTAAATTTATAATTATTGTGAACTTTGATAACCCAATTCAACTAGACCTAAAAATATAAAAGTTGAGTTGAATTATTTCTTTAATTAGATTGAGTTGAGTTTGAAAAGAACTCAACAACAATTTTTTAGTTGGGTTAAAAATCTCTCTCAAACCAATCCAACATCATTCATGCAGACCTTACTGTGTGGTCAATTAGGAGTTTTCATCTCCAATTTTAACGTTCTTCTCATGTCTGCAACCTATCGAAAAATGAGGATCCTAAAGATTATTATTCTCATTCAATGAATTTAATGATTTTTTTCTATTTTCTTGGAGTTGTATTTCTTTTTTTCTTTTTTTTTTTTTGTAATTGACCAATTAGAACTTTATCCTTCTACATAAGGGGAAGACACTTACAACCATCCTAAGCCCCAAACTAATGAATAATAATTTTTAGAGTGTAATTTTATATAATTATATTTAATTTCATGATTGTTTTTAGATTATGTATTCATGAAAAATCTTTAAAATAATTGTTTTTAAGCTTTTAAAATGTATCTTTTATAATATAAATTGAAATTAAGTTGGCTGAGAGTTGAATCGTGAGCTTCCTCTTGTTTCCTCTTGTTTCAAATGTTGTGAATATAAATAAAGTGTTGTAGAATTTCACATTGGTTTATAAGATAATACCATACTAATATGGACTTTAAATCTTGGGTTTATAAGACAAGACAAAGCCACATAAGGATTTATGCCCAAAGTAGACAATATCATACCAATGTGAAGATCTGAGTACGTTTGTTGTCCTTTATCAAAAGGTCCCTGTAAGGGACCGACCCGAATGGGGCACTAAATGGGCCCTTATCCCAATGCATGCATTCAAAGTAAAGGACATTTAAATAGACATGATTTCGGATTCCAATTAAAACAAAAACATTCAAAATAACCCCTTTAAAAACTAGACAATTTCTCTGGAACCTGTCCCTGTTTCCAAGCACCTGTTCCAAGATAAATACATTTCCAAAGTTTACTCTGATCAGAGATTTACTAAAAACCATTCAAAACCTGTTCAGATACAAAATGCTGGAATCCACAAATATTTACAAAACATCCTAGGGCTCCGTGTCTTGCTACATGCATTCAGGGAAAACAAAACATAAAGAGTCATAATACAAAAATCGAGTTGGAAGACTGGGCCCCATGATCACAGCTCCTCCTTCGGGCATCCTGTCGCGCGCACCACGATTACCGTGAAAAACCACAGAATAAGGGTGAGTAACGAATTACTCGGTAAGAATCCCCAACCGGGGTACAATACGATATACATGGTCATCTCGATGAGCGTATGCAAGCTATGAATATAAACACGAATAGAGCACATAGCTTAGCCCACACTTGGGCCTCGGATGCCAAACTAGGGTCTTAGTCCGAAATAATATCACCACACAAGTCGCCTATACGAGAAACAAGTCCGGCCTCGGCCGTCTCATCGTCGACGAAAGGTACATCGGCTCACAATCCCGAGGAGCTCTCGGTCGGGCGCCTGTAATGAGCGTAAGCATGCATCGCGTGCTCGCAGACTACTATGGGGGGTTGCCGAACGAAGGCAAGGCGCCCATATCCGATCCACCACGCCTAACTAAATCTTTGGATCGGTGTCACCGACATAGGGTGTGAGACGGACACGTAAACTATGTCGGCTGAACCACCGCACTGGGGCCAAGGAACGGTCGTGGTAGGCTTACACCGAAGTCGTCCTTGCCTTAACAGTGGCAATCGGGGCTCTCGCCAAACATGCCGAGGACATGCCGGCATTTGCGGGACGAGGCAATGCCAAGTCATCATCCCGACCGTTGGGGCATTAACAAGCGCCACCCTCACCCAAGATTGCGGGGCCTACGCGCAGGTTAGCTAATCCCTCACGGGGTCCGGGGACGGAATGACTTGCTCGACGTCCCCGCCATGGATGCAAGGTACTTTATGCATCAAAGCCGGATGATGCTATCTACCGCAACTCTAACTCGCCCTAGCAAACAAGCAAACAATTCCATAAAATCCAATACGTGCTCAATAAGAATACAACGAGCCTAGCATGATACTACGAAGCAAAGAGCGATATCTGAGCATGCTAGAAAGGAACAACCTAGCATGGATTAACTCGAGAATTAAATCAGAAAATCATGCTAATCGGAAATTGAGAATAGAATACCTAGCTACACATGTCAATAAACACAAACAAGCAGTTAATCGGCAATCACATATAATATCGCAGGTCCACACAACTCCGCAGAAGAAATCCTTACCTTGGTGGGGGACGAATTGACACGAAAACCTAAATGGCGAACGAACTCGAACTAGCTACCGAGAACCTATCAATCACAACAAAAATCACACAATAGGCCTAAATATAATAAAATAAACGAGGCTCATCTGGGAGCAATTCACGAGGCACGCATTTAACGCACGAACGGGCCGATTGCAGACGAAACGGGCAAAGAACTGGTGGTGTTGGCGCGCTGGGCGCAAGAATGGGCGCATTGAGCCGGTGGCGCGCGCGGCAGGGGCGTGCGGCGCGCGCGCGCGTAATGCACCGCTTTTCCATCCCGATTTTGAGGTGCCTTCGGGTCAAGTTTCGGTTGTTAGTTGGGTCGTTAGAGCGGTTTTGACCCTTGGGGTATTTTGGTCTTTTGGCTCTCAGGCGGGATTTGTGGATTTTCAGGGCTTCGAGGTGGCTCCTGCCTTTGCCGTGGCTTGTTTGGGTTGGACTGCGAGTCCCGAGATGTTTGGGCTAGTCATTTGGAAGTTCGATTGTGATTTGAGATTTTTGCAAAGTGATGGTTGGTTGTGTGCTTCCTTTGGGATTCGAGCCGGGCCCTTAGTGTTGATTTGGGAGTTGGATTTTAGTGAGTTTTATTGATTGGAAATGTTTTCTTGGTGGGGTCTCGAAGGAGGAAGCGGGAAATGGGATTTTGAGGTGTTAAGTGGATAGGATGGAAAATGGAATTAAAATCCCATTTTTCCCTTTTATTTCCCATTTTCCTTCTCGATTTTCTTTTTCTTTTATTTTTCCCCAAATCCATTTTTTTTTCTCTCTCTCTCTCTCTCTCTCCCCCAACCTAGCCTCACCTCACCACAGACCAGTGGCCAAATCCGCCCGAGCCGCCGACCAGAGCCGCGCCGCCTCTCCGCAGCTCATAGCGCAGACGCCCAGCCCGCGCCCAGACCCACTCGCCCGGCCTAGCCCAGCCCCGCGCGCGCTCGTCCTTGCCCAGCCTCGAGTCGCCTGGTCCGAAGTCGCGCGTCCCCCCTCGTGCCGAGCCCGGCCAGATCGCGCGTCGTCGCGCGCCGCGCGCCGCCGCCTCGTAGCTCGTCGCCGCGCCGAGGCGCGCGCCGCCTCAGGCCGAAGCTCGCGCGCGCGCGCGCCGCTGCCGCCGCCGCCGATCGCGATCAGCGTCGCGCCGAAGCGCGCTCGCCGCCCAGCCCGTGCCCTAACGCCCCATCGCCGGTGTCGTGCCCAGTTCAAGGCGTCCGTGGCGAGCAAGGCGCATGCATGTGCGTCCGTGCAGCAGCGTTGGGCGGCAGCGCCCAGCGCCAGTTTCTGCTAGCCTTAGCAAAGCAAATGGCCCGTTCGCGTGTCAGCCGTGCCTTGTGAGTGCTCCCGAGCTGAGCCATGTTTGTTTTATTATATTTGGGCCTTTTGATTGTAATTATTGTTGTTTTTGTTAGGTTCTCGCTAGCTAGCTCGGGTTCGATCGCGGCTTAGGTTTCTTGTGTTTAGAGGTCTTAGGCCACTGTAAGGATTTCTTCACCGGAGTTGTGTGGACCCTGCGATATATTATGCGATTGCTGATTGTATGCTTGTTTGTGTTTATTGACATGTTTGGTGATAAGTGCTCTAATCTGAATTCCCAATTAGCATGACTTTCCTGGTTAATTCTCATGTTAATCCATGCTAGGTTGTTCCTTTCTGGCATGCTCGTATACATTCTTTGCTTCGTAGTATCATGCTTGGCTCGTTGTATTCTTATTGAGCACGTTTTGGATTTTATGGAATTGTTTGTCGTTTGCTAGTAGGTGAGTTAGAAGTGCGGTAGATAGCATCATCAGGGCCCGATGCATAAAGTACCTTGCATCCATGGCGGGGACGTCGAGCAAGTCATTCCGATCCCCGACCCCGTGAGGGATTAGCTAACCCAAGCGGTAGGCCTTGCAATCTTGGGTGAGGGTGGCGATCGTTAAATGCCCCAACCGTCGGGATGATGACTTGGCATTGCCTCGCCCCCGATAGTCGACACGCCTCGGCGTGTTGGCCGTAGCCCCGATTGCCACTGTTAAGGTAAGGCGGCTTCGGTGTAAGCCTACCACGACCCGTTTCCTTAGCCTCAGTGCGGTGGTTGAGGCCGACATAGTTTACGTGTCCGTGTCTCACACCCCTATGTCGGTGACACCGATCCAAAGATTTAGTTAGGCGTGGTGATCGGACATGGGCGACTTGCCTCTAGACCCGGCACTTCATGGTCTGCAGAGCACGCGGTGCATGCTTACGCTCATTACAGCGCACGGCCAGGAGAGCTCCTCGGGATCTATAGCTAGTGTACCTTTCGTCGACGACAGAGACAGCGCCGAGGCCGGGACTTGTTTCGTATATAGGCGACTTGTGTGATGTGTTGTGTGGTGTTTGATTTCCGGACTAAGACCCCGAGTTGGCATCCGAGGCCCAAGTGTGGGCTAAGCTATGTGCTCTATCCGTGTTTATATTCATAGCTTGCATATCTTTCTCGCTAGATGACCATGTATATCGTGATTGTACCCGGTTGGGGATTCTTCTCGAGTAATTCGTTACTCACCCTTACTTATCTTTCAGAAATCATGGCGCGAGGCGGGGATGGGCATTTGGAGGAGGAGGCGTGATCATGGAAACCCGTTGTTCAACTCGAGATTTATGTTTATGATTTAAATGTCCTCCGAATGCATGTAGTTGGGCACACGGAGCCCTAGGGTGTTTTTCTCAATGTATTTCCGGATTCTAGCATTGTTGTAAAGTTTGTATGTTTTAAATAAATCTACGATCGTGAGTATGTTTGGAAATGTATTTGTCTTGGAGCAGTGCTTGGAAACAGGGATGAGTTTCAAGAATTTTGTATTGACTTTTTAAATGAACTCTTGCGGTTTTTTTTTTTTTTTTTTTTTTTTTTTGGTTTTACTTAGAATCAGAAACAACCCTATTGCAAATTCTAGTGTTGATTTCTATGCATGCATTGAGGTAATGACCTATTTAGAACCCCATTCGGTCGGTCGTTATGATGCATGGGCGGAAGAGTGGTGATGGCGACGCGGCTCGGTGGGCGCGCGGCGATGCTACGCGACACCTGAGGCGGGCGAGGACGCCGCGCGGTGCAAAGCGGCGAGGCTCGGCGGCCTCGCGCAGCCGACAGAGCACTAAAGCAGGGGCGATGGAGAGGAAGCTCGAATTCGGCCGATAGGGGAGGATTCGACGAGCGATTTATGGTTGGTCGAACTCCTCTACTCCAGCTGCACAAAACCCACCCAACAAATCACTTCAACACGACCGGAAAATGGAATTCGAAAAATAGGGGAATGGGTCGACGGAAATGCGAAGGAGAAGAAGAGAAGAAGAAACTCACCAATTTGCTCGAGATTTGGCTTCGATTTGAGGAAGGAACTCGGTCGAATTGAGTGGAGGGGAGAAAACGCGAAGGAGAATCGCGATCGGTCGGAGGAATTTCGCGAAGAAGAAAGGAGAAATGGGAAGCTTGGGGGCGAGCTCGCTTTATACCACCACTCAGCACAAACCGGCTTATATACAAGATCGCGCGTTTAGAAGCACAAGAGCGCTCAGTGGCTTGATTGGCAGCGCCCTCTGCCTAGCACGCGACACGTCCTTGGCTTGAATCTCACTCGACGCGCTATTTAATTCCCTATTTATTTTTACCTTTTCCCAAGCCCAAATGTCTTCACCAAAATTCCCGATCACATTCAAATCGACTCATAATTATTCCGGCAATTAACAATTACATAACCGGCCCTGTCGGCCAGACCCAAAATGGGTAGACCGGGATGAAATTTCTGGGCCGTTACAGTCCCATACCAATGTGTTATCTGAAGATTGTTCAATGCTACTAGTTTCTGTAACAGTAGTTGGCTGATCAATCAAATCGAAGATAAAGGAAAAATGCAGAAAAAGAAGCAACGCAATTTACGTTGTTCACTAACGTTGTATTAGTTAGTCCACGGGAAGAGAGAGAACACAATTTTTTTATTAAGGAGAGCAAAAATGCATAATGATCATAATCGGCTAAGGAGGATGCGATAAACGAATGCGGAATGCATTGCAACAATGTGGGATGAGTTCGCTCCAATGCAGAAAGCGTTTACGAATTAATGGGCATTCAGTCGTTCAAGACATATCTCAACATAAAGAGTTGCATCAATTTTCTTGTTCTATTTTGAGTTGTATTAGGAGTTCAAGAGAAGAAAGAAGGTTTTGGCTCTATCTTATTTCAATGTTTGAAAGTAATTAAGTCCCGAAGAGGCAGCCCAACGGTTGAGGTTAAGGACTTCAAGGCATACTTGCTTGAGAGATTATTATCGATTTATTTGATATAAAGTTAAATTTTATATTCAATAAGACAAAAAATTTAATTTTATGTTTCGACTTATTATGAACAAAAAAAATTAGAAATATATACTGAACACTTCAATTTATATTAGCATTTTTCAAAGTTATGGTTTTTTTAAAAAAAAAAAGGAAAAAAAAAATCAAATCTTTACTCCCCTATACCTGGCCAACCATTGGTTCATCTCTAGGCTGTGATAAATTTAGTTTAAGTATTTTTCAATCTTATGAAATTAAGAATCTCTCAAGGAAACATGTGTGGAAGTTCTTAAAAAAAATGGTTAAAATACCATTTTGGTCCCTCAACTTTAGGGTTTGTTCCACTTTGGTCCCTAGACTTTCAAATGTCTATTTTTAGTCCCTTGACTTTGTATTTTGTTCAATTTTAGTCCATTGACTTTGCTATTTGTCCAATTTTGGTCCCTAGACTTTCAAATGTCCATTTTTAGTCCCTTGACTTTGTAGTTTGTTCAATTTTGGTCCCTTCACTTTTCTATTTGTCCAATTTTGGTCTCTCGACTTTCAAATGTCAAAATTTAGTCCCTAGACTATAAAAAAAGTTCAAAAATGGTCCTTTCGTCAAATAAATTTTTTTCTCACTCCTAAATTATTTTCTCTCTCTTCCATCTTTCATCATTTATCTTCTAAAAGTTTTATCTCTCTTAAATCCACATCTATAATCCTCTTCTCTTCTTTTTTTCTCTTATTCCTCCTCAATCCATCTCATCAAATTATTTAACATGAGATAATTTTTCTAAATAATAATTTTCCTACTTTGATTTGTCACTTTTTGTTTTCTAAAATTCATAGTCTACCATGGAACAAAAAGAAAAAGAAAGAAAATAAAGAAGAAAAAAAGAAAGAAAAGAAGGGAAGAGAGGTGGATTGAAGAGAGGTAAAATTTCTAGAGAGAGAAATTATGAAAGATGAAAGAGAGAGAAAATAATTTAGGAATGATAAAAAATTCATTTGACTAAAGGACAATTTTTTAACTTTTTTTATAGTCTAAGGACCAAATTTGAAAACATTTGAAAGTTGAGGGACCAAAATTGGACAAATAGCAAAGTTGAGGGACCAAAATTGGAAAAACAACAAAGTTGAGGGACTAAAATTGGACATTTGGAAGTCAAGGGACCAAAATGGAACAAACTCCAAAGTCGAGGGACCAAAATGGTATTTTAACCAAAAAAAATTGAATATAAATTAATTGGCAAAAGGGAAACTTTTGAAAATCCAAAAACTATGAATTGGAAAGCATTGCTTGCTTGATTTAGACGAGACATCAGATCTACCATTTTACAAACCAAAGAGCAATGATTGCATAATGGTTTTTTCTTTTTAAGAAATAAAAAGTAAGTTGACGGAGATTTGACCATTGAAAAGATCGGACGGTGGAAAATTATCAAAAATTTCGGGTCGTTATTAAATGGTTACTTTTTAATACATTATGGTACTATAATACTAATTTCTCTAGCGCGTGTAATTCGTTACCATTAGTTTCTAGAAGAATAAATTATTAAATTAAAAACAAAGGTTAAAACATTATTTTGTTTATTTCATTTTAGTTTCCCACCTCTTAAGGCCATGTTTAGTGTGAGTAGTAATTTAATCCAGATTAACTTAATCCCTCCAATTCGTGTTTGGTGGATGGATTAAGTTAATCCCTCATATTAAGTTAATCATTCACGAAATCCAACAATAATTCTCATATATTCTTTCTCTGTCTAATTTTCGAAATCATCTTTAATTCTATTTTTCAAACAATTTATTCAACTTTAAAATTTAGATTTAAAAGTTTATTCAAATTATTTTTTATGTTTTATTTCTTTTAAAATAAAATTATTTTTTTATGTTTTGTAGTTTATTTAATATATAATTATATGATTTCAAAATTTAATGTTCAATGTTAAATAATTAAATAAATAAATGATTCAAAAAAACAAGAGAAATATATTTGAATTTCAAAAGACAATTATTTGAATGTAACAAAATTTTGTTATTGAGATATAGTATGAATCTTTTTAAATTTGAAAGAAATAGATGTTAACAATATAATTAGCAAATAATTTGAAATAATTGATATTAACAACTAATTTTTTTTAGTACTACTAACAACTGAGTTAACAAATCTTAAATTTATATCGAGAAAACTTATGAATCCTTTTAGATTCGTAAAATATAAAATTTATTCTTTTTACATTTGTAAAATATAAAATATATACATCTAGAATGTCAAGAAATTTATTTTGTTATTTTTTTATGGTATTTAAAAATGGGCTCGAATTCCCTTATCCTAGTTATTATAAAAAAAAAATTAAAAATTATATTCATTTTAAAAGGTATTACTAAGTTTTATTAAATAAAAAATCAAATAAAACATGTTACATGTAATTGACTATTTTTAAATTATGTTCAATTGAAATCAATTGTTAGTACATAAAATGTCACAAAAATTGCTAAATTTTAAAATTCATTTTTCTACTTAGTATAATTTGATTTATTATTATATACATAAAAAAAATTACTTGTGATATTTGATGGGCTTGTTTATAAGCATCTAAATAGGTTTTTATATTTCTAAATATTTTTTTAATATTATATATACCCATATATGAATGTAATTTTATTATTTCTATATTGACTACAATTTTAATTTGAATGAGTATTAACGTATAAAATAGGTAGAATAATTTAAAAATGCATGAAAATTAAGTTTACACTTTTATTGTAACTTTCATAAATCTATTTGAAGTTTGAACTACTTTTAAAATATGAGTAAAATTGAATTTCAAACTTAATTACCATTCACAAAAATTAGGGTGTACTAAATAAATTAAATTATTTTTAAAATTTTAAAATTTATACCAACCTTATAATTAAGCAATTAAATTAAAATGATTTTTACATAATTTAAATGTATTTCTAAATTTGTTTAATGAATATAAAATTTTTTATATTATTTTTAATTTAATATAGATATTAAGTTAAAATTGAAATAAATAATAAAATATATATTGATAAACATATTTTTTTAATAAATATTATATTTTTGCTATTTCAGATGAATGTCATTTTGTCATTTATCTATTATCAAAAGTAAACAATTTTTAAAAAATGTTAAATAAAATTAGTTTAACTTAATTCTTGTATTAAACAATAGTCAGCTTAACTTAATCCAGTTTAATATAACATGTCCACCAAACTCAGATTAACTTAATTCTCAACTTAACTTAATACCCAGCTTAACTTAATACCGACTAACTTAATCCTAATCCCTCCACCAAACAGGCCCTAAATGTTAAACTCGTAAGTTGTCACTTACGATACATTCTATTGACTTTTTTTAAATAAAATTACTCACTTTTTTTTTACACAATTTAAAAATATGTTTACCTTGTGTACTTGTTTCTATCTAAAATATTAAAACTATTAAATCAATTTGGATTAATATTGGCATTCATTTTTTTTTTTATGAACAACAATTAAAATATAAAGATATAACATTATTTGTTTGAAAATTTAAGAAACAAAATGAAAATGATCGACATATGAATCAAGGGAAATTATAGTAGTTAGACTACATCCGAAAAGTATTTGCAAATATAGTCGCCCAAATTTTCTTTTGCAAAGTTAATTTTTTTATTAAAATTCGTAATTATTAATTTTTCATTAATACCATTTTTCCCTTTATCACATTTAATACTAAATTTTTGAATTAAAAGACCCATTTAAACATACTTCTCATTCTTTTAAAACATACCGTATTTAATTGTTAACTCTTTTAATGCAAAAGATTTTAATTCATTTTCTCATTTATCTTCCATCTTTCTTCCTTTTCCTTTTCCTTTTCCGTTTCACTCTTCTTCCTCCATTCTCCATTCCTCCATTTTCGTTTCTTCAGCTTTATTCATTCTCTCTTTTCACATTCCGGCCACCACGTAAAATGTAAATTTTCGTCGACCACAGAGCTCCGATCGGATGGTATAATCATACGAGTTAAGTCATCTTCTCTCAATAATCTCTGTTTTTCACAGTATTTGTATCACGTTTTTGTTACTTATCCATCACCATTAGCATGTTACTGTTCATTTTTCAGTATAGTGGTGATTCGATATGTCTTAAATTGTTTAGTATGATATGTTTTATTTCTATTTATGTCAATTTTGTACATTTAATTCATTTATATTCCAATCTTTAGAATGTCAAAAATCATGTTTAGAAAATGCAGTAAAATCATATGTAGAACAGTAGTATCTTCGTACTTTCTAATTCATATTGTGGTATAATTGACTGTATATACATCTACAAAACTGTATAATTGAGTATATACCGTATGTTCACACGTCCTCAATTTCTATATAGTCAAAGAAATTGTATAATTGACTATATACCGTATGTTCATACTATATTTTTAGGTTAGTTATATTGTACATCTTTTCTTTATATAGGTTCATTAATCATTCCATTTGAAAACAGTACATCTAACAATGTATTGTCGCCACTCTCGTCCTACAATTAATGCACCATAAATTGGCGATTTCTGGTTTGGGATGTGAGATGAATTTCCTTTTTTAAAATTTTACTCCCCAAATGAAAAACCAATAATTTGATCGTTATTTTTTAAATTTATAAGGTATTAAAAAAGAAGATGAAACGTTTCTAATAAATGTGATTTCGGAGGATATGTTTTTCTACAATTAATGCCCATAAATTTGCGATTTGTGGTTTGGAATGTGGGATAGTTTTCCTTTTTTGAAATTTTTCTTCCAAAATTAAAAAAACAACCAATATGAGGGTATAATTGTAATTCATTATTTTCGGATTTTATAATGTATTAAAACAAAATCTACTTTCGCTACTATTTTTGTAGATATATATATTTGTAAATATTTTTTAAATAGGGTCTATTTATGAAAAAAGCTCAATATCGTTCAACAATATTATTATGAGAAACTTACTAAATTAGTCAAATTTAAAAAATAATTACAAACATAATTACTTTTAAACAAATTTAGCAATCATAATCATAGGTATTATTAACAATATGGTATTAATAATAATATACAATATTGTATTAATAACATATAATATTGTATTAATAAGTATTAATAATATTGTGATAAAAAAAGTATTATTAATGTCATATAATACAATATTGACCTCTATTTATGAGTACATATGCAAATATTTTAAGATTTGACTATATTTATAATTAATTTATTAAAATATGTCATCCATCATAATTTTCCTATTATGTAGGTATTAAATTTAAATACATTATTAAATTCTAAATACTATTTTTTAGATGTAATTTCTATCTATGTTTTGGAAAAAAAAATATGATAAACTATCATCTATATGTCCTTATGGATGATAGTTTACTATTATTATTAATGAGTTTTCTTATAAATATATAATTATTATTTTTATAATCAAGTATCATTCAACGATATTATTATGACAAACTTATGAGATTAGTGAAATTTAAAAAATAATTATAAATGTGGTGGCTTTTAAACAAATTTAGTCATTATAGTCATAAATAATAATAATAATAATAATAATACATAATATCATAATAATACACAATACTATATTAATAATATATAATATTATATATATAATACATAATAATGTAATAATAATACAAAATACTGTATTAATAAGTATTAATAATATTGTATAAATACAACTTTTTTTTAAACAAAGGTAAACACACTTGTCCTTAGGCTAGGTATCGAAAGCATACCTTCATAGGCCTTTGGGACATTAAACTATCAAAATATATAACTATAATACATTTTTAAATGTCCAATAGGACTTTATAAAACAACCATACAAAAAAATTGTTTTTGCTTTAATAATCTTTACTCGACGACATAATAGATTTCAAAAAAGAGAGAATCGTTGATTTCAAAAAAAAAAAAAAGAAGAAGAAGAAGAAGAAAAAAAAAGAGAAAGAGAAAATAGTTACTCATGAGAGAGAATTTCGAAATAAAATCAATGAATTTCGAAATAGGAGAGAATGAATGAGAAATTTCCCAAATTTTACTTCAGTTAGTTGAAAAGACTCCCTTGATTTAAGGGAGTTATTTTAGGGATATTGAAGTTTAAAATAAAAAATAAATGAAGTATTTATTAATAAATGAGGGTATCTACGTCTTTTACTAATAAACTGAATTTCCGAATTTTAAATAAATGAACTAAGTTTGCTAAATTTTCTTTACACGGACAGATATGTAAATACTTTTTCGGGATGGTTTACTCCAGTTAAAAGCTCTAATTTAAATAATAGTTTTTGTTTTCCTAAATTTAATTGGGCAGGATTTTTGCTCGCGGCAAGGAAAAAAAATATGAGAATCGAAAAAAGTAATTAATTGCCAATCGAAGGCTATTATTTTCCAATGAAAATTGCCTGAAACTGTAGCAGAATCCAAGTAATTTCATTATTGCTCAAATCATGGCTGATTAAGAAAATATTTTGTTAAGAGTGACCCTTCATTACAATTTCTGTAAAAAAAAACTTTTAATCCAAAAAGGAAGTATCCAAAACTTGTCCTTGAGATCTTTGAAAACAAAGACAAATTCAACGCACAACGACGTCTAGACTTCCCTCACCGAACCAAACCCTCCACTCAAACTCTCCCCATTTTATTTTATAATTATATTCTTATCTACTCAACTTTTAATAATCTTTTTTAATTCAATTTAGGGGAAAAAAAATGAATTAGCTTTATCCCAATTAAAAAAAAAACCTTTCTATTCTTTTTGTTAATGTCAAAATCTAGATCTATTGTCCCTATATCAAAGTAAATTTGACATGCCCAGAATGAAATTACCAATTACCATATGCAATAGGAAAGTAGAATCCCACACCCTTGTGATGCCAAATTATGTGTATTTAAAGAATTAAAAAATAACTTTACCATTTCAAGAATGAATGTATAAATATTAGTCCATTACAATCCCAACCCATTAACTATGTTTTTAGTTTTCTTTTAAGTCATTTGAATTCGTAATAAACGGGTTACTATTTAATACATGTTATTGAAGTACTATTTCTTTTGGCATCCATTAATGGTTCGATTATGGTCTAATTGACTTTCTTCGGTAATAGTCGACGATTTGTCTCATGCTTCCCGTGGTCAATTACACTACCTCTCTTAAGTCTTTGCTTACACTTAGCCTTTGACCAACCCTTTATGTTGTTAGACTGCTAATTACAAATCAAAGCTGGACTCTTAAGGCCTCAATAACCTCTAAGGCCTAAGGGTCGACTAAACAAAGGTTGATCCACTAATAGTTACGATTGATCTATAAGGGTATGTCGACCAACTTGTACCCATTTGTCGTCTAATATAACCTCCGCCAATATGTTATAATTTCAAATCTCTCTATTAAAAGTATTCAATTAACTCGGCAACCCGAGCAACCTAACTCAATTTGACAGGTTCAATTAAATTAAAATAATTCTAATTATCATAAGTTGGGTTGATTCTTGATTGATCCCAAATTAATTTGGGTTGACATAAACTAATCCTAATTTATTATTAACTTATAAAAATGTTTTGTTTATCTATAATATAATTACATATGTATTTATTATTTATTTTAATTTCATTAAAATCTACTTTGTTTTTAAATTTTTAATCTCCAAAAATATATTTTAAATTTATTTATCTTTTTTATTATAAATTTAAATTAAAAATGATCGTGTTTACTTATTTAGAAATTTAAAGTAGATAGCAAATATATATTAGAATTGAGTTGTACTAACCTATAAAATTAAATCGGTGAAAATTTGCATTGGTTCCAAAAAAATCAGTTAACTTAATTTCCAAAAAAAGTCAGTTAACATTTAACCCAATTTATATACACTCTTACTCCCCACATATCACTATAAAAGAAAAATGCAATAAGAAGACGTATAAGATATAAAAATGTCTTTGAAACTTTAGATAAATAAGGCCCATTTAATAATCATTTTATTTTCATTTTTTGTTTATAAAATTTAAGCCTACAACAACTACCTCACTGTGCCTTCTTTCTTATTTGGATATCTACATCTTACATATCTTTTAATAAAACAAAATTAAAATTTGTAAACAAAAAATAAACAAAAAACAAATAGCTTACAAAAAGTTGTTTATGTTTTTAAAATTTGGTTAGTATTCTCCTGCTCTCTTAAGGAAAGATGGATACATCGGAAGAAAGATGGAGCACATGAGAGGAAATTTGAATAGAAATAGGCTTAAATTTCATAAACAAAAAAACAAAAAATAAAATGGCCATCAAACGCGGCCTAAATTAACCATTTATTTAATATTTTAAAATGTCTAAAACTATGACTAATTTGATTACCTAATTCTAAAAAAAAAAATTAACCGATTAGGTGAGAAATTGAATACAACTTTGTAGAATTGATTGAGTATTTACACCGTAGGAGATTTCTTTGAATGTTACGATCTGTTGACTAATATACAAATACTTTTGTCGTAAAAATGTAGATTATTTTTTATTTTTGTGGTTATTCTCATCCATATAAATCTCCTTAGCAAACCACCATTTTGTGGCACAAAATAATTGCTCCTTCATTTTTATATGGAAAATCATGACTACAAATCTCCAAATACCAGCCTATTTCACAGTAACCCGTTTAAAATCCAGGATAAACAAATCCAAGCCGCGGGCTACCTTAAACCTGCAACCAAACAATCTCCGAACCGATCCTGAAGCTTTATCTTTAGCCGGATCGGATTACGGCAGCATCGTAAAGGAAATCCCGGCCGCAGTTCTTGAGCCAACTTCCATAAACGACGTCGTTCAGCTGATAAAATATTCCTACAACAACCAGACTCCGTTTCCGATTGCCGCCAGGGGCCAAGGCCACTCCGTTCGGGGCCAAGCGATGGCCGAAAACGGCGTCGTTATCGACATGTCGTTTTTGAGGCGGAATCGGTTAACCGACGGTATTGTAACCGTCTCCAACTGCCACTCGACGGGGGAATTATACGTTGACGTCGGCGGAGAGCAGCTGTGGATCGATGTGGTTAACCAAGCGCTGGCGCTTGGGGTCACGCCCGTTTCGTTGACTGATTATTTGTATCTCTCGGTCGGGGGGACGTTATCGAACGCCGGGATCGGCGGACAGACTTTCCGGTACGGGCCGCAGGTCAGCAATGTGGCGGAGATGGATGTTGTCACGGGTATGGATATCGAAAACGACTTGTAGTTTTGTGTATTCTCTTTTCATTACTATCATGATTGTTCCATAATTTGTTGGCTTTATTAAAGGGGCAAAAGGAAAGTGTAAACCCTAAAAATCATTGATTTTTTTTACCCATATACACTATAATGGATTTAGGGTTTAGACTCTCCCAAATTTTAGATCAATGAAAGAAATGAAATGAAATGGGGGAAAGCAAATCTCTTAGCAACAGATTATTTAAAATTAAATCAAATAATAAAAAAAAACCTAAATCATTCCATATTTTAACTTTTTATGTTTCTTTTGTTCACACATTAATTATATGAAAAGGGTGTGATTTGAATGAAGAAAAGAATGGAGGTCTAAAGAAATTCTGATTAGTTTTTGTTGTTTATTTTGTGGTCCCTAAGTTTGAAACTTAGTTTATTCCAACAACTTTGCGTATTTTGGAAACCAGGTGCTTGTATTAGACTTTGCAGAAAAAAACTATTTTTTTTCTTCTAGGAAAAATATTAATTATTTTGTTGCATGCCCAGGCAAACGATTTGCATGGGATAAAGTAATCATGAAACCTTGACCAATGTACCTTGTAGCTCATACTGTTTGTTGACCATAATTCATGAACTGAGTTACCATAAGGAACATATTGTAATATCTCTAAATAATTTTATGTTTCTTTCTTTCTCTTGTTTGAGCAAGGCGTGAATTATAGAATTTGGTTTTTTTTTTACAGTGAAAAGAGTTGAAAAGAAGTTGTTAATAATAGATTACCGAGCTGCATACACTAGTATAATAATAATTTAAGTTGAGTTTTGAATTTAAAAATGGATTTTTGTGATAATTTAATTTAAAATTGAATGTATTTGTAGGGAGAGGGAATATGGTGACTTGCTCAGCGGAAACGAACTCTGAGCTTTTCCATGGGGTTCTCGGAGGATTGGGTCAATTTGGAATTATTGCTCGGGCAAGAATCCCATTGGAACCGGCTCCAACCAGGGTACTTATTTATTTATTTATGTCATTTTTATAATAATTATTTTTTAAAAAAAAACTTATATATTTTTAATTTAAATTGAAGAGGAAAACCTAAAACCATAAAATATATATATATATATGTATATATATATATATATTATTTTTTTAAGAGAATATTTAAGCTCTCAAATAAGATAAAAGCTAAATATATATTTTTAAGTTGCAACTTACGATCAGAGATTGAATTGAATTATCACTTTTGAAAAAAAAAAAAAAACTTGCCTGCAATGATTTCTTTTTTGCTTTAAGTTTTGAAAATTTTATTTGTTTTTTTACAATCTCTTTACATCAATTTTGTTTTTTGAATGAACGGTTTAAATCAACCAAATTTCAAAAGCTATATTTTTTTTAAATCAGAAAAAAAAAATGAATTCATTACTAAAAGTAATATTTGTAAGCTATATTTTTTAAAAAACTATAAATAATTAACGAACTTTATTTTCAAAAATTTAAAAGCACAAATCAATGTTTTGAATAATTATGAATCTAATCTAAAAGAATAATAATAATTAGTAGAAAACATGGGTAGCTTAATAGTCAAAATAACAATAAAATCAAAATAGTGTGGGTTCAATCTGCTAACCTATTTAAAAATTAATTTACTAATTTGATGTTCCAAAATCCAGTTGATGATGAATTATTATATGACCTGGACAAGTTTAAGGGTACATGGTCTATATAATATATATGGAGGCTATTGTTGTTTGTTTATATTTTAAAATATTACAAAAAAAAAAAAAAAAAAAGTAGTTTGTCTTTATATAAAAAATGTAAGCATGCTTTTAAACCACACCCAACATATCCTTGTAAATAATTATTATTATATATATCAATATTATTATTATAAAATTGATTAATTATGTGTCTCAAGGGACAATACAATGGTTTAAACTAAGAATTTCAATGCATGTTTTCTTAAGAGATTCTGATTGGAGATAGTTGGAACTTGTTTAAATTAGAATATCTTTTGAAGTATCCCGATACCACAATCTAAAATGGGTCAATAGTGCCCCGAGCATAGGAGAGCGAAACTCCAATTTCTCAATTTTCAAAAAAATAAAATTAATTATGTTAATTAATTTGATGGTAGGTTAAATGGGTAAGAATGTTGTACAGTAACTTCTCTGCATTTACCAAAGATCAAGAGCGTTTGATCTCATTGAGTGGAAAGTGTAAACTCAATTATTTGGAGGGTTTAGTTCTGCTGCATGATGGTTCACCGGATAGTTGGCGCTCCTCTTTCTTTCCACCGTCCGATCATCCCAGAATAATCTCATTGGCTAATCAAAACTCTTTGATTTATTGCCTTGAAGTTGTAAAATATTATGATCATCACACTCAGTCTACTACTGTACACAAGGTAACGTTTTATATACAAATTAGAATGGTTATTAATCGTGTGTTGATCTTCAATTTGGACTTTTAAATTTCTATTGCTTACTGATGTTTTAAATAAATAAATTGGGTTTTGAGGTTTTATTTTCATTTTGTGAAATTTGATTTTTTTTTTTTTTTTTTTTTTTTTTTTTTTGAAACGGTGAAATTTGATTTTTAATTAAACTGTTGATGCCTTTAAATAAAGATTGCCTACGATACTTATTTTATGGAGAGTGCTATATATATATTGAGGTACTTAAATCAATGTTAAGAATTTAAATTTAAATTCTAAAAGTTTGTTTTCAACATTTTATTGGGAAAAAAAGTATACTGTATTTTTGGATTTTTTTTTTCAAAATTACAGAATTGCATGACACTCCTCAAAATAAATTTATTTTTAATCGATTATTTTATTTAGGAAACTTAGTAGGGAAAACTTATATTAGCGTATTGTAACATTTTCACAGAAAATGACCGTATATGTAAACTATTGGTGATATGGATTTTTTTTAACGAATACCTGGTTCATTATTGATAGTTTGGTTTAGGTTTTTATCACAATCAATTAATAATGCGTAAGATAGTTCAACTACCTTATCAATTTTGTTTGTGAATTTTTAGGATATGGATGTATTGCTGAAAGGGTTAGACTATGAGAGCGGGTTCATGTTCGAGAAAGACGTAACGTACATGGAATTTATAAATAGGGTAAGAATCGGAGAGTTGAAGCTTCAATCCCAAAGACTTTGGAATGTTCCTCATCCATGGCTAAATCTCTTCATACCAAAATCTCATATCTTAGATTTCGACATAGGTGTCTTCAAAGACATCATTTTAAGACGAAACATAACCAAAGGACCTATCCTCATCTATCCCATGAATCGTTCAAAGTAAGTGAATATATCATTTTGATCTTCGTATTTTAAAAAAAAATCTATTTTAATCTGAACTTTAAAAATATAATTTAAGATTTATCCTTTTTTTTTTATCGAAGTTACTATTTTCGTCAATAAATTTGAAACATGTGTTCATTTGGTCCTTTTTTATATTAAAATTATTGAAAAATCGAATTTATTATAAGGATTCTTTTCTTTTTTTTTTTTAAGTATACAAAATAAAATGATCTTTTAAACTTTTTTTTAACATTATATACATTATTATATGATATCGAGATTTTTTTTTTCTCTATAAATTTTGACTGTAATTGATATTATGAATAATTGGTAAAAATGCAGATGGGATAGTAGAAACTCAACAGTAATACCAGATGAAGAAGTGTTCTATACGGTAGGTTTTTTGCATGCAAGTGGGTTTGATGATTGGAAATTGTTTGATGAACAAAACGAAGAGATATTAGAATTTTGTGCAAAATCTGGAATTGAAATCAAACAATATCTTCCAAATTACAAGACACAGAGACAGTGGATCGACCATTTTGGTTCCAAATGGACAAATTTTCGACAAAGGAAAATGATGTTTGACCCTAAACATATTCTCTCTCCAGGACACAAAATTTTCAATGTCTGAGATTTTGTTGAATGATATTTCGACTATTGTATTTGTATTCAGCTTTTGTTTTAAAAAACTTAGGAATTTATCCCATTATAGTCCCTTAATTTTAAAGAACTTATGAGTGTTTGATTGTTGTTTATGTTGCTTTTATTTGCTTCCTTAAAGTGCTCTTGTAGCACTTTTGTCTTTTGTAATTAGCTTTTTATTGGACATTTAATTTTGTCAATGAAAACTCTATGCTTTTGTTTTGAAGTTTGAAGTTTATTCAAGTGCTTTTTGCTTGATTTATTTATTCTGCCGGTTTGCTCTCATTCAAGATGGTTTGAACAAACTTTGTAAACAAACTCTAATTGTGATAAGACAAAAAGACTTTGAACACATATAGGCAAAAGTATCAAACATGCCCTCAAACTATTACATTTTTTTCAAACTTACTTCTGAATTTTGAAAAGTTTCAAAAGTACCCTTAAACTTTACAAAATATTTCAAAAATATTCTTACCGTTAATTTTAGATGGAAACCGTTAAAGTTTTGTTTCAAAAATACCCTCAAACTTTAAAAAGTTTCAAAAATACCCTTAGTCTTAAAATAAAACATAAATTTAAATAATTTAGCTTTTCAAACATTTGAATTTAATGTCAAATTTTGGCCGGGATCGGAATAAATATTTTTTTATGTCTCATAAAAACTTTCAAATTGAGATTTATTGTTTATTATTACAACTAAAATTTATAATTCATTTATAATCTTGTAATTTATTTAAACTTTTGAGTTTAAATTATCAATTACAAATATAACATTAAATTTGAAAATTTAAAACACGTTGCAACGAACAATAAAATATTATTTAGTTTAAACTAACATTTAATAAATTTTTAATAATTTTATGCGTCTAAAAACAAAGGTAAAATGATCAACAATAATTATTAGAGAAATATATTAAGAAATTAATTTACTAACAATTCAATTAATTAAATAACTATTAATATTGACATAAAAATATCAATAAGTTAAAAATATAAAGATAAAAAAAATGCAATTAAAATATGTAGCGGTTAAGGGGTGTACAGAATCTGGTTGGATTAGAGGTATTTTTTGGATCAACCACACTTTTTGGGTTGGTCAAGCCCCCAACCTTTCCAACCCTATGCATAGAATAACCCAACATAACTCTAATCTCAAGTTGTATTAATCTCATTCATATATATATATATAAATAAAAAATAAATAAAAAAAGACTCAATTCATTTCTCATAAATATAGAACTTAATTTAAATATGTAAACAATATATGCATGTGTATGTATATATATGTATGTATGATACTTACAAAGTCAAGGTTACATTATCTTATTAGCATATGTTCTTTACCAATATGCTATGAACTCATATTATTGATTAATTCACACACAATTTCTTTATTTATTTATATATTTATGAGGTATGAATTGAGTTTTTTATAAATAATTTACTATCAGCAGCACATTTTACCTTTTGTATTACATTTGCATCACAATTTCTAAAATAATTTCATCTATAGCATATTAATTTCTCTATTAGTGATAAAACTCAACTATTGATAGAACTCAATTTAAAATTCTATCACTAATAGAAAATTCAAGCGGTGATAGAAGAAATCTTTCATTAATTGAATTTTATCACTAATAGAACTCAGCTAGTGATAGAATTCAGTTTGATTTTTTTGCTAGAAACGAATTGGTTTTGATTTTATGCTATAGATGAAAATATTTTTGTCTTTTTTTGTCATACATGCAAAATTCCATTTTTTATATAGGAAAAATGAGATTAATACAACTCAAAAACTTAATCCAACCTGAAAATATAAGGTTGGGTTTGTTAAGGATCTCACATCGTAAAGGATGGAGACCTCATAACAATATAAAAAAAAATATGGGTTACTCCACCTATGATCATTTGGTTTTCAGATGTAATATATATAATCTAATATGGTATCTTGGCCCATTAAACCCAAACAGGTATTCGATGGGCATGGGTGGAACTTATATAACCTACAATCTCAATTTGAAAGCTTTTATGAGTCGTCGAAAATTTAATAGCCTACCTTGGAAAGTTTGACACATTAAATTCAAATATTTGAAAATCTAAATCATTTCAATTTTATTTTTATTTTTTTAAAATCAAGGGTATTTTTTAAACTTTTTAAAGTTCATGGGCATTTTTGAAACAAAACCTTAACCGTTTCCATTCAAAATTAGCAGTAAGGATATTTTTGAAACATTTTATAAAGTTTAGAGGTAATTTTGAAACTTTTCAAAATTCAAGGGTAAATTTGAAAAAAATGTGATAATTTGAGGGTATATTTGATATTTTAGCCAACACATATATTTGGTAATACTTCTTCAGATGCTCATGGATGCAACATTTGTTTGACATCTAAGTCTCGAAGGTGATGTGTCAAGGTGTCCACAAGGGGTGGCGCAGTGGCTGAAGACTTGGGCTTTGAGGGTATGCTCCCCTCAAGATCCCAGATTCGAGACTCACTTGTTAAACTATTCCTTCGATGTCTCCGGTATCTGGCCTAGGGACGGGCGTGGTTACTCTTGTTTAGCTAGCTTGACCTTTCTCACCATTAGATGGCAAGTAGCGTTTGTCTTTCACTTTCGAGTTGTAATACCTTGCAATCCAGTTCTTGTACTTTTGCTACTTGAAGTCTAGCATTTTTTCTATGCTCTTCTAGTAGGTCTCTATTGAATTGCACCACTTGATTATTCCGAGTAAATTTAGTTCCACTTTTGTTGGAAAATGACCAATTGCAAGGTTAAGATGAACCTCTACGGTGTTGGGATTAGCCTTTGTGGCTTTGGAATGGCCCTTCGTGGCATGGGGAATGACTTTCCACAATACTAGAATGATCGTGGTCACGATGTTGAGATGGTCCTCTATGGTGTTTGGATGACCTTGATCCGCATGTCGAGATGACCCTACTACACAATGTTGGGATGACCCTTATCTTAGACCTATCCTTTACTAAAATTGGTATCTCACTCTGAATGTGAGCCTATTCTTTACCAGGGTTGATCTTCCTATTGTAATCTATTAATGGTGATTTGTGTTGGCCTAGATCTCCGCTGTGGGGATGGAAGGAAGTCAATTCTCCTCCATTCCAAGTAATGCAAGAGTGAATATTCTTGCTTTTCTATGATTTATAATAGTTTGGTTTAATAAAAACACTGACATTTGATTATTTTTACCTTCTATTATTAAACCTTACATTATACTTAATGGTGTGCAAACCAGAAATACAATCTCATTAAAAGTGAACCATGAAAAAAGTTAACCTAGTTTGATAAAGGAAATATGGGTCAAATATTCCAAAAAAAATGAACTATATTAGAAACCTAGAAATTTCACAACAGGATGACTTTCCACAACCATACTTTGTTCAAATTTAATATGTAGATCTAATAAAAATGCCCGATCGACAGGCATCGATGGGAGTTTCGGATGAGCAACCTTAATATATTGCATTGTGGTTCGCTAAGATCTCCATTTTTACATTTCATCCTCAACGAAAATGGCTGATGTTTACAAGGACATCATCTTCCATCACTAAAACTCCATGAAGGCACAAACTAAACAATATTACGATGTCGTCGAAACCCAAAATTTGTGCCCGGCGAAACTCCGATAGCATTTGGCAAGGTGGCACTCAGGATAATAAGGATGAAAAATGTTTGAAGTTAGAATTAGAAGGCATTCACACATTTATACTTCTACAGCAGTAACAGCATCTTCATCTGTAGCTTCGGGTGAAGTGATAACATCTTCTCCGAGACTTCCTTCGGTTTCGTCTCCATTTTGTTGCTGACCCCTCTCTACATCAAGGAGTTTATCCCGGATTTTCGTAACTAGTTCTTCCCTAATATCTTCATTCTCAGATAGAAAAGTTTTTAAGGCATCTTTGCCGCGGAAACTTTGACCATTAAGGCTATACATAGCACCTGCCTTGGACATGAATTTGTATTCCAGTCCCAGATTTATAATCTCTGATTCCTTACTGATACCTTTACCAAACTCGAGCTCAAATTGAGCAGTCCGAAATGGAGGAGCTAGCTTATTCTTCACCACTTTTACTTGAACTTGGCTTCCAACCGTCTGAAATCAAAACAAGTGCATAAAAATTAACATACACTTCGGAAGCAAATGCCTCAATCAAAAGAAACCAACTACCATCGAATCAATCGAGTACTATATTATGAATACATGAAAAACGTCTTCGCATTGTCGGTATCCAAATTTACTAGCACATGAATGTTTATACCTCTTCCCCCTTCTTGACAAGACCTATCCTCCTAATATTAAGTCGCATTGATGCATAAAATTTTAAGGCATTGCCACCACAGGTAACTTCAGTTGGACCACCAAATCCTCCAAATGTTGACAGCTTTGACCTTACCTGGAGATGCATACGAATAATAAGTGCAATACTACTATAACAAACAACGGCATAATGGATGGCATCACAATGTGAGAAATTGCAGTATATTACTGAGAGTTGAAAAATGAAACAATACCTGATTGATAAAGATCAATATAGTCTGTGATAGTGATAATGAATGGCTCAATTTGCGAAGTGCTTGGCTCATGAGTCTAGCCTGCATTGCCATATGGGCGTCACCCATCTCACCCTCGAGTTCACCTTTAGGCACTAGAGCAGCTACCTGTCATTAGAAGCAATCACAATTTAACGATGTGCCGAAAAAAGAGCATTAAGCATATAAAACATCAGTTTTCCAACAGTCATCTTTAGAAGATTTTGCATCATACTTACACTGTCGACGACAACAACATCAACTGAACCACTTCGGATTAGAGTATCCACGAGACTAAGAGCTTGTTCGCCACAGTCAGGTTGAGATAGAAGCAGATTCTCAGTGTTCACTCCAATAGCCTGAGCGAGGGCAGGATCAAGAGCATGCTCAGCATCAACAAAAACACAGCAACCTGTCGTTAAAAATACCAAAAAAAATTAATTCAAAAGCAGGTTTTTGTGTAATATAGTGAGACGTTTTACTAAAAAAATCACCTCCAAGCATATCGATTACTGTTGAATTTGAATAAGAACAAATTAAGTTTCATCCCATTCTTCATCTTCCCCATAGGATGATATAAATAATAAAGACACAGACTTTAGCAATTTTGTGGTACGAACATTTGACTTGTGTGACAAAAGGATTTCAGGGTGTAGACAACTAACTTGGGGGGAGGTTTGGTCTTCACTTAAGTTTAAGTTTCATACCTTCCAAGTGTCTGTAAAAAGAGAGAGAGAGAGAGAGAGAGAGAGAGAGAGAGAGAGAATATCGCAAGTGCATTCCTCTTTATTTTTGAACAACTAGAGTCTTTCCCTTAATGTCTTGGCCTCTTTAGTTTCAGGCTGGAAGCCTGGTACTTTGAATTTCCCAATTGCATATCATTTTCTCTAAGAAGATTTGGTTTTTCATATTATATACATAAGAGTTTCAGCTAAATACAAGCATAAGCTAGTACTAGTACTAATTATAAAGTATACACACATGGAAATATATGTTGTAAAATGAACAGGCACAATCAGTTTTCATGTAAGTACCTCCTTGCTTCTGGGATTCAGCAATAACATGCAGAGCAAGAGTTGTCTTTCCAGATGCCTCTGGACCATAAATTTCAGTTACACGACCCTAAAAAGATCTAATGAAGTTATACCACAAACATGAAACACAGGCATGATGTACCAGTACAATTTAAACAAGAAGAAACAATGGGAAATACAGGGTTTAAGGGGAAAACACTTCAAAGAGACTTCAAAACAAAAAGGTACAACAATTTGAAAATCTGTGATCAATAAAATGTTTTGACCTCACATAGACATCATAATGAAGGGTAAGATACCTTAGGTATACCGCCAATTCCAAGAGCTGCATCCAGAACGAACGAACCGGTGGAAACCACAGGGACATGAGTAGATGGTGCAGAGCGGCCAAGCCACATGATAGACCCCTTTCCAAATGTGGCTGTTATCTGATCCAAGGCTTGTTGTAAGGCCAGCTCTTTCTTAGACAAATTTTCTCCACAAGAATCACTCCCATCTGATGACTTGGACTTTCTTTTTCCTTCAGATTGACACAATATTGATATTGAAATGCATTGTAATGAATGGAATATATAGCACATGCGTAAAAACTGAAAAATAAATAAATTTTGTTTTCGTGCCAACATGAGCTTGTGGTTAATCCACTTCAAGCCCACATGTGAATCAATTTCTCAAAATAAATAAATACACTTTGTACTAAAGTCTTGTCTTAAAACGTCAACAGTCTGTTCCACAACAGGTTCATCAAAGCTATAAAACTATTAACCTATTTTATTTTTTGCATCCATGAGTGGCAGAACGAGCTTAAACTTTAACTATTTTAACTAGACACTGACCTTTCTACATTTAGTTGTCAAAGAGTGTTTGATTATTGGTTTTGTGGAGGACTTACAAATGATTATTTACAATTCCTCCTTGAAAAAATACATCCAATCGAGCTATTGCAACCATTCAAAATAACTACTAATTTCTAATCACTCAAAATAATTTCTCATTTCAAAACCACTCATTTCTACAACCTTTCTACAAAATTTACATCCAAAAGAGCTATTGGTTGCAACGCCTCTACAAGAATCCAAACAAGTTATTATCCGCAACTCCTCTCCAAAAATCCACTTCACAAACTCAATTTCTAATCATTTAAAATAACTCTTCATGCAACTACTCATCCAAACAATCCCTATAAAAAAAATTTGAAATCAAGGTAACCAGGCACGGTGAGACATCGAAGGAGATTACTTTGGATTTCTATGTAGGCAATTACTTTGGATTGAACTTATAAAACTCTTAGTTCTCTAAGCTTCTCTTCACTACTAGGCTACCGTCACTTCACAAATTATAATGTAATTAAAGCTAATATTTCGCACCTTTGGTAGAAAAACTGCAAACTTGAGTGGATGTTCCCAATATGACTCTCCTCAAACCCTGCAAAGAAAACAAGCACAAGCTTAATCGTCAGGTAACAATCCAAACGACACAAAAAATAGAAATTAGCTAAAATATTCTAGTTAAATTCGTTCCACAAATAAGATTCACTGAAGATCACTGCCACACACAAAAAAAAAAAAAAAAAAAAAGTTCGCTGTAGATCATAAACGGAGTTAAAGTAATCAAACGCCACAACAAAATAACGCAGTGTTAATGAATGAAACCTCATGCTGAAAAAGAGAGCGCCCGAAAAAAGACGCGTTTCGGAAAAGCCTCGCCATTAAACCTCTTCTAAGCAACCAAAATGGAGACCTAACTTGGCTTTACAGCGACTGGAGATCACTAAAAGCTGCTTCAAGAGTTACACAGGAGTGAAATTGAAATTGAAACAGCGAGACGAAGAAGAAGACGCGGCCATTTTTGAATATTCACTGAGCTCTGCCATTTTTAGGTTTCTGATTTTTTTTTTTTTCTTGTACATTTGATCGCTCGTTTTCAAAAAATAAATAATAAATAAAATAAAAGAATAATTGGGCCTCAAAATTATAATGGGCGTGATAGTGATAATGGACCGATTTGTTAACGAGGGCCTATTGTGCGATAAATTAGTCAGAACTTGGAGTTTAGGCTCCTTTAATGTCGGGTGTATTACTGATCCGTCCTTAAGCTATACGATATTGAGATATATGAAAGGAATGAAGATACGTAAACATTTACAAAATAATGTTTTAGTGAGTCTCGAACAATAGACTTTAAGAGAAGCACGTATTCAAAACTCAAGTTTTCGCACCACCTTTCGTGGGCATTCAAATGATTGATGATGCTTTTTTTTTCTTTTTAATTTGTGCATTTATTTGTTTTGCACTTGTTGGTTATACAGTAAATGTGGATGGACAAGTTTATTTATTGTATAAAATATTTAGTTGAAACAAAAAACTAAGTCATGTAAATTTGGGTTTAAAATATAAAATATCATACTAGTATAGAGATTTGCTAAGATTGTTGTTTGGATAAGTGGTATTAGAGCCTTGTCTCTTGTTTACTCACGTTTGTATAATCTTGGGGGTCAAATAAAAAATATATGAATCTCAAATAATACAGGTCCATAGTCATCATGAATAAATTGGTGAGACTTTTTTTTTTTATTACATATTGGGAGAGGACAAATACCAATTATGGAGATCTAACATGTGATGCTCGTGTTAAACTAGTTTATAACAAAACAATAAACTCATTACGTCACTGACTCATTTGGTTACCGTAGATAATAACGTATTGATATGAAGATTATTGAAGTGTGTTAATAACATGTTTTAAAAATTATTTTATTAATTTGACAGGTCTATTCCAAATCTGCACAGTTTTATTTGAGCGATTCGTAGCTAACTTTGAAACTTATTCGTGCAATGGCCAACGGTGTATGACATTAATTTGAAATCCAAAATAATGTGTGTTATACTCCATTAACTTGCAATTAATAATGGTACCCTATCTTCTTGTTACTTAACATCTGCTTGTTTTTTTTTTTTTTTAAAACAAAAAATCATTTAAAGCACAACAACACCAATACAATCATCCTCCAAAGCGGAGCCAATATCAGGGGGGAGATTCCCCTTTCAAAAATAAGATTTATTCTCTATCAAGAGACTTAGGAGTCTTCCAACAAAAAAAAAATCTAAAGTGTTCTAGCTAACAAATCAGCCACCGTATTACAAAGTTTATTACAATGCACAACTTTTGCAATGCCAAGCGAAGCAATCAACTGCTTAATATCAATAATAATGTTGTTGAATTCAAAAATATCAGAGGGACCGTCTTCAACTTCTTTGATAACATTCAAAGCATTCGACTCCACAATAATTGGAGGTAAAAAAGAGTTTTGTACTCCTCTCAACTGCTTAAGCCCCTCCTTCAAAGCTACACCTTCATGAACTTACTCAACATATTTGTACTCCACCCCACCAATTTGGATTGCCCTTTCCAATCACGAACCACCCAACCATATACCTCCCTTGCCAGAATTAGGATTGAAAGAAGCATCAATATTCAACTTACACATTTCCTTAGGAGGAGCCACCCAATTGGAAGCATTGTTGACAACAACTGAAGTCTTTTTTGTTGTACCTACACGAAGAAAGTTGTAAGCATTAATATTTTTATAAATAATAAGAAGATTATGGAACTTCAGAGCCATCTTTCCATGAATCCCATGGTTCCTGAAATTCCATAAGCTCCAAATAATTATAATAGCTTTAAATCACTCCTCTTTCGGAATTTTACCACATAAACCATTCCAAAAATCCACCCATTATCTACCTGCCTAAAGTAATTCCTGAAATATGAGAACCAGGGAAAAAAGTGAATCCAAGCTCACACTGCCATCGTACAATCTTTTATAATATGCATGTTTGTTTCATTCTCCTTCCCTCAAATAGGACAACAAATATTTATATCCACCCCTCTCTTATAAATATTGCATTTAGTCGGAATGGCATTAGCAATAACGCTCCACGCCCCCATTTGGATTTTGGGAGAGATGTCAACTTTCCAGAACCTTTTTCAAATCATAGAGGTAACTTTAAAATCTGACTGAGAAACCTCCTTTTTATTCTCCCAATTAAAACCGACATGATGACACTTTTAACCGAAAAAACATCATTAGCATTAGCATTCCAAATTACCTCATCAGTAGACTAAAACCCACTCAATGGAATATTGAAAATTAAATTAGCGTCTTCTTTGCAAAAAAAATATATCATTGATTAGCTCCACATTCCAAGAGTTATTATTCAAAATTAATTCAGCCACACATCCATCCTTCCAATCGCCCCTAACCCCATCAGCATAAGGATTTCCAACTCTATTCAACCAAGGGTCCTTACCTATCGTTATCCTTCTACCATTCTCCACCTTCCATCTATAACCTTTACGGAACAAATCCCTACCCCACAATATACTTCTCCAAGCAAAAGAATGAGCATTGTCAAGAGGGGCCGATAAAAAGTCACCATTGAAAAAATGCTTCCCCCTAAACACTCTACTCAACAAGCTATTAAGGTATCTGAGAATTCTCCAACTATGCTTAGCTAACAACGTTTGATTAAAAAGATTTAGATTTTTGAACCTGAGCCCCCCAAACTCGTTGCGTTTTCCCATCTTATGCCAACTCATCCACTGCATTTTCCTATTATTAAACTCTTCTCCCCACCAAAACTTAGCACACAACTTTTGAAGGTTCTAATTAAAAGACTTAGATAGGCGAAAACAACTTATAGTATAAGTGGTAATCACCTGATCTACTACCTTAATCATGACTTCCTTCCGTCCTCTCGACAACAATTTACCTTTCCAAGTTTGAAAACATTTGCTTGTTTGTTTATTTTAATGATGTTTTTTAAATAATTCAAAAACATTTTATATTAGACATTTTAGAATTTGTTTAATGGCTTATGGGTTCATAATTAGAATGACCGAATTGAAAATATGGGTTGTTTTAGAGATGTTTACGGGTAATGATGAAAACGGATATTTTTGTGTATCATGTGTGTGACGAATTATATTGAATAAGTTGGTGTTACGTTGGTTATCCACAATTATAACTTTGATCTTAAAATCCAACATTTAACTGGTCCTTCCTATACAACCATTAATATTAATAATTATGATTATTCAAATTTTAAAAAAGTGAGCATATTTACACTTATGTTTTTTTTTTTTTTTTTTTGATCAATTTTTATAATAACTTTCCGTTCTTTTTTTTTTTTTTGGATCAATTTTTATAATAACTTTCCGTTCTCTTAACCTCAAACAAGGGAGCTGTTTAATACCTAGTTTTAAAAGAAGGGTTATGGATTAGCTGTGGCAAACGGGCTATTACAAACAGCCAAAAAAAAAAGAAATTGGTGTTTACTTTTCCAGCCGCTAGCCTTTCAGGTGTTTCACCGCTGGCGATGAGCTGGCGGCTCCAGCACATTTTTTTAAAATTTATTTTGTTAAAAAACCATATTAGGTGGCACAGTAAAAATACGCCACGTGGCTAAATAATTTAATTTTTCCTTCTCAATATTTCAGTTTTTAAATTCTTATCTATTTTTTTGTTATATAATTTTATTTATCATTTTTCATATGTCTCATATATTATTTTCAACTATATATTTTATTGTTTTAGATTTTTTTTTTTTTTTTTAACATACCCCATATCATTACTTTCAACATTCGTATATAAGGTGGCCCATCAGTATAAACGTGGTAAGGTAAACTGGCAAGCATTAAAATGATCCAATTATTACCAAAAAACCAAGTGCTAGAAAATTAAGCGATGCTAATTAAGGTGCTAGCAAATAGTAATAAGGGGATTTTGCATGTATAACAAAAAAAGACAAAATATTTTCATGTATAGCATAAAATTAAAACTAATTCATTTGTAGCAAAAAATTCAAATTAAATTCTATCACTAGCTGAATTCTATTAGTGATAGAATTCAATCAATTAAAAACTTCTTCTATCACTGCTTGAATTTTCTACTAGCGATAGAATTTCAAATTAAGTTCTATCACTAGTTAAGTTTTATTATTGATAGAAATTAATATGACATAGATGAAATTATTTTAGAAATTGTGCTGCAAATGCAATACAAAAGGTAAAATGTGTGCTGATGATAAATTCTCTAGTAATAATTGCTTTCAAAAAAAAAAAAAGCAAATAGTAATAATTGTGCCGGTGACATATAACAAAAACATACAAAATCTTTAAAAAAACATACAATTATTCATATTTCACGTGACCACAAGTATATATATAGCTTATAAATCACTCTCAACCCATATTTATGAGGTTTTTTATGAGATTTATATTTATTGATCTTCCCTATGAATTAGTATACTTAAGATTTCTAATGAATGTAAGAAATATGTATTTTTTAAGAAATATGTTTGGTTTTTATTAGTTTTTAAGAATGAAAATTGATTCGAATGGTTGTTTTTTTTTTTTTCATACAAACTCATGTATCCAACTTTGTGCTGACAAATTGAATCGATCCATTAGATCTGTTTTTCTCGATTTTTCTGTCTTATGTTGCACCCTCATTCAAAAGTATAAAATTTAGTTATATAATCTAAAAAATATATAATTTAATCCTGATTTGATAAAATTTAAAAATAGTCATGATCGATCATAAACATGGAAGAATTAGAAAATGTGAAAATTATTTTTTCATGTACCAATAATATTGGCTTGAGTACTTTTTTTTTTTTTGAGAAATATTGGTTTGAGTTAAATGGTTGATTAGATAAAAAAAATTACATAATATACACATACATCATTTCTATCACATAATTTATTTATTAGCGATTATGAACCACCTAAATTATTTGTTAGACTTTATCTAATCATATGAATTCTAACTTTTTCTCATATATTAATTTTGAGCTTTTATTAGATCTTTATTATTATTATTTTTGTAATCATGCTTTTATCAGATCTACTGCTTGGGGTTTGAAACTAAAACCCCTCGCATTCCTTCTAGACCAATTTTACATTTTACCCTAAAATTTATATAAGTAATATAAATAATTCTATTAATGTGCAGCAGGGATGATAATCCTCATTTAGCCAATAAAGAGAAAAATTTTATAGCTCACTTCTTCATTCCCATGAAATCGCAAATTCTCGAGAAATGTTTTAATAGATTCTACTTAGGGAGTACCACCATAGTGGTCGAAATAGTTTGTTGGAAATATTCATTTGTCTCATGTGTAAAAAGTGTTAAGTCATATTTAAAGAATTAGTAGTTCAGTTTATCACCAAGATTACGAATTTTATTTTGTAAATTGGTATTTAACTTTCATATTATTGTTGGTCTCCCTCTGATTTATACTTTTTTAGGTCTTCTCCAATTTGTTTTAAAAACGAAAAAAAAAAAAGAGTGAAAAATCATGAGAGAGATGATTTTTTTTTTAGACTACAACAATTGAGATATCTTGCAATTGGATTCCATGACTTGAGTTCATTGGATGTACACTAATACAACTATTTTGTTTGGCCATGAGAGGTATGGATTACCCTCACTTTTTTTAAACAAACACCTAAATTTCATTAAAACCGAGCAATGACCTCCATAACAATACAAAAAGGCGAGAGACCAACCCTCCTAACACAAAACCACCAAACCCACAATATTTGGAAATGGGGCTCGTAAGAATCTTTGAAATGCGTCCACAAGAGGTGACACAATGATTGAAGACTTTGGGGGTCTTGAGGTATGCTCCCCTTGAGGTCATGAGTTCAAGATTCACTTATGACATTACTCCTTCGATGTCTCAAGTGCCTGGACTAGGGACGGACATGATTACCTTATTTAAAAATTAAAAAAAATCTTCAAAATGTAGACATTAATACTAAGAAAAATAGAATCAATAGAGCAATCCACAGGCTTATCAACACCCTAAAGATCGACTTTCGATTGATTTTGAGGAATTACCTAATAAGGTTTCATATACCTAAGAATTAATATAAGGCACTTTTCAAAAAAATAAATAAAATAAGGCTCTATTATTTCAAACAGTGACTTTTATTTTTTTTTAAATCAACTAACGCTAATATACATATATAAAAAATAATTAAAAAAAAAAATAGTAACGCTTTATGTGGAAACACATGGGCCGAAGACCGAAGTCAAAGCCCAGCCCATCAGCGTTGATTTAATTCAGAAATTCAAAATATTAAATTCCCTAAATTCAGCGCCGCTAGGCGTTCCTTATAAATAAAAACGAGCATTAGGTTTAGAATAAGTGCGCGACTACATTTCCAGGGTCGGCCTTTTCCACTCCTTTTTCATCGCTCCCTTGTGCTCCATCTAGGGTTTTAGATTTCCAACCCTCTCTTCTCCTTCATCACCAATTCTCAATGAGCAATCACAAGGACAACTTCAGCGTCTCGGATCTCGGTTCTGGTATTCTTCTAATCCCTCCTCTTTTCCCTCTCTCCAGATTTACTTTCTCTGTTTCTTGTCACTGATTTCAGCCGTTTTTTCGTTTTTTCGTCGTTGATTTTGAAGCTCTCAATGAGGAAGATCGAGCAGGCCTCGTCAACGCTCTCAAGGTACTTTTGATTCTGTTTTTGTGTTGTTTTTTGGTTTAATTGATGTGGGCTGATGCTGGAATCAGGAATATACTCGATTGTTAGGCTTTATCGAATCTGTGTTATTTTTTCATCTATTGCGTTCCGTGCTGTTTGTTTGCTTGTCTAGATTTAAATGTCGATTGGTTGGGATTTTGTGGGGTTTGGGTTTAGCGGTTGTTGATTTCACTTGGGGTTTCGATGATTTGCAGAGCAAGATTCAGAGCCTCGCTGGGCAGCACTCTGATATCCTTGAAAACTTATCGCCTGTTGTTCGTAAGCGTGTTGACATTCTAAGAGAGATTCAGGCAAGTATTCATTATAAGGACTTTTTGGTTTCTTGATTCTGCTTTTTTTTTTGGTAATTTATTGGAATTATTATTTAATAAGTCGTCTTGTTAATGTTCAGACCCACCATGACGAATTGGAAGCCAAATTTTTTGAGGAAAGGTTGGCGCTGGAGGCCAAATATCAGAAACTGTATCAGCCACTTTACGCTCAGGTGTGAATGTTGTCTACCCACTATTGTATTATGGTGGATTTTGGTTTCTGGTTGGTTAATTTCTTTGTATATGCAGAGATTCGATATTGTGAATGGTGTTGATGCTGAAGGAGTTGCTAAAGAATCTGCTGGTGGTCAAGAAGAGAACAAAGATGCAGGTTAGACAATTCTACGCCCACCATTTGTTTGTCTTTGGTTTTTTCTGTTCGATATAAACTGACTACATTGAATTATTTCTTGTCTTTGCAGAGAAAGGAGTGCCTGATTTTTGGCTTAACGCAATGAAGAATAATGAAGTATTAGCTGAGGAGGTTTGTTCTTTATGTTGTTTATTGTTATCCTTTGAAGAAATTTCTCACTGATAAGTTACGTCAATATCTATCTTAATCACTTGCTCATTTTATTTTAGATTACTGAGCGTGATGAGGGAGCTCTCAAATATTTGAAAGATATCAAGTGGGGTAGAATCGAGAATCCCAAGGGATTCAAGCTTGAGTTCTTTTTTGACACAAATCCCTTCTTTAAAAATTCAGTTTTGACAAAAACATACCACATGATTGACGAAGATGAGCCAATTCTCGAGAAAGCAATTGGGTAATTTCTGTCTCTAGCATTTGAGATGCTAATTTATGGCAATGATAATAAAAGATGGCATATTATGAACCCAGTCTTCATTACATATGCACTGAAAACGATAATCTCTGTTGGCAGAACTGAGATAGAATGGCATTCAGGAAAATGTCTTACACAGAAGCTATTGAAGAAGAAGCCCAAGAAGGGATCAAAGAATGCCAAGCCAATCACCAAGACTGAAAATTGTGAAAGTTTCTTCAACTTCTTTAGTCCACCTCAAGTTCCTGATGATGATGAAGATATCGATGAGGATACTGTATGCTTAATATTACTCCACATGAATAATCTATAATATACCTTTGCATTTCTTTGCTCTTATTTTTTATTACCTCTTTTCTTAGGCTGAGGAGCTTCAAAATCAAATGGAGCAAGACTATGACATTGGGTGTGCTATTTACTTGCTCATTCTTTTGATAATTCATATAATAACTTTCAATGTGATATTAGTTGACCCATCTATATTTTGTGTTATTATTTATTCTTGTAGATGTTTGAATGCATATGTTGGCATTTTTTTGATACCTCTAAATTCATTTATTCTGTCTTTAGGTCAACAATTCGAGACAAGATTATCCCCCATGCTGTCTCATGGTTTACAGGAGAGGCTATTCAAGATGAGGACTTTGAAGACATGGACAATGATGATGAAGATGACGAAGAGAATGATGATGATGAGGATGATGATGAGGACGAGGAAGATGATGACGAGGATGAAGACGATGATGAGGATGAAGATGAAGGAAAATCTAGGAAAAAGGTATGCCACTTCTTTTTGTTCACTTTATTCTGCATTCTTTGTTTTTAGAAGTTGCAATTGACTAAATGTTGACTTTCTTGATTGGATTTGGTACTTCCATCCATTCCAGTCTGAACAAACATCTTTCTGTTGAACGTAATTGTGTTTGATCGTGTAGAACTCACATGTTGGTTTGTTTTTTTGTTTGGTTTGTCCAGAAGGGTGGAAGAGGAGCAGCAGCAGCTGGGGATGCTCAACAAGGTGAGAGGCCTCCAGAATGCAAGCAGCAGTAAAGAACGAATTTGATTTGGTCGGTTGCGGTGAGACTATCGTCTTTTGAGAGTCTGCTGTACAAGTAATTTTTGGTTGGAAAAGAGTGAAATGGCCGGATGAGGTTGTAGTTTTTCATATGGTTCTTCTCTCTACTTGTCTATGATTATTACTTCTATTTTTCTTCTGTGTATCTTGGTACTGAAAAGGGGGGATTTAGGAGAGTCCATTTTCCTCTTATTTTTATATGGTTTTTTTCAATCTGTTGCTGTCGAGGGATGGGTTTTTGTTCGCTGGGATTAGTTTTTATGTGAAGTCATTTGTTAAACAAACCTCTTTATTATGATATGTTGCTTTTTTTTTCATATATATTGGAAATCTTTTAGGTGAGGTTGTTTTTATCTGTTCTGTGCTGAAGATCATTTTAGTACTCAATTAGCATTTTGTTGTTACTGTTGGGTTTTTGTTAAATATTTTATATCATGCTGTTTTCCAAGACTGCACTTTGCACTTTAACTTGATGTTTATTCCTTGGTCCTCAGAGTTTAGATTGTTCACTCTTTTAAATTATATATGTTCATCTTGTTTTTAAAGGAAAATCATTTTAATTCGTTTTAAGCTTCCTCTTTGAAGTTTGTGAAAGAATATTTGCAAATTTATCTTGTAATTAATAATCCATTAATGGATTAATATTATGAATTATGAATTATGAATTATTCTATGTGCACAGATTCTATTGTAAACTGATTTTTTTAATTCAACAATATTTGGGATTTGCGAAACTGAATCTTTGTAAGACAAAGATAAGCAATTTCAATAGTACGAAGTTGTTATATCTGCTAGTTTCTGTGTGGTTTATTTATTTATTTTTATACCAGTTCTGTTTAGTTTTAATCCAATATGGTTGTGAAAGTTCGATCTTGGCATAGTTGCTAAACATTTTTTTTTATAGAAAATTGGATCTTCATTCCACTTTATCCGGTCCAAGTTTTAAACTTATTATACAATTAATTCCACTTTATTCGTTCTAAGTTCTAAAATTGTTATACAATTAAGATCAGCCACAGGATGAAGTGAAGAGGATACGAGTTATGTAGGTTCAACACTGCTCTCAACATTTAGTATACTTATATTATATATATTCAATTTTTATCATATTTACTCATGAATACTTTATTTTATCATCTTCCAAGAAAATCATCCGATTGTCTTGGATATATGAAAACTAAGGTCTCGTTTGATAATTATTTTGATTTTTTGTTTATGAAATTTAAGCCTAGAACAACTACTTTACTGTAGTTTTCTTTATTTGAATATTACCTATATTTTAATAATAATAAAAAAAATAGTTTTTAAAAACTTGTTTATGTTTTTGAAATTTGGCCAATATTCTCTTACTTTCTTAAGGAAAGATTGATATATTGTAGGAAAGATGGAGCACATGTTAGAAAATCTGAATAGAAATAAGCTTAAATTTCATAAACAAAAAACAAAAACAAAATGGTTATCAAATGGGGCCTATAATAATCCTGAATAAGAATGCCCTAAATATCTATTGATCTTTATAATCAAAATAACACATGGTATGTACTTTCGAAATTCTTACCTTTGCCAACAAGAGCAGTTGCTCAATAGTATTAATGTAAACACAATAACTAAAAGGTTTCGGGTTCGAATCCCTCCACTCCATTAGTTGTAAATGATACCTTTTCACCGCATTGATTATTGTTGTCATGTTAACATGCTTTTGAAAATATATTTGACACTGGGCAGTAAAGATTATTTAGAAATGCCAATGCTATAAGATAGTACTAAAAACTGCCCATTCTACCAAAATATTTTAGTCTTGTTTAATATTAACCACTCTTCATGTGATACAAATGCCAAAATCCATTCATCACCTAAAGAACTAATAGGTATTGCTAGATTTATTTGATTGGCATTTGGACAAAAATAATAGCAGAAGTTTATCGTGACCTTGATTAAACATTATTTTTTGGACTTCATGAACAAATACATCATAGTTTCTGAAATATACGTCTAAAAGGATTTTAGGAAAATAAGCGTTGAAAGATTGGATGTCGACCTTTAAAGCTCAATTTTTTAACTATCATGCCATTTTCCTAGGAGAGACAAATACCGATTCTAGGAATCGAACTTGTGACGTTAGTGTTGAACTAGTTTATAATCAGACAACGAAACTATTGCGCCATTTATTTGGAGCTTCTAAGTTCAAATTGAAATATAATTAAATGAACGAGTCATATATCAAATTTAAATCTATAATATTATTTTCATTCCATTCTTGACGTTTTTATACATTAATTTATCAAATCTATCCCTCTTTCAAATTCCAAAACACATCTTCCAAGATCGTTGTAGCTTATAATCTGATGGAAACCAAATCGAGTAATCCAAACGCACCGGAAAATGTAGTTTGATTCAATAAAGGACACCGGTTGTAGTTCTTCCAATTATCTTTTGAAATTCGATTTTATTGCTCCATTATATCTTCTTGGCGATTGATATTCAGTAGGGTTTACTCATCGGAATCGAGGTTAGCAATCTTCGAATTGGAAGCCGAATTGTTCATGGAGGACGCTGGTATCGCGAATTTAGTCGAATCAAAGCCGTTGTTCCAACCTCGCCGTCGATCACATTTAAGGAGCGAGTCTTATCGTACGCTGGTGCGAATCGTTTCGTCTCTCTGCAAGAATGCCGATGTTTATTCGGCTATGGATTTTGATTCACAACAACCCAGAACTGGTGATCTTCGAAATTCTTTTTGAATTTTTTTGTTTTTTTTTTAAACAAGGGTAAGCACGCCTGTCCCTAGGCCAAGTACCGGAGATATCGAAGGAGTGTTGTCATAGGTGAATCTCGAACCTGAGATCTTGAGGGGAGCATACCCTCAAAGCCTACTTCTTCAACCACTGCGCCACCCTTGGGGACCTTTTTGAAATTTTTTGTGCAAACATGTAGCTATAAATCCTATTGAAGCAATATCTTATGGAGTAAGTTTCAGGAGAAACGATTGTAGTTAGAAATTTCTTGTTCAAAGGCAGGTTTTCTTTTTAAATGTCTTCATGGATTGAGTGTAATGATCGTAGTTTCCAAATGGTTAGGTTTTGCATTGTTTGGTTTTTTTTGTTTTTGTTTTTGTTTTTTAATCCATGACTTAGAGTGACTGACCCTGCACCTTTTGGATGTTAAAGAAACCTCTAAGAAATTAATTTCTGCGTAGGTAGCTAGCATGAATTAACCCATTAGCTTTTAGTTTTTCTGGATCCTCTTCACTACTAAAACTCAATAATTTTTTTTTAATATTCATGAGTGTCCGAGCTCACTAACGCGTACCTCAACCATTCTCATGGAATAATTTTCTTGATTGTATAACATTTGAATGTCTAGAAAATTTGTAGGAAATTAATTTCTAAGTAGGTGCCCACCATGGATTGAACGCATAACCTTTTGATTTCTTAAGATCCTCTTGATTACGGGAGCAAGCCATGATGGTTTTAGAGGAATGTCAACCATATCTTAGGTTATGTGCTTATGACTTAAAGGTCATGGTTTGAATCGCCCACTCCAAATATTGTTGAACTAGGAATATATGTTAAAAATGTCAGGACTCCTTTGAACCCCTACGGAATCTATAGAGCTGGAAATGTTGATTGCATTTTGAATGCTGTCCGTATTCTTAATCTTATTCAAGTTTTGGTTTTGGTTCCCTATTTTTGTTGAACTTTTTTGTCTGTTTAGCAGCTTATAGTAGCCACTTGAGGCTAGCAACTGTAGAACCACCAGGCTAGCAGGTCAGGGAAGATTTTATAAGACCAGAAAAGCTGACAGTGGTTGAAGATGGCTTGGAGATGAAAATTCTTGAAGATGGATGTTTCCATGACTCTAAAGTGAAGATGAACGTAGTAGCAGATACAGCAATAGTGGGAAGAAGTGACAATGCGATTGACGATAGGGAACTTTCGGCGGTTAGTTCTCACGATAACCATTGTGTTCATGAGGAAAGTCATAGAAACAAGTCAGATGCAGAACATATGGTGGAAGGAAATAAGGTGCTTGTCGATGACAACAGTAGCATCAAGATGAGGACTTTGGATCAGACTAATTACGGAAATGATCAAATATCACCTAAACCGTTGGAGGAAAAAGTTATTGGACATCAAAAAGTTATGGCTGAAGAAGATGCTATGGAAACAGTCCAGGAACTTTTTGTGCCGCCATTCTCGCTAGACGACAAGATTAGGGACGCTTCTAAACATAAGAAGGATGATCAAGAAAAGACGCGTCTCATTGTAGATAAGTACGTGCACCAATGGTCTGAAAATCGACAAAAAGAATCAAAACTTGAGGGCATAGTTTGCCAGCCTGATTTAGAGATAGTGGAATCTCATGTTTCGAGTTTTGAGGTCATGGAGGTAGAACATGGTGAACAATGTAGCGTAAAGGTTTCTACGGTGGAACTCTCATACCTGGATAAAGAGGTGCCTTGCAAGTCTTATGAACAGAGCAAGAATAGCAAAGATGGACCTATTTTAGAGAAGGTTGACACCTCTGAAGTAGCGCACAAAATGCCGTCCAAAGATATACAAATGAACAAATGTTTGGTTGAAAATGAAGACATTGAGGAGGGTGAAATTTTTGGTGATTCAACATATGATATATCCGAGGATCCGGCTATATTGGATGAGAAAGTTGTTGATATTGAAATCTCTGAGGGGACAATGAACAGGATAAGCTTTCTTCGATTAAAGCTAATGGAGAAGCAAAGAATCCTGATTCCTTATTCTCCGACATGGTGACAAGTATAATAGAAGATCAAAATGATTTTATGTCAGAGCCAGAGGAAGCAGGATATACTGTAAAGGAGATTGAACCCAAAAAGGATGTGGATTCTTTTAGGGCATGTATTAGTAATCCAGTCCTTCATGGAAAAGTTCTAAATGAACGTGCCACTGGACGGAACGAATTTGTATCGGCAGAAAAGGTATTGTTATATGATTTTTTCAAATTAACTTAGTTGCATTAGTTTCTACTTTTATAGCCTCCTGACAGTATATTATCTATATGACATATAGTATTAACAGTTCAAAGGGGAATTTTTTTTGTCATAGCTGTTCTTGTTTGAGATTGAATCGTCTTGCCTTCTTGCAGTTTCACAAATCACCAGTCTGTTTGGGATGGAGAATGTTCCTTTTGTTACTAAGTAATTGTTGATCAATAAAATTGTTTTGTCCTTTCTCTTCCCCTTTCATTGTCTCTTTGATATGAGATTCTCTTTCAATATATTTTTGTTTCTTGTCAGCTGGCATAAACTTTCCATTCTAAGTTATAGTCAATCTCTACCACTGGTTATGGTGTGGATTTGTTCAATTGTGATGAATAATAAAAAAAAAAAATTGAGTTGATCTTTGGTTCTAAAAAAATTCCGTGGACAGGAAACTGGGGCTATCAATAAGAAAAAACGCGGTCCATTATCGGAAGGGAGAAAAGAAAAGAAAAAGGTATTACTTCTTTCACGTCTCTATTGTTTTGAAGTGTCCACTTTTCTTGAGTTATGCTGATACTACTTTTTCATTGCTTGCGTTCTCTTTTTTTTTTTGGATAAGAAACAATTTTTTGATAGTATGAAATTTGTATTCACGTGTTTTTTATTCATATTTTTTCTAACGCACTGTGACAATTGCATTCTCAAGGTTCAGAAAAGAAAGAAACGGGGATCTGTCAAAAGGCTGAGCCTAGCTCCAGCAACGGTGCCTAAACCTGTAGTATACTGTCGTCATTATATCAAGGGGAGGTGCCAACAGGTTGTATAATTGATCCAATGATTTCTCTATTCAGTTTGTTTGTTTTTTTAATTTTTTTTTATAAACCAGTTCTTTTCCCCATAACTGAACTGTTGTATAAGTTTTAAATATGTGGAACGTACTTAAACCATTTGCTTTTATTTTGCAGGGTGACAAGTGTAAATTTTCTCATGATACAACTCCTATGACAAAATCCATAGTAAGTTCTGGTTCTTGACAAATGTTTGTTGCTTTAGTTCATTCTTATCAATTCTTTCATAAAGCGGGGTTGCCTTATTTTGGATTGGTTTGGTTTTACAACTTTGGCTCTCTGCTGGCTTGTTAAGTGATTATAGCCTGTCCATTTCCAAATTAACAAAAATTTCATGCTTTAGTTATTATGGGGGAAATCAATAATGACTACTTATTATTGGTTTAAAAACAATCTCTCTCTCTACGGGTTGGTGTTGTGTTAGTTTGGTTGATTAGTTGTACCAATTCAACTCCAGGTTATGGATTCGATCTTGAAAATCAGTATTTGACTCTCATCTTATTTGATAGTAGCAATAGACTCTATGTAGGGTTTGTGGTCTCCCTCTCCGATTTGAAATATTAAAAAAAGAGCAATCTCTCTCTCCCTATATAGATACACGCAGCATGTTCCTATTTAATTAAAAAAAAATCTGTTTAAATCCAATCATATTGATCTTGCAGCCATGTGGTCATTTCGCACGCCATTTGTGTATGAAAGGCGATGACTGTCCATTTGATCATCGGCTGTTCAAGTATCCTTGTACCAATTTTGTTTCCAAGGGTTATTGCGCTAGAGGTGATACTTGTATGTTTTCACACAAGGTATCCTTTTTACATTCTGAATTGCAATTCCCTTCGATTTTCCATTTTAGTAGTCTAGGTGCATTACGACCTATTAATACTTGACTAATTTGTTGCAGATTTTGCCACATGAACAGTCTAGTACGCTAAATTTGAAAACCGAATCGAAACCACCACGAGTACCGGATAGTTTGGACTCCCAAAAGAAATTGACTATCAGTGGTGACATTAAGCAAAAGCTTGTTACTGTTCCTAGCTATGCTGGAGCTTCTTGCAATAGAACTCTACAGAGGGGATCTTTGCCACAAAAAACGACAGGATCACCCCCTATTGGAATCAGTTTTCTCTCTTTTGGAAAGTCACCTGACCATTCTTCTCAGGTGAAGAATGATGATGTGGAATGTAGGAACTTGTCATCCAGAAATGGGTTGTGTTCGGTTGAAAGTTCAAACGAAAACTCGAGGAAGATTCAGTCAGAAACAACACCAAAGGGGATGAGTTTTCTATCGTTTGGTAGAACTTCTCTCAAGTCTAACAGTAAGATATTAGCTGCACCTTCAAGGTATAAATATGCCACTATTTCATCCAATTATCAAATTCAAGCTGTTTCAGAAACTGGTCATGGTTCCAGTCAGCTGCTGAAGAAAGTACAAACGGCAACTCCCAAACCAACTAACTTCTTGTATCCGTTAGGAAATTATACTTCTAATGAATTGCTAAACTCGTCTTCCAACTCGAAAGCGGGTTCTGATTTATCTGTACCGGTTAAGGGACGCATGAATGATAAACCAGAAGGCTTAAGTGCAATATACTCGAGGTATCCATGTACTTCGTTTTCTCCAGGCCTATCTTCTGATAGCTTAGCTTCTAGTATGAATAAAGGAACACCAAGCTCAGCTCATAATGCACTACTGTCCACGTTGGCATTTGCTGCAAAATATGAGTCGATGAATAAAGGTAAATCTAGTGGTTCTGCTGAAATTGAGGGTAACAAGGAAGATAGGAATGAGAATATTAGTGGAAGTTTGAAGAATGATCCAACCAAAGCTTCAAAACTTTTGGATTTCTTGTTAGGCGTTGGATCTAAATCTAATTTGAAATAGAACCGGTAGTTGATTGCTACTAACCCAGCTGATTAGAGAGAAAATGGGATCAACCAGCTAAATCAGAAATCAACTAGGTCCGTCTCATTGGTTCGATGAAATTATACAGGTTCGGTGTATTTCTTGCTGTCACCTTCATTGTTATTCAATGTGATTAGTACTCGAATCAGGTGCCAACAAGAGCAGAGTTCTAACGACATCTTGTACAATCTAGTAACCATGGTTCGAATCCCCATTCTCTCAATATTGTAGAATAAAAAAATGTGCCTGAAACAAGTATGAACTTGTGTGTTCACTGAGAAAAACCTTAAATATGTTTGACTGTCCCTGCAAATGTAGGTACATAATGACGAGGCGATCAAATGAAGACTTGAAGCACCATGGTAATGTTTGATGAGTTAAAATTTCTTCTTTACTGCATTTTTCCTATTGTAAAGTATTCTCAAGATTTTTCCTGCAACTTTTCTTGCATCTCAAGGTAGGTGGAAACAATTTGATTGGGGGGCAAGAAGGAATTATCATTCAAACTGAACCAATATCGAACTCATGAACGGTAAGAATTATCATTCTACAAAAACACGACTATGAGATTTATTAATGAAGATATGAAAATACAAGATAAACCTAAGTTTTAGTACTTGGAAACTTTATTTGAGTATTTTAATCCAAGGCATAAAACATTAAACAGTTAGATACCCCTCTCATTCCTTCTTCTATTTATAATATAAGCTACTCTAACTTACCTTCCTACAAGTTACCTTTATATCATTTAAACTTTTTAGTACAAGCAGCCAAACTTGGTCTAATGCAGCTTTTCCCACTTGTTCTAGAAATTAAGAACATTGTTGAATATTTTATTGTTTTTTTTAATAAATAGAGTGAATTAACAAAAATTACATAGATGATAAAACTACACTTACTTTAGTTTGTAGTCTAGCTCAATTAAATTAAATTTTTTCGCAAAAATGGATTAAACCTAATAAGATTATAATTTTGTTTGTGTTCATTTTAAAGTTATGGAGGAGGAAACCTAAATGACATTTTTACCTAAAACCAAGGAGGTAAATAAATCATTCGTTGAGGATAAAAAAGAGAAAAAAAAAAACTTTATGAAAATAAAAAACTGAATTTTGAGTTTATTCGAATTTTTAAAAGTATATGGTCCTTGAGAATAAATGCTATCTTTTGAAGGAAGCGACAACTATGCCGATTACTTGGACATTGATTCAAATGCCACGTGGTAGTCATGCAGGTCGACCACAACAGCTACTATCCCCATCAACCATCGGCCACTTCGTTCCTCAATACTCTATATCCAAATTTAATCAAATGATTAAGCTTAAATTATTTGGCTTAGTATTTCTCAAAATATATATATATATATATATATATATATATATATATATATATATATATATTTGGCTTAGTAGGCACGGTGACGTTGACTTAGATTGATTACTTAATCCAATTCAATTAATTCAATTTTATGGTCATGAATTTAATTCTAAAAATTATTATTTCAGAATTATAATTCCTTTATGTATGATTTGTAATTTATACTATTCTTATTTAATTTTTAATTTATTGATATAACTTAGAATTTAATTTTTTTTTTTTTAATATTTGTGATTGTTTGGACTTGTGTGCAGTTTAACTACTATTATCAGACATACTATCTGACTCTTGTGCAACCTTACATGTTAAAAGATTCATAGAAAATTTTGATTTAATTTAATGGATGGTATGGTACATGATGATATTTAATAACTTAGACGGTATGGTATATGATGTCAATGTGATACGTGGATAGATTGATTTTAACTTTCTTTCATTTCCTTTAGATGGAAAAAAGAATTGATTAAAGTAAATAGATAACAAATCAATCCAAAATATTCCATCTAAGAAACGCAATTTCCATTTTCAGTGGCAACTTATTTCGCAGGGAAAATCTCACTTATCAGAAAGAATTTCTCTGCATTTTGTTGGGTAATCAAATGGGCCTTCGTGACGGTGGCGGTGTTCGCGGCGACGGCGTGGATTTACAGAACGATCCAGAGAATCAAAATAGTGCAGTGAAGGAAGAGGGGATAGATGAGCAAGAGCTTAATCGCAATCACAATGGTAATATTTCCAAAGCCAATGATCATGTGATTATAATTGATCGATCGCCTTCTTCTTCTTCTTCTTCTTCTTCTTATTGTTCCTCTTGGTGCAGGTTCTGATAGCGGCGATGGCGGTTGTGCAGCGTCATCGGCGGCGACACCAATGGAAGGGTTGCATGAAATCGGGCTGGCGCCGTTTCTGAAGAAGACGTATGAGATGGTGGAGGACCCGGATACCGACCCGGTTGTATCTTGGAGTGAAGCTCGTAGTAGCTTCATTGTTTGGGATTCTCATCAACTCTCCAAAAATCTTCTACCCAAATACTTCAAACACTGCAATTTCTCTAGCTTTGTTCGCCAGCTCAATACTTATGTGAGTACAAGTACAAGCAAATTAATTTTGTGTTTGTTGAATTTAAGATATTTGTTTAATTCATCTCTTGTTTATTTTTGTTCAAATACTTCACTTTTGTGTCTCCAATGGGTGGGTGGGTGGCGTAGTGGTTAAAGCCGACTTGGGCTTTGAGAGTTTCTTAAGGTTCTGTGTTCGAGACTCATTTGTGACATTTCGATGTCTCCGGTGCCACGCCTAGGGACAGGCGTAGTTATCTTGTTTCAAAAAAAAAAAAAAAAACTTCACTGTCATTATTTTTGTTTAATTCATCTCTTGTTTAAGAACCAACCAAATAAATTGTTTGTATATGATTTTTTTTAAAATATAACAAAAACTAAATTTGTGGTACAAAAAGATTAGTTTCTAAACTACTTTCTATGTTTAGACATGGAACAAGTATTTGGTATGCAAAGTGACAAAAGTGAAGACTGATCAACTCAAGAAAACAAAGGAACTTAGGATTTTAAATTCATGTCTCTAATATGTTCCTTCACGCTTTTATTTTTGTTTCTGAAAATCAAGCTGAGAACAATTATTTCTACTCATGATTTTTTTAACTAACCTATCATAGATATGGTGATTGGTCTTTGAGAACTAAGGGGTGGTAAATTTAATCTATAGTGACGACATTCAAATGTAGTAGGGATAGACGTTATGTCCCATGAAAATAGTCGAGGTGTGTGCAAGCTGCTCTGGATAGTCACGAATAAAAAAAAAACTTATGATTTTTTCAAACTAAGAGAATAGCTTCTAAAAACTTAAATACTTAAATGTTTTAGAATTTGGTTAGAATTCAAACACTTCTTTAACAAAAAAAAGAAACTTTGTATAGAATTTAAAGAAAAGTAGCTTAAATTTCAAAAATCAAAACAAAAAATCTAAATAATGATTATCAAATAGGCTTTAGTTTTTAGATTTAAAAATTATATATATGTATAGAAAGGATTCTGCTTAGTGTAGTGATAATAGGTTTGGTGATGAAGTGCGAGTAAACTGGTTCAAACAATGAATGAAAGAGCAAGCTGGCTCGAACATTCGCTAATATTTAAAAGACAATTACTATGTTGATGGGTAATGAGCTTTGCAGGGTTTTAGGAAGATACGTTCTGATAAATGGGAGTTTGCAAATGAAGGCTTTCAGGGAGGGAAGAAACATTTGCTCAAGAATATTAAGAGAAGAAGCAAGTACCATCACAACCAGCAGCAATTACATGAAGTTACGGCTATGGCTTTGGAAGATTTGACAAAGCCAGTTGTGGAAACAGAACTTGAAACTCTGGAAACTGAAAACAACTATATGAAAGTAGAGCTGTTGAAACTGAGAGAGCAGCAGCAGAAATCACAGAACCAACTCACCCTGCTTGAAGAGCGGGTTCGATCCGTCGAGTGCAAGCAGCAACAAATGTTCAATTTCCTTACCAAAATGGTGAGAAACCCCGCCTTGATTCGACGGTTGGTCCAGAAGAGAATGCTTAGAAAGAAGTTGAATGGGAATCAAGAGTTTGAAAAGAAGCGAAGATTACTTGCAATGCCACGCCATGGAAATCTCGGCGTCCACCCAATCGTTGCTTCTCAGGATGTTAATTATGAAAACCATGTCCCAGAAAACTTTCTGAGCATGCAGTCTGAACTTACTGAAGTGTTTGTTGGACCTGAACCTGAACCAGTTGAAATGCCATTCCAAACATCGTGCGATCATGAGTCGATAAGTTTAAATGCTGCTTGTACGCCACGATCCGAAACATTTGCAGAGAATATGGTGGTGAATGAAGAGTTTACTGCTAACGGCTCCAATTTTTTTCTGGAATTTGAGGATTTGATCAAGAAGCCTCATGATTGTGCCCCAAGTTATGTACAGAAACAAGTTCTCCCTTGGATCGATTCCATGAATTTCGCATCGAAAGAGTATGAAATTTCTGCACTTGTTATCCATAATTGACTGCCAATGTATATGAAATTTGATGTTATTGTCATACATTTGCAGATTTGAAGAAAGAATTCTGCCGTAATTGGTAAAAGTGAAAAAATGTGATAGAAATAATGCGAGGTAATATTAGTGGAGGTATATTTATATTTTCTTTGAGTGAGTTATAAATATAGTTTGTACAGGTTTGGGGAATTTGATTCCTATTTTCCATTTCATCAAAGTACTTTTAGCTCCACTTGTATAGATAGCAGTCTATGGGTTATAAATATAGTTTGTACAGGGGTTTGGGCAGTCAATAAAAAGTTGGTTTGGTTCTGGTATTCCAGTCTATGGATCAAACTATATTATACAAACATTGCTTGTAATTTTAAATGTCAGTGTTACCTGTGTGTGTTTTTTTTCTTCCCTTATTTCTCTTGTATATATTTCTCATTGTTATGTTAAATTGGAAATCATGTCTCTAAGGGGCGGCACAGTGGTTGAAAACTTGAGTTTTAAAAGTATGCTTCTTTTAAAGTCTTAGGTTCGAAATTCACTTGTGACATTATTCTTCGATGCCTCTTGGTGCCTGTCTTGGGGATAGGCAAGATTACTCCTGTTTCAAAAAAATAAATTAGAAATCACCAGTCCTTCGAGTTTCAGAATGAATCATATAATGTCTTAATATTAGTAATCTTCAAGTCCTTATACCAACTCTGACATAAACAATTTAGAATTCAAGCACAAGTCAATTCTTATACTACACAGCATCAACGAATTCAAATCCGTAACTTAGCGTAAAATCTCTATTTTACACTTTAGTTAGTTTTTGAGTTCAATGTTTTAGTTTGTGGTGTTTGCTAAATACCAAGTTATTTTTTTAGCTCCCTATTGTGGAAGGCGAGAGATCCAATCATCAATTAATATGCGGAATTTTGAAGTAGGTTAAAATTTTAAATACATAATTCATACTCCTTTTTTTTTTTTGTATCTATCAAAACACACATCAACTAATTTATAATTATGATACCAAACAATAGATTACAAATTTGTAAGTCTTTCAAAACTTAATAAATAGGTATGTTTTCCTCCAATTAAAAAATATATTTTTGAGAAATTTATAAGACCGTCGAAGCTACAAAATAATTATAAATACGATATCTTTCAATAAAATTAGCAAATATAGTTATAGTATCATTGAGTATTATCACATACTTTCTTAAAATATTGATATCAATGAGTATTTAATACAATATATTAGTATTTATAAATATTTATAATACAATATTAAACTCTATTAAAATTATTGATCTAAATATTTTAGAATTTGTTTGGGTTTGTAATTATTTTGTGAGATATAACTTATCCAACACAATTTCTCTATATTTTTTTAATCATTATAGAATGATTTAATGGTTAAATGAATCTTGGATGGAAAAATTTACCCTTTGAATTGAATTATAACCAATAAACCAAGTTAATACTTCATCAACCCTAGACATCTAGCTTTTTTTTTTTTTTTTTTTGGTAAAGTAAAATATAGCTTTTCCTGGTGTAAAATGCCAATATTGATATTAAAAAAAAAAAAAAAGGAGCTTTGGCGTGACCAAAGGAATGATAAAACAAAATTGGAGCCCTAGATCCCTAATTGCATTTCCTTCGTTTTCGCTCTGAATCGATGAACCTCCCGTTTGCGTTCTCCGCGTGGACATGGCGCTGATTTTCAAATTCTTCACTCTCCACTCCTTCGATTCTCTCTGTTCTTCCTCTCTTTCGAACTTCAACTTGAAGTTTTCGTAATCGTTCTCGTTATTTAGGGCGATTTTTCTTCTTTTTTGCTGCCGGATGGAACCTCGCGTCGGCAACAAGTTCCGCCTTGGCCGGAAGATCGGAAGCGGCTCGTTCGGAGAGATCTATCTTGGTTTGTGTTTCTTCTTCATTGTTTCTTGCTGTGATTATGCTGCTGTGTTACCAGAACATTGATTTTTATGCTTGAATTCTGTATGCAGGTACTAATATTCAGACAAATGAAGAGGTTGCGATTAAACTCGTGAGTGTTCCGATCTTAATTCAACCCTGTGATTCTCGTTTCCTTTATGCTAGTATTTGAATTACGCTGAAGTTTCTCCAGTCTTGTGTTGGAGACCTAATTGGTGAGATTTTGGATGAGAAGATTGAACTGATGTTGCTATCTTCTTAGAATAGCTGAGAATTGTGTTGATGCTTTGCTAAAGTAAATCAAATGGCTAGAGTTTTTCTTGTTAGTTTGTGTGGAATGTTGATGCTTTCTAGTTAAGCGACTTGGAGAGAGTGGAATAGGGAGAAGGTTTGTGTTTGAACTGAGGTTGTTATCTGCTTAGAAAAGCAGCGAGTTGTGTGACACTGGGCTATAATAATGCAAATAGCAAAACGTTTCTGGTTTAGTTGCATGCTTGATAATTTTTTCATTGTGTGTGCTGTAAATGCTTCTTTCAGCAACGAGTTCGTGTTTTTTCATACATATTTACTTTATATTTTTTACGTCCAGGAAAACGTCAAGACAAAGCATCCTCAGTTGCTTTACGAGTCTAAATTATACAGAATTCTTCAGGGAGGAAGTAATGAAACATCCTTTCTAACTTCTACTCTTTATTATAATTATTATTGACTGATAATCTTTGTGTTATTGTAACTTTTACTGTTAGTTATCTGAATTTCACTTTTCTTTTTTGGAATCGTTGAACGCAGCTGGCGTACCTAATGTAAGATGGTTTGGAGTCGAAGGAGACTACAATGTTCTCGTTATGGATCTGCTTGGTCCTAGTCTTGAAGATCTATTTAACTTCTGCAGCAGAAAGCTTTCTTTGAAGACAGTTCTTATGCTTGCCGATCAAATGGTAGATTAGATTTATTAAATTGACATCTGATGTTAATTTTCTCTGATTGGAATTTTCTATTCTAATAATTTAAATTGATGATTTTTTTGTTTGCTCAGATTAACCGTGTTGAGTTTGTTCATTCTAAATCCTTTCTACACCGGGATATCAAGCCAGACAATTTTCTGATGGGGCTGGGAAGGCGTGCGAATCAGGTATTTTTTTTTAGATTTACAGGATGACAGATATATTATTTAACTTCTTAAAATCTTAAGCAATTTTAGTTTTGCTAAGAATACAGAGATGGGGCACAATGTAGAATTTCCTTTTTATATAATATGCAGGTGTACATCATTGACTTTGGTCTTGCTAAGAAGTACAGAGACAGTTCTACCCATCAACACATTCCCTACAGGTGATAGGAGTTCGTAAATGTTGCTTTTACCTTTTCTCCATGATTTATTTTCTTTTGCTTTTATTTCAAGTCTTTTGATAATTGTTTCTGGTTGCTGTAGAGAAAACAAGAACTTGACCGGGACTGCAAGATATGCTAGCATGAACACCCATCTTGGGATAGGTACTTTTACCATTCTGTAAGATAATAGTGTGTTCTTGTTGGTTGATATAATTAAATTTTCCCCAATCCATAAGCTTAGGATTTTGGATTGATTGGTGGTTTAACATAATTCAAAAAGGTATCAGAGCCCATTAAGCCTAAACGGGTATTCGGTCCAATAAAAATGAAATTGAGATTTGATTCAAGATTAGTGAGCCCAAAAGAGGCACCATCTTGAGAGGGCATGTTGAGAATCCCACATTGATAAGGAGAGGATATCTCTAAGTGTTTAAAAGGTAGGTGGACTACTACTATTATTACCAATTGGTTTTGAGATGGATGTCCACACTATTTCACATGGTATCAGAGCAGGAGGTCATGAGTTTGAATCCCTGCCAAGTCGTTTCCTCCCTAATTAAAATTAAATTCCACTTGTAGGGTATTTCTCAAATTTCAAAGCCCACAAGTGAGGGGGAGTGTTGGTTGATATAATTAAATTTGCCCCAATCCATAAGCTTAGGCTTTTGGATTGATTGGTGGTTTAACGTAATTCATCAGTTCTCTTTCGTCTTTTCATGTTATTGTTTCATAATTTGAAGCTATCCATCGAGTTCTTCATCTTGTAACATTTGATAGTCAAGTTGCATATTGAACTTTATTTGGTGCGGATTAATGATTGTATGTGGCATTGAAGGGATCGTGAAGCTGTAGCCATCTAAATGAATGGACACTACATGAAACTGAGCTTGTGCAATGTGTCAACTTCTTAAGAATTAGGATACAAAGACAGCTTCTTAAAGTTAAGAATTAATGGTTAGCACGGGGGTTTCACTCTTTTGAATTTCATAGTTTCTTATCCAAAAAAGAATTAATGATTAGCACAAATTTGTTGACATTTTTGTGAAATCATATCTTTGTTTTACCACAAATCCCAGAGCTTTCAAATATAGCGGATCAGATGAGGTGGAGATTATGATATTTGAGAAATTACATCAGATATGTAACGAGACTCCTTTTAGGAGTATTATAAGAAAGCACCACAAGTAAGAAAGTCCCTTGGGAGTGTTGCAAGAAAGCACCCCAATAAAGAGTACACCTAGAAATCATATGATGTTTTGTAGTTCTAGTCTATCCGCTCAATTAACTTGTTTCCCTTCATGATTGCTCTGACTCCTCTTCATAATAAAAGAATGCCCCAAACTACTATTTCTTCAGCATCAATCCATAATACTTTAGCTCTCCTTTTAAGCCCATTAACACAGCTTTCAAACATGTACTCTCAAGTAATCCTTGTATAGGAACGATGGACATATGACACTTGAAGGGGAAACAAATTGATATTAACCTAAATCTGTATCTTTAAGTGTTCTTTTGAATAGATCCTTTGCACTTTCCTTCGTTCTTCATTTTTTTCTTGTATTCATGGGTGGACGAAGTGCTCTAAGCTTGGTCTTCCAGCCGACATTCTTCAAAATGGACAGAAGCCTTGCACACACAAAAATCCAAATTTGTCATATGGACTCCTACTCTTATCCTTTTTTTTTCTTCTATAAATGATGTCTTGGGCTTTTTAGACGATTACTTGTTTGGAAACATGATTTGTTCTATAAGTTAGGTTGTAGAACTTTGTCCATGAGTTCCAAGGAATTAAGACTCTACTTAACCTCTATAACTCCGGGGACGATTTCATCATTTTCTTGATATTACGTAATATAATTTTTTTTAATTGTTAATATAATTAATGCCAGCTAACACCCTTTAATAATCTGGTCTTTGTTACTGACAATCGCGTTGCAGAGCAAAGTCGAAGGGATGACTTAGAGTCTCTTGGTTATGTCCTCATGTACTTCTTAAGAGGAAGGTGATTAGCTTTCACCACTTTTTTTTTTGTTATCGTCAGCTTTCTGCTGCTAGTTGATTTAGCAATACATCCCTTGTTCTGGCAGTCTTCCCTGGCAGGGACTGAAAGCAGGAACTAAGAAACAGAAGTACGAGAAAATTAGTGAGAAGAAAGTTTCTACCTCTATTGAGGCAAGTGGTTCTTAAATATTTAATTTATCGAGTATTCTTAACACTACTTTTGTGTCTAAAATAATTTAATTCATATCTAGGCATTGTGCCGTGGTTATCCATCAGAATTTGCATCATATTTCCATTACTGCCGATCACTACGTTTTGATGATAAACCAGATTATGCTTATCTGAAAAGAATATTCCGTGATCTCTTTATTCGTGAAGGTTTGGGTTCTTTTATAGTTTATTCCCGCACTTTTTTTCTTTTCTTGTTGCTATTGGTATATTGTTGAAATACTATGTCTGTTCGTTGTTCTTGGTTTTTGCTACAGGTTTCCAGTTTGATTATGTGTTTGATTGGACCATTTTAAAGTATCAGCAGGCACAGCTAGCCACTCCAACCCGTGCCCTAGTTAGTTACATGTGATTTGTTTTTGTTGTGCAATTTTACATTTCTCTTAACCTGTACTGAATAGACTTCTTTTTCGATAGGGTACTACAGGTGCTGGACCCAGTTCTGGAATCCCTCCTGGTCTAGCTAATCCTGATAGACAGACTGGTACTCTTTTAGTTTTGGTTAAAGCTTTCCTTTTGTCCCTCACCTTTTATTGTTGGCTGCTGATAACCACTTGTTTTTAAATCTCTTTTCCTGCTTCAAGTATGAGCAAGTGTTTTTTTTTTCTTCATTTTTTTACTTAGGTGGAGAGGAGGCACAACCAGCTGGGATGTCTTTGATAGATACATCGAGGCGGAGGACATCAGGGCTGGCTATGAATTCCGGGACTTTTGCCAGACAGAAGAGTCCAATTGCCAATGATACCGCAGTTGCTAAAGACGCTGTGGTACGTTTAGCAATTAGTTATGGCATTTATTCTACCTGTTTTATAAAAGTTCGTGCATCAATCTTTAATTAAATAAGTATAAATATAATAGAACAAAAAAAATAAGGAAGTTCAGAACAATTTTAAACTGACCAAGCCTACTGGATGAAGGATTGGTTGTTTCCTCTTTTGGACAATCAAATCTGATAACTCCCGGATGGAGTATTAGAACGGAAGAATACATTGAACTATTGATTCTATGCCATCTCTGGGGAACCTTCAATGCTGGTACTCTTCACAAACCAACATTTATGCTAAAAGAAGTAGAGCTTGAGTGACATCATGTATGACTCGGAAAAAGATAAACCAGCATATATATAGAGATGTAGGAAGATAAACCAGCATATATATAGAGATGTAGGAAGTAGGGTCTGAAAAAGATGTAGGAAAATCTATTTGGGAAGTAAGTAGTCAGTTTGAAATCTCTTCATCTGCAAAGAATTCTCAATGTGAAAACAAAGAGATAATTTCGATATTTAGGGTCCCAAATGAATTTGCTTATTGTTCTTTACATGTCCAAGTCCTGTATTGCACGCTGCTTGTTCTGTGAGTGCAAACATTAGAGCCTGTTTCAAACTTGTGTGTTTTTTTTTTCTTTCTAACTGGTCGCTTTACTGATTTGACTGATTGAGAACCTGAAGTAAAATAACAGATTTGAAACTTGTTTGTGGCTTCCTACACAGCAAACAAGTTTATCTGGTAATTTTCCTTGAATTTGCCTTTTAAGCTAGACTGACGTCTTGAGTTATCTTGCATTGCTGCAGTTTCCAGGCGCCAATATTGTGGGGCGATCAAGTGGCTCATCAAGACGAGCAGCCGTGTCAAGCAGCCGGGAAGCTTATGTTGGAAGTGAATTGGATCCACACCGCTCCCGAACAACAGATGCTAGTCCTGGGGCATTGCAGAAGAGCATAAGTGCACAGAAAAGCCCACCAGTTGGATCCGCAGAACCGAAGAGAAGCGCATCTGGAAGGCACACAGGACTTGGACATGTAAAGAATTACGACTCTGCGTTGAAGGGGATCGAAGGACTTCACTTGGAAAACGACGAGAGGGTGCATTACTAGAAGCAAGGAAAATCAGGTCACCTTTGAAACACTTCCTTAAGGTTTAACACTTTGTACAAGAATGAATTTTCTGTTGTGTGACTGACTTTTATGCCTATGCTGCTGCTCTGCTTGCTCTGTAGAATAGGGAGAATTTTTTTTCTCCTTGATTTAAAAGGTGTATTCTATAAAATACCCCCATTTATGATTTTCCTCAGCCTTTAATTTAAGACGACAACAAACCCAACTCATGTTTTTATTGGGATTTGTTATGTAAAGTCCAAGTTCCACAAATTGCTGCCACTATTTACATTTCATGTGTTACATGCATTTTCCTTTTTCCCCCACTCAAGAAAATAATAACCAAAACCATTGTGAAGTTAGTTGCTTGTTATTGTTATGTTGAAACGTAAATTACTATTGAGTGCTTGTTATTTTGCTTTCAAGTTCACTTTTATATCTCCATTTCATTTTGACCCTCCGAGGAATTTGATTGGAATGATTTTTCTCGAAGCAGTATAAAGTGGAGGCTATAGCCAAAAGGAATAGAACTCCAATGACATTTGTCATTTTGTTAATTCGAATGAGTTTGTCATCTAATAGTGAGAACCTTGGGGGTTGTTTGTTTGGCTGGGTTCTCAACTCGATGTTTGTTTAAGTGGGATCTGGTTGATAGGATTGAAAGAAATTAAAATCCTTCGGTTAGAACCTTGTGATCTCAGGGCCTCTTATTTTTGCAATGAAACGACTTTTTTCTTTCCATCATTGTTTGTACGGCGTTACACATTTGATCGAACAATCCATTCTTACTTCACAAATCAGTTATCAGATTCCATGATTATGCTAACTGCCTCACTCACCGGAAGAACTTGATCGTCAAGAATGTATAGTTGTAAGAAACCCTCGTACTTCTTGGACAAGCTTGGGTAAAGGAGCTACTCCTGTCATGGAGAGTGCGGCACGACTTCTATATGACAAGTACGTCACAGAAGTTTTAGCAGCGGGCAATATGTTGAGCGTTGAGATGAAAATGGATTTGTGCTGTTGAGAGTTGAGATGCAAAGGGATTTGTAGGTATTGAGCCAGCGGAAGCGAGAAACACGGGCACGGGAGACTTTTGGTTTGAATCCATGGGGGACGGAGCTTGAAATTAACCATTCACCACGACCAAGCTTCATAGGTAGTTTTGGTTGAAGTACATAACCTTCAACCAAGGCGGAAGACACCCATGATGCATCATTGGGAACAGAAATTTGGTTACATTTGATTTTTTTTTTTTTTTTTTTTAATTTTAATTTTTGAGATAGGGAAAGAGGGTAAAATGTGAATTATAGGGTTGATTAGATCTTCTTTCTCTTTTAAGGAGTTGGGCTTAATTTCAAGGAAATTTTCATATATCTTGGCTGAGGAAACGCACGCAATCAATTGAGAAACACAAAAATTACGCGTTATTTAGATCTGCGTGCTCTTTGGTTAGAACCACCAAAGGGGCCCAATGGTTATAGGACAGAAAAAAAATATTGACCCATGTATAATGGTTTTAAAATTCAGCCGACTTGTTAGAGACGGATGAAATTACAAAAACATCCTCAATGACTTTAACTATCGACATCTATTGATTTATAGTAGACAATCATTGACATTCATTAAAATCAATCGATGTACAATTAATTGAACTTATCCACATTTAACATATTTACCATCAACGCCACCAATTGGATTGATTGGAAATATCACAACACTCTATATATTAATCCTTGAAGCCAAAATTAAATGGCAAAGCAATATATTTTCATTTGAGTATTCAATTAAGAACAAGTTTATGTTGTTGGCTTACATGGCTAAACCAACTGGTGCTAGCTTATATCACATTAATATATGTTATATTCTAAATAAAACTGCCAAAATGTGATTGAAGCATGAAATAGTCTAAATACCATTTAAAGATGTAGAAGATAACGATGAATATCTCAAAGATGATCCATCCAAAATATCCACTTGAAGCATGAACTTCTATTAATATAATTTTAAATCAAACTGCCAAAATGTTATATTTCGATTGGGATGAAATATTTGACGAAGTTTATCCAAAAAACCGAACTAAATTAGGGGTCTGTCTCAATTTGGCAAAAAGAAATAATAAGTAAACAAAAATAAATATTAACAAACTTTACGTAATTAAAACTGGAAGCTCAAAATGAATGGCGAGGGTTGCGTGAACGCAGGTTTCCCTGCCAAACGAGGGGAAGACTTTCACTCCTAATCCTAACCCAAACGTGTATGGGCCAAACAACTCCTTTTCCATTTATGAAGGTCCTAAAATGGTTGTTTTTCGTGTAATGTTCAAAAATTGAAACAATATCTTAAATAGAAGTTCAGTTGAAACCTTTCTAGAAGCTTCCCTTTCTTCTAGTCATTTTAACCTTACGAGTCGAGTCGTACATACTCGAGCCTGGCTCCTATCTTTTTGTAGAAGAAGCTCCAGTAATCTGAACTCAATATGGAATTACAAAATAAACCTAAATCAATTTATATACACAAGTTTAACCATAAAACTGGTTCGAATAGCATCTCCAAGGAAAACAAATACACAAACTTGTGGTTAAAGCATTTGGAGTGCCACAAAATGCAAACTAAGCGAATTTGGTTAATGAAAGAGGGCGGGATTGCTATGCTACCCGCAGAGAGTAAAGCAAGTTCGTGGCCGCTCCAAGAATCATCCATCCGGCATCATGACCGAGCAAGCTAGCTTAGTCGATCCCTTTACGGTTCATCATGTCGTGATAATACAGGAGGACACTCATTGGTTGACCAAGGATGCTAAATATGAACCAAAAGATCATGTTCCCAACCTGATTCAAATCGAAATATCATTAAATGAACAGTTTCCTAACAGAAGAAACAAAGAGAAAGATGAATAATAATAGCACGAGCACTGTGGCTCCACAACTACGACCTGTATTCATGCATATTCAGTTTTATGGCATTATTTTCTTATCTGAATTCAGATAAAGTACCTCTCGTCTTTATGTTAAATTGAGAAAGCAAAAGATTATGAATTCAATCTAGACCGACCACTTATCTAAGAATAATCCAAACACTCACAATTATTATATATAAAAAAAATCATGTTAAATTACTAATCAATTGATCGATTGTAATATATTTAAGTGTATCAACCAAAACACTACAAGAGACTTCAAAATTTTGAAATTAACATCTGCTCGTGAAGGAAACCTTATTTTCTCATAAATATGAGGTATAAAAGGTTTCAAACTTGAACTTCACTATCTAACAGAAATAAAATAAAAATAACTAAAACTACAAGCATACCCTAACCTTAACATAGTTCCCCTTCAGGTGCTAGGAATTTACCTACAAGTTCTATAGTTTCCGAGAGTCGAGGCCAAGGTTTGATCAAGTGCAATGCCAAACCAAATGGACATCATAGCATAATTATTCACCTATGGAGCTGAAAGTGATGCCATGGTAGAACTTCGGGTATTCGGATTTATTAAGAAACCTTGCGAGTGTTATTTTCCTCCTAAATCCTAACATGTATCGCTACTATCACCGAGACTTCAAATGGTGTCTATACCTAGGTACAATTTGATATTTCTAGAGAGAGAGAGAGGAGAGTGGCATACCATAGAGTTTTGGAACATATTTTGTAGGTAATTTGTTATCAAAACCAGGGGAACCTACATCAAGCAAGAAAACAGTTAAAGCAAAGGGCAAAGAAGAGAACAGGGCACCAATGAATTCACGTCCAGCGCAAGGGCTAGCGGGTGAAATTTCATAACAATGATGAAATGAAAAGAATAAGATAAACCTGAAACATAATTCCAATGAAAGCCCAGAGCTTGAACATGTGGCAAGGGACACCAATGCACAGCTTCAAAATTAATAACAAAAGAATTAAATAGAACACGCACTACACATTAACGGTCCATTAATCGTGAAACTTTTGGTTAACACGAGACCGTTCTTAGTCTCAGTCTCAAAAGGATAAATAAAACCAAAACAAGAATTGAAACCCCCTTGGAATTTTTGTGCAGAAGCTTGTAGAGCAACACCACCTAATTGTTTGCATGAGGATTGAGGTTTGAGGCCCTAAGCTCAATAGTTTTTTTACTCAAAATTTATTTCAAACGATTAGAAAATCCAAATCATTCAATCGTGGTTCAAGTACCAATTGAATCTCCCTCATTCCCACAAGCCAAAATTTTAGTAAAGCATAATGAAGCTTTCAATAAACTATGAAACAGAACACCAAGAAAATGAGAAGTATTATACCTCATGGAATACCGCGGAAACTAGAAATGCAATTATGACTGCAACTCCCTGCATGTGTTTGGTAAGAAAAAAATACAGCGTGATTTTCAATAGAAAATGAATGAATTTAATGCTCAGTTCATGCATGAAAGTTCAGAATCCAGTGTTACAGAATTGGCAGATGGCCAAGTATCTCTTAAGACTAATATTTCAATACGAAGAAAGTCAAGGTCCAAGTCGGTCTTGTAAAAAAAGGATTGTAAAAAAAGGAAAGAAAAAAGTCCAATAATGACAGATGACATCTAGGTAATTGTGGCAGATTTGCACTTGGGTTAAAATATACTGTTCAAAGATGAGACGAGAAGAATCTTATGCAGATAGCATCAACGAATGTGCCCTGTTAATGAACACCCCAACCCAGCTCCCCAAATCAAAACTAGATTTAGAAAGAAGATAAATATTCATCATGCAATAAAGTTCCAAAAGAGAAGTGTGCTTTTTTAACCCTAGGCAATCATGTTGAGAAAGGAGCGGTCTGGTGAGAAGCAAACTTGTATGCAAGAAACAAAACATTCCATATATGGTTGTCAATCTTCTTTAGGCTAACAACTCAATGATGCGAAGCAAAGTCTCAAACTGTCAGCAATCAATAAAAACAAAGATATACAGTCCATTCAAGGTTACCACATTGGATACATCAAAATTCCTCGCTCAGATTATTACTTAATTGTTGCCTATTCTTTCTTCTTCAATTTTTTTTTTTTTTTGAGAAAAGATACTGTTGCCTACTCTTAGGCCATTATTTAATAGTTAAAGAAGAATTGGTGATTAATTGAAGATGAGATCTTGCTTGGTCTTAATTAAGGTGTCAGTGTATTTTTTCTTCAGTGTCAAGTAATAAATTGCAATAAAATTAGCAATGCCATCTAGGTCCATTTGTTAAACACATCCAACCAACGCAACTTCTTTTTTTTCTGGATCATAACACATGGTAAACAGATGCAAGATAACAAATGCAACCAACTCTACCTTATCACCAAGAATAAGGGAAGGATCTATATCATCTTTTTAATGTATCAGTAAATAGTGAAATCAACATTTGAAGGCCAATATGCTAAACATGTATTGAGGAACGTCAATACATGAAGACACTACATAGTTATCTGAAAGACGCTTGCAATAGATGTGAGAATAAAAAATGACACAAAGTACAGAGTGATTAATTAATTACCTTGGGTATCCCATTCCTTAAGCATGGGAAGTAGATGTGCCGAACCATCCATTTGTGGACAGGCTGTTAACAGAAGTCAAATCAATTGTGCAGTTAATTTCTCTAGTTATCCCACAAGTATTTTGTATGTATCAACTATCAACCATAAACTAAAAATATTAAGTTAATAGTGAAAAGACAATGAAATTCTTAGCATATCTTTTCTTTACAAGATAAGAAGGTATGCTTGATTTAAGTATATAAAAAATTGGACATTATGATAGATCACAGTCCAGAAAGAAAATTGCTTTGAAAGAATATGGATTGAGAAACATACCATATTCCACATTCTCCAATACTGCAACCAGAGTGCCAAGGGAAAATCCACACACACAATCAAGACAAATAGTTAAAAAGATCTTCCTAAAAAGGGGAAGAGGTGAAAAAAAGCGTAAGAAAAATTATTTCTATGGGCGTATATATATAACCTCTTCAAATGTTTTGGCATTCCACCAGTCCTTGTAAAACTCCCGATCTCCAAAACATAGAAGCTCAGCCAATATATTTAACCTATTAGGTGAAATCGTACTTAGTAATTTCAAAGCTCAAACAATTAACTTCACAAAAAATATTCTACCATGTTATACATACCAAAGGTGAAAAAAGCAGTAAAACATGCAGAGCCAAACATATAAATTTGGCACAGAAAGCTTTAGGACCCTCTCTGTAGCATACAAAAGGTTACCCTTCAGAGGGTGTTGAGAATTTTTTACAATGGGATTTATGTACTGCAAGATCAAACAATAGAAGCACATTAAAGACCAACAATTTATGCAGCTTGCAAAATCAGACGGAACTGGGGAATTAAGACTAGGCCACATACCTGTTCAACAATAAAACCCATAACCCCTGTGAATATTATTAACTTAAAAAACTGTCGAACTACCCAACCCTTTCGTATGTGTGTTGTTCGTGGGTAGCTTGGCTGTAAGAACCATGCACAAAGTTCTCGTCAACAGATGTAAAACCAAATCACAATGGGTAATGGAAATATGGATGAGCAATTATCTACAAAATGAATCAGCAACTGCCTACACCTGCGTTAGGTGGCAGCTGATTCATGAACCTAACAAAATCTGCAATATATTTCCTTATTGACAAATTACCTGATAACATAATGTAGGAGCTAGCATAAAGTAGACCAAACTCTTGAAGGTAACATTGTGAGGGTAGTCTGAATCCAGGGAAGGAGGCATGCCGTCTCCCTGCTGAAATAACGTGATGACATTAGAAGTTCAGAACCGACAGATACCAAATCATCAAGCATCATTCAGAAACAATGATAATATCAAACCAAACAAAAAACGTAAGGGTACAAGGAAAGCATATGTTTTTAACCTTAGCAAAGATCAAGGAATGAGCAGGATTAAAACTATTGAGTACAGTTTTAAAAAGTCTTGATTATAAAAAACAGTAAAAAATAAGTTATCTACTCAAATTTGACTTCTGGCTCCATTTTTTCAAGTTCTAAACTTATACTATAAAAGTAAAAACTTACATCATAAATATTGCTTTCATGCTTTGAACAAGAAATAATAATGATATTCACAAATTAAATAAAACATCTTCACATGCACCCGTCCCAAGGCTCAGACCTAAGAAACAACAAAGGATTTTACAATTAAGTTTATTTGAAGACTTGTAGCCGATATGACCAAGAGACCTCAAACCTCTACAAACAAGGCCACTCCTTCGAGAACAATAAAACACTTTGTTTAAAACTAATAGTTTATTTAGACCTCTACACAATTCACTGGATATTCTTTTCCGCACAAATAAAAAAAGAAGAGTTGAAAGACTTGTGGAAGGGAACCAGATTCTTACCTGATCAACTGATCTGGAGAGTACTCTCATGTCATGGTTCGTATGAGCATATGAAACCAATTTCAACCAAACAATGCATGCAAAGAGCATCAAGGTTACACCAGATAAAACAGCAGAGTCAAACCTGCACATAGCTTTCAAAATTCCATCATGCATTTTCAGTTAAGATCAAAGAATCTATCATCCCATATACAAACAGTAGATCGCATCAAATTCAATTCTAGAGATTAAGAGATAATAGATTCCAACATAGAAGGCTGCTATGGAATTTCACGCCAAGATTCCCTTCCTAATTTTATAACAAAGAGTGAGAATGTTAATAAAGAGTTTCTCTATTTTCTCATCACGCAATTTGGACCCTTTTAACACACTATCCCGAAAATGAAATTGCAAAAGAGATATGAATAAAACATCAATAATGAACTCTCTTCTTCATGGTTCACTCAACCTCTCCAAAAGGGTTATGTCCAAGTTAAAAATATACAAAAACATCAACCCTCTTTTCACTTATATAAGAAATTTCAACATATTTAAACATAGGTAATAATAATTAATAAATAAAACTAGAAATGATCTAACATCACTCAGCAGATAATCCTCCTAATAAAGTGCCAAATGTGCCTAGTAAACCATAGCTGACCTGAGAATCATAAAAACTGGATAAAGAACTGCCGCATTGGTTATAATAATATGAAGAAAAATAATAGCCTGCAATTACAACTTCAGCCAGTTAGAGACTAATTATCATATACAAAGTTCGAATCCATCCAAAGAAATAGTTATTATCCTAAAAAAATAAATGAAAGAAAAGAAAAACTTACGGGCTCAGATATATATTTCTGTATAGCCATCTTCTCAACAAGAAAAGCAGAAAGGGGGAATACGGGGAGAGAAAGGCTGCAAGGGCAAGAAAAGCATTGCCCAAGTAAGATAATAGTTTGAAACAAATATACTAATAAATCAATAATAGCTTATACGTCTTATTTTAGTAGCAAAGAAACAATAAAGAATTTACCAACACATTAGAAGTGGCCAGTCTCGTAAGGATCTTGAACTAAACCAAAAACCAGTTTGAATTAACAAGCCATACTGCAGAAAGTATACCACAAAGCGGGGAAAGAGAAATCACATTAAACCTAAGAGATAATACTCTCAAAGAATCGACTGAACGAAAAACAACTACAAAAAAATTAAAGACAATAACACATTGTTGTGCGCCAAGTCTACAAGAACTGACTATGGAGGAGCCAAACCTTCATAAGATTCTCAATGATAAGTCTGCTGTTTACCGCAACAAGCACTACTATACAAAGGTTGAACAGACCCGCATGACTCTGCCATTCAAAGTTCATAGAATGGTGAGAACTATATATATTCATTTAACCATAAGATCTGATCTTAAAACTTAGGACAGCAATCATACGGCATGTTAACCATAATTTTTCAAGAAAATAGTATACTCTATGGCAATTCAAGATAATATGAACAAATCTTTCCATCACAGACAGAAAAAATCCTTTGACAAGAATTGGCCAAAGCATAATTTCACTCAAGAAACAGAAAATCGCTTCGGATAGCAGTTAAATATCTCGAGCTATACTGTTTAAGCCTACTTATGGTCTACAAACAGGAAGAAAGTGGTATGAGCAACTGTAATGACGAATTCAATTGCATCAAAGCTAGAATAAACCAAGACTTTTTATCTACCTGTCTGAAAATCGCATCAGAGCTCAGAGGACTTTCCTTTACTATCCGATGAGCCGGAGCAGACGGCCGATAAGTAAATTTCACAGCGGAAACATCAGAACTGGCGGCACGTCGACTCTCGGCCTTGTTACCAGGATCCTCCTTCGTTTCCATTGGATTCTGATTTTCAAAAGCCTCATTTCGATCCTTATCCTCCTCACAGCTCTCGGCAGCCGATAAACCATTAGCAGCTGCATGATCTGGAGGTGAACTACCACTTCCACGAATGTTCGGTCTCAAAATCGTATCGGACTCAACTCCAGCGGCGGTTGCAGCCGGTCTCCGACGAAGAAAGCGGCTGGTATCCAAGCCGGTCAAAGAGCTGTCCAAGGCGGTTGTACTCTCAACCGTATCGGCGATCGCCATCAAACGAGCGAACACAGCAACAATACACGAAATTGAAGAAAAATTTTCGAAAAAACAAGGCGATACAGAGCTGAAAGAAACACGAACACGAATTACAAAGCAAATCAACCGCGCAAACACAGTATAGAAGAGAAAAATCATAAGAAAACTTACATAGTGGATGAACTCAAAGTTCCGCGGCGAAGACGAAGAAGAACAGAGAGGATTTTCACATTCGAAAGAGGCGAAAAAGCGATTTGTTATCGAAGGGAGAAATGTCAAGAATCTAGAGATGCCACAGCTTACGAATTCGCAACGTGGTGACGAACCAAAACAAGTGTCAGCGCCTTTTGAATTTTTTTTTTTTTTTTTTTCACTTCTGGTAAGGATTAAGGATTTGAAACCGGAAGGATACTTATCTCCTCTTTTTTTTTTCTTTTTTTTTCCTTTTTTTTATTTATTATTTTTATTCAAGGAGTTGCTTTGGTTCGCTATCCTTTCAAGCTTAGAATTATGGATGATTTCGGTTCGGTTTTTGTCGGTTTTGTACCAAACCGACAATCGAACCAATATCTTCGGTTTTCAAAAAATGGATCCGATCCAATGTCCAATAAAGTATAGAACCATTGGTTCGGTTTTTCAATGTCCAAAAATGGATCTGATCCGATCTAATGTCCAATTTTTTTTAATATATCAAAAATAATATTTCTCATATAAAAATAACATTTTCGTAAACAACTATTTTTTTTAAAGGTTAGAAGTATTTTTAACTTATTTAAAATTATTTAAGGATATTTTTTACTTGAAATATGGGTGAATTAAAGAAATATTAATGGAAACAAGATTACTCTATATGAATTATTGATTATATATATATATATATATATATATATATATATATATCAGTTTGGATCGGTTTTTTAAAATGAAAACCGGAACTGATCCAATATTTTCGGTTTTTTCAAATTACAAACCGATATGTCCAATTTTTAGGTAAAAAACCGATTCGATCCATTGGTTCGGTTCGGTTCGATTCGGTTTTTCGGTTTTTCGATTTTTTGTTGCACCCCTACTTAGAATAGGCTTCAACATCCCTATTTATAGAATTAAACCATTGTTATTGCTCATTTTTATTTTAAGAAAAAATCATTACCATAGCATGACATCATACACTTGTCGATTAAATATATATATATATTTAATACACAAATATCGATTTTTGTGATCGAATTGATTTAACTAAACAATAAAATTATTGTACTATTGATCCATTCGGTCTTGTCAATTTTTTTTTTTTGGAATATGGTCTTGTCAATTTTTTTTTTAAATATATATTGAAGGAGGGAGAACAAATATCAATTTTCTTGTTCGACCATGTGATGCTAGTGTTAATTAAATATTAATATAAAGTAGGAAAACACACGTTTTTATATTCCATAAATTTGGGTAGTTATATTTCGAAATCAAATTTTAATACTAACTTTTTTTTTATATATAACTTTTTTTAATATTTTATATATTATATTTTTTTATTCTAGTTCACATTTAAGTATAAAATAATTATTGTTTTAAAATTAGTCTAACTAATATTATGTTAGGCAACTTGATAAACTAAAACTAAATAATATTAAAATATTTTTGAATACAAATGTGATTTTAAAATATGAAAAACCAAATAAAACTAACGCGACCAACGTTTTCGTGCTCATAGATAATCTCTATCCCAGTTATAATTGAATTTTAAAAAAAAAATTATAAAGATTTACAACTTTCTAAACATAATAACAAGTTTTTTTATTCTGCTAGTATACTTTTCACTTTTTTTTTTTTTTGTGGAAGAAAGTATACTTTTCACTATTGAATGGGTTGGTATGATATTAATTATTTTGTTAGATGGTAATTCATTTCAATTCTAATGTCACAATTGAATTTTTAAAATTAGTATTTGATTCTTATATTATTTGAGAGCATGAGTTTTTATGTAAAATTTGTAGGTTCCTTTTACCAAATTTGTATTAAAAATATATATTTTTCACCATCATGGCACAATTGAATATCTAGCAAACTTTAAAATAAAAAATAAGATTGTACTTTTTTTTAGTTTTCATAATTGGTTTGGGTTTTGAAAATGATTCCGAAAATAATTTATTAAATTGATTAAAAATAATTAGCTAAACTTATTGAAAATAACCATGCAAAATTCATGGGAAACACTCAACCGAAATTGATTGAGAATAACCAAGCAAAATTAGTGAAAAATAATGAAAGTTGAAATATTTGGTTATGTATGAAATATTTTTAAAAGTCGTCAAAATTGAAATGAAGATGCTATAATTTAATACCTACACCAAATTTCCAAAAGGAAATAGTTACCAATTGAATTTTTTATTTTTAGAATGATAAGTCATCGATCGGTCTTTTTATTTATTTTTTATTATTATTAATTTAACCATGTACGGATGGGAAGGAGAATCAAATCTCTAACATTCTATTTATGTCACTTGACTATTTTACTATTGCCAAAATCTTGTTAAGAGAACTTACCTAACCATCACATGCCAACAATAAATAATGAAGATAATTTTACTAATATATCTTAAGCGAGGAGCATTGTTCTAAGACCACAATAAAGGAGCATTGTTCTAAGACCACAAAATATTGTGAATGGGTCGATGACGTCATTGATTATCTGATTTGGTGTTAATTCATTTTCACTCTCTCGTCATAGGGTAGAATTATTATTTATAATTTGTCTTCTCCTAACTTATACTAAACAAAGACCATAAAATGTTTTATATTAGTGAAGACCACTAATATATTCGTGATTTTCTTTTGTTTAGCCCATATAAGACTATTTGCTTTCAATTCTTAACATGTGGGATTGTATGATCATACTTTTTTTTGTATGGATATCTACATTTTACCTATATTTATAGAAACAAAACCAAAATTTTGTTAACCATTTTGTTTTTAAAATTTAAGTCTATAACAACTACTATAGGATGTGTTTTATTTTACATGGATATCTACATTTTACCTATATTTATATAAACTAAACCAAAATTTTGTTAACCATTTTGTTTCTAAAATTTAAGTCTATAACAACTACTATACGATGTGTTTTATTTTACATGGATATCTACATTTATAGAAATCAAACCAAAATTTAGAAACAAAAAAAAAGTAGCTTCCAAAAGTTTGCTTTTATATTTAAAACTTAGTTAGAATTCAAGTACTTTTTTAAGGAAAGTTAGATACATTGTATGAAAGATAGAGTACATGATAGAAAATATGTGTAAAGTTCAAAAACAAAAAATCAAATATTATCCAACATGACCTAAATTATTGAGTTTATTACGATTACACTCTTAAACAATTGATTTGATCAATTGCACTCCTTAAAATTTTGTAAGTATTGCAATTTACTTTCAAAATTAAATTCGAACATTATAATGGAGGGTATAATTATCATATAAAAAAGTTTATTCATATTCTTCAACTTCCATTATATTCTTCAAATTTAAGCAATGAATGTATTTTATATTTGATTAATTTTCAAATTAGGGGAAAAAACACTAGAGAGGTAATGGAAGTTGAAGAAGAGGAATAAACTTTTTCCGATAAGAGAATGGTACCCTCCATTCTAATTTTCGAATTTAACTTTGGAAGTAAATTGCAACAGTTATCAAAATTTAAGGGATGTAATTGATCAAATCAATAGTTTAAGAGACTGAGATGATTCGCGTAATTTTCCATGTATTTGACTTTGTCATTTATATAGTTTATTTCAAAATCTTCGTTTTATTTGAACAGTCAAGTATCTCAGTTTCTGTCAACAAGAGCAGCTCAGCGGCATCTATATATACTACACCTAGTGACTAAAAGTTTACGGGTTCGAATCCCCCCTCCCCAAATGTTGTAACTAAAAAAAAGTATCTCAATTTCTTCTATTGCAATGCAATCACTAATTATACAACCCATTACATCGGTCAACTTCTTTCACATTAAACAACTATTAAATTTGAATTAGTTTCATGAAGTCTACCGGTGAACTAGGGGTGGAAGAAAAAACTAAAAATCAATGGAATTGAACCAAAATAAATTAATTCGATATTTTAGAATGATTTCAATCAATTCGATATGTTATAAAATCAAAATATATTTATTTGGATCGATTTTTTTATAGAATCAATTCAAACTGAATCGAACATATAAATATTAAGGAAAACCAAAATATATTGTTTGAGAGTTGACGGAAGAACCAATTAAAATGTAAAATATGAAGCAAAAATACTATAAATATTACATTATTTATGAGAAATGTTGTTTTTTGGTTAGTAAATAAATTCCAAAAATCAAATTGAAAATGAGGCAAAATATTAAAATTATAAATTCAATTTTCATTTAAATCAAATTGAAAACCAAACTAAAACCAAATCAAACCAACGGTTTTATAATTTATTCAACATCAGTTCAAACTCAATCACTCAAAAACCCACGATATCGGTTCGACTGCCAATTTGACACAAAACTAACAAAATCCCAACAGAAATCACCCATAAAATAAAATATTAATATCAATTGGAAGAAATAAAATTTAGCTGAAAATTTCTAACATTTTATTTATTCATTTATTTTCAGTTCAAAGAAGTCGAGAATTTTTTATTTCTCGATCGAGAGTACATGTCAATTATTAGGGAGGGAAACACATTTTTTTTATTGCCATACCGTATTGAATTACTACACCATTCAAAACCTAATTAATAGGATTGCATAGCCTTCACTCTCCCTTCGCTATGCTATTACTGCACTCAATTGCTAACCCTTTCTATTTATATAGGCTAACTTAGTAACTAACTCAACTGACCATCATAACCGAATAAGTTAAAGATCTATTCCAACTATACATATGTCGTATAGGGGTCTATCATACACATTTATATAAATACACGCAATTATTGCTTATATTTTCCACTAATCCTAAAATGGGGAAATCTTAGGTTATAAAACATAATTTTGTTTAGAATCAAACCTTTTTTTTTCCTTTTTTTTTAACCCGGAAATAGACTGTGGCACCGGGATACTTCGAAGGGTATTCTAGTTTAAGTGTTTTCCAACGGCCTCGAACTAGTGATCTTTCAAGGAAGTATACCTTAAAGTCCTTAGCTTCAACCGTTGGGCTGCCCCTTGGGGACCGTTTAGAATCAAACCTTCAACCTCAAAAAATGACGAAAACTAAGAGAGTGGAGATAGAAGAGAGATTTACTGAATATGTACACTACATATAATAAGCTCCAGTGAGAAACATATAGAGAAAAAGGGGGGAAAATACCTGTCAGGCTCTAAGTGTAATCTAAACAATGTTCTTACATACATAGCAGGAACATGATCTTAGAAGGGGAAATTTCAAGCAACTGTGAGATATGTTCTTATCATGGTTGCTCCAGTAGGATCAGAAAGAAGATGTTTAACGAGGCTCATTCTTAGGTCATTTGGAGCAATAACGAACATGTACAATGCAAAAAGTGCAAGATCAGCTGAAGATAAAGAAGACCCAAGAAATCCCTGCCACATCCTGCAAGTTAGAAAACAATTAATGAGTATACAAGCTGACATTCGGTTCATCGATGGAGATTATTGCATGGATACTATGAGTCTTTGAATCAACTTATATACATCTCAACTATTCTATCGGGACGACTGTCTTAACCTATTGCATTTGATTATTCATTGGTAGAAGGCTATTATGGATTAAACTCAATCCTCCTAAGAACTTTATGAATTCGAATGCCCTTATTTGACCATTAGACCAACTCATCCATGGTTCTTTTTGTAGCTTAGATTTAAGAATCCACCGTAATCATCCACGGAAAGTGAAAGAACGGCCAATAAAGATCATAAGTGCAATAGTTATGGTCAGTGTTTTCGAGGAGCATCTAGGCACTCGATTTTGAAATGATCAAAATCCCTTTTGGCCTACCTTTATAGTGATTTTGGACAAGAGTTTCACCATCAGTCCCAAACATCCTGTTAATGTAGTAGTTTAGCCTTGAGGGTCCAGAACATAATAATAGGCCTTCAAAGAATTATATGACTTTTGTTGGGATTTGAGGGGAGTTGACATCATGTTGGAAATGAGGAGGATCTTGGATACATGATATCTTTGGATAGAAACCTTTTGAGTAGAATTAAAAATAAAACCGTATGGACTTGAACTTGAACCTAATAGACAATACCATACTATAGAAGATAAAAAGAAGACTATACTTAAAACTACAAAAGTCAACCACGTCAAAGAAGGTTGGGGAGATTTAAGAGATGGTGGGTTTAATCTATGGTGGCCACCTACCCATAAATTAATTTCCTACGATTTTCCTTGACATCCAAATATCGTACAAATGGAGATACAAGAGGTGAGTCTTGAACCTAGGATCTTGAGGTGAGCACACCTTCAAAATCTAAGTATTCAACCACCACCATGCCACCCCTCGGAGACATTCTCTCTTTCAATTAAAATTAGTTGAAGTCTATAAATGAATAGATTGTAGATGCAACCTCCATGTTGAGTAACTACTACTGCTTTCTTAATTTGGCTCTGGATTATTTTATTTTATTTATTATTATTATTAATTTGCATCCTACAAGCTAAAGTACCAGGCTATTACAAGTCTATTCACTAGAATACCAGATTAAATAAGCAAAATTAGATGTCATCATCTTAGGAGGAATTGATCGTACCAATCTGGCAATTGGAAGAAAGTGCGGAAAAATGTTCGAATGCCCTCGATATCCAACTGAACAATCAGTGCAAGCCCAAAGAGGAAAAATGCTCTCTGGCGCTTCCTTTCTTGTGGCCAAAGAGTGTTCCAAGCTGGAGAAGAAGATAAATGAATAAACATTGAAAATTAATTGCAAGATATATGTCAAAATAAAGTCTCCTTGAAATAGATCTAAACACAAAAATGGCTCACCCTGCATTGAGATATTCCCATACGTTATTCCACTAGCAAGGCCATCTTTTACATGTCCTTGCTTCAAAACTCTTGCAATAACTGAAGCATACTTTGGAGCTTCAGACAGAGATCTAACAACTGAGTAACCTGCTTAATGAATAATGAAGCAGATAAGATTTCATAGATTGATAATTCCTTGAGATAAATGTTTAACTATATTTTATAATACCTGTAGCTGGATGCACCATGCTGGCAGCTGCACCAAATGCAAGGTTTTTCTGCTCTGTGTTTGGCAAGGATCCACCAACTGGAATATAAGACCACTCCTAAATAGAACTAGAAGATTATGTCCTTTTCAATCTTTTACTGGTTTAAATAAGAACGGGCAAGAATGACCAAGTGTACAAATTTAATGATTTGAAATGCAAGAAGAGAACTGATGGGCAATGGTGATAAGCAACAAAGTATTCGGATTTAATGAAAGGGAGAGTTTCAAGCCATGCATAATTCTGAAGAATCAAAACTTTGAACTATTGATTATTTGAACACATTTTTATATTAATTATATCCAAATATGCAAGAATAAGCATAAGATACATAAAAGCCGTAAAAAAGGGTGAAATCCAAAACTTCAAGATAAGAAAGTCCTTGTAACGGCCCAGGTTTTCATCCCGGTCTTCCAGACTGTTAAATGCCCCAACGGTCGGGGGAATGACGAAGCATTGCCTTGTCCCCGGCAGTCGACACGACCTCAGTGTGTCGACAGTAGCCCTTGATTGCCACCTGATAGGGCAAGGACCGGTTCCTGGTGTAAGCCTACCACGGCCGGTTTCTTAGCCACAGGTGCGGTGGTACAGGCTGATATAGTCATAGTGTCCTGGTTTCACACCACTATGTTCAGTGACACCGATCCAGAGATTTGTTAGGCATGCGTACTGGACCAGGGCAGCATGCCCTAGACCCAGCACCTCCCTGGTTTGCAGCAGCATGCGGTGCACGCACACGCTCATTACAACACCGACTGGAGAGCACCTCGGGATCTTGAGTTCAGTGCACCTTTTGTATCGACAGTAGTAGGAAAGCTGAGGCCGAGACTAGTTTCTCGTATAGTATCGAAACGCGTTGTAGTTTTCCGGAGTAAGACCGTAAGATGGCATCCGTGGTATATGTATGGATTAAAGTGATGTGCTCTCTTCTGTGTTTATATTCATAGCTTGCATACATTCTGCTAGATGACCAGTTATATCGTATTGTACCCCGGTTGGGGATTCTTACTGAGTAATTCGTTACTCACCCTTATTTTGTGGTTTTCCACAGGTAACCATGGCGCGAGACAGGATGGCTGAAGGAGGAGTTGCTCATTATGGAAACCAGCTGTTTTGAAAACTCTGAGTTTATGTTTTATGTTTTTATTGTCCTCTGAATGCATGTAGTTGGGCACGGAACCCTTAGGTTGTTTTCTGGATTCTGACACTGTTGTAAGCTGTTTTGGGATTTTTGAATGTTTTGAATAAATCTCTGATCAGAGTAGGTTTTAAACTGTATTTAGCTAGGAACAGGTGCTTGGAAACAGGGACAGGTTCCAAGGCATTTTACATTTGTTTTTGAATGGATGTTTGTCTCTTTTTATTTTGTTCAGAATCTGGAAAGCGATCTTGCATATTAATTGTTAAGTTTTAAAGCATGCATTGAGGTAAAGACCTAGTTTAGGACCCCTTTCGAGTCAGGTCTTTACAGTCCTAAATAGGAAAGTTGGTAATGAAAGCTCAATTCCATGGCATCAACCACCATAGGTAGCCAGCCTAATGGTCAGACGTGTTTTAAAAAACCAAAAGATTGTGGATAGAATTGATGATAGCCACCTATTTATGAATTCATTTTCTATAAGTTCTCTTGACATCCAAATGTTGTAGGGTCAGGTGGTATATCCTGTGAGAATAGTCGAAGTGTCCATAAGCTGACCTGAACACTTTCAGATATTAGGAAAAAAAACTCAAATTCATCTGTCTTCTATCTTATTTGGAAAGGAGTTGGCTTTCACGTGCGCTTCACTTGACAATACTTCCTAGTTGACTAGCTACTAATTAGAAAAGGAAGGAGAAAAAACAAACAAACAAACATACAGGTGAACACCCATCTCAGGTACCGATATCTAAGAGATATAAGGAGGAATCGAACAAATAATAACTTGCTGTAAAGGAAAGGACCAAAAAAAATTCTTTTCACATCTTGATAGAAATTCGTTCATCTTTTTTTCATAGATTTGTACAGCCGTTTGGTGTGATTAGATTTTTTTTTTTCCTAGTATTCAAATATGTTTAAAGGACCGACATATAAATGGATTAAACAACATTAGGGAAGAGTACCTCCTCATAAGTTTTCACAATTCGGATCCCCATAGTCTTTAATCTTGACATAAGTTTTTTCTTTAGAAGATCAAAGGGCATAGCTTCTTTTGAGGCTAAACAAGTTTCCTGCGATTTTAAATTTCCAATTGTAATTCGTACATGATTCTGAGAAAATAAAATGATAACCTAATAACATTGTTCCAGACCTCAAAGAATACTTTAGTGGGAGACATGGGCATGGCGTAAAGAAATGTTGGATATTGTGCTTCTAAAGATAATTTTTCTTCCTTTTGGAAGTCCCTGTAGTCCATAAAAACCATCAGACGTGGATCATAAGGGTTGTTTTCCACCTGAAATGGTCATAAAGATGAACAGAATGGTTATCAACACAACAAAATTCCATGTAAGAACAGAACATAAGTTTGTTGAAGAAATAACAATGGAGAGCAATATCAAAAATTACAAACAATGGCTTGTAAAACTAAAGAATAGTTCTAAATTTCTGTTGAGAAAAAGCAACTTGGTAATGACTGCTAAAACTTTGAATATCAATAACAGAAAAGAAAAAACAAAGACCATGAAAAACAACCGTTCAACAAAAAATACCATGGTAAACACCAATAAACTTAAAACATTTAAACTAAATGATTCTGATATATTTAATATTACATGTTCTTAAGAATGTCTCGAGTAACAAACAATCTTAGCCAACAAAAATAATAGTTCAATCGCATAAGTGTGTGTCTATGACCAAGAGGTCATTGGTTCGAATCTCTCCTCTCTGAAATATAGTTGAACTAAAAACTAAAAAAAATACTGTCTTAGAATTTCCAAACGGTATTCAAATAATGATTTGCAAAATCAGCAGTGACTTGACTACCGTACATAACAATCAAATTAACAACTTCGATCTCAAGTAAATAGAAAGAAAAAGAGGAAAAACAGAGGATTTCTCCTTCCTACCTCAACCTCCACACCGTATGCGGTTTGGACAGACACCTTTGGCCCACCCACCTCATACTGCAGTAGTCTTCCTGAAGCTGCTCCAGATGCGACTGTTGCAAGTCTACAATACAAATTTAAATATTTGAGAAAATAACAAAAAATCTCAAATAGCCCACATTGAAGCTAACAGAATGTAAATAAGAGAATTCCATTTTACCTGCAGGGAACGAAAATATCATGTTCACAGGCTACAAGGCTATGGCCAGCAGTAGTTTCAATAATGCTGTCCACTCTGGAGTTGAGATATGTAACACCTGACTTGATACACCTACAAAATAAATATATTATATAAACTCCAAATGTTGTAAATTATTTGTTGTACCAAAACTCATCTGCCTTACTTTTTAAGCAGCTCCTCGTGGAGCAAATGCCTACTAACACGTCCATATGCACGACCAATAAGAACAGGATCCTTGTCATCAAGATATATGACTGTATCCGGCCATACATGCTCTATACACCCTTCAAGCCCAAGATCTGTAGTGTTGAAAAATAATAGAGTTTACATGAAGTGGAAGTTGGAGTTGGTATAAAATCTTGAAACTTCATATGAAAGCTTCCAGGCATAAAATTGACTAATATTGGACGCAACAAACGGTTTAAACCCTAATATGTGATGAAACAAAAGTGCCTCAAAGCCAATAAGAGCCTCAACTAAAGGTATGACCTAGTGATCAAGAGAACTCGAGTTCAAATCCCGCCCACAAGGCACAAATGTTGTTGAATTCAAAGAAAAAAAAAATATCACAAACTAATGTGTCATTTCTTTCTCTAGAATACAAGATTTAAATACAATTAAGTTATCTTAGAACTCAAGGACATAGCTGTATAACCTATGGAACAAACTAATGTGTCATTTCTTTCTCTAGAATACAAGATTTAAATACACTTAAGTTCTTAGAAATCAAGGACCTAGTGGTTTGACACGTGTGGGGAGTATAACAGCTTAAACTTTTGGTTTGAGTTTGGTAGTGATTAATGATACATAATGACTTTGGATGCAATTTCTAAGGGATAGAGTATGTTTTATGGAGCATAGACGAAGAGAGAATTATGAGCATAGTTTAAGACTGAAATAAGTCGAGGGAAGTCTGAGACGTTCGTTGCTAAAACAATGAGTAGCATGAATGAACATACCTTTAAATTCATCTTCCCACACGCCATAGTTGTTTGTGAAAGGCAGATCCGGACCAATGAGTCCAACTTTTAATCCCAAAGCCGCCGATTCCGCAGCAAGAGCAAGACCAGCAGGACCACAACCAATAACCACCAAGTCCAATACGTCATTTCCAACTGATATTGGCGGCAGCTGCAACAGTAGCATAAGGGGATATCATACACTAAAAATTAAAACAATAGAGAATTTCTGTTTACAAACTGTTGAGGATCCTACATTTAAAAAGTGAGGAGGTCTCACAACTTTTATAAAAAAATGATAGGTTACTCATCTAATCAGCCTATTGGTTATGAGATGGAATCTCATACTATCTAATAGATATCAAAACCCATTAAAGTCGAACCAGTATTCAGTCCAATAATAAGAAATTGGAATCCAGTTCTAGAATGGTGAACCTAAAGAGAACCCATCTTGAGGAAGCATGTTGAAGATCAAGTGAAGGGGTCAAACCTTTATAAGAAATCTGAGTTACACTTATCATTATCAATTGGTTTTGAGATGCAACCTCATACTATCTACCTCTTAGGCTGATATTGCTCACTCCCAGAAACCCGTCCACACGAAGATAATGAAAAGAAGATACACTTGAACAATGAAATATTTTTGTAAAGTTAATAGAAGAACATGTGGAATGCTTCCAGAAATCCAAAAATTCAGTTATAATTGAGAAGAAGCCCTAGAACTTGATTTTTCGAAATAATAATTGCATTACAAAACACTTGTTCATTCCATGCTTCAAAATTTTAGAGAAGTAATTGTTAATCTTTACGAAATTCACACCGAGGATACAACTATATTAAGATTCAAACGACCTCAATCAAATCCAACAAAATCAATTCAACCCTCAAATTGGTACATTGTTTTACATCAAAACGAAAATAAAGGGGAAAACCAACCCCCTTGAGCATTAGCCACGAGCAATAGTCCGAAGCAGAAAAATGGAGAATATCAAGGCGCATTTCCATTGAACCGACCACCAGAGATATAATTTACAAAATTATTTAAAAGATATAATATTAAGTTAAAGCATCGAAATCAGGGTGAATTTAATCAAATAACTTATACAAGATTGAAGCATATTAAATTATAGAAACACTAATCCCAACAACTAAACATTTAATTTATTCTTCACAAACTACACAGCGATTACTATCAGTGCGAAGAATGACAAGAAACAGGCGAACCTCATCCGCAAGCTTGGACTGCATCTCCATCGCCTTGTTCTGCTGCATCCGAACAAACAGAAGCTCAGAGCCACCGCCTTTAACGAAATCCTCCTCGTCGGCAAATCCTTCCTTCACCGCAAAACAACTGTCACTGCCGGCACTGGCCATGACAAGCATCGACCGCCGCCGCAAGCCGAACCGGCGGCCCTCCGTTCTGGAAATCAACCGGAGTCTCCTCCTTCTTCCCGAGGAAGCTGGATTCGGAGAAGTAGAAGCCGCCATTGCAGCAAAATGCCGAGCAGCGAGTCCGATACACTCCATTGTTGGCTTTGTTGTTGTTGTCGAAGAAGAAGAAGTGGTTTACGCCATTAATGGAGCTTCAATTGCATGAGAAGAAATGAGAATCAAAACGGAAAGGGGAAAGAGAGATTTGGCGTGAATGCGAATGAAATTTGCGTTTGGCTCGTCTGTTCTGGAACGGTTTTGTCCAATTGGTAGGATAGGGAGGGAAATTAAATGGTGGTGGTTTTATTCTGACTTGCCAAATGAGCAACATCAGCTCTTGCCACGTGTTTCCATGTTATTGGTCCTAACTCTCTTATAAAGGGCCTACCTTATCTATTGATGAATCGATTGGTTTTGATTAAGACGCGTTCAAATAATAAAAATCTTATTTATTCATTACTAAACCTGGTAATGAATATTTCATAATTAACACTCTTTAATAATTATTTAGTTTTTTTTTTATTTAAATTTATTTTTACTCAAATTTCTAATAATATATTTCTTTTTTTTTTTATAAAGTATTCATCTTTTTTTTAAAAGTATGTTAATACTAACTAAATTTCAAAAACAAAAACAAAACTTTGAATTTTTTTTTTCTTCTAAATTTAAAAATAAAAACTAAAAACAAAATGGTTATCAAACGGAGTCTAAGTGGTTATGATTTTGAATTTTTCGTGTAGAATTCAAGAAAAAATACTATAGTTTAATTGAACATATCCATCTATCAATCACTTATTTTAAACTAATCAAAACAACCTTATACAAGTTATTTAGAATATATTAATTAGTACCTTAACTATCAAAAAGTGTTTGATAAAATGTGTGCTGATGATGTTCATTGAGTACATGGGATTTAAACCTATCAGTTTAAAAAATACAAAAAACAAGCAAAAGAAAACATTCAAAGTTGAAATTTCAGTTGGAATTCATAAAAAGTCATAAACTAAATAATTAAGGACTGTTAATAAAATTGTTTGGATATTTTTTCTTCTCTCACTCACTTCTCTATTCTCTATCTACACGAGAATCTGTAGATAAGGGAAGATGGGAAGAGGAGACGTGATAAATTTTATCCATATTTGTTTAGGGGTCGTTTGTTTGACATATTTAAGTTGGAGTTAGTTCTAGGATTTATTAACTCCTCCTTAAAAACTTACATTCAAATGAATAACTCTCATATCCAAACGAATTTTTATTGATTTATCCCCATTCTTACTTTTAAAAATAACTCTTATTTCTAACCATTCATTTCATTTTTAATCATTAATTTATAACTACTCAATCATTTCTAACTACTTATTTTAATCATTTCTTTCAAATCAATCAAAATAATTCATTTTGAACAATTCATTTTTAATAATTTATTTTTTAACTACTAAAAATAACTACTCATTTTTAAATCTACATCAAAACAAGGTTTTGACTCTAACTTCTCTATACAAAAACTACACCCAAACGAGTTTTTGACAGAACTCTCAATTTTTAACTCCTCAACATAACTCCTTAATCCAAAAACTACTTAAATATGTCAAACAAACAACCCCTAGAGACTTTCTACTCCAATCCCACGCTTCCACCTCACTTTCACGCCTCCTTCAAAGGTTAAAATACTATTTTGGTCTCTTTAACCTTTTTCTCTCCTAGAAACCCCCAAAAATCTCTTGTAATTCGTAGCATATCTGCCATTGTTTTCTCTCTTCAACCCTTTTCTCTCCCAATTACAAAACCCCAAAATCTCTTCAACCCATTATTGGCATAAAGGACAATTTGCCCAAATACCGTGAAAGGAAATTTCATTTAAGAACAAGTTCGATGGTATATTCTTGAACCTCAGGCGAACTCCCTTTTACAACGTAGATCAAATTGGGGAAATTACATACCCAATATGCTTTTGCACCTTGAACACAAAGACCTCCTCACTCAAAATTGTAGTCAATTGAAATGTGAACAAATTAGGCCACCATATTGATGGCTTATGGATCAAATTCATATGGGTCCATCTTAAATTTCAAAACCAATTTCTTTTGTTTCATCCAAGAACAAACACACAAACCCAATTTCAAACAAATGTGGGTCCTTCAATTTCAAAATCGATATTCCTCTGTTTCAACGACAATAAACAAGGCAACTCTAACATTATATAAACTTCAACGAGTTTGCTTTGAACATGTTCGATTTGAGTGGAGATCATAAAATTAATGTTCAGGAACTGATCGAAGCGATTATGGTGAAAGGGTAGGCATTGAGGTTTGTCGGTGGATGATGAGATTCAGGGCGTGGGAAAAAAAATTTGTTTTTTTGTATTTGAGGGAGAAGGGTTAGAGAGACATAACAGTGGAAAGAGAAAAAAAAATGTTTTTTTTAATCAATTTTATTTCAATTTAACAGCACCTTAGGACTGTTTGTTTGACATATTTAGGTAGTTTTTAGGTTAAGGAGCTATATTGAAAAGTTATGTTGAAGAGTTAAAAATTGAGAATTGTGTCAAAAACTCATTTGGATGTAGTTTTTTGTATAGAGGAGTTAAAAGTCAAAAATCTTGTTTGGATGAAGATTTGAAAATGAATAGTTATTTTTAGTAGTTAAAAAAGAAATTATTAAAAATGAATTGTTAAAAATGAGTTATTTTGATTGATTGAAAATGAATGATTAAAAATAAGTGGTTAGAAATGATTGAGTAGTTATAAATGAATGATTAAAAATGAATGGTTAGAAATGAGAGTTATTTTTAAAAGTAAAAATGTGGAGGAGTTAATAAAAACTTGTTTGGATGTAAGTTTTTTAGGACTCCTCCTACTAACTCCTACCTAAATATGTCAAACAAACAGCCCCTAACGCTCTGTGGATGGCAGGAACGAACTTTGAGCTTTTGTGAAAGTTGAGGGACTAAATTTAAACTTTTGAAAGTTGAGGGACTAAAATGGAACAAAGTGCATAGTTCAAGAACCAAAATAGTATTTTAACCTACAAAGAACCTCTAAAAAAAAAAATTCCTAACACTCCTCTCCAACCATTTCCAAATAAAGTTCAAACTTTTTTAAGCAAAGTTTTTCTATGACCCACTCCTTCATACCACATTTCCTAACACGAATGATTTTTCTAGAACTAGTACTTCAAACAATCTTTTCCCAATAAAGTTCTTCTACGACCACTTCTCTAAACTCTCTTTCTAAACCATTTTAGCATAAAAATATAATGTAATTGATGAGTTATTCTAACAAAATAATCATAAGTAGTAAAATTTAAAAATATTTACATTCATAGTCATTAAATACGATTTAATACGGTATTATTAATACTCATTAATCTAATATTATTTATCATTAATATAGTATGTTGTATTATTAATATAGTATTATATGTTATTAATAAGTATTGTGTATTCATATAGTATTATGCATGATTAATACAGTATTATTATTAAGGAGATTTTGCATGTATAACAAAAAATGGCAAAATATTTCCATCTATAGCACAAAATCTAAAATAATTTCATTTGTAGCAAAAAATCCAAATTGACTTCTATCACTTGTTGAGTTCTATTAGTGATAGAATTCAATCAATGATAGACTAATTCTATCACTGCTTAAGTTTTCTATCGGTGATAGAAATCTAAATTGAGTTCTATCACTAGGTGAGTGATAGAAATAAATATGCTATAGATGAATTATTTTAAAAATTATGCTGGAAATATAATACAAGAGGTAGAATGTGCTGCTGATGGTAAATTCTCTATTATTAATACTTATTAATACGATATTATATATTTTATGAATTTGACTAATCTTATAAATTTCTCTTTTATTATTTTTTAGTTCTCACATCCAAACACGTCCTAAGAAGTTATAGGTTTGAATTTTGAACTAAAAAAATGTATATGTTCATTATTTCAACCTCTAAAATTTGTTAGAACTAAAAGAAATAACATACATACATACATATATATGTATATATATATATATATATATATATATATGTATGTATGTATCTAAACTCTTAACAACTAATAAATATAATTAAAAAAAACTAATAAATATAATTTGTTTAAACACTTATAATTAAAATCCAATTGTTTATATTTATGGAATGTATTGAAAGAGAATAGAGAAGCCATAAAGAGTTAACATGAATAATGGTTGAACAATATAAGTGTAAGCCCACGAATGAAGAAATCATAATTTAAATTTCTAAATTCACAATTATTGTTGAATTAAAACACACTTTTGTGTAATAAAAAAACACTATTTTGTAATGATATTTTGTTGCTTAGGGAGTAGATCCTAAAGATGCTTATGGTGTTGCTTCAACCATTCCAATAGATTTACATGACTAACAATCATATGCTTAATTCACACACGATTACAAATAAATTAATTTCTTTTTTTAGTACAAGTTGTGGAAGAGAATTACAAATACCGATTTCAGGGATCGAACTCGTGACCGTAAAGTGGAAATGGATCAACACCAAAATCGCGTCACTAACCCATTCGATAAATAAATTAATTTCTAAATTTTAACTTTTGAATTAAATTATACTATATATTATGAAAACGACAATCAACAATCGATATGAAGATATGAAAACATATAACGATAAATGCAAAGAAATAAGAAATAAGAACACACATAGATTTACGTTGTTCACTAACGTTGTGTTAGTTAGTCCATGAGCAGAGAGGGAGAACAGTTTTATTAACGAGAGACGATTAAATGAACGTCATATTACGATTAGGATTTATTCGAGTTTATATATAAACACTCTCATTAAACCTTGTAGCAGAATGCGTAAGCATTAAACATAATGTAAATGTGTTAGAACGTGCGAAACGTCCAACATAATGCAGAAGTATTAGTGATGTAGGGTGTGAATGCTGGTTGCGCGAAACGCATGCAGAATGCATTGTTGCCATGCGTGAAACAATGGTATGCAATGTGAAAAGTGTTTGCACAACGGAGGCATTGCCCTCGCATCCTCATGCACTGACCGGACAGTGAGACCAGTAAAAACCTCGACTACTAATCGCAAAGTATTGGTGTGCTTAAGGTATATCTCAACACTATAGTTATTATAGATATCGTTGTCATATATTTCATCGAAAATATATATCGTTAAAATTATTTTTTAATCAATTCTTGCATCTCGGTTATCCCATAGATTTACATGATGGAAGTAACGAATGTTTGCCAATATGAGCTCAACGGCACTAGTGTATGTCTAATGATCAGAGGTCTTAAGTTCGAGTTTAAAAAAAAAAAAAAATAAATAAATAAAACCCACCTTTAAATTCAGTACAAATTTATTATCCAAACCCAAAAGTCAATTCTCAACTACTCGCAGTACGAAGAAGAACGACGAAGACCCAATCGAATTTTAGAAATTATTTTAGTTACTCCAATTTTAGAAATTATAATACAAAGCAAACCCATTAAAAAGAAAAAAAAAAGAAAAAAAAGAAAACCAATTGAATCGAACCGACTCGTTGACGGCCTTGTTTCCGAGGCAATGACCTCTGTGGCGGTTGCCGTCAACGGCGTTCGCGGCGGCAAAGGCGGCGGCGGAAGCCGCCGCGCCGTCAGATGGGCCGTCGAGAACCTCTTGCCAACCGCCGATCGCTTCATTTTGGTTCACGTGATGCCCAAAATCACCTCCATTCCAACCCCAAGTAAAAACATCTCTTCCTCAACTGTTTGTTAACTTAAAGCAACTTATTGCAAAGCCTCAATTTCTCGTTCTTTGATTTTGAGTACTGTTTGTGCGTCTCTATTTGTAAAATCTCTCCTAAGGTGTTTGGTTGTAGAGTCATTAGGATTATAAACCAGGAATTATTTTGAGTGATTACAAATTTGAGTTTTAATAATAGATCGTTACGTAGTTATTTGTAAAGGGGTTATACTTAATGCCTCGTTTGGATGATAGTTTTTGTAGAAGAGTTTAGCTCCTTTGGATGTGGTTGGAAATAAGTGATTATTTTGAAGGTTAGAAATGAGTGATTAGAAATGAATTGTTAGAAATGAGTGATTATTTTAAATGATTAAAATAGCTCGTTTGGATACGATTGTTTGAAGAGAAATTGGGTACATGGGATGGTTCTAATTTCTCCATTTAAAAAAAATGCATTGCAACTTATGGATATGCCTTAATTTCTTGATCTTGGGTCCTCAAGAGGTGGCACGGTGGTTGAAGACTTGAGTTTTGAGGGTATGCTCCCTTTAAGGTCCTAGGTTTGAGACTCAGCTGTGACATTACTCCTTCAATGTCTTTTGGTGCTGAGCCTAGGGACGGGCGTGGTTACTCTTGTTTTAAAAAAAAAAATTCTTGATCTTTGATTTTGAGTTTTGTTTGTGTTTTCTAATGGTAAAATTCCTCGCTGTCTCTCGAGTCCGGGCTCTTGGACCGGTGCGGGTGTCTGTGGATATAGTGGATGGCTACAATTTCTCGATTTAAAAAAAAAAGAAAGTAATGTTTGTGTTCTACAGTGGGGGATCGTGTGGCTGTCTCGGAGCTTGATGCAGATGTTGTAGCGCTGTATGTGCATGATGTTAAAGTGAAATATGAACAATTTTTTGTCCCTTTTAAGAAATTATGTAGAAGAGAAAAGGTAATTTCAGGCCCTTTTTTTTTTAAAAAAAGCCCTAAATTTATGGTTAATTGAAATGGGAACTTGTTTTGCAGTTTCTTCTTCTGGTAGAAACTTTGATTTTGGAAGATGACAATCCTGCCACTGCACTTTTGAGATATGCATCTGAATCTGGGATTAAACGCTTGATTTTGGGTTCTTGTTTTAGAACTTGCATAGCAAGGTTGTGCCTGTATTTGTGTTTCAAAGTTCTTACTCTAAAATTTAAAATTCATTGATGTCAAATGGTGTGATGTGAAATTTAGATATTTGGTGTTTATTGAGTTAGAAATGCATAGACATGTAGGTTTGTAGAATATGATTTAGCTCATCGTAACTTAGCCTCATTTGATAACTACTTTGTTTTTTATTTTTCTTTTTGAAATTTAATCCTATGACACTTACTTCAATCTATGGATTACCTTACTTTGATATCTAAATTTTATCTATATTTTTGAAAGTATACCAAAATTTGGAAACTACAAGAAACTTCCAAAAACTTATTTTCATTTTTTGAAATTTGGTTAAGATTCAAATACTTTTTCAATGGTAGATGAAACTTGTGGTAGAGAATTTAAGTGAAAACAAGCTTAAATTTTAAAAACCAAATGATTATCAAATGGGGCCTTTCACTAACACGGAATTTGTCAATGCTATAGAAAACGATTTTCTAAAATTCAAAGATGGTAGAGGTGGGGGCTCAGACCATCGATATTTCGAATGATAATTTGTGTCTTATGCTCGAATCAGCAGAAAATGGGACCATTTAAAATGTTAGAATATACTAATTTCAACATTTTTATGCTAACTGTTGTATAATTTGTTTTTAAAGGAAGCTAAAAGGGGATTCAGTGCCCTCATATATTCTGAGAACTGCTCCTAGTTCTTTTGATATTCATGTTATTTATAAGAGAAGAGTCATCACAAGAACAGCCAGTACTGCTTCATCTGCTGGTAATTTGCTTAAGCACTTGTTTCTTTAATCAGTTTTGTTTTTCCTCATATGAGAATTTATATATGTTTTTTGAGACAAGAGGCACATTTGTTAATACTAGACTATGAATGTAGTTGCTTTTCCTATTGAATTCCACAGAAACCGACTCGAGACAGTGGATGCTCGGCGATACTGATTACTACAGAGGCTCCAGTGCCGTTAGTGAGAAATCAACTGAAACTTTTTCTTCTTCTTCCTTGTCGACTGTTCCCCGAAGGGGTGATAGCCTCGAAATTAATTCTACCGAGCAACTGAACTCTTTGAGTACTCTGACTGAGGAGGTTCTTATTTCTTCTTTGTGTGTTTTGAGCTTTTCTGTCATATTTGATTTGGTTTTGTAGATGAAATTGTTTCTGTCGTTTCAAGGGCAATGCTACGGCGAGTTCTTAAATAACGATCCCGAATTGCAGGAAGATGTGCGAGCTGAAGTTGAATCACTGCAGCTAGAATTAGAATCCACGGTTTCCTTGTACAAACAAGCTTGTGAAGAACTAGTACATGCTCAGAAGAAGGTGAGAGTTTGATCATTATATCGGTTTCGGCATAATGTAATATGGGGCAAGGTTTAAGAATCTCTACGGTAGTGTTTGCTTGAAGTAATTAACGAGTTATTAAAAATTAACTTTTACAACTCATCTTTAAACAACTACATCCAAACGAGTTATTGTAATCACATAAAATAATCATTCATTTCTAATCGATCATTTTTAATCTCTCATTTTTAACCACTCAAAATAATAACTCATTTCTAACCACTCATTTTTAATCATTCATGTCTAACCATAAATTTATAACCACTCATTTCTTACCCCTAAAAATAATTACTCATTTCTAACTACGTCCAAATGAGCTATTATCTAAAACCCCTCTACAAAAACCATAATCCAAATGAGTCATTAACTGCAACTCCTCTACAAATAACCACATCCAAACGAGCTATAACTTAAAATCAATTTTTTAATCACTTAAAATAACCCCTCGTTTAATAATACTCCACAATTTCACCTCCAAACATCTTCTACGGTGTTTTGTGAAGACGACGAAGTTAAAAGGGTGATCATTATGAAAGCTTGGTTTTGCTTCATTTTGCAGGTTCACTCACTTACATCAGAATGCCTTGAGGAATCAAGGAGAGTGAATGCTGCTTTAGAAAGGGAACAAATTTTGAGGAAAGTTGCTGCTGAAGAAAAAGAAAAGCACTTGGAAGCCATTAAGGAGCTTGAGGAGGCAAAAGACTTGCTGGCTAAAGAAGCTTATGAAAGGCAGTTGGCTGAGCTTAATGCCTTGAAGGAGTCCTTGGAGAAGCAGAAAATTGTTGATACTCTTCTGACTAATGATAGGAGGTACAGGAGATATACTACCGCCGAAATAGAAGTTGCGACGAATTTCTGCGATCCAGTTAATGTGATTGGCCAGGGAGGATATGGGAAAGTTTACAAATGCAGTCTCGATCATACCCCGGTAGCCATTAAGGTTTTTCAGCACGACATATTCGAAAAAAAGGACGAGTTTCTGAGAGAGGTATCGTTTGTTACAAACGGTTTCTACTCTAAATGGTTTTTATCCAATTGATGATCCTCACTCTATCACCTGAATTTATCTTTGCAGGTTGAAATTCTGAGCCAGATACGTCATCCACATGTGGTTTTACTGCTCGGAGCTTGTCCCGAGCGAGGTTGCTTGATCTATGAATACATGGAAAATGGAAGCTTAGATGAACATATCTTGCTCAGAAATGGAAAAACTCCCCTCCCTTGGCCTACTAGATTTAGAATAGTTTTTCAAGTAGCTTCTGGACTTACATTTTTACATAATACAAAACCAGAACCTATCATTCATAGAGATCTAAAGCCAGGTAATGTCTTACTAGACAGAAACTTTGTAAGCAAAATCTCAGATGTTGGAATGGCTAAGATCATTGGCGATATCGTGCCCGACAATGTTACGGAGTACCGAAACACCATTCTTGCTGGTACTCTACATTACATGGATCCTGAATATCAGAGAACTGGCACACTCCGACCGAAGTCAGATACATATGCACTCGGGGTAACAATTCTACAGTTGTTAACTGGACGGCAGCCACACGGTCTTCTTCTGGCTGTCGAGAATTCCATCGCAAGCGCCTCCCTTGCCGATATTCTAGATAAGTCAATTACTGACTGGCCTCTTGCTGAAGCTGAAGAGTTAGCTCGACTCGGGCTGAAGTGCTTGAAACTTAGATGCAGGGATAGGCCAGATCTTGAAACTGAAGTTCTTCCAGTCCTTAAAAGGCTTGTTGATTTTGCAGATACTTGTCAAAATGAAGAAAGAAGTCATGTCAATCCTCCAAGCCACTACTTCTGTCCAATCCTACAGGTGAATTCAAAACACTCACATAATCATCAGTTCTTCATAAGCTTGAGCATAAACCTCATATTTTTCTTTGTTCAATTGTTTTTTTTTTTTAAACATAGGAGATAATGGAGGATCCTTATATAGCAGCAGATGGTTTTAGTTACGAGTATGTAGCGATTAAAGCATGGCTCGAGAAGTACGATGTATCGCCTGTGACAAAGCTTAAGCTTCAGCATTCTATGTTTATTCCAAACTACACTCTGCGTTCAGCCATACAAGAGTGGAAGTCGAGAGGGACATTTTCATCTTCCTAAAATGGAAGATTTTGGCTTTACTTGTCTCGAGCATTTTTATTGAGTTTTTCCTCAAAAGGGAACATCATTGTTATTATTTGTGTAGGTAAAAGTAAAATCTCATTAATGTATAGTATTGTTGATATATTGTAAACTAATTCAAATGTTCCAAGTTTATAAAGAGTAGTTTATATGCATAAATGGAGAGTTTTACTTCATTTTAGGAAAACTAATTGAGATTTTAATATTATAAACCCCAGTTTCTTTTGAGATTCCAAATAAAACTAACAAGTCCACCTAAAAATCCCTTTTTTCTTTCTTTTTTAAAAAAAATTTGAAAATTGTTTTCTCATAATATTTTTACAATAATGTGATCTTTTCTTAAATAAACATTTGAATTCTTAACAAAAAAAAAAATAGAAGCTTCTTTTACTTTTCAAAACATGTAAATTTTTTACAACATTGGTAAAAAATAGATAAGCAAAAGAATAAATTCCATGAAATTAGTATTTCATCGTGAGGTGACTCAATTGGTCAGAGAGGGCCTTGGAGTGACATCCAAATATTGTAGAGTCAGGCGGTATGCCTTGTGACATTAGTCGAGGTGCACGCAAGCTGGCTCGGACAGTCATGGATATAAAAAAAAACAAAATGAAGTTAGTATTTATAAACTTAGTAACCACGTACACCAAATGAATTTACCAGACTATTTTATTAAGAAATAAAATACGGAGGAATCTACTAATTCAAAGCGATTAGAGTTCGAAGTAATTTGGAGAAATTTCCTAATACAAATTGATTAGGATTCAAAGTATTTAAAAAACAATTTTTAATATTCAAATAAGCTTTCGACTAATTTTACAAAACAATCGAGATGTCAATAAAATTGGTAAGTAATAGTCACTACCGATCAAACTCATTTCGTCCTAATTCCATGATATTCTAATGGATTCTTTTGACCATTAGGTCAAATGGTCATCATGATAATTGGTTAAAATAATTTGATTAGAGTTCAAAGTAATTTATTTCTCTAAAAGCTTGAACTTGTAGTACCTTTTTTTTTCACATGAAATATGATAGTTGCTTGCAAAAGTTACAAGTTGATGCCACAACATTGAAGTAATTAAATAAGATATCAAAGTGGAAGGGGCTGTGGTTGACTCCTCTTCCTGGTAAGCAAGTTTTCCATATTTAGAGGAGATTTAAAATATGAGATTTGGAAAACATGAAAAGGGAAAATCCTTCATCAAACCCACTTTCAGTATTCATATATTGAGTGAAAATTGTGAAATGTATACTTCAGATAAACTTGAGTAAAACAAGTGACTTTTTTTTTAAAAAAAAATTTGTGAGTGTCCAAATCGACTTATGACTACTTTGACATATGGTCTGACTTATAACATTTGGGTATAAAAAAATATAAAAAATTAATTTGAAGTGACCATTTTAATTTTTATTTTCTGTTTGAAATAAAAACCTTGTTTGGTCCTTTGGTTTGAAGTACAACTTTTGATCCATATATTTTAAAATTAAGATTTTTATCAAGTTTTATTTCAGCAGTAACAAGGTTCACAGTGTCGGAATTTCAACGTGTTTCATTGGGTTTTAGTCTTTTATAAAAACTACAACTTTGGAACGTTCCTTCGGAGATTTTTTCGAGCAGGTGAATTATATTTTTATTTATTAAAATACTTATAAATAATATATATATATAAATTTTAAATGAGTAAGTAAAATATTTATTATCTATTTTATTTAAAAATCTCATACAACGTAGTTCAAGATAAAAGTGAAATAAAAAAAATATACATATCATAATTTTTAAAGAAAATTATGAAATAAATTAAACTTCTTTAAGAAATAAGTTTTCGTCATGCTACAATCTTACTTTGTATACAATAAATTTTTTTTTCATTCATTTATTATTTTAGTTTAATATATGAACATCGAAGCCATCTTTTCAAAAAAAAAACATTGAAACATTCACCTCTCTAAAATCTTAAAAATCATATCTGTGCTTTCTTATTTCATCTTATATTTTATAAATAATAAAAAATAAAGAAAATATTGAAAAAAAATAATTAAAAAACTCATAAAATCTATTATCTACCTCTTCTACGAATTATGATGAAACATAAATTTTTTAAATATTAATTTAAAACATAATATTATATTAAATCTATTATTCTCTACAATAATAATAATGGTGTATAGATTTATATTTAAATTTAAAAAATATATAATTAGTAAAATTGATAAAATTTAAGTAGCTTCGTATGTCAAAATATGAGTAGTACTTCAATGACATCACGTATCACACAATAAGCAACAAATTATATGTTAAGTCATATTTATTATAATAAATAATAATAATAATAATAATAATATGAAAAAAATAATAATTATAAAAAATTACCTTTCATTAATTGAAGAATGTGATAAACACTTCTTCAAAATTTTAAATACTCCATAAATTTAAAAGAAAATTATAAATTAAAGTTGAAGCATAAAATAAATAGAATTATGCAAAGAAAACATAATAAAAATAAAAATAAATGAAGAAGAAGAAAATGTTTTGTACAACGAATTAAATACAGATTGAAAAAATTGTTCTTTACCTTCGACGACAACCGCTCCCACGAACAAAACTCAATGCACGAATGCTAAGACTCCCAATCCAAACAAAATCTGTACATCTGTGCAACATCAAAAAAATTATTAGTAATTTGAATTTTGAAGAACAATAAATTTGTGGTATTTATAGAAAAAGTTGGAACTCAAGATCTTCTTTAAATTAAAAAAAAAAATCAATATCTTCATTTGATTTTATACTTATTTAGTTTGAAGATACTAAATTTTAATAATTAATAATAATAATAAGTCACATTTTAAGTAGTAAAAATAAAGATAAAGATAAAGAATATTACGCAGATTCTCTTATCTTCTAACTTAATTTATGAGATTTGCTAAAAATATATTATCTTTTAGATGATGAAAATCTAAATATCTAAATAATATTATAAATATATTTACATTTTTTTTAATATTTGAATAGAAGATTATGACATGTTTGTAATTTAGGATGTGACTTGAGGGTAAAATCGTCCAAAAATGATTTTTCTCTTAAGTCACACTTTAAGGTAATTTGAATAGAAGATTATGACATGTTTGTAATTTAGGATGTGGCTTGAGGGTAAAATCGTCCAAAAATGATTTTTCTCTTAAGCCACACTTTAAGGTAATATGATTAGGTTGATAGTGGGTGGGTTTTAGGGTAAATTAAATTATAAAACCTTACCAAATTAAAGCAAACAAGTCAATATATCCGAGTGGTTAAGAAGACAGACTTAAAATCTGTTGACGATTTGAGCATTTTTTAGATGCTAGAGGTAAATTAATTAATTAGAAAAATCAAAACTGAAATATTTTATAAAGTTGTCACAAATTAAAATAAGAATGTTAAAATTTACTTTGGAAAAGGAAGGGGCAGCGACCAGTTTGGGAGACTACGACCACTGACTTGCTATTTTTCCCGCGTTGTTTTGTTTTTGCTTCCAGCCAAGTCTGTGGCCAATGAACTTTCCATTGCCAAAATTTCAAATCAATATTATTTTCCATGTCACTATTTCTATTGTCCTTTTTCATCTCTCATTGCTATGATTTTAATTGGATATATAATTTGATCGAGTGAAACTACTCTATGCACGAAATTAGAGATATCGAGAAAATGTACGTAGTTAGTTAATTATCATGGAGTGGTATAGTGGTCTCTAAGAGGATTTTGAGATTCTTAACGTAATGAGTTCAATCTATAGTGCCCACTTACCTATAAATTAATTTTTTATAGATTTTCTTGACATCTAAATGTTAGATGAAGTGGTATGTCCAAAAAGAAAATGTATGTGGTTAATTTAATAATTACAACTAATAGCAAACATTATTCTACTAGCACAAAACACGAGCTATAGATGTTTATAATGTAACTTGCTAAGTCGTTATTTTAATTAGAGTTTGGTACATTTAATCATAATTGCTTGGTACAATTTTAATTGTTCTAGTTGTATTCCTTTTTTAAAACTTATTAGTATTGGATTTGGCCTAAAGTAGTTAGGAAAGATTTAGATATTGTTAGGAACAAAAAGAGTACATATGATTAGGAAAATGATTATTCGTATTCGTGAATAAGAAAATGATAGGAGATAATCCAAGCAAGAACTACTACATTATTCGGTGATAATCCAATTTAACTCCATAGTCACGAGTTCGATTCCAAAAATCGATATTTAGCTCTCATTTATTTGAGAGTAGATTTGTGGTTCCCCAACTTGTACTAAAAAAAGGAGAAAAAAACACCTAAGAACTACTTCGAACTATATTTGGAAACTAGTGATCACCAAAAATCAAGTTTTCACTCTCATATATAGTTTTCACAACCTGTGTGCATAAAAACTTACATTTCGGATCTAAATGTAAAGATTCTCATTTTGGAAGCTAGAGAGAGAAATCCTGAGCTCCTGAACTTGCTCGATCTAAGCGACCACCGAAACAAGATAGTTGAAGCATAATGCAGCTAAAATAAGAGTATCCAACAAATAAAATATATCCAAAATTAGTAGAAACAAGGAACCAGGGTCACTCATGATAAAGCTTCCATGACCACAAGTATTCTTTGGAGATAAGAACCACACATATATTTGACACAGCATAACCCATAAAACACAACCTTCACTTGTAGACTGAAATACACCTGTCCGCCAAGCATTGGAGACATCAAAGAAATAGTGTCACATTAAAGAAATAGTGTCACAGTTGAGTCTCGAACCTGAGACCTTGAGGAGAGCATACCCTCAAATCCCAAATTTTCAACCACTGCGCCACCCCTTGGAGACGGAAATTCAGATCATTAGCACAAGAAAGTCGAGAATAGGCAACAATTTATGCAATCATGTAGCTATAGCACTCATTAAAGGATAAGTCGTGAAGTAACAATATGGAACTGTATGACTATATATCTATATCTTTATACTTACAAAATCACCACCACGATTCCTGTGCATGTGTTATACAAGGGTCTGTCAACAATCATACAACGTTAGCTCTTCTAATACCGACCGCTCATAGCTCTTCATCTTTTATAATTAATAAGATGGTTCTTAAGTTTCGATGATGTTGAAGGAGAACTTAGAAAGTAGCTGCGGAATTCTCGATATAACTGGCCCATACGTCTGCAAGATGACAGGATTAATGTTTTATCTTTCTATCCTTAATGAAAGTAAGATTTGCAAATGTCACAAATTGAAACTCCAAAAAGTACCTTATGGTTTTCGTGAATTTGGCATAAAGGAACCGCGATCAACTTGAAGTTCTTTGGCACAATGAATTTTCGACTCTCCGGTAACTTGACCAGGAAAAGTTTAGTGCACTCCTGCATCACAAAGTGAGTGAGTTACATGACCAGTAATGGGGGTTGTTGAATTATGTTAAACCACCCAATCAATCAAAAGCCTAAGCTGATGGGGGATTCAACCTCCTGCTCTGATACCATGTTGAATTATGTTAAACCACCAATCAATCCAAAAGCCTAAGCTGATGAATTGGGATAAATTTAATTATATCAACCAACAGGTGTATCGGCCATCGCCCGCCAATAGTTATAGTTTAGAGAAAGTAGTTTGTATTCAAATAACTACCTTGGCTCCTTTTACATTATCGGGCAAATGTGGATAGAGCAAGGTTTCAAAGTCTGACCTCCACCACATACCGATGCACTCCCCCACCTAAACGTTGAAAGGAGACTCAAAATTCCATCGTTTATAATCAGAAGTAATACATGATAGAAAAAAAAAGAAATAGATTTGGGCATTTATAATACCTCCCAATCAGATGCATCAGGGGTTCCATTAGCAGAAAGCTTCCTTGATAACTTTCGCTTTAAGCCATCAATATCTGTAAATTGAGATTGCCCATCATAATAAAACATTGATGAGTGCAACGGTTAAATAAAACCCAGCTACCGAATGGGTCAGTAGCACAATGGTTTCATTGTTTGGTTGTAAACCAGTTCAACACCAGCGTCACAGGTTCGATCCTGACAATCAGTATTTCCCCCTTCCCCGATATGTACTAAAAAAAAAAACCAGCTGCAGAAGAGATCCAAAGAACACATTTACCGGATTCATTGGGCCTTAGCCGACCACCAGGAAGCTTGAAAATTGAATTCCGTATTTGAAGCAGCAACAAATGAGGATGCTTGAATAATTCAACCTAAAATAAGAACAACAACAGATGGCTTTCAATTATATGTTTTTAAAAGATAGCTTTCAATTATAATATACAGTAGCTAAGCACTGTTTCTGCAAGATGAAACGTCCATTTAGAAATCTTATGGCAAAAAAGCATCCTCAACTGATATTCAATAATCATTTAAAAAGATTTCTCCCAACAATAATTATGATCAACAGCGCCACAGATCAGCCATAATTTCTACGAAAATGGAATTAAGTAAAGAGATCAACAACTATAGAAGCAAAATATCAAGCTGTCTCAGAACTAGTCTTACAAAAGCCAACACGGGAAAGTACCTTAATTACTTAATAAGGAATTATGAACACTTATGACCAAAAGATTATGGATTCAAACTCCACTCAACAAAAAGAAAAAACAAAAACCATGATCCCAACGGTGGATTGAGACTAGGTCGAATAAATCAGTATACATTATGACTAGACTGACCCCAACCAACAGCTATAAAGCACGGACACACCATTTTTGGGCTGAGAAACTATATCAAATACGTTTCAGACACAGATAATACGCCTAAGATACGTATCAGATATGTCAATTGATGTCCGATAATACGCCTAAGATACGTATCAGATATGTCAATTGAAGTATCTGATTTTTTATTTTATTTTTTTAATATTGGACACAGGAAGATGGGCCAGGATATGTGAGAAAGCTTTTACATTTTTTAAAAGCCGTTTTTCTAACCCAACCCATTATATTCACCAAATTAAACACATTTTAGTGAGTCGAGCCCATCATTCTCATTTTGTTGAACCTATTTTATTGCTACTAAAATGAAATTTGTTGAACCTATTTTATTGCTACTAAAATGAAATTTGATTTCATATATTTTATTTAGTAAAATCATAAAAAGAAAAAAACTAACCTACTTCACTTTCATATATTTTATTTAGTAAAATTATAAAAAGAAAAAAACTAAGCAAAATTCAATTTCATATGTTTTATTTTAGTAAAATTGCCGTATCTTAATCGTATCGGTATCTTAATTTTTAAGAAATTGACATATCCGTATCCGGTATCTCTGTCCGTGCTTCATAGACCAACAGTGACAGAACTCCACAGATTAAGTACGCATCAAGCAATTGAATGGCGGTAATAACAGAGCCACTAAAATTTTCCACATGCTTAAAGAAATGAATCCCTAGGAACCACAAGATTGCAGAAATGGAAGTGGAAATTAAAGCACAAAGAAACAAAATCATCACGACAAACCAGCAAAACAGCTTCGACACAAGTCCTCAATCCGTAAGCAGCATAACTGCGTACAAAAAACACATCCGAGAAAGAAAATCAGAAAACTCGCAGAATAATAGTAAACGGATTAAAGCGCGGATTGATATTTGATACTTGGATTTCATCCTCTGGACGCGATCAGCCAAGGTATCGTCCTTGAAAAGAAGAGCCTCTTTGGTTCCAAAGTAGTAGTTGCTGAGAGGATAAATATCGACGGCGCGAATCTGTTCGGCGGCGGAGGCTTCATCGTCGTCCATGGCATTGATGCGGCCGTCGTCTCCCATGGTGGATTGCGCGAAAGTTGCAGGGAATCAAGGGAGAAGGAGAATCGGATTTGGAGAAAAGTGAGTGAAGAATTTAGGTCTTGAATGGTTTGAATGTGTTGGTTGCAGAGAATTTGACACGAAGAAAAAAGTGAAGTCACTGCGCAAAAGGAGACTCGGACAAGACAACCAGTGGGATTTGAGGATGATGGTAATTCTCCGGTTTCTCGACAGGTGGAATCGAATTGGGCTCTTTTTGGGCTTTGGATGCTCTTTTAATTCTGTGTTTGGACCCATTCATGTAAACGGCCGGATAGGTTATAATAAATTCATGGATGTTTATTTCACGGTTTATCTAAACATACGTTTATTTAAACTTTATATATATATATGGGGGTGTTTGGGATTTGGTGTTGAGAAGAGGAGAAGAGAGGAAGGACAAATTTTAACCCCATGTTTATTTTTAGGACATCAATCTCCCTCCAACTTCTCATCAATCTCTCCTCTAATATTACATTAAATTTTTTATTTAATCATTTAAATGTCACATCAAACATTTTTTTAATTTTCAATCATATAATATAATATAAAATATCTTTTATCTAATCTTATCAAATATCACATCAAACTTTCTCTAATTTTCAACCGCACAATATATAATAAAATATATTATATTTATCAATCCAATCCAAAATCTATAATCATTACATTATAAAAAATCAATATAAAATAAATATTTTTACAACATCTCCTCTCTACAATATCAATCTCCAAACAACTATTTCATATATCCTAATCACTCTATTTACTCTTTCTCTTCAGCTTTCTCTCCTCTCCTCTTTTCAACACCAAAATCCAATCACCCCCTAAAGTTGTTACATAATCAATCTTTCAAGTATTGTTTATTATAATTTCTCTTATAATAACTTGTCCCTCAAACACCACTATTTATAATAATCCACGCATAACCTTTCGTCTATCATAACCAAATCAATGCTCCAAACATACCCTAAAAATTTATCACAAATATAGAAAAGGAAAGTTATAACCTACTTACAAATCAAATTATGTTTACAATTTATACTAGAGATGTTCATTTTACCATTAACAACTTTACCATTTACAAATGAATGATCCCACAATTTTACCATTAATTTCATTTTAGCCCCTCAAATTTCAAAAGTCTAAAAAATAGTCCCTCAAATTTCAATAAAACTTAAGATTAGTCCCTACATTTAATTTGAAGTTTTTTTTTAATGTACCTACTAGGATTCGATCTTGAGACCAAGAACATCAAACTAAATTTAAATTTGACATGTTGGCCATCAAACTACAATGCTTTTTGGTACATTTAATTTGGAGTTAATCTGCCATTAAAATGTAATAAAATAATTTTTTTTTTATTTTTTTTAATCTCTTTTTAAACTTATTTCTTTCTTTTAACTTTCTCTCTCTTCCATCATTTCTTTCTCTTTCCTTTTTTTATTTTATTTTTTATTCTAAGTAATACTTACCTAAGTAAGTATTCTTCTAGCTTCCCTTCTGCTTAGGGTCAGCATTCAAAATTTGGGAAAGAAGAGAGAGAGGAAGACGAGATTTTCGAAATCCATAAAAAAATCGAACGCCACAAAGGAAATTCTAATAGCCAATTTGGAAAAAAAGAAAGGAAAAATAATGAAAGGTTTAGATGAAGAATTGAAAATTTTCATTTGTTCGAAATTGGTGGCCATTTAGGTTTTGTATTCACATACGTATTTTTTGTGATTTATGCAATTTTACAAAATTTTAATGGTTTTTTTTGTTTACTTCTGAAAAGTTCTCTTTAGCTTGGAAGTTCAAGATCAAGACGATTCTTCTAGAGTGAACCTTTAAATTGATTTAGATTCTTTCAAGTTTATGTTTAATTTACAAATTTTGTTTTTTTTTCGTTCCTTTTACCGGGGATAGGTTCGCTGGAATTAGTTAACCCATCATATTTTTTTTACTATTTTTAAATGCATAATTGAAGTTATTTGAAAAGAACAAAAAATAGAAAAATTGCTTTTGATGAGTAGAGTTGAAACTTAGAAGAGTAAAATGAAAGCCCAGAATAAAAAATAAAATAAAATAAGTAAGAAAAAGAAAGAGAAAGAAACATTGAAAGAGAGAGCAAGTTCAAAGAAAGAAGAAAGAGATGAAGTTTGAAAGAGATAAAAAAAAAAAAATCAAAATAAGATTATTTTATTACATTTTAACACAGATTAACTCCAAATTAATTGATTTGAAAAAAAAAACTCCAAATTAATTATAGAGACCAATCTTAAGTTTTATTGAAAGTTGAGAGATTATGTTTAGACTTTTGAAATTTGAGAGACTAAGGTCAAATTAATGATAAAAATTGAGGAAACAAAATGGTATTTTAACTTTTACTAATTCCTATAAGAACTTGTGTTTTTTTTAAGAAAATAAATGTATTTCAAAATAAATAAATGTTAATATCAATGTTGTGGGATTATTATGTTAATATGTTTATCATTTTATTTAGGGATTTGGATAAATAGTCCATTTATATATATATATATATATATTAGTATGATTAATAGTTCAATTAATGATTTAATTCTTAGTAGACTGTTTATCACAAATTTAGAAAATTTATAAACTATTTGCAAATCAAGTTCGGTTTACAATTATACTAAATTAATTAGTTGAATTTTGAAGTTTATTTTTAGGTTAGTTTCTTTTTTATTATTAATACAACAAAATTTGAAGTTTGAGTTTCAGACTTGCTAACCTCATAATTAATAATCATGTCAATTAAAAAGTTATTTATAACCCAAGCTTTTTTTTAAAACCCAATTCATCCATTAAATAAGGTTCAAATGAGGACGATCAATCTCTACAAAAAAAAAAAAAAGTCCATAATAGGGAGAAAATTCTTTTATATTTAGTTTTTGATTATTATTTTTTTGTAATTTAATAATATTTAGAGGTAGGAGACTCAAATTTATAATCTCATATTTATTAGATCGAACATTCTATCATAAAATGATTTTTTAAGAGTAGTATGTTATTTTTTTTTTTGAAACCAATAGTATGTTATTGATCCTATATTACTTACTTATAATAGAGATTATATATATTTGCAAATTTATGTTAATGGCTAAAAATTTAAGATTATTTTGTTATTTTTAAACGGGAAACTTTTAAGATTGTTTTAAAAAAAATTGCATACTCAAACATCTCATTTCATCTTCCTAATTTTTTTTTATTATAAAAACCTCAATCTATCTTATAGTCCCTATTGGAAGCAGCCAAACAGCCCCTAATTGAAGCTGTTTAGTTTTTTTTGGTTAGTTGCGTTAGAAAAATATCAATGATAATTTATATTAAAAAAAATACGAATGATTGTGTGGTACAATAATTTTATTGTTGGATTGTAAACTAGTTTAATACCAACTTTCACATCAGTCGACGATCTGTATTATTTCTTCCGGACATGACTAAAAAAAAAACATAAAAGTTAGCAAAAACTGCCGACAATATATAGCGAAATACGTCACTGTTTCAATTTAATTGATTTTTTTTTTTTTGAGAATTCAATTTAATTGGTTAGTATTCTATTTCTTTTCCCCAAAAATAAAAAGAGAAAATATTTGTAAATTCAACTAAATATGGCCCTATAGTTTTAGCCCTCAAGCAGCGAGCCGGCGATGACCATGTCAATATTTTATTTAAATATATAAAAATCTATTATTTAGAGTTGCCACAAAAGATATTATGGACTTTAAATTAAATATTCATAATTTTTTCCTAAACGCAATGAAATAAAATGATGTTTGAACTCTTCAGACATTGATTGCTAAAATTAAGCCAAATTATAAATTTGGTTGGTAAAAAAGTTCAGAATTTTTGTTTAATTTCTTTAATATTAAAAATTATAACTTAATTCTTGTGTATTGATAAGACATTATAAGTGGTTTATTTCATTCATAATTGATGACAAATTAAATACTTTATTATTAATTATATATATAAATATACATATATGTCATTTTTAACTTTTGTATTCTATCGAGTAAATTAATTGATTTGATATGAAAAAAAAGTATATGACTTGTACTAAAAAAAATACTTTGACTTTCTTTGGAGTTTGACTGTATTAGTTTATTTATTTTTACACAAACATGCTTTGTTTAAGGACGTGTCTCGTTATGCATTGCACAGTAAATTATAGAAGTATATGAATTTATGTTACATAATTTAATTTCCCCTTAATCTTGGATCAATAATTTATGTAAAGGAAAAAAAATATATATTATCAATAATTTTATTTAATGAGTCTCATACTATTCTTTTTCCCTTTAATAAATCAAAGGGAAGGGAAGATTGTATGAGAATTACCATTAAGTTATTTTTTACTAAAAAGTTGATACGTGTTGGTTTCATTGTTTGATAGTTATGTAAATTTGTATTTTGCTTTCATTTATTCAAAATAATAATATTATTTACATAGAATTTGTAGTCATCTTCTCTCAATTTATATTAAAAAAAATGTTGAACTATTTTTTCTTTTAACTGTAAAACTCATTATAATAGTAACTTTTTAGATTAAAAATAATAATAATGCTAATAATATCAATTTGATCGTTATTTATTTTTAAGATAGTCATTATTATAAAAAGAAAAATTGAAATACTTCTTAAAAAATATCTAGAGAAATGATTGCTTGAAAAAAAATAAAATAAAAATTACACAACATTTTCTAAGAAATTGACCGTGCATTTTTAGCACAAAATTGGGTGATTTAAATCACACATAATATTCCAAATGGTATAAAAAGCTAAGATTATAGTATAACTCAATAATTAACCAACTTGTTGATATAATATTCTAAAAAATTGCCTAACCAACTTAATTATACCAAATGTTTTAAATTTATGCAATCAATAAAAAAAAAGTAACAAAACTAAAACTCATAAAACCTTATAATGCAATTATTTTTTTTTTAGAAAAAACAATTTGTAAGGATCATCTACCAAACATAAGCGTATGCCGCTAGTGGATTGTTTGGGTCTTATCTTTTCTTCTTCTTTTTTTTCGTTTGGGTCTTATCTAAATCAAAACAATGCTGTCTTAAAAAAAACAAAACAATGATTATTATAAAAATAAATAAATCCAAGTCAACTTTCATTTTTGTAATATTTTGACTTGAAATATATACTTTCTTTATTTCCTATTTGGCGGTCTAAAAGTATTTAGTTATAGGATTATAGTTTCTATAATGGTAATAACAAACACTATCATTATTAAAAATAGTAAAGTTAGCTCTCAAATTTGTTCTATTTTAATTTAATTGTCTTTAAATTTAGTCCCTATATTTATATAGGTAAGTCTACATATTCAAAAAGGAAACTTTCATGCATAAAAAAAAAAAAACAAAATACATCTACGTATAAAACTTTTTAGAAAATGAAAAAGTTAATTTCAATTAATGTATATATAGTTTTGTATCAATATCACTTTTTCTTAAAAAAAATATACCAATGTCAAAAATAATCTTCAATCGGTGTGACAAATATCAACATTATCATATTCAATTAATACAAAAGACCATTTTTAATCAAGAGATCAAACAAAATTGAAATATACAAAAGATTAAAAAAAATAATAATAAATCTACTATCCATAAATTATTTCTAAAAAAAATTGCTATAATTAAAATAGATAATAATTAAAAAAAAAATTCCATAAAAAAGCTTAAAGTTATTTTCATTTTATCTTTAATAATAATAAAATTATTAACATTATAGAACAAACTTCAATAAATATTTATCTAAAAAAAATAGAATAAATATCATCTTTAAATTTATTATATTGATAAACTTAAATTTTTTTTTTTTTTGTTTGAGTTCATAAAAGTTAGAAGATTAAAATCAACCAAATTCAAAATATAAAGATGAGAAAGATATTTTATTTTGATCTAATTATAAAAGGGAGAAGGGACCATATAGTGATGGCGAAAACTTTATGACAGCCCAATAAATATTTAACAACAATAATACCCTCATCTACAAATAGAGAGACTTATGGTGGTTGATATGTAAATTAAAAATAAAAAGAAACTTCTATTTCTAAACTTTTCGTTATTTTTCAAGTCTCATAAACAAGGGAGACCAATTTTCTCCGCCCGTTGCTGAAGAACGATAAAGTTGATCATTGCTTAACGTTGAAATTTCCTTCTTAATTCAAGAAAAATCGTGTTTGTTTGTTCAATTTCTACGCTAATTTCCTCTCCGATCCGTCGAAACCGACAGAAATTGCCGTTTCAATCGCTTCCATTTCACCGTTTCATCGATTCGAACGGGTATCGTTCTCATCTGCCTCTAATTTCTCTCGTTTTGTTCAATTTTTGTGCCGTGATTGGTTTAATTCGAGTTCTAGGTTTTTTTTTCTTTGATTTCTCTGTGATTTTGCTCGGTAATTGATGGATATTGTGCAATTGTGTATTTGTTGATGAACGATGACGAAATCGATTGTTTCTGTGATCTATAGGTTCGTTCTGATGAGGATTTGAGTTAGGAGTTTTGGATTTTTGGTATTTGAAATTTTTATTTGTTCCAATTCTTTGCCCTTTGCGCTCAGGATTTCTGGCTTTACTTCGTTTTTTTTTTTAGGAAACCGAAAAATCGGAGTTTCGCTCCACTATAACTGATAATCACGTTCGTCCCTAAACCAGGCACGAGGAGACATCGAAAGAATGGAGGCACAGGAGATGTCTAAAATTTAATATCTGAGTCTCGAAGGTGTAACTAACCTTGAAGAAAGCGTACCTTCAAAGTTCAAGCCTTCGAGCACGACACCACGCATTAGAGACCGCTTTTACTTTTTCTATTGACTTTAGCGTGGGAACATATTTAGTCAAGCTAGGTTGTTTATGACCAATTCATCTGACGGCTTGTGGAAGATTGATCAATAGCTCCACATGATCCTTGTCTTCAATGAATTAGTCTAATGAATTTGGTAAAAACAAATTGGATTATTAGAGCTTTTTGGATTTTAAATACTAAACATGGGGAAATTTTCATTACAGATGCATACTAAACAAATTAGTCTGATGCAATTCTTTTTTTGGATTTAAATCTTTTGTTACAGGTATAGAAAAAGTGGTGTCAACTTGAACTGTTCATCCTTTCATAAACATCAGCTTCAACATGGATCCAAGTACAGTAATTCTTCTTATAATTTGGATTGCTTATAATGAAAAAGTCATGTTGTGTATATTGGGTGCCTAAGGTGATTTTCTTGGGGGTTGTAACATGGTTCTTGCTTTGTAATTTCTTTAATATTTATGATCCTTTTAGGTGTCTTGGACAATCATATGTGTGCACATTGCTATACGTCCACTCTTTAAGTATCCGTTTAGTCGAAGAATGTAGCCACATTACATTTTAAGCTTAATAATTTAGGTCGTGTCTGGCCCATCGATTATAGATTTACCCAAATCCAAACTGCCTTTTCACATAATTTATGTCTCGTTTGATGAACTATATTTTCTTCCCTCTTATACTAACTTACACTTCAAACATCATTAATTATGATTCATGTTATAATAACTTACTCTTAGAACACCATTTACCATAATCTTTATTATTAACAACATGCACTCCAAACACAATTTATAATTTATATCTCGTCTTTAGGTAAATTACTTGAGTCCTGGATATGTTTTCTTGATGTTACAGATGCAAAAACTGAGCAGACAGTGCAACTGGTGAAATCGGCCTCCGATAAGCATCTTGATCTTTTAAGACCATCTGCTCGAATTTGTTCAATATTCAAAGGTAATGAGGAATTAAAAAATATGCTGACTAGCACTTTTTATGATGTATTATGTTTATTACCTTGTACTGGTCGCTCAGGAATGAAATTACTTTCCCTAAAAAGAAAAAAAAATGCTCGAATTTGTTCGACATTCAAAGGTAAATGAGAAATTAAAAAATATGCTGACTAGCACTTTTTATGATGTATTATGTCTATTACCTTCTACTGGTCGTTCAGGAATGAAATTACTTTCCCTAGAAAGAAAAAAAATGAAATTAATTGAATCTTTTTCAAATGATTTTTTTTTTTTTTTTTGGAGGATACAACATTTGGGAGTGGGGGATTTGAACCTATGACCTCAAGGTCACTAGGTGTACACTGATCTCGTGTTGGCCATTCAAATGAAATTACTCGAATCATTTTCGATGTCTTTATTTATTTATTTATATAATGGACACATTTCCTTCATCACTGTCTGCCCTTCATTGACGTTGGAATCTCTGGAACCCATAATGATTTCATTTTTTCCAGTTCCATTACGACGGAAGGTTGAGCTGATACTTAATAGCGTAATTGAAACTAAATATGTGTGTTTCTCATTATAGTTGTCCATTTTGTTTGTGCTTATCTTTTAAATACAGAAGACTCTTGAGATTTTCATGCTGTTTTCTATTGGAGATTTAGGTTGCTAGTCTTTCTCTTGTATACAGTCATTTGACTCATTTATGTCCAAAATGGTTAATAATGAAAGCCAACCTCACATTATGTTCTTGTATACACCTAGGCCAAGGAAAAGATGCTTCAGACCATATAAGAAGCAAGTATACTCTTCTCAAAGATGTAGAGGATTCTCAAATAGGGCTATACGACAAACCTCTCCCGTGTTTTGGCTGTGGCGTAGGATGGTTTTCGTGAGTATCGTAAAACTTAACTCTTCAGGGAACCCTATCTTTGAGTTTACTAACCGTACTTTCGTATCTCGTCTTTCTTTCCAGCTTCCTTCTTGGGTTCTTGTTCCCAGTAATGTGGTACTATGCCACATTTCTCTACTTCTGGAATGCCCGCAGAGATCCAAGAGAGCGAGCGGGATTAGCTGCATCTGCCATTGCTGTAAGTTACTATTGAAAAGTAGAAGAAAAAACACAACCAAATTGATTCCTTCCATTGTTAGCCTACTCCCATGAATTGTTCATAACTTCATTGTTGTGAATGGTGCAGGCATTTGGATGTTCAGTTATCTTGTTAGTCTTTGTAGCTGTTCTTCTGTTATAGCCCCCATCTCCACGATTGAAACTGCATTCTCTTTGCCCCCATACAGTCTCAAACAGAGCAGGTTCCATGGATGTGAAGATAGAGATCGAAGAGTTCTGTCGAGTAACAATGGTGATATCTGTAACCTTTTTTTTTTTTTTATTGCAAGAAAATGTAAATGTTTATGAATCATATTTATACATATTTACCACCTTTTTTCAAAAGAGAGTTGTCGCATTTTGAAATACACAAAATATGTAATACATGGGTATTAATGTGAAATAAGATCCCTCTATCTTTTCCAATCTAGAGAGGTTGAATATAATCTTGTAAACAAAGGCGAGTTTGTTAACCATTTTGTTTTTTGTTTTGAGTTTTGAGTTTTTCTTTTTCTTTTTTAAAAGAGGTTTTTTTTATAACCAATTTTGATTTTTGTTTTTTAAATTTTAAAAACATTTTTTAAATATTGAAGGAAATTTAAAAACTAAGGTCTCATTTGATAACCATTTCGTTTTTTGTTTTTTGTTTTTGTTTTTAACTTTTTAAAAACTTGTTTGTTTGATAACCAATTAAATTAGTTTTTAAAATTTTAAAAATACTTTTAAAATATTAAAGAAATTCTAAAAACTAAAAAAATAGCTTTTAAAAACAAAGTTTTTTTTTAATTTTAAAAAAAGCATGAAAAATCAAGAATAAAGAATAAAAAACTAAAAAAATCCAAACAAAATATGAAATTTGAAAACAAAAAACAATTATCAAACATTTTTTTTAGTTTTTAATTTTTAAAAACATAAAACTAAAGTTAATTATCAAACACATACGATTTTTATTTTTTAAAACAAAAAACTATAAACCAATGATGAAAAAATATAAACAAAAAAACAAAATAGTTATCTAGTTATCGTAAGAGGCCAAAACAATCATATTTCTGAATTAAACAGAACTGATTCCTCTGAAAGATCGACAAGATTAAAAAAGAGCAACCTAAATTGAAGAGGAATTAGCTATAAAGCACCGACAATAGTACATAGTTCATCATTCTCTAACAGTATCTTGACGTACTAGGAAGTAGAGGTGTTCAATTCAAACATCTTGAAAAATCTGATCAGCCCAGCCTTTTTTAATTGATTTAAGTTTAAATTAACGAAATTATCGTAGGTTGAGTTAGTTCATTAATTGACCTAAAATTAATTTGGATGATCATCGAATTTATTATTAAAAAAATATTTTTAATTATCTATCAGCATTTTGTTTTCGAATTTTTATAGATATCATTATTCTAATTTAAATGGCTAGAATAAATGCCATATAATCTGATTTCAAATGGCTAGAATAAATGGTGTTCCACTCAAGCTTTAGCCGCTAACCGAACATATTTCTTCTCAATGGAAAATCTTGAACTTGAATTAATCTGGCAGTTAAAGGTAACATGTTAGCAAACGGAATAGGCACAGTCGTATCAAAGTTCAACTATACTTCCAAATACACGTAAATAGACGAAAACGATTTAGAAAACGTGCCAACCTTTTGCTCGAGCATCTCAGTAAGTTTGGTTTCATCTTCTGTGACACCAGATTCACGAATGGACTTGAGAGTAAGTTTTCTTAGTTTTGACAACTTGAGAACACCATCAGGATTCTGTCATATACCAAAACAAACAGTAGCATGTTAAAAAAATAGCAGCAAGAAAAGGCATATCACTAAATGCAAAAAAAATTATACTATATCTATACTGCTGGTACAAATATCTAATAAAGTTGTGTAATGCAGCATTTTAAAATTCCTTATTTTAATTAATTGGTTAACGGATCTTGATCATCAAAGAAATATTTCCAAAAAAATTGGATGAACAAGAATCTGACTTGAAACAAATTATCACTGACCATAATAAGAATGACAGAAAATACATATAAGAGAATTGCAAAAAAAAAAAACGTACAGATTTCAAAATTGATGTTATCAGCTTTTTCCACTTGATTTTCTTTTCTTTCAGAGATTTGGACGCTGTGGTTTCATCCTTTATTGGCTTAATCTCGACTTCGACTTTGGTTGCCTGAATAACCTCCCCATTACCTCTATTTGAGTCATCATCTTTAGTCTTTTCTGTCAAACCATCATCCAGTTTCCTTTTTTTCTTTGAATGCGAAGTACAGTTTTCTGCTTCCAAGTTTCCAAGTTCACTTTTAGCTTCAAGCTGATCTTTCGGTTTTTCGGCCCCAACATGCCCATTTTCAGTTACTTCACCTTTGGGAGTGTCAACAACTGAAGCCATTTTATCTGGAGCAGCTTCCTCCGTCTGATTAGATTGCTTTTTTGCTGCATGAAACCCACGGGCTTTGCCTTTGTGCTTCTTTCCTTCAGCATGAAGCAGCAAAGTCTGTTTACTAGTTGCCTTGGTACTGCAAAGGCTGTAAAAAGCACATGATACATTTTACATACACACAAAAAATCAACTTAGAACCAGACAAGCAATCTTAATAAATCATTACATGATTTCAGCGGTCTCCTTATTTTATCAATAATCAAAACACTAACTCTTAAAAACATAACATTTACATCTCCTCATCTAGAACTGTTTTTTTATAACTCAACACTACATGCTCGGGCACCCATGCCCACTCCTAGGCCACACATGAGATACAAGAAAAGAATTTACAGTTAAATTCACTCGTGAGTACTCACCTGAGACCTCCAATAGAGCATACTTCGAAGACCTCAAGCCTTTATCGACGAGGTTACCCCTTGGGGGAGATGTTTATATTCACCAACTTTCCACATTTCATCTCAATAGGTTTTTAGGTACATAAGCAACCAGGGATAAAATGTTTAACAGAACAATAAATAAAGATACCTGCAGAACCAAGGAGGGCGTTCAGACAACCCAACAAGAATATCAAAATCAGGTTGCTGTTTTGCATCCTTGTTGGACTTAGGGGTGGTCACATTCACGGCAGCTTGACCCTTTGGACCATATTTTTCCTGCAAAAAGTAGACAAAAAAATTGAAACAAGAAAGGAAATAAGGACAAGTATAGCTTCGGTGGCATGATGTATAATCGAGTAAACAAGAGTTTATTGGTTTGAATCCTCATCCCCCAATCTTGTTAAATTAAAAAAAAAAAAAAAAGTTATTGAGTGGGCTTTTGCCATCCCAAGGGGCAACTTTAGGTATACTCTTCAAGGGTGTGTTTGGAGCACCAGTTTGGTTATGATAGACGGAAGGTTATGATAAACAGTGAGTTATTATAACTAGTGTTTGAGGGACAAGTTATTATAACATGGATTATGATAAACAATGTTTGAAGGGCTGGTTATGTAACAAAAAGTAATATATGTAAGGTTTAGAGAAACAAGCACGCAGGTTTAGGTAAAACCGTTTTTAATAAACGGCGGGGAAAACATAGGTTGGGTTATAATAACCAACTCGACCATTTATATAAATGGGCCCAAACACACCCCAAGGGTTTATGTTACCTTGGGACGAGCACAGGTGCCTCATAGTGAGCAAAGTCCAGATTGTTAGTAAAGAAAACATACAAATTTTGCAAAGTGATTTTCATATGTACATACAGGATCATAAAGGAATATGGATAATAGAATCTTACTGCTTCAGTAATACATTGAGTATGGCCTTGTACGCTTTCCTGCCCAAAGGTTTGTCCACAATCGATGCAAGACAACTACAGGAAATTACAGAAACGAATAATAAGAACAAAATTAAAAACAAAACAACAAGACGAAATCAAAATGTACTGCAAATCATCTCCACGGTAGAACTCTAGAAGGCAAATCCTATGAATCAAAATTTCAAAATTATACATTGTTTTTGAAGGGGAAAATCGGAGAAAACGCATTTTTGATTTAGAATGAAATCTGGAAAAATGTATGGAATCGGATTTCCGTTTTTGTTGGATGAAAGAGAGAATGGAAACCTTGGAAGCGGAACAAGTTCTGAAGTGAGTGGGCAACTTGGGTTTTTTGAGGTTGTCTCCACAATCTTCGCACTGAAACCACACCATCTTTGCTCGTACTAACAATGGCAGCAGTTTAGGGTTTTTGGTTTGCGAGGAGGGTTGAAAATTTGCTTTTTGTATCTATAGTTTCAATGGGTTTGGCTAAATTATTGGTTAAATTATAAATGTGGCGTCTTCTTCTTTTTTTTTTTTTAAATAATATTGAGAGAGCGGACAAATATCGATTTTCTCGATCGAACCTGTCTTGTTGATGTTAAACGTGTCAATAATCCATTAAATTTAGCAGATTTTTTATGAATAAAACTATATATATATATTTAAACAATTATATATATATATATTTATTTATTTGAAGAGAGTGAAAAAAAAGGTTAAATATTTCATATATGTTATGTATAAAATATTATTAAAAATTTGTTTCAATTAAAATAGGGATGTTGTAAAAATGAATAGTGATATCAGGTATACATTATAATTGGTTGTTATGAAATATTGTTCAATCTAAAATAAAAAATTAAAATAAAGATGCTAGATTTTTCTATCAACCACAAATTTCCAAATTATAATTTAGTTAGTTTTATTTTAAAATCTAAAAATTTATCAATATCAAAATAGCGTTTAGTTATTTTTTTTTAAAAAATAGCATTTAGTTTCTATAATTTTTAGAATTAAATTTAAACTTTGTAATTGGATAAATTTAAAAAATAATCTTTTTCATCGCAATTTGAAAAAGTAACTCAACTTGGGGTGTTTGTTTATCATATTTAAAGAAGAGTTAGAATGAAGATTTACTTCAATTTGAAAAACTACATCGATACAAATTGTTTTTATAACTATTCAAAATAATTCACCATCCTTACTATTCAGTAAATAATTCTTCATTTTCTAATCACTCATTTCTAATTATTCATTTTTCACTCTTCAAAATAATTCATTTTTAAGCACTCACTTAATCATTTTTTTAACTACTCATTTAAATCGAAATCTAAATAAGTTATTATCTCTAACTTTTCTACATAAAAACACTATCCAAGCAAGTTTCTTATACAATTATCAATTTTTAACTACTCAAAATAACTCCTTATACTAACTCTTCAACTAAAACTTCAAGGTGTTTGGATGAGGAGTTAAAAATTGGGAGTTGTAGGCAAAAACTCGTTTGGATAAAAAATTTCAAGAAAAATTTAGTAAATCCTCGATCTAAATCCTCAATCTAAATTCTCAGCAAACAAACAGCCCTAAGCTTTCCTCACCTCTCTTCCCGACTGCAATCCAACAAGCAACCAAACAGTTGTAAAATTTAAAACCAAAACAAGGGTTTGGTTGTGCATTGTTCTGGACCTGGTTTTCATGTTCTTCTGCATCCACCACCGAGGAATTAGGGTTTTCCATTCTCATTTCTCACACTTCCGCCATGAATATGCATATAGCACACAAACAAATCCACAGCCATATTAGGAAGGTATCTTGACTTGGATCCAAATTTGTGGGCCAAGATATCCAACTGTTAATCTTATGCCCGTTTGAGTGGGGTCCACATTACAAGCTTAGGTTTTACCTGCTTAGATCGAGTTCAAATTTGAGAACGCATAACCCACGTGGAATTGTGATACTATATTAGATAATATGAAGTTCTACCTCAAAATTAATTGGTATAAGAGGAATAACTCATCTCTTATAAAGATGTTGAAGAAATCTCATCTTTCCAATATGGAACAATGGAACAGAGTGCAGCAGATCAGAAACAATTAAAATAAGATAATGAAACACATAGAGGGCAATGTATGTATCCCAGTTTGGAATTACATAGAATACATTTTGATAACCTAAGAACTATCCAAATAAACAAGGTTCCAAGCCAATGCATTTTAGTACAAACCCTGTGGGAACATGGATTAACATTGGACTGACTACAAGTTAGCTTAATCCAACATGAATAAAGTTAACAAGGTACCCATCATTGTCATGGCCGTGCTCTCTTATTGCTGCACGAGGGGCATTTGTATTGCTTGATGTGTTCGGCCCTTGCAGGAGTTATCTTCACACACTTGCCATGGAACCATTTCTCGCATATGTCGCAACATATCCAGAACTCCTCCGATGCATAATTCTCTCCGCACGCCCCGCACAAGGTCTCCCCGTGCTCCTCCTCGTCTCCCACGTCCAGTTCCTCATCCTCATCTTTTGCCAACCCCTTGGACAATTTGCTTGATTCAGATCCACGCTGTTAATCATGTTAATGTTGTTAAATAAACTATTGCAGAAGATATCATACGGTCAGAACATCATATGCAGGATGAAAATTGATCATTTTAAAAACTTAGACCGTTTGATAACAACTTTTGGTTTTTAAGCCTGTATGGATTTTCTTGTTTTGTGACATATCTTTTACCTATATTTTCAAAAACCAAATCAAGTTTTAAAAACAATAATTTTCAAAATTGCTTTTTCTTAAGAAACTTATCATTATAAATAAATGATGAGAAATAAGATCAATTTTAAAAAATAAATAAAATAAAATGGTTATCATACAGATGTTTAGTAATCCAAAGGAACCATGTCGACTTCTGATATGCACATCAATGCTTTGCTTCTGATACTAATATTTACTGCCATGGTGGTCAAGGAGAAAGTCCAGAAACTTTTATGGACTCTCTTTTTTATGTAAGTTTCTTTTCTATTCAATTTTTTGTTATTGGAAAGAAAACAATTGCATCGTGTAAATAAATATCTTATCATTATTGATTCATGAACTACGGACCATATTCTTGATGAACCTAACCAAATTAAAAAATAAATCACCGTTCATCGAAGAAAAATGAAAGAAGATACTAAAAATTTAGTTTACCCCTTTTGAGTCTGTCTTGGATTTGTTGCTGCTGTTATTTGAAACTAATGACTTTTCTTTTCCCTGTTTCTTTACACTTCCCGTCACAACCTCAAATATAGTGGGTAAATCATTGATCATTGTAAAAAGGCGTTTCCTGGATCATGATTCCAATTCTAAAAAGTTAGCAATATGACACAAACAAGGGAAAATGACCATGTTTCAAGAAATGAAATGCATGAATATGAATCTATTTTCCCAAGCCACCCACTTTTCTTTGATTCTCTGTAAAAGAGATTCAGGTTTCACTTCGCCCTTTGTGATCTAACCAACTTAACTCAAATTCTTCCGTTAAAATAAAGGAGATTTTACATGTATAACAAAAAAAGTAAAATATTTTCATCTATAGCACAAAATCAAAATTAATTCATTTGTAGCAGAAAATTCAAATTGAGTTCTATCACTGGTTGAGTTTTATTAGTGATAAAATTCAATCAATGATAGACTCATTCTATCACTGCTTGAGTTTTCTATTATTGATAGAAATCCAAATTGAGTTCTATCACTAGTTGAGTGATAGAAATTAATGTATTATAGATGAATTATTTTAAAAATTCTGCTCCAAATATAATACAAAAATAGAATTTGCTCTTAAAACAATTTAAACATAAAAGTATGATTGTCCGAGAGTCCCACGTTGTGCAATTTCAAAGAACAGGTGGAGGCAAAATTAATAAAGAGAGATGTCAGACATCAGTGGCATCAGTGTAGTGCCCTGCCAATCTAATCATTTTGTTTCTCTTTTTCTCTTCCAAAATATCAGAGACCATTTTCTTTAAACAAAGAACTTTGCTCTACTGTCGGGCTTCCAGAAACATCGAAAGAATGGAGACACAGAAAATGTCTATGTCATAGGTGAGATTCGAACCTAGGAAAATTTTCGAGTTTCTAACCCCGAAGACGTACAAGTAGTAACATATAATTAAACTACGGTGCTCCCATGCAGCTGCACAGCAACCGCCAGCAAATTTAGCTCACAAATGGTAAGGGGAAGAACGTACCTGTCAGGTTTATCAAAGCCAAATCGAGCACCAAAATAGAAAGCCACAGCAAGAAGCCATGCATCACTATGAACGGCAACAAGGGATAGCCAATCCTTTTCTTGCATCCCATCTCTAGCAAAGTTAATACCCAATGCTGGTTCCGGAAGCTCTGGAGGTACTTCTTCAGCAGGCAAATTAACTTCCCACTGCTCATTAGGGAACCCATAAAGGCAGAGGTTTTCCTTTTCTGAAATTTGTAAACAGTTGTGAAAATAGTTGTAAAGCTCACCATTGTCCTTAAAAGCAGAAATAGCTACAGTGTACTTGAGTGCTATTTTAAAAAAAAAACTAAGGGTGGCTTTGGGGGATGGTTGAGTTCTTATATAAAAATTATATATATTTGAAAAATAAGCTATTATAACATTTGAAAGTTATTATAGTTGAGAATTGAGATAAGAGATTAAGAGCTAAACCACCTATTATTTATTATAATAGGTGGCTTAAGTATGAGTTTGAGTTATTATAATCTAACCTTACCCATCAAATATTTTATAGATCAAATATTAGAAGGAAATGGGTATTTGGCATTTATTCTTTGAGTGGCCTAGAACAGCTAAGCTTGTATTCCCATCACCAACTTAATTCTCAAGAAACAAACAGTGACTGTGAACAATAAATTCCTACTTGGAAGCTAGATGAGACAAAAGCAAAAGTTGGTAATTCCAAACAAGAACTTTGAAGTTCCATTTCACATAGTATTTAAAGTTGGCAATAACAGTTTGCTAGCAATACACAGATTCCAGCAATAATGTGTGCATAAAGCAAGTAGCTCTTAGAAATTTCACCCATTAGAGGCTCCTTGAATTATCCCCAACCAAAAATTCACGAGTCTAACACACATAAACTGCATTAATGACACCCAAATCGCAATTACAAGTAAACAAAAACCCAAGAAATTATGCAAAAGAGGAAGAACACAGACCAGGGTCACACTGCTGATAAAATTCCTCCACATCTGCAAAACAGAATCGCAAGAACACAATTAAAAATGAACGAAAACCTAACTAAAACACTGAAACTTGAAGGCGTAAATCTAGACGAGGCGAGATTGAGCAATACCGGCGGTGAGGGCTCGAATCATTCCGGCACGGCGGCCCTTGAAGTCCCTGAAAACCTCTTCCACAGTCCGGGGATTGTAAGCCGCTCCTCCGTCCATGATTGCTTGAATCTAAATCCCCTGCGTAAAGCTTGAATTCGAGAATGAAGACGAAGAATCAAACAGCAAGAAATGGTTATGGAAATCGAAATAGAAAAATACGATAAGAAGAACAAGAAATTTACTTCTGCAATTGATGTCTTTGAAGAAGAAATGCACAAAATTTCAGTAGCAGAAGGAGAGTGTTCTTCTTCTTCTTCTTACAGTTGAGATTTTGAAGATTGGGCTGCTCCCTCCCTCTTTAAAAGGAGAGGGAACTAAAAATAAATATAAAATTTATTTTATTTTATTTTATTTTTGGGAAATCAAACACGTCCCTAAATCAGTTACTGAATATATGGAATAAATAATTTCACATATGAGTTTTAAACTCCAGAATTTAACGGAGACATACCTTCAAGACTTAAGTTTTGGACCACTACCATTCTAATTTTAATTAAATCAAATAAAATAAATAAGTTTAATAATAAATTCATCCTACAAAATTGATTAATTAAAGAAACAAAATTGATTTTATATTTTTTTAACCCTACAATATTTAATAAAATTAGAGATAAAAACATAGATAATCTAAATGATAATAATGTACACTTGGACTAAAGTGATGCCTACTCGATCATAAAAATAAAAGATTATGAATAATTTATATCATTGATGGCGAGTAAATTGTGTAATATGTAATACTTAACTATTATGTGTCAGGCAAAATAAGTAGATGTTTACCTCCTCTCAATTATTGTAATTTCAAATATATATATATATTAGAAAATTTTATTTTTTAAGATCAATTAAGTTCTATTTTTCTGCCGAATAGATTAGATACCAATATTTTAATTTTTAATGTGACAACTAATTAATAAAGCCATTTTTGTAGCATCCTGTGATTTCTTCGACGTCATTGGCGGGCGGGTTTTAATCGATTTTTAAAATTGACTTTAAGAGAAGTGCCGCCAAGTCAAAACTTATGTAAAGAAAGTTTTTGTCCAGTTATTTTTGTGCACGTGTCATGTATAGTAAAAAAATAGTATAGTCAATTTAAGCGGAAAGGTTAATAATATAAGTTGTATAATTAGTACTGGTTTGAGAAGAATAAATTTGATATGAAATTTAAGAAAGAATTTGATTTGGACCTAATGATTGATTAATGTTAAGAGTGGTTATTTCTTCTTCTACCAAAAAATACATCCTTAAATACAATATATCTTAGTTTTTTTTCTTTCATGATATTTGGTACATGAATAGAGTTAAGCTGGAATGAGAGAATTTTTTAAATCAATAAAAAAAATGTTTGATTTGGTGAATCCACAAACCGGTCTAACTATATATATATGTGTGTTAAAGAAATTCAACCCAATTCATTTTTTATATATTTTCGAATTGAATTGAGTTTGATTTATTGAGTTGTCTTACTTTAAAAATTGGGATATATTTTTGTTATTCGCTTTAAATTTTTAAATAAATTAATATGATAACTCCTAATTTTACTTTATATTACGAAAGATATATCTTAAAAACTTAAACAAATATGATAAAGAATTTTGGAGAATACAAAATTTAAAATTAATGATAAAATTTAAAAAAATTAAAGTATTTATGTGCATATATAATTTTGTTATAGGTAAAAAAAAAATATAGGCTCAATAAAAAATATGAATCACTAGAGTTAATCTGAATTAATTTTAAGTCAATTAATGAAAAAAACCCTTAATTTAAATTCAATCCAACCAAAAAAGTTTTGAACTCAATTCAACCCATTAAATTGGATTGGGTTGATTGGGTTTTTCACATTGCTTACCACTAATATTTGGAAGAATTTATGTCTATCTCGAATATTTATGAAACAATAATTTAATCTATAATAATAAGTTACTAAGAAAATGGCACAAAGTTGATGTTTCTTTTGTTTTAAGGAAATAAAATTCATGTTTAGGTATTTTCTATACAACAATATGAGAAAGAAAGATTTGATCATGTAATTTCATAGTTATTAGATTGTACAAGATGTCCTTAAATAGTTATGGTTCATAAAACTCATAATTTATTAGATTTTTTTTAGATCATAACTTATCAGAATGTTAATTTTTCAAAAACACTTTTTTTTTAATTATTATTATTTTTTTTATCGTGGTTGCTTTAAAGAGTTAATAACTAGGGTGATATGGTTCAATTTCCTTCCATTTGAAGCTAAACTGAGGACCAAACAAAACGGTTTGATTTGGTTATTTATGAAACTAAATTAATATTCAATAGAGCACAGAAATATCTTTCAGTTCGTTTTTGTGTTCTTTTAATGTTTTCTTAAATTAAAACAAGTACAATATAAAATTTTTTTGGAAACTAGGAAATGGAAATTTTACTTCATAAACATACCCGTCTCTAAATCAAGTAGCGAAAGACAAAAAAAAAAACGGAGGTATGAGAAATGTCAACAAATTAATATCACCGAAGAAAAGAAAATTTTATATGTATATATATTATATCGTATCTAACATCTAATCTAACAACTTTAAAATGTGGCTGAGAGAGTAAATTATTTTTAGACAAATTTACCCTTAAACTACCTTATAAAATTACAAATATACCATTGAATTAAAAAAAAACACTTTTACTTTACCTCTCAATTTCACTTAATTAATTGAATTAATTTCTTCACCTTCACTCATTTACTCTCAATTAGAGATGTTCATTTTCCCATGGGGCCGGGGCCCGTGGGGACCCTCCCCTATAGGGGCGATGAATCCCCGAATAGGCGGTGAATGGGGGGAGTGAGTGGGGATGAAAAATTCCCCGCAAGCTAAATAGAGATGGGGACGGGGAATGTATTCTCCATCCCCGTTTCCCCATTCTCAGCCCCGTTCATATTTTATATATGGATTTTTTAATTTTCTAAATACAATAATATATATAAAGTAGCAAAAATATTTATTTGGATTAATATTTTCCTTACCTAATTAATTATTTAATTAAAAATCAATAAGCTTTTTTTTAATATTGAAAAAATTATCTAAGATCGAGTGAATTGAGTTAACAATAGAGAAAGTTTGTTTGTAAAAAGTTAAAATAAAAAAAGAAAAGAAGAAGAGTTAAATAGGGAATAATTCCCCGTGGGGAACCCGATCCCCGTAATTTATCCGTGGTGAATCTCCGCCCATTCCCGGCAAAATTTTATGGTGAATTTTGCGGGGATGGGGATTGAAACGAGTAGCGGGGATGGGGATGGTAAAGCCATCTTTGCCCCGTCCCGTGGACATCTCTACTCTCAATTCACCCAAAAACGTATAATAAGTGAAATTTAGCTTTCTTTTTACTTATTAAACTTCTTTTTTCAGCCACTCATTCATTTCTCTGTATTAATTATCTAAATCTTCCTCTTTTAAATCTCACATTCATTTAATTTTGCTAAATGTCATTTAAAATGTTATATATTTATCATCATCATTTAAGTAGATTTAGTTTTAGAATTTTAAAGATCTTATGGTCTCAAGTGTTTTGCAAACTCTCTTGATTTCCTATAATAAAATGTAATGTATCTTTTTTTTCTGAACACAAATTATTTGAGGTAGTTCCGTTTCTCATTCTTTCGTTTTTTTTTATTTGTAAAGTAATTTTCCAGGAATTCTTAATTATTTTAATAATAGTAGTTGATATAGTTAATTTGTGTTCTTCCAATTTTGAACTATTACATTCTTCGTCCTTTCATTTCAATCTCTTTTAATTTTATAATTTTGTAAGAATTTTTAATTCTCTATAATTGTAGTTGATTAGTGTTTTTCCAATTTTGGAGGGTTTCGTTTTCTCATTATTGATTCTTTCATTTTATTCTCTTCTAATTTTGTAAGGGTTTTTAATTTTTAATGATTGTAGTTGATTAGTGTTGTTCTTCCAATTTTGAGTTTTTTTTTTTTTTTTCTCATTCTTCATTTTTCTCATTTTTTCTGTTTCAATTATGTAATTTTATAAGAATTCTTAATCTTTAATAATTGTAGTTGATTAATGTTCTAATTTTTTAAAGCAGTGATCTGATACCTTCAATATTGGTGAAGTGTAATTTAACATTTTTTATTCTCATGACCAAGCATATATAAAACATACTCAATTCTCTTTCAATTCAACATATATATGGTAAAAAGATAACATATATCCTTTAAATAAAATAGCATTTTAAGAACTTTTGCCTTGCCAAAGTTGAAAGAGTTTTTCTTAAACGCATGAAAATAATATTTTTTTTAAAAAATAAGTAATATATAAATACTCAATCTATTTCAAATTTTACATACAAATTTAAATACTCCATTATAATTGACATCAAACATTCTCTTAGAATAGTTTTATGCATTAGAATAATTTGTGTTTTCCTCCCTACCAAATTGTTGATAGATCAAAATGTATTTTCTTTTGAACATTCATTTTTAGTTTAAAATTCAATTATCTCATTGTATTACATTTGAAAGTTTAAATTAACTCTTTTGTTGAACTTTGCTCATTAGTTTAATGATGTTTTATTTACGATGTTTTATAGAATACTTTGACAAGAAAAAGATTTGTTGGGATAACGAAAATTATATATTGAATAAAAATCAACAAGAATAACTAAAAAAAACAAAAAAATAATTAAAAAACGCACACACTAACTACAAAGGTTTATTTTAATATATTTTTAAAATTGTACTAAAGTAATTTAAATAAAAAATGAAGAGTATGAAAAGCCAAAGTATATATGGTATAAAAATGGGAAGAAATATACAAATAAAGATTTATGAAATCATTTTTTGAATTAATCTTAAAAATTTGATTCCATCCATTATTGATAAAATGAAAAATATAGTTATTTATTATTAATAGTAATGGTTTTAGAACTATTTTAACATATTATTAAAAAAATAATCAAAATATAGACATGTGCAACGTATATTAAAATGTTCTAGTTAAGTTAAAGAGAGCATAATTCAAATAATAATTAATAATTAAGATTTTATGAGTGAAAATTTTTATATGTTCATCTAATTAAGTTTAGAATTCCAGTTTTGATTCCGACTGATGGATAATGTTTTTCTCCTTCATTCTACCTATCTTTTTTTTATGTCCGACAATATTTAAGTTTCTTCGACTATTTTCATATGACAATCATTTGACTCTCCAAAATATAGCTATAAAAAAGTTTATAGAAAATTAATTCTTAAATAACCACTAACTTGCCCTAGTTGAATTCATAATCTTTTAATTCTTTATGACACTTTTGAGTTTTAAGTTATTTTATGATGCTATGATTAACAAGAATGATCTTGACATTTAATTTAGGTTAAGACTATGAATATTTATAATAATAATACTATCATTAACGAAATAAACATATTCAAATAGATGTTGGCAATGATGAGAGATCCTAGAAAAATTAGCTAAGAAATTGAAGACACATACATTTTTAAAATTATTCACACGTACATTTTTAAATGATTACAAAGATGGAATAGAACATATTACAAAAAAATTAAATCACAATAATGAAAATATTTTGTTTTGAGGAACTTATAACTATATGAATAATCTTTATTAAAATTTGAGGTTCAAAGTTTTTTGTTCACAATTTATTGACTTAGAAAAACCACATTTAAATAAATGAGAATCTTAATGAGTGCAAAATTAGTTAGAATTTCAAATGTGTGTGATTGAGCAACATGAGTGGAGGAAACTGTTGACATAAATGGAGATGTAGAGGTTAAAGACGAATCACTGACTGACAAATGCATCGAAGTACTCTTTGAACCCGCCAACCCTTTAATATGGTTTCGAAGTGGGTGAAGATGAAGTCGAGGTTGGGGTTTCTTGTGCGGCGTTTGTTGGAGTCGAGGCTGAAGAATATGATGATGGATTCGAAGTGGGTGAGGATGAAGTCGAGGTTGAGGTTTCTTGTGTGGCGCTTGTCGGACTTGAGGCTGAAGAATATGAAGATGGATTCGAAGCTGGTGAAGATGAAGTCGAGGTTGAGGTTTCTTGTGTGGCACTTGTCGGAGTCGAGGCTGAAGAATATGCAAGTGACTTTGATGGAGCCTCAACCGATGATGATGAGGTCGTTAGCCCTGGAGTAGCACTAGGGTAGCTAGTTGGAGTTTGAGCGACGACAACCCCAACGACAAAAATGGTCATGAGAGCTAGAAGGGAAAGAGATTGAGAAGCCATTTATGAAATTAAAGGTAGTAAGAGATTAAAGAACAATAGATAGAGAGAATGATGAAATAGAAAGGATAAATTGAGAGATTATATATAAGGTAAAAACAACAAGAGAAAGAGAAAAAGAAAGAATAAAAAAAATGAGTGGAAGAGAATTTGATGAGTCTTAAAATGAGGGTTTGACTACATTTTTGTGGCGAGGAAAATTCAATTTTAATCCGTTCTAAATCTAAGAAATTCACCAATTGATTGGTTTTTATTAAACCTAAGAAAATAATTTACATTCTCATTTAAGTACTTTCTTAATATCCAATAAAGACATTGTCCAAAGTAAAAACATTGTAAACTTTTTTAATGGATTAAATTATGTTCAATATTATCTTTGGACTCTATTGAAAATGTGGCTTGATAATTTTATTGTTTGATGAAAATCAATTTCAACACTATAGTCATGGATTCGATCTCTGTAATTAGTATTTGGCTATCATTTATTTGAGAACACTTGTATCCTATTTCTAAGGTTTTTGGTCCCTCCTCCCCCAACTTGTCCTAAAAAAAATATTTTTGCACATTCATATAAATTTAATATTTAAAGAAATATATTTTGAAATATTCTTTTGATAACTCTATTTTTTTTTTCATATTAAATTTATTTAGAGCATATATGGCACCATTGTTTGGTATAATATTGTCTAATTTTTAAATAAGATATCATTGCTTTGTTTTATTGTTATCATCCAAACAACTTCAAATCAATGGAGATGGTTAACATTCCTACGACTTCTCTTTTTCTTTTTTTTTCTTTTTTTTTCATATAGGACATTTGGTTGTAATTCTAACATCCTCCATTTAACCAAAGTATCACGAAACTTTTGTTTCAAAGTTGTCATCTAACTGAATAACATTTGAACATAACACTTCCAATTTTAAAACTCAACCACGGATTAACTTATGACTAGATTCATTATTTTTCCTGTTAATATTTGAGGAGTTTAGTCAACAAAACCAAAGGAAAGGGCATGACTCTGAATCTATCATGTTAGGGACAATAATCTAACACACATAATTCTCTACATTGGTATGATATTTCTTCACTTTGAGCATAAACCCTCATGACTTTGTTTTTGTTATCATCTAAATGACTCCAAACTAATGAAGGTTGCAATCATTTCATTTAAACCAATAATTTTTCCCATTTTGTTTCCTATGTGAGACAGACAATTGGTTGCACTTCCAACATCACCATTAAGTAGAGTCATCAGTAAGCCAAAAGTGGTTATGAATATAATTAATATTTTTATTGTTAATTGAGAAAGTGAATTTAGTAAGTTAATCTCATCTTATAAAATTCTTGAACATTTTTCTCTACTATTATTCTCCAATTTTTTATTTAGCATTAGAGTTTTTGTGGTTCTCGCACTCCATCAATATTCTTACATTTTGATCGTTATGCATGCACGTCCTTTTCTATAATATCAAATTTATTGATGGTTCCATGAACTATTTTTCATTATCAAAAGATATGTAAGTATTAAAATTAATGTACTGTGATATCAAATATTTATTTAATCAATTTGAGATAAAACTAAAAATTGATACCACATTATATATCTTCTTTTTTACCCCAAAATCCAAATTGATTTTCAACCATTTTTTTTAATGGGAAAGTTTTAAAAAAAAAACAAAACAAAACAAATGACCTTCCAATAATTTTTTTTTCTTTCATCTATTGAAATTTCAAGCAACATCATAATTTTATCTTTTCTTTTTAAGTCAAAGGTATATTAGATGGATTAAGAAAAAATTAAAGTAACAATTTTTTTTGTATTGGAAAATGTTATTTATAAATGTAAAATTTTATATCATATTTTTTTTCTCACACCTACGTCTATACATACATAGAAATTTGTACCATAACTTTGTATCTATTGAACCGATACATCAATTTTTACTATTGAGAACACGTGCTTAAATGTGTGGTTCAACAATCTGGTTGAAATAAAAGTAGTGTTGAATAAATTACATAGAAGTAAATTAATGCATTGAGCTTTTCTTTTTCTTTTTTTTTAAATTATTCATTTATTGAGTTAAAAGAGGACATAATTCAAATAATAATTAGGACTTTATGAGTGAAGAAACCTTTCATATATTCATCTAATTAAGTTTAGAATTATTTATAATGTATTTTTTTGTGTATCTACTTCATTCTTCCTTCTTTTTTTCTTTTTTATGTCCAACAATGTTTAAGTTTTTTCGACTATTTTCATTTGACAACCACTTGATTCTGCAATATATAACTATAAAAAAATATATAAAAAATTAATTTTCAAGTAGATAACCACTTTACTATTTTCATAATCTTTTAATTCTTTACCACACTTTTGAGTTTTAAGTTAATTAATAATGCTAGGCATTTAATTTAGATTAAGGCTATGTATATTTATAATAATAATACTATGATTAACAAAATAGACACCCTTCATATTATTTGAGATCAATTGTATCATCTATGAACGATTTGTTGAAGACACATACAACTTGATCTCTATGTTCTTTCTTAAAAAGATTTTGTATTTTAAAAACTCCAATGATATCAAAATTATTCACATACGTTTTTATATATGATTACAAAGATGGAATAGAACAAATTACAAAAAATTAAATCACAACATTGAAACTATATTATTGTGAGAAACTTATAACTATATGAATCATCTCTATTAAAACTTGAGGTTCAAGTTTTTTTTTCACAATTTATTGACTTAGAAAAAAACCACATTTAAATAAACGAGAATCTTGATCGATTGCAAATTTAGTCAGAATTTTGCCTGTGTAATTGAGCAACATGAGTGGAGGAATCTGATGATCTAATTGGAGACATAGAGGCTAAAGATGGATCACCGACTTACAAATGCATCGAAGTACTCTTCGAACCCGCCAACCCTTTAATATGGTTTCGAAGTTGGTGAAGACGAAGTCGAGGTTGAGGTTTCTTGTGCTGCGCTTGTCGGAGTCGAGGCTGAAGAATATGAGGATGGATTCGAAGTGGGTGAGGATGAAGTCGAGGTTGAGGTTTCTTGTGTAGTGCTTGTCGGACTTGAGGCTGAAGAATATGAAGATGGATTCGAAGCGAGTGAAGATGAAGTCGAGGTTGAGGTTTCTTGTGTGGCACTTGTCGGAGTCGAGGCTGAAGAATATGCAGGTGACTTCGATGGAGCCTCAACCGATGATGATGAGGTCGTTGGCCCTAGAGTAGCACTGGGGTAGCTAGTTGGAGTTTGAGCGACGACAACCCCAACGACAAAAATGATCATGAGAGCTAGAAGGGAAAGAGATTGAAAAGCCATTTATGAAATTAAAGGTAGTAAGAGATTGAAGAACAATAGATAGAGAGAATGATGAAATAGAAAGGATGAATTGAGAGATTATATATAAGGTAAAAACAACAAGAGAAAGAGAAAGAGAACGAAAAAAAATGAATGGAAGGGAATTAGAGATGTCTTAAAATGAGGGTTTGACTACATTTTTGTGGTGAGGAAAACTTTCTAATTTTAAGAATTTCACCAATTGATTGGTTTTTATTAAACCTAAGAAAATAATTTACTTTCTCATTTAAGTAATTTCTTAATATTAATAAAGACATTGTCCAAAGTAAAAACATTGTAAACTTTTTTAATGGATTAAATTATGTTCATTAATATTTTTGTACTCTACTAAAAAGGTGGCCTGATGGTTTTATTGTTTGATCTATTTCTATATCATAGTCAAGAATTCGATCTCTAGAATCAATGTTTGGTTCTCAATTATTTGAAAGGACTTGTATCCTCTTTCTAGGGTTATTGGTCCCTCTCCCCAACTTGTCCTAAAAAACCATTTTTGAACTTTGATATAAATTTATAATATTTAAAGAAATATATTTTGAAATATTCTTTTGATAACTATTTTTACTTTCATATTAAATTTATTCAAGAGTATATATGACACCACTGCTTGGTATAATATTGTCTAATTTTCAAATAAGAAATCATTGCTTTGTTTTCTTTTTATCATCCAAATAACCTCAAATCAATGGAGATGGTTAACATCCCATTTTAACCTACCATTTTTCTCATTTTTTTTTCACATAAGACATTTGGTTGCAGGTCTAACATCCTCCATTTAACCAAAGTACCATGAAGATTTAACTTATGACTAGATTCATTATTTTTCCTGTCAATATTCGTGGAGTTTAGTCAACAAAACCAAGGAAAGGGCATGACACTAAATCTACCATGTTAGGGACAATAATCCTAACACAGGATTCTCTACATTAGTTTGATATTCTTCACTTTGGACATAAGTCCTCACGACTTTGTTTCTTGTTATCATTTATAAGACTCCAAACTAATGAAGGTTGCAATCATTTCATTTAAACCAATAACTTTTCCCATTTTGTTTCCTACGTGAGACAATTGGTTGTACTTCCAACAATACCAGTAAGTAAAGTCATTAGTAAGCCAAAAGTGGTTACGAATTTAATTAATATTGTTATTCTTAATTAAGAAAGTGAATTTAGTATGTTAGTCTCATCTTATAAAATTCTCGAACATTTTTCTCTACTATTATTCTACAATTTTTTATTTAGCATCAGAATTTTTGTGGTTCTAGCACTACATTAATATTGTTACATTTTGATTGTTATGCATGCACGACATTTTCTATAATATAAAATTTATTGATGATTCCATGAACTATTTTTCATTATCAAAAGATATGTAAGTATTAAAATTAATGTTATGTGATATCAAATATTTATTTAATCAAATTGAGATAAAACTAAAACTTGATACCACATTATATATCTTCCTTTCTTACCCAAAATCCACAACCATTTTTTTAATGGGAAAGTTAAAAAAGCAAAACAAAACAAAACAAATGAACTTCCAATAAATTGTTTTCTTTCATCTATTGAAATTCAAGCAACATTATAGTTTTATCTTTTCTTTTTAAGTCCGAGAAAGTTGTAATAAAGGTATATTAGATGGATTAAAAAATAATAATAAAGTAACAATTTTTTTGTATTGAAAAATATTATTTATAAATGTAAAATTTTATATCATATTTTTTTTCTCACACCTACGCCTATACATAGAAATTTGTACCATAACTTTCTATCTATTGAACCGATACATCAAATTGTACCATTGAGAACACGTGCTTAAATGTGTGGTTCACCTATTTGGTTGAAATAAAAGTAGTGTTGAATAAATCACATAGAAGTAAATTCATGCATTGAGTTTTTTATTTTTTATTTTTTTGAAAATATTCATTTATTGAGTTAAAAGAGGACATAATTCAAATAATAATTAGGACTTTATGAGTGAAGAAACCTTTCATATATTCATCTAATTAAGTTTAGAATTCCAGTCTTGATTCTGACTTATTTATAATGTTTTTTTTTGTTTATATATTTCATTCTTCCTATCTTTTTTTTTTTTTATGTCCAACAATGTTTAGGCTTCTTCGACTATTTTTATATGACAAACACCTGACTCTGCAATATATAGCTATAAAAAAAAGTTATAAAAAAATAATTCTCAAGTAGATAGCACTTTACTATTTTCATAATCTTTTAATTCTTTACACACTTTTGAGTTTTAAGTTAATTAATAATGCTAGAAATTTAATTTAGATTAAGGCTATGTATATTTATAATAATTATAATACTATGTTTAACAAAATAAACATTCTTCCTATTATTTATGAAATCAGTTATATCATCTATGTAGTATTTATTGGTGGTCCCCCTTCCCCTACTTTGTACTAAAAAAACAAAATAAACATCCCCAAATAGATGTTGGCAATGACGAGAGATCCTAGAAAAATTAACTAAGAAATTGAAGACACACACAACTTGATCTCTATGTTCTTTCTTAAAAAGATTTTGGATTTTAAAAACTCCAATGATATCAAAATTATTCACTTACGTTTTTATATGATTACAAAGATGGAATAGAACATATTATAAAAAATTAAATCACAACATTGAAACTATAGTGTTTTGAGGAACTTATAACTATATGAATCATCTCTATTAAAACTTGAGTTCAAGTTTTTGGTTCACAATTTATTGACTTAGAAAAAACCACATTTAAATAAACGAGAATCTTGATCGACTGCAAATTTAGTCAGAATTTCCCATGTGTAATTGAGCAACATGAGTGGAGGAATGACATAAATGGAGACATAGAGGCTAAAGACGCATCACTGACCGACAAATGCATCAAAGTACTCTTTGAAACTGCCAACCCTTTAATATGGTTTCGAAGTGGGTGAAGATGAAGTCGAGGTTGAGGTTTCTTGTGTAGCGCTATTCGGAGTCGAGGCTGAAGAATATGAAGATGGATTCGAAGTGGGTGAGGATGAAGTCGAAGTTGAGGCTTCTTGTGTGGCGCCTGTCGGACTTGAGGCAAAAGAATATGAAGATGGATTCGAAGCAGGTGAAGATGAAGGCGAAGTTGAGGTTTCTTGTGTGGCACTTGTCGGAGTCGAGGCTGAAGAATATGAAGATGACTTCGATGGAGCCTCAACCGATGATGATGAGGTCGTTGGAGTAGCACTTGGGTAGCTAGTTGGAGTGTGAGCGACGACAACCCCAACGACAAAAATGATCATGAGAGGTAGAAGGGAAAGAGATTGAGAAGCCATTTATGAAATTAAAGGTAGCAAGAGATTGAAGAAGAATAGATAGAGAGAATGATGAAATAGAAAGGAAGAATTGAGAGATTATATATAGTGTAAAAACAAGAGAAAGAGACAGAACGAAAAAAAAAATGAATGGAAGAGAATTTGAGATGTCTTAAAATGAGGGTTTGACTACATCTTTGTGGTGAGGAAAACTCAATTTTAATCTGTTCTAATTCTAAGAATTTCACCAATTGATTGGTTTTTATTAAACCTAAGAAAATAATTTACATTCTCATTTAAGTAATTTCTTAATATCCAATAAAGACATTGTCTAAAGTAAAAACATTATAAACTTGTTTAATGGATTAAATTATGTTCATTAATATTTTTGTACTCTACCGAAAAATGTGGCCTGATGGTTTTATTGTTTGATGAAAATCCTAACACTTCCAATTTTAAAACTCAACCACGGATATAATTTATGACTAGATTCATTATTTTTCCTATTAGTATTCGAGGAGTTTAGTCAACAAAACCAAGGAAAGGGCATGACTCTGAATCTACCATGTTAGGGACAATAATCTAACACATGATTCTCTACATTAGTTTGATATTCTTCACTTTGGGCATAAGCCTCACCACTTTGTTTTGTTATCATCTAAAAGACTCCAAACTTATGAAGGTTGCAGTCATTTCATTTAAACCAATAATTTTTCTCATTTTGTTTCCTACGTGAGACAATTGGTTGCACTTCCAAGTTAATCTCATCTTATAAAATTCTCTAACATTTTTCTCTACTATTATTCTCCAATTTTTTATTTAGCATTAGAGTTTTTGTGGTTCTCGCACTCCATCAATATTCTTACATTTTGATTGTTATGCATGCACGACCTTTTTTATAATATTAAATTTATTGATGATTCCATGAACTATTTTTCATTATCAAAAGATATGTAAGTATTAAAATTAATGTCATGTGATATCAAATATTTATTTAATCAAATTGAGATAAAACTAAAAATTGATACCACATTATATATCTTCCTTTTTTACCCAAAATCCAAATTGATTTTCAACAATTTTTTTAATGGGAAAGTTATAAAAAAAAAAAAAACAAACAAACGAACGACCTTCCAATAAATTTTTTTTCTTTCTATTGAAATTTCAAGCAACGTTACAATTTTATCTTTTCTTTTTAAGTCCAACAAAGTTGTACTAAAGGTATGTTAGATGGATTAAGAAAAAATTAAAGTAACAATTTTTTTTGTATTGAAAAATATTATTTAAAAATGTAAAATTTTATATCTTATTTTTTTTCTCTCACCTACGCCTATACATACATAGCAATTTGTACCATAACTTTGTATCCATTGAATCGATACATCAATTTGTACCATTGAGAACACGTGCTTAAATATGTGAGTCAATTATTTGGTTGAAATAAAAGTAGTGTTGAATAAATCACATAGAAGTAAATTCATGCATTGAGTTTTTTATTTTTTTATTTTTATTTTTGAAAATATTCATTTATTAAGTTAAAAGATGACATAATTCAAATAATAATTAGGACTTTATGAGTGAAGAAACCTTTCATATATTCATCTAATTAAGTTTAGAATTCCGGTCTTGATTCTGACTTATTTATAATGTTTTTTTTTGTTTATACACTTCATTCTTCCTATCTTTTTTTTTATGTCCAACAATGTTTAGGCTTCTTCAACTATTTTCATATGACAACCACCTGACTCTGCAATATATAGCTATAAAAAAAGTTATAAAAAAATAATTCTCAAGTAGATACCACTTTACTATTTTCATAATCTTTTAATTCTTTACAACACTTTTGAGTTTCAAGTTAATTAATAATGCTAGAAATTTAATTTAGATTAAGGCTATGTATATTTATAATAATAATAATAATACTATGTTTAACAAAATAAACATCTTTCCTATTATTTATGAAATCAGTTATATCATTTATGAAGGATTTGTTGGTGGTCTTTCTTCTCCTACTTTGTACTAAAAAAAATAAAATAAACATCCCCAAATAGATGTTGGCAATGACGAGAGATCCTAGAAAAATTAACTAAGAAATTGAAGACACATACAACTTGATTTCTATGTTCTTTCTTAAAAAAAATTTGTATTTTAAAAACCCCAATGATATCAAAATTATTTACTTACGTTTTTATATGATTACAAAAGATGGAATAGAACATATTATAAAAAATTAAATTACAACATTGAAACTATATTGTTTTGAGGATCAAGTTTTTGGTTCACAATTTATTGACTTAGAAAAAACCACATTTAAATACACAAGAATCTTAATCGACTGTAAATTTAGTCAGAATTTCGCCTGTGTAACTGGGCAACATGAGTGGAGGAATCTGATGATATAAATGGAGACATAGAGGCTAAAGATGGATCACTGACTGACAAATGCATCGAAGTACTCTTCGAACCCGCCAACCCTTTAATATGGTTTCGAAGTTGGTGAAGATGAAGTCGAGGTTGAGGTTTCTTGTGCAGCGCTTGTCGGAGTCGAGGCTGAAGAATATGAAGATGGATTAGAAGTGGGTGAGGATGAAGTCGAGGTTGAGGTTTCTTGTGTGACGCCTGTCGGACTTGAGGTAGAAGAATATGAAGATGGATTCGAAGCGGGTGAAGATGAAGGCGAAGTTGAGGTTTCTTGTGTGGCACTTGTCGGAGTCGAGGCTGAAGAATATGAAGATGACTTCGATGGAGCCTCAACCGATGATGATGAGGTCGTTGGCCCTAGAGTAGCACTTGGGTAGCTAGTTGGAGTTTGAGCGACAACAACCCCAACGACAAAAATGATCATGAGAGCTAGAAGGGAAAGAGATTGAGAAGCCATTTATGAAATTAAATGTAGTAAGAGATTAAAGAACAATAGATAGAGAGAATCGTGAAACAGAAAGGATGAATTGAGAGATTATATATAAGGTAAAAACAACAAGAGAAAGAGAAACAAGGGGGAAAAAATGAATGGAAGAGAATTTGAAATGTCTTAAAATGAGGGTTTGACTATATTTTTTGTGGTGAGGAAAACTCAATTTTAATCTGTTCTAATTCTTAGAATTTCACCAATTGATTGGTTTTTATTAAACCTAAGAAAATAATTTACTTTCTCATTTAAGTAATTGCTTAATATCCAATAAAGACGTTGTCCAAAGTAAAAACATTGTAAACTTTTTTAATGGATTAAATTATGTTCATTAATATTTTTGTATTCTACCGAAAAGGTGGCCTAATGGTTTTATTGTTTGATGAAAATCCATTTCAACACTATAATCACGAATTCGATATCTAGAATTAGTATTTGTCTCTCATTTATTTGAGAGCACTTGTATCCTCTTTCTAGGGTTTTTGGTCCCTTCTCCCCCAACTTCACCTAAAAAAACATTTTTGTACTTTGATATTAATTTAATATTTAAAGAAATATTTTTTGGAATATTCTTTTGATAGCTATTTTTTTTTTCTTTTATATTAAGTTTATTCATAACATATATGGCTCCACTACTTGGTATAATATTGTCTAGTATATATAAACTTGCAAACTTTTTTATCTAATTTGATTTAATATTCCAAGTAATCAATAATAACCTAGCACACCTTATCATTACAAGTAGCATGATAGTTTTTTTTTTTTTTTTTTTTTTTTTGAAAAAGTTCATACATGTCCAAATTTCTATGTCCATATTAAAATGCAAAGTTTCAAAGAATTTCACAACTAAACATACTAAGGTATATCCAATTTTCTCCGAATCTAACCGAGACGTCCAACTTTATGCTAAATGATCAATAATCCACCGGATCAGTTTGGACAGATTCAGTTTTAAGCAAGAAAAGCACAATACTGTCTAAATTCACTGAAATTACCAAAATACTAAAATGCAACCCAAACCAGTGATAGATTTAGGTCAATTCCAGCTTTCTAAAATATGGTTTGTAGTGTTCTAAACATAAGCAAATTATTAAAGGGCAACATGCCAATACTTTCAAGTACACTGATGGCAGTCTCTGTGCCCACTCCAAACTAAAATCACAAAGCATAAATGAGTAACAAAGCCAAGGATGATTTGCCGGTCTAGTCGAAACTAACATGGAGGCTCTAGTCTGAGCTTCACCTCCCCATTTTTCGAACTAGACAACTGGTGTGTGGTTCTGTGCTCCACCGTGCACAAAGCCTCCACGATATTGCTCCATTCTCCCACCTGTACCGGAAGGAACGGTAGAGAATTGTCTATCAGACCGCCCAAACATTACCGACCCACCGGAGATGGTTGTGATCTCAGAGCAAGTTGCAGTCATGGTGCCATGGTCGCCGAGTTCTGAACTACTAGTATTGAAGTCTGATGCCTCTTTCTGTTGACACAATGTGGTTGAAGGAGTTGTATGATCATGTAGTTGGCTCTTTTTTGCACCGAGGAAGCGTCCACCCGAACCCCTCACTCTCTTCAGTGCATGAAGATGTCGCGACTCGTGAAGATATGGCTAAAATTTGTGCATAAAACGGAAATGATGTCAATGTCTAATAGAAAAATGAAAGTGTCATTCATATGAACTCTATGAACAAATAGACAAGTGTGGGTGTAGTGAACATGAAGGAAAAAAAAGGAATGGAGTTTGCTAATTGACTAAATTATGAGTCGAAATACATCTAACTACAAGACACATTTAGCAAAAACAAAAAACTCTCTTTAGTAGTAGCTAGGGTTAGTGAAACATCAAGCCAGCTTACATGCACCTCGATTATTTCTATGGGACACATCGTCTGACCTTTCAACATTTCAGTGTTAAAGAAACCGTAAGAAATTAACTCCTATGTATAAATGGTCATCATGAATAAGCTCATAACTTCTTAAATCCTAAGGCCCTCTGTGACAACTGGACCAACCTATGAGGTTGGTTGATGACACATAGTATGAAATGAACATGAACCTAAGAACTCCTACAAACATTTACTTTCTATTTCAAACTTAAATATGCTTGCTTTAAGCTCTCCACTTCTTCTCATCAGTGTTTTAAAAAGCTTAAGGTGCAATAGCCCTCTGGAGCCTGAGACGCGGGCTTTTTACTTAGGCGCACCATGCATAGAAAAACAAAAAAAAATGTATACATATATGCATACACAAAACATATATATTAATCTCTTTCAATAGAGTTTTTTACATAGTCAACCCATAAAAAACGTGAAACATTAAAATATTAATTCCAAATAAAAATCTAAAGTCCTAAAGATCAAACTTATGGTCGCTTAATACATATTCATCTTCATCCACTCCTTCACTGGCAATAATTAGAGAGAACAAAGAAGTGGATTGGTGATTAGGGTTGACGATTATGTTTTAATTGTTTTTTTAACATAAAACTTTGAAGTAATTGTTGATTGAATTTAAAATTTAGAAAACAAATAGATAAAAATGAGTAAAATATTACCGTTTTACTTAGATTTTAAATAAATAAAGAATTTCTCAAGGCGTGCGACTTGTGCCCTTTAGGGCTTTATTAAAAGGCGTGCACCTAGAAAAGTGAGGCACCAACATTGAGCCTGGGGCTTTTTTGAACCTGAGGCGCACCTTTTGGGGCTTTCTAAAACACTGCTTCTCATCCAACTAGTTTAACTCCCAAGTACTAAGGATTACATTCCAATCAATTGTCTATTTGAAGTGTTCAAAATTAACTGAACGAAGGAATCAAATTCAAAAGGCACTTAGTGGATGCGGTCATACAGATACCTTTCGATTTCTTATGACTTTGTTTTGAGCCTCAAGCTTGGCTCGAGACTGCCTCCTTCTAATGATTCCATGGTATTGTTTTGCATTGACATAGATTGGCCCATCTTCAGCAAAACCGTGCGGCAAGGGGACTCGTGCAGGTGCACTTCCAACAACATTGGCATTTACTTGAGCTTGAGCCTAGTCAGAATCATTTCATTGACATCAAGAGAGGACCAGGTAAAAAAAAAAAAAGACAAACTTCAGGGAGAAATTCAGAGGCAGACAGCTCGAGTACGATAACCAGCTAAACTTACATTAATAGCCATCTGACCATAGGCACTGCACAATAGTCCGCCATAGAAAGGATCGACGTACGGGTAAGAAACTCGAGCCTTAAATCAAAAGAGAAATTAGCCTAGCTGCAAATAAGAAAAATAAATCAAACAACACAATTTAACCTACCATTAAATGGCTGCCATCAACTTGGGGAGTATTGAACATAAATTCAGGGTTGCTAAACAAAATAACTGGTTTCATCTGATTATCCACACTTTCGCCACAATTTTCATCTTGACCTGAATCAGGAAGACTTAATACAGATTAGATAGGCTAAAACACATCCAAAACGTTGAAAAAAAAAAGAGCAAACAAGACAACTTTAACGGCTGGAACATCCCTAACCATTTTAATATCCTTGGCAATTGTAGAAATAGAATTGAATTAAATTAAGTGCATAAAGTTTATATTCATGACATTGGCCCTTCAGCAGTTCAACTACCAGCTTTTTAACTGAAACTCAAAAGGGTGCCACAGGGACCGGGGCATAGAGTACAGTGTCTTAGCAAGTCATTAGTACAGTGTCAGCACTTAATATTTGTTTCCAACGTATTAGCTAAAGCTTTTGAATTAATTGGTAACATAATTCAGCATATGGTATCAGTGTAAGAGATCCTGAGTTTGAGTCTCTATGAAGTCGTTTCCACCCCAACTTTTTTTTTTTGAAACCAAAATATCAAAGTTTCGCTCCACTATACCCAAAGTAATCACGCCCGTTCCTTGGCCAGGTACTAGAAGACATTAAAGTAATAGAGGCACAAGAAGTGTATACAAATTAATTTTATAGGTGAGTCTCGAACCTAAGACCTTAAGGGGAGCACAACTTCGAAGTCCAAGCCCTCGACCACCGCGCCACCCAACTAAAATTAATTAAATTTACCCCAAAATTTAAGCTTTTAAGTTAATCGGTGGTTTAACAAAATTTCACATATTCCTCTTGCTATTCTCAATTTCTTATATTGTTATCCATGTCAAGATTAAGCCACACAACTAGTAATAAAACAAATGTATAATGAAAAATAATGATCCGCGGATGCAAATACCAGATTCTGAAGAAATGCATTGCTCTCGAGCATTTTGAACTTCCATAGCACACACTTTATGAAGAGATTGGCCAATTGAATTGGCCGTGGATGACTCCTGATCTGGTAACCAAAAGCCTGATTGTTTGCGGTGAGGTTGTAGGGGAGTTTCTAGCTTTAGAGTTGTATTATCAGAAAAAGCCATTGGAATTTTCGGTTCGTTTGAATTTGGCCATGGTGTACAATCAGCAGTAAAAGGAAACACTGAACGGGCAGAGTTCTGATCAAGATTTTTCTGGGCAATATTCTCGAGTGGAATAGCCATCATGTCATCAACGATTCTAAAATCACAAACCAGGACCGAGCAAGATATTAAAGCAGTGTAAATGCTCTCACCACAAATAACCAGAATACAGTCTAGAGTATGTTAAGTAAGGTTAGAAAATCAGTGATATAAAACATGCACACACCATAAGATAATGAGCTAAAGCAAGGTAAAACCAGCCAAACAAGTGGAAACACAAATATGGCTATTGAACCTGTCAAACGAAACTTCAATCACTTGCGCCAGTCTGCATCTACATAAAATAAAATGTGATGGAAATACAATCGTAGTAATCTCACATTGGTTAAATAAGGAGAAGATCATGGGCATATGAGTGAGGACAACTATCTTCCTTGGTTTGAGATCATTTGGGTGAAATCAAAAGAAAACCCACGAGTGCTTTTGACTTCAAAGTTGACAATGACATATCAATGTGGAGATCTATCAAAGGTTGTTCCTAACATATGGGATAAGAGTCGTGCCCTTGACTTAACCATGTTGGTAGAATCCTTGGATGTCAAACAAAGAAGTTTAGCCTCAGAGACAGTCATGGTAAAGATCGGATTGGTGGTGTGCTCCAGTAGAGGAGTTGGCCAAGGATAAGAGCTAGAAAGATTTGAGGGGATGCTGGGGGACTTTCTTCAAGCGAGGATTGAATCCTCGAGATGGGCCACATGACATAGTCATGGTGGAGATCTGTTGGTAGAAAGCTCTATTTGACTAGCAGTGGGATACGAAGGAGAGGAGTTTGCCAATATATGAGCTAGACGGATGATGACTGTTTGAAGGGGAGGGGAGGAATGTTGAAAGTAGTCTCACATAGGTTAGATAAGGGGAAGATTATGGATGTATGAATGAGGACAATCCTCTTCATTGATATAAGGACTTTTGGATGAAATCAAAAGCAAAGTTATGCGAACTTATATCAAAGTGGTCAATATCATATCAATGTAGAGATAAGTCAAGAGACATATAACAAAATGCATCAAGATTAGCTTGATGTCCATATAACTCATTGATAAGAAATATAAAGACTTTTCATAAGATTACAAGGGATCTAGCTCAACTAAAGTAAGTGAAATGATCATGGTATGCATTTCTCTAAAGGGAAGTAACTAAACGTTGATTTTCCAAGTAAGATGGTACTTAAAATTTTAGTTGAAGTGCCATTTTAGTCCTTGTACTTTGATACATGTTTTATTTTAGTCCTTATGTTTTCAAGTGTGTACAACTTTAGTCCATGTACTTGCAAAAAAAAACTCCATTAAAATTAGTCCCCATTGTTAGATTGAAGTTAATTCTTATCACTTGGTGACTACTACTTTTAAGTTTAATTAAAAGTACATGGACTAAATTTGGGCATTTGGAAGTCCAGTGACAGAAATAAAACCCATCTCAAAGTACATGGGCCAAAATATCATATTAACCTAAATTTGTGCAGCAAAACCACAATTGTACAACATAGATTGTTAAGCACCTTTATTTTCTATATTTTTTTTATTTTTCTGAAACCGGGAAATCAGAGTTTTGCTCCACTATACTTGGGGTGACCACGCCCGTCCCTAGGCCAGGCACCGGAAGACATCCAAGGAATGGAGACACGGGAAATGTCTACAAATTATTGTCACAAATGAGTCTCGAACCTGGGACCTTGAAGGGAGTACACCTTCAATGCCCAAGCCTTTAACCATTGTTCCACCCCTTGGGGGCGATAAGCACCTTTAATTAGAACCTAGCTGTGAGCTACCAAAGTTGCCTTCAATTCAAATAAGTAAAACATCATAAGATTTTATATATACTGAAAATGGATATACATTGCAAGAGACTATGACGGCGCACTCCATCAATAAAAAGATCGTGTGACTAAGAGCAAATATTTCACATGAAATTACAGTCAGGCAATCAAATATCAGAAACTTACCACCATTGATATATTATCATACACATCTTCAAGACATTCCATTCAACAAAGATTATTATCACAATGCCCACCTACAAATTCTTCATTTGCTTATTTCATTCTCTATGGTAGGTTGACCGATGCGTCATTGTACAAATAAGCAATAACACCATATGTCACTAACCTGAATAGCCGATGGTTGAAGCAAGTCTAAATCTACACTGTATCCAAAACTTAACTGCAATATAGAAAAACCAAGGTTATACCAAAGTGTACAAATACGAAACCAACACAGAATGCTTGTTAACAAATGAACAATAAGGAAACCCAGTGCTGGTTCCAAGCATTTAGGAAGTTTAGATAATAAGCATTCAAGGGGAAGCAAACAAGAAGGTGACTTTGAGAGTGCAATAAAGCACCAATCAGGCATATGGCATACAAAGATCTACATAATCATACTTGTAAATATCTGACCATGAAAATTACTTGAAATTGAAACGCCCATAATGCAACAAATCTTGAAGAAAACTTCAAAATCAATATCAGCCTAAACAGGTATAGCGGGGCGAAACTCCAATTCCTGGTTATTACAAAAAAATCCAAAGGACGGGTGCAAGTGCAAATGTTTAGACCCACAAGTGAGCTTAATTGTAGAATCCCGTGTTGTCTTCCAGGTCCGGGTCCGGGGACAGGTGCAAGGGCAGGTGCCCTAGAAACAGTTCGATTCCCATAAACACGAAACTGCGGAGTTTAGTTTAATAATGATGATCAAAGCCCCATTCAGAGCAAGCATGGGCGAACGAGAAGTAAAGCACAACAGAAATGGAAAACACATAAAGCAAAATCCAAAAAAAAAAAAAGGCAGCAAAAGGACAAGAGCTTCTTTCAGGCTCAAACAACAAACAACACCCAAAATCACCCAAATCTCAAACCCCACATGCATTCCATAATCAACAAACAACACAAACCCACAAAGACTCCAACCCCAAAAAAACAGAAAACCAAAAACAGGGGAAAAAACAGTGGCGACGGTGAAACCATGAAAGAAACCTTAAAATCGGTCGGCCGGAAGTGAAGCAGCAGAGAAGAAAAGTGTCCGTTGGGCTAGAAAGAAAACAAACCCCACGCGCCGCCAGTTGGGGGGGGGGGGTTGTTCAGGAGCTTTCAGCTCTGAATCCGTACAGGTTTTTCTTCACACCCACCACCTTTCGAGTTCTCTGGTTCTTTCTTGCCTTTTTTTGGCTCTCTTTTGGCCTCTCCGGCCGCCGTCAACTGTGTAGACTTCGCCCACGCGCGTCTCTGTGCTTTGTGTGCCGCTCTTTCCTTATTTGCATGCTCGTTCTACACGTTGCCTTCTGATATCCGTACGTGGCGCTCACGCTCCTCCTCTCGCGTGAACGGGGGCCCTTGTTTCTGCCACTCGTGTTTGTTATTTATTTCCGAATTCCCACTTTTTCTTTCTCATCCGTTTCCCAGATCAATAAAAGCCAAGAGAAAGGACATGAGTTAGCTGCTTTGACCACGTCAACCCCTTTAATTTCGGAAATGCCACTGGAATTTTTTTTTTTTTTTTTAGTGTATAGCAGTCACAGATACCAATTCTCGAACTCGAATCTATGACGTTGATGTTGAACTAATTTACAACCAAACAATTGTCTGACTAACTCATTCGGTGCCACTGGAATCTTCATAGACCTTTTGCATTTTTATTTTCTTCTTCTCTTGCATTGAAAAAAATAGTTTAAATGCCTTTTGTTTTTTATCCTTGTAAAGGATGTCAAATGCCTTTTGTTTTTTATCCTTGTAAAGGATGTCATGGGAATCCATTAAGATGGTATAAGATTTGAAGAATCTTTCATGAACATGGAGTAGGTTTTATTTAATTTTTTATCCATTCACAAGTGTTCTAGTCTTCTTTTTTTTAATCCAATGTTCTAATCCATTTATATCTTACTTTAACTATTTTTATGATGTATATTATCTAACCTTATGATTACTTAGATGTCAAATAATAAATATTAGTCTTTAATGTCCTTGCAATATATATATATATTAAGTTTCCTCTTATTTCAATCAGTACTTGTTATTAATTTTATTTTAGGAAAATTGTACAAACCACCCTTAAACTACGGTGTTTGTAATTATTATACCCTTAAACTTTTAATTTGATCAATTGAATCTCTTTAAGTTATATAAATGTTGCAATTAACCTCCTATGTCTAATTTAAGTAAGATATCGAAGGACAAAATAGCTATTTAAAAAAAAGTTGCTTCTACTTCTTGTACCTTTGTCTTCCTTCTCAATCTCCATTTCTAACTCTCATGCTCTCAAATTGATTTGGATAAATGTTAACAAATTACAAAAATGAATAGAGATCGAATCTTAAAATTTACCGACATATTATTTTTCTTGAGCATGATATGCTAAAAAGTAAAAATATATATTCCTTTTTCTTCTCTCCTATCTGCACATTTTGCAGTTTGAGTAAGCTTGGGATTGAAAAATGGAACCAACCCCTCCATTTTTGTTCAAATTAAATCAAAACTCATCTCGCAAATCTCACTCAATCATTTAAAGAAATCAAAATCTCATGGTTTGAGGCATTGACCAACACACCTAGGGATGTCTATTTTCCCCGTGGGGACCCGCCCCTAACGGGGCGGGGAATCCCCTATTAGGCGGGTAACGGGGCCGGGGATGGGGGAGAAAAAATCTCCGTTGGCTAAACGGGGCCGGGGACGGGGATTGTACTCCCCGTCCTCGATCCCCGTCCCGATTATTTTATTTATTTTATTTAATATTTTTTTCTTAATTCTACTCTTTTAATTTTCAAATAAATATATCTTTGTTGATGATATTTTCTATGTATATAAATATTTTCTTTGATAATTAACGTTGAAATTTATAGATATATATTTTTTTAAATCTATTTTTTTGAAATTTTTATCCAAAAAATATAAAAAATAAATAAATAAATAAATAAATTGTAAAAAATCCCCACGAGGAACTCGATCCCCGCCGGTGCCCCGCGGAGAATCCCCGCCCCGATCCCTTAAAAAAAACCGAGGATTTTTTCGGGGACAGAAATTGAATTCTTCCCCATTCCCGTCCCCGCCCCGTAGACATCTCTAATTACACACCCATATGGGTTTTCACTCAAACCCTTCTTGTTCGATCTTCCTCATTTCCCTGTCTTTTATTTGGTTGAATTTGGTTCTGACTACACCACATTGATCTACAAACGATGCGCCAAAGAAGGATTTCCAGATCCAAATGGAGTTTACTCACAAGCCCTAAATGCCCGTTCGACTTTCTAATCCATAGAAGAAAAAAAAAAAATATCAAGAATCTAATTCAAAATTTAAGATTGTATCCCGTTTAGATGTTTGTAATTGGGTAACATTTATCTAATTGGGTTAATATTTATCAAAATCAATTTGGCGAGCATGAGGGTTAGAAATGGAGATTGAGAAGGAAGCAAAAGGGTACGAGAAGTAGAGACCTTTTTTTTTTCTAAATCACAATTTTATCCTTTAGGGCGTGTTTGACTACGGCAGTAAGGAAAGGAAAATGAGAGTAAATTAGTATTTGGTGAGAAAAAAAAGGAAATATAAGTGATAATAAATTAGTGTTTGGTGGGATATGAAGTGTTAATAAATTATTATTTTTTTGAAAAATAAACAACTGTTTTTTTTTTAGATTTCAATTTGACTCCTAATCAGTCTAGTTTTTTCAAAACCCATTTCAAAAGTTTTTACACTCTTCCATTCTCCATAAATAATGTTTAAAAAATAGAAGGCTAGAATTTATGCTTTTCTCTACCAAACAAAAAACAATTGAACCCATTAATTTTATATTTATAATTCCAAAATCCCACCATTATTTTGTACCAAAAACTACCAAAATTGGATGTAGGTGTAAGTACAACACTCTTCTCCACCGTCCCTCTTTACTCCTCTCTCACTCTTGATTCGGTTGAATTTCTTTCAACAAAAGCTTATTTAAATCCACTGTTTTACAAGACACAGAGACAATTTCTTTTCATCAGAAATGGTTGGAAATGAGTGGATTAATGGCTATTTAGAAGCAGTATTCGACATTCTTGCTTCTTCCTTTGAAAAAAAAAACCGACACCAATAAATTTGAGCGATAAACGCCGTTTCAATCTGTCGATTCACTCTTTGCAGCACATCAATCTCTCTCTGTATATGAAATCAAAATCGAACTTCTGATTAATCAATTGATTTAATTGAGAAAGGAAATTTGTGAAATCTCGTGAAAAAGAACATAATGGATAAAACGAAATTGCAAAAAAAAAAAAAAAATCATGTAACAAGGAGGGAAGTGAAGACTACGCGCTGGGATGGAATGCGATACGCGCCTGGTAAAAACAACCAAATGAGTTATTTTAAGTCATTGGGCCAAACACTAGGAAGTTATTCCTTCCTTTCCCTTTCCAACCCAACCCTGTTGAACAAACGTGCCCTTAATGTCTCACTTAAATTAGATATAAGGATTAATTGTAATATTTATCAAACTTAAGGGAGGTTATTGATCAAATTAAAAGTTTAAGGTGTAATTGTTACAAACACCATAGGTTAGCGGTGGTTTGTGCATTTTTCCCTTTTATTTTTATCTTGATAATATAAATATAGTGAAACCAATATGATTGACCATTTCAATTATAATCTTTTGAATATAAAGTATTCATTAGTGTCGCTTAACTATACTTTTGCTTAAAATTACATGTATCCAACAATTTCTTGTTTATAATTTTGTTTACAAGTAAAAAATGACAATTCTTATTTCTAAATATTCAAATTGTATCAATCTCTTTAACCAATGTTTTACTTTTATAGCTAAAAAACCTATAAAAAAAAGTACCATTAATAACTTTTTTAATATATAATTAATTAATTATGTATGTATGTAGGAGAAAATTTGGTTGGTTCTCGTGAAATGATAAAAAAAAAGTTTATTAATTGGTTGATAACTTTTAATCAGTTCAGCCGATCATCTTTAATTAGTTAACTATTAATCATGAGCACCATCGAAAAAAGTCTTAAAAAAGCAATTTCTCCATCTTTTTCTATAAGAAAATATTACTTAATTTTTAAAAATATACATATCGAAGAAGATAGATAATAATCAAACCATGTAAATGATATGGAGAAGTAAGATTTATAGATTTAATTTTGATAGAACAAGATAACAAATAAAATAATTATTAAATGAGAGAGTAACTTTTTTCTTTTAAGTTTAATAGGATAGCATGAAAATTTGAACGCCAATATGTAGAGTGGCAAACAATTTCAATCATCTCTTTGAAAACTTTGGTTACTAAATTTTGGATTATATTTGTGGATAGAATTTGTCCTACAATAATATAAAGGTCCGCTCAAATATGTACGGAAATAAGCACGCATTTCAAGAATAAAAATTGTTGCTAAATAATTTAGTCGAATAAATACTATATTATTGAAGTCTTAAATTTGTAGGTTTATAGGCTCTCGTGCTAAATCAAAACAAGAGTAAGGTGATAAGTATGAAGTTTTTTTTTTTTTTTTTTTTTGAGATTTCAACATTTGAGGGAAGGAGAATTCGAACCTAAGATTAGGTGTACATTGATGCCGCTTGAACTACTGCTCAACTATGAAGTAATTAGTTTGAATAGTTCTAATTAATTAATTAATATGTTTGATATATCAATTATATGTGAATTAATTTAACGTATTAAATGCATAAAATTAGTTATTAATATATTGAATATATTAATGCATTATTATTTATTAGATAAATATTTATTAAAAAAGGACCAATAAGTGTATAAATAAATTAATTCAAAATATTTCCAGAGTATTTATTAATATATTTAATACATTAATAATTATTTAATTACTGAATAATTAATTAATTGCTTAAATTAATTAGGTGTTACCTTTTTATTGGATGGAAATGTTTGTCACTCTTCCATGGAAAGCCCAAAGAAGAGTCTATAAATAGAGATCTAAGGTCTCTAAAGTTGCCAAATCCTCAAGTTGTTTGTTTGACATATTTAGGTGACATATTTAGGTACCTAAATATGTCAAACAAACAGCCCTCGAGGATTTAGGAGTTAGTAGGATGAGTTATTAACTCCTCCTAAAAAATCTATATCAAAATGAGTTTTTATTAACTCCTCATTTTTACTTTTAAAAATAACTCTCATTTCTAACCATTCATTTTTAATCATTTATTTATATCTACTCAATCATTTCTAATCACTTATTTTTAATCATTCCTTTCAAATCAATCAAAATAACTCATTTTTAACCATTCATTTTTAATCATTTCTTTTTTAACTACTAAAAATAACTACTCATTTTCAAATCTTCATCGAAACAAGATTTTGACTTTTAACTCATTTATACAAAAACTACATCCAAACGAGTTTTTGACACAATTCTCAATTTTTAACTCCTCAACATAACTTCTCAATATAACTCCTTAACCTAAAAAATACCTAAATATGTCAAACAAACAGCCCCCAAGGTGTTTGTTGTTCAACTTCGAAGTCATGGTCTTCCCGACTTTGGACGCAAAACTATTAGAGTCGGCAATCTTCGAAATTAAAATATTTTTCAATAAATTTTAATTATGCTCATTCCCAACAAGTGTATTAATGTAAATTTATATGTGCTTGTAATATGTAAAGTCGATGAACTTCTAGGTTTAGGTTATTATAGTCTTTGGTTTAAAAAAAAATGGTTGGTATTATCTTACTATTTGAGAATCTTTAGTGTTCTATTGTAAAGTAAGATACATGGTAGCCTCCATCACTTTTTTCTTTATTCTTCGATTAGTTTTTTGTTTTTTTTCCCATTAATGACGTCTCCACCTTTCTTTTGTCTAAACTACTTGAAATTTAATACACATAATTACCGAAACTAAGTATTATTGAAATGTCATGGATAAGAGCGTTTGGTTTTTAAATATGGAGACAAAATCGAAACTACATCGTAAACTTATGGAAGGTATTTAGATGTAGAATTGTAAAATAGTTATTTTGAGTGATTATGAAATAAGAATTATTTTGAAAGATTATAAATTTGAGTTTTAATAATATCTCATTTAGATGTGATTGTTTATCGAAGAGTTGCAGTTCACACACTTCTAACTTTTAATTAAAACACACACACGCACCTTATTTTTGTTCAACTTGTTTGTTGTTGCGAGGGGAAGAGACATTTTGTACTAATTAATTTGAAGGGAATATTATTGAAATTAATAAACAAAGTACACATAAAATGCGGCCCATGTAACGTGGATTCGTGAATTTTAAGGAGTTGTGTTGCACATACGACATTCTTGGTTTTGTTGAGCTCCAACTGTTTTCAATGGCTATGGTCTTTCTTAATCATTAGTGGCAACCATTTTCTTCCCTTTCTCTACCTAAAATTATGTGAATTGACGGAATTGGGCACTGAGCTGGTACCCTTTTGCTACCCTTTATGGTAAAACGCCACTTGAAAGGAAAAACAAATATCAATAGCTTTTGAAAATTTTGGACAGCAATTATTGAGCTTTAGCACTAATTCATTCCCTAAAAAGTAAAATCTTAAAGCGCGAATCCTCCCCCTAACCCTATTTTAGAGCAATATCTTATTCAAAACATAAATGCTTCATTTGTTTCGAGAATTAGTGGCCTGCTTGTTTCGTTGATTACGAGTTCAATCATAAAAATTTATAACACGAAATGAGTATTACCTTTTATCTAAAAATCTCTCTCCAAGTTGTATGAAAAAAAAAAGTTATTCAAAATTTAGTTTTTTTTTTTAAGAAAAAGAGTATAGTAATTGTTACGTGATACATATAAATTACTATGTGATAATAATGTTATTCGAGTATTACTATTTTTTGCAATAATTTCATAAATTAGATACAATTGATTATGCAAATTAATGTAGATAAATCAAATGAATAGAACCCTCTAATCACAATAATAAGAAAATAACTTCCTACAAAGTGCAAACTACAATTTTATTGACACAACCAACATAAGTACATATTCATAATCAAAAGAACTCAAATCTTTATGCACTCAATTGTCGTTGAACAAAAAAATCATTACACAACTAAATTAACATGATTTATGTTCTAAATAACTAGAAGATAGATTCAAATATTTATATTCAAATATTGCTGAACTCAAGAAGATGACAAACAAAGATGTTTGAAGATTCATACTAGTTTTATTGATTTGGTTAAACTAAAGACTGGAGTTTTGTAAACTTATTTGGCCATGAATTTTTAAAACCAACATTTTTTTTATCATTGAAATTTCTTTGACACGAATAAAATTTGAGTTTGAATCTCGACATCTGAAATTATTTTTTCACTAGTCTCAATAACCCTTAGTAGAGTTAACCACAAATAGATATAATCGAGTAATTACATAATATTTATTAAACGAGTCGGATTTTATTTTATGTGTTGTATTCTTTCTTGAAACCAATTAGAAAACTAAATATGAGCTCAAGACACTAATTAAAAATCAAAACATTAATCTTAGATACCTAAATGCCACTCTAAAATCCCAAAACAAGAAATATTAGCTTTGCCCTATCAACAATATTAATAACTAAATTAATTAATATAGTTCTTACAACAAAGTGGCTGTAGTTTAGTGGTAAGAATTCCACGTTGTGGCCGTGGAGACCTGGGCTCGAATCCCAGCAGCCACATTTAATTTTTATTTTTTCCCTTTTTCCAGACAATAAGTAAACGGGCCTCTGAATGAAATGGGCTGGGCTGGGCTTATGCGGAAACCGGGAATACAAAGACCGCGCAACAGCAGCAACCGGTAAATACCCGGTAGCAGGTAAAAATTCGTACAGTTAGTGAAATGAAAATGGAAGACAATGCCATAATTGCATTTCGACACTCAATTTTTGCTCTCAATTTCATTTCCCGCCGGAGTTTACGCCATTTTCTTCTTCTTCAGGTTCCTTCGTTTTTCCTTTTCACTATTCTGAAAACTCCGTTTTCGTCATCGTTTCCGTTTTCATTTTCTGGTTTTTTACAGGGAATTGTTGCAGTTTTGTCTATGATTGGACTGAAAATCTGTCTGATTGTGTGCAACGGCGGTGTGTTCTTCTTAATCGCGCTAAAACTGAACCAGATCATCTAACCCTAATTTTCGAGGAGAATCTGCGCTTTGTTGTTCTTGGTAGAGATTCATTTGTTTTAGAAACTTGATTTTAGGCGGAATTTGATAGTTATTTTGCTGCTTGAAATCGGGCTCTACTGGAGACAAGAGGCGAAAATGCTGACATGCATAGCTCGATCTAAGAAACTTGGAGATGGATCCTCGAGTAAAATTGAAGAATCGGAGTCTGTTCATGGAGTTGGAGATAATCAGCAATCTGTCAAATCGCTGACCGGTCAGGTACTACGAAATCAAACTCAGATTCTTCCTGGTTATCGATTGGTTGTTTTCGCGACTGGAATGCGGGGTTTTAATTCTTGTATTTCTTGCTTGTTCGTTGTTTTGTTGTTTTTAGCTTAGAGACATGGCGTTGAAAGCGTCAGGATCGTACCGAACTTGCAACCCTTGCGCAGGGCCGATACCGCCGAGTCGACTCAAGACCTGCAACTCAGTGTCGGACTCTGACTCGGACCGGTTCAAGTGGGTTTACAAGCGGACCGGCAGCTTGAGCTCGACGAAAACGAGGACATGGGGGAAGGAAATGGAGGCGAGGCTGAAGGGGATTTCGAGCGGAGAAGGAACCCCAAATTCAGCGAGTGGGCGCCGAGTTGACCCGGTGGTTTACGTTGAGGAGAGCGAACCGAAGGAGTGGGTGGCTCAGGTGGAACCCGGTGTGTTGATCACATTCGTTTCTCTTCCTCGCGGAGGGAATGATCTGAGACGGATACGTTTCAGGTACGTTTCTGTACAGATTCATATCAACGGTACAAATCTTTTTGCTTCTTTTTACTAATTTACTTTGCCGTTTGACTTTAATCATAGATGTGGGGTGGCCCTTTTTTAATCAAATCACCACCGTCTTTTTCGACTTATTAATTAGCATTAGAAGTGGTTCTCTTTGTGGGTCATTTACTTGGAGTTATATTTTTCCAGTTAAAAAAATTAATAATAAAAAAGTGAGGCTGGAGTTGTAGCCATGGTATAGCCCCATCATTTTTTTTTTAAACAAGGATAACCACGTCCGTTCCTAACTCAGACACCGGAGACAAAAAAAGTGTATTGTCACAGACTCAAACTCGGGATCTTAAGGGGAACATACCTTCAAAGCCCAAGTTTTCAACCACTGGACTAACCCTTATAGACGTATACACCATCATTTTCAGTTTATTGTTATGGTTTATTTGTTGTCCTTGTGGAATTTCTTTGGCTGTTTGCGTTTCTTCTGTATTTTTGGATGGATGTGGCGAAGAAGAAAATAAAAATACAGGGAAAACGTTTAAAAAGAAAGAAGAAAAAAACAAAAATCAGAAATCAAAAGGGACGTTCAAACACAAGCTTGGAGTAATCTCTGTTGGAATAGTTTTATGCTGTGGGGTCTGATTTTTCTCTGTAAAAATCACGCCTTCTCATAAAAAGCAATCAAGAAAAAGTCCAAAAGTAGAACTCAATTGTGACGTGGGAGTGGTGGGTGGGGGCAAATTTGATAGTGGTAGGGAAGCTTTATCCCCAGTTTTGTCGGCATGTCGGGGAAGCTCTCTTCCCTTTCTTTTCAAAGACTTCTTCACGCCTACCCTCATTCTTGTGGATTTGTCTTCTGCTAATTGAGTTTAAACGAATAATATCTTTGGCTACAAACGTGATGGGGGACGAGGTTATGTTTCTTATCAACCATTTTAAATCTATCGTTTTCAAGGGGACAAGACCAAGTGACTAATTGAATACTATTGGTCTCTGCTACACCAGACCTGACTTGTATTTAGAACCCAAATAAATGGTACAAGTGCCTTAAAAAAACTATTGTCCTCATCATATGTAACCATTTGGACCCTCTGGATTGACTTTAAACTACGTGACACCAAATTAGACGATCCTCGATCCTGTCATTTTATCTTGGTCGTTTAGCATAACAAAGATTGAGGGTTTGGATCTAGTGTTGATAGGTCTTGGGTACAGAGTCAATATTGACACCTCGAGAACTACTTTATTCAAAGCATTAAAGTTCACATTGCTTTTCTTTTCTTTTTAATATTTAATTTTTTACTAAAGGAAATTGTCTTCCGATTGAGATTTTTCATGATTAGAAGCATTTGGGTTGGGTAAAAAGTTAACGTATGTGATGAGAACAATATGCTTTGCTAAGTCTCTTAGCTTTGAATCATTTCTCCGATGTGAAATTTTTTTTTGTTTGTTCATATCTTGTTAAACATTTTTCTTTTAAAAAAAACTATGTTAGAAAACAAAAAGGAAACAAAAAAGAGAGCTAGACGATTAAGTAACAAGGGGGCTTTCTTTCATTAATGACCGATTCCCTGGTTAGTATCTAAAGTTTGATTATTGTTTCTGTAACCATCTTGATTAGTCGGGACGTGTTCAATAAATGGCAAGCTCAGAGATGGTGGGCCGAGAATTATGATAGAGTTATGGAACTGTACAATGTCCAGAGGTTCAACCAGCAAGCTTTTCCTCTTTCAACCCCACCAAGATCTGAGGATGAGGTGAGCTTGTAGCTTATTGGCTCACACAAACACTAGGTAGAATAGTAACATTTTGAAACTATTGAAAAATAAGGAAGTTGTGTGTGTTACATTTGCAAATTCGATCCTATCCCATCTGATTTATCCTAAATTTTCATTGTGTATGTTACCTGCCCCCAAAACAACAGAGTTCAAAAATTGAATCTGTAGAAAACAGTCCTGTAACACCTCCACTAACTACGGAACGCTTGCCTCGCAACCTTTACCGTCCCACTGGAGCTGGTGTGAGCTATTCATCATCAGATTCACTTGAATATCAGCCAATGCGGTACCGCCAGTACCAAGATTCAGGGCTGACCTCCACTCCAAAACTCTCTAGCATCAGTGGTGCTAAGACGGAAACATCTTCCATTGATGCATCCATGAGAAGCAGTTCATCTAGGGATGCAGATCGTTCAGGAGAGCTATCCATCAGCAATGCTAGTGATCTTGAGTCTGAATGGGTTGAACAGGACGAGCCGGGTGTTTATATTACAATCAGAGCCTTGCCTGGCGGAAAAAAGGAACTTAGAAGAGTCAGATTCAGGTACTAAGATGCTGTATAATCTTACTTGAATGTATTTAATGTACAAAGCTTTCAGAAAAATTTTCCACCTTGCAATAGCTGCAAATAGGAACCTCAATACACCAACTATCATGAAAAATGAAGTTCACATTGTGTGTTAATTGTTAAAAAAACTCTTAACCATCATGGGAGTGACCTAGTGGTCAAATAGGGTCTTGGAGTGGTTAAGCTGATGAGTTCAATCCATAGTGGTCATCTACCTAGGAATTAATTTCCTATTCGTTTCTTTGACATCCAAATGTTGTGGGTCAGATGGTATACTTTTACCTGCACTTTCAAGAATTTCTATCATAAGAATAGTTAGTACTCTATAATTTATACTTGATATTGCCTCCCACGATATTTTTCTTGAGTTGATATTCAAAATAAATTCTTTCGAAAAGCCAATTATATATCATGATGATTAAGATCCTTTTCTGCTAATGTCGTAATCATCGTAGTCACAAAAGTACTCTTACCTCTTGCCTAGATAACGTTTAGAATTTGGGTATGCTGTGAATTTCTTCAAATGTGTATTATCTCATGGACTGTTATTGCTCTCATGGTCCCGCATGGTAGTCTACTCTCATACCCCTTGTTGACTTATGATTGGTGATACTTTAAACTGAAGATAGGCCAGGTGACCCACAGGCTTTCTAGTAGTGTTCATTGTGTCTGGCTGTAGTAGGATTTTTTTTGTAAATCATGTCTGACTATAGCACCAGCATATGGAGCATGGTTTGCTTTATTCAAGTCCTTTTCATAGCCAGAAATCTTATTCTCAAGTTCATTTTGTTTTCTATTTTTTGACTTTATTTTGACATCTATACATTTTGCAGTCGAGAAAAGTTTGGGGAGATGCATGCTAGAGTGTGGTGGGAAGAAAATCGAGCGAGGATACACGAGCAATACTTGTGAGTGAAGCGGTACGCAAAAGCTGGCAACAGGTGCTTTTCTAAGTCTGAAAGAAGTGGTACTTTTTCAAAATTTATGATCATTGCCATAGTAGTAGTAAAAAGTCTCGCATATAGAGATCCTTTTCCGGTGCTGTTGGCACCCTATGAATGATGTTTGGGGGTATACATATGCATGCGAAACCAAGTCGCATGTAGTCATCACAATATGTCGATGTTAGATTTTAATTTTATAGTAACTTTTTCTTTTTCCATGTCTTACATTTTGGTTGAAGAGGCATTGCCTTTGTATTGTAGTGTGGTGGATGTAAAACCTTTATTCATGTGTCAATACCAAATGGAAGAGATTCAGTTGTTCGGGCTTTTTTCCCTCTCTCAATTCAAGAAGTACACACAGTTACATTTGTTAATTTCTGAACAATAGAGATATATTGATACATTACATAGCAATAGTTTGTAAGTTACCCCATTGTTTAGATTCTTCTATAAGGATTGGATTCAGAATTAAACCATTGGTAGCTACCAGTTCTATGTGCTGAAAATTATAAGTCTTAGAAACCTTGAACCTGAATTTATTTGAATGGTACTGGGATGAGTGAATGCACGAAAAACTCTATCTTCTAAAGATAAAGCTATATTTGAGCTGCGGCACAGAGGATAAATCTGATTGGACTGGTTATCAATTTTCTGAAGACAAATTGGGAGAAGGAGACCAACAAACCTTACATAGATGGCATGACTGCTCTCAAATAATATGAGAGTCAAATACCGATTTTCGGTCTCAAATTTATGACTGTAGAATTGAAATAGATTAACATCAAACAAGATAACCATTATCACTACCAACCCATTCGATATCGGTTATCAATTTTAAGACTGTTGAATTGTGTTAAATTATCAATCAACCGAAAAGAGTTACAAAATGCTTAAATTGTTAAGTTTGGATAAATTTAATTATATCAACCAAGAGAAACTTGCAAAAGCATCTTTCTTGGCTGGAAAACAGCAAGACCAAAGGAAATTGTTCTCTCTTCAAATACACTTTTGATGGGTATAGCCCTTTTAGGGATAAAAAGAAGTTTATTAGATCAATTTTATTTATGCTTTTCTTTTGGATGGAGAGGAATGGTCAAATATACTCAAATAAACATCACAACATCGGACACCTTTGGGAATCCACCACTTATTACATTATTCATTGGAGTCGTCGACTTCTGTTTGCAGCTATAGTCTATCTACTTTGTGACGTAATTTTGTGTCACAATTTCTTATAAGATTTTTGTATTTTTTTATACATCAATGAAAATTTTAAATTTTTTATAAACTAATGGGATGTTTGGTATGGGTGGAATGGAGGGGTTTGGAAGAGTTTGAAGGAGATAAAATCCTTGTTTAGCAATTAGCATGAGAGGTTAGAAGCGGAAAGTGACCATAGGTAATTCCTTGTTTGGTATGAGGAATTGAGAGTGGTTGGAAGTAGAAGTGGCAAAAACTTTGTTATAGTATAACGGTTAGAAGTGAAAAGTGGAAGAAATTCGAGGGGCTAAAAGTAAAAGTAGCAAAAAAACATTGTTTGGTTTCGAGAGGTTTAGGGAGAAGTGTCATAAAATCTTGTTTGGTTTCGAGAGGTTTAGGGAGAAGTGTCATAAAATCTTGTCATAAAATCTTCTTCCATTTCCTTTCACTCATACCAAACACCCCAAGGGGAGTTATTGTCTAGGAAGCAGCAAGCATTTGTTTTCAATAACCTGAATGTTGTAATTTGATTGATTTTACTTGGTTTGAAACAAGGGAAAGTGAAAATCATCTTGAATGAGTAACACAAATGATGGAGATTGGACAGGCTACTATTCCACCAAGAATGCTTTGTCCTGCTTTTCATAATCATAGATTCAACAATAATTTCAAAACAAATTTGGTTAATAATGTTTGGCATTGCAGGTAGAAACTTGAAGAACCAGCCATTGTCTGTGAAGTGAAAGAAAGAGATGGAGTTGGAAGACAGCAGAAAGAAAAGACAATTATAGAGAAGATGCAATTTGGGAGACAGGTTAGTGGCAGTGTTATAATTAAGGAATCTCTCATTAATCAATCAGAATAATTGCAGGATCAGACAAAGATTACAACAAAACCTAAACAAATTGAAGAATGGTTGATTACTGAAATGAAACAGTAGTTTAGAAGAGAGAGATTGTGGAAGACAAATGTTAGTGGAAACTGAGAAATGCTTCTCAACAACCTGACATAGAAGGATTATGAGAGAATGAGACAGATTTTATTTTAATGCCAAAATTGACATAAAAAAGGCCATATGATTTGGCTGAGTTGGCATTGCCATTGCCATTGAATGTTATTATGAGTAGATGAGAAGCTGTGGACAGGCAGGTAACTTCACCTCTGTCTTGGTTGTTGGGTCCATTTTTGGTCACCTCATTTAAGTTTCAATGATATTTCTTCTTAAATAAGTTTGAGAAAATTCTTGTACAAAAATATGAAAAACAACCCACTTTGCAGTATTTTACTTTTGTACTTTGTTTTATAGTACTCTGCTCACGTATAAGGATAATGTGTCGTAATTTTGAAATGAAAATTAATGAAAGATTTGTATTGATTCACTAATGAAAGCATTTTAACTGAAACAATTATAATCTACATGTGAGAAAAATTATATATAAATGATTTATCAATGAAAAACTATAGAGGGTTTAAATTGATTAACTTGTGATAGTTCAGGGGTGTTTGTTTGACATATTTATGTAGGATTTAACTTAAGTAGTTATGTTGAGAAGTTATACTGAATGGTAAAAAATTAAGAGTGGTAACTAAAAACTTGTTTGGATGTAGTTTTTGTGCAGATGAATTAAAGTCAAAACTTTATTTGAATATAGATTTAAAATAAGTAATTATTTGTAGTAGTTAAAAAAGAAATGATTAATAATGAGTAGTTAAAAATGAGCTATTTTGGTTGATTTGAAAAGAATGATTATAAATTAGTGGTTAAAAATGATTGAGTAGTTATAAATAAATGATTAAAAATAAACAGTTAGAAATTAGAGTTATTTTTAAAAGTAAAAATGAGAAAGATTTAGTAAAAATTATGTAAGTTTGGAAGGAATTAATAATTCATAAAACTAAATTCTACATAAATATGTTTAACAAATAGCCCTTGGTCAAAGAATAGTATTAAATAACAATAATTTGATGACAATAAAAACTAATAACTCATTCAAAATTTAACTAAAATGCAGTTTTGAAAAATATTGTTGAAATCAAATCAATTTTAAGACGACGCACTTGGACTATATCTCCAATCCAAATGCGCACGATTGAGCTTTTAAGTTTGGGCTTGTTGGCCTACTAACTGTAAATGGGCCCGTCAGCCCATTTCAGTCCACAACTAAATTATGGGCCTATGGCCCAGGTCCAAATTACAAAGCTGGGTTAACTAGGAAAATAGCTACAATACCCAAACTTATTAATAGAATAGCTACACATTTAAATAATGTCTATTTATGAATTTACGAAAACTATTAATTAATTAAATTGTAATTGACCTTAGTGCCCCTAATATTAATTTTATCTAATTAATTTTAGTTTAACTTGACCGCAGTCCATGTAGCTCAAAATTACGGGAAACCGCCAGTTTCAGTCCATTGCCGAACCCAAATTAAGCAAACCACAGGGTATAACAAGAGTATTTGTGATTTTTTTTTTAATTGAAGATTGAGAAATTTAAATGTTTGACCTTTTGATTTAATAGATCATATTAATGTCGCTGAATTATTATGTTGATTGGCCACAAGAGTATCTGTGATAAAAGTATCTTCTCAATAAAATTTAAGATTTATTTTTTATATCGAATGGATCGGTAGTGCGATTGATTTGGTGTTAATCCACTTTCACTCTATGGTCATAGATCCAATCCCTAGAATTGGTATTTATAATTCTCTTTCCCCCAATTTATACTAAAAATAAAGATTTATTTTGCGTATACAAAGACGTATAGAGTTGGAAGTGATCCTACTTTAAATTCTTACCATTTTTTGCCTAATTTTACTAAACTATTCCATTTTGCTTCTTAGTAATGACACATCATCCATGAGGCCGTGAGGCCGACACTTATGTAAGAGAAACCTAATAAAAAAGAAAACTTATTAGATTAGCCAAATTTAAAAAATACTTATTCCTAAAAAAAATTAAAAAAATAGTTATAACTTTTTTTTTGAAAATCGGGAAATCAAACCTTCGCTCTCCTATATTCAGGACACTATTAGTCCGTCCCTAGACTATGACACCAAAATATTTCAAACAATATTTTAGTTTAAGCGCTTTCCAGCGGTCTCGAACTTACTGGTGAAATAATATGAAAAGAGATATAGCCACTTTCGTTAGTAAGTGTTTGACTTGTCACAGGTCAAGGCATCGAGGCAGAAGCCAGCAGGCTGTTACAACCTTTGAGCGTTCCAGAGTGGAAGCGGAACGACATCTCCATGGATTTCATATCAGGACTCCCTAAGATAGCGAAGAGTTATATTGTAGTTCTTGTGATTGTAGACCGTCTCACCAAAAGTGCGCACTTCATTCCGGGTAAGTCCTTAGCCTCAACTGTTGGGTTGCACTTTGGGGACAAAAAATAGTTATAAATATGATCACTTAAAAAAAAATTAACAGGTATTAATAATAAAAAATACTCTATTAATGAATATTAATAATATAATATTAAAACATATTAATGATAGTGAATGTAAATATTTTAAAATTAATGTTTATCTCTCATATTATTAGAGAGTAGTAGTATCATCCGTATAGTTTTTATCTAAACCATCCACATAATCATTTATACGTTTTAATGTAATATTAATACTTATTAATACTAATATTATGTTATAAAGTATGTGCTAATACTCTTCACCATCAATGATTACATCTGTTAAGCTTTTAAAAAGTGTTAGTATTTATAATTATTTTTAAGATTCATTTTGCTACATATAGAATATTTTAAGGATTAAAATTGACAACAAAATAGTTGACAACTAAAACAAATACCATAAAGATAACTATTTAAAAAAAAAAAAACAATTAAGTATATGCATCGTTTGATGTTTGATTTTTCAAAATTAGATTTAAAACATGAATAAAAAACAAAAAACAAAGAGTCTTAACAAACTAGATTGTCAAATTAATTATATGTGTAGAGAAAGAATTATTCGAGATAAAAAGCGTAGAGTCGGATATTGCAGCAACATCCTCCAAACCAATTCCTGCAACGCCATTGGGCCAACAACAAGATAATCTTATCCTCATTTCCAAGTGCAAAACATGCCACGTGGCGCACCTCTAACTCCCTTCAACCTTCCTCCACCTCTATCTATCCTCACTCCCATCTCAGGAACAGACCTTAACAAGCTTGTCTCTATAATTCCTCTCAAATTTTGGTAAAAGCTTCAATCCAAGTTTGGAAGAGAAGGCACCAAATGGCTTCAACCTCTGCAGTTTCAATGGCGATGCCAATCACAAATGCGGCCCCGAGGAGAGCGAGGGGCGTGGCCGAAGCCTTCGCCAAGCCGCTGCTGCCTTTGAGGCCGCAGCCAATTGCTGCATCGAAATCAAGCAACAAGTTCCAAGTGCGAGCCTCGCTTAAGGAGAAGGCAATTGCAGGGCTCGCCGCAACCGCACTCACTGCCTCCATGGTGCTTCCTGAAGTGGCTCAAGCCGCAGATGGGGTTACTCCTTCTCTCAAGAATTTCTTGCTCAGTATCGCCTCCGGCGGAGTCGTCATCGGGGCTATCTTGGGGGCCATCATCGGCGTCTCCAACTTCGACCCCGTCAAGCGGACCTGAGTCGATGTCGATCAACCAATCATGTTATAATTTACCATTCTTCATAATGCCATCGTTGCCTGTGGTTACATTTCCTGTAGTGCTTGTTTCTATGTTTTGTGTGTAATATGCGGCTCCTGCTGTAAATTCACCAGAAACTATAATATGAAGTTTCAATTTGCTCAAAAGTCGTTTGTTTTCTTTTACCAGAAATCTAGCTTTGTCTTCTTGATTTTGTGCCCAAAGTCCTCCGTAATATGCAAGCCATCATCATTTGGCAAATTGAAGCTATAAATTTTGTACGCTATTCACATCAAATGATCAAATATTCGAAATCTCGAGCACTCGAGTTAAGGCAATTTACAAGTCTAATCTGAAGAATTTCTAAAAGCAAATATTAATGTTCGTTCTCGTAAGAGTAAGATAATTCCAGACATTAGGGATAATTTGTTACCTGGAAAATTTTGAAAGCAAATCCAACATATATTTGCTTTCGGAAGAATGGTTTACCCTATCTGCCTTGACTACCGTATTTTTCACCCTCTGTTCATCCCCATATGTCTCCTCTTTAATTTTGAGCTTGAACAGAAATTGATCGAAAATTTTACTTTTGATTATTTCACCAAACTTGACATCATCCTGTTCTTCATACTTCAACATGTACAACTCCTTGGCTGAAACACCTAGAATCTCTTCCCCAGATTCTTGGAAGGCTGTCACCCATGTCAATCCAGTATGGTCTTGGATTTGAGCTTGAAGAAGATATCGGTAATCGCAATCTTCGAATTCTTGATTGCATCTATCACATACCCATTTTGAGTTTCCTGATCTTGTCACCTTCTTGTTGCATTGTCGATCTCCAATCATTAGTGGACATGCTGTGTAGCAGAATGAATCTGTTTTGATGAATGATATTGTTGCTTTCATGGTAATCCAATCTGGTTTATCAGATCTACCAAGACCTTCATCTTTAATCTGAGACACGGTTATTCGAATCTCATTCTTGGCTGCTCCTCCGATTATTTCTTTAGAAATTGACAGGGAAGTAGTGTTCTTCCCCCCACCGTCGTACCAGTTCCTCAAGATGTAAGCCTCGGAAAGATCTGGGTTTATGAAAAGCTGAGTAGATGAGATTGTGCCAATGGATTTCCCAGTGAAATCACTAACCTTTCCAGATTTCACAGCTAAAACTGGAGAGAGGCCGGAGTTGATCATTTCTTGCAGTTTTTGACCTTCTTTGTTGCAAAAATCTCCCCACATTGTCAGCTCAACACTCCTGCCAGATGAATCCTTTAAATTCAGAACTCTTCTTTGAGTTTCCATACCATTTTTTCTCATCACAGGAATTGACGGATTGATAGACGTTACAATGCCAATAACATCCAGAATAGAGTTGGTTTCAGCACTCTCAATTTCACTGATAGGTTTGAAAGAAAACTGCTGTCTTGGAATGGTATTATCTTCTTCTGGGCAAAGTTCCACAGTGGAAGATGCCTCCAAGAAAACCTCCCATTCATTCTTTAGGTGATTGAAATCCTTCCGAGCGGGTTTTAGGCTACCTTTAGAAATCAAGTAGACTTTACCAACTTCTATGACCTCGTAGAAGAGATCAACAACAGCATTGAAGCAGGTTATACGTATCTCTCCTCCATCAGAATCCAGGAGGTCAAAAGAGAAAACTTTTCCATCTCCTTTAGCATTATTATAGCGGCGGAGATCACCCTTTGCAGTGACTCTTGCCTTTATAGCCCATCGTCCCTGATAAGGATTCAATGCAGCTATAGGGATTATACGAGCTGGTGCCTCGTTCTTAATGATTGCACCGTGATTTTTATAATTTGGAGGTGGCTGATATGGAGGTTGAACTGTAGCTTGGAAGCTCTGCACATTATGAACTGGATTTCTGGCACTCAGAAGACCATTACTAACCTTGGCAGGTTGCTCTAAAGTTCCAGATGGCATTGCTTTCTGTGGTAAAGCCCCTGGTTGAGCAGAGGATTTTGGATTCCCAATCATCTCACAATCCAATATAATAGTTTCCAGGCTGAGCACAACTATAATCCTGCATAGATGAATATCTGAGAAATCATTACTGACTTTAACTCCAACAATTCAAATTAGAAGTAGACTTGAATTAACATGACCACGAAGACATATCCCATAAACAATCACTATTTATACAGCTAGGATACATGAAATTTTTTAAGAAGAATATTAGGGATTGCCAGCTGCCACTATACCCAAACCAAACAATACAAATGTAGTCATTGATTCAAATGTAATAACCTTAGAAACTCATGCATGCGCCTAGAATTCCAAACAAGCATATAAACTGACAATAAGACATTTTCTCCCAAGATGCATTCATATATACAGATTTTAACAAGATGAAACGAGAGAATAGCAATCCTTTGGAACTAAACCACTTGTGCAAGGACATAACAATTCAAATGGACAATAAATCCACGATTAAGAGTTTTATAAGCCGTACTGACCATTGAAAGTAATTCATGCATGCACCAAACATATCAGACAAGCAGATAAACTGGCAACAGGACCCTCCTCTCCCACTATGTTCATATACACAGGTTTAACAAGAATACAAGGAGGGAACAGAAATCTATCAGCACTAAACCACTTATGTACAGAGCTTACAAAATGACCAACCAATAAATGATTAAGATTAAGATTGAGATTTAGTAAACTGAATCAACCTCAAACAGTAAACAAAGAATGTACCTAACATTTCATTATTTCAAACGCATATAATATGACAATAGGACCTTCTCCCATGATGTGTTTTTCTATACACAGACTTAAACAAGAACAAAAGGAGCCAAAAGCAAATCGGCACCAAACCATTTGTATACAAACTTAACAGTTCAACTGAAACAATCAATCCATGAATAAAATTTGAAAAAAAAAAAACTGTATCAGCTTTAGATGGTAATTCATGAATGCACATAAGTTTTCAAACAAGTACGTAAACTGACAATAGAACATATTTATCCCATGATGTGTTTATATTATCACGTACACAAATTTTAACAAGAACAAAAGGAAGGAAAGAACTACAATCTTTTGACACTAAACCACTCGTTTACAAACCTAATAGTTTGAATGGAAAATTGATCGATCAACGATTAAAATTTAATAAAATTTATCATTAATTCATGCAGGAATCTAACATCTCATATAGCTATGTAAATTGACAAGAACAAAAGGGAGCGCAACAGTCTATCAACACTAAACCACTTGTATGCAGACCTAACAATTCAAAAACAAACCTCATACAGCCATTCACGCATGTATATAAGTTTCAAACAATCATATAAACAGACAATAATATAATCTTTTCCCCAATTATGTGTTAATATACACAGATTTAACAAGAACAGCAATCTATCGGCACTAAACCATTTGTGTACAGACCTAATCATTAATATGAACAATTACACAATGATTAAAATTTAATAAACTAACATCAATTTTCGACATCAATTTCAAGGAAAATCAGAGATGCTATTCATTCGTTTCAGTTCCGCAACTCTAAGCTTCAAATGGGCATCTACTATACAAATCACAATGAACAACGCCACCACATACGGCTAGATTTCATTAACAAAAAACTAAAATAATCGATTAAAAAGCACAACAAAGAAAGTACGAGGAAGAGAACGAACTTGCGGTTCTTGATTGGACTGCAAACGTAATCAATCAACTGGATAACGGATCCTTTCTTGACTCGTCCAGTCTTAACAACATCGTTAAGCTGAGTAGCAAGCATCGCCTGCTCGGAAGAAACGGCATCGGAGATCAAGAGGCTGTACCTCTCCTGCACGTTACCGATCAGCTTGATATCAACGACCTGAACCAGCGGCTTGGAATTGACGTCGCCGGCGACAATCGAAGAGATTGCATTCGGCGTGAGATGCACAGGCATGGTGCAGAACGTAGAGGATCGCCAAGAACCTGATGAAAACCCTAGAAAAATGGAAGAGAAAGTCAGATTGAAAAGCAAATCGAATCAAATCGGAGTTCTAGATCTTGATGAAGCTAAGAACATGGAAATGAAGCTTGATTACAGAGGAGATTTGAAATTTTTGTTACCGAGAATTGAAAGATGATCACCGGCTCTCTTTGGTCGGAACTCTTTCGGTCTTCGGCGGGGAGGGAGTTTATATATATACGCGTCGGGATCTGATTTGGCGGTTTTTGTGAGGCTAATAAACAGAGAATTAACGAACACGTCGTCGTCTAGCAAAATTACTAACATGCCCTCCAACTCTTTCATATATTTAAAATAAAATGGTATAATTGTTGTATTTTTCGATAAGAAAAAAAAAAAAAAATCAAAACACAAAATGTGACCTATCAAATTAAACAATAAGAAGGAGTATTCCAATGTGTTTTTTGTTATTTAACCAAGTGTTAAGCTCTTAATTAGTCTTTTCACTTTGTTCCGGACTAGGGAGATTTTTTAGGATAAAAAAATAAAATAAAGAAATTGTATAATTGTATAAATTGACCGAGAGTCAGTGACGCAGTTGGTTATCTTGTCTGGTGTCAATCCATTTCAACTCAGAGTAGTTGCGCCCTCTATATAGGGTTTGTTGGTTTTCCTTCCCCCACTTTGTACTAAAAAAAAAATTGTATAAATTGCAAACGTATGAAAAATTTTCATCGATAAAAAAACAAAAGGAAATTGTATAAATAGCTAACGTTTGAAAATTTTTCATTTATAATAGAAAAGGGCGAATCTCACTAAAATGACCAAACTATCACGCTTACAACCAAGTGATTTTAATGACTTCAATCAATTTCGTTGGTTAAAAATAATTCATTTAATGAATTGAAAATAAGTAAGTTAAAGCTTATTAAAAGTAAATATATTATCGAATGAGTCGGTGGTGCGATTAATTATCAAGTTTGGTATTAATCCATTTCCTAATTCAAATTGAAATCGTATGAATGTGATTGCAAATATATATATATATATATATATATATATATATATATATATATATATATATATATATATATATATATATATATATATATATATATATATATATATATAAAAGTTTGGCTATTCTAAATAAAAAACAAGTGATTACAACAAACTTCTTTGATCATGTATAATTTGTGTAGTCTTTTTTAAAAAATAAAAAAAATAATCTTTTATCTCGTTTGAAATAAATGTAATTGGAATTTTATATTTTATTATTATTATTTAGTACAAGTTGAAGGAAGGGGATTACAAATTCTACAATGAGGATACAATAATTGCTCTCAAATACCGATTCCAAGATCGATACAATGAGGATACAATCATTCTCAAATAAATGAGAGTCAAATACCGATTCAAAGATCGAACATGGGACTATGATGTTGAACTAGATTTCTATCGACTATTAAATGTAACTTGAATTTTGTATTTTGACGATAGCATAAAAGAAAAATGAAATAGAAAATTTTCTAACAGGCATCTCCACTTATTTATGGACTGAACAAAAAAAAACAGAAACGAATTTCATCAAGTATAGAAATGAAGGTTAAAATATCATTTTGATCCCTCGATTTTAAGGTTTGTTTCCTTTTGGTTCCTAAACTTTTAAATGTTCAATTTTAATCTCTCGAATTTGTTGTTTGTTCAATTTTGGTCCTTCGCTTTATTGTTTGTCCAATTTTAAAAAACTAACAACCAAAGGATTATCTAACACATTCATTACATTATCCCAAACATAAATTTCACTTCAACACTCAAAATGAACAAAAACAAGTATCAAACATAACATAAAAGCTTGAAAACAAGCAAACATGTAGTAATATCTCAAGCAACTATGGTAGCGAAACTCTGACTCTCAATCATATATATAATATATAAAAAAGAAAGTAAAGATGTAGTGATATAATTAAAGAAAAACATATGCTGCTGAGTGGTTAGCTCTAATTATATTTGACCATTTAAGGCATTGCCTGCCAGCCCTTGGCCATGTGCAAACCTTGCATCTTCCTCAGTGAACAAATGAGTCTCATTCATCATCCTGCACACACACACTTTCTCTTTACACATGATCCAAAAATCAATGCTCCCTTCAAATCGAGACGATGAAGAAACCAAATCGTTTCACTTAAGCTGTTCGAATGGTTTTGTTTATGACCGTTGATGACACGATGAATTCGCCATCCAAGTAGCGTAGCTCGCCTCGGACTCTCTCGCGTATTCTGTTGTGGAGGTCCTCAATGTCCAGCTTAAGAGGATGGTCACAAGCCTGAAATTTTGTAGCATAAATTATTTGTGTTTCAATCTTTTTTTTCCATTCAAGCAATAAGGCATACAAGGACTACTAGTTTTGCTTACCAAAACCCATCCACATGAATCTGCATAGGATGGAACATGAGCTGTGTATGCAATCACATCTTTACAGATCATAAAACAAACAAATGTTAGCTAGACCCGAACCATTAAGGTCCCGTTTGATAATTATTTCGTTTTTAGTTTTTGGTTTCTGAAATTTAAATCTACAACTACCTTACTATGTGTTTTTTTACTTTGATATCTATTACTTATCTTTATTTTTAAAAACCAAACCAAAATTTGAAAACAGAAAAAGTAGCTTCCAAAAACATGTTTTTGTTTTTTAAATTTGGTTAACAATTACATACTTTCTTTAGAAAAGATAGATATATCGTAGGAAGGATGAAACATATAATATAAAATTTGAGTCAAAATAAATTTAAATTTAAAAAACTAAAAACAAAAAACCAAATGATTATCCGGCCGACCTAAACCTCTCTTTTATGATTTTCTTCTAAGAAACATAGACACTTTGAACACTTCAACACTTTAATTGGACATGTATCGAGCACTTGTTATCACAATAAATATATGTGCTAGACTCTGGTTGAACAAAGTCAATATAGGTTTCAACCTTTCTAAGACTCATATCGATATCAAACACTTTTTTTTTAATATATTTGTGGGAATATTGAGCTTGCTTACGCGTACCTTGATTAATCTTATCTGACAACCAATTAATCTTATTACATTTGGTTGTCAGGAAAACTTGAAAGAAATTAAATTAATTTTTTGGACACCATGAATTCAATTTAATCCTTCTAATCTTTTTTAACTAGGATAAAAATAAGAGAAAAATTTGGGTGGAGCCCAGGCTCCACTCCCATCATGATGTCACCCAAATGACACTTTTGATGTCACACATCTTTTTTTTTATATACTTTATATTTATTTAAAAAAATTAAAAGAAAAAAATGTGTGGCTCCACATAGATGAGCTCATGGTGGGGATGCAGACTGACACCCAAATTCTTCTCTAAAAATAATATCAACACATGATAATATTAGAAAAAATTAATAAACTTTTTTTTATTAAAATACATCAAACTCATTTTTCAGCATATAAATGTATTGATTTTGATCATTTTTAAACTGCAAATATTTGATATGTCTTAGTTTCTTAAATAAATTCTGTATCATGTCTGTGTGTCTATGTCATATCCGTTTCCATGCTTCTTAGATAATTTTTTCTTCAATTTTGACCTAACTTTTTATGTAAAATCTCACATTAATTTAGCCATGGCCTTTGACTAAGACTTATGTCTATATATAGGTCTCTAAACTTTCAAGATTACAAATTCAATCAATTGTTATGTACCATGTTAAACAATATCTTACATTTGAAGACATGCTTTACAGTGTTGTATATTGATGAGAAAACTTTGTGGGAAAGCATACCAGCAGGGCCAGCCTGCATTTCAGTAAGAATGTTAGTAACAGAAGTAAGCAAGAATAATAACACAAGGCTATGAAAATATGCATATAATATACCTGAGTAACAAAGATACCATTGCCATTGAGCTTAGGCTTAATCACTTCTTCATAGAAGGATTTGGTGTATAGATGATTACATGGTCCTCCTTCATGTGGATCGGATAAATCGCCGATGATTACGTCGAATTTCTCTGGTTGTCCCTCCAATCCAGCCCTTTTTCATTGTTTAACATGTATATATATTGCATCCGATTAGTTCTTTCAATCTCTTTTTTCTTTAGATTACAACAAATTGAGGGTGATGAGACTGAACCTAAAATCTCTTAGTCATTAGGTGAAAACTAATGTCATTGAGGTAGTGCTCTTGTTGACTCTTTAAAATATAACAAGAATCTTTTGGAAATAAGCATACGCATTGTGTTATGACAAAAACGAATAACGACAAGTAAAGAATAATAAAAAAAATCAACATAGATTATAGATTATTGTGGTTCGATAATGGTTTGTGTTTAGCTATATCTACGGGTAGAGAGAAACCGTTTTATTGAGAAAGAGGGTATAAATACAAATGAAATTGGTGGGAAAAGAGTATGGTACTCACTTTGCATCATAAAAAATGATATGAAGCTTCTGTCCCGAAATGCATCTTGGTTTTCTGTTAGATGTTCATGGCAAAAATTGACCACCTCCTACAATGTAAATAATTAGCATAAAATGCTTTATCACATAAGGTCTGATTTAGTAATCATTTATTTGTTTAAATTTAGCTTATATTTCTATGCATGAATTTCTTTGTTTTCTTTGTTTTATTTACTTTTTATTCATGTTTCAAGTTAAAATTGAAAACTTGTTATTTTTTTGGAAAAGAATATGAAAACTATTATAAACAATTTTATCAATTTTTTATTGCAATTTCATTTGATTATTTTTTTAATCGATTGAAGTTATCCATTTTCCTTAATTGAAACCATTAGTTTTGTAAAATTTTGACCTCAGGAGAATTTCTTTCCTTTTTTGTTATTCATGAAAAGATCCCAAAAAAAAAGAGAAAACAAAAGGAGGAATTGTGTTTTTTATTTTTTAAAATTAAGTCTATAAATACTATTACGTCGTAAGTTAAAACTAAGGTCTCGTTTGATAACCATTTGGTTTTTTGTTTTTTGTTTATGAAATTTAAAGCCCATTTTACTCAAACTTCCTACCATGTGTCCCATCTTTCCTATCATATATCTATATTTTTTTTTTAAGAAAGTAGGTGTATACTAATCAAATTTCAAAAACAAAAACAACTAGGTGTATACTGACCAAATTTCAAAAACAAAAACAAGCTTTTAGAAACTACTTTTTTTGTTTCTAAATTTTGGTTTTGTTTCTTAAAATATAAGTAAGATGTAGATATCCAAATAAGAAAAGAGTTATAGTAAAGTAGTTGTTGTAGGCTTAATTATTTAAAAACAAAAAACGAAATACAAAATAGTTATCAAACGGAGCTTAAGAAAACAATTTTCATAAACTAGTTTTGATTTTGGAATTTGGTTAAAATTTCTAATGTTATATATATATATATATATATATATATATATATATATATATAAAAGGCTAAATCGATTGTAGAGAAATGATGAAGTACAAGTACAATTTGTAATCAAACAGAGTTAATTATTGCCTCCCTTTAAATCAATACATTTTTACTAAATATTATTTTTGTAGTGATGCAACTCAACTTCATTGACCCTTTGTTACATATTGCATATACAAACAAATGCATGCATCTTAGGACTTTGAAAGAGGCATACCCTATCAATATCGCACATAACAACTTCCTCAACATTTTTGTGCCTTAGTGCTCTCTAGCTGTACACCCTTCTCCACCTCCCACTCTTTTGGGGCTGAAATCATTCCCAAAATCAAAATGCAAGATTAAAAAAAAAAAAACAAATAAACAAAACAAAATCAACTTAGATGAGAATTGCACACCAACAAAAAAAAAACTTATAAAATAGTGAGTATGAGGATAATGAGAAGTGGTTATTGAGTGAATAAAATGTGGTGAAAAGAAAATAAAATTATGGAAGAAATGTTTTTCGGGGATTTAAACGTGAATAGGAGAATGACTCCCTCACAATCAATTTCATTTTTCTTAACCCAATCCCTCATTTTGGGGTAAAAGAATGGAATAATTATGGGAAAAATAAAAATACAAAAGAGAACCGAATGATTAACAAAAAAAAATGATATCTATGTTTGGAATGACGATACTAATGAAATTATGGGAAAATGTTTCATGTGTTTGAGACAGAGAGAATACTTATGAATAACAAAATATTTGTTATGGAAAAAACAAAAAGTGGTCAAGGAAAACAACTTACTTATTATGCAATAACATTGCAGGGTGAACCAAAGACTCATGGTAAATGAATTCATCCTTTTCAGCACTTTGCAGCTTCCCATCAAGTAATAGAGCCTGCAATGAATATCAAACTCATTTTCAGCTATGTATTAATCAAGTCTTATTTAATGTTTTTTTAGTATAAATTAAGAGAGGGTAGACCATAGACCTTACATAGAGTACAATTGTTCTCGAATAATGTGAAATTCAAATACGAATTTATGAGTTCGAACTCATAAACGTGGAGTTAAAATGGATTTACATCAAACAAGATAATCAATTGCGTCACTGACTCATTGAGCAGTACTAATCAAATATTATTGAAAAAATAGAACACTAATCATATATGATAAAATCAAACTTTCCCAAATCGCTCAGTATCCAAGAGCACTATTTCTTGGAACTCGCTTGTTGTGGCATGAAGTATCCTATAAAACAATTGAATGTCAGGATCAACTTAACTTCCAAAAAACTCAAAATTTGTTTAATCCACTCTACAATGAAGAGATTATAGAGTATTTCTAAGGAGTTTTGATTTCAAACAGACCAACTAAATATAGGATTACGAAAATATAGTAAACAACAATCAGAATTATAGAAAAACAAATCCATGTGATTTTCACCATTGTTGTGTTGAGTATTTGTTTGGTCCAAATTTTGCAAAAAGAAAAAAGACCAATAAAATAATACTTAAGGGTGTGTTTGGGCCGCGTTTATGTAAACGGCCGAGTTGGTTATAATAACCGAACCGATGTTCGCCCCACCGTGCCCGTTTATCTAAACTTACGTGCTCGTATATCTACATCTTACATATATTACTTTATGTTACATAACCAGCCTCTCAAACACCGTTTATCATAATTTCTTTATAATAACTTGCCTTGCAAATACCATTTATAATAATCTATCGTTTATCATAACCTTCCGTCTATAATAACTAAACCGGTGCCCCCAAACACACCCTGTATGAGATCCCCTCTTAATATTCTTAGCCGGTTAGAGTAAATTCAAATATATGAAAATTTCATGAATTGGGGTTGATTTTTGGGTTGACATAGCTTTGGTTGATCCCGAACTAAACCCAAATTCAATATTAATTTTGAATTTTTTATTTATCGATCACATAATTATATATGCGTATAATTATTTTATTTAATTGTTTTTTTAGACTTTTTATTCTTCAAAGTGATATTTAACTCTTTAGAATGTATATATCAACATAAATTGACTTGAATTGTTAATTGAAATTATTATATTAATTTTTATAAAAATAAAAAATAAATAACAACTATATTAGAATCAGAGATAAAAACAACCCTCCAACGACCAACCTAAGCTAACTAAAAAATATATGGACCGAGTTTATCAAATACATAAGATTGGACGGATCAGTTCATCCAAAACTTTGTATTGGTCAAAAAAATTTGTTCGGGGGCACGCCCTGTTTCCAATGATTGTTGGCTAAGCGGGAACGAGGACGATAATTATCCATTTTAGAAGCAATGTAAATGAGGAAGAGAATTGTGAGGAGGGAAAAAGGGAAGGACCTGTTGACTCGAAAGGACCATTTGAGATCATCCTCGAGCTGTTCCTCGTACCATTCAGAGATTTGGTGGACATTATTGTGAACAGTGGAGTTGGGGATAAACAAAGCAGAAAGGGCAGTAAACACTTTGGAATAATAATATAATATTTCAAAAAAAATGTGTGTAAAAGATTAATTCAAGAGATGGGGGAAAGTGCAATATAAGGGCAATGGGGTCCCACTACAAAACAACATTTTGAAGAAAGATACAAAAACAAGTGGAATTGATAATATCAGACATAAGGTGAATATTTTATATCCCATTTAAGAGGCATATTGAAAAAAAAATAAATTGAAATCTATCACTGTTTGGCATAATTATCGATCATTGATAGATTCATTCTATCATTGCTTGAATTTTCTATAGTCATAGAAATTCAAATTGAGTTTTATCACTAGTTGAGTTATAGGAATTCATGTGAATTATTTTAAAAATTCTATTCCAAATATAATATAAATTTATAAAAGGTAGAATATGTTGCTGATTGTAAATTCTTTTTAACAATAGTAGAGGGCGAATCCGGCTTCCCCTTAACGGAGATTACGGAAACCAACCCAACAAATATTTAGAAGGTCGGAAAATTATGCGACGTAATTTTTTTTTTCTTTAAATATAAAAAATTGGACTCCACCTACATTAATGAATCTCTTCACTTTTAATATGTAATAAATTCGTAAACTTTAAATTTGTCGAATTTAATTTTATAAAATTGTTTTTTGAATAAGTCCCTATATTCTGAAATTTGTGGGGTTTTTGTTGTAAGAGTAGGTCGAAATTGCGACAGCTGAATATGTAATTCTGGCAAAAAGAAAATGCCTGCATAATCTGAATGAACACGTAATAAAGCTAAAATTGGGAGCTTGGTATTGTCTGCATGCCCAAAATTATGCATTATTACACATTAGTCCACAAAAAACTGGTTTCCAAATTTGACGCCCTTGCCATGCATTCGTCAATTACAGTCTACGGATAAATATTCCAACTTTTATCAATATTATTTATTAAAATGAGTGAATACTCTTGAAGTATCTCGAGTCTGAGCCTTGAGACATGGTATCAGATCCCTAGATGTAATCGAGCCCTTTAAAATCAAATGACGGAAAACACTAAAGATGTCCATGGGGCAAGGTGGTGATGGAGATGACTTTACCGTCCGCATCCCTGTCACATTTTTTCTCCACAAAATTCACCGTTAAATTTTGTGGAGATAGGGGTGGGGATTCCCAACGAAGAAATTGCGAGGATTGGGTTCATCGCGAGGAGTTATTTTTTATTAAATTTTGGTTAAATTGTCAAATAGTTAACTTATAATTCATATTCAAACAATAGTTAACTTTTAACGATAAATAATTATTAATTTTCAACTACATATATTAATTTTTATAAGAAAATATTTGTACTTTTTATGTATAACAAGAATATGAACTAAATAGTTGGCTAACTAGTGTTTGCTATACTAATACCCCCACAGTTACAATCTTAAAAAAAAAGAACCGTTGTAAATAAATGTAATCCCTAAACTGTACCTCTCGTCTATAATAAGAGTGAAATTAAGCACAATTAGTTTATTAATGTATTAGTTTATTAATGTATATGTATTAAAAAATAGAAGATAATAAAATTAAATATGAACTGTGGCGAGAAAATGGGGATGGAGAATACATTATCGTCCTCATCCCTATTTAGCTCGTGAAAATTTTTTGTCCTGACACACAACCCCATTCCCCACCTAAACGGAGAAATTTTTGTCCCCAACATTATGGGAAAAACGGACATCTCTAGAAAACAAATCTTCAAAGCCCTCTATTAACCCTAGAGAATGTTGATACCCATCTCAATGATGGAAGGTTAGTATCTGGTTTTTTTTAATAAGAAATGAACAGAAGAAACCTCAACCAAACAAAATGGGGAAAGTTAAAAGCCTACAAGAGAATTGTTGTATCGTGTTCCCCACACAAAATAGAATTGTTGGTTTTTGGCATTTCTAAAGTCATTCTTCAAAACATATCAATACAAGAGTGAACAATACCAATCCAATATTCTCGAGTAAATTAATTTCAAAATGCTTAGCAGCAACCCAAACATGTACATTAAAAATCTTAATATAGACATATTCAATTAAATTGAGATGGTATTTTCCCTTTCATTTAACTATCACAACCACAAACATATTACAATACCACTATTCCAGAGAATCAATAGGCATAGCGAAAAAGGGTACAAATTATAAGGCAAAAAATATTCACTGAAGCAATTTTTTCAGGTTTCTGATAGCACGAGACCAATTGATGGCATTTTAAGCACTGCTAAATAGGGAACAGCAGCAAACAAACGTATGCGTCTAAAAGGTAACACAAAATAAATTATCATTAAACAAAAAAGGCCACTAAAAGGCCATGGCATCATAAGAAATTGTTATCCATAAGCATTTTGTTTGATTATAAAAAAAAAAAGAAAAAAAAGAACACTCGAACCAATAGAAAAATTGGGCATTAAATTACGGTTGAGTTCATACATTAAAAAGCCTCAAGCTACAATTTCTTCTGGAACCACCTCAATATCAGTGGTCAAAACTGGGGCTGGTCTATAAACAATTTCTTCTTCCTCCTTAGGAGTGTGGATGGTAACAACATCAGGAAGAGGAGTGGTGGGGCCTTGCTTCCCCTTAGGATCCCAATCAAGCATGATCTTAACTTTGATACCCAAAACTCCCTGACCCAATTACAAAATTAACATAAGCAAACAACCAATGTACCTGTATGCACCAAATTTTTAACAATTACTCAAAAAGCTAACCTGTCTGAGAAGCACGTGTCGAACAGCTGAGTCGATATAATCTCTAACAGGTTGACCTGAAGAAATCATATATCCATCCTTGAACTTCATGGACTTTGCACGCTGCGCCCTGAGTTTCCCACTAACAATCACCTGTTGGCATATTAAGAATCGAGTCATCAAAATGTGAACATCCCCTTATTGTTCATAGTCATAATAATGGATTGAGCCACAAGCTAACCTCGCAACCCTTTGCACCACTTTCCATAACAAATCTCAGAACACCATAGCATGCCCTGATGGAAAAAAATACATACATAAGCATTGGACAGATAATCTGAACAGGAGTTAATATTGATAGATTCATTCTGATTCCCAAAAACCACCATGGCATAGCAAGTAAACTACGTGCACATGACCTCGTGATTTCTTTCAGTAACATCAATGCAGTTTATTCTATAAATTATGGAAAACCTCTTTTCATGTCCAATGTTGAAAAGAGAGAAACTTAAAAGGGACTTCTTTTCTCTAATTTGGTGTCCTACACGGAGGATCTAACAAACAAAGGGTCCATGCTTCCTAGCTACAAGGGTATTTAAAACGACCTTGAAGAATTTGTTTATAAAGAAATTGATTGGTTGGATTTGTTGTACATTCATAAAACAAGGTACTAAACAATACTTGAATGAATATGTATATGATATTAGTTGAAATTAAGGCGTATCTACTTTTCAAAAAAAAATCTCAAATACCAATTTTCGTCTTTAAAAACTGATCAAATGGACAAAGAAACTGTAAGATAAGAAACTGGATGGTATACATACTACCAAGAAGCACATGTCACCTCCCTAATGTTACAGTGTGAAACAGAAAATTTCCACAATGATTATCAAATGGAAGAGCTTAATTCATATTGTCACCTTCCGACACAAAGTTGGTACTAAACACCAATCTGCTTTGTAGATGACATAAAAAACAATCCAACAATTAAAATATACAAAGCCATCTCATCAACGAGATTTATATAACAGTAATTATAAAATATCAGAGCTGAGCCAAAGTAAACAAGGAATATATAATCTTTACTCTATGATAACTTCAAATCACGGTACCAGTCCCATGAAAAACAACAATGCTACTAATAATTTAGGAAAATTAAGGTACCTCCGCACAGCAAGGCCACCAAGTAGCTTATAACGAAGAGATTCAGCTTGGGCAATAGCACAAAGCCCTCTATTGTTAACTTTCTCAGCATAAAGCTCAACACTGTTCTCCGGAAACTTAAACCTCTTCTGCACAACCGAGGTCAGTTCCCTAATTCTCCTACCCTTTTCTCCTATATAACCGAATAAAATTTCGAAGCTAAATCAATAACACCATAAATTAATGCTAATCAAAGTCCTCTAATCCAATAAACAAAATTTCATAGTGAAATTAACTGACCGAGAACGTTCTGAGTGCGGGTGGCTCGGATGATGATCTCGGTGCGCATAGGAGTGACTCTGACCTCGACGCCGGAGTAGCCATCCTCGGCCAACTCTCTGGTCAAAACCTCGTTAAGCTCGGCGAAAAACACTCCATCGGCAACGAACTGAAACAAAATCGATCAAATTGAAGAATCAATACAAAAAAACAACAGAACAAATCAATTGTTTTAGTGATGAAACAAGAGCAGATTAAGAAATTTCTTCAACTCACCTTTCTCTTCTTGCTCATTTGGGTCGCCATTGTCAAAGATTAAGCAACGCAGCCGCTCGGAAAAGATCTGTTGTGGAAGATTAGGGCTAGCGCGCTCAACTGAAGAGAAGCTGCCGCCGCAGTATGAATTTATAGGGCTCTACGGAAATGTTAAAGATGGCGATGGCGGTTGGATCTAGGGCTTCTAAATAAACCGTCGAGATTGATCCTTAGATTCAGCAGAAATAAAACACACTTTATTATTCATATTGTATGTGTGGCCCAATACCCCAAATTTGGGTCCAATAGGTCGTCAGTTCGTTAATGATAAGGTCCATCAGCTAATGAACGGCCCACATTCGCAATTTTATATTCTTGTTAATATAATTTTGGTGTATGATATTTATTAAATAATTTAGCCTCGATAACCATTTGGTTTTTCATTTTTTTTATAAAATTTAAGCGTATTTCTACTTAAAGTTCCTACCATCTGCTCCATATTTCCTAGCATATATCCATATTTCCGTAAGAAACTAGACTAACTAAATTTCAAAACCAAAAACAAGTTTTTAGAACCTACTTTTTTTGTTTACAAATTTGGTTTTGTTTATTAAAATATAGGTAAGATGTAGATATCCAAATAACGAAAAAGATATAGTGAGATAGTTATGGTAGACTTAAATTTCATAAACAAAAAACGAAAAACAAAATAATTATCTAACATGTCCTTAATTATAAAATTATAATAAACTATTTTTTTTTTATAAATTCAACTACATTTGAAACTTGAAGTCATAATCAATTAGTTAAAATGTGAAATATGATATGACCGAAATACTAATCCATTTGGCAAACTATTTTATAATTATCCACACACATATACAAACAAATCTTTTTTTAATTCATATATCATTATAAATTTATATATATTTATCGTGATTTGATGATATCTCCTTCTTTTTTTTTATAAATTACTTTTATACATATTTGTGACTCTAACATGTAATTTATTGTTTACTATGTAATATATGATATCATGAAAGTATTAGTTAAAAAAATGGGGGAGAAAATCCACAAATGCTATATAAGAGATATCACTGCTCTCAAACAAAAAAGTCAAATATTAATTTCCAAAACTCACAAGTTTATTAAAAGCAATGTTAAGCAAACTGCTATAATTTTTTAACACAAGAACAAAATATTGATAATAATTTTAAACATAACCTTTTTTATAATTACCAAACAAAAATTATTATATGGCATATAAAATTATTGAAGTTGTTATTCTGTCCAGCGTTGAAAATGTAATTTTAACTATATAATAAACTCATGTTTACAAACTAAACCTGATGAAAACAGAATTTTTTATTTTTTATTTTTGAAGTAAAACAAAATTTTTGAAGTCTTGAACTTTTAAAGAATTGTTCATCATAAAAATACCTTGTTTAATATTATTTCCTTCTGTATTAATCAACCGAGTAAATCAGATGCTTTGCTACCGAATGGGTCAGTGGCGTAATGGTTTCATTGTTTTAATAATTATTATTGGAGGAGGTAGATAATTACCGATTCTCGAGAACCTGTGACGCGGGTGTTAAACTGATTTACAACCAAAGAATGAAACGCGTTACTTATCGCTTTTTTTTTTTGAGATTAGGATGATATTGAAGTTAATTCTATTTAAATTAACAAGTTCAACAATAATAATTCTAATTTTAATATAAGAAGTTACAAATCGTGTATATATTTCTAAAAAGTTCAACGGAATTTTAAATCGAAAAAAATCATTTAAAAAATATTAACAAAAATGAAGAAGAAGATCACAATATGGATCAATTTTAGGCCATAAAAATATAAATAAGATGGAAGATTTTTAAAGTTTATAAATCAAAATAGAACGAATTTCAAAATCCAAACACAACACTTTAAATTTGAATTATTTCATAAAGTTCTTCAAACAGTACGTAGTTATCTTGTTTGATGTTAATCTATTTTAACAACGGTCACGAGTTCGAGTATGGAAATCGGTATCTAGCTCTTATATTATTTGAAAGTTTGGTCTATTTTATTATTTAAAAATAATTTAGTCATCATCTTTAGTCAACACTGGTATTGAACTGAATTACAATCAAACAATGAAAACATTACGCCACTAACATATTTGATTTATATATACTTCTCTAAAACACACTTAAAAAACATATTATTATTCATACAAGTAGCGGTAAGGTACCTCTTCCAAAGTTTTAAAAAAAATCAGTTTAAAATATATAGACAAGATAGAAACTGCACTTCACATCCAATCCAAAGGCCTAAAAGTTATTTTTCCAAAAATATATATATTACCCAACAAAATTCCCAATTTTCGAGCAATCAATTTTGTGGGTCTCGGAAATTAGGTAACATGAAATACGGGCCCACTTCGGAAAATAAATTTTGATTTGAGATTCATCAATTTCAAGATAATTAAAGGATGTTTGGTAAAGATTCAAAAGATGACAATTTATACTTTGTCCTCGAGAGTATAGAGAGGAAATAAATTATATATATATATAAAAAAAAAACAAAAAAATAAAAAAAAACTTGTATTTGGTGTCTTTTAAGTTCACAAAGAGGTATTTTCATTCCAAAAAAGTTCACAAATAGGTATTTGAACATAGAAATTTGAATGAATTGGATAGAGACTGAGATAACCCCACATTTAGATAGATCGGTCCAAAATAATCCCCATAAAAATCTCTATTAAACCATTAAAAAATGTTCATAAATTCTCAAAATTTAATATCGCTTATATTTCAACTATTCTCAAACTCTTCAATTTAAACAATTTTTTTTTTTTTATCATAACCACTAAAAAGATCGCATAACTATTACCCCACATCTCTAAGCTCATTTATTCAAACATCCCCAAGTCTCTTGATTGGTAAAATATACTATCAAAAAAAAAAAAAAATCAGCAATTCTCAAAATTAAACAAGGGTTTAATGTGACAATCTTTAGCTAATATGCATCCAATTTGTGAATTAAACTCCCTATAGTAGAATAAATTATAGTGTAATGATTTGAACTTTGTGATGCAAATTGATTATATTTTATAATAGAAGTTAAGATGAGGGGAGAGGATAAGTATGGAGAAGTGAGTTCCAAATCCAAAGCCAAAAAGGGAGGGGAGCTTGTGGGGGTCCTTGTTGTCAAGTAGTTGGGTGTCACTGTTTTACTTGTGTCTGTTTCTTTTTTACAAAGTATTGTGACTTTTTATCATAGTAGGATTTGTATTGGATGTTTGAAAATAAAAGTAATGTCTAGCAACATTAAAGAATTCTTTATTCAAAACTGAAATGAATACATAGAGATAAAGGTACTAGGAGATGTATGGATGTAGGTTTGAATGAAGAAATGGTTTAAGGTGTTATTTTGAGTAGTTCCAAATTGAGAGTGGCAGCAAAAACGTGATTTTCTTTTATTTTTTATAGAGGAGTTAGAGACATTAACTTGTTTTGATGACGAGTTGGAATGAGCAGTTAAAAAATAATGATTAAAAGTGAATGGTTAAAAATAAATTATTTTGAATATTTAGAAATAAATAATTGTTATTTTGAATAATTGTAAATGAAGAATTATTTTTACTAGTAAAAATAATGAGTTGTTTTGAGTATTTCTAATAGTTAGCTTGGATGTGGATTTTTGAAAGATAGTTAGTAAATACTCATTTTAAATCTTGCATAAATTCAACAAACAAACACCCCTTAAAGTTTAGTTTATGTATTTAAAAGTTAAAATTTAATTTTTATAGTTTGAAGAAAGTTAAAATATAGTGTCAATCATATTAGAAACTATAATTTAGTTTATATAAATTTTAAAAAATAATCATTGTCATTTGTAATTGTTGAAAAACCAATACCTAAAAGGTAGTAATTATGTACAAATGATGAGATTTTTTTGTTCATCAACCAATTAACTCCCACCGTTATAGTCAAAATTAAATCAATTTTTAATATTTTAAATCAAATTTAATTATGACTTTTTCTAATGATTAAATTCTAGTTTATAAAATTATATGAACTAAATTTTAATTTTTTTTACTATAAGAATTAAATTTATAATTTATCTATATATTAAATATTAATCGGCAGTAAAATAGGTAATCATGTACCTTAATATATTAGGTATGATTTTACATGTCTAATTTAAATTTGTATACTTCTAATAAAGTTTAAAATTAGTCTCTAAAAATTTTCAAAAAAAAAAAATAGTCTCTAAAATAAACTTGAAGTTAATTTTTTTAAAAAAATTAATAATTTTATTAAAAAACATGACACATGATTAACATATTTCTAAAATTTAGAGGGGTGAATGTATTAGAAAATATTTTTTTAAACAAATTTAACATGAAAGTTATCTTTATGGATTAATTTAATTTTTATGGAAAGTACAAAACTAAAGAACAAACATTTATATGAATCAAAATGTAATAAAATTTAGAGCTTTTAACAGGACTATACTAAATAAAGAAAATAATTACAAAAATATTTATATGTAGAAATTTTTGCAAAATTAATTAAGGGTATTTCAATAGAAATTTCTTTTAACAAAGAAAAAGACACAAATACCTCTGTCTACTCAAATTCACGTTTAAAAAAATCTCTTTCCATGATTGCATACCTCTGTTTATAATTTTTTTTTCAACTTTCTAATCTAAAAATAATCTCCTTAAATTGTGGGTTTTATAGTTTCCTTTTCATTTAATTTGTGAAGCTTAAGGCATTTTTTAAGAAAACATTTTTTTTGGTTGTTTTGATTTTTCCAAAACTTTTAATAATTATATTAATAAATAAATTCAAGTTTTAAATAAATAAGGATTTATAGATTGATGTTGATTGTATTATATATAAGTACTATATTTATTTTACTTGAATATAAATGTTGAATCAGTACCATACTTCACGATTAAGATATCTTTTATACTTGTATTTATTTATCTTATAGTATTAATTCATCAAACTTTATATTTATTTATGTTATTTAATAATAATTTTATGAATATACTGTATTAAAGAAATGATTATGATTCCAAAATTTAATACATTAATACTTCATATATAATGTGTATGAATATGCAATATAATTTGAGAATGAACTCTCTTTTTGAAAAAATTGAAAAATATTAATAAAAATGAATTTATTTAATTATTCAAATATATTGAATTGCAAAAGGTCATCATTGATTTGAACTAAAAGTAAAACTTAGTGAAAAAAAAGATAGTGATTTCATAAAATCTTTAATCATATATTAATAAATAAATAAGGATTTATGGATATTATCTTAGAAAACTTACATAATTAGTCAAATTAAGAAAATAATTACAATTAAGATAGCTTTTAAAAGAAATTGCAATCATAGTCACAAATATTAATAGTAATACGATATTAATTATACATAATATTGTAATAAAATACAATACTGTATTAATAATACGTGTATCAATAATAAATAATATTGTATTAATAATACATACTGCTATATTAATAATAAATAATATTGTATTAATGAGTATTAACAATATAGTATTGAATTGTATTTATGATTAAAATATTAAAATTTTTAAATTTAACCATATGTATAATTATTTTTTTAAAATAATCTATCCATTACATTTAGCATTAAAATCATGAAATTTTAATAGATAATTTAAAAAAATATTGTTAAATTAATAAAAACAAAGTTAAAAAAAATTGAAAAGACATCTTTAAAAAAAACTGAAAAGATAAGATTTCTAAAAAAAAAGAGGAAAAAACACAGTTGGAATGCACAAATTCAATCAAACAAAAAAATAAGAAAAAAAGTAACGCAAAGGGAGAGATTTGGCTTCCAAATTACACCCAAGAGTATAATAGGTATTGTCAAAAAATATTATTAATTAAATTTAAAATAAAAAATAGATTTACAAAAATTTTAAAATATGACTAGATTTGTAATTACTTTTTTAGAAGTGATTATCTACTACAATTTTCCTAAAATTTAAAGTAGATGAATTTTCTTTTTTCTATTTTTTTAGAACTCAAACTACCTTCTTTCAAAAAAAAATCAAACTACCTAAATCAAAATAATACTTTAACTCATAAATTTGTTTGAAATGAATATATTAGATAATATGAATTTCAATCTCGAGACTAAAGGTCACTAGTCAATATGTTAATAAAATTGTAATTAAAATTTCTTTAGTTCTTATATATATTTTTTTTTATATATACATCATTGTCAAGTAATATTGCACACCTTAATTAATATCACGGAATATATGGCTCGATCTTATAATGTTAAGATGTGATTTTTTTTTTGCAGGAAATTAATTCTTTAGGTAGATGGCCAACATAAATTAAACTTGTCATCTTTTAATTTTTTAATTTTTTTAAGTGGTAATGTTCATTTAAGTCATTAAATTAGAAAGAAGAAAATAAACTAACCTAAGGGGAGAGAGGGTAGGGTAAAAAAAGAGCATTATCCTTTATGTGAGATTCTATTGTTGTGGTGGGTGTGTGGCTGTGAACAAAAAGACCCTCCAAAGCTGCCATCATTCAACCATTTTCTTTTTGGGAGTTTGGACAGCTTCTTCACAAAGACCAAGATGAGAAATATAAGCAATGCAATGCAACATTTTGTAAGTCTTTGGTTGAATTATTATATCATGATTACAAGAAAGTTTATAATTGCATGAATAATATGGTCTAAATATGAGTTTGGTTATTATAATTTAACCTTTTTTTTTTTTTGTCAAATATGAGTAGTTGTTTAGCGGTACTAATGTATACCCAATGACTAGAGGTTACATTCATTTGTTTTTTGTCTTTAATTAAAAAAAATATACAAATCTAACCTATTATTTTTACTTTTATGTTTTGATGTCAAAATTTTCTCCACCTTTTGACCTAAATTTTCAAAATAAAAATTTTAGTTTAAAACTTTTGTCTTTGTGTTTTGGAAGTTGACTAGTCAATATTTTCTATTAAAAAAAACTGATATGGGTGTGTTTAGATTAAGAGTTTGCGAAAGAATTAGCCTAATTTTACGTCTAAATAAAGCAACTAAAAAAAGGTCACCACAAAAAAAAACCTCTATAAAATACTTCACAAACCTCGATAAATTCTCTATATGCAATCCTACATATATTTCCTCCACTTTTATTTCTCAATTGAAAAAAAGCGTTTTTTTTATCACAATCATTTATAACTTTTCTATTTAAAAGATCATTTTCTACCACGACCATTTATAACTCATAACGAAAGTTTATATAACTGCCCAATTCAAACAATGTTTTATCTCCCTAACCTCTTAAAATCCATTGTAAACATTACATTCATTTTCAAAACCTTTTATCTGAACCTGAAATAATTTATCAAAAAAAGAAAATTTAAATTTCAAATGAAAAATCAACAAATAGTTTTCGAGAGTCCGGCATTACTTTTCCTTAATTTCAGTTATATTTTTATATGTCATAGAGGATTTAGCCTATCCTTATTTGGCATATATCTCATTCTCTTTTCTTTTTTTGATAAATCATATATCATTGTCTTAAATATGAATCACTAATTCAAATATTACTGACGTAGGAAAGAAAAATCTACAAACAAACAGACAAACGGGGTGTTAGTTCGACATATTTAGATAGAAGTTAGTTTTAGAATCTATTAAGTCCTCGTCCAAAACCTATATTCAAATAAAGCTTTTATTAACTCCTCCTTGTTTTTACTTTTAAGAATAACTCTCATTTATAATCGTTCATTTTTAATCATTCGTTTATTCAATCATTTATAACCACTTATTTTTAATAAGTCTCTCAAATCAATCCAAATAACTTATTTTTAACTATTCATTTTTAATTATTTCTTTTTAACTACTAAAAATAGCCATTCATTTTAAAATTTACAATCTAGACAAAGTTTTGACTACAACTCTTCTATACAAAAACTACATTCAAACTGAATTTTTGACACAATTCTCAATTTTTAACTACTCAATATAATTTTTTAAGTCAAATACTATCTAAATATGTCAAACAAACAGTCCCAAGGAAGTTTAAAAAAAAAAAAAAAACCACAGTAAATTCAGAACAACAAAAGGTTCATGGGAGGACACCCAAGAGAGTACCTGCACACTGGATTCCTTCAAAATGTTTCCCCCAACAGACAAACAAATTTCAAATTTAAAAAACAAAAAACAAAAAACAAAAAACAAAACCACCACCCAAATGAAAATTGAAAAAACATGCTTAATTTTGGCAGCCACTAAAACAGAGAATCTGGGAAAATTATTATGAAAAAAAGGGGGGGGGGGGGGCTACGGCGGAGGACGGTGGCGCTTGTGGCCGGGCATGGCGGCGGCGGAGTCACCTTCCGACGAAGCCTCCATAGATTTAGTGAACGAAGTAGAAAGATCAGCGTACAAATCCACAACCCTTCTAATGTTGCTATTCAGCTCACGAATCAGCCCCACATTTCTGGTGAGATTATCAGGCAATTTCGACTCATGATTTTGATTAATTTCATTAATCAACAATCTATTTTGGTCCAAAATGTTCTGAACTTGAACAAAATTCTTCTGAAATGTCTGCACCATTTTCCCATCAATCTCCCCTTCCATTTTTCCACAAATTCAATTTTTTTCAAAATGGGTCTGCCTTGATTGCTCACAATTCCCACAATTTCATTTCATTTCTACACAAAAATGAATAAAAAAGTTTCATTTTTAATTATTGGTTTTTTTTTTTATTTTCCTGCACATGAGACAAGAGCAGTAGCAGAAATCATCACCACCATGTCCATGGATGATGAGAGGACAAACAAGAGAAATTATTGATGCAAAAAGAAAGAATATATTATTTTTAAATTATTTGATAATGAGATGTAGAAAGAAAAAGCAGATCCCATTTTTCTTTTTTTTCTTTTTTCTTTTTTCACAAAAGGGAACTTTTTTAATGTACTGATAAAATACCCACCTAGAGCCCAGAGTTTGAAGGAAGAATCTGTTACAAAACCACCAAAGAAATCAAAGGTAAACAAAATTAATTGAAGCATATGAATGACAAATTGAAACCCATATTAGGATGATTATGGTTAATAATTTGGTAGTGATGATAAGAAATTAGAAAAATGGAAGAAATTAAAATGGGGTATTAAAAATTGTACCTTGAAAATCTGGAACATTATATTGTAGAAGAAAGATAGTGATTCCCGAGGAGCTGATGCAAAAGATCGGCGATTGAATCGAATCTCCGGAACAGAAACCTGTTCTGTAATTTCTGAGAAATCTAGAGAGAAAAAGAAAGAGATAGAGAACAAAAAAATATTATAATAATTTAAAAGGAAAAAAAAAAAGAGAATATATAGATTTGACAGTCACGCTTGCAGTCGGACACCTGCGTGTCTAAAATAATATTTTAGGGAAAAAATTCATTACTTTCGTATTTAGTTTCTATAAGAGGTGTAAATGGTCTACATTTGATAGGGTTAATGATTTTTTTTTTTTTGAGTACATAGTGGGGGAAGGGGGACCAACAAATCCTACATAGAGAGCACAACTATTCTAAAATAATATGAGAGCCAAATACCGATTTTCGAGCTCGAACACCAATTTTCGAGCTCGAACTCGTGACCGTGGAGTTGAAATGGATTAACACCAGACAGGGTTAATGAAATTTTTATATCAAAGTCAATTCGACAATCCGTCCGACTTATATTAGCATAATTTAACCTAATTCGGCTAAATTTTTTTTTGGATTGGGTTAGTTTTTTGTATTATGTTATTCTTTTTTTTTTTTTTTTTAATGTGGTGGATAAATTAGAAATTACAAATTTAGTCAAAATTAAAATATATTGCATTCATAATCATTTTTTATTTAATAATTAATTTATTTTGTTGCCCAAATTAATCTCTCTCTTCTCCTCTTCTCCACTTCTCCGAATCATATTTATCTATTTTTTTCTCTTAACTCTCATCTCCATCTTTTTTCTTCAAGGTTTTTTCGCTGGAAAACTTCATTGAAGTCACTTTCTCTCTTTCTTCTTAAACTCTCATATCTCTCTTTCTTCTCCAAAGTGACCTATCTTCGACTGCCAAAATTTTCGCCGAAAAACCCTATTGAAACCACTTTCTCTCATTCTTCTCTAACTCTCATCTCCATCTTTCTTCCCTAACGTGGCTCATCTTCAGTCGCTGGATTTTTCCCTTCAAATTCTATTGAAGCCGCTTTCAAGCTTCGATTCATGAGCATCAAGCCCCAAGGTAAACCCATTCATCTTCTTCTTTATTCTCACGATTTTTTGGTATTTTTCCGACTATCCTCTTCTCCAAAAATAAATACCATTAATTATAAATAAATATTGTGTGTATAAAAAGATAATATTGTATTTATAAATAATGTGTTTATAAATAATTCAATTTTTTTGTATGAACAATACTGCATTTATAAAAAATATTGTATTTATAAATAATATTGTGTTTATAAATAATACAGTTTTTTTTTTATAAATAATATTGTATTTATAAATATGAAGAATGAAATTTTGTAAATAAACTCATCTTCAACCTAGAGAGTTGTATAGGTAGTGGATCGTCGGCGAGCGCCAGTGAGTTTTCACGGTCGTCGCTATCGGAATTAGTGAGTAACAGTAGTGGAAACCTTTTTTAAATGTTTTGTTTTGTTTGTTTTTTGTTTTGTTTTTTTTTCTGTATTTATTTAGTACGAGGGTATTAATGTCATTTGACATTAAAATGAATTTTTAATTAAAAATAAAATATAAATAGATGACTTATTTTGCTAATTAGTTTAAAAGTAACTAATTTTGTAATTTTAAAAAAAGTCATGATACTATACTTCAACATATTACTTATCCCTACCTTAAACTCATGACCTCTGGTCAATAAGGTATATATGCTAATGCCACTACACTATTACTCTTGTTAGTTTTTATTATAGAAGGCTTATAACTATGTTAGAACCTATTTTATTAATTTATCTTACATACACACAATATATAATATACTTAGTATGAGTTTGATTGAGTTGGTTGGACGAGACAAAAATTAGTCAATCCAAAAATCAACCCCTAACCCAACAAAAAACTACAAAATCATAATCCAACTCAATCAAAAGATTATAACCCAACTTAATCCTTACAGTTTAGGTTGTATAGTTTGGATTGCTTGAGTTGTTAGTTTATTTGTACACCCTTAATTGTGTTGAGGAGAGGAAGAGGAAGAAGTTTGGATTTTCCAACTCCATGTCTGTTTTTAGTACTTCAAACTCTCCTCAACTTCTCTTCCAAGATCTTATCAAACCTTTTAATGAATCTTATCAAATGTCATATATATATATATTTTTAATTTTCAACCATATAATATAATATAATACATATTAAATTTATCAATTAGTACAAATATACACTCATTACATTAAAAATATATATATAAAAAAATAACTACTTTTGCAACATCTCTCCTCCTAAAACACTCCACTTCTCCTTCCTCTTCCATTTTCTCTTTTCTCCTGTTTGCAACTCCAAAATCCAAACATCCCATGTACTTAAAATTTCAAAACGTTTGTGTGTATGTGTTTTTTTTTAATTTTAAATTTGAATCTATTTTGGTTTAATTCCTAGAGCTTAAAGATTATACACTTGGTCAAGTTTTAGTAACAACTTATACAATTCAATAATCAAAATATTGTAGATTTGAAACTCGTACCTCCAACATTATTGACCTAAAAAAAACTATACGTTAAACTTTATAACCATTACATTAAGTGAAGGCAATAAAATATGAAAAACCCGAAGAACAGCTCAACCTCTTCGAATGGTGCTCAAAATATGTAAACCTATTTCTTATTTTTGTTAGAGAATGTTATTGACAGAGAAATTTCAACAAATTCTAAATTGATACGTCATTATTCTTGAATTAATGACAAAATTAAAATAATTTCAGGTCAATTACCAATTGACATACTAAAATGAATTAAAAGTTAACTTAAAATTTTTCTTTGTCTATTTAAAATTTTTGTCAAGTTTAAATCAGACTCATATTCATTTGATAACCTGAAACGAACAAGTCTAAGCTCAAAAGGGAAGCCTAAAATCCCAATTCACAAGTTCAATGGGCCAAGCCCAAAAACTCACCACGGTCTAAACTCGTGGTCTATATAAACTCTATAAATAGGTAAGAAGCTAAAGGCTTCAAACTTTAAGGATCAAACATCTTTTTCAAATCCAAAATTATTTTGAAGGTCAAACAATTCCATAAAAAAGAAACTAAAATGCGAAAAACACAACAATTAAAAAATATACATTCAGAGAGAAAAATTAGATCGATAACCAAATCATAGAAGTTGAACTACTTTCTTACAAAATCATCTCAAAACCTAAGTTCAACTCCATGAACCACACTTCTTCAAAATCATAGAAAATATATATTTTTTAAAAATAATTAACGAAATACACAATTAAAGAGACTTATAAATTTTATTACAAAATCTAAATCCTAAAATTAGATATTTAAAATTAGCACAAAATTATTTTTGGGGTATTTTTTTTCTTTTTTAAGATCAAACTTGTAATGGATAGAGTTGAGATAATTTATTAAAAATCAAGATAATCAACATACCATCAATTCATTCAGTTGGTTGAGCCATCACATCACAATCTATTTTCATTTTTATAGATGGAGGCAGAAAATCTCAAATTTATATACGATGGTTAATAGGGAACATAGAAATTATTAAATCCACATTTAGTTTTTATCATGAGGCTCACATCATCTCTAGAAAGAATAAGTCAATAACATCTCTTCAATCCACCATTTAGCTTCATATTTTTTTTAAAGAAGTCAATAACAATATAGAAGTATTCATAGACCAACCTAAAACATTAATTGCTGATAAATAATCTAGTCAGAAACATGAGTTTGAACCTCGAATTTAGTTGTTGATCACCGTTTGACATGATCAAAACCTAATTTCATGATTATCCAGTCATACAAAGATGTCATTGAAGCTTTCCTCATTTTAACTTTTCATTTTAAAATGATACCTGTAATTTAAACTCACATTTCATATTTACCCTAGAACAATGGTATTTACCTTGCATTAATATTTGGATTACGGTTTTTTTTAAACATTTGGGAGTGAAATTTGTGGAGTCAATATATAAGACTCATTTAGGAGTTTTTCTTTTTTGAGAGAACTTGTAAGATAACATACATACTTCTTGAGTTCTTCATTTTTGTATTGACATTTGATTTAGTAAAGAACATCCAAAAAATAGAGTGAATCTAAGGTTTAATCTTGAACCACTTTAAATCTAATATATTTTTCTCACTCTCTTTTTTATTTGATTTTGTGTTCATCTCATTTTGCACGAATAGCCCTAAGAGGCTGATTGTTTGACATATTTAGATAGAATTTAGCTGAAAGAGTTATGTTGAAGACTTATGTTGAATAGTTAAAAATTGAGAGTTGGATGTAGTTTTGTGTAGAGAAATTAGAATCAAAATCTTATTTGGATGTAGATTTAAAATAAGTAGTTATTTTTAGTAGTTAAAAAATAAATGATTAAAAATGAGTTATTTTGATTGATTTGAAAGAAATGATTAAAAATAAGTGGTTAGAAATAGTTGAGTATAAATGAATTATTAAAAATGAAAGTTATTTTTAAAAGTAAAAATAAGAAGGAATTAATAAAAATTCATTTGAATGTCTAAAAAATTATTAATCCTAAAACTAAATCCTGCCTGCATCCGTCAAACAAACAGCCCCCTAAATATTTTAACTTAAAGCCTAAATATTTTCACTTTTTTCCCTCATGAATGAATGTATTTTATATGCTTATTAACAATAATTGAAGGTGGGTAGGGTAATGAAATTTAAACACCGTGGTTTAGCCAAGTATTGAGATCCAAATCTTGACTTTCCCAAACAGCTGTACATCCGCCACGTGGAATTTAATTCCAATTTCTATTTTCCTTTTTCCAATCAACATTACTTTATTTTCCCTCGAAATTTCCTCCAAAAGAACTTTCACGTCACTGCCTGCCTAATTTAATGCATTTGTTTGCAAACAAAAAAAGAAAATAATTTAAAGTTGCTTTCTTTAATTGTCGTGTCCACTTAAACAAACGGGGATGGATAGATTTACCCTTTTTTTCCTTTCTGTCAAACATTTAATCATTTGGAAACTCTTACAATTATTTCTTCCTTTGTTTCATTATTAGTGGAATATACTAAAATTTTATTTGCCAAAACTTTAATTTTGGGGTATTTATAGAGTAAATTTCAAAGTATTTTCTTTTGGTTTTTGGGTTGATCGAAAAGTTATTAAACTCAAAACTGTGTTAAATGAAATTTGAGTTAAATTAAATAAAACTCAAATGTTTTTTTTTTTTTTTAAATATAAATCAACCTCAAATGGAACTAGTTTGACACAAAATCAATAAGACTCAAACCCAATAATTGGGTTCAAAGACAATTAAGGCTCAAGCTCACATATTTAATGACTACAATTTCAAAAATGTTATCTGTTTTTCAAAGCACATTCATCTCAAAGAAGAAAAAAAATCAAATCATAAATATTAAAAATTCGAGACAACAAGAAAGAAATGTAAAAACAGCTATTAAATTATATAGAATTCTTAAATAGGAAAAAGAACAAGCAGAAGAAAATAAAAATCTCCATGGTCTATTGAGAAGATAGCAACAGCCAATAAAAATATAAATCCTAAAAAAAGCCTAAAAAATAAATAAAAATAACAATAAAGAGAAACTTTTTTAGTTCAAAATTTTAAATAAATTACGCGTAGTTATCTTTTACTTGTGGCCGTAAGAAAATTTAAGTTATTTCGCATATATCTTTTTGGGTTAAATTAAGAATTTGGTGTATAATATTTGTTAGCAAAATTTTAATTTAGTTTTTATAGACTTAATATTAATAGGGTGCCTATCTCTGATATAAAAAATTACTTTGACTCTATTAAGTTATTATTATTATTTTTTTCTAATTTTAAAGAACTCTATGAAGCAGTTAAACTTCACGAATCGGCAATGGGCATTTGATATGACCGACATATAACAATCACACAAATAAAAAATACAATGAATTTATTGATTAATAAGTTAAAGATTAAAATAAAGTGAACTTGTGAACAAGCTATAAAGCCTTTAAAACAAATTCAATATTCAAAACAAGCTCACAAGTCTTCCGTACATTTATATATGAAAAAGAAAGAATAGAGGAATACATTTTTTATTTACATGTGTCTCAATTCTATTTTATTGGTCAACAATTTCGTCGAAACAATATAAATTTTAGTTTATAAATTTTTAAAATTAATTTCATTCATAAATTTAAAATCAAAAGAGTAAAATTCTCCCACACATGAATTATATATTTTGCTTATGTGGCACTAGTCACAAAAATTTCAATTATAAATAAAAACATTGAAAAATATTGAAATTTTTGTGGCACCTAATTGTGCCACATAAACAAAATGTAGAGTCTCGTGACACTTACATGTATATGAGAGTTTTACTCTAATTAAAACTAATTTAAAGACAAAGTGATAATGATGACAACCCTACCCGAATCTACACTTTAATATGATATTCTCCACTTTAAGTCTAGATGTGATTTTGTTTTTTGACATCTCTAAAAAAGTTCCATATCAATAGAGATATTGTCTATCACTTATGTATCAATGATTTTTCCTCATCTAACCTATGTGAGATATTTTGTTTGCATTTCAATACAAAGACACACATTTCTAAAATTTATGGAGAGAAAACTAATGAAGAATAAATTTTAAAAGAAAGTTAATAAAAAAAAAACTTAAATGGAGAGAGAAATGCAAAAAAGTAAAAAAATGTGGCTTTAAAGGTGAGTAAGTATTTTACTTATCCACCCACCTTTAGGATGTGTTTGGCCCCCATTTATATAAACGGTTGGGTTGGTTATAATAATCCAACAGATGTTTGCTCCACCGTTTTATTATAAACTGTAAGGACCCGACCCAATTCAGGGTCTGAACCTAGGTCCTTAACTTCTACGTGCATGAAAATATAGGCAGTTCGGGCATGCATGGTAAAACGACAGTGAAATCCAGAAAGTCTCAATGCATAAAAAAAAAAGTTCGCAAAGCCATAAAACATAGTAGCAATGGGTACCCATAAGTTCGAAAACATAAAAAGACAAAATATAGGAGCTCTAAAACAGTCTACACATGCCCAAAAAATAGTTCATGCAGATAAAAGACCAAACAGACACAAAAGTAAACGCAGCGGGTCCCATAGTCATCTCCAGCTTCGGCGATCATCCATCTCGGTACAGTCTAGTGGTACCTGTGGGAAATTCCACAGTGGAAAGGGTGAGTTTTTGCAAACTCAGTAAGGCTTCCCCATCTCGGGGATAGACATGCACAAGAATACAAACATCAGAAAATAAGTATGATTAGCAACATAACCGAAGGGTGTACAAAACCCAAGCTCCTAGGCGTTAGGAACCTCATCCTTTACGAACACCACGCAGAGCAGTCTAAAGATCGTGGATCCAAGACCGAAAGCTCACAAGAGTCCTCTGACTAGAGAGCAATCTGGCATCCTACTCCAGAGGGAACTGGTGAGTCGAGCAACCTGTTGGCCCCAGGCCTCGTACTCACGGCGAGAGGTGGTGCCACACCAATCACCAAGGAGCCATATCAGGCTCATACCACATACCTGGAGAGAGCCTAGACTACTAGTAGAAACCATCTAGGGCCATGAGCCTAGTCGGCCGACCATCCACGGAAGTCCTGCGGAGCAAGAGGATATCACCTCAAGCTAGGGTGTGAGCCCGAATATCATCGTCCACACCCACCTACTAACCTCTTCTATCCGGTCTTCATAACTCGTTTGGGTCCAAACGAGGCATCAAGACGTGCATCAAACATCATGCAAGCCCATATCAGGACAATCATGCAACTCGACCATATCAGGAAAACACACATGAACCATGCATCACTAGTTATACAAGGGACAAGGCATGAATGTATATGCTCTCGATGCAATCAATGCAACATACAATGCACACGGTCATGCTAGGACCACACAAATCAACTAATGCCAATAAACTAATACATGTATTAACCACAGGTTCTCGAGTAGGGGATAAGGGGTCCCTTACCTCGGTTGAACTCCCAAACAACACTCTAGAGTCAACTGGAAGCTCTCAAAAGGCCAAACACAACTCCGAGCCCTAAAACAAACAAACCGGTCAAAACTAGCACCTTAGACCATTAAAAACAGATCCAGAAAGTTGAATTTAGTGAACAGTGAAGAACCTCGAAAAACGTGTCCCGATGGTCCCACGTGCCCCTCAAACTCGGCTCGAAGAACAAGAATTAGCGCTGAGCAAACCCAGTCAACGAAAGAGTCAAACGATCATCACTTGTCATTTAACTCAAAACACACACTATTAAACCCAAATCTAAACAACCTTTAACCCAAACACCCCTAAACTCATAACCAAACATAGTTTAATCTCAACTTGAATATCCTTGAACCAGTAGCCAAATAGTCCTTATTCATCAATTAAATAAATCCAACTCATTAATCAAACAAGCCTAAACCACTACTTTAGTGAGTTTGAACCTAGAAACAAACAACTCTTAAATTTCACTTGAATAGCCTTAACCATACAACCAAACCAGCCCAATCCCTCATTAAAACAAGCTTGATCTAGAACCAAACACCCCCTATTCCTCATTAGAATGGCCTTAAACCTAATTTAAATAACAAACCCATTTACCAAACACCCATCTTCTCTTCCTTTAACCACCATTTTTACTTAACTTAAGATAAAAGAATGTAAAAGAGAGAAGAAAAGATGGAACTCACCACAACTCCGGCGACGGCGAGAGGCTGGCGGTTGCGGCGCTACAACCTCGACAACACTCCCCTAAAGCGTCCGGCGACGGTGACCTCGACCCACACCGTTCAACATCCCAAAGAGCTCCCGCAAAAGACCCGCACAGCTATCGCCGAGCTTGCACGCACGCTCCACGCCAGAACCCGACGGCGGCTCCCCTGCTACGACGAAACTGCGACCCGGCAGCTGCGACTCGGACGACGAATCAACGATGCAAGCGCAGCCCCCGCAGCTCGAACCCACGACCTGCTACGGCCAAAACGACGCCACACACACAAATGGTCCAGACTGCAATCTCTCCGGCGACGGCGAGCTGGTGGTCGGAAAAAGGCGAGGGGAAGGGGAACGTCGCCAGGTTCGAGAATGAACATTCCTGCAATCCGCGAAAAATGCATTTAAATAACCATAGAAGAAGACCAAACTGCCCTTTATTTCTCAAAATATTCACAATATACCCTTATTTTCATTAACCACTTATTTAAGGTAATAAAAGAAAAAAAAAATGGGGCTATTACACGGTGGTTATCTAAACCTGCATGCTCGTTTATCTAAACCTTACATATATTACTTTTTGTTATATAACCAGTCCCTCAAACACCATTTATCATAATTTATGTTATAATAATTTGCCCCTCAACACCATTTATAATAATAACCCACCGTTACCGAACCGATACTCCAAACACACCCTTAAGTATTGCTCTTTGGAATTTGCCAGTTTTTTGTATATGATCTATTTATATTTGAGTACTATATATTTTTTTTGAAACGATATTTGAGTACTATTTAGGACAAATCTTAAATTTGTTATTTTTATATATAAGACAAAGATCATCATATTTTAATATTATTTATTTATTTTGAGTACAAGTTGGGAGGAAAGATTATAAATACTGATTCCAGGGATGGAATCGAAAACGAATTAATACCAAACCAGATAATTAATCGCGTCATCGACCTATTCAACTATTTTAATATTATTTATGATTGGTATATAAGATGATAATTCTTAAAATAGTTTGATTCCAAAATAAATTGTCTAAATCCACCCTTGATTTTAAAGATGTAATAAATGAAACAGTTTTTAAATTTATTGAAAATATGATCTTAGTTAAAATAATATTTTTAGAATTTGTTATATTGTCAAAATGAATAGTACTTCAATAGAATCATGTATCATAGAGTAATTAATTGGTTACAAGTTCGAACCCAAAATACTATTAAATTGAAAAAAAATTGTTCTATTTGGTCTCATACTTTTAAATTTCCTACTGTCAATTGACTTATTGTTCTTTTGTATGGTTAATAAATTTTAAAATTATTTTAATATAAAAAATGGTAATATTAACGTGTATCTAATATAAAGTTAATTAAGAACAACTTTATGTTTCTACAAAAAAGAACTTTTAAGATAAATTATACAAGAATAACTCGTGCTTTAGTTAGTCTCTATACTTTAAAAAATTGATCTCGATACCAAATTTGGAATTACTTTTAATTATCTTTACTTCAATAATAATAATTAATTAAAAAAATATAAACATGTTCCAAAGTTCATAAAAGAAACTAGTGAAGAATACTTAAAAAAGAAAAAGTGAACAGACAACATATTATATAGAACAATTTGGTTCTCATATTCTTAAATGTCAAATTTCTTTTAATAAAATATAAAACTTTTTTAGACGAACAATAAAATATAAAATTGATTCTTAAAGCTAAAATTTAAAAGAACTAATATAATATGAGAGTCTAAATTACATTTAAAACAAGGAAGCTTTTAATTTGATTTATTTCAAAAAAAGAAAAAACAAAACCATTGATGCAGTTTTCAATTGGTTTAATTCAGTTATGTTGATTTCGATTTCCATTTCAATTATAATTTGATTTGTTTTTTAATTTTTTGTCTTGTTTTCAATTTGATTTTTAAGAATTTTTATTTTACTAACCAAAAACAGCATTTTTCATAAATCACATAATACTTATAATACTTTTTTTTCCCATATTTTGCATCTAAAATTATTTTTCCATCAAATTTAAATATCAAAATATTTTTATTTTCCTTTATTATTTGAGTATTCAGTTTGGTTTTATGTTGATTCTTCTATCAAGAACCGAAACTGAACTAATATATTTCCATTATCTAAAATATATAATTTAATATTTTTTAAAAAATTAAATCAATCCATTAAATTGATTCGATTTCCTCGATTTTATATTTTTTCTTTCCCCCTAAAATTTAATGATAAAAAAGTTTAGCCAAATCAAGCTCCTATTTCTATTGTGGTTGAATAAAAAAAATATAGTATTTTAGATAAGATGCGTTTTAATTTGTATTTGTTTATGGTTCGTTGGTGGTGCTGAGCGCATCACGTCCTTGTCGCCCAATTTTCTCAATATTTCATTTTTTTCAAAATTCCGCCCTAAAATGCTGTCCGTCGCTCTCCGATCATTCTCCGCCCTTCCTTCCAAAACCCTCCGCCTCCGCCACCGCCGGAACCCTAATTTTCCCTCTTTCAAACCCTTCTCCGTCAAAATGTCCTCCCAAACCCAACCGATCGAACACACCGTCCTCTTCAAGCTCAAAGACGGCGTCGATTCCTCCAAGATCGCCGCCATGCTCTCCGGCCTCAACGGCCTCGTCTCTCTCGACCCGGTCCTCCACCTCTCCGCCGGTCCCCTCCTCCGCAACCGCTCCGCCGCCGCCAACTTCACTCACCTCCTCCACAGCCGCTACGCTTCCAAAGAGGAACTGTCACTTTACTCCGCGCATCCTAGCCATGTGAGCGTCGTCAAGGAATGCGTTCTCCCCATCTGCGACGACATCATGGCCGTCGATTGGGTCGCCGATGATCTCCAAGGCCCCGTTGTTGCACCGCCGGGCTCGGTCGTCCGAGTCACGTTCCTGAAACTGAAGGAGGATCTGGGCGAGGAGGTTAAGCGCGAGGTCTTGGAGGTTGTTGCTGGGTTGAGGGATAAATTGGGGCCGAATGTACAGCTGACTGTGGGCGAGAACTTTTCCCCTGCTAGAGCTAAGGGGTTTTCAATCGCTTCGATTGCTGTTTTTCCTGGGGTGAAGGAGTTGGAGGCGGTGGATTCTGATCAAGAAATGGCGGAATTGCAGAAGGAGAAGGTTCGGGAGCGTTTGGAGAGTGTGATTGTGGTGGATTATGTAGTTCCGCCGCCGCATACGGCGAGCCTGTAAGTCCCTGCCCTGTCACTTTAAATTTCTGATGAACAATGAATAACAAAAGCTGTATGTTGATCAGATTCGCTTTTGCAATGTTAGCATTTTGATGTCTTTGAGTTTCTGCTCTGTTTATGTTACTCATTATCAGTCCTATGTTGAATCGTTTTCCCATAGACATCTATCGAGTCTCCATTCCTTCCATGTCTACGAGTGCCTAGTCTAGAGATGAGTATGGTCAGTGATTTAAAAAGCCCGAAGTACACTAAGGCACAACAGGTCTCTGGAGTCTGAGCTGCACGGCGCACCAAAAGGCACGAGTTTTTTACATAAGGCGCACTATATAAAAAAACACAAAAAAAATTATATATATGTGTATATACACAACAAAAACATTTCCATAGATATAAATGAAATTTTTAACCAAGAATAATATATAAAACATACATTACATTTAACTATCAACCTTTATTTCATGGATAGAAATGAAGTTTAACTAAGAATCTATACGAACATATTTAAGATTCAACTATTAACCTTTCATTTTTAACAAATATTGTGTTTTGTGAGTTTAAAAATTAAGTTATTTAAGGTATTCAAAAGTTTTGAATAAATTGTGTTGCGCTTCGAATAACTAGTACGGGAGTCTTGCGCTTCAAAAACCCACAAGGCGCAGCGCGCGCCTTTTGAAACACTGGGTATAGTTATTTCGAGTATATTAGAGCAGAGTTCGGATTTTCAGATTTCTAAAAAAAATCACAGAATTTGAATCTTGTCTCAGAAACAAATTTCAAATCTTAGACTGATAACAGAAGAAAAATGTTTTATCCTAATTTCTTACGGCTTGAACAGTAGCGATTAGCTGAGCTATCACATTGGCGTATTGAACTGCTGTGTGTTGGGGAGTGTAGTAATCCGAGAGTCCATATTCTGCAAAGTTTGGTTCTATGTGCATGAAACGACCTGGTAATGAGCTTTTCGACATGGCTTCTTGCCATACTTCCAAGAACTCCTCCATCACCTGTCTTGATTTCTCCATTGAAGAATTTGGGAGGTACTCAATCTGTGCAATGTACAGGGTTTCAATACATTATTGCATATCTACAACAGGAATCTTCATATTTACAATGCAAAAACATGATTTGCAATCATCCTGAGTTGCCATAGTGATCAAATAAGGGTGTTCAGAATCATAAACTGTTTATTCTAAGAGAACGGGTTTAACTTTTATCCTCACCTATTTAAGAATGAATTTCCTAAACCCAACCCAATAAGATATACATTGTTTCGAGAAAGTAGTTGAGATGTGCATAAGTTGACCTAAGTTCACAAATTTGCTCAAACACTCACGGATGTCCAAAATATAAAAACATTGGGTATACAATATTTGCACATTACATTGCGATTCTAGCCTCTAACTACATCCCACTTGAATATGATAGCCTTAGTTCCCAAATTTAACAATGCTTCCAATATGATATTCATCAAATAGATGAAAAAAGTTTGTGAATTGAATCATAGATTTGCTAAGGAAGTTTCAGGTTGCCAACTTCAGTGTATGCAAGCAATCAATTTCAAAGAAGTTTCGTCAGACTTGATAGCACAGTATAGAACATGGTTATGTCTTTTGAAGAGTAATTTGGAAAGGAAAAAAGAAGAAATACATTATGAACAAATCTATGTTTTTGAAGAACAAATTGGCATCTTTCTCTTTATTTGTTTTAGGATGAGCAGCACAAGGAATCGACCCTAAGCTTATTAAGTTAAGACTTAACACTGTCATCAAGCATCCAAATGAACTGAAAGGCACTTTTCCAAACAGAATAAAAGAAACTCTGGGAGAGGAAATTACTCGAAATATTTTGTTTCTGGTGCAAGAGAGGGGGTTCGAGCTCTTAACTTTTGAATATGAACTATTATTTTTTGTTGACAAGATATACATACCAAACAACTTCGACCCCAGCGACTGAGACTGGAACAATGGAAGAAGAAACATGTTAAGCAATTCGGCCCCGATTTAAAAAAAAAAAAAGAAGCAACAATGGAAGAAGAAGCAGGAACAGAGGAAGTTTTGAGAAAATGGCCATGAAAATTGGAAGAACATGAAGTGTTGCTGAACCATGTTAAGCGATTCCGCCCCAGAGACTGAAGCTCCATTCTATCCAAAGGCCTTCTTCCCCGGACCGGCAAGTCCTGCCGTCTTCGTTGGGTTAAACTCAGACCAACCTTTTGAACATGGACTAATTCTTGTTGGCAAGTAAGATAAAACAATACCAAACAACTTCTGACAAATTTTTCAATAAGATCTCCATATGTCAAACGTAAATCTAAAAAAATTGTCCGCCCCTTATGTGAACTGTGAAGTGTTATTTATACAAGTTTTTTTCCTGGATCAATCTGTGCAAAATTAACGCATATCGTGGCAGCTCGATGGAATGATCTCGGGTTTTACAAAGTCACAAAGATATGCTAATCATATCTCATTACTTCTAAAACTTGATATCTCAAAATCAGGGCTTACTGATAAGTTCTTCAAAGAAAATAACACTTCCATGTGATGATTGGCCTTATTCTTCTAGTTCATTGTTCTACAACAGAGATCAAACTCACATGTACAACCAGATTATGTGTCCCTTCATTACTTTCATAGGACAATTGGTATAAAGTGAATTCGTAAAAAATTAATTTGGCCATAACGATCAATTAATTTCTTAGTACTCTTTTGACCACTATATCAACCGCGATGAAGGATATCGAAACAGTTCATCGCTCAGATGAAGAAAAGGACACAAAAACAGAGTAAACATAAAATGAAACAAGATGAGAATGCAATAACACAAAGATCAGAGTTAACATGAAGAAATGAGTGTTACCTCCATAACTATTCCTCTCAAATTCTCTGAATTGTTGGGAACAACTTTCCCCACTCTGAGTTGAAAATCCCCTAATTGGTATTGGAAACCCTAACAAATCAACAACACAGATTTCTTCACCCCACAAAACAAGAATCAAACCACAAAAACCAACTTCAAATCCAAAATTTTCTACATCAGAACTTAGGCAGTGAAACCAAACCTCGAAATTAAGAGCAACCCGCAATTTATAAGACTGCAACTTCTCCATTATACTCTGAATCGAAAACTCAGCTTCCAATACGATCCGTTTCCCACGAATTACAAGATAATACTTGTTCGGCTGCTCCGGCAGCCAAATTCCGAGGAAATCGCGCGGCAAATCGGCCGGCTGTAAGATCTGATCTGTTTCCAGATTCACAATTCGTTTAGATGATCGAATCCCGACAAGAAAAAAAAACTCAAAACCCTAATCGAAATCACCTCGTAAGATGGGTTTGTAGAAAGTGAGAGTAGCTTTCCATTTGCCGCCTTTGACGCCATGGATGCTCTCCACACACTGCGAAACTTCGTTGAGGATCTGACTGTTAACGGTGCTGCCGGCATTTGGTTGCCAATGCAAAACCCTAGAAAATGAAAACGATGAAACAAGATCAAGAACCGAATCCACGCGAAAGAGACGAGATTAATTTTTGGTGGGGTTTTTACCATTTTAGCGACATGATCTTGGGCGTACAAAATCGCAGCGAGACGATGGAGGCTGATCGGTTATGAACAAGTTGCAAATTTTGTGGACAGCCCAATGGAATGAATGAAGAAGGTACATAAGCAGCCCAAAAGTAAATACTTTCCTTCTCTAAACTTTGGTATTTGACATTGTGGCACTAAGGTACATAGTAGGATTGTGTCCCCAAAGAATAGTATAGCCTCAAAATTCTAGCTTCGAGATTCATCTGTGACATTTATTTGTAGACGTTTCTCGTGTTTTTATTCCTTCGATATCTCCAATGCTTGGTTTAGGGATTGACATAGTTACCCTAGGTATACTGAAGTGAAATTCCGATTTTGTGATTTCAAAAAAAAAAGATGCAACATAGGATTGTAAGTGAAAATTAATTCTAAGTCACTTTGAATTTGGTACCTCAAAGGGAGCACACCTTTATGGTCCAGGCGCTCGACCACTACGCCGCCTCTAGGCAACCAAACTTGAGTAATTGTGATTGCATTTGGAGATCCATACAATTTTCTTTGGATTTGTTTGTGAGATTCTACGATTTTGGTTACTTTTGAATTAAGAGCTTTTTTCTTTTTCTTTTTTTAAGTAAGGGTAATCACATCTATCTCTAAAACAAACACCAAAGACATCGAAGAAATAATGTCTCAGATGAATTTCGACCCTGATACCTTGAGAGAGTATACCTTCAAAGTCCAAATCTTCAATTACTCTATCGCCCTTTGGGGACTAGAGCTTCAAAGTTCAAGAATCAAATCAACATCGTGGTAAAAAGTAACTTCTCCCGTTTTTTGCTTCCACATTTTTCACAAAATTAGAGAAATGCTGACAATCCTTTTTTACTCTCTCTCTCTCTCTTCTTGTCCTATACATTGCATCGTAACAATTTGGCTCCATTTTAGCATGAACTGCAAGTAAACTGAAAAAGGGTCACGAGCAAATGAATCAAAATAGTTGTCGTGCACTTGGACAAGGGAAACAAGATGATTACGAAAAGAATGATTATCTGTATTTGAGGTGAAAGTGACGATTATATAAAATTGCTACATGCATTTAGTGCACAGAATAATTATGGAAAACCAATACCTATATATATGATGCATGAATGATTATAAGAGAACAAAATAATTGTGGAGAGATGAAAAGTGATTATGGTAGAGATGAATAGTATGAGAAGATGGATCGTCGGTGACTCAAATGTAGGTAAGTAGAGAAAACAAAAGAAGAGAAGGTACATTTTTGTCACTTAGAAAGGCAGGCAAGCTGTGTGTCTTATCTTAGAGTTGGGCAGAGCAAGTAAGACAGGTATAGGATGCCCTTTTTCCATTTCCTGCATGGCTAATTCATTTGGAAGCTTGGCTTTCCACCACTCTTAAGAAAAAGGAACTTTGATATTGGATTTCACTGATCCTCAATCCATATCACAGCTTTTAATCAAATTCTAATGGGTTGAAGTTAAACACAGCTAATAGCTAAGAAGATCAGATAGTTAAATATTATAAAACCAGACGGTCTTAGCAGCAAGAGAATAGTTCATAACTAGATTAAATGATCAAAGGTACCCTTGAACTTTGGAGCTTGAACAAATCCCTGAACTTTGAAAATTAAAAAAAAATAAAAAATACTCCTAAACTTTACAAAATGTTGCTGTGAAATTTGGAAGTACGTGAATCAAACGCTAAGAATTATTTCTGAAATGTTTTGTGAAGTTGAGAGATATTTTTTAAACTTTTCAAAATTTAGGCGTACGTTCGACACAAACTCCCATAGTTGAAGAGCATTTTTGATAATCTAGCCCAATAACTAAGAAGAGATGTCCCCTAAGGGGTGGCACAGTGGTTGAAGACTTGGGTTTTGAGAGTATGCTCCCCTCAAACTCCCAGGTTTGAGACTCACCTGTCATATTACTCTTTCGATGTCTTCGGTGCCTGCCTAGGGACGAGCGTGGTTATCCTTGATTAAAAAAAAACTAAGAAGAGATGAACAACCCTTTTGAATTAATGGTATATTGTGTTGAGTGATGGATTATAATGAATGCAGGTCAGTCCTATCCTGGTTTGCAGCAGAAGAGTCAAGGCTGTTACAGCTGTGATATGTAAAGGCAAGGGCTGTAAGAGTCTGAGTCTGAGCAGCAAAACACAAAGCATGGTGGTCCATTGGGGGCCCTCTCCCATTATTATTATCATTACAAGACAACAGAGATATTGAAGCTTGAACTAAGCCCAGAAAACACAAATGCTTACCTAAGCATTCTGATCCATCATTCATCACCTAACTATTTAGACAGTGAAGTGTATGGGCCACAGAGCAATCAAAATACACACACTTTGGATCCTTTTTATGGAACCAGCCACTGTTCTGTTCAACTCCAAGTTCAAATGCAAACAAATAATCCACTTAGCCCTCCACCTCATCCAAACATCACCATTTCTCTCTCATTTAAGTACATTTTTGGACACATCAGTCAAACCCCCTTAAAAGAAAAGGAAAATAAACAAACAAACAAACAAACTTATTTGTAATGCATTTTGGTAACATGTGGGTAAATGTTAGAGTTTAGACCCAATTCAGCTTTGGTTATGCTTGTTGTTGTTGTTGGAACTGAAGATGGAGGAGAAGTCATGTATGGACATTGAAAGGCCAGTATTGGATGACTTATCAACCAAATCAAGCCATGATTCTTTGTCTTTTGGAGACAATTCATCAAAGAAATGATGCATAGTCTTCTGTGGCTCCTCTCTTTCCATATTGCTCTGCATTTCCTTATACTTTCCCATTGTGTAGTAATGTTCCTCTTGCTTTAGTTGTTGCTTTGGGGAGTCCCCAAAGCTCTGAAGCTGCAAGTAAGAAGAGTAGTCACCTTGTAAAGCAGAGCATTCCTTTTGTTTGGAAGATGAGGATGAGCTATTCATTGTCAAAGGAGTTAGCTGCCATGAATCAGAGAAGCCTCTCATGTTTCCAGAATGTTCTTCTGATAGAAATGGATGCTCCTCAACATCCTCCTTTACCCCATAAATATACCTGTTTCTTCTTCTCAGTTACAAAAAAAGATCAAATCATCAGTTCAACTGAGGCATAAAAATTCTAAAGTGTAAATATGTAATGTAAAACATAATACTTAAAGTAAAAATATATCAAACATCACACCAAAGTAATAGGATTAAGTTTTTTTGGAATAAGAAACAATTTCATTGATGAATGACGCATATAATAAATACAACAAAGAACTCCAAATGATGATGTGAGAGGAAAAATAAGTCAACAAATGATCAAAATTAAATTGATAGTTCTCAAATGAATATGTCCCTTTCTAACTAAATAATCCACAAGAGAAAATTTGTGATTCAAATGAATGACTAAAGCATAGACTAAGAATGAGATCATGAATCAAGTCCTTTTAAACTAATATTATCAATGGGCGAATAATAAGATTGAGTTGTTTTATAAAAACATTGAAGACATGAAAAATCATAGGATTAATTATTCTATATATTTCTTGTAATCATTGTTTTACAGCATTAGTAAGAATGGAAAAAAAAAGTTTATACTATTCTTGACCGTAAGCCTCGGTGTGTTATCAATTATCATAAAGACGTAAGCCTCTTATGATCTAATGAAGGCATAAGACTCGAGATTAAAACTTAGAGTCTTAGCCTCAATAGCCTTAAAAACATTGGTTCAATCTCAAAACACACATCAAAGAAATAGAAAGAACTTTGTTTGAATTGTACAAACCTGTAATCTGGGTTGTTATGGGAGTAAGAACCAGAGTCAAGATGAGCAGAAGAAGAGCCATGTTGATAGAGAAAAGGGTGAGTTTCATAGGGTAATGAGTTGGTGAATGGAGCAAGTGAATGAGAGGAAGAAGGGAAAGTGGAGTTTTGAGTGATGGAAGAAATGGCTGGAGTTGAAGGATTAGAGTTCAAAGCATTTGTTGTTGCTGATGATGTTTTCAAAACTTCCACAGGCTTTCTTGAACGGTTCTTGCCTCTGTGCATATGTCTCTCACAGTACTTAGAATCTGGATATGCCTCTTTGGAACATCTCCATTTTTTCCCATCTGTTCTTCTACACCTTCCTGGCTCAGGATCAATCTTCCTCCCTGAACCCATTTGCAAATAGTTCCATCCAACTGCAACACACAGCATAAAGCTCAAAACTTAAGCAGAAAAGGGAAAAAATTTGAATATTTGGGGACGTGGGATTTGAACCGTAACTATTAGAGAGTGTAGACATTCATCGCAAAACCAACTGGTAATGAGAGGAGAAGACCACCTTTCTTAAATATTACTATGAAATCTCTATGTATGATCCTAATATGCTTATTCCAGATGGTGTCTCTTTTAACCTCATCAATCTTAAACCGTAACTTAATTTCATATTTATTAGATGGAATAATCCTTTGGACTTAATGGACTCTGATACTATATTTTGAAAGTGTGGACATTCATATCAAAACCAAATTGGTGATGACAGGAGTAGTCTGTCTTTCTTATATTTTGCTACGAGTTCCCAACTCCTTTCGACATGGGATCCTAATACTAACCTCTTGATTACTAGATTGTACAAGATGCTACTAGAACTCGCGGAACGGGTGAAAACAATGCAACCTTTAAAATTGGTAAGAGAGAAACAGGAAGCAAATACCTTCAGGATACTGGTGGGGAAAGAGCTTGGAAATGAAAGGTGAATCCAAAGAAGTTCTTTTGATGGTGAAGAGCAAATCAGGAGGGATTGGGATACCAGAAACCATGTGTTTGAAAATGAGAGCTTGGTGTTCTAGCTCTTGCCACTGAGCTGAAGTAAATGGGAACCTGTTTCTTCCTCCACTCATTTCTTTAGAGTTTTGAGTGAAGATGAAGAAGAAGAAGAAAAGGGGGGGTTTTGCAGACAATTTCAGATGAGTTGAAAGAGCAGAAATAGGTGTATTTATTAAAGTAAGAATCTGGTATTACATGTTTTTTTTTTAAAAAAAAAAACTACATGGTTCTGATTAATGCTGGATGATGATGGTGCATCTTCTGGTTCTGGTTTCTGGTTCAGGCTGCCAGCCCTTGTGCCCTGACATGTTTACGGAAATCCATAAAATAAAAGGGAAAACAAAACAAAAGGAAATTCAAAAAGAGTTGGGAGCCTGAAACCAAATGCCTGAACCTGAAAAAATATGTACGGTTTTAGCTTTTACTGCTTTTTACTTTTTCTGTTGGTTTACCCCAGAGCTTCAGACTATATCCCAGTGCCCCCCACTTACCCCTATCTTTTTTCTTTTGAAAAAAATAATAATAATTTTTTATTTTTTATAACATCATTCATACATATGATGCCTTATTGGATCTTTTTACATTCTGACCAGATCATCAAACCCCAACAACTATCCCTTTCCTTTTCACCTTTCTTTTCATCAACTATTGCAATGTTTATGTTTGGTTGGTTGAATCCTTTTGAGCTCTTCTTTTGATATTAAAGAGTTGAAATCATCTTAGGTTAGTTTAATGGTAAAAAAAGTCCCAATAACTAAAAAATATTGGATTCAGTGTCGCACATCTTATATGTCCCATGAAAAATACTCAAGGTGAACATAAATTAATCTGACACTTCACATATATAACAAAAGTATTGAGTTGATTTGATAAAAAGAAATATTTCCCTTCTTATGGATAAGGAGGACTCCCTCCTAAAGGGTATATGTGACACCATTTGGTGTCACAAAATTTTTACTTTTTGCTTTTTACTTTTTTCTTAAAATTGATTAAAAAATAACAATTGTGGTACAAAATGATGCCACATATACCCTTAAAGAGGGAAGTATTTCTCTTTGATAAATAGAGTTCGTTGAGAGAAAATTAGTTGAAAGGCAAACAAATTTTGCCATAGTTGATGAGTTTGATTCAAATGAAACATTTGTTTGAACTATCATGAGGTGACGTAGTCATTAAAGAATTTGAACTATCATGAGGTGACGTAGTCATTAAAGAAAACGAGGATCCAAGAGGTTAATGCCTTTTTTAATAGTACAATTGAAGAAGGGAGACTACTAACTCTAGAGGGTACTACTTAGCCAAATACAAATTTTCAAGATCGAACATCTGACCATAGTATTAAATTGGATTACAACAAAACAATGATGCCAACATTCCACCAACTTTTTTTTTATTCTTTCGGTCAAGATGTTATGAACCCAATTCATAATAATCACCTGCTTAAAAAATAATTTTATTGTAAGAATAATACAGAGTATAACTGACCCAAGATTCATATTTAATGTAAAAAGTTTTATGTTTTTAGCTCAAACTGTAATTAAAAAGAAGCCAAACACAGTTGTTACTGAGTGTGGAATATTATAGGGGCAGAGCTCGAGGCAGTCAGTGAAGCCTAACCAGCCTTTACTATTTTGTTATTCAGTACCTTGCAATACTCGAAAAAAAATATATTAAAAAAACAACAAAAGGGCAAAGCAATGGCTGTAAGTAATGTGTAATAAAAATCATTGCTTTGCTGTTTCCCTATCGATTTATTGTCTATGAAATACAGTCCACATAATCTACATTTCTTAAAAGGCTAAACTATGAAGTCCTCAATGTTGTAGAAATGTCTGGGAAACAAAGAAATTGAACAGTATTAAGACACTTCCTGCCTAGAAAATTGGAACTTGTGAGTTCAAAAAATAAAGGGGGAGGGGAATTCATTTCAAGTACTATATAAAATTATACATCAATGAACTTGCGTTCATGTTGCAGCCGGATTATTCCTTCTGGAAGAACGAGAGAACGAGATCTGTATGTACAGAGAACAACTGCGTGTCGACAAACAGCTGCTTGCCACAATCGAAAACATGTCATTTGTTAGTGCGGTTTCGAAACTAAAATCTAAATCTGGTTTGCCATTAGGCCATAAAACCAAAATTCATCCAAATGATTACCTTCAAAAATGGCCGATCGCGACTTGGGAACGACTCGATGAAGCTCTCCTTCAAGAGTAAGGATACCTAACAAAACAAACAGTGAGCTATTAGACTACCAAAAGGGTTGGTAATGTGTTGGTTTGGTTGAAATTCAATTCAACTTCAGGGTCATAAGTTCAATCCTGAAAATTTTTATTCAACTTTTATCTTATGTGAGGTTCGTGATTCCCCCCCCCCCCCCCAATTGAACTAAAAAAAAGTTAGCCATTAGCCTACACATACAGTTCATGATCTGGATGCCGGTACAAAGCTGTATATATTCTAAATTCAACATCTATGACATATTCCAGTTTAGAGCATTATCAGAGTATCACACTCATCAGAAAACCACCAACCATTCTTACAGAAGCAATCAAGAGAAAGCATGCTGCCCAGAAAAAACATAGTTTTTCTACTTTTTAGCACCAAACCTTGTCAGCCGGATAAGAATACACTTGAAAGTATGTGATATTGTTCGCATATTAGATTTGATGCAATCTCGTCTGCAAAAAAAGATTTTACTGGGCACTACTACCATCAAAGCTAGTCAGCTACAGTTTAGAGACCACCTACTCGCCCATTATTTATTATTATTATTTTTTATATCCTTAACTGTCGGGCCAGCTTGCACGCACCTTAACTAATGTCACGGCTCACGGGACATCCTACCTAACCCTATAACATTTGTATGTGAAAGAAATAAATTAATTCTTAGGTAAGTTACCACCATGGATTGAATTCATCACCTCTTAACTCTCCAAAGGCCTCTTGACTATTAGGTCCTTCCATAGTAGTTTCCCTTAATTATTGTTTTAATCAAGTATGCGAGAAGATTACTTTCTAGCTGTAACAATGATGAGGAGAGAAATGTTTATATCCAAGTCAAACCTTCAACTTATTAGGAAATTAAGGGTCTGCCAGTGCAGGGAGCTTATAGAAAAATATATTTTGTTCAAAACGCATTTTTTCACAAGTCATTCTAAACATAATATAAACCTCTAAGAAAGTAATTTGTAAACTTCAACAAACCAGGCAGCAGATAGATCGTAAAGAATTGCTAACAACTTCAATAGAGATTGCAAAACCCACCTTATCATCATTTGATTGTACATTAGTAATTGTATGCGACCGGAGGTTAGAACAGAGAGAGTCCAAGTACAATCTTAGCTCTTTTAGGAAACCCTTGGCAGCTTCAACCTATAAGAAACAAACACATTAAAGAAACTTACCTTTTTTTTAGCATCTCTGAGTGTCTGTGTTAGGTTATGCCGATGCGCACATCAACTATTCTCACGAGACAGACTGCCTGACTGACCCTATAACATTTGTTTGTCAGAAATCCATAGGAAATTAATTCCTAGGTAGGTTGTCATCATGGATTGAATCCATCTCCTCTTAGATCTTAAGGACCTATTTGACCACTAGGTTAATCCATGGTGGTTCATTAAAGAAATTTACAAAACACATGATCGGAAATACCATGTTTAACGAAAGTAGGAAGAAAGAAAAAACCTGCAGATCAGTGCACTCATGCACTAGCCTCTTTCTTCCTAAATAACTCTCCCCAACTAGCTCGGCGTGATACGGTCTTAAAGACGAGAATAACTCCTTTTGCTTTGGCAGCTGTGGTATTGATGGGGCCTTGATCTGTCATGTTAAATAGTGGTGCATATTAAATACCTATTCACAGCTAGTTAATAATTTACACAAAATCATATGCAGATCAAAATTCTGGAAAATGTAGAGACCTGGTTCTTGTTCACATCAACCAAAATAGCATTGGTTAACTTTGACTGTACCTCGCTGGTTTTATTCCTCACACCGACCTACTTAAAAGTTCCCGTAAGTAATCAGTTAGAAAAGTTACCAGAAATAGCGCAAGCAACAGCCAGAAATAAAATACTTACAATGTAAGGAACAGGCGCATCCAAAAAGTCCAGCATGTCGTTCGGTAACACCTGAATGTTTATGTTCAGGAATGATGACAGTTGAGATGTTTAGAAGCCAATAAATACAAATATCCTTCCAAACAAGAGATGAATCACATGAAAATAATTTAAAAGGATTAGAAACCATACTGGCATCAGCAAGCTTTGCCACTGGTAGGGACGAATCATAGGGATAAGTGATAAAACTGAAGCAGATAGGATACCCTGCATATTGTATATGAATTATTCTCACGTCGATATTAGATACTTCACAAACAATACCTCCTATCAATAGCCAAATTAGACACCACAAGCAGGCACTTATACACAATTAGACCAGGAAAATCATGATGCAAGAAAAATTGTGTACCAGATTGGAACAAATTATCACAATATGCTTCTCCAGTAGAGCTCCAGCTAAAATTGTTAAAATCTGTAGACAGGTAAATGGCCTAAGTTGTAAGCAATATTGGCAACCATCAATATCCATGGAAACTGAAAGAAATGGGGGCCCCCTTAGAGGGGGAAAACAATTTGTGAGGCCTCTATGTGACAAGAAAGGGGGAACTAGGGTACGGGAAATAGGAAGACATGGGTCTTTTTGGTAAAGAGGCGTTAGGAAAGAATATATATACTGTTGTGGGAAAGATTAGGGGGTATGTTTTTGGTAGTAGAAGTCTAGGACTTGAGAGAAGGGGTCCGGTGCTCTTGAATCACTGGTAGGCACGTTCTTTTATCATTTCGTTATGTTTTACTTTCCATCTTGAAATCTGTAATTATGTCTTGTAATGAAGGAAGCTGTTGGTTATTCAAGAATCTATCTATATTTCAGTATTGGTTCTGTGTCTGTGTTGGTATTTCTGTTGTGAATTTGGTATCAATTCAATTGACTTATAAAGGTTTAATTCTAAGCTGGTAATATACTTACATGCTCAAGGCGTAAAGAACCACAAATGCTTGAAACAGTCCATATTGACAAGGCATTTGCTTCCTCCTCTACCATGAGCGCACCCTGTGCCTGAGAAATCAACAAGAGATATGCTAAATCAAGAAATCAAATGGATATGTTCTGGGAGAGATTTTGACAAAGTGAAAGCTAATCATGCAACAGATGAGGGGAAAACTAAGACTAAAAAGTTAGTAGTAAAATTACCTCAGCTAACTCAAGGCTTGTACTACATGATCTTGGGTCAATGGTTGAACCAGCAACGTGTAGAATTGTTTTGCCTGATCTATAATACTCCATGGGATGCAGGTGCTCTAAAGGATGAAACTTAACAGAACAGCCCCTAGCAGGGTAATGCAACTGGTAATACTCGCATATGATTTGTAATGATCCATTCTTATTTTCCTGTAAATACAAATAAATTGAATTCTTGAAGAGAATGACAAGAGAATCATATGCAAAAAGAACCATTGTTAAATTTATAGAACCTTGGCCCATTCAAGAATGTCGAGTAGGTCAGTGGAATCATCCTGGCCAGAGAAAGATGCCTCCTCTGTCTCTGTGTCATCAACATCACTCCTGAAATTTCTGTCTTCACTCGGAGACCCCTGAAAACTTCTTTGTAGAAATTCAATGTTAAAAATCAGCTAAGAAATGAGTCAAGGTGCATTCAACTCAGAATAAGTTATGCTATATAAATTATAGAACAGTTAACATTAAAAACAATAATGTAAGTTCAATCAATGTTTTAAAAAAACCCAAGGACACTAAGGCGCAATGGGCCTCTGAGACGTGAGGCACAAGGCGCACCAAAAAGGTTTTTTTACTTAAGGCGCACTATATAAAAAAAATACAAAAACAATTATGTGTGTATATATATAAAACATAGACATAAATGAAGTTTTAACCAAAAATAATATATAAAACATACATAACATTTAACTATTAACCTTTATTTCATGGAAAGAAATGAAGTTGAACTAAAAATATATATAAAACAAACAAAGATTCAACTGTTAACCTTTCATTTAAGCAAATGTCGTATTTGTGAGTTGAAGAATTAAGTTATTTAAGGTATTGAAATGTATTGAATCAATTCTCTTGCGCTTTGACTGACCTAGTACAGGGATCTCCCTAAAAAATACAAAGAAAATGCAACAGCCCACAAGGAGCGTGCCTTGGCGACCCGGGGCTTCACGTAAGGCATCAAAAAGCGCGTGGCTTATTAAGCGCACCTCGCCCTTGCGCCTAGGCGCGCCTTTTAAAACACCAAGTTCAATAATCAGTGATTATTCCACAAGTGAATAACCAGTTGTTAATCATATACCTTGAGGATGAGTCAGAGCTTTCGTATTGATAATAACGGAGGAGAGGTAGAACAGCATTTGGTAAACGCCTATCAATTGCCTGCTTGTTTCTTGTAAAATCATCAACATCGATATCATGATTTTCCTTATGTACAGTAACGGATTCTGTTTTGGTTGTAACTACCTCTGGTTCTGGATTGTGTGGGACGACTATATCATCACTAATGCCCGTTTTTAGACATTGAAAATTTTCATCATGTATTTTATGCTCAAGATGATTTTCATCACCCATCATTCTTTGAGAATCTTCCCCTTTTCCTTCATGCAAGTCTTCAGTTGCACTCTGATCCAATGTCACGCAACCTATGTCTTCTACCAATTCTTCTTCATTGCACAAATTCTCTGTGGATTCGAAATTCAAAACACCAATACCTTTTGTTAATCTTTCCAGCCTTTCTTCGGTGAAGATGCTACAGGAAAGTCAATAAACATAAACATAAAAAAAGTGTTAGAAAGTTGACAAAATGTATTAACAATAAAACATAAGGAAAAAAAAATATAGTTTACTATGAAAAGGAAAACAAAACCGTACTTGATGAGGAGAGCCAGACTATTTATAATGAGTCAATATTTCAACATCTTTACATCATTTTTAAAATTCCAGATGTTACATTTCATTCCATTTACACATTTACAACAATAATCTTAGTCCAGCCTAGAAAAATCTATATGAACGCTAGGACCTAAACAAAAAGAAGGTGAGCTTTTATGAATCAATGACACCTCATACATGATCTATGGAGCCTTATATGTTAACAAAGCAAGTGATTCTTAACATTGGATCAACTCCACGTCCATGGAAACATTTCTGTCACTAGCTATTGTCTTAAATTCGTCAAGAATGAATGTATCAAGTTGCAATATCATTTATTCAATTACCCTCTTAAGCTAAAATCAGAAATAAAAGATTATCATTTACATCCGAATTTCAATCTAAATATTTATTTTATCAACATCAAACTATTTAGCATTGAAAGATAAATAGTAGAAAGTTTAGTATCCAGGCAGTATCCACACACAACAAAAAGGTGGCAAAAATTCTATGCATTTGAAATGCCAATCTGTCTAGTAATCACACATGTACCTATTCAACACACCAAAATGTAATTCGAAGAATGGCAGCCGAGATAGGATGCAATAGCATCTGCGTGTAGTTAGTACGTAACGGCTCAAGGATGAGTAGGAAGGTGCATTTTCAGAAACAGAAAGCAACCCAGATGGTTTCTGCACTAATTCTTCGACTAAAACACAGCATCCATACAATGTTGAATCATCAGCAACCTGCAAAGCATAGTTGGCAATAGAGTGTAAATGTTACTTCCCTTACTGCATTAGTATTACACTAATGTTTTATGACCTGTAATTTAGGTGTCTTATTTCAAATTCACTCAATGAATGTACGGCAATTTTTCCAAGTCCAATGGAGGAATAATCAAGATGAAAATATGTAAAATAAGATATAAATAATTATAAATTTGTAACCTTCGCCCACGGGAGAATTAATAAATAAAAATTCCCTAATACCTGTAAGCGGAATACAAATGAAAGGTCACTTTGCTTAAAGTGTTCCTGCAAATGCAACACAACGATTGCGTTAAGTTACATAGACATGAAGCTACAGAAAGGAACTCAAGTTGGAAATTAAAGTTTCTCTAAGAACATCGATCTTATTCAAACGCTAGTGTACTAATGGTATTATCAATGACAAAAACAAGGCATTGTACTTAAAGTATCCTAGAAATTTACACAGCTGATTACCAAAATACTTAAAAGACAGGAAAAGGTGCTGCTTAAAGTAGTGAGCAAAAACCTAGTTAATGAATAAGTAATAGAAGTTGTAATTAGTTAAGAGTACATCTAAAGTTCCTGTGTGTATGCCCAGTTCCATGAAGTGCCCAGCAACAATACAAAATGAGGTTTTTATTTTTTAATGTCAGCTTTGTAAGTATTTATGTTTCACTCTCATCTTAAGTTTAACAACTCGTTTTTTACTGCCAACTCATGTAGTTTTATGTTTCAAGTTCCAACCCATTTTCAATTTCCCCAAAAAAATAAAAAATACCTGCCCAAGAAGAATCTCGTTCAGCTCACTCATGGAAGGAGTTTTTTCAACAGCGTGAACCTGTAGCCACATTATTGAATCTTAGGGGAGTAAGAAAGTGTCCTCGGACTCAAAAGAACAATTAGGCAAGCATTTAAGGCACCAGATGGTCAATAATGGTAAAACAATGCATCTTTTTTACAAGAATGTGCTTTTAATGTATGAGAAAAGAAAAGTATGAATGAGCAACCAACCTCCACACCTCCTGGAAAGCAGAATGAAAGAAGGTCCTTGTATTTGAGTGGTAACTGTTTCTCTGGAGGGTAAGCGAATAGGACCTGACAGGGAATGAAAATTCATTACTAAAGAACTGCAGGCAGGAAGATCCTATTGATTTCTAGGACCAAGTTTGATTGAGATTTTGAGAATAAAGCCCACCTGTGGTTCAAGATGAGGTTCCACCCGAGATTGACTCTGGCTATTAAGGGCAGTTCGCAGTCTCCCAGAACCTTCTGATTTCCTTGCAACATATTGCCTCTGAAGTGCCTGAACGTCACAACTAGGATGAAGCCCAACAACCACCATACTCTCGAAAATCCTAGTTGGCTCCTTCTGAGATCGATGGTCCTAAAATTTAGCACAAAAAACATGTCAGAAAATACAATTAAAAAGAACTTCCCGCATACAAACAATTACAGAACCAAAATTGCTATTGCTACCTGGCAAGCATCAGCAATCCAAATAGCCCCATAGTACATTATTGAATGAGAAAGTAAATCCAAATAACATAGCCATAAAATTGACTATAGAACTAATAAATGAAACATATGGTGAAATCTCAGACAGGCTTGAAGCAAAACACATGTTGGGTGAAAACAATTGAGTAGAATGATAAAGCTAACCAAGTACTTCAACTGGAAGTCCGCCCACAGACGCTTTTGAGTAGTGAGAACTTCAGGATTGTAGGTTACTGCAGATTTAACTTGAGGAGGACTTGAAAAGCCCTTAAACACTTTATTAACTTGACGCTGCAGTCTCTGAAGCGGGCTACCACCATCTTCGACTTTCGAGGAGTATATAACAGAAGGACGAGGAGAAGTCGCCGTCGCTGCCGCTGCCATCGCCGCAGCTCTACCAACATCATCAGTCATCTGCAGGGAAACTGAACCTCCCAAACCAGGACTCCCCATCTCTTCATTCTTATCCATCACTAAAACCCTTTTCCTATCCTCTTCCTACCCAAACACAAAACACCCTTTAGCATAAAAACAAATTCAACTCAAATAAAACAATCACAGGACTCCAAACTACACCGATCATGGCTATATTTCACTAGAGATTTGAAATAGAACTACACAGAGTAAAGGAAAATATAGCCTTTGCTGATGTACCCAAAAGCTACAAAGTCCAAATATATCCCTTATTTTGCACAGAATGGACTGAAAAAGTGCCAAAAACAGAACCGTATGATTCAATATTCAAAACCCATCTTCCATATACACAAATTGAACACCCAGATACTTTTATTTGAAAATTTAAAGGCTAAAACACAGGAATATTCTTCGATTCATGAAAAAAGCAGAACTCAAACACAATCAAAGCTAGAAGAAAACAAACCTTTGATGAAACCCAATAAATAATTGAAGAGGGAAAATAATTTAGACGACCATAACGAAGCTATGCTCCACCAAGCGGTCAGCAAAAGGAAGAAAAGGCAAAGACAACAGAGAATGAAAATGGCGGAGAGGGGCGATGGAAAGGAAATTGGGTTTAACTAATATTTTGTATTAATTAGCTGAATAAATTTTATTTAATTAGTAAAAAAAGAAACAGCCATCAAAGTTTTTCCCTTTCCTCAATAAGAATTAAGACCCCAAAAAAAAAAAAAAACCTTTTTGAAAATTTTCTTGAGAGATCCAATGAAGGGTCAGTTTCTTCTTGCTGGTTGCATCTTTTGCAGTGGCGTCCATCTGAACCTTCCATTTTGGTTTTTGTTTTTTTTGTTTTTTTTTTTCCAAAGAAAGCATCCAAAGGCGTTTCCTTCCAAGGAAATCAAGAAAATTTATTTAAGTTAATAAAATATCATTTTTGTCGCGAGTTATTCCATTTTAATTCTTGTCCAATTTAGTCCGTTCTTCTTTTTTTTTTTTTTGTGAAATTAATTTAATAATAATTATATATATTATATGCTGTGGAAGAATGGAACATTTAACCTCAATCAATTAGGGTTTCGTCAATTATTATCATGGAAAATATTTGATTTTCTAATATTTAGATGCCAATAAAATTTAGTAGAAAATTAATCACTCTTAATTACAAAATAAAGAGTATTTTTGAAAAAAAAAATACAAAACAATTTAATGCAAAGATGAACAATAAACATTATTAAAAATTAAAATTTAACCTCAATACCTTTTGGCCATAGTGTGTAACCATTAATACTAGTAAAAAGTTGTCCCGGTTAACATTTAAAATTTAACATTAATGTCTAACAAAAAAAAAAGTTAACATTAATGAAAGAAATTTAAAATATAGGGATTAAATTAATATTTTAAAAAAATTGATATTTTTTAACAATGTAAAAGAACCTATATAGAATAATCTAAGAGTGGTTGTTTGAGAGTTCTTTTTTTTTTTTGTAGTTGTGATGGTTTAGGCTATTTTATTCACAACTCGATTATCACCACGAAATATATTGTCTAATTATAATCTTAGATAGGTGGTTACCATAAATTAAACTCGTAAAGTCTATGAAAATCTTCTTAATCACTAAAATACTATATAATAGTTAAGACCTCGTTTAATAACTATTTTGTTTTTTGTTTCTTAAAAAATAAAAAACCGTATACATTTGATAACTCATTTTAGTTTTATGTTTTTAAAAATGAAAAACCAAAAAACATATTTGATACTTGTTTTTTGTTTTCAAATATCACATTTTGTTTGGATTTTTATTTTTTACTATTTATTCTTGTTTTTTTCATACTTTTTTAAAAACAAAAACAAAAACTTGTTTATAAAAGTTATTTTTTTTAATTTTTAGAATTTATTTAATATTTTAAAATTTAAAAAATTAAAATTGGTTATTAAACAAATATGTTTGTAAAAAAGTAAAAACAAAAATTAAAAATTAAAACCAAAATAATTATCAAACTAACAGTTAGGTTGTTGGGTTTGCTAATATTTAAATGGTGATATTTGCTTAAGTTTAGATTTTACTTTGGTTGATTTCTAAATAATTAAATAATTAAATAATTAGATTGATGTATAGTCAAAGGGATGATAACAGAGTTGTGAATACAAGAAACTCTTTTTTGCCATTAAAAAAAGACTTTAAATTATTTAATTTAGGAGAAAACAAAGGGATGATAATGAATGCTATGAAAGGGCTCCACTTACTTCCCTCATGTGTCGTGGAAGGTGGGCCAATACTTCGCCACATTTAATGACGAGAATCATTGTATAAGGATTCTTGTCATGTATACATTTCATTTTTATTTTTCTTCATATTAATAAGTGCAAGAACAACTTACATGAATTTCGACTTTTGTTACTAGATAGCTTATTTAACTTTATAATATTTGATTGTTAAGAAAATAGATAAAAAGTTATTTACCATTACAAAAGTGAAGCCTATCTTGACAAACTACACAATCTTTCAACAAGATTTCCTTATACTTTGCTTCTAAAATAGTTATCACCACATTATTTAATATGGCATTGCTTCAAGTCAAATTCGTTTAATTTATCGAAAAAGTTAATGGGCATAATAATTTCATTGTTTGGTGGTAAATTAATTCATCACCATGGTCACGTATTTAATTCCGAAAATCGACATTTGACTCTCATTTATTTGAAAACAGTAATACTTTTTTTTATAAGATTTGTAGCTAATTTCCCAAAATTATACTCAAGAAAATAAAATATGTTTAATTAAAAATAAATGTTGACATATATATATATTTTGTTAGAATAAAAAAGGGAAACTTTTTTTGATAAAATAGGGAATGGAAATTAAGATTAAAAAAAAAACTAGCTAGGGGTTTTGGTATTGAAAAACAATGATGATAGACATGAAACAATGATTAGTATTGAAAGCATGCGCACATGTGTGTGTTCTGTTTGATTCATATTCTTTTCAGAATAATGGCTGCCTTTGCTTTATTTATTTTTATGTTCCAAAATGGATTCCCCTATTTTCTCAGTCAGATTCAAATTACCAACTCAAAACCTACACTTTATTTCAGTCTTTTCACTTCAAACTTATATTCTTCTCTAGCATTTCATTATCAAGATTTCATCTCTGATATATTCACCAATTCAGAGATTCTCATAAGTTATGTAACTTGGGTCGGTTACAGAAGTTTCCCTTTGTATGTTGGTTTCAAGGACCAACAAAAATAGAGTCCTAACGATATCTTGTTTAATATTATAACACTCAAATATTACGAATTCGTATGTTCGCCCTAAATATTATTGAATAAAAAAAAAGGTTCAAGGGATATTTTTTACCTACTTGAATTGGGATTAAGATTTGCTATAAAGTTCATGTGAGTATCCGTGCAAATTTATGCACCCTTCGACTATTTTTATGAAACATATTATTTAGAGATGTCCATTTTCTCCGTGGTACAGGGTCTCTGCAGGACAAGGAATCCCCAGTTAGGCGGGGAACGGGGCCGGAAACAAGGAATGGTATTCCCCGCTCCTCGCCCCGTTTATTTTTATTTTTTAATATTTTTTTTCTATACTATCTCTTTCATTTTCAAATAAAAATATATTTGTTGTTGATATACATATGAGTATTTTTCTTTAATAATTAACATTATAATTGAAATTTATAAATATTTTTCTAAGAAAATCTAATTATTTAAAAGTATTGTCCAATCAAATATATAAAAAAAAATGTTTTAAAAAATTTTGAAAAATCCCGCATGGGGAATTCCCGGCCTGATCCCTGAGAAAAAAAAAACAAAGATTTTTCGAGGGACGGAAAAATCATTCCCCAACCCCACCACGCTCCGCCCCGTGGATCTCTCTAATATTATTTAATCTCACAACATTATATTTGAATTTATGAGAAATCGATATAAAAACTAAATCCTAGCTAATTGCATCATAATTGAACACTAAATTATTCATAATGATTTTTTATAGAAAGAAGCAACGTTGTTCTCTTAGTCACATAAGATAGATCATGGAGACATCTCAAGAATATGGGAGAAAACCTTTGTGTTGCTCGCACATGGACATATCTCAACAAAGAAGATGAAAACAAAGTACTCGCACAACAAAGAGGAAAAACCCCTCTAAAATGTAATTTGGGTTGAGCAACCCCTATCAACTCGCACACACAATCATATTGGGTTTACATATAATAAAATACTAATTGAACTCGTAACAATGCCTCACATAAGCCTCGGTCGTACACACAAAACATGGGCTCAATGAACTTCTTTCCTAACAATATACAACAACGTCGTTCCAAAAAAATCTAAATGTGATAAATCTACCGGTTTTTCGATAACTAAATGTAGTAGAATTAGATATAATTTGTTCCATAACATAAAAAAAGAAGAAGTAGAAATCGAAGTGATCACACTCTTAATCTTTGCATGTTCCTTGGTGCACTATAAAACAACATTCACCAACTCAATTGAGAAGAATTGGTTCTTAGACCATGAGTCAGTTTGTGCAAGTTAGCAAAGAAACAAAAATCTTGGCTGGCATGTTTGTGGTTCATTCAATCAAGGAGACATACACACAAACCCACCTTATTTGTCTATCTTTTTTTTTTTATATCTATAATGTTCTATCGCCTTTGATGCATTTTGACTATTTTCATTAGACAAATCGCCACACGAAATTAATTCATATTTTATAAATGGAGCAATTTATGGTTTATGGAAGTATGTAGATTCAATCACTTGGAAACAACTCAAAGAAAGCCGTAGCAAAAATACTAACATTATGGTATTTTCCTTATATGCACGAATCCAAATAAAGGTTAATTGGATAACAAGAAAATGACATTGCAATTCTAGTTTGATGTGAAATTAAGTAATTTTATATCCCATCGAATTAGGCAACTTAATCAACTCTATTATTTGTAATCACGCTCTGCTACCCATCATAGTATAAGAGGACTGTCAGCTTGAAGAAGAAATTGCAATATTAGACTATAAGTATTGCTTCGGGAATACAAATTTATGTCGATTGAACTATTATTCTTGTTAGTGCTTTGATATTATCTTAAATCACGTCAAATCAAACAAAAACTTAAGTCAATGAATTGAAACAAATTTAAGGAAAAATTAATCTTTTTAGGTGCTAGGTCTGAAGTCTAGCTAGTTTTAGTTGTTCTTGTATTATAAAATTGGACACTTTTAACATTTTAATAATGCTCATTTTTAGTCGTTGTGTATTTTTTTTATAAAAAAAATTAGGTCAAGATAAAATAGTCAATTCATCACTATAAAGTTCATTTTAGTCGATAACTAATGATTTTGCTATCTCTATCTATTAAAATATCAAAGATAAAATTTTTTTATTTTGAAACATATGGAACAAATAGTTTAAGAGTATCTTCTATAATTTATCATATTTAATGAATGAGTCAGTGACAGTTGTAAACTAGTTCAACACCAGGGTCACAATTCAAACTCAACAATCAGTATTTGTCCCCCTCCCCCAATATATACATATATATTTTTATTTATTTATTTATTTATTTATCATATTTTTAAAATTTTGAATGCAAATGCAAACTTAGAGAAGAATAAACTCATATACAAGTAATATTTTTTATTTTAAATTTTGTTGGATAGACTTACCTTGTGGTAATTTTTTTACATTTAAAGATTTTTTAACATTTTTATACTTGATATCATCTAATAAAATTAGTGACACATTGATTACCTTAATAAGATAAGTTTTTAGCATATTATCAAAAAAACATCAAGCATATCATCAAATATTATTTATTTATTTTTAATTATATATTTACTAACTATGAATTGAATTTTAGACGCACAACTAATTCAATCCTGTTATAAAACTAATATCAAAATGCAACATATACGAATATGAATAAGTGAACAACACTTTGAGAGAAGAGAATGTAGAAGAATTCTTATTTTAGTGGTATCTTTACAAAGCTTACACAACACTAATTTATAGTGTTTACAAAGTGAGAGTTACAACCTACATTGACCATAAATAGGTTAATCATGCTATTCTAAAGGAAGATGAGTAATGGAGCCTTCTAAATATAGGATTTCTAGTTGAATGAATATCTATTCATAACACTCCCTCTTAGATATCCATAACTGCCTCATTAAAAACCTTACTAGGAAAAACCCAGTGGGAAAAAACCTTAGTCAAGGGAAAAAGAGTGCGATAGATTCTCTCCCCTCATAAAAACATCATTTAAGATATCCGAGTTCTTTGCATTCCAATATTGTGCACAAACTTAGCGAATATTCCAACAAGTAATGTTTGTGTAAAGAACACTATCAAATTATCTTTTGAATTTGTGAGCCAAACCACAGGTTTCACTGATGTGTTGAGTAAGTGATCTTGACCATATAAATTCTCGAATAGCCTCATGATTTGCAAAACTTTGACATGAAAAATTAATCTGTATAAGATATAGTTTTATATGTGTTGGATAATTAATATACATATAAATGTCATTATCACACTAAAATATGATACTTCATTGAAATGTTCAATGGATGTGCTTTTATTCATGTAAAAGCTCTTTAAGATCTTTATGTATAAGATGTTTAATGATTAAATAATCGATTTGCACAATATTAAAATTGCAAGCCAATTCAACATTTATATTTCGAGACATTTCATCTCAAATTATTTTTTTAATAGATTATCTTGGCTTTGAAGTTCTTCATGAGTTTCTGTTATATTTATATCATCAACAAATACATAAATAGTAACAAATCCTGACTATGATTTTCTTAAAATTATATTCATAAGATGTTCATCATCTCTTTAGATATGTCAGGATGATTAGATATCTTGATATTAGTTAATGCATCCACCACAAGAGAATATGTCTCCTCACAATCAATATCAAGTCTTTACAAGAACCTTTGTGTACCAAGTCTTGTTTTATCTCATGACCTTTTTTTTTCATTTCTTTTACAAACAACTACTCATTTGCATCCAACATGTTTTACATCTGAAGATGTATGGAGTACAAGTTCATAACTCTTTGTTTTGAAAGTAAGTGTAATTTTATTTAGATTGCTTCTTTCTACTATGGTCAATCATCTTAGTGTCGACAATCTTTGACAAATCTATGTCAGAATTCTCACTTTCATAAATAATATCAAGAACAACATTATAGCTTAGAATGTTGTCAACAATTATATCAATTTGGTTTCATTTTTTCCATGTCATGACATAACTTATCGAGGTTTCTTTATTATTCTCATATACATTTTCAACATTCGTTTGATTAGTCAACTTTAATACTTCTTTTGGAAATTCGTATTCTCGATAATTTTTACCTTTGGAACTCATTACTCTACTATGCTTCAAGCATGTGATAAATGATTAATTGTGACAACTTGTTGTAATATCAATTCTTGATGATGCATTTGCATCTTAATCACTTTCTTTATCGCCTTTCTAAATGCATCTAGCATTTGATTTGCCAATGAATTGTCATTTGAACTTCTGGTTCACAATGATATGTAGAATAAATACTTAAATAAGACAATATATAATTTGCCTTTAAACTTCTGGTTCACATTGATTTGTATGAAAATCTAGATGAGTACTTTTCCAACTTTTCTCAATTCTCTCCCTAATGTTGGAAAATTCATCTCATTAATATTAATTAGCAAATTGTGCAGTAAAGATATTACCAATCAGAGGTTCAAGATATCTTTTAACTAAGAAACTTTATATTTCTTGTCTCATCTAGAGACTAATCTTAATATGTTGTGGTGGAGCAATTAGAACATTTACTACACAATAAAAACTTGTAGATGGAAAATAATTGGCTTCTAGCCATGAGCTAATTGTATTGGGGAATGCTTATAGTAGAGTACTTAGCTCATGCATATAAACAACACTATATACAAAGTTACATGACTTTTATATTTATTGGAATCTTTGTTGCTCACAAATTGTTATGTTTAACCATTTTGTGAATGAACATAAACTACAAAATGTTTAACAATTATCTCAAACTATATATAATATATAATTACCCGTTGTTTGAGATGGAAATTGGTTAGCATTACTAAGACAATTCCTTTTATAATTTTAAAATTATAAGATTTTTCTTCTTAACTTAATTATTTGAGCAATCAATCTTGCAAATACACGGTTTTAACTTGATAATAATGACTATCTGACGGATGCGTCAATCCTGCGATCTAAAATTTCTTCACGAAATTTGAAGAATTCAATTACAATTTAGCTGATGAAATAATAATTAATTTTAGAAGAGCAAGTATCTCATCACAATTTAATAAATTGAAGAATCTTCGGGTTCTTTAATAGATGTTGATCGTGATATTCTCATTGATTAATTTAAATCACATTGACATGATATGACTCTTTATGAAAATAGTATACTTGAACTTCAAGTTCTTTACAACTTAATTATAATTTTTTCTTGAAAAACATATCAAGGATAAATTTGCTCTTCTAGCCAAAATAATATTTGTATTTTCAAAAGTTTCAATCAAGTCTACTTGACTTTATGTATTATGGACTTTTGAATCTAGTATTTCATTTCGATTAATTCAACTTCTAGGTTAGTTCCCAAAGGTGTTCCGTTTCTGTCAACTTAGACAAAATAATCATTAGAAAAAATTGAAAATAATCAATTTTTATGCTAGAACACCAAATATGTAATATTTAATGGGTAAATAGATTGATCATCTCTTCAGGAGATTATTGCAAATTTGAAAATTTACTTCCATACAATATTATTCATTTTCATTATTCAATACTACAATATTCACTTCGGGGAATAGTATTTTTACAATACAAGAACATATTTAATAAATTCTCATACACTCGAAATCACTTGTTGTTTAACTATGCAACTACAGGTGCATCTAATCAAACTAATGAACATTTCTTGATTTAAGAATTGTGCATGTTGCATTTAATCATAAATTATTCTTGATTTGTAAATAATGTAACATCATGTACATTAACATAACATAGTACTTTTAATGCAACTTTGAGTGCATCTAATAAAAAAAATTTAACTTAAAATGAATAATTAGCCATATACCTTTTAAAGTTTGTTATTAGATAAGTCAAACATAAATGTATATAATAAATCATGTTTTGAATTCTTTGAGAGTAATTCAAATGTATGACACAAGTATATGGTTTAAGTCATTAAATATTCATAAATATAATAATTCATTTAAGAAATTAACAACTTAGAATTTCTAAAAAATTTATAACTCTTGAATTGTTAAATATTAAATAGTTGTACGAAAACAACATCTTAATAAGCATCATAATCGTACATTATGAATATAAGAATTATATTATAAATATTTAAAATGTATGTCATGCTTAATTGATAAAATTTTAATAAATAAAACAAAATTTGCTTTATACAATAATATAAGCATATATCATAAAAATAACTAGAGTGTAGGTAGAGAGTTTTGAAGTCAAAACTTTTTAAAATTAAAACAATATTTCATGTCAATATCGAAACAACTATACTATACAATAAGCAATGATAAAACACAGATATCAATCAAGTAATAAAATTACTAAAAAAAAACTTTGAATTAATCATATTACCTCAAACATATATCCAACCTAAAACAAGCAATCATGATATTGGAAACACAATAATATACAAAAAGTAAAGTGAGACATTGGAAATTAAAACCAGACTACAAAAAATATATAATTAATAAATCCAAATAGTTACATTATTTAAATGTGTGTAAACTTTAAATTTGTAAAGTTACTTTCACACACTATTCTTCTTTCATTATTTTAAATGAATACAATATTCACTCCATGGAATGGTATTGTTAGGTGGTAAAGACTTGTAACTTTTCATCAAAAGCTTAATTGTTGGTTAAGTCTCAAAATCACAATATTTGATCATCATTATAATCAATTTTCTTTATGTCTTGATATATTTAATACAATAGCACATTGTATAATAATGCACTATATGTGCACATCTTAATCAAAGTGTTGATCATCTCATATTTCCAAACTTATGTAACATGTGCATTTAATAATGAACTTTTCTTAATTAGAAATCATGCAACTTCAGGTGCATTAACATAAAATGAACATTTTTTTTATATGCAAATTTGAGTATATCAAAATAATAATTAACTTTGAAAAGAATAATATATATCTCAAAGTTTGCTATAATATAAACCAAATATTTATGCATATATACTTTGGACTTCATAAAAATATTTACAACTATGCGATAAGATTTTAATAAATAAATTAGCCCATATTTTATGCAATAATTTAAAAGCATATATCATAATAAATAAATAAATAAATAAATCAACATAAAAATATTTTTAATCCAGAAGCAAAATGAAAGTTATATCAACTAAAATATTAGAATTCATGAATGTCTTCTAATAGTTTATTAGACTTCTAATATTTATATATAATTTAGGTTATTAATACATTAAATATCAAAATATGCTATATTTTCATGAATACAAGGAATTAGGCAACTCCAATCATCAAGATCTTAACAACTAATTATTTATACATATTACACACTTATTAAATAATAAAGACAATATAGATAAACAAAAATTGAGGTTTTCATAATAATTATTGTCACAAACTAAATTATTAAGAATTTGTATCATAACCCAACATTATAGTACAATTGAATTGAAACATAGCGAAAAATTAAAATTCTCAAATATTTAACATGGAACATGCAAAAATGTTCAAAACTAAATAACAAAATAGAATTGTTATTAAAGCTTCGAAATAGCCAATAAGAACATTTAGTTAAAAAAAAACTTGTCCAAGGATTGAGATTTATGAAGCAACTCATTTCGGTTACTATTCATCTTTAATTTCCAATATATTAAGTTGTTGTTTTGCCATCCAACTTTTCAAAATAAAAAATCTTAGAATTGTAGCATAAAAATTAAACCACCAAATAGAAAAGTAGCGAACTTGAAGGAAAAAAAAAAGGCATTTCAAATAATTCAATAAATATGTATATTGAATACAATTAATCTAGAACAATGAGACTTTTAAAAGAGGAGACTTTCTTATCCAATATTTCTAATCAATAAATAGAATATGAAACCATACCACAATGAAATACCAATCTCAATGATCATCTTTAGCAACTGAACGGGTAGAGACTCGTGCTGATAACGTGTTATAAAACTAATATCAAAATGCAACATATACGAATATGAATAAGTGAACAACACTTTGAGAGAAGAGAATGTAGAAGAATTCTTATTTTAGTGGTATCTTTACAAAGCTTACACAACACTAATTTATAGTGTTTACAAAGTGAGAGTTACAACCTACATTGACCATAAATAGGTTAATCATGCTATTCTAAAAGAAGATGGATAATGAAGCCTTCTAAATATAGGATTTCTAGTTGAATGGATATCTATTCATAACAAATCCAACCTACTAAAATTTGGAAAGTGATTCAACTCACTCAGACCTTTACACTCGTGGTAAAGAGCCTACACGTGTAAATAAATAAGGGAAGAATGGCCAGTTTGGGCTACAGTTGGGCCGGCCCGGATCCTGAACTCTCCGGCCCAAAGCGAACCCACCTGAACTGAACTTCCAAGAAAAACATTCAACAAAACAAAATGAAAAACCCTAAACGCAGGGGGTCGAAATCGAGGACTCATTTGATTCGCAGCTCTATCGTCTCCTTCAAATTCCAGAGATTTTGCATCATCAAACACCGATTGATCGGAATTCACACTCCCATTTCCGGTTCCAATTTCTACTTATTCCGCGATTTTGCAACTTCCATCAACCCCCATTTCGAGCTCCGATCGATTTGAATGGATTCACATTAGCTATGCGAATTAGATTGTGTATTTCGTTCATTTCATGAAGCAAGAATCGGAGACAAAATCTGCGAGACCCAACAGAAAACCTGGGTGCAAACGACCAAGGATTGTGATTGAGAATATATGGGAAGATAGAGCCGAGCCCAGCGATGGCGTCGGGCTGCAAATGACCCTCTTATTCTTCTCTACTCGTGCCTACAGGTTTCGACCCTCCAATTTCTCCATTGCCCAGATTCACAGCTTTGCCGCTCGACCCTTTTTTGATCGAGATTTGATACGAAACCCGGAAGCATGGCTGGTGAAGGTTGTTTGTACTCTCTTTTTTCGATCGCATTATCTGAATTCTTCTTGCTTTGGTTATCTTAGTAGGAACTTGAACCCTTCCATTGCTTTTGAGGTTATCAAGCGGTTTAGAGATCCGTTGTTGGGGTTTAAGTTTTTTGAGTTTAGTAGAACGCATTTGAGCATTAATCATACTTTTAAGACTTATGATTTACTCATGAGGAGTCTTTGTCAAATGGGTCTTCATGATTCTGCTAAAGTCGTGTTTGATTGCATGAGGAGTGATGGGATTTTTCCGGATAGTTCCATTGTTGAACTCTTGGTGTTTTCGTATGCTCGAATGGGGAAGTTGGATTCTGTGAAAATGTTTCTCGAGGAGGTTCATTGTTATGGTATTAAAGTGAGTCCTCTTTTATACAATAACTTGTTGAATATGTTGGTCAAGCAGCACCAAGTAGATGAAGCTGTCTTACTTTTCAGAGAGCACTTGGAACCACATTTTGTTCCAGACGTTTACACTTTCAATATTCTAATTAGAGGGTTGTGCGGGATAGGAGAAATTGGTAAGGCGTTTGAGTTTTTGCGGAGTATGGGAAATTTTGGTTGCTTTCCTGATATTGTTTCGTATAATACACTTATAAATGGGTTTTGTAGGGTTAATGAGATTATTAAAGGGCATGATTTGCTAAAAGAAGTTCAGTCATTAAAAGGGGTTTCCCCAGATGTTATAACCTACACATCAATTATATCAGGCTATTGCAAATTGGGTGATATGAAGGCAGCTTCTGAGCTTTTCGATGAGATGGTTAGTTCGGCAATCAAACCCAATGACTTCACTTTCAATGTCCTCATTGATGGTTTTGGTAAAGCTGGAGACATGAGATCTGCTTTGGTTATGCATGAGAAAATGCTTCTTCTTGGCTGTCCACCAGATGTGGTCACGGTCACTTCCCTGATTGATGGCTATTGCCGCGCAGGTGAAGTGAATCAAGGTTTGAAGCTCTGGGAAGATATGAAAGTAAGGGACCTGTCTCCAAATGTGTATACCTATGCTGTTCTCATCAATGCTCTCTGCAAGGAAAATAGAATAGAGGAGGCCAGAAATTTTTTGAGGCAGTTGAAATCGATGGAGGTTGTTCCTAAACCATTCATTTATAATCCTGTAATCGATGGATTTTGCAAGGCTGGGAGGGTGGATGAGGCAAATGGCATTGTAGCTGAGATGCAGGAGAAGAAATGCAGCCCCGACAAGATAACATTTACTATTCTCATTATTGGAAACTGTATGAAAGGGAGAATGATTGAAGCAATTAGGATATTTTACAAGATGTTGGAAACCAAATGTATTCCAGATGAAATAACTATTAGTTCTTTGATATCTTGCCTTCTGAAGGCTGGAATGCCTAATGAAGCCTCTCAAATAAAACAAGCTGCCTTAGAGAACCTGAACTTGGGTTTGTTATCCTTGAGAAGTCCGCTTACAAGAAAATCTTTGTGTGTTCCAGTTGCTGTTTGATGAAGTCTATTATGAAGGTGAACAAAGAATTTTTGGCTTGTAACGACTGAGAAACGTTCTCTTCTTCTGTGCCAGATCACAAAATAAGCAAGCAAAGGCAGAGACAAATAGCTTTATAGATGGTTAGTACATGTACAATACCCACCCACATAAAAAAAAACTGTAGTTTTTGTCATACAAAAAGTGAATGGTACCTATTGTGTGGCTCACTGCACATTGTGCTTGTTGAACCTGGGATGCCTTTTCTTTGGGAAAGCCACTCTCGCTGCATGATTCATTGTTCTATTCTGTTTCTAGAGACTAGGGTACATGTTATGCAGAAAAGAAAGTGCTTCCAAAAACATGTATATTATTTTTCATAGGGTTATGAACCACCTTGAGTTAGCCTATTTGTCAAAAAGAGCCAAATAATGAAGAGCTTAGAAGGAATGGTTCAATGTTGGCTCACACCGTCTATCTAGGATTTAATATTGTTATCTTCACAACTAAATATTCATGACAATAGTCAAGAGTGACTCCATTAACTTCATTACTCATAAAATGAAGTCATAGACTTTTGTGGGGTTGGAGTCCTCAAGGGGGGTGACACAGTAATTGAAGATTTGGACTTTGAAAGGTATGCCTCCTTCATGGTCCCAGGTTTGAGATTTACTTGTGATATTACTCTTTCGATGGTTCCTGTGCCTTACCTAGGGATGTGCATGGTTATCCTTGTTTTAAAAAAAAGACTTTTGTGGGGTTGGATTAGTAGTAATGCATAGGATAAAAAAAGCTAACCATCATGAATTAGTAGTTGTGAAAGAGGGTGCGGTCACCTACTAGAAAATAATTTCATATAAATTTTCTTGACGTCCAGATATTTTAAGGTCTTACTGTGTGCTCCTTGAGAAAGAATAGTTGAGATATGTGTAAGCTGTCCAGACACTCACTTATATACAAATATATACAAAAATCAAGGATAAAAAAACTATCAATGTGCTTTCTTCAGTGTCATTGCCATGCAAGTGGTTGATGTTTTTCTGTTCCTCGTTCAGACTTGCAGGCGAGTTCTAATCCGAGTTGTTCTTCCTTAAAAGGGCTTAAATCTGTCAATGGCTGCTCTACAATATCTTTGAACAGCGGAGCATAGGCAAAACCTTTGGAATTCTGAATGTGAAAAATGATCAATGAGGTGTGCTGCAGAAGCTGATGTGGATGACAGCGAGGCGAGACCATGAGGCAATAATGTACACCTGGGATTTACAACACTTGCTCTCACACTAATAGATTAGTGACTGGAAGAAATGCATATGTACGCAGACCAAAAGTAAGTCTGCTTACTCGTTCTCCATTCTTGTTGTTCGAGTAAGTGAAACAATGTTAGTTAGGGTTGGCAGAGGTTTTTTGGTCATGTACAGGTCATTTCACTTCGCTTTCTAACATGATATAATTGATATAAGGATTATCATATTTTTTGTTGAGTTGAATCGATTTCAGTTGGGTGGAATACCCTGGTTTGCTGAGTTCCAATTCTCCTCAGGTAAATATTTCTGATGTCTGCAGCGGACGGATGAATCGTCAATCTGAGCAACCCGAACCGTAAGGATTGGATTGGGTTAGGTTATGAGTTTCTAATTTTTGTTGAGGTTTTTTATTTTCTATTTTTCATTGGGTTGAGTCAATTCTTGAGTTGATTCATTTTTAACTCGTACAAGTCAACCCAACCCGAATTTAAAATAATAATATTTGTGTGTGTGTCAATATGCTCTCAACATTATTGATAAGAAACATTACATATTTTTTCTTTTATTTTTTCTGCATATTTAAGGGTTATAAGTTGAGTCTTAGAGAAGAAAAAATATATTAACACAACGGATTAGGTTGGATTACTCTAATACTTAGGGTTGGATGGGTGGTCGGATTATTTGGATTGGTCCAAAAGAATTTCCTTACCCTACTGAACTTGAACCATATACACCCTAGTTTAAATTGTAGTTTCTATGTTTTTTTTTTAACCATGCAAGTATTGAGTTAGTTTCTGTGCCTCGACTATTTTCAATATTTTGATGTTTGAGAAAGTTGTAAAAACTAATTTCCTAAATAGGTAGGTAGTAGCATGGATTGAATTCATAATCTCTTAAATCTTGGAGTTGTTTTTTTTAAAAAAATAATAATTTATAATCACTATGTCAATCCATGAGAGGTGTTTCTCTATGGTTTTTCTAAGTTAAGAGTATTGTTTTATGATCTATTAGAGAATATGAGGTTCCACCTCAAAACCAATTAGCTATGAGGGGAGTAACCCATATCACTTATAAATTTGTTGAAGACTCCTTACCTTTCCAATGTGGGACAATTGCTACATGGTGAGCATAGTGAGTATCTCCAACATGCCCCCTCAAGATGGCGGTCATATCGGGAAATGTCATCTTGAAATGGATCCTAATTTGTGGACCGAAATATTCGTTTTGGCTTACTCGCATAGGTCGGATCCAAACTCTGGGATCAAATGCCTGCTTAAGCTTATGCCCGCTTGGGTGGAGTTCACATCCGCTTTTTTGAACTCAAAGCATTTTCGGTAGGATCAGACTTTGGGGGAACTATTAATCTACATAGAGCTCTGATACCATTTTAGAAGATAAAGTTGAAGGAAATATCAGAAATGATAAGACTCTCATTTATGAATATTTTGTCAAATTTATGGATTAATTATACCATTTAAAGTTACCGGGGCTAAACTTTTACGTTCTTTAAATTAATAGGGATAAAAAAAATTCTTAGGGCCGTGGCCGCCGTTTGAGACCGGTTTTCAGTCAGTGGCCAACTCTAACGCGTTAACATTTGTTCACTAAATTAATTATTGCTAATTAATTAAAAGTTAAAACGCCGTTAATTGAACAAAGTGTAAAAAGTTGGTTTTTTGTTTTGTTTTTTCTATATGAACGGGAATACTTGCATGCCAAAATGCTAGCTGTCAGTCTATAATAAGAAATTGGTTAAAATATTATTTTGGTCCCTCGACTTTAGAGTTTGTTCTATTTTGGTCTCTCAACTTTTAAATGTCTAATTTTAGTCTCTCGACTTTGTTGTTTGTCCAATTTTTGTCTCTCAATTTTCAAATGTCCAATTTTGGTTCCTCAATTTTGCTATTTGTCCAATTTTGGTTCCTCAACTTTCAAATATTTTCAAATTTGGTCCTTAGATTATAAAAAAAGTTCAAAAATTGTCCTTTGGTCAAATGAATTTTTTATCACTGATAAATTATTTTCTCTCTCTTTCATCTTTCATAATTTCTTTCTCTATAAATTTTACCTCTCTTCAATCCACCTCTCTTCCTCTCGTTTCTTTTTTTCTTCTTTATTTTCTTTCTTTTTCTTTTTGTTGTTCCATGGTAGACTATGAATTTTAGAAAACAAAAAGTGACAAATAAAGTAAGAAAATTATTATTTAGAAAAATTATCTCATGTTAAATAATTTGATGAGATAGATTGAGGAGAGAATAAGAGAAAAAAAATAAGAGAAGAGGATTAGAGAGGTGAATTTAAGAGAGATAAAACTTTTAGAAGGAGAAATGATTAAAGATAGAAGAGAGAAAAAATAATTTAGGAGTGAGAAAAAAATTTATTTGACGAAATGACCATTTTTTAACTTTTTTTATAGTCTAGGGACTAAATTTGGATATTTGAAAGTCGAGGGACTAAAATTGGACAAACAGCAAAGTCAAGGAACCAAAATTGAACAAACTACAAAGTCAATGGACTAAAAATGAATATTTGAAAGTCTAGGGACCAAAATGATATTTTAACCTAAGAAAGTCAATCAAACTTATTTGCTTAATGTTTGTTTGTCATATGATTTAGATTAAGGATTTATTAGTTCTTTTTTAAAAAATTACATCAAAATAAGTTATTTTTGTAACTACTCAAATCATTCATCATTTTTATTATTTAAAATAATTTTTCATTTCTAATTATTTATTTATAACCACTTAAAATTACTCCTCTTTTTTAATCATTCATTTTTCACTTTTTAAAATAATTTATTTTTAACTACTTATTTCTAATGGTTGTCTTTTAACTATTTAAATAACTACTCATTTTAAATTAACATTTAAATAAGTTATTGTCTTTAATTCCTCTACAAAATTCACATGCAAATGAATATTTGACTGCAACTTTCAATTTTTAACTACTCAAAATCAATCTTTAAAATATCTCCTCAAATTAACTCCTCAACCAAAATCTCATCTAAACACCTTAAGCTTCCACATATATATATATATATATATATATATATATATATATATATATATATATATATATAACAATCATAATAACCAGTATATTATATGACCTACTATTTCATCTCTATGCAAATATTTGTCATTAATCATTATTTGTTGTTCAAATAGATTATATTTTAATTATTATTTGTATTTCAAACATATATAATAATAATTTATGTAAGTATTAAACGCATTTTAAATATAAATAACAATGATAATTCATCAAAAATATTTAACCGCGGCCTAAAAACAATAATTTAACAACATTAGTGTGGCTCATGTACCACAATGTTATGGATTTAAATTTCACAACTTAATAGAAAAAAAATTAATTAATTAACAACTCACCATCACAAGTGCCTCGAAGATATTGCTTTGGCAATTACCATTTTGGAAGGTATTATTCTTGTACTTAACATTCCCCATTAAATGGCTGGAAGTTATGGCTATCTAGGATTTCTTGAATTGAGCTGAAATGAATAGGTTGCTACTTTTATTAGTAGCAAAAATTGATTCATGTGAGGTAGTCAACCTTGTTGATAACCAATCAGAGGTCTTAATAGAAACATGTGCCAGTGTTGTTGATATCAAATTTGGGTCATTTAATGTTGTGGTTAAACTTGTCTAATGCATATGTCTTGTGACATGTCTGTTTAGACTCATTCTTATCATGGTTGCATATTAAGTTGTCATTGTTGTATATGTTACGATAGTTTTTTTACTTTTATCTAGTGTATGACTCATTTACTATTCTCATTTGAAGGGTGTCACTTTAAATGTATCAGGATGTACTATAGGTTGTATGATTAGTTGTATGTGTCCTATCAATTATATGTTGATACAATATTCTTTATGTTGTTGATTCCAATTGTTGCAACATGTAACATCCCAAAAGTTAAATGTTTTCTAATATAATTTCAAACATATGTGGAAGTTGATCCATACAATCGAGATTATCTATGAATTTCAATTTCGACACGACTTACTTGCTCACCAAGTTAGAGTTAGTGTCACACACCCATTGTATCGCTGCCAAAGAAGTGTGACAAGTGGCATTAAAGCCAAAGTTGGTTCTATCGATGGAATAAATACTCTGCCCGAAATGGATTAGTAGGGTAAGTCCTACTTCAACTGATTGTTTAATCTAGAGGAGCATATGCTCTATCTAGTAGAAGTCCTTGATAATGTGCGATTCTTGGAACCTTATCTATATTATATATTTCCCGAGGCATACACTATTGTTGTAGTAATTGACTGCTTGAACGAGTTGTTCGTCTAAGAGTTAATGATTAGGGTAGATATTCTTGAAGATAAAGCCACACGACCTCCTGGTTGTAAGTGTGAAGAAAACTAGTAAGATTCTATTTTTGAATAGATGAGCGTATTGAACATTAAAATGTACTAAAAAAATTAGTAGCTCTAAATGTGTCTTAGTTGTTCAAAGAAATGAAAGGCAACATTGAAGTTCTTAAGATAGACGTGTCACATTTGAATGCACAAGTTAATCTCATCATGAGAATGATGGAGAGTCAAGCCTCAACTGGAGGCATAATTTAAAAAATAAAATTAAGACGCTTGGACTGAAACCCTTTTCGTGAAGCTCGTGATCAAGAGTTTTGGACAATTTCATATTCAATATGGATCGATACTTAAAAAGCACAAATACAATGTGAGAAGATCTAAGAGACACATTAACAACAATGCATTTGGCAAATGATGTTAAATTATAGTGGAGATCTTGTTAGATGGACATACAAAACGGAAGATGTACCATTGATAGTTGGGGGAGAAGTCGAGATAAGAGTTGTGCTCACCATTCTCTCCATAGAAATATTGAAGTTCTTGAAATGTACAAATTGAGAATGTTGAAACAAATTAGAATGATTTAAAAGTATGTTCAACAATTTATCAAACTGATACTTAATAACCGAGATATTAAGAATGTTCAATATCAATGTCAATTTTTAGTGAAAATCAACATCAAAACTAACACCTATAGCTTTGTTTAATAATGGCATTGATCTTTTAAATTTAACACTAACTTTTTAATACAATATTGTATAATTTAATCTTTTAATGTTCTGATTAAAGACATTGAGTTATTAATGAGAAATATATGACAACTAAAATACATAAAGTATGCATTTATGGAAGGTTCGAAATACATCTATACATGTAATAAGGACATGTGTGGCTGCTTACAAAGGAATAGGAAAATTTTGTCATCGTCAAACTATGCTGTCTTCCTTCACGCGTTATTGCAAATCTTAATGTCAAAAAGTTACAAATTTCATCTGGAATATTTATTATATTTACAAAGTCATTAATGCCCTTTGACTTTGAATGGATGACGACATTCAACCCCGGGCCCACTCCTACACATTGCTATTTATTTTACTTGAGAGATTTAAACTATTATTTTTTATTCCCAAACATTAGTCATTTGCACTATTCATTTTCTTTTTTTTAATATATATTGCGAGTGGAGGAACAAATATCGATTATAGAGATTGAATTATGATGTTGATATTGAACTGATTTATAACCAAATAATAAAATCATTGCCCTGCTCAACCATTTAGTTTTGTACTATTTAATAATTTTATTATTTAGTAATAATCTAATTCAATATTATGATCAATGCATTTTATTATTATTATTATTTTCTTTAGCTCACCACTTTCACTAAATATTCAATTTATCTGTGTTTAAACAAAATATGTATATCCAATCCATTGCAAATTCTACGATATTATAAAATAATTTCTATATAAATTTAATTTTTTCTAAAAAAATTATACACAGTTTATAACATGAAACATGTTATCGAATTTATAATTTTGGCGTTGAATTAAACTTCTACCGACAATAAAATTATCAGCTCATCAATCCAAAATATTAAAAAATTTCAAATAAGGAAAAACAACATTTCCACGTCCGCTTACTTGTATATTAATGTTTTTATTTTTGGTGTTCACATTTTACTTTTTCGTTTTTTTTAAATTATAAATTAGAGGATGGGAATTATGGGTGATTTCGGTTCAGTTTTTGTTGGTTTTGTACCAAACCGACAACCGAACTGATATCTTCAATTTTCAAAAAATGAATTCGATCCAATGTCCAATAAAGTATAGAATCATTGGTTCAGTTTTCCGTCCAAAAACGGATCCGATCCTATCCAATGTCCAATTTTTTTTAATATATCAAAAACAATATTTCTCATATAAAAAAAGCTTCTCATATAAACACCTATTTTTTTTAAAGGTTATAAGTATTTTTAACATATTCAAAATTATATAAGAATGTTTTTTACTTGAAATAGGAGCGAATTAACGAAATATTAATGAAAGAAAAATGAATTTATATGAATAATTGATAACATATATTTCGGTTTGGATCAGTTTTTATTGGTTTTTTAAAACGAAACTGTAATAGATCCAATATTTTTTGTTTTTTCAAATTACAAACCGATATGTCCAACTTTGTGCTAAAAAATCGATTCGATTCATTAGATTGGATTGGTTCGGTTCGGTTTTTCAATTTTTTTGTTGCACCCCTATTGAGAACTACAAATTCTATATACCAATTAATTTTTAGAATCAAACTCGTAATATTATTGAACTCGAGTACCACCAAATAATGGAACCAACGAATCACTACTTTTCAATTCCACACATCTCCAACCTGACTAATGAAAGAGTAAAACATGTGTTTAAATATGATGATCATACTTTAAAAAAAAAAAAAAATGATGATCAAAACTTTTTTTTCTTTGATGAAGGTTTTGAATGTAAGATTTCTAAATTATGATGTGTTGTACCATTATTACTCGCGTTAATTATCGTAACAAAATATTTAAATTTCATTTAGTCGCCTAACTTTTTAATACTTGATTTATTTTTCTTTTTTATTTTTAAAACGAGTATAAAATATATTACATATTTAACGTTAACATTCTAAAGTCATACACTCTAAAGTCTAAACGTCGTAGGTAAACCTCAGTACAACTTTATGTTAAATAAAATAAATAAAAAATCATGGAATTGGACAATAACATAATGATTTCATTGTTTGGTTATAAACTTGTTCAACACCTACGTTGCAGGTTTGATCCCTCGCCTAAACTAACGACCAATAAAAATTAGAAAAAAAAATTAACAATTCCAACTAATGTTAAAGGAAGGTAATTGCAACCCTATTTAGATAGGAAGTCCACGAATAAGCAACAAAACAACTTAATTCTAGAGCTACCGAGCTAGCCAATATTCTTGTGTGTAATTAGTTGTTTTTTCAAACGACACTCTAATAGCATTTGTTCATTTATTTTGGCTTAAACTCATAGACATATTTTTATTCGTGCATATTATTTTCTTTTCTTTTCTTTTTTTAATAAAATATTTATAAATATATTATCTATCTTATTAATTTATCTTACGTATATACATAATATATACATAATATTCTTTAGTTCGGATCAGGATGAACGAGCCCAGTCCAAGAACCAACCCAACCTAACAAAAATTATAAAATCATAATTCAACCCAATCCAAAAATAAAACTAACTTTTAAGTATGGAAAAGTAAAATAGATACGGTATTTTACATTTAATAAAAAATGTGTAAAATTGAAGTAGAATAAATGTGGGTGGGTTTCAACCTCCAACTTAAAAAAAAATTAAAATTTAAGGAGAATTTTCTTAAATTAGTCAAATTTAGAAAATAATAGTAAATATTATCACTTTTTTTATTAGTCAAGATGTACTATGTCCTGTGCATGACACAATTCCATTTATCACTTGATTCTAATCCTAATTTTTAGGTAAGCAACCACTATGAATTAAATTCATCATATTACTCCATGACTCTCTTTGACCATTAAGCAATTTTATAATGGTTGATTTGGATGATAAATAATAATGTATTAACATATAATATTAAAATGTATTAATAATTATAGATATAAATATTTTAAAATTTGACTACATTTAGAATTATTTTGTTAAAATAGTTCATCAATTACATTTTCTTTAATGGAATAATATGCTAAGTCTAAAGATTGAAGCATCTAACATTTTAATTAATAATATTAAACTAAGCTATACAAAAATACACTTGAATTTTATTATAGTTTGAAAGTACATTTAAATTTTATTTATTGTTTTCAAGCTGTTGCTAGAATAGAAAATTTATAAGGTTGAACGAAAAATAATCCTATTAAATATTGTTTTTTAAAACTTCATATAAATAAACATCATTCATTCATTGCTTCTTTTTTATTTTGTTCAAATTGAGGAAGACCACAGATCTTATAATATCACTATCTTTAAATAAAATTAATTTTTTATGATCGTACTCATGATCGTGAAATTATATTGATTTAGTTTACAAACACCCCATTTTTTCAATGATAAATGTTAGACATTCAAAAGTAGTCTTTATAATATGATACTTTAATCATGAATTAGTGTGGAATAATATTTTAGGTGGATGTATGGGAGCAGCTAGTATGTGATCCAGGGTGTCAAACGCAGCATATATATATATATATATATATAAAAGGGTGACAATACAACACAATAAAATCATTTTATTCAATACAGCCCCCTCATCTTTCCACTATTCCCATTTTGCCCCCCATATTTTTCTCTAGATTTTTTCCAATCACAAAATTCCATTTTCCATTTTTGTGTGCTTGGATCTGCGAGGAACTGTTAATGGTGGCGAAGAAGATGAAGTGGAGATCCATTTTCTCGAGCTGTTGCGAAGTTGATTCCCACTCAGAAGCCATCAAAGTAGTTGCAGCAGCGACGCCAAAGCCGAGCACGTCCCAGAGGATTTCGATTCTCGATTTGAGTAACCCTAACTCCATACTTTCCGGCGATCTCTCCATTTCCCTCGCCGGATCTGACATCCACGCCTTCACTTACAATGAACTGAAGCTCGTTTCTCAGAGCTTTTCCGATTCCAATTTCATCGGAGAAGGTGGATTTGGCCCTGTTTATAAAGGCTTCATCGACGACAATCTCCGCCATGGATTGCGCCCTCAGGCTGTCGCTATTAAACTCCTCGATTTGGATGGCACTCAAGGCCACCGCGAATGGCTGGTAATGTAATTTTCATCGCATCGGGTTAATTTGATTCTGTTGTGTTTTTGTAAAGTTTGATTCAATTTGTTGAGATGTGGAATGCCCTCCACGATTACTTAGTCGGGGTCTCGAGGTCCATGAACTAGACGAAATAGATAATTGAGTTTATTGTTATGCATATGTGCTTTTATGTATCTGTGCCTACTGCGAAATCAGAGCTTTACTCTCCTATACCGCACCACTAGTTCGTCCCTAGACCGTGACACCGAGATACTTCGAAGGACTTTCTAATTTAAGCGATTTCCACCGGCCTCAAATTAATGATCTCTCAAGAAAGCAAGCATGCCTTGAAATCCTTAGCCTCAATCGTTGGGCTGCCCCTCAGGGACAACAATATAAACAGTTATCGATATTTTGTATTCTTATTTATGAATCAATAAAACCTTTTTTCGAGTTTTGTTTTTTATTGTTGTTCCGTTTTTCATAACACAATTCGATTCGTTTACAGACGGAGGTGATTTTTCTTGGGCAACTTAAGCACGCTCATCTTGTTAAGCTGATTGGATATTGCTGTGAAGATGAACATAGGCTGCTTGTTTATGAGTATATGCCTAGAGGAAGCTTGGAGAATCAACTTTTCAAAAGTATGCCATCAACTTTGACTCATTTCAGTTGAAGTATTAATGGAATTTTGTTCAGAATTTATTGATTTCTTGGACTTGGTTTGTGCAGAATATTCGATCCCATTGCCGTGGTCGACGAGGATGAAGATCGCTCTTGGAGCTGCCAAGGGTCTGGCCTTCCTCCACGAAGCGGATAAACCGGTGATTTATAGAGATTTCAAAGCTTCGAATGTACTGCTTGATTCTGTAAGCATACAGATACATAGTGATGGATTGTCATTGGTTCATTAGTATTTCCCGTTTGTTAAGTTGAATTGAATGTTGTTGTTTTTGGTTTTCAGGATTATACTGCGAAGCTCTCTGATTTTGGGCTGGCCAAAGACGGTCCTGAAGGAGATAACACACATGTTTCCACCCGAGTTATGGGCACTCATGGTTACGCCGCACCAGAGTATATTATGACTGGTATATAAGTTTAAGCTTTTGGATTGATTAACGTGAATCTTATCTGTGATTGATTGAACATATTTTTGGGCATTAATTTCACATAACCCATCAACTTAAACTTTTGGATTGATCCATAATTTGACAAAAATGGATAGAATTATTTGGGATGACGTTAGTATGCAATATATTTTTCATGAATTAATTGAACATAATTCATTAATTTAAACTTTTGAATTGATTGATGATTCGACAAAAACGGGTAAAATTTGTTGGGATGATGTTCATTATGGAATGTATTTTCAGAACATTAATTTTAACATAATCCGTTCACTTAAACTTTTGGATTGATGAGTAATTAACAAATAAGTGTATTTTCATGACATTAATTTAACATAACCCATAAACTTCAATTTTTGGATTGATCTAGGATTAGACAAAAACGAGTAGAGTTCGTTGGGATGATGTTAATCATTGAATGTATTTTCAGGGCATTTGACAGCAATGAGCGACGTGTATAGTTTTGGAGTGGTGCTACTTGAGCTGCTGACAGGGCGGAGGTCCGTGGAGAAGAGCAGCCGGAAGAGGCAACAGAATTTGGCAGAGTGGGCGAGGCCAATACTGAACGATCCAAGGAAGCTAAGCCGTATAATCGACCCAAAACTTGAAGGGCAATACTCAGAAACAGGAGCTCAAAAAGCAGCAGCATTGGCGCACCAATGCTTGAGCCACCGCCCGAAGCAGAGGCCCACCATGAGCACCGTCGTGAAGATTTTAGAGCCACTGAAGGATTTCGATGACATTTCTGCAGGCACATTCGTTTACACGGCGGCTGCTTGAAACTGATCCAAAAAAGAAACCAAGAGGAAACTGCAATGTAGAAGAAGCAAACAAGTAAGCCAATTCATAAACCCAACTGTAGATATGGAGAAGATTTGGTTATGAAGTTTTTGTTTTTGTTGTTGTTCAAAGGGATCATAATTAATTTGCATGCCATGAAAGAGTTGCTATAGTTTTTCCTCCTGAACACACGGATCTATTGCATTAATTATTTGAGTGTTGTAATTATTAGTGCTCGATTTAAAAAAAGAAAGTGTCACAATTGAATAATTTAATAGTTCTTCCTCACATTCCATCCTTGAATTCTAATCTAATGTGTCCACACTGCAAATCACAGCTAAGCAGTTTTGACTTGGAAAAAAACAAAACTAAGAAATGATATCTTAATGGAGATGATTTTGTCTCCCACTCTCATCACCATTTTATTATCATTATGTAATTACAGTAGAGTTTTAAATTGGGTTCTGGGTTTGAAGTTAATTAATCATAATAATGATAATTTTAATATTAGAAAGCATATGCAGTAGGAACCTATTTTTTATTAATGAACTTTGAGCTTTATTTCATTTTGGTCCATAAATTTTTTAACGTTTAATTTTAATCTTTGAACCTTAATATTGTTTTAGTAATTACGTGTCTAATTTTAATTTTTAAACTTTTGAAATTTATTCCATTTGGGTTACTACACTTTAAACAAAACTTAAAATTGGCCTTAGAAAAAAAATTGTTTACTTGTTTTTTTCTTTTTTTAAATTATTATCTTTCTCTATAAATTTTAGAAATATATTTACATTTTGTCTTTAAATTTGCTAAAATTATTAACATTATTAATCAATTCAGATTAATATTAATTTTCAAATTTACTATGAGCTATTTTTTGAATTTCAGCTTGGAAATTAAAATTGAATTTTTAAAAGTTTATAGACTTAAATGGAACAAATTTCAAAGTTTAGAGACCGTAATAGAGAGACCATAATACTATTTTATCCTTCTTTAATATTAGAAAGGATAGCATATTTGTAAAGTTAATAGGGTTCTATAACAAAATATATCTAAACTTTATCAAAAGTGTTTGGATTAAATAGAAAGTATATGAATAAAACGGAAACGAATCCGATCAAAGTAGTTTATTATTGGAGAAGTTGTTGCTGCTAGCTGTGTTAAAAAGAAAAAAAAATTGTTGCTGCTAGCATAAAAATATAAAGATATTTTAGATGTAGTAACTATTTTTCTATATTTAAAATATGGCAGAAAATTTTAAAACATATAGTTTAATTACCATTCTGGCAGTTTCAAAAAAAAAAAAAAAAAAAAAAACCATTCCGGCATTCTGCCTTTATTTTATAGAGTGTGTTTGTTTTTTTTGTTGTTTTTTTTTGTAGTAAACAACTACCGGTAACTACTCCGCAACCCCTTTATCAAGTCTCACATTAAATTTTACTAAACTTTATATCAATTTTATCATTCAACACTATTAATCTCAATCTCCAAATAAATAATTGATTACTTCACTATTATTAATTTTAATCTCTAAACAAGTAGTTAACCACTCGTAACTACTATTAACCATTTCACTATATTTTCCTTTATTCCAATTAAAAAATAATAATTATATATTTAGTCACTTTTAAAAAAATAAATCTAACACCGTAATCATTTGTATTAATAATAAATAATTGTTATTATGGAGTGTTTATAATACAACATTAAAATGTATTCATTATTATGAATGTATAAATTTTTAAAAACTTATAAGATTATTTGGTGAGAATAATCTATTCAATACAATATCCTTATTTTATATAGAAAATATGAATGGTCTACTTTTCCTCTTATCTTTTGGAATTTCCTTCCTCGATCAATTTCTTAAAAGAACGGCGATATTCGCTCACATCCTCTCAACTAAGAATTGACAAAACACACATTCCTTTTTAGAGAGAGAAACTCAGAGAAATTCTTCTCACTTCGATCTCAAATTTATTTATTTGTTATTATTTTGTTTAGTACAAGTTGGGGGAGGTGACGGCAAATCCTTCTCAACCACTCTTATATACATGAGAATCAAATATTAATTTCAAAAATTAAACTTGTAACCATAGTGTTGAACTGAATTTTTAACAAAGAATGAAATAATCAAGCTACAATCAAAGCTTCAGTTTGATCTCAAATTTAACGGAGTATATTATTTTGACGAGTCTTTACATAGTAAAATACTTCAAGATTGAATTCTCAGAGTTAAAAGGAAATGCCAAGAGTGGTTTATATATATATATGAATGTATATATATATATATATGTATGTATGAATGTATATATATATATGTATGTATGAATGTATATATATATATATATGTATGTATGAATTTATATATATATGTATGAATGAATTTATATATATATATGTATGAATGTATAATAGGTACAGAAAAGATGCATCTAATGACTTAACTAAATTTTTTTTTTTACTTTCACTGTAATTAGGGATGAGAGACTCAATTCCTTCATCAGAAGAGGTGATTGGATTTTAGAATTGAAAAGAGTAGAAGAAAGAAAGTGGAAGAGAAAGAGTAAGTTGAGTAATTTAGAAATATGAAATACTTGTTTAGAGATTGGTGTTTTGGAGAAGAGATGATGTAAAAAGTATATATTTTATATTTTTTTTTATGTGATCATTACATATTTATATTAATTAATAAATTTTATTTTATATTATGTGGTTGACAATTAGAGAAAATTTGATGTGATAGTTGATAATATTAGATAAAAAAATCTTTTATATTATGTTATATGGTTGAGAATTAAAAAAATATTTGATGTGACATTTAAAATAAGCTAAAGTATCAAATATACCCTCAAACTATCACATTTTTTTTCAAACTTACCCCTGAACTTTGAAAAGTTTTAAAAGTACCCTTGAACTTTACAAAATGTTTAAAAAATATCCTTATAATTAATTTTGGATGGAAATCGTTAAGGTTTTGTTTCAAAAATGTCATGAACTTTAAAAAGTTTCAAAAATACCTTTGATTTAAATAACAAAAAACATAAAATTGAAATAATTTAGGTTCCGTTTGATAACCATTTTGTTTTTCGTTTTTTGTTTATGAAATTTAAGCCTACAACAATTATCTTACTATACATTTTTCCTTATTTGGATATTTATGTCTTACCTATATTTTAATAAACAAAACCAAAATTTGAAAACAAAAAAAAGTAATTTCCAAAAGCTTGTTTTTGTTTTTGAAATTTGGTTAGTATTCACCTACTTTCTTAAGGAAATATGGATACATTGTAGGAAAAATGGAGCACATGGTAGGGAATTTGAGTAGAAATAAGCTTAAATTTCATAAACCAAAAACAAAAAACCAAATGATTTATCAAACGGGACCTTAGCTTTTCAAATATTTGAATTTAATGTGTCTAACTTTACCAAGGTAAGTTATAAATGTTCGATGACTCATAAAGACTTTCAAATTGAGATTGTAGGTTATATGGGTTCCACTCATGCCCATCGAATACCTGTTTGAGTTTAATGAGCCCTGATACCATATTAGATTATATTGGGTCCCACCTCAAAACCAATTAATCATAAGTAGAATAACCCATATATTTTTTTTTATATTATTATGAGGTCTACACTCTTTCAGATGTGAGATATTTAACCAACCCAACCTTATATTTTCGGGTTGGATTGGGTTTTTGAATTGTATATATCTCATTTTTCCTATATAAAAAAACTAAATTCATACCTTATAAATATATAAATAAATAAATAAAATGTTTGTGAATTAATTAATAATATGAGTTCATAGCATATTGGTAAGGAACATATGTTAATAAGATATTGTAGCCTAAATTTCGTAAGTATCATACATACATATATACATACACACACATATATTGTTTACATATTTATGGGATATGAATTGAGTTCTTTTTTTTTTTTTTATATATGAATGAGATTAATATAACTTGAGATTAGGGTTGGATTGGGTTATTCTATGCATAGGGTTGAAAGGGCTAGGAGCTTGACCAACCCGAAAAGTGTGGTTGATCCAAAAAATACCTCTAATCCAACTGGATTCTGTACACCCCCTAACAGCTACATATTTTAATTGCATTTTTTTTATCTTTATATTTTTAACTTATTGATACTTTTATGTCAATATTAGTAGTTATTTAATTAATTGAATTGTTAGTAAATTAATTTCTTTATATATCTCTTTGATAATTCTTGTTGATAATTTTACCTTTGTTTTTAGACGCATAAAATTATTAAAAAGTTATTAAATGTTAGTTTAAACTAACTAATATTTTATTGTTCGTTGCAACGTGCTTTAAATTTTCAAATTTAATGTTATATTTGCAATTAATAGTTTAAACTCAGAAATTTAAATAAATTACAAGATTATAAATGAATTATAAATTTTAGTTGTAATAATAAATAATAAATCTCAATTTGAAAGTCTTTACGAGACATAAACAAATATTTGTTCATTCCATCCAAAATTTGACACATTAAATTCAAATATTTGCAAAGCTAAATTATTGAAATTTATGTTTTTTTAAGACTAAGGGTATTTTTGAAACTTTTTAAAGTTCGGGGGTATTTTTGAAACAAAACTTTAACAGTTTCCATCCAAAATTAACGGTAAGGGTATTTTTTAAACATTTTGTAAAGTTTAGTGGTACTTTTGAAACTTTTCAAAGTTTAGGGGTAAGTTTGAAAAAAAATGTAATAGTTTGAGACATGTTTGATATTTTAGCCTTTAAATATTAAATAAAATATTTGATGTGATGCTCGATAAGAGATTTGAAGAGGAGTTGATGAGAGATTGATGTCCTAAAAATAAACATGAAGTTGAGATTTCTCCTTCCTCTCCTCTCATCAACACCAAATCCCAAACACCCCCTCCCTAGCTGGGTAGGTTGTACATTAATATAGTGAATTATTGTTTTTATGGGTACATGGAGTAAATCTTGTCCTAGTTAAATTATTATATTTCAATATTGTAAATATATGATATTTATTTGAATTTCATTTAAATAGTAATAATTTTTTATATTAGAAATATTTTATTTTTTGAGTACTACAAAAAGATGGATTCAAATTCATGAAATTTTAATTATTGGGCATAATTATCTAATATATGTGAGCTATTACTTTTGTTGGGTCGTTTTTTTTTAAACTTTATATTCAATATATAGAATATATTAATATTAATTTGAACATGCCAATTTTTTCTGTCAATTAAATTGATTCATTAGGAGGCCGTTTACTTTGTGGTAATCACGATAACTTGAATCTTTAGATGTCCGAGATTTCATATGTCTGACATTCTTAGATCACCACGTTTATTTTGTAGTAATATTTTTATGGGAATTTTGAAAACTGTATTTATTTTATAAATTTTGTTCATGAAAATGTCTTAAATACCCTCATAACTTAATGTACACATTAATTTGTATAATTAAAATCTATATATCGTATTTTTTTTATTAATTTGAATATTATATTTAAAAATAAATTTACCTAGAAAAAAAAAACTGAAATTCATTTATTAGTTGAACAAGTAAAAATTTGTTAAATATAGAAAATAAGGATAATTATATTTAAAACATATTACAGTCCACTTTACATTTTTATTGAAAATAATCAAAATATTATTGAATTTAATGTATTTAAAACAAAAGGTAAAATATAAATATAATTAATTATGTATGCTTAGTTGTTAATGCATATAATTATGTACTAAAAAATATATTATTATTTTTAAGGTACAAACTACACACAAAATAAAGAGAAAATTTGATAAAAGTATAAAATTTTATCAAAAAAAAAAAAAAATTGTGAGGGCAAAAGTGTCTTTTAAGGATGCTCTCTACATGGGCATCCTAAAAATTCATGATGCAGAAGAGCATCCAAATCACACTTAGATGGGTATCCTAGGATGCTGCGCATTTCACGATGCGTGGATTTTTTTTCATTTATGTAAAAGAAACGTGGTACTCCAAATGCTCATATCATGAGAATCTTGGATTACCACAAAGTGAACGACCCCTTAGGGGGCGTTTGGTTGGCTGGTTTGGAATCCAATTACCCGGAATCAGGATTCCCGGGAATCTTGGATTACGGTGTTTGGATTGCTCGATTCTAACTCCGAAATAAGAAATGTTGTTTGGTTCACCGTATTATTACTCCGGAATAAGAAATGTTGTTTGGTTCGCCGTATTCTTACTCTGGAATGGAATCATGATAAAATATTGAAAATAATGTTGAAAGGACAATTTTTATAATTAAAAATTACCATTATAAAATTTATATTTATGTTTAGGTTAAAATATCATTTTGGTCCCTCAACTTTGGGGTTTGTTCCATTTTGGTTCCTAGGCTTTCAAATGTCAATTTTTAGTCTCTTGACTTTGTAGTTTGTTCAATTTTGGTCCCTCGATTTTGTTGTTTGTCCAATTTTGGTCCCTCGACTTTCAAATATCCAAATTTAGTCCCTAGACTATCAAAAAAGTTAAAAAATGGTCCTTTTGTCAAATAATTTTTTTTCTCACTCCTAAATTATTTTCTCTCTCTTCCATCTTTCATCATTTCTCCTTCTAAACGTTTTATCTCTCTTAAATCCACCTCTCTAATCCTCTTCTCATCTTTTTTTCTCTTATTCTCTCCTCAATCCATCTCATCAAATTATTTAACATGAGATAATTTTTCTAAATAATAATTTTCCTACTTTGATTTGTCATTTTTTGTTTTCTAAAATTCATAGTCTACCATGGAACAAAAAAGAAAAAGATACTTTAATTTGTCACTTTTTGTTTTCTAAAATTCATAGTCTACCTTGGAACAAAAAAGAAAAAGAAAGAAAATAAAGAAGAAAAAAAGAAAAGAAAAGAGGGGAAGAGAGGTGGATTGAAGAGAGGTAAAATTTCTAGAGAGAGAAATTATGAAAGATGAAAGAGAGAGAAAATAATTTAGGAGTGATAAAAAATTCATTTGACCAAAGGACAATTTTTGAACTTTTTTTATAGTCTAAGGACCAAATTTGAAAATATTTGAAAGTTGAGGGACCAAAATTGGACAAACAACAAAGTTGAGGGACTAAAATTGGACATTTGAAAGTCGAGGGACCAAAATAGAACAAACCCCAAAGTCGAGGGACCAAAATGGTATTTTAACCTTATGTTTATTATTCAAATCTTAATAATTTTTTTAATATTTTTTATTTTTTAGATAATTTATGAGAGTTAAAAAAATAAATTTATTTATTTTATTATTATATAAATTTTATTGATAATAATAAACAATAATAAATAAAACTAATAATAAATAATACCAAAATATAACATTTAAACCTTCATTTTATAATAATAATAATAATGAATATAAAATCGAGTTATAATTAATATTAATTATGTGTACTATTTTAAAACAATAATATATATATGTATATATTTGAAATAAAAAAACAATATAATATTAGTATTATGTATAATATTTTTATTATTGGTATATTACTATAAAGTTAAACCATATTATAATAATAGAATTTTAAGGAAAATATATGACATTATACATAAAGATAAAATAATTTCAATAGAGTATGATTATATCACATACTCTTATTTTTATTGTATTTGATTTGCTATATATAAATCTTAAATATTTGTTATTATGTTTTTTAATCAATTTTTTTATGCAATGCAATAATTATATTATTAAATCAAGACATTATACTTGTTAAAGACTTAAAAATATAAAGTTATATTAATAATTAAAAAAAATTATTTTCTTTTATAATGACTACATAATTTATATCTATTAATGCTTATAATAATAATAATAATTAATATTATTATTAGTATTATAATTTATTTAAAAAATAATTAATATTATAATAATAATTAAAAATAGTTATATTAGTCAAAATTTAAAATTATTAATTATAAAATACTGTCACTTTTATATTAATCAATTTTTATGTTATTATTATTGAATGATAATAACAATAATAAATAATAATTATATGTGTAAAAAAGGAAGGAGAGAGAATAAGAAAATTGAAAAAATGGTGGGACCCATGAATTTGGAAACTCACCCTCCTCCATTGAAATTTGGAGAAGATTAGAATGGGTTGGAATTACAACTACAAACCAATGTTTGGTTGGTTGTATTGTTGTGGGGGGTTTGGAATTAGATTCCAAACCAACCCATTCCAATACGGCGAACCAAATGGCCCCTTAGTGTTATTATGAGGCCTTATGAACCTCCAAGTTAAGTTATAAATTATAGGAGTTTTTTTAGAAATAGGTCAAATTACAAAGTATTTACAATACTAAGTAAAAAAAAAAAGCAATCATAGTCATACTGTTATACGGTATAATTAATACATAATACTATATTAAATATAATATTGTATTAATAATATATAAATTTTTTATAACAATATTTTATTATATTAATACCCTAAATTATATTGTATAATCCTTATATTTGACTATGAATGCAAAAATTAAAAAAAAAATATTTGTCTACATTTATAATTATTTTGTGAAATTAGACTATCCATCACAATTTTCCTAAATTATAACTAGTACTTTTTTTTTAATACTTAATATTTATCTTTGTATTTTTGGAATAATTAGTATTAGTTGTTAAGTCTCGTATCTGCGATCTATTTCCTTTTCTATGTTATGGTTAGAAATAATTTTTTTATTATAACAATAATATTACGGATTGGAATATTCAAATTCGTAGCTGAATGATACATAACAATTAAAAAATAATAATGATTCACTAAATTCAACTTCACTTGACTTTTAATTCACTAATTTTTTTTTTTACAAAATTTATTTGGACATGGTTATTATTTCGTTCAAATTCACTAAATTCACTAAATTTAACCAGCTTTGACTCTGGTCATGATTATTATTTCACAAATGTTACCATAGTTTATTTGTTGTCATTATATTTTAAAATGTTGTGTTGTATAAAAAAACTTCATTTAAATTTATTTGGACAATAAATTTGCAAAATATTGAAATTGATCTTTATAGGACAGACCAATTAATTGAGACTACGAAATTCAAAGTATGGTCCCTCAAATATTTCTAGTTAAAAAACACTATAAAGAATTTAAACTAAAATGACAGGATCAAAACTTCAATTTTCCACTTTAACAAAAAGTACATTAAAATTGAACGAATAATATAAGATTACCAATTAAAAATTATATTTCATATTTATATTACAAATTTGATTTTAGATAACAAATTCTAACCTTCATATTTTAATTTTAACAATATTTTGTTGAAATCTATTAATTTCATATAATTAAAGTCAATAAATTTTTATTGGTATATATATATTTTTTTAACTAAATGGGTGAGTGACTCAATTATTTCATTATTTGGTTGTAAATTAGTTCAACAACAACTTCGCACGTTCAATTCCGAAAATCGGTATTTGTTTCTCTTCCCCTATATATATATTAAAAAAATGAATTCCAATAAATAAATAAAATAAAATATTTCGCGTACATGTGTGAATATCACACTCTCATATTAAGAAATTGAATAAACAAATATCATATCACCACTTTTTTATGATAAAATATCAGATTACAAAGTGTATGCTTATTAGAAAATCGAATAAACAATAGGGTCTTTTGCATGTACTATAATGTTAGAACCGCGTTGCACGTGATAATTTCTTAAATAATAAATTATATATATATAATTATAAATTGTTAATAATTTCAATATAATATTGAATTTTATAACCATTTTTTCATGTTAGTTAAATTTATTAAAATTCACATTTAGGTTAAAAAGAAGTTAATTATTTATTTTGAACTTAAAAAATAATAGGTGTTATTATTTTAAAAAAAACTTAATAAAATTTATTGAATTAAAATTAAATTTTACCTCTGATTTTTAAAAAATCGATGCTCTTTAAATTTTTTCTCAATTTATCTATTAATAGACCAATTACTCTTGAACTATAAAATTTATAAGAGTTATATCATTATTATAATTATAAATATAAATAAGCTAAATATATTCATTAGTATACATCTATGAACTTTTTTTTTTTAGAAGTATACATCTATGAATTTACCTTTAACCTCAAATGATAATTTTATCGTTCTTCAAAAAAAAAATCCCACATCTCCAAGTCAACAATTAAGCAACAAAAGATCTCTACAAAAATTATTGCAACAAAAGAAAAGTTTGATGAAAGTTAAGGTAAATAATCCAACAAAAATAAGATAACTAAATTTTTTATTATAAAAAAAAAACAAAAAAGTAACTCCAAACAAAAAGAAAGTTTCAAATGTATTTGTAAACAAAATATAGAAAGTTACCAAACTTTTGAAATTGGAGAATTCATGCACTAACCTCAGATGATAATCTTACAATTCTTCAAACTTTTTTTTCTAGATTTCTAAGTATTTTTTTGAAAGGCAACAATTATGCAAAAAAAAATCCCTACAAAAATTATTGCACAAAATAAAAATTAGATAAAAGTTAAGGTAAATAATCTAACATAACTTATTATAAAACAAAAAACAAAACAAAAAAAATAAAGAAAAATAAATCCAAGCAAACAAAAAGTATTATTGTAAACAAAATGTAGACACTTATTTATAGGATTGGAAAAATCAATTTATTATTTTAATTAGAATATAAAATGTCAAATAATATCTATGAGATTTGGTAAAAATATCTTATTTCTACGTGAAAATTTAAATGATATTGTAAATATCTTCATTTGATTGTTGAAATATCTTATCTTCTAACTTAGTCATAAAATTTATGAGATTTGATAAAAATATCTTATCTTCTAGGATGAAAATCTAAATGATATTGTAAATATCTTATACGTTATTTGATTTTTTTTTTATATTCCAATAATGCCATTTTTGTAATTTAGGGTATGACTTAAGGGTAAAATCGTCTAAAAATGATTTTCCCCTTAAGCCCCCACTTTAAAGTAGTGTGATATGATAAAGTTGTATGATATTACAAAAGAGTTAAAATATTTCATGAATGTCACAATAATGAAAATATTTACACATATAATAAAAAATGAAAATTGATAGATTTCCACAACCATAGATTCTATTCATAGAGGTTGATAGAATTAATTAACAATAAATTAAAGTAAACTGATAGACTTCCATTAGATTCTATCAATAAGGACTAATAAAATTGATAGACTACTATCGCTAGAAAATGATAGATTCTATTAAAGTCTTCAATAAAAATGTAAGTAAAATATTTTTAAAAAATTAGCAGAATTTGCTATAAACAAATTATTTTTAAAAATGTACTATAATTATAAACTGGAATAAAAAAGTTGTTATAGCAAATTCCTTAAACAATATGAGATTACAACTTAAAATTATAATTTCATATTCATATTAATTGTATTTCACGATCACGATGTATATATTTCCTTTTCCTTATATATAACGGAGTGTCGACACAATGAAGTAATTCCGTATTGGTCATAGATATACAGTACAATATAAAAATTAAATGGGAAATAATTTTCTTTAAACATAATAAAAATACGCAATAGAGAAATTCAGCCCGCCCGCACAATCAACACAGAGGAAGAAGAAGTTTTCTTGCGAGCTATGGCGACCTTGGACTCCGACGTAGCGATGATTCCCGCCGGTGAGCCTTCGAGCACCGCCGGTTCATCTTCCACCAAGAAACCTAAGCGTTTCGAGATAAAAAAGTGGAACGCCGTCGCGCTTTGGGCATGGGGTAATTTCGAAACCCTAATCCTTTCCTCTCTGCCTTCGTACATCGGAACCCTAATTTTCATGTTGTTGATTTCTTTATGCAGATATCGTTGTTGATAACTGTGCGATTTGCAGGAATCATATCATGGATCTTTGTGAGTTTATCGTTTTTGACCTAGTTTTAAGATTTCTGGAATGATCTTCACCGTATTCTTAATTGTTTCCTCTGATTTTCTATGTTATTTGTAATTACTTTAATCGTTCGTCATTGTTTGTTATGTAGGTATTGAGTGCCAAGCAAATCAGGCTAGCGCAACCAGCGAGGAATGTACTGTGGCTTGGGGTACGTTTTATTATTAACACAGATACAATGTGCTATTGTTATATATGTTTTTGTTGTTTGACTTCGCTCCTTATCGGTACTGAAGCGGATGATTCGGGCTATATGCTCATGCTGAATATTTTGAGTAATATTATTATTTCTAATTATGAGGACAACACAGCTAGGTCTCTTCGTATTAGTGTTGCTTTTCGGTCAATTCCTCGAACCCTTAGATTATTTGCTAACAATAGCCAGACTGATCCAACTATAGTAAGCTAACCTGGAAAGTAAAATAGTGGAAGTCTTCTTATGAATTCTGATAAAAGGCGAACGGAGTATGCGGGAGTTGGGACAAGTTTCTAAGAAGAATGCCGAATTTTTGTCAGGTGTTTCCTGTGTAGGAAAGACAAGAGAGCCATTCCCAAGTTTTATTTTTCAATCCCCTTTTGCCACAGCTTTTTGTTGGGCTAAGCTTTTTAATGTATTTGGTGAGTTGGTGCTTCACTTAGACCTCTGAGAGTTCTACCTTCCAACTGTCAGGGAACAATCTAAATGGTCAAGTTAGAATCGTCTGCACTTATGCATTGTCTACTACTATTTACCAACTTGTGGTTTAAGGGAAAGTAGAGTCTTTTGAGGGGTTGACTTTGTTCAGAAAGCTTTTGGGACCTCAGGAAGCTATACTCTTTACTTGGTGCCTTTAAAATAATTTGTTCTTATGAGCATATGTATGCATATCCGCCTTTTTGTTACCCATAGGCCTATTTTTATTTTATTGTTTATTCTTTGGGATAAGAAACAATTTCATTAATGATATGAAATTACAAAATATATTACAAAATATACTGGTAGTTTCCAGTTACAAAAGAGACCTCCAACCTATAGGCCTATTTTTTCGTTTTAATTTTCTAGGTATTATCTTTTGTTTGATACTATTCTGTCTCCCTTTCGAAAAAGGAGGTAGAGCAAGTGGTCACCTTAAGGAACTAAACGTTAACAGAGATATTAAATTGAACTGGGTTCTGGTGCTAGGCCATTTCAAGTATTCAGGAGAAGTAGCAGTCAAGTTGTTTCACAAAGGAAAACATGGAAGAAATTATTGTAGGTGATGAATTAATTTTGCAAAAACAAGACAAAATATTGAAGGAAATTCTCAATTTTAAGTGGCTTTTGATGCAATTATACCAGTTTTGGAGGAAAACTTGGCAAGGATATTCTCAATTTTAAGTGTTCTTTTTTTTTTTAAAAAAAAAACTTGGGAGGAAAACTTGGATTAAAGGTTAGACTTAGACAGTTGGTTTAACAAGAAGAACATAGTACTTTTTCTTGTCGATAAACACAGCTAAGTGTTGAACCTATATTAAAGGGAATTTTAATTTTTAAGTTGGATTTTTGTGGAAGGATAATGTTTTGGAGGAAATCTTTGGTATTGATTCGGATGATTAAGTTTGAAACTTGTTTGCAGATTTTGAGAGGAGGGATACTAATTGAGTTAGTTGTATAAATTTAATGGCGAGGAATGTCAACAATCTTAGAAGCCCATGAATATAAGGACCTTCTTGAGTTACTTTCTAGTGTTAGGATTACTAGGAATAAGGCTTGGATTAGAATGGAAAATCTTGTGTGGCTTATTTGTTATCACCATACGTTTCTTTCCATTTTCATGATAGATGAAAAATAAATTCTCAAGTTTTCACTTTTTCTAACAGACAAAAGGCTTAATTTTTTTTTTTACGTACAAACAAAAAAGTTTCATTGATAATGACAGTTAATAGTAAAGATACATGAACTCCTATTTAGTAATAAGTAGCTCGATGAAGATCTCAAAAGTTATACTTCAATACTTGATACTTCACAACCTAGACAACGTTTTTTTCCCTCTTTTTTTTTTTTTTTTTTTTTTTTTTCTTGAGAAGACATTATTTTATTGATAGTATGAAATTGTAAAAGAGGGGGAAAGGGAAAATCTCTATTCAAGGAAGTTGCGAAAACCTCTCCAACAGTCCAACTAGATAAAATAGAAGAGAAGAGAAAAGTTATAGTCTAGTTTCAAGGCAAGGCTCTAACTTTGTGTTTTGATTGCTCTTGTATTCTAAGCTTGAGGAGTTGTGTTGAAACCATTGTATGATAGTGATACGAACCCGAGGTCGTTGAAAGTTTACTCAAGGCGAACCAAGAAGTGACGGATCCTTTTTTATTGCTTTATTAAATATAATTCTGTTTTGTTATTTAAGTTGTATTGGGCTTTTGAGCCTTAATAGGGATTATTTACTAAATTAGGTTAAATCCTAGGTTTACTATAAATAGGTTATGTTAGGCCTCTAGTAATGGATTCAAACAGTTGTCGTCTTTGTATTTGGCTCTTTGAGAGATCCTGTCGAGAGATTATCATAGTTTTTTAATAATAATAGAAGTAGTTTCTATCATTTTGGTATCAGAGCCATTTGCCGATCTGGGAATGGTGAGTACTAAGATGGAGACCAGGATGCAAGAGTGTGAGGAAAACGGTGTCGAGATGCTAAAAAAACAGAAAGAGTTTGAGGTTCAGTTGGCAGCTATGGGGAGTCGGATGGACCAGGAATTTGGACAGTTGAATCTCAACATGCAGAAGCTTTTAGAACGCAAAGCGGGCCGTCGAATCCCGAACCAACCGTCGCGGATAAAGGAAAGGGGTTGCGCGAAACCGGAAGGGAGAGCGGGCGCGCGGCGTCGGTGGCGGAGGAGTTGAGGGGGTGGTCGGTCCGTGGCTGGGACCGGAAAGGGGGCGTTGCAGCGGGTGCAGCGCGAGAGCGCGACGGCGCGGGCTCGGCTGCGCGGCGGCGCGGAGGGAGCGGGCGGGCGCGGCTGGCGCGCGAGAGCGAGAGCGGACAGGGGTGCGGCGGAGCAGCCGGGCGGGCCCGGCGCGAGCGCAGCGCGGAGTGCAGGCGTGGGTGAGCGGGGATGTGGCCGGGGTGCGGGAGAGTGGGGCGCGCTGGGCGCGCAGTGCAGTGGTGAGTGGGGCGGGCCCGGCGGTGGTGAGCGGGCAGGACGCGGTCGAGGCGAGGGCGACCAAGTGGTGCCGGGCGGTCGGGCCGGGGGGTGGTACGAGCGAGTTCGGGTCGGTAGGGGTGGACCGAGAGAAAATTTTCGTGGCTTGACCGATGGGGACAATTATATGAGTTCGGAATTCGAGCGAAGGGGAGATGGCGGTTCGATGGCGGGAATGTTTTTCGGAGGAGGAAGGTGCGCATAGGCTATGAAAGGCCGATTGCGCATGACGGTTGGAACAGCGAGGAGGATTGGAGGGACGAGCAAGAACGTGGTGGACCGAGGGGACCGGGGAGCGGCGGATGGGATGGACCAGCTGTTGATAGACGGTCACGAAATTGGAAATGCCAGTGTTTAAGGGTCTTACTGATGAGGACCCGGACGGGTGGCTCTGCCGAGTGGAAAGGTACTTCTGGGTAAATCGGTTGACGGGCCATGAAAGGGTCGATGCAGCAGCCCTGTGTATGGAAGGGGAGGCATTGGAATGGCTACAGTATGAAGAGGATCGAGCTCCGATTGCTTCGTGGGAGGAGTTTCGAGAATTGCTATTGCATCGTTTCCAACCAACGATCAATGACAATAAATATGCCAACTTGATGAGTTTGCAACAAGTGGGAACAGTCAAGGAGTATCGCCGGTTGTTTGAGAAATATGCAAAGGGTATGCGCGATATCAGTGCGAGTGCCTTGGAGGGAAAATGGGAGAGTGGTCTAAAGGCAGAAATACGAAGTGAAATGAGAAAACTGAGACCAGTCAGAATCTAGGATAAGAAATTTTATGGCACAGGTAATCGAAGATGACCTGGCTTTTCGAAATCAAGCCAAAGGAGTGACTTCAACGGTTAGACCAAGCCTGGGTTCAGGTACTATGAGTAGAAGAGTAGCAGGGAGTACGAACCTAAAAACCATCACACCTGCCTCAGTCTATTCCAGCCGATCAACACCGTCGAACAACCCCACCCCCGCCATCCCGTATAAACGCTTAACAGATAGTGAGATCCGCATTCGTAAAGACAAGGGGCTATGTTTTAGGTGTGACGAGAAGTTCGTGCTGGGGCACCGGTGTAAGAAAAAGGAACTGCAAGCTCTGGAGATTCTTGTCGTACGTGATGCAATAGAAAAACGGGAAAATGAGGAAAATGATGATTCCCAAGAATGTGCGTTCGAAGATGCTTTTGTTGAGGAAATGGTGGATACACCGAATATGGCAGCCCTTTCATTGCACTCTATGGCAGGACTGAGCTCCCCAAAAACACTGAAGGTTGCAGGCTCGATACGGGGACATGAAGTAGTAGTATTAATCGATAGTGGGGCTACGCATAACTTCATATCCGAGGACATGGTTGCTAAGTTGAAATTACCGGTAGAACCGTCTGATGATTATGGCATTATGTTGGGTACTGGGGATTCTGTGAGAACTGCTGGCATTTGTAAGAATGTGGAACATCAGTTGACCAAGATGAGAATAGTAAATGATTTCTTGCCCTTACCTTTGGGTAGTGCGGATGTGATTTTGGGCATTGTGTGGCTAGCAACATTGGGAAAAATTGAATTTGACTATCGTGCGCTTAAAATGAAATTCAAGCTGGGGTCAGGGCAGGTCGAATTGCAGGGCGAGCCACGGCTGGTCAAGGCCCAGGTTTCATTGAAATCTATGATGAAATCCTTACGTCCCGAGGAGCAGGGGCTTCTGGTCGAGCTGAATATGATTGAAACCCCGATACCGTCTCGTGAACAATTCGGGACCCTACCTGACTTGTCTCAGGTACCCACAGAACTCCACTCCGTACTTCGTTTATACTCACCGGTTTTTGAATCATTGACAGGTCTTCCTCCACAACGTAATTGCGACCATGCTATTGCGCTATTGCGTGCAAGGACTCGTGAATGTATCGCGTCTGTATAGGTACCCACAGTACCAGAAGAACGAGATTGAAAAATTAGTGGGAGAAATGTTATTGGCAGGTATTATCCGACCCAGCACGAGTCCGTTTTCAAGTCCAGTTCTATTGGTTAAAAAGAAGGATGGGAGTTGGCGTTTACGTATGCGACTATCGCATACTGAATCAAGCAACGCGTGCGAAAAGTATCCGATACCGCTGGTTGAAGAATTATTAGATGAGTTGCATGGGGCGACGGTATTTTCAAAAATTGATCTTAAGGCGGGTTACCATCAAATACGTGTTAAGCCGGCTAATGTACACAAAACAGCTTTTAGAACTCATGAGGGCCACTACGAGTTTGTAGTCATGCCTTTCGGATTACGCAACGCGCCTGCGACATTTCAATCAGTTATGAATGAGATTTTGCGTCCGTTCCTACGCCGGTTTGTGCTAGTATTTTTTGATGACATCCTGATATACAGTGTGGCCATCGAAGAACATAAGGAGCATTTAGTCAGCGTTTTTGAAGTGTTACAGACACATGCCTTGGTGGCAAATGCCAAGAAATGTCAGTTTGGACTGCGCAGGATTGAGTATTTGGGGCATTTTATATCTGCTGAGGGAGTGGCTGTCGATCCGGAGAAAATTGTGGCCATGGTACGTTGGCCAAGCCCTAAAAACATTAAAGACTTGCGAGGATTCCTTGGGCTAACAGGTTACTACCGTCGTTTTGTGGCGAATTATGGGTTGATGGCCTTTCCATTGACTCAGCTGTTAAAAAAAGGAAGGTTTGAATGGGGCCCAACAGCGGAAGAGTGTTTTCAGAGACTTAAGCATGCAATGAGTAGTGTGCCAGTATTGCGATTGCCGGACTTTCATCAGTTGTTTGTTGTGGAGACGGATGCTTCCGGTATTGGCGTGGGTGTAGTCTTGATGCAACAGGGGCAGTCGTTGGCCTATTTTAGTAAGGTCCTTCCTCTTACCCATCGCGTGAAGTCAGTTTATGAGCGCGAGCTGATGGCTATCGTGTTTGCAGTCCAGCGTTGGCGAGCTTACCTATTGGGACACCACTTTATTGTACGTACGGACCAAAAGAGCCTTAAGTTCCTGCTAGAACAACGTGTAGTTGATGGAGAGTACCAGCGATGGATAGCGAAACTACTGAGTTATGATTTCCATATTGAATACAAGAAAGGCTTAGAAAACAGAGCGGCAGATGCCCTATCTCGTATGCCATCGACCGGGGAGTTGAGCATGTTGAGTTGTGTGGCCGGAGTTAACACGGCAGTGTTCACTCAACAAGTGAGGGAAGATGAAAAGTTGTTTGCTATTTATACCGTTGTGGTTGCAGGAGAGGAGGGTTCGCCAGGTTATTTTGTCATGGGTGATGTGCTATTATACCAGGGCCGGTTGGTGCTACCTCCGACTTCACCTACGATTCCTCTGTTACTCAATGAGTTCCACGGGGGAGCCATCGGGGGGCATTTTGGGGTCCTAAAGACGTACCAACGCCTAGCTAAAGAAGTGTATTGGCCTGGAATGAAGGCTCGCATCCGCGCATTTGTGGCTGAATGCTCGATTTGTGTCCAAGCGAAGCATCTATCGTTGTCGCCAGCTGGTCTTTTGCAACCGTTACCGATTCCGGACAGGATTTGGGAAGACATCTCGATGGATTTTGTTGAAGGACTTCCCCGTTCTGAAGGTTATGACACTATTTTTGTGGTGGTGGATCGGCTTTCTAAGTACGCTCACTTTATACCCCTTAGGCACCCATTTACTTCTCTTACGATATCACGGTCTTTATCAGAGAAGTGGTCCGTTTTGCGGAGTGCCTAAGAGTATCGTGTCGGACCGTGACAAGATATTCACTAGCCTCCTCCGGGAAGAGATATTCAAGGCATCCGGGACTCGGCCCACGTCGTAGTACTACCTACCACCCACAAACCGATGGCCAAACCGAGGTCGTGAATTGTTTAGAATCGTACCTACGATGCTTTGTGTTGACACACCGAAGTCACGTACCGATGGTGGCTTGGAAGTGAGTTTAGTTTCAATACGTCATTTCACTCGTCCATGGGGATGACTCCTTTTGAAATTGTTTACGAGCGTTCTCCGCCGACCATTTTGGGTTATGATTATGGGGCTAGTCCGGTGGCAACAGTGGATTCTTTAATGATGGAACGTGATAGAATGTTGGAGAAGCTTAAGGCAAATTTGTTGCGTTCACAGCAATTAATGACGGAGCGTGCTAAGCATAAAGCGTCGGGATTCGATTTGATGTGGACAATTTGGTGTATGTTAAGCTCCGACCCTACCGCCAGTCTTCCTTGGCGAAGTTTACACACCCCAAGTTAGCACCACGGTTCATCGGGCCATATCGTGTGTTAGCTCGGGTGGGGCCAGTGGCGTACCGGTTGGACTTACCACAGACGGTGAGGATTCACTCGGTTTTTCATGTTTCCGTGCTACGCAAGGCGGTTGGTTCCTCTGGGCTTGTTTTCCCTACACCGGCTTTGGTGGGAGATGATCTAGGCGTGCTCGTTTGTCCCAAGGCTGTTTTGGGTTTACGAGAGTCCTCGCAGGAGGGAGGTTCGCGCCAAGTTTTGATACAATGGGAAGGATCCACTCCTGACGACGCTACTTGGGAGTCTGCTGCAGATCTAAAGCTCCAATTTCCGGATTTTCACCTTGAGGACAAGGTGGCTCTTTGGGGGGGAAGTATTGATACGAACCCGAGGTCGTTGAAAGTTTACTCAAGGCGAACCAAGAAGTGACGAATCCTTTTTTATTGCTTTATTAAATATAATTCTGTTTTGTTATTTAAGTTGTATTGGGCTTTTGGGCCTTAATAGGGATTATTTACTAAATTAGGTTAAATCCTAGGTTTACTATAAATAGGTTATGTTAGGCCTCTAGCAATGGATTCAAACAGTTGTCGTCTTTGTATTTGGCTCTTTGAGAGATCCTCTCGAGAGATTATCATAGTTTCTTAATAATAATAGAAGTAGATTCTATCAGATAGTTGAGAATAGAGGAAAAGGGCACAATGCATTGGCCGGTGAAGAAAGTTTTGTCAGTGAAGACGTGTAGATTGCTGAAAAATACCCCTAAGTATGATGAGTGACTCTAGAAACCTTCGTGGTTTGATGTCATACCTAAGGATAAGAGGAAGCCCGATAAGTGCGGTCTTAAAGGGTTCACGTCTTGGGAGGGTGAAAATCTTAAGATCTCATCCAACATGAGAAAAGTCAGTGCTCGATGTGGGAGATAGAGGGAAGCCGCAAAATCACTATGAGCGAAGAGAAATCGCAGGTGCTCGGTGAGGGGAGAGAAAAAGAAGAGAGAAGAGGGAAAGATGCCGACACGTGGACTGGGGTGAAGGTTGGAGAGTGGCTACATAACAGATTTGATAGCAAAAGGTGCAAGACCCAATTTAAATATTTTTTTCTTTTAAAAGGAGAAACAATTTCCTTGGTGAATGAAATGATGGAGGTAAAACTCCCAACCACTTGAAGATGATTTACATAAAACATGTCTAACTAGTAGTAGTTAAAGATGAAAGACCAAATAAAGACGAGTTTTACATTTACACCAAATAAAGAAGAATTAAAAACAATAGAATCCATGAAACTACCAAAACTGAAGACAGTAGGCCTGAAAATTTCTTTCAGATCCAAGAGTCAGAATACACGTCGAAAGCAGGCCTCAAAATCTTCTTTGGACATTACTTTTACTAGTTGTCTCTTGATTTAAAATTCATAACTATAGTCTATAGCTATGATTCTCTTTCAAATAGCTGGACTGCTGGAGATTTCTTTTGTAATTCATTGGGGTTTCGTCTTTCATGGAATTTCATATAGTAATGAAATTGTTTCTTATTAAAAAATAGATTATGAAAAGGATGGTCACAAAAACCATGGCTAGGCGATAAAAAATATTATAAGGTAGAGCCAAGCCAAGCCAACCCCCAACCAAAAGCCTCCAGAAACATGTCTAAAAACAGTAAGCAAATGTGTCCAATTCCGATATCTTTTGGGAGCTAATATTTTATTTGAGTCGAATGGAAATTTTTCCAATCTTGTCATCTTGAAAGGAGGAGATAGACTGACTTTAGTCCATAAGTCATCTCAAGCCTTCCCGATTCTTACATATTTTTTAATAGATCAGCCTGTCTATTTTATTTTATTTATTTTTTTATAACTTCATCTAGTGGCTGCAAGCTGTAAACTGGACAAAACAATCTGTTTTCTGTTCTCAAAAGAGAGAAGGAACAAATTGTTTTCGTGGAATAATGTCAGTAATTCAATATTTTTTTAAAATCATGTCGGTAATTAAAAAATTTGGCTATATTGACTAACATTTTGATGTAGACAAAGATTGTATCTTTAACGGAGAATCATGAAGACGGTATTTGTATTTATTCCTTGCTAAAGCTATAAATCATATTTGGGATTTGCATTTGTAAGGATATTGATCTGGTTAATTAAAACTCCATCCAACTTACTGTATGAAACATTATTTTGCTATTATCACCGACCTTTTGCGTGCCGTTTTTGCTCTCGGAGCCTTCATGGAATTACCGGAGCCAACGACTGGATGATACAATGGTACTGAAAGTCTTGTATTGTATCTGTAGGAGTGTGTAATCATGCATTTCATTTTCACTGTATCAGTAGATGGTTGAAGACGCGTCAAGTTTGCCCATTGGGTATGTGTTTCGAGTTCTCGCCCATCTACACCTTTTTTTTTTGGTCTCTTTTTTATGAATTTTGATCACGGAATGAACCTTTTCCAATTTACAGATAATAGCGAGTGGGAATTTCAGAAGTATGGTCACTAGATCTTTGCTGTGTTAAGGGTTTGGATCCTTAAAATTGTGATGGAGCTGGTAATATTGTTGAAGATTGATTTCTCTCCCTTTTATGGTTTCTGAAAATATCGATTTGAAGATGCATTTTTTTGCACTAAAAGAATTAAAATGCCAGCCAACTTGAATGCATTATTTGATTTTATTTCGTAGTTGTTTATAGGAATAGACCAGCACTTGAACGTAATTCTTGCTTTGTTGCTTATGAACTTGTATTTATGTTTATATTAGTAGGGAAAATCCGGATCTTATTGTTTGCCAATTTGCCATTTGGTTCTTGTTTTTGTTTGTTGGATATACTTTGACAAAAAAGTATTCATGCTCGCCTTAGGCTGAAATACTTCTATAGTGCATATGGATAATTGTTGGCAATATTTTGAAACATATCATGTGGTTGAAACAATGATAAGATGTAAAAAAAAAAACATTGTGGAATTATTTGAAATTTAGAACGTTGTTAAAATCACGATTGAAATTTTCTTTTGAAATAATGTTGAAAAACTTGCAAAGATTAGTTTCATGTAGAAAGTATTTACAAGTACCGAATGGGTCAGTAGCGCAGTAGTTTAATTGTTTTGTTGTAAATTAGTTCAACACCAGCGTCATAGATTCGACTTGGAGAATTGGTATTCGTTTTCCCTTCCCCAATATGTATTTAAAAAAAAAGAGAGAGAAAGTGTTTACAAGTATGACCATTTTTTTAGAAAATAGCAATTATAATCCTTGGTATTACACAATATTGTATTAATGAGTGTTTAATGATTATAAGTACAAATATTTTGAAATTTATTTATATGTATAATTATTTAAAAAAAAATTAAAAAAAAAAAAAGAGTTTGGTTAAGAATTTAAATGTTTCATATAGTAAAAAACAATTTTAGAAAAATTGTCATACGATTATCTAACCATACCTGAAAGTCAAAAGTTGGAAGGAAATGAGAGAAAAGCACAAATTGGTACCACAAATATTAATAATGGTGGCGACCATCTAAGTCATTTCTTCTACCATAATGGTGGCGACCATCTAAGTCATTTCTTCTACCATAATATATTATAGGATTGATAGCTTGTTTCATGAAAATTGTTGAGATAAATATAAACCGTCTTTGATAATCACATATATAAAAATAAATGAATAATAATGGTGACATGAAAAGATCAAGTGGTGCATATTATTATTGATTTAATTCATAAGAAAATGGCACCTCTACATGAACTTAATAATAATGTTGGTAAAATAATAAATTGATTATTATGATTGCTGGCATGGAGCTGAGCTGAGCTGAGCATGGGACAATGGCAGTGGCAGTAGCATGGGACCTGACCTGCCTGCCTCAGTTGTTGTGTGCAGGCAAATGAATTTGGGAACTGCCCATTTTTGACACTGTTGTTACAGCCTGATTGCACCCACCACATCCATCCACAGTTGCAGTTTCTAAATCTCACCAGCTGCAAAAATCATTCATCTCTTTTTATTGACTCAGCCAACATCTCACTGTACCTTATTTTCACATTCTTGGGAACTACTTGTGTTGACATTCCCCCATAAAAACTCAACTGCCTCCAAGTTTCCCCCAAACAGGTTTATGGTTCAAAATCTAAAATCTAGCAGCAACACCACAAGTGGCATGGATTACAGCAGCACCAGTTTCCCTTACAGCCACTGCAGCAGCTTCTTTTGCAGCTGCTACCAAAACAGCAACAGGGTGTTATTTTTGGGCACTTCCCTAATGAGCATTTGCATCTGCATTTGCATTCACAGCATGGGCATTCAGGGCATGATGGTAGTGATAAACTGCAACAGCATTCGCTGCATGATATGGTTGGACACGAGCAAGAGCATCGCGGTAGCGATGGACATGCACAGCAGCCGCACTGCCTGCAGCCCCCGCAGCACTTTCCGCAGCCCCCGCAGCACTTCCCGCAGTCCCCGCAGCACTTCCCGAAACACTTCCACCACTTGGGTATTTTACAGCTGCTGCATGATAGGGATTTACATGGATTGTTGCAAGTGCAGCAGGGCGGGATTTCGAGATGGATCGAGCATCCAGCGTAACAGCAACAGCAAATCCAGGATAACTTACAGCAGGGGAATCCACTGCATCAAGTTTAAAATCATTTATGTCAAATGCACTGTCAATACAGAGTGTACATACAAAATGGGAGACATTTCTCACTCCATTAGCATAGGTCTCAGAATAGTAAATGAAAATAATCTATTCTGTACTGTAAGTATCTTGCACCTCTAGTCTAACTAAAGCTTGCTCAATTTTAGCTCAATTTACCAGATGTTTTACTGCTTCATGCTAAGCTAAGATTACAACTGATAAAGCCTAACAAGTCAAATAGTAAAAGTTGAAGACCCCAGTTAAATACTATTCCACTTATGAGTTAACAAAAGCCAAGGCATGTTATGAAACTAAAGATGTGTTCTTAATGAAGAAGAATACAAGCACAGTAAGACAAAATTCACTGCAGAGAATTCATGGAAAAACATGTACAATTTTCAAAAACCAAAAACCAATTGCTTTGCTAATTATTCTCACTCCAAAGGAAGAAATGCTAAGGCAGGAGTCATACATACCAGAGCCATTTCCAAAATCGACATCGACGGCCATGCTTCTTATATCTGATCAGGAGAAGAAACATATATAGCATGAAATTGAATAAACTACAAAGATTCTTAAAAACATTAAAATGATGAAAAAAAACCCTTACGTTGGAATCAAGGGATCTGATTTGGCGACCACATAGTCTGTAACCCTGCAAAGTGTTTGTTTTTTTGTTTTCAAAACACAAATCAACAAAAAGGGAGCTAACTAGATGGGCAAAAGATTCAAATTACTTGGCAAATGAACTTGGTGTACATACTCTTTGCAGCACCTAGATGCAGGTTGCAGACCTTCAGTAGACTTCAACTCTTCCTGCTCCAAAGAACATCATCAACAAAAGCTTGTTAATTCCACATAAACAAATCATACACAAAATGATTAGATTAAACATCAATGCAAGAGCCAAAAAGAGCAAGACCCCACAGTCAAACATTGTTGCAAACAAACATCAATGCAAGTGGGATTTGTCTCAAGAACATGCTGCAAGGAGCACACTCAACTTTATCCCAAAACTATCATCCAATACTAAAACAAGAGGTAAAGTAGCAAAATAAAAGTAAGGATCTACATAACAAGAGACAGAAACAAAAGGGGGGCAAAAAAAAAAAAAACACACCCTTTTGGTTTAGGCAACAAATTGAGTGAAGGGATGCCCCATTTGGTCCCTTCCCCAAGAGACCAAACAATTCAAAGGACAAAAAATGAACCAAAATACAATAAAGAGAGAAGAGAAATGAAACCTCAAGAAAACCAATCTCCCTATCAAGCATTTGAAGCTTGGCTGTTTGTCTGCGTTTGCCATACAAATCAGGATACTGAGGGGGGGATTTGGGGAGAGGGGGTGGAAGGGAAGGGAGGGAAGAGGAAGAGGAAGGGGGGTGATTGGGAGCAGCCATAGAGAGGGGAAAGGGAAGTGGGTGACAGAGCACAAATCAAGCAAACATGAGGGTTAGGCAGGGCTGAAAATGGAGTGGCAGATTAGTAGTGGTACAGAAAGGAAAAGGGGGGGTGTTTGGGGGAAGTGATAATAATGAAAGTAAAGACATATATGGAGGAGGGGGCATAATAGGAGTAAAAGGGTAGACTCTGAAATGGCCATATGGGAGTGTCTGTTTCTTTCTGTACTAAGCCATTAAAATTGAGAACTTGAACAAGGGAAGGGAAAGGCCATGTGAAGGAGTGTGTGGATTTTTCAGTCTTTTTTTTTTTTTCTTTTTTTTTTTTTTGTTGGGGTTTTTGTCTTTGCCTTCTCTGGGTCTCTGCATCTCACAACTCTACACAACTTTGGATTTGCAGAGGAAAGAAAGAAGAGAAAAAAAAAACTCACCATTTGGGAATTGGAAGCAACTAAACTCAGACCCCACGTGAGCACTACGTAGGATAGAGAAATATCACTCTCTCTTTAGATTCAATCAATTCTTTCATTTTTAATGTTTATAAAGATTGTGTTTCTTTGAAAGGCTTATGAAAGTTACTATAATCTTTCTCATTCAAACCCAACTTTTACTATCATTTACAACTCACAATTCTTTTTGAATGAGTATCTTATGTTACAATTACTCATACCTTTTCAATTCAAACATTTTTTCCTTTTTTTTTTGCCACAACTCATTATCCAAATAAAGTTATATCTTAACTGAATTTTCGAAATCACTCAAAACACTTAGATTGTGTTTGGAGGCAAAGATGTCAAATTGGGAGAATTAGAAGAGAATGATTTTGGATCAACTCTCATTCTCTCCATAATATCGTTTTATCAAAATCACTTTTCTTCTTTTTTAAAACTGGAAAATCGGAGCTATCACTTTTCTTTTTATTGTTATCGACATCATAACTTTTTTTTTATTTTTTTCCTGATTAATTTTCATTCACATCATACTTACTATTTTAATTATGTCATGATTATTTTTTTCATAATCATTTTCTTCAGCACAAACAAAGATAAATTATTCTCTCGAGGATTCTTGTTGTCTCAAACACTACTTTTATGACCCCTCATTTCCAAAATCCCTCTAGTTTACTTACACACACAAAGTTTTTTTTTTTTAATGATTAAACAGATTCCGATTCTGTGGGCACAGTAAATCAGCTGAAATGAAGGCTTTTTCTTTTTCTTTTTTCCCACAATGTTACTCTGTTTTGTTCTTTCGTTTGGTTTTCTGGGCAACTTCTCCTCTTCTTCATCAGCTTACTTATAATCCACAATGCCACAACACAATCATTGGATGCACAAAAACCATTCTTTCTAAATCACTAAATTCTAAAACCCTAAACCCTCATTTAAAATAAAATTAAAAAATAAAAAAATTAAACAAAGTGAATATAAATCTAGCCGTTGGGATTGCAAATGAATTGAATTTGGGGTGATGGGTTTGAATGCCAAATGGTCCCAAGCTTGAGAACTATAAGGCAAATGGCCATAACTCTGTGGGGCTGCCTCACAGTTGCAGTACACTTGATCTTGAAATTTGTGTCCTTTTACACCCACATCTTATTTGTTGCTAACATAAATTGCAAAATCAAAGCCTAATTAAACAGCCCAATTGTGTAAAGTTGGTAATCATAAAAAGGGCCTTTTGGCCTTTAAAACTATGAATAGAATACGCCATCTCCAATTATGAACAACAACAACAACTTGGCTTTTAATCAAATTTTTATACCAAAATACAATCATCATTAATGTTATAATTATCGAATGGGTCGACGTCGCGATTGATTATTTGGTTTGGTGTTAATTCATTTCCACTCCACGGTCACGAGTTTGATCCCTAGAATTGATATTTGTAATCTCTCTTCTCCTAACTTGTACTAAAAAATCATTAATGTTATAATTTACTTCAATTCAAATATGAATGATTATGACCTTTTAACCATAATAATTTTGGACATGTTTGGATAGGAAAATAGTGGCTTAAAGAGGACAATTTAGTTTGAGAAAGAGTATTAGGATGAAAATATTGTTTGGATATTGATGTTGAATAGTAATTTGTAGATAAACTTGCTTCGGAGGAGTGGGAAGTATCAAAACGGTAACTTCTTGATTAATAAGATATGTAAGCGTAATTTTTTAATTAAAAAAAACAAGTTTGATTTGTTTTTTTTTTTGGCAATTTCCTATTTTAATTGATAGTATTATTAGATGACTACTTAATTCATTTTGTTAATTGTAATTCTATAATTTAATTACGGAATTTGTTGCCCGTAACAAATTCTAGCATAAAAAATTTAATTTGTAAAATTTTAAAAATGTTTCCTACCTAATAAAATATTTTAAATCTTGATAAATAGTACTCGATTAACATCAATTGACTAAAATAACACGTCATTTTTAAAAAATAAGAGAGATTAGATCTATAAGATTAATTGTTTCAACTTATAACTGAATTATTTGTTCATATTTTTTCTAGCAATAATCAAAATGCATTCATTAGCCAAAATAATTTTATCGTTACTCTAATATTTAGATAATAGTGGTAGAATAGAAAATTATTTGATTTATCCCAATTATTTTTCACTCAAATTGAAGAAACAATTGATTTTTTAATTAAAAAAAGAGCATAAAAGAAAGAATCTTTATTTATTTGACACCAATTTAAAATATGACAAAATGTGAATTTGGTATGTGTACTTTAAGATTTGATTTATTTTTGTTCATTAATTTGCGAACTTCCAAATTTAGTACATGTTGTTCAATAAAAATTAAATTATGTTAATTTTATTTGGAAAATGATCACTATTAAATTTTTTATATACTTTTTTTAAAAACATGCCCTTTAATCATGCCCTTTAATGACCATTAGAGACTAGAAAAATAAAGATGGTTATACATGTTACCGGTAAAATTAGGCCTAAGAGAATGAACATCTCGAAGAAAGGCCCAAGACCGCATGAAAGAGGCTTGGAGTCACACGAGAGGTTGGGGCCCAATCTGCACAGGCCCGCATGAGTGTGTAGGTGCACAGGGCACGCTGGCCATGCAAGCGCCAAATGCGCCCAAGGTGCCAGAACCACGGTCGAGTCTGGCGGGTTAGCTACAGACCCAACCCTCAGTCGGGTTGAGTATGGACGATGAGATAGACCCTACTCTCAGTCGAGTCGGATATGCCAAAGGTGAAAGACCTGACCCCATAGGGGTCGGGTATGATAAACCTGACTCGAGGTCAAGTCGAGCATGGGTTTATCCGACCCGTCCATGGGTCAAGTGTGGATAGGCCGGGTCGGGTCGACCAAGCACCAATTTCCTTATTTTGTTCACCTTTTTTCTTCCCCTTTTCGACCATTTTGGACCATTCTGCCATATTTTTCCTACATTAGGCTTATACTCAAATGGGCTCCCTTAATACACGGATATTCCCCAAAATAGGAAAATCTCGATAGTCTATAAGAGGTCAATCAAAGGATCAACCAAGTAAGACCATAAAGTTGACCCTACCTACCATTTTTTTTAATCTACACTGACTTAGGCATCAAAGAGAACATGACTCACACCACACCGATGTCTAGTTTCTTTGTTGTTTTGCAGATAATCGTCCCGACGAGTTCACAAATTCACCGAATCTCAAAGACCAAATTTCTTAATCAACTATACATAAATTAGAATACAAATGATAACATGGAAAGAATGATTATCAATGAGGGGTGTTTGGGGCAAGGGGAATATGAATGATTTTGGGAGGAATGGGAATCAGGGGGAGAATAAAAAGAAAAATGGTTATGGAGAGAATGATTATTTATGTTTAAGGCAAAGATAATGATTATTGGGAAATTAGTGTCGTTAGCAACTTGTAGGCCAGATATTATAATTATAAATTTATCTATAAAATAATTTTCTCATAGTAGAGTCCGGTTTTCTTTTTAATTTTTTTCATTTCTACCTCGAGTTGGATTGTGACGAAGAAGATGATAGGTGAAGATAGCAAGACGAGGAGGATGAGAGCAACGTCGACGATGTTGGCTAGGGGCACTCTATTCTTAAATCCTCATTTCGCCATGATAGATTCATCCCTCTATTTCGAAGCTCATTGTCGGAGATATTTACTAAAATTGATGATAATTTTGCACAAAAAAAGAACTAAATTTGTTGAGATCTCAATTGTCTCACAATGAAAAAGTGGTGAGTCCAACATCAATATAAGAGATATGAGTTACCCATCTCATTGTCAATTGATTTTGAGGTGGAGCTCCATATTCTCTAATATGGTATCAAAACCCATTAAACCCAAATGGGTATTAGGTCCAATAAAAATTAAATGGAGATCCGATTTAAGATTGGTGAGCTCAAAAGAGGCACCGTCTTGAAAAACTCCATATTCTCTAATAAAATTCAATTCCTTACCTTGTTGTTACCCCCCCAACTATCATGGGATGAGACCTACCTGCTCTTATTTAGTATGTACTGCAACCTTCTTATTATTTTATTTTTATTTTGAGAAATTTTTTTAGAAATTGAGAATTGCATCCAAATGAACTCGTTTGGATATCAATTTGAAACGAATAATTATTTTTTTAGAAGTGAGTGATTAAAAATAAGTGGTTAAAAATAAGGATTATTTTTAATAGTAAAACGAAGAATTATTTTGACTAGTTACAAAAACTTGTATGATTATAATTTCTTAAGGAATAGTTACTAAATCCTCGATTTAAATCTTTTATAAATTCAACCAACAAATGGGAAAGTAAAATTAGAAATATTTATTCATATTACTATTTTTTTTTTGTTTATTTATATATACACATTTAAATTCAACAATAAAAGAGATGGAAAATTTTGAAATGATAATTTATTAATTATTAGGCCATATGATGCCATTAAACTATTTATATTTCATTAATTCGATTAAATATAATACAAACAAAAAAAATTAAAAATAAATGAAATAAACATTGATAAAATGAGTAGAGAATTGTTTTTAAAAAATGAGAGCATAAATGGTATGAAAAAGGAAATTAAGAAAAAGTTGTATGACTGTAAAAACACAAACAGAAAAAAATGTTTTGATGAAGAATTGAGTTTTATCGGTGGCTGAATTTTATTAGTGAAAGAATTCAGTCAATGATAGATTTATTCTATGAGCTATAAAAATCCAAATTAAATTATATGGAGGAATCCTACTATATTCTCCTCTCAAGTTTAAGATAAACTTGTAATATTCATTCATAAATGTTTTCGCTCTATTTAATGTATTCCTACCTATTATAAAATATGAAGTTTCATCTCAAAATCAATTGTTAATAAGAAAAGTAACCTATATCTCTTATAAATACTCGTAAGACTTTCTATTTTTATAGTATAAAACAATGATGAGATCCTAACAATGTGGTCTAAAACGGGTCAATGGTACCTCAAATTTGGAGGTGGAAAGCTTTACATTTTAGAATGATTAAAAGGGGGAAAAAAGAAAGAAAAGTTCGAGGAGTCCTATGGAAAATGAGATGAGAGGAAATGTATGGAGTAAGTAACATAATAACATTGATGATAGGAAAAGTGAGTGGACGGGCGACAGGGGAGGTGGTTGGGTGGGGTTCACAACTTCACAATCCACAGTCCCAAACACACAGACTGCACGGAGGCAGAGGTGAGTGACAGTGGCTGGCAGCACTGCCCTGCCAGGGTTTTCTTTTCTTTATTTTAAAGCCTCCACCGCTACTGTTTGGCTCTGCCTCTTTCAATCATTCACATTTTTCTTTTTCTTTTTTTCAAATTTCATACCAATTCCATAATTCAAATGCTGTTTGGCTTCTGCCTTTCCCTTCCTTCTCCCCCAAATAATTTATTTCGTTTCCTTTACATTGAGAGAGAATCCTTTCCTTTTCGTTGTTTGCCTTTTTGTGGAATGAGATTCCTTTGATTCACAACTAGCTGACAAATATTTCTTTCGAAATTTGCACCCTATTACAATTTTTTTACTCTAATTTACAATTATATCAACTTTTTTTAAAATAATAATTAGTTTATAGAGAATTTTATTTATTTTTTAAAAAAAATCTCTATCTACCATTTTTTATCGAAGACTTTGATAGAATCTATCCTTCTTTCGTAATGGAAGTCTATCAATTTTATCAGTAATTGATTCTATCAATCCGTATTGATAGAATCTAATGGAAGTCTATCAATTTAATTTATTTATTAGTAATTGATTCTTCAGCGATAAAATCTATCAATATGGAAGTCAATCAATTTACATTTTTTGCTATATGTGCAAATGTTTTATTTATTGTGCTATTCATGGAATATTTTAATTCTTTTGTGATATATATGCAAATGCCCCTATTTCTTTCTACTAATTAAATCATAATCCCACTCGCGATCCCATAAATGTCTCACGTTAGAAAGTCTGAGAGTCCAACATCAATATAAAAGAGGTATGAATTACTCCGCTTTTTGATAATTGATTTTGAGGTAGAACCTTATATATTTTCTAATATGGTATTAGAGCCCACGTCTTACATTGAAAAATGGGGGAGTCCAACATCAATATAAAAGAGATATGAGAGATGAACCCCATATTATCTCCAATAACCTCCTTTCCTTAATTATATGATATAATGAAGAGCCTAAAATAGTATGGTTCTATCTTTATAAGGTTATGAATCTCTTTTTACCTTTTGAACGTGTGATAAAGTGAGATTCCCAACCATTTAAATTATAGTGGACCAAATAGTCACATGAGTTTAATCCTTCTAGATATCATATTACATAAATTGAAAGTTTTATCTTAAAATATATTGATAATGAAGAGAATAACTCTTTTATCTTCTAAAAGTTAATGAGTCCTTACCTTTTTTATGTAAGATATGATATAACTTTTTTTTGCCGAATATACCATGTGAACCCACAACCTTTGTGATTTTTTAATTATAATTTTGACTACTCTCATCTTACCATCTTCTTCCCATCCAGCCCCCTTCTCTAAGCTATTCATTATAATTTTGAATTTTTAAATGTTGAATCTTAGTCCAAATTTTTCGAATAGTATTAATAATTTTAATGTTTTTTTTATATCTGTGACTCTATTGTCACGTGACATAACATTTGACCTTACGACATTTGGATGCCACGAAACCCGTAGGAAATTAATTTATAGGTAGGTGACCACCTTAATTTTAATGTTAGTAACGATAAAATGTAAATGAATTTCTAAAATTTATAAGGAAGATACTATTTTTTTTTAAAGAAAACTAACTAAAAGTTTCTATATACATTAGCCTGTAAGTTTTTATTGTAAATTATAAAAATTAAAATTAAACATTTAAAAATATAAAAACTAAAACGAACTCCAAACACAAAAGTATATTTTTGACCTCTAATAAAAGATGTACCTATGATCTACCAGGCTATTGTAAAAATAAGCTTGATGTTTTGAAAACTTTATAAATATTTTATTAACCTTTCAAAAAGTTTATTATGCACTTGTCCAGTGACATTTGTCAACCAAGATGATAGTTGAACCCATCGATGCATACGATTTTTGTGTGTGGTTTAGTAAAAGCAATGCGTTTGTGTGAACAAATGAACAAACTTTCAGTGATTGTGATCTGATGATATGATTGTACTGCAACAAATAAATTTCCTATCATTTTCTTTTCTTTTTTACCCTTTTAATATAATATATATATATATATATATATATATATATATATATAATTAAACTTATCCCAATCATTCACTTACATTTTTGGATTAATTAGTAATTTAATATAATTTAACATGTTATTAGAACAAGATATTAGAATTTGAATTCCTCCTTTAACTTTCTGTTCGCATATGTTTTTTTTAATCGTTTTTGTTTGTTTTTTAGAATTTTGAACGTGAAATTTTGAATTTTCAAATCATCTATATCATTGGACCATATCATATAGGTATCATTCTTTTTTATCTGAATAGTGATATTTTGACTTCAAGATATAAATATATTTACATACACACACACACACACACATATATATATATATATATATATATATATATTATTGGGTTTATGTATAATTTAGAGATTTAAACTTTTCTACTTAAACAATCTAGATTTGTGACTTTTCAAATTTAGTTCTGAAATTTTAGTCTCTTTTCTAATTTTTAAAACTTTGGTTTCAATATTCTAAGTTTTCTTAAATATTTTAAACCATTTCAGAGGTTATTCTAATTTAGAGAATATATATATATAGTTTAAATTTAGCTTAGTACGATCGTCGTCTCAAATTTGTGTCTAATGTGTCTCTAGATTTAAATAAAATATCTAATAATGCCGCTTTCAATTTAGTGATAATTGATATATTATAGAATTTAATAGTTTTACAGACTTTTCTTTTATTCTTGAGTGTATCTAGACCATTTTTAGGCCTATTTCACCCAATAACTAGCATATTTTACAGTATTTTAGCGTGAAGAAATTTGTTAGAAACTAATTTTTAACCATCATAAAAGTAACTTAATAGTCAAAGAGAGGTCTTGAGGTGCTTAATATGATGCGTTCAATCTAGAAGATCACCTACCTAAAATTAATTTTCAACAAATTTCTTTGATATCAAAATATTGTAGGGTAAAATAATAGGTCTAAAAACATTAGTCGAGCTATGCACAAGCTGGACCAAAACAGTCACGAATATAAAAAAAAAAAAAAAACTATTTTTGAATGCAACCATAAATTGAACTCATAATTATTTTAGTTCTCTTAAGGCATCTCTTAGAAGTTAGTTGACCATGTGGTCGACTAAAACTTGGAAAGATCTTCTTAAGTAGGAAGACTAACTTTAAATGGTTGAGAGAATCGAAGCCTACGGAGAATAAGACTTATTGTTGTTGATATAATGATTTTTTTTTTATAGAACAAGGGATCAAACTCGTGACTGTAGACAAAAAAATAGATTACCATCAAACTAGATAACAATCGTACCATCGACTCATTCGGTAAGTTAGAACATAACTAACCGAGTGCTTTGTTTAACATTATCATGAAATGATGATATAATGAATTTGATGGTAATTACAAAACCGACTTTATATATATATATATATGCTCGAGGTGAAAATGTAAGTTATTTCCGACAATCAAATTACTTTGTAAAAAATTTTGAAATATAATTCTCGTTTGTGTAGATATTGCAAGCCACTATTTTATGCTTGCTATAAAAAAAAAGTATTATCCCTTTGTTAATTACTTTGGCTCAATTTAGATAGTCACTTCAAAAATATCGTATTTGTTAATTATAATCTTGGAGTGTTTAATGGATTTGGTCAATCCCACCAAATGCTTGGCCAAAAAAGTCAGTGAGGAATCTCTCTCTTTTTTAATTACCCTTTGGTTAACAACTAAAATATTGAAAACAAAGTTCAAGTCAGCAATTCAATGTTTTTATCTTTATTTCTTGACTAGACTCAACTTTTAGAGGATTCCTATCAAAATGTGAAACTAATTGCAATATTTGTTTTTCAAAGTTGATCAACCTCTATATATAAAAAGAATAATAATATATATATATATTTTAATACAAATTGGGAAAAGAGGGATTACGGGATTACGGGATTACAAATGCTGATTCAAGAGATTTAACTAATTACTCCACCGTACCATTTGATAATAATAATAAATTTAAGTCATATAATTATATACATTAACATAATTTAGTGGATAAAACACTAAATACCATCTTAAAATATCGATAATTTAATTTCATTCAAGGTAACATAAATAAAAGCCATATCAAATTTAATCTTATTATTCAGAAATTGATTTCTTGAAAATGTGTCGTTAGAACTTATTTACAAATAGTTCCTAAAGTACTTGTTGGGTTTCTTATTTCATTTTCATACAATTATGTAGAATATCTTAAATGATTGAAAACTTTAGCCCTTTAAGTCTTCAACACCAACCTAACTTTGAAAAAATCACACCAATGAAAAATGAACATAAAAAGGGAAGCAATCAAGAATACTTAATTCGAGACAGAGCTGTAAGTCTCAATCGTGTGGTTTAATTAATTTTGTTTGTAAGAATATTTGAAAAATAAACTTTATTCTAAAAATACAACTCATTGGGTTAAGAAAAAACTTTCCAAAATTTACTGTCCCAATGTCTTTTTCAAAAAAAGAAAAATGTAATTTTAAATGTCGGTGATAATATTTAACAGCTAACCCCATATAAAGCTGTAAGATTGAATAATTCTTTCAACTTTTAACTTAGTCCATATTCATTTATTGTAAATATTTTTTAATCATAATTTTAGGCTTAAAGTTAAAGAAACGTTACTTTCCCTAAAATTTCAAGCTCATATTCCGTGGGTGTTTTTTTTAAGTATAAATTAGGACCAACAAACCTTACATATATGACAATTGTTCTCAAATAATATGAGAACAAAATATCGATTTTTAGGCTCGAACTTATAACCGTAGAGTTGAAATGCATTGACATCAAACAAGATAATCAATTGTGCCACTAACCTTCGGTATTTCGTGGGTATTTTCTATTTACCTCTTTTGGTAGGATTTCGTTTTAATATTTCTAATACACTTTTACTTGGAGAAATATTGTAATGTTACTTGAAAAAATATATTTAAATCACGTTGGCAGTAACATTTTTATAATGAGGTTTTCATCTTTTTTTCTTCTTCCTCTTTTCTGTGTGTTTATGTGATTTTAAACTGCGAATCGTCAAATGAAATTGATAACGAAGTACTGATACGAATAAATATTTATTTACTTCGGAAAGTTTAAAACTTTTAAGGGAACAATTATTTATCTATAATTCTTTTATTCAACTTATAAAATTTTCGAGTACAAATTGATTCTTCTAAAAAAAAAATAATAATAATAAAAAGGTACAAATCCATTTCAGATTTATATTATTTAAAATATATAAGTTTTATATCAAAATTAATTGTCTTTGGGGGTGTTTGTTTGGCTTAGGGGTGCAACAAAAAACCGAAAAATCGAAAAATTGAACCGAACCAATCCAATCCAATGGATCGGATCGAGTTTTTAGCTCAAAGTTGGACATATCGGTTCGTAATTTGAAAAAATCGAAAATATTGGATCGGTTCCGGTTTTCGTTTTAAAAAACCGATCCAAACCGAAATATATATATATTGTCAATAATTCATATAAAGTCATCTTCCTTTCATTAATATTTCTTTAATTCACTCCTATTTTAAGTAAAAACACATGCTTAGATAATTTTGAATAAGTTAAAAATACATATAACCTTTTAAAAAAATAGTAGTTTATGAGAATATTATTTTTATATGAGAAATATTGTTTTTTATATATTAAAAATAATTGGACATTGGATCGGATCGGATCCATTTTTTGACATTGAAAAACCGACCCAATGATCCTATACTTTATCGGACATTGGATCGGATCCATTTTTTGAAAACCGAAGATATCGGTTCGGTTGTCGGTTTGGTACAAAACTGACAAAAACCGAACCGAAATCACCCCTAGTTTGGCTTTGGCATATCTAGGTATGATTTAATTTTATGATTTATTAACTCCTCCTTAAAAATCTATATTAAAATGAGTTTTTACAAACTCATCCTCAATTTTACTTTTAAAAATAACTCTATTTCTAATCATTTTGTTTTTAATCATTCATTTATAACTACTCAATCATTTATAACCATTCATTTTTAACCATTCATTTCAAATAAATCAAAACAACTCATTTTTAACAATTTGTTTTTAATCATTTCTTTTTTAACTATTAAAAATAACTACTCATTTTAAATCTACATCCAAACAAGATTTTGACTCTAACTCATCTACACAAAAATTACATCAAAACGAGTTTTTAGCTACAAACTCTCTATTTTTAACTATTCAATGTAACTCCTCAATATAATTCCTTAAGCTAAATCCTACATAAATCTGTCAAACAAGCCGCCCATTATATAATTGAGAATCTTCCAAAAGTGATAGAATTTAATTTGAATTTTCTATAGTATATGAAATATTTTGAATATATATTTGAGTTGATTCTATGTATATATAATCAATTAGTATAAATTGGAGGAAATGGATTACAAACACTTATTTCAAAGATTGAACCCGTGACCGTGTGGAGAAAAATAAATTAACACTAAACCAGATAATCAATCACATCATTGACTTATTCAATATGTTGACATGGTAATTATAATATATATTGATATTGAATACTGTTGAAATATTTATTTATTATATAAGGATCCATTTTGAAAACCAATTTTATACTTCAAGACTAGTTAGTACTCTTAAATTAAACAACGACCTATTGATTTGGTTGTTTGATAGTTAAGTAGTTGACTTTCATTTATTTAAGAACAGTAATATATTTTTTTTGTAAGATTTGTAATCCCTAATAAAAAAAAGTACTCTTCAAATAAGGATTATTAAATTAAAAAAAAATCTTAATTTGTTTAGATTATAATTATTGGGGATAGAAAAATTAGAACGTAAAACTTTTCTAATTACTAGATGTACTCTAATGTCAAGCAATAAATCTCAATTACCCCATTGTTTATACATAATTTTGATTCGGTAAGAGTCTTATTTCATGGAACGTAAAAAGAGTTTTCCTTTTACTATTCATAAAAAAATCCTCATCAAATTGGGACTTTGTTTCACTTAAGGTTTTGAGTTTGAGACTCACCGATAATATTACTTATTCGTTATTTTCGGTGCCAGGCTTAAGAATGGGCATTATTATGTTTGAAAAAAAAAATATTACCCAAAGTTGATTATGCATAATGCATGATTGTTGTCCAATATAAGAGTAATTTGGAAAAAAAATGGGAACAATGGGCCCACCAATATATTCGTTGGAAAACGTATCCAAGCTTCCTCGAAACCCCCATCTTGGGGGTTGTGTATAAAGTAGTGAAAAAGCCCTTAAACATTAAACTCATAAAAACAAAAGAGAAAATTAATCACTAATTTATTATTGGAAGAAAAAAAAAATGGCTTTAGTTTCCAAGTTATACTGCTCCTCGTCGGAAGTGGCGCTTTTGGTCAGAAAAAGGCCGCCGGCGGTGAACGGCGGCGGGTTTGTGGTGACAGATCACAGCCAGAAAGTTGTGTTCAAGGCGGAGGGCTGTGGGACTCTGGGCGCCAACGGCAAGCTTCTTCTTCGAGATGCCTATGCAAATCCATTGCTTCTAATACGAAAAAATGTTAGTAATTATTAATTCCACATCTTGGCTTTGCCTTTTATTTATGTGAATTCATTCTGTATTTGATTTAAAAAAAAAAAATAGTAGTTTCAAATTTTTATTATAAAAATATGATGGTTTTGTTGGCTTTATTAGATTTTGTGTCTTTTTATTTCTCTCTTTCACGTTCTTTTATATATTTTGTGCAGTTATTAATTGTCTTCGAATGTTTTTATTAAGAAATGATGGTGTGTTAAATTTAGTTAAAGAATTGAGTTTGTTAAATCAAGAAGTATAATAACTGTTTATTAAATTAAATAAATTTTGGTTTGTTGATTTTAAAAATGAGTGGGAAATGATAAGAAAATAATTAGGAGATGATGAAGAATTGATGGATTTTATAAAGGTGATTTAAAATTTGTTTTAGTTGATTTGATAAATAGTTAGAAAAATATTAAGATGTGATCAATTTATATTTAATTACGTGAAGACAAAAAAAAAAGGGTTGCGTGAGAGACGACAACAACAAATTATCATATTTTTATAACTAGTTTTTTTTTTTTTTTGAAAACCTGTATTTTTTTCACTAGTAATTCCATAAAAGAACCTTTTTTGTATACTTTTTATAAGTAGTTTGGAAAGATCCGTTTGTATTTGAAATGTAACGCATTCAAATAATTAGAACAATTTGTTTTTGTAAAAAGTATTAAAAAAATACTCAACAGTTGTAAAGAAAAAAAATCATTTTATGAATAGATATAGTATTAATTAAATTAGTATGGAGTTTATTAGCTCATAAAAAAAAGTATGGAGTTTATTTGGTGCAGTTTATTTTTTTTTATTTTAGTGGGAGATTAGTAATGTCTCATTTTTTTTTTATGAGCAAATTCACTCCACCACGTGGCACAATAACAAAGTACCACATGGCAAATATGTAAAATTTAGAAAATGATTCCATGTTAGATAGAAAAAAAAATTAATCAAATTCATTTTTTTTTAAACAATTCAAATTCATTTTTATTGAACTCAATTCGGTTTAATAAACTAATAGAATAATAATTCTAAAAATGAACTTAATAGAATAATCCTTATCAATTTGTTGATGTGAACCTTAAATATATTTTCCAACACTTACGAGAATAATATCCAATCATATAGGAAATAGTATCATTAGTGAAATCATCCTTTATATGTATATATAATACATTTTATGTATACACATTATTATCTTCATATATGTACATGTATATATATATATAAACTAAGTGCATAATAAGTTGGTAAGTATTGCTTTTTACGTCAATAGATGTACGCTAATGTCGTTGAACTGTTGTTCTTGTTAGTAGTATTGATCTTAATTTAATACGAAGTTTCATCCTAATAACAAATCAATAAAACGAAAAGTATTTCACCTATCTTATAAATGTCAGAGTTAGTTTAATGAACGGTATATTTGACTCGGGATGATGATTCAGGGAGGGATGGTGGAAGCGCTAAGCATGTACCGAACATGGAAAGGCTACAAATACGACTTCGAAGGGTCCGAGGAGCTCGTGTTTCGGCTAAAGCACCAGAATTCACGTTCCATTTTAGGGAGAAACAAAGAAACCATCAAAATCTCAACCACAATGGCGCAAAACCACTCGGAGGTAAGAGGCTATTTTCCGGCGAGAAAATGCACCATTGTGGACTCCGGCGGACGGGTGGCGGCGGAGATAGGCGGCGGAGACGGCGGCAACAAAGATGTGTACCGTGTGGTGGTCAAGCCCGGCGTTGACCAGGCTTTTGTGTGCGGCGTCATTGCCGTTCTCGATAACCTTTACGGAGAATCCACCGCTTGCGCCTATTTTTAAAATTCTACAAATTGTTTCGCTTTTATTTTTCTTATATCTGTATTTTTACATTTATGTATGCCGCGTTCACATTGTTGCGGTTTTGTTGAATAATTTGTTGCTTGTTTGTAACTCAATATTTTTTTTAGCTTAAAGTATTATTATTTTTTTTTTTGAAATCAAGTCTAATTTTAGTTTTATACCTATAATGGTTAATAATAATTTTTAATACGTTTTTTTTTCCAAAAAAGAAAAAAACTACTCTTGATTGTAGTTATACGAGAAGTTATTTTGAGTGATTAGATTGTGAAATTATTTTGAGTGATTAAAAATTGAAATTGTAATAAGATCTCGTTTAGATGTGAATTTTTGTAGAGGTATTGTGATCCATAGCTCTTTTGAAATGTAAATTTTGTAGAGGGATTGAAAAAATGATTGTTTTTTACCGAGAAGTTATTTTAAATAATTAGAAATAAATAGTTATTTTGAGTGGTTGTAATAGTTCATTTAAATGTAATTTTTTTATGAGTTGTAAATGCTCTTTGGTAACTTTTGAACAAAACCCAAAATCAAACATCCTCTATAAATTTTAGGCGTAATTTCTTATATTAATTAGGTTTTATTTCTGGGTGTGTTTGTTTTTGGTAGAAAAGAATGGAGTGGAAGATAAGAATAGTAGTTAGAAGTGGTTAACTACTCGTTTGAGGATTGAGGTTAATAATAGTGGAGTAATCAACTACTTGTTTGAAGATTGAGGTTAATAGTGGTTGAATGATAAATTTGATGTAAAATTGAGTAAAATTTAATGTGAGATTTAATAAAGGAATTGAAAAAGATTTGAAGAGTGGTTAACAATCATTGTTTACCACAAAAAAACAAAAGAGAGTTTTTGAAGAATCACCCCTCGTGTCAAAAAAACATACACCCTTATAGTAACTATATTAGTATTACCAATTAACAGTATTTATTTGTTCGAGAATAAGAATCAAACCCTATTTATCATAAATTTTGTTTATTTTTCTTTCTTGTTGATTTTCTGTTTAAAATGAAAAATAATAGAGCTTCTCTAACTCCTTCATGCGTAGATAAGAAGTTTTGGTGAACACTAAAAGCTAGTTGGTTATTTTGTTTTAAAAAAACAAAGTGGCTATTTTAATATCGAAAAGAATTCAATCATATTGGTGACAGGTTTATTTATTTTATTTTATTTTGAAACATGGTGACAGGTTATTTTAGTATTGATATTTGAAAGATAATAAGTTAAAAAGAATCACATAAACTAATATTCAGTATGATAAAATGTCTTAATTTTAAAATATAAAATAACTAGAAAAACTTACAAAATCAAATGTAGAAAATAATTATAAACATCACCCTTTAGAAAAAAAAAATAACAATTATAATTATTGATATTGATAATATATATATTTTTTTTATATACTATATTAATAATACATAATACAACCCAATTTCCTAATAACTAAAGTAACATAGACGATGTCAATAGAATAGTAGCTCAAACGATATTATTGTATATCTAATGACTTTGAGATTTTAGGTTCGAATCTTTTCCGTGGATGATTTTCAAAAAAAAAAAAAAAAAGGAAAAGAAATGGTAACCTAGAGTAAATATTTATTTTTCCCATATTTATTTAGTACGTAGAAGGGTAAAGTTGATAAATTGCAGGTGGCGAAATGTGCTACGTTACCCAAAGCGGACCCGTGGACGCATGCAGCTAGCACTTCCGTCACCACTAATCTAGAATCTACTTTCAATTATTACAAAAATACTTAATATACTAATCACCATCCACACCTTCCCTATTTTCCAAAAAATTTGAATTTTTTTAATCCTATATTTAAAAGACATTTTATAAAAAAAATTGGAGATTATTATTAGTATTATTATTATTAAATAAGAAAAGTGATCACAAACCCTCCAAAAAAAATATTGCAGTTCTTAACTAAATTATAGTTGTCCATAACATTAAATTGAATTACCATCGAGCAATAAAAACATCACGTCATCATCTTTTTTAGTTGAAAAGTTATTGATTATACTTATTTATATCCAAATAAAATTTTAATAAGTTTTTTTGTTTAAATTTTACATAATTTTATTTAATAAACAAATCATTTTTAAACAACTAATATATATATATATATATATATATATTAAGTAGTTGTTTTTAAAATTATGAAATGTAAATTTTAGTACAACAAATAATTAAGAATAAGAGATTTTAATCTAAAAAACTACACATGAGTTGGTTTCTAACTCATTTGTCTCAAACATTTACTTTTGTCTCAATACATTTTATGTACCCAACCAAACATTGTTTTATATAGGTCATCTTTAATTCATCTCATCCTAATGATCATGCTTAGCTAAATCCTTCGTACTATTTTCAAACCATATATAATAAAACCCTTAAAAGGTATTTGATATGAGTGGGAGAGAAGAATTTGGGACATTTTTTTCACCTTATTTGATAAGAAGGGGGTAAACTATATATATACATATATATTAATTAAAGGTGTACATGATTAATATTGAGTTAGGTCAAGAGGAATTTTTTTAACCAACCAAAAGTTCAACTCATCAAACTCTAGTCATTTAAAAACCCAGTCTTATATTTTTAGGTTGAATTGGATTTTAGAGTTATGTAACTTTATTCTATTTATACTTTTTAAATATATAAACAAATAAATAAAAGATGGATGATATTATATTTGACATAAATTATCTATCTTATTAGTACATGTCATTTATCAGTATAGTAAGAACCTATCTTATTACTTAATTTCTCCTTACACATACATATTCTTTAGTTCAAGTTGGATTGGGTTAAACGAGTAAAAATTGATCAACTTTAGAATCAATTAGAAATTATAAAATCATAACTCAACTCAACTCAAATAAATTTGTAACCTAACTCTCAACAGTACGAATTGTCGATTCTTTTCTACACTCCTATTCATAACCCCTCATATTACTAAACTAGTTTTTTTTGGGTCTTAATTTCGTTCTCAACTTTTCAGACAGAAATAAGGTTTTAACTTTGAGAAATTTTTCGCACTGAACAAAGTTACTATTTTCTTCAAAATTTTCATACTAAATTAAGTTTTATCTTTTCAAATTCCTCCTTTCCACTCATACCAAACAGCTTCAAATTCCTCCCTTATATTTCATACCAAACACCCCTAATCTAAGTGTCACCTTTTCCCCTTTCAAATGATTAAGCAAATCAGCCGGTTTTCCTAAGCCCATGTCAGAAGCACAGATTATTTAATATTGAAATTCAAAGATGGCCCTATTATTATTGATAATAATAATAAGTATTAATAATAAATATTCAATTAGTGATAGTGATTGAAGTTTATTACTTAGGGCATGTTTGGCTAGGGCAGGAAGGGAAGGGAAGAGATGGGAAAGGAAGGGAAATGAAAATAAATTGGTGTTTGGTGGGAAAGGAAGAAAAATGAAGTGATAATAAATTGTTGTTTGGTGGGAAGGGAAAGGAAAAGAAGGGATAATAAATTGATGTTTGGTGGGAAGGCAAAAAATTTATAATTTTTTAATAAAAAAATATGATCATTATTTTTAAATTAATTTAATTTAAATCAAAATTTTAAATTGAAAAATAAATTACAAAGGTATAAACATTCTTTTCGAAAATTATTTTGGAATTCATTTCAAGGAGAATTTTATAGAGAAAATTGCAGTGGATGGACTATTTTTACAAAGTAATTACAAATGTAGTTAAATTTTAAAATATTAACATTCATAATTATTAATATGATATTATAAATATTTAATACTTATTTATTTGTAATTATTTTACTAGATTCGATTAATCTTACAAATTTAACACGTTGAAGAATTTCCCAATTACAGTATCTAGAAATAAATCCACAAAATTCTAACATCTTTTCCAAAAAATTGATTGGCTACGCACAAATAAGGCAATACTTATCTACAAAAGTTTCTTCTTCTTCATAAGAATTAGTTGCATCAACGTCATAAATTAAAAACAGAAGCCACCACTAAACAATATAGCCTTAGCAGACTAATTAGCCAACATCCATGATTTCACTAACAATTGGAACACCAACACCTGCATCAAATTAAATCCCCAGTTCCATTCCAACAACAACAAAAAAACCCCAAATCATAATTCAAAGTACCAAAAAAGAAACTCAAATTCAAAGACAACTCTCATATATTTTACCCAAAAACGCCAAGACGATGCAGAAACGAACTCAAACAATAGAGTTCGGCGCGACGACTCAGAAGGAGGAGAGAAAACGGAGAAGACGAGCGACTTACTCGCAGGGATGAGGAAGACTTACGCGCCGTGTTATTTTTGGAGATTGTTCTTCACACGCTCGGTTAAAATATCTTTCCTGATTTATTTAACCCGATGGACCAAACACAAACAAATAACTTTTCCCTTCATGTCCTGGGCCAATACAGTGGGCTAAACGTCCCCTTAAAGTTTATTAGTAATACTGATTAAAGACGTTGATTGACTTTTATTAACAGATTTAATAAGTGATATTGATTAAGGCTATTGAGAACAAGGTTAAAGTTCGATTAGTTTGCCAAGTAATATATAATGTACAAAACTTTGATTGAAGTGTATATGATTAGTGTCGATTCAATTTGTGTCAATTAGTTGATTTTTATCATCGTTATTGACTTACTTCATTTAGTATTTCAATTAACAATACTGATTGATTGAAGTATATCAATGTATAGAGCACCGATTGAAGTTTATTGGAATCATTGTTACTGTCGGTTGCTTTATATCTAATTTTGTAAAAATTTGATGGTTTATACTTTTTTTATTGGTTAAATTTTGTTTGTTAAGTGCAGTATTAATAAAGAGATTTGTGATTTATCTACTAGTTATTGATTGAAATTATTGCTAAAAGTCATTAACTAACATGAATTAAAGTCATTAAAGACTATTGATTGAAGTAATTAATAAACTTCAATAAATGACTTTTTTTTTTTACATGAAATTCGATAAATGACTTGAATGAAATGTATAATTGGAATAAAAGTATTTGGTTGTGAATTTTTATTTGCCATATTTATAAATTATTTGCTAAAATTATAATATCCTTGCGAAGATTTGACACCAAATTTTCATATTTATATTTAGTTTTGAGCTAAATTCTCTTTAATTAATAATAATAAAAAAAATTAGTATGAGAAATTTTAGCTATACTTACTAAAAATTATAGTATGAGAATTTATCATATAATTGGCTATACTTACTAAAAGACAAAATACTTGGCTATACTTACTAAAAAAAACATTCACAACAAACAAAATTTAGCACCCATTATATTCTGCTTCAATTGAAATATATAACTTAGGGCGGACTTATGAAGGGACTAGGGGGCCATGGTCCCCCCAAAATTTTTGAAATTTACATTATAATGTAGTTCGGATCTTTTTAAAATTTTAAAAACTACTATAAATTAAATAAATTGCACTGAATTCTGTATAATACTCAGTGGTCCAGTGAATTTTGACTCCCCAAAGCTGGCAGCAGTTCTGGTTCAAGTTTGACATGAAGGAAGATTTTTAACAACCCCCTCCTTTAGTTTTATGAGAAACTATTATATTCACTCTTGCGAGTTTAAGAATATATTAAATACTATATTGAAAGTCTATATATCAATTAATTTAGGAGAGTGAAGTAAAACTTTTGATACTTGAATATAATTTATTATTTCTTTTTTTTGGAGAACTGGAAAATTGAAGTTAATTTTGTTTTATTATATTTCTAAAACACATTTTTCATCTCATCATCATCATAAATTTTTTTCGAAACGCAATCATCATATTTTGTCATATTTGTTAAATCAAATTTTTTTTATTAATTTTTGTCAAATTTCATTAACAATCATAGGTTAATTGAAGTGCATTGATTTTTTTTTCTTTTAAGTTGGCCCCCAAACTTTGAAACCTGAATCGGCCACTGCTGTACAGATTTAGTTGAAATCACAGTCAGATTATGTAATGTGTTAATAATGAATCCCATTTTTTAAACCTCACAAAAAAGGAAAAAAATTGTAATTAAACTTGTGAAGTAAGAGATTCCAATCGGTAAACTTGTCATTCTTACATTAAATTATTAAACGTTTGATAGATAAGTGGTTCATAATTTATTTCTTTTCTTTAAAAAAAAAAAAATCAGGCTCATAATTTATTTCAAATTCAATAATAATGAACGCAAACCTACTTTTCATTTAGCTTTTTTTTAAAAAAAAAAAAAAAAATTAAACCATTTAGCATTTACAGTTCTCATTTATTTATAATTATATATAGAGAGGCTAAGTCTATACTTTTCAAAAGTAGAATTCTAATAGTATCTTATACAATTTAATAATTATAAAGTTATACAGGTTCGAATCTACCTTTTCTTAATACATTTATGTATAAAAAAACTATAATTTTCAATCCATGCATACTTACCATTTGTATAAAATACTTGAATTTTTTAATATTAATATTATATAATTAAAGAAATCAAATTAAAAGTACAAAGATTAAAATTAAATAATTAAAAATACACAAACTAAAATTAAAATTAAATAAATACAAAAACAAAAATGTATTATCAATAAAAATATAATTCAATCAAGATAAAGTATAAATTTATGACTAAAAAATCATGTATAGCTAATAGCAATTCTAAACTCCTAAGAACAAATTCAAAAATATTAATCCAACAAAAAAATATGATAGAATTGGGTGATTTGCAAGAATTATGATGATGCAATGATTTAGATCAGTAGGACTGAGCCACACCACATGGCTCATTTGGATTGGAGAGAATTAGGCAATTTCTCATCTTCTTCCACAAAGAAGAAAGCGAAATGAGATATTAAACCATTTAATTATTTGAAATTTGCATAATTTTTCAAAGCTGAAATCGACGGTGATGGGCGCTGCGAAATCAGTTGGAAGCTTTGTTGTGGGTTCGATTGTGGCCATTTCCGTCCACGTCATCTTCTTCTCTCCCATATCCCCACACCCTTTTCTTCAGCTGCCTTCTCCTTCCCCTTTTCCTCTCAACAACCATTTGCAGAGCTTGACGAAACTCGGCCGCGGCCTTCTCGAGGACCCCGAAGGCGTTTGCGTCGATGCTTCCTCGGGCCTCGTCTATGCCGCTTCGAGAGACGGCTGGATCAAGAGGCTCCACCCTAATGGATCTTGGGAGGATTGGAAGAACACTCACTCCACCACTCTTCTTGGAATCGACATGTCTAACCGAGGTGGAGTCGTCGTTTGTGACGCTCAACAGGTATTTCTATGTACCATAATATGAAGTTTCATTTCAAAATAGTTTTAGTGGGTTTGGATTTGATAGTAAATGGTGGAGTGGAGAGAAGTGGAAGGATTAATGATGGTTGAAGTAGTTAATTACTCGATTGAAAATTTGTGTCAGTAATTGTTGAATAATTAACTACTCAGTTGATTATTTATGTTATTAGTGTGACCGAGTGAAAAGTTTGATGAAAGGTTTGATAGAGTTTAACCACAAGATACTCACCATATTCACCATGTGGAAATTGTCCCACGTTGGAAAGATGAGGATTCTACAACACATTTATAAGGGATATGAGTTACTTTCCTCACTACCAATTGATTTTAAGGTGGAACCTCATATTCTCTAATAACCCGAACTACCCAACCCAAATTATAAAAGTTGGGTTGGATAATAATTTTATTTGGGTTAGGACTATAATTTTATAATTTTCATTGTGTGTAAATTGTTTAGCATATTGTTGCTTAACATACACTAATAAGATAAGTAAGGGAGTGATTGAATTTTGGAGTTTAGAAGAGGAGAGGAGAAGAAGAAGTGGAGATAAAGTGAAGTGATTTGGAAGAATGAAATATTTGTTTGAAAATTGGTATTTTGAAGTGGAAATGTTAGAGAAATTGTTTTTGGGGATTTATGTTTTGAAAAGAGATGTTAGAATTTTATTTTGGGAATTCGTGTTTACGAGAGAATTTTTTTTACTTTATATTAATTTTTACTGTAATAAAGTTTGATAGGATTAAATATGTTTGATAAGATGCGAAGAAGAGGTAGAGGATTAAGTTTCAACTTACACTAACTTGGTTTAAATTGTGCAGGGCATTCTTAAAGTAAACGAAGAAGGGTCATCTGTTCTTGTTTCTTCTCATGCCAACGGAACCACAATCATAAAGTAAACATCAATGTTAATTTATGCATACATTATGTATATGTGTAGTTTAGTTCAATAATGATTTAACTAAATGGCGGCCGGTGACGAAGCAGCTTTGCCGACGACGTGGCCGAGGCGGCGGACGGCAGCCTTTACTTCAGCGATGCAAGCTCCAAGTTTGGACTCCATAATTGGTACCTTGATTTCCTGGAAGCAAAGCCTCATGGTCGGCTCCTTAAATATGACCCTTCCTCAAACCAATTATCCACAATTCTTCACCATCTCTACTTTGCTAATGGCGTTGTCCTCTCCAAAGATCAACGTTATGTGGTCGTTTGTGAAAGTTCTAAGTAATTTACTACTCTTCTTGATTGCCTTTTTGCTCGTTTGTTTGGTAACTATTTCGTTTTTTAAAATTACTATTTCTACTCTTAGGCCTAGCTAGTTTGATGGATAGTATAATATTTATTTGTTCATTATGTTTTTTTGTGAGCGAGTAATAGATATAGATGTCTCAAGTATTGGCTTGAGGGAGAGAATGAAGGGGAAACAGAAATACTTGTAGACAATCTTCCTGGAGCACCCGACAATATAAATCTCGCCCCGGATGGATCTTTTTGGATCGCTCTCATTCAGGTATTAATCGGCATTCATATATACCTAATGACTAATAGGTAATGGGTTTGAGTCCTTCAAAATAATATTTACTTACTCAACTTCTATTTAAAGTGGTATGTGGCAGTATTTTAAGCTACAATTTTATTTAACTTCTTTAATATATTTTTTTATTTATTAATTCTCTACCCCCAATTATTGAAGAATTTAGAAGAAAAAAAAAGTCGTAGGCATAAATAATATTGGGCTGCACCCATTACAATTACTGTAGGGAGATATTGTATCAGTATCTTTCCTGTATATAGCAAAGATGAGACTAATTTATTTGAAATGATTTACGTCTAAAGTGAACATAGTATCGATTATGAATAATAAACTATCATTTATTTGAGTTAATAACTACATCATTCATCCACTAATTTCATTCATTCTCTCGTTATCTATTAGTCCTTGAATTGAGCCATAACGATTACATTATAACCAATTCTTAGCATTATAAATATGAGTGTTGAAAGTCGGATAAATATACAACAAAACTCAAATTAATAAGAGTTCTAGCATCTCATTATTTTGCATTCTCTCTACCTCGTTCTCCGTTCTGTGTTTGTTCTAACTTACTTTCATAACAATATTCATAATATCTAATTGTCTTGAATCAATTATTTGATAGTCTAAATCATCTAATTTGGATGCAATATTTTAACCCTCTTACAAATGTTACCTATATAATAGTGTATTTTGTACTTCCTCCAATCAAACAGTTTTGTTGTGGACGTAACTAACACATCATTAGTGAATTACATTTCTCTTAAATTTTACTTATCGATATTCTTTTCTATTGCAACATCTAACATACACCACTAATGATTGGGGACATGCAGCCGGTTCGCGAGGGGTGGGAGTCATTCGTGAGGCCTAAGATGGTGAGGCACATTCTGGCGAGTTTTCCGAAGCTGAGCGACGTCGTCAATGGGACGCGGCGGAGAGCATCGGTGGTTAAAGTGGATGAAGATGGGAGGATAGTGAGGAAACTGGACGATCCCAATGGGAAGGTAATATCCTTCCTCACAACTGCTGTGGAGTTTCAGGATCATCTTTACTTTGGGAGTCTCAACTCAGACTTTGTAGGAAGGTTGCCGCTAAATCTTGTCACTACTTCATAATTTCAGTTTTCATCCAAATTTTCTTCTAGTTTTTCTCTTTTGAATAATAGAATACATGTCCATTAGGACCACCATATATGTAATAATTTGCTTGTGTTCTAAAGCTATACAGTTGTGTGCCCTAAATTTTCTACATTTTTCATTGCAATCTTGCATTCTAGAAACAGAAATAACATTTTATCCATAATGCATACAGGTTTAGATAGTGTTTCAATTTGTATATAATTTGAAAAGTTTTGATTTTGTAGTTGAGTATAGCTTCAATCTAGTAGCTTGTATCAATTTGAGTCTTATAGCTTAGCTTAGTTAAAAATCTCAAAATTGTGCTATACCTACTTAAAATTATTCAACCAAAATCTCTAATTCAGTACACTAATACAATTATCCAAAAAATTACATGTGAACAAAGATTTGTCAATGTGATAATCGAATGATTTATGAACTTCAACTAAGCCATAAAAGTTAAATGGAAGCTAAATATAAATCTATAAAGATCATAAACAGGTAAAACCACGAAGTTAGGAGTTTGTAGTTACGAACCCCTACTTTTTTTTTTTGAAACAAGGGTAATCGCGCTTGTCCCTAGACCAGATACCGGAGACATCGAAGGAGTAATGACACAGGTGAGTTTCGAATCCAAGACCTTGAGAGTAACATGTCCTCAAAGCTCAAGTCTTCAACCACTACACCATCTCTTGTGGACCGTTACGAACCCTTACTTTGTCTCATGACTTTGATTATAAAGCTACAGCCACCAAAACCCAGTGGATCAGTTGTCATTCAAAAAAGTCACCCTGAACAAGAAAAATGATAGAAACTAACAAACAAACAAACCCTTTCCCATATCCAGTTCCTATCTCCTAGAACACATGGTATTGATTAAAAAATGTTTCCAAGCAAAAGCTCTAGATTCTTGACAGTTAGCTATTGGTAACAACATCCTGGCCATGAGCAATAATCATACGTCCACCTTACCTGCAAAAGAAGACGCTCGGAGACCTTATAAACTCAGTTTACAGCAACCTGGTCCTCTTCACTGGATCTTTTGTTTCATCTCTGTTAAGCGAGTACCTTTGAGATTTACTTGATTGATTTGCCTTCTCCTTTCTGCCATTAACCAATTCTGAGAAGGACGGAATTGGAGGCAATGGAGCAGCAGGGGAAGCATTTTGCTTTGACAAATTGTTTGTGGAAGTTTCCAATATAGGGCTGCAATGAAATTCTTCATCATTCTTTTCTAAGTTTGATAGATCCAACACAGGGGATGGTGATGGCATTGGCAATGCAGGAAGTTCAGTATTCTTCTCTGAACAAGGGTTATCGGCGATGCTAAGCCGACTGGTTAACTCGGTAGAACTTGCTGTCGACAGCCACCTCACAGTACTGGCTACTTGGGAATAATAGAAGGATTTCCCTGTTCTTCCATATTTCTCATAGCACTCGTGCTCAAGAAAACAAGCAGATCTTTCCACTTCAATCCTGGAAGAATTCCAATCAAGATGATACAGGCATAGGTGGTTGTGGAAAAACTTAAAACCATGCATATGTTGGCAGAACTAGCATCCATTTTACGAGCATGCACGCTCTTGTGTCTAAGGACTGAACTAGCTAGTTACCAAGAGAAATTACATGGAATTCATTGTCACACTATATAATAGCAACAATGTCACCATTAGTGTTATCGATCTCGACAACCTAATTGAATTTGGTGGAGATGATGCAAAATGAAAATTGGCCAAGAGATTATTTTGAGGAAATGAGCGTCTAAAAACAGGAGCAACATTCACAAGGCAACGAGGAATTAAAAGTTCTGCCATTGGAAACGAATTGTTAACTTACTTGGAGCTCCCAAGCCGTGGTTGAGCCTGCTCTACAGCATTCTTTAACCTTTTCCTGCTTGCTTCCCTAAGTGATGCAGACACAACGTTCTTGTCTTGTTTATCATTCTGCCATGAAATATACAGTCCATCAGGAAAGAAGAAAGCACAGAAGAAAACAAGTTCGTGAATTTAAAATAACATGGATGGATAAATCCACTAATAATCACAATAAAGTAAAAACAATCCCTATTCAACGTGAAACAGAAACTCTCACTAACAAGATTATATATACAAGTAGGTGGAATTTATAAACATGTTAAAAGTTATTATAACCTATTACAAGGCAACACATGACTGATCTTCCCATAAGTCTTGTAATATCACTTCTTATCTTTCACCTCTTTCTCTGCGCGATTATTTGCAGTTTCAAATTCAGCTCAATAGGGGTCTCTCCTATTAGAAGAGCAGTTTAAATGATTTATTAGAAAAAGCTTTTTTTTCTCCTAGGGTGGTAGGTTGACCCTCATTCATTAGATGTTGAGGAACATCCCAATTTCAAGAGAAAAGGAAGTTTTTGCAGCAGATAGACATTTCGGCGATTATGTGAGGTTTGTGAGTGTGAACATTAAGAACAAAATTTTTTAGAGGTACCCTAGCGAGGTGTGGCCCTTTGCTAGATTTCATGTTTCTCTTTGGATGTCAATAATACAATTATTTTGCAATTAAATTATTCATTAGGTCTTATAGTACTTGATTGGAGTCTCTTTCTCTTAAAATTTTCATGTTATGGACTTAGTTTTTTGGATGCCGATGTTTTTCATTTTATTTTCTTACTAACGCATGGCTTAGGTTTTTGTTTTGTGACTCATTGTAATATCAAGAGGAAGAAGAAACCATGAAGCCAAACCTGTTTAACTGAGATCTTATTCCGGTAATAATTTTCTTCTGCGCGCTCTAAAAGTGCCAACTTTTCGGTTAGTCCTGATTTCTTTAGAGACTTCGCCCCAGCTAGGCATTTGACAACCTCAGCATCATCTGGTAATTTGAGGAAAATGAGAATAAAAATATACAATGATAAAGAAAATACTCTGTCAACCCCAGAACATAAACTTAAAGTACACAAACAAAAATGAAACCACCGGCTGGAAGAGAGGAAGAGCAGTCAAGTCCATTCTTTACCGTCAGAATCAGAAATATCTTCACCAGATCCACTTGCTTCATCTTTGCGATTCCAAAATTCAGAAAACTCTTCTTCATCATTCATATTTGAGCTGATTTTAAATTTATATATAAAAAAAAAGAAAATAATTATGAGTTAGTAACAACCAATATGAGCATATCCACAAGTTAAAGCCTATTTCCCTTCAAATCAGAAGTTCAAATCCTCACCCCACATCAGTGAAACAAAGAATTATGAGTTGGTAACTAGATAAAAGATTTGATACACTATTAGGTATAGATATCAATTTTCATCTAGGAAAGTAACAACTTTTATTAACTGTACCGTACATGGTAAAAAACTTAAAATGATGACTTTGATGTTGATAGGAACCAAGCTGATATTTGTATTGACATAAACAAAAGATTACAAATGAGGATGATTGAACTCTCCAATTCCAGGCTACTTAGACTAATTAACCAATATTTGCTACCTCGCTCGATTCCTTAACTTTATCCATAACACCATTCCCATTGCCATAACAAACACTAACAATATTCCTACCAGTTGAACGCCGGGATATTTACTATACCACTGTCTAAATCTAGAGACTAACCATATAGTAAAATTGAACAAAAAAAATTTAAGCAGATGACAAGGAAAATGATTCATGACTAAAAACTTATAGATAGGTCTTAAGCACCCGTGAGGTTTCCAATCCCATTAAAATGCATAAAACTACTAAGAACAGTTTTTAAAAAAAACGTAATTAAGAAAAATATAAGATAATAATTTAATAAATTGGTGACCTCTCTAAGATTTACAACTAGCCTTTTCAATAATAAAATTTAAAATTAAAACATATTTGAGACAAGCACCTGCTGACAAAAATTCTAGATGATGAATTATTTCTCCTAGCACAAGCGGTAGTAAGCTCCTCCAAATAGGCAGCAACAATATTTGGGTGCTTGCAGGCATCACATGATCTACTACATATAGATGCAGGAACCTAGTCCAGTCGAACAGTTATATTTATTAGCTTTTGGCACAATATTCAAGAGTTCGAAAGAAAACAGTAGACCTTCCTCCTACCTGTTCCCCAAAACTCTCAAGAATTTTCTGTCTGCGACATCCGGAGCCCTCGCAATACTCAACCATCTTCATTCAGAAATTCCAGGACATCAAAAAAATGGCAAACAATATCATTGTCAGATTCCAAATGCAGATGAAAATCACCTGAGTAAAGTCAGTTAAGGACTTCTCTGATAATTTCTCTTGGGAGCTTGAAGATGGTAGATTCTTCTTATCAGCACTGGAGCTATTCCTTAGAATAAATTCCTGCAACAACGAAAATTTTAAAAATGATGCGAAAAGGAAAACGCAACCTAAAGAGGGAAGGAAGAGAACAGCAAGTTCAAGTTTAGAAATTAACCATTCTTCTACAGTCTTCAAGTCCATAGTATAACAGACTTTTAGAGGGTAATTGATCACGGCCAGCTCTACCAGACTCTTGATAAAAAGCTTCCATTGACTTAGGAATATTGAAGTGGCAAACAACTCTGACATCTTTTCTATCTATACCCTAGGTAAGACAACAACATGAATTAGCAAAGTTAATGCTCATCCTGCAAAAAAATTATGAAAGAAAATTGGTTAAATACATACCATCCTGAAGGAGTACCACTAATTTAGTAACTGTGCACACACCAGAATGGCTCTAGGCAAAAGGACACAATGAAAGGAAAATCACAACCTTAGGTACATGAAAGTTTTAAATAAAAGGATGTATCAAAGGAATATGACAGGAAGTAATATAAAGGACTTTCCTCACAACAAACAATAATGAGGAGGAAGCTTTCATTCTACTATTTTCATCATTCTCAGGTAGCCAAAGATATTAATAGGAAGGTTGACAAAACAGATGCGCTGTAACTATTTAAATCCTCAAAAGAGTAAAAGATGCTGCTATGCTTGTCATATTTTTCTCATATTATAATGGCTTGCCTTCTAAAACACACTTAATGACGTCAAGTGTAATATAAAATAATATTTTCAGTTTCAGGGTCAAATACTAAACTTCAAGACATTTACAATAAAAAATAATAAATATGCCAAGAATGAATGGATAGGTGAAGTTAAACGAGGGTAAGGTTTTACAGACGACTATACCCAAAAGCTACTGTGGCTACAACAACTTGTATCTTAGAGCTTATCCAATCCTCCAAAACAGACTTCCTCAACTCATTCTTTAAACCCGCATGATAAGCTGAAAACCAACAGAACCAACACCATGTAAATATATCTAAACAAATAAAACTCAAAGATCTAAAGATCCAATTACAAAGAGTAGAATTGTTTTTACTTGCCAGCGCATGAAATGCCATAGTTTGCTAGATAAACTGACAATTGGTCACACATTGCACGTTCTAGGCAATAAATGATTGCACAGACATCATCTCCACTAGATTTCAGTTGATTACACAAATCGGCAAGGGGATCATCCAAGAGGTCTTTATAACGAACTGCACAATTAATTTTTAGAACTCAAGGACACAACTTAGAGAGCAAATACAGTTCAAGTATGGTCGTTGAACTGTAAAATTAATTTTCACTATGGTTCAAATGCAACAATAAATTTACGAATCCTTGGCAGCATAAACTTTACTGAAGTTTACACAAAAGAACTAAAAACCTACTTCTAAGTCCATATAATTTCTAATGAGAGATGCAGAATGAAGGAAAAGATGAATTAAAACTCATATTAGGTTTTGTGGGACATAATGAGACGTGATGGGGAGCACATCATCCAGGGTAGCAATAGCCTAGCCAGTGAAGGAGAAAATAGGATTGAGTTCATCATTTTGTCTGCAATGAGGGGCACTAATATGAGGTAAGCTACTTGCTATTAGGCTTGGTTGGAGATAGATAGCCCTCTCAAAAGGCCAACAGTTTTTTGCACCCAGCAGATAACTATTTACATTCAAGTAGTACATTTTCTTAGGGTTCTCTACAACCCATGTGGGAACCTATCAAACTGCAAGTACTGGGACTCTATAAGGTTTCCTTGGAAAAACTGTACAAGGAATCCAAAGTAATTATCCTTTAGCATGAATAAAAACATTTGGTAATTTACATGAAAAAAAAACATATGGAACAGTGAGCAATCAATCAGAGGATTCCAATTTTCCCATGCTGCAATGCATAAATTGAAAAACACACATGCGTGCACATTTATAGTTGAGCCACCTGAACAAACCTTCATAATATATATTATGACGATTAAATGAAGACATAAGAAGTAGAGGATTTTGCAAGCCCAAGGATACTATCACATCCTTCTGGACCCTGCAGAATAAATAAATAAAAACCACGACTTAATATTTCTAAACTTTAAATCCAGCATCTACATGTCACTGACTCTACCATTTTTTTATGTATATACAATGACTGCTACCATTCATATAGTACAGCCACAGGGCAAGCCTCGATAAACTCATATACAGCTGAATTATATAATAACGACGTGCAAAATATGTAAATTTCTCGCTAGTGAGAGGACAAGAGACCTGGAGTCCGTCTTATGAACATGCAAAAGCCAATAGAATCACTCCAAGAAGCAAAAGACAGACCTATTAGTTTAAGTTTTGATATTAAGTTAAGAACTATATAAGTTGACAAAAGGGTTTGTTTTCCTAAACCAAGTGTACGGTTCCAACACTAATAAATACACTAAAATGGGAACGATTTCTAAACTGAATGGGTGATAAACAATAACTCACTTAGGAGCAGCAGTGGCTGTCAAGGCCAGTATAGGAACACTAGGAAGACGACTCCTCAAAGAAGAGAGCTTACGGTAGCTAGGCCTGTTTCAGAGCATAAAAGAACAATAAAAGTGACTAGTGAGGAGACATGATTCTAATTACAATTAGAAGATCCGTTCTGCCCCCCACAACGACAACAAAAATGAAGAGAAAAGAAAAGAAAAAACAGAGGTCTTTCATATTCAAAAAGATTGACATATGTTACAACTATGGTGAGCATTGAATTGACAAATAGGGTACAGGCAAACGAGATCATTATCCATAGCTTTTGTCTACTTTATAAATAAAGGTATATAACAAAAGTAGAGAGAATTGAATCAGAGAGCGATGAGGGAGCTCCCATATGGTATTCAGAAAAACAAAGAAAAATAGAAATGGTAATCTATTATAAGAAGAGATTAATACTTACAGTTAAGTCCTAAAGATAACTGATTGTCACGTATATAACAAACCTGAAATCATGACCCCACGATGAAATACAATGTGCCTGAAAATTGCATTAAATAGAAAAATGAAGGTATGATGGTAAAAGATTAAATACAGCATTGAGCATATAAAAGAAAAGTTTTAACTCACCTCATCTATAGCAATCAGATTAAGTAATCCTCTAGAATAAATTTTCATCAGTTTTGCCATAAATCCAGGTGTTGCAATTAATTCAGGTGTGACGTAGAGAAGCCTTAAGGTAGGTTTACCAGAATCAAGCTCTTCGTGGATCTGGATGAAGATTTTTACACACATTATTTCTGAGCACTTAAAGTTTGTAGCAGTAAACAGAGGTTATGAAAGATGAGAGGAAGTTACAAATAAGGACAGAAGAGTTCCACAAAAAGAAGGAAATAAAGGCATTTTATGGATTTTCTGTTACATTAAAACATAAAAATAATAATCAAATCCCAAACTCCCATTGTCCAAAAAAAATTCTTCCATTCTAACAAATTATGAGACGCATACAGTAGAAGGTTTTGTTAAATTAAAAGCATCACTGAATGTTTACAAAAGCAATGATGCTTCCCTGCTTTCTCCCCACTCGCAGTGGAAGGAAATAAGCTTTAAATATCCCCGGGCATGTTGAGTTCAACTAATTTCGCTATTTCTTTAGAAAAGAGGGATGATACCAACAACACATATAGGCATACATGCATAATAAGAATATCTCCTGGTGTCTGGCCTAGGGACGGGCGTGGTTACCTTTGTTTCAAAAAAAATATATATATACTTTATCATTAAAATAATGAGTACCACCAAATCAGACATTATAAGTAGAAATGGGAGATGATTGTTAGGTAAAACTCACTTTATTTTTGGCTTGTGTTGACTGAGTTGAGGATAGATATTCAGCAGAAATCCCTTTTTCCTTCAACGCCATCACTTGGTTTTCCTGATGTAATGGGGTGGGGAAAGGGCCAAAGAGTTACAAATCAATGAATAAAATTGGTAGGAATTCAACAAGGAAAAAACACTTTGATGCTCACCATCAATGCTGCAAGTGAATACTTGATGAGTTAGGCAAAAGCAGGCCGCAATTCTCTTGTACAAACCAAAACAAGCAAACAAAAACTTAGGTAGTTCAAATCCTCCAAAAAGTTTGGAGTGTAGATAAAGAAACGGAACAACATTCACCTATTAAGGGACAAACAACAAGCACAATTCCTTTTGAAGCTAGAGCAGGGATCTGATAACACACTGACTTTCCTCCCCCGGTGGGCATGAGACAGAAACAATCTTTCCCTTTGTCAAATAAGAGGAACAATGAAATCAGGTAACAGAACCCAGATAATAAAGTGCCTTCAAAATTCACCAACAATCAAGAACGTGCAACATATTACATATCCGAGCTAAAAAGAATTGGAGACTACTTCTCAAACTGTTATCGAGATAAAACACAAAGATTTACGTGGCTCACTAAGGATGTGTTAGCTGCGTCCACGGCAAAGAAGATAACCGTTTTATTAAAGAGATAACAAGAATACAGAATGTCGATCAAGTGGGTTAGTGTTCGGAGAGAGTTTAATAAAAACCTATAACAAAATAGGCTCAAACACATAAGAACTCAAATAATTACATATTTCGTCTAGGTTTCGAATCGCTGTCCGGGCAGCGAGACACCCGACAAACAAACAGTTCAACGCATAAGTCAACCGAAACAACAGTACAAAGTATAACAATGTCCCAGTTCGTTCTATTGGCTCTAAAACTAAATTATATAGGTAAATGCAAATCAAAATAGCGATTGATTTGCCTCTTTTTCTAATCGGATTCGATGAAAGTATGTACCTGACAAAACAGCTTCGATGGTTTCCAATTGCTTTCCCCGAAAATCCGAATGTCCAAAATGCCATCTTAAGAGCTTCACCAGGTACTCCTTGCTATGATTATACTTTCTTGGGGCGATACTGCTGTGCAGTGGCAGCGATGATTTCTTCATTTCTACCTGCCGGAATCCTCAAGAACAATGCTCAACTTGTTTCCGCCGTCCGTTCATAAAGGTCAGGCAAGTTCGGGAAATTTTGATAAAGACGGGGACGCAAGAAACGTAAATTAACCATTCATTCAAATATGAATAGTTTTTATTTGATTCAAAATAGGGAATTTCTGAGCTTAAATTCTAAAATAATTCATTTAATTTAAATGAGTGATTGAATTATATTATTGCATTGTGTGTCCTAACAGTTAACACTCAGTATTAATTTGATCTCGAGAATCAATATTTATCTCCTTTTTGTATTAAATATATATATATATATATATATATATTATTGCTATAATTAAATAAAGCTACCCTTCATTGAATTTCATATATAATAAATTACAATTTAAATTTCCTACACTAAATGAATTAGTTTTAATTTTGTGTGGTAGATGAAAATATTTTGTCTCCTTTAAATTATGTATATAATTTTTTGAGAATTTTGCATGTATAATAAAAAAATGACAAAATATTTATATTTATAACATAAAATCAAAACTAATTTATTTGTAGTATAAAATTCAAAGTTCTATCCCCATCAAATTTAATAGTGGTTGGGTTATGTTATCCTCGTGGCTAGTCACTTATAGAAATTTTGTTAGGTAAAGATGAATTATTTTAAAAATTATGGTATAAATATAATAGAAGAAATAGAATGTGGTGTTGTGGGTAAATTATCTAAAACCCTTTACAAATATACATATATTCCCAATAAAATATTAATTTAATTCAATTCAAACATATTCATCATTCTTAAAATTAAAAAAATAAAATAAAATAATAAATCTATATCGAGCGGGGTAGGTACTCGAGCATAGCAGAGAATAATTCTTGGTAATAAATGATTATTTTGAGACTACTTCGTGCGTTTGTTTTATTTTAACCAAATATGAAAATTAAAATTTAGCTTTCATAATTTCAAAAACTAAGTTTAGTCACGTAGTTCAAATAAATATATAATTTTTAAATTAAAATTTAATCGTATAATTTGATAAAATCTAAAAAAATAATTATTGATATTTTTAATAATTAGTAAATTAAATATTTGAAAATTAATTATTTATATATATTTTTTAGAAATTTCATTATTTATATGTTAATTGTGAAGTTATTATTCATAGGTAATTTTGAAGGTATGAACTAAGTGATGATACAATAAAAAAAACCATATCATGATGTATGAACAATGAGATTCCATACATTTAATACAACAACGGTTATAGGTATACGACATGCATCATATTACATTAAAATTTAATTTTCATTTTTTTTAAACAAGGTAACACGCTCATCCCTAGGCCAAGCATCTGAGACATCGAAGGAGTAGTGTCACAAGCGAGCCTCGAACCTGAAACTTGAGAGAAACATACCTTAAAAACTTAAGTTTTCAATTACTGCACCACCTATTGAGTACAAACAATTTTCATTTTTTTTCAATAAACAAAATGAAAATTGATATAATCTCAAGATCACAAGTTTGGTAAAACTGATTTCAACTTTATCGGAACTACATTTAAATTTGAGTGGAAATACCATAACAAAAAAAAAGAAACAAATTAAAAAAATATACCACAAAAAATATATATTTTAACATTAAAAAAAGAAAAAGAAAAAGAAATGGAGTCGACGTGGCGACGAGATACATCCAGCTATCCCTCTCACTCCATAAATATTAACATCAATGTTATTTATTATATTATTTTTATTATTTTAAATGCATTAATGTTTTTTTTTTACATTTGCATTTTCCGCTCCGTCACGAAACTCTGCAGCTCGAATTCTCTTATTTGTTTATTTATTTATTTTCTTTATTTCTTCTTCTTGTTCTTCACATTTCTATTTTTAGCGAATTTAATTCCTCTCTTTCTCCAAGTTTCTTCTCTGTTCTTCCCATTCTCTTTCGATGTTCTTCATTTTCGCTCCATGATCCTCTTTTTCTCCGCTGATTGTTTCTCATTCGCGGCCGCAACGACTGTGTAGAGATCTTCATCCTCAACTACATTTGCAGCCTCGATTTCTCTCCCGTAAGGTATTGATCTTCTCACCTTTTTGAATCTTGCAACATCATCTTTCCATTCTCTTTCATGTTGCGTTCTGTAGTTATCGCTTGGATTTTCTGTAGTTCTACTTGATATAGCAAAGATCTTCCAGTCCGATCGTGAAATTTTTTATAATTCTTGCGACTCTTTGTTACGAGGATGATAATTTCGTTTCCGCCTTGATTTCTGTACTGTCTGTGGCTGAAATGTGTTTCTGCAGGATTTGATTACCTAAATCGTGCTTTTAATTTAGCCTCCTTGTTGTAGTGGAATGAAAATTTGAATTCGAATCACTGAATCGGGTTGTTAAGGCCTTCTTTGATAACTATTTTGTTTTTAGTTTTTGTTTTTGAAATATAATCCTACAACAACTCCTTAACCACTTGCTTTGATATTTACATCATAGGAACCAAACTAAAATTTGGAAACGAAAAAAAGTAGCTTCAAAATTTTGTTTTTGTTTTTGAAATTTAGTTATTATTCACCTACTTTTTTTAAGAAAAGATGGATACATCGTAGGAAAGATGAAACACATTGTAGGAAATTTGAGTAAGAATAGACTTAAGGGCCTAATTTAATGCGTTTTAGTTTTCTTGTTCTTCACTAAGATTCGAGAGAAGCAACTCGCTTTTTTTATTTGAACCATGGATTCTTTTGTCGGTGGGAATGAGCATTTATCTTTGGTTATCTACACGACTGGAATTCTTCAATTATTGGCCGCTGCACTGCAATTTGTCGCTCTTATGTCAGAAATTGAAAATGTTATGCGCTTAGAAAATGCTTCAAACTGGATGTATAATAGTTAGCGGTTGTGTGCTATTGCTACTAAAACACCTAAGATTATTTTGTTGCTTATATGTTTTTTTTCATCTTCTTGTGGAGACTCATTCTTCTCACAGCATTTTGATAAAATGTTAACACGATTGCTATCCGAATGTAGGATGAAGAAGGGGTTTTCTGGATTGAGGGGCAAGGAGTTATCTCTCGTGGCCATTGCCTTGATGTGCATGGTTATTATTATGTTGACATGGGAGAAAACCCCACTTCTTAATACCTTTCCTCCATCTCAGACTCGGTTGCAGCTGTCTCCAGGTAATGGTTTGCTAACATTATCGAGCTGATAATTATAACACAGAAAATCTAGCCATTGTACCATACTATATATCCCAACCGAGATGAATTCTTGCACGATTTATCAAATTCTGAAGTAGCACTTTTCTTCCAAGTGGACAAGGAATAATTCCACGTTTATTTTGTGAAAATTGGCTATATCTCTGTACCTCTCAATTTTAGAAATCTAGTCATGCTTTTAGCATATGTATACATTCGATAACCATGAGCGTTTGGCTGATATATGCACACCTTTGTAGAACAACATGATATGTTTGAACCATGTCTGGTCAATCAGCACTTTTTGAACTCTAGGTACGTATTCATAACAGTGCTTCTTGGTTTTCTTTTGTAGTGCAGATACTGTGCCAGGTAGACTAGTTAGTATTTCTTCTTTGGAGCAACAAGGAGATACTGATAAATATGTTCCCGATTCTGAGGATAAAAACACTGAAAATAACCAAGAAGCACGTGAGGCTTCTTCTCACATTTATTCAAATGATGAGGAGTCTGAGGACACGGTATCTTCTCAGAATACAGGTATATTTTTAACTCAATGTTGATTAACATATTTGTTTCCTGCATATTCCAGTTCATTTTTAAGTTTAACTGTATCAAAGAGAGGTGTTTGTAGGTTAGTTGTGATTTTTTTGGACAAGGGTTAGCTATGATTTTCTTTTTGGCTATTTGATAGTATCAATTTGTCTCACTTCTTATATGTGGCAATAGACTTTTGGCTGAGCTTTTTGAGTAGACATTTATTCTTTATGGTGTTGCCATGTCTGTGGTCTTTTTTTCTTTTTCTTTTTTGTTTCCTTTTTATTGTAAGCTGAATTCGTGTCTTGTGATTTGGTGCATGTTCCTAGTTCTTATACATTTGTTCTTTGAACTTGAAGCCTTGTTTTCTTTATCTATATTTAAGCTCTTGCTATTATTAATAGCATTCTTGTGTACTAGTTTTGTCTGGATGTCGTAAATGTTTTTCTCACTTCAATTTCTGGAAAACTTATCCATTACTGTTGCATCTTGGTGTAAGAAATCTCCACTTTTCATAGCTATGACTCTCTATTGAATAGCTGGAGATCCCTTTTGTAATTGGCTATTGCCTCATAATTATAATGAAATTGTTTCTTATCCAAAATATTTTTTGTGCAGGGAACCCTATAGGTTCCGGAGAAGCTACACACAAACAAATAGTGGAACTTAATGGTGATCCAAGCTCAGAAAGTCTAAAAGATGAAACAATACATAATGAAATTGTGGTAGAAGAAAGTAAAAAGGCTCCTGGGATTAAAGAGGCTTTAAAACCAGAGCCAGAAAAGGTTGACGGAAAAATAAAGCTGGTAGTAGAAGAAAATTATTCTACACAAGAAGAACTAAGTGTTGATCCAATGACATCGATTAACAATGTCAGCACAAAAGATGACAAATTGGAAAGAAATCAAGGTGCACAATATATTTCCACTTTACTTATTTGCCACTCTGCAAATTCTACTCTGTTTCTTATATTATATGGACATTTTGATCAAGAGAAACAACAAGGACCACATTTAGTGTTGTGTCGATTTCTTGGAAAGGATGGATCACACCGGTGTTAGTTTATTTACCTCCTTCGCAAGTAAAAGCATTTTCCAATTATCCAATTTCATCTCCACTCTTGAAATAACAGACTCCCAAATAATATTTGAGGGGTTTCTTCCCTAAGGTATTCCTTGGGAAGGACGGATCACACTGGTGTTAGGTTTATCCTTTGGAACTAAAAGCAGTTTCCCACTTATCCAATTTTCTCTCCACTCTGTAATTGGAGAGTTAACCAGCCAAACAACGGATATTGTCTGTTGACGCAGTCACTTGTGTAATTGGAATGTTGACATTGCAAACTAGCACAAATTGATATGTTGGCCTGAAGTTTCCTTTCAAATATGAGCCAAGACAAAAAAAAAAGGAATTTTCTAACTCACCTCCATAGTGAAGGCAGAAAATTAAAGTGTCATCAGAAAATAGGAAGATTATTAGGTATTATTTTGTTGGATTGGAAGCCATTTTTGTAGGCCCATTCTTCTTCTGTGGGCTCTTTTTGGCCTTGTATCTTTCATGTTTTTCTCAATGGAAGTCTGGATATTTATCAAAAAAGAAATAGGAAGAGCTCACTTTTACTTTATTTTTCCTACTTCAATGCCTTTTAGAAAGCCACTCTCCAAAGCTCTGAACATCTATGATTGGAACAGATAGAAAAGAGGAAAGGGGACCCCTTTGGTAAAGGCCTTTAGAAGCGCTAATTCAACCCTTGGGTCTACTCTTAATGAAAAATGGAGAATTTGGCATCACTAATGCATCTATAGGGTTGTTGACCATCCACTTAATCCATTTCTGACCAAAACAATTCTTTTCAAGGCCATAAGCAAGGAAATTCAAGTCCACAAATCCTAAACCTTTTTCAAGTATAATTTAACGATCCATCCTTTGGTCTCAACTTTGATCAACTCATCAACTATTCCCTTGGTTTTAGTCTATTTTTGCCTGCATTAGTAACATCATCGCCGCAAACTTTTGTATGTCATTTTTTCCTGCTATTTCATTCTCGTAAAATGGTCTGATCCTACCATAGTCTTAAAACCTTTAAACTACGTTACTGAGAAGGCATATTTTTTAAATTTCACTTGCTTTTATTCAAGATTTACTTCTACTTATACCTTTGGTTTTATAGATTTTTCGTACTAACTGTTTCTGCAATTTATCTGTCAAATTCAGGCTGCAATTATGCAAAAGGAAAATGGGTTGTAGATGAGGGGGAGCCTCCATATTCAGGACTTGCCTGTAAGCAATGGCTCTCTGGCATGTGGGCTTGTCGTTTGACCCAACGTACAGATTTTGCCTATGAAAAGCTTAGATGGCAGCCTAACAGTTGTGAGATGCCAAGATTTAAAGGTTCTGAGTTCTTAAAAAGGTATTCCTCTTTTGAGAAACTTCAGAGTATTTCTCGCCACCATTCAAGTTGAGGTTAACTATTATCCAATTCAACAAATCCATAGCCCACCTACCCATACTTCTAGAATCTAAACCATCCCATCCACGTATTCTCTTCGGAGGTTAAGTGCGAGTCTTAAGTCCACTTTCAAGAAAAATGTTGCTTCGTATATCTGCTTATTAAACTCTTAAGCTAGGACGAGCGCTTACCTCTGTCCATATTAAGTATGTCCTGGTAGTTTATTTGCATCACACGCAGGATTTTCAAATGGTGATCTATAATAACTTTATGCGGCAACAAAAAAGTAATCGAAAGGGTATGATATTATTGAGCATGTTCTATTTCACTCCTAGCACATCCCACTTTTTATTGCTTACTTCTCGTGTTTTGGTAGTGCAGACAGTTGTGAACATAGCCAACAAGAGCATAGCTCTAGTAGCATGATGTATAGCTTAGTAAACAAGATGTTAGAGGTTCAAATTGTGAACATATGATAATATTTACTATTCTGATGTACTCAGGATGCAAGACAAAACTCTAGCTTTTGTTGGAGACTCCTTGGGCCGCCAGCAATTCCAGTCTATGATGTGTCTGGTCACAGGTGGTAAGGAGCAGCATTTCATAGATGTGGGGAAAGAATTCGGCTTGGTCTTAGCTCCCGGTAGTACACGCCCTAATGGGTGGGCATATCGATTCCCGAGCACCAATACTACAATCCTCTACTACTGGTCAGCTAGCCTCTGCGCCGTGGAGCCCTTGAATCCAAGAGATCGAAACACCGATTATGCCATGCATCTTGATCGGCCACCCGCATTCTTACAGCAATATATTAACAAATTTGACGTGTTGGTTCTAAACACAGGGCACCATTGGAATCGTGGAAAGTTGAAGGCTAACCGATGGGTAATGTATGTCGATGGTAAACCAAACAATGACAAGAAACTTGCTATGATTTGGAGTGCCAAGAACTTCACGGTCTACAGTATCGTCAAATGGGTGGACTCTCAGCTCCCAAAGTACCCAGGCTTGAAAGCTTTCTATCGAACAATTTCACCGAGGCACTTCGTGGGCGGAGATTGGAATACAGGAGGAAGTTGCGACAACACGAGACCTATGTCGATAGGGAAGGAAGTAACACAAGAAGAATCAAGTGACGAGAGTGCCGGAGGCGCAGTGAAGGGGACAGGGGTTAAGCTTTTGGACATAACAGCCCTCTCCCAGCTTAGGGATGAGGCTCATATTTCCAAATACAGTATAACAGCCAAACAAGGGGTTCAAGATTGCCTCCATTGGTGTCTACCGGGCGTTCCTGATACATGGAATGAAGTTTTGTTGGCGCAAATTTAGTCACGATGACGAACTGCCCGTGTCTGGCATATCGCCTTGGACTGCTGTTGGCTCGCAAGAGTCCCAGAATGAGTGAGTTTCTGATTTGCTTCCACAGTTCAATTTAATTGTTATGATGGAAAGCAATTTTTTTTTTTTTTTTATACTGTATAGACAGACCTATGAATTCCTGTATTACGCTAAATTATATTTAGACACTTGATCATGATGGAGATAAAATGAAGGCAGAGAGTTAACAGTTAGGACTGTATCTTAAATTTGGACCTTGCAAGTGTAGAGTTCTGTCATGGAAACATTTATTCAGTCGGAAGAAAATATGCCACAATCATACCAATTCAACCATCCCGCTTAAGAGTTCAAATTTTAGTCTTTGTATTTTTGTTAAAACTTAGTCTTAAAATAAAACTGAAAGTCTTAAAACTGAAAGTTGAAGACTGAAAGTTGAAGTCTGGTTTGATAACCATTTGATTTTTTAGTTCTTTTTTTTTTTCTAAATTTTGGTTTGATTTCTACAAATATATGTAAGATGTTGATAAGAAAAAGAAAAAATACATGATTTTTTATTTTTTGTTTTTTAAATTTAAGTCTATTTTTACTCAAATTTTCTTTTTTTTTTTCTTTTAAATTTTGGTTTGGTTTCTACAAATATATGTGAGATGTAGTTAAGAAAAAAACACATGATAAAATAATTGTTGTAAGTTTAAATTTCATAAACAAAAAATTAAAACTTTATTTAATAACCATCTTATTTTTAGTTTTTAAAATTTAAACTTATTTTTTTTCATTGGATATCAACATCTTACCTACATTTTTAGAAACTAAATAAAAAATTTGAAAAAAAAAAAAGTAGGTTCACTGAAAATAAAAAATCAGGAGGCCTAAATATTACTGAAATTGTTTCCATGAATATTATTTTACTTCGAACAAAAGAAAGTTAACAAGGAACTTTAACTTGGAGACCAACTATGAACTTACAGATTGAAATTGAAGTTTCAACAATTTGCTAAGTATTATGAACAAAAGAAAACAAACTACAAAATTGTATTCTAAGCTAAAAATAAAAATAAATTGAAAAAATTAAAAAAAAAATGAAAATCACCTTCCTATAATATCAAACAACATTACCAAACCCACACCTAACTAATCAAAAAAAAAAAAAAAAATCGTTAGATTGTTTCAGGCGGTTTCATTAGCAGGAATATTTTGTTGGACGTATTGTTCCACCTCTACATCGGACTCTTGTTCATCTGAGCCAGAACCTACCTTTCTTTGGTGCAGGGTTCCTTGTATCATTGCCACGCCTTTCTCAACTGGCCCTATTGCTTGGTTTATGGTCAATACAACATCCTTAACAACCTGCCAACTAACAAACCGTTAGTTCATAAACTAATTTTGATTGCTTATGTTCATGTGTGACTCTTACTTACTCGTTGACCGCCTTCGAGAACTATGTCCTGGACGCTCTCGGTGACGCTTGTTCCTGGAGCCTCCACATGTGTCTCTGTTCTTTCTACCACAACCGGCTTTTGTTCTTGATCATTGACCTTGGCTGCTCCTTTCACTGTTTCTACGGCCACTCCATACTCGGAAACTGGTATGTAGCGATATGGTTCAGCAGAGAACACAAATATATGAGCCACAGCTGCTATGGTCATCTGCAATTCATTAGAAAATTACGCAACTTTCCACTTTGGTCCTCACTAAGTCTAGCAATCTCAGTTTCAACATTTAGGAAGACGGCAAACGAGTCTTTTGGAAACCATAAATAAAACTATGTATTTGTTCACCCTGGGTTGTAAGGGTGCAAAGACAACGCCAAAAGGCCGTTCATACCAACTGAAAGTGACATCAATTCAAGCCGAAACCAAATTTATTGAGTGGTTTCAGTTTCAAAATATGAGCGACCGAACAATTTCGGTCGGTGTCGGTTTTTAATGAATTGGTATAGAAAATAACCAAACCAATCGAGAATATGTAAATTAGAAAAAAAAAAAATGGAATAGAAGTGCATTGTTGTTCAATTGACGTTAGTGATAGATTTGTGTTCAAGTCATGACTAACGCCTTTTATTTTAAATTCAATTGGCCATCAGCAAATACAATGTATAAATATTTGTTACGAATTAAAAACTAATTGAGGAAGAAGTTAGATTTCACGTAAATTTGTGTTCGAGTCATGACTAACGTCTTTTATTTTATATTCAATCACAGCAAATGCCATGTATAAATATTTGTTAAAAATTAAAAACTAATTGTGGAAGAACAGGTCAAGTGCTTGTATACTATCCTTGAGAGGTTTCATGTTCAAGCTTAAAAATCGACATTTTATTTTGCATTAACGCTCTTGGTTCTTTCTTCGAGACCTGACAGACCCAACCGCCCAAACCATAGGTTAATTGGTTTAGTTCCGGTTTCAGTTTTTGTGGATATATTTGAGTGGTTCAAATCAGGTTGGTCATCTAATCCGAGCCAAACCGAACTGTTTTCTCCCTAATGGGTCGTATGTATTAATTCATCATAACTTTCCCCCAGCAAGAAGTGTAATTGATGATCAAAACAAGGCAAGCAATGAGCATAGTGGAGCAGAAAATTTGGCTTTATACCAATAACTGCTCCGAATTATGAATGCAGACAAAGTTACACACAGCAGCAAAAAAATGAAGCAGATTACCTCTATGCAAATTAAGAAATCTTGCAGTCCGGCTTCAAGTTTCCCGCCTTTCGGAAGAACTCCAAGTGCACGTAATAGAGCAATACCTACACCTTGCCACCAGGTTGCAAATACTATGGCCTTGAAGCTAATGAACTTTGCTAGTGGCTTTATTGGTTTCAGTTGCTCATGAGTTACATTATAGAACTGGACAAGACAGTATAATGCCCACATCTGGCTGAAGTTAAGTACCACTGCTATGTATGGATACCTGCAGGAAAGTTAATACAGCAACGCGTAAACAGAAGTGAAACAAAACAGAAGTTAGAGCTCATCCATTTCCACATTAGAACTGAAAACCACACTGCAACGCTGACTTTACTGTGTGTGGAAGTACAGGTAAACTATTCTGTTTCTCTAATACAAGAGGATTTGGATGCAAGTATTTTTTTTTTACAGTTGTGACTGTCTAAACCAGTTTGCGTGCACCTCGCCTATTGCTACACGATATAACCCTATAACATTTGATTTTGGATGTCAAGGAAAGTAGGAAAATAAGTCTTAGGTAAGAGGCCACCATAGATTTGAACCTATGACCTCTAAGTTATTCAAGACCCTCTTGACTACTACGTAGGAAATTAACCAGTCTATACAATTAAACAATCGGCTTGAACAGAAAATCAAACTATTCAGTACATACCCGTAGGACCACTTGAATTTCCCGTCGCCATAAAGTCCAAAAAGCTCCAATATAAATGCCAGGAATGCAGATGCTGTCTTCAGAATCATCTAAACCACCAAAAGATATAAGAAAACTCATTATCGAGATCAAGCTGATAAAAGTCCCAGATCAATGGCTTACGTATTGAACAAGACCAAATTTTTCTATATTGAGCAGATCTTTTCCGAGAACACGTGGCTTAACAAGAAAGTTCCACAGTGTTCTTTGAGACCTTGACCTCTTTTCTTCACCTTCAATTAGAGGCTCATCCAGCTGTTTTGTTGATTCCATTTCAAGCAGTTCAATGACTCTTCTCTCACCACCTTGATTCAGAAAAAATGACATGCTTAAGGAATTCAGAATATATTCATCAATAAATATTTTATGGCATAATTGCCTGTACTTACTGCTTCAAAAGTAGGATAATGTGGCATATACCAGCTGTAATACTATTAAGGAATAACTCCCAGTTTTAATAAGCCTAATTTGTTATGCTTGGGTTTGTCTAGAATGGGTTCAAGAAATTTAAGGTTGGGTAATAACTTGTATTGGATTTTAGGCTACACAAATAAAACCTTGAAACTTGAGATCCTAAAGTTTCCTTGGGAAGTAGGTACTAGGTAGCGTGTATCGGCCTGATCCTAATTATTATCAGATCTTACCAAGTGTTTACAGTTGCTCACTATAACCCAACCTACAATAAACAAACTAAGCTAATTTATGTTTGATACAATCAAAGAATCATTGGCATATCTGCAAAATTCTCTTTTAATGTCCTAAGGGAACCACTGATTTCTTCGACACATTTTTATCGTAATCCTTCACTAGTTACCATATTAAGATGCATCCGTATAGCAATCAATTATAATAGGATTTAAGAGAAGTGTTATAAATAAACCCTCTAACTCTTATCTTGGTATATTTATTGTGAACTCTATCGTTCTATAATAAAACGGTTTCTCTTCTTGTCCATAGACGTAGCCAACGTATCATTAGTGAACCACACAAATGTTTGAATCTATGAGTTGATATTACTTGTTATATTCTTTGCTTGACTTTATTTGTTTTCATCATAACAGACTGCATTTTCTTGATGGCCATCCCTGTTTCCTGATCTTCAAAGAAACAAGTATATTTTTAGTTCAACCATGGCCAAATCATTACCAAGAATTAGCAGCTGCAGGTGCTGAAACATCTTCGTTTCATTCTTTACTACGAGAGGCTCCATCAGCCTCTTGCATATGTAGACGTATTGTTTTTTATATCACGTATTGTTCTTGCAGCAAGCTCTATTACCTCTGTTCTCACAGCAAACACTAGAAAATATTCTTACAACACCTCTCCCCAGTTCAAGATTCCTACAACTAATTTTTTTTATTTTTTATTTTTTATATTCTATGTAATAGTTTATGCGTTTGCTAAAGCATCACTTGATCAGGGGATCACGATATTATCTCATTCCCTTATCTACGACTATCCTTATGCTTGTGACAGCTCCTTTTATACATGGTACTCTCATATAATATTTTCGTTTTGATGCTCCTTGTGTATTGAGCCACCTTCTCCTCAGTTTATGTCTACCATTTCGACAAATTAGTCCCAATTATCCGGTGAAACCTTGTGGAAAAATACGTCAGTTAGATTAGAGAAAAAAAAATCCACCCAATTTTGTTCATGTGGATAATACATGAACTATGAATTATGACGTATAAGCTAGTGGTCAACACAAGAGGACTTTGGTTTCATCTCTGAAAGTTATTAATTTCCAGTGGTTTTTTGACAACCAAATATTGTGCAGTTTGTGCTACAGATACATTAATATATATATATATAAAATACATGAATTATGACTTTTGACACATTTTAATTTGTTCCTTTACCATTGAAAAAAAAAAAAAAAAAAAGCCGATTGTAAAGACAAAAGAACTAATTAAGATTTAAGACACAAAATAACCTATTGGCCTGAAGCTTACCAAGACAAGCAATCAAATATCTTCCGAAAGCATACAAGGCAAACGCTTCGTAGCAGTTCCTTAAGATGTCACATACAAGAGAAAATCTTGGATTCCATAATGATATCATCTGAAAAGCACACGAAGACAAGTGTTAGCGTACTTGAAGCAAATTATTCATCAACACATGAGATAAATGGATTGGAAGTATCAAGAAAGAGTAACGAACTCACTGACTCAGTGGCATAAACAGGAACCATAAACAGAACCGCAACAATCCACTTTTGTTCCTGAAATGTGAAATCAATCAATTCAATACTAACATCAGAAATCTCCTATACGATCTCATCAATCAATTCAATAATAACATCAGAAATCTCCAATACGATCTCATCAATCAATTCAATACTGACATCAGAAATTTCCTATACGATCTCATCAATCAATTCAATGCTAACATCAGAAATCTCCTACACGATCTCATCAATCAATTCAATACTAACATCAGAAATCTCCCGTACGATCTCATCAATCAATTAGGGTGAAGAAACATGATAATGAAGAAAGCGATTACCGAGGGATTGGAGTAAGATTTGAGATGCTGGAGACTGAGGAAAACGGAGAGAATCAGGGCGACAACAACAAAGAAAGCTGCGATTATAAGCGCCGGTTGATAGAGATCTACGTATATGTCTTTGTGCGGTGAGATAGAAAGCGATGTGATCTTCATTTTGGCGTCAATCTGAGGCGCTTCATCCGCTGATGAAGATGAACACAAGAACAAGAAGAAGAAGAAGAAGAAGAAGAAGGAAAAGCTAACCAGGATCGAAAATGGCGGAGGAGTGTACAGTGTGGTTTGGGGTTCTTCGCACTTCAAATTCTGCAACTGCTGGGAGAGAGAGCATCATAGCTTCGGCCAACAGAAGTTGTGATTTTCGTTACGCGTGTTCGAAGCGCATAGCCTTTTATTTCAAATCTTGACACGTAGGATTGCCTCATGTACACTACTGTTTTTTTTTTTTTAGAATTCACTTCGTTAATATATATTTAAGATTTTATTTCCAAACGGTAATTTTTTTTAGTATGAGAGACAAATGCGGATTCTCGAGATTGATGGTGTTGAACTGGTTTACAACCAAACAATGAAATGATCGTGTCATTGACTCATTCGGTAAACGGTAATATTTTACATGTAGTTTAATAACCATATCCTTTTTATTTTTTGTTATTAATTTTTCATTTTTCATTTTTCATTTTTTTGTTTCAAAACATAAAAATGGTATATATTTGATAATTTATTTTATTTTTATATTTTTAAAAATTAAAAATAAAAAAAACATATTTCACAACTATTTTTGTTTTCAAATATCACATTTTAATTTGATTTTTTTACTTTTTGTTATTTATTTTTTTCTTTTCCTATTTTTTTTTAATAAAAACAAAATTTATTTTTAAAAGGTACGTTTATTAATTTTTAAAATTCCTTTAATATTTTAAAATTTTAAAAAATTAAAATTAAAATTGATTATCAAACAAGCCTATTTTTAAAAAGTAAAAACAAAAATAAAAATAAAATGATTGATCTTAATTATTTGTCATGATATTAAAATATGTAAGGTTGACTTTGTATGAGCTTCTGCTTTTTTTACAGTTTTAATACTCTTGTTTTCTACTTGACTTACTCTATCGTGGTTATTCACTACTACAATTTTGGCTTTCTATGACAATCTTTAATTGTCATAGTTGACTTATCATGACAATTATCTCAAAATTATGCTATGTCATAGTATCCCCTATCATGGTAAGTCTTTTATGACATATAATAAAAATGTCATAAAATATAATTTATGACATGTATAAAATTGTCATAAATATTTTTTCACGACAGTTAAAAATTGTCATGAATCAATGAAAAATAGGGTTTATGATCTTTATTTATGACATTTTATAATTGTCATAAATGATGTTATTTTTGCATTTTTAACTTTTCTCACCATGACAGTTTTAGAATGTCATAAAATAGGGTTATTTTTCCAAATAAAATTTAATCATAAACTGTCATGAATCATATTTCATGACAGTTATAATCGTCATAATTTCTATTTCTTGATAGTTTTAAATTGTTATATATTAGATATCATGACAGTTTTAATAATCATGATTTCTACTTTGTGATAATTTAAATTTGTCATAAAAGGTATACCATGACAGTTTTTAAATTCTAAAATTGGATATATTTCATTAATTTATTTATTTTATTCATGTTAATTACAATTAAACCAATAATTCAAAAACAACATTTAAACTTGTCAATAATTGTGCATTTAATAAATAATGTCACAATCCACATAAATGTCAAATAGATTTCATTCATCACACACACAAATAAAATCCTAACAAGTTCTTTACAAAGTAGTTTATATAAAAGTTGTAAGTGAAATTACACTTAATGTTTCATAAAGCCTAGAACGAAAATCAAATACTTTGGCAACTTGTACGATAACTCACAACTTCGATCATCACCTTGAATAAAATACCTACACAATATAATTATAAAACTTTAAGTAAATAAAAACAAAATGTTACCAAATATATTATTATGTAAATTTACCAATATAAATACAAAGTCACTAAGAGTATACTCAAATAGAGAAGACTATAAACTAACACTAAACATGAACAAGACCATGGTCTATGAAATTCTAAAAACAAAAAAAGTTACGAACCCCTAATAATTACCTCAATCTTCATTATAGGTTATCATACTGTAAAGACCCGACCCAAAAAGGGCTCTAAATAGGCCTTTACCCCAATGCATGCATTCAAAGTAAAGGACAATATGCAAATAATTTTTCGTATTCCCAATTAAAACAAAACAATCAAGGTTCAATCAGAAATAAAGATAGTTTCTTTGAAAACACATCCTGTCTCCAAGCACTGTTTTCAAGGCAAATACATTTCCAAAACGTACACTCGATAAGAGATTTCTTAAAACATTTGAAACATCCTCAAATTCAATAAAGCAGAATCCACGAAAACATTGAGAAAACATCCTAGGGCTCCGTGCGAGACTACATGCATGCATCAGGGGAAAATAAAAAGACAAGAGTCATAGAAATAAAAAGTCGAGACGACAAAGAGTTCCCATGATCACAACTCCTCCTTGACCATCTGTCTCGCACCTTTGGTTACTGTGGAAAACCACAAAATAAGGGTGAGTAACGAATTACTCGGTAAGAATCTCCAACCGGGGTACAATACGATGCACATGGTCATCTAGATGAGTGTATGCAAGCTATGAATATAAACACGAGAATAGAGCACATAGCTTAAGTCCACACTTGGACCTCGGATGCCAACTCAGTGGTCTTAGTCAGGAGATAAATCACCACACAATACGCCCTATACGAGAAACGAGTCCCGGCCTCGGCTGTCTCATCTGTCGTCACGAAAGGTGCACTAGCTCAAGATCCCGATGAGCTCTCCGGTCGGGCGTTGTAATGAGCGTAAGCGCGCACCGCGCGTGCTCTCGCAGAACTATGGGAAGTGCGGGGTCTAGTGGCAAGCGCCCATGTCCGATCACCACGCCTAACTAAATCTCTAGATCGGTGTCACCGACATAGGGGTGTGAGACACGGACACGTGAACTATGTCGGCTGAACCACCGCACCGAGGCTAAGGGCGGTCGTGGTAGGCTTACACCGGGAAGGGGTCCTTGCCCTAACAGTGGCAATCAAGGGCTACGGCCGAACACGCCGAGGACGCGCCGATCGCCGGACGAGGCAATGCCAAGTCATCATCCCGACCGTTGGGGCATTTAACGATCGCCACCCTCACCCAAGATTGCAGGGCCTACGGTCGGGTTAGCTAAACCCTAACGGGGTCCGGGGACGAGAAGCTGTCTCGACGTCCCTACCATGGATGCAAGATACTTTATGCATCATGCCCGGATGATGCTACCTACCTGAATTCTAACCTGCCTTAACAATCAGCAAACAATCCAATACGTGCTCAAAAGAATACAACAGACCTAGCATGGTACTACGGAACAAGAATGAATATGAGCATGCGTAAGCGGAACAACCTAGCATGGACTAACATGAAAGAACAACATACGAAGTCATGCCATCAGAATTGAGCAGAGCACCTAAACTACACATGCTGATAATCACAAACAAACATACAACATCAATCACATAGAACATCGCAGGGTCCACACAACTCCGGTAAGAAATCCTTACCTTGGTCGGAAGACTTCTACACACAAATTCCTAAGCTGCGAACACTTCCGAGCTAGCTATCGAGAACCTACAAGCATAGTAACAATCACAAACATAGCCCTAAAAATATAATAAAGCAAAGAGGCTCGGCTCGGGAGAACTCACACGGCATGACGACACGAGTGAGCCTGCTTAGTGGTGATGCGATGTACTGGATCTGGCGCCGAGAGCTGTGGCTGCGGCGGCTAGCTGGCAGGGCAGACGCAGACGGGCGAGGCGCGCGAGGCGTCGGGCGATGCGACACGGCGGCGAGCGACACGGCGGCTGGCGCGGCGGCGGGCGCTGGGCGCGGCGAGGACGCGGCGAGCTACTCGACGACGGGCGGCGGCGCGCGCGGCGCGATCGCGCGTCGGGGTGGCGAGCGACTGGGCGACTCTGCTGCGATGGCGACCGGCGATGGGTGGCTCGTTTCGGCTTGGGCTTGCGACGTGCGATCTAGGCGTGATGAGCCGCCGACGACGAGCCGGGCGGGTTGGCTTTGGCGAGCCGCAGGGCGATCCGGGCGCGACAGGGTCGCCGTCGACGGAGTGGGCCGATGCGACGAGCTCATTCTTTGGGCTTCCCTCGGTGGTGCACAACACACACACAACCCCTTTTTCTTACATTCGGCCAGCAAAAATCCATACCGGAGAAGATGAAGAGGAAGAAGACTTACCCAAAATGACGATGATCGAACCAAGGAGATGCAAGGAGGTTGAAAATCGGCAAGAGGGCTAGGAGGAACAAGCTTGGACGGCAAAGGGGAGATTTGGAGAATGAAGAACCAAAAACCTAATTCCTTTTTTTTTTTTTTCATTTAACCAAATGCACCAAACTCCAAGATCCAAGGTTAAACATAATATGACGCAGAAAGAGCAACAAGAGCTCTCAATAGCTCATCTGGCACGCATCCCCACAAGCTTCCTTGGAGACTCGGGTTCAAAACCCAACTGCAACACATTTTCCTTTCTTTTACTTTTTGCACCAAACCTTGCTCAAACCCTTCCACAAAGCCTCACAAACCTACATAAATCCAACCAATATTTTAGCAATTAGAAAAGACATAAACGGCCTGACCAAATTACCAAAATGCCCCTAGGGCACACCTGGAAGACCGGGATGAAAACCTGGGCCGTTACACATACATGCAAGATAGCCGCATAAACACTATTTAAAGTATGGTGATACATTATTTTAGAAGTAGGAAATTAAACTTACTTGATACGTTGTTGCTGGTGTTAACACCTCCCAAAAAATTCATTACTTTATAGAGTTCATTGTATCAACCTACAAAAAAAAGAATTATAAGTTTCTCAACCTTGCTAAATATGAAATCATGGAGTAACAACTAGATCATAGAAAATAATACGTGTAAACAAAAGAAAATACAATTATACAAGTACATAATTGGCTTGTACCATATTTTCTTTATTCTCACTTGAACTCCTATAAAAATCATAGGCATGCACAATTCAGAATACATATTCTAACTAGCTCAAAATTCCTAGATAAAAGGAACACATTCATATGTCATGAAGTATAAACAAACCGATCAAGTCATCATTGTATGAAAATTAATAACTCCAAGTAGTAATCATTGGCTACATAAGCATTTGCACTCCATTAACTGGACCTAAAACATACAAGCCAAATGAGCCTATTAGACTTGAGTTAAAAATAAAACATCAACAATCTACAAACATCATTAAGTCCTTGACTCAAAGTAAGATTATAACCTACTTGCCCAATCTAGGCATTTGGCCATTTCTTATCAAGCAACAAAATGAAAATAGAAATAACATACTTTAGATGAACATGGTCCTTGTCAAAATCTATTAAGCAACCTCATAATGACTAAAAAGTGTTGATAAATGGATTATAAAGATAATAACTAGAGATCAAAACTTAGAGCCTAAACTTAAACAAAGTCCATTTGAAGCTTAAAAATGAGGTTGAAGCATATCAAAACACTACTTTAATCTTCCCAAACATTATCTCTTCAAATTTATAAAACTACTTTAATCTTCCCAAACAAAAGATATGTTAATCTTTCCACACTCCAAATAGTACAAAAATAAAGAAACTAAAGATTAAAAAAAAATAGAGTAAATTGAAAGGAACTTTGTGGTGCCCATTAGTTTTTAAACGGAACTCAGAAGTAGACAATATTATCGAAACCATCAAATGTATTAACATACTAACGTCAGCTTGTATTGGAAACACATCACTTGGGTGAAGCAAGTATAAGATCAACAAGTATTAAGTGGTAGATGAACATGGATTTCCAAAGAAAACTTAAAAGTGCAATCAAACATGAATTTATGGTTGAAATACCATCAATAAAATAGCGATAGAATCCCAAATTTATTATAATGAAGAATTCAAATAAAATATGAGGCTTTCTTGATTTAAAAAAAACAAAAGTGACTCGAACCTTTATCAATGTAGTAATATCCTCCTCCATAGCCCCACCTATTTCTTCAATTGGAACAATACCTGAAATGCATGAGGTAAAAATCAAAAGAGAAAATGTGAAGCTAAAAATCAACGCACTCCAACATTTTTATACTTGATTCTATCCATTTAAACACACAAAAATTATGAAGCTAAAAATCAAATGAATCAACCACCAACCGAAGAAGTAAGATAAAATTCACCGCCTAAAATGATATAAATGGAGGAACGAACCATATTCATTCGACAATCCAAGCCCCATTAGAAAACATTTTAAAAAAATAATTCACCCAACCATTAGAAAAGAAAATTTAAAATAACAGTGAATGATATTCTCTACAACCTAGAATGAATAAATAAGATTCGATACTTCTCATTTCATAATCAATTTTAGCTTACCTTAGAACGTATGACAACGATTAGTCTTCTTCATCAACAATAGTAGTTCTTACCTGACATAACAACACTAACATTGATAAAATTAGTCTAGTCTTGAAGTCATACCTTGGCTAAATATAGTCTTTTTATTAGTGTGATTCTTCTGATCCCTAGAGATGAAAACAAGAGAATGAACGTTATTAGTGTTGCCTAAAAAAATCAAAATGAGAGGAGCAGAGAAAAACAGCAATAAAGGTAACCACACACTAGGACCCCATAATCCTAGCATGTTTACAAGAAATATAATGATAGAAAAGTACATACACAATAGCACCCCGGAATCCCATAATTGCGAAGCACTGAGCATCTGAGAACAAGAAAGAACAACTCGACATGCTCTAAATACTATACATGTAAGCAACAATCCATAATCAACAATCCATCATCACCCCACATCCATATTTGAGAATATTACATATTACAACATAATAAATTTCGCCCTATATGCAGTGGTCCACACAAATCGGGTAGAGAATCCCTACCGAAAAGACGATACATAACAAACCAACGAAGATGCTCCTTGAGCAAACCCAAAAGAAACTTGACACCAACAACAACATGAGAAAAACAACTCTCATTCTCAATTAAATATCCATAACTCACCAATCCAAAAAAAAAAAAACAATCAAGGTTCCTAAAACAAATTACCCCAAAACTCGAAGCAACACGCTGCGTTGCACACGATCTCACTGAAACGAGAAGGAAGCGGTTGTCCAAGACCTTAACAAACAACCCAAACACAATATTGCAGTCAACCACCAAGCCCATATCAAAATCAACAACCAAAACATGTTTGGGTCTCGGATCCTTACCCAATAACTCGATCAAAACGAGCACGACACACCGGGGTGAGCAAGCGCAAAAACGAGACAAACACGCGAGTGAAAACACGCGTGCGGTTCGTGTCGTTCTTTGCTGGCCGGGAGGCGTCTTGCGCGAGCACTTCGCGCTAGAATCGCATCGTGGGTGTGCGCTGCAGTGCGGTCGGATCCGAGCGAGGGACGAGGCTCGGCGGCGACGACGGTGGGCGCGAATCGCTTGGGAGGATGGCTGCTACTGACTGCGCTGGCTGGGCTAGGCGAGAGGCGCGACGTTGGTCGCGTGCGCGAAGGAGAACGGGGTCGCGCGAGGTGGCGCGTTTGGGTCGCGTGGGTTGCTGCTCGGCGTTCGGCAACGTCTGGGTGCACGGAGATGATGGCGCGATCGGAGGTGAAGGGTGGCGCGCTAGGGTTTGGGTTTAGGGAAGAAGAAGATGATGGTGTTTTTTTTTTTAATTCTAAAATTTTTTTTTCCTTTATTTTAATTCATCTAAATGACCATATTTTAAACCATTTTCCAGCATTTCCTCTTTCTCTCAAATGCAAATAACTTTGCCAACTTGATTTATTTAATTTTAAATCCTCCTCTTTTAACATGCCAAATAATAAAAAAAAAATCAAACCCTTTAATTCTTTTCCATTTTTATTCAATTTCAACTAAACCAACCTAAATACCATGAATGCTCCTAAGGATTTTTGAAATCATGAAATTACCCCAAAGTTCTTGAAATAGAAAAATAACTCACACTCTAAAATTTATAATTGTAAATGCTTTTATGGGTAATATACCAAAATACCCTTATTGCCAAACCAACTAGAAACTAACCCAAAATGCAGGGCGTTACAATTAGGGCACCAAAACTTTATTTATTTATTTTGCCAAATTGCCCTTTACTTTTCCATAACTATAAATCAAATCTCCCCAAATTAAAAGTTAACCCCTAATTTGTTTTAAATTCAAAATATTTTTAAATTAATCATATTTATCTTTTATGACATTTTTTAAATTGTCATAATTTTATAAAAAAATTGAAATATCACTATCTGAGAGTAAAATGTTTTATGACAATTATTAAAATTGTCATAATTTTTTTTATGACAATTATTAGAATGTTAATAAGTGTCATAATTTGTTTATATTTTAAAAATCATCTCCTTCCCATATAAAAAATACGTGTTTTTAGATTTTATGATAGTTTTTCAATTTTTTTCTAATTTTTAGATTGAATAAACAGTCATGAAATGTCATAATTGTTGTAGTGATTATGCAATTAGTAATGGCACAAAAAATAATGAAGTGTTTAATTATTTATCATTGTCTCAATCTCTGATGTAAAATTGTCATTTCCAATGGTATATCAGATCACTTTACATATACTTTAGGGGCTTGTTTGGCTAGGACGGGAAGGGAAGGGAAGGGAAGGGAAAGGAAGGGAAGTGAGAGTAAATTGGTGTTTGGTGGGAAGGGAAAATAAAAGAAGTGATAGTAAATTGGTGTTTGGTGGGATGAGAAAAGTAGTGAAGTGATGTTTTTTTTGTTAAAAAAATAGATATTTAATATTTTTAATATAATGTTTATAATATATCATTTTATATTTATTTTATTTATTATTTAAATAAAATTTACAAATTTAATAACTTTAATTATCAAAATATATAAATTTCATAATTGTTAAAAAAAATAGATAAATATAATTTTTTATAATGAAATTAAGTTTAGAAATTCAAATCAAGATAGATGTAATAAAAAGATAACTATTTTAATTATTTTGAGTAATTATTTTAGGATTATTTAAATATATATTTCTATTTATTTTATAAAATGTATAAATTTTAAAAAAATTGATAAATAATAAAATTAATATATATTTGTATATAAATTTTTTTAAATGCATACATTGTCCATAAAAAGTCAAATATATAAACAATTACAAATATTGTTTAAAGAACTTGATATATCTATAAAAATAATAATAATAATAATTGTTGCATTTTAAAATAAAAAATATATATAAATAGCATATAGTATAAATTTAATCAATTAAGTGGTTCTAAAAAAATCCATTAACTTAAATGAATGAATTAGTAAAAGTTAACAAGCTTATTATTTTATTTAAAATAAAGTTTATGATCAAATCAAATGCATCAAATTATAATTATAAAAACATCAAACTACAAATATGTTTTAAAAAATAGGATGTATTTAGAAGAAAAAAATAGATAAATATTGTATTTTGAAAAAATTTGATACTAATAAATAAATAAAGAAATAAAGGAAAGTTTGTATTTAGAAGAAAAAAAAAATTAAGAAAGAAGGAAAGTTTGTTAAAAGAAATAAAGCAAAAAAAAAATAAAGAAAAAAAAAACAAGCAGGCCAGCGGAAAGAAAAAAAAGAAAAGAAAAGTGAACATCACGCGCCGGGTTGGGCCGGGTTACGCGCTGGGTTAACCCGGCCGGGTAAACCCGGCGGCCCAAACGCCGGGCAGGGCCCGCCCCTTCCCTTCCCGGGCTGATATGGGCGGGCCAAACAAGCCCTAGATTTATAACTTTTTATCATTTGTTTTTTCTTGACACAACTTATTGGTCGAGAGCAATTTATTTCCCCTCCTGGGAGAGTTTTGTTGTATGTTTTTTTGCTAATTTTTAATGAAATGCTTTGATTAAAAAAATTATATATATCATATTAATTCATAAAAAAATTGATTTGATTTTAAATTGTGAATTAAATATAATATATATTTTTTATTCCTATGATAAATTTGAGATAATATTTTTATCAAAAATAGTATAATATTGTTAATCATTTTAATGCAATAAAATTGTTAACCCATTAAAGAAAATTTGAGAGGAATATAATAATTATTTTAATAAAAAAATAACAAAAAATACCATACAAATTTATTAAAAGTTTTTTAAAGCCTAAATTTAAAATTTAAAATTAAAATTGTAACAAATTTTAAAAAACACCAAGTATTTTAATCAAAATAGAAAGTAAATTCAATATCGTTAAAAATTTATAAGAAATATTACTATTTAAATATAAAGAAGTAAAATTATATTTAAAAAAATTAAATAAATAAGAAAAAACTAATAGAAGGTAAAAATAAAAATGAATTTTGTATTAATGCATTCCTTTTTTCCTTCTATAAAACACAGTTTTTTTCTATCCTGCAGACATAATTATTTGAGATTTCAAAAAAAAAAAAGACATAATTATTTGAGGGTTAGGTTCTTATTTTTAGATGTTCAAAAGGGACCAACAAATCCTATAAATTTTCGAGTTCAAACTTGTGATCGTGAAATTGAAACTGATTAATATCAAATAAGATGATCAATCGCATCACCAACCTATTCGTTGCTTAATTAATTTTGTTTATGTCCAAACATAAATAATAAATACATATTAGACTTCAAATACCTTTTATATCTTTTTTGGCGACTCATTAACGCATCGAAAATATAGTAACTAGATCAATACTTAAAAAAAAATTAACACAACATTTGAAGGAGTAGATTTGAACCCGTAATTTTATAATTATGGTAGTTATTAATTAAGTTTAGCTCATATTGAGAACAAGGTTTGAATTTGCTCCTCTAAATATGGTTGAACTAAATAAAATCATTACATATTTAGTATTAGTTGTACTTCCAAAATTCATAGATCAAAACCCTTGTTTTTTTTTTACTTTTAGTATTCATTGGCATTGTGAGTTTGACGTTTTTTCCTTTTCATTTTAACAACTAAAACATGTCCTTTTTTCACTCAAATTAAATTTGGAGATTGCTAATTGATCCCTAAATATTAGGTTAAACTAAAAAAAAGCATGTCATTTAAAAATCTAAATCAAAACAATAAAAAATGGCATATAATTGCTAAAGACAAGGATTGATTATGGAGCACACAAAATGGAAAATACTAAAAATGTTTGATGAAAGTTTGAGAAACTGCAAAATCACAAGTGATTGTATGAAGAAACGAATAAAGAAAGAAAATAAAACTAATTAAGAAATCCCAACACCCAAGATTTTATCTTACACAGTAACAGGCGGAGGAGCGTATATGTTGCTCCATTGCTTCCCTCCCTAATTTAATTAATCAATGAAACAACTAATTAGTCATCCCAAAACTACCACATTAGTTTTTGTAATTTGTTTGTTTGTTTGTTCATGGTCGAAGTAAGAAAAGTAAAACAAAATCATATTTCCTCTACTCTCCTAATGGCTTCCCTGATTTCGGGCCGTTGATGCGGATCATCTCGAACGCAGTCAGCACCGATTCTGAGGAGGTCGACCATGCGGTTGAGCGCATTGGTGTCGGTTGCAATCTCCGGGTCGATGAGCTCTGCCAGCTCCCGGTTCTCGGAAACTGCAGCGGAGACCCATTGGACCACGTCGGTGCCGCCCTTACCGTTGGCGAGATACTGAGAAGGGAATTTGCCGGTCATGGTTTCGAGAATGATGATTCCAAAGCAGTAGACGTCGGACTTGGGGGAAATCTCTTGGTGGTTGGTGTACTCTGGGCATCTGTACGCGAACATTGCTTGTGGTGCGTTGCTAGGGTTTATTAGCGGATAGAAGGCGTAGTCGTTCAAAAGTGGCTCGTAGTTATCGTCTAGAAGGACATTGCTGGATTTCAGGTTCCCGTGCGGGAGCTCGTAGGTTGCGAACTCGGTGTGGATGAACCCTAGACCCCTCGCGATCCCCTTCACTATCCTTAGCCGGGTTGCCCAGTTTAGCTCCGCATGGCAAGATCCACGGTCACCTGTTTTTATTTATGTGCATCACCATCCATCAAACAACACAAAACCAACCTAGCTAGCTACCCAAAAAAATAATTAATTTTACACTAAAATACTATAATGGTTCTTAAATTTATTTCATTTTGGTTTTTAAATTCAATTTTAGAGCCTATAATTTCAATAAAGCTTACAATTAGTCCAATAGATTTCATGGTTAAATTTCCAAAAAAAAATGTTATTCTATTAACTTTGATATATGTCATATTATGTCTTTAATTTAGTTCTTAACAATTTAAAAAAAGAGATTCGAACTCATGAACTTATGATCATTAGAAAATAACTTTATATTAAAAATGTATAATTTATTTATAATATATGTATTTTTTATGCCGGAACTATTGTTATCGTTGATTTTTATATGATAATTATTAAAATTATCATAAAATGATATAGTGGAATAGGAACGGTAAGAATTTAAAAGATGATAACTCCAATCTATAGGGACCAATTATTTATAAATTAATTTCTCAATAAAAAGCTCATTACAAGGACCATTTAAAAAAAAAAAAGTTTTATCAATACAAAGTATATACACTCAAATGACATTTATACCTTCATTTTAATGTACTTGAATTCTCTTCATTGTTTAAGTTAAATTGCAACTCTGATCTCTCAACTCTTATGTAATCACGTGTATCTTTGGTCCTATTTTTTAAAAAAAATACTAATAATATATCCAACTTTAACATTTATGTCTATTTGTCATCAAGTTTAAAATGGAGTCTCCAATTAAATACTTTTTTTTTCTAGTTCAGAAATCTACTGAATACTTTAAAATTAAAAAAAAAAAAAAACTAATGTAAAATTTAAACAATAAACCTAAAATTCAACCATTTTGTTCTTTTTAAAAATTGTGTTCATTTTCTCATTATTTTTCTACAATGTACTTGGGTTTTTTTTTTCCAAAAAAATATTGAAATCTTTAGTCAAATTTATAATAAAAATAAAAAATTGAAAAGAATGTGCATTGAAATGTACGTACCATGCAGGACATACAAGAGGCTGCCTTTGGGAACGTACTCAGAGACAAGCAGCTTCTCCTCTTTCCTGTAATGGTAAGCCAAAGGCGTGAGGACGTTGTGATGGCGCAGCTTACCGAGTCGTCGCATCTCCGCATCGAACCCGTCCTTCCCCAGCTTACCCATTTCCTTCATTCTCTTGACCACCACGGACAGCCCGTTGGACATAACCGCCTTGTACGCAGACCCTAGCCCGCCATTCCCAAGCACCTCGGCCGCAGCCTTCATCAAATCTGCCATCCCAAACGAACCCTTCTCATCATTCACCAACACGAGATCGCTCATCCCCCCCTTCCCTTGCTGTGCCCCCCCTCTCCTGATCGAGTCACCCCCTCTCCGGCTCGACTGATCCCTATACCCACCCCCCGCACTCGGCACATGCACCTCCACCACCTCCTCCATCCCATCCCTCCCCAACACTCTAAACTCCTCCTCCTTCCGCTTCGACGAGCTCAAAAATATAAACACCATCAAAAACACCGCCACCGCAATCAGAGACGCCACAATCAATTTCGACACGTTCCCCTGTGACTCCCCAGGCGGGGATCCCACAGGGTTACTTTCCAATGCCACAGGTTTGCTTTCCTCTCCCTCTCCCTCTCCCTCTCCCTCTCCGCACACTTTCTCCAACGGCTTTCCACACAGCCCTTCGTTCCCCGCAAACGACTTCCCCTCAAAATGGCTCAAACTCGGCGGAATCTCTCCCTCGAGCTTGTTATTCGACAAATCAAGCGACGCGATCGATTTCTGCGTCAACTCCGGGATGCTCCCAGAGAACTCATTGCTTTCGAGGTGAAGCTCGATGAGATGGGAGAGCTTATCGAGAGACGGCGGAATAGTGCCGGAGAATTTGTTATAGGCAAGCCAGACCTTCTTGAGGGAAGTAAGGGAAGCGAAGAAGTCCACAGGGATGGGACCGGAGAAGCCATTGCCAGAGAGGAGAAGAGACTTAAGAACACCGATCCGGTTGAACCCGGGGATCGGACCGGAGAAGGAGTTATTGATGAGGCTGATGGTACGGAGGTCGTGAAGCTCGAGGAGGGCATCGACATCGATGGTGCCGGAGAGGGCAAGGCCAGTGAGGTGGAGGCCGGTGATGACGCCGCGGTTGCAGATGACACCGGTCCAGCGAGCGGAGCAGGGGGAAGAGCCCGCGGTCCATGAGACGAGGGATTTGGAAGGCGCGAAGGATTGCTTGAGCTTCAAGAGGGCGTCGGTCTCGGAAAGCTGGCCGGAAATGATATAATTATCAGAGAAGAGAAAAAGGAAAAGAAGAATAATTCGAACAGCCGCCATTGCAGAGCCGGAAAGGGGGAAATGGAATAGGCTCCCAATACAAACCAGGCGCTGTTCGAAGAACAAATTTGGGTGGTTGGTCTGTGTGTGTTGCCCAAATCTTTTTTTCCGCTCTGCGTTGTGTAATTGGGAATATGAAAACCAAACCTCTTGTTTGACGTCATTCTTTCCCTTTTCCAAATTAAGATAACATTTCCCCCTCACAAATTTTTCATCCCACTTTCTAATAATAGCATGCCCTAGTTGACATTGTCAATGTCACCCACATTTCTAAACCATCTTTTTTTTTTTGGGTAATGCTAATTACAGACAAATAATCCACTCTACTATTAGGATTATTAATTAAGTAGCTCATCTCATTTTATATATTGTTATAATTTCATTAAACATCAACCATCCATCCATGGTTAATAAGCCCTTTTTCAAAACTAACATCAAACACCTACTTCAAAATTAATTTTATATATTGTTAGGTCGAATGTTCAATGAATCATAATTAATGTGTGCACAAAACTAATTCGAACAATCATCGATACAAATAATAATAATAATAAAACATCACAAAAAGATTCATGGTGAACTCTTTCTAAAATGTTTATTAAATCATTACGGCTATTTATATAGGATTTTATCAAACTTCATATACAACGTTCTAACTTTTAAAACTACATAATTAAACAAACACGTTATGAGTCAATAGAAGCAAAGTTTAATTTACCTAATGTATAACTTCATAACGAAAATGTTACGTATTGAAAGTCTTTTTTTTTTAGTACAAAGTAGGGGGAAGGGTAACCAACAAATCCTAGAATTCGTGACCGTGGAGTTGAAATGGATTAACACAAAAAAAGATAATCAATTGTGTCACTGATCCTCCATAAACATTGAAAAATCTTCGTCTCAAATGTAGTTGAATTTTATTTTTAAATACATGATTAAATTATATTTTCACAAAATAATGAGAACAATTTTATAATTTAATAGTACAAAAGAACCCTAAAATCAATTTTGCATTGGGTCGTTTGACTTCTTAAAAAAAAGATGAGGTAATAACATTAAGGTTAATTAGATGCGATAAGCTACTATTAAAAGGTTGGATAAAATATATTTTATATTTTCTTTATTTATTCATTTATTATCTTATCCTTATGTTTATGTTTATGGAGTACTGTTCGTTTATATCTAACGAACTAATCTAGAAAAATGGCGTGGTTGATACATTTGTAAGACCATGCATTTTATTTAGCCTCATTTCATAAATGTTTTTAAATTTTAATTTTTGAAATTTAACTCTACAACAATTACCTTATCATATATTTTTTTTCTTAGATACCTACATCTTATCTATTTTTAGAAATAAAATTAAAATTTGAAAAAAAAAATAGCTTCAAAAAACTTATTTTTATTTTTGAAATTTAGTTAGCATACATATATTTTTTTTAAAGAAAATATTGATACAAAATACGAAAAATAACACATTATAGAAAATTTGAATAAGAATAAATTTAAATTTCAAAAATAAAAACAAAAAACCAAAAAACAAATGATTATCAAATATGACCTTATTTATATGATTATTCTAATTGATTTAGTTTATGATAATTTATTTAGTTTAATCTATGATGGTGAATGAATTATAAATAAGATTATATATGAATTATATAAAAAAAAATTATCAATAACAAAATAATAATAAAAAAAGTAAATGTAATTACGACTAATTAACTTAACAAGTATGATTAAATAACTATGAAGTTAATTAGAGGTCCCATTTCTCTTGCACTCAATTATGGTTGATTTCCCAGTAACTATTTGAAAAATATTATATATCCACTAATAATCACGTTACACTTACACCCAAACAACGATTATCTCCAAACGCCTCCCAAGGGAATAAACCAATGTTTATGGTTAATACAATTTTTTTTTGAATATATATCGGGAGAGGGAGGATAAATACCGATTCTCAGATCGAACGTGTGACGCTGGTATATATTGAACTGGTTTACAACCAAATAATAAAATCATCGTCACTGACTCATTCGGTATAGTTAATACAATTTTAGTTTAATGAAAAAAGTATAATTCTGAGCTAATAGAGCAATAGCTCAAGCGGTATCGATGTACTCCTAAAGACCTAGAGGTTGTAGGTTCGAGTCTCCCTCATCTTCAATTGTTGTAATCTCAAAAAAAAAAAAAGGGTATAGTTATGAGGTTTTGCACTATCTCTAGGGTCAAATTAAAGTGGTTTAGATTCACAAAATTAAAATTATTTTTAGAAAAATTTTGTTGAAAAATTACTCGAACAACCAAAATGTTTAACTATGGTTGAAATATATAAATGGATCCAGGGGCGAAAAATTCTGCCAGGGGCTCGAGGGCAACACTCCTTAAACATAGTTGAAATATATAATTGAGTTTAATATTTTTGTATTGGATGTCTTTTTATAAATTTTGTGTCAATGTGTTGTATCAGAGTTAGAGACCAGTGCACTATATAAATTTTTCGTAAGACTCTTATTATGTTTACCAAAATTTTTATATTCTTATCTCCTAAACAAAATAATTTTTTTATTATATCCATTAACATAATTATAATAATGTCAATGAACAATGTATTTAACGCATTTTCTTTAATTATGGATTATAGTTTCCAATTTTCATGACATAAACTTTATTGAAATAATTTGTTGGTACGGTAAAGTGTATATCAGATAATCCAAGGTTTATTTTTTCTTTAAAAATATATATCACCTTTCAACAATATCCTTAATTACTCCTAACGACTTTGAGGTCTTAAGTTCGAGTCTCTCCCACCCCGAATTGTTGTAATCTCAAAAAAAAAAAAACAATATCCTTAATTATTAAGGAAAGATGCTCATTTAAATCAATAATTTTACCCAATAAATATTTTTAATCAAAAAATTAAAGAGTAAAATGGAGTATAAAAAAAAAGAAGTAAAAATAAATTTTAAAAAATTGTAAAGAAGTGGAGATTGGGGAAACATGAATTGGAGAATACATTCTCCATCCCTCGCTCTGTTCCCCGCCCTATTTGGGGCGGGTCCTCGCGAGGTATCGGCCCGTGAAAATGAACATCTCTAGTTCACTTATCATATAATTCTAAAAGATAATCTCTCAACCTGTTCAATTTGAGATCTTCAACATTTTCTCAATATGATTTCTCTTTCGAGTTCATCAATCATATGAATTGAATCTCAAGTACATTTTTGTCGAACCAACTACTCGTTTGAGTTTATGAACTCTAACATCATATTATATTGCATCAAGTTTTTATCTCAAAATTAATTAACGATGAGATAATTTTTTTTTTTTTTTTTTCTGAGAAGAGCTAACGATCAGATAAGTCATTCACATTTCTTATAAATGATAGTTAAATAAGTTTCTCCACCTTTCTAAACTTAAAGAGATACCCACTAGAAAATGGAATGAAAAATAAACTAATTCACATATTATTATAAAAATCTAGCCATAAACAATTGATTTATTTGCTACGGTTGTAATAAGTTTACTTAAAATTGAACTCTAGTAAGTTCCCTTTTATATGAAGTGTAATTTGTAAAAAAGAAAAATTGACCTCCAACAGATTTCTTTTATATAAGGAGATTTTATACGTAGAGAAAATAAATCAATATCACTTTTTAAAAAATATTTCGAATACGCAGATTTTATACGTAGATTTTAGAGAACATAAGTAGAGAATATAAATATATACACATCAATTCACTTTTTAAAAAATATTTCATATATGGTAAAAAAATGAAATGATCCCTCTAAAATGATCAAAATATCTATGCTTTAATAAATTTTGAGTTGATAATCTTTTATTAATTTCAATACCAATTTTCCATGTGACCAAAATGTACACATTTCTATCAGTTTTAAGTTTCGTATCGCTAGCATCAACCACGGTACCTCCAACTCATTTTCGTTCTTCTTTGGACAATCCCTCTTATCCGTAATCATGGAGTGAAAATGGATTAACACCAAACTAAATAATTAATCGCCCCATCGACCTATTTGGTAAACACATTAATATTAAACACACAAAAACTTAAAACTTATATAAAGAGGGTATGGTTCACTATAAATTATTTAATTATGAGTTGGATCCCAAACAAAAAGTAAAAAAAATTATGTATATATATATATATATATTACATTTATTTTTTATTGATTAAAATATTATTTTGGTCCCTCAACTTTAGGGTTTGTTCCATTTTGGTATTCAAACTTTCAAATATTCAATTTTAATTTATCGATTAATTAGAATCTTCATACACATTATTATTATTTTCTAAATTAAAATAAAAAAATAGAAATTGAATATATTGGTGTTTTTTTTTCTTCCTCTTTTCTCTCGGATAATAGGCGAAGTGGCTGTATATAAAAGGCCGTGAGCAGATCCGCTCTTACATTTACTCGAAAAATTTATTTGTCTTGTACTTTGTATTGCGCTCATATTTCTTCTCTGCTCCCTCCCTTCGAGGGTTTTTTTTTTCTTTTCTTTTTTTTCTTTTTTCTTTTTCTTTATTTTTTTCCTTTCATTATCTTCGCCACCAGTTCTAGATCTTCATCTTCTTCATCCCAATCTCAATCTCAATCTTTGTGGAAGATGCAGTATCAGAGGCTCAGACAGCAAGCAATGATGCAGCAGTCTCTGTACCCTCATCCCGGCCTCCTCGCCGCTCCTCAGGTTTCTACCTCTCCTGTATTTTCATTTTTTTCCCGTTAGATTTGGTTGCAAGATGTGTATTCTCTGTTGATCGATGATTCGAGCTTGGATCCTTTGTTCGCAGCCATTTTTATTGAAATCCGAGCTCTGTTTATCGACGATGTAATGTTTGATTTTTCTTTCTAAAATGTTTGGAATGGAAATTGGAAGGATTTCAATGGCGAACTTAAAGTTCAATAGGTGATATGTGTTAGTCTTAGAAAGTAGCCCCTGTGATTCAAAATTAATCCTCCAATTGGTGGTATTAATAAGTTACGATCAGCGTGTAGCTATACCGCTATATGGTACCGATCGTATCCCAATTGACCCCTCACTAGTGTTGCAAACAAGCGTTTATGGTTTCTTTTCAACCACAGTTTTGATGTTTAGAAACATGGCCACTGAGAAATTGTTCTAGAAAATGAAGAACCGGGTGGCTTTTGGTCTTAGGGTTCTCTTGGCATAAAAGATAACAGTTAGGATTGGGGTTAAAAAACCATACGTGATGTCCAGAGACTTTCCTAAAGCCGTGTACCGTTTCCATATTTTTCTACGAATTTATCTTTTTTTACTTTATTTCACTTTGATTGGCCCATTTTTTTTTTAGATACACTTTGATTGGCCCATTTGTGCACATACGTATACATGATCAACTTTTCATGCTAATGAGTAGATGGTAATCAATTAACTAGCTTTCAAATTATTCTCCTTTCTATTCTTCTTACACAAATTGTGGCCATCATAATGGGAAACTTAGTAGCCATCCAGATATTCTTTATAGATTGCCTCTGGTAACTTCAATAACAGAAGTCACCCATATATTCGTTCCGAAATATGATTGCTAATGTATCAGTATCATATCCTTCTTTTTACATCCACGACAAGTCCTTGGAGATTTCTTGATGAAGAACATGAGCCAATTGTAGTCTTTTGCATTCATGGTGATGGACTTAAAACATTACCCATTGTCTGTGGGTTTGAGTCTGTCAGTTACTATTTTTACATAACCTTTTTCCACATTTGGCTGGAGTTTGGGTGAGGAGTGCAAATATGTTTTTCTAGGAAGATTCTGTTTTTTTTTTCTTGTTTTTTTTACTTTTTTATTTTGCAGATAGAGCCTATCTTGAGTGGAAACCTTCCTCCTGGCTTTGATTCAAGTACATGCCGCAGTGTGTGAGTGTTAAATAGATATTTTCTTACCTTTTTCTAGTTTTTCATTTAGTTCATTTTAACTCTTACATAGTAAGTAAAGTCTCAATTTAGACTAACTTGTATTATTTTTACCTTAGATATAGGGTTTTCCTTATTGTGTTTGGTTTGGCATTTGTTGATTGATTTCCATTGGCACCATATCATGTTCCTTGTTTGTAAAACTGACTCCATTCTAGTTCATATGTTGTTTGAATGAATTGAAGTACACTGACTCTATTACACTTCTGTTATTTGTTTTGCCATCGATCTCAATGAAAAAACATAGGTATGTTGGAAACATTCATCCCCAAGTCACTGAGCCTCTTCTACAAGAAGTTTTCTCAAGTATTGGACCCATTGAAGGATGTAAGCTCATTAGAAAGGAGAAGGTGCGGTTTCCATTTAAAATGTCATTTGTTGCGATATGACCTACTTTCATTATGATAATACGTTCCATCGATTAATTACTATTAGATTTTGATGGATGATTTCTTCCTTTAGTAATCAGTATGTGGAAATATTGCAAATAGTCCATCGTTATCTTATCTCACAGAACAGGATTTTCTTTGAATGTGTTTTTGTTAAATAATCAGGTGCGGCTCTTCTGTCTAAAGTTTTATTTCTGTTTATGCAGTCATCCTATGGTTTTGTGGACTACTTTGATCGCAGATTTGCTGCCGTTGCTATTATTTCTCTCAATGGAAGAAACTTGTAAGTGAAATTCTTTCTTTCATTTTATTGACATTAATCGAATCATAATTTTCAATGTAATTTCACACAGGTTTGGACAACCTATAAAAGTCAATTGGGCATATGCAAGTAGTCAGAGGGAAGACACATCTGGTTGTATGCTTAGATTATTTCTTTTTCCTTTGATTCCTTTTTTCCAATGATGATGAGTTTGTAGTATGCGATTGCTGATATTTTTTATGGCGTTTATACCCAGGTCATTTTAACATATTTGTTGGTGATCTTAGCCCTGAGGTTACTGATGCTACGTTGTTTGCTTGCGTTTCTGTTTACCCCAGCTGCTCGTATGTTTGTTTTCCAAATTTATGATATGTGGTTGAGCTTAGCTTAATGCTAGACTGAGGGCGCCTTGCTCTAGTACCTCTAACTTTACTTTCCTTAAATACTCCAGGGATGCCAGGGTTATGTGGGACCAGAAAACTGGACGATCAAGGGGTTATGGTTTTGTTGCTTTTCGGAATGAACAGGTTCTGGAATCGTTTCAATATGATGTTTTTACCCTTTCCTCACCCCACCCTTTTGCAGTTTAGGAAGTTTTTATTTGGTTTCTTCAGATTATAGTCATAATAGTATCAAAAAAAGAATTGTAGTCATAATTGTACTTCTGCTGATCATGATTTATTCTGCTTTCAGGAAGCTCAAAGTGCAATTAATGACTTAAATGGTATACCTACTCTATCTATCTCTCATTTGGAAATCTTATTTTGTAGATTTATTTATTTAGTAACCTGGCTAACGCAAATCATATTTTTGAATGATGAAATTCAAATTCTTCAAATTCTTCATTTAATAATGAACCCAAAATTGGGTTTAAATGGACTACAAGAGATGACCTAATCATAAAAGGAAAGATACTACCTAATCATAAAAGGAAAAGATGACATAATCATAAAAGGAAAGGAGATGTTTGCTTTTAAAGTCCTTATCCTTTTAAATGTTTCTCTTGTGGCGCTACTCCGTTGTACAACCACTCTCTTTTTTTGAACAAAAAACAACTATTCATTAAGAATATGAAACAATAAAGTTTAAAATGATACAAACTCCTTAAAAGACAGATAAAAAAGAAGACAAAAGTACAATTGAGCAAAAAACGGCAACAAGATCATATCCGAACAAGTATTTTAAGAAGTCCAAAAAGGCGCGCCTTGGGCTAAATGCTCAAGCTAGAAAAGTCTGTGATGAAAGCGGCGAGGTGCAAATAGAAAAGCCTGTGATAAAACCTTCAGGCGTGCTAGTTGCGCCTGCCTTGAGGGCTTTTTATTCGTTTTTCTCTATTTGTTTTTTAAATTTCAAATTTTATGAACAATTACTTCAAATTTTCATAGTAAAAAAACAATTAAAACTTGATCGTCAATAATTTCTTTGTTCTCTCTCATATTCTCCAATGAAGGAGTGGATGGAGATGAATAAGTAGTTAGTGATCATAAGTTTGATCTTTAGGACTTAAGATTTTTATTTAAGATTAGCATTTTAATTTTTCATGTTTTTTATGAGGTGACTGAAAAATTCTGTATTGAAAGAGATTATTCTATATGTTTTTTGTGTATATATATGCATATATATATATATATATACTTGTATACATTTTTGTTTTTTTTTCTAAGCATGGTGCGCTTTAAGTAAAAAAGCCTGCTCTTTTTGGTGTGCCTTGCGCCTTAGTACGCCTTGAACAAACACTGAAAAGGAGGGTATTGAAACTATAACAATAAAAAATAGTCTGTTGTTTACACCACAATACAACCAAAATAGTGATATTGTCAATTCAACCGGGTCTTGAAAGATTCGTCTGTTACGTTCCAACCACAACGTCCAGCAAAAGGCACAGAAAAAGTCTCCCATAGTATTATTTTCCTCTTCTTGAAGGGGGGTGACCGCAAAGAGCTAAATGGAGTAAACTGTTAATATCTCCAGGCAGCACAAAAGGCCAATTTAAATTCATTCTCACATAACCCTGAATGAGCAAAAAATGAACAAGTGAGCTTGAGATTCCCCGTGTTCTTTACAACGAACACACCAATGAGGAAATAAACATAAAAAGGCATCCTTTTTTGAAGATTGTTCTGGGTATTTAAATCTCCACGAGTCAATTCCCATAGGAAGAATTTGATCTTTGGAAGGTATTTGTCCTTCCAAACGAGAAAAAATATGATTTTTAGAGAGGTGAAAGACTTTCGAGTGAGCTGTGGTCTCTTGTTGGATATCCCCTTTTTTTTGTATTTCTGCATTTTCTTTTCTCATTTCTCAATAAAAGTTTGACGGTTTACTAAGCTTCCAGAGATGTTTTTTTGTCTGACTTATGTAATAAAGTATGCATATCAGGTTTTGAGTAATTTCGTTTACTGGATAACGTGGTGTTAAATTTGTCTTGAATATCATTCTTCATGCTCACTTCTGCGAGTTAAGAGTATTGTTGTTTCGTCTTATTGGGAACGGTTCTTTATTTTCTTCTTTTTTGACAATAAAGGAAAATGGCTTGGGAGTCGACAGATAAGGTGTAATTGGGCCACAAAGGGTGCTAATTCTGGCGATGACAAACAAAGTTCAGATTCTAGAAGTGTTGTAGAGCTTACGTCTGGCACTTCAGGTATTTTATCTACACATATATTGATAATTAATCTAGTGATATTTAACTCTTAATTTTTCAGCTTTAATGACCTTAATACAATTATTTTACTTACCTTTTCAAACTTTTATATGATGAAAATTTTCTAACGTTTCTAAACATGATAGTTTTGGTTCTTAACCATCATAGGTTAATCTATCAGTTAAAAAGGTATTAGAGAACTAAAATGGAATGAGTTTAATCCATGATTCTTACCTAGGTTTTAATTTAATTCCTTCTTGTTTTCTTGTCAACCAAATGTAATAAGGTTAGGCGGTTGTCTGATGAGATAACAGATAAGTTGAGATGTGCAAAAAGGTGACCCAAACACTCATCGATTTCAAATAAATAAAAAAAAACCCATGTCCTTAGTGTGCTCCTTGTAACCAGGTATTCTTTTGTTTCTTTCTAACCAAAGAATCCATAAGAAAAGCTAGTCCTCATGATGTGCAATGCAACAACAATATTGCCTTCTTTCTTGAAAGGGTGCCAGTGGTGAGGAGCTTCATGCTTAGGGGTAGAATTGCTATTGTTTTTTTTATAGGAAACAAAACATTTCATTGATATAGAACTAGACCGATTACATATGCTAAAGGTGGCAACTACAAAGGACAACTGATTTATAAGTTTCAACATACAAACAAACCAAAGAGAAATCTCAATAATTTGATAGAAACAAAGAGTGTCGTTGGATTTGTGGGTTGATTCCACCTTTGATGATGGAAGAAATCCCAATGATCTGCTGCATGTCGTGGGTTGAAGGAAGAAACAATACTCACCAATAATTTCGTAAATATAAGAAAGGAGAGACGCTACCAGAGAAAACAACGTTGGAAGATGGTATTGAGCAGCACAAATCCAAGTGAAAAGTGTCGAGAGAGAAATAATACCGTTAGAGATGCACCGACACTAGAAGAAACATGCGAAGGGTGAAACTGATCCTCAAGAGGTGAAGGAAACCAAGCTACTAGTGCGCGCCATGGGAAACGGTCCTTACTCCCGTTGTTAGAGAAAGAGGCGCCTAGAGAATAAGCAGATAAAAGAGGAGATTGGGTCAAAGGACAATTTTTGGTGAGTGGTGATCTATGAAGCACAGACACACACACAGATACGGGATACAGATACGATACGATACGGCGATGCGTCAATTTCTTAAAAACTAAGATATGGATACGTTTAAGATACGACAATTTTACTAAAATAAAACGTATGAAATTGAATTTAGGTTATTTTTTTTCTTTTTATAATTTTACTAAATAAAACATATGAAATTTAATTTCATTTTAGTAGCAATAAAATGGGTTCAAGAAAATGAGAATAATGGGTTGGGTTCACTAAAATGAGTTTAATTTGGAGAATATAATGGGATGAGCTCATAAAATAAGCTTTTAAAAAATGCAAAACTATTTTCACATATCCTACCTATTTTTTCTACGTATCTTCCCGTGTCCAATATTAAAAAAATAAAATAAAAAAAAGATATTTCAATTGTCGTATCTGATACGTATCTTAGGCGTATCTGTATCTGATACGTATCTAATACAGATTCTCAGCCCAAATTGGTGTGTCCATGCTTTATAGGTGGTGATCAGAGACTTGTTGCAGGAGATGTGAGACCCTTTCTCTCGACGCCGGAGGAGCAGCGCCAAAGGAGGCGCCTAGGGCTTTTTTTTGGTTAAGAGCTTTTGAAGAGAGAAATTTTAGATAGAGGTTCACACACAAGTCTCTTGATTAATAAATAGCTTTAGCATTTTGATCTAGAAATTCCAAGCAAAAGAACATAGAAAGAAGTGGGCATGTGATTAGCCTTTTTTATGCTGAGTGAACACCGATTTTGGGAGATGGCCACATAAGGCATGTGCTTTTGGAGAAGGTCTTAAGCGTTGAGGGCGAGGTGATAGATCTCTCAAAGGTTACTTGTTATAGTTGTGCAGGATCGATTTCATAAGGCTTGGATAGGTATATTGAAATGTTCACATTTCTTGAAAAAAATGACTTAGTAAATATCTCGAATTTTGAATGTGATGAATAATTCAAACATGATTAAATTTTCTGGTTAACTTTTTGAACAGTACAACACATAGGGGGGCGAAGAATTGGACTTGCAACCTCTTAGAGAAAGTAGGGATTCTTAACCGTTGAACTATGTTTGTGCTAGTCAACTTTTTGTTATTGATATCTGTGAATAGCTGATGCGCCTCGATTATTCTCACGGGACAACCACACAACTCTCCAAATTTGGCTGTCAAGGAAATTTGTAGAAAATTAATTTTTAGGCAGATGAACACTATGATTGAGCCCATAACCTCTTAATTTCCTAAGAGGGATTCTCTTGACCACTAGAATAACTCATGATAGTTTGCTGTTTATATAATTAAATTTACTCCAATCCATTAGCTTAGGTTTTTGGATTGATTGGTGGTTTAACATAATTCAATATGGTATCATAGCCCATAAAGCCCAAACGGGTATCGGTCCAATAAGAATGAAATTGAGATCCGATTCAAGATTGGTGAGCCCAAAAGAGACACCATCTCGAGGGGGCATGTTAGGATCTCACAAATGTCCCACATTGGAAAGTGGGAGAGTCCAACATCAATATAAAAGAGATATGAGTTACTCCTCTCATTGCCAATTGGTTTTGAGGTGGAACCCCATATTCTCTAATAATTATGATACTAACTTTATGAGGAATTCTCAGTGAATGGTTTTTCTTCTAGGGTCTTCTAAGTTCTATTTTCTTTATCTTCGCTCGCTACAGACTGCATCCCTCTGATGAGACATTTATATTTCTGGCTCATTTGGTTCACAATTTTGTCGTGCATCTTTTTGTAGAGGGCGGTCAAGAGAAATCCAATGAGGAGGCACCTGAGAACAATCTTCAATACACAACCGTATATGTGGGAAATCTTGCTCCAGAGGCAAGGAAATTCTTTTGATAATATAGCAGTAACTAATATGTTAATAGTAGTTGTTGAAACAGCGGTAAACCTGCAACTGGATGTCTTGTCAATGTTCTCTATCGTCTCTTAAAGCATAGGCATGATTGTCATGCGTTTCTAAAGTTTATCCAAGAAAGTTTGGCTTGTATCTTTTGTTCGTTTCTTATATGATGGTCTTTTGTTGGATATTTGTATTCTTTCATTTTTTTTGGATGAAAACATGATTTTCATAATGTATCAATCTAATGTGTAGGACAACCAACCCTTCCATTTCTTGTCTAAAACCTGAATGCATGTCAGTTTTGTCATGCAATAGCATGATTATTTTAGCATTGCATCATTTTCTGTATGCAGTGTTTTTTTTTCTTATTAAAAAACAGATAGAACATTACATCATTTTCAGTGTTTACGACTCTGCAGGTTACTTCAGCTGATCTCCACCACTATTTTCATGCCCTTGGTGCCGGGGCAATTGAAGATGTTCGGGTACAACGGGATAAAGGTTTTGGGTTTGTGAGATATTGCACTCATGCTGAAGCAGCTTTAGCTATCCAAATGGGCAATGCTCGAGTTGTCTGTGGCAAACCAATTAAGGTACTGCAACCCAAGTGAAAAATGTACAATTTTGTCCTATATGAATTTTTAATTAACCAACATTTGTTCATTTGTTTTCTTTCATCCCTTGGGACTGTATCCGAAGCTTTACTTCTTTTCGTTAACTTAATGAAAAGTCTGTTTCTCGTATACAAAATGAATCACCATTTGATCTAGTTCTCAATGCCAATTTGTACGTCGACATGATTATTTTCGGGTGGACGATGTGCTGCGTGGAAGAGACAAATTAATTCTCATGGTTTAAGTCAATGCGGGTTTACTGGGAAAATTTATTTTTGTGACTGTAGGACTTGAATTTTCATTTATCCACTTCAATGTTTTTGTAATCAAATGATGCAGTGTTCATGGGGAAGCAAGCCAACTCCGCCAGGGACTAATTCCACCCCTCTTCCACCACCAAATGTTGGACACATGCCAGGTCTGTCTGCAGCCGACCTTGCTTCTTACGACCGGCAAATGGCGTTGAGCAAAATGGGTGCGGCACAAGCGCTAATGCATCCACAGGCGGCTCAGCATGCCCTCAAGCAAGCAGCCATGGGAATGAGGATGGGGATGGGTGGTGCTGGTACTAGCCAACCTATATATGATGGGTTCCAAAATATTGCAACCACCCAACAGCTGATGTATTACTAGAGGTATTTGAATTCCAAAATATTGCTCCGATTTACCAGTTTAAAAAAAAATTGCTGTAAGATGCTTGTAGTCATTTGTGGAACTGAAAAACAATAGTGTTCTGTTTGTTTGGGGATTGTGACTTCCGCGTTTGGCAATGTAGTGGTAGGCCTGGTTAGTTGGGGGTTTTTTTTATTTGTTGTTTACTTTTAATTGTTGGTCTAGTTTGTACTATCCTGCTAGCATAATTATGGTGGCACATCTGGAAAGAATCCTTGAAGACTGTCCTCTTCTCAATATTTTTCGGAAGGATGCTAGTGAAGCCCGACCCGGAAGAAAAAGAGGCTCGTCGAGCTCCGTGGGACTGTCACAGAACCCATTTTATTCGGTCTGCATTTTTATTGTGGTTCTTTTTGTTAGACTGTTTTTGTATGCTTTGTATATTGAAGTTTAAAACTTAAAAATGAGTTGTGTGAACTAACATTGTCAAGTCATGAACTCTCTTGCTGGATGGCTGATTTGGGGTTTTAGTTGGTCTGATTCGAGAGGACAGGATTGTGCTATTGCTTCGATTTCGGAGGCAATAAGCACTGAGAATTTTATGCAGAAGTGTCATAGGTGCACTGAGAATCCGTAACCAAATTCTGTTGCTATCAGGCAAAGGCAAATTTCAGAAACTCATTCGGCCCATTTGCACTTTCGAACACCTTTTATCGTCTATAATGTGAGGTTTGAAAATGAAATTTCCAAACCAGCCCATTTGCAAGTAGAGATGTACCTTTTTCCCACGGGGTGGGGAATCCTCGGTTAGGTGGGAAACGAGGTCGGGATGGGGAGAAAAAATTTCACGTGGGAAAAATGGGGTTGGGGATGAGGAATTTCCCGTTTTCTCGATCTCTGTCCTGTTTACATTTTCTTTAATTACAAATTATTTTTATCTCATTTAATAATTTTATTTTTTAGATAAAATAAATTTTTTTTTAGTGAAATTATATATTTAAATGAACATTTTTTCTTGATAGTAACTATATAATTGAATCTTATAGATATTTCATAAAAAATATTAATTATTTAAGATTATAATTCAAAAAAATATTAAAAAGGAGGAAAAAATTTAACAGAGAAATTTTCTATGGGGAGCTTGAGCTCTGTGAATTTCTCACGGAAAACCTGATCCCTATGAATTTCTCGTGGGGAATCTCCATCTCAATCTCTTAAAAAAATGGTAAATTTTACCGAGAAAGAAAATTATTTTGATGGCCAGCACGGGGTTGGGGAAGTCATTCCCTGACCTTGCCCCACCTTGTAAATATCTCTATTTGCAAGTATGGATGTATACATTTCTCAATAAAACGTTAGTCTTCCTTCCCTCGTGTCTCCCAACCTACTTCTTCTTTTGTTTTTATATCTTAACCTACTAGTTTTCCACTACCCTTTCCATTATGTTTTGACAATATAATTAAGGGACTATCCAATTGGATTATAATTCTCTTTGAGTTGAGTTGGATCAAAATTTGTAGAATTGAAATTTTGATTATCCTTAGGTTGAGCAATGCTTAGCTTGGCTTTCTATCCAATCTAAACTGAACTATTGTATGTATGTAAGATTTATTAACATGTTAGGTTTGGAAGACAATATACATTAAAAGAAGATAATAAAACTTAGTTCAATACATCTAAAAAAAAATGTTAATTGATTTAGGTTCAATACATTTTAAAAAAATCAATAATAATAATAATAACTCAGTTCATTCCAACTCAAAAATATAAATTGATTTAGGTTGGATGGGTTAGTAAGTTAGCCAAGAACATTAAATATAATGACACTAATATCAATATCAATCATGTTTATATTCTTTTTTTTTAATTGAACAAATATTTATTTTTTAATTCAACACCGGTAAGATTAAAATTATCCAACATGGTGGCTCACATTTAGATTTCTAAATAATTCTAATATTTTATTGATTTTTTTTATAAAAAAAAAATTAGCCAAGTGCACTCTTAATCTTTTCATCAATTATCTTAACTGCACTCTTTTAATTTTGAATATACTTGTATGCAAGGTTTGAGTTTGGCAGTCTTTTATGTGAGAAAACATATAGCTATCCTGCCTGTTACAATAATGGTAAATGCAATTGGCAACATTTCTTTCCCTTTCTTTTTCACAACCATAACTAAGATTACAACTTTGAATGGTAGTTAAGAGACATCATAAAAATTGAAGCTCGTGATCATACCTACCAGGGGTTGTTGCCCCAGCTACATACATTGAAATATTTTTCTTGCAATTTACATGAACAGAGTAGGTCAAGCTTTCTTCACTTACAAGCTCAAAATCACCATGAAACCAGTGTTTGATTCAGTAGTATAGATAGATGCTTGAGTGAAGAAAGTTGAAATAATAGCTAACTTTAAACTAAATCAACTTCATGCATTCTGAACATAGCTCCATTTCTCACTAGAAATGGCCGTTGGGCATATCAGCCTCCATATTAGCCGTATATGTTTCACTGAGTTACTATGTCCTGAAGCCCTCCCTCCAGAAACTGATTGGAACCTTTTTGGAACTTTCCAACCAATTTTAAATAACAGCAGCAACCCAGATGCCAGGGGTCATGGTCAGATATACACTGAATACCATAAACCTCACCGATTGAACGACGCAGCCGAGTTGTCATCATACTGCCCTCTCCATGCATTTCCGCTATCCGTCCCGCTGCAAGCTTGATTAGGAGCCTGAATGTGACCCAAATTTCCATCCAAGCTCATCTGCTGTACTTCAGCGGATGACAGGATCTTTATGCTCTGAACACAGCTCACAAACTCCCTGTGCCATCAGTTGGTGATTCGGATATTAAGACAGGAAAAGGGCAGTAGGAAAAGATTAAGGATAAAAAGTATTCTACTTACTCCCAAGGATCATCGCCAACTAGAAGTATATCATTTTCATGATCCACATAAACAAGTTTCCAATCAGTTCGCTGAGGATCTTCTAACTGCCCTTCGATGCCAAACATGCGGGCAAGATCATGTCTAAGCTCGTCATATTCTTTGTAGCGAGTGACATCGATACATCTACCCACTGATCCACGCTTTTGAACCTTCAGAATTTTAGCAGTTTTAGATGCTTGAAAGTAAAGTTTCAGTCAGAGTTCAAAACATTTCAAATAAGTATTGTAGTTTCAAGCTAAAATCTTAACATTACTATGACAAAACAGCCAACAAGTAAACGGGAATTTGATCTAGCCTGCTAATATACAGAGTAATATATCAATCTACCAATAAATATACAAGGAAAACGAAGCACAAGTGAAGGTTCAAATAAATTTTAATAAAAAGCCAAAGTAGAGGACCAAAGGTTCAGAAACAGCTAGAACTTACTAGAAAAAATAAAGATTTTGATAGATAAAAAGACCAAAACAAATGATGCCGAACTTCAACATCCATATAATTAAACTATCATTGATTAGCACGATTCTTGACCATGCTTGTATGGCTACCATTTAAGTTGGGACTTTTCTTGGTTCTTGATAAGATCTGATCTGACAAACTAGATATTTTTTAAGAGATCCAGCACAACAAATTATCAAGTACAAAGCTTTGATACTGAGATAAGAAACATCAATCATACAAAACAAAATTTGTCATAGTAATGTTAATCTTTTTTTGGTTCATGATAAGATCTGATCTGATAACATAGATATTTTTGAAGAGATCCAGCACATCAAATTATCAAGTATAAAGCTATTGATACAAAAAAAAATTTGTCTAGAATCTACTCATTAGGTTGTAGGGTTATATTTAGCAAACTATGCCTTTAACACTTATCATATTTGTGCATTGATAACTATGTTTCAAGGTTACTACTCGTACATACATAACTATGGGTACAGCCTAATCAATCTCATACATAGCCATGAATAAAAGTCTAATCAATCTACATTCCTCTTGCACACATTCGTTTAGTAATATATTTTTTGGTCTCATATAAAAATTAAAAACATTTATTTGTTAATGATATTAAGATGAGAAACATTGAACTAATCCTAGAACAATAACACAGAAGAGTCTGAACGACAAGATCGTTTAATTGGTGATCTAAAAACAAAAATTTGAAAATAAGGATTTGTATTTCATGTCTCCAGCGTTTTTAGGTTTTTGTTTAGTAGCAGATTTAGAAACTGGATTCCAATTTAATATTTCCAAAATATGTTGGATAATAGATTTATAACCCACCTAGTGGTAAAATACGGGTCCATAAAAATAGTTGAGATGCATGTAAGTTGGCCAGACACTCACGGTTATCAAAAAAAAAAATTATAAACCATAAAAATAGTTCTACTTACCAACTAAATATTATCTTGAATCTCAACTATTATCATTTAATTTATGAACAAGCTTTATGTTACCAATTTAGTATTTTACAATATCATATAATTAACAATCACCGATATAATTTATCTAGATAAGAAAGTGTTAGACAATCAAGTCCAATTTTAATCATTGATATCATTTACTATTCTTCTGTAATACTAGAGAAAATAGACAAGAAGTGAGAAGTCAAACCTTTGTGTATGTCCGCATACGTTGACTGTGATTCGCCCACAATCCACCACTCAAGGCTCCGGCTTCATTTACGTTGACATCATTTGAGCAGCTAGGTTTGAAAGGCAAGTTTGGAACCCCAAATGACTGAGAGCTGATTGCAGCAGTGGACAACTCCGTCTCAATATCTCTTGGCACACCCCCACCATAATTAGAAAGTAAGTTCTGAAGATCTTTTTGAGAGTCATATCCCCTCGACAATAAGGTATCCGGTGTCAATCCATCAATGCTATTACTGAAAGGGATGCTGTTTCGTGGGTGTGATTGTACATCGTTATCCAAACATGTAGGGAGTGGGAAAGTTTGTTGAATGGTACCAGCATCCAAACAATATGATGTTCCAGAAGAAGATGCTTCTAACTGATCAGGAACGGTGCCTTTGTACTTTAGTTGGTCTAATCCTTTTGAGCTAGGAAACTCATGTTTGATCCGCAAATCCGGTTTGCTTTGTAGATCCTGAGCAAGGTTAGCTGCAGGCTCAACTACTGAATCTCCCCCCAGTACGGCTGCTCCTTGCTGGTTCTTATTGAGCAGGTTTGATACAGAAACTTGGCAATTATTAGTGGAAGGTGAAGTTGAACAAGATGGAGCATCACCATCAGTCAGTCCAGAATACGCCTTAATTGCCGTGGTTGGTTTGAATTGGTTATGGGATTGAGTAATAGGAACCTGCTGGGACTGCATGAGACCTAAACTTGAGAAGCCATTGCTGTTAAGTTTTTCTGTTTGGAAGCTGCCTCCACTAGAATTGAACTGTGGCTGATTCGATAAAGGCAATGGTGGTAACTGTTGGTTTTGCGGATGGACATGTTGCTGCTGTATCAGCTGAGGTGGTAATAGTGGGCTAGCTTGGGAGAGCAATGGTTGCTGCAGCTGCTGCTGCTGTTGCAGCTTCTGTAGCAGCTGTAATTGAAGTTGCTCTGATGGGATTGGCTGTGAAAATTGCTGAACTTGTGGTGGCTGTTGTGTTCTTTGAGTCAGACTTTGTTGCAACAGTTGTAGTGGGGCCTGTTGAAATTGTGCCTGCTGCTGGTGCCTCGAAAGAAGACTAGGTTGCTGCTCTATTTGAGGCTGAAACTGGGTTTCTTGCGATAAAGATGTAGTCTGAAATGAGTTTTTATTGGATGGTTGGCTAGTTTGATGTGATTGTAGATTTCCTGCAAGCAATTGTTGTTGCTGTTGCTGCAACTGAGCGTATACAAGCGGTTGTTGCAAACTCTGATTGGACAAATGGTTGGCAGCAGCTACACCATTATTCAGAAGAGCAGGTTGGGAGGTCTGTTGTTGTCGTTGTGGCTGCTGCTGGGGCAGCTGTTGTGACTGGAGTTGTGGCTGCTGGGTCAGCTGTTGTGATTGGAGCTGCTGCTGGGGCAGCTGTTGTGATTGGAGCTGCTGCTGCTGGGGCAGCTGTTGTGATTGGAGTTGCTGCTGCTGGGGCAGCTGTTGTGACTGAAGTTGCTGCTGCTGTGACTGTTGTTGTTGTTGTTGCTGCTGCTGAAGTTCCTGCTGGGGTGGCAACTGCTGTTGTAACTGTTGGCTTGCAGGAACTTGAAGTAATTGCTGCAACTGCTGCTGTTGAGACCACGTAGTTGCTGGCAGCTGGGCAACTTGGTTCTGTTGATTTGCTTTGCCGAATTGGAGATTTGGTGAAGACAGTACTGGTGTCTGAAAACTCAATAATTTAGACGGGTCATCATTAGTAAGAGTTCCATGCAGAGCACCAGGAGCAACCATGGACGGCAAAATTCCAGATTGAGCTGCTGGGAACTGATTGCTAGGCTGCATGCTCATCCACTGCACTAAACTTAAACCGGGAAAAATGGAGCTTGGTGCATCTTTCATGCCAAAGTCATCACCAAACCACGGCATGGCTCTTTTAAAAGCATTTTCAATATCAGACTCGTCATCTGCAAAAATGATCCTAAAGGTCAACATATTACAGAGAAAGAAGCACTCATGGAATTTCTCTCCAATTGCTGCTTTCCATTCACTTAAACACATGATTCCAAATAATGTTTTTATAGATTTCAAGTACCTGGCATCCCTGGTTGTTTAGGGAATTTGGGTCTAAAAAATGGAGGTGGACAAATGTAGAAGGGAGTCACAACGGGCTCAACTTCCCATATAGAAACTCGGTTTGGTCGTTCACCAGCAGCCGATTCATCCCATCCAACCTTCAGCAAGTATACATCATTGGTAAGCATCAAAAGCAAGCCATTCACATACATGTATATCACAACACGTTTTTAAAGTAAAGCAAAGATAACATTTAGTCATAGTTCAGTAAAATCTTGAAAAAGAATTTTGATCTGATTACAGGAAATTTAAGAACGTATCAGTTATCACCTTATATCAGCCCATAAGAAGTTAAGCAATAATAAGTCCTAGAGGAGTAGTATTCAATCCCTGACCCAAAATGTTAAAAATTACTTTCAAAATTTAGCTTTATGCATCTGACGAGCATTTGCACCTAAATGGATCAAAGCATCAAAAGCAACATTCACATACAAGGAACAAAACATTTTTAAAGTAAAGGAAAGGGTAACATTCAGTCATAGTTCAGTAAAGTCCTGAAAAAAGAATTTGGATCTGATTACAGGATATTTAGGATCGTATCACCATATATCAGCCTGTAAGAAGTTAAGTAAAGATAAGTCCTAGAAGAGTAGCATTCAATCCCTGACCCGACATGTTAAATATTGTTTTCAAAATTTAGCTTTATGCATCTGACGACTATTTGTACCTAAATGGATCAAAGCATCAAAAGCAAAGCCATTCACACACAAGGAACAACACAAGTAAAGAAAAGGGTAACACTGAGTTATAGTTCAGTAAAATCCTGAGAAAAGAATTTTGATCTGATTACAGGAAATTTAAGATTTATCACCATACATCAGCCCGTAAGAAGTTAAGCAAAAAATGAGTCCTAAGAACAGTAGGAATTCAATCCCCGACCCGACATGTTACAAATTGCTTTTAAAATTTAGCTTTATGCATCTGCCGAGTATTTGCACCTAAAATGGATCAAAGAACTAAATACTGCACATGTAAATCTTGAACGAGTCTCTCCAAAACAATTGAAGATAACAGAACATCCTTATTATTAAATATCCGCCAAGATGTCCTCTTAGAATATAAGTATTCTATTCCTTTTACCAATAAAATTGAGATGTAGAACACGAATTTATGTATCTAAATCCTTTGAGAACTTATGTAATACCTGAAGATTACGCCACTGTGAATTTTTCCATCGGACAGAATCCATGTCACTGATACCAGTAATTGTACCCATATACCTGCGCACTCCCGACTCCTCAGTTTCAAACATCATCCTAAATCGCATGCCAAGTGAAACTTGCGTATACATTGCTTTGTTATACTTGGCCAAAGGAATCACAAATTCAGAAGGACTAGCCCTGAAAAGCTCAGAATGATCATTGATGCTGAAGTAGAAATCACAAGAAATTTTGGTACTGTGTTGTAGGAAAATATGAATCAGTACTTACCTAGGGTTGTAAAATATAGTAAAAGGACTGTTATTTGCAGCTGCATGAGCAGCAGAAGCAAGAATCCCTATGTGCATGCTATCACTTGATATGACTGACGAAGAGAGAGCTGGCTGCTGCCTGTTAGCGCGTCTTATGCCTAAGAGAAGCTGAGACTTTTCATCTCTATAATGCATCAATGTATATATGATCAGCATTTCTCTGAACATTAATTTAGGTGAGTTACAAACTGATTATTTTATACCTTATAAAGAGCACTGAGTCTCCAGCAAAGAGTCGTTTTGTGCTAACAAAAACACTCCAGCCAGTGGTCAGAAGGTGTCGTTTTGGTTGGCCTGGAAAAATAATGAGCAATTTTATCCGTTTTCAAGCTTGTCAAAATGATAAAATTTATATTCATGTTCTTCTCAGCACAAAATACAAGTCGTCATGAAAGATATTTTCATAATAGAAAGACTAAAAGGAAGTAAACTTTCAGATTAACAAATACTAGCAGAGATTTTCAACTGGCAGAGGCAGTATAAGTGAAAATATAAAAGGTCAGACCCATACCACGGTAAATATGTCTGAATGTCCATGAATTTTCATGCAAATCTCTAGCCACCAGCTCCTGAGCAGGGGGTTGCATCGAGAAGTCCTATAATTAAAAATCTTCAATATGAGCTTATAAGAAAGATACACAAAAAGTTGTCTTCTAAGTTGTTAATCCTTTGAATCTGTCTTTAAAGTTGAAACTAAAAATTTGGATTACAACCTCAAATCACATAAGATATTGTTAACAAAGACATACTGGTGTAGCATAAGGATATAACTTACTGATTAAAAATTAAATTCATATACTTTACCGGTTTCCAAAAACAAAAAGAAAAAAAATTGAATTCATACAACCCAAACAACTAGTATTTATTTTATTTTTTTTTATAGGAAACAAAACATCTTCATTGATAAATGAAGGCAAACAAATCCTCAACAAAAACAGGGCCAGATCAAAACATAAACCAAGATAAAAGAACAAAATGTCCTATACATCTTGTCCCCAAGGCGCAGCCCAGCAGTTGAGGCTAAGGATCTCAAGGCATGCTTCCTTGAAAAATCCCTGGTTTGAAGCCGCCGGAAAATGCTTAAACTAGAACGCCCTTCGAAGTATCTCGGTGCCACAACCTAGGGATGGGCCAGTGGTGCCCCGGGTATAGGGCAGTGAAGCTCCGATTTCCCGGTTTTTTTTTAAAAAAATGTCCTATATATCTTTGAATGTAGGAGAAGAATGTGCCCAAAAAACAGTAGAGGCTTCCTCACCAACTAGTATTTATATTAGTTAAGTTACTAACTGAAGACTAACTCCTTTACTCCAGTGAATAGTTCCTAGTAAACCAGACTAATTGGTCCTTTATACCAACCACCATCTCACAATGTCTTAGGCCAACAAACTCATAATACTTAATTTTCAACAATTATCCCTACATCACATACACAAATATGTAGCATAAATATTGTGCAATGTGAATCCTAAATACAGTGTCATGTCGAGAAAGTGGGATGAGATACAACCCAGTGTAACCAAGGGGATTTCAAAATTGTCTCCATTTCGAATCCCGTCTATTAGCTGGTCAGGCAAGTTTAATAAATTGCATGGACCTCCCCCACCTCTTTCTCCTATATCTCTGTGCATAGTGTATGTGCGACAACTTGCGTGTTTTGCATGTTTGCAGAGCTGAACTTGAAGGATTTTTTTTAATAAATCAGAACCATTTATGAAAATATATCAGAAATGTCCCTCGGGCTACAAAAGGATGCTTCAACTTGAAGCCTATTAAGCCAAATTGGCAGATAGTTATGCCAAATTAAAGAGCAAGAGTTGAAAGATGTTAATACAACAAACTTTTTTTGAAGTAGTAAACCGAGCTTTCATTGAGAAAAAAAATGAAACAATGCAAGAGCATACACAACTCTTCTTTGGATTTCATGACAAGAGAAAAAAAAAAGAAACAAACTGTTTTTAAAGTAGTAAACCAAACTTTCAAGGAGAAATGTTGTCAGTCTCAAGCATAAATAGAGAGGAATCAAAGGAGCTAGCACAGAATATCGAATTATCGATTCATCATCCAGATCCTCAAGAGGAGGTTGAAACTCTTCTTTAGATTACATGCCAGGGGGGTTTCCAGTAGCAATCACCACCTCCTTAGAGTGACCCGAAGATTCTTGACGGATCTTTGACTTGAGAACAACTAAGGCATAAGTTTGAGATGGTTGAGTGAGCCCAACCTGATTCTTGACAAGAGAACCAGCCACCAACAGTGAACTATGGCCATCCAAGTGATCTGGGTTTATGAGGTTGATATAATGCTCTTTAATGCGACGAGAATAATGATAAGGAAGCTTTTTTATTGGTCTTGCTTTATTCTGGAGCTACCGTCTTCCCCCATTTTGTGACCATGGCCTTGCCATTTTATAATCATAGTAGAGAAGTTTTTTCTAATGTTTCGATAGCGCTTATTGTACGTTTTCATATATCAAAGAATTTTTTTTTGTTTCTATCAAAAAAACAAAAAGGCTTCGCCATCAAGGTCCAAAAGAAACATAAAATCTAATAAGGTTCCAAACAACTCTGGATGACCTCTCAACCCCACAAAGTATTCTATTGTTTCTCTCTTCTTAAAGCCCCAAAAACGCAGCATGCATTCCTCCTAGCCATAAAAACTTTTATTTCTCACAAAAGGGATGAAGGAAACATTCCATGATCATATCCTATCGGACCCTTTGTATAGCCCAAGAAAGGTCAAACTCTACAAAAAGTCTATTCCAAACTGCTGAAGTCATCTCGCATCTCTAGAGAATGTAATCCAAATCCTCGACATTCATCCTAAAAGGATGCAACATCAAGGCTCCATCAAAGAAGGCACCTTCCTTACAACTTTAACCAAGGTGTTCACTATTTCATGGATGAGTTTGCCGTTAAGTTTAGGGTTTCTAACGACTACGATTTCATTTAGGACGTTCTTTGTTATTGGATTACCTTGTCAATCAAAAATATCACGGCAAGAAAACTTGTCTGAGATTCGAATCACTCCCCAAGCAAGATCAATCAAGTCAATCCTAAATGATTCTAAGTATGCAACCTAAACTACAAAGAAACTTAACTCTATACTAAAAAAGTATAAAAACTCATTTTACTACATTTCCCAAGTCTTGGATAGCATGGTAGGATTCACACAATTAACTATATAGCACAGAAAAAACTTGGCATCGAATTTGTGTCGAACATGACTCAAAACACATGTCCAACACGAAAATAAGTATCTAATTTCTTTTTTTTTAAGTTTCAATCTTGTCTAAAAGTCCAAACTCACAAAATTGTGAAGGCTGAATAGTATACTTTATTTTCTTAATAAAAAACAAAGTTTATACGTAAGTTTGAGTAAGTGAAATAAAGAACAAAAACCTAACTTAAAAAATCTAATGAAAGCTCCTAGTACATTCCACCCCTCACTTTATCTTCTTTGTTTTGTGCCCACACCCAAAAAGCCTCACATAAAATCTTTCCAAATCTGGGTTTTATGGAAATTGACTTTTTATGATTTTTTTAGTGGAGTATATTTATTATGTTGAGCTAATTTTACATACATCTGATACGATCTGAGCCATGGATTATTATTAGGCCTTATTATTAATTAGGATTTCTTGTTAGATTAGGAAATAGAATTAGGATTAGGATTAGGATTAGGATTAAGAAGATGTTCTAAACCTATAAATAGGAGGAGTTAGTTCATTATTATGAATTCAGAAAGTAGTAGTCTTTTGTACTCAGGTTCTAAGGGAGATCCTCTCTAGAGATTTATTAATAAAAAGTGGTTTATCTTGTATTCTTTTACCTTTTTATATAATCTAGATCCTGGATCATATCAACATCCTATGTCAAACATATGTCCTATTTTTTTTCAAAAATTGATTGTACTATTGTGTACGTGTCCGTGCTTCAGAGGCAATTAATCGTTCTAGCCTTGAGATCAATATGCATTTTCCTTTGAAAGATTACGGTAAATTTTCCTTCTAAATTATTTGAAGAATTTATGGTCAAAGGGAGATAGGAGCCAACCATTTTGAATCCAAGAAAGGGCATCCCATGAAAGTGAGAGATAGTAGCCTTTTCCAATCTTAGAGAACCTTGTGCTACTTCGTTGTACGCACTACCGAATCCAATGGTGTAGGACTTCTTTTTCATCAGTATAAACACTGCATGTAGTTCCAATCCACAGCTTGCAAGGGACCAAGAGGACGAGGACGAGAACAAGGCAAGGTAGCGTAGAGGAGAGGCTTAGGCAAAGAGAAATGACATCAGGAGAGAGCATTTCAAAAGATATCTAATTGTTCTCCTTTTCCTCTTCAACCTCAAAACAAACTAGCACACCAAAATCAAACCTGAGAGACCTAAATTACCTTTCAGCAGTTCCTTTCCCTATCCTTAATAACTGCTTCTTGTTTTCTTGCATCACACATAAGTAAAGCATATGAGAGGATAACCAGTGGCCAAATCAGATGGGACACAAGAGCAAACAAGAGAGAAGAATGACAGGCCGATAGAAAAAAAAAACAAACAAACAAACAAAGAAAAACATAAATGGGTTTAGGTGGAATTAGTAGATTCGAAAGAGAGAGGACACAAAAACCACAAGTAAATAATAGTTTAAATTACAAATTTGGTCTCTTTGATTTGGACATCATTTCCATCTTATCCCTAGGGTTATAGAAGTTTCAGCCTAGTCCTTACAGACACAGTTTGGGCTTTGTTTAAATTTGATTCTTATGAATTCAAAAGTTCTCAATTTGATCGGTACGGTTTAGTCAAACCTCAAAAATTGTCCACACCTATTGGCACATTTTTTTAGGTGGCAAGGAGCTGAAGATTACTCGGTATACTGCATAATTGTACTAATGTTTAGGGATAGGTGGTTTTTTTGAGTGTGTGAAAGGCAATTCAGGAATAATTTATGAAGTGAAACCAAACCATAGGGACCAAATTAAAACTAAGTATAAACCATAAGGGTTAAAGTCGAACCTTCAAAATCATAGAGACCAAATTTATAATTTAACCAAAATAATAATACACAAATCATGGAGATGAAAGGAAAAATAAAAAAAATAAAAAAACAGAGAGAAATTCCAATCAATTAAAAAAATTTACATGTAAGCATAATTAAAGCAGACGAGATGCATCTTCTCAAATCAGCTCATGAAAAGATATTATATTCCAAGGGTTAAACTCTCACAAAAATTATAAGATAGTATTTAATATGACTAAGTAATAAAGAATTGATGAGCTTATTGGATAGATTTTTTTATAATTATTTTTAAAAACTATTTTATAGCTTAACCTTTGTGATATGGTTTCTAATGCTTTTAAGATTAGAAGTATTTGGAAAGATATTTTTAGTTTATTCATTTTCATTCCCTCTTTCTTTCTTTTTGTCTACTAATTAAGAACACAACACGTTTAAATTAAGTTGAACTTTAAAAATAGTCAATGCATGAAAACAAAAAAATATGTCTTTTTCTTGTCATTAAAACTACTTTTTGGAAGTAACTTGTCAAAACCCATTTTTTGCAATTAAAACTTCATTTTTAAAACAGAAAATTATTTTTAAACACAGACAGAAATAGAATGTTGAAGGATAATAATTAATTCAATGCTTAAATAGTATTCTTAAACCAATATATTAAATGGAACTAATAATTAAAATATGAGATGTGGTGCGCACTAATGGGGGAAAAATCTTCTCAGCTGCACGACGAGGCACAGAGAATCCACCGTGAGTGCTGGTGTCACTAGCTGTTAGAGTTTTGCAGAAGAATTCAGCAGGCTGCCTGCTTTGCTTGAGGCCAATGTCTGATGCCAATAAAGCTTCTTTTTCATACTGCAAAACAGAAATCATAATATTCTTTTAACAAGCAAACTATTTGGATATATAAATGAACCTAATATGAAGCATGGAACACTGATTGACTGGCTAACATACTTTGTTCACCGGTTGAAGGGTCATTTGTGCATACACTTCATCAGTTTCGAGATCAGCCTGGTTCAGAACATGAAACTATCATATCAGTTATCATATTGTGCTCACATATTTATTTGCAGGTCTTATCTTTTCTTTCCGTAATACTTTGGTATAAACATTGTTCATTTTCTTTTAACCAGTCAATGTCCTGATGGCATGAATACTAGATTTCTCTAATAAAAATATAATGGTTGAATGCAGTAGTCACGAAGGCCACAGAGAACAAAATATATTCAAGTGCTAACAAAATATTAAACCAACTGCTGATTTGTTCCTTTACATATGTATTACTTCAATTTAAGAGATTTCAGTAGCTCTATGAGCCATAGAAGCCCTCGTACATGTAATGTGACATTATGGAGCATGCAGATCAACTTCGAAGAAAGGTTAGGGTAGTTTGGAATGAAATCAGCATCCTTATTCATCGATGCTGCAACCTGAAAGGTTTAAAAATGAAAAGGAAAATCCATCACATACCACTGTCCATAAGTACTATATTCAAATAAATTGAAAGATGAAGTACGTACTTGTTCACTGTGGCCTTGAGGGAAGTAAACCACAAGACTTCCAACTGGAGGTAATGAAACCAGTGGTCCAGCACAAGCATGCCATAACTCAGAATTCATATTTTTCCTTTCACCTGTTCTCAAACCAAACAAAAAGTCACTGCCTCTCAGAGGAACAAAAAAGCAACCATTAACAGAAAAAAGGAAAAAATAGGAAGGAACCGTAAACCCCGTACATTCCAAAAAAAGAAATTGTTTATAATGAGAATTGGGCGATTGGGATATACGAAATATTTCCATTTGATACGAGTAAACCAAATAACTCCTTCAACATAACAAACAATAACATAGAATAAATGCATATAAGGCGAGGGTCCTCTCCGTTTCAAGGAAATTCATGTGCTTTCTAAGACTATGAACAGATGCCTCTCCATTTAAAAGAAACTGTCCAAACATATAACTGTAAATACTAATTGACAGTTCTACAAATCCATCACAAATGACTCTTGGCACATATCAATAGGAAATACAAATCTAATCCACATCCATAGAGTACTATGATCTATCTACTAGTTTAACCCAACATAAAGTTTGAAGTAGGTATTTACGCGAGTACTAAGTTTTAACAGAAATGTTGGGAACAATAGAATAGGGTTGTGAACTCAACCGAGATTATGTCAGGTTCAGGACTGTTCAGGTAGCTGCTTTGCCAGAACATTAAACAGTTAAAATTTTCATGACTGCCCAATTTTTTAGGGTGAAGTGAAGTCATCTTAAATAAATTTTAAGCCTCTCCTTCCAACATGGCCAAACATCCACATGAACAGACTCACATTCAAATGAAGAGGTGTATAAATGCTTATAGTTATGGTATATGCACTTGCACACATACATGTAATCTTAATTCAAGCTTTGGTAAAGCTAGAAGAAGTCACAAATAGATATCTTAATTCAGATACTACATTGGATCTCAACACTTCTAATCTCATGATCTAAGAGCTTAACCCATCACTATCATGATGGTGACAAACTATCTAAAGAGGCAAAAGTATTTATCTACAAAGCAATTAAGAGAAACATATTGGTAGCTTGTGAAATGTCTGATTTTATCATCGTTGAATGAATGTTCAGTGTACTTTTAGCTAGTCCAAAACATACACAACTTCAGAATCTCTCAGCAATCATGTTCTTAAAGAACATCATAGAGAAGATCAACATGAAGATTCAATTCCGTAATTGCTGAGGTTTGCAATAATGTGGCCAGTTGTTCAGTTAAACAGATTTCCCTTACTATGTGATACTAAACATGGCCAAGACATAACATTAAGGAAATGGAAGAGGTTTGTCTTGTCATCTATTCCAACAGAAATGAGAGAAAAACAGAACTTCATTTTCTCACTTAGTTCGGAGAAAATTCGGCGTTAAACTCGGGCATGATCAAATATGCTTCTAAACTTTTGGTGCAAGATTAGAAATTTTAAAAGTGGTATAAATGCGAGAGAACGAATTTCAGAAAGTTAACTTTGCCAACAAATTGAAGATAAGAGTTACCTTCTCCAGAATTGGCCATAAACCCATTTGAGGGAGCCTTCATACTGTAAGATATAACCAACAAATCCAAAAGAATATCCAAATTCCAATCACCAGCTCTGTACAGGCAAGAACAAACCCATACACAAGTAGAAATCACATGAAGGAGAGGCCTAACTACCCATTCTGCAAATCACCAGTACACCAAAATTGACAAAAACATCAAAGCGCGCAATTCTGATCCCAAGATTAGAAACTCCCTCTTTACTACAAAGCCCTTTAACTCAAAAACCCTAATCATGTAGCAGGATGAGCACAATTTCTCAACAGAACTAACTCTATTTTCCAGCAATTTCAACGAGCTCCAAGGCGAGAATCTGGGAACAAAGACAAAATCCCCAAATAGGACACCCAGGTTACAAACATCAACGCGCCAAACAAATGGCTAAAAATAGCAATTACCAGTCTCAGTGACTCCGAAAACACCAACAAATTTCGCTGAAATTCCAACCAACCAGAAATTCCGCAATGGGATTAAACTAGAAAAGATGGATAGCGCCGGCTAAATTCGCGGAACGGATTCCCTTCGAGTCAAAATCCGTCTCGGAATCGAAATCTTTACAAGCGAAAACCTCTCAGATCCGGCGAGGTAGAGCCCGAAGCGAAAAATAGTGCTCCAATTTGGTTTTGAAGAACAAAAAAAAAAGTGGATAGCGAAATTGTCGCGGCGATGACGGTGGCGATGATACAGACTTGTCGCCGGAAAATCAGAGGCCAAAGCTAAAGCTAAAGCTAAGAGCTTAAGCTTCAAATCTTTGAAAAGAAAAGGGAAATAGAGAAGAAGCCGACATTGAAATGGATCAAATAAACCAGGAAAAGGGGGTATAATTAAAATTAAAAATATTCAATCCTTTTTTTTTTTTAAGAATTTGTTATAATTGTCAACATTTTACCTTTTTTATTTTTTAATCAGACAAACTTTCATTAATAAAGACCTAATTTGGACTCCAGCCATAGCTCGATTTGTGACGACCAAAAATTAAGAATTCAAGGATAGACATTTTAACAAAGAGAAAAACCTCTCGTCAACATTTTCTTTTAGATATATATATATATTACATCCTTAACAAAAATTTAGTCATTTTTGTAAGACTTTCAACTCTATGTATTAACGAATGTTTGTAACATTAATTAAAAACCATACTAATTGATAATGACTTCGATAGTGATTGAAAAATGTTTATAGCATTTAAGCGGGTAGGGCTAGAGAATTGCTTCATCATCTATGCCTCCAAAATTAATCCCCATGTCCAACAAATTTACCATTTTTTGTGAGAATCTAATTCCCCATATAAAATTTTTACTCTTCATTTTAAAGAAAATGGATATCTCCCAGGACATTCATTGAAAACTATCTATGCACTAATTAAAAGTTGCTTCTTGTACTAATTAAAGTCATAGGAACATAAATTTCTTTTTTATCTTTTTAGTGGGTTCCTTATTTCTTCTAAAAAGTTGATATACATAAAAATAAAATTATAAAAAAATTATTACTATCATAAATGACATGTCTCTCTCTTTCTTTTTTTAATGTAATTAAAAGAAAAGAAAATGAATGATTAGAATGAAAAGTGTGAATGGTTTAAAATTGGGTGGGCGACGGGCATGGGCTTGGGCTCTAGGGCGTGGCCGGTCGCGATCGAGCGGGGAGTCACGAGGGCTGGACCACAGAGCACAAAGGAATGTTTATGATTAACAGCACACCACAGTAAAGGCATTAGCCGTCACTGCCAATTTCTCTACTTTTGCTTCACGAATCTGATAGAGCAAAGAGATTTCACTTTTGGTTGGTTTTGGACAACATTTTATATTCTTGGCTTTTACAAAGTGCATGCAACTAATTTAGCCCCAAAAACGGGGGTTTTCCACATGGGATCTTTCCTTTGCATTTCAAATCATTCCTGTCCTTACACGTTGTCAATGGCCCAATATCTCATTTAACCCACTATCATAACTTAATCTAATTAATGATTTAAGGGAATCTTCATCCTCCAATACCTTATGAATTCTAACATATAATCATCACTCATCTATTAAATAATTTTTTATTATTGTAAAGTTGGGTATATGTCTTGTGAGAAAAGTATGAGTAAGTAGTCTAGATATTCACACACATATATATAATCAAATCAAATAAAATGTTATCTTAAAATTAATTTAAAATAAGATGAGCATAAGATTTCCTGACTTTTCCTATGTGGAATAATCTTAGATAGGAATTCGATTCAAACAAAGAAATTTAAATGAACTCAAATAAACATCATGTTTTTGTTGAGTATATCGATGAAAATGTCTCATCTCATATTCTTTTTCTTTTATTGTCTTTTAATTTTGAAATGGAATGTGATACATTTCTTTTGAGAATTTGTTGGAGACGCCAAATTATAACATTCTTATTTTAATTTTGACAGCTTTTTAAGAAAATATTTCAACTTTCATTGTCCCTGTTAAATTTCACTTTTGTTTTCAATCAAGTTAATTTGATTGAAGACATCAATTTGGAGGTTAGAATGTCAAAAGTTAATGGAATATATGTTTCGAATTTTTACTATATTTGAATCGTGTTTTTGATATATTTGGGTTTTTTTCTAAAATTTTGACATCACGAAATTTCTCTACTTTTTTATTAGTCATGAAAAATCTCATTTATTTTACATATTTCTAGTCAATTAATTAAATGATAGAAAGAAAGAAAATTCTACCACCCGAATCCAAACTTAAACAATGTGGTAGTTGCTCGATATTGGGTCCAACTTTTCTTAATATTTTCCTCTTTATTTTTTTAGTTCAACAACAAGGTAAATGATCAAACTCATGACCTCTTAGTTCAATATTATACTTTGTGTTGCAAAAAACCTTCCTTAATAAGAGCAAGAATAAACATAAATATAAATGAGAACTTAAAGTAAACAACAAAATTGAAAGATATATGAATTTACGTGTCCAAACTGCATAAAAAACCAAGATGGAAAGAGATTCCACTATGTGAAAAAAATTGTTATAATCATAAAAAATTCTATCATCGACCTCAATTACATATAAATACCTTTTTCAAAACGTATAATACTCGCATTCTTTGCAACACTCTCCACAAGAGAATTCAAACAAATTTAACTTGAGTAGGTATATCAAGCTTAAAATGTTTCAAGTGAGATGCTTTAAAACCGAAGCTACATGCTCTTTTTATGGAAGTTGGAGCGCACCACTTTTTTCACCTTTTTGATGCGGGACAACCATCTTCTCATATTTTTACCAAACACTCAACATTAAGGCTCTACTTGATAACCATATTTGATTTTTTGTTTTTGAAATCTAAGCTTATTTTACTCATCTTTCCTATAACATATCTAATTTTATTTTTAAAAAAGTACATAAATGATAACTAAATTTAAAAAATAAAGATAAACTTTTGGAAACTTTTTTTTTTTTTTTTTATAAATTTTGATTTAGTTTCTACAAATATAGATAAGATGTAAATATCCATATAGAAAAAAAACATATAATATATACTAGTTGTTGTAAGCTTAAATTTCGAAAAATAAAATAGATATCAAACAGAGTCTAAACTTCCTCATCGAAGTTCCTTCGACGGATGTTTAGTGGTATCAATCTATGACTACTATTGAGTAGCCAATTGAAACAGAAAGTAGATATCATTTGGTCATTAGGTATAGTGGCTGGCTATAAAATAATTGACATGCAGGTAAAAGGAATATATATATATATATAGATATAGATATTGTTTTTGTATGAATTTAGAAATGGGTAATTAAATGAAATAATTAAAAGTGAAAAAGGAACAAGAGAGCAGACAAGCATGTGAAGAGCAGCAGCCGTTGTCGGGGTAACTACCTCCAGCTCCGACCTGATTGTGGTGTGGGTCAACTCACGCTCATCCCACTTACTCATTTTAATTTTCAATTTTGATTTTATCTAACTTTAAATATAATTCACATTTCTAAAATTAGTTATTCATTTCAGAGAAGTTCTACCCCTATAATCTTGTTTTTTAATTTTTGAAATATATAAGCTTATATTTACACGTTTTTTACCCATGCTTTTTTTTTTAATGAAATATGTAGATTTTAATCAATTTCTATTAACCAAAACATCTAATTCAAAACTATTTATTTTATGTCCTAATCATTTAGGCTCTGTTTGATAACTATTTGGTCTTTTGTTTTTTGTTTATGAAATCTAAGCTTATTTCTACTCAAATTTTATATATGTGTTTCATCTTTCCTGCAATGTATTCATACTTCCTTAAGAAAGTAGATGAATACTAACCAAATTTTAAAAACAAAAGGTTACTTTTTTTTCCCCAAATTAGATATCCAAATAAGGAAAAATGTATAGTAAGGTAGTTGTTGTAGGCTTAAATTCATAAACAAAAAATGAAAAAAAAAATAGTTATCGAACGAGACCTTAATTTTTTGTTTATGGTTTTTAAAATTTAAACTTATTTTTACTCAAATTCTCTATTATGTGTTACATTTACTACAATGTATCCATCTTTTCTTAAAGCAACTTTCGTAAACAAAAACAAGTTTTTAAAAGGTTTTTTTTTCTTTCTAAATTTTGGTTTAGTTTCTACAAATATAAGTATGATGTAAATATTTAAGTAATAAAAAATATATGGTAAGGTAGTTGTTATATACTTAAATTTCAAAAATTTATCAAATGAAGTCATAGCTTTCAAATCTTTATTTTTAAAAACTTAAGTAAAATGTAGATATCAAAACAATCAAAACCATATGTTACCGTAGTAATTTTAAGTTTTAAATTTTAAAAATCAAAATAAACAAAATCTAAAATTTAACTTTTTTCAAACTATATGGTCCATATTTTTATAACTTTATTCAAACAAAAATCTTAAATTTCTTCCCTAATTTGAGAATAGTGTTCTTATTTGATTGAGTGCATAAGTAATAACAATATTAAATGCAACAAACATCTAATTTCGATTTGCTTAATCAATCCTGTATATTTATTTGAAGCCGTTTGTTAAAGCAGTCCAAATATTTATCTCCAAGTTTTTTTTTTTTTTTTGAGTACAAGTTGAGGTAAGGAAATTACAAATACCGATTTTAGGAATTAAAATCGTGATCGTTAAGTGAAAATAGATTAACACCAAACTAGATAATCAATCACGATACTAATTCATTCGATATATCAAAATCACTCTTAATTCACTTAAAAAGAGTATCACGCACAATCAATTTTTGTCTCATCTGCATCATTTAATTAAAATTCATATGATTTTGTTTTCTTAAACTCAACTTTAATATGATTTTAATGTAAATTGAGAAGGCTAATTAGTAATTAAAAAAATAACAATACACCAAAGCTTAATGAAAACAACTAATTTTCAGCTTCAAATCTTAATTATTGGAAAAATTGATGAAATAGACAAAGCTAGCTTTTCTTCATAGTCCTAGTTGATAGAGACTATTGAAAAAAGAAAAAAAAAAAGAAAAAAAAGACGACTGAATAATCCATTAAAGCAGCAATTTCTAATTTCCTCGATACTGATCTCCCAATGGAAACAAGATTTTGGGGACTAGTTTGTTTCATTAAGGAAAGAGAATCTCCAAATTAATTCTCGAGAATTTATCATCAGTAATACATTCTACATTTTCTATTATATTTACAGAGCATATTGATTTTTATCACTCAACTAATGATAAAATTCAATTTTTATCATTGATAGAATATTCAAGCAGTGATAGAATAAATTTATCATTGATTAAATTTTATCACTAATAAAATGCAACCAGTGATAGAATTCAATTTAAATTTTATGTTAGAAATGAATTAATTTTAATTTTGTGTTATACATAAAAATACTTTGCCTTTTTTTATTATACATCCAAAATCCCCTTAATTCTTTCTTTTTTGTTTCGACTTTTTCTACGACATTAAATATATGTTGATGATTTCATAATGGAAATATGTGAAAAACTCATATTCTTGATATGACGTAGGTTAATGAAACATCATATTTATCAAATAAATTATTTGAGTCCAACAAATCTCAAATTTAAAAATAATAAATAATAATAATAATAATAAAAAACTTAAAAGGATGAACCCAAATAGACATGTGAGCGAAAATCACTTTAGGGATATTGTTTCCAATAGTTATGGAAACGACAATCAACAAATGTAAAACGAAGAATAAACGTGCGAGAAGAATAATAACAAACACACAGAAATTTTACGTAGTTCACTAACGTAGTATTAACTAGTCCACAGATAGAGAAGGAGAACAATTTTATTAAAGAGAGGCGAATTACAGAGTTAAAGAATGAATGTCATAATACAGCCAGAGTTTAATTTGAGTTTATATGTATTCTCATTAAACAAAAAATGCGGCGAGAGTTTAATCTGAATTTTCATATGAACGTCATAATACAACAAATGTTTAATTTGAGTTTATATATGAACTTTCATTAAACCCCCGACTACTAATCGTAAGGTATTGGTGTGTTCAAAGTATATCTCAACACCAACCTTAGAAATGTGAGAAATTTTTAATATTTTTGTAAAACATATGTATTATTCCCCTATTTATTGATATAGTATCGTATCAATGAAACTTCTTGGAATCCCACATTGGAAAAGGGATAAAAAAAGCACACGTATTTCTTCTATAGGTTAAAATTTATGGAAGTGACACACTTCTGGATTTTTTTTTTTTCTTGACAAGCACATTTCTAGATACTCAAACTGAGTTTTTTTTTTTTTTTTTTTTTTTTTTGAAATATGGGGATGGAAATCATGGTACAATCAAATTCATGATCGAAGAATTAAAATGAATTATCATCAATTAAGATATAGTCAACGCACTATTAATACATTCAATTCAAATGAAGAGAGTTGATAAAGGTAAAAAATTGGAATCTTTATTACTATGGAAATGGTCGAGAGAACTAAAAAATCATTTGAAAAAAAGTTGATTCATAATAACAAATTAAAGAGTAAAAATGTTTTGTGTAACCATTGCCGCACCATAATGATCGTGAGTTCAATTGTCTATTTTGCCGATCGTCGTGGCAGAATTGATGAGAATCTCATATTAATAAGGTAAGGATATCTCTTAATATCTTTAAAAATATGTGAACTATTCCTCTTATTGTCAATTGATTTTAAGATGGATGTACACACTATCTAATAAGAATGTGTTGGGCTCCCGACATGCACAAGACACACATTGTCGTTTTAATCAACACTTTTATCAAACTATAGATATCGCTTGCAGTTGCGACAATGTCATTCTGAGCTTTAAGATTTTTCTGTACCACGAGTTGCTTCAATTTGAGTGAACAAACCTCGACTACCTATGTTAAATTGTATGGCGAGCCTGAACGACCTACTTGAAGGGTCAATCAAACAAAATTTATAAATTGATTCACATTAGTTATACAATTAATTTGTAGTTTAAGAGTGGACCGGATTGTTCCAAACTTGTCTAACACTTTATTTGAATTATAACAACTTTAAAAAATATTTTACATACAACAAAATATTTCAACTTTAAATTGTTTTCTATCAATTTTGCGTAATCCATCATTTTTATTTGATTGAAAATCATCCCTTTCATTTGATTGAAACTATTTAATTTAAATAAATTTTTGTCATATTTGAGTTTTTCTAAAATTTTGATGTTGGTAGTATTTCTTTTAGTCTTAAAAAATCCCCTAAACTCAAATTATCTTAGTGGCCACCAACAATATTCTCAAGTATTCTAGGTTTTGTGATTTAACGGTTATTCTAGGTTTACTACATACAAGTATGTCAAAGTTTTAAATTTGACTAACTAATCTCTAAAAACAATAAAATCGTTCGAGTTTGAGACCCTCAAGTCTCAATTAAACTTATAATCTCTTTAAAGAAAGTTAACAAAAACTACAACAAAAATCATACACCTTAAAAAAAACTTTAAATTATATCTTACATGTAGGCCGTTTTATATTAGATTATATATAAACAAAATACACGAGTCAGGGCAGCAGTCTAGGACGAGATTATGATCTCGTCCCATCCCTATTTAGCTAACATATATATGTTAAAATCTCTCCCCTCTCCTTTACTAGACTCTTTATGTACTTGACTTTTTTCATCTCTATTCAAAGAGAATCACAACCCCACATGCTAAATGGAATCTCTAGATATGTACTATGCATTACAAGTCTTCTTGCATCGACCGAGTTTTCTTGCGATAATTAAACTGCAATGGCTCCACACCATTTATTTAACCTCATTCATAAAAATCCGACTATCGATTATGTACTCGCTCAATGATAAATGCACTACCAAGGTAGCAATCCGATGATATTCAACCATATCTTTAAAAGTGGTGAGAAAGTTGTGTAGATTAACATGCATATCCACTTACAATACAAATAATTGATGTGTGGTGATGGAGTGAGGGCCACCCTTTTATTGCATTAGTGTGAATTGAATGTGGGGTTCAATCAATCAATTTTATTTCCCCTTCTTTCACTTTCACTAGTGGATACTGTTTTACAAATCAACACCATACGCATATACACGCCAATGTGAGTACTCTTTTCCCCCACCAAGCTACCCCTTAGGCTAGCCTAGGGCGTATATGGATTGTTCAATCGAAGATGTTGAGATATATGCATTTGAATTATGTTGTCCCATGATTACTTAGTAACTAGTCTCGTGGAGCTTAAAGGTAGAACGCTTGGTGGGGAGTTGTTGGAGGCAACGCTCCTAAAATCTAGTCGAAATATGTGATTTAGTTAATGTTTTCGTATTAAGATTTTATGCATTGGATCACATGTTGTAATAAGGGTTTTATGACAATGCACTATATCAACTCTCTTCAAACCCTAATCTCAGTTTGATCATATTTTATATTCTTATCTGCTAGTAAATGTAACTAACACACGATTAATAACCAAGGTTTTATGAGCACGATTAATAACCAACATAAATCATTGTGTTTTGTCGTGCTTTTCTCTAATTTTCTTGATTATTGATTCTGATTTTCATAACATAAGATTTGTTAGGTTTTATAAGGCGAACCAACTCAAAAAGACAGTGTTGCAACACTAGCTAGGAAGAGAATCGTACTTGCGATGCCATCAAAATACGAGAATATCATCCAAAATATGATGCAAATTCGATGCGTTGCAACAATGATCCCCTCTGGTAAAAAGAAGGGTTGTCAATCGATTAATTAAAGTTCATTCGACCTTAATTTAGTATACTCATGTGTAGCTTTGGGCAACCATACTTTTTAAATGAGTGTGGGGTAGTGGAAGTCTATAGTTTTTGTAATTAAGCTATTGGGGCTTAGTTTACCAAGTAAGTTGAGTGCTTATTCCTTTAATCCAAAATTATAATGAGCCCGGCCGCAATTCAATAAATAGTACACATTTATAACTTTTGGTATCATTTCATTTTTCTTAGCTTTTATAATTTTTGTGACTACTCTCTTAGGGAACCTTTAAAGCAAAGCGAAGAAAATGATTATCGAAATAATAAGAATAAGTGAAAATGATCCGTTTTTTAAATGAAGAAAATAATTATAAAAATGATTGTTATTTGAGATGCAAAAAACTAATTGGGTAAGGTTTGATATGCAAAAAAATGATTATGATTAAAAACAAAATAAATGAAAGAATCATGAATATTGGTTATAGGAGGTGTAAGTAATATTTGTTATTATTTTATATAATTAATTAAACGTGTTACTTAGGCTCCGTTTGATAATCATTTTATTTTTCGTTTTTTGTTTATGAAATTTAAACCTACAATAACTACTTTTCTATACTTTTTTCCTTTATTTAGATATCTACATCTTATCTATATTTTAATAAACAAAAATAATTGGAAAAAAAAAGTAACTTCCAAAAGTTTATTTTTGTTTTTGAAATTTGGTTAGTATTCACCTACTTTCTTAAGAAAATATAGATACATTATAGGAAAGATAGAGTACATGATAGGAAATTTTAATATAAATAAGCTTAAATTTCATAAACTAAAAACAAAAAACCAAATGATTATCGAATGAGTTCTTAATTAATTATTTAATTTACAAATAAAAAAAAAATGAGAAGGCTTTTTTGTAAGTCATTTCAATTGTCTCCTGTAGTTCTCAGAGAACTAAGGATTGGTCATCACAAACAATTTGATTCTCTTCGTGCATATTCTCAATTTACACATCTCGACATGAAGAACTTAGATTGTAAACAATATGTAGTTCTTGTGATCATTTTGATCTATTGATTCTTTTATCATCTCAAATTTTAATCGTGGATTTTGAAGCACACATCACATCGATCTCATTAATAAAAATTCAACAACAAAATAGTTATTTTGAGAGAATTGAGATTAAAGTGGAAATGAATAATGATTATAGTGGAAAAATTTTCGTAGGTGACTTAAAACGTGGGTAAGTAATTTTTATTCACCACCTTGGATTTGACTCAAATGGTAGTATTATTTCATAGTTTGAAGTATGTTCTCCCAAAAAGGTAAGATAAATCAAGAAGTGAGAATACACATTCCCCCAAGAACCCACATTAAATAACTATATATAGTTTAGAGTGACATTATGTTATAACCCTATAAATTATGTGAGTTGAACAACATTATGGGAATGCGAGAAACATATGGCAAACAATGAAAAGATTAGGAAGTCACTAGGTAACACCCTAAAGCCCTAGCAACACCCGAGATTCTCGCTACAAATAATTAATGGTTGTGTGTGTAATGTAAATAATAATAACAATAATAATAAAATAAAAATGGTTTAATTTTATACTTTTTGGTTTTTTGCCTTGTAGTTAATGCAAAGCTGTCACACCCCAAATTCTCGACACCGCAAATATCGATCACATGAAAAACAAAATTAATTCTGATATATAATGCAATTTGAGTTATCATTGGATTCAGCCACATGCCACTTTGCAATTTCATTCTATTTTTAGATTATATAATTATAGTCAATTTTAAATATGTCGGTATTTGTTTTTTTTTTTTTGAGTACTAAAATAAGTCGGTATTGTTGTTTATTATTTATTATTTTTTTTAAAATAAAATATAGCTCATTGATGATAATAATTCTATGCAGGAATATAAACCACGTGAATATTTATATATTTCGAAATCTATGAAGCAGGAAGTAGAAATTTGATTTTGGTTCTTCATCTTTGTACTTTTAGATGATAATTTTTTTTTTTTTTTTAAATATTGAAATTGATACGGCAATGATGATATGTTTAATACAAGAAATAATACAAAAAAGTCAATGAAGTAAACTCTTTTTTAAGAAAAAGTTAAAATGTATGGACCAATTTTAAGTTGCAAAAAAAACTCAACATCATTTAAAGATAAAGAATTTTTGTTGAACTTAGGATCTTTTAATCATTATAGATCATACATCATATCAATTAAATTATACTCTTATTAATTTTATTATAAATAAAATACATCATGAAATTAATCTAGTGATTAAAGAGGCACTAGAGTTCTAAAAGGTAAAATGATGGGTTCAATTATAATGGTTATTACATATCTACAAAATAACTTTTTATATATCGACATTAAAATGGTATAGGATCAAGTGGTGTCTCATTTAAAAATAGTCGAGATGTATAAACTCAACACTCACATATCATAATAATAATAATAATAATATTTTAATCATGGGTCTACTCCTTATTTATTTAAATTCTAGTTTATTATCCTTCACGAGGCCCACTTGCATTCCAACTTTAAGACTTGTACGAACGAGTTCAATCTCCCAAATGCTTGAAGGGGAAATATCAACTTCACATTCAATTTAAATATTGGTATTTTAACAATATTTTTAAACACCGTAAAATTAAGACCTCGTTTGATAACTATTTTATTTTTAGTTTTTTGTTTATAAAATTTAAGCTTATAACAACCATCTTACTATATAATTTTCTTTATTTGAATATCTACATCTTATCTATATTTTAATAAACAAAATCAAAATTTAGAAACAAAAAGAATAACTTTCAAAAACTTGTTTTGTTTTTTAAATTTGGTTGGTATTCACCTACTTTCTTAAGGAAATATGGATATATGATAGAAAAAATGGAGCACATGGTAAAAAATTTGGGTAGAAATAAGCTTAAATTTCATAAACAAAAAAAAAAGAAAATGGTTATTTAACGGAACCTAAATAAACTAATTCTAGTTGCAACTAAACATAAGTTGAACCATTGTTGATAAAAAAAAATAATAATAATAAAATAAATAATAAATAATAAAATAAACCTATAGATTTTGCATCATTATTGTTTTACTATACCATATAACTTATAATATGTAAGATTATACTTATTTTAACTTAACAAAAATAAATCAAGTTAATAGCCTAAAGATATTCTAACATTTTTATCTTTTTTTACATAGTTCTACAGTTAAAATTTTCAAATTGAAAATCTATATACCATGAAAATATATTAGTGTTTGAAATTTGACAAATCCATCAATCTAAAATTAGTTTAAGAAAACACATTTGCCTAACATAAACTCAATATATTAGAAAACATAAAATACAAGCTGAATTACCTACCAAAAGACTCTTAAGTTTGTGTAGCAAGAGTGTTCAGATAACATCACATTTCTTAGAATCTAACTAACCCAATCCAATTTAATGAGTTTGGTTTCAATTAACACAAATTTATTATTAGTTTTTTAAAAAAAAAATTATTTATTTATAAGGTAATGATATATTTATATATTTATTTTATTGCCTGAATTCTATAAATATTTTTTTAAGTATGTTGAATGTATTTATTATACTATAGATTTAAATTGAATTGTGTTATTGAAAGTTGTTAGGTTGATTTATATATATTGAAAATAAATAATAAATACATATTCAGATTAAAAATACAAACAAAAATTTGGTTGAGTTAGGTTGCTCAAACACATAAAATTGGATGAATTGATTAATTTACCAACTCGAAACTTTGGATTGATCCAAAAACTCTCATTTAACTCAACCGAACTTGCATATACCCATGATCGGAAGGGAAGGAAAGATGTGATTAAAGTAGGTGGAGAGAGATGAAGTCGTAGTCTAAAAATGCCCTAAGTATAGGGGGTGTTTGGGATTGGGTGTTAAGGAGAGGAGAGGAAGGAGAAAGAGTTAGGAAATCTCAACTCCACGTTTGGTTCTACTATATCAACATCTTTTCAACTCTTCTTCAACCTCATATCAAATATTTTATCTAATATTATTAAATGTCAAATGAAACATTTTTCTAATTTTAAACTTTATAATATACAATAAAATATTTTTATCTAATCTTATAAAATGTAACATCACACTTTTTTTTTAATTTCTAACCATACAATATAAATAAAATATATTAAATTTATCAATAAATTCAAAATATACAATCCTTTTTATATCATCAAACCACTTTACTTCCTCTTCTACTTTCTCTCATCTCCTTTTTTTCAACTCCAAAATCTAATCACCCCTAAGTGCGTGCGAGAGGAAGAAAGTGGGCCTAGTAGAAGAAGTTGGGCCAGCCCACAAATGTGTTTCTAAGTGGTGGGCCCAAAAGAGAACCGAAGAACGAAAAAATGAAATAGAGCATAACGTGGAGAGTGTGGAGACCTCATAATGGTTACGGTGAAGGAACGCGTATTAGATTCAATGGGACCCGGGTTTTGGTTCGGCTTTAAAACCAGCCATGTGCTTTCGATTTGGACCGGCCAACAACCACTCTACGCGTTGGGTGACGCTAAAAAGGCCCTATTGGTATTGGCCAGTCGTATTTATTCGCCCATATCCAAATCCCACCTATCTAACCTCTCACTCTGGATATGAGGGAAAAAATTAAAAATACCAAATTTTAGTGGCATACACGTGGCCCCACATTTTACTTTTTTCTACGTTTTACAATTCTTTCTTTGTTTATAATATTTCGTTATTCTATATTTCAAAATGACTTTTTTTTTATTGGTGTATTTTTTTTTTCAACAATAATAATATTTGAATGTAATTTTATAACATATATTTTTATTCTAATTTAAATAATAATATTATTAAAAAAGTGTTCGAACCAAATTTAGAAAGAAAACCTACGTTAATTTAAAATAATATTTTTTTTCCTTTTCATAAAAATTTTATTTTATATTTTTATTCCTCAAAAAATAAATTTTAGTTTTAGGTAATGAAATGTAGTTCTCATATTCTTTTAAATTTCAATTTTCAATCATTAACAAAAAAAATATATAGGAAAACTTACAAGTTTTAGTCAAATTTCAAAAACAATTATAAATAATCACTTTTAAAAATATACATATAAAATATTTTCTTACGATACTCTATTAATAATAGATAATACTATATTAATAAGTATTTATAAGACAATATTAATGATCAATAGCAATATAGGTATTGAAAAATATTTTACACAAACAAGAAAAAAAAAGTTACTATAGAGTATAGACTATAAATATTATTTATTATTTATTAAATTAAAAGGTAAAAAGATAATTGAAAATATAAAAAGAAGGAAAAAAACAATAAAATGAAAAAGGGGAGAGAAAAAAAGGTTGAGCACAATATACGTACTAACTAATCAGTCCAACTTAGAAACAATTAAGATAGATTGGGTTATAAGTTAGTTAAACATAATAAGAGAACTGACTATAACTCAAAATTTAAGCAAGGTGCTGCCTCGCAAGACCATGAAAATACCGGGTTCTTTTTCGTTTCTTTTTTTTTTATTCAACATTTGTAGAGGAGACTCGAACTTGTAACCTCGTGATTACCAAGTCGGTGAAAATACGGTATACACGATCACAACAGTCACCGACTTACATCTTCCTCTTTTTTGATGACGAGACATCATGCTGCTGCTTTACATCTCTTTTCCTTTTGGTTACCTGTTTCTTCTTGAAAGATTTCAAAACAGCAGATGGCTGTTGCTTCAATGCAAAGCTCTTTGCTACATGCCCCAAATGAAGTTTCTTCACCACAAATATTTTTTTCAACTCCCCCCGATGAGCAGTATATGCACGAACCCACGAGCAAAATGCCTTTTGGGCCAGCTTCAGCATTCCTGCCTGATCAAAGTAATCACAACAAGTTAATGTAAACCCCAACCCCATATTAGTTTAAGAATTGTAGTCCACATTTTTCTTTTATAGGAAACAAAAACAAACTCCATTGATTTGTGAAATGTTTGTTACATGGACCTATCGAAACAAGTGAAGAAAGGAAATAAAAAATGAGAGAAACCGGCCGATACACAAGCCAATCCACAAGGTGATAACTGTAAAAAGATAAATGCAACATGTTTCTCATGCACCACAAATATAAAGCATCAAGTCAATGCTCGGTACACTGTAGAAGGCATCGACATAGGCTTGTTGTCGACAAAGACGGCAAGCAGGTTGAAAGGATAGCGGAAGATCTCTGTAGCGGTTGTGCAAGAAGAATGAGATGATAAGATATTTTTTTAATCCAAGAAATCAGAGCTTTGCTTCACTATACCTGGAGTAACCACACCCATTTCAGGTCAGGCACCGAGAGATATCGAAGGAATGGAATGGAAACACAGGAGGTGTCAACAAATTAATGTCATGGGTAGAGATGATAAAATCATATTAGTGCAATATAGTTGAGGAGGAGATAATATCATTGGTAATTTGAATCACCAGGTGGTTTGCAAGGTCATGTAGCAAAGATTCCAAACGTGTGTAGAAGGACGATCAATTCGGTGGTGCAAAAAGTGTGTCTATCTAATCAATCTGGACGTGGGCAAATAGATCTACAAGAAATTAGAGAAAGGAATCTGCGCCAAAGTTACAATCACCAGATATGGTCGGAAATAAGGAAATGAGCATTCAGACAAGTCGAAAAAAGGCTGCAAATTGTCAAAAACCACACAGAAAACCAGAGCTGTTGAAATCACCAAATAGTGCAGCACCTAAACATGAAAACCATTTTAGTGAAGATAGGAGTGATGGCTCCATGGAGAGACGTGAGAGGTGAGGAAACTCGTGATGAACAAACAACTCCCAAATCTACAACGGTCAGAAGTCCCAAAAGAATGCTTCAAGTATGTGAAACCTAGTCCCCATGGGGTGACGCGATGATCAGGCTGAGCATTGAAGGTGTGCTCCCCTCAAAGTCTCAAATTCAAACTGACCCGTGACATTAATTTGTAAACATCTCTTGTGCCCCCATTGATTTGATGTCTGCCCATCCTTGAACTAGTGATGGGCATGGCTACCATGGGTATAGTGGACTGAGAGCTCCGATTTTTCGATTTCCAAAAAACAGTATGTGAAACCTAGATCTACAAACCAACTTAAAGATTTGAGAGCCCACGAGTTGCACGCCTCTAATAGGAGAGCCCATGTTAGAGAAAGGACCCAAAAGAAACCCTTGCAAAGCTCGGATCTAAATCAACGCTCACAAAGACCTACAAACTCGCAAAAAAGTCGTTCAACATGGACGAAGAAAGAAGATGGGGTCTTGTCCAGGTGTAGTGGGGTGAGTCATTGGTCTCCCTCCGATGCTTGTGATGAGCCACGGCAGTGAAGGAAGAGGTGCTATTGAGATCAGGGTTTTTCTTTAGGAGTTTTTAGAGAGAGAAAAGTTGATTATGAGATGACATGCAATATAATTTAATACTCCTGCACATTATTTTTTACAAATGAATTTAAGAAAACAAAAGCAAAAGGGTAACAAAAAATTCCCTTTGGATTCCAGAACACTTATGTTGAGCTCAATTGAGTGGCTGGCAGTTATTAACGATGTTAGAATACAACTCACTCAATCAAAGCAAATAAAGGGAGTAAGAAGTTTTTTCTTAGTTAGACTTGCATCTGAAAGGAAAGACAGCTCATCTTTATAAGAAGTATTCATTGGAGTATCAGTCTAAAAGTACTATAATAGAGTAGCCAAAATGAAGCTCTATATTAATTGGAGTTCTAGTCATAAATGGCCTTCGAAGATGTGTGACCCCCCTTTGAACAAAGATGCAATCACCGGTTTGTGACCTCATTGAACGAAGATAATATCTTTTTTTGGATAAGAAACCTTTCATTGATATAAGAAATTACATTATCTGATAAGATATTACAAAATAGGATATTAGATTTAGAGATCAGATGATGGCTCTCCAATGATTAATTAGACAATGATAGCTATAATAATGAAAAAGAGGGTCAAGTTGAACGAAGATGATATCCCTGGTTTGTGAGCCTCGTTGAATGAAGATGTCTCACGCAGTGGACACACACCAATGAAAAGTAGATCTAAGATCGTGATTTCCAGCGTGAATCACATGTAGACGTGTACGAAAAATATGATGAGAAACAACAGATACGACCACAGCTCTTAATCGAACACGAAAAGAGTTAGAGTTAGCCACGATGAATCCATAAATCAAACAGAGATGTGGTGACGAACATAACCCCCACGAACGAGGTCAGACAAATCCCAACCACCAAATCTGACCATGAGATGTAAGCCACGAGGAGGGAGAAGACAAAGAGGAGATGTCTATGTATTGGAGAGATTTTGGTGGTCCCTCTCTAGCACCATTGAGGCACGACGCCAGAGGAAGAGAGGAAAAGGTAGCTAGGGTTTTTTTTCTTTGAGAGGGTATAGAGAGAGAAAGAAAAACATAGTGCAATTTCTCAGCCTTTATTAATTACAAATACCCTTTTAAAGTTAGTCTTTCCTTCACCGATTTTTTTTTTGAAACAAGGATAACCACGCTCATCCCTAGGCCAAGCACCGGAGACATCGAAGAAGTAATGTCACAGGTGAATCTCGAACCTGGGACCTTGAAGGGAGCATACCTTCAAAGCCTAAGTCTTCAACCATTGTGTCACCCCCTTAGGGACTTTTCCCACACCAATTTGGTATGGAAGAGCAACTGCCCAAAGAATGTCATAGTTTTCCTCTAATCCATGACATTTAGAAGTCCTAAGTATGATTAATTTACTCAAGTTCAACTCTAGAGCTTTCATCTCCTATGGTTGTAGATTATGCTTGAAGGGGCGGAAGACATTGATCACCTACTTCTCCACTACTCTTTTATTGCGAAGGCATGGCCATTTATTCTGAATCAGTTTGGGAATGTCTAGTGTTTACTTCAAAAGATAGAGGATTGTCTCTTTGAAGGGTTAAATGGCTGGAATCTTCCGGGAGGGAAAGGCCAAGATTTCGGGATATTGTGCTACTAGACCTCTTTTCTAGAAACAAATGATATATCCTTCTCAGATAAGTTTCATTGTTTAAACTTTTCGTAATATTGTACAAGATACAGCTTCCAAGTGGGCCGCTTTACATTCAATACTCTTTTGAAACTATAGCTTCTTGTTGATTGTTAGCGATAGAAAAGTGGAAAGCGCTAAGCGCTAAGCGCTTATGAAGTAGTTCTTCTCAGGAGGGGTTTTCTCTACCCGACTCTTAAGTTGTTCTTTTGTTCTCTTGTTTAATCTAATTCTCTTTGTTTCTCTTTGTTTCTCTTTGTCAGGTAGTTCTTTTGTATCATGAAAGTAAAATATTAGTCATGCTCCACGATCACAAGAAGAAAAAATAAGTTGGATAACATGACATACAATCGTGATTCGTGAAACTAAGAGACGGTAAGGGAGGCTCGTTTACTCTGAAAATATTAGATCAAAAGTGAAGGAAATAGAGATGGTGAAAAGACCATACCTCAGCTAAGATAAACAATTCGACAGCCTTCTGCAAAAGAATGATCCAAGAATGTGACTCTAAAGAAACAGACTTCTGTACAAACTGGTGCTTCCTGCCATGAACCGGAAAACTATCCAACACCTTGACAAGAGGATATTCTGTGAGAGATACACCGTGGTTCTGCAAATCTTGCAAATAATCTATTTCAGTTGGTTGTAGAAATAACAATGAATCTCCTCTTTCACCTAAGCGAGCAGTTCTTCCGACCCTGCATCAATAAATTGCATCAAGATATTCACAAATGTCAATGCTAGAAGAAATAGACAAAAGTAGCTGATAAAGCAGGCCCCAAAAGCCAAACAATTAGGATTTTCTTATCACCCCATTGTTGTAATAACCTAGCTACATGCGCACAATACTTGAGGCGCCACTAAGAGATCAATCACATTATTTCATATCAAATACAAACAGAGAAAGAAGTGAAAATACGAAACTATATCATACTAAAAATACAAAAAGTGTACCAATATAAACAAATAAAAGAATTTTTTTATTTATCAAAAAGCAAGTGTACTTACCTATGAACATACTCAATTGCCTCGCCTGGAGGATCGTATTGAATAATACATCTAACTTTTGGAAAATCTAAACCCCTAGCAGCAATATCAGTGGACAGTAGAAGGGCTAGCTTCTCTGATTTGAAGGCCTGAAATGTTGTTCTTCGTTCTTCCGGCTTCATACTCCCATGCAACCGGAAAATTTTGCATTTAAGAAACAAATTTTCATTCCTCGTTCCCGATTCTGAAGATGGAGGGAATTGGAATTCACCAAACAGAGAGTAGTGGAAATCTACAGCATCACATGTTGAAAAGAGTACCAAAATCTGTAAAACCAGTCATGAAAGATGAAAAAATCAATAACCATGGTTCACAAAACAGTATTCAAAATGACAACTATGTGATTTAATTGCCCTTAGCCAAGCATAGTTATACTGCTCAAATTTAAATGATAATAAATAAATAAACAATGACCACATTTCATAGGAACTGGTAAAACTTTTGTGAAAGGAGCCTTTATCTTTGAAAAGACTTAGCTGTGTTCTTAAAAAAGTAAACCCAAATATAAGAAAAACTGGACTTCGGGCAAATGGTCAACTTGTGCTTATTTCAAATTTCACATGATTGGAGACCTTCGAATGAGGAATTGAAGAAATGACACCTTTGAAAAATGAGGTACCCAAGCTCGTGGACAGAAAATCATATTGTGAGTAGTCATTTGCAAAGTAGTGCGAGACAGCAGCATACTGAAGGCTTTTTGTTCTGGCTCTCTAAGGCTTTTGTTGTAGTTTTGATTAAGTTCCTTTTTTTGCTGGCTGGTTCTCGGTCTTTCACTAATTCTTTGTTCATATTTCATGTTTTGTCTCTTTAATTTTAATCCTTTCTGGAGTTTGTACCCCTTGAATGCTTATTTCATTTTCATAATTTCAATAAAAGGTTGTTTCTAGTTAAAAAATAATCAACCCAATCCAACAAATGAAAATAATCGACATTTGAAGAAAGTGTAATCCATAAATAATCGACATTTTGTGAGAGATGAAAGGAGTTTCTTCTTCTTTGAATGTTGTCTTGAGTGAAGCTAGTGTTGATGGCAAGGGAACTTAGAAAATAAATCCCTTACTTCTTGGGCACTTGGCTATATTGTCGCACAACTCTAGTCTTCCTTGAGAATAAAATAGCACTAACCATCATGGGTTGGCCTAGGGGTCAAGGTCTTGAGGGGCCAAAATGTTATGGGTTCAATCTCTGGTAGCCACCTATCTAGGAATTAATTTCCTACGGTTTCCCTTGACAATGAAATGTTGTAGAGTCCGACAATTTGTTCTATGAGAATAGTCGAGGTGCACGTATGCTCGCTCGAACACTCGAGGATATCAAAAAGAAATGCAAAGGCACTAAGAAAGAGTGATGGGAGATTAGATTTTGCTCCAAGGATCCTCTAGGCAAGGTTGTAAACTCATAAACTGTAACGCGTATCGAAATCAAAATTTTGTATATCGTATATCGCAAGGTATCGTATACCGTAAGTTTTAATTTTTTTACATTAATATTTATATAAAATTATTTCTATACATAATATGGAAATCAACATAAATTGTTGATGAAATATTTTTTTGGATAGGAAACAATTTCATTGATTCATGAAATTACAATATAGATAAAAATTACAAAAGATCATATAAGCGATCTCCAGTAATTTAGTGTTTTGTAACTATATGAATTAAAAAGCGGATTTAGTTTACACCAGGATATAACATGATATGTAATGGTGTCAAAAAAACCATAGAATGAAGAACTGATATCTTGGAAGATCCTCCGGTTTCTCTCCAACCAAATGTTCCAACAAAAAGCCCTGATAAAATGTTCCCATAATAGTTTCTTCTCCTTCTTAAATGGATGGCCAAGTAAAGTAGATGATAATAATGCGTGAGGATCATCCTGGAGAGTGATAGGCCATTTAAAAGCGTTTCTGATATGGTTCCAAAACAGAGTAGCAAAGGTACAATTGCTAAATAAGTGCAGAGTAAATTCAGCTTCATTTTGACAAATGGTGCACCAGTGCGGAGAGATGGATCTATTAGTAAGTCTCCTCTAAAGTTTATCATGCGTGAGGATAGCTCCATGAGACAATTCCCATAAGAAAATTTTAATTTTCTTAGGATATTTTCCTTTCCATATGGCCTCATACAATTCTATAGGCTTATCCAGAGGATTGTGAGCAAGAACTTTCATCATAGATTGAACCGTGAAGCAACCCGATGGGTCCATCCTCCATAAGACAGCATCATCACCCTCCCTCAAGTTCACCGAAGTGAGCAATAAAGACAAGGAGCAGTATTCGTCAATTTCTTCCTCTTTCAAATTTCGTCTAAGCTCGAGATTCCAAATCATATGCTCTTGTTCCCAAAGGAGTTTTATCACACTCCCTTTATGCTTGGATAATGAATGTATGAGAGGGAATTGTCTAGACAAAGGAGTATCATTAAGCCAAGTGTCTTCCCAGAAAAGGGTGGCAGCCACATCTTTCACGTTGTAGGTTGTTTTGTCAAGGACCATATCCTTCATAGATAAAATGGATCTCCAAGGCCCCTTGTGAGCTTTTTGTGTCATTTGAGCAGGCTTGTTAAAGCTGTTTGAAACCCCAAATTTAGCATCAATCACAGATTTCCATAGGGCTGATTTTTCTATGCCATATCTCCAGATCCACTTAGACAGGAGAGCTTCATTTTTGGCTTTCATATTGGTGACCTCAAGGCCTCCTTGATCATGAGGAAGGGAGACAGTTTTCCATTTAACAAGGTGAAGTCCTTTATAATCAGTAGTGTCGTGCCAAAGAAAGTTCCTTATCAATCTTTCAAGTTGAGAGATTGCTTTGCTAGGCATTTTGAATAAAGACATATAATATGTAGGGAGATTGGCCAAGGCAGAATTAATCAAGGTTAGTCTCCCACCTTTGGAGATGTGACCACTCTTCCAAGAAGAAATCTTCTTCTCAATTTTCTCCAGCATCAGTTCCCAGAAAGCAAAAGATTTAGGCCTACCATTGAGGGACAAACCCAAGTAGGTCGAGGGCCAGTCACCACGCTTGCATCCAAATCTCGAAGCCAGATGATTCACTTCCAAATCTTCAAGATTGATACCAAAAATTCCAGATTTCTTACAATTAACAAAAAGGCCAGATAATCGCTCATAATCATATGAACAATCTTGAACATCTCCTCGATAGCATCATCATCAAAAGTAGAAAATAACAAGGTATCATCAGCGAATTGAAGGTGGTTGATTGATAATGAGTGATAGCCCACCGTGAAACCCTTAATGCGATGGTCTTTTTCCGCTTGAGACATAATTCTGCTAAAGCCATCCATAATTAAAATAAATAGGAATGCGGAAAGTGGGTCACCTTGACGAAGGCCTCTAGTCGCACGGATTTGGAAGATGATGAAATATTATAAATAGGATATTTTTTTTAAAAGAAAAAAGAGATTTAATTGGATCATCTTCTCTAAAACCAACCTAACTTTACTTTTCTTATAAAACTAACAAGATACTTAATTCTCACTGATTTTGAACTAAAAAACAATCACTCATATTTTTTTTTTTTGTAGGAAACAGTAACCTTCATTGATAAAGTGAGTGTAACGCAAAAGCGCATATCGAAACCTTACAAAAGATGGTGCCAATGAGCATATAAAAAGGAAAGGTCATAGTTACAAAAAGGAGGAAGCCTATGACTCCAAAAAATTCCATTGTGTATAGTGGCTTCAATGAGAGAGGCTAGGGAAATAAAAGTATCTTTGAATATCCTATTGTTCCTTTCTCCCCACCAATTCCAAAAGAAAGCACAAACAATGTTTAACCAAAGAAATTTTGTAGAGTTCTTAAACGGATGCCCATCCATAATGCAAAGAAGAAAAGTCGGTATGTCACATGGGCGCACGAAACTCCAGCCAAACGTTTCAAGGATCTTATTCCAAAAACAATCAGCCCAACAGCAATGGATGAAAATGTGATCTTGAGATTCCTCTTCTTTGAAACATATTCTACAACAATTAGGAGATAAAGCTCTATTAGGCATCTTCTTTTGTAGAATCTCATGGATATTAACAGCCCTGTGGATGAGCTCCCAAACTAAGAATTTGACTTTCTTAGACTGTTGTCCCTTCCAAATATTCCTGAAGAAGCTATCATATTCGACAGAGATAGGTTCGGTGGGAGCAATGATCTTCTTTAGAAGAGATTTCGATGAGAAGCATCCATTGCTTTCAAGCTTCCATCTCCATTCGTCCTCTGCATCAGTGAGATTAATGTCTGACAGCTTGTGAGATAAAATAGTCCATTCATTAATCTCTGGTTCGGTGAGATTTCTTCTAATAGATAAGTCCCAGTCACTAAAGTCTTGTGACCAATAATCAATGATAGGGCGATTTTTCTTAAGAGAGAGATGGTACAACAGAGGAAAAGATTCTTTAAGACTGTGATGATCCATCCAAACATCTTCCCAAAATAAAGTATTCTTACCATCTCCCACCTTGTGATCAATGTTGTTATAAATAAGATACCCGACCTTGGCTATATTTTTCCATGGGCCTTTAGAAAGATGTAAGTTCTTTTTTCCCAGGATGCATGGGTTAAGTGAGGATCCATATTTATTGTGAATCAATAATCTCCACAGAGCAGATTTTTCCTTGGCATATCTCCAAGACCATTTAGCCAATAACGCGTCGTTCTTGATTCCAATATCTGGTATCCCAAGACCCCTTTGTTCTATTGATTTTTTAACTTGTGACCACCTAATGAGATGGCTAGCAGCATTTCCATCATTACCTCTCCAAAGATAGTTCCTGTAAGATTTTTCAATCAAGTTTATCACTTTCTTAGGTGCTTTGTAAAGGGAGAGATAGTATATAGGTAGGTTACTGAGAGTAGCTGATGAGGGTTAGTCGACCACCTTTGGATATAGAGGATGATCCCCAATTTCAATATCATCACTCACTTGGGGCCTCTCTATTTTTAAGCCTACGCCCAATCTGGAGATAATTTCAAACATACAGGCCCCGTTTGATAACCATTTTGTTTTTGTTTTTTTTTTTATGAAATTTAAGTCTATTTCCATTCAAATTTCCTACCATGTGCTCCATCTTTCCTACAATGTATCCATCTTTCCTTAAGAAAGTAGGAGAAGACTAACCAAATTTCAAAAACATAAACAAGTTTTTGGAAGCTATTTTTTTTTTGTTTACAAATTTTGGTTTTGTTTATTAAAATATAAGTAAGATGTGAATATCCAAATAAGAAAAAAGGTATAGTAAGTAGTTGTTGTAGGATAAAATTTCATAAAAAAAAAACGAAAAACAAAATGGTTATCAAATGGGACCATAAATTTTTAATTTTTAATCCAAATTTACAAATTCAAGAGTAACTTGTCACCTTCTCAAGACTTGCAGACTTGCCTTTCACTTTCCTAAGACCAAGACCAAGACCAAGTCCAAGACCAACCTTTCACCTTCTCAATTACACATGTCAGACGATTAAATGTAAAACAAAAAAAAAATCTACTCTTTTCTATTCCATGTTCCCTTTCCATGTGATTAGTCTTTTAACTTTAATTTTTTTCTTCTCTTTCTTCTTCGACCCTTCGTTTCTCCTTCTTGGAGTTTTCATCTTCTGCATTTGCTTTCGATTGGACTCCAGCCGTTGCATGAAACTTTTTATCCAGCACTGGCAACTCAAACAGGTAGGTATCTTTTTATGGTCTAATAAGTGAATCGAAATCATACAAGTCAAGAATGAATTGTACAATTTAAAATGTTAAATCGTACAATTCATATTGCTTACAATACAACGCACGTTCTGAATCCTTTGCCATATGTTCCGTTTTGAATCGTACGATATGAATTGTGTATCGTACAATTTCAACAATGTTGCCTCTAGGTTTTAGTGGGGTATAGAGACCAACGTGAGTTTTATTGCATTTGTATCCAATTCTGTATAACTACGCAGAACATGATAAAACTAAAACCATTTTGATGAATGATATGATAATATACTACTTCACATACAAGTTCTTTTCCTTAAAAACAAACGAGTATTTTTCACGGCTTAATGAAAAGAGATTATTGCTCAAAATTACAGACTTGACAAGGGAAAGAAAAAAAGAGAGTAATAAAGTAGAAAACTAAAAAGTGAAAAGTGAAAACATATGTATTAATTTGCATTACCTTTTCAAAGGATTCACTCTCAAGCATATACTTCAGGACAGAGAAAAGTACTGATAACCGAGAACCACAAGGTGCTGCGCAAAAATTTAATCACAATTTTACAAGCCTTGGTCGTATAATTATAGATAGACAAAGGGAAAAGGTAAAACAAAATGGATTGGCATGCAACTTGAATTCGGACAAAAGAGCAAAAGAGACTAAACATTATATAACCAAGCATCAATAGAGAAATTTAATTAATTACCTTGTACGTATCTCTGAACTAACTGGGTTGGAATTGTATAGTTTGCAATAGAAAAGTTCTTTTCCTTCTCTGTGTGCTGGGCTTCATTTATGTCCTGGCTCAAACGTCGACCATGTTTAGACAGTTGAACTTCAAGGGAATTGTTTCCACCCTCAAGACCAATCATAATGGGGTTCTCTAAACTAATTTTGGCAAAATGATTTACTTTGTCATTTAAGGTGGCTGATAAAAGCAAATTCTGTTTTGGGAATTCAAAACTTGAAGTTGCACTGTCCTTATTCACATGAATATTCTTCTTCGAGGCCAAATGATCCAGTGTTTCCGAAACTTCTTTACCACATCCTAATTCGAAAATTCTGTACAGCACAAGTTTCAAGTAGAAGGATTAAAAAAAAGGAGTTAATCCAGAATGCATGGTACTACAAAGCAGAGAGTGACAATACCTATCTGCTTCATCAAATACTATCCAGTGCAAGTTAGAGTACAAAAAGGATGATGTTTTCTTTAAGTGATCCAAGAGCCGACCTGGTGTTGCAACTAAAATTGATATACCTAAGCACAGACCATAAAAAGATTGGCAAATTAGTCAAAGCAAAACATTCTGTGAAACAGAAAGGGTATATTTTGGCTCAATTGTTGTTTTAGAAAACAACTTAAACTAATCTCCTACCTTTTCGTAACCTGGCTTTTTCCTTTGACCTACTTTCTCCACCTGTTATGTATCCAGGAACAATCCAATGATAACGTTGTAATAGTTTCTGTAGAGTTTCGTAAACCTGCATGCATAGCTCACGTGTTGGTACAAGAACCAACGCTATGGCCAAAATAATTTGTTAGACTCAAATATACAAGAGAGGTATGTGTGTGAGTGGGAGAGAGAGAGAGAGTTGAACAACATTGTATAAAGATTATTTAGCTTAGCTCTTTTTAAAAAAAAAATTGGACAACATCCATGAAAAAAAGTACACTAAAAAACCAAGGTTATAAAAGAGAGCCCCACTAAAGAAAGGAACAAAATGCGAATTAATCAAATCATGGAATGGCTCAATTGGTCAATGAGGGCATTTAGGTGCTTAAAGGTGATGGGTTCAATCCATAATGGTCACCAACCTAGGAATTCATTTCCTACAAGTTTCCTTGACATCCAAATGTTGTAGGGTCAGGCAATATGTCCCGTGACATTAGTTGAGGTGAATGCAAGTTGGCCCAGATAATCACTGATATCAAAAAAAAATTGAAAAATTACAAACAAAGAAATGTCAGCTTACGAATAAACAGAGAAACATAGAGCTGAAGCATCCAACCTACTAGGCTACTACTCAAAAGTATGTTCCCTTCCCATGCCATGCCGTACTTGATCAATATAAGTACGACCCTTTCTTTCTTAAGTTTGTTTTGGCGAGATAATTCAACATTTTCAGCTTTTTCTTTCCTTGAATGCTGATTGGTACTCTTACTCTTGCGTAACTTTTCTATTTAATCAATGAAAATTACCTCTTTTATATATATATATATATATATAATCTAACAAAAAATACAACTTTTCATTTGTATTTGGAAAAGTTGAATATTTAGTGAAAGGAGTTTAAGTAATCCAATACCTAATTACTTCACTAGTAAACTGTAAAACACACAGAAAAGTTCCCAAGATCAACAGAGTAACAAGTATTAGATCATTCTTACTGAAATATCAAGAGTTCTTTGGTATTCAATAGAAGATATGATCATTAAGAAATAGTAATATCAAAAGGAATATAAGCAACAAAACAGTAACAATAAAATCACACCAATTTAAAAGTGTTGTTCACTCCTCTAGGGCCCTAGGCTTTTACCTACAAAATTCTTCACACCAACTAAGGATAACCCTCCTATTATTATTATTATTATAATAAAAAAGCTCTTAATTATTTACCATTGTAACTTGTGTCTTAAAAGGCTTGCTAAGCCTAGACTCAAGGCGCAGGTCTACCATATTACTGTGAATAGTCAAGGCTCGGGTAAAAAGGTGGGTTCTAGGTGCTTGCCTTCCTGTGAAGCCATAAGGTGTTGAGGTTGCACCTTAGGGCTTCTTGATAATTATAAAAATAATAATAATAATAACTTTTACTAGCCCTAAACGCAAAATTCCTTGCATTTAAGGGTTTGTTCTTTAGTAATAAAAAAAGCATTGATTGATATTCCCTCTCTCTCTAAATCCTCTCTACCAAAAATCCGAGGTCATTTTTCCCTTTCCTCCTCTGATGTCGCTTCTCACTCTTGATTCTTGACCTCACGCGCCGTTTTCTATCCTTCTCCTCCTCTACTGCATCTACACCACCTGTCTCTCTCCTTGACATCACAATAATCAGATGGTTCGTTTCAACAAGCTCAAGCAAGTTTCTCTCCCTGGTGAACTCAAGGTGTGATCTCCCCTCTTAATCACATCTTCTCCCCTCATGGAAGCTCGCAAAGCATAATTTAGTGGCTCTATCTCTCCCTTGGAATCTCACAGACCTCAATGTAGCAAATCCTTCTCTTCTCCGACAACTTGCAGATTCAGTGGCTTGTTCATGAAAAAAACCAACCTCCCCTAATTTGAAAGCAATGTGTGAGGACCTCAAAGAAGGTCCACGTGGCATTAGATAATGGGGTGAGAGAGCACAACCCAGGCGAGTAGATAAATCCAACAATTCAGACGTATACCAGAAGAAACAGGGGGCACACAAGGCAAGTGGAGTAGAGGAGCCAAGCCGGGGGGGGACCACCGATGAAGGAGTATAAAAGAAGGGGACGAGAGGGAAATAGGGTGTGTATTCTATAAGGGAAGAAAGCCAGTAGTGGAGATTAGCCATCTTGAATTCAGCTGTTATCTTTCGATACTGTCATTTATTTTGTTGTTCTTTGTTATTCATGTTATCGCTTTTATTCCAAATCAATAGACCACTTGTTCATTCGTTGCGGATACCTAACACGTTCACTAGAAAATTCGACAATTTAAAGGATGGATCTTTGGACAATGGCTTACAAATCTAAGTCTTTGACTATTTATTTTATTTTTATTCTGTCCTAGTGTATTTATCCTTGGTGTACTTTTCTAGATCGTATCTTGTTTATAATATTTAGATTAAGATTACTCTTTCTATTTAATAGATGATACCATTGTTGACAATATTTAGATTAAGATTACTCTTTCTATTTAATAGATGATACCATTGTTTACCTCAATGAGAAATAGAATATAGATTTATATTCATAATATTGATTACTACTTGTTTGGCATTTTCAAAATTATAAGCCCACAAGTGATGGAAAGCGTTGGTTGATATATATAATTAAAATTACTCACTCTTCAACCTATCAGCTTAAACTTTTGGGTTGATTTAACATGATTTAAAGTACTAGACTCCGTCTATCATTGGATGGTATAGGAATGGATATGTGAACCAGGTTGCATTAAATTCTCTTCAATTGGTGCATGCACAAGAAATCCAATATTCCTTAGGCTAATTAGAAGCCATCAATCCCCTCCGACAAAGCTAAAATGAGATACTTTTCTTTGATCCCCTTTAATAAGTGAGATGTAAGGATTCTATCCTTGATATATTGGTAACTAAGGATGAAAAAGAAAATTTTAGGAAACAAATAACTAATGACCAAAAGGAAGAAAAATGCCCTAAGGCATTACAAAACCTCTCAACCTATTCAAGAGGGTTGGTAATCTCTCTCTAACACTCTACCAACTGGCCTCATATACTCCCCTACAATTCCTCTCGTTAATAAACGTGACCCCGCCCCTCTACACGCACAATTCTAATAATCAACTTATCTGTCAATGTTTTTCCCTTCTTACCCCTTCTTGAATAACAAATGGTAATGGGGGCCTAACAAAAAAGATTGGTCCTACTAAGTTTACTCATTTTTTTATGGAGTCTCGCGTACCCTTTTAATATATATAGGTATATATGGACATAATTGAGCATGACAAGAGAATTACTAGGGTTACGCACCAAAAGTTCCATCAGCCCGTTGAATCCTACGTTCGGACTTCAGCAAGTGATGAATAATTGGAGCCAAATACGCTACTGTTTTTCCTGTGCCCGTGGCCGCATTAACAAGACTATATATACAACAAAGTTAAGAAAACTTACAAAATCACTACAAATATCAGAAGACAAGTGTGTCATTCAAAGAATTGTCACATGATAAAGATGGAGAATCAATATAGTATCGGTTTCTTATCAAAATATAAATATGCGAGTAAGCACGCAGATAAGAACTCAAAAATGTAACATCCGAAGGATACACATGACGCCCGGATAAAATAGCCGGAATTGCTTGAGCCTGTACAAGGGTTGGAACTTCAAATCCCAGTTTATCTGTCGCAACAGAAGAAAAAACCATACCAAGAGATTTAGGCCAATGTATGATTATTAGCAAAACATAAGGTTGAATATAAATTGATGCAGTGAATGAAGAGAACAGAGACAGCATAAAACACACCTCGGAGTTGGTCGCATAATGTAGATTGCAGACCAAGGCTGGCAAATGTACAAGAAGCAAAAATCTCACTCTCTTTAACCATTATTTTCCTTGTCGCCTTTATCTCTTCGTTCATCAATTTGATGAAGTTACTCCTCGCAAAAGCTTGACTTATCCAGCGATGCGGCTGCTTCTAAGTTCTAAGTGCGTCTAACCTTCGCCTTGGCATTTCTAAGTAGCTCAACCTGGCCTGCGATGCGGTGCAAACGAGAACGCTCGTCACTGGAGCGGCTGGTCGGAGACTTAAAGGTGACTGGCTGGTGTGGCTGCGCGAACGAGACGCGCGCAAATAGGCAGTGCGTGGAGGAGTCGCACGCGGCAGGGACGATGCACGACGGTGACGAGTGTAGCCGAGACGTGAGCGCCGGTGCCGGAGCTTGCACGAAACGGAAGTGTTGGCGGCGAGCTCGTTACTGCGGGTGGTATGGCTGGTTGCTTTCGGTTTAGGGTTTTACTTTCCTTTTTGGGAAAACTACGTTTTTGGTCCTTAAGTTGAAACTTATTTCACTTTGGTCCATATCTTTCACAAATTAACCTTTTGAGCAACAAAATCCATCCTTATCTATCTTCACGCTTTTTTTTAATTTAGAAAATTATGCCTAAGAAAACATATATATATATATGGGGCTGTAAAAGTGAGTAAGGATGAGTTAGGTCCTTACGAGTAAGAATACAATATTCATTTAATATTTTTACCTTTGATATTTCAATAATGTTTACTCATAGTCCTTGGGGCAAGTTGAGGCGACGGTGCTTGGCAATCGACAATGACAAGCAGCGAAGGCGAAATGAAGGTTTTGGGAATTTTCTTTCTAAGGCTCTTATAAATCAATCGATGAAAACTACACTCAAACGACTAACTCTTCGGGGCATGTTTGGCTAGGGCGGGAAGGGAAAGGAAGGAAAGTTTGAGTAAATTAGTGTTTGGTGGAAAGGGAAAAAAATGAAACAGTAATAAATTTATGTTTTTGGTGGGAAAGGAAAGGAAAGAAAGTGATGTAATTTTTTTTTTAATAATAGATATTTATTGTTTTTTAATGTAATATTCATAAAATATCATTTTTGAAATTTATAGACACTAACAAATATTATTTAAAGAATCATATATATTTAAAAAAGAAATGATAAATATTACATTTTAAAAGAAAAAAATATACACATAATAAATAAATATAATCAGTTAAATTAAATTAATGAATGATTCAAAGTTAACAACTTTAATTATTGATTTATGGGAAGCTAACATTCCAAACTTAATTTTGACGATTTAATTTGAATAATAACATACCAAAATATAATTATAAAAATATTTTAAAAATTAAAATAAACACTCAACTTCAATTTAAAAGATGACTCATTTTATTTTAATTATTACTTAATGAAAATTTAATTTTTATATATTTAGATCGTTACCATTATCCAATAATTACATTTGATAATTAGATAAAAACAATCAAATTATCATAAATTTAAATTGTTAAGCATTACCAAAAAGTTGAAGGCAAAATTCAAAAAAAAAATTATATAATAAATTTGATTAAAAACAAAAAAATGAAGATAATGAACTTTGTGTATAAGAATTTAAAAAGTAAAAAATATACAAAAAAAAGAGGGTGGGTTATCCCTTCCATTCCCAACTATGAAGAAATAACCCAGGTGCCAAATACTGAAATAAATTTTCCCTTCCTTTCCCATTGATAACTAAGGGGGCCAAACATGCCCTAAAGTCTTTAAACTTCTTTCGTCCAAACTTGCAATTCTAGATCTCGAGACCTAAAAACACAAAAATAACTTCGAAGCTTAGTTAATTACAAAAATAGTTGTGTGGGTAAATTTGCAAATTCACCCTTAAGATTAAAATTGGTAGAGTTGAAATAGATTAACATCAAACAACATAATAAATTGAGACACATGCTCATTCGGTTAAAAAAGTACTTTATATAATGGGCATGGACTTTGTAAGTTTTGGGTTGGCTTTTTATCATTAACTTTACTCATGAGATTTGTTGAACTTATAAGAAAATAAGAGATGATAGATGGAAGATGAATCTTGAACTTACTTTTAATTTAATTGTCAGAATATAAAATATTTTTATATTTATTCCAGTGAAAAAGTTACTAGTTCGTCTTTTAATTTTTTTTTCATATCGTTACATATCATTCTTGTTTTCATATAATTAGTTCAAAATTATTTGAATACTTAAATTTGTTTGTTTGCTCAGACAAAAAATTAGGATAATTCGTTAAAAACGAAGACTTAATTTTGTTAATAATTAAACACATATATAATTAAATATATAAATAAGTTACCGAAAAGGTCCGTAACTTGATAATTTCAGTATTTTGTGTTAATCCAATTTAATAAGTTTACGAGAAAATAGTAGTACTTTGATAATTTTAAAAAATAGTTTTTAAATATTTGTTTTTGCTTTTTTAAATCTAAGTATGATTCATATACTTTTCGCAAGAAAATGAAATAGTATATAAAAAATTTAAGTTAGTACAGACTTAAATTTTAAAAAATAAAAACGAAAAATCAAATTATATCAAATTAGATTTTAATAAATATACACGTGTGTGTGAGAGAGATGACATTTAAAGCATCTTCAATTTTAATACAAAGTAAAGATTTGAGATTCATGGATTTTCTCTGTAAGATATGAGATTGATGGATGTTTTTTTAGTAAATACATTAGAGGAGGTGGACTAATAAACTTTATTCAGACTCAAATTTATTGACTGTGATTTTTAAAAAGATTAGAATCGATCAAGATAATCAACTATTGCCACCGACCATTCATAGATTAACACTAATATCTGAGATTCATGGATGTAAGTCACATGATAATATATTTTTTTTTTTTTTGAGAAGTCACATGATAGTTTAAGATTTGTTTTCCAACCTCCATATAATTATAAGATTGCTTTAACTAATAAATTTCCCTATTAAAAGAAGGGTAATATATATATATATATATATTTTATATTACACCAATTTGGAAGTGAGAGATTTAAACTAATGGCCCGTGGTTATTAGGTGTACATTTATCTGGTGGATCTACTCCTTTTATTTGCTCGTAAAATCTAAATTTAGTATCTATAGTTCAAGTAAAGTTATAATTTGGTTGTTTACAAAATTAGAGTTTAGTCTCAATCGTTTGAAGGAATATAGAACTTAGTCCATGTGATTTTAAAATTAGAATTTAGTTAATATATTTTGATAAAATTTAAAAATGAGTTATTGTTGTTTCGAATCGTTAGTGAATTAAGTTGTCGAAAATTAATTATTCACGCGTCAATGATGAAATTATTAGTTAAGTGACTAATATAACAAAAAAATCATATCATTTATGCATAAATAGTAAACTTTCATATATTTAATAGGTCAACAATTACATACGATAAGAACTATATTTTAGATTTTACAAAATCACATAGACTAAATTTTAATTTTTAAAATTATATGGATCGAAATTTAATTTTCTTCCAATTATACCGAATGAGTCAGTGGTGCAATTGTTTTATTGTTTGGTTGTAAACCAATTCAACACGAGCATCACAGGTTCGATTTCGAAAATTGGTATTTGTCCCCCCTCCCCCGATATGTACTAAAAAAAATTCTAACTTTCTTCAAATTATGAAAATAAACTATCATTTTTCAAACCTATTAGAACTAAATTCTAACTTTCTTCCAATTGGACTAAATATATATTTTACCCTAAATTTAATGAATGTTATAGCACAAAATTAGGGAGGGGGCGTGAATAGATAAGAATCGGAGTTAATAAGGTCCCGTTTGATAACCATTTTGTTTTTCGTTTATGAAATTTAAGTCTACAAGAACCACCTTACTATACATTTTTCTTTATTTTGATGTCTACATCTTACCCATATTTTAGCAAACAAAACCAAAATTTGGAAGAAAAAAAAATATCAAAAAACTTGTTTTTGTTTTTTAAATTTGGTTAGTATTCACATATTTTCTTAAGGTAATCTTAAGGTAATATTGATACACTGTAAGAAAGATGGAGCACATAGTAAGAAATTTGAGTAGAAATAAGCTTAAATTTCATAAACAAAAAACCTAATAGTTATCAAACGGAGCCTAAATTGGTGAGCTCGTAATTAGAAGTTGGGTATGAATTATGAGACATGTATCCCAAATAAAGGTTTATGAGCTCTTTATTATAATTGTTTATTAAGAGGGTTGGCTCAGCTATACATATTTAGTTACGAAAGAAATAGTGCCAACATGAGTAATAGCTTAACTGACATGTACATCATAATCACAATTTCGATATTTTGGTATTTAACCATAATTTAGTTGAAAATAGTGTACCATATTTTATAAGATTTGTGGTTCCTCCTCCACTCTACTAAAAAAAACTATTCACATTTAAATTATTTTTACAAAACAAAATGTCTGATTCTCTAATATTTGGATTAAAAAAAAAACTCTAATATTTGAACACGAAAGAAATCTTTGATAAAAGTGAGGAGAGAAATGAAAATTAAAAAAATATGGTTCGTGCGTTATTATCACCAGGTTGATTTTTAAGGACCATAACAATTTTTTTTTTTGTTTTTTGAGAGAAGCATAAATGCATAATAGCATTTAAATAAAAAAGACAAAAGATTTTGAATAAACATAATTTGACTCTGAATATTAACTCAAAAACAAAAAAGTAAAAAAAGAGAGCACTTGGGATTTTCTCTGAAAAGCCACTCTCAGGTAGCCCAAAACTGTCGTCTGAAGCGTCGACTTACACAGTTCAGAGATCGAATGCGTCGCCATTTCCACGACTCCGAGCCCCATTCTTCGTAGTCTTCGCCATATTCATCGTCACTGCTTCGACCATTCTTCTTCTTCTTCTTTTCTGAATCTCACCGTCCAGATCGCCATTGCTTCCAAGCTCTTCTTCTTCTCATCTTCTTCTTCGAGCGTTTTTTTCCACTTCTTGCTTTGTCCTTCGCTCCAGATTTTGGATTTCTTCGAGCTTCCGTGCTTCCCCTTCCATGGCTGCTGCTTCTCCGTTCTGCTCATGGCTTGTCGCGCCTTGCATGTCTCCCAACTGCCGGAGAAACCATTCCGCCGATTCCGCCGATTCCTCGATGTTTCGTTCTTCGATGATTCTCGGCAAATGTGCGGGAAGACGGAAGTTCGTTTCGAAATCCAGCAGTGGAGCCGTTCTGTCGCCTTGTGGATCCAGGATGCAGGGGCTGATGAGCAGCCGTTTGTTCGAGCCGCTCTGTGGTGAGTTTTTCATCTCCAACGCCGTCTCTCATCGTCGGTTCTTTGATGCCAACGAGCTTTACTCACTGTCTGGATCGGGAATTAGTGTTCGGAATCGCCGGCCAAGACGCAGGGGGGCTCGTTCAGGTAATTGTTGTTTCTTTTCTACTATTGAAGTTCTGGCGGCTCGATTTATTATTGTTTTTGCTGTTAGCACTCTGATGTTTACGTTTAATCCTCGTTATAAAATGCATTAGATGTAGTTCTTTTAGATTCATGCTATACGATTCTAATCTGTGGGTTGCCTATGCTGATGCTGCTTGATTGTATAGAATTACTTAAGTTTCTTGTTTTTAAGATGCATTAAGTATGAATGATGACTGACGTTTGCGCACAACCTATGGTTTTTCGAAACTTAGGGGAGGCTATGGCCAGTGCTGTACAATCTGCTGATGAAATAACAATAAAAAAGAAACGTAGTACCGGGCAAAGGCGAATAGTTGTTACTGGAATGGGTGTGACGACTTCACTTGGTCACGATGCGGATCTCTTCTATAGTAATTTGCTCGAGGGTGTCAGTGGCATATCTGAGATTGAGTCATTTGATTGTGCCCAATTTCCCACGGTAGATACTTCTTTATTTTCCTAGATGTTTATTCCTTTGTTTACCTTCATATATGATTTTCTCAGAGAATTGCTGGAGAGATAAAGACCTTTTCGACAGATGGATGGATTGCTCCGAAACTTTCCAGGAGGATGGATAAGTTCATGCTTTACATGCTTACTGCTGGAAAGAAAGCCCTTGCGGATGGAGGAATTACAGAAGATGTAATGGATGGGTTAAATAAAGCTAAATGTGGAGTGTTGATTGGTTCAGCAATGGGTGGCATGCAGGTAACCTTGACTGGTTGATTAATTGAGTTTGAATGTACTAGCGTGTAATGTAGATTCATGTAGTATGACAATCCATCCCAAATTATAGAAGTGTTCACTTTAAATTATGATATGAATCCTTGGTAGGTTCTGACAGTACTCACGGATTAATTCTAATTAAGACCTCTTTGATAATCATTTGGGTTTTGAAAATTAAGCCTATAGATACTACTTCCACATATGGTGTTTTTACTTTGTTGTCTACTTACCTGCATTTTTCTTTTAATGATAAACTGCACTTTCTTTTAGAAAAGAATGAATGAACATACAAACAAAAAAGCATACAAATTGAAAAGCCCACGAAGGAGAGGCCTTTTTAACTTTCAAGGACCAAGAAGATTTTCTCATTTTGGCTTACTTCTAGTAAATAATAAATATGCTGGGAAAACTGAAAACTAAGACCCCGTTTGATAACTATTTGATTTTTTGTTTTTGGTTTTTGAAATTTAAGCTTATTTTTACTCATATTTCCTACAACGTGCTTCATTTCTCCTAATGTATCTAACTTTCCTTAAGAAAGTATGTAAATCCTAACCAAATTTCAAAAACAAAAACAAACTTTTAGAAACTACATTTTTTTGTTTCCAAATTTTGGTTTGGTTTCTACAAATATAGGTAAGAATTAAGATGTAGATATCCATGTAGAAGAAAACATATGGTATGATAGTTGTTGTAGGCTTAAATTTCAAAAACCAAAAATTAAAAACAAAATGGTTATCAAACGGGCATAAAATTTTGGGTTTTGGATGATTTCTGCATAAAACAAAGATTCTTTGAGCAAGTATTGCCTGGCTTTCTTTTGTAAGTAATGCCTGAGCAAAGGAAACTAGTTTATATAGCATTTAGAGTATATCACATTTTTGGCCTCATTATGACACTGATGGAAGAAGTTAGTGCTATCTCTAGCTCTTCCCCTCCTCATTCTAGGAACTTGCAAATTTTCAGTTTTGTGTAGGCTAGTTCTCTGGTTGTTCAGTCATTGGTTTTTTACTTCTTGCATGAAGCTTTGTATTCAGTGGGAAAAAACTGAAGAGAGTAGCTGCATAACATGAATGGAGTTACCACCAGGTGATTCATTATCCAGGATCTTGGAACTTAATTTTCTATTTTAATTGGTGGGCAGGTTTTTTATGATGCAATTGAAGATTTGCGGATTTCATACAGGAAGATGAATCCTTTCTGTGTACCCTTTGCAACCACGAATATGGGTTCTGCCATGCTTGCAATGGACTTGGTTAGTGTGATTGATCATATAGAAGCTGCATTATAACAATTCATTGTAATGCGATTTGATTTTTTTAATTCCTTGCTTTCACATGTTATTTTCTCATTGAGCTTCAGGGGTGGATGGGTCCAAACTATTCCATTTCCACTGCCTGTGCTACAAGCAATTTTTGTATACTGAATGCAGCAGATCATATAAGTAGAGGTGATGCTGTAAGTGCTTATTTCCACTGCCTATGCTACAACTACAAGTAATTTTTGCTAGAGCTTATTATCTTGTCAGTTTTTTCTTCTCCTGAATTAATAGACAATTCAACTAACTCTAGCATGTACACCTGAAGTTAATCATATAGCTTCCTTTAAAATCTGAGTAGATTTCTAGATTTATCATGTCTCAACGTCAGTCAACTAAATGTTGTAGGGGTTGAGAGTTATCCGGTAGGTGCCCAATTGTGAAATACTACTTTATGCTTGTATTTCTGCAAATTTTGTGCAGGATGTAATGCTTTGTGGTGGTTCAGATGCAGCAATTATACCCATAGGTATTTCTTTCTTTTCCTGTCTAGTTCATCTGAGATTTCTTTACACATCATTGTGTTTATTTTTCCTTGTACTCTGAACTATTGTTGGGAAGTAGGCTTGGGAGGCTTTGTTGCTTGTAGAGCACTTTCACAGAGAAACAGTGACCCCAGTAAAGCTTCACGCCCTTGGGACATTGTAAAGTTACCAACAATCTCTCTACCATTGAGTATTCTGTTTCTTATTGACGTTCTTGAAAACCAGAGGCAATTGTAAAATTTCTTAAATTTTGATGAGTAATTATGTTTTAATGTTGATGCTTTTTTTTTACAAACTATATGTTGAAATAAGTTCGGCCTGATAATATATATTTGAAAATTAAGCCTATAAATAACCATCATGGGTTGGTCTAGTGGTCAAATAAGAGACTTGAAAGTTATAAAATACATTAAGAAATGAGTTCAATCCGTAGTGACTACGTATCAAAAAATTAATTTTCTATGAGTTTCTTGACAACTAAATGTAGTAGAGACGGTTGGCTTGTGATAATAGTCGAAGGTACGTAAGCTTGCCTAGACGGACACTCACGGATATTAAAATAAAAAAATCAACCCTATAAGATACTGCTTTCGCTTACGTGTTTTCTTATTTTCTTATCTACTTTTGTTTTAAAAAACCAAGACAAATTTTGAAAACTAAAAAAAGTAGTTTCAAAAACTTTATTTTGTTTTTAGAATTTGGATAAGTATTCAAATGTTTTTTTTTATAAATAAAGATAAATCCATTGTAAATAAATGTGAGAAAACAAGCACAATTTTCAAAAACAAAAATAAAAAATCAAACGGTTATGTGGCCTAACCTTTTGCTGACTAAATATTGCCTTTCTCCATCCTTCTTTGCATTGAAAGAGGAGTCGTGATTAAATTTTGTACTCAAAACTGTTGATGGGGTTGTTGCTTTTGGCCATATAAACAGTACAATTGAAATTACATTTAAAAAAAAATGTATATAAACCTTAATGCTGAAATTTGTATAGTCAGCAAACTTGGTTGATGTTTATTCTGATGTTTTGTTGTACGTTGCAGAGTAGGGATGGATTTGTGATGGGCGAAGGTGCTGGAGTATTGCTTTTGGAAGAACTAGAACATGCGAAGGTATGCTCATTCTATCTAAATATTAGACGCTTAATTTTTGGTATCTATGTTTGTTTCTTCTGCGGTTCATTCTAAAATGACATCCACTAACTAGTATCTAAATCTTAATCCTTGAACCTTGGTATCCATATGTGTTTCCCTTCTTAGTGCTGAATACTTTCACATGTAGCGTCATAATTTTCAAATTCTTAAAACTTTATTTATTCATCATTAGTTTTTCTTGTTCTAAAAGAAAAAAAAAAAAACTTCTACTTTTATTTCTCTGGAACTGCGACTGTCCTTTTCACTAGCTAATTCCTATCTGACATTAAATTCGCAGAAAAGAGGTGCAGAAATATATGCGGAATTTCTTGGTGGAAGTTTATCTTGCGATGCTTTCCACATGACAGAACCACGTCCTGATGGTAATCCCCATTAACTTAAGGATATGTGGTGCAGGTCTGATGAATTTTGGACAATTTGTTGCTTTGTTGGTTTTAAATTTTCTCTTTCCCATTTATGTTTTGCTATTTTTTGTATATTAATTTATTAGGAACTTTACTTCTCTCAATGGTCTAATAGTCCCATCATGGATTATGATTTTTTAACATAATGGACAATAGGGCCAGAGAGAACTTAAAAGTGATGGCCTGATGGGTTTATCTATGGTGACCGGTCGAGGTGTGTATAAATTGGCCCGAACACTCGTGAATATAAAAAAAAATGAGTGCAATTTGGGTGAAGCCATGGCTGCCTAGAGGTGATGTTACCCATGTCTAAGCCACACATTTTTGTTTTTCTTTGTTTTTTATTAAAAAAAAATAGAAAAGCAAAAGTGAAATAAGATGTGTGGCACCAGAAGTGCCACATAGGTAACATCACCTCTAGGGTGCAGCCATGGCTGCACCCAAATTGCACTAAAAGAAAATTTATACTTCAAAGTGTGGCCAGAGAATGCTAAATAACAGTTGCTGGATAGCTTTTCCAAATAAATTGTCTGACAATCTATTTCTGAACTTCTGAACTTCTGCACTAGCACTGCACACATTGGATTTACCATGGTGACTCTGTCAAGTGTCTCAAATTAAAAATGCAGCTTGTGTAAATTTTCAACGGTTGATTTCACCTTATTATAGGTAACCAAAAGTTTTCTTTTTTTCTTTTTGAACAATAAGGGTAACCAAAAGTTATGCTCTATATCCAATGTAGCGTTTTAATGATGTAATGTAATTGGATATGGATATAAATTAGACTTAAGCTGATAATTATGACCGTTTACCCATGTGGCGTTCTTGTGGAAATAATTGGAGCTAAACTAACATTCTGTTCCCTGGATTTCTTTACAACTCAGGGGCTGGTGTCATTCTTTGCATAGAAAAGGCGTTGGCTCAGGCTGGAATATCAAGGGAAGACGTTAATTATATAAATGCACATGCCACGTCGACACCTGCTGGTGACCTCAAAGAGTACCAAGCTCTACTTCATTGTTTTGGCAATAACCCTGAGGTGACTTGATTATTCTAAGTATTTACAGCTGTCTCTAATCTTACCATGTAAACATTCTAAGATAAGGTCCATGCTTTGCCAGCTTAAGGTGAACTCCACTAAATCTATGATCGGTCACCTACTTGGAGCTGCTGGTGCAGTGGAAGCAGTTGCAGTGATACAGGTAATAAGGGCTAAGGCCTATGATGTGTCGCCATATTTCTCTCAAATCTGAAGCTGTAATATATAAAATTGTTCTCTGGTACAAGTGTAATACAAACCCCAATGTTATTGCGTCCTTGCCCCTCCCTTCGAATTTATTTCACACGAACTATTTTGTTGTTTTGTTTTATAGGAAACAAAAACATTTTCATTGATTGGTTTTGTCGTTCATAAGTTGATGTTGTGTTCTTTCGTCAGGCTATTCGGACAGGATGGATACATCCAAATATCAATCTTGAAAACCCGGATGAAGGCGTGGTATGTTGCTCTAATAGTTTGCTTCTAGCCCTTGCCCACCTAAGCCTGATGGGTTAAGTTGTCACACGTTACAAAATTAATTATGGAAACCTTTCAAAGAACATTTAATATTGTTGCGTATTAACTACAATGCAGGACATGAATGTGCTAGTGGGCCCGAAGAAAGAGAGACTTGACATCAAGGCAGCGTTGTCTAATTCATTTGGATTTGGGGGCCATAATTCATCAATCATATTTGCTCCATACAAGTAAGAAAACATTGAAGGCACTTCAATTATGCTGAATTGACATATTTCCACATGTAAGATGGTTGCTTTATTAAACGATTGAGAATTGGTTATAAGTTGAATGCATGGCGACCACCTAGACCACCTATTTAGAGATTAATTTTCTATGAATTATCTTATAAACAACAAATCGTTGTAGAATCAAACGGTTCTCTTGTAAGAATAGTTGAGGTGCACATAAACTCATCTAGATAGTAAAAGATATAAAAGAAATGCAATAGTAGATACATTAGTGAATTGTGGGCAGTAAAAATCTGCATTGATTAAAAAGACTGTACATTAATGCCCCGTTTGATTACCATTTGGTTTTTTGTTTTTCAAATTTAAGCCTACAATAACCACTTTATCATATGTTTTTTACTACTTGAATATGTACATCCTACCTATATTTGTAGAAACCAAACCAAAATTTAGAAACAAAAACAAGTAACTTCCAAAAGCTTGTTTTTATTTTTGAAAGTTGGTCAGCATCTACCTACTTTCTTTAAGTAAAGATGGATACATGGTAGGAAAGATGGAACACATTGTAGGAAGTTTAGGTAAAAATAGGCTTAAATTTCAAAAACCAAATGATTATCAAATGAGGCCTAATTTTTTTTTTTTAAAACAAGGGTAACCATGCCCTTCCCTAGGCCAAATATCGAGAGATATCGAAGGAGTAATGTCATAGGTAAGTCTTGAACCTGGAACCTTAAAGGGAGCATATCTCTAAAGCCCAAGTCTTTAACCACTGCGCCACCCCTTGGGGACCAAACGAGGCCTAAATTATTAGTAGTGGCACACCAATACCATTGAACTTCAACAATAGACGAGTAGAATACATCAGGATGATTTTCATCTTGGATCATCTATGTATATAGAAGTGTATATTTTTGAATCCATTATTGGATTGGTACCCCAAAAAAAAAAAGAATTATTGGATTGGTACTAATGTTTGGATGTGTATTGCAGGCAATAACAAGATTTCTAAGGAGTTGTTTCCTGGAAGAGAAGCAAATATTAATTTATGGGGAGGTTGAGAAGCACAAGGCATGTTAGATGCAGCGCTGGTATTTTTGAATTTTAAGTTTTTATGAGTTATCAATTTTGGATTTGGCATTACATAAGCATGAATGACGACATTTTCACGACATCAATTTTTCTCCTTGATACTGAAATTCCAATTCTTGTTTCTGTGAAGTATTTTTTGACTTTAACCAATTGATGATGAATCTTAACAACCAGGCCAACAAAAAGCTGTAGCCAGCTACTTACTACAGATGAAAAGTAGCACTATACAAATATGTGCCCACTAATTTTGTTTTATGAATGCAATCCAAAGGGGCTGTTTGGCTTTGGCCCCTCTTTTGGAATCAAATCCATTGGAAGGTGTTTGAGTGTAGAATTGTTGTGTGATTTATTTGAGTAATTATAAACGAGAGGTTATTTTGAGTGATTATAAATTTAAGTTTTAATGATAGCTCGTTTAGATGTAGTTGTTTATAGAGGTGTTGCAGTTAATAGCTCGTTTGGACGATGGTTTTTGTAGAGAAATTGTAGACAATAGCTCATTTGGATATGGTTATAAATGATTGATTATTTTGAGGGGTTAGAACTGAGTGATTATTTTGATGAATTTGAAGTGACTAGAATGAATGATTAGAAAGTTCTGATTCTTGGGTTTGTGCTGGTCTTTTTCCTCCATTTTCGGGCCCTTGTCTATTATATTTATAAAGCTATTATAGATGGGGTTTCACAACCTCTCTTCAAACAACTACATCCCAATCCTTCATTTCAAAATTACTCAAAATAACCACTCATTTCCATCCTTTCATGCATTCTCTCATTTCAAACCCACTTAAAATAACTACTCATTTTCAACTTCTAATGTAGTTCACTAAAAGACATTGTAATGTTGTGAATAATTTTTTAGAAATATTTAGGTCATGCCTACTTATGTGGTCCAATATGAGTCACATGTTATTTTTTTTTAATTTAATTTTTTTTAATCTTTTGAATTTAAAATTAAATAGAATGTGATTGATAATGGATGATATAGGTGGACATTATTTTATAGGCCATATTTGAACATGACTTAAATATTTCTCATAACTTTTTGTGTTCACCCATACCTACTATTAAATATAGGTTGAAATTGTTCTAAAAAAAAAAAAAAAAAAAAAAAAAAAAAAAAAAAAAAAAAATATATATATATATATATATATATATATATATATATATATATATATATAGAGGTTGATATTTGATTAATAATTTTTAAGTTCTTAGATAAAATAAAAATTTAATGTATATGGGTTTTGATCCTCTATATTATGAACTTTGGATTTTTATTATATGGTTTGATTAAATTTTAATAGCTAAAAGTCTATGTTTTTCTTTAAGTCAAACAGCGACACATTTTTTAAATTCCCACGACATGTTTATAATAATTTTAAATTGACTTATTTTATTTGTAACAATTTTTCTATGTGGTGTCATATTTATTTATTTATTTTTTAAAAAATTTATTGTTAAGTTTCTAACTTTAAGTTAGGTTTAAACTTATTGTAAATATCAATTTACATGGATTAAGACGTATGAAAGTATAATGATTAATATGGAGAACTTTCAAATAAAAATAATATTTTAACCTATAATAATTTAATATCAAGGAAGAGCAATATATATATATATTTTTTTTTATGTATATATAAAAAATATATTGGGAGAAGGGGGATTCGAACCTGTAAACTAGGTTATACACAAGATACTAATAGAGTTCTATAAATTAGGTTATACAAGATGTTGGTAGAGCTATGTAAACTTGGTTATACAAGATATTGATAGAGTTTTGCTTTTGTTGGGTAAGTATTCTGGAAATATTTACTTACCCTTAGAATAACCCGTATTACTTTTTTGCATTTTTCTTTCCATCATAAAAAAACAATTAGGTAGGTAATGATTATTAAATTTATTAGTATTTTGAAAATATTTATCCACTCTTAGAATCACATGTTTTATTCTTTTGCATTCCTCTCTCCATCAATCAAAGCCAATTAGGTAGGTAATAATTATTCAATTTATTAATATTATATAATTGAACATGTTTGCAAATTAGCAAATTTTAGTATTATTTAAATAAAATGGGTATTTTTTAAAAAAATTATAGGAGAGAAAGTGACTATTATTAACAAATATGAGAGATTATGTACAAATGAAACAAGTATATTATAAAAAAAGTCCATATAAAAATAACTCCACCTACAACCCCTTTACAAACAAATGGAATTATTATATGCTAACTCTTTTAGAAATAATTACATTCAAATGAGTTATTGCTAGTAACACTACAAACAACCACGACCAAACAGGTTATTTGGTAACGATAACCCCTCTACAAATAATAGTATTCAATCAAACTATTGCCTACGATGCCTCTTTCAAAACTACTCAAAATAACCCCTCAATAATCTTTCATGCCATTATTCATGAGTTATAAAATTGGAACATATTAAGGAAATTTAAAAAACTGGAACCCAACAAGAACAAATCAATGGAACCATCCCAGAGGTTGTTAGTTCAAATTTTCCGACTTTTAATTGTTGTTGAACTCACAAGTGAGAAGTTAGAAGTTTATTTAAGTTGGAACTTTGTTTTGTAAATTTTCTCAGAAAATAAAAAAACTTTGTTTTGTAAATTTAAATAAGTCTATTTAAGAAATTAGAAAATTTAAACTTTCATTTTACAAATGGTAAGAAACCTTTCTTTTTCCTAAAAAAAGAAACCTATTTGTGAAACTTTAATTTTTAAATTTAGAAAGTGGAATTTAGTTAAGAATTAAAATTCTATTTCACATTGTATTAAAAAAATGGAATTTATCCTCCATAGCATATTTTTTGCTCTTAATTATAATTATAGCACATTTTTAAAAATAATTTCATCTATACACTACTAGAAAAAAGGGTTTAGATGACACCTACCATAAATAAAATTTTGAGAGAGAAGCAATTAAAGTGTCATAAAACAAAAACACGCGTTTTATGACACTTTATTAGAATCATCTAGTAATCAGTAATTAAAATAAAATTACCATCACAAAAAAGTGTCATAAATAAAAAATGTGCGGTTTATGACACTTTTTTAGAATCATAAATTTATAAAATTAATTATCCATATTAATTTGATATTTTTAAATATTATATATTTTTCTTTTTAAGTACTTCTCAACTATAGTTTTGTAACACTTAACGCCCTAATTATATATATATATATAACTATTTAAAACATTTTTATAAGGGAAATTAGCTATTGAATCATCAATTCTTGTTTTAGAAGCAGAAAACCTTTGAGGTGATTGTTTTAAAATTGAGGGAACATCTTGAAAACATATCAAAATTGGAGCCCTAGAATCCCCCATTATCCACCTCATTGCGGAAAATCCTTTCACTCCAAGCGTGCATGCCATTTTCTTCTTCGTCCTTTTGTCGAAAGATCCCTTCCCTCGAGATTTTTATTTTTCCATTTGGTAGTCGTTCGAAAACTTCTACAAATCACACTTGTAACAAACCACCTAAATAAGGTGTAACGCCTCGTATTTTATGTTAGACTTTTCAGGTTCAATTATTTGTTCCTTTAGATTTATGGAGTAATTGCTGGTTAGTTTTGCCGTAGGAGTATTTTGGTGATTTTACCCTTAGAGACCATTTTGTAAATGATAATTGACTTTGGGTTAATTTTTTAATTTCATGAATTTTAGGGCATTTGTGAAAATTGGTTGTTGGAATTGTGAAAAGAAATTAAATGATTAAAAAGGTTTAATTTTTGTTTTGTTAAATAAAGAAAAATAAATTATAAATGAGTTTTTGTTTAAAGAGTTTGAAGGGAAACAACCAATTTAAATTAAATGAAAAAGAAACCCATTTAAGGGAGTTTAATTGTAACGGCCCAGAAAATTCATCCCGGCCTTCCCGGGAGGCCCATGGGCATTTTGGTAATTTTGGGTCGGCCAATAGCGCGTTGAGTAGGAATCGAACCAGGGCCGTGTCGCATGCTAAGCCGAGGGCACAGCCAGCCGAGCCACCGCGCGCGATTGTTAATCTAAACGCGCGTTCTATTATTTAAGCCTGCTCGTCCCCTGTTTTGGTTTAAAAGGCAACTCGCCCGAGTTTCGCCCCACTTTTCTTCTTCTTCTTCCTCGCGATCACCCCCGACCGACAACCAATTTCTCTCGATCCTCTTCCTTCTCCAGCTCCGTTCGACCAAGCCTTGCCTCCAATTTGAGGTCGTCTTCCATCCCCGAGCAGCTGGTAAGCTTCTTTTTCTCTTTTCTTTAAAAAAGAATTCCGATTCCTTCTCCTTAGTTTCGTTTCCGTTCATCGGCCGAGTTGAGGCGATTTGAAGTATGGGTTTTGTGCAGCTAGTGTAGGGGAGTTCTTCTTCAAAGAATCGAGCGTCGAATCCCCGTGGATCGCTTGGATTTGTGTCTTTTGTTCGCCTGTTCGCGCGTGAAAAGCAGCCCCTGTTCGTCGAGCTCGCCAACGTGCCGTCCGTCCGTCGCGCGCGCTCGCCCGACTCGCAACGCGCGCGCCGCCCAGCTCCGCAACGCGCCGCCGAGCCCCCCGCTCGCCGAAGTCGTGCCAGTAGCCGCGAGCGCCAGTACCGAAGCACGTTTCGCCCTGATCATCACGCGCGCAGAAGCGCCGTCGTGCGCGCTTGCGCGCAGGCGCGCCAAAGACGCCGGCGCGCCATTTCTGCGCGCCCGGCCGCGCCCATCAAGCCCCGTTCTTTGCCCGTTCGTGCAATCGGCTCGTTAAATGCGTTCGTCGTGCCTCGTGAGTTGCTCCCGAGTGAGCCTCATTTATTTTATTGTATTTAGGCCTATTGTGTGATTATTGTGATGATTGATAGGTTCCCCGTGTAGCTAGATCGAGATTGTTCGCGACTTAGGATTTCGTGCCAAACCGCCCCCGACCAAGGTAAGGATTTCTTACCAGGGGTTGTGTGGACCTCGCGATATTATATGTGATTGTTGATTGATTGCTTGTTTGTGATTATTGACATGTGTAGCTAGGTGCTTCAATCGAATTCCGGTTAGCATGATTTCTTGGTTAATTCTCATGTTAATCCATGCTAGGTTGTTCCTTTACGGCATGCTCGTATCATTCCTTGCTTCATAGTATCATGCTAGGCTCATCGTATTCTTATTGAGCACGTATTGGATTTTATGGAATTGTTTCTTCGTTTGCTAGGCGGAGTTAGAATTGCGGTAGATAGCATCATCGGGCCCGATGCATAAAGAACCTTGCATCCATGGCGGGGACGTCGAGCAAGTCATTAGATCCCCTGGACCCGTGAGGATTAGCTAACCCGAGCGGTAGGCCCCGCAATCTTGGGTGAGGGTGGCGATCGTTAAATGCCCCAACGGTCGGGATGATGACTTGGCATTGCCTCGTCCCCGACGGCCAGGCATGTCCTCGGCATGTTTGGCGGTAGCCCACGATTGCCACTGTTAAGGCAAGGACGGCTTCGGTGTAAGCCTACCACGACCGTTCCTTGGCCCCAAAGTGCGGTGGTTCAGCCGACATAGTTTACGTGTCGAGTCTCACACCCCTATGTCGGTGACACCGATCCAAAGATTTAGTTAGGCGTGGTGATTGGATATGGGGCGACTTGCCTTCGGACCACGGCAACCCCCATAGTTCTGCAGTAGAGCACGCGGTGCATGCTTACGCTCATTACTGGCGCCATCGAGAGCTCCTCGGGATTGTGAGCGGTGTACCTTTCGTCGGCGATGAGACAGCCGAGGCCGGGACTTGTTTCTCGTATAGGCGACTTATGTATTGGGTGTGTGATGATTTATTCCGGACTAAGACCCTTAGTTGGCATCCGAGGCCCAAGTGTGGGCTAAGCTATGTGCTCATTTCGTGTTTATATTCATAGCTTGCATACGCTCATCGAGATGACCATGTATATCGTATTGTACCCGGTTGGGGATTCTTCTTGAGTAATTCGTTACTCACCCTTATTATGTGGTTTTCCACAGGTAATCGAGGTGCGCGACAGGATGCCTGAAGGAGGAGCTATGATCATGGGGCCCAGTCTTCCAACTCTGTCTTTTTGTATTATGACTCTCGTGTGTTTTTGTTTTCCCCTGAATGCATGTAGCCGGGCACGGAGCCCTAGGATGTTTGTAAATATTTGTGGATTCCAGCATGTTGTATCTGAACAGGTTTTTTTGAATGGCTTTAGTAAATCTCTGATCAGAGTAAACTTTGGAAATGTATTTATCTTGGAGCAGTGCTTGGAAACAGGGGCGAGTTTCAGAGGAAAATGTCTAGTTTTTAAAGGGATTATTTTGAATGTTTTGTTTTAATTGGAATCCGAAATCATGTCTGTTTTAAATATCCTTTACTTTGAATGCATGCATTGGGGTAAGGGCCCATTTAGTGCCCCATTCGGGTCGGTCCCTTACATTAATAAAATAAAATAAAATAAAAAAAGAACCCCAAATGTTCATCTTCTTCCTCTCTTCATCTTTAAACCCTAGACTTACTTCCCTGCTGCCGCCGCTTTAACCCGCACGCTAGCCGCTCTCCATGTTTTGTTTTCTTTGCAGAGTAGTAGAAAGCCATGTTGCGTTACCGACCCAAGCACGCGTAACCCCTTTGCAGTGAGCCCTTCCCCGTGCAGCCTGCAGTCGCGAGCTACTCGCACCAACAGCCACCGCTTCTCGTCCATCTATCGCCGACGCGCACGCTGAGCCTCGGCGTCCTTTCCACCCAACCGTTCAGCGCTAGCGACACCGTCTGCGTCATCCGTGAGTTAGCCCCTGCCCTGCCTCAGTTAGTTCGTGAATAGCCCGATGACGCCGCTGTGGTTCGGCACACCTGCAACCGATTACCCAGTCACGTGCAAGGGAGTTCCAACGTCAAATGTGCAGCTGGCCAACAGTAGTACCCCGACACCAGCAACCTCTTCGTTTTGCTCGAGTTTGGGTAAGGATTTTGATTACGTTGATTTGTTATGGATTATTCGTTTGGGTACGGTTGTATTTAATTGATGAGTTTTGTTGGGTGTTTTGTGAAGCGGTATTCTTGTTGGAGCTTGAAACTTGTGTTGTGGGTTTGGATTGATTTTGTATTTTGCTAAGTTTTGGACAGGTGTGTTGTTTTCGGTTCTTGGATAAGTTCCAGTTCTTGGTTTTCATCTTTTTTTTTTATAGACTACAGGTTTGACAACCTATTGTGAAGCACTAGTTTTGGATAGAAAATATGCAGGCTTGTGACATGAAACTTATAAATATTTCTTAAAGTGATTTTGTAGGATGATGTACAAAGCCTAACTACCTAGGTTGTTGGCTGATGAGCAACTGGAATAGGTAACTTGTAGATAGCTATTTGTTTTTCTTTTTTGGAACTATTAAACATGAAATGTCATTTTGGTTCGTGCCCAAAAGGTTGAAGCTTGTTATATTTTCTTTTTGTTATAAGCAGGTGGGTACACTCTTAGAGCTAAATTGGAGATCAGAGGTGTTAAAAAAAAGCCTAAGAGAGAAATGCTACAAGAATAACATATTTCTCTCTAATTTCTCTCTTCTTTCATGGTTAATTGTTCTAATTCACTTGTCAATTTCCTCTCAAAATATCCCTTGCCGATCCATGCTCCTCCGATCATTGGAATATTTTTTCACATATTCATTTACTAATTTTCCATTTGTTTTGATCCTCGATTCGATTTTTCGTACTCCTTGCGTGTTTTTTTTTTTTTTATTTGTTTGGATTTTGAGTTGTGGCTGGTCTTAGAGGTTCGATTTCAAATTTATGGTTCTTCTCTCTATGAATATTTGTGTTCTGAGAATATTTATCCTTTCCAATCTCTTTCATTTTTTGCATTAGATTTTGGATTTAAGTTTAAACCACTTATTCAGAAGTCGAGAAGTTCTTTGTTCTCTGCATATGTTGCTTAATTTTGCTTGAAAAATGTTATGGATGCTAGTGATTATTGTGTGTTTTATTTCTCTTAAAATACTAGCATTCAAGGTGGATGATTAATGGTTGAGAAGTTCACTAATCTCGGCATCTATTGGGTTTTTCGAGTTGCTTATTTTGATGCTTTTATGTCATTCTCTAAACATTTTTTTTTATTTTTGTTTGATGTAGAAAATTCGAAGACTTTGAGTTGCTAGGGGAATCAACCACATTAAGTAGTATGTGGTAACTAGCTTTCTTTCTCTTTATTTTTGTTACCCTTAGCATGCATTTCCATGGAAGTTGTAATTTGAGATGTCTACTGGGCAGGGTGGGGACGGGGATGACTTTACCGTCCCCATCCCTGCTACTCATTTCAATCCCCATCCCCGTGAAATTCACCATTAAATTTTGTGGGGAATGGGGCGGGGATTCACCACGGGTAAATTATGGGGATCGGGCTCCCCACGGGGCGGGGAACGGAGAAACGGGAACCTTTAAATTTGGTTGTAGAGCTAGGATTCTTTATTATTGTTTTGAATGTTTGTCTTTTTGTTTCTCTATCATATTAGGTTTTTTAAAAAAAACATCATATTAGGCTCTTTAGTGAGTTATTCTACTAATATGTACATTTGATTGTAGGGGCGTGCCAAAAGTTCATTATGACAACCTGCACAACTACAAAGAATGGATAATGAAATATTTCATTCAAGAGTGCTTGAAATTAAGAAACAAATGTATTGTTTTACCTTTAGTATTCCTATAATTCAAAATATATACTTGAACTGCATCTTGAAAGTGGTACATCTTTTTTAATATGTTCTCCTTAATTCTTTGATATATGTAAATTTGATTTGGAGGATTTAATCATATTGTTGCGTTGGTGCAACATTCTTAACCTAAAAATAGTCCATTATACAAGTATATAACATAAAAAGCTATTAACCTTTTTTTTTTTTCATTTTTCCATTTGTCAAAACAGCTATTCTAATCTTTGTCCAACAAGGTTTGTTTGACTTTTGAGGTAAGTTTGATTAATGTATTTGTTAAAATTTCTTGGGTCTTTTTTAGTGCTTATGGTTTTGAAGATTTCTATATTTCTTTTTTTATGTGTTATTGTGGCTTGTTCTGCCCTAAATTTTCACTTCTTTTATTGGATAGAATGATTGAATTCAATCCTTGGATTCCATTGTTGCTATAAAAAACACTTAACTAAATTATTACTTTTTTCAGGGCACTTCTTAGAGAGATCCATCATGCTTGTTTTTCTAATGGTTGAGGTAATTCTTAAAGATTTAAGTTTAAATTTTGGAGATTAGATAGTATTTATTGAAGTTAACTTTACATTGAATTGAACTCTTGATAAATTGATCATATAGACTTGCAACCACCAAAATCTTTTATACTTGGATAGAAATAGAATGATGATTGATACTAAGATTGAGATTTTTTTTTTTTTTTGAAAGCACTAAGAATGGGGTTTGGATGCAAGTGAAGTGGGGATTTCTTCTTGAAAGAAAAAGGATTCCAATTTTTTTCAAAAGAAAAAAGGTTTCCATTGTTTCCCTTTTTCTAACTGAAGACAAGTTTTTCCATACATTTTGAAGCATGTGAGTTGAATGATTGAAGTTGAAAGGGTAGTTTATGTGAGGTAAGGTGTGATAGGATGACCTTATCATCTTTATTTTATTTTGTTAGTTGGGAAATGGTTTTTATTTTCCATACGTTTGGGATCTAACAAAGTTCAATGCTGCTTGAAGGTTCTTGGAGAAACTTTCCACAATTCTTATTTTGATAGTTATTCTATTGCATTCTTCAAGTTATTAGCATACTTGCATGTGAAATTGGAGGCATCTTACGTTTGTCCTCTTTCCTTGACAACCAAATAATTTTAAAGAGAATTGTTGACATTCATTCATATATATATATAATTGTTCTAAATAACATTATTTATTTATAGATATGACTCTTACTTAATATTGTTTGCTTTGTTAGGTTTTGCATAAACTCAACCAAATGATGGATCTAGAGATGAGCCAAACGATGGATCTTCAAAGATGAGCATTAATATATTATTCTTTTTGTATAGATTAGTGGCAAAAATTATGTACATTTTCTATCAAGTGTTTTGGTGGTTTTATTGCATTACGATCATATGTAAAAAGTACTGAGATGAATACTTGTTGATTTTGATAAAATGTATAAAAGTTTCTATATTTGATTAGATTGAGAGACCATTTAGCTTTCAAATTATTGTGTGCACAATGATCGGTAAGAAGAGGTAAAAAATATATAATGCATAATTATTAAAGAATTATTTAGTGATTATAAAGAAGTATCAATATAAAATTTTTATTGATAACTTTAGGGTATCATGGATAAAATATTGATGATCTATTTTACATGTCATAAAAAAAGGATAAATGATAGTAAAAAAGTATCATTAAAAAAGTTTTAATGATACTTCTTAAAAAGTGTCATCTAAAGAGAATAGATGATGTGCGATACAATGATTGAAAAAAAGTATCATCTCTAGAGTTTCGATGATACTTCTTCAAAAGTGTCATTGAAAGAGAATAGATGATGTGCGATACAATGATTGAAAAAAAGTATCATCTAAATTGTTTATGATACTTTTTTAGAATCATCATACCCTAATTTTGTAGTAGTGATAACACATTTTTTAAAATAATTTCATCCATATCACATTTTGCCCAAAATTGCTATTCTAACATCATCAGACTTCTATCAATTCAACTGATAGACTGACTTCTATCGGTTCAATTGATAGACTTCTATCAATTCAATTGATAGACTTCAATCGATTTTGAGTGATTGAATAAAGCAAATTGATAGACTTCAATCATTTTTGTGCCACAAATGAATAAGTTTGAGAATTGTGCTATACATGAATTTTTTTTAATATACATGCAAATTCTCCTTATAATAATACTTTGGGAATTTATCATCCATAGCATATTTTTTGCTCTTCATTACAATTGTAGCCCATTTTTTTAAAAAACACTTTCATTCATGATACATTTTGCCCAAAATTCCTACTTAGACTCGTATCAATGCAACTGATAGATTTTAGATTTCTATCAGTTCAACGGATAGACTTTAGACTTCTATTAGTTTAATGGATAGATTTCTATCGGTCAACTAATAGGCTTCTATCAGTTCAACGGATAGATTTTAGACTTCTATCAATTCAATTGATAGACTTCAATCAACAAAACTGATAGACTTCAATCACTTTTGTGCCATAAATGAATAAGTTTGGAAATTGTGCTATACATGAAATTATTTTGTTTTTTTTAATATACATGCAAAAACCCCTTAAAAAAACTATTTTCTTTCACAAATTATTAAATAGATTTCCTAAAAGTTAAGATTGCATTTAATAGATCAGAAAATCTAAACCTTATTTCGTTTCACAAGAGTGTATTTAATAGTTTGGACCGAAGTTAAAGTGAATTTAGTAAATTAGAAATAGAGGTTAGGAAATCTATCGAATAGATTATTAGATAAGAAAAGTTGAGTATTTAATAGATAAAAAATAAAGGTTAGGAAATCTATTTAATAGATTAGATATTAAATTTAGATATTAATAGAACAGTAGCTCAAACATGTAGATTTTAAAAGTTAATAGTGTATTTAATAGACTAGAAATTAGGGTAAAATATTTTTTTAGTCGTGAGGCTTAGAGTCAAGTGTCAATTTGGTTCTTATATTTTAAAATCAAATAGTCAATTTTAGTTATAATTTTTTTGAGTTTATATTTATATTTATTTTCTTTCACAAATTTATTTTACATCGATATATTGAAATTTAATATTAGTCTAGTTTTATCATAATCAGCAATTCACTATGTAATTAATGATTTTTTTTAATCTCCGGAATTAAATTTGAGCGTTATTAAAATGTCCTAGACTAAATTCGAACATTTTTATAAATGATGAAAGTAAAATTATTTGATTTTGAAAGAAAGCAAATAGAAATTACACCCAAAGCCTAATAAATTAGAAAAGGGCAAACTAGGTAAATATCTAAATCTAGCAAATTATTTAAGAAAATGTCTACATGAGAAATATTTTAAATGCATGTCTAAAATTAGTTTTTTTAACCACAAAATTAATTAATTTTATATCCAATAGTCCAAAGTACCCTCATTCTAGTTTGTTCCTAATTTTTATGTACAATTATTTTAAATACATAATGTTTTAACTAACATGAGAGATGATTTTTTCTTTAAACAAACAAGTAGATTAAAATAGTAAAGTTGTTGATTTGAAAATTTTAAAATATATTTTTTAAAACAAACAACTAGATTGCGTTTGATTTTTTTTTTAAAATGTATTCATTTTTGCTTTTCAAATGGATAAAATATCAGGTACATCTTCTGTCCATGTCGGTAGATACGCCCCCTTTCAAAAGGTTTTGAAAAAGACAAATCAATAAAAACATACCTATCGTCGCTGCCTTCATTAATGCTCTTCTCCAACTTTCAGTTTGGGAGCTGAACGGTCTTCAACGCATACGCAAAGGGAAGCTCGAGTAGGTCATTCTAGTTCCATCTTAGCAAAAAAAATTCCCGCTACCACCAAGAACAACTCAGATGAGTCCCCATCAAGCTTAGAATCTTTGCTCCTAGGATGTTGGGTGTTTTAGATCTCCTTTGTCATCAACCTTAGGTATCATCTTTCTTCTCTAACGGATTAGCTATGCTAAAAAATAGGGTGATATTTAAAGTTTGAGCTGTCGAAATTGTTTTGGACTAGACTTCACCATCTTGTAATGGAAACTTCATGCCACGACTATGTTACATAGCTATGTAAGGAGCTTCTTCCATTCATCTTTGTTTAGTAGCATTGCACCTCCTCTTAATACAGTGGACCCCGTGTTAAGTCTGGGATGTACATCTGGGTACGTGTTTGAATGATGTCCTCTAGGATACATCACTCACTGTACATACTACCAACAAACTTGATGTACATCCATTGGACGTCCCTGTCATCCTTCCGTATCTTTGACTTTTCTTTGTGTGCCCCGTCAATATACTTATGACTTTTTCATTTTCATCTAAGCCCAGATTTCCCTCAATAGATGATATCAGTAGGGAAAGAGGGTTATTGTATGTGATATCAACCACGACGGTATTGTAGTTTTTGTAAATACCTTCCTCGTCCCAATTTCCATTATAGACTATCATAACCGATGTAAACTCCATTTGCAATTAAAATCGGTTGTTCCCTAACCACTAGAAAATGTGATAGGGAAGACGATAATATGGAAATTGGTGGGAGAATAAAAAAGAATAGTGATTTTAGGGATCGCTGCAACCTTGGAAATTTGGTGATGGAAACGTGAAAAAATGATGAAAAGTGACAAAGAAATTGAAAAAAGAAAAAGGAATCGTTGAGAATTGTTGCAACCTTGGAAATTTTGGTGATGGAAACTTGACAAAATGGGGAAAAGTGACACATAAAATGAAAAAAGAAAAAGAAATCGGTAATGGGCATGAGAAAGTGGTTGTGTATTTATTTGGGACAAAACTTAATCCTAAAATAATGTAGTAAATTAGTTTATTAAATTTGGAAATGATTCCTAAAATGGTGGAGAGTGAAATTTGATATTTAATCCTAAAATGGTGGGATGGGTTGTTGATTTTTATTATTAAAATGATTAAATGAAAATAGCATAAATGGTATGAATGTTTTGTCCCTCATCCTCAGAATTTGAAAATAGACACTCATTCTAATTCTTTCCCATTTAGACATTTTCTTAAATAATTTGTGGAAAGATACTATGTTTTCCCATTAGAATATCTAAAAAGGCCTAATAAATAAAGACCAAAAATTTATTCCCTAGAAATTAAAAGTTGAAGAGCGTATTTAATAGATTAGGAAATCTAAGCCTCTGTTTTTGGAATTTGGTATAAGATGGATTCTAAATTTTTAAAATGAAAAGTAATTTATAAAAATTGGAACTTTCATTAATAAAATGTTAATCAAAATATTTGAGCTCAAGATTTAAATAAAATTGAGCCTAAACATTGTTACATAAAGTATATGTTATTGGTGAATTATACGTCATTCGTCTATTTGGTGAGTTAAATGTAACTTGTAACTAACGATGTGAAATGTGTATTTGGAGCTCATATATAAAACTCATTTGAGAGTTTCTTTTTCTTTGAGAGAGAGTTTAGAACCGTAGCCACTTTGAGAGCCCTTTGTACATTTGCAATGACATTATGAGAGAATTCGATCAAGCTCGATCGATTCTCATTCTAACAGTCGAGTAGAGACGTTTTCGAGCCACTTAAATCCAGTGTACTTTGTCTCTCCTCCTTGATTCTTCTCTATTTATTTGCTTTTGATTCATCTCTATTATGCATTCATTCTTGGATTAGATTGTTAGATATGAAATTTGCATAACTGGATATTAAGTCATGAAATAACAAAACTATTGGAAACTAGTTGAATCATTTTGCACAAGCAAAAATAAATCTGAATTATAAAATTACTCTATAAGAAGTGTTCGTCTGTTCAATTTATGGAAGATTTAAAATGAGTATTTATTAACTACTTAAAAAACTACATCCAAGCGAGTTTTTATAACTATTAAAAAAAATTCTCATTTCTACTACTAAAAATAACTTTTAATTTTTAACCACTCATTCTAATAATTCATTTATAACTACTCAAAATAACTCCTCATTTTTAATCATTTATTTTTTATCTCATCAAAATAACTTATTTTTAATAATTATTTTTTTAACTACTCACGATAACCATTCATTTATCTACATTCAAACAAGTTATTGTCTCTAACTCTTTTACAAAAAACCACCTCCAAACAAAATTTTGGCTACATCTCTCAATTTTTAACTACTCAAAATAATTCCTTAAACTAATTTCTCATCCAAAACTTTATTCAAACACCTCCACAGTGTTTAGCATGGTGCTCTATAATCAATCAACTCCACTTTAGGTGAAGGTTGAGAAACATTATGCTATAATTGTTATATAAACATAAAATTATACAAATATTGGTTTCTAACCAAGCTTGGTACTTTAAGAGTTTTGTGTGTGACGTTAAATGTCATTTTTAACTGAGTAAATATTTTTAACTTCATTTGAACCAGTCATAATATCGTATATGCCAATTAAAATACTACTAAAAATTAGTTCGTGTCCTAATAGAATTAGATCTCTCACGACACAATATCTTTGAATTACGTAATTGATCAATAATTATAATATCTATAGAAGTTCATTGGTAACCCGTAAAAAGTATCAAGTCTCTCCTTACATAGTACCTCATGGAAACAATGTGAAGGGAAGATAATTAGTATATATGTTAATTTGATTAGCTTATATCAATAAGCTCACATTAACAAAGGCTCTTTAAAGTTAACTAAGGTCACACCCCTTAAGTGACCATATTCTACTATACCATTGGGCCCATATATATATATCAACACATTGATATGCACAAAGATGTTAAAGAAATTCAAATGCATCTTAGTCAAAGCTTAAATGCCTAATCCTCACAAATAAACATGCATCCAATGATCCATATTCCAAGGAAAAAATTGTAAACTATTCCAATAATGGTTACTTGCCTTTCTACCTCTCAATAAAGAGTCCAAAATATTTCTTCACAAAGATTGATGACACCTATCATTTTGTTGGTCATTTGAGCAACCAATACTAGAGGAACAAATTAAATGATCATAGATTTTTGCCAAGAGCATCTCAACAAGTGTCTAGATGCTGTGAGTTATGGACATACCGTTGGAAATCACAAAAATCTAGGTCAAGTATCGAAGACATCAAATAAGTAATGTGAGTGAGTTTCGAACCCAAGATTTTAAGGAGAGTTGCCTCCAAAATCCAAGTTTTCAACCACTGTGTCACCCATTAAGGACACAATCCTCTGTCGCTTGAAATATATGAAATTATGAATAGTTATATTATCCAAAATAGTTTTTTTGTCTCACAATCTATAGCCACATTGGAACATTTTCCATTTCATTCCTGATGTTTTTAGAAGATTTAGGCTAATTTTAGGAGTTTTAATTGACTCTCATGATCAACTATGTCGTTTCAATGGCTGACTAGACTTTCAATGCCAATCCCAACTAGTTTAAGGTTGTTGTTGCTCTATCAAAGTTAGAATGTCATTGCAGTTTGTTTACAACTTCTGCAGAGCGCAAAATTATTTTTCGACAATATTGTATTAAGTGTATCTCAATAACAAATTATCTCATTTCTTTATTATTTCAGGTTTGATATATTTGGTTCTGTTGCTATCGATCTCATCATCTACAATCATTGAAGCTATTTTCATTTGTTCATTTATAGTTTCATGTTCTTTTGAAGAACATGTAATCTGTAGTTATATTTACTTTGTACTTATTTTTTTAAGGATAATTATGTATAACTTATTTGGTAGTGTTATCACAATTTGTATACTCGTATTCCTGCAAACAGAAAAAAGACCCCGTTTGATAATAATTTGGTTTTTTGTTTTTAGTTATTGAAATTTAAGCTTACTTTTACTCATATTTTCTACAATGTACTTCATCTTTCTTATAATGTATCTAACTTTCCTTAAGAAAATATGTGAATTCCAACCAAATTTCATAAACAAAAACAAACTTTTGGAAACTGATTTTTTTTCCTTCCATATTTTGGTTTAGTTTCTATAGATATAGGTAAGATGAAGATATCTATGTAGAAGAAAACATATGATATGATAGTTATTGTAGGCTTAAATTTCAAAAACAAAAAACCAAAAACAAAATGATTATCAAATAGGGCCTAAGTATCTTAATTTCTTCTCTATCTTAAATAAGAGAAATATATAAGTAGCTCGATCTATCTTACTGCGGTAAAGGGATACAATGAATCTAAAACTCAAATATTTGGGGTTTGCCCATATTTTTGGAACCATCATTCAAGTCTTCAATCCACCGAAGCCTGACCATCTAACTCCATTCCATGCTGGAATCTCACATAGACTGCTCAACTAAATTCAACATTTTAGTGTTATTTACACCAATTTATGAATTTCTGATCTATGTTTTAAAAGGTTGGAGGTGTCATCAAAGTTTTTTCTCCTGATGAGGCGAGGCATAAGCCTCAATTTTTATTTAAAATATTAAAAGGATCTAAATTTGTGTAAACATGTATGATAAAACATAATACTTGCATAAAAATACAAAAAACATAACACCAACACTAATAGGATTGAGCTTTTTAGGAATAAGAAACAATTTTATTGATGAATGAAACATAAGTGTATTCTTAGAGCACCTATAATGAATATAACAAAGAACTCCAAAAGGAGATGAGGAAAATAACCCAACAAATAATCAAAATTGCCTATTAAGAAATGATAGTATCTTTCTAACAAAAGAATTCAAATCTATATTGTTATGGTTCAAACTTTTATATTAAAAGAATGAAAAATATTAATACTATTCTTCGTCATGGGATTTTAAGCCTCAGTGCGTTACCATCAAGACATAAGTCTCTCTTGAGTGAGGCGTAAGCCTCTCACGATCTAACAAAGACGTAAGACTCAAAGCTAAAAGTTAGAGTCTCGCCTTGATAGCCTTTTAAAACATGAATTCTAATAGTTGTTTTTTCCCTCATAAGTGCATGAAACTTTAGATATGAGTCAATATCGAGATTGAAAATGTAAATAACGTTATTATGAATTGATACATGTCTCAGTCAGTCAAAACATTAGGACAGTAACGTCCCCTAGAAATCATAGAGAGACCATTGTTATAGTTTTAACTATATCCGATACAGTCTCTTCTATGTAAAGTATACTGAAATGATGACACTCTTACAACAACCTTATTGACACAAAGGCCTGTCGCATCTAATGCTTGCTTGATACAGACATATATATATATGTATTGTGTGTTTATAGATACACTATCACAAGAAACTGTCAGAAAATTAAACATGCATATGCATTTGGGTACACCCTATAACATGCTACAATGGCGTAAAACAGCCAAATAGTAGGAACTATATACAGCTGATAAACAGTTTCTCAAACGCTTATGCCTCGATCCAATAGCGCTGATCCGGAATTGAATTACCTGAAATAATGCACTTGAACATTCTGACCAGCAAGAACAGATGTTTGGAGGAACAACCGGCATCGTCTACGATGTTGCTTTTCCGATGGCTGAATAAGGTTATCGTCGTTGCTGGCACATTTGGCAGAAGGTAGCTGACCTGCCATTTGCAAAGGTGCAATGCTCACAAGACCAATGATCAGTATCATCAATGGTTCGACTTGAACCACTACCTCTGAATACGCTCATCTTCCCTTTTCCACCTTTACTCCTACAGCCACCAGTACTCTTTGAGCTTGCTGTTCTGCTGCAGGTACCATGGGAATCCACATCCGACAGACCATTCTCAAGCGCACGTACTAAATTTTCGAAGTAATTCCGAGTTACACTGTCAACGCAATCACTCGAAAAGTCAATAAATTGAAAAATTACAAATTATGTTTCATATCTCTATCATAGAACTGGAAAGATAATTCAAGGAAAGTTTTTCTAGCAGTGGAAATGTTCAACGGTCTTCAAACTATTGAAATATTATACATATGGTTTACTGACTAGCATTAACCTTTATAAACTTTGTAAATCCTAGCAGCATATCAATCCACTTCATGGGATGCTTTAAAAAACTAATAGCATTGATCTCAAATGCAACATCTCCCCTTGATATGCTAAACAATAAACAATACTATGAATTCAAGATCCAATCTTATTGTATTATCTAGAAAGTTTACTCAACTATATTTAAAGCATTGTTACAGTTACAGCAACGAGAATCACCTGGTTAGTCCAGCAAGTTTGGTACGGAACTCATTAAAATCTTTTGAAGGACCATCAGGCGCATTTAGGTACACTTGCAACTCCTTTTCTGCACACTGGTGGAGTCGTTCCAACCCAGACTCAGCCTCACCTGTGCAAGAAATGGATCAACACATCCTCCATTAAATCAATCAGGCGATGAAACTGATTAAATGAGAACCATCGTATCTCCTAATTTGAGGAAAAGACAAACCTTGCAAGTACTCGAAGAACTGTCTCTTGGCATGTTCACGCTCGGGTAGATAATATCCATAGGCATAAGTCCATTTAAGAACTCGCCTACACTCTACAATCTGGGAACATAAAATTTGTGTTGGAAGTCCAAGATACTGAGAAATTTATAGCAGAAAATAACGACGTACCTGTAGCCATGCTTCGCTAATGAACTTTAGCTGAGACTCAGGTTGGCACTGAATATTACTTAAAGTTTCCAGCTATAATATATCAAGAACTATGTCAGGGATGTCTTCCATATTTTGAAGTCAGAAGAAAAAAGTAGATTGGGCGAAAGAATTTTCTTTTTCTATTGAGCAGCTTGGCTTAGAAAACTATAGATCATTAAGGCCCCGTTTGATAACCATTTGGTTTTTTGTTTGTTATTTTTGAAATTTAAGCCTACAACAACTATCTTACAATATGTTTATTCTTTCTTGGATTTCTAAATCTTAGCTATATCCGTAGAAACCAAACCAAAATTTGAAAACAAAACAAAATAGCTTCCAAAAACTTGTTTTTGTCTCTGAAAGTTGATACATCGTAGGAAAAGTGGAATACATAGTAAGAATAGACTTAAATTTCAAAAATAAAAAATAAGAAACCAAATGGTTATCAAATGGGCCTAAATTAATGGATTCTATAATGCTGTGGACTTCTAAAGTCTTGCTGATAAATGTAGGATTTCGTTAATAACATTGAAAATTGCAGTAATTTTCATGATTAAGCTATACAATTTTCATGAGATGGTAAAGATAAATCTCAATATACTATGAAACCACAGTACATTAATCTTAGGGTTAACTGTAAAACAGTGACTATCTCAAAATAATAGCATTATATTGTTCTGCTTCTCTGGAAACGTAGACCTTTTTCAGATTGAGTATTTTGTTTGTTCAATAACCCACACGCCCTAAAATAAATTATACGAAACATCCTCGCATTTGAGTAAGGATTAAAACCCTGGGGTGGTTTTTCAAGGATAGCAATAGGAAACTTTCCAAGAAAGGAATTACTCCATTCTCAGATTCCTTTTTGGGCCTACGTTGGATAGCAAAGAGAGTATGTGACATCCTCCAATCTATCCATTATCTACAAAGTTGAAGTTTTAAAAATAAAAAAATTGAACGTACAGAAGTTGGGGAATTCATGTTCCAATTAACTAACACCTCGTAATGGTCAATAGATTATTGGGACCCTCTTCTTCATTAAACTAAATCACCTCGATCATAAATAAGACCTTAGAGCTGTGGACCAGAATGGAAAGAAAGGAAGGAAACGAAGTAGCAAAATTCAAGAAGATTTCAATTTCATGAATTTTAGTATGGGGATGAATACTATATTTGAGATTATCTCACTCTTATCATCCATCAGTAATGTAAACTAATTTAAGAAAAGGGTCACAACCACAAACAGTTCTTATCAAAAGTTTCAATTTGTTTGGGTTGATAAGAATAGTCAAAGGAAAGGTTTTTGTAACTAATGATAGGTCTTGTGTAACTAATGATAGGTATTTTGTAAATTTTCATCATATCAATGAAAGTTTTTCATTTCCTATAAAAAAAGTAAGAATAGTTGAAGAGCCATGTGAAACGTTGTTTGCTGCTTTCAGACCGAAGTTTGAGACAAGGGTTACTTATAAATATTTTGTAGAGTTGGAGAATTAGGGAAAGAGATTTGCCGATGACACATCGGGGAAGAGAAAAAAACGGCAACAATCCCTTGGAATCCTACTGTAGAAACCGTGGAATTTAAATTTTAAATTCCAATTTGTGAGTACAGCCCCCAAACACCGGTTTGGGTTGAGGGCCCGAAAACATTCCAACTCAAACTGGTCCCCCTAAACGCCCCCTCTTATAGGTATTAAGTATTTAAACAAAAGAACGAATAATAGCCAGACAAATAAAAATTCAAATATGAGTGATTTATTTTTTATGAAACAAGGATAACCATGCCCGTCCTTAAGTCAGGCACTGGAGACATTTGAGGAGTAATGTCACATTTGAGTTTAGAACCCAAGACCTTGAAGAGAGCATACCCCCAAAACCCAAGTCTTCAACCACTACGCCACCCCTTGGAGACTGACATGCCCATCTATTGGCACATAACCAGGGCGAGAAGAGGAAGAGATAAATAAAAATATAAGAATTCCATGCTTAAGATCACTAGAAAACGATAGCTCAACTAATCCACAATAGTGAGAGAGCATTGACTTACATGCACGGTTTGCATTTGATGGAGATCTGCAAGTGCCTTTTGCCTAGACTGCATTTATGTAGCATGTTAAGCTCCCAAGTTCAATTATGCAGAGTGCATACATAATGAGTTCAGTTATAATAAACAAATCAATGTATCAACAAGCAAAGAAACCCCTACGTAAATTGATGGTAGATGTTGGTTCAAAAGATGATAACTAATCATTCATAAGAGAGAAATTGAGCTGTTGGTTATTTTATTTTACAAAAAGCCCCTACAATATTGTCGATAACGCTTGTTTTTGTTGATAACTCTACCTTCTAATTTAAAACTAAAATCTATCTCAAAAATAGATTTCCTACAATGGGTAAGTTTTATTTCTTTTATACATTGATTTCTTAAAAAAAAAATTGTTGCATCAAGCATGTAATCAAGCCAGCTAGTCTGAGATTGATATCCAGGCAAAAAATTATAGGTAAAAAAAAAAAAGCTAAAATACTTTCTCACAAAAAATAGACATTAATTAATAGCTGGAGATCCTTTTCGTAACTTGGTCTTGTGCCTCTCTTGTAAAGAAAAACATGTTGGAAGATCATGAACGAAAATGATTATTTTGCTTAAGATTCAATACTAAAAATGTCACATTAGTCCAATAAAAACTTTCAATTTTTTTTTGAAACGTAAGAGTGGAAAGTTCAAAATTTTTGGTTTCCTCTTGATTCAAGGAAGATGAATATGCTTAATCAAAATACTTACTCGATAATGCTCTCTTTTCTTTTTTGAAAAAAAAAAAAGAAGAATGAACCTAATTTGTGATTATGAGATTTATTTTGAGAGATTAACAAAATTACTTTGTAAGTTAAAATATTATAGACATGGTAGAGATTCACATTATGGCCAAGTGAAACCCCATGTTATAAACAACACACAAATTCATTGAGAAATGAAGAGGAAAAGATACCAGAAACAATGTTCAAAACAAAAAAAGCAAAACAACGAACAATTCCATCAATACAGTAGCTGAAATAGTAAAAAATATAATACGAACAAGTGATAAAAAAAACATTATTTTTAATAACCCACCATTTATAATAACTCAATTGGTGCAACCGAACCCTTGAGGATTTCTTAAATAGATTAGAGAAATGAACAAAACAGACTAGCGAGAACTGAAAAAGAAAGCATACCGATTGGTTGGTAGCCCATCTTTCATAATAATGAGTGTACCTCTCCAAAGAATTCTTGGCCATCTCTCTGCGCTTTTCAGCATCATCATACTGAACAACAGGGAGGGAAAACATAAAGAAAAATACTAAACAAAATAAAATAAGTAGCATCAACAAAAAGTTGATGGTTCAACACAAACAATCTATCACAATACCACTCCCTCTTGCTTTGCAGTTTCATAGCGATTACATGCATAAAATCCTCCTGTCCTCTCTCCATGATCAGACCATGGACCAAGACAAAGCCTGTGAAAATCCAACAATTTAGAAGTAATAAAGATATCATTAGCAAATCGGTAACTTTTTTTCCCTTCTAATAAGAGAATTTTCAAAGAAGAATAGAAACAATTGAACTGTGACAAGATCTGCAATGTACAAAAATTGACATAAAGACAACAATAAAGAAAAAAAATTACCAGCAGAACTCAAATTTACATGGTGGAGTACAAGTAATATGCATACACCCTTGATTTTTCTCAATAGGCCGTTTGCATTTTGGACAAGGTTTGGAATTTGCCAATATCCTGAAATCAATAAAAAAAATATTTACGGCACTTGAAGAAGATACAATTAAAATATTGGCAATTTTTTGTAGATAGAAAATGCTAACATCTCTATTATAATTATAACAACTTTTAAAATTATTTCATAAAGCTTTTACAAAAATTTAATACATAACAAAATGAAATATTAACTTAATTAAAGCCTATCAATTTCACTTGATTGAAACCTATCAATTTAATGTGATTGAATCAGTTTTTGCTATATTTGAAGCCTAGAATTTTTTTCCTTTTCTTGCTACTCTTGAAAAAGGGAATTTACCCTCACTAACACATTCTCCCTCTTATGTTATATTTGTAACACAATTTCTAAAATAATTCATCTATAGCACATGATTTCTATCAATGATAGAACTCAACTAGAGATAGAATGCACATGATTTCTATCAATGATAGAACTCAACTAGAGATAGAATGAGTCTATCACTGATTGAATTCTATCAGTGATAGACACAACCAATGATAAAACTCTATCACTCATTGAATTCTATCGGTGATAGAATTGAATTTGAATTTACTGCTATAAATGAATTAGTTTTGATTTTGTGCTGTAAATGGAAATACTTTGCCCTTTTTTATTATACATGCAAAATCCCCCTTGAAAAATCCCCTAAAACAATTACACAAAATATCTAGCAATGCAATGATTATTATTTTCTTCTAGGAAACAAGTACTTCAATTTATTTATTTATTTTTAACAAGAAACAACAATTTTCGTTGATGGATCAAAAAAGACTTTTGCTCAAGGATTCAAAAGAAAATAAACAAAGCAAAAAAAAAAAAAAGTAAACAGTAAAGAAGCAATCCACGCAGAAAAAAGGCTGAGCGGAAAAACTATGAAGGACTAGGTCAAGAAGCACAGAGAACTTGAAGGGCAGCTAGACTAAACCTTCTGATGTAAAACCAACTGACTCCAGAACAACACTGGCTAACTGAAGGTTTGAGAAAATAACTTGAAGAGAAAACTGGAGCACTGAAGAGGGGAATCACAAAACAGAGGACGAACAGATAGCCCGGATTTAGCAGGGCGGAAACAATCAAAAGAGGACTTGTTTCAGAAAAATACAAACACCAGATAGAACTTTCAACAGCCTCCAGTTCAGATGAAAAAAAGACCACAGGTTGCTGCAATGCTTTAGAAAATCACAATCACAACCAGATTTCCTCAGAAGCACCAAAATACAGAACCAATGACTTTAAAGTAAATCCCAATGACAAGCAGCAACAGCAGATCCCGCAATGATGAACTTTCCACAACCAGGAGGACCAAAACTATAACTGGTGGGAGAGCATTACCCCTATAGTACATCATGAACCATTTTTGGTATGACAGCCTTGCATATGAAATTGCCGAGGAGTCATAGGATGGCAAAAATATGAGGAAAACACAACGACATGCAAAGTAAAGCCTAAATTGCAAAAGCATGATAAAAGGGGCTGAGAGTGAATGCGGCCAAGGGCGGCAAGCCATGGACTAGCATGCACAAGACATCATGGCATGCGGCCATGGGTGAGACAAACCCTAAACAAGCATGACCGTGACACCTTGCACCTCTGGCTCAAGAAGGAAACAAGGCTATTGCCTGAGAACACCCTAATGAGGGCAATGAATTAGAATTAGATTATACATAGAGTGCCAACATGAGCAATTGTTCAGCAGCACTAGTGTATGTCTAATGACCAGAGGTCTTAGGTTTGAGTCCCCCCACCCCCAATTGTTGTAATCTCAAAAAAATTAGATTATACGTAGAGATCTCATTATAGTGATTAGTGTTCCATTACTTCTCTTGACAATTGAGATATTTTTGCAGCAAGAGTGGATTTGTGCTTTCCTACATGGTTTTGTTTCGCTTCATCTATGAAGCCACCACAAATGTTACACCTCGTGATTTTCTCACAAACAAAACTCACGCTTATATAAGTTTACTTATTTTTTTTTTAAACAAAGGTAACCACGTCCGTCCCTAGGCCTATATAAGTTTACTTATGACGAGTTTATGTATTAACTTACAAACACAAATGGTCATCTGGGGTTTTTTCCTTGTTTTTTTTAAGAAAAACCATTTTCTAACAACATTTAATGGAGGTATAAATTGACTCAATTTACAAAGTTTGAAATTTTGATTGATGAAATTATTAGTTTAGGGTTCTAATTGATGTAACCTGCAAATATTTTTTAGGAGATATAAAATGATACATTTTCATTGATAAAATGAAGAGAGAGGATATGGCTATTTCTAACACATAAAACAAGCAAGTCCTATAGCTCATGGAAAATTGAACATTCAACTTATAGTCCAAAAAAGGAGGGCTTGTGCGTCCGAGGAAGTTATCTCATATTTTCGCGGTTGATCCAGAAGATGAAACTCATATACCAAGGAAACCCCATCAGATATGGCTACGACTACGATGAAGAGGGGAAGACATTCACAAATCCCTTATCAAGGCCAAGGAGAAAGAGAAGCTTGTGCGGGTTCACTCGAGAAAGACACGACTGATCAAGGATCTAACACAAGAGGAAGATGGTAGAATCACCAAGAAGTGATGTTTTGGGGCAACTAGCTCCCATAGTTCTCCCACATGCCAAGCCGTAACTCTCGTTCGATAATCAATTAACACCGAAGACGAGGAGTAATTTCCTAGAAACGATCACATGGCTGGCTCTCAATACCGCTTGACATGGAGCCATCACCAGAGCCGAGGAGCAGCATGATACGATCCGGACCTTGGAGTGTTGGGAATATTAGTATTAGTATTTATTATCTATTAGTTAATTGTTATTTTAATTGTATTGGGCTTGGGCCTATTATTAGTCTTTTATTAATTAGGTCAAATTAGGATTTAGGGCTATAAATAGGAGTTGTTAGGTCATAGTCAAGGATCCATTGAATAGTCATATTTTGTACTCTGGCTCTTAGAGAGATTCTCTCGGGAGATTTATCTTAGATTAATAAAATAGTGTGGTAGATCTTATCATTTTGGTATCAGAGCCATTTGCCGATCCGGGAATGGTTACTACGAAGATGGAATCCAGGATACAAGAATGTGAAGAAGGAGTGGCCGACTTGGCGAGGAAGTTGCAAGAAACTAATGTGAAGATGGAAGCGATGGAGGAGCGGCTGGGAAAAAAGATAGATTCCCAGGATCTAAAGTTTGAGTCGATAACCCGGAATTTAGAACTAATAATGGAATCGATTGGGTGACAAAGGAAAGGATTAATGGCCGAGAGGGACGAGAGGAGGTGCAGCGCGCTGCTGCTGCTGCCGGTGGCGGAGGCAACGCTGGAGGAAGCAGCGCATCATCGGGCGGCGCGCGCGCGGGCGAGGAGAGCGCGGGCGGCGCGGAAGCGGAGCGGGAAGGCGCGCGGACGCGTGCGCGGTGGCGCGCGCGAGAGGGGCGGTGTCGTGCGGACTCGTGCGGGACGCGTGGGGCGGTGTCGGCCGGGCGAGATCGAGCCGGACGAGGGCGGCGCGCGCGGTACGGCGCGCGCAGCGGGTGGGCCGGGCCGCGCGGCGGCGAGCGGGCGCGCGTCTGCGCGGCCGGGCGGTGTCGGGCTGGGCGAGATCGAGCCGGACGAGGGCGGCGCGCGTGGGTACGGCGCGAGCAGGGGCGATGTCGGGCCGGGCGCGAGCGGGGCGCGCGGGTGCGGCGCGGGCTGGGGCGGTGTCGGGCTGGGTGGAGTTGGGCCGTGCGGAGCTGGGCGCGGAGGGGGTGTCGGGCTGGGCGTGGGCAAAGGCGGGCGTGATGCGGGCGTAAGGCCGGGGCGAGGTGTGGCTCGGGTGCAAAGCGGCCGGATCGGGGTGGGTGGTCGGACCGCAGACGGGTTGGGCGATCGGGTTGGACCAAGGACGGAGTTTCGAGGGAATTTCGACAGAATGCGCACGGGGCGGGATTTGGTCGACGAGGAGAACCTCGACATGACTGGGGAGGAAATGGGTTGTCAGGAGAGAGGAGAGTGCGCTTTGGGATTGACAGACCAATAGCGCATGACGGTTGGAATGATCGAGGCCGAAATTGGGTTGACGATTTACCGGGACCGGAGTTCGGCCAAAGGGGAGATCCAAGGGTCGTGGGGAGAGAAAACAGGGTTCTGGAGGAGAGGAGGTTGCGCATGGGCTATGATAGGTCGTTGGCGCATGACGATTGGAACGATAGGGGGTGGAATGACAATGTCGAAATAGGGGACAAGATTTGGGTGGGGAGGAGAAGAAAGATTTGAGCGGGAATTCAGAGAGTAGGAGGAAGGAAGGACTAGGATGTGACGGGAGATTCGGGGAAATTGGAGATGCCGGTTTTCAAGGGTCTTCTTGACGAGGATCCGGTGGGATGGTTAAGTCGGGTCGAGCGTTATTTCTGGTAAACAAGTTGTTGAATATGAGGGGTTGAGGCGGCGCAGGTTATGTTTAGAAGGAGGCATTGGAGTGGTCTGCAGATGAGGAGGACCGTGCTCCTTTTCGTTCGTGGAACGAATTCAAAGATGGGTTGTTGGAGCGTTTCCAACCGGTGGCCTGAGCCAATAAGTACGCCAACTTCATGAGTTTAAAGCGGATAGGAGCGGTGAAGGAATATCGCCGAGCTTTGAGCGCTTTGCTAAGGGAATGCGCGATATCGATCGATGAGCGCATTGGAGGAAGTGGGAAAGTGGGTGAAAGAGGAGATACGGAGCGCGATCGTAAGCTACGACCCGATGGGCATTGAAGAGAAAATGTTTATGGCCCAAGTGATTGAGGATGATTTTGCTTTCAGCCGCCCAACACGAGGGAAGTACTCCATAGCAGATTAAGGCTAAAGCGAGAACGATTGTCTCGGGAGCGGGAAGCACACAGAGATTTTGTCCCATAGGACTACAACCGTTCACCCGATGCCTTATAAAAAACTCACTGAAACCGAAATTCGAGCTAGGAAGGACAAAGGGTTATGTTTCCGCTGCGATGAACAATTTGTCCCAGGACATCGTTGTCAGAAGAAAGAGCTTCAGAATTTGGATGTGTGGGTCGTTCGGGATGCGCACGATTACCAGAATGTTGAGGTGACTGAATTTTTGCCAGAAGATGGAACTGCAGAAGGTGGCATCAGAGATGGAACACCTTGAGGACAAGGTGGCTCTTGGGGGGGAAAGTATTGATACGATCCGGACCTTGGAGTGTTGGGAATATTAGTATTAGTATTTATTATCTATTAGTTAATTGTTATTTTAATTGTATTGGGCTTGGGCCTATTATTAGTCTTTTATTAATTAGGTCAAATTAGGATTTAGGGCTATAAATAGGAGTTGTTAGGTCATAGTCAAGGATCCATTGAATAGTCATATTTTGTACTCTGGCTCTTAGAGAGATTCTCTCGGGAGATTTATCTTAGATTAATAAAATAGTGTGGTAGATCTTATCACAGCAGTACATTGTAACCCGCCAGATCTACCATCCACACTAGAGGATCTGGTCGTCGAGAGCATGAATGGTCTGTTGTAACACTAATAAACCTGAAACCCAAACCCAAATATGTTCAGATTTGTGAGCTCTGAACAACTGTCGAAAAGCCCTCACAAAGAAAGCCACAATGAATCTACAAGATCAAACCCACGAACGTCGCCAAATATGAAGCAACAAAGATTTGCTGCCAAATATTGCCCAAACAAAATGCAAGGCCAGAGCTTGTCAAAAAAATCTTTCAGACTTACTGGAAAGCAAAATTCTCAGAGAAAAGCGACATCTTTGAAACTTCACTAGAAAGTTTGCATCTGTGTGGCCACTCGAGTCATGGTCTGCTTATTTCCGTCAAGTCAAAGAGACGAGATCTCCCGGTTGAGGACTCAAAGATATCAGTCGGAAGAAAATGAGGAAGGGGGAGATTGGACACCGACCTAGTGGGGGTCGTCAGAGGTCCCCTCCAGTGCCAGAGGAGAGGAAGATGGATTAGATTTTTTTGTTGAAAGAGTTTAGAAAGAGTTTTTAGAAAGAGAGCCCAAAGTTATAACTTGCAAGCTTGAGGGATATAAAATGATTTTCTAACCTTTTTTATAGGAAGCAAATAACTTCCACACATCTAAGATAATCCAATATCTTAATTCAAACAACTTTGAGAATGAGACAAAAGTGTAGTTAAGCTATAGTCCTTGAAGGGATAAACAGAGTGTGTCCACGTTAAAGGAAGAATAGAGATGGAATCCAAGATGCTTCCCTTTTGTTGATTAACATCTGTAAATAATTTAGCATTTCACGTTCTCCATGTCATCCACCAAAAAGCCATTAGAAATAATCTCCACAAAGCCTTCTTTAAGAAACCACTTTCATTAAGAACAAAAGATTACAAAAACACAACCAACACACATTGAACCCACAAAAAAAGAAATTATGAGAAATAGCTAAAACAATTGAGAAGAGAAAATAAAGAAGTACCATAAATATAACAATACTGCAACAATTATTGACCAAACATGCCAAAAGTATAACCTCCCAGGAATTCTAACACCCTAAGGAAAAAAGACATTGACAAGATGACAAATATATGAAATGTCGTTTAAAAATAAGGAAGGAATGGTCTAAACCCTGTCCATATGGTCTCTGCTAAACTCTTATTTCCCATTTTTAAAAAAAGTGTATCCGTAGACATATTGTTTTTCTTTTCATTTCAGGCATCTGATTACCTTCAATAACATTCTAAACTGTACGTTCAAGCAGTTACCAATAGACAATTAATTATGATTCTATGAAATTGATCGATATGCCTAAATTGTTAAGAACCAATTACGTACCAGTTCATATTTTCTGACTCGGCACTATTCTTCAAAATCCATCTAGCTACAGTGCCACAATCAACAGGACGATGAGCTTCCTCAGTACACTACAAGAGACCATAGTTTGGGATAATTGTTTAGAATAAAAATTATAAATAGTAGTTTTTTACTCGGGAAACATTACACTGTTGATAAGTAAAAGATGCCCAACCCCACAAAAGAAAGTAACAAAAAAGAATTACCCTAATGAAAGAATACAGTAGAATAGAACTGAAAAGGATTATCATTTGACAAGGATCGGAAAATATTTTAAGTAGAAATGAATAAGAAATAAAGTTAATATTTAATAAGCCGTATGGAGATGACTCACATTCCAGCAAAAGCTATAGGAGCATCTGCAAGTAACATCATAGCTTCCACTTCCAACTATGAAATCCACAGCATAATCACAACCTGGAGCGGGGCACCATTTGGTCTACAAAGAAACGTTAAGCACATTAACTATGCCTAATGCGAATACCAACTTTGCTGAAGAAAACTTTTAACCTAACAGAATAGTTATCATACATCAGAAAGATTTAAATGGGAACACGTTCACTGAGCAGGAACAACTTATGATGCTTCTTTTTTTTTAATGAAACAAGGTAACCACGCCCGTCCCTAGGCCAGGCACCGGAGACATCGAAGGAGTACAGTCACAACTGAGTCTCGAACCTGGAACCTTGAGGGGAGCAATAACTTATGATGCTTCTAAAATGAAATATTTATAAATCACATAAAAAAAGAGGTCAAAATACCATGTTGGTCCTTACGCTTTAATTTTTCGTCCAATTTTAGTCCTTATACTTTCAACAAAGATAAAAATTGGTCCTTATAATACGTTTGAATTTTTTTTAATCAAAATAAGATAAATAGGAAATTTGTTGTAGGTAGCAAGTCCTGGCATCCCTATTCTAATTTTGGAAACTTTTTAAAAATATTTCATAGATAGCAAAATATTTCAACTTTCATTGTCTTCAATCAATTTCATTTCATAGTTTTCAATTCATTTAACTTCCATTGTCTTCAATTAGTTTCACTTCATTGTTTTCAATTAGTTTAACTTTCATTGTTTCACTTGATTGGCTTCAATTAGTTTCACTTGATTGGCTTCAATTAGTTTCACTTGATTGGCCTCAATTAGTTTCACTTGTTGAAGTGATTAGTATGGGACATATCGCCCTGGCCATACAACCTTTAGATGTCAAAGAAATTCGTAAGAAATTAATTCCTAGGTACGGCCACCATGAATTGAACCCATGACCTCTTATGCACCACCAAGGCCATCTTGACCACTAGGCCACTCCATGATGGTTTTTATTTTTTATTTTTTATTATTCGTGAAAATTCTCCTAAATAATAATAAATAATTTGAATACAAGAAAAGATACAAGGTAAACATATTTTCAAAATTTATAAAGGAAAGCTAATATAGTAGAGCAAGTTTTTAAAAAAATTAAATTAAATAGACTAAGAGTAGGGAACAATTTTAAGTTTTATTAAAAGTGCACAAAAATTGGATAAGAAAAGAAATTTAAAAATATAAGGACAAGAGTAGGGACCAAAATGGTAATCTAATCAAAATAAAAAAGAAATAATAGCTCATCTTGAAATTCAATACACGATTGTTTGGATACTTTAGAAAATTTGAACTTTGAGGGAAAGAAAAGCCAAGGAAAATGCACAGAACATTCCCGCAAAGGTTGATACTAAGACTAGAAAAAGAATTTGTCATTTTTTGTTGGTCTACTAAGACATTTTTCCAATGTGAGCTGTTTGGGTGTTACATGCTTTGCATGTACAGTTTTATCATTTGTACACATCAGAAGTTAAAAGCATGAAAATACTACAACATGCATAGTCACATATTTAGGTTGATCTACATTGTAACTACAAACTGGTATTGATTTTTTTCAGATTTTCTTACATCAAGACGCAATAATATGGTAACTCATATGTATTAGAATCTGAAATACATGAGGAAGCAACAAAGTTCAAACTGCAAAATACCTTACGATTGTCTTCAACATAGGAGCGAACAAAATAGCGGAAGTACTTTTTTTTGTCATCGTCAGAGGCCAATAAATTTATCATATCTTGACCAACAGCAGCACCACAAGATGGATCTGGACATCGCAACACAAGACATCCTGGACCATCGTTGATAGATGTGCTAATATAACCTACAATGCACACCAAGAGAGAAGACGATAAATAAAAGACAACTTTATCACAATAGATAAGAGAATTTAACCTCTAAAGCTTTGTAAGCAGTCTTTTTTTTTATCACAAAAAAAAAGCTTGTTTACTAAGTTTCTTTTTATGTTTGTGCTCATCTATGTCATCTTGTGCACACCTCGACTATTCTCACGGAACATACTACTTGACACTAAAGCATTTGGATGTCAAGGAAATCCATAAAAAAATATTTCTTAAGTAGGTGGTCACAAAAGAAAAGCTTGTTTACTAAGTTTCTTTTTATGTTTGTGCCCGTCTCAGTCAGCTTACGTGCACCTCGACTATTCCCGTGGGTCATACTACTTGACACTAAAGCATTTGGATGTCAAGGAAATCCATAAAAAATTATTTCTTAAGTAGGTGGTCACCCAGAATGAACCCATAACTTCTTGAATTCTCAAGACCCTCCTTGACCACTAGGCCAACCCATGATGGTTACTAAGAATTTTTTGGAAGAAGAAACAAATTATGAAAAGGAAAAAAAGTTCAATGGAAACAAACTCCAGCAAAAAAAAAAGTGTAAAGGAAAAAGAGAAAATTACAAAACAAAAATACCAAATATATTATTTTATTGAAAATGTGTGAAAAAGTTACAAAAGTCTATAGATACATTAAAAAATATATATTTCCAATTGGATAAAAGATATGTAATGCTATAATCAGAAAAAGGGGGTCTATGTGACCAAAAACTGCCAAATAAGTGATATCTTCTATGATCTCCCCAATAGATGATTCTCTGAGAATATATGGTCATTCATTCCTTCCAAGCCAATAGGAAGCAAAGCCAAAGAATCTTCCTTGTCTTTCTTCAAAGGGTGCCCAATGATGGTATAGGATAACAAGGTTCCCAAAGAGTGGCGCATTTGGTTGAAAACTTGAGCTTTGAAGGTGTGCTCCCCCCCAAAGCCCAAGTCTTCAAAAAAAAAAAAAAAAATCAAACCTAGTAAAAACTCTTTATGTGAGAACTGCTCTTCAAAGAAAACTGGCAGAAATTTTGGACGAAACGAAATTCATCTTGGGTGTACATCCTCTTACAGTGAAATGAGAACAGCCAGATATTCAGAGGTGAACTATAATTGGAGGCTTTGACATCAATATTGCAGCATAACTCGAGGAAGGCACTAACACTCAAGGAGTAACAGAAGAAATTTGTGAAAATCATAAAAACACCTTCCTTTAAAGCACCCAGTTTTTAGCAAAACTACCCAACAAATGAGATACTCTAAAGCAAACCGAAGTTTTCCAATAAGCGGCAGAGAAGGGAACCATAATCAATGAAAGGGTTAGGCATCAGGGGAGAGGAAAGACTTTTTTATACAAATTATAGTATGATAAAATTCTCTAAGCATAAACCATACACTTTTAGGAGAAAAACTCGATTTAGAAAGATTTATCTAAACACAATCTGAAGTTAATTCTATCCATTAAGTCCAAAGAAAAGTGTTGCAAGCATTCGACCACAAAACCTTAGCTTTCTCTTTAATCACCAGTCAGAGAGAAGCTCATAAAGACCCTCAAGTATATTTTAAAGGGATCACCAAGCCAAATTGAAAGTATACAGGATGAAACATCATCCCATATAAGCAAAAGAATATTCAAGGAATTCAGAACTTTTGCAAAAAAAAAGGAGGCAAATATTAGGGAAAGAGTCATACAAGGATGTCTTCTTTGCACTCCATATGTCAAACGCTCATAAAAGTAAATATAATGAAGTTAACGAAAATGTCTTGTTATAAGTTGGCAAACCTGTCCAACATGTATTGCAAAAGGGGTGGCCACAAGCAGCAGACTGAATCTTATCACGTGAATAGATATCAAAACATATACCACAAGGTAGCTGCAAAAGAATAAGGTACAAGATATCATAAGACCATTTTACCATTTTAAGTCACAATGTTACCAAAAAATAGTGAACGCAAAAAAAATAAAAATAAAATAATAATAATAATATTAAGAGAAGCTCAATTAAATTATAAATTGAGACTACTTACCTCTACATCATTTGAATGACGCAAAATTGGTTTTTCTAATAAGCCAACAGCTCTACGAACCTTTTCTTCATCTGCAAACCATTCATCGTGCACTTTACTAACACTCCTGCAAAGCAAGATTGAAATAGAATCCCCAAAATTTAAAACACCAAATTGGGCATACAATATTTATAAACTGGAGAAAACATTTTTTTTTTATAATCAACTAAACTTTCATCGAGTAAAAATAAAGAACGCAAGTACATACAAAAAATAAACCATAGATAAAGGAGGCAACCTACAAAAACGGCCTCCGGCAAGTAAAACAACACCTAGAGATTAATTACAAAAGAACTTAGAAACAAAAGCCCAGAGTAAGACATAGAATATAATGAGGGAGAGGGATCAAACCTCCCCTAGAGACCTCTCCAACCATCTAAGATTCTATTATTTCTCTCCCACCAAAAGCCCCCAAAGGTAGCATACACCTTAGTTTGCCACAAAAAATTCTCTTTTTCACAAAAGAGAAGAAAAATAAGATATTCTATAACCATCTCTCTACAATCCCTGGCAATACCAAAACAAAACAAAACCATACTCCTCAAAAATTGATTTCACACCTCTAAACTTAATTTCACATTGCCAAAGAAGGTGATCGAGATCCTTTGCCGCTTAAATGCACATTATGCGACACCCTGGCCCCACTAAGGCATGAACCTTCCTCAACAACCTACCTAGAGTGTTAACCTTATCATAAAAAACTTAACCTTCTTTGGGATTTTTATCTTCCAAAACGAAGCAAAAACTAAACCACCCAACGAAGAAGAGGAAGGATTAATCAACTAGAGAAAAAAAAAACAAGACCTACACGAAAAGCCAACAACTAGGCTGGGCTAGGTCTCCAAAAACAAACATCCCTACACGTTGAATCACAACGAAACTCCCCAATAAAGAAAGAAGAGTTATAACACCCTGCATCTCCCTATCGGATAAAAATACACACACAACCCAACAAACGCAAGGGATAAGGCCCCGAATGAGCCAAGACATCCAGCACAAAGCGCTGCTTCATAAAAAGAATAGAACATACCATGAGACACTAGGGGTGTACACGGGTTGGATTGGTTTAGGTTGAGGAAATTTTTTGACCAAACCCAAAAATTCAAGTTGGTCATTTATCCAACCAAACCCAGCCCATTTATATAAACAACCCAATCCTATATTTTCGGCTTGGGTTGGGTCGGGTACATGGGATTTTTTTTTTTTTTTCAAATTGGGAGATGAAAAGAAAAAAATGAAGAATCTTGAAAAAATTCAAAACTACTAAAACTTTCCCAAAAAAAAAACTACAAAAACTTTCAATAATTCACCATGAAAATAGAGATTGCATTTAAATTAGAAGTTTAAAATCAAAGAACTCACAATTATGAAGGTTAAAAATTCAACGCTATCATTGCACAGAAATAACTAAAAAAACAACTCAATTAGAAAAAAAGACAAACTTTTAAACAAAAGAAAAAGACAGAAGAAAACTGAAGAAAATGAAAAAGGAAAGGAAATGTTATCAAAATTTGGACAGAAATAAAAAAATAATAACAATAAATTGGACGAGGGAGAGAGAAGAGTAGGCCAAAAAAACTGAAGAAACGGAAAAGGAAAGGTTAGCAAATTTAGACGGAAATCTCAAAAAAAAAGAAAAGAAAAAGAAAGGAGAGAGTAGAACAGATGACAGCCAATTAATGAGAAGATAAACAAAACGTTATATAAAAATACATCATTTCAATAACTTGAACCACGGTCCACGTTGCTTGTTGTAGATGGACAAACCATAAGCCAACATGCCACTAAACGATTTAGTAAATTTAAATGTATTATATAATAATATTTCAATTCGCCTTGGGTTGAACCAAAAACCAATTTCCTTAACCCGTGAATCGAACCGATTTTATCCATTCTATTTAACCCTTATATTTTTGGTTGGGTTATTCAGGTCATCGGTTCTTTTGTACACCTCAACCCCCAAGGAAACATTGAGAAAAGGGGTTTATACCCCATCCACTACCTTCTCAGAAGAAAAAAAAAGCCTCTCATCCCCGCTGTACAAGATTAAAAAAACTACTAGAAGTCTAGAAGAAATGAGATACTCCTCAACAATATCTTCCCAAGGATTTGTACTGGCGTCTTAACCCCCATACAAAGGCCACGAGAGTACCTCATACTTACAATGACCTTGGGCCAAAGAGAAGTGAACTCACAGAAAAGAAGAAGAAAAAAATGTCGTAAGACTCAACATTTAGCCAACAAGGCCCCGTTGTGGCTTCTCCAATTACAAGTACCTACACCCTGATAGTTCAAATCCTTCCAACGCTCACGCACATTTCCCACAAGAAAACACGATGTGATTGCAGCCTGCAGGTGCAAGACATGCTATGCAAGATCCTAGAGAACAGTATTGTGGTTTAATAACTAAATCTATTTTGCATTATTACGCAAAAAGAAATGTTAACATATGTACTTCGCATTACGTGAGTCGGTCAAGTACTTTACACACAATTCATGAAATTATACCAGCTGTAATATCGAAGCAAGATGCTAGCTGCTACTTTAGAAATAGAAAGAACAGTTGATATTCTCATGATGTCCTCATCCTGTCGCTGCCGTATATCTGCCTCAGCCAAGATTATATAGTTTTGCTGAAAAATTATACATATAGTTCATTGTGAAACATTAGTACAAGAATAAAAAAGCAAGGATCGTTTTCTTTTAAATTAGAAACAAAAAGGCCATTCTGTACAAGAAAGAAGGAGGGCCAAAAGAAACCAAAATCCTATGCAATGGCGTTAATAGGCTTTTCGATTGATCATAACAGAAGAAACCAAGAACCTTTCTATAAAATCTTAATTGGGCCTTGTTTATAATTTCCTTGTGGTATGAGAAGTGGCCTTTTTAAAATCTGTACAAAGCTACAAATTTCTATTGATTTCATTTTAATAGTGATGACTACTCTTTTTTTATTTTGGTAAGGGGAAACAGATATTATTGTCTTGATGAGGTGAAATATCAAAAGGAAGAATAAGTTGAAGAAAGAGGGAAAAAAGGCTAAAGAAAATTGCATAAAAGCCTTCTTCAAGTTAGCTGTTAGCCAAAAGATTGTTTGTGCCACACTTTAGAAATAGAGAGGAAAAAACATTTACACCAACGAAATGCTTGAATAATGACCAATTTGATGGAGTAAAAGTAGTAATCTAATGACTACTTCCCAGTTGCGTATGGTCCTTTTTATCTTATTTGACACTACATTTTAAAGATGTGTGGAAATGCCTATAAATTTTGTGTGCTTACATGAAAGAATAATGGAAGAAAGAATACAAGGGTTTATGGTAGGTATCAGAATGCAGTTTGTTTGAGGCCCTGTGGTGGCAGAGAATAGCACTGTGGTGGCACACTTTTCTGCCAAAGATGTCCTTCCCCTTATGTCAAGCCTCAAGGTTCTTCATTTTTTACAAAATAATAAGCTAGAAAGTGAAGGTTTCCAAATTTTTGGTTGTCTCAAGTGAAGAGGTTCTTCGAAATTCATGTGTTGTCCAAAAACAAGAAGCAACGAAAATCAGTATGCAATTTCAAGGGAGATGTTTTACCGTGATATTAATGGATGGAGACCCTAGCCATTAGAAATAATGTAAGGTGGCAAAACACGGACAGATGTTCAATACCTCGGAGTTCGGACAGACCATTGCCAGATATCTTTAATGAGGTGTTGTAAAATGCCTTTATCAATAAGCGGAGTATGGAAATTCATGTCCAAATAAGAGTGATAAAATCAAATGGGTTGGATGAAACAATGGAGACCATCAGCACTTAGAAGATTAAATAAACACACACATGAATCTTTATTCATTGGCCAGATATCTTTAGTCTGACTTGCACTAAAGCATACTAAAATCTATATTCCAAAGGTGAGACAATAACAGCTTGAAGTACCTCATTGAACTGAGACAACTGAGCAAGAAAGGGAATTCATATATTTAGGCCATGGCACCCACAGTGGCTGATTTAAATCTGTATTTGAGAAATTGAACAGTCTAACCCATGGGAATTTCTCAGATACGAAAAAATAATCATTCCATAGGTAGAAAATGAACAAAAAGGATCTCCAACTAGTCATCATAATTGTTAGGATGTAATTACAAAACTGTTAAGATTATAGGAACCCCAGAGACATGATAAACATAATCAAAGCTTCCCTCTCCTGTCTACTGATCCCCAAAGAAAAAATCTACAATGTTCAGGCTAATGCTCTAGAGAAGAGTATCACAAACATTAGTTCCCAAAACCATCCAACCATTCTTGAATCTCTGCCCCACAATCACCTAAAGCACCAAATTTTCGGCCAATCTTGTCGAGACAAGTCCTGTAGTGATGAAAAGCATCCAAAAGCTTCAACCAAGAAGGAATTGTTGTTTGGCAGAAACAAAGCAACCTCTTGAGTGCCTCTCATTATAACTATTATTATTTAGCATTGGATAAACCACTTCCAGAATACACAGCTGCTGCCCTCTTAAACAGACCGCCCACTATGCCTGATAACTCCACGAAGAACGTAACACTTAAAAATTCTCGAATTCTTCACCACAAATATTCTGAATTCTACATTTCCAGATGTACAGCTAAATCAATAATCTCCAAAAGTTTAATTTCACTTAAGTAACCAATTAAACCATCAACAGAATGATAAACGTTATCATGACTGTTGTGGTTTCAGTTCTCATTTAGATTTCAGAGAGAGGAAAGTCATCAATTATACTCTCTACTTCAGCATTACTAAAAAGAAGCCAAAAATCCCAATCTCAAACTCAACTAGGGGAAGAAAAACAAAGAAACTAAACAATACAGCAATCCGCAAACACCAGCATTCAGTTATTCACCACCAACACTCAAAAAACAACAAATTACCAGCGCCGATAAGAGAAAAACGACAGAAAAAATTCAAAACTCGAACAAGAACAACACGAACCTGGTGACGATAGGAGACCATATCATCGGAATCATCGGAATCATTATCAACAAACTCGTAATCGCCGACATCAGCGTCGTCGCTGTCGATGGCGGCGGCGGCGGCAGCAGCATCATCGTCGCCGCCACTGTAGAAATCCTCCTCATTGTCAACAGAGTCCTCGTCGTCGTGGGCATCGTGCATGTCGAGCTCGTCCTCCGATTCCATCAATGGGCGGACCAATTTGCAGCAAATTTCCAAGAGCGACGAAGCTGAGATTGGAATCGAGAAAGTGATGAAGAAGTGTAAATGGGAATGATCGAAATGGGGGGAGTGGGGAAAGTGGAAAGAAAGAGGTAGTAATTGATGACTGATAAGAGAAAGAGGAAAAATAGGGTTCTTTGAGTAAATGAATAGGAGAGAGAGAGAAGAGAGAGATATGGAAACATATTATATTTACATTTATGTCATGCTCGATCGTTAGTTAATTTAATTTAACTTTATTGTTTGGTTTGATGTTAATAATCTGTATTTGAAGATTTGGGCTTTGAAGGTATGTTTCATTCAAGGTTCTTACGTTCGAGATTCATCTGTGACATTACTCCTTCGATGTCTTTCAGTGTCTGGCCTAAGGACTGACGTGATTACCCTTCTTTCAAAAAAAAAAAATTAGAAGAGTACGTAGTGTCCAATCTGTATAAGATTTGTGTCCTCCTTTCCTAATTATTAAAAAAAAACATTTATATCACTTTGAACTACATTGTTGTTGACTTGTTGGTTGCGGTCATATGACTTAAGAGTGGTACAAATGAGTAAGTTTTTTACAAGTAAGAAAGAAGAATGAAGAATGTGTGTATTCAAAGCAACTCATGCATATAGAATATTCGTTTAAGCTTACTATATTAAGTTGTTAGCTTATAAAAAATTGATTCTTAAATATATGGTCACTGTTATGAAATAGAAGAAATAAAGAGAGTAATTGAGGGAGAAAGTGAATAAACTCTGATGAGTTTGGTGCAATTAACAATGGAGTAAACAACACTTATTTATAGTGTTGTGAACTACAAAAATAGCCTACATAAAAAAATAGCTAAAGCACAAAAATAGCTAAGTGGACCATTTATGAGAGAGTGATGGGAGTGAATTAGTTTGTGATGTAAAATGAATATCTAAATATTTATAATACTCCCCCTTAGATATTCATTGTACAAAAAAAATGTCTTATTAAAAACCTTGCTAGGAAAAACCCAATGGAAAAAAAAACCTTAGTCAAGGGAAAAAGGGTACATTGTTTCACCCCCCTCATGGAAACATCACTTGAGATCTTTGAGTCGTCGCATTCCTATGTTGTGCACTAACTTCTCAAAAGTGGTAGTAGGTAATGCTTTTGTAAATAAATCTGCCAAATTATCCTTTGAGGAGATTTGTTGAACACTGATGTCGCCATTTTCTTCAAGATCATAGGTGTAGAAAAGCTTTGGTGAAATATGTTTTGTTCTATCTCCTTTTATATACCCTCCTTTGATTTGTGCTATGCAAGCTGTATTATCCTCGTATATAGTTGTTGGACGTTCTTTGGTACAAATCAATCCACATGTTCCACGAATGTGTTGACTCATTGATCTCAACCACACACACTCTCGACTAGCCTCATGTATAGCAAGGACTTCAGCATGATTTGAAGATGTTGTCGTAATGGTCTATTTTACAGATTTCCATGATATAGCAGCTCCTCCACATGTAAATAAATAACCATTTTGAGACTTAGCTTTGTGAGGATCAGAAAAATATCCTGCATCTGCATAACCAACTAGATCAAAATTCGATTGGTTAGAATAAAATAAACCCATATCTGTCGTTCCTCGAAGATAACGAAGTACATGCTTAACTCCATTCCAATGCCTTTTTGTAGGAGAATAACTATATCTAGCTAATAAATTTACTGAAAAAGTTATATCAGGTCGTGTATTGTTAGCAAGATACATAAGTGCACCTATCGCACTAAGGTATGGTACTTCAGGGCCAATTAGTTCTTCATTTTCTTCTCGAGGTCGAAATATGTCCTTATTCACATCTAGTGATCGAACTACCATTGGAATGTTCAATGGGTGTGCTTTGTCCATGTAAAACCTTTTTAAAATCTTTTCTATATAAGTTGATTGATGAATAAATATTCCATCTGCTAAATGCTCAATTTGCAAGCCAAGACAAAATTTTGTTTTTCCAAGATCTTTCATCTCAAATTTTTTCTTAAGGTATTCTATTGCCTTTGAAAGCTCTTCAGGAGTTTCAATTATATTTAAGCCATCAACATATACAACAATAATGATAAATCCGGACTGTGATTTCTTTATAAAAACACATGGACAAATGAGGTTATTTTTATACCCTTCTTTCAATAAATATTCACTTAGACGGTTATACCACATTCGTCCGGATTGTTTTAATCCATATAAAGATCTTTGTAATTTAATCGAATATAATTCCTTTAAATTTAAATTATGTGATTTTGGTATCTTTAATCCTTCAAGAATTTTCATATAAATATCATTATCCAAAGATCCATATAAATATGCAGTGACGACATCCATTAGATGCATGTCAAGTTTTTCACTAAACCCTAAACCCTAATTAGATATCTCAATGTAATTACATCTACCACAGGAGAATATGTCTCGTCATAGTCAATACCAGGTCTCTGTGAGAATCCTTGTGCAACAAGTCTTGCTTTGTACCTTGTGACTTCATTTTTTTCATTTCTTTTGCGTACAAATACCCATTTGTATCCAACAGGTTTTACACTTTCAGGTGTACGAACTATGAGTCCAAAACTTCACGTTTTGAAAGTGATTGTAATTCTGCTTGAATTGCTTCTTTCCACTTAAGCCAATCTTTTCTATGTCGACATTCTTCAACAGATCTAGGTTCAAAATCTTCATTCTCATAAATAATATCATGAGCAACGTTGTAAGAAAAAATTTCATTAACAACTACATCCTTTCTATTCCATCTTTTTCCCGTCATGACATAATTTATTGAAATCTCATTATTATCCTCATTTATTTTAATATCTTTGATACCCTTATTATGAGTCATGTCAAAAGATTCTTTAAAAATATCTACAGTGTCAATTGTGTTATCTTGACTATTAGCTTCTTCTTTTTTATGAGGATTTTTATCTTTAGAACCTACGGGTCTACCACGCTTCTGGAGTGCCGCTGACTCTTTAGCTGAAAAAACTTGTTGTGTTGGAATTTCAATTTTAGATGGAGCATTTGTAGCTGGTATATATGACTTGGTTACTTTCTTCGAATCTGCAAATGCATCTGGCATTTGATTTGCTATATTTTGTAAATGAATTATCTTTTGAACTTCTAGTTCACATTGCTTTGTTCGGGGATCAAAATGAGATAATGAAGACACATTCCATGCAATTTCCTTTTCCAACTTCTTGAATTCTCCCCCTAATGTTGGAAAATTTGTCTCATTAAAGTGACAGTCAGCAAATCTTGCAGTAAATACATCACCTGTTAGGGGTTCAAGATATCTAATAATTGACGGGGAATCAAAATCAACATATATTCCTAGCCTTCTTTGAGGACCCATCTTAGTACGTTGTGGTGGAGCAATTGGAACATACACCGCGCAGCCAAATATGCACAAATGAGAAATACTAGGCTCCCGACCATACGCTAATTGTATTGGTGAATACTTATGATATGCTGCTGGCCTAATGCGTATAAGTGATGTTGCATGCAAAATAGCATGTCCCCATATAGATATTGGAAGTTTTGCTCTCATAAGTAATGGTCTTGCAATTAATTGCAAACGTTTTATGAATGATTCTGCTAAACCATTTTGTGTATGGACATGAGCTACAAGATGTTCAATAGTTATTCCAATGGATGTACAATAATTATTGAATGCTCGAGATGTAAACTCACCAGCATTATCAAGACGAATGCCTTTAATTGCATAATCAGGAAATTGTGCTCTTAATTTTATTATTTGAGCAAGTAATCTTGAGAATGCAAGATTTCTACTTAATAATAAACTTACATGTGACCATTTACTAGATGCGTCAATTAAAACCATAAAATATTTAAATGGTCCACTTGGAGGATTTATAGGTCCACATATATCACCTTGAATTCGTTCTAAAAATGTAGGTGATTCAATTCCTACTTTAGACGGTGATGGCCTAATAATTAATTTTCCTTGAGAGCAAGCAGAACATAACAATTCATTAGATTGAAAGATCTTTTGATTTTTTAATGAATGTCCACTTGAATTCTCAATAATTCTTCTCATCATTATTGACCCTGGATGACCCAATCGATCATGCCAAACTGAGAATATATCTGGATTCATGAACTTCGAGTTCATTGTAGCATATGTTTCAATAACATCAATATGTGTGTAATACAATCTAGAAGAAAAAGCAGGCAGTTTTTCTAGTATACGTTTTTCATTTGCAATAATAGATATAATATAAAGATACTCTATATTATTCTCATTATTCGTCTCTATGTGGTAATCATTATAACGTATATCTTTAAAACTTAGTAAATTTCTCTTTGATTTACTTGAGAACAAAACATTAACAATTGTAAATTTTGTTCCTCTAGGCAAAATAAGGTTTGCTTCTCCAAAACCTCCTATCAAGTTTACAGAACCTGATATTGTATTAACACTTGCTTCAAGCATTGTTAGTTTAGAAAAATATTTTCTACTTTTAAGTATTGTATGCGTAGTTGCGCTATCTGCCAAACATAAGTCTTCATGATCCAAAATGTGAGAAATTTCCATGATTCTTCATTAAAAGAAATACATAAATATTAAAACAAAATAAAGAAATTAAATTAAATAATTAAAAATAACTTGAAATAATGCTAGAAGAAATATTAATTGGCTACATTATCATTTGAAGTATTTCCTTTTTCATTAGCCTCCTCTTCATGAGACTCAAAAAAATCAGCAATGTCGAAGTTCATCATGCTCGAAGGATCAAATGTATCATCCTTTTGATATGCAAAGTTGGCTTCCACATTTTTGTCTTTCTTTAATGATGCTTGGTAGAGATCAACCAAATGTTTTGGCGTACGACAAGTACGAGACCAATGACCTTTCATACCACATCGGAAGCATTCATTCTCAAAACTTTTGGTACTCTGACTATTTATTGGGGCTTTTCCTTTATGATCATTATTATTCATGATTCGCTTGAAAGAATAATTTTGACGACCACCACGAAATGAATAATTATTTCTTCCTCTACCACGACCTCGACCACGACCACAACCATAATTATTTAAGGTTACAACATTCGCTTCAGGGAGTGGGGTTGCTCCAGTTGGTCGAGATTCATGATTTCTCATCAGGAGTTCGTTATTTTGTTCAGCCACAAGAAAACATGATATTAGTTCAGAATACTTTTTAAATCCTCTTTCTCGATATTGCTGCTGCAGGAGCATATTCGAGGCATGAAAAGTAGAGAATGTTTTCTCTAACATGTCTTCATTAGTAACATTTTCTCCACATAATGTTAATTTCGAACTTATTTTAAATAATGCGGAATTATAGTCACTTATTGATTTAAAATCCTGCAACCTCAGGTGCATCCAATCATAACGAGCTCTTGGCAGAATGACAGATTTTTTGTGATCATATCTTTCTTTTAAATTTTGCCATAAAATATAGGGAACTTTTACAGTAAGATATTCGAATTTTAATCCCTCATGCAAATGATGACGAAGGAATATCATGGCTTTTGCCTTTTCTTGATTTGTTGCTTTATTTCATTCTTTTATCGTTTCACCAAGATTCATGGCATCCAAATGGATCTCAGCATCAAGTACCCATGACAAGTAATTAGTTCCACTAATATCAAGGGCCGTGAAGTCTAGTTTTGTAAGGTTTGTCATTGTAAGACTATTACGAAGAAATTCACGTATATTAGAGACTTAATAGATAAATCTAATGTGTGCATAACACAAAAACAAATAGTTGAATTAACATGATATATGACTTAATTAGCAAGAATTTTCAAATAACCAAATATAATGATTCTAATAGTTCACTTCTAAAATTACTAATCTTTAACTTTTATAATTGATGATTTTCCCCCTTTTTATTTTTGAAAAATAATTATTGAATAGTTAAATATTAACTTAACCTTATTGAAATATTTTAATATTCATGTAATTATGAAAACAATAATTATATTCAAAATGATTCATATGTATCTAACATATCTCAACTATACGATGGAATATTAATGAATAGAGTGAAACATACTTTATGCAATAATTTAAAGCATATGATAGAGAATTAGAATTAGAACTAAGCTGTAAAAAAAAATATAAAAGTAATAATGATTGAATATGTGCAAATTACACTACACTTTCATTTTTCTTAGAAATCAAGCAAGACTTAAGCATATTTGATGATTCTAAAAATTAATTAATTGAAGCATTTAACAAAGTCTTAATTAAAAAAAAAAAATTAAGATTTCATTGTCTCAAAACAATTAAGGCTGAAAAAAAATCCTAAATCATAATTCTCGACATTTTGGGAAATAACTAATTTTCTACAATTTTTCTTTAATTGATATAAGATATTGAATCAATAAACTTAAATTCAACATAAACAATATATTTGATATCAAGATATTAAGGCGCAACACTAACTATTCAATGATTAAAAAAAAAAAATTATCAATCATAATCCATTAACTTTAACAGTGATGTATATTTCTCAAAATTTTCAAATTTTTTTTTAATGAATCACGGAAATTTCTAAATAATTGCATTGAGAAAATATTAAGACCCAAGTTTAATTAATAGCATGCAGAACAACCAAAAAAATATAGTTTAAAACTTCATTTTTTTTTAAGAAAAAAAAAATTAAAATCTAATGAGAAGGGAAAAAACATACAAATTATTTGTCATGAGATTTACATACTAAAAGGTAATAATAATTCACATGGAAGACTACAAGTAACAAATTATATATATATTTTTTAAAACAAGCTAACATTTATTAACAACAAAAACAATAAAATGAAACCGTTATTTAGAATAACAAATCTAACTAGATATGATCTTGTAACGGCCCGGAAATTTCATCCCGGTCTTCTCGGGAGGCCCAGGGGCATTTTGGTAATTTTGGGTCGGGCCGACAGGGCCGGTTTTGAAATTGAAAATTGCCGGAATAATTATGAGTCAAGTTGAATAGGATCGGGATTTTTGGTGAAGGCATTTGGGCTTGGGAATGAGTAAAAATTAAATGAGGAATTAAATAGCGCGTTGAGTGAGATTCAAACCAGGGACGTGTCGCGTGCTAGGCAAGGGGCGCTGCCAGCCAAGCCACTGGGCGTGTTTGTTAATCTACGCGCGCGATTTGGTATATATGCCGTGCGCAGTGGGATTTTCATATAAAAGCAGAGCTCGCCCGAAGCTTCTTCTTCCTCGCGATTTCTCCTTCGTTTCTCCTTCGACCGACTGGCGATCTCCGACGATTTCTGCCTTCTCCAGCTCCGAATCGATCGTGGTTGTCTTCCCCAGCTCTTAGGTCGATCCTTTTCCGGGTTGAAGGTAAATTTTCCTTCCTTTCTTCTTCTCTTCTTCGTTCCGAGCCCCTTCTTCCAGCCTTCGTTTCACGGCCATGGTGAAGTGTTTTTCTGGGTGGTTTGTGTGCAGCTAGTGTAGGGAAGTTCTCCAACCAAGAATCGCTCGTCGAATCCTCGTGGATCGTTCGATTTTGGGTTGTCTCCTTCGCCCCTGTTTCGTGCTCTATTGCTGCGCAGTGCCGCCGAGTCTCGCCGCACACCGCGTGCGCGCCCTCGCGCCTCTGCATCGCTCGCGTCGCGAAGCGGACCAATGGCGTGTCCGCGGCGCTGTCGCGCCGAGAGCCGTGCCGCCGAGCCGCGCCCCAGTGCCGTGTTGCGTGTCCTGCTGCCGAGCCGAGCCGCCAAGCCGAGCCGAGCCGAGCCGAGTGAGAGCCGAGCCGAATTATTTTATTTTTATTTTATTTTATTTAATTTAGATATTGTGTGTAATTGTGTTGTGCTTGTTAGGTTCCCGGTAGCTAGTTCGGGTTCGTTCGTAGCCTAGGTTTCCGTGTATTCTTCCCCGACCAAGGTAAGGATTTCTTACCGGAGTTGTGTGGACCCTGCGATATTATATGTGATTGCTGATTGATTGCTTGTTTGTGTTTATTGACATGTGTAGCTAGGTAATCTATTCTGAATTCCCGATTAGCATGATTTTCCTGGTTTAATTCTCATGTTAATCCATGCTAGGTTGCTCCTTTCTAGCATGCTCGTATCTGTTCCTTGCTTCGTAGTATCATGCTAGGCTCGTTGTATTCTTATTGAGCACGTATTGGATTTTATGGAATTGTTTGCTGTTTGCTAGGGCAGGTTAGAATTGCAGGTAGATAGCATCATCCGGGCCTGATGCATAAAGAACCTTGCATCCATGGCAGGGACGTCGAGCAAGTCATTCCGTCCCTGGACCCCGTGAGGGATTAGCTAACCCAGTGGTAGGCCCCGCAATCTTGGGTGAGGTGGCGTGATCGTTAAATGCCCCAACGGTCGGGATGATGACTTGGCATTGCCTCGTCCCCGGCAGCCGGCATGTCCTCAGCATGTTTGGCAGTAGCCCCTGATTGCCACCTGTTAAGGCAAGGACGGCTTCCTGGTGTAAGCCTACCACGACCGTTCCTTGGCCCCAGGTGCGGTGGTTCAGGCTGACATAGTTTACGTGTCAGTGTCTCACACCCTATGTCGGTGACACCGATCCAAAGATTTAGTTAGGCGTGGTGACCTGGATATGGGCGGCTTGCCTCCGGACCAAAGCAACCCCCATAGTCTGCAGGAGCACGCGGTGCATGCTTACGCTCATTACAGCGCCGACTGGAGAGCTCCTCGGGATTGTGAGCCAGTGTACCTTTCGTCGACAGTAGACAGGCTGAGGCCGGGACTTGTTTCTCGTATAGGGCGACTTATATATTGGACTGTGTGGTGATATTATTTCCGGACTAAGACCCTAGTTGGCATCCGAGGCCCAAGTATGGGCTAAGCTATGTGTTCCATTCTGTGTTTATATTCATAGCTTGCATACGCTCATCGAGATGACCATGTATATCGTATTGTACCCCGGTTGGGGATTCTTCTTGAGTAATTCGTTACTCACCCTTATTACGTGGTTTTCCACAGTAATCGTGGTGCTTGCGACAGGATGCCGAAGGAGGAGAGCCGTGATCATGGGGCCCGATCTTCCAACTCGATTTTTGTATTATGACTCGTGTGTTTTGTTTTCCCTGAATGCATGTAGTCGGGCACGGAGCCCTAGGATGTTTGTAAATATTTGTGGATTCCAGCATTTTGTATCTGAACAGGTTTTGAATAGCTTTTAGTAAATCTCTGATCAGAGTAAACTTTGGAAATGTATTTATCTTGGAACAGGTGCTTGGAAACAGGGACAGGTTCTAGGGAAATTGTCTAGTTTTTAAAGGAGTTATTTTGAATGTTTTTGTTTTAATTGGAATCCGAAATCATGTCTGTTTAAATGTCCTTTACTTTGAATGCATGCATTGGGATAAGGGCCCATTTAGTGCCCCATTCGGGTCGGTCCCTTACAGATCTTATCTAACATTTTAGAGCAAAACTAAGTAAGAAATAAATATAAAAGATTCGATGTGTATAGTCTCACTAGCTTCTACATGCATTTAGAGTCAAATTAACTTAAAAATTTCTAATTGTGATCTATTTTCAAAGAACATCAGTAAAATAAACAAATGAGCCACTTGGTAAATCTTAAAACTAAGCAACTATTAAAACTATCAAATCGAGTCATCGTGGAATAAACAAATATATTAATAATTATGAAAAAAAATTCTTTGTTTAAAACTTCACATGTATACATTACGAAAGAATAAAAAAATGAAAGTCTACCTTTAGCATAGAAAGGCAGAAGTCGTGTTGATAACGTGTTATGAAATAGAAGAAATAAAGAGAGTAATTGAGGGAGAAAGTGAATAAACTCTAATGAGTTTGGTGCAATTAACAATGGAGGAAACAACACTTATTTATAATGTTGTAAAGTACAAAAATAGCCTACATACAAAAATAGCTAAAGCACAAAAACAGCTAAGTAGACCATTTATGAGGGAGTGATGGGAGTTAATTAGTTTGATTTAAAATGAATATCTAAATATTCATAATAGTCACATAAATTTAATGCGTTATCTCTAAACACTTTTTTTAACCAACAAACTTCATTCAACAACATAAAGTAAGCCAAATACACTATTTCATTTTGAAAGTTTATACCCGGGACACTACTGACCCGTCCCTAAATTATGACACCGTTAGAATTTCAACCAACATAAAGTAAGCTTGTCCATTTTTGCAAGAGGTACAACTCTTTCTTTAATGAACCCAAAAGCTCTTTCTTTCTCTTATAAGGCTTAGAAGGCATGCTCAAATGAATAGACCCATATTCTATTCAATCCCACTTTCATATAAGCTCTCTTGAGACTATCATTTTTACTTACATCAACGTTTTATTAATTAACAAATAAAACGTATCAAAATTAATCAAATGTCCATATGTTTGCCCATAAGTGTCAAGAATCTCTTTGATCTTAGCACGCTCGGAAGCATTCGCCATAAAACAACAACAAATTATTATTAGAAAAATAATAAATAAGAAATGAAAAGACAATGGGGATTAGTTGTGAAATTTGAAAAGAGGTGTAAAAACTTTTTCCTGTTAAGAAATATGGCTTACAAATAATTTTCCTTTATAAAAGCATTAGGGTCCGTTTGGTAACCATTTGATTTTTTGTTTTTGGTTTATGAAATTTAAGCTTATTTACATGTGTTCCATCTTTCCTGCAATGAATTCACATAGAGTAAGTGAATACTAACCAAATTTCAAAAATAAAAACAATCTTTTGGAAGCTACGGGCCTGTTTGGTAACATTTATGTTTTCGGTTTCTTGTTTCTTGTTTCTTGTTTCTCGATTCTTGTTTCCTGTTTCTTATTTTTTAAGAACTAGAAATAGAAAATGTGTTTGGTAACCATTTTTATTTCTCGCTTCTTAAAAAAAATTCGAAACGGAATAGAAACTTGTTTGATAACTGTTTCTTGTTTCCTATTTCTAGTTCTTAAAAAAAAACTTATTTTTTTATAAAAAAAAGTATGCATGGACTATAAAAATTAGCCTCCATTTAATTGTATATAAATAGAAAAATGATTTGTTTTTCGAGATAAAAATGTTCATAAAATGTCTAAAACAACGAATAATGAAAAATATAATATAAAACTAACAAAGTCTCAATTTAAAACAAAGAAAAATAATAAAATTGCATTCATTGTTTCAAAGTTTCCCAAATATGATTTGCAATGTTGTCTTTTACTCGGACGATCCGTCTTAGTTGATGTTGACTCACATCTAACTCAATTAGATTACTCTACAAATTGTCCGATAAACTCTATGCATCTAACTCAACTTTATTTGTAGTGGGTTTTTAACATTTTTCTAGCATTTTTTCAAAGAAAAAAAACAAAACAAAACAAAAACTGGTTTTATGAAACTATTTTTTTAGTTTTTAGATTTTTTTTTTTTAAATTTTAAAAACAAAAACCAAATTGATTATCAAACAAATTTGTTTTGAAAAAAAGTTAAAAGCAACAAGCAAAATGGTTATCAAACGGGTCTAAAATTACATTGTTTTTTTAGTGTTTAGAATTCCTTGAACATTTTAAAATTAAAAAAAAAAGTTATTAGAAGAATTTATTTTTAAAAAATTTAAAATAAAAATAGAAAACCAAAAATGAAATGATTATCAATCAAAACCTTAAATATTTAAAATAAAAAATGAATATAAAATAGAAAAAAATAATGTAAACATACAATTTTTGCAAAATTAAGAGATAATATAAAAAATATCAGTATACTATAAATGTTGTTAGTTATATATATATACATCAATTTTATAAATAATAGTTTTTATAGTATTTATTGCAAAATGAGAAAGGAAAGGAAAAAATAAATAAATACAATGCCCCACACAAGAATAAAAGTCCACACTCCAACAAGACCAAATTTCATTTTGTTAAAGTGAAGCGCTTCTTTATAAAATTAGGAACGAAACAGTGGAAAGGACAATTTGTAGTTTCTCATCTTTCAACCAAAAAATAAGAAACATTTCTTCAAATTGTAAGAACAAGAAATGAGAACGTTATCAAACGATTCCTACTTTTTTTGTTTCCAAATTTTGGTTTTATTTATTAAAATATAGGTAAGATGTGAATACCAAAAATCCAAATAAGGAAAAATATATATCGAATGAGTCAGTGGCGCAATGGTTTCATTGTTTGGTTAAGAAAAATCTATACTAAGATAGTTGTTGTAGTCTTAAATTTCATAAACAAAAAACGAAAAGCAAAATGGTTAACAAACGGGGCCTTAACAATCTCATTTTCATTTTTTTTATATATCTTTCTTAATTTTTTTTTCCATTTGCACAGTATGCTAAATTTCAACTAATCATCCCTTGTTCTCTCTTATCTTGACTTATAACCATGCTTCATATATTTACAATTTAGCCATCATATCAATTTTCATCGTTTTTTAATTGTAAAATTGTTTGAGATATATCGATAAAAGTGAGAATGAGATTGTTAAGGCCCTGTTTGTTAATCATTTTGTTAACTATTTAGTTAGTACGAACTTTAAGCTTTATTCACATTACTTCCAACCCAATGTTCCATGAACGCATGAAGCATATTGAATTGGATTGCGACTTTGTTAAAGGTAAATTGCAAGATGGCTCTTCTTAATGAAACCTCTCTCCGCCCCGTCCCTTTGTGACCTACTTCAAAAGCTTAAAGTTTGCAATTTGTACTAGCTATCTTGATGAGGGGGATTATTAGACTAATTAAGTTATTAGTTAGTGAATGTTAAATGTGTGATTAGTTACACATATAATTGTTAAACAGATGGAATCCTAGTCATTGCTTTCACCACTCATTAGCTTCTATAAATGAAAGATGATTAATCAATGAAAAACAAGTTGGAGATTTCTCCTAATTGGCTAAGCTCATTCTCTCTCTCTACACAACTGTAATAATAAGAGTTCAATTACATCACTAACCAAGCTATACAGTAACATAAACAACTCATCCGACCAGCTAACTAATACAATACAAGTATAAGAGTTGGGCACATTGTGTGAAACTCAAGTTGTTTAATTATGACATCCTGCTCTGATACTATGTTGAATTATGGTAAACCACCAATCAATCCAAAAGCCTAAGTTAATGGATTGAGGTAAATTTAATTATATCAACCAACATTCCCCATCACTTGTGGGCTTTGAAATTGGTTTTGAGATGAAACCTCATATTCTCTAATACTGTATCAGAGCTTAATGTGGGTATTAGTCCCCAAATTCTGATCCAACCCAAAATGTTTTGAATTCAAAAAAGCGGGTGTAGACCCCACCCAAGCGGGCATAAGCTTAGCGTGTATTTGATCCCAAAAATTCGGATCCACTGCTAGCAAAAGTAAGCCAAAGCGGGTATTTCGGTTCACAAATTCAGATCTAATTCAAGATGGCATTTCCCAATATATGGCCGCCATCTTGAGGGGGCATGTTGGAGATACTCACTTGTGGTGCAATTATCCCACATTGATAAGATGAGGATTCTTCAACACATTTATAAGGGATTGAGTTACTCCCCTCATTGTCAATTGGTTTTGAGGTGAAACTCCATTTTCTCTAATATGCATCATGAGTAACTTGACCGCGAGTTTTAAACCCCAGAGGATACCTATGAATTATGTAGCATTTATCAGTGGTATGCCCTATTCGATGGCAACGAGTTTGCAATATGACATATCTTTCTTGGGCTGTATGAGACTGTCTTTCTTAGGTGGCTCAGAAATAGTGAGAGCAATTAATTCAGAAATGGTAGAAATCTGAATATTTATTTCAATTTTGAAAGTTGTATTTATATTTTGAATAATTCCTGGTCAGGAGAACGTTTTAATGTTTTACCCTTATTGAATATTCAATTGGTTTTAATAAAGAGCCTGTTTTGATTTTAAATTATTTGAGACTTGTTGAGTTTTAATCATACATGCTAGTAAATTCCTACTAAAATTAATTATTTTAGTCGGGTCTTTACAGCAATTAATTCAGAAATGGTAGAAATGTGACCTGAAATTCACTATCTTTCTTTGTTGATGTTCGATATTGGTTTCATAAGACGAAACCCATACATATTCCACCATATGGTTTTCATCTTTGTGTAGTATTGTTTTTGGATTACCGCTTTGAATAGTTTTCCCTTTTCTTATTTCTTGATATTCCCCTTTGGGAAACTCATCTTTAGTTTTACCAATATAACTGTCTTTCGCCAACACCGATTAAAAATGAAATAAGAGGACTTGGATTATCTTTACATTTTTGTTTTTCCTTTGTTCACATTTGACTAAAATTTTCTATTCACCCCTTGTTTCTTTTTTTTCTTTACAAAAAATACAATATATTAATTTTTTTTTTCATTTTGAATATAATAGGGTTAAAGGATGTCAATTGAGTTATGCTCACTTTAACATTGATTGATATTATTTATTAAGAATATGGGAAAATATTAATTTTTGCTTCTAAAATTATGTTTCTTTCCAAAAATAAATAAATAAAAATAACTTATGACACTTCATAATTTATTAAATTTTTTATTTTAAAAAATAAGTATAATGTATACTGCATACTCTCTTTTTTTTTTTCTTTTGGTTTGAAAATATTTTAAAATAACCTCTGAAATTTTAGTTTAAAAGCCCATATATGTATCATAAAAAAAGGTGGGTTAATTTCAGTTGAATGGATTATATATATATATATATATATATATATATATATATATATATATATATATATATATATATATATATATATATATATATATATATATATATATATATATATATATATATATATATATATGTGTGTGTGTGTGTATGTATATATGTATGTATGTATGTATATATGTATGTATATATATTAATCAGTTGAATGGATTATATTTGGTAGACCAAAGTAGACCATTCAAAAGCATTGGAAATATAAAAAAAGTTGTGAAATTTAAATTTAAGAAGTAAATTTTTAGTACAATCAATAGGGGTTGGTTTCAACCTCTCCCACTTAGCAATTGTTTAACTATATGTTAACATATGGATTTTAAAAAAAGCTATATGTTAATATACATTTATTTTAGTTTAATAATATATAATAGATGTATCTATTCATAATTAAAAAGGCAGATCGATTTTACTTCTATTTTTTTGAGATAAAATTAATTTTATTATTAATAAGATAATAGTTTTAATGACATGATATATGATATAATAAAAAAAAAATTATTACCAGTTAGAAATCTCTAAATCCCTAAATATTACTGTCAATATTATTGTTAACCTCTCCTTTACATTTCTAAATGATCATTAAAAGTCAGTACAAAATTGAACAAAAAGTCAAGATGTATGTATATCATCATTTCATAATTAATTTAAACAAACATCACATGCATGTTAAATCTTTTTTTATAATCATGATTTGGTTCATAGTCATGATAACTTTTTAGTTTATGAAAGGTCAAAACTGTTGATTTGTCTTTTTTGATTTAGTGGTTGAAAATTTAAAAAAAGACCAATTAGGGTGGAACAATGTTTAACTGGGTTGGTATTAAAAAAAGGAAAATTATACTAATTGTCTAAATTTTGGAGACTATTTAGATAAATATCTACTTTATTCTTTAGTTTAGGTAAATGTCTAATTACATATTTAGGGGGAGAGAGATTAAATTTGTTTCCATTATACCCTACCATAATTTTCTTTTCTTTTTTTTTTTTTTTAACAATTTCAATAATAATAATAATAATAATTAATCTCTCCCTCATTTAAGGGATACACATGATTTTAGGGAAGAGAATATGCTCATTTGACTAACAATCTCATTTTTAAATCAGTTTCATTATTGGCATTTTTCTTCTCTTTTGTTTTCTGGTTTTTTTTTATCTTTCTTGGATTTTCTTCTTCTGTTATCTCCTTATTTGATTTTTTTCTCTGTTCTTCACTAAATTGCTCTATTTCTTTCTCCTTGTTCTACGGTTCCTCTTTTTTTAGGAGATTGTTACCGAGAATGACTTCTTTGAGTTTGGATTTAAGCTCAATCAAAACTTTTCTTTCAATATCCTTCAGATCTAAGAGATGATTGCTTTTTCTATGGCGATTGGCTTCAAAATTTCATCCTTCACATTTTTCACAACGATTTTTTCTTCTTCTTCAACAACGACCATCTTCAACTCTTCTGCAACCTCAACGGCCGCCATTGAAGCACCTTCAACCTTGACAATTCAATCAATTTTTTTTTCTTCTGATTTTACAAAGTCAAGTACCGAGGCGCTACTGATTTACATTTTGGAGTTCTTTAAAGGGTAAATGGACAGAATCTGTCAATGGTACATAGTGGTACGTAATCATGAATAAAATGTGCTTAAAACAGAAGACACATATTCTGTTTTAAAGACATGTACTCAACAATACCTAATAGTGGTGTGTAGTCTTTTGTGCACCATGCAGTACCTTACATTTTATTGTTGTTTTGTGGCATAGGTATAACACAAAACCAGACAGTGTCATTAAATTTATACCATGCAAGATTTTCAATGCAATCATCATTATGATGGGGTACGCAACAATATAATATTATTGCATTCATTATAATGGTGGGTACACAACAGTACGTTCGAAGGTGAGGCGTCTACAACGTGAATGCAAACGATTGCATGTCACGACAACATTGATCGGAGAAGGGAGTCGCAATTGGTATGGGAGTCAAAAGAACCACTAGGGCTATTTTGTGCTGGGAGTCGAACGACATTCTGGAAAATGTGGTGAATTCGCCTATTTTGTTACAAAAAATTCGTGGAATTTTAATTGCAAGGATCACAAAGCCAAAGCATGTAAAGGTGTGTACTAGCTTATTATTTCAATTTTAGCTTTTCTATTCATATGCAAATAGGTTAAGTACTAGAACGTACAATTACGACTACAATTTGGTTGTGTATGGTTTCATTCAAAAACCAATAAATTCAAAATTATTGTGTTTACTCCATATTAAAATTTTCATTTGTTTTTCAAAAAATAAAAATAAATTTCAACCACAATTTCAATTCTATTTTTTTGTCAAAAGATTTTAATTTCAAATTGTCACAAAATCTTAAAATTTGTTAGATAAGTAGTTAGAGTATTGTTATTAATTTTAATAATTAATAGAAATAAGGGTAGGGTTACAATGGTAAAATATATTTTATATAATTAATAAATTTAATTCAAAAATAGAAAATAGACATAAACTGTAGGGGATTTTGCATGTATAACAAAAAAAGACAAAATATTTTCATCTATAGCATAAAATCAAAACTAATTCATTTGTAGCAAAAAATTCAAATTGAACTCTATCACTAGTTGAGTTCTATTAGTAATAGAACTCAATCAATGAAAGACTTCTTCTATCACTACTTGAATTTTCTATTAGTGATAGAATTTCAAATTGAGTTCTATCACTAGTTAAGTTTTATCACTGATAGAAATTAATATGCTATAAATGAATTATTTTAAAAATTGTGCTGCAAATGTCATACAAAAGGTAAAATGTGCTGCTGATGGTAAATTCTAAGTAAGCGGATAAAGAGTGCCAACCAAAACATAGCTTAATTTGGTAAGAAATGTAAGTTTATGATAAAAAAAACTAATAGGTGTTTGAACTAGTAAGAGTATAATTCAATTGATGTGAGGTGTAATTTATGATTATCGAAGGTCAATAGTGCAGTTGGTTTTCTTGTTTATTCCATAGTCACGAGTTGGAGAAATTGTGTTTTTTATGTAAGGTTTGTTAGTCTACCTTTCCCTACTTTGTACTAAAAAAAAATATCTTGTTTTCTTTAACTTTTTGTTTGTTAGAGCTGGATTCAAACTTTGGGATCAAATAACTACTTTTATTTTTAAAGCTTATGTTCGCTTGGGTGGAGTTCATGCTCACTTTATTTTGGGTTGAGTCGCAATTTGAGGGTCATTACCTACATTGGGCTCTAATAGTACTATATTATATTATATACAATTCTATCTCAAAATTAAATTGGCAATGAGGAGAGAGTAAATCATATATCTTATAAAGATGTTGAAAGAAACTTCATATTTCCAATGTGAGACAATTGCTACAAGGTGAGTATATCCAACAATTTCCTATATGACAATGTTAGAAATACTCAACTTGTAATAATTGTCCTACATTAGAAATATGAGGGTTCTTCGACATATTTATAAGATATATGAGTTATTCCTCCCATTATCAATCGATTTTGAGGTGAAACCTCATATTATCAAGAAAGAACATAATTCCATTGGCATAATATATAAACTATAATAATAATAATAATAATAAAGTTACTCTTATCTAACAAAAACACAATTTTAAATAGGGTATCAAAAAAGTTCGGAGTATGTTGACTAGTTTGATTGTTGTAATCTAATTCAACTCTACGGTTTTAATTTTGATCTTGAAAATCGATATTTAACTCTATAAGTCATAACATATTCTATGTAATATTTAATTTGTGGTCTCATCCCAATATGAATTTTAAAAAAATTGCTCCACATAACAAATTTTTATTGTCATTTATAATTATAACATTTAAATATATATATAGTAGATTTTGATGGAAATATTATCAACGAATTAATAAAAGAGTATGGAGGAATTGATTGAAACATGAACATTTTAAGACAATTTTTTGGTACAAACCGTAATTATTTTTAAAAAAGTGTTGTCAATAATATTTTTTTGGTGTACACGTTAAAAAAAGAAAAGAAATAAAAAAGCTTTTGAATTATGGAGCTAAAGCTTGAGCGTCCATATTTAATATATACTGCCCTTATGGTCTTCCCCATTATTCCCATATATCGTCTTCTTTCCCTGTTTCCAATCCCTTTTGGTGAAAGAAAGATGAAATGGAGATTCATTCTATGGAGCTGCTGCGGCAAGGCGGGTTCGATCTCGGAAGAGACGGAAGTAGAAGCAGCACCGGAGAAGCCGAGTTCGAAAGTTCCCAACTCAAGTACTCCCTCCATTTCTCTCCCTGAATCTGATGATCTATACTCTTTCACCCTCGCGGAATTGAGGCTCATTTCTCCCAACTTTTCCGCCGCCAATTTGCTCGGAGAAGGTGGCTTCGGCCGTGTTTACAGAGGCTTTATCGGCCCCGATCTCCGCCCTGGCCTTCCCCCTCAGTCCGTCGCTGTTAAACTCCTTGATTTGAATGGCACCCAAGGCCACCCAGAATGGCTGCTATTCATATTTTTATTTTTCTCACAACACTTCTTATTTTATATCAGGGTAAAATATCATTTCTTATTATGACATTTATCGTAACCTCTAACTTTTGAAATTTCAATTTTAGGGTGTGTTTGGACCCGGTTTATGTAACGGTCGGATTGGTTATAATAACTCAACCCATGTTTGTCTTACCGTTTAGTTATTATAAACGCTGGTTATCTAAACCTATGTGTCCGTCTACCTAAACTTTACATAAATCACTTTTTGTTACATAACTAGTCCCTCAAAACACACTTTATCATAATTTCAATTATAATCATTTGCCCCTCAAACATTATTTATAGTAACCTACCGTTTATCATAATTTTCTGTCTATCATAACCACACTCGTGCTCCAAACGCACCCTTAATCTTTGTATTTAATCAATTTATAGTAAATTTTAAGTTAATATTAATCGAAATTGGTTTAACAAATGTTAATAATAATTGAATGAGTCATTGTTTAGTTTGATGTTAATCTATTTCCACTACACGGTCACGTACCGAGAAAAACAAATGTTAATAATATAAACGTATTTTTAAAACTTGTAGGGGGAAGATGTTAAATTTTTTTGAAATAAATATACAAATATATTCTAGAGACCAATTTAAGGGGTTTTTTTTATTTTTTTATTTTAAGTTTAGAGGAATAAATTCTAAAATTTAAGAATTAAAACTGAGCTTTAGATGTTTAGGTACCGGAATGAAACAACTTTTCGTTAAAATTCGACTTTTGATTCTCAAAGTTCTGTACCAATTTTCAAATTTTCAAAATTTTCGAGTACCAAATTCAAAATTCAATTCAATTTGTTACAGACGGAGGTGATTTTTCTTGGGAAACTTAAGCACGCCCATCTGGTTAAGCTCATTGGGTATTGCTGCGAAGACGAACAAAGGCTGCTTGTTTATGAGTACATTCCCAAAGGAAGCTTGGCGAGTCATCTTTTCACAAGTATTACACAATCAACTTTCACTCCTAATTCCGGTGAAATTTATGTTACGATCCCTCCCTCGTTGGAAAAGTAGAGAGTTCTCAAAACATTTATAAAATAGGTGGACACTACTACTCTCATCACCGACTGGTTTTGAGTTGAATGTCCACACTGTGTAATAACATTCAACATTAGTCGATTTTATTGGACTTGGTTTGTGCAGAAAATTTAATTATCCCATTGCCATGGTTGACGAGAGTGAAGATCGCTCTCGGAGCTGCCAAGGGTCTGGCCTTCCTCCACGAAGCCGATAAGCCAGTGATTTACAGAGATTTCAAAGCTTCCAACGTACTGCTTGATTCTGTAAGCAAACATATGCACACTCATAGATTGCCAATGGTTTATTTGTTGTATATTTCCTAATTGTTAAGTTGAGTTTGAATGTTGTTGTTGTTGGGTTTGGTTTTTAGGATTATAATGCGAAGCTCTCCGATTTTGGGCTGGCAAGACACGGCCCCGAGGGCGATAACACACACGTTTCCACCCGAGTATTGGGCACTATTGGCTATACTGCGCCCGAGTATTTATCGACTGGTATTGTATTTGTCTATTTGATAACAATAGTAGAATGTTGGGATCAGCTTAAAATTTTGGCTAAATTATCAAAAATAGGTTTTGTGTCAAAAGTAACCATCAACTATCAAAAAAATGTTCACGACAGTTAACCCTACAATATTTGGAGGTAAACAAACTTGTAAGAAATTAATTCTTAAGTAACCATCGGCATAAGAATGAACTCATCCTCTATTAGCTTCACAAGATTCTCTTGATCATTAAATCATTCATGATGCTTAAATATTAATATATTCTTTAGCTTAAAAAAATGTTAAAATAATATCTTTAATCATTATTTTTTTTTTATGAAAGATATTAAAGTTTTGTTTCAAATATTTTAAACATTTTAATTGTAATAGAAAATTTTTAAATTCATGAGATAAATATACTATTAACATTTGAAATGTAGTAGTAGAAATTTTGATTAAATAAGCTAGAAATTTAAAATTCATAAATATAACTACCTTTCGTAACTTTTTCAAGAAGATAAAAGACAATTCTCGTAGTATGAATTTGAAAACTCTAAATATTATCTTAAATTTTTGAAAGGATTGATTGACATGTATATTAGAATGAGGTCGTCTTCAACGAAAGTATTGCAATATACTTATTCTTATGAAAATTATAAACAACAATATCCAAGAATTAAAGAGGTAACAAATAATATACAGTTTTACGTGGTTCACATTGGTTCATAGAAGTTGTTTATATTCACACATACAAAACATTTTATTTAAGAGATAAAGAATATATAAAGTTTGTTAAATGGAGCAAGGGTTTATAGTGCATGCACTCTCATCTCCAAGAGGAACCCAAATTGAGTTATGCTAATGACTTCAAGTTATGCACTCATGGACATCCCTAGTTCAAGAATCATTGGAAAATGTTAATTAAACTAGGAAACCCTTTGATGTATACCGGTGTCATAGTTTGGCGACAGGCCAGTGGTGCCCTAGGTATATTGGAGCAAAGTTCCAACTCTCAATCATAAAAATAAAATAAAATAAATAAAGTGCATAATCTCTAAAAAAAATAAAAAAATCATAGGGGGTCATTTACTTTAAGGTAATCTAAATAACCGGAATCTTAGGATGTCCAAAATCAAAGATACCCAGAATAACAGATGTTCGCATTCTTAGACAGTGATGTTTGTTTTGTATGAATAATTTTACAGGTGTCTGAGAATATTTAAATAAATGTATGAAAATGTCTTAAATGCCCTCATACCTTAATTTACACATTAATTTATATAAAAAAAATATTGTTTTATTAATTTAAATACTATATTTTTTTAATAAAAAATACCTAATAAAAAAATTAATTTATTTGTCAAGTGATAAAATTTGCTAATTATAGAGAGTTTAGACAATTATATTTGAAAAATATAATTAAAACACCATGCATTTTAAATTATTATTGAAAATAATCATTCAATTTAATAAAAATTATTTTAAAACAAAATGTAAAATATAAATACAATTAATTATGTATGGTTAGTTGTTAATCATGCATGATAATCATATACTAAAAAATAACATATTATTTAATTTTAAGTTACAAAATATAGAAAAAGAAAATTGATAAAATATATGGAAAAATTATAAGGGTAGAAATGCCATTTGAGGATGCATTCATGGGTATCCTGAAAACCAATGTTGTAGGAGGACATCCAAATAACTCTCAAATGGGCATTCTAGGATCATCATCTTAAGATGCCGGAAATATTCGTCATTACCACAAAATGAACCTGTGAATCTAGATGTTCATTTCTGAGAATCTTGGATTACCACGAAGTGAACGACCCCTAATACAACATATTACCCAAAATACATAAAAATCGATGAAAAATATAAAAAACCAATTAACTAAAGTTTGGGGTGATTGCCCGAGATCCCCCACGATATGCTTTGCCCTTGAATCCTATACTGAACATAGTTCAAGACATTTTGAACATGTATATTAATTTAAACTTGCAAGTTGATGAGTAATTTGACGAAGACTAATAGAACTTGTATTTGGTAGGGCGTTTGAGGGCATCATGCGACGTGTATAGCTTCGGAATCATGCTATTAGAGCTGCTGACGGGGCGATGGGCAAACGAGATGATCAGGCGGAAGCAGAATTTGGTAGAGTGGGCAAGGCCAATGCTGGACAATCCGAAGAAACTAGACCGCCTTATAGACCCCAAACTTGATGGAAAATACTCGAACATAGGAGCTCGAGAAGTAGCGTCATTGGCGCACCGGTGCTTGAGCAAAAACGAAAAGGAGAGGCCAACCATGAGTGCGTTAGTCACGATATTAGAGCCTCTTCAGGATCTCAATGACATTTCTTCACCCACGTTTGTTTACATAGTTCCCTCTCAAAACGATATGAACCCATAAGATACACCAACATTTGATGTATGCATTAAGATATTGTCAAGAGTTTCCTACAACAACAACAAATAAAAAAGAAGAAAAAGAAAGGATGTCAAGACTGATACAATAAGTGAATTTATATTTTCATTTAGCAACATTGTATTGATAATAAAGTCTTTACTTTTTGAGTAATAATAAAGTCTTTACTTTTTGTTATAGCATTTTAATGGTTGTGTTTATTTTAAGATGAGATGAGATGAGATAGGGTGTTGAAGCCCAACACCTTGTTTGGCCCAAGGTGTTCTTCACTCTATCTTATCATTCTTAATACATATGTGGCACCATTTGGTGCCACAAATTTTTTGCTTGAATAATATTAAAAAGAGAATAAGAAAAAAATTTGTGGCACCAAATAGTGTCACATATATATTAAGGATGGCTCCCTTCCTTACAAAGGAGGGAAGTATTTCTTTAATAATTATATTATTATTATATCAAAGGTTTATTTAAATAAATTTGAATTTTAAAGTTAAAATAAATAGATATATATTATCTCTTAATATATTACGTTAAATTTTCATATTTTTATTCATTTTTTAATCCTTCTCAATAACAAAAAAAGTTATAAAATTTCAATTGTTTAGATATAGACTATAAATATCGTAAAAAATTTATAATTAAAAATTATTGTAATCAAATGTGTTTCTTTTTAATATTAACAATAAATACATCAATTTATTATTAAAATAAAATTTTAATTTAAATAATTTATACACATTGAATTTTTATTCGTAGTTTACCATAGATACAAAAGTATGAACTTATTATATTGAACTTATTTTATTTGTTAAAAAAATGAGATTCAAATTTTATACTCTTGTATTTATTTTTATTTTTTTAAACAAAGAAAAAAAAATCAAATTTTATACTCTTATATTCGGTTACACTTTGAAATAATAATAGAAGTGTATCGTTTTTAAGGGATAAATTAATTTAAATAATTTTGAGAGTTTTGATTGTATATACAAAAACAACTCTAAATTTCAAGACTTATATGATGGATTGAGATCTATTCTACCTAATAAAAAAACAATAAATTCTAAATTTTGAGGAATATTTTATTGCTATGTAATAATTATTATTAAAATGTGACAGAGTTATCTTTTAACTATAAATAAAACAATAAATAAAAAATTTTAAGGGTGTTTATTTTTTTAGAAGTATCAATGAGTAATAAGATAAATATATTTAATTTATTATTACCTATTAATTAGTGTATTTTATTAAGAATTCTTTGACTTCGGTAACTATTAATATGAATATGAATGTATAAAAGGTATAAGAAAATAGTTTTTTTAATAAAATAAAAATTGCTCTCAAGATTTTATAATGACTAGTTTAACCAAGTGGTTTTATTTTTATTTTTAAATAAATAGAATCTTGGTATTTTTTTAATTATTTAATTCTAACAAATCTTTAAAAAAAAGTTATTAATGATCTACAAAAAATTTAGATAAGTCAAACTTTATTTTTGTGATGTGAAATTTTTTTTGCATAATTATTTTTTTAATTAAACAATATTTAAGTATGAAAGATTATAAACTTTTAATCTCATGGTTATTATGTCGTACATAATATTATTGAAACTATATTTTTTTTAATATAAACATTAATATGATTAAAGGTGTTTAATATTAATTTTATATTACTTACATTTAATTTATGATAGTGGTTATATTTACATATATACTTATTATATTAATAACTAAATATTTGAGAATAATTATTTTTAAAAAAAAATTATTGTTAAAAAAATATAAAAACATATAAAAAAACATATCTTAACATCTCATCCCCTCTCCCTCCACCCAAAATAAGGTTTTTTTTATCATCTCATCTCATCTCCCTACACCCTAAACAATGTTTTTATGTCATCTCATCTCACCCTAAACAAGATTTTTATGCTATCAACATCTCATCTCATCTCACTGTAGTAAAACATTCCCTAAGAGAAATGGCCAACCACAACAATACATTAATTTTAAATAAGAAAAAGTGACGTTTTAGTCCGTGATTGAATTTTGGAGGAGAGGAGAGAAGAGGAAGAGAATGGAATTTAAATTTCTCAACCCTTTGTTTTTGTTTTTGGTACATCATAATCCCTCCTAAACTTCTCATCAATCCCTCCTTTGACATTTTATCAAACTTTTTTATCTAATCTTATCAAACGTCATATCAAACGATTAATATATATATTGGCATCTTTGCTTATAATTTCATTTATATTTATAATGAAATTATTTCTTTTCCAAAAATACAAAGATGTTGAAAACTTCTCATCTTTCTAGTGTAGGACAAGATGAGTGAGTATCTATCACATCCTTAAAATTAAATGGAAAACTCAAGTGGAAGCTTTAGTATAGAAGTGCTTGATAGTTGTTTCAACAGCAGAGAAGGAGGTTTTTTACCATTCTTAGGTTTAATGTTTCTCATTAGGTTTTAGTGGTCAAAGAGTTGTGCATTTATTCTTTAGGTCTCATTTTGTTAGGTTGGAGCCTCTTCTCAGCTTTGACCCTTTTGTGGTGTTGGTTTCTTATGCCCTTATTATTCTTTCATTAGTTTAGAGTGAGTTATTGAAGCTCTAAAGACCTATATTTCAAGAGTTGTTTCGATTAATAAAGAAGTAAAGGTGCGAATATACTGTATCCAAGACTATAAAGATTTGGATTTCCTATGCTTTTAAGAGTTGTATGTTGTAGAGGGTTATAAATAAGCTTGACTGTAAAGGAAAGGAGAGGATAGAATATGTTTTATGCTTTATATACTCAACCGATACAGCTGAGGAGGAAAACCCCGGGCGTCGTTTTCGTCGAGACTACCTAAATCGTCACCCTTTTTTAATTTTTCGTTCTTCGAATGATAATTAAAAAAATTCTTTACTTTTTTCCTTAGTTCACCATAAAACGAATTGGACTTCCATTATTGTTTCTTACATTGAATTTTGAACATGCATCACTCTCTGCAGCAGTTAAATATATAAAATTTTCATGTTTGCAATCATTCTCATGATCTATTGAATACTTAGAGGGACCCTTAGAACTCCCACAATGTCTGCAACCATTCTTTTTCCCACTAATAATTCAGGATGTGCTAATTCCTGTATGTTGTATGGAATTTTACTAGCTTGCAGCTGACACCTGAATGTTCTCTCGTGCAGATCACATCTACTCTCACATTTGCCGCTGCTTGTGCTTCTGCAGGCATCACGGTCCTTATAGACAACGATGTAGGTAGCTGCGGCGAGAATCAGTGCGTACAGTTTGAAACTACAACAGCCATGACCAGTATTTTAAAAGGCGCGCCTGGGTTTAAGTCCCACCTTTTGCGCCTCGCTTGTCCAGGAGAGGCACGTGCAATAAGGAGTGCGCCTTATGGCGCCTTACGTGAAGCTCTGGGCACCAAACGGCACGCGCCTCGGGGGATTTTTTAATTTCTTTTGCATTTTTTGTGTTTTAGATTTTCGTACTACGTCATTCGAAGCGCGTGAAGGTTGATAGTTGAATATTATGTATGTTTTATATATTATTCTTGGTTAAAACTTCATTCATGCCCATGAAAAATGTTTTTATTGGGCATACATACATATATATATATATACATACATATATATATATATATATATAATTTTTTTGTGTTTTTTTATATAGTGTGCCTTAAATAAAAAAGCTCTCGCCTTTTGATGCACCTCAGGCTCCAGAGGGCCATTGCGCCTTACGTTTTTTAAAACACTGGCCATGGCATTCATTAGCTGGTTTACTGCATTGCCTTCATTCTTCATGATCTTTTGGTCTCTTGCATCCCAGTGAACTTGGCTATGAAAAAAAAAAAAAGAATCTTGAAAGAACGCAGTTCACTCCACTTGTAACACCCTCTGCTTCGTTGGTTACAGTTTCTTCCTGTTCTATGATATGATGTTTTGTAGTAAATGTCCTGAAATTGAATCCTTGTTAGGCCAACAATGTGTATAATTGTAGTTGATGTGATAAAATGGGTAATTTGATTTAGATATTTGGTTTAACACTTGATCATTACTAGCTCCATCGCATACAGACTGTTAAACATTGTAAATTTGCTTTCCAAAAGTGCAAAAACATTTTCCATTCTTGTGGTTCAACAAAAGAATTTGACATCGTCAGAAATCCCCTGCAAGATACACCCTTATAATTAATTCAAACCTAAGGCTGATATATAGATAGGATGTTACAAAATTGTAGAACCCCCTTCGTATTATAATTGGACTGTTACATAATTTTTGACAAATGTACAGGGAAAAGAATCACAGGAAGGACCAGTTGACGAAGGAGAAGGCGAGACAGTGCACAGTAGACTCGTCTTCTGCAAGAACCTTCCATGCAATGGCTTGTTCGAAGGAAGCATGGCGCTGCATTGTCGACAAGCATACTCCAGCAGGCATGTAAGCAAAGCCCTGATTACAAACAAGTAAATTCAATTGGTTCGAATTGTTACATTGCAAATTTAGCTTGAACTAGCTAATCATCATAAGTTTTCTTTATGCAGTATAGATCCAACCAACTGCGATAAATCAATCATGACAACGAACCGGAAAGAAGAAAAGAGTCGGTAACCTGGTGCATTAAATTGGAAAAATCAGCAGAGAAAGCCTTATGCGCAGAGTTGCTGAGAATCTTATCCAAAGTGATGTCTTGTAAGGCAACGAAGGTCGTCTCCAACATGTCGAGGCCTGCTTGGTTTGCAAACATGAACACCGGGGGCAGGGACTGCAACCAACCAAACAAATAAAACACATTGCTTAGCAGACATAGCCAGTTATTAATGTTCATTTGGTTCAATTGTGTTTTGAGTTTTTTTTTAACCTTGAGGGAACAGCAGAGAATTGCATCCTGATGATTCCATAGATGTTTCAACACTGTGTCACCGTCCACTCCGTCTGATGGCACCAATTCTGTTCCAGTATGGCATCTGTGAGACAGAAAGAGAGTCAATTATTTATGGCTAATTATCTTGAATTGGAGGTATAATTTTCTTTGGTGGGGTTATTATTAATATCATTATTTAAAAATATTTGATGGGTTAATTTTTTTTTTTTGATAATTACGAATCAGAGCAGCTTTACCCTACAAGTTACCCGCGTCCGGCTACGAATTACCCGTATCCGTCTAAGGCTTTGACTCAAAACACAATAAAAGATTTTACAATTAAATTCACTCAAATTTAGGACCTCTACAATTAAATTCTTCAACAGGAGTATGCTTTTCACGAGGGGGGCAAAGATAGCCCTTTGTTTTTACATTCGTCATGATTCAGGCCACCTTATGCACACCTCGACTATTGTCATAAAATATCTGACCCTACTACATTTAGACATCAAAAGAGTAGGCAATTAATTCCTCGGTAAAGATAGCCCTTATTTAAACAGAAGTATTGCATAAATAATAAATCTAAATTCATGATTTTCCTCGGTCATTTGTATTTATCATTCAACATAAGAAGTTCTGACCCTTGGTTATTAAGTAGGAACATTCCTGCTTTAATTCATTTAAGCTATGAACTTTTCAAGACTAATTTATTTTGTTAAAATAATATAAGATTAACACAGTAAAAAATATGTTTTTATTTCAAGTTTAGAGAATAAAATAGAATATTAGAAAGGGGTGAGAATCTTTCTTGGCAACCAAAATTTAGGAACAATTTTAAACCCAATATAAAGCCTGAAATAAAGAAAAATAACCTGTAGCTATGGCAGATCCACCTAGCCAGGGTAAGGGCTTCTGGGCAAGCAGATGATAGCTTTGATTTCGATGGCGAGCTTAGTCCAGAGGGAGTTATGGCAACTGCAACCCTCTGCACAGCCGAAACGACACTCCGAACATACTGCCGAGCCATCGCTGCAACATCATCCTGCAGGTTGCTGCCGAAAGGGAATTGGAAGGCGATAGTCAAAACCGATCTGAAGTTAGATGTTGATGCGGCAGCATCTTGAGTAGCAGATGAGCCAACTTCAAGACTGGAAGTGAGATCCAGAGTCCTATTTGAGTTCCATGTATCTTTTGAGTCACCCTGAGTGATTAAACCAAACAAAAAGTATGTTGGTTAAAGTTATCAGATACTTTCCTAAGCCTACAAACATTTGAAGTTTTCGAAAAGATTTTAACCCTACAACTTCAAGACTTTGAAAGTTCACTCATGTGTAAGTCATATCGAGTCAATTACAATGTTTTTTATATAAAAGTACAAAAGTTTCAGTTATCGACTCAATTTTTTTTTATGAAAACCTCCTAGAACAATCTTCAGCGAAGGAACTCAAATTTAAAAGGGAAAGTTTCAGATGTTTTCATTTTAAAATTTCTGATGAACATTGATGAACATTGAATCCAAAAGAACTTGATATGATCTACCACACTATTTTATTAAAATAAGATAAATCTCCCGAGAGGATCTCTCTAAGAGCCAGAGTACAAAATACGACTATTCAATGGATGATTGACTATGACCTAACAACTCCTATTTATAGCCCTAAATCCTAATTTGACCTAATTAATAAAAGACTATAATAGGCTCAAGCCCAATACATTTAAAATAGCAATTAACTACTAATTAATAAATACTAATATTCCTAAAATGCCAAGGACGGATCGTATCAATACTTTCCCCCCCAAGAGCCACCTTGTCCTCAAGGTGTTCCATCTCCGATGCCATCTCTTCTGACCCGTCTTACGGCAAAAATCTGTCACATCAGCATCCTGGCACTCGTGCGCATCCCGAACGACCCACACATCCAAGTTCTGGAGCTCCTTCTTCTGACAACGATGTCCTGGGAAAAATTGTTCAACCCAATTTCGGCCTCGATCGTTCCAACCGTCATGCGCTATTGGTCTGTCGTACCCAATGCGCACCCTCCTATCTTCTCGGGAAGCTGCTTCCCCTTCCGTCAACCGTGGGTCCTCCTTCGATCGATGTCCGGCCCCGAAACCTTTCCCGCCCCCGTGCCCTTGGAACCCCTCTCTGGTCCAACCCGACGAACCCAGACCGACCCGAACCGATCGACCCGGCCCGACCCGGTCCCCCTTGACCGCCATCGTGCCACCCGCTGCCTGGCCCCCCGTGCCACACTCCCGGCCCGCAACCGCCACGCCCCCGCTCGCCTCCGACCGAGCCGCAGCCCACAACCTCCGTACCGCCAGCGCCCGAACCCCAGCCCGGCCCCCAACCCTCGCGTCCCCCCGCGCCCCAGCAACCCGCGCGCTCGCGCGCGCGCGCGCCCCTGCCGGCGCGACCCGCCGCGCCGTTTCCGCGAGAGCTCCAGCCCGCGCGCCCGCCCGAGCTTTCTCCTCCCTTCGCCAGGTCCGACTCCGCCACCGGCCGGACCCCAACAGCCCCTCCGTCACCTTCCGCGCCGGCCCCTGCTGCCGAACGGCCCAGCCCTAGCCTTCCCGCGTCGTCCCCCCCTGCCGCAGCCGACCCGACGACGCTGCTGTCCCCTAGGGTTTTGCTCGCGGTTGCTTTTCCCTTGGCCACTGGGTTCAATTCGTTAACCGGCAGCCCCGGGATGCGTTCCATCAATATCTGGATATTCCGATTTATTTGTTCGATTTGTGAGTTAAATTTCGCATCTTGTTGTTCGAACCTTGCATCGATCTTTTGCCCCAATCGTTCTTCTAACGATTCCAGCTTCGCTTCCGTTTCCAACTGTTTCTTTGACAATTCGGCCGAGCTATCTTCCCAACTCTGCATCCTCGTTTCCATCTTAGTCGAAACCATTCCCGGATCGGTAAATGGCTCTGATACCAAAATGATATGATCTACCACACTATTTTATTAAAATAAGATAAATCTCCCGAGAGGATCTCTCTAAGAGCCAGAGTACAAAATACGACTATTCAATGGATGATTGACTATGACCTAACAACTCCTATTTATAGCCCTAAATCCTAATTTGACCTAATTAATAAAAGACTAATAATAGGCCCAAGCCCAATACATTTAAAATAGCAATTAACTACTAATTAATAAATACTAATATTCCTAAAATGCCAAGGACGGATCGTATCAGAACTCCCTAAGAGTCAACTGTAAGCGTAACTTAATTGGATAAGACGAATCCTCAACTAAAAGATCAAAAGCTAGAATTCACTTCCTCATATGTTGTTCAACTCAAGCGCAATAAAAGAAAAAAAATAAGATTAAAAATATATTTCTTCAAACATGTTTACACGGTTACACCTCACTTCTACATTTTATGTTAAAAAAAACTAAAATTGTTTGTTTTCAAACTGCTCCTAAACAACTCTTGAACTTTCTGATATATTTTAGGGGATTTTGCACGTATAACAAAAAAAAGACAAAATATTTTCATCTATAGAATAAAATCAAAACTAATTCATTTGTAGCAAAAAATTCAAATTGAATTCTACCACTAGTTTAGTTCTATTAGTGATAGAATTCAATCAATGAAAGATTTCTTCTATCACCGCTTGAATTTTCTATTAGTGATAGAATTTCAAATTGAATTATATCACTAGTTGAGTTTCATCACTGATAGAAATTAATATGCTACAGATGAAATTATTTTAAAAATTGTGCTACAAATATAATACAGAAGGTAAAATGTGTTGTTGATGGTAAATTTTCTATGTTTTAGAACTAGAAATCTAACAGATTTAAAAAAATGTTTCCATAAAAGTTTTAACCAAATAGCCAATGTGTCCATGAACCAAGAGGTCATGAGTTTGAATTCCCACATTAAAAAAAAGCCATATAAATAATAGCTGTCAATAATTTTGAACTAGAAAAACTCAGGAATGTGCATGAGATTAGATTATAAGAAGACCAATAGAACTCAACTGTTCCAGAACGCAATGGGAGGATCCTGAAACCAGAAGGCAGCAGCACAGCATTATCAGGAAACATCTCATCGATAGGAGCAAACACAAGTTCCGAACACGCCCCGATAGCATTCTCACCGATTCCAGTACACATCTGCCCAACACAACAAATCGAGAGGGCTATTAAATGCTTCCTTGAGGGCAAAAATAGGGTGATGACATCGACCCAAGGGAGAAGAGGGTACCTGCAACAAATGAACGTCCCGGGACACAAAAGCATCTTCTTGAGCAAGAGGGTGGCTCTCAAGCCTTACAACTTCAAGCAACTGGATGAAAAAAGAGAATATTAAGTTACAAATGTCCTTCACAACATAAATCTCGTAGTAATAAGCAAAGTTTCTCTGGCTACGTATGTATACATACATACAATGATAAGAAACTAAGTTTTCATTGATAAAAACTGAAATACAATGGCATACAAAAAGAAAGCCTGCAAAATGAGAGGCGAACTACAAGGATCTCCAATCAAGAAAAATATGACATAAAGAATAATTACAAAATGGTTTCGCCACAAAAGTCCAAACAGAGAAGCATAGAATATAACAGAAGACCAAAAATCGATCGAGACCTCTCAAGCCCTCAAAAAAAAAATATTGTTCCTTTCTCTTTAAGCCCCTAGCACACAAGCATAAAATCTGACAAGGGACTGCACCAAAAATTGCATGGAGACCCCGGGCACTCAAAAAACTCTATTGTTCCTTTACCTTCAAATCCCCAACAAGATAGCACAAACCCAGCTTGCCATAAAAACTATCCTATCTCGTGAAAAGAGGATGAAGAAGGAGCTCCTCAATTATCTCTCTAGAATCCATCTAACTATCATGGATTGACATAATGGTCAAATTAGGTCTGGTAAATTATAAAATGCTTAGGGGGTATGGATTCAATCTAGGGTAACCGCTACATAGAGATTAATTTCCTACGAGTTACTTCGACAACCAAATATAGTAGGATTAGGTTGTTGTCGTGTGAGAATAGTCGAAGTTCGCGTAAGCTGGCTCTGACATTCACTGATATCAAAAGAAAAATCTCTCTGCAATCCATCTACTTAGCTAGAATAAGACTAAACTCTGCCACAAAATAATTCCAAATAGAAAAGGTCACACTGCAAGTCCAAATAACATGATTAAGGGCCTCAGTAGCCCTCCTACAAGATTGCAACACCAGAGCTCCACCAAAATTTGCACCTTCCTTGGCACCCTGTTGAAGGTGTTAACTCCCATAAAGCACGTACCGAGTAAAAACAAACTTAACCTTCTTTAAGATTTTCACTTCTACGGCAAGGCAGAATCTCTTAAAGAGAGGGAGAAGGATAGACCAGACAAAGAAGAAAAAACCTACGCAAGAAGCGTGTGACTAGGAGCTACTACAATAAACATCTCTCCTCCCTGAAGTACATTGGAACTCGCACAACAAAGAAAGAGACTGACAATGTACAATGTTTCTTATACTTCCTTATGGTTGAATTTTATCTATGCTCTCTTTTAGAAATGATGGTTGCAAAGAAACAATAGAATCTTCAAAGACAAGTAACACACCATTGAATACCCCTATTTTGTAACTATAATCTCCCCACTTAGATATCTCAGTGGCAAAGTTTTTTTGTACTAGTTTTGATAGGATTTTGTACTTTTTTCATAATCAATGAAAGTTAGTGTTTCCTATAAGAAAAAACATCATGTATTTCCCAATTGGGCAAAGTACACCAGAAGCCACACAAAGGCAACAAACAAGGCCAAATATGAGACAGAGCGTCATTCACTAAATGATTTCTCATTGAGGATAAATGATAGAACATAGAGAGTATGGGTCTATCCCCCAACCACTTATCTTCAAGGGAAAAGTCACATCCACTACAAAACAACAAACGAAGCAGGGATACTCTTCACCAATGTCTTTCCAAGGGTTTTCTGGAAGTGCCTTGACCCAACACAAAGTCCAATCGAAAGGGGTAAACCCTAATTGCACACAATCACCTAATGTCAAAGAATAGTAGATTCTTAGTACAACCTTTGGGAATTTCTCATAAGACCATTTCGCCGATAAGAGCTTGTTGCAGGCATGCAAATTTTCAATTCCTAAACCACAGTTTCCAAAGATTTTGTAACCTCCTCCCACTTGACAAGGTAATCTCGACTCCCCTCCCAGTCCCTTACCAAAGGAAATTCCTCTTAAGCTTCTCCAAAAACTAACTAACAGACATGATTGTCTTTGCTAACTAATCATGTGATATGCCCAATTATGCATTAAAAAGGATGACACGTTATAGTATCCTGATAGGTTAAAATCAATTAATTTGTATAAATAAATACTTCTATGATGAATGAAAAAGTGGGGTTGGGAGGAGTAAAACAACTAGACTTAACAAGTAGAGCCATAATGGATGTGTTTCATGAGTACAATTAGTTATGGGCTCCATCCGTACCATTGCTGAAAGTAGATGGTGCAGATACAATTAGTTGCATACCTCTTCTTGTTCGATTGTATGGCCGAGTGGCATGATGATTTGGCTTCCTGTAAACCTGGTCGGTCTCATGCCCGGGTATGTATATGAACCAGTTTTCAATGACGCAGCAGAATAGGCATCGACATTGAAATCAGCCCACTCAGAACGATGCTCCCTCAAGAATCGGATTAGAGCAATGGGAGAAACATTCTGAAAAGAAGACCAAAACTAGCAAACACATTAACTAAAAACCTAACAAGATGTCCACTGAAGTTTAGCAAAATTAGCAAGTAGAATACCCTACAGATGTATGAAGTTCAGAAAACCATATATCTTCAATTTAATAGCTGTTTAGAATGTATCTTCAATTTAATAGCTTCTTAGAATGTATCCATGATGATACCTATATTTTAAAAAAAGGTTAAATCACTGTTTCAGTCCCTAAAGTCTTACAATTTCAATATGATGCCCACCTATAGTTAGGACAAATCTTCCAAATCATCTAATCACTAGATACGAACCATCCTTTATGAGGTACGTTTCTTTGGTAGCTTATCACTTCTCTTTGTTATGTCTTTAGAACTCACGATAGGTAAGAAAACTATTCACATAATTTGCATTTGGTAAGCACAAGTATGCTTTGCGAGATTCAACTAAATCATGGAGACTAAATTGAAACCAAGCAAAATCTAATCGGGGTATGATAGTAATTTAGTCTAGAAATATTCATCAGATGATGCATATATCAGAGTTCATAAACAATCTGAGTTCAGAAGCAAGAGTTAGTTTATTGGAAGGTAATTCTAAATTTTAAAAAAAAAACGTAAAGAACAGAAATCAAACACAAAGAGACTCATTCATTGCCTTGCTAAAGCTGTTATTAGCTTAAAATCAAAATGACACTTCAAAGAACAACCATAGAGAAGAATGACAATTCTAAAAGACCACAGAAACAATTTTGAACATACTTGGAGAAGCATGGAAGCCTTAGCACAAAGGACCCCCCCATGAAATGCAAGAGGGTTGACTGGATCATATGATGTATTTAAATTCTTGCTTGAATTTATGGCCAGGGTCACATCTTCAGCTCCATCACAATTGATTAAAGACCATCCATCATCATTAAATCCATTGACAGCATCATTAAACCCTCTGCAAGAAGGTCACAGAGGAAAAATACATTTAAAGTGTTCTTGTTCCAACCATCTTAAAATATATGGGGGAAAATAAAATTAAAAAAACCTTCATCTTGTAGGCATTTACATGACTACCTGCTCAATCTTTGGCTAAAAGTTCGAAGAACAGCCGGTTGTCTACCTAAACTGTATACTACTTCACCACTTGTCTCTTGAGCGATTTGCCTGACGTAGCGAAGAGCCTAAATATTGAAAGTCATGATGAGGAGATGATGAAAATCAAAGACCTTTGAGCATTCCTATTAAAAACTCGTTTCAACAATCTTTTGACAATAATCTACCTTTAAAAATCACGTTCTTTTTTACTGGTAAAGTTGAAAAACCCCAGACAATATAGAAACATATCAGAATTTACTCACTGCTATAGTCATTTTCTGAGCAACAGCCTTTGATGATTCGTAAAGTGGACGTACTACCTCTGGCACACTCCAAGGCTATTCATTATACAATCATTTAGAAACTATGCCTCCTGAAATATTATTTACAAAGTAAACAGTTAAAAAGACAAACCTCAAGATTTAGGTGATCTACAATGTGGATGATCGAGCCTCCACCATCGCATGGACGAATCAAATAGCCACTGGGAAGCATTTCGGTTCTCACAAACTGAGCAGCAGAAGGTGCATTAGGCCCAGATTCAGATCCGGACAGTGATCTCTCACAAACCTGAAGGAAAAACAAAAGTTAGAATAAACGATATTAAAAAATATGATTAAACAAAATTGCAAAGTAGGAGGCCCTTTTACCACAAGATTGCCATTTTCCAAAGTTTTGGTGTATCTTAGAGTCCAAAAATCCCGTGCAGATGCTAAAGTGGTGGGAGCATAAACCTAAAGTAATTCAGCCGTCATTGCTTCCCTCTAGAAATGTGTTTTAACTGCCTAACAGCAAAATTGTAATAGTCATAGATGCCCAGAACAAAGTTCACCTGGGTATAAACAAGTTCGATTGTCCCGCCATTACCAGTGGGAAACATTGTAAAGACTTCAAGGCTCCGGCAATCACGAAACCAAGATGGACGATCCTTTAGGATCTCTGCAATCTGCAAAAGTACTTGTGATAATGAACAAATATATAAAACTCCAAACCATTTACTACCATAAAATACACATTACTAGATCGGTAGTATGAGCATTCTTGCCTTCATGGGCTCTAAACTGACAAGACCACAGGCTCGTGCAGCCACTCCACTGCAACTTTGTGAAATGGCGAAGATTCCCAACGAATCCGGACCAGGCTGGAAACAATGTACCACAACAAAACCGAAATAGAAATTCTATTAAGCAATAGAAAATTGGCTTTGAACAACATATGACACTCAAAGGGAATTGAAGAACGAAATTAGAACCTTCATCCCAGGCATCTGGACCCAATCGACAGCAGTTCCAGTAGCCTTTGACAGAAAGGCTGCCAAAATCTCCTCTGCAATAGACAGAAGTCTGCCATAGTTGTTATAGATTAGACAAGGTAGATCAACCTCACAGCTAGTTAAACTACTCAAGAAAATAGCATAGAAGATATCTAAGAAATTACCCAGCAGGACTACTAGAATCTCTAAGTGAATGCTGAGAGGTAGTAGCCACTGAGTCGCGACTTGCATCAGTAGTTGTTGCTGCTGGTGCCTACAAAACAATGGAAACTGCTAAACACACAACAAACAAACACCAAAAAAACAATGGTTGACTAATCATTTCAAGCCACAATTCTTACAAAACTTCACCACTGGACAGCCATTATTCAAAGTGAATTAAGACAATGATCAACATAACATAAAAGTGAAGCAGAACAACTCAACATCTGAAAGAGAGAATGCATAATTAAGATGAAATGATCTCAATAGAACAAAAAGAAGAAACAGAAGGGGGAGACAGTGAAAGACATACATTAGCAGTTTGCAAATGTTGTCGCATATACCCATTTACACAGACAAGCTGAGATACTTGTTTCTGCAACCTATCATTCTCCTCCATCAACAGCTTATTCATGGCCGTCAATTTACTATTCAGTGATTGTATACGACAAGCCTCTTTTCTCTGTTTTTCTCTACACCTGCAAGAGACCAACCAAACCCCACCAAACATTTCAACTTCCAAAACAAAAGCAAATTAAAATAACATCTCAACTTCACCAACAAAGTCTTTCACAGCAACCAAATTGCACTGGCAAATGGCAATGTCCTCAATCAATCTATTGAATTATGTAAATCGTCAATCAACCTAAAAGCTTAAGTGGGTGGGTTGGGTTAAATTCAATTATATCAACCAACATTCCCCTCACTTAAAGAGGAAATCGACTAGGCAAAGACTTGAATCAGGACCTCTTCTCTAAAACCAACTTGATTTTAAGGGAAAGAAATAATATTAATTTTACTTCCACGCATGTACAATTGAGAGTTGAGTTTCTTAAATAGAGAAACTCCCCCGACAAATAAGGGATGGCAAATAACAAATCAACCCTACACAATATCCATATAGACAAGGAAATAACCAACACTATCTTATCAAAAACAGAAGCAAATGAAAAAGAACCCCATCAAGCTCCTAATACCTGCGGTTCTGGAACCAGACTTTGATCTGCTTTGGCTCGATATTGGCCAAAATGGGGCAATCCCGAACCAGCTGCTGGCGGCGCAAGGAGCTCGGTTTTGGACATTCTGCATAAACTCGCTCGAGAGCTTCGACTTGCTCGGCCGTGTAACGGACGTACTTCCCGGTGCTGTCAAGGTGGCCATTGATACCCCCATCGCCACTCTCTCTGTGATGGGCCATAGCCATGGCCATTTTCCCCAATCCCCCAAACCAATAGCTCCAGACACAGAATAACTGGTTTAGGGTTCAATCCAAGAGCATAAAGTTCCTTCGTAAACTCCGCCAGGCAAGAAATCAAATGCCCATTAAAGAGACAAAGCTCAAATGAACGTAAATCAGAAGATTCAGAGAAAGATCGCAACAAAACGTGCTGGGATTTTACTCTTAAGCTTACCCAAATAGATTCTTCAAGCTTCGAAAATGGATTTCACATAACTCCTTTTGGATGGTTGCTCCAGAAAGTTCCAAAAGTTAAAATTTCAGATTCCTCGCTACTTTTAGAACTCAAATATTCCCTTCTTCTTGCCTCCCACTAAAATCCCCCAAATTCCAATCCCCGCTGCGATTAACCAAAACCCCACTTCGAATTCCCAAAAATGTATAAACCCCAAAACCCACTTCTAATCACAGAGCCAAAATGTGAAGAAAAGAAAAACCCCCCACAAAGCAATCAACTGAAGAACAACCCTACAAATTCTGCAGCAGCGAAATCAAGCCGACCACAATAGATTCAACAAGAAAAGAGCAACAGGGCCTAGATATATTACAACTTTGTCGATTTATATATACATAAGAGGGGTGATCCAGTTCTTCAAGGTCGTGAAATGGGTTGGAATTTTCTTTTTCTTTTTCTTTTTTTTATTGTTTTGTTGAGTTTTGTCGCCGTTGATGGTGTTTGTGTGAAATGACATGATAGATGGGTAGCCCTTAGGCCCCTCCAGTCAATCTGTGTGAAATTCTTCGACAGAAGAATCACAAATTTCTTTTATGAGTTATTTTTATTAGTTATAAATTAAAAATAGTAGCAAAAAGTTTGGAGGTAAATTTTTTTTTTTTTTAATTTAGACTCGACTAATGTCAGGAAACATATTAAGGTAGATAATTATCATGAATTAAATTCATACTTAAAGTATCTAAGACTCTCTTTGACAGATCATGATTTAGATGTGGTTTTTAAAGAAATAATTAGTAATTACTAATTTTAAATCTTTCTTAAATTCGACAAACAACTACCTTTTAGAAACTAGTCAAATTTAAAAAATAATTAGTCATTTAAAAAAGTTAACAAATATAGTCATTAGTATTAATAAGTATCGTCACATATTTTTTATAATACGATATTAATGAGTATTTATAATACAATATTGAAACGACTATGAATGAAATTACTTAAAAATTGATTATTCTTATAATTATTTTGTGAAAAAAAAAAATCACATTCAATGTTTTCTTTTTCTCTTTTTCTTAGCCCATATCGCAAAAATGACTCAAACTATGAATTTATATGAAAAACACAAATATGTCCATGAGATTAGTTTAGCAATATTAGTATATATCTATCAGCTAAGAGATTTGAATGGTTATTATATTTATCAATTATTCTAGGTCTTTATCACATTTGCTTTTTTTTATGCATAGAAATATTTTTTTTATCGAATAGGTCAGTTCAACACTAGCATCATAGTCGGTACTTGTTCCCCTTTGTTGATATGTGCTCAAAGAAGGTTATTTTTTTAATTTTTTTTAGATTACAATAATGAAGGATAAGAGACTGAAACCTAAAATCTCTCGATTATTAAAATACATTAATATGGTTGAGCTACTACTTTTATTGACATACATAAAAAGTTATTAAAGATTAGCTTGAACCAATTAATATTGTAACACACTTTTAGTTTTAAAATTTAATGTTATATAAAGAATTGATAAGAAAGGAATTCAAAATTTACATAGAATCACATGATTATAATTCAACTCTAAATTTTAAAGTTAATCTTAATGTAAACATAAACAACAAATCTAAATTTGGAAGTGGTTCCTCAAGAGTTTATTTTGTCATCTTTGGACATCAAATTCAAATATTTTGACAAGTGTCATTTAAATAAATTTGTTGGAGATTAGGACTATCTACAAAATTCTACATTGATATAATATTGTCTATTTTGGGCATATCAATAAAGATGTTACTCATCATTATATAAACAAAATCTTCCATTTAACTTAGTAATGGGGTATTTTGTTTGTGTGCATTAGTAACAACAATCATCTACTATTAATCACTTCAATCCCTTCCATTTTACTCTACTCCACTATTTTCTACCAACAACAAACACACCTTAAGTAAAAAACAAACATTTGGGCCCCGCTTGATAACCATTTTATTTTTTGTGTGTTTGTTATGAAATTTAAGCCTACAACAATCACCTTATTATATTTTTTTCCTTATTTGGATATTTACATTTTACCTATATTTTAATAAACAAAACCAAAATTTGTAAACACAAAAAAGTAGCTTCCAAAAACTTGTTTATGTTTAGTATTCACCTACTTTCTTAAGAAAATATGGGTACATCGTAGGAAATATGGAGCACATGGTAGAAAATTTAAATAGAAATAAGCTTAAATTTCATAAACCCTAAACAAAATGGTTATCAAAACCCAGCCTAAATTTTCAAATTCATCCCAACAATATAATTTAGTCTTTTTTTCTAGGGATTATCATGGATTTTGATTTTTTTAAGATTTTTCTTTTAAAAACAAATAAAATCAATTATTATGGACATTTCAAATTTTAGCCAAGAATAATAATTCAAATAATATCAGTACTTAGTACTTTGAGGTTAGAGGTTTGAATCACTCCATCTCAAGTATTATATTCTCAAAAAAAAAATCAAATTTTAATAATATGAATATTCTCATTACGTTTAAGAGGAGTTATAAAGTTATCATTTGCATTTTTATATAGTTTTGATTTTATTACTGTAACAGTTTCTTTGATTTTGTCTTGAAGCATAGTGTAAAAAAAACTTTATTTTTCAAACAATTAATCTCTTAATCATCTTGGTTAAACAATCACGATTGGTTAATTTCAAAATAAAAAATATAATAATACTCCAATTATTAAACATTAATCACGTCATCGACAATTATGTAGGATAAATAAATTCACATCTCTTGATGAAACAACTTATCCAAGATTTTGTAATTTACCTCGTACATAATTTGAAACAAATAACTTTGAATTATATATATTATTTTTTAAATGGGACAACGTCATAATTCAAAGATTTAATTGAAAAATGCTCCAATAATGTTTAATTACATGGGAAAGTTCCCCACAAAATAGTACTTGAAAATATTGAATATTGGATGGTAGATCACTTGGAAAGTGAGATATTTCTTCATTGACTATTAGATTACAATGTGCCATATATAATAATAGGGAATTTGTTATAGGTGCATTTTTTTTGTTTTTTTTCCTATTTTGATATAACACTTTTAAAAACATTTCATCCATATCTTAATTTTGAATGTTTTTTTTTTTTGTGCATTTCAATTATCTTCATTCACAATCATCGTTTCTTAATTGAAAATTATTTACTTTAATAATTGAAAACTATTTTATGGTATTGATTAAAAACGGTTTGTAACATTTATTGAATAATTGAAGTCATTATACATTTGATTTTTTTTCCTCTTTCTATTAAACCCAATCCAATTTTCTTACTAGACGCAAATTTCTTAAAAAAAGTTGATACTCAGGATTTTTTTTCGGTACATAAAAAATCAACTAATAACTATGTAGTTATTATCATCACTTCTTATTATGAATTGATGCGACAACGGTGGATTAAACCAAACATAATAGAAAAAAAAATCAACTTTCATTGATTTAAATTTTGAGCCGATTAGTCTTACATAGAGATACTATTATTCTAAAATAAAATGAAAGTCAAATATCGATTTTTATGATAGATCTTGTGACCATAGAATTGAATTAATTTTTTTTTTTTTTTTTTTTACTAAAATATATAGTATGCAAAAATAGATGAAGTTGATGATGAAATTTGGTTTCAAAGTTAATGCTGTATTTATATTCTTCTCAAGACGAGTACTTACAAAACAAAGAATGAAATGGATATTCGTACGTTGCAAGTCACGTGATCTCTAATGCCTAAGTTAGATGAAATTGGAAAAAAAATGCAGGAGGGTGGCAATTTTATAGTTTACTTTCTCTTTTGGTTGGCTTGGGTTAGACCATTCTGAGTCTTGAGGACCTCCATGTTATTTGGGGGCTTGCTTGAGCTTTAACTGAGAAATTTACCTATAACAATTGTGTCAATTATTTGTGACATTCATTTATAACTATGTGATTGAAAGTCATTTGTTAAATTAATTCAACCTATAAGATTCATGATTTTTTTTACTAGGCATGCCCCAATTTTCTACTATGTGCGGATTTATTCTTAAAAAATTGTCATTCATAGATTCTTTTTTGTTTTGGTTTTAGTTTTTTTTAATCTAAAGATTATACCAAAAAAAAAACCTATTAAAATATGATTGTCCGTTCAATTTTGATTAATAGGATACATCAAATATTATATTTTAAACATTTTTATGGGTCATTCAATCTTTATCTCTTTGTTTACTATATTTTGACTGTTAAACTTTTAAAATGTATATAGATGAAAAGATCATGAATTTGAATTCTTCATTATTATTTAAAAAATAATAATATATAATTTTTTTAATAAGTTGTTTTCTTTTTTATTAATTTATTTAGCTTTAATCGTTTCTCAGAAACAAAAAAAATTGCTTTGAAAACAATTCCCCAAAAAAAGTGATATATTCAAAGTAAAATGGAATAAAATTGAGTCCAAAGTGGGGTTGAATTCATACATACCAATGAGATTGAAAGCAAAAAGTGGGGAGGAAAGAGAGTATGGTACTATATGAAAAAAAAAAGGAGCATTGATTAATTTTTATCTATCATCATAGGAAGCTTTGAATTCATTTTTTTTCCCCTTCAAAAAGCCAAAAAGGTTTCTCAATATATCTTCACCAAGGTTTTCAATTTCTTTTCCCAGCCATTTCCCCAATCACAAATACCCACTTTTTAAAGACAAACAAAGGAAAAATACAGAGAATAACTTCAAAAATTAAATTGGACTCGAATCACCATTTGAATCGAGACCAAACAAAAAAAATAAAAATCTTAGATAATGAAAATTCTAACAAATAAGAAATTTCCTTGTATAATGATCCCAACAAGTAAGAAAGTAACAAAAGAAATAAATATAAAAACTATCCTTAACACTTTCAAAGATGAATTTTGAAAAGTCTTGTGGGATAATCTGTTCGTTACAAATTCTACTTCGAATACATGAATCCACCAAGGTAGCTCAAAGAACGATCAAGTTCATATAGATTTACTAGACTTTTTCCACGAAAACAACTTATAAAGATCTTGATAAAAATATCTTTTATCCACCAAGTCTTCCTCTAAACGCAACAACAACTTTCAATCACATACTTACTACGTTCTTTTATCAAAATATAAATTTAATTAAACAATTTTACTTCTCTCACCCTTTTATGTAATAAATAAATAATATTCTTTTAAGAATTCAACCACATTTCCTGAGGGAATTTGAGGACTATTGAGATTCGATGATACTTTTATATTTTTGCCATAAAAATACCATCCATATATATATTGATTATTATAAGTTGGAAATTACATAGATCAAAAGTCAAAATAATTTGTTTTAGCCACAAACACCGAAAGGCATAGAAGAGGTTGATACTTTGTTCATTTGTGGAATATATATATATAATGCAATGACGTGTAGAAGATAAAAAGACAAATATGGGAAGTAAGAAAGTCAAACAAATGTTTTGTTTTTTGGCTTTTATGGGATGAAATCAACATTCTTTCCCATTTGTCTCCCTCTCTTTTTCTCTCTCTAGTTTTACTCTTATCTCTTTTCTCTTTCCTCCCTAATTTCCTTTTGCTTTTTGGATAGGAGATTTTTGTAAAAGAAAAAAAAAACAATCAAAAGAAATTACATGAATAATAAAATTTTGATTTTTTTTTTGTATATAGGAGAAAAATAAGATGATTCTTGTAATATGACCAAAATGTATACGCTTCGATCAATTCAATTGACAATTTATTCATTCGATAGCCTTTCATTAGTTTATGAGGTAGTCTTCAATTTAGCTTACAACCTTTCATTAGATCATTAGAGGTGATATATCCTTGGATTAGTTCAGGTTATATAGCAAAAACCAAGAAAGAAATACCATGATTTTGTAGGCTTCATCTTCAATTCTTCCATCTCTACAACTTTTGATTTGTGATAGAAGGAATCTTTAATGCCATGAATGAATGCTCTGAGCTTATCCTCACTTTCGCCTCTTTCTCTTTGTATTATGCGTTTCTAGCTCCAAGTAGATTTGATTTGATACTTTGAGGTTTTATTGTTTTGATTTAGGAGATTGGATCCATTTGTATTCATTAGGAGATTGTTTGATTTCTATAGGTGTTGTTTTAGTTGCAAGAATACGTGTTTTAGGGATGAAAGAAGGGGGAAATATAGAACGGAGACATGCTTCCTTGAGATATCCTCGATGCTACAGTTTAAGGATGAGTCAGTGGTGCCCCAGGTATAACAGGGTAAAACTCCAATTTTCTGATTAAAAAAAAAAGTTATATACAATTCCCTTTAAAATACTAATATTTATTAACTCTTTTTTTTTTTGAAAAAAAATATTTATCGACTATTAAATGTGTTTGAAGCATGAGTTTAACTATTATATAACCGTCTTTAGAATATATGTTATTTTAATAGATGTTGTGATAAATAATGTCTTATATGGAGGTTATTAAAACATAATTTATGATAAATACTGTTAAAATAATTAAAAAAGAAAATTGTTAATTTTAGTCCAAAAATGTATTAAAGATAAAAAAATCAGGCGCCATTAATTTCATGAACCTTTACAATTAAAAAAATGATGGGTTCAATTTTATAATAAATATCTATCTACAAATATTTTTTAAGAATTTGTTATGACAACTACATATAACATTTGTCCTATAAAAATAGTTTAGGCAAAGGTATCAAAATACTTGTGGATAAAAAATGATGAGTTCTTGCTAATGGGTGTGGAAAGTGTTCCCATTTGCTTTTTATCACACCAGCCAATCATTGCTTTTTTAGGATGGGAATATTGATTGCCAATTGGGCTCCATTTCTGGTCCAATCCAATGGGCCCAAGTATGTCTTGGCCCACCTCTTCATTCATTTAATTTCCTTCAAAAAAGCAATTTGTTAAAAAAAAATTAAATGCTGACGTGGCAAAAATATATGAGGTGGGGGAGTTGTTCAAATTGTGCTATATTTGTCCCCAATGATTTTATTTTTGAAACTCTATCGTACTTTTCAGTTTTATTTTTATTTCTCTTTAATGACATTTTGGCTCTTAATTATGCGTTTTCCTCAAAAGCTGTGCCTTTCTTTTTTACATACTTTAAAATTGTTTTAGATAATAAACTATAAATTAAAAAAAGAAAAGAATAATTGACATTGATATATAACAAGGTAATCGATTTATTTTTTTTAATGTGGTAATCAATTAATCATGAGTTTTTAGTCCCAAATGTAGTATAATTAATAATAATAATAATAATGTCTCAAAAAAAAATTAAATTATTAAGAGAAGAAAAAAATGATTTATATACAAATATTTTTATGTTTAATAGTCTCTATAAAAAGATAATTGATTTTTAAAAAAATTTAATAAATGCTTTAATCTTAGTTCTGTATTTAAAAAATATTTAAATGTTAAAGGAATGTTAAATAATATTATTAAAAATAATTACTAGTTTATAAATTTGTTAGAAACGTTAAAATTTTATTAGATATTTTAAAAGGAATTTTGCATGTATAATAAAAAAGTACAAAATATTTCCGTCTATAACATAAAATCAAAATTAATTCATTCATGATAGGAAATTCAAATTGAATTCTATCACCGATAAAATTTAATCAAGAGTTCTATCACTGAATAAATTCAATCACTAGTAGACTCATTTTATCACTAATAAATAATCAAGTGTTATAGATGAATTATTTTAGAAATCGTACAACAAATACAAAAGGTAAGATGTGCTGATAGTAAATTTTCTATTTTAAAATTAAATTAAAAAATATATTTTAAAGTTGAAAGAATATCTTAAAAAAATTAAAGAATTAAATTTATAATTTAAGCACAAAAATATTGATTTTTTTTTTATCTAATATTTTGTTTTGTTTGTAACAGCTAAAAATGAAATGAGTAGATATACTTAATCTAATGACAGGTTTAAAAAGGTGCTTACTTTTGTAACTACTTACAAAGATATTCCAAGTAACCATTCTATTTTACCACAAATGTCTCATGCTATTAGAAATCCTTTTTTTTTTTTTTGAATAAAAAATCCTATTTCATTTTATATACAGTTTAGGCAATATAAAATTATGTGTGCATCCCCTATATTAAAGTTATTCCAAAAACCTAATCATTGCATAAAAAAGTACTAGGGATAATAATTAAATGTATTGGTACTAAATGTAGCTTTATTATTACTAGCTTAAAATAATGAAAACTCTACCTTGACCTAAAGGCCAGCCTCTTGATCAAGAATAATACACTTGATTGCAAGTTCTCAATTGTTGTGAGCATGCTCTACACACAAATGTGTAACTTAAGCAATGAGTTCCTAAAGAAGTCATATTCTCATTTGCTTTGAAATGTGCTCTTTTTCCCCCCTCCATTTCTCTATATTCTAATGAATTTGGTTTTTGGAGTGTCTTAGGTTGGCATCCTTGTGTAATGGGGTAAAATTTCAACTTGTAAAACAAGACTAAAGTGCCCAAAACAATATTTTCATTAAGATTCAGAATCTCAATTTTAAAATTTAAGATCCCATTTGATAATTTTTTTTAAAAAAAATTAATTTTTGAAAATTTAGTCTACCGTAACTATCTTATTTTATATTTTTTCTTACTTGGATATCTACATTTTACTTATATTTCTAGAAGCCAAACCAAAATTCAGAAATAAAAAAGTAGCTTCCAAAAACTTGTTTTTGTTTTTTAAATTTGGTTAACACTTATCTACTTTCTTGAAGAAAGATGGATACATTGTAGGAAATATGAAACATATGACAGAAAATTTGAGCAAAAATAAACTTAAATTTCAAAACCAAAAATAAAAAACTAAGATCTCATTTGATAACCATTTTGTTTTTAGTTTTTTATTTTTGAAGTTTAAGGCTACAATAACTATCTTACTACATGATTTTTCTTACTCCTTTATATTTTGTCTATATTTTTAGAAACCAAACCAAAAGTTGAAAAAAAAAATAGTTTCCAAAAGTTTGTTTTTGTGGTTAACATTCGCATACTTTCTTAAGGAAAAATAGATACATTATAAGAAAGATGAAACACACGGTAGAAATTTGTATAAAAGTAAGCTTAAATTTCAAAAACAAAAAACAAAAATCAAATGGTTATCAAACTAGACTTAAATAGTTATCAAACACGCCTAAATGATTATCAAACCCTCCATGATTATGATTAGTTTTGGGTGTTATGACACGTCTATTCAAAATCACATTGGTACAATTTCATTTAATTAGATTTATGACCAATTAATGCAACTAATCTTCCAATGTAACTTTGGATATAGAACAAAGATCATCTAAACACTATAAAAAGACCCTTTTTTTCCTTTTCTTTTTTTGCATTTTGAGTAATACTAATAAAGAAATGAAATTATACAACTAATGTTATTTACTACATTTAATTGAGCCCAACTTTAAATCAAAATGTGTTGGCCGAAACCAAGCCTAAAAAGGTTCCATTAGCCACAATATTGTTGGATCAAACAAATGGTTTGAGTTGGGAGAGAAAAGGATTGGTTTGTTTTGGACAATGGCTATGAAGGAAAAAGAGGAAAGGCTTTGTGAATGATGATAATACATGCATGTTAGCATTCACTTAGAACCCAAAATCATTACATATTCTTCATATTAAAAAAAAAATTACATATTCTTTCGAACTTTTTTGTTTCATTTTCCACGTATCCACTTTCTTCTAAAATAATGCATTCGAGGGTATTTCAGATAAAAAAAAAAAAGAAAAAAAAAAGAACTATATTTCCATAATTATTAACCACAAATTTCTGTTGATTCATACTCTCAAATAATTCTTACAACATGCCACCCAAGTTTATATATCGAATGGGTCGGTGGCACAATTGATTATCTGATTTGGTATTAATCCATTTTTATTCCACGGTCACAAATTCTATTCATGGAATCGGTATTTATAATCCACTTTTCCAATTTGTATTAAAAAATGGTAGTTTATATACTTTCACAAAAAGTTTAAAATTGAATATTATGTAAATTTTTATTATTTTTCATTTAGAAAGTCACCATTTACCCCTATAAATTTTACAAATATATTTACCATCGATCTACTTTTATTAAAATTATTAATATTATCAAACAAATTTTAATTAATATTAACTTTAATTTATCATAGGAATCAAGCTCAAAATATAAATATTCAAAATGTTATTTTAACATATTCTTATTTACAGATTACAATGAGAAAGGTTAAGAAACAAAATTTACAGGTTACTGCACAATTTTTTTTTTTTATCTTTTTGAATAAAAAACAATTTCATTAAATATTGTTACTGCACAAATTATAAGCATTGCTATATATATCTTCAGACACTAGAAATCCTAGTGAAATAATATTATATATTTTGAGGAATCAATCACATCAGGCTAATATAAAGAACAATCATACACTCAACAGAACAGAATCCAACCAAGTTTAAATTTTGCAAGGCACAAATGGACATAATGAACCTACTTTTAGTCTTCATCCTTAAAAAATTGCTCATGAATTTGTGGAAGATGAACAATCTCTCCTCAAAAAACTGCATTTCAATTTTCACCACCTGAAAAATACAAATATCATTCATTTTGCGCTCCTTTTGAAAAGGGAGCCACAACATGAAACATCTTAAGAATCAATATCTAGACTAGATCAGCAAACATATGTGCATGAGAATATAGGAATGCACAAGAATAGAAATGAGGGTGTCGGGCGATGGGCGATGGGCAAGGTGGTTACCGGAGACTCTGTGTGACAACCTTAATATGTCGATGCATTCTAGGGCTAATCAAGACGATCTCGGAATGCAAAGATGGCATGCAAATCAGAATATAATTCTTGGAGAAGATAGGACAACATGCCCAAAGATACTAATATATAAGTACATAAGTTGACACAGTTGCTGATGAATGGCATTTGCTGATACTAACTTTTCCACCTCTCAACAACTCAAGTTTGAACAAAACAAGGCAAAAAAGATGAAAAGAGAACTCAAAATAAGATGCGGACAGATGAGACAACCTAACTTTACTGCAAAACCATACGACAATATCCTATTTGGTCTTTTCTAATGATTCACCTCGTCAAATTTTGAGTTGTTCGAGGTTCTCTAACGTCTTAGTTTCTTGCTGACTGTTTACGACTGTTGTCGTAGCTTGTTCTACTTCAGCAGGCAATATAGTAGGCAGCGGCGATGGTGATGAGGGTGCTGTAGAAGCAGGAGGGTCTTCTTTTGGAGCAGCTGGAGCTGGACAATCTTCTTTTTTTACTACAGGAGGATTTTCCTTGCGTACTGGGGGAGCAGCAAAAACAGGTATTGCTTGCCTAATAGAAACGGGTGGGGCAATACGTACGGGTGGGACTCGAATTACATGCTGTGGAGGCAGCTTCGATGGTTGCGGTAGAGGCGGGGCAGAATACACGGGCATTGCCGTTCTAATTGTCACTGGTGGGGCAATACCATGGCAAGATGTCCTAAACTGCTGAACCGGAATATAAGAAAGAGCAGCTCCGGCATTGAACTTCTGGGGGCGGGTTGTTCCAGAGCCTTCTAATGCAGGAGATTGGGATTGTGAAATGGGGATTTTATTTGCTGAAAATGGCGCTCTGATTCGAGGAGCTGCCTTTGGACAAATTAAGGGAAGAATTTTAGATGTTGGAGCAAGGGGGCGCTGGGGACTAGTTGGCCTTGGACTATGAATTTGAAGTTTTCTGGGGAATGGTATAGTTGCATTTGGATTTGCCATGGCCATCTTTTCCTTTTGGCGATAATTCAACAAGGCTCGAGCTATTGTGATCTGCTCCAGCTCATCGTTGTTTTCTGGTTCCGATGACGAGCTTGCTGATTCTTTAGCCACTAGCCAAAATTAAAACAAAATGTTATGATCTCTACACCAGAATTTAAAATAAATAGGCATCATGATAAGGTAAATGATTTTCTTAGAACAAAACTATAACAACTTTGGATTATAACGTGTGTTCGCAATTGAAATTTACCTATATTAGAGGCAATTCCATGTACTTTTACTATACTCAAAATCTTAAATCATGTTTTAATGTTATCAGACTCAGCATCAGAAAAACTGGATGCAAAGTGTTTAATTTTAAAGCGTGGCAGATGCACATCAAGCATAGGATATTTAGATTCCATAGAAAATAATGGCTCAATATTAAAGAGCTTTTCCATAAACATGTCGAAGAGGAACTGTTTGAATGCTAATCTCCATGTTCCAGCAGATATAATTATCATGTACAGGTTGCATCATGCATTATCTTGTAGGATAGTAGTTAGATAAGGTAACCCTTCAAAAAACCACTCACATTGTTTTAAAGCTGACCAAGCTGCCATTGCAGCGTTCTTCTCTGCCTGTTTTTTGTTCTTGGCCGGTTCTCCAGTAAATGTTATTCCAGCTAATTCAACTATCCCTGTAAAAACAGGTAGGTGGCCAAGGCCTGATCTAAACGTTGTATATTGTGGCAACGGGGCTCCAACTCTTTGGGCAATTTCCTGCAGGAGGTTCTTGTAAACCCCTGTCTCATCCTGTTCATAGATGATTATAGTAAATTATTAAACTAAAAGTCGGTAAAAATGTTCATGCTATGCTAGCAGTACCTTTAATTCATGTCGAGAACATTCAAGAGATTGAAGAAAAGATCAAAAGAGAAAAGCTCACAAATACTGTGCCCAAGAGGATTAGTAGATTTCATCAATTAATCCTTCCTTTCTAATAATCCAATTATAAAATCATGTATGCAATTTATATTTTGGAATGTAGTATAAGAAATAAACCAACAAGGAAATATTACTCAATTATAAAAACTATTGGTACGATACATGTCAGGTTATCAATTATTCTTTATGTCTTCATATTCTCAACATTGCTGAAATTTAGAAATATTTTAGACTTATGATATTTTTTAATCGTTAAAAACACCTTCAAATAGAAAAATTGTAATGAAAACTGAAGATTCCATTTGATAAATTTCTATGGTGCAGTAAGTTCGGATCACTTTTAATAAAGGGAGCAGACGAGCAGTGCAGAATCAGATCCATCTGACTTGAGGCAATCTGCACCTGAAGCTCATCTGCATCATAATACGATTTGAAATGATCTCCACTGTTTGAAACTGAGTTCTATTTAATTCTGAAAGGTTTAAATATTTCATATTTTTTTCAAAACTACTTCTGCGGAACCACATTCCAATAATAAGCCATTGAAGCTCCAATTCTTACATTCTAGATCATTAATCTATTGCTTCACATAGCGTAACGCCATAAAATGGAAGTGTATTTTCATGAGTCTACACCCATCACTAAGCCAATAGAGCTCTATTCTATTAATGGCCATGTCTTTCCGGATTAAAATCCGAAGTTACAATTTGAAGTTTACAGGAGCAAAATAGTTTATGAACATGGCTGCTAATAGTTATATGAAACATCAGATACATTCTCCAATTACGAGGGACATCTTTATCTCTTATTTTTGAAAAAGATATTAACAAAGGGACGAGAGAATCTGAAACAAAGTTAATAACTTCAAACCAATTGAACTTATTATATTACAATTAACCTGCCAAGAAAGACCATCCAATACGATAACAAGGTAATGAGGAATAAATTACTCAACCTAAGAATCATCAATTAACCAGGTTGTGCACCTCAGTGACGAACAAAAACCAAATATTTGCTATTTTTTGCAACTATCACAAACAAATCATCATTTAACTGAAATCACTAAGGCGAGACATAGAACTCAAAGTCCATATGCAAACAATTTCATCGATTAAATGAAATGATACATAAGAGAATTCAGCGTATAAGAACACGGCAATGATCAAGGAAAAGTATCCCCAAATCAACAGAAAATTTCCCATCTTCCTCTTCAAACACAGACAAACAGAAGTTTTTAGAACAGAATAAAGAGTCGACAAGGACAAATGCAGGCATTTACTCAAACGGCGAAAGGGGAGAAATAATTTTTTAAAAACAACAAAGAAGAGTTGGTCAAACAATTTCCAGTGAAACACGGGGAGAAATTATTGCATAAAATAATTGAAACCCAAGTTTCAAAGCCTCAAGACTTTTATGAACAGAGATAATGGCAACACCCTCCTAATTTCTAATTGGTTAAACTTGATCATCTCTATCTGAAATCAACCTCCAACAAGCTTATCACAATTGGTGCTAGATTTCTGGCCCCTGCCGTTTCTACAATACCCATCTGATCATTTATGAGATCGGAGAAATAAAATGGGCCAAAGTTGGAGCTACCGAAAACACAATTGGACGACCGACAAACCCATTAATGACCAAATTAATTACACCAACTTGACGAGAATACTACTCCACACAGCTGGCTCCGAGATAATATGGTAAACAAAACTAGATACCTCTTCAAATGGAACCAACCCTCAAACAAGAGTCACGAGTTCACACTTTCCGATCAAATTTGACCATAAAGATCACATGTTCGGACTCATAACTTGGAAGAAAAACCCTAATCTAATCCATGGCTGATCCATCATTTCAACCCTAGATAGAACAAAAACCGTCTCACATCGATCTTTGTCAACCTAAAGATCGAAGTACTCAAGCTGAGTGCGAACACACCATCGCTGATTGTGCAATTTCTCGATAATCTAGGTTTCTTCTCCGCACAAACCGGAAATGATAACATGAAATTTCAACAAAATGCTGAACCAACACTAAGATGACAAAAACCTAAACCTAATTACCAATTTCCTCAACTCGAAGTCACCACAAACAGCAAAATCAATTCGTTGCATGAAAAAACAAGCAAGAAAACGAAGATCAAGCAGCGGAGCACGAGAATGGAAACCAAACAACCGAACACAAAAAGGAAGACTCACCAGGATCCTAGCCGCAAGCGAATGAGGAGGACCACGGTTAGAGAGAGCGTTCAAGGCAACTTCAGCGGCGGAGTGCTCAGCCTGGCGGAGAGTAGAGCAGTACTGAGGACATTCAAAGATCTCGCCATTGAAGTTCACAGTAGCTTTGAACCTCGGCGCATGGTCTGGTCCTTCCCTAATGCAGCAATACGAAGGAAGATTGAAGCAGCTCCTCTGCGCCAGCTCTTGAAGCTGGTTCTTGTACATTTCTGCTCCGATTCCCCCTCAGTTTCACAAATTAACCTCCTCCGATTGGATTCTTCACAGAAACCGAAAACCCTAGGCCAGATCTGCGATCCGCCGTAATCCAGATGCAGAAATGTAAGCCACAGAAACAGAATTTCGCCGTCGGCGGCGACGGAGATGAAATTCCGGCGAGATCAAAAGGTTTTTAGGGGTTTTTCTCTTTCACTTTCAGAGAGAGTAGAGAGAGAGAGAGCCCTGAGGCTGGATTGGGAGAGAGAAAGGGAAAAAAAAATTCTTTCTGAAAAAAACAAATTTCAAATGATTTATTTAATTATAAAAATTAATTATTTCTACTTTTTTTTTTATTTGTCTTATTTAGAGCAATATTGTATTGCTGAAATTTGTATTATTTAATGGTTTTTTAGTCAACTGGAACGTTAAATACCTGCATTTGCCATTGGGCTTGATGAATTATTTTAGATTTGTTTATTAGTTAAATAAGTAATTAATTCGTGTTATCAATAAAAATGAATGAATATTTTAAAATTTTGTGATAGTTTTCAATATTTATTTATTTATTTTTATAACATTGCAGTCAATGACACTGCACAGATTATAGACATGATAGAGACAATTGGATTATTAATAGGGATGTTCATTTTTCATGGAGAGACTTCATAGAATTATTGATAGGGATGTCCATTTTCTTTGCGGGATCGAGTCTCTGCGGGGACTCGCCCCTGATGGGGCATAGAATTCCCAATTAGTTGGGAACAGGGGAGAAAAAATCTCCGTTGGCTAAACGGGGCCGGAGATGGGATTGTATTCCCCGTCCCATTTATTTTATTGTTTTTTATTTTTTATTTTTTATTTCTACTCCTTTAATTTTCAAATAAATATATCATTGTTGATGATATTTTTATGTATATGAATATTTTCTTTAATGATTAACATTATAGTTGAAATTTAGAGGTATATTTAAAAAAAACCTAATTTTTTAAATTTTTTTATCCAAGAAATATTAAAAAAATGAAAAAAAAAATTAAATTGAAAAAAATCCTCGAGGGGAACTCGGAACCCCTGCCCCGATCCTTGAGAGAAAAAAAATGGGGATTTTTACAGAGACAGAGATTGAATTTTGTGGCGGGGATGGGAACAGGGAAACCATTCTCCGGCCCCACCCTGTCACGTGGACATCTCTAATTATAAAGAGATATATATATATAAAATAGAGAAAACTTATGTTTTTGTTTTTCGTTTATGTATTGCTTAACCCATTATTTTATTCTCTTTTCTCTATTAAAATGATAAAATTGTCCTTTTTATAATTATTTCTTTAAAAAATTAATAAAGTCAGGTATCTATGATTAATTATATTTTGTTATTTTTATAAAAAAAAAAAGAAATAATTAAAATTGAAGAAAAATAAAATAGTGCTTAAATTATGAACTTTTCTCTTTTGCTAATAAATATGGTTTTTTTTTTAATTTTACATAATTACTTTTTAGTAGAAGAAAATTAGCGGGTTATCATAATTTAAATTACACATTCTTCCTTAAAAAATATGTCATAATGTACACAAAAAATTGGTCGTACGTGCCACTCAAATAATCCCTCGATATTTGATTCCTCCACAAATAATAAATTATATTTTGCAATTTTTAAAAAATAGAAATAGGAGTAATATGAATTTAATTAAGTAGTGTTTGACTTTATATTCATTTCGTAATTGTTCTATAACCCTAAAGTATAAAATCAATTATTCTCCAACCCAATCTTTGGTGTGTAAGTGGCCATCTCCTCACTCCAATAATGTTTATCGAGAAAGATTTTTATCTACACAAATTTTTCAGATGCATACAATTCTAAAATATAAACTTATATATATATATATATATTGGGATTATTTAGCTAGTCACAATTCATTATGTGAGTAATTATTATTAGAATTTCAAATACTAAAGAATTATAATAATTCACTCAACCTTTTTGTTGTATGTTGAATGAACTATAATAATTCATACAACTCATTCATTTGTTCGAAATCTGAAACACCTCTAAATTATGTAGGCTACCAAGAACACTAAAAAAAAATTAGATAAATTTAAAATTAATAAAACATTTTAGATAAAAGAGTAAATATTTTTATTATTCAACTATATTCTTATTAGCATTTATCATTTTTAGCATTTATCTCACTCAATAAATTCAGATTATCCTAACAAAATAAAAACAAAAACACAAGATGAGGTAACAATTCTATGGATAAGAACAAGAATAAGAAGAAAAAAAGAAAGGAAATGGTAAAGCAATGTGGTTTGGTCAACCCAAAAACCAATTGAATGAAGGGAGAGTGTTTAATAAGAAGGTGTAATTATGGTGAACAACTTTTGTTGAGTTTCATTTATAACCCACCATTAATATTCATCTTCTTTTTTGCTCCATTACTTTCCCTTCTTCTTTTCTTCTTCTATGTTCTAAAATATAATTTTTGACAATTTCATTTCATTGTTCTTTCTAATTATTTTTCAACACTTTGCCACTCAAATAGGTGTGAATGTTTGATGACATAAATTTTCTCAAGTTTCAGTTGTTTATACAGTTGGAAATTTTCTTTTAATGTATGTTTTTTTTAATATATATATATATAGTCACAATCAAGTCTATGTTTAGTAGCATCATTGAAATTGTAGAATAAAAAGGGAAGGGTCATTTAAATGTGGTATTGACTTTCTATGAACATCATTTACTTTTATGGTCTCGAGATTGAATCTTAGTTGGTACATTCAAAAAAAAAAAACTTCATGTTTTGAGCACTTTTATAAAAAAATTAAATATTAACTCAACTTCACATTTGGATTAGAACCATTCCAAAAAGTTTTCACAAAAAAACGTTCCTAACGCTCTTCATAAAAACATCCATAAATCCACGTTTATCTCTTTAATACAATATCGCTTCTACTTTAATTACTTATAATTTTTCAATCTAAATTAATGAAAATTTTCTCCTACCACTATTTATAATCCGTTAGCTTAAAGGTTGATTTTTTTTGTCACAATCGTTCATAATACTTATATTCAAACGAAATTTTATCTCGAGGGTCAATGGCACAGTTGGTTATCTTGTCTGGTGTTAATCCATTTCAACTATACTGTCACGAGTTTGAGCCTTATATTATTGGAGAGTAATTGTGCCCTCTATGTAGAGTTTGTTGTTCCCCTTCCTCCCCTACGTACTAAAAAAAATCTATATATATCCAAACACTCCCGAATAAATTGTTTTTTTAAAATAAATTGAAATACAGCAACTAGAAAGTAAACCACTACAATCATGAGTTTATGACTCAGTTGGTTATCTTATTTGGTATTAATCTATTTCAACGCTACAATCATGAATTCGAGCCCGAAAATCGGTATTTGACTTTCAAAAGAAAAATATAAGAAAAACATTATTTATGAAATTGATGTTATTTGTAATAAAATTATTAGGTGCACGGTTTACTTATAGAAGCTTGAGAAAGAATAATGAAGGAGGTTGAATAATTTAACAATAATTATGAATAAAAGCACCAAAATAATATTACTTCACTAATTAAGATATATAGTTTCACCCTTACATTAACTAAATAAATAAACAAAAGTAATGATGTCAAGAGAAAAACTAAACAAAAATACTCACTTATGTATCGAATAGCATATGCAAATTTCTCACTTTTTAATGGAGAGTTAAATATTTTAACCAATTGAATTATATTTAAATTCATAATTTCTTCCATCGTGATTTATCTTAACAACAAAAAGTTAAAGTATATGTATATGTAATTTTAATCCACGTTAAATTATTATTTACAAAAAGAGAAATATTATTATAATATTAACAAATTGAAAAGTATCAAAATAATATGTATTATTGGTTAAAAAGTTGTAAATTTAAATCTTATATATGTTCATGTTGAACATAATAAAAAGAGAAGTGAGAGGAGTTTTTAGTAAAAAGTAATAGGGATTTAATAGTCAAAGAAAATTTTGGAAATTTGAAAAGTTATGTCTTTAATTTATGATAGTCTAGTACTTAATGTTTTTTTTTTTTAATTATAAATTTTTAACTATTTCTTTTTAAGGCTTTTTTCATAAATAAACCTTATTTAAAAATTATTTGCAAATATATATATCTACAAGAATATTAGTAAAAGTAGATTTTGTTTTAATACATTATAAAATCCGAAAATAATGAATTACAATCATACCCTCATATTGGTTGTTTTTTAATTTTGGAAGAAAAGTTTCAAAAAAGGAAAACTATCTCACATTCCAAACCACAAATCGCAAATTTATGGGCATTAATTGTAGAAAAACATATCATCCGAAATCACATTTATTAGAGACGTTTCATATTCCTTTTTTAATACCTTATAAATTAAAAAAAACGATCAAATTATTGGTTTTTCATTTGGGGAGTAGAATTTTAAAAAAAGGAAATTCGTCTCACATTCCAAACCAGAAATCACCAATTTATGGTGCATTAATTGCAGGACGAGAGTGGCGACAATACATTGTTAGATGTACTGTGTTGTGATTTACATACAGTATAGTTTGTAATGTCATGTTATTTGATTCTAGTAATTTTATTTATAAATAAACCGTATGAGCTGTTGAACGTTCAATTTCGTTGATTGAAACCATAACACATTTGATAACCACACAGTATTGAAACAACTTAGTATATACGGTACAACCATTATATATCATGTATCATACCGTATTTTGAAAACTTTGTGTTTTTTTAAGTGTTTAATTTGCTGATATGGATACTTGTGGTGTGATTTAATACGTTTGCGATAGCGAACAAGTAATTTTGAATATACAATACCGTATAGTAAAACATTGAGAAATAACATATGTAATATTTGTGAATTAATAGAGACTCGTACTGTTGGAACAACTTTACATAAAATTACTATTTAAAGTGAGATCAATAGTAAATAAAAAAGGTCTCGTGGGTTACAAAATTGAAATTGAAAGCGTTAGACATAAAAAAAAAAACTGTAATGTAAAATCATCATTGAGTGAATGCGTTCCTCAATATTTATGCGACGCTCTTCAGCTACTTCATGATTATGGTACATCTCATTTTCATCCTACTGACTATTATGTGCAAATACAGATTGGGATGCTTGTTGAACCTATAAAGAAAAGTTGTATAGTATTACAAAAATGTCCAAATAATATTTCTCTATATTATAAGTCGTATAATATACATGTATAAACAATACCGTATTGCAGAATTGAAATTTAATGAATAGTAATATGAGTACGAAAAATGTATTATACATGAATAGAATGAATAATAAACCATAAATGTATTGTGTAACTTATACAATATGTATAATAAAATAATGAAACATATATAGAGTTTTGTATAGTTTATACAGTAATATAACGTACGGTACATGAAAAACTACAGTAGATAATACTCAAATATACAGGACTTAGACATTTTAGTATGTAGATAATATTGTTCTACATATGATTTAAATACATTTCTAAACAGAAATATTGACATTGTAAAGAACACTTTGTGCAATTTCAAATGGAATGATTAATGAACCTATAAGGAAAAGATGTACAATATAACTAACCTAAAAATATAGTATGAACATACGGTATCTAGTCAATTATACAATTTCTTTGACTATATAGAAATCGAGGACGTGTGAACATACGGTATATACTCAATTATACAGTTTTGTAGATGTATATACAGTCAATTATATCACAATATGAATTGAAAAGTACGAAGATACTATTGTTCTACATATAAATTTACGACATTTTCTAAACATAATTTTTGACATTCTAAAGATTGGAATATAAATGAATTAAATGTACAAAATTGACATAAATAGAAATAAAACATATCATACTAAACAATCTGAGACATATCGAATCACGACTATATTGAAAATGAACACTAACATGCTAATGGCGATGGATACGTAACAAAAACACGATACAAATACTGTGAAAAATGGAGATTATTGAGAGAAGATGACTTAACTCGTATGATTATACCATCCGATCGGAGCTTTGTGGTCGACGAAAATTTACATTTTACGTGGTGGCCGGAATGTGAAAAGAGAATGAATAGAGCTGAAGAAACGAAAATGGAGGAATGGAGAATAGAGAAAGAAGAGTGAAACGAAAAAGTAAAAGGAAGAAAGATGGAAGATAAATGAGAAAAGGAATTAAAATCTTTTGCATTAAAAGAGTTGACAATTAAATATGGTATGTTTTAAAAGAATGGGAAGTATGTTTAAATGAGTGTTTTAATTCAAAAATTTAGTATTAAATGTGATAAAGGGCAAAATGGTATTAATGAAAAATTAATAATTACGAATTTTAATAAAAAAATTAACTTTGTAAAAAAAAACTTGAGCGCCTATATTTGCAAATACTTTTCGGATGTGGTCTAGTTACTATAATTTCACTTCTTTTTAAGAATCCAAAAATATTTGATGTGCATGTCAAAAAAAAAATTATAGAGGCAAATTAATGACGGGATGAACAAAACATTGGAGAACCGTTGGAATAGTTATTATTATTATTATTATTATAAATTAAAACACTGCAAATATTTTTTCATACTTTAAAATTAATTTTTTCTCTCTCTTCTTTTATATGATTGACCCCACAGAAAATGAATCTTACTTTCCAATTTTTCATTTGAATGGAAACAATTTTCCTCTCTCCCATCAATTTCTTTGTTCACAAATGATTAAAGTGGATTCAATTATAAGTTTGGCCGAAAACCTCTATTATGTATTGTGAAAAAGACTATAATGGTCAACCAGTAGATAGATAATAAATTTAAATTCTCAATTATAAATTTTTTAAAAAAGTTGAGAAATTATTTCATAGCCAATACAAATATAATAGATTATAAATAAATGAGAACTGAATATCGCTTTTTCAAGTAAAAATTTGTGAGAAGTTAATTTTTAAGTAGGTGATCATCATGAATTGAACTCATCTTCTTAAATATTATAAGACTCTTTTTGACCATTAAATCACATAGAAGTTTTGTAATGCAATAATACTACAAAATTTATGTCAAGAATAGTTAATAATAGTATAGGCTCAACCTATTATCAAACATATTTTGAACCATTATTAAATTAAATCTCAATCACTAAAATTGCTTTACAAGTGTTGTAATTGGACCATTAAGGCCCCGTGTCATAATTATTTTTTATTTTTTATTTTTACTTTTTGAAACTTAAACTTATAATAATTACCATATTATACATTTTTTTACATGGATGTCTATGTCTTACTTATATTTATAAAAATCAAATCAATTTTTTTTTAAAAAAAAGTTTCAAAAAATTTGGCTAACATTCACATACTTTTTAAATAAAAGTTAGATACATCATAGGAGAGATGAACATGTGAGAAAAAATAAGTTTAAAATTTCAAAAGTATCTAAGCTTTTAATAATCTTTCCTTTTCACAATGTCATAATTTTTTTATGTTAAAAAATTCATTCAGTGCATCTAATTCTAAATTATAATTAGTTAAAAAAAAATTCTAAATTATAATAAATATTATGATAAATGACCTAATAATCATTAAATTATTATAATTAAAAAAAAACATTAAATTATGAAACTTCACTTCTAAATATTATTAAATTAAAAGTAACAAAATAAAACTTAGACATTTACTCGATATTATTAAATACATACATCATAGATAACTTTAAAAGTTTTAGAAAAAAAAACCTCTCGTATACAATAGAAGAATTCAACGTTTAGCATATGTAATACTATTTGTATAGCACCTAATGATACTACATATGTAAAATTTAAAGCTTCCCTACACATTCGTATAGAGAAGGATAAATTACGACGTGAACACTAACAAATTAAATGTGTTTATAACCCATAGATCTTTAGTATGAGCTTTTTAACTTTCCATTATAATTTTTTTCAAAAAAACACCATTATGCCATATACCATTAACTTTTTCGAGATGTGAAAATGGAGAATAGAACTATTTGCTAAATAAATAAAAATAAAAAGTGGGCAAATTGAACAAAATAAAGTGACATATCACATACTTTTTCTTGAACAAATTAAACTCTATTACACTACCACTTTAGTTTGTCTCACTTTTTCAGAACCACAATTACCATCGCAATAAAAATAAAATTGAGTGCTTCATTTTATAGGTTGAAGTGCTCAATTAGCACTTCAAACACAAGGAAAAAAGAAAACATGAACATGTATTGAGTGCTCCATTTTAAAAGAAAAGTACTTTTTAAGCATTCATTTTCTAAATTTACCTCTTGAGTACAGCTAAATAGATGAAAATGTAGCAAACAAATAGTTTCTTACAAATGGCTCAAAGAGTTGTTTGGAATGTTGGGAAATGCTTTTTTGAAAAAAGCAGATTTTAGGTGGATTGAGTGATCTTTTTGGCAGGCTAAAAGGCAAAGCAAAACCAGAAGTTGACAAAGACCCACTGAAAATTTCAGTTCCATCACCCACAAAAGGAGTAAACAGTAGAAAGATTTTTGTTTTTCTTTTGAAAGGAAAAAAAGGATATATGAGAGAGTTGAACCACAAATCTCTAGACCTGTAATTCAGAGCCATAGGGGGGACCTGCAACTATGCACCAGTGGTCCATAAGCTCTACATTTAAACCATCCAAACATAGATGGGATTTTGGGTACCAATCATGACTTTAATGTGCATTATTTCGACCCCGAAACTCCGAACAACAAATTCTCCCAGCTCTATTGAATTCTACCCCAAAACCAATTCCAGAGATTGGAACCCTCCACTCAAATCTCGAGGTTAAGCCATAAATATGCTTAGTCTATTCTCATAAGGTAAACTGCTTTGACTCTAAAATATTTTGTTGTCAAAAAAATCCGGAAGAAATTAATTCTTAGATTGGTAGTCACCATGAATTGAACTCGTAGTCTCTTAGATTCTCAAGACTCTCTTTATCCAGTAGACCTGATAATGATTGAACCATTGGAATTGGTCCATTAAGTTTGATCTACTTGCAGCATTGCTCATTGAAGAAACTGCTAACTTGAAACTTGTACAAAATGGGGCTTCCTCTACTTGGTTGAACTTTGAAGGAAGTATTACTAATAAGGCCTAAAGCAAATTGGTCAAGGTACAGACTTTAAGTAAGGTTTAAAAAGTAAAATTCTAAAAGGTGCTATAAGGGTGGTTGACATTGGATTAGCCCTATATTATAAAAAGATCATAATGAGAAGGTGATTGCCAAATAGATCAAATTAAGAGATCTTCAACATAGGAAATCATGTTTCTCACTGCTCTCTATTACTGTATTCCATCCCACCACCTAAAAAACTTTCTGAAAATATAGAGTTTGGGCACTTGAGAGCACCACTTAAGCAGATCCTCAATCTCCTGAATCTTGTGGAATCAATTACAAAAGAACTTTATTCAATGCCTAAATCATAAGACCTATTGGTCAACCTAGCTACTATAATAGTTCACAGAAGTAGATCTTCATCTCATAGATTCTCACTAATATAATTTTCTTATTTTCCCAGTGGATGAAATTAAATTGAATACAAATTTTATGAGCTAGCCTACACTCTACGATAAATAAAATGCAAAACCGTGGGTGTGTATGAACATCGGATACACAAAAATTATAATACATGGAGCGTTACCATGAAAATGGGCTCGCACCCAGCAGAAAAATTTCGTTTTCAACATCCTTAATCCATTGACAAACTCGATTGCAAATCTTTATCGCCAAAGCCTGTGGAATCATCGAAAGGGATCAAACTCAAATTAACAAGGGAAACATAAAGGCAAGGCAACACCCACACACGCAAACACAAAAAGAGAACAGTATGGGGGAAACAACTTTATTTACAAGGGCAAGTTCCAGCGGTCAGTAATAGAGAATAAAAATGGAAGTTCGTATTGTGGGGGAGTTGGGAAAAAGCAATATTTGCATTATTTCAACGCACTTTTTTTCCCATTAGGGGTTTAATCTTAATATTTTTTTTATATAAGAAACAGACTTTTCATGAATGAATGAAAAAATCACAAAAAGGGGTTTAATCTTAATAGAGATCTTAAGCCACGTTTGATAACCATTTTGTTTTTAGTTTTTAAAATTTAAGACTACAATAGCTACTTTACAATATGTTTTTTCTTACTTCAATATTTACATCTTACTCTTACCTATATTTTTATAGAAACCAAAAAAAAGTAGCTTCAAAAAGCTTGTTTTTGTTTTTGAAATTCGGTTAAGGAAAGATGGATATATTATTGGAAAGACAGATATATTCTAGGAAAGATGGTATACATTGTAGGAAATTTGAGTAAGAATAAACTTAAATTTCAAAAACCAAATGATTATCAAACAAGGCCTTAATAATTAAAGTTCATATTGTTTCTCTAGAACTTACTATTTTGTAACTTCTTTTTTTTTATATTCGTAACTGTCTGTGTCACCTGCACGCACCTCGACTAATGTCACAGGACATATCGTCTGACCCTACAACATTTGGATGTCAAAGAAACTCGTAGGAAATTAATTCCTAGGTAGGTGGCCATCATGGATTGAACTCATCACCTTAAACATCTCAAGACCCTCTTTGACCACTCGAGCCATTCCATGATGGTTTATTTTGTATATAAGAAGCTTTTTTCTTGCAAAAAGTAAAATTAAAATTCACCCTATCAACATTCATGAAAGATCAACAAGCAAGAACACTATGACTTCATATAAATAATTTTTTCAGTCACCAGATAGGCAGATACTCATAAATCTGACAAAAAGAAATACCTTATCAGCCAAAGGATCAAATGCCGCATAAAGCTCAAAATCTTGGGTGACCCAGCAGAGTAGAACTGCGAACAAAACCATTATTAAAACTTGGAAGACTGTTATGTTTACGAATCTTTATATCAAAACAGATAGTAGGTTTAAAGTAACTGAAAAAAGACACTGGCCACTCTTTCCTCTATTGCATATTTCAAACCTAAGCATACCACTGATACAAGATTCTAAATTGGGTTTGCTTCTTCACTATATATACAAATATCTGCTCAGATGTTTATAGCACACTAATAATTTGTTGGACTTGGGGCATAGTTTGATTAAGGCTCTCGAAGACAAAAACTCCAATAAAAACCACAATCTTTATCAAGAGAGTGGATTTGGTGGGTTCCATACGATAGATAAAAGTCCAAAGGGATAAATAAGTTAGTTGCAAAATATCAGATTACTATGGATAATTTTATATATATATATATACACACACGCACATGAGAGACAAACTAAAACGTCTGATCCTGATTAAAAGAATACAATGAATAAACAACATATATTAGCCAATAAAGTTATGAACTGGAAAGAAAATATAATCATTCATAAATAAAAGGAAAAAGGAAAGCCCTTACCAATACCATCAAGAGTGGAAGTGCAGAATAATTATAAGGAAATCAATTAAACTATTATATTAACCCAATTGAAAATGTAAAAGGAAATTAAAAAACGTACCATAGTTTTCATCTCTTCTAAACTGAGTTTTATGAGGCCCGATTTCTTTATCATGCATAGAAGCATAAATATTTTGGTATGTTCTGTACAATCTGCAAAAATAAAAAAAAAATTAACAGACGCTAATTAATAAGATCTTTAAAAAAAACATCTACAATTATTATAATATTGGGTCAATTTGCCAAACTACCTCTTCTGTTGTTGACGACTGCTAATTGGGGATGAAAATTCAGAAGATACGTACTGATCCAGATATAAACTACGATAAATGAAATGCCAGAGTCCACCAGGACCACCCATCCCAGCATAAGTTTCCTTGAATCTTTCAGGAAATTCTCTTTGTTGGCCCAAACGAGGAGATATAGTTCTATAACGAGGTACAGAATCAACAGGCACATCTTCAACATGCATCCCACCTTCTAACATGGATCTCTGAACTTCACTTAGAACATTTGACTTCACAAGCACAGTCTCAATACGAATCCTACGATGTTGAAACCATTTTTCAGAACATGTAAAGCAGGAAACAAAAGCATCAATTATCGATTATTAATTGGAATAAAGTAATTTGGCCAAACTTCAATCCAATTTATGTAGCTGACCTGAGTTTTTAAAAGCATGTTAGGTGAGTTGGTAGGACAGGACATTCGTGTAAATAAAGAGGATAAAAAAATTATGGTTGGTAAAAACATGTGCCAGTTTGCCTTAATTGACAACCAACGACACCCCAATGGGACTGATATATGATGTCTATTTCACCTGCATTCTTTTAAGTGATAGAAGGAATCTGAATTAGTTGTAAGAAGCATCAAGTAAGTGTCAACCTGCCACAAGACATTTATTGGATCAATAAGGCAGTGAGGATAATATAAAGAAGATCACAATTACTTGTACTCAATATAAAACCTATTAGAATACAAATCTCAATCTAATATTTTAGGATGAGTTTAATCAGTCAATTTATTCTTAACACACCCCTTGACATCCAGACTGAATACTAATCTTCTAATTGTTTGAAACAAGAGTGAAGATCTGAATCAGATTCTAAAAGATTGTTCTTTCAACATGTTGATTTGTCATAAATCTTTCAAGGTTATTGGGATTTTCTTGCTCTAAACGGTGCAACATGTAGTAGGAACTAGGGAGTAATCCTTCATTCCCCATTCCATGAAGAATCGAAGATGATACTATCTTTGGCAAGCCAGTTTTTTTGCCATCGTACATCTAAGAAGAATTTCTAGGACACTTGAGAGGATGTCTAAAACCCAGTAAATTTTAATTCTTCTCTCCTGAGTCCTGACACATGCTTTTGAGCCTTCTAGTGATTTCCTCTCCCGATGATTACTAATGATAGGAGCTCTTTATCGTAATTAGTTACATCTTGGTGGCTCCTGTATGTGGTGATGTAATGACAATTTTGTACTTCCATTCTTCCCAAGGATAGATAGCAGTTTACCAAAGAAAAAAATTGGATTCTTAATATTTAGACCATTACTATTAAATAAATGAAAATGACATGGTAAGGGGTTTGCAATTAAGATATCTGATACTGTTTTGAAACAAAACAGAAATCTTAAACTAACTATGCGGTTTAAATTCAAACGCTAATTAAATTTTTATGTTCATCTTTATTTTAAAACTAAAATATTTTGGATTGAAATTTTTAAATAGTATATCATAAAAAAATAAGAATAAATAACGTGTCCCCAACATATCCGTGTCCTATATTTTTAAATAAAGGCATGTCTCCATGTCCATGTAGTGCCATGTCTATATCTCGTGTCCGTGCTTCTTAGCTCCCAACTTAAGCTATCATTAATGACATAGTGAAACAGATTCCCCCAAACTTTTTCAAGCATACACTTTAATAGTCAGGCCTATAATTTGATTTGTTAGTTCATATATTAACAAAAAATTGCCAAGCACAAAAGCTCATACATGTCACCAGTACCAGAAATTTGCCAAAATAAAATTTGAAAGGTAAGTCTCACTCACATCAAAATAATGAACATAGGCATATAAAAATGCCATAGGATTGTATCTTGGAAGGCATATTGGAGAGAAAGACTCGGATGTCCTGCATTAGAGGGAGAAATAAAATGAAAAAGTAAGTACTTGTTTATTGATATAATGAGTACCAACTCAAGATGAACTCCACATCAACTAAATTGAAGATATCTGAAGTATGCATCACTCAATCAATCTATAACATTCATAGATCAGAAGCATTTAATGTGCAGTTTTAAGAAAGTAATCTGAATACGCGGGGGAATGGAATGTAAAACACAAAGAAGACAATAGAAGATTGTGAAAAAACCTGTTTTGAATTTCATAAAGACATCAACGTTGCTTCTAAATCAAATGAATATCTCATAGTAATGAAAACAGCTTGGTTCTATGAGAAATCAGAAAATCAGGTTTTTGGCTTTCGGTTTGCAGTTTTTAATAATTAAGCTTGTGTCCTCATGATTTCTTTACCACGGTTTTTATATTTCTTTGGTAAATATTTGAATTCTTAGTAAAATTCCAAAAACTTCAAAAACTTTGTTCAAGCTTGATGTCTCCCAAGTCCAAGCCTTAGGGCAAGCACGAATACCCTAGGTATAGGGGAGCTAAGCTCTAACTTCCGGGTTATACTAAAAAAAAAGGGCTTGGTTTTGAAACATTGGTAGAAAGTAGAAAATAAAGCAAAAAACTTGTAGAAATAGTGTTCTTAATTTTAAGAAACCAAAAACCAAATGGTTATCAAATGAGGTCTACCATAGTGATTAAACTACTATGTGAAAATGTGCAGGAGCATTCACGTGCATAGATATTAGCATGTAAAGTACACACGTTCAAACTAGAAAAGAGAGATTTATACATCTCTCACATGGAGTAGCAAATATAGGAAAGAAAAATTACAGAACATTAACGATTACAACTTGAATTGTGCAAAGTTAAGTTATTAAGCTTAATATCAGATGCAATTTTTGGTTGTTCTAAATGAAGCTTAACAATATAACCTAAAACTTGAAACTAACCTAAAGGATTCTGATGACATCACAAAGTTGGCAAGTAGTAACATATCATCAGGATGAAGAGAAGCTTTTTGGGCACCAACAAGACTGATAACCTGAAATACAGATCCAAATCTTATATATTTTATGGAGAACATGATATGTGGAGCCAAGAAACATGAAATGGGCCAATAAGATGAAAGCTCACCTTATGTTTGCACATTAAAATTGCAAAAAGAATGCCTGAATCAGCAACATCTTGTAATATTGCACCTGCAGCTTGTCTTGTACCATAAGCAAGAGGAAGACAAGTGTATGCATGAAGAAATGTAGCAGGGTTCCTGAAGTTGAACCAATCAATTAGAAAAGAGAAACAACCATAAAATTTAAAATCATATGCCAGTGCCCCTCACTGAAAGATGATATTGAAAAGTATACCCACCCCCATTCCACCATAAGCATTGTGGTGCATATGCAAGAGAAAGAAAAAGAGAATACATTGACTGGAAATTTAAGAATTAGAAAATAAAAGGTGGTTGTTAGGTTATGTGTAGTAAAAAGAAACAATCTAGAAATAGATCCTCAAAATCCATTTGAAAAGTTATTGGTGCAGTGCAGGAACAGAAACAGCAATATTGGGTTAGCAAAAATGTGAAACCATGACCAGCTTTTTTCCATTCAAAATCATGGTCAATAGATATCTTATAACACTGAAGTGGTCTTGATGGTGCTATACTGCTATATTTTTGCACCAGCAGAATAACAGCTCAAAAAAGAGCCCAAGCCACAAAAGAAAAGAGAAGAAGCCGGTGTTTCTCATCCAGAAAAACAGATATAGGGGGGTCAAGAGCGCTGAAACTAACCAACCGAATGAATGGATGAGAGAGGAGAATACAACATCTGTTCCTCCAAGAAGAGAAGTCATATCAAACTTGGGATTTCTCTCGAAGCATCTATTTACAGACTTTGTTAGAATAAGTATCATCTGCATGCAAGCATCACAATATATCAAATACATGAAGAAACCATGATAACAACAAATATTTCATTCATAAAAATTAAAGCAAACAATAAAAAAATGATTACTCCATTGCACAGACAAGCATCAATTCACGTAAGAAAGCTAGAGACAAAAAAAAGAAATTTCAAAAAGGATTACAAGAAGAACCAAGATTACCTGACTGTAAATGAGTTCCAACTGGCCTCGTAATGATTCATAAGGCTCTTCTGTGCAGCTGATGCAAACCAAGTAAATTGGACCCTTCACGAGAAATACCACCTGAAGATGGGGATGTATAAACATATTTTATTTATATTTTATATGAAAGACGACAAATACGAAAGTTGAGAGGGGAAAAAAGGATTTGCATCTCTCCAATTTCTAATTCTACAACACTAGTATCACAGCAAAGAACCAGAAACAAATTCACAAACACAAATAATTTTTTGAAAGTGAAGAGAAAGTATTTGCATAAAGATAGTTTGAAAGACAAGATATACCTACAAATTTTGCACACACATTCACTATACAGGTGGTAATCAGAAAGTAAAGAGCCATTCAACTATTCCAAATGTTGTTTAGAGGTTAAAACCTACTAAGGCGCCAAACACTTGTTACAGCTACATACAACTTACGAGGCATGAGCTTGGGTGAGGTCATGTACTTGATACACGCAGCACACGCACATCCATACAAATGCATAAAGTTGCAGAGAACAAAAAAAAAAAGGAAAGGGCGGCATCCATTTAATTTTTTATCAAATCTGCATATCCATTTTGCTAAAAGAGCTCGATATTTTTGTTAATGTTCCCTAAATTTAGACCTACTCAGAGAAAGGGATTTGAGTTTTATTGCAAATCACAAGATGAGTGCTACCTGGCATGTTACCTCCTACGGAAAGAAAGTATATAAATGCCTTCTTGATGATTTAGATTACCTTGTAGGCTTAGCAAAGTGAAAAATGAAGTATAACGGGAGATTAGTATAGAGAGTTGCTTCAATAGGTGTGTATCAAGAAGAAACTAAGGCTGCATCTACTTAAATGAGAATGAGAATCTTTTTTTGGACTGAAAAGAAAATTTGTGGCATGAGTAGAACTACTAAATTAGCATTGACTGATATTAATTTGAAATAGAAATTGGAACAAAGAGGCTGTCATCGATTTATATTCCAATATATAAAATGATAATGAAACTCAACTGATGTGAGAAACAAAATAGGTTGAAAGAAAAAAAAAATAATCAGCTCAACAATTTAGAGACACCCGAGAATCAGGGTGGGGATGGAATTTCTCACTTTTTTATGTAAGGGAATGACATTTCAGAATTATTCCAATTTTCAAGTGGGGTCAGTTCATTCCCTTAGGCCTTAATGAAGTGAATACCAAGAATGGGTTGTTAAGGACAGTTCTAGATAGATCTCGACATAAATATGATATTGTCCACTTTAGGTATTAGCCCTCATAGCTTTGAATTTGGTTTCACCCAAAAGGCCTCATAGGCTCATAGTGTTGTTGAGGCGACCCCAGGCGCTCGCCTATGGCGAGAGGCGTGGCGACCTGGGGCCCATGCGCCTCTTAAGCGGCCAGGGCGAGCGACTTCACTCAAGCGCTCGCCTACCTTCGCCTTTTTCCGCCCGACAACGCCTTCGCCTCTGTGGAAGGCGTGCGCTTGAGTTTTTTTTCTTTTTCAGATTTATAAAACAGAGTCATCTTCAAGGCAAAAGGTTGAAGATGATGAACAGTGTATTTATTTATGTTCTTCGTGGAGTGTTTAGAAATGGATGATAATATAAAGCAAATGTCTTTTGAGTAAAAGGCTTTATTAAAAGTGAAAAGACAACCTATTAATTTTTAAGTTTTCTTTTTATTTTTTGTTTGATTAACTTTGAATAGCGTGCAAACTTGATAAAATCCTTTGAATAAAAGAACTTTTATTTAAAATGTGAAATGACAAGCCATCATTCAAAATTAAGTTTTTTGTTTTTTTTGTTCATTATTAACTATTAACTCTCAATATTGATAATTGGGAATTTTAGTTTTCATTTATTTTTTCTATTTTAAATTAATTAAAATATAAAGTATAATTTGTTTAGTTTTATTAATTCTGCAGATAAAGCTTACTACTTTAGTTACATTATTTTTTTACTTTATATTATGCTTAAAATATAGAGTAAAAATTGTTTATACCTTTAATAACCTGGAGCCCAAAGGTTCCAATTGACTTCAAAATATACAATCGGTGTATTTTAAATTTGTTCAACATTTTTATTTTTTTTTTTTGCCATTTTCCATTTGATTGATTTTTTTGTTTGTTTATTTTGATGTTTTTGCTATGTAGTATTATTTGGAAAGAATTTGATATTTTATTTGGAAACATCTTATCATATTTTGTTTTATATTTTTATTCTTTTTTTCTTCTTTTATTTATTAATAGTATATATAAGGGTTGTTTAAAATTTAAAACAATTTATAATACAAGGGTATCAAAAGTTGATGACTTAATATTTTCACAATTTTAATGATTGTTTATTATTTATTGACTTTTGATATATAAATTGTTTTTAACTTTAATATTTTTCACATTTAATATTTATCATTTACTATTTGGATGTTTTTACCATTTAGGATTTCATATTTTGTGTAAATAAGAATCTATTTTCAATATCAATTTATCTTTATATATTTATATATGTTATTATATTTTGTTATGTATTTATATATTGCGCCTCGCTTCACTCGGGCCTCGCCTTTTTGTCGCTTCTCGCCTTGAGGCAATCAAGGAGAGTGTCGCCTTGCGTTGGGCTTTGCGCTTTGAAAACACTGGCTCATACAAATGAGTTGTTGTCCACACTTATATACTCGGTCATAATCCTCCTATTATCTAGCCAACATAGGCATGGCAAAGACTCACTCCATTAAATCGCCTAAAGTAAAAGAACACTAAATTCCAAAAATAAACAATGAAAAAATAATAAATAATTAAATTACAATTTTGTTTTAAAAAATGACCTGGTGTTTTCCAGCTCTAACCCATTTGACACGATCACCCCTGAAAAGACAAGTAATGAATCAGAATACAGCATTGATTTAAGAGGAAATGTTACCTGAGATTTTGAATACGGTAATGCAAATTTGAATATTTTTAAACTCAATGATAACATTATAAAAAAGTCAAGCGACTTACCCATCCTCCACAAAGGAAATGATTGCCTGCAAGCTGGCCGAAAATCCTGCTAGTTTATACTCATCCCCATACCTGTATGTGATTAAATTAAATCAAAATAAGATCTATTTTTGGATAAAAAACAATAAAATAAGATCACCGAAGAAGGTTGAAAATGATCATGTTTTACTTTTAAACAAATAAAACTGTTTATTTTACTGGAATAAGGAGCAAAGGAACAAACCTGGAATAAATAGGTTTTCCAGAGTGGCTCAGAATAAAGAAATGCTTCTTCCTTTTTCTCCATGATATGGAAGCATCATCCTGAACTTCAAGAATTAACTGATCAGGGAAGGACTAATGATAACAATCAATATTTGTTAGGTACATTACCGCAATGAAGCAGAAGTAATGAGCATATTTTCTTTGCAATTTTGAATATATAGCTTATTAAAAAAAATGATATAGCTGGAAGAAACTATACTTCAAAAGCCTATATTTTCATCATAACCACTGATGAGTGGCTTAACTACAAACAAAACATTGCTCCATGCAACTTTGTTTATCTTTGGAATAAGAAATAATTTTATTGACAGAAGAAAATAAAGGAGAAAACCTCTGAACACCTATAGGTGAATACAATAGAAGAGCTCCACAAAAGGAGATGAAAAAAAAATCAGCCAGCAACATACCAAACTAAAAAGACGACCCTTAAAGAAATGTCTTTCCAACCAAAGAAACTAGAAGAGAAAATCCGAGGGCTTTTGTTGAATGGATGAATAAAGAAAGGTCTTAAAGCGAGAACCAAATCTTCCTATGTTCTACCAAACTTAAATTGCCAATGGTCACATGTGTTCCCTTTCATCAATTCCTTGGTGGCTTTCTGTAGAAGGCAAATTGTGTTCCGTCAGAGTAATTTCTTCGATTTTGTGGCTGGAGGTAATGGTGGTATGGTCATAATAAAAAGTCCAAAATCTAAGAGAAAATTTCCAATACCTCAAAGATTAAAAGGTAAGGTATCAGGTGGTTTTTGATGATTGTATGATGTAGGGTGCGAATACAAATTGGCAGTTTTCAAAGATAAATGATGAGCTTCACTTGACTGTGTCATTAGGTGAAAGGGTAAGGGTGGTAAAATTTTAAGAGGCAAAGTGTCATCAATTAGGTTATCTACAAAGATTGTTTTGAAGGCTGAGTGAATCAATGTTGAGTTGGATAGGTAAGCATATGTATCAGATGCAAAAGGGATGTTTGGTTTTTTGGTGGAAGATTTTTAGTATCATGGCACCTATTTAGTGAGCTTATATTAAAGTTCCAAGCCATGGGGAATCTTTACAAAGAGCCATTGTTATATGAGAAACAAAGAGCCTTGTTACTTTGAAATAGATTAATAATGAATCTTGTGGAAAATCTATCCCGTACAAAATCTCGAATATAATGCCAAACATCAGTACTAAAAAAAGGTTGAACTATGATCAAACCTCCTTTGTTTACGACTGGATCAACATAAGCAGAGGGAAAGCCTACTAGAACAATGATATTTCCATCTAGGAAGTTCCGTAAGAGAGAGAGAGAGAAATGGAGTGGTACAAATGTCTTCCAATTCAGAGAATTTTACTTGGGCTCCTCGAGATGTTTCATCAAAAGCTATTGAATAAGTTTTTTTTATCAAAGAGGACAGATTGGGTGGAGTAAATCAAGGGAGGACTGCTGAAAATCACATACCATGGTGGCTGGGGTCTAAAGTTATTTTGCTCCATGCCACATACAGTAAAATCAACATGAGCTAGCAAATTCATAATGATTTGAACTTCAAGTGCTTCTACTTACGTTCAAACATATAGTTATCTAAAGTCCAATGAATAAAACCAACTGATAGTCTGAAACCACACCTAACAAGGAATTTATGTATAAAATTGATGAATGAGCCACGATATCTAGCTTGTTCAAGAATGTGATAGGCCCGCTTTCAAACATGTGTACGAACGTGATACGATCCGGACCTTGGAGTTTTAGGAATATTAGTATTAATATTTATTATTTATTAGTTAATTGCTATTTTAATTGTATTGGGCTTGGGCCTATTATTAGTCTTTTATTTAATTAGGGTTTAGGGTTATAAATAGGGGGGAAGAGGTCTTTGTTAATCATCGATTGAATTGTCGTCATTGTACTCTGGCTCTTTGAGAGATCCTCTCAAGAGATTATCGTAGTTTAATAATATATCGTGGTAGATTCTATCAGAACGCAGGAACATGAACAAAGATGGGAGTGGCTGCTCAAGGGCAACACCGTAATTTCAGAAGGATGTGGATTAATTAAGTCTTTTGTAATAGAAGTATAAATAGTTTACTTTTATCTTTTGAAAGGATAGTGAAATCTTGAGTTTTGAGGACTTTCCACTATGTTGGAGTCCATTGGGAGAGATCCACCCTCTCGAAAGGTGGCTAGACTTGATGCTATTTTGTGCCCTCATTAATCTAATCTGTTAATCTTTGTGTCTGAGGTACTGTTTCTAGATTATTATTATCGTTTACTAAAGCAAGAGGAGATAGAGTTCTATCAAGTGGTATCAGAGCAGGAACAACTGGGATGATCAAGGAGTTCCATGAGGGCAAGAAGGCGTGGAAGAGGGAGCATGGAAAGGACATAACAGTCTTCGCGAAGTGGTAGCGAGGATACAACCATGGCAGAAGCATCCTTGCAAGAACTCAGAAAGTCAGTAGAACAGCTCTTTGCGGGCATCGAAAACAACCACCTGGCCAACATGACGAACCAAAAGGCTATCGAAACCCTAGCAAGAGGGTCCCCGAGAAATGAAGGGGAAATGACAGGAAAAGGGAAATATTTTGGTATTGTCTTGCAAAAGACTTGGGAGAGACATAGCCCTCTCGAAAGGCTATTGGGAGAGACTTAGCCCTCTCAAAAGGCTAAGGGTACGGTATTGTAACCCTTATTGTTCGATTATATCAATATAGTTCCTAAAACCCAACCGACCTCCCATCCAAAATTGTGAAACATCGCCCCGTCTTCCATCTAACCAAAATATAACCCGATGAGATTGCCTTCCACAAATTCCTAATTTAGACCATTTTTAAAGAACCATGATCAAATTCCTTGTAATGATTGGTGTTATTATGCACAATTTGTAACTAATAATATGAATTGAAAGACAAATCATTGCTCTCTAATTCGCAAACATGCCAAAAAAGAAAACGAGAAACGATAACTCTCATCCGTTCAGGTTTCCACAACAAATATGCATAAGCATGAATTGGAAACAGCGATCAAGCAAGCCCCAAAAATCAATATACATTCATGATCTACTCGAAAGTCATGGAGTTCAAAATCATCCAATCTATCAAATTACAGTACCTCGTCACCATGCCGCTTTCCAGGAACCCACGAGGGTACAGAATCCAAAATTCCACCAACAGAAACGTCATCTCTCAGTTCCTGTATCTCATCCTCGGCAACTCCACCCATCTCCGACCCACCACTGCTAGCACTGCTGCTTCCTCTCTCACCAGCATACCCACTGCTGCTCGGACTGACCGGTCCATCCACCTCAATCTCCGAATGGGTCCTCCCACGCACCGAACTCTCCGCCACTTCCTCGCCCACCTCGGCTCTCACCGGACACGAATTCCCCACAACATTCTCGTCACAAACAAAGCCATGGGCACCGATCGCGGATCCATCGGAGACGCCATTGATGCCCTGTTGGTCGAAAAGCGGCTCGGGATGGGGCAAGGTGAGTGCTAGAGACGCCAATTCTTCCTCGAGAGGTTTAGGCGGCGGAGTGGGTGTAAATCTAGGGTTGAAATCGCTGAGCTCGTCACTGGATGATAGTGAACTCAACCCAGATGACATCTTCGGGAACAGAACTCGAATCGGTGATTCTCTTCTCCGATTGAGACCTTCAATTTGCTGATCAGAGAGGGAGATTGAATGCGATCGTAGCTTTCCCAACGCAGAGCTGAGATTTTCGCCACTTGGGTGCGAGGGATCCGAGTGGCATCGCTGGGTCGGTTGGGTCGTCGCATTGGGGATGGGCCAGCCGAGACCGGCCTCTATTTCTTTATTTCTTACACTTTTAGGTTAAATTTAAATCATCAAATAATAATTTAAATATAATATTAAATTTTATAACCATTTTTTCACGTTAGTTAAATTTATTAAAATTCACATTTAAGTTAAAAAGCAGTTAATTATTTATTTTGATCTTATAGGTGTTATTATTTTAAAAAATAATTTAATAAAATTTATTGAATTAAAATTAAATTTTACCTCTAATTTTTAAAAATCGATGCTCTTTAATTTTTTTTTCTCAATTTATCTATTAATAGACTAATTACTCTTGAATTATAAAATTTATAATAGTTATATCATTATTATAATTATAAATATAAATAAGCTAAATCTATTTATTAGTATACATCTATAAACTTACATTTAACCTCAAATGATAATTTTATCATTCTTAAAAAAACAATCGCACATCTCAAATCAACAATTAAGCAACAAAAGATCCCTACAAAAGTATTTCTCAAAAAAAAAAGTTCCCTACAAAAGTTATTGCAACAAAAAGAAAAGTTAGATGAAAGTTAAGGTAAAAAATCCAATAAAAATAAGATAACTAAATTTTTTATTATAAAAAAAACCAAGAAAGTAACCCCAAGCAAAAAGGAAATCATTGTTATCAAATTTTTGAAATTGAAAAATTCATGCACTAACCTCAAATGATAATTCTTATAATTCTTCAAACTTTTTTTTCAGATCTCCAAGTATTTTTTTGAAAGGCAACAATTATGCAAAAAAAATCCCTACAAAAATTATTGCAAAAAAGTTAAGGTAAATAATCCTACATAACTTATTTTAAAAAAAACAAAACAAAAAAATAAAGAAAAATAAATCCAATCAAATAGAAAAGTGTTATTGTAAACAAAATGTAGACAACTATTTATAGGATTGGAAAATTCAATTTATTATTTTAATTAGAATATAAAATGTCAAATAAAATCTATGAGATTTAGTAAAAATATCTTATTTTCTACATGAAAATTTAAATGATATTGTAAATATCTTCATTTAATTGTTGAAATCTCTTATCTTCTAACTTAGTCATAAAATTTATGAGATTTGATAAAAATATCTTATCTTCTACGGATGAAAATCTAAATGATATTATAAATATCTTCTACATTATTTGATTTTTTTTTATAGTCCAATAAATGGCATTTTTGTAATTTAGGGTATGACTTAAGGGTAAAATCGTCTAGAAATGATTTTCCTTTGAGCCACACTTTTAAGATTAAGATTACGATAAAAATAGAAATTACTCAAACCTTTTAAGATTCTACACTAATTTAAAATTTCTCGACATTTTAAGGTTTTAAGAAATTTTAAAAAAAAAAATCCTAACAATAAATATAATTATAGAGTTTAATAAATGGGTAGAATGTTTTGCTTTTGATTTTTTAAAAACAAAATGTAAATTTATGAAATAGATAGTTGGAATGTTTTGCTGTTGCTTTATTATTTTTTTTAAATGCAAAATTATTAGAAATAGATCATTTATAAAGGTGAAATTTTGAAACAATTATGCTAAAATCGTGGGGTAAGTTAATATTATTATTATTATTAAAGTGTTTAATGTTTAAAATTCAGTTTCTCTTTCCCACGATTTTTTAAAGTTTTTCTTAAGTAATAAACTAACTTTAAATAGTATGATACTATTTTTTAGAAAATTTGAACTTTTATATTTATTAATAATATATGTGTAAATTTATAAGTTGGCTTAGGGATAAAATCGTAAAAAAATGATTTCCCTCGCCACACTTTAAGGTATTAAGAATAAGAATAAGATTAAAATATTATAAATTTACGAGGCGAGTCAAATCAATAAAATAATTATAAATACAATCGAGGTAGTCATTTATAGTAATGAGTACTCTTGTATTATTTCTTATAATACTATATTAATGAGTTTTTTTTTTTTTTTAATTGAGAAATCGGAGCTTCGCTCCCCTATACTCAGAGCACCACTGGCCTGTTTCTAGACTGTGATATTGGGATACTTCGAAGGGTATTATTATAGTTTAAGTGTTTTCTAGCGGCGTCGAACAAAGAAGCATGTTTTTGAAGTTCTTAGTCTCAATCGTTGAGATGTCTTTTGGGGATTATTAATGAGTATTTATAATAGTTTTTCTTATTATTGTGTGGTTTAATTTGAACTGGACCTTGAACTAAATCTTTCGGATTTTTTAGCTAGTTTGGGTTGAGGTTTATCTATCGGTTTCATTAACCAAGCCCATGGATCAATAAACCAGACTGTTTTTAGGTTGGATTATAGTTCAACAATATTGATTATTAGGTTTTGTGATTAAATAAGTTGGGCTAAATGTACTTTGGTTTATTTTGTTGGTTATTTCCTTTGTGGAACTAATAGATAAAATAATTTTATGAGTGGTGCTTAATTCAATCGTTTTAGGGAATAGGTAGTTTTGATTGAGATGGACTTTCTGTTTTTTTTTTGATGGGGTCACAAACCTTACCTTAGTAACCTTCAGGGGCTGTTTGTTTGACATATTTAGGTAGTTTTTAGGTTAAGGAGTTATATTGAGAAGTTATGTTGAGGAGTTAAAAATTGAGAATTGTGTCAAAAACTCGTTTGGATGTAGTTTTTGTATAGATGAGTTAAAAGTCAAAATCTTGTTTGGGTGAAGATTTGAAAATGAGTAGTTATTTTTAGTAGTTAAAAAAGAAATGATTAAAAATGAGTTATTTTGATTGATTTGAAAGGAATTATTAAAAATAAGTGGTTAGAAATGATTGAGTAGCTATAAATGAATGATTAAAAATGAATAGTTAGAAATGAGAGTTATTTTTAAAAGTAAAAATGAGGAGGAGTTAATAAAAACTCGTATGGATGTAGATTTTTTAGGAGAAATTAATAACTCCTCCTACTAACTCCTATCTAAATATGTCAAACAAACAGCCCCTCATGTTCCATAAATTAACTCCCAACATATTTAGGGCATGTTTGGCTAGGGCGGGAAGGGAAAGGAAAGGAAGGGAAGGGAAGGGAAAGGAAGGGAAGTTGGAGTAAATTAGTGTTTGGTGGAAAGGGAAAAAAGTGATGTAATAATAAATTTATGTTTGGTGGGAAGGGAAAGGAAGTGATGTAAATTTTTTTTAAATAATAGATATTTATTGTTTTTAATGTAATATTCATAAAATATCATTTTTGAAATTTATTTTATTTATTATTTAAATAAAATTTAAAATTAAGTTTAAAAATTCAAATCAAAATGAGTTACACCAAAAGAAAAATATATTAGTTTAATTATTTCAAGTGTTTATATCTTTAAATCATATGGATATGTATTTTCATATATTTATTAAAAAACATGCACGAGTTAGAAAAAATTGATAAATAATACGATAAATATTTATTAATATATAATTGTATACAACAAATTTCAAATGCATGATAAAAATCGAATGTATAAAGAACCATATATATTTAAAAAAGAAATGATAAATATTACACTTTAAAATAAATAAATATACATAGAATAAATAAATATAATCAATTAAATTAAATTAATTAATGGTTCAAAGTTAACAACTTTAATTCTTGATTCAAGGAAAACTAAGGTCCAAACTTAATTTTGACTATTTAATTTGAATAATAATATACCAAAATATAATTATAAAAACATTACAAAAATTAAAATAAACACTCAGTTTCAATTTAAAAGATGACTCATTTTATTTTAACTATTATTTAATGAAAATTTAATTTTTATATATTTAGATCGTTATTATTATCCAATAATTAAATTTGATAATTAGATAAAAACAATCAAATTATCATAAATTTATATTGATAAGCATTACTAAAAAGTTGAAGGCAAAAAAAAAAAAAAATATATATATATATATATATATATACAAAATAAATTTGATTAGATACAAAAAAATGGACGTAATAAACTCTGTGTATAAAAACTTAAAAAGTAAGAAAATGGACTAAAAAATAAAAATTGACCAAAAACAAAAAAAAAAAGGTGGGTTATCCCTTACTTCCCAGCTGGGAAGAAATAACCCAGGTGGCCAAACACTGACATAAAATTTCTTTTCCCTTTCCATTGATAAGTAAGGCGGCCAAACATGCCCTTAGAAACTAATATGTGTTTGACGATTGTTTGGTCTTGTTAATATTTGTATTCCTCGTTTGTGAGGGACTTTGATTTGATTGGATATGATGCCGATCTTGGTTATCATTTTTTTGATTTTTTCATTGAATGATCACCTTCTAGCATGTGATTCAAGCATTATCGAAATTGACGATATCTCCATTAGTACTTTTTTCTCCTTTAGGAGGTTTTCTTTATAAAATTATATTGTTAATAAAATTTAAAAGAAAAAAAAAAACTTCAAAATAATTTTACACCTCTCAAAGGTTTCATAATATTTTAGCTACCATAAACATATATAGAGAAAAATAGTTCTAAAATTTTTTTTTTTTTTTTTTAAACTAATATAAAAAGATTGTAAGAAAAATAATAACAAACAAACTGTTTTTTTTTTTTTTTTTTTTTTTTTGTATATAACCCAAATGGGTACATACTTTAACTTGAAATGATATTTTAAGTCAATCAAAGTAGTTGTTTATCGGTATTAATGTTTGAATTCTACTACTCTTAATAATTATATAATCTCATCGAAGGCAATGACGCAGTTGGTTATCTTGTATGGTGTTAATTTATTTCAACTCCACGATCAAGAGTTCGAGCCTGAAAATCGGTATTTGACTCTCATATTATTTTAGAGTAGTTGTGCACTCTATGTAGGGTTTGTTCGTCCCCTTTCCCCCACTCTGGATTCGAAAAGAAAAGTAAATGAAATTTTAACTTTTTACAAAAAGAAAAAAAGAAATTGTAGACTTCTTTGTCTCGAAAAACAATTTGTACTTTTTAGACTCAATTTGATAACCAATTGGTTTTTTTATTTTTATTTTTGAAATTTAAGTCTATTTTTACTCAACATTCCTCCAATTCTGTTTCCCCTTTCCTACAATATATCTATCATTCCTTAAATAAAACATGTAGATACTTGCCAAATTTTAAAAACAAAATCAAGCTTTTTGAAGCTACTTTTTTTGTTTAAAAAAATCTTAGTTTAGTTTTTACATAAGTAAGACCTAGATATCTAAGTAACAAAAAAAGATATAGTAAAATAATTAATATAGACTTAAATTTCAAAAATGAAAAATAAAAAATTTATCGAAAACTTAATTTTATATCAATTTGTGGACAGTAAAAGAGACGTTTCTTAATTTGAAAAGTTTATTAAAAGTACAAAACTCTCCTCATTTGTGGACTTTCTTCAAATACGAAAATTTTATCTCACAAACGAAAAAATAATTTTAGAAATAAATAATAAAAAATTCAATCGTTTAATTTAAACTACGAAAGTAAGATGAATGATAATCAGACATTTTTTTACTTTAAATTAAATCTTCATAATCTTAAAGCCCCATAAATATATATCTATTCCTTTATAAATGGAAAAAGAAATCAAAATATCATGAGTTCGTTCCCTAACCGAGTTTTTTTTTTGAGATTACAACAATTGGGAGTGGGAAAGACTCAAACCTAAGACCTTAAAATCATTAGGTGTATAACAATGCCGCTTGAGCTACTCTATTGGCCATTCCCTAACCAAGTTGATGAATTAAAAAAAAAAATTGAATTCAATATATAATCTACATTCATTGAACTAAAATATCTATAATAAAATCTTACTTTCATAATAAGCAAGTCCTTTGACCGTTAAATTCCTATTAAAATCTTGATCACTATTAAATTCCTACCAGCTATTTTCTTAATTCAAAACTTGGAGTGGTGGATGAAAAAATAATAATACTCCAAATAATTAAGATCATATTAGTTTAACTCTAATCACCTTTATTTAAAATTAAAAAAAAAAAAAAAAAACTCTAACTACCTCTAAATAATTTAAAAAAAAAAAAAATCTCTTAGACTTAACTGTAGTGAGAACATCCAACAATTCAAAGTTGCTTTTTATAATTTTCTTTTAAAAAAAAGACAATAATTTTCAACGAAGACTAATAACTCAATACAAGAAAGTTCCATATCATCATATAGAATTGGAATTGGTCCAATTGCCACATGAAATAAGTTTATAAAATGTTGAAATAATAGGATCACAGTTGTACCGTTCAATTAAAGCAGCACTAAAAATATATTAATAATAATAAAAAGCACTCAAATGTAAAAATATATTGATTTTTAAAAATAAAGTAACCAAAAGTCAAATAGCAAACCACTTACAAATCACACCAATTAATCTACCCCACCTTAAACCAAGCTTTAATAAATAATAAAAAGTGTTTTAATATATATATATATATATATATATATTAAATTCTACGTTACATTTTCCGAATAGCCTTGCAAATTTCGGAAAAATATTTATTTATTTATTATTATTATTTTCTATTTAATCTATTTATTTTAAAACTAAATATAGAAAGCTCTAACATGGACTCAAAAAAAATAAAATAAGCTCCATTCTTTAAAATTGATTGATCTAATGGATTTTTGCTACACTTAAATTTTTCTAAAATGTTTATCCACATAATTTATTGTTTTCCTTTTTGATGAAAATTTATATTCTGACAATAATGTATTTTAAATTTACTTTCAGATGGAACTCAAAAAAAAAAAAAAAAATCAATTTATGGTGGTTTTTCGTGAATAATAATAAAAAAATAATAGGTTAAAATATCATTTTGGTCCCTCAACTTTAAGGTTTGTTCCATTTTGGTCCTTCGACTTTCAAATGTCTAATTTTAGTCTTTCAACTTTGTTGTTTGTCCAATTTTGGTCCCTTAACTTTTAAATGTCCAATTTGGTCCTTCAACTTTGCTATTTGTCCAATTTTGGTCCCTCAACTTTCAAATGTTTTCAAATTTGGTCTTTAGACTATAAAAAAAGTTCAAAAATTGTCCTTTGGTCAAATGGATTTTTTATCACTCCTAAATTATTTTATCTCTCTTTCATCTTTCATAATTTCTCTCTCTATAAATTTTACCTCTCTTCAATCTACCTCTCTTCCCATCTTTTCTTTTCTTTTTTGCCTTCTTTATTTTCTTTCTTGTTCTTTTTTGTTCCATGGTAGACTATGAATTTTAGAAAACAAAAAGTGACAAATCAAAATAGGAAAATTATTATTTAAAAAATTTATCTCATGTTAAATAATTTGATGAGATGGATCGAGGAGAGAATAAGAGAACAAAAAAAAAGAAGAGGATTAGAGAAGTGGATTTAAGAGAGATAAAACTTTTAGAAAGAGAAATGATGAAAGATGGAAGAGAGAGAAAATAATTTAGGAATGAGAAAAAAATTTATTTGACGAAAGGACCATTTTTTAACTTTTTTTATAGTTTAGGGACTAAATTTGGACATTTGAAAGTCGAGGGGCCAAAATTGGACAAACAGCAAAGTCAAAGAACTAAAATTGAACAAACTACAAAGTCAATGGATTAAAAATAGACATTTGAAAGTTTAGGGACCAAAATAGCATTTTAACCAAAATAATAATCATTCTAATGATATCAAAATTTTAGGGAAAAAAAAAACTAATTCAAGTTAGATCTCCCACCGTGCCACCTTCAATCAATTAAAATTAAAATTTTAAATTATTTGACATCAAGATTGAAAATTGAAATAATCATTATATTGAAAATAAGTTAAGTTATTATTTGCCAATAAAATTGGTTGATGAAGAGCATTCATGATTACGAGATCTTGAATTCAATCTCCTCCTCTCTAATCTCAAACGAAGGAACTAAAAAAAATGTAATTTTCTACCAAAGAGTGGCGTGATGAAGTACATTGTAAAAAACACAAAATTGGGATTCTCAAAAAAAAAAAACACAAAATTGATGAAAATAATTTTTTAGTACATGAAAAGATTCAAATACCGATTTTAGGAATAGAGGAAAATAGATTAATGCTAAGTCCAGAGAACAGTAGCTCAAATTGCATAAATGTACACCTAATGATCTAGAGACGTCATCCATCCATTTGTAATAAGTCAAAGTTATTATTTGCCATGGTTTGAGTGTTCGAAGTAATCCAGAAGTAATATTTCCTAATAATAATTAGACCTCAAATATATATCTATATATATAAAAGATATTTGTATCTTCTCATGAAATTAAAAATACAAAATAATCCGAATTACAGAAATGAAAAGGATGATGAGAACAATCAAATCGCCGCCCAGATGCGACGGTCAAACGGAAATGAAGAGAAGAAAACGATCAAAATTTTGGGTGGATGAGAGAGGAAGAAATTCGTATATCCTATAGAAAAATTCGGAAGAAAAAAACAAAATCTGGCGATTACTGTTCTTGGTGGAATTCAATCAATCTTCGAATCCAGTTTTCTGCCAAATCGCATCTCGAACTCTGCTCAGATCTCTCCCTTTCAGCGTTCTTCCAATTCCTTCGTGAACAGAAAACGAAGCCATCCTCGTCCTCGCCAGAAATTCATGCGGCGGAACCCTAAATCGCCCGTCCTCCAACTCCTCGCCGCCGTCGTCGTCGTCGAAGCCGTCTCTCCGATTCTCGATGTACTCGTTCCTCAAGATTTTGGACCAGTCCGGGATGTTGACCGGCAACGACGCCGCCGCCGTCGCTTCGCCCCGGTCGCCGACGTCCACGACCTTCGCCGACCTCCGCTTCAAGATTCGCGTTACGGAGACCGGAGATCCGGCGGCGCGCGGCGAGTGGAAGAAGTCGGACTCGTCGAGCTCTAACGCGGCGTCGCCGCCGCAGCCGGCGATGTGGCAGTGATCGGCTCCGTCGTCGGCGGGAAGGAAGCGGAACTTGGAGCGGGAGAAATAAGTCTTGCCCGTCGCCATGGGAGGTGAAAGGTAAGAGAAATCTCTGGTTTCTGAAGACTTTCTCTTCTGTTTGGATTTTTAATTTTGGGGATTTGTTTGGAGAAATGGAGTTTTTGAGTGCTTTTTAAAAGCTTTTGTGGTACTGTAAAAAAAGTTTTTGGTGGTTGAAGAAATGGATAGGATGTGATTTGAAATTTCCAAAAATAACCTTTGGTTTCTTCTTTTTCTTTCTTTCTCTTTTTTGATGCTCTATTTCCAAAATAACCCTTTGGTTTCTTCTTTTTGTTTTTTTTGTTTTTTTTTTAAACATTTTTTAGGATTCTCTATTTTCATAGGACATTCACCAATTTTTGGAATTTATAATTTAAAATATTTTTTAAGATTCAAGAGTTAATTCGTGTATGAATAGATAAATTGAAAAAAAAAAAATAAAGCATCAATTTGAAAAAAATAAGTTATTTTCAAACTTGTAACTCTGATGTTGAGTTTACAACCAAACAATAAAACCACTGTGTTACTAACTCATTAAATATATTCACAATTTTTTGAGAAATTGAAGTAGTGAAAAAAAGAAAGAAATACATTTAAAAAAAATATTTTTTCAGATGACCGTCATTTTTTTTCATGTATTACTTAATTTTTCAAAATAATTAATTTTTACTATCAAATTAAAGAAAAACAACTGATCAAAATAAAAAATTTAAAATATAACAATTATAGATTTTATAATTGAAGACTAATTGATTTATGAACAGATAAATTGAGAAAAAAATAAAGCGTATCTATTTTTAAGAACAAGAGATAAAATTTAATTTAGTATGATAAATTTTATTAAGTTTTTTAAAAATAATAACACGTATTTTTTAAATTAAAAATAAAATATTAATTAATTTTTAATATAAATGTGAATTTTAAAAAATTTAATTAACCTGACAAAATAGTAATAAAATTCAATATTATATTAGAATTATTATTCGATAATTTAAATTTATTGCAAAAAAATATAAGAAAGAATTTATAATGTTATATATATTTACTATTTATTACACTCAATTAACATATTTTATTAAATATATATGTGTGTGTATAATTGATGATAGTGTTAAAATTCTAATATATATAAAAAGGATAAATGGTCCAGAAATTTAAAATAGGGAAGAAAGTTTGAAACCACGTGGGGAAGGTTCCAAGCATTTGCGTCACGTGCGAAGGGCTGGAACAGCGATGAGCGCCACGTGTTATCACAAAATCTTATCCTCGGAAGTAACAAAGAAGTTACTATTCAATTTCAACGAAATTTAATAATAAACCACCACGAAGGCCAAAATGAGAGAAGAGGGTATTTTGGGGAAATGTGACAAATTTTGTCTCATTCGGAAACCAAAACCGAGTCTCTATGTGGGTCCCACCGCCGAACCCACATTGATGACTCATCTGTTTATTTTATTTTATTTAGTATATTTGGGAAAGGTGGTCCCCGCCTCTTCCATTCCCTAGAGACACGTGTCGTGCCACTGCCACGTGGTCGCTACATGGCGTTGAGAGATCCATACAGCCACGTGTTACGAGCCAATGGAGAAGGAGTTTAGTCGTGACTTGTCATGACGTGGCTTTTCCTATCCAAATATGTAAAATAATTTGGACTTCTTTTAAAATAATAATAAATAAAAAAGGACAAAATATGCTTAAAATTGGATCACATATGTTAACATCAAAATATAGATTTGCTTTCTACTCTAATACTTATCCCGGAGACAGTGGGCTTTTCCTTTTATTTTTGTTTAGGAAATTGAATTTTGTGATTCTTCTCTAAGAATAATTATAAAAGTTGTTATTTTTTAAAATATTTGCATAAATGATATAAGTAATATTATAAATATTCACCTATATCAATGCAAATTCTAAGCAAATGATGGGTTATTATTTTGCAAGTAATTAAGATGGATCGAAAACACGCATTCATAATACTTTTAATTATGGGGTTGTTTGTTTGATATATTTAGGTAGAAATTGATATTAGAATCCTCAAAACTTACGCCTAAAAAAGTTTTTATTAACTCCTCCTCATTTATACTCTTAAAAATAAATTGCATTTCTAACCATTCATTTATAACTACTCAATCATTTTTAATCACTTATTTTTAATCATTCCTATCAAATCAATCAAAATAACTATTTTTTAACCATTTATTTTTTAACTACTAAAAATAATTACTCATTTTAAATCTACAATCAAACAAGATTTTGACTCTAACTCTTCTACACAAAAACTACATCCAAATGAGTTTTTGACACAATTGATCTTAATTTTTAACTACTCAATACAACTCTTAAATATAACTTTTTAACCCAAAAACTACCTAAATATGTCAAACAAACAGTCCCTAGGAGCTGTTTGTTTGACATATTTAGGTAGTTTTTGGGTTAAAGAGTTATGTTGACGAGTTATGTTGAGGAGTTAAAAATTGAGAATTGTGTCAAAAACTCGTTTGGATGTAGTTTTTGTATAGATGTGTTAGAGTCAAAACTTTGTTTGGATGTATATTTAAAAATGAATAGTTATTTTTAGTAGGTAAAAAAAATGATTAAAAATGAATGGTTGAAAATGAGTTATTTTGATTGATTTGAAAGGAATGATTAAAAATAAGTGGTTAGAAATGATTGAGTAGTTATAGATGAATGATTAAAATGAATGGATAGAAATGAGAGTTATTTTTAAAAGTAAAAATGAGGAGGAGTTAATAAAAACTCGTTTGGACGTAGTTTTTAAGGAGAAGTTAGTAAATCCTAGAACTAACTCCTCCCTAAATATGTCAAACAAACAACCCCATTTTTATTAACTCCTCCTCATTTTTACTTTTAAAAATAACTCTCATTTCTAACCATTCATTTTTAATCATTCATTTATAACTATTCAATCATTTCTAGCAACTTATTTTTAATCATTCATTTCAATCAATCAAAATAACTCATTTTCAACCATTCATTTTGAATCATTTCTTTTTTAACTACTAAAAATAACTACTCATTTTTAAATCTACATCCAAACAAAGTTTTAACTCTAACTCTTCTATACAAAAACTACATTCAAACGAGTTTTTGACACAATTCTCAATTTTTAACTCCTCAAGATAACTCCTTAACTCAAAAACTACATAAATATGTCAAACAAACAGCCCTTGTATGTTATAATGGTGTATTATAAATATTCATCAACACTAATATTAATATAATAATTACCTAACTAATTTTTGCAAGTTTTTATATACTCAAGTCAATTTAAATCTACCGAATGGATCGATGAGGCGATTGATTATACGGTTTGGTGTTAATCTATTTCTTCTTAATGGTCTAAGTCTTTTTTTTTTTTAAGAAACTTTTTTTTAGAATAACTTAAATCAGTTTTACCACAAATCAATCCATTATTGAAATTTATATTTGTTTGATTACCGGTTCAATTGACTTAGATTAATCGAGTTTTTAACACTCTATCTACAAAATCAAATGGGTCGGTGGCTCATTTAATTATTTTATTTGGTATTAATCAATTTAACTTTACGGTTACAAATCCAAACTAGAAATCAGTATTTGGTTGATTCCCTTCCCCTAATTCGTACTAAAAAACACTCTATAATAATAATAAAATCTTTGTAATTATAATATATTTTTTTAGACATTTATTAATGTTCCGCACACGACTTTAAAAGTTATATGATCTTTGGGTGTACAACGATGTCACTTGAGATACTGCTCTTTTGGCTAAATGTCTATTAATGTTCCACCCACGGCTTTAATATGGGGTAAAAGTTGGGGAAAATTAGGGGAATGTCCACCTTTAATAAATAAATTAACTAAATGTCTACTTTTTTTAAGATTAAAGTTTGTGTCTATTTTCTATTTTTGAATTAAATTTATTAATCATAGAAAATATATTTTACCATCGTAACCATACCCTTATTTCTATTCATTATTAAAATTAATAACAATACTCTAACCAACTTTAAGATTTTGTGACAATTTGAAATTAAAATCTTTTAACAAAAAAAGAAAAAGAAATTGTCGTTGAAATTTATTATTATTATTTTTTTTGTTGAAAAACAAATGAAAATTTTAATATGGAGTAAAAACAATAATTTTGAATTTATTGGTTTTTGAATGAAACCATGAAACCATACACAACCAAATTGTAGTCGTAAATGTACATTCTAGTACTTAACCTACTTGCTATGAATAGAAAGGCTTAAATTGAAATAATAAGCTAGTACACACATTTACATGCTTTGGTTTCGTGATCCTCGCAATTAAAATCCCACGAATTTTTTGTTTTTTGTAACAAAATAGGAGAATTCACCACATTTTTCAGAATGTTGTTCGACTCCTGGCACAAAATAGCTCTAGTGGTACTTTCGACTCCCATACCAATTGCAACTCTCTTCTCTGATCAATGTTGTCATGACATGTAATCGTTTGCACTCACGTTGTAGACGCCTCACCTTTGAACGTTTTGTTGTGTACCTGCCATTATAATGAATGCAATAATATTATATTGTTGCATACCCCATCATAATGATGATTGCATTGAAAATCTTGCATGGTATAGATTTAATGACGCTGTCCGGTTTTGGGTTATACTTATGCCACAAAACAACAATAAAATGTAAGGTACTGCATGGTGCACAAAAGACTACACACTAGTATTAGGTACTGTTGAGTTCATGCATTTAAAACAAAATATGTATCTTCTGTTTTAAGCACATTTTATTCATGATTACGTACCACTATGTACTATTGACAGACTCTGCCCCTTTACCCTTTAAAGAACTCCAAAATGTAAATCAGTAGCGCCTCGTTACACTTTGTAAAATCAGAAGAAGAAAAAATTGATTGAATTGTCAAGGTTGAAGGTGCTTCAATGGCGGCTGTTGAGGTTGCAAAAGAGCTGAAGATGGTTGTTGTTGAAGAAGAATAAAAATTGTCGTGAAAGGTGTGAAGGATGAAATTTTGAAGCCAATCGCCATGGAAAAAGAACCATCTCTTAGATCGGAATGAGATTGAAAGAAAAGCTTTGATTAAGCTTAAATCCAAACTAGAAGAAGCCATTCTCGGTAACAATCTCCTCAAAAAAGACGAACCGAAGAACAAGAAAAAAAAATAGAGCAACTTAGTGAAGAACGAAAAAATCAAATGAGGAGATAACAGAAGAAGAAAATCCATTAGAGAAACATTAAAAAAAAAACCAGAAAATAAAAGAGGAGAAAAATGACAATGATGAAACTGATTTAAAAATGGGATTATTAGTCAAATGAGCTTATTCCCTTCCCTAAAATGATGTGTATCCCTTAAATGAGGGAGGGATTATTTTTCTTTTCTTGAAATTAAAAAAAAAAAAAATTATGGTAGGATATAATGGGAACAAATTTAATCTCCCTCCCCCAAATAAGTAATTAGACATTTAAAGAATAGAGTAGATATTTACCTAAATAGTTCCCAAAATTTAGACAATTAGTATGATTTCCGTAAAAGTTATGGGTTAAATTGCATATGTAACTTGCAAAAAACGAATTTTGAAAAATGTGCTAGTTTAATTCGTTCTTATGAATAAATATAAATAATTTGATTAAATTATAAATTTGGTTACATGCATACAACAAAAGTCACCATATAAACTTGAGGATGGAGAGTATTTATGAAGTTTTCTATAGATTAAAATATCTTTTTGGTCTTTTCGTTTTAAAATTTATCTCATTTTTATCTATAAACTTTCACAAATTTAATTTTAGTCATAAATTTTAACGTTGGTTCGATTTTAATTCATGAACTTTTAAACGTCCAACTTTAATCCCTAACCTTTGAAGTCTATTTCATTTTGGTCCTTAACCTTAAAAAAACGTTTAAAATTGATCTTTGTAGAATACTCATATAAATGAGAGCCAAATACCAATTCCAAATATTGAACTGGTGATTATGGTGTTGAACTGAATTTTCACCTAACAATGAAATTATTAGGGTACCGACCTTTTTTAATTGTATTAACAGTAATATTTTTTTAACCAATTTCAGTTAATATTAACTTCTAATTTATCAAAGATATCAATTTTAAGTTTTTTTTAAGTACAAAAATTAAAATAAGATATTTGAAAGTTTATGGACTAGAATGAAATAAATTTTAAAATTCAAAGATTAAAATTGAAATATTTTAAAAATCGAGAGAGATTGAAAATGTAAACATTTTATATATCTTAAAAGTTTAAATACATGTATTCTAAAAAATAGTATAATTGATAATGTGGTGAGGAAGTAGCAATAAGTGAGTAGGTTAGTTGGATTAAGTAAGGGTGAGTATATATTATAAAAAAAAGGTTAGTAAAAAGAAAAAGGTTTGGTTTGAAAATCTATCATTCTTTCCCATTCTTAAACACAATTTATTGTCTTAGACATTTTACTAAAAGATCAAAGTTCAAATCAATTCTTCATGTCATATTGTTAAACTCAAAAAGACTTATTAAATGTAATAAGCTTCTACTTCATCAAATCTTTTATTATTATTATTATTATTATTATTATTATTATTATTATTATTATTATTATTATTATTATTATTATTATTATTATTATTATTATTATTATTATTATTATTATCTAGTTGACTTGCTAACTTTACCTAAAAAAATGGCTTGCTCACTTAAATCCCAAATTAAGTTGTGCTATGTCAAAATGGAAAGGACTTATTACCATACAAATTAACAAAATAGAGGAAATAGTTTCTGAAAACTATTTCAAAAAACCATACATGAATTTATTTTTTTAAAAAATACCCAATTTAAATTTAATCTTTATTAATACTTCAACAATAGCATATAAAATTAAAATGAGCTAAATCATGTTGAAAAGACATTAAAACACTCAAGAAAATGAACCTTCCATGCAAAAGGACACACACAACCTATCCATGATAATTAATAAATCAAATGCCCACAAAAAGCTAATCCCCTAGCAATAATAAATGTGTATTTGCAAAAGCATCTTTGTATACCATAAAAACCAAGGGCTATGCAAAAAGATGCTCATATCCATTGTACATGAACTTTAATTATGTAATCTACATTTGGTTGTAACAACTAATAAAGGAGTGGTTTTGAGTTGTGGGTATGGTTGGAAATAAAAGGAAAAGTCATTTTCAATCTTAATATACATGGAAAAGGACAACCATCATTTGTTTTGTCTATACTTTAGAGTGTATGGCTGTTGATTCATAATCTCTTTTTGTGGATCTTGTTTCTCTAAGAATTAAAAAGAAAACATATACACTAAGTAAATTATTTTTTGGAAAAAAGAAGTGTGTGTATATATATATATTGAAATTCAACACATAATAGTTTTATTTTTGAAATTTATGTTTGTTTTAATTCACTATTTATCTATCTTAATTTTCATTTTTTTAATAATAAAACACGTAATTTTTTAATTAAATTCTAAAAGTAAATGAGTTTTTTTCTAGTTTAAAAAATTTAACTTGAATTTAAAAATAAAAGTGAAAAGTCTGTAACAAAATAAATAAATCATAAATAAATATAGGTCAAACATATTGTGTATAAATTAAATTCTTAAAAAAAAAATCAAATACTTCATCGATTAAAAAGATAACTATTTACTGAGTTTTTTATTAAAAAAAAAATATAATAATCAACTTTTTATTTACAGTATTTACAAAGTATATAAACAACACACTTGTTAAAGAGATTAGGGAGAGGTCAACGAGATCAAAAGTCTACTAATATGTTATATAATCTAGTAACAATGAGATTATAAATTTCAATTTAATATTGTTGTATAAAAAAGAGAGATTACAAAAAGAATAACTTGTTTAGTGGGTGAATTGGATGATAAGTGACTCGTAAAATGAATATTTATGTGTTTTTTTTTTTTGAATTCAGAATATTTATGTGTTGAACATAGTACGACTTTTTGCAAAAATGATAATAAGTCAAAACTAAATTCGAAGATTTAAAATAACAAAACAAAATGAAGAAAAAAAACAATAACAATACATATGGGCTTTAAATTTATTTTGGAGCAAAATTAGTTGCACTGTGAATTTCATACTTTTCATTTGACAATGTGTCATACAAATAATAAATGTAAAAAAAAAACCATTATATAAAAAGTAATAATTATTTGACTAATAAAAAAAATGATAATTAAAGATTTAACACATTATTATCTTCCTAGAAAAGATGGAATTGATAGTTGCCGAAGTTGGCAAGTTTTGTTTTTTTGGTGGTAGAACTTTTTAATATATTGGAAAAATGGCACAAATCATTTTTAAACTATAATATTTATAACAATTAAATCTTGGGAAATTATAGTAACTAGACCACATCCGAAAAGTATTTGCAAATATAGGCGCCCAAGTTTTTATTTGCAAAGTTAATTTTTTTTATTAAAATTCGTAATTATTAATTTTTCATTAATACCATTTTGCCCTTTATCACATTTAATACTAAATTTTTGAATTAAAACACCCATTTAAACATACTTTCCATTCTTTTAAAACATACCATATTTAATTGTCAACTCTTTTAATGCAAAAGATTTTAATTCATTTTCTCATTTATCTTCCATTTTTTTTCCTTTTCCTTTTTCGTTTCACTTTTCTTCCTCCATTCTCCATTCCTCCATTTTCGTTTCTTCAACTCTATTCATTCTCTCTTTTCACATTCCCGGCCACCACGTAAAATGTAAATTTTCGTCGACCACAAAGCTCCGATCGGATGGTATAATCATACGAGTTAAGTCATATTCTCTCAATAATCTCCAGTTTTCACAGTATTTGTATCACGTTTTTTTTACTTATCCATCACCATTAGCATGTTAGTGTTCATTTTTAATATAGTCGTGATTCGATATGTCTCAGATTGTTTAGTATGATATGTTTTATTTCTATTTATGTCAATTTTGTACATTTAATTCATTTATATTCCAATCTTTAGAATGTCAAAAATCATGTTTAGAAAATGTCGTAAATTTATATGTAGAACAGTAGTATCTTCGTACTTTTCAATTCATATTGTGGTATAATTGACTGTATATACATCTACAAAACTGTATAATTGAGTATATACCGTATGTTCACACGTCATCGATTTCTATATAGCAAAGAAATTGTATAATTGACTATATACCGTATGTTCATACTATATTTTTATGTTAGTTATATTGTACATCTTTTCCGTATAGGTTCATTAATCATTCCATTTGAAATTGCACATAGTGTTCTTTACAATGTCAATATTTCTGTTTAGAAATGTATTTAAATCATATGTAGAACAATATTATCTACATACTAAAATGTCCAAGTCCTGTATACTTGAGTATTATCTACTGTAGTTTTTCATGTACAAATGACGTTATATTCTTTGTATAAACTATACAAAACTTTATATATGTTTCACTATTTCATTATACATATTGTATAAATTACACAATACATTTATGGTTTATTATTCATTCTATTCATGTATAATACATTTTTCGTACTCATATTACTATTCATTAAATTTCAATTCCGCAATACGATATTGTTTATACATGTATATTATACGACTTATAATATAGAGCAATATTATTTAGACATTTTTGTAATACTATACAACTTTTCCTTATAGGTTCAACAAGCATCCCAATCTGTATTGCACATAATGGTCAGTATGATGAAAAATGAGATGTACCATAATCATGAAGTAGCTGAAGAGCGTCGCATAAATATTGAGGAACGCATTCACTCAATGATGATTTTACATTACAGTCTTTTTTTATGTCTAACGCTTTCAATTTCAATTTTGTAACCCATGATACCTTTTTTATTTACTATTGATCTCACTTTAAATAGTAATTTTGTGTAAAGTTGTTCCAACAGTACGAGTCTCTATCAATTCAGAAATATTACATATGTTATTTCTCAATGTTTTACTATACGGTATTGTACATTCAAAATTACTTGTTCGTTGTCGCAAACATATTAAATCACACTACAAATATCCATATCAGCAAATTAAACACTTTAAAAAAAAACACAAAGTTTTAAAAATACGGTATGATACATGATATATAATGGTTGTACCGTATATACTAAGTTGTTTCAATACTTTCTGATTATCAAACGTGTTCTAGTTTCAATCAACGAAATTGAACGTTCAACAGCTCATACGGTTTATTTATAAATAAAATTACTAGAATCAAATAACACGACATTACGAACTATACTGTATGTAAATCACAACACAGTACATCTAACAATGTATTGTCGCCACTCTCGTCCTGCAATTAATTCACCATAAATTGGTGATTTCTGGTTTGGAATGTGAGACGAATTTCCTTTTTTAAAATTCTACTCTCCAAATGAAAAACCAATAATTTGATCGTTTTTTTTACTTTATAAGGTATTAAAAAGGAAGATGAAACGTCTCTACAATTAAATGTGATTTCGGAGGATATGTTTTTCTACAATTAATGCCCATAAATTTGCGATTTGTGGTTTGGAATGTGAGATAGTTTTCCTTTTTTGAAATTTTTCTTCCAAAATTAAAAAACAACCAATATGAGGGTATGATTGTAATTCATTATTTTCGGATTTTATAATGTATTAAAACAAAATCTACTTTTGCTAATATTTTTGTAGATATATATATTTGCAAATACTTTTCAAATATGGTCTATTTATGAAAAAAAAAACCCTTAAATCTTTAAGGGCTCGTTTGATAACGTTGTTGTTTCCTGTTTCTTGTTTCTTAGTTCTCGTTTCTAGTTTCTTGTTTCTTATTTTTTGAGAATAAGAAACAATAATATGTTTGATAATCGTTTCTGATTTTTGTTTCTTAAAAGATATAAAAAACAGAAACAAACTTGTTTGATAACTATTTCTTGTTTCTTGAATCTTATTTGTTGCTTTTTGTTTATATATGTATATATTTAGGCTTCTAACAAAATATAACATGCATTAAAATATGACCATTGAAAGTTTACATTTTCTAGTATAATTAAATATTTTATAATTAAAAAAAAATCTTAATATAGAACTAACCATAAATTTAATGTGCTATCTCTCACATAAATTATTTGTCACAAATGACGTGTTTAAAAAATGTTGTGAGTGTAAAATATTAAGGTAGTGTCAATTATATATTTTAGTGAACAAATTTTTCATAATACCAAATTTTTTACCGATTCCGAGTGTATTATTAACTTAAATAATAAATAAATACACATATACAAAATTTTCAAATCAACCCATAAATTAAAAATACATAATTCCATAAAAAAATATAAAAAATAAAAGATTACAAAATTTAAAACTAAAAAATAAAATGGTAAAAAACCATACAAAATTAAAAGAATTAAAAATTGCAAAATATAAATATTGCAAAAATGATTTGAAAAAAAAGTACAAAGTTGGGATTTGAACCATGGACTTGATCAAATTTTGTAAAAAAAAATTGACATCACAACCATCAAACCACAGACAAATATTATTATTTGTTTGGAATGCATAGTATAAAACTTAAACAATACTGGGTTCCAGAAAAAAAAAAAAAGAACGGAACAAGAGAAACAAGTTTTGAGAGTTTCTCATTTTTTCCACATAATTTGAGAAACGTTTCTTGTATTTTTGGAAACAAGAAACATGAATAATTATCAAACAAGACTGTTTCTCAATAAATAAGAAATAGAAACAGGAAACGAGAACATTATCAAACGAGCCCTAAATTTTCAAGTTTGATCAATTCTGTCCTACTCCAATTAACCCTTCTCAAATTTAAAAAATTGAAAAGGAAAAATTGGTCATATGATTTTTTTTAAAATTTAATAATTTATTTTGGCCATTTTCTTTTCAATAAACTCCACGGACTAGCTTAGGTTGGCATGGTATAAAAATCCAAATTCATAGATGCGAACTCCGGCGGTAACTCTGATGACGACAAACATTTGGGTGGTAATGAATTTCAGAAGTTCATAATTGTAGACATCTATTTCGATTTCAATCCCATTAATACAATTTCAATTCAGAAATGCTATAAAAATATATCAAATTTCAATCCCATTATTAAAATAGATTTGGAGATGAAGCATGCTACAAGAACAAAACACAAGTCATTCATTTCTCACTTTCTAATGGCAATCGTAAGATCTCCCCCACGCTTTAAAAAAGTCATATCTTTTTTATATTGATGTTGGACTTTTCCACTTTTTAATGTGGGACATTTTTGAGATCCTAATATTAAAATGAGTATCTATTAACTAGTTTTAAAAAAAATACATCCAAACAAATTTTTGTAACAACTCATTTCTAATTACTCAAAATAACTCCTAATTTCAATTTTCAACCACTCATTTCTAATCATTCATTTTCAACTATTGAAAATAACCACTCAAAATAAATTCTCTAACAAACTCCTCATTTAGGTTTTGGTTGACGAGTTGTAATAAAAAATACTCGTTCGAATGAAGTTTTTGTATATAAAAATTAGAGACAATAAATTGTTTGGAGTAGTTAAAACGAAAAACTAAAAATGAATTATTTAAAAAAATAAGAAATGAATATTTAGTTCTTACAAAGTCTCAAATCTGCAAGAAAAACCCCCACCAAACCCAATCTGTCGTCAACATTGCGTTTTTGCAACTGCCAAAACTTGACCAAATCCCCGCTTCCATCCCCTGTGGTGACTGCAACGATCAACTCATTCATCCAAGAACTCATTCCAGTTGTTTCCTCTATGTTATTAAAATCCCAACAATTGAATAACCCAAAATATGTCTCCAAAAACGACCCAACGGTTGAAATTAAAGACTTTAAGACATATTTCCTTGAGAGATACATTGTTTGAGACCGTTAGAAAGTGCTTAAACTAGAATACCTTTCGAAGTATTTTTGTGCCACGTTCTAAGGACGGGCTAATGATGCCCCAGGTATAAGGGAGTGAAGTTCCAATTTTCCAATTTTAAACGAAAGAAAAAAAGAAGAATAACCCAAACCAATATCGACCAAAATAATCCCCACAGTCAACAACACAGTCTTGTTGACAACAGCCACCAATCTAACCAACCTATTCAACAATGGGCACAACACAACTTATAACAATTGCAACAATACTGGTACTAAAATTGAAGAGACAAGAACAACAACATAGAATTGACAAATTTCAATCCATATGAACACGCTAGAAGGTTTCGATCTCAAGCAAAATACAGCCATCACTGCAAGGTTTGCAGGAAAGGGTTAAAAAAGATCCGAGAATGCACATGGGCACGAGTTCAAAGCAAGCGGTCTCAAACGAACCCAGAGAAGAGCCATGAATGGGACTCAAAGATAAGCAAGATAAGAACACAATAATCATGTACTCAAAAAGGCTGCAGATGGAACCAAAAACCACCTCACTAATATGTGTGAAGAACCACTACAAGACAACTCATTGTCCTAATTGTATGCAAGCTAAACTGTCCGAAAAGGGTAAGTTGCTTCCTTCGGGCACACCGCGACCAAACAGATTGTTTACCAACATGTTCAGGAAATTTGTGAGACAACAGGAAGAACATGAGTTTGTTCATTCATACCAGTGTTGAAGGTATTCATAGGTTCAGGCCTAAAAGGAATTAAAGATATCACAAAGGGTACATTAGCAATTAGTTGGGGAATGAGTTAGGGGCTTATGGTAAAAAATAAGATGGAGGGGAATTGAGATAGGTATCAAATTGTATGGTAATGAATTAGACTTGGATTAGTTTGTCCAAGAGGGAGTTTCAAGGTGTCTTTCACCTAAAATAATCTTGTATTTCCTTGTTCTTGATATCATAATAGAATACTAATAGTTCAAATCTATTCAAATATATAGTTCATATTGGTGTTTATGTCTATTGAATTCAACAAAGAAAGAATATTGAGCTAACTAAGCAATTGCTAATCTAGTGTACCAAATACACAAAACGCCAAAATAACATAAGCACGAAAATTCTTTAGTTAAGGGTGTGTTTAGAACACCAATTTGATTATAATAAATGAAAAATATGATAAATGATAGATTATAATAAATGATTATAACAAAAATTGTGATAAACAATGTTTAAAGAGCTAATTATGTAACAAAAAGTAATATATATATATATATATATATATATATATATAATTTAGTAAATGAGTACATAAATTTAGATAAATAAACACGTAAGTTTAGATAAACATAATTTATAATAAACAATAAGACAAATATCAAGTTATTATAACCACCCCAACCATTTACGTATACAAGGGCCCAAACATACCCCAAATAAGCACTTGCTAATTGAATTTCACAAAATTAGGGCAAACATTCAAAAACTAGCAAACATATACACCAGAATGAATCAACAATGTAGCCAGATTCAATAATGAATATAAACCAATTGCAACATGTAAACTATTTTTCATTCATTTGATTCCAAAATATGCAACATAAGAAAGCAAAATCAACGATTCAGGCTGATTTCTACACAAAAAAAAACCCTAATCTAAAACCAATCTAAGAGCTAGTGAACTTAGTAACAGCTTTGGTACCCTCAGAGACGGCATGTTTGGCCAACTCACCGGGAAGAACGAGGCGAACGGCGGTTTGGATCTCCCTGGAGGTGATGGTTGGCTTCTTGTTGTAGCGGGCGAGCTTGGAGGACTCCTGAGCGAGCTTCTCGAAGATGTCGTTGATGAAGCTGTTCATGATCCCCATGGCCTTGCTCGAGATTCCGATGTCTGGATGAACCTGCTTCAGCACCTTGAAGATGTAGATCTTGTATGTCTCCACGCTCTTCTTCGTCCTCTTCTTCTTCTTGTCGCCGCCGTCTTTCGGAAGCTTCTTCTCCGCTCGCGGCTTCTTCTCCGCCGGAGCTTTCTCCGCCTTCTTCTCCTCCGCCGGTTTCTTCTCCGCCGGCTTCTTCTCGGCCTTCGGCGCCATTGTTGAGTTCTCAAGGAATTTGGGGATCTCACAGAGAAACGTTCTAAAATGTAGGTATTGAGATGAGAACGAGGGCCTTTGATATTTATAGATGAGGACGGCGCGATGTGATTGGGTAGATTTGGTTTGACGCGGATTGGTGACGTGGACGGTGGAGATTAGGGAAAGGGTATCTGACGGCTGTATTTGATTTATTGCTGTTGCTTCTTCACGATTTTGGTTGGCTTTAAAAATTCAGTTTTGGCGGGTCAATTTTGAAAGCTTATGAAAATTAAAAGAGTCTTCTTAAGTGAGCAATATATATAGACACATTATTTTTTTAATAACTACACAGTAAAATTATCATTTCCTTTCGAGAAAAAGTACATTGTGAATTGCGTATCAAAAAATATTATATCATTGAACCCCTGCAATTAGTTTGAATTCCATTTTCCAATAAATTATGAATTCAAAATCATCAACATTAGAACAAACAAATTTTAACATTGTTATAGAATAATCTCTATTTAAGTTAATGTGTTTCCCTAGACTTTAATTTGCCTATACAAAAATTTATCAAGTGTTTTTTTTCTTGGGTTAAATTTTACACCGGTGTGGTTTTAAAAAGACATTAAAAACAACGTAAATAATAATAATAATAATATACTTGACCAAACTATTTTGTATTTAAAAAATTGTGGTTGCTTTAATAATTTTGCTTATACTAAAAAACCAACCTTGTCGATAAATTTTCAAACGGGCATGCGGCAGTGATGAAAAAAATAAAATTATATCAACAATAGAAATTTATTCCTAATTTAAGTTTATTGGTCATTACATGATTGACACAGTATTGTAATAGATACAGTTGAATAATTAGAAGTGTCTACAGGGTGGGATCATCCCATCTCCCTACTCATTTTAATCTCTATTCCCGCAAAATTCGTAGTGAAATTTTATACGGAATACGATTCACCATAGGAAAATCACGAGAATTGCATTTCAAGTACGAAAATATTTTCCATTTAATTTTTCTTTTTCTCTTTATTCTCAAATTTTTACAAACTTCCTCAATCTTAATTCAATTCACTAAGTTTTAAATGATTTTTTCAATATTAAAATATTTTCTTATTGATTTTTAATTGAAAATTACTTAAGGTAAGATAAATATTCATTTAAACAAATATTTCTACCATTTGTGTATATAAATATATTTTTAAAAAAAATTATATAAAATATGAATGGGACAGGCCACAACGGAAACCGGATAGGGAATACATTTTTTGTTCTCATCCCCATTAACTTGCTAGAAATAGGGCGGGTTCTCACACGGACAAAAATGGACAAACTCTAAGTTTGATGCATATATAATCTTATCAATGATGGTTTCTAATAACTTCAATGCATATAATTTAGGCTCTATTCCATAGTCATTTTATTTTTAAATTAAATTTTTTTTACATTTTAGAAATTAAGTATACGGCAATTGTTCTTGTCCATTTTGCCCTGATTTAGAGTTACCAAAGCCTTACTTGGATAGTTTGCTTTGAGGTAATCTGAATATTTAAAATCTTCTATTGTCCAAAATCTAACTACAATCGATTAAAAAAGATAAATGAGATAAATTTTCTAATATTTAATTATAAAAAAGGGTTTTGATCAATATAGAACGAGTTGAAAAAAATTAATAAATAAGATATTGTTTGATAATTATTTAATTTTTTGTTTTAGTTTTTGAAATTTTAAATTTATTTTTACTCAAACTTAGTGTTCCATCTTTCTTAAAATGTATCAATTTTTCTGAAAAAAAAATGGTTGGAAAACTTAAAAAAAAAAACAAAAAACAAGTTTTTTGAAAGCTGTTTTTTTCCCACCAAATTTTGATTTGGCTTTCCAAAACATAGGTAATAGATATAGATATCTAAAAAAGAAAAATATATAGTAAAATAGTTGTTGTCCTTACAATAAGTGAACCTTGATAAATTGGTAATGTGTTTTAGCCTCAACACTCTTCTAAGTACCCAGAGTCCCTTACTACGATTATGGGGTTTAAAAAAGCTAAGGCCCATGGGAAGTATCTAAGGATTCTGGTATCCTTTATCGGGTCCAAGTGACAGTCGTTCAAATTTATTAAAGATCAAATGTTGGCTTATCTTCGGAAGTAGAATTATAAATTCTTTTCGACTGGGGAAAAGAAACTTTGATTAAGGTTGTGCTTCAAGTTATTTCTACTTATTCCATATTTTGTTTTTAACTCGCGAAAGGTCTTGTCAAAGAATGTCATGGGGTGTTCGCAAAGTTCTAGTGTGGAAGGTTTGAGCTTTTAAGGTTTAGAGATTTCAATCAAGGTTTGCTTGATAAGCAAGCTTGGCGTCTCTCGGTGAATCTTAACGCGTTTTGTTCTACTGTGCTCAAGGCTAAATTTTTTCGAAATAAATCAATTATGGAAGCTTCCCATTCGGGAGGGGATTCCTTCCGTTGAAGATTCAAGTAGCTCATGATCCAATAAGACAACTTTGTTTTCTACTTAAAACTCATAAAAGTGATCATTTACCTACCATAACCCAAAATATGTTCCAAAATTATTAGTTCAATAAAACCTCATATTTAACAAAATCCCATCGCCCAAAATTTAACAATTCCATTAAAAGATACCATATGTGTAACATATGAAACAAAAACCCAACAAAGAGTCAGAACATGGGTAATAAAAATGTTGATGCGTGGTTCGGGTTGCGGAAAAATCAAGGCCCACGAGTTCGATTTCTTGATGGATCGGCTGCAACGATGAGAAAGGTGTAGATCTAGCTCGAATTCGACAATGAAGACGAATATGGGCACAAATTGATGGTGAAACGTTCAGATGTGGCCGGATCTGGGTTCAGATCTAACAAAATAACTACGGCAGTGAGTTTCTTTTTTTTCAAAGAAACAAACAAACATGGAGGGGATGAGTTGCATGCAAAATCAAAGGCTCACTTTAATTGGAAAACTTGCCTAAGATTTGTTCTTTTAATGACATAATATGTCGTTCAGCTTCATGTCGATCCGTTCAATCTATTTTTAATCATGTGTTGGGGTATGTGGTGAATTAGATACAAAATATCATTATGACTAGCACGACAACAACTTCACCGACAATATGTTTCAATAAAATATGTGTATTATATATTATAACTTTCCAATCGCTTCAGGTTTAACGAGCCAAAACAACATCAACCCGCACCACTACAAAAAAGGGCTTCAATGGCACTTTAATTTATGATACCAATACTTGTGAAAGTAATTTTATGACACTTTATTATAATCATATAATATTTCGTAGTTTAAATAAAATTACTTTCACAAGTAATGGTATCATAAATTAAAATTCGTGTTACATGAACTTTACTAAAATCATCTAATAATCCCTAGTTAACGCGTGCGAACCCTAGCTGCAAACAACCCACAATATCATTATCGATTGGTTGCGTTGACGAGCGGACGAAAATTTTCGGCAAATCTGGAGCACGAGGAGTTTTGGTAAGTTAGGGTTTTGTTTCGAAATTCTTTTAAGAGGAAATATGGGAAAGAAATTGCCTTAATGTATTCTCTTCTTTAGCTAATGATATCGTTGGGTTTGTATTTTGCTTATGGGTTTGCAAAGAGGTGAAGAATATAAGGAGACCGAGTTCTAGGATAAGAAATGGTGAGTTTTGGTTATGAATTTAAGGGAATTTTGGGGAGTCGTCCATGGATGTTGGTTTGTTTAAGCTAATTTAGCCATGTTAGCTGTTCGGTTGTTGCAAATCACCTCCTGAGACCTCCACGTCTCTATTTCTTTGTTGGTTAACCTTCAATAGTGAATTTTTAATATAGCCTTAAAAATGGTCAATTAATTGGAGTGTTGATTTATGTGTGTAGGTGTTTTGAAAGCACTTAAAAAGGAACAAGGATTTGGAGAATTTCTCAACAACAGGTAGGGTGCCTTGGAGCATTAAACCTATGTTTGAAACTAAGCAACCTTTGTAAGTTGTGAATAATTTACATAGGTCATGGTGATAGGTATATACTGGAATCTGGCTATTAGTTGTTAGTTGGTATGTTAAGTTGATGTGTGGAATAACGTCAATTTATTGCAAAATTGGATGGTGGTTAGAGGGGGTGAATCAAATAAGTGGAATAGGGTGTTCAATACTCTAGGCACCCATGTCAGATTGCTCATTGATGTTGTTTTTGCTTACAATTCTTAAGGCAGAAATGTGTTGGCTAAATAGCATCCATGTGAAAACCCATTTTATGTACATAAGGGTGGCAGTATGTAATTGCTAGAGTGAGCTAAACCAAAATGGAACTATTTGGTAATGATTGTATGACTGAAGTTATTGTAGGCCTTATGTAGGGAATGATTAGTGGGACTTAGTGAATGTATATGTGCGTGTTTATTGTGATGTAGATGTTAAAGTGGAAAGCTGAGTAGGTGGTGAGTATGGAGGGCTATTTAAATGGAATTGTGAGTTGTTTTTTTTCTTTCTATTTTTTAAGTTGAACAGGTTGTCGTAGAATGGTGGTGGAGTGACATATATACAGAGGAAGTATGAAAGTGGTGAATACGGGTTGTTATCAATTTTTATATATATATATATATATATATATATATATATATATATATATATATATATATATATATCGACTGGTAACTCTGTGGTATTCTAATGCTTATGTCAATCATGGTATTCAGGAATCTCATGTCGAACAATGGTCAGACGCTTATAGAATTGAGGAAGCAAATGCTACTTTTTTTTAATTGTTGTTTAGAATTTTGTAAAGGTGAAATTGTGTGACTAATCTTTGAATTCTAGACCTTGTGTATATTTGAGTTTCACATCTGTTAAACATTTAGTTGTATGCAACTTAAAATATTTTGTTAATAAAGCAGGGTGTTCGGCATACCATATGAATGGAAAGCTACTGGTGTGATGAAAACAAGAATAGGGTATCACAACAACTGCCCTGTTTGATAACCATTTTTTTTTCAATTTTTTGTTTTTGAAATTTAAGACTACTACAAGTACCTTAACATATGCTTTTTTTATTCGGATAGCTACACTTTACCTATATTTGTAGAAACCAAGCAAAAATTTGGAAACAAAAAAAGTAGCTTCCAAAAGTTTGTTTTTATTTTTTTAACTTTGGTTAACATTCATCCACAATCTTAAGGAAAGATGGATATATTATAGGTAAAATAGAGTACATTCTAAGAAATTTGAGTAAAAATAAACTTAAATTTCAAAAACCAAAAATAAAAAATCAAATGGTTATCAAACATGGCCTAAATGTACTTATGATTTTGGAATTGTTGGCTCCCCCTCTAGAAGTTTGCCCCAACCCACAGGAGGGGTGAAGAAGCCTCACAAACATTGTCTTGGTATTACTCTTGGGTGAGTTCACAAGACCTTTATCTACATTATTTTCCATCTTCAAAATAGGTCAAACAATTGATTTAATTTCAATTTATGTTTGGTCTTATGTAGTGAAATTTGTAAATAGATAGCAATATTATTGATGAAGATGGATGAATGGTTCTTATTTTTATTTTGAGCAAAGCTATCTACAACGTTATCTAGTTGATGACAATACTAGTAAACTTATAGTGAATTTGGTTAAAAGGCATAATTCTTTGCTTGTGCATGTGAATGTTAGTTGTGGATGATTTTTTGTTATTTTTTTTTATCCTTTCTAAAATATTTACTCATAGCTTATAATTTTGATTGTTATTTATAAGCTTAGCTATAGCGTGTTGTTTACTTCCATTTTTATTTTCTAGTTTTTCAAGGGCCGAAACTACCTAGACATAGAATGAGACCAATAATTCTCTATGAGTTTAACACGCCTTGAGGTTAGATTGTGGTATTTCCTTTTTATCTTATGAATGCCTCAGATTAACTCATTTATAATATTTTTTGTATTTTGTGGATCTTCAGGAAGAAGAAAATAAAGTTATTTTGGAGAGGTAAAGTGATCATTCTTGCCCAAATCTCTTTTTTTATTTTATTTTTATTTATTTATAATGAAAAGAACACCATTGGCATCTTTCTTTGGGCTCTTACTAGTATTCAAATTATTTCCAACAATATCTCCCAGTTGTTCAAGCTTGTACTTTTTTTATGTCTATAAGTGTCTGGACTAACTTGCGTGCACATTGATTATTTTTACGGGGCACACCACCTGATCTTACAATATTTAGATATCAAGAAAACTCGTAAGAAATTAATTTATAGGTAGGTGGTCGATATGGATCGAATCCGTAACTTTTTGGTTTCTTAAAGCCCTTTTGACCACAAAGCCTAACACATGATGATTTCAAGCTTGTACTTGATATGATTGATTCTTTTATTTCTAATCAACCTCTGCTAATTTTTCCAATGACAGGCAACCACTAATTACACAAATAGTTTTATTTATCTTTATAGAAAGACAAAATGGAGATATGTTGATTGGTTAGATAAGAATCACATACTCGTGGTATAACTTATTTCTCTAGGTAGCTTTTATATAGTGTTTCAAACATTGAGTGACTGTTTATTCTTTCCATTTCCCTAAGTACTTCGAACACACTTTCTTATTTTTTTAGTTCAGGTTAGCAGTGGAGTGGGCAAATATTTTCATTCACACATGTGATTTCCATTACCAGATTCTTTCTTTATCTTCTTATTCTAAGTATTTGGTTAGCTTTTGGAATTTGATAATGATAAGTATTGCTTAAGTAGGTAAAATGGACTGGTTTGCTTATGATGACTTGAGCAACCATGTTTCTCCATCATCAATTGATGTGTAGATAGTAATTTCCCTCAGTTATATATACATGATCTTCCCATCTTTTTTAGAGGTGCCTTAGGTATTCTTGGCGTGGTGTGTTAACACACCAGGCAATTAATTGGATTCTTAGTTCGACTCCATCTGATAGTCACTACTCGTCCGTCGGTAGAGTCCGTCAATATAGACCCATTAAATTTGTTGCTCATTAGTTTGTTTCAAATAATTTTGCTTTTTCTTGTCTTGAATCTTTTATGCTAAATAGTTCGTTGGATATTGAATGAAGACGAGAAACTTTTGTAGGCTAAATGCTTCTCTTTTACTGAGTTATTTTATAGCTATTTCAAAGTAGGTTGAAGAGCTTAAATTGCAAGGGAGGTAAATTTCAACTAGTCTTTTTTTAATTTTCAAATTGATAGTGCTTCTGTCGAGATTTTATTCTTTTTTTTAGTACATAATGGGGAGATTTTATTCTAATTTTTTTCGTAGTATAAACTTATGTTCTTCCAATAAATTGCATACTTTATATTTGTGGTTCTGTTTGTCTGTCAACTTAGATTTGGAAGGTATGAAAAATCTAACTATTTTATGAAGTAATTCTTGTCAAATTGACGATTGTCTGCTATGGGTGTACAATTTTCTCGTGTTTCTTCCATTGGTTTTGGATGATTGTTTGTTTTTCTTAGGTATCAATACATTCTCATAATAAATGCATCTCTTGTATTAACTTTTTTATTTTATTTGCATGCTTCCATTATAATGCTCTGTATACTTTTAAACCATCTTGCAGGAAGTTTTCGATGAAGCAAGAAAATGGGAGGTTAGTCTTTTTTTTCATTTTTCTTCTTCTTATTTTCTATACAATATTTACATGTTTCTTATGCTTTAAAAAAATCTTCTTTGGTTTGTTTCTAATGCAGATGGTTGAAGTTCTTTTTTTTTTTTGTAAGAAAACTCATATGTTATAGTTAAATAGTATGTAATATGTGAATGTTGTTTGAAAGTCAATTTTTTTAGGCACAAACTCACTCAAAGGATGAAGCGGTAAAAAAACACACTTCAAAAATCATCATTTACTTGTATTTTTTGTTGTAAAGAACTCTTGTGAACATTTTTCACAAGTGTAATATTATTATTCTTTTGTTTAAGTGTAAATACCTACAAATATTTTAAGTCATCTATGAATTTTCTTTGTTGACACAAGTCTTTTACTTGTGAAGTTCTTTTGTTGAAGAATATTATGTACTTATGATAATTTGACAATATATTATTATCAGTTTTCTAATATTAAATATTTATCATTATGATTAAAATTAAGAGTCAAATTTGATTATTTGGTGATTAAAAATAAATGTCAATAAATTATATTTATTGATAATGTTTAGGTGTTGTTAATAATGCATTAATGACCTAAATAATATGTCATATATTGGTCATTGGTGACAAAAAACTAGTGTCATCAAATAAAAATTAATGATGACAAAAAAGTATCATCTAAAGCATTTCAATGACACTTACTAAAAAATGTCTTATTAAGAGAATAGATGATATGCGATACAATAATTGTAAAAAAGTATCATCTATTGCATTTCAATGATACTTATAAAGAAGTGTCAACTAAAGAGATTAGATGATGTGCGATATAATGATTGCAGAAAAGTATCATCTAAAGTGTTTGTGATACTTTTCTATAATCATCATATCCCTGTTTTGTAGTAGTGCCGAGAACTGAACTAAAATTTTCGGTTCTTCTAAGTTGAAACCTAACCCAAATCGGTATTTGTTAGTAATCCAATTCAACACTATGGTTGCATGTTTGATCCCGAAACTCAGTATTTGGTTCTCATTTACTTGAGATGTACCATTTATGTAGGGTTTGTGGTCTCTCTACCCTAATATGTACTAAAAAATAAAATAACCAATTCAAATCGGGGATAAAAAGAAATAAACTCGATCCAACCTTTTGGGGTTCACGGGGTCATTGGTTATTTTGTACACCCCTAATACTTTTTTACAAATACTTTGTAATATTTAGAATTGTATTTGTTTTGCTTGAATCGTACTTGAAAATGACATAAATTTACGATTTACCTATATTCGAAGATTACTCTTAGAATATTTATATAATTTTTACATGAATTTAATATAATTTAATTTACAATAACATACTCGCATATATGAACTAAATTATTATGTAGTTGAATATATATATAAACAAGTTTTCTGGTATTCTTACCTATGTTATTTATTTAAGATTCTTAATTTCAATTTTAACATCTTAAAAAAAAAAATTATACTATTCATGACACATATTCAATGTTTAAAATGTTTCGTAAGTTTCGATAATATATATATATATATAAAAAGTATAATGTCCGACTAAACTGAACTAAATATTAATCGATATATATTTATCGGCAAAAATGCAGAAGTAATATACAAAATTTGTTATATTAAATGTGGCATAAGTTATTTCAAAAAAATGCTTTAAAAAAAAGTTATTTAAAAAAAAAAATGTGTGCATAAGTTGAAGCTAAATTATGTTAAATATTATATTAAATATTACAAATGATCATAAAGTCAATGCTTGTTATTTACTGTTGAAACTAAATTAAAATGATTTTGAGTAAAAAAAAAAAGTTTTTTAAATGTCACGTTTACCAACAATGAATAACTAAGAACTAGATAACAAAATCATGAGATTGAACTTTACTCGTAGGTTTTATTTCATTAGGCAAACATTTTGCTTCAATTTAGATTGAAATTTTATTCAAATGAACAACTTTCTTGGATCATTTTGAACTTACAGTTTGATAAGATTATATTTTTAATTGCCAACAAAATTAATGGTTCATCAATATTTATGTACCTCTAATTACTAAAAGATCTTGAATTCGAATTACTTCATCCTAAATTATTGTAATATAAAAAATATTTTTATTTGTCTCTTAGGAAAAATTATATCTCATAATCATTTAAATATTTAAATTTAATTTCATTAATTAGTAAAAAACAAATCAAGTTAATATATATTTTGGTATCATGATGGTATATTGTAAGAATTATTGGATTATTGATGTTTTTTTACAGGGGATTATTTATGTTTCCAATTTTGTGATTAATTACTTATAAATTTATTCATAATTCATATTATCTTGTTATTTAAATGATCGATTCTCTAAAAAAGTTGAGTTTTTTTTTGGTATTATTAATGTTCTTTATAAATGAAATTGATCTTGTAGTTTGATAAGCTTGTATTTTTAACCGAATAGGTCAGTGACGTAATTGTTTCATTGTTTGGTTCTAAACTAGTTAAACACCGTTCGAGCTTGAAAATCGGCTCCCTCCTAATATGTACTAAAAAAAAAGTTTGTTATTAATATGATTTATTTTATTATAATTTATTGATATTTTAATGGTTTGATTATAAAGATATGAAGTAGTTGTTTGAGTATTGATATTTTGGAGAAAAGATGCCGTAAAAATTATATATTTTATATTATTTTTTTTAATGTAATCATTACATATTTATATTAATTAATAAATTCAATAAATTAAAAAAATGTTTGGTGTTGTTTGAGTATTGGTATTTTGATGTGATAATTGATAAGATTAGATAAATAATATTTTATATTATATTATATGGTTGAGAATTAAAAAAATGTTTAAAGTGACATTTAAAAGATAAAATAAAATACTACCGACGGTGACACAGTTGGTTTGGTATTTATCTATTTTCACTCTACAGTCACGGATTTGATCCTTGGAATCCGTATTAATACTTATGTAATGTTGGAGGAGAGGTAGATATACAAAAAAAATAAATATGAAATTGAGATTTTCCTTTCCTCTCCTATCTTCAACACCAAATCCCAAACACCCCAACCTTAATAAGTCCAGTCAATCAAATTTTAGAAATAAAATAGCAAAAAATTTAACTGAGAAATTAATGAAAAATTATAATAAAAAATTAAGGACTGGAAAGGTATATTTTCCGAAAATATTTTGATCAAAATTTTAAAACTGCTATTTTGCTCTAAATAAATGACCCGCCAAAAAGATCCCGCTAAAACAAAAAAAAAAGAAAAAAAGCCGCATCTGGTAAAGCCTCCTCTAATCTCAACTGTCCACGTCATCGATCCGCGTCAAACCAAATCTACCCAATCACATCGCGCCGTCCTCATCTATAAATATCAAAGGCCGGGTTCTCATCTCAATACCTACACTTTAGAACGTTTCTCTGTGAGATCCCCAAATTCCTTGAGATCTCAACAATGGCGCCGAAGGCCGAGAAGAAGCCGGCGGAGAAGAAACCGGCGGAGGAGAAGAAGGCGGAGAAAGCTCCGGCGGAGAAGAAGCCGCGAGCGGAGAAGAAGCTTCCGAAAGACGGCGGCGACAAGAAGAAGAAGAGGACGAAGAAGAGCGTGGAGACGTACAAGATCTACATCTTCAAGGTGCTGAAGCAGGTTCATCCAGACATCGGAATCTCGAGCAAGGCCATGGGGATCATGAACAGCTTCATCAACGACATCTTCGAGAAGCTTGCTCAGGAATCCTCCAAGCTCGCCCGCTACAACAAGAAGCCAACCATCACCTCCAGGGAGATCCAAACCGCCGTTCGCCTCGTTCTTCCCGGCGAGTTAGCCAAACACGCCGTCTCCGAAGGTACCAAGGCCGTTACCAAGTTTACTAGCTCTTAGATCGCTACAGATGTAGGGTTTCTTGTGTAAAGATCCGTCTGACTATTTCTCAATCGTTGATTTCGCTATATTCTGTTGGTTTAGTTTAGATTCTAATGAATGAAAATCAGGTTGTGTTATGCAATTTCTCTGGTTTCTTGATCGATTTTGGCTGCATTGTGGTTTGTGTATTCTGTTTGATCTCTCGAGATTTGCCCTAATTTCCCTTAGGGTTCTTGTTTTGTTTCATCGTAGCATTGGTCTAAACCCTAATTTGATTCACATTACTTGTAATTACTGATCTTTTAAGCAGATTCATGATTGTGAATTATGTGATTTTTAGACTTTGATCTTCTGTTCTTGTGCTAGCAAAATTGGATATCTGATTCCTTTTTGGTATAAATCCCTTTCCAAAACAATGCCTATCTTTCTGTATAAATTCTTTGGTTTTTTGTTCTTTTTTCATTTTAAGTTTTTATAAATTAAAAGCTGAAAGACATTTATTATATCTATTTTTATTTTTCAATATCACATTTTATTTTTATTTTTTACTATTTATTTTTAGTAGATAAAAAAGAAATGATTAAAAATGAATAGTTGAAAATGAGTTATTTTGATTGATTTGAAATGAAATATTAAAAATAAGTGATTAAAAATGTTTGAGTAGTTATATTTAGGAAAGAGTTTGTTCTAGAGTTAATAGAATTTACGTTTTTAAGACATTTTTTGATAATCACTTTGTTTTTTCGTTTTTTGTTTATAAAATCTAAGTCTACAATGACTAACTTAGTATTCATTTTTTCTTTATTTGAATATTTTCATCTTACATATATTTTAATAAACAAAACAAAAATTTGGAAATAAAAACAAGTAGTTTTCAAAAGTTTTTTTTTGTTTTTGAAATTTGGTTAATATTCACCTAATTTCTTAAGAAAATATAGATATATTGTAGGAAAGATGGAATATATAGTAGAAAATTTGTCTAGAAATAAGCTTAAATTTTATAAATCAAAAACAAAAAATTAAATAGTTATCAAATGTGTTCTTAACAATTATCTGATGAAGCTAATTATTTTTTGTTTTTAGTTTTACTTTTTTTTATTTTTATTTTTTATTTTGGTGTTTTATTTAAAAAATAAAAAACTTATGGGTAAGATAATTGATTTTAGTTTCAATTTATAAAATATTACATTGTATTTTGATTTTTATAGTTTTTTAATCTTTATTCTTAATTTATTTCTGCTTTTTTTAAGACAAAAATAAAAGCCTGTTTTTAAAAGTTGTTTTTCAGAATTTTTTAAATATTTTTGAAAACAAAAACCAAAATTGGAGACTTTTCATTTGAGGGTGTTATCGAAGCCATTCTTTTACGAACCACGTTGGAGAATTTAGGCAACCTATTCTCATACCATAAACATAGCGTCATCAACAAAGCTGTTGGAGATATTCAGTATGTTCACCATGTCGTAATTGTCTCACATTGGAAAAGTGAGGAGTCTTCAACACATTTATAAGAGATATGAGTTACTTCCCTTATTACCAATTGGTTTTGAGGTGAAACGTCATATTTTCTATTATGATATCAAAGCCTTATGTGGGTTATGGGCTTCCCAAATTCTGATCCTAAGAACTCAGACGCTTTGAATTCTAAAGTGGGTGTGGACCCCACGCAAGCGGGCATTAGCTTAAAAAAGGCGGGTAGTTAATATCCCACAGTTCGGATTTGACCCTTAAAAAAAAGTAAAGCTAAAGTGTGTATTTTCGTTCACAAAAATTTGGATCGAATCAATTTCAAGATGGTCTACCATATATGGTGCCATCTTGAGAGGGAATATTGGAGATACTCATCTTGTGGCAATTGTGGATATGGATTAATCTCCTCATTATCAATTGGTTTTCAGGTGAAACCCCATATTCTCTAATATGGTATCAGAGCTCCATGTGAGTTAATACTCCTCCCAAAGTCCAATCCTACCCAAAATGCTTTGAATTAAAAAAAAAAAAAGCAGGTGTGGACCCCACCCAAGTGGGCATAAGCTTAAACGGGTATTTGATCCCAGAGTTTGGATCCGACCTATGCGAGTAAGCCAAAGCGAGTATTTCGGTCCACAAATTAGTATCCATTTCAAGATGACATTTCCCGATATGGTCACTATCTTGAGGGGGCATGTTGGAGATACTCACTATGCTCATCATGTGGCAATTGTCCCACATTGGAAAGGTGAGGAGTCTTCAACACATTTATAAGGGATATAGATTACTCCCCTCATTACCAATTGATTTTGAGGTATACCCTCATATTTTCTAATAAAAGCAAAGTTAGGCTCGTTTTTCACGTGCCCATTTTCGAGAATCAACTTCACTTGTTTTATTTTTGAAAAGATGCTAAGGTCCATAATAGTTGGCTCCAACAACAAGAAACCATCAAGTACAATTTCTCTAATTCCTTTCCCTATGAGTTGGGGTATGAAAAATGTGGACAAATTCTCCCAAGAATTCAAACTTCTTAATCATATCACACATTTATGTCGGATTAGTTATTCCTATTATTTTTTACTCTTATGATTAGCTACTCCTTTGACCAACCTAAATTTTTGGATTGATTAATTTAACAACTTGTTTAACACTATATATTAGAACTATACAATTAACCCAACCCATATAGAGCCGTGCTGGTTACCAGAAGAGACATCCAAATGAAAATTGGGGCCGTTTGTTTTTCACATTTAGCTAGGATTTAGTTGGAGGATTTGCCAACTCCTCTTTGAAAACCTGTATTCAAATGAGTTTTTATTAACTCCTCCTCTTTATTTTGAAAAATAACTCTAATTTTTAATTATTCATTTATAACTATTCAATTACTACGAACTATTCATTTTTAATTATTAATTTTTTATCTACTCAAAATAACTATTTATTTGAAATCTACATCAAAACAAGATTTTGATTCTAACTCCTCTAAACAAAATCTACATTCGAACGAATTTTTGGTACAACCTTCAATTTCTAACTACTCATAATAACTCTTCAATATAATTCCATAAACCAAATCCTCTTTAAATATTGACAAATAAATAGCCCCAAGGAAGAGCAGTCTCAGGGGCTGTTTGTTTGACATATTAAATAGAATTAAGTTTTAGGATTTTTTAGCTCCTTTTCAAAAATTTATATTAAAACGAGTTTTTACTAACGTCTCATTTTTACTCTTAAAAATAACTCACATTTATAACCACTTATTTTTAATCATTTCTTTCAAATAAATCATTTTTAATTCTTTCTTTTTTAACTACTAAAAATAACTATTCATTTTAAATCCACATCTAAACAAGATTTTGACTTAAATTTCTCTACACAAACTACATTCAAACGAGATTTTGACCACAACTTTAGAGTATAACTCTTTAAGCTAAATCCTACTTAAATATGTCAAACAAACAACCACTTAGTGCATCTGGTCCAGTCACCGGTGTAGATGTACAAGACATGCTTGATGATAAGAAGGCTCTCGCACTGTGATTTTGATCGAAGTAGTAAATTTCAAAACTCGGATAAGTCCAATTTGATTTGTATCATTCAAATAATAGATGAACAAGTCTATAAAAGTAGGGGCAAAATATGGATGAGATGAAAAAGAAAGAAGAGTTCTTTTTCCTTTTTCAAATGACAATATTGCTCTTATCAAATTTAAGGAGAGATTAATTAGCCTAATCGAATTTTAGGGTCGCAAGTGTAATTATTTCCGTAATTGGGAAAATAGTACAGATAACCCTCTCTTTTTCTACCAACCTTAATCTTGGTCTACGACCAACTCTGTTTGTAACAATTATTTTGTTAGCTTTTAATTTGATCAATTTGAGTGTTGTGAAGAACTGTAAAAATTGTCACATAAAAATAGAGGTTTTGTCATTTTCTCTTCTTCAATCTCCACTGGTAAATTCTCTCTATAAATAAACCCAACCTGTTGGAAATTTGTCTCTCCATCCCCTTCAACCAACTCAACAAGATGGTCAATTAAAATACGGTCTAACATTTGATCTCCTATACTCAAGGCTTCCACACCCGTTTAAAGGCCTGGACTCGAGAGACAACAAAAAATTTAAAATTTCAAACAAAGTATACATTGAAAACTCTACATCCCCTAAGGGCCTAGTCTTTAAAGTTTGTTCTGGGTATCTACATATTATGGTTAGGAATTAATCTTTTTAAGTTTGTTTTGGATATCTAAATATTATAGTCCAGACAAAATATACAATGAGAATACTCAAATATTAAAGAAATACGGACAAAAGTATTTTAAGAAGTATTTAATCTTCATTTTAAAAAAAATTCTATAGAAATATCTAGTGTAGATACGAATAAATCTCTCTAATGTTCAAAATAACAGTGTTTAAAAAGGCTCAAAGGCGGCAAGCCCAAAAAAGGCGTGGACTTTTTTTTTTCGAGGCACACCATGTATTAAAGAAATAAAAATATTTAATACCACAAAACACATATATTAATAACTTTCTATATAAAATATTTCAATATTAATTTATATATCTTCGAAATAAAAGAAGCATCATATTATTAGTAAAGATGTATCCATTTTAGATAATAAGTAAAATCATAAGAGAAGTCAAACATACTACGAGCTAACCAAAGCAAGTAGCAATTATGATCTTCTGACTCCTCTGAAGAGGAACAAGAGGAAAAGGAACAAGATGAAAAAACAAATTAAGATGAAAAGAGGTCGTGAACATAAAATCGATGAATTGTGGTTGTGGGTTTCATTCGTAATTGTAACGAAACAAATTTTGCGTGGGAAGGAAGAGATGTTTAAGTTTTTAGAGTAAAAAAAAGATGAAAAGGCACCTTTCAAGGTTTTTTTGGAATTTTTTGAGGTTTTTTTTTTAAACAAGAGTAACCACATCTATCCCTAAGTCAAGTATCGAGAGGCATCGAATCGAAAGAGTAATGTCACAAGTGAGTCTCGAACCTGGGGCCTTAAAGACAGCATACCTTCAAAGCCCAAGTCTTAAACCACTGTGTCATCCCTTAGATTTTTTTGAAGGCTTTCAAGAACACTGCAAAATAGTATTGGATATTGTTTTTCCATCAGTCACGAAGAAGCACATCAATAACTTAAAGCCAACACAGCAATTGGAGAAGGAACAAAGCAAAAAACAAAAGTAATCTCCAGAAGATATGCCAAGAAAAAAGAAGACAAACCATATTTATATCAAAGCAATTTAAAACCACAAATTTATCAACCATGGGGGGGGTGCTGCTTATGACTATGACAGATATAAACTGGGCCATAGAACTTCTCCAAATTGGAGAAGAAACTACACTAAACTACACAGCAAACACAAACACAAACACAAACACATGATTCATTTTCTTGTTTTATATGGAGATATTTGAACAGTGATCTAGGCAAGATAAAGTGCATCAAACCTATCATCACTTGGCCAGAATCTGCTGAGCTTGATTCTCTTGCTGCTGCTGATAGTTGAGTGGTCTCCTGAACAGCATTATGTGCGGCTCTGGGCGATGAATCGCATAATGAACCCATCCACGGCTCTGCTGAACCCCGATCGCTCTCCATTCATTCTGCCATTCATCACTCAATCAAATTACAAACGTTTTACAGCATTCAGATTATATCACAATCATCAATCACAGAAAATAAAAACAACAATCAAGGATTCAAGTTTCGAAGTTTCACTGAATTGAAAAACGGCTAGGTCTTAATATGCCAGAGATTTCAGTTTCCATTTCACTTACATTCAATGTAACACGATTTCACACAAGAATTTCTGATACATGATATAATCATAGGATCAAATTGATACGTTTTTTTTTCTTATAGCATTCAGATTATATCACAATCATCAATCAGAGAAAAAAAAAACAACAACAATCAATGATTCGAGTTCCGGAGTTTCACTGAATCGAAAAACTGCTAGGTCTTAATATGCCAGAGATTTCAGTTTCCATTTCACTTTCATTCAATGTAACACGATTTCACACAAGAATTTCTGATACAGGATATGATCATAGGATCAAATCGATACGATTTTTTTTTTATAGCATTTAGATTAAAAAGCAGCCGATGATTATGCACCACACAATCAATGGTTCGAGATTCAGAATTTCAATGAATTCAGCCGATGATATATCTGTTTGTATTTCACTTCTATTCACTGTAACATGATTTCACAACAGAAATTTCGATACAGTAAAATAATCACAGGATCAAATCGATACGAAATTATATGATAGAGAATGATCAAGAACTACTACTTACTTCAGAAAGAAGGCGATTCTTAGGGAGAAGTTTCGCCACTTCAGGAGTAAGAACCACATGCCTACAAGAGAAATCAACAAGAACCATGAAAATCGAACAATAACGATGGATCTCCATTCGAAACAAAAATCCTGAATCGTAAAATAGACAATGACGAGAAATCACTGACCTATACTCATAGATATCATCGAAATACTTCTCCGAGTACTGGATCTGTCCCATCGCACCGAATTTCTGACTGCAAATCCACTAGGGCTTGATGAATCTTCGAAAATTGAATAAAAAGAAGCAAAATCAGAGAAATAGGATCAGAAATGGAAGCAGAATCTTAAGAGAAAGAGAAATTTGGGAGAAAAATCGCAAACCTGAAGAGCGATGAAGAAGTAGATGAAAAGAACGAATGAGAAAAGAAGTGGAAATATTGTTTTAAATTTGGCAAATGAAGCAAATATGGAAAGTTGAGGGGACAAAAATGAAAATTTTAATTTTCTTTTTTTTTGCAAGCTTTATGTTTTTAATAATTATTTTAATTTGTGGAGCTGCCCCCGTTTGAAATTCAAATTTCAAAAACTTTCCCGCCTTGGGATATAGAAGTAATCCGTTGATACGTCATAACAAAAAATTGGATTCGTTTAAATTGTTTCTTTATTTGTTTGCAATTTGTTATTTTAGTTTTATTGCCAAGTATATAAATTTGCATCTAATACATGAACATGCTAGAATTTAGAAAAAATCACAATTTTAGTCTCTAAGTTTGGAGTCCGTTTCAATTTTGTTCTATATTTTAAAATTGAATAATTTTATCTATGCTCATAATTAAATAAAACTCACTTTAATCCACAAATAACAAAATCGTTAGTTACATAATATAATGTTTACTAAAATGATAATTAAATTAATTTTAAATTTAAATATTAATGAAGATGCTATTTTAATTTTCATGTGAATTTAATTTTGAAAAGAAAACAAATATAAAAATAAATAAAGATCAAAAGTGAACATTATTGAAAGGTCACGAATAAAAGTTCAATTTTAAGTACAATGACCTAATAAAAATTATATCTCAAACCTAGGAATTAAAAAATTAGAACTCATATCTATATAAAGATAAAAGGTGAACATAGTTGAAATGTCAGGAATAAAAGTGTTCGATAAATGACCTAATTAAATTTGTATCCCAAACTTAGAAACTAAAAACTATAACTCATACATAAACGAACTATAATTCATATATATATATATATATATATATATATATAAATAAATAAAAAAGGAACATTATTAAAATGTCACGAATAAAAGTGTTCAATTTAAAAATATTGTGACCTAATTAAAATTATATCTCAAACCTAGAAATTAAAAACTAGAACTCATACATAAACACAACTTTATATACATTACACATATTGTATATGTGGGCTTTAAATAATTTTAAGAATTTTGTAGTTTTATCTTTAGAAAAGGATTTCTAGTTATATAAAAGAGTAAGAAATTGCAATTTTTTTTGTAGCTTTGTCAAGTTCCTTTTTTTTTTTTTTTTTTTTTTTTTTTGAGTACTAGCTTTGTCAAGTTCTTGGGTCAATATTTAGGGGCCTCTAATTGAAATAATATCCCAAACCCTAGGACTAAAAACTAGATCTCATGCATAAACGTACTAGAATTTAAGTGCATATGTATATATATGTTTGAGCTTTTAAATAGTTTTAAGAATTTTGTAGTTATATCTTTAGAGAAAAAGGATTTCTAGTTATAAAAAAGAGTAAGAAATTGCAACTTTTTTGGGTAACTTTGTCCAAAGTTCTAGCGTGAATATTTATATATTGGGGATGTTTGGGAAGAAGGAGAATGATTATGAGAGAAATGATAATTAAAAAAAAAAAGTATGAAGAAGAATGAAATTATTTATGTTTGAGGTGAAGAAAATGATTAGATATGTGTAGGTGAAGGAAATTATTATAGAGAAAATAAAACAATTAATATAATGAAAGTGAAAAATAGTTACAAAAGAAATAAAAAATTGTGATGGAATTTGAAAATAATAAAAAGTAGTTAGGAGAAAATAAGAGTGATTTTGGCAAAAATGTGATAATAGAGAGAATGATTTTCAGTGTCTCAAATGCCGAGAATCATAAAAATAAATCTTTCTTTTAGGTATTTGACCAACCAACTCCACAAATGCCTAAAATTGAACACCTCTTGAACGTTCATTTGGCTAGTGTACTATATCAAAAAAGATATATGAGGAATTGATATTTTTTATTTGTTTTGATGGCTAATTGATGATATAAATTATGTTTTATTAATATTTCCATGAGATATAAAAAACATATCAATTAAATTTTTGTAAAGATGATATCAACATGTAAACGTTTAGTTATAAATTCTCACATATTTATAATGAATAACATCACATTTCCTCTTACAAGGTACAAGTGGTCAAAATTACCTAGTAAAGCTATGATTCTCTCCTAGATTATCCAAAGTATGTAGTGTGAGGCCCATTGTTAAAAAGCCCCAAAGTAAAGGATGGATTTGTAAATTTTGCCTAAAATAATATTTGATCAAACGAGAGTGACTTAATGATCAAAATAGTTCTAATGAATTAAAAAGATGAGTTCACTACTAGAAAAAAGGGTTTAGATGACACCTACCATAAATAAAATTTTGAGAGAGAAGCAATTAAAGTGTCATAAAACAAAAACACGCGTTTTATGACACTTTATTAGAATCATCTAGTAATCAGTAATTAAAATAAAATTACCATCACAAAAAAGTGTCATAAATAAAAAATGTGTGGTTTATGACACTTTTTTAGAATCATAAATTTATAAAATTAATTATCCATATTAATTTGATATTTTTAAATATTATATATTTTTCTTTTTAAGTACTTCTCAACTATAGTTTTGTAACACTTAACGCCCTAATTATATATATATATATATAACTATTTAAAACATTTTTATAAGGGAAATTAGCTATTGAATCATCAATTCTTGTTTTAGAAGCAGAAAACCTTTGAGGTGATTGTTTTAAAATTGAGGGAACATCTTGAAAACATATCAAAATTGGAGCCCTAGAATCCCCCATTATCCACCTCATTGCGGAAAATCCTTTCACTCCAAGCGTGCATGCCATTTTCTTCTTCGTCCTTTTGTCGAAAGATCCCTTCCCTCGAGATTTATTTTTCCATTTGGTAGTCGTTCGAAAACTTCTACAAATCACACTTGTAACAAACCACCTAAATAAGGTGTAACGCCTCGTATTTTATGTTATACTTTTCAGGTTCAATTATTTGTTCCTTTAGATTTATGGAGTAATTGCTGGTTAGTTTTGCCGTAGGAGTATTTTGGTGATTTTACCCTTAGAGACCATTTTGTAAATGATAATTGACTTTGGGTTAATTTTTTAATTTCATGAATTTTAGGGCATTTGTGAAAATTGGTTGTTGGAATTGTGAAAAGAAATTAAATGATTAAAAAGGTTTAATTTTTGTTTTGTTAAATAAAGAAAAATAAATTATAAATGGGTTTTTGTTTAAAGAGTTTGAAGGGAAACAACCAATTTAAATTAAATGAAAAAGAAACCCATTTAAGGGAGTTTAATAAAATAAAATAAAATAAAAAAAGAACCCCAAATGTTCATCTTCTTCCTCTCTTCATCTTTAAACCCTAGACTTACTTCCCTGCTGCCGCCGCTTTAACCCGTACGCTAGCCGTCTCCATGCTGTTTTGCTGCGTAGTAGAAAGCCATGTTGCCGTTGTCTGACCCAAGCACGCGTAACCCCTTTGCAGTGAGCCCTTCCCCGTGCAGCCTGCAGTCGCGAGCTACTCGCACCAACAGCCACCGCTTCTCGTCCATCTATCGCCGACGCGCACGCTGAGCCTCGGCGTCCTTTCCACCCAACCGTTCAGCGCTAGCGACACCGTCTGCGTCATCCGTGAGTTAGCCCCTGCCCTGCCTCAGTTAGTTCGTGAATAGCCCGATGTCGCCGCTGTGGTTCGGCACACCTGCAACCGATTACCCAGTCACGTGCAAGGGAGTTCCAACGTCAAATGTGCAGCTGGCCAACAGTAGTACCCCGACACCAGCAACCTCTTCGTTTTGCTCGAGTTTGGGTAAGGATTTTGATTACGTTGATTTGTTATGGATTATTCGTTTGGGTTTGGTTGTATTTAATTGATGAGTTTTGTTGGGTGTTTTGTGAAGCGAGTATTCTTGTTGGAGCTTGAAGCTTGTGTTGTGGGTTTGGATTGATTTTGTATTTTGCTAAGTTTTGGACAGGTGTGTTGTTTTCGGTTCTTGGATAAGTTCCAGTTCTTGGTTTTCATCTTTTTTTTTTATAGACTACAGGTTTGACAACCTATTGTGAAGCACTAGTTTTGGATAGAAAATATGCAGGCTTGTGACATGAAACTTATAAATATTTCTTAAAGTGATTTTGTAGCTTGATGTACAAAGCCTAACTACCTAGGTTGTTGGCTGATGAGCAACTGGAATAGGTAACTTGTAGATAGCTATTTGTTTTTCTTTTTTGGAACTATTAAACATGAAATGTCATTTTGGTTCGTGCCCAAAAGGTTGAAGCTTGTTATATTTTCTTTTTGTTATAAGCAGGTGGGTACACTCTTAGAGCTAAATTGGAGATCAGAGGTGTTAAAAAAAAGCCTAAGAGAGAAATGCTACAAGAATAACATATTTCTCTCTAATTTCTCTCTTCTTTCATGGTTAATTGTTCTAATTCACTTGTCAATTTCCTCTCAAAATATCCCTTGCCGATCCATGCTCCCTCTGATCATTGGAATATTTTTTTCACATATTCATTTACTAATTTTCCATTTGTTTTGATCCTCGGTCTGATTTTTCGTACTCCTTTCAGGTTCTTTTTTTTTATTTGTTTGGATTTTGAGTTGTGGCTCGTCTTAGAGGTTCGATTTCAAATTTATGGTTCTTCTCTCTATGAATATTTGTGTTCCTGAGAATATTTATCCTTTCCAATCTCTTTCATTTTTTGCATTAGATTTTGGATTTATGTTTAAACCACTTATTCAGAAGTCGAGAAGTTCTTTGTTCTCTGCATATGTTGCTTAATTTTGCTTGAAAAATGTTATGGATGCTAGTGATTATTGTGTGTTTTATTTCTCTTAAAATACTAGCATTCAAGGTGGATGATTAATGGTTGAGAAGTTCACTAATCTCGGCATCTATTGGGTTTTTCGAGTTGCTTATTTTGATGCTTTTATGTCATTCTCTAAACATTTTTTTTTTATTTTTGTTTGATGTAGAAAATTCGAAGACTTTGAGTTGCTAGGGGAATCAACCACATTAAGTAGTATGTGGTAACTAGCTTTCTTTCTCTTTATTTTTGTTACCCTTAGCATGCATTTCCATGGAAGTTGTAATTTGAGATGTCTACTGGGCAGGGTGGGGACGGGGATGACTTTACCGTCCCCATCCCTGCTACTCATTTCAATCCCCATCCCCGTGAAATTCACCATTAAATTTTGTGGGAATGGGTGAGGATTCACCACGGGTAAATTATGGGGATCGGGCTCCCCACGGGGCGGGGAACGGAGAAACGGGAACCTTTAAATTTGGTTGTAGAGCTAGGATTCTTTATTATTGTTTTGAATGTTTGTCTTTTTGTTTCTCTATCATATTAGGTTTTTTTAAAAAAATATCATATTAGGCTCTTTAGTGAGTTTACTAATATGTACATTTGATTGTAGGGGCGTGCCAAAAGTTCATTATGACAACCTGCACAACTACAAAGAATGGATAATGAAATATTTCATTCAAGAGTGCTTGAAATTAAGAAACAAATGTATTGTTTTACCTTTAGTATTCCTATAATTCAAAATATATACTTGAATTGCATCTTGAAAGTGGTACATCTTTTTTAATATGTTCTCCTTAATTCTTTGATATATGTAAATTTGATTTGGAGGATTTAATTATATTGTTGCGTTGGTGCAACATTCTTAACCTAAAAATAGTCCATTATACAAGTATATAACATAAAAAGCTATTAACCTTTTTTTTTTTTTTTTTTTTTTTTTCATTTTCCATTTGTCAAAACAGCTATTCTAATCTTTGTCCAACAAGGTTTGTTTGACTTTTGAGGTAAGTTTGATTAATGTATTTGTTAAAATTTCTTGGGTCTTTTTTAGTGCTTATGGTTTTGAAGATTTCTATATTTCTTTTTTTATGTGTTATTGTGGCTTGTTCTGCTCTAAATTTTCACTTCTTTTATTGGATAGAATGATTGAATTCAATCCTTGGATTCCATTGTTGCTATAAAAACACTTAACTAAATTATTACTTTTTCAGGCACTTCTTAGAGAGATCCATCATGCTTGTTTTTCTAATGGTTGAGGTAATTCTTAAAGTTTTAAGTTTAAATTTTGGAGATTAGATAGTATTTATTGAAGTTAACTTTACATTGAATTGAACTCTTGATAAATTGATCATATAGAATTGCAACCACCAAAATCTTTTATACTTGGATAGAAATAGAATGATGATTGATACTAAGATTGAGATTTTTTTTTTTTTGAAAGCACTAAGAATGTGGTTTGGATGCAAGTGAAGTGGGGATTTCTTCTTGAAAGAAAAAGGATTCCAATTTTTTTCAAAAGAAAAAAGGTTTCCATTGTTTCCCTTTTTCTAACTGAAGACAAGTTTTTCCATACATTTTGAAGCATGTGAGTTGAATTATTGAAGTTGAAAGGGTAGTTTATGTGAGGTAAGGTGTGATAGGATGACCTTATCATCTTTATTTTATTTTGTTAGTTGGGAAATGGTTTTTATTTTCCATACGTTTGGGATCTAACAAAGTTCAATCTTTGCTTGAAGGTTCTTGGAGAAACTTTCCACAATTCTTATTTTGATAGTTATTCTATTGCATTCTTCAAGTTATTAGCATACTTGCATGTGAAATTGGAGGCATCTTACGTTTGTCCTCTTTCCTTGACAACCAAATAATTTTCAGTAGAATTGTTGACATTCATTCATATATATATATATAATTGTTCTAAATAACATTATTTATTTATAGATATGACTCTTACTTAATATTGTTTGCTTTGTTAGGTTTTGCATAAACTCAACCAAATGATGGATCTAGAGATGAGCCAAACGATGGATCTTCAAAGATGAGCATTAATATATTATTCTTTTTGTATAGATTAGTGGCAAAAATTATGTACATTTTCTATAAGTGTTTTGGTGGTTTTATTGCATTACGATCATATGTAAAAAGTACTGAGATGAATACTTGTTGATTTTGATAAAATGTATAAAAGTTTCTATATTTGATTAGATTGAGAGACCATTTAGCTTTCAAATTATTGTGTGCACAATGATCGGTAAGAAGAGGTAAAAAATATATAATGCATAATTATTAAAGAATTATTTAGTGATTATAAAGAAGTATCAATATAAAATTTTTATTGATAACTTTAGGGTATCATGGATAAAATATTGATGATCTATTTTACATGTCATAAAAAAAGGATAAATGATAGTAAAAAAGTATCATTAAAAAAGTTTTAATGATACTTCTTAAAAAGTGTCATCTAAAGAGAATAGATGATGTGCGATACAATGATTGAAAAAAAGTATCATCTCTAGAGTTTCGATGATACTTCTTCAAAAGTGTCATTGAAAGAGAATAGATGATGTGCGATACAATGATTGAAAAAAAGTATCATCTAAATTGTTTATGATACTTTTTTAGAATCATCATACCCTAATTTTGTAGTAGTGGTTTATTTTATATGACGACTAATTTATGAACTACTTTTTTATGAATCTCATTGAAATCAAATATTATAAGGTCAAGATAATTTGTTTCAATAGTCGAGGATATATATATAAAAATCAATCACTCAAAATTAACATTGGCATTCTTAAAGGCATATGATACAATTGGCAGAAGCTTTGGGGTTGGCATATCTTGCAGCCAAAGCAATATAATATTTTGGTTCTATTAAAACAAAGAGGCTTTCATTTAACATGGCATATTTAAATGTTCCTCACAGTCAAAAGGCATTAAAATGCCTCCATTAACAGTCCAAGAAAAGAACCTGAATCCCTTTTGAAGTCAAGAGTTTCATGCAAGAAACCAAAAAGAGTTTCATAAGGTAGTTTTTAGTTAGAATTATTTCCACAAAAATTTCTCAAATCCATGTCTTATAAATTAATCCACTCTCATCTCCATCCTTTGGTATTTTTCAAAAGCAAATCCTCTCCATCAAAGTTGGCTTCTTTACATTAGTACAGATCTATCCATCCTCGAGTATGGCCGGTCCTCTGCAGCGACCCCCACGAACCGGTCACCCGAGCATATTACACAGGGTCGCAATGGTCATAGTAGCATTGATCGTACTCGTTGGCATCGCGGTGTTCATTATTTGGTTGACAATTAGGCCGAAACGACTAAGCTACACGGTGGAAGGTGCTTCGGTCCAGAACCTTGGCTTGAGCGACACTCAACTCAATGCCTCATTTAACTTTGGAGTAAGAGCTTATAATCCCAATAGTCGAGTCTCAATTTACTACGATTATGTCACTGTTACGGTCGGCTTTGGCGATCAAGACTTGGCGTTCGGCAAGATCAAGCCCTTGTACCAACCTCCCCAAGACGTGACATGGTTGAACATGAACCTTGATGCTCAAAATACTCCGTTACACGACTCCGTGTCAAAGGATCTACTGCTCGAAAAGGCAGCGGGAGAGATGGATTTGGATCTTTGGATCAAGGCGAGAATTAGGTTTAAGGTCGGGATTTGGAAGTCGGGGCATCGCACTCTTCGGATTCGGTGTTCGCCCGTGATTGTCTACTTGTCTAAAGGCAAGGATTTCAAGAAGACTAATTGCATTGCAGAAGTCTAAAGCTGAGAATTAGTTTTGAAAAAGAAAAAATAAATCTAAAGCTCAGAATTTGGTTTTGCTTTCATAAAAGGGTGTTTTTCTTATATTACTTCCTCAGGTTTCATTAATGGTGTAATGTTGGGTTAGTTTTTCAAGTGAGGAATTTGAGAGCTCTGCTTGTTGTTCTTATGTTGGGTTTGTGTTTATGTATATGCTCTTTTTGATCCATAAATATTTATTTATTTTATTTATTTTTTCTGGTATAAATGCCAGTCCATTCTTTAACAAATTGTTTTTGCTTATTTGAAGTTGATTTTTTTTTTGGGGGAAAATGGATTAATTTTTTTTTTTTTAACATTTTAAATCAATTATTGAGTACAAACTCAACAATAATTTATATGTAACCAAAAGTTTGAAATTCAAATTTCTCATATAACTAAAAAAAATCATAAACCTTTCTTTTGCAAAGTTCGATTTTTTTTAGTTCAACAACAAATATGAATGAAGGTTTAAATTTAAGACTTCATCATGGATATTAGTCATGACAAGTTAGTTATATGCCTTTCTTTTGCAAGGCTCCATTTTTTTAGTTCAAGCATGAGTGAAGATTCAAATTCAAAGGCTTTTGCTGACAAAGTTACTTGTTTAACTTTTCATATTTTATTTTGGATTAAATAATGGTAGAATGCGTAACGAAATTTGCGACTTTTAAGGGTGTGTTTGGGCCCCCGTTTATGTAAACGACCGAGTTGGTTATAATAACCCAACCGGTGTTTGCCCCACCGTTTATTATAAACGGTGGTTACCTAAACCTGCGTGCCAGTTTATCTAAACCTACGTGCCCGTTTATCTACACCTTACATATATTACTTTTTGTTACATAACCAGCCCCCCAAATACCGTTTATCATAATTTCTGTTATAATAACTTGCCCCTCAAACACCATTTATAATAACCTACCGTTTATCATAACCCACCGTTTATCATAACCTTCCGTCTATAATAACCAAACTGGTGCCCCAAACGCACCCTAAAATAGTAATTGATGCGTTATCAACAAAATATGCTCCAAAGAAAAAGTTGTACGATTTTTTGAATCTCGAAAGGGACCCTTGGACCTATGACCAATGAGATGATAACAAATGCATGTGTGGAGTTCCAATAGTATAGTAGAAAGAAATATATGAATTATAGCCTGACCTAGCCTCGTAACCTTAAATAATATGAAACTGAAATAACCATCAATTTATAATCATTCATTTATAACTATTTAATATAACTTTTCATTTTTAATCAATAAAAACAAATCATTTTAAAATTATATCCAAATAAGATTTTCAATCTAAATCCTCTAAAAAAAAACTTACGTCCAAATTAATTTTTTATTTACAACTCTCAATTTTTAACTATTCAAAATAACTCTTCAAATTAACTTTTCATCCAAACTTCATCCAAACACATCCAGAAACTGCAGTCCAGGCTTCTAAAAACCTCAAAGCCCATTAGCCTACACATGAAGCCCATTATCATTGGCGATTCCATTCTCAAAGCAAGCTTGATTTCCACCTCTCAATGTATGTTTCTATCTGTCTTTTCTATTTTGAAGGGATCTATTCTATATAATGAATGATATATTTCTTAGTATTCTATGATTTGTATAATTGAACTGGGATGAAGAATATGGGCAAGTTTGTTTAGAAAGTCACATTTAAATGCATGGTTTCAAATATATTAAAATTTCAAATTGTTGATATACCTTGTAAACCACCTTGGCCAAGTTTGTTGGGTTTGGAGAATCCATTTGTTGCAGTTTCAATGGTGTGAAAATTCAATTATGATCATCTTGGACTTACAAGTTATTTATTTTTGAGATTATAACACAATAATTTGGGTGGAAGATTCGAACCCATGATGTCTCGGTCAGTTGACTGTACACTGATGTTATCATGCTACTAATTTGGTCTCTCTCTATTTAGTTTTGAGGAATGGCGTTTTTTTTGGGTATTCAAAGTGAGTTTATTGGTGGTTATAAATGTTACCAAGTCACAATTTGCCTTCTAATTTTCACACCATTAATGCAACAAATTTGACCAAGGTGGTTTTGAAGTGGTTTAAAATGTATACATATGATATGATATGAAAGGAGTTTTCAAAAGGAAAAAAAAAGCATGATATGAAAGTATATATAATAAAATTAACATCATTTCCATTTTTAAGCCACAAATGAGATGAGTGTTAATTAAGTTACAAGTATAATTACATTTACTCTAGTTTAAGTTTTGAGCAAGAGTTGTTTCAGTTGAGGACAACTATAACTTTATAACTTTAAGGGGTGTTTGTTTGAGGATTTTTAGATTGAAGATTTACTAACTTGTCATTGAAAAGTTATATCAAATCAAGTTTTTGTAATTATTTAAAATAACTATTTGTTTTTACTATTAAATACTCATAATTTCTAATAATTTATCTTTAATCATTCATTTATAACTACTCAATATAATTCTTCATTTCCAAATTATTCATTTCTAATCAATTTAATTAACTCATTTTTAATTATTATTTTTTAATTACTCAAAATAACTACTTATTTTAAATTTACATATAAATAAAGTTTTCACTCTAACTTCTCTAAAAAAAATCACATCCAAACGAGTAGTCCTATCATTAAAAAATAACTACTCATTTTAAATTTACATATAAATAAAGTTTTCACTCAATTTTTTACTACTCAAAATAAATCTTAAAAATAACTCCTTATCAAAATCTCATTCAAAAACCTCCCAAGCTTTTCGGTATCTCTTATGTGGTTCTATCATTCTTTTAAGTGGTGTGTTTGTTTTTGGTAGAAACAATGCTAAACAACATTTCTTAGAACCCATGGTTTGTATTTGAGGGTAATCAGCCATTTTTAACTACCCATCAAACACTACATTAAATTCTACATTAACTCTCCATTTTATATCAAACTTAACATTTAACTATTATAACATCAATTCTCAAACGAGTAGTCCATTACCTAAACCACTACTAACATTAATTCTCAAATGAATAATTACTATTAATTCCAATCCTCAAACTAAGAGTTAACTACCTCAACTACTATTAATTCTATCTTTCCCACTCTATTTCACTCTTTCTATTAAATCCAAATACACCTTAAGGAGGTTAGGTTTGTTTTTATTTTTTGGTAACTTTCTCATAATTTCAATGGATTCCAACTTGTTCAATAAAACAAAGATTTAAATAATGGGCAACAATGTTTTAATATAATATTGTGGGCTTTTTTCCATTGTTGTAGGAAAACTTTCAAGATTGTATGAGTGCTCTTAGCCACCAAGAACCACAACATTATTGTGGTCCCTAACATTAACATTTATTCAAAAGAATTGGAACAATTTTGACCAATGGATTTTGATCCTTGAATGTATGGGGGAAAATTATAAAAGTAAAGTTTAAAGAAGCATAGACAAGAGATGTAGTTTTGTACCCAATAAAGCGTATAAACAAATCAAGAAATTTATAAAATAAGCGAATCACATTTATGTGTGCATTGCGCTAACCAAGCATCTAATACATATTTATCAAAGTCTCAAAGTATGAACACACATATCTCACTCAACATTTTGGGTTAACCCTAAACTAAATGGAAATCTACATTTTCATTAGGTTGTGATTTGGTCGGTTTGGTCGGATTCGTTTCCTCTCTTTTTGTTAAATTTTTTTTAAAATTTAAATAATCATAAAACTTAATGATGAAATAAAGGGTAAAACTATATAGATGGGCATGGTTACCCTTGTTTCAAAAAAAAAAAAAAAACTGTAATTTAGTCCCTATGCTTTGATAAGACATAAAAAATAGTCATTGTGATTTCTAATCGTTTGCGAATTCTTCTCAAAAAACAAAATTGTTAGCGAATTAAATGTTTGAAAGTTAATTATTCATTATTATGAAACCATGAGTTTGATTGATATAAAACTTTTTTTTAAAAAGTGCTTGATATAACAAAAAAATCGTATAATATATTTATGAATAATGAGATGGCATGAATTTAATATTCCAATGATTATGTATTATAAGCCTTATATTTTAGGTTTTATAAAATCAAATGGATTAAATTCTAATTTTTAAAACCATACAGACTAAATTTTATCTTTCTAAAAATCATAAAAACTAAATTCTAAAATTTGAAATTATAAGAAATGAACTTTAACTTTGTTTTAAGTCATAAACACTAAACTTATATTTTACCTTAAAATGAATAGGTGTTCACTATAGAAAGGGAGAATGAAAAAAATCATATCAAATTTAATTTTTCATACAACGCACCACTCAAAATTACTTTTATATAATATTAAATTAAAAAAGAAAAAAGAAAAGAGGTTTTAATTTAAATTTTCGAGCATTCAATCATTTTGCATGGATCAATTTCTTATGGGGTGTTAAATTGATTGACGGGTTATAATATAATTCAAACATCGTAAATTCGGTTTTAAAAATAAGTATTTAGCCCTATTTTATTTGAAAAAAAAATGTTAACCTATGAACCATCAATTTATTCATTTGACAAAATACACGCTAATTCTAAATGGCAGTCCTTTTATGCAAACGAGAGAATTGAATTATTATAAGCCATCCCAAGTCTCATCCATTAGTTATACTATATAATGAATTTATTTAAATACAGGTCGTCATACAACATAACTTATGCTATTATTGAAGATTAACTTTTTTTTTTATTTTTTTTATTTTTTTAATATCATACACTCCAAACATATTTTATTATAACTCTTATTATAATAATCTACGTACACCAAATACAATTTATAATAATAATTTATTATTTAACATAATAATCCAATGAGTGGTCCAAATACAACGTTAATGAAAAGAGCCATATGGCAATTTGTTTAATTTCTCTTCTTTTGATGTTGTGGGCTTTAATGTGTAGGCTTGGATTTGAGCCTTCCACAAGAATACACTAAGGACAGCCCAAAATCTTGAACTACAAGCAAACACAAAACCCAACTTTAAACTCTTCCCCTCTCCATTATTGTTCCACATGAGATGAGCATATATTCCTCTACTCCCCCATCAAGAAAACCCCAAAACAAACAAACACACAAACACAAACTTAAAATAAAACCAAAACCAAAGCCAACAAACTTTGCTCAACAAAAAAACATAAGAAAAATGAGGTCTACAACAACAACAACAACAACAACAAAAGTACCAGATGGAGGAGCCTCGTCGTCATCATCGGCGTCGAAACAAACAACGACAGCGAACAGCCACGGGCCGAAGCGCACGAGGCTGATGAGAATCATAGGAAGAAGCTTGTTGGGATTAATGGTGCTTGTGGGGCTTGCCATAGTGATTTGTTGGCTTCTTGTTTTCCCCAAAACCCCAATTTTCACTGTGGAAAGTGGCCAAGTTACACCCCACAGCTTGACTGATAGGAAGCTCAATGCCACTGTAGCTTTCACTGTCAAGAGCTTCAACCCCAACAAAAGAGCTTCCATTCATGTTGACCATTTGGTCATGACTATGGACGAGATGGGCCAGAAGTTCCGAACCTCCGTCCCCACCTTCTCCCAAACCCCCGGTAACCAGACCGTCTTCAACCTAACCGCGCTCCTTCAGTTTTCTTACCCGTTCGGCGGCTTGGATGAGAGGGTGAAGTTGGACGGGATCAGTCCCGAGCTTCGCTTTTTCGCCGAAGTCAGGTACCCAAACACACATTTCTCACCTTTAACATCATTTATGTACACATGTATATATCATATAACTATGCCTTATGTTCAATGTTGTTATTAAGATACCCTTCCTTTCTTAACTATTTTGGTTTTAGTTTTAAGCTTTTTAAAACTAAACCTATTACTGCTACATTTACCTATTGTTATCTCCCTTTTGTGGATTGTTTTCAAAAACTATAAATAAATAGTTTTCAATAATAATAATAATAATAATTTTTATAATTTGGTTATAAATTTAGATATGAAAGTTTTTTTTTGAGACAATTTAGATATGAAAGTTGGCAAAATGAGTAGTATTTCAATAATGTTATTATTAAATAGTAATCAGTTGGCCATGTCATTTGATTTAAAAAAGAGATGATTAAAAAAAAGTTACCGTAAAGAAATTGACATAAAAATAATAATAATAATAAAAAAACTAATTGAATTTCTCAAATAAAGTTTCTAGGTTTAAATTAAAAAAATCTCATAAATTTTAAACTTTAATTTAAATAAGTTAAGTTAACCTATCTACTAAACCATCCTAGAGTGTTTAATGATCAAATAAAGTTTATAAAAATGTTAAAAATGATAAATTCAATTTATAATGACGGTTTACTTAAAAAATAATGGAGATATATGCAAACTAACTTAAACAGTTACAAATATACATATAAACTAAATTGAACAATCACGAATATATATATATATATATATAGAGAGAGTTAAATTGATATAAATGTATATCCATGACTAATTAAAAGGTCTAAGTTCACTGACTTTAATTAAGTGCTTACTAAACTTGAACACAATCATAAATATTTAGCTTCATCCTATCAAAAAAATAAAATAAATATATATATCCAATATTTTAAATGATAAGATTTAAGATATGTATATTTTAATTAATTTGTTATTGTAGTGTATATATAGCACATCCTTATACCCAAATTGTAATTTCCCCTCCAATTTTGCCATTAAAATTTCAAATTTCTATGATCAGTTACATTCTCGAGAGATGGACGTCAAAGCGTCGGACGGTGGAGATCTATTGCAACCACCTGAGGCTTAAGATCAATGGTACCACACCGTTGGATAATACCAAATGCAAAGTGGATCTTTGAGATTTCATCTCCATCACCCAAAAACATTGTAACTTCAAAGTTTCATCATATTTTGTGAGTTCAAATGATTTTTTATTTTAAAAAATAGAGATGTTTTTTTTTTCTTTCATTACATGTTTGATCTCTAGATTTTTCGAGTTTGTTCGAATAATGAAGAAGAGTGAAAAGAAATGATTGAAAAAGAAAGATGTGGAATTATATAGTTTATATTATTTTGAATTGAATTATTAACTTTAAAGATGGTATTTCGTATTGGTGTGAAACAAAATAAAAAAGAAGAAGAAGATCCATATAGTTTGAAATATGTCTCAAACTAATTTCTTGGAGAAAGATAAATAAAGTCTCATTTTATTAAGAAAAGAATAGATTCCTTATTCATGAATTCTTTTTTTAGAATAGAATCCTTATTCATGAATTCTTTTCTTCTTTTCATGACCTTTTTCTTGTAATAATTCTTCTTTTCACGTCAAGCTTTGATTATTTTTCTTTATCCTCATATCCCATGCATTTAAATAATTTTTCTAATATCTCACCCCACAAAATACTCTTTGTTTTTTTTAAAAAAATTTTATTAATAGAAATACTATTTAAAAGTAATAAACCTAGTTATATTGTCACTCTGTAGTCCAACTAATTGTCCCAACAAACAAATTCATGTCAACCATTTTTATTGTCAACCATAGTTATAAGTATAATCCGTGATTGAACCTTAAAGTCGGAAACGCATGAGAAAAAAATGGAAAAAAAAATGAAGAGTTTAAAAGTGGAATGCAACTTCCTTCCATTAGTATGATATTCCTTTTAAGTAATAACAAACAATAAACTCATGAAAATTTATATTCGAATTAAACATTATCATACCTTGTATAGCATTGATATTAAGTTATTGTCACACTCTTATATATAAAAGAATTAACAGGAAAAATTCAAATTCATAATTTCTTAATATATAGAGACATACTTATGTTACCGAACTGTATATTATTTTTGTTAGTGTCTTTATTAATATTTTAAGACATAATTAGTATTTCATATTAAAGATTAGAAAATATAATTTGTTTCTCAATCAACACACATGTACATAACTGCTTGCAACTTTCATATGGATTAAGATCCTGTTAAATTGTAGGGGCTTGCTAAATACCACAAGTGTTTTTTTATTCAAACAAATAATAGTTTCTTTTGATCATTAAATCATATTTGATGGCAGCTAACTCAAATATATCAGCCACTTTGTTAAGAATAAGTATCATTAAGATATTTTCTAGAATATGCTAGGTTTAGCCTTTGAATATTATTATATATTTTATATGATTTGATAAAATATTTATTAGATATTATATAATATTTAGTAGGAGATTTTTGAGATTTGATATTTCATGTAATATAAATATTTGTGGGAAGTTAATGGAAATCGGAAGGTATAAACCTTTCTCACAATTTACCACACACTTTCATATTTGATGCGAGTTATAAGGTTAAAAATGAGTTAACTTTCATTTTTATATTCTAAATAGTTTAGCGAATTAATTTTAGCTTTATTTTCAATTTTATTCAATTAGTTTCTTAAAATATAAAAAAAATCAAAAGTTTCCAGAAACTTAATCAATAAACTACACAAATATTTCTAGGCAAAATATTCCAAATCCAACTTGTGAAATGTCTAAACTTCCACATTAGACACTTGAATGCCAAAGGCTTATAAATGTAAATGTAATAATTTAAAGCGAACTGTCTCAATTAAAAAAAAACATAATCTCATTCGTTAAAGTTCATACACATTCCTTTTGAATTATAAGAGGTAAAGATGACAACTCAATTAGAAGATTGTCTACCAAATCTTCCGACCAATTCTTGTTCTCTTTGTTTTCAAAAGATAATGGTGTAGTCGAATGCTTGAACTTTAAAAACGATCCCTTCAAAATCTCAGATTTGAGAGTCACGTGTATTATTAATTTGTAGATATTTTGTATGTTTCTATTCTTTCGTCCGGTTAGGTGTGATATTGGTTTGATTTTAGGTTAAACCGAGAACTAAACCGATTTAATATCAATTTGATGAAAAGAGAAACCGAACCAATATCTAATAAGGCAAAATCATTGGTTCGATTTTTCTTAGGTTTTAGGCCAAATCGAGAACCAATTCGATTCAATTGATTTTGTAAAAAGAGAAACTGAACCAACCAATAAATGACAAAGATTATTGGCTTCATTTTCTTCAATTTATTTCCCTATAGTTTAAATCTTTTTTACTATTTTACTTTCTTAATCCCTATTTGAATATTTTTTTTCTTTAAAAAATTTCAAAATTTATAATTAAATTAAAAAAATAATGAGTCATTTATCAATAAAATGTTAAACTAACCTATAAAAAAAAAGAAAGTAAATAAATGAATATTGATTCCATTTGATTTTTATTAGTTTGTAAAACTGAATCGATCCAATCCGTTTTCTCCTAATAAAAACCAATATGTCCAATCTAATATCATGTGAAAAATTTGATCCAATCTATTTTGTCACTTTTTTATTTTTATTATCACTCCTACTCCGGATGCCTGGATCAGGGACAGACTGTTAGGTAAAATTGGCTCAATGCAACCAAAATATAATCAATCCAAACTCACAAAAATATTCTTGTCTTTCCCAGATCAAATTTGAGTGCCAAATTGCACAATGAAAATTATCAATTTGAAACGACGAGCTTAAAAATATAGATAAAGTAACCTAAACTTTCAAGCAACAAAAATGATAAATAAATCAAGTTTAAGGGATGAGAAATTGACTCCGACTTTATACTGGTTCACCTAATGACGGCTACCTCCAGTCTTATACTGCTATCAGGCTCCACTAGAATATTAGGGAGAAAATACCAGAGTTTTTACAGTACTCTCGAGAATGACTTCTCGCTTTTCTCTCAAAGAAAAAATACTCACCAGTCACTCAAAAAAAATTACAACTCTTCATTTCAATGAGAATAAAAAGTCTCGAGAAACAACACTCAAAAGAAAATCAAAATAAAAGAATTCACGATTCTTTTCTTTCTATCCGCACTGTGCAACACCAAAAGAAAATCAATTTTCTTTTTTCTTGTTTCGACACTCTCGGCTGTGGCACACACTCACACAACCCACAAATTTCAAAATTGCAATTTTATAATAACCACTCACGGCTTTTACTAGGGCAAAAGAATGGTGGGTCTTATGGGCCCACTTTGTTTTTTATTCACATATTAGCAATCTCCCACTTGAAGACAAAACAAACAATATGTCTTCCCTGCAACGATAGCAACTCTTCTTCTACTCATGTCAGCTGGAACGGTCTTGGTAAAATGATAAATATATATAAAAAAAATGAGGGCAAAATCGTCAATAAGCGATTCCCTCGTCACAGGAATTTTGGAAACTCATCCATTAAAAGGGCATCCAAATTTTGTGGGGTGCCCTTCATATGGAATCCTAGGATGTCTGGGAATGTCAAAGTACGCGACATTCTTCAATTACTACAAAAAGAACATGTAATTCAGATGCTTATTCCATAGGAATTTTGGATTACCTCAGTTAACGGCCCCTCTGAATTTATGCCACGACTACGTATATAACTAACTCATCTATTCTTAAGATTATACTGGTAGTCAATCCAACTAATCAAATTTCCCTCTTTTAAGAATGCACGGTCAATCAGATAAAGTTCTTTAACCACAAATTTTTGTCACGACTTCTTATTTTTTGAGCTTTCAACTTTTACACTAAAAATTCTACCAACATATATAGTTAAGTTTGAGGTATGATGTTGATATCAATTGATAATAATAATAAGCCAATCAAAATTTTCAAATGGGTATGATATTGTTCATTTGATATAAACCCTCATATGACTTTGTTTTTTATTTTTTATTTTTTATTTAACTGATATTTTTTCTTAAAAAAAAGTTTACACAACCTCAAAATCTGTTGGTTAAAATTTGACCCCTTTTTTTCTGATTTATTATATCACTTCTTAACTATTTCGAATCACTCTACGGAACATGATATATAAAGTTAAAATAGTCACTACTACAAATTCTCGTGCAATTAGAAAAATAAAATCTCAAACATAAATGGTTGCAACAATTGAGAAAGAAAAAAAATATATATATATATATATAAAGAGTAAAATGTAGGAACCCACAAATTAAATTAAGTAGCCAATGTCCAATGCATATGGACAAGGGAAAGGACAAATTGAAACAATTAATAATCTCTACACTCAACAAGCAAAATTGTAGTTTTTGCTAAATAAACTATTCACAGCACTTTCATATTAAAAAAAGAGACATTTTCCAAAAACCAATTCATCTAACCTATAAATAGTGTGTTTATTAATCCATACAACCTTAAAAGTTCAATGTAAATTAAGTTTTAGGACTCAATGCAAAATTAATAATACAAAAATGCGTAGAATTAGAATTAAGAAACGTTGAAAACAATATTTGTACCATATGAATAAGCATGAAAATAAAAGTGATATAAATTTAATATAATTAATAAAAATATTGGTTTAAATATTTTATAAAAAGTATGTTATTTTTAATATTTTCAATTCATTCTCAATTATAATTTAATTTGTATAAAATGAATAAAAATTTTACCTATGAAAAAAGATAAATAAAAATTGTTATGTCGTAATTTGAACTCCAAAATTAATGATAAATTTGTGATATATCAAGAAGGATTTGTCTAAAAAATAAGAACCAAATACAGGTGTGTTGCAAGCCATGCCACCAGTATAAATTAGATTGTAAAAAAAAAAAGGAAGTAAGCGTATGCTTGTATTTTTGGATTTCAGTGGTTAATAACTACTTTTCAAAAATCTATTGTTTGTGTTTTTATTTTTGTAATAAACGATCATTCTTAACTATTTTTAATTACTCTTCAACCCCGCCATCAATTCTTATATTAAATTTTATTAAACATCACATCAAATTTATCACTAAATAATTATTAACCCCAATTTCTAAAAGTAATTGATTACTTTACTATTATTAATTTCAATCTCTAAACGAGTAGTTAACTATTCCAAACTACTATTATTCACTTCATTCCCTTTTACTGCACTCCACTCTTTTTACAAAAAAAACAAACATACCTTAAGAGAGTAGTATAGTTCGAGATTCAAAATAGCTTACCTATCCCTCTTTCCTTTGATCTTTTATCTAGAGTATGCAACCTCCTTCCTTTTATCTTTTTACATGTTGATAGAATTCAGCAAACTCGAACTAATAACTTCTTGATCATTAAATTTACATTGATATCGCTGAGCTAATGTCGGGTTGACACTGCAAGTTATGATTAATAAAAATGATCAACTAAAGATCATCAATTAATTGAAATAAAATTAATATTATTAAGCAAATTTGTAAAAACAAAAATGTCAACATTTACATGAAAAGTTGGGAAAACGAAAAAAAGAAAACATAGGAATGGTAAAATTGACAGCTGGCGAAAGCAAACAAACAAAATAATAAGGTTAAAATACCATTTTGGTCCCTCGACTTTGAGGTTTGTTCCATTTTGGTCCCTCGACTTTCAAATGTCCAATTTTAGTCCCTTAACTTTGTTGTTTGTCCAATTTTGGTCCCTCAACTTTCAAATGTCCAATTTTGATCCCTCAACTTTGCTATTTGTTCAATTTTGGTCCCTCAACTCTCAAATGTTTTCAAATTTGGTCCTTAGACTATAAAAAAAGTTCAAAAATTGTCCTTTGGCCAAATGAATTTGTTATCACTCCTAAATTATTTTTTTTCTCTTTCATCTTTCATAATTTCTCTCTCTAGAAATTTTACCCCCCTTCAATCCACCTCTCTTCCCCATTTTTCTTTTCTTTTTTTCTTCTTTATTTTTTTTCTTTTTCTTTTTTGTTCCTTGGTAGACTATGAATTTTAGAAAACAAAAAGTGACAAATCAGAGTAGGAAAATTATTATCTCTTCCCCTCTTTTCTTTTTTTTTTTCCTTTATTTTCTTGTTTGTTCCATGGTAGACTGAATTTTAGAAAACAAAAAGTGACAAATCAAAGTAGAAAAATTATTATTTAGAAAAATTATCTCATGTTAAATAATTTGATGAGATGGATTGAGGAGAGAATAAGAGAAAAAAAAAGAAGAGAAGAGGATTAGAGAGGTGGATTTAAGAGAGATAAAACTTTTAGAAGGAGAAATGATGAAAGATGGAAGAGAGAGGAAAAAAAATTTAGGAATGAGAAAAAAATTTATTTGACAAAAGGTCCATTTTTTTACTTTTTTGATAGTCTAGGGACTAAATTTGGATATTTGAAAGTCGAGGGACCAAAATTGGACAAACAGCAAAGTCAAGGGACCAAAATTGAACAAACTACAAAGTTAAATGACTAAAAATGAACATTTGAAAGTCTAGGACCAAAATGGAACAAACCCTAAAGTTGAGGGACCAAAATAGTATTTTAACCAAATAATAACTATTGTTTCGTTTAGAAAGAAAAAACGAGAGCATAAACCATTTCTTTTAGTCGACGAATTAAAATTAAAAGGATAATTCATGAACCGACCGATTGGAAACAAAGCACTTGGTGTTTTTTACAGCTTTGAACGATCCACGTGGCGTCAAATTTACAAACAAAACCGAAACGTGTAGTCCACGTGTCATCCAGGCCGAAGCATTTAAATTAGATTCACAGCAGCCGATTCGAAAACATTCTTTCAAACAGCAAAAAAAAAAAAAAAAAAAAAAGTGGAAACGACGTGTCGTGTGAAAGTATGGCGCCAAGACGATCCCGCAGAATAGTGGTGGGTTCTGTGGTCCGGACCACCAGTGAAAGTGGATGTGGTGGAGCGAGAGAGCCAGGAACTGACTCGAGAACCCGAAACCACGACGGAAACTGCAGCCGGGGAAGTGTTCCGGAGGACTCTTCCGGTGGAAGAGAAGACTCCGCCACCGGAACAGCCCCTAACTATGCCGGTGTCGGAAGATTATTCCGAACCGGCTAAGCCTGCAGTTTCCACCTCACAGGTCACTCAAGATGACGACGATGCCACTCCCAACATGGAACCTAAGACCAAGAATGGTAACAATATGAATAAAAAAGACTTTATATCCATTTTGGGATTTTTTATCAAATTATATATTTTTTTTTACAATACATTAAACAAACTTATAATTTTGTGGTCCGTATAGTAATCAATTAATTTTTAATTGTTGATTTTTTTTTTAAATTTAAGCCGTTGATAATCATTAAAATTTTTGCTTAAGCTTAGTTTTACTTAAAATCTTTATTGGAGTTTTCGTTATTTGAATATGTAATGGCCCAACCCTTGTCTGCTTTGGGCCGGGCTCTCGGATTTAATTCTTTATCTAGGAAAATGCATTCTGCTAGAAGAAGGTGTCCAAAGGAGTGTTTCGTTTTTCTTCTCAACCCACGTGGGATTTCCTTATGGGTTTCCACTCCATCGCTAGTCAAGATATTGTCCGTGAGCTAGTGGGCCAAAGCAGACAATATTTTGACTAGCGATGGTCAAACTGTTACAGAATACTAACTAAGTTTCAAAATCATTTTTCTTAATAGTATTTGAATACTAACTAAATTTCAAAAGCTTTTTTTTTCTAAAAAAAAAATTTAGTTTAAATTTTAGAAACATAGATATTGAAGCAAAAAACGAAAAAAACTAATGAAGTGTAACCCGAGAAAAGTAACCGTGGAATTGAAATGATTAACTCCAATCATGATAACCAACGTGCTATTGACCCATTCGGTGCACACAGATCTCGTTTGATGTATTATAATACCCACTTTCAGGTAGGGAAAGTGGATCAAGGAGATCAAAGAAGAGAAGTAGAAGGAAAAGTGGGGGTGAATTAGGGTACAAGAGGTACGTGCACAAGGTTCTAAAACAGGTGCATCCCGAGATGGGGATAGCGGGACGGGCGATGCTGATTTTGAACAATTTGATGGACGACATGTTCGGAAGGCTAGCACAAGAAGCAACTAAGCTCTCTAAATACTCAGGTTACTTATACATTCAAACTTAATATGAATGATCTAATATTATTACCTCTAACTATGAACATATCTACTCAATAGCCCTAAACATGTCGTATTTTTTTTTTCCATATTATATAATTGAACCTAATTTTGTTAATGTATAGGTGGAATGACGCTGTCAGCAAGGGAAATACAGGGGGCGGTGAGGCTAGTTTTGCCGGGGAGTTGGGGAAGCACGCCATTGCCGAGGGAACTAAAGCTGTCTCTAATTACGTCTCTTATCATAATCAACCTTAATATAATTAATTATTTACCCTTCTCTAATTAATTTTATATATTTACCTTCATTTTTCCTTTTCTTTAATCATTTTGTTTTGTAGTTACTCCTCCCTGGGATTTTATAATTAAATATTAGCACATCATACAAGTTTTATACCTTCATATTCAACAGGTTCATCATATCAGAGTCAACCCACTTCTATACCATCAGTAGGAGGTTTAAATATCATTTTTGATTTATCAAGTGAGTAGCACAATGATTTTATTGTTTCCGTACTAAAAAAACCATTTTGATTTTTAGACATTTTTTATAAGTTAAACTAAATATCCTTCAAGTCGCAGTTATTATTCTAAAATTAAAGAAACATAACGAAATGAACACGTATAGAAATTAAATTACCCTTTTATTTAGTATCCAATTTTGATATTAAATGCAAGTTGAATTGAAAAAAAAGCAAAACTTATTATTATTATTCGTGTAATTTGCAATTTATAAAGCTTTTCTCGAACTATATAGAGCCCCATTTGAACAGGGGCTGAATAACCCAACTCAATTTGAGATATTAATTAATTAATATATTTTTGGGTTGGGTTGGATTCAAATAGTAAATGGCTAAATTTAGAAACAATCTAAAAAAGATGTGTATTCTAATTAATGTTTAAACTAAAATCTAGTGAGATAATATATTCATTTCCATATTACTCTTATTTTACATTTTTTAGTTATTTAAAAAAATCATATATTTGATTAACTTTGTCAACTTCTCCATCCTTGAAGGAATAATCAACCACCATTTCTTTAATTATTTTTTAAAAAAATAATTTTGTGATCTATATTTTAAAATATTTTTTCCACAAATATTTTAATCAAATACCTAATATCTAAATTTTATAAATTATAATATCCCTTAGATCTTCATTTCAATTTTTTTTATTTGCAGTTCAAACATCATCACCTCACCTATATATACAATCCTCACCTCACCTATATAACAATCTCTTTTTTTCATTTTCGCTCCAAATTGATCCTCACTCCATTGTACTCACATATTTCTTGTTTTACAGATAAGTCGCCCTCGACATTTCAATGGTCAGGAGAGTATTCAACTATCGTGCACTTTTCAAACTTATCTTTTTTTTCGTTTTACACAATTTCAAGTTGACCAAATTGTTGGGATTTTGACAAAATATTAGAAGTGAGTTTTTCCCAGATCGGAAAGATGCAAGGTAGTGGTGTGCTCCAAGCACTATAAAAGGAGCATAAGGCTTTGGTTTCAAAGCAACCCAACATTTTAAGCTTGGTGTACTGACTCTAGTTAAATTCTTTTTGTATTCTCTTGTGAAGAGTGGGCAAAGGGTGTGAGTAGTATAAGCTTTGAAGATAGTGTTTATGTAATTGGGGTCGGGAGAGAGAATTTTGTGTGATTGTAGCAATTTTTCACATAATATAAATTCTTTTCGTCCGTGATTTTTTTCTTGTGTCCTCTATTTTGTTATTTCCTTTTAATTTCTCAATTATTTTCTGCTTTATTCATGCTGTTATTAGGGAAGGTTTTTTTCCCAACAAATGGTTTCAGAGCTTTAGGTTTGTAGTTTCTTGAATTTCTGAGTATGTTCTGTGGTTGCAGCTTTGTCTGAGCTTCCACATCATAAAAGAATAATTCTTGAAACAAGTTACAATTGGGTTGTTCATTATTTGCAGTTTTGCTAGGATTGAAGTAGAAAATGGCAAGTTTTATGAGTTCAGTGAAGTTTGATTTGGAGAAATTTGATGGAAGGATGAATTTTGGCTTGTGGCAAGTACAAGTCAAAGATGTGTTGATACAATCTGGATTACACAAGGCTTTGAAGGGAAGACCAAGTGGTGGTGATTCTGAAATATCAAGCAGTGATGGTGGTTCAACAGAGTCCAGTGGTGGTTCTAGCAAAGGTTCTAAGAAGTCCAGCATGAGTGATGACGAATGGGAGGAAATGGATTTGAGAGCTGCAAGTGCCATCAGATTAAATTTGACTAAAAATGTTCTTGCTAATGTGCATAGAATATCAACAACCAAAGAGCTTTGGGAGAAGCTTAAAGTGATGTATCAGGCAAAGAGCATTTCAAATCGGTTGTACCTGAAGGAGCAATTTTACACATTGCGAATGGAAAAAGGTACGAAAATCTCAGATCATCTGAGTGTTCTCAATGGTATTGTCTCTGAGCTGGAGGTAATTGGTGTGAAGATAGAGGACGAGGATAAGGCACTAAGGCTTATCTTGTCACTTCCCCCTTCTTATGAACATATGAAGTCAATCTTGATGTACGAAAAAGAGTCTTTAAATTTTGCAGAGACTACTAGTAAACTTATATCGAAAGAAAGAAGGCTGAAGCTTGATGAACATGTTTCACAAAAGGATTCAGCACTGGTAGTTGGCAATTAGAAGAAGAAGAGAAACTTTGTGCAAAAGAGAAGTTGCTGGGAATGTGGACAACCTGGTAACATGAGAAACAATTGTCCTAACAGAGCAAGTTCGTCAAAAGGTTCTAGTTTGGATGCTGACGTGGCCTCTCTCGTCCGGGGATTTGGTGATGCCCTCTGAGGAAAGAAATCATTCTCATGGTATGTCCGTTTTGCCATGGTAGAGGATGTGATGTCAATAGTTCCACAAGTTTGCACACGGGCATTGGCTTGGCAGTTATGCAAGTTGTGTGGTGAAAGTTATGTCGATGGCTGAAGAACTTTCAGGTAAGCCAAGTAGGTGGAAGTTGCACCATAAATTTCAACAAGGTTTATCAAACATGTGACGAAGAAGAAAAATCTTGGAATGTGAGATTTCAAGTGCTATACTTTTTATGGTGGAGTATGTTATAATTCTCAAGGTTGAGAATTATGATTGTCAGAGAAAACAATGTTGTAGTAGAAGATGTGGATTCTTCAAATATCTTGCCAAGGTGGAATTTGTTGGGATTTTAGCAAAATATTGGAAGTGATTTTGTCCCACATCGGAAAGATGTAAGGTAGTGGTGTGCTCCAAGCACTATAAAAGGAGCATAAGACTTTGGTTTCAAAGCATCCCAGTTAGAAGCACTTTAAGCTTGGTGTACTGACTCTAGTTAAATTCCTTTTGTATTCTCTTGTGAAGAATGGACAAAGGATGTGAGTAGTATAAGCTTTGAAGATAGTGTTTATGTAATTGGGGTCGGGAGAGAGAATTTTGTGTGATTGTAGCAATTTTTCACATAATATAAATTTTTTCTGTCCATGGTTTTTTTCTCCAGTTTGGAGTTTTTCCACGTAAATTCTTGTGTCCTCTATTTTGTTATTTCCTTTTAATTTTTCAATTATTTTCTGCTTTATTCCTGCTGTTATTAGAGAAGATTTTTTCCCAACACAAATGTTATCCACGAGACTAACAAAGCACAAGTTGAATTTTTTGAAATTCTTTCGTGGGGTAAAGAATTATAGCTGTCAATGAAAGCTACCCCTATTACAATTGCATCCAAAGCGTTGAGACCAGAGGCGGGCGAGCCAGAGGTGAGTTCTCTTTTTTCTTTTTGGGACATGAGAAAGTGTATTAAAATTACAACAAAGTATGTGTTGATATTATTCATAGATCCATAATATACTAGGTTATACACATAACTCAAATACATGAAATATGCATTTAGTTATGTACACATTCCTACACAATTAGGGATAAAGTATGCAAATATATCTACCATGACTTTGCAAATATATCTACCATGAAACATGCATTTATTTATGGTACACATTAGTACACAATTAGGAATAAAGTACGCACGTTGTTTTTTCTTAGGTAAAGTTATAGTTTACATATATTAAATAATTTTTAATTTTGATTAAAAAAATAAATTAAGCTGGTATGTTTCATCTTTTTATTCTAACATTTTTGTTTAAACCAATTTTTAGATCATAAATTTTTAAAGTTTTTGTTTAAACCAATTTTTAGATTTTTTTAGATTCGATCAAATTTTGTTAAGAAATATTACAATTTAAATATCAATATTGTTTGAATAGTTGTTACAAAAGTCAAGATTTTAAATAATACATTAAAAAATGAATTTAAATTTTTTGGTATGACGGTTCATTGAACATTTAGCTATTTATTATTAAATTAAAAAGTAGACATTTATATAATTACCCTATGAAATTTTCAGGATGAGTCGACCTAAAATTAATTTAATTCCCCATTTAAATTTTTTTTTTTGAGTACATAGTGGGGGAGGGAGGCCAACAAACCCTACATAAATGACACAACTGCTCTAAAACAATATGAGAGCCAAATACCGATTTTCGAGCTCGAACTCGTGACCGTGGAGTTGAAATGGATTAACACCAAATAAGATAACAATTGTGCCACTAACCCTCAGTTATTCTCTATATTTTTTTAAGTCTTTATAATCTTTGTACTAAAAAAAAAAGTCTTTATAATCTTTATATTAGGATAAAAATATTTTTTAAAATTATTATCTATTTTTGTTGATATTAATTATCTATTTATTTTATGAAAGTTGATTATGTATTTATTTGTATTATGTTAGATTAGTAATGAGTAACTTTTGATTGAATATTTTCCATATTTAATATTTATAGTGTAAGACTAATTTGATAGAATGACTAATTCTTAAAAAAAGATATTTCGCATCCAATCATCCAGCCCAATTCAAAAATAAAAAAATTGGATTGAATTGTCTATTTAATTAGGATGAATTGTCTGTTTAATTGAAGTCGATTTAAAAACCTTCTTCCACTCAATCCCCAACATTTAAAAGTCTTTAACCGTAAAAATGTGAAGAACAAACATGAAAAAGGACTAATAGACAAAAACAATATTTTAACCTTTAAAATGGGGTTATGTACGTCATTTTAATGTACCGTTTGACACCTTTTGATTTGGACGGAAATATAATGAACACATTTTGAAAAGTTCACAAACCTAATTTGTTGGCTTCAATTTTAATAATCAAAGGCTTCCACCCACTAGAATATGACATTTCTGTCGATTTCTTTTCACATGTATATACTCTATGTAACTTAGACACCGACATTCTTATTTATATTATAGAAATACAAACAAAATATGTGGCAACGAAATAATACTACTCAAGAAAATAATAACAATAAATATTTTAACTTATTTTAAAATTATAAAATTATTTATTTATTTCTTTTCCTAAATATTCTTTAGAAAATGTCTATATAATATTTATGTTGCTTTTGTACCACACAACTTTGACACTTCCATTGACATCAATGAAGAAAAATATAATTGGAAAAAAATAAAAAGAGAAGTTGGAGTCTATTATAAATCAAATATTTAGGATTTTAGTCTATGTTGGGTGTTAATAGATCTAATTAACTTTTAGCTTGTCTTTTATTTAGAATTTTAGTCTAGTCGTTAATAGACCTAATTAACTTTTATTTGTTTGGGTCGGCCATGATTTTTCGTCACGAGGAATATTTATATAGCTTGTAGAGGAAGGGTAGTCAAGCTAAGAGGATTCAGGGGTTAAGTTGTAACGGAATAAGAATCAAGCGCATGACTTGTTCATTCAAAGAACCATTAAGAGCCCTGGCAAGGAATCGACTACTAAACCCTTTGTTGATGAGGGAACTATTTTTCTTTATTACCAGCAATTGAATTTACAGTTGATTCCCCGGTAGATGTAACTAGATTGACATTTTATTTTTTTGATTTCTTATGTTATGTTATCATTTAAGTAATATTCCCTAAATCATCTTTAGTAAATAAATGGTGAAATTTCAAAAGATTTACCAAACTAGAAGTTGAAATACATGTTTTTCAAATGACATCAAACAACAAACTTAAAATATGAACAATGATATATGATAAATATCAAAATGAAACATACATGAGTTTTAATTACAAATAAAATCAAAATATAGTATTTACAATATGATATAGTGTCGGAAAGTTAGGCAATCAAAGCTCTCTAGCTCTCAATGCACTTAAAAATAAGAAAGAAACCAGGCCCTTTTATACATCGTCAATAGTGTCGAGGCTCTGGAAAGTAACATCAGATGCATTGACCCCTCTTTAAGACAAGCATTTGCAATATTGAGCAAGATTATTGAGGTGTTGTTGCCCAAGCACGCTTGTATTTTATAGCATTTTGGTAGCACTTCCTAGCGTCAAATTGCTCATTGGACTTTTTTTTTTTTTCTAGTGATTAGTATGGTGATTTTATTTTCACTCTAACTTTGTACTCGAGTGTCTTATTGACCTGTGCTCGATTTGTTGCATTTGAATCACATTTCTACATACATGAAGCGAAAAGCCTAATTGCTCATATCCATGCAAAAGAGATATAAAAAAAATATTAAACATTCAAACTAGCAAAAAATAGGTGTGAAAATAATAACCAAATTTGCCTCGATCACTATGGAAATGTGTAAATAACAACGCTTTTTTTTTTTCTCTACATAGAAGGCACAATTGCTCTTATAGCCAAATACCGATTTTCGGGCTCGAACTCATGACTGTGTGGTTGAAATAGAGATTAGCCCCAGACAAGATAACCAACTGCGCCACACTGACCCTCGGTAAATAACAAAGCTTTTAAAAACTGATTATTTCTATTTGATATGGCTCTTAATCATGGTCATAAATTGGTAAAGCTGATAAATAATTGTCATTAGTTATCAAAATAAAATCTCGATTTTTGTCCATAAAAATGCGTTTTTTTTAAAAAAATTTAATTTATTCATTTCAATGGAAGGGGAAAATAAATATCTTACAACCCACAAATTTCATTGAGAACCCAAGCGTTAATTAAATGAAAATATTGTACTAAAAATAATGGTAATAATAAAAATAAATAAATAAAAATATTATACCCAAAAAATGTAGCTTTTTAAAAAACAACAAAAAAATATCTTATCGTTGAATAAATTTCCCGAAACACATCTATCCTAAGAAGAATATTGAGGTCTATTATTCTTTTTTTTAAAACCTCATGAATTTTGTATGAAAGCCTATGTTTTGTAATCCATTGAACACTTAGTACATTTATATTTCTTTAACAAATTAAAACTTCATATGTAAATCTAACAGAAAGTAAAGTTACCAAACAAGCATTCAAATCTAAAATTTATTTTGATAAAATTAAAAGTGACCAAAAATAAACTCACCTTGCCAAGTAAAGGATAAAAAATGAACTTTTGTTTTCCCTTTATTATATTCTTATAAATGAAATCCTAAATTTTCCTTAATTTGATCCATTGAGTACATAATAACACAAAGAAAGCTAAAACCAATCTGGCATACAACAAACAAATACAATACATTTTATTTTCTCCGCCCAAAATGAAGCATTATTTATTTATTTATTAGTTAAAATATCATATATTTGGGTACTCAAAAAAAAAATCATATATTTGGATATTTGTTTTATTTTGGACTCTATATTTTTTAATTTTAGATTTTAGTCTTTTTATTTTCCATAAAACCTAAAACTAGTTAATGTTTTTTTTTTGTTAATTTTTCTTTTAAAAAGTTACTGTGCCTAAAATATATTCACCACTATTAATGATTATTAAACCAATTTCAAATAAAATCTACTTTAAGATTTATTATTTTTTAAAAATAAAACATCTAGACGAAAGTAAACATATTTGAATTTGCTTAAAAAAAAAGTAAACATATTTGAATTGATATCTTGATGTATTTAAAATCATCAGATTTTGATTTGAGTCCTATTATATTAAACAAAATATTCTAACATCTCTATTTTAATTATAATTTTTTTTTTAATACAAATTATAATAATTTTTTAACAAACCTAGCAAAAATTTCAATTTTCAATATTTTCAATCAATTTAAGTCATCAATTTTGTGGCAATTACTTTGACCCGATTAAATCAAAATATTTTATTTTTAAAAAAATGTTACATTTATATAATTTTTTTTAAAAATCTTGTTCTTGTTATTCATGAAAATCCCCAAATAAATATATTAAAAGAACATTTAAAACTAAAAAATATATATATTTAAAAATTCGGGACCAAAATCATATTTAACTAATAATTAAATTTTTAATTGGGCGACTTTGCGTCTCCGCCAACGGCCACCAAGAAATAAAAAGAGCTATAGCGTAAGATCCAAACACAGCCCTTCCTAATCCAATCCAACGGCCGCAATTCCGCTTGACCTACCATCTCAAAATCCTCACCGTTGAATTAAAAAAAAAAACCGGTTCGCTCATCCCTTTCATTTCTCATTTGAACAAATGTGTAATGAAAAGCATTGGTTATAAAAGCCATCCCAAATTTTGGCATCCAGTTTTCTTGGGATTGTTTGTGATTTTCTCAGGAACCAAACAGAAAAGAAAAGAAAAAGAAAAAAAAAAAGAGAGAAAGAAATGGTAATCCCAACATGGCTTGAATCTTTACTGTCGACAGCATTTTTCTATGTGTGTCCTTTACATAAAGAGGCTCCCAGAAATGAATGCAATTTGTTTTGCCTTGATTGCACCCATGGCTCCTTCTGCTTCTATTGCCGATCCGATGTACACCGCGATCATCGTGTCGTTCAGGTCGGGTTTCCTTTTCTTTCTTCGAAATTTTCTGAGTTGTGTTTCGTTTTCGAGAAAATGGGATCTTTTGTTTTGAAAAAATTATTCAATGTGATTGTCACAGATATAGTCTTTGGCCTTGTTCCAATTAGAGTTTTAGACTTATTTTATGTATTAGGGCTAGAATTTATAATATTAATAAAAAAAATTTGTTTGAAAATCATGTATTTTTATTATTTTTTTTAATTAAGTGATTTGGAAATTCTACTTTCATTTATATCTTACTTTTATCTATATTTCTTAAAAAAAATAAGTCATGTTTTGAAAAAAAAAAAAAATTAAGAATGATTTTTAAAAAAAAAATTGGCTAAAAATTCAAATGATTTAGAGATGGAAACTATGAAATTAAAAAAAAATTGAGAGAAAATAAAAGAATTATTTTGATATAAATCTCTATGAATTAATGTAAGTTCTTTTCAAAACTTTGAACTATTTTTTTTTCAAAAATGATTGAATGTAGGTCCTGGTGTTGTCACAAGTATGAAGGAGATTTGTTTGATGTTATGTTATCATATGTCCTAATATGTGCCTTATGATTAATATACTCTTCCATATCTTCCAACGATATAAAATTGTCAGTCACATTTTTCGAATGTATCAAAACAGTATATCTATTTTGTATTTGTGCAGATTCGAAGATCGTCGTACCATGATGTCGTGAGAGTGGTCGAGATCGAAAATGTATTGGATATAACCGAAGTTCAAACGTATGTGATAAATAGTGCAAGAGTTTTGTTTCTAAATGAGAGGCCACAGCCAAAGAACTCTGTCAGTAAAGGAGGCTCTCACATGTGTGAGATTTGTAGCAGAAGTCTCTTGGATCCCTTTCGTTTTTGTTCTCTTGGCTGCAAGGTACATTTCTTCTAACAGAATTTGTCCATATTTTTTGCTCTTTATTATAATTGTAGCATATTTTTTTAAAATAATTTCATCCATAGCACATTTTGTCCAAAATTGCTATTCTAACATCATTATATTTTTATCACTTAAATTGATAGACTTTAGACTTCTATCAGTTTAACTCATAGACTTAGACTTCTATCAGTTTAATTTAACTGATAGACTTCATGCAAAATCCCCTTCTTCTAATTTGCATTTTCTTGTTTATTCTCTTAAATTCATCAAATATTAAAATAAAATCATCTCCATCTTTTTACTATACTATAAGAGATTTGAAGGATTCGAATTATACATTTCATGTGGAAAATAGTACATCAAAATCATTTGGATTGATTGAACTTATAGCTAAGTAGGTAGTTCAAGTGGTCCCTTTACACTAGCAATGGGGTGTTTTGTTTATTTATTATTTTTTTCAGAAAAAATTGTAATTATAATAATGTGATATTTTTAGTGACTAAATGTAAAATTTAATTTAAAAAGTTTGAATTACATACTTTAGATATTAGCTTTTAAATCATGTTTTTACTATCACAAAACATTTTGATGCTTAAATATCATTTTCAATTGAGTTTAAAATATTATATGTTTTAGTTTGATGAAATGACACATTTCAATTCATGAAATCGAAAATTTACCTACTTTATATAAAGATATGACCTAATATGGAGTTGCAACTTACCTAACCTCAAGTGGGTGCTTTCTATTATGGAAAAAAGTAAATACCCATTAAAAATGTTATTACAAGCATTAATTAACAATCTCATTTTGTTTTGTTTTACTTTTTCTAACTCCTTATTTTTTTAGTATAAATAATTAAGAACTCGAACGATAATTTTTTACATTATTAACATATTTATTAATTAAAATATGTTTATTTTGACTTAAATTACTTCTTTTAATTTAAAAAGGTTATTATTTACTCAACTGATCTAGTTGTATAAGTTGATATAGTTAGATTAGATACGATTCATATCTCCTTATATACATCGTATAGTTTTGAATCTTTTGTATTTCACACTCACGAAACATTTCATCGGTATTATGATTTAGGTCATGGGAATCAAGATTAACAACGATTCGAGCTTCTATTCGAGAGGGAAGAATAATGAAGAAATTTTGGGAAGAAGATTGGCATCAAATGAGGAAGAAGAAGAATTGCGTGTAAGGAGAAACCAAGAAGAAATATACCAAAATCACACGCATCCTTCACATTCCAATTCAAGGAGGAGGAAAGGCATCCCTCAAAGAGCACCTTTTTAATTAAATTAACCTAATTTAATTTTATTAATTAAACCAACCTTTTCTTAAAAAAATAATAATGCTAATAATTCATTGCATTGCACATGATCTCTCCCCAATGTAATTGTTTATTGACCTCACCATACCCCATCATTTAACAAAACCCCACATTCCATAGAGAGCTATTTTGATTGTTAATTAACTTTTTTTTAATTATATTTAATAATAAGAAAGTCATGTGACATAGACACTTTTTTTGTCTATTTATTTGCTGTGTATATTCGACCTTCATAAACGTTAGAAGTCACATATAATTAATTGGAGGTTGGATTATGAGGATTTGATACTTTCTTTTTAGATGAGCAAGAGTTAGAATTTTGTTTTCCTATCTCTGAAATATTATTGGCCCGTTTTTAAGATATATCACAAGGATTCATAAGAAAATCTCAAAATTGAGACCTTGAAAAAAAAGCATATTCTCAAATTTCGGGCTTTCGTCTAGCTACCTCTCAAGGGACTAGGATTTATGATATTTAAGGTGTTATATATATATATATATATATATATATATATATATATATATATATATATATATATATATATATATATATATATATATATTTAAGGTGTTTAAACTCAACAATCACACATAATTTTTTTTAAAAAATAATACTAACTTTCAAAACACACCATTAGAAGAATCAATACTCATAAAAGTAGACTCGTTTAGTCACTAAAGTATCATGAAATCTTAATTCATAAATAATTGTCAGTATCCAATTTCACCCCTTATTCAAAAAAATAAATAGAGATTATATAAAGAGTGCTAAAACTAATTAATACACTAATATGGTCAATAAGAGAGCAAAGTATCTATGACCATCAAATTATGAGTTTAAATCTATATATCATCTATTGTCTAACTAAAACTAAATTAATTCACAAATACTGAATTAGTGCAATGAAAATAGCTTCATTTTTAAAACAAAAAATATAGCTTCATTAATATTAGACATTGTACATTCTAATTCGATGTCCACCCATCCATAATGGAAAACAAATCACAAAAAGTGAGATTTTCCTATCATACGAGTCATTTGAAAAAAATAATAATAAACATTTTTGGAGCTAAAAATTTTATTCAATCTAATTATTTTTATTTTATAATTTTTGGTACATCAAATATGAGGCTTTAATCTCAAACAAAGTATGTACTATTCTTTTTTTATAATTAAAAAAATAAAATTTGAACATGCAATTTTATGGTTACTCGAGCTCTACCCGACAGGCCATACACACTAATGACTACTGTGATAGTTATGTTTACAAAAAATAAAAAATAAAAATAAATAAAAAAAAAGATGCCATTACACCAAAAGATGGAAAGAAAACTACTTTTCACTATGCAATGACATTAAATAGTTCTCTTCATTTATAAGAACTCACACCGTACTCAGCCATGATTGGATGATACTATTGGTCAACTTAATGCATATAATAAATTATTTTATTTTATTTTATTTTAATATTTTATTATTATTATTTTTAATATTTAGAGGAAAATCATTAAAAAATTTACTAATATTTATTTGAGGTAGATAATTTTTTCTCAATCACTCATTTCAACACATTCTTTAAATAATCTTTATCTAAATCACGTTTTCTGTAACCACTCTTAAGAATAACTTTTTTTTTATAAGAACTACTTGCAACACATTATTTAATCTTTGGTATTATTATTTTATGAGGTCAATTTGGGTGCAGCCATGACTACACTCCACTCATGATGTCACACACACATTTTAATTTTTTTTAATTTTTTTTTTTAAAAACTCAGATGTGTGGCACCAAAAGTGCCACATATGTTGACATTAGGCTGCACCCAAATTGCCCTCTTATTTTATAATGTAATTTCATATATTAATGAAAGGTTTCTTATAAAAAAAAAAAAATCCTTCAAACAATCTTATCCAAATAAAGTTTTCGTATAACCTTTCTATAAACAATATTATTCAAACAAGATTTTCTCATTTGAATAAACAATTTTATTCAAATAAATTTTTTTATGCTCTACTTATTCAAACCATTCCATTCTTTTACGTTTACATTTGTCTAAAAACAAATTTTTTTTAAAAAATAATTCTTTAATGGCCAGCCCTGTAATTGAATAGTTGAGCATTAAACTTTCATGAGGATGAAAAGGATCCCTCAAAATTAAAAAATCACTTTATAGTGTATTCAAGTTTAAAATGAGCAATAGCTGGAATAAACTCGTAATAATTAAAAGAGAAGGATTCAAATTCGTAAATTCTTAATTTAAGTCAAAACACAGTGTGTTCTTTTTCGCATGTATTACACTGAACTAACGATTTATTTTCAATTGTCTAAAAAAAGATTTATTTTCATTATTTGTTTATTTGGAAAATTGAACAAATGAGATTTGTTACGATCACACACACTTTATTTCTGCAAACATTTTTTGAATTTCATGTTAATTATGTTTTAAACTTTTAATTTAATCAATAACTTCATAAACTTTGTTAGTGTTGGAGAGATCCTTACTTTATTTTACGTTCGAGATCAAGAGTTCTCGATATATTTATAAGATATGATACTATTTCTTTCCTTTCAGAAATCTTAACACTATTTAAAATGGTGTCAGAATTTGATCAACAAATTTAGATCTAACATATGTTAGTAAACCTAAGCCAAGAGTTTAATTCACAAATTCAAACCCAACCCAAGTGCGAAAAAGTTAAGCAGAAAACATTTGATCCAAAAATTTGGCAATCTCATTTTCTAACCCTCATTTGATAACTATTTGATTTTTGAAAATTAAACCTTTTTTACTCAAATTTTCTACAAAATGTTCCACATATCCTACTATATGCATCTATCTTTCTTTAAGAAAGTTTATGAATGCTAATTAACTTTCAAAAACAAAAACATCTAAAACATATGGTAAAATAATTGTTGTGGGTTTAAATTTTAAAAAACAAAAACAAAAAACTAAAGCTTCATTTGATAACTATTTCGTTTTTAGTTTTTAGTTTTTGTTTTTACTTTTTTAAAAAACAGGTTTGTTTGATAACCGTTTTTGTTTTTAAAATTTTAAAAATATTAAAGAAATTCTTAAAACAGAAAAAAGTAGATTTTAAAAACAAGTTTTTGTTTTTGTTTTTAAAAAAGTATGAAAAGAACATAAATAAATAGCAAAAAACTAAAAAAATACAAACAAAAACAGTTATCGAACATGTTTTTTGGTTTTTAATTTTTAAAAACATAAAACTAAAATGAGTTATCAAACCTACACGGTTTTTTAATTTTTAAAACAAAAAACCAAAAACAAAAAATGAAAAACTATAAAAAAAAAAAAAACAAAAAATGAAATGGTTATCAAACGGGGCCTAAGCTACCGTTTGATAACCATTTAAAAAAAAAAAAAAAATTTAAGCCTACAATAACTACATTGTCATATGTTTTCTTCTACATAGATATCTACATTTTACCTATATATTTATAGAAAACAAACCAAAATTTAAAAATAATAAAAAGTAGCTTTCAATAGTTTGTTTTTGTTTTTGAAATTTGACTATGATCTATATACTTTCTTTAAAAAAAGTTAGAGAAAAATGAAGCACATTATAGAAAATATGATTAGAATTAAGTTAAAATTTTTTTTTTTTTTTTTTGAACGAAGTGTTGCAACTACATAAGTACAAGGGGCTGATAGCAAATCTTAACAAAATGAACAGGTGATTGATCGAATCAAAATTTTAAAGTACGATTATAACAAAAGAAAAATGAGTTTTCAATTACAATTGGAAGATGCGTGGAATTTAAACTTATGACTTCTTAGTCACAAAAATATACTAATATTACTAGCTACTACTTTTATTAGTATAATTGTAACAAATTTGATTATTTAGGAATGATTTGTTCAATTTTCTTTTTATTTATGGGAGAATTTTAATTTTTAAGTCACTGGTTTTTTTGGAAATTATAACCTTAACAAAGTGTTTATTTCATAGGCCAAGTTTATGATTTAGAGTTTAGAGTCATCTTCTAATCTCCATTTGATCGAGTTGTCAAATCTTGCTAAAATAAATTATGACTCTCCAAATTTAACTAATAGGAATGGTGGAATTAGGTCGAATTTTAAATGAACAATTAATTAATTTCTCAATGTTGAAAACAAATAAAAATTGAGATTTTGGTATTTTGAATGAAATTCTAACTAAAACAATGAACATGGAGATTTAGTTTAATCCGATTATAATTTTGATTAGAGACTAACACAATTACTGTAAATTTCTGAGAGTTCAATGAATTAATATACCTACCAATAAAATGTGTTTACTTTATTTTATATCTTTTGTATCTTTAACCATTGGGCTCTTTCTTATTTAATTTCTCTTTCAAATTGTTTATTACTTTTCTAAATTAAAAATTCAAACTAATAAAATGTGTTTTAAACTACTTTCATTAAATATATAGAAAATCATCATTTAGATTAAATAAATCATATATTTTTTTTATCTTTTAAGATCAATATTCAGTTAAACTAGAAGGAATTTTGATACACAATAAATAAAATTATTTTAGATTTATCAATATTATTAGATAATATATACATTTTTATCTCAAAATGAAAGAAGTATCTATATTTTTTTTAATAAAGTGGTAAAAACTTCTGGCCTTCAGTATGTGAAATAAAGTATGGACTATCTCCAATATCCATTAATACGTAACTAATTCTTATTGTCCAAAATAAATATTCTTTATATTCAACCAAATAAAATTTTAAGTGTACTAAAAAAAAATTTACAAGTATTTATAAAAAATTGAGTACATAATTACGTATACCATGAAAGATTTTGTTGAGAGGATAAGAGAATAGTAGTTCAACTGTAATTCTAAAAAAAAAAACAACAAGAGCAGTAACTCAGCAACCGTATATAGATAAGATCGTGTAGTATACCATAATATATCGACAAAGATAATATGAAATAGAATAGGCAAACACAAAGAGATATTAAATTTTTCATTAATGGCCACAAAATTGATGGTTCAATGCAGTAAAATGAATTGCTTTTCAAAAAAGCAAGATTGATGACTTGTGTGAAATTAGAGATTGAAAATAATGGAGTGAAATTGGATTGAAAACAAATATTTGATTACTAAATATTTTTTAAAATTTTGTTCTAATTAAAGAAGGGGAGGTAGATTTTTCTATCTAAAACATTTTTTCCAATTTATAACATAAAACTTGTTCACAAATTAATTAATGATCTTTGATACTCAACTAAAGTTAGTTGATAACTAAACCCAAGCTTCTTTTTGTAATTTATAAATATAATATTTAATACACATATTGGTCAATGATTAAATTATAATTCAGATTCTTAATTTATTGCTAAATTCAAATTTTAAAACACACGGAAAACATGATGAATAGATGGAATAGGTCGGTGACGCGATTATTCATGTGGTTTGGTATTAATTACTTAGGTGGCGTCACTTCCATGACTCCCTTTTTGGAGAAATTTTTTCCATCCGTTTATGGTAAAGAAGCTTTGGACAGTTCCACCAATCAATACTATACTGCAAGTTCGAGAGTGTTCCTCTGTCACCATGTTCACTTCTTCTCTTTACTTGGCCGCTCTTTTGGCCTCCTTTGTAGCTTCTTGGTGGATTAGTGGTTCTTGGTTGGTGCTGTTTTTAATGCTGCCATGTTGATCATTGGTCGTATTTGTTTGGGTATTGGTGTTAGGATTTTCACTCCAATCTATTCCTCTCTATGTTTCTGAGATGGTAATGGAAGTTTGGAGCTTCTGGTGAGGTTGCTTCAAGCTTTTGCATGGTCTTGGGGACCTTTGGGATGGTTGGTTCCAAGTGAAATTTTTCCGCTCGAGGTTCGATCGGCGGCTCAAAGCGTCACGGTCTCGGTGAACATGTTTTTCACCTTTTTGATTGCTCAAATATTCCTCACCATGCTTTGCCATATGAAATTTGGACTATTCTTCTTCGTGGCTTTGATGACACTATTCGTCTATTTCTTGTTGCCGGGCGGAGACAAATGTGTTTGGAGACAACACTGGTTTTGGACCAGATATATGCCTCAACAACATCTCAAACGTCCTCAAATTTAAACTTCAACTTCAAAAACCTTCAAACCCTTTTTCTTTTTATTTCCACAATACATTTTACTTCTACTTTCTGTTTATAGGTCTAGCCTTTTCTTCCTTTTTTTTTTTTACTTTTTTATCTACAAACATGTACTTTATTATTTAGTTGCCAAGTTTTTTTTAAAGAATATTAAAAAAAAAAAACTAATAGATTTGTACCTATAACTTTCAACATAAAATCATCAAAATGCCAATCTAAATTCGAGTATGGTGAAAGTGACCAGGTCAAATCACTGGAAATTAAATAACCGACTTTTTCAAATTGGAAATCTTTTGTAAGGGAATTTTAAGTAAATTTGATAGAATTATAATTAAGGATTCATATCCTTTCACCGACCATTTTATTAAATTGAGGAAAAAAAAAAGAAAGCTACTAACAACTTTCATTACAAAAATCTAATCAATCAAGCCAAAAATATAGATCATAAATATTTTTATCGTTAAATTTTTTAATTTAATTTTAGAAATATCTCTAACCTTAAAATAAAAATAATTATAAAAAAAATGGTCTTAAAGATTGTCCTCCTCGTTAAGTTTTTATTATTATGAAAAAAAAACTATAAATTTTGTTTCAAACATCCCTTGGACAATAAACTGTGTTTGTAAAAGATACACTACTACAAAATTAGAATATAATGATTATAGAAAAGTGTCACAAACATTTTAGATGATACTTTTCTACCATCATTGTATCGCACATCTTCTATTCTTTTTACATGACACTTATTAAAAAGTGTCATTAAAATGTTTTAGATGATACTTTTATGCAATCATTAATCTTTGTTTGATGACACCTAAACAGTATCAATAAATATTATTTATTGTCACTTATTTTTAATCACCAAATAATCAAACATGACTCTTTATTTTAATCATATATCTTTAATTATTGACAAATATTTTATTATCAATTTATATTATTTCATGACGCTTGTTGTGTCTATTTGCAACATTTTTTTTGCTCATAACTATTATCATACATACATAATATTCTTCAAGAAAAATAACTTCACCAATAAAAGACTTGTCAACAAATAAAATTTCATTATGATTTAGAATATTTGTATTGAACAAAATAACAAAAGGACAATAATATTACACTTGTGATAAATGTTCACACAGTTTTTTACAACAAAAATAACTAGTAAAAGATGAGTGCATTTCTTCACCGCTTCATCCTTTGAGTGTGTTCATGCAAAACCTAAGAAAAATTGAGTTTCAAACAACCTTCACATATTACATATTACTTAACATTAACATATGAGCTTTCTTACCAATAAGAAAAGAGCTTCAAGCAAGAAAAGAAAATTTAAGTAATTCTAACGAGTATGCATGAATAAATCTTTCAGAACCTTAAGCAAGAAAAGAAAATGAAGAAAAGAATGAAGCTTACATCAAAATTTGAACGCATGGAGGCTTCAATACATGTCTTTTCCCTAGCCTTTCTATTTTCATGTCCATATTCCCTATAAGCATCAAACCAATATATGTTTCGGCTTCAATCTAAATCTAAATATTTAAACAAATGTGCTATATGTTAAAAACTAAAATAACTTTAAGGAATTAGAGTAGATAAAGTTTACTTCTTTAACTTGCAAAGCATTCACTAAAGAAAATAAACAAATTCTCCAATATATTAGCTTCAACAATATAGAAACGAGACATCAACAAATTAATCAATAAAAAAAAACTAGAAGAATAAGTCATTAACTAGTTGTGCTATTGAAACTTAATCACACAAACCAGAAGAAAAATGTATGGTTGGACATTGTTATTATACCCATAGTTAAGAGTTATACCTCCACTCAAGATGGATCTAAGTCAAATTCGGCTCCAACATTTAACCTAGATAAGAACAATTAAAACAACAAAAATAATTGTAAAGGTCAAACATATAAAGTTCTAAAATAAGCACATGCATGTAAATATTGCATAGAAAGTAATAACATATTACTTAACAATAACATGTGAGATTTGGCAAAAAGAAAAAAATAATAACATATGAGCTTTCTTATTGATAAGAAAAAAACCTCTCATTTTTCTACTTGACAAACTCAACAACTTCCTACAAGATTGTTTAGAAGTATCCACAACATTATAATGAAAGCATGCAAATAAATTAGAAATTTTAATACATACATCGATGATGAGAATGTATTGGTACCTAAGACAAACCAACAATTATTCCAAACCACTACAAGAAAAACAGTTTTTTGCGATGGAAGCTATGCCGACGGACCAAAAGTTTGTCGCCGTAGATAGTCTATGCCGACGGACACTACTTCCGTCACAATTGACTACACCTGTTCCGACGGAATAATATTATCTGTCGGGGTAAGTAGATCTATGCCGACGGAGTCGTTTTTCCGTCAGCATAGGGTAATTTTAAAATTAAAAAAAATTATTTATTGCGACGGAGCCATTATTCCGTCGCCGTAGCTTCTTTAAAATACACGTTTTCTCCTTCCTCTTCTCATTCAGAATACTCAAATCCCTAAATTTCTCTCTTCTCCTCTCAATCGCCGTCGCCACCCTTCTTCCGTTCGTGTCGCCGCCCTTCTTCCGTTCGTGCCACCGCCCTTATTGTTCTAGCCATGGAACCCTTTCAACTCCATCAATACTTTCTCATCAAATCTCAAAGATGAAGGTTGAATTCTAGCTTCCATCTGTGCTTGATTCCATTCCGAATTCGTCGCCCATCTCCTATTCCCTAACTTGAAGGTCAGCTTTCTTTCTTTCTTTCTCTTCTTTTTCACTCTATTTCTAGTTTTTTTTCGATTTTGATTGGGACGTTTAGATAACAAATTGGTGATGTGGATATTTTGTTTGTTGTTTTTTGCACTTAACGTGTTTGATAAAATGTCAACAAGTAGCTTTACTTGATTTGAAATTAGAGATAGGGTATTCTTTATAAGAAAGGGACTACAATTACTGTTTAGGAGCATTTATAATTTGAATAATCAAAATTAATTCTTTCACATTGCTTTGTTCTATTTTAAATTTGATAACAACTTTTTCATCTAAAATAGAATGTTCTATTGGCCTAAAGCTTAGTATAACGAATGAACTCCACATGACAAATATAAGTACAAGTCAACAAATTCAAGGATGTTGAATTACCCTTCAGATCATGAACATTAAATTGTCTAAGATTCTATCTTAAAATATTATCAAGGAAAAAAATCCTTGCTCTCTTGCAAAAGTTGTAGGGTAGAAGATACCATGTTATAAATCAGAAAGAAAATTACCGAAGCGAGAATCTATGGTTGGTAAAAACAAGAATGTGTATTGATGAATGATGCAAAACTTAAGAAATCAAAATTGCAGTAGTATCATACTAATGAAAAATTCATTAATAAATAAAGTGAAAGATCATCTAGTTGAAGCTTGGATCTTGAGAAATGTGAACCCATTTTTTTAATAATTTGTTTTGAGTTTTGGATCTTGAGAAATCTGTGATGAATGAAGCTTGGGGAAGTTTGAAGTAAGAAGTAAATCTCTATTGTTGCATTTTCTTTTTGTTTCTTGAACTTGTTTGGATGCTGAGAAAATCTGGGTTCATTGTCATTTAGATTTTGAAGGTGTTGTTTTGTTTGAGCTGTGAAAATGGTGTTGATTCACTTTAGTTTTCTTACTGTTTTGATTGAGCAAGCTTTGCTGAAGTTTTGTATATTGCTAATATTTTTGTTTCAATTCATTTCTCTTTCCCATTTCATTTGCTCAATAAAATCTTGTTTGATAACCATTTGGTTTTTTCACTTCAATATATAGTTTAAGCTTAATAAACAAGCTTAGCTTTTCACTTCAGTCTTCACTATTCTCTTTTATTTGATTCATTTTCTAGAATAAGGCCTAGAAAATGGCTTGTTGTGGATTATGGTAAGGTGAATTGGAGGGGTTATTTCAATAGTATGTTTGGAATTTGAATTATTGGGAATTTGAATTATTTGAATTATTGGAGGGGTTAATGTGGTTGTGTGGCTATCCTGCAGCAAAGATAGCCACAATTATGTTTCACATGTATTACATAACAGGTTATATTTTCGGTGAAATCCAAAATACGTCATTATGGTGCAAAAATCATTTATATTGAATTTTAAACTATTCATTTTGGATTTTTTAGGACGGCAAAAAATGAACAAAGATTGGCTTATGAATAGAGACAGATTGTCTATAGAATATGCTGAAGGCGTCAAATCATTTTTAGAAATGGCCAAGAATCACATCAATTGTATGGGTGAAGTGAGATGCCCATGTAATAAATGCATGAATGGTTCATGGCAATCTATAGAGAAGGGTAAAACGCCATCTGTTAATAAATGGAATGTTAGCTTCATACAATCATTGGGTGTACCATGGTGAACCGTGAGATTTATCTAGGTTGGAGCGGCAAAGAATAAGACAGTGGATATAAGGCCCTGCACAAGTTGATAGGATGAATATAGGAGAGTCCACTAATGACAAAAATGACAATGAGATGATGGGAATGTTGAATGATATCAATCGTGCCACTATCGAATCAAATGAAGATGAAGAACTTGGTCATAATTTTGAAACCAATGATCCAACTAATGAAGAAGAACGGGAGCAATCAACATTATTTGATGATTTAATGAATGAAGCATGTGATGAATTGTATCCTGGATGTACGAGTTTTTCGTCGTTAGATTTTTGGTCAAACTGATGTATTATAAGGTCACTAACAAATGGAGTGATAAATCATTCGATCAGTTGTTGAAGTTTTTAAATGGAGCATTCAGTCAAATTAAAGCTCGTATACCTAGTACATTCTACGAAGCAAAACGGAAATTGCGTGATATAGGGTTAACTTATGATTCAATTCACGTCTGCAAGTATGATTGCATACTATATAGAAAAGAGTTTAAAGATCTCGATCAATGTCCAATTTGTGGTGAGTCTAGATATAAGCTAATTAGTGGTAAAGGGACGAAAATTGCACATAAAGTGTTGCGTCATTTTCCATTAATTCCAAGACTCAAGCGATTGTTCTCGTCGACACAATACGCTTTGGATATGAGATGGCATAAAGAAAAACGTGTTGATGAGACAGGTGTCTTACGACATCCAGCAGATGGCGAAGGGTGGAAACATTTGGATCGAGAATTCCCTCAGTTTGCTTTGGATTTAAGAAATGTGCGGCTTGGCTTATCTTCAGACGGATTCAACCCTTTTGGTAATATGAGTACTTCATACAGTGTGTGGCCTGTGACACTTGTTCCATACAATCTTCCACCGTGGAAATGCATGAAAGAAACTAATTTCATCATGTCTTTGCTAATTCCAGGTCCCAAATCACCTGGAAAAGAGATTGATGTGTATTTGCAGCCGTTAATTGAAGAATTGAAAGAGTTATGGATTAATGGTGTTCGCACGTACGACTCGTTCAAAGATGAACACTTTAAACTTCATGCGGCTTTGTTATGGACAATTAATGATTTTCCAGCGTATGGTGATCTATCTGGGTGGAGTACGAAAGGATATCAGGCATGCCCCGTTTGTAAGGAACAAACTCCATGTATAGGCATTAGAGGCAAACGCGCTTATACAGGCCATCGACGATTTCTTCCACTAAATCACAACTGGCGCAAAAGTAAATTATTCAATGGGAAGACAGAATTTTGGGAAGCTCCAGAAATGTGGGACGGAGACGAGATTTTGCATCAAGTAAATACAATGAATTTTCCTGTGTTGAGTAAACATCCTTCGAGGCAAGATAAGAAAAGGAAAAATACGGAAAATAATTGGAGGAAGAAGAGTATTTTCTTTGAGCTACCATATTGGTCCAAACTATTACTACGACATAAGTTGGATGTAATGCATATTGAAAAAAATGTATGTGAGAACTTGCTTGGAACCATATTGAATATAGAAGGAAAGACTAAAGACACGATTAACGCTCGAAGGGACTTGAAAGATCTAAAAATAAGAAAAGAGCTGCATGTACAGGAAATAGGTGACAAGTTAGTCAAGCCGCATGCCACTTATACTCTGACAAGTCAAGAAAGAGTAGAATTCTTAAACTTCATAAAATCAGTTAAATTTCCTGAAGGATTTGTCTCAAACATTTCACGGTGTGTCAGTGTTAAAGAAGGAAAATTTTTTGGTTTGAAGACACATGATTGTCATATTTTGCTACAACGGCTTATCCCTATTGGCGTTCGAAAATTCTTACCGAAGGATGTAACTACTACAATTGTTGAGTTTTGTGCATTCTTTTCTGATCTATGTTCTAAAACCCTTCGTATAATCGAGTTAGATCGACTACAAAATGATATAATCATTATTCTTTGCAAATTGGAAAAAATATTTCCACCAGCTTTTTTTGATGTGATGGTGCACCTAGCCATTCACTTGCCGTACGAATGTAAGGTTGTTGGGCCAGTTAATTACACTTGGATGTACCCTTTTGAAAGAAGTTTAGGTACTTTGAAGGATCATGTTAGAAACAAAGCGCGACCGGAAGGCTGTATAGCAGAAGAGTATGTGATGAACGAGTTTCTAAACTTTTGTTCATCATATTTTAATGGTATCGATACTAGGTTTAATAGAGAGAAAGAAATGATGACCAAAATCCAAACACCGAATTTTTTGAGAGTACGAGGTGTATAGACAAAATGTGCGACCAATAGGTAAAGCAACGAACAATACTTTAAATCCTTTGGATATGCGGAGATTGCATTGGTATATTCTGAATAATTGTGACGAGATACATGCTTATCTTATGTAAGTAATCATAATTTAAACAATACTTTAAGTTTTGGAATGTGATATGGTTACTAACGTTTTTTTTTTTTTTTGTTCTTTTTGTAGAAAACATTTAGAATTGCTTCGACCTAGTGCACAAACCTTAGATGCTTTATATAAAAAACACGAGCAAGAGTTTCCAGATTGGTTTAAAAATGAGGTGCTTAGAATGCGTAAGAATGGGAAAAAGTGTAATGATTTGTATGCAATGGCAATGGGACCTAATCCCCTTTACCGATCGTATACAACTTGTATAGTGAATAGGGTTCGGTTTATGACAGTGAAAAATGAGGAGGGTAGTGTTACACAAAATAGTGGCATAATGGTTCTTGGTGAAGGTGGAACCTCAAAAGACTCGTGCAATTATTATGGTGTGTTGACTGAAGTGTTAGACTTATCTTTTGTGAGTGCAAGACGGGTAATGATGTTTAAATGTGATTGGTACAACACGGACAGTAAAAAAGGAAGATATTACTATCATCTAGGCTTAAGATCGATAAATACATCGCAATATTGGTACAAAAATGAACCATTCATTCTTGCTAGCCAAGCAAAGCAAGTGTTCTATATAGACGATCCAAAACATGGAACACTTTGGAAAGTTGTTCAACTAGTTCCGAATAAAAGTTTCTGGGATGTTCCCGAAGTGGAAAATCCTCAAATTGGAGAACTTGAAATTGATCAGGCTGAAATCATACTAGATGAGGGTAGAAATACAGTCGACGAGTCTCTGGAAGACAACCCGTTGTGTAGGACAGATGTTGCACCGACAATAGTGGATCGACCGATGAATGACAAACAGTTGTCAACTATTCATGAAGTAGAAGATGATAATCAATTCATTAATGATGACGATGAGGAAATAGAGACTTTAGAAGATAGTGTTTCGTTTGAAGACTCTCCTTCTGACACATAGTTGTTACTACTTTTTTCTTTTAAGTCGAATATAAGTTGCATGCATTATGTTATCACCATTTTCACTTACAAATTATCTTCGATGTGTTTACTGAGTTATCAATATGCTTGGTGGCTTGAGAAATAGGTCCACGTCAATCTTTGATGACACCGATAATATAGATGTTGTCCCCGCTACACTGGTGATCTGGGAGGTGATACTAGAGGTAAAACTAATACTAACTCATACAAATTTTCATTATTCTTTTATAGTATTTTACTAATATATTTGTAACAGCTAGTAGTAGCAGTAGAAAGTTGCGTGGCCACTCGAGAGGGGAAAAATTGGATAGACGAGTCCGTAGGGATGGACATCGAGTTAAAGTTCGATTTAGTGCGGAGAACAAAAAAGCGGTAGGGTCGGATGCGACTACTCTTAGCAACCAGGTCGGGGTTGTGGTACGAGAATCATTTCCGGTATGTATATCGGAATGGTCTGAGGTATCTGACGAACTGAAGGAACTCGTCAAGAAAAAACTTCTGGTAAAGTAAATTCGAACTTCACTTGATTCATAAACTTTGATACAACTTAACTAACTATGAATTGTTTATTTAACTATCACAGGTTCATTTCGAACTTGATTTGGATAATCTGGTGGTAAATGAGAGTATTGAGAATGTGATGAAAAATGTTTTGAAGGAACATAGGCACCATATGTACAAACACTACAAGTAAATTATACGATCTACATTTGTTTGAATAACATCTTATTTGTATACTTTGTAAGTTTTCACTTTAACTCTTACTCTATTATTCTAGGAGTTTACCTGAAAATGAGAAACACATTGTACCCTACCATCGGGTCACAGTTATGGAAGATTGGGAATCTTTATGCAATAGATGGGAAAGTGAGGAATGGATGAAGAAACATGAAAGGGGTAAGGCTGCGCGAGCTGAATTGCCATACAATCATCATGGAGGTTCTAAGTCCTTCGTGGCCATTGTTGATGAGGTAAAGGAAGCTGGAGGAGAAGAAATGGACGCTGTCAAAATGTTTAAATATACTCGTTGTAAAAAAGGTAACGACGATGAAGATGTATGGATCAATGATAAGGCGAAAGAAGTTCACGTAAGTTTAATTTACCTAAAGTAACTCAAGAATTATGACTTGCATAATTCTTTTTTACTTAATACTTCTTTGTCTATTTGTAGGAGAAGATGATAAACTTGCAGGAGTCATCCACTATTGAAGGAGCTACACCTTAACATGAGATCTTTGAAATATGTGAAGATGTGTTAGGGTGGCGCACAGATGGGATCCGAGGCATGTGCTATTTGCCACGTGAAAAACGAAGAAAAAGAAAATCGTCTAGCTCGACTTCAAGGACTACAAGTGGAGTATCAACGGGGGACCATGAGTTGAAGGAGAAGGTAGTAGCGCTCACGGTGCACAACGAAGTGCTTCAAAATCAAGTGACTCAGCTGACCCAAGTGCAATCTAATATGCAAGCACAACTAGCGGAGGTGTTGAAGAAGCTCAACGATGTCAATAGTTCGTCTAAATAGCTAGGTACTTTTCTAATACTTACAATTTTATACAAATATAATTTGAATTTGATTGTATTGTGGCTATCCTGCAGCAAAGATAGCCACAATTGTTCATATATAAATGTTTTCATAGGCTTACAATTTTTGGGTAAATTTAAAATACGTCGTTATGCTGCCAAAATTTTTATAGAGTTTTTGAGATTTGTGTTGTTTTAAGGTAGAACTTACAAAGTTATAGTTGTAGGTTCACTTATAAAAGTTTAAGATTCTAATCATATGTTTTGTTTACTATTTCAGGTATTTTGTTGCGGGAATAAAGACGAGAATGCGATTATGTTATTGGGGTTACATTTTGGATGTATGAACTTATTTTGGAAACTTTAGCATTGTTAAATTTGTAAACATGAATGAATTTGGATATTTTTCTTTATGTTATATGGACACTTTATCATTGTTAAATTTGTTCAATATATGAATTTACTTTGGATATTGAATTAACTGTTTATGGGTTCATTTGGAAATTTATTCCGAATGTTGACATTATTCTAAAAAAAAAATTATGGATATCTTTGCCAACGGAGGGCTCCGTCGCCATAGGGTGTCTAATCCGACGGACATCACCTCCGTCGCAAAAGATATCCTCTTCGAAGGAATGACCTTCCGTCGTTGTAGGCTATCTATGCCAACGGAATTTATCTCCATCGTCGTAGGCAGTAAACGACGACGGAAGACCATTCGTCGGAAGAGGATATCTATTGCGACGGACACCTTAGTTCCGTCGGCATAAGCTACGCCGACGGACCTGTGCCGACGGCGAGGGCGACGGAAGACGTTCTGTCGCTATAGGTTATTGCGACGGAAATACAGCTCTATTGCGACGAAAAGTTCCGTCGGAAAAAATTGTTTTTCTTGTAGTGAACTCCAACACATTTTCACCCATTTGATTAAACAAAAACATTAATATATATATATACACACACACATAGAAGACGTACCCATCTCAACTAGCTTCTCTATCATACTGTGGCTGCCTATTCGGAGTTCTTGCAGCTAGAAAATCCAACAAAACTCATAGAAAACACATCAAATTCAAGGATTATAATGGAAGCATGTAAATAAAATAGAAAAGTTAATTCAAAATTTCAGCAGCATAACGACACCCCTATGACTAACCAAAAAAAATAATTACACCTGCTTTAACAATGAAAATCATATATAATCTACCATGTGGCTACCTTTGTTGTAGGGTAGCCACAATTCACATAAAATATGCATAATTGTAGAGTTTTAATTACTTACCTAAGTGTAACGTCAGGTCCTTTATCTCCTGAACTCCTCATTTGAAACTAAATTCTACCACTCAAGGTCATGCCCTGCCAAATTAATCACCAACCCCTACATATTAACTTAATTTAAACATTCTATTAGACATAAACATCAACATTCAGATCAAACCACCATGGTATCCCAATTCCTCATCACCTGCTATATTGACTAGGAACCAATGGCCCAATTACACATCGCAGCACACCGATAAGCTCCTACAATGAACCACTAACAATACAGTACCTACAGTCATATAGTACACTCAAAGACATTTTGTGGCAAGCTCCCATATTAGTCAAATATGTCACAACCTTAAGCACTATTATGCACAAGTGATCATAAGAGTGAACAAGTTGTCAACCACATACACAATCTCATTTAAATTAGACATAGTCATCTATAACATGTGATACACAACTGATAAGCACTTCACATGATTTTACAACATACTACAATTCATGACAACTCATTTAAACATCAAACTTGTAGTAAATTATGAAGCAACGACTTCATACCACCAAAACACACCACACTACAAATAAACCAAGTTGGTCTTGTGAATCCCATTATATTCCTGAGCACCTAGTATACAACAAATGATATTCATACTTACCAATTTAGCTACTTACCCGGGTTTTAACCTGGAGCAATGCCAACCAAGAACTCGATCCTAAAATATTGAAATTCACCTTGTTCCTTCACCTTGTTTAGGAACCTCATTAGCAACCCTGCTTCAGACCAAAACACTTTCTTGGAGATTAAACAAAACCAAGAAATGATTGCTAAACTGAAAAAGAAACTTGGGATCAACCCACCTTCCTAATTAGTAATAAACCACCCTTACACTTCCAAAACTTACCACAAATAAATCCATCATGATTTGATGGCAATTTTGCTGCTGATTAGAAGAAACCAGACTAATACAGTCGAAAATGGCTTAGCCCAAAGCTTGCAAAGTCGTCAATGTAATCTTCGTGAAACAGATGCTAAAACTTCCCTTTTTCCAGGCTCATAATATATCAAAAGAAAGATGAGAAGAACACGAATCTAACGCAACAAGAATCATGTCATTCCGAGATCACACGAAAAAGTTATGACCTCACCAAGTTTTTCTGTCGAAAATTGCGGGGAAAATTAATTTTTAACCCATACCCATTTAAGCTTGAGAAGAAACTTACCTCCAATACCCAACAATCGAACCCGACAACAAGCTGGAGCGGACATGAGCAGCAGGGAGTATGGGTGAGGTCGGATGGAAGTGACGTGGCTTGTTGGTGCATGCGCGCGCGTTAAAGGTGCATGCGATCTGAAGCTCGTGACGGTGGGGCTGTGTGCGTGCAAGGATGGCCGCTGTGGTTGGGGGAGAAGGGTTGTCGGGGGCGGAGAGGGATGAATGGCTGCGGCGTCGGCATCGAGCAGCAGGCGGCGGCGGATTGAGGTGGGGCTAGGGTTTGGTGTGAGAGAAGGAGAAAGAAGGAGAAGAAGAGAAAGAAAAGAAAAGGTGAAAAAGGAAAAAAAAGAAAGAAAGAAGTTTGTTTTCTTTTTCCTTTTGTTTTAAGAAACTAAAATCTTCTCCATTTTTCCATTTTATTTAAACTAATAACCAAATGGGCCTTTTTTTTTCAAAATGAACCATAAATCCATTTTTTCTTCATCTTCATTTTTTTTTTACACAACTCTAAATTCTCCTTTTTAATCTCTTTTTTTTTAAGAATTTTTTTTCATTAATTTTTATCTATTTTTAAGATAGTCATTAAAATTTTATTATTTCTAATATTTAACCAAATTTAAACCAAAGACACCCCATATCCTATATTATTTTAATGCATTTAAATATAGGTAATTCTAAAATAAAATTTCAAAGAATAAATCTAAATTTAAATTGGTACCTTAAAGTGTTGGGTGTTACATAAAAATGATAGTTAAATTTCTCTTCATTTTAAATCAATCTATTTTATCAAATCAATACTTAAATTTATCGATTTAAAGCACATGTTGACTCAAATGCTCAAAGAGAGTCTTAAAATACATAAGGTGATGAGTTCAATACATGATAATCATATACTTAAGATTTAAAATTTTAAAAATTAAAAAAAAAAATTAAAATGTGATCTCTTAATTGAGTTTTAAAATTTAGGTGATGTTAAAGTATTGTAAACAAAAAAAAAAACCAAATCGATGGATAATTTATAATAATACAAAAAGGAATTAAATATTTTAAAATTTTCATATTTTTGAAATACAAAATCCAAAATGGTTATTTTAACTTCAGTTTTAAATTCCTAATTTTTATATTTTAAGTATTTAAATCAAACACTAATTTATAAATTCTTCTTAAATTTTTTAAAAATCTCAAAATTAATATTACTATACGAAAATTATTATAAACTAAAATTAATATAAGAAAGAAAAATAAGATCCATTCTCAAATTAATGTTTCCAATTAATTGTCTATAAAGTATCATAAAACAAAGTGAGTTAAAGAATCCATATTTTAAATAAACCATATTTTAAATAAACCAAAAAAACAACAAAGTGAGTTACAAGATGACTCTAACAAAGTGAGTTTCCAATTAATTGTCTATAAAGTATTATAAAACAAATTAAAGAATCCATATTTTAAATAAACCAAAGAAACAACAAAGTGAGTTAACTATTATTCAAAACAAATGTATGATTCTAAAAAAGTATCATAAAACGCGCTTTTTTAATTTATGACACTTTTTTGTGATGATAATTTTATTTTAATTAATGATTACAAGATGATTCTAATAAAGTGTCATAAAACGCGTGTTTTTTGTTTGACACTTTTATTGCTTCTCCCTCATAAATTTTATTTAACCCAAGTGTCATCTAAACCCAAATTTGTAGTAGTGATAAGTTTTATTTTGTCTTCTTTACTTTATTATTATTTGTGTTTTTTTAAAAGCCTCCTGAATGTAAGTCAACCTTGGTTGTTTAATTAGTTGAGGTTTTGATATGATAATTGAAATCAATTTCTTAATAAATCTAAGTTATGATTGTTGTTTACCATTTATTTTAAAGGAATGTACCCTCGTTAACACATTCTATTGTATTATATTTTGCACTATAATTTTTAAAATAATTCATCTACATAATTTTCTATCATCGATAGAACTCAATCTATTATAGAATAAATGTATCATTAATTGAGATAGAACTCAATTAATGATAGAACATAATTTTTTATCAACAATAGAATGAATTTACTACTGATTACATTTATCACTAATAGAATTCAACTAGTAATAAAATTCAATTTATATTTTTTTTTATAAATGAATTAATTTTAATTTTATATTATCGATGATATTTTTTACTTTTTTTTATTATACATACAGAATGCCCTTTGTTTTATGTTTTTATTTTTTTTTTATCACATTTATCTTTTTTTTTTCCTTGAGATAAGATTAGATGATTATGCTTGAACACCAATTATGTGGATGATACTTAACAATTTTATACACGATATTAAAACTTGGAATACACCATTAAATATTACTTTTAAATAACTTTAACATAATACCAATGTATAAAAAGTTACGAATAATAATAAAATAAGAGGTGCAGTTTCAATTTAATCTCAATATATTAAAATTAAATATTTTTATTTTTTATATATATATTTTTTGAAATCTTTATTTTTTATATTTAAAAAAATAGAAAATCATTAGGTATAAAATTAATTACAATAATAAAGAGATTAATATTAAATTTTAATATAGTAATAAATTGATTATTTTTATATCGAAAGAAAAAAAAATTATAAATAAAAATGAGTATAAATCTAAATTCAAAAATAACATTTAAACTAAAAAATTTTAAGAGTCATTTAGACTAAAAATAAACATTATTAAAATGTCACACATAAAATGTTTCAATAAAGACTAAATTAATATTCATCCAAGACAAAAAAGTGTGTTTAGGCCCGTTTATATAAATGGTCGGATTGGTTATAACAACCTAATCGATATTTGTTCCACCATTTATTATAAAGAATAGTTACCTAAACTCTGGGGGCCCGTTTATCAAAACTTTACATATATTACTTTTTGCAGTTTATCATAATTTTTATTATAATAACTTGTTCTTCAAACACCATTTATTTTATCATAACTTTTTGTCTATCATAACTAAACTGATGTTATTCTTAAAAAAAAAAAAAACTAAACTGATGTTTCAAATATACCCTAAAAAATATTTAATTTCAAAAAAAAAAAAAGACTAAAAAATATTTATATAAAAGAAAAAAGCATGTGAAGGAAATGAAAAGGAGAGAGATATGGACTATAGCTTAGCAGCGTTGAAGCTTCTGTGCCGGCAGCTGAAGGACGCCCGCCCAACTCCGTCCAACAACGCCGCCGCGCTCGGCGGCATTCTCTTCCAACGCGTCTGGCTTCAGGTCTTCTCTTCATCCCTAAACCCTAACCCTAACCCTAATCCACATCTCTCTCTAATCTCTCCGTTCAGGGCATTTTGGTCTCCGTCGACAAACCCAATGCTAAGTTGATTCTCGACGACGGCACCGGCACCGTCGAAATCTCTCTCCTCCGCGACTTTCGTCTCCGCAATTGGAATCTCGGTATATTCCCCCTAATCCCCTACCGCTTTCGATTCTCTTCATTTTATTTGTAATTTGTTTGTGTGCAGGGATGTATGTCATGGTGGTCGGCGCTTTTGTCGTCCGGACGAATCAACCGCCGGTTATTGGGGTTACATTGCTTTTCTTCTTCTATTTGCCCTTTTCGATTTCAATTGCTAATTTCTTCATGGAGACTAAATTAAGTATACAATTTCACTTGCTAACATAAATGGTTATCAAACGGGACCTAAAGAATCGTCTCTATAGTCTGTCTCTACCAATTTGTTATGCTGCTGGTGGCGATCACTGCCTTTCTAAATTGAATGTAGAATTTGACTGTACATTAAGTTGTGCATTTCTGGTAGGATTCATATCAAGGATTTGTTAGTAAATAATTAGAGAGTTGATTAGGGAACTCGTTTATAAACCGAGGTAGTGTTTTCAAATGCTTGCTCGGAGACTCGCCAAGGCGAGTTTAGGCTCAGCTCAAGGCACACGTTTTGTGCCTCGCCTTGGAGGAGATATAGGTATTGATTAATTGAGTGGTTGTTTAGGGCTTGGCTTGATTGAGAGTGCTCAAGAGGATGCCCAAGTTTCCTTACAGATTTGGTTATTTTGTACTTCTTTCTATTTTCATTTCAATACTTATCATGGGACCTATCAATTTTATTTGTCCAAGATTCTTGGTTTTCGCCCGCGTTGGTTTCAAATGTTTGTTCTATTAATCAATAAAATTACTATGGTAAACTTTAGGATGTTTGACTCCTCTTAGTCTCTAGCAAACTGTATCAAAATACTGATAAGATCTTTAAGGGGCGTTTGGACGAGTAATTGTGTGAGTGATTATTTTGGCTGATTAGAAATTGGAGGTTTTGGTAATAGTTTGTTTGGATGTGAATTTTTATTGAGGGGTTGTCGCCTATAGTTTGTTTGGATGTAGTTTTTTTTGTAGAGAGGTTACAGGAATAACTCGTTTATATGTGAATTTTTGTGCAGTGGTTGTCCGTAGACTTTTAATATTTTATTTATATGGAAAGATATTCAGTTAGCAAGAGAATTGAAGAAAGAACAGAACTAAGAATTTCACCGCTTACACCACAGGGGCTTTGTTGTTCCCAGCATGACCATATTACCCAATTTTTGTAAATGACACTAAATTCCTTACCATATCTCATATTTAGGAAACAGTGTTATTTAGTAGCATCATGTTATCAGCAAGAACTTCATTTAGTGAATATTATGACTTTATGTTTGCTTTAGGTCCACAAGATTGTTGATCTTTCAAACTTTCCTGACCGGGAGGCAATGTGGTATCTTGAAGTCATGGAAGCATACAAAATGTTCTATGAACCTCTGATTGAAGAATTTTCCTAGACAGGTGATGTTTATTGATGTTCATCAAGCAAAATGCATCAATGTTGTAAGGCCCACTAAAAGGTTTTTCTTTTGGTACTTATTTATATACTCCATTTGAAATTCAAGCTATTCATTGTTATGGCCATTTTTTCTTAAGATCAGAGCTCTATATCATCTCCATTGAGAAAATGTACATAGATAAGGATGGGCAGTCTAAGAGAGCAAATTCTATTGCTTAGTCTGTCTTTGTTGATGCTTAAGAAATGGTAAGTAACAAAGTTTGATTGATTACCTTATCAGTCTTCTGCAATTTGTGCTCTCAATTATAGCTAGTTATGGAGATTTTTACTGCCTTAATACTCAACCAATATCTTCAGATCTGTTGAACTTGAAGTTGTTTCTCTATAAAAGCACTTATCTTTGCATATTGAATGTCCACTACAATGACCCTTGGTTTTTCGCAACCCTTTTTTCTCTTTTTCGAAAGGGCAACACTTCAAATAAGAAATATGTGTCAATTATTGTTGAGCTAAGTTCACTTTCGCTTCTTCTCCATGCCTAAGATCTCGGATATTTGGCTAAAGCTTTTTTGAACATAGCATCTCTTTGCTTGCCCACAATCTTCTCCTATTCTAATTTGATGTAAGATCAACATTATTCTCCCCTCTACTTCGTCATAAACATGCATCAATCTTTGCCCCTCGTCCATAGATGACTTGAAATTCTTTTCAACCAGCCTAAAATATTACTGTTTAGGCTCTCATTTGATAACCATTTTGTTTTTATATTTTTTATTTTTGAAATTTAAGCTTATTTTTACTCTAATTTCTTACTATATTTTCCATCTTTATTACAATATATTCATCTTTAATTTCAAAAGCAAAAAACAAACTTTTGAAAGTTATTTATTTTATTTTTTTTTTAATTTTGGTTATGTTTCTAAAAATATAGTTAAAATGTAGACATTGAAATAAGAAAAAACATGTAAAAAGATAATTGTTGTAGGTTTAAATTTCAAAAATCCTAAATTAAAAACGAAATGGTTATAAATGCACCATAATGATTCAGAATGTTAGTTTAGTATCCATCCATTTGCCTTCATTTGTGCCTTATTTGATCATTATTTAGTTCTTTTTATCTTTGATAATTGAACTCAAATTTTCCAATTTTGAATATAATTGGTTTTATCCTCCAAAAAAAAAACCATTTAGCTAAATTTCCTTTCTTTTTTCTAAGTTTTTCAGAAATGACTTTGTTTTTTAAAACGTAGGTAAAAGGAACAATGAAATCAGTAAATAAATGCTTCTATCTCTTCTCTTGGAGGATACTATTCACAAAGGAATTTTTTGGAGTGATAGGACATACTCATTTTGTAATTATGATCTAATTTTTTTATTTGCCCAATAACAGCATCTTTTGTAATCTTTGTTTATTGATCTCTTGTAATATTCATTCATCAATAAATGTTGCCGTTTCTTATCCATAAAAAACAATATGAAATCAATAAATTGAAATATTTCTAGGCTTAATTTTGAAAACCCAAATAGCTACAAGAAGAGATTTTTTTATAATTAGATCATAAATTTTTGTTCTTTCATGAATAATTTAAGATTTCTTTCAGAAAAAAAAGGTATTAACTAATACCATATTTGAGGCAAGATTGGGCAAAACACTAATGTGACCGACTGTAAATATTAATTTTAGCAGATGCCTAACTTTAGGCATACCAACCCTTGTACCAATCAAGACATCTAATCTAATCACCAAGATGTTATACCAAAGTTTTGATTAATTTTGTGTGCATCCAATCTATTGTTTTCTTAAACAAATATACGGCGAAATTGATTAGTTTTATTCAAATTTTGAAGAAATGATACCACAAAATCAGATGAAATGGAAGTTTTTCCCATTTCAATAGCTGATTTCTGCTGCATTGCAAGTTGAACAAACTCGTGAGCTTCAGCAGAAAGATCAGAATTGAGGATATGATGCAAAGCCACGGATTTCTGCTCCTGATATGATACACATTATGATGAATATATATGTAGCAACCCCCACTGCATCTCCAAGATTGAGTTTTCAACCACCTGTGCAAAAGAATGAGATTCATATTAATTTTGTTTTTTCCTCGGAGCATTCAAAATTCACAGATAAAAGATAAAAAGACTCATTTGATGATCATTTAATCCCTATTTGATAATCATTTTGTTTTTAGTTTTTTTTTTTTACTTGGATATTTACCTCTTACTTGTGCTTTAAAAACCAAACCAAAATTTGGAAACAAAAAAAAGTAACTTCCAAAAACTTGTTTTGGTTTTTTGTTAGTATTCACCTAGAGGAAAGATGGAACACATTATAGAAAATTTGAGTAAAACTAAGTTTAAATTTCAAAAATCAAATGGTTATCAAACGGGATCTTCATTCTGTTTTCATTACTTTGTCATCTATAGTTTACTTATGTTTTTAAATACTAAATCAAATCAAAATTTGAAAGTTAAAAAAATAGTTTCCAAATACTTATTTTGGTTCATGATTTGATTAGAATTTACCTACTCCCTTAAGAGAAGATGAAACTGAGAATTTAAGGCTCATTTTGATAATCATTTGGTTTTTTGTTTTTTATTTTTGAAATTTAAGTTTATTTTTATTTATATTTCCTACAATATGCTTCATCTTCATACAAGGTATCTAACTTTCTTAAGAAAGTATGTGAATCCTAACTAAATTTTAAAATAAAAATAAACTTTTGGAAGCTACTTTTTTTTTCCAATATTTTGGTTTGATTTTTACAAATATAGATAAGATGTAGATATCCATGTAGAAGAAACCATACGACCCCATTTGATAACCATTTTGTTTTTCATTTTTTGTTTTTGAAATTTAAGCCTACAACAACTAACTTACCATAACTTTTTTCTTATTTGAATATCTACATTTTGCCTATATTTTAAGAAACAAAACCAAAATTTGGAAACAAAAAAAAGTAACTTCCAAAAGCTTGTTTTTGTTTTTGAAATTTGGTTAGTAGGCACCTACTTTCTTAAGGAAAGATGTATATATTGTAAGAAAGATGGAGCACATGGTAGGAAATTTGAGTAGAAATAGACTTAAATTTCATAAATAAAAATAAAAAAATGAAATGATTATCAAAGGGGACCTAAATGATTATCAAATGGGATCTAAGTAACAATAACTTTTAATTTCAAAAATAAAAAACTAAAACTCAATTGTTAAAAAACAAGACCTTATTTAAACCATAAGTTCTTTTTTTCCTCTTAAAAATAAACAAATGTTTGAATCTCTAACCTCAAGAAAGACTACGTATATCAAATTATTATTGAGCTAGGTTTAAACTATCAAATGACTTAGTTCTAACCCACTAGACATTCATTGTTAGAAGTATAAAAATAAACAAAATATGTGCCTTTTTATATAGATGGGTGTATGAATTATTTTACAAGTACTATGATCATTTTTACTAGACAACCATTTGATCCTATCATATACTTACATGTCAAAATAATTTATAAGAAACTAATTTTTAAATAAGATAAAAATAGTATTAACATAAGAAAAAGTTAGAAGTTTGAGAATGTTTGTACCTGAAGAACTATTTAGCTATAGGATTCTTCTATCTCTGAGATACGAATACATGAGAAAGAATGCCACAACACCACCAACAATTATCCCAGATGTTGTTAACCAGAAGGCAAGCTGCATCCATCATAACAAGTGTATCAAAGCTATAACTCATAACAAAATAAACAAAATTGGTCATGTTGCATGAACTTGAATATTATTTTATAAACTGGCTTTTAGAGAATGTACCACGTGTTCTTCAAGGTATGATCTTAAGTTCATGCCAAATATTCCTGAAAGATGGGATAAAAATATACGAGTGTGTTATTTAAAATGAAGAGAATAATTATGTAAAAATAAAATAGTGAATATAGAGAACCATAACTATATAAGAGAGAATGAAAGGTGAAAAGTGGTAAGGAAAAGAATAAAAAATAGTTATAGAAAATGAAATTATGAGAGATTGGGTCTCGATAACCCAAAAATAGATAAGATAATGATTCTCCTGTAATCATTTTTATCCTCCTTGCCTCAATCACCCTAGGGCTGAAAGAAACATAATCTAAAATGTGACAAATCTCACTACAATCTCTTAAACACTGAAATTCTATAGACCCTCGAACATTACACTGTTCCTTCCATTCTAAAGACACTATCCTATAACACAACTCAAAAGTACCATTCTCTGAAAGATGGTTTTTGAAATTTGAGTTTTTTTTTAAATTAATTTTTTTAAGTTTCTTTATATTTAATATTATTTAAGTTTTTTGTTTTTAAGTTTCTTTTGATTTTATAACTTTATTGGAGTTATGTCTTTTAAGTTTCATATGTTTTGTTTTTAAATGTAGTAAGTTATAGGTATTAATTTAGTTCAACTTTTGTTCCTATATAAGGATGAAAAATCCTTGAGAAAGTTTGTAATATTAATAACATACTTTTTTGGTACTACAATTGTGAAACCACATTTGAGTACACATTTTATGATACAAGTTTTCAACAATACTTGTGTAACATTAATTTCTCCATTTCTAATAGAAACATATTCACATTTGTTTCGCTCTCACATTTTCTCTCTTTGTTCAACAAACATTGAGATTTTGATTTGACTTTTACTTCTGCGATATTCATTACATATTTCATTTTTTCCCAACAATCTTGGTGTAGCTATTGGCAACTATCATCCTAATTTCTTTCAGCTGAAATTGTTATTTCTTCCAAATCTCATCTGAATTTTATCAGTTACCTAAGTTAGGTTTGATCTTCGCTTCCAGACGGTTCTTAATCTAAGCATATAGTTCAATTGATGGAAAATGAGAACGATTTAAATCACTTCAACTCAACTCAGTACCTTTAGTTCAAAAATGATTTCCTACTTGAATATGCATGATAGTTCTTTGTCGCTTATAAAGCATACCTGCAACCAAAGCACCAACAGCCACACAAAATGTCCCAACTTGAAGAAGCAATTCCACCCGGCTAACCTCCAGTCGTCGCGAGCTAATCAAAAATGGGGAAAATAAAGAATTACGTGGCTACAAAAACATACTTTACAAACATCCATTCGTAATTCTAAGAATTAGAGAGAAGAATTATTCTTCAAAGTTTTCTCCTGATACAGGAAATGGGAACATGATTAACCACAGAAAAAATGAAACCCTTTTTTAAATAAAAATAATATATGGTAACTATTAAGAAAAAATGAAATCCAACAGTCGAAACAAACATTACTGCAACATCTGTAATAAGTACGGGCACAACACTAATCGGTGCTATTACAAGAATGATTCTCAAGGTCAGCAGACTCCGCCTCGTCCCTATGGAAATTACTCTCAAACTTATATTCGACCTCAATACACCAACTATGGACCTCCAAATCAGTTTGCATATAGTGTGTATCCTACTTCTAATGCCCCGATGGCTGCTATGTTAACGGCTCCTCCGAACTACAATATGGATTGTAATTGGTATCCCGACTCTGGAGCTACGAATCATCTTACACATAGTCTTGGCAACTTATCCGTTAGCTCGGATTACGGTGGTTCAAATCAGGTTCACGTTGGTAACGGGGCAGGTTTGCATATCTCTCATCTTGGCTATGGCTCTATTACATCTCCATCTAATCATGTCTTTCATTTAAATAACCTTCTACATGTCCCATCTATAAAGAAAAATCTTATTAGTGTTAGCCAATTTGCCACAGACAATAATGTTTTCTTTGAATTTCAGCTTCGGACTTGTTTTGTGAAGGATCAGGTAACTGGACAAATACAGCTTCAAGGGACTCTCCATAATGGACTCTACCGGTTCTCTTTACTTGATACACCTCTTACTACAATACAACACCCTATCTCCACATGTTCTTTGAATTCTTCAAAGTATATATCTACTGCCTATGTTTCTGCAAATAAATCTCATGTTTGTTTAGCTGATATTATGAATAGGTCTAGTCTCACTGACTTATGGCATCAAAGGCTTGGACATCCGGCCATTCCTATTGTTCATTCTGTTTTAAAGGCTCATACGCCCAATGTGCTGTACAAAAATAATGAATCCCATTTTTGCAATGCTTGTGCTATGAGTAAGATCCATGCTCTTCCTTTTCATAAATCTTTAACACTCTATACCAAACCACTGCAATTAGTTGTTACTGATCTATGGGGCCCTGCATACACTCCCTCTAGAAATGGTTTTCGATATTATATGAGTTTTGTTGATGCATACTCTTGATATACATGGATCTATTTTCTTACCACTAAGTCCGAGGCTCCAACAGTGTTTACTAATTTCAAAACTTATGTGGAAAAATTATTAAACACTTCGATACTTAGAGTTCAAACCGACGGGGGAACTGAATATTCACCACTAGTTCAGTTTTTAAAAACTCATGGCATAGAACATAGAATTACTTGCCCCTACACATCGAAACAGAATGGCATTGTAGAACGTAAGCATCGCCATGTTGTTGATGTTGGTTTATCCCTGCTATCTCATGCTTCTATGCCCCTCTCATTTTGGGATGATGCTTTTGCTACCTCTGTTTTTCTTATTAACAGGCTGCATACCACTGTCCTACATGGGAAGAGTCCCTTGCACCAGCTATTTAATCAAGTTCCTGATTATTCTCAACTCAAGGTATTTGGCTGTAAATGTTTTCCATATCTCCGTCCATATTTGCCCCATAAACTGAATTTCAGATCTCGTCCGTGTACTTTTTTGGGATATAGTTCCAAACACAAAGGTTATAAATGCTTGTCTGATGATGGGAGATTATATGTCTCACGAAATGTACTATTTGACGAAATGTCATTTCCATTTCTAGAGAAATTGACTCCTCAAAAAGTACCCAGTCCTAATACTCAAGTCACAAGTTTTATACCTTCTGTTCCTTCTCATGTTCCCCAACCCAGAAATTGTGCTCCTTCCTACCCTGGTCGCCAACCACAATGCCCTGTCACTTTACCACGTGAATCTGAGCTGCTACATCATAATACTGCTGATCAGGAACATCAAGCTCATGTAGATATACCTACTTCGATTGATCAAGAAGTTGAGCATCAAGATAGATCAACTCCAAGTGTGAGTGATTTTCATACCCCGTCTGTTACATCCAACATCCCGATGAATACTCATCCAATGCAGACTCGTGGGAAAAGTGGAATTTTTAAACCAAAGGCATATGTTACTACATCTAAATATGATGAAGTTGAACCTCCTAGTGTTAAAGAGGCACTAAAGAGCTCTAAATGGCTTCAAGCTATGAAGGAACAACATGCTGCTCTGATGAAAAATCAGACTTGGTCTGTAGTTTCTCGACCTCCTAATCAGAAAGTAGTAGGTTGCAAATGGATTTTTAAGATAAAAAGACACTCGGATGGATCAGTAGCTAGATACAAGGCACGACTTGTTGCCAAGGGCTTTCATCAAACACAAGATGTTGACTACTTTGAAACGTTTAGTCCTGTTGTTAAACCGATGACGATTAGGGTTCTTCTCACCATGGCTCTTGCAAAGAACTGGGATGTTCGACAAATAGACATCAATAATGCCTTTTTACATGGTGTCCTATCTGAAACTGTTTATATGGATCAACCCCCAGGTCTCTCTTTACACAAGGATCCTACTCTAGTTTGCCAACTGCATAAAGCTCTATACGGTCTTAAACAGGCACCGCGGGCCTGGTTTGAGAGGCTGACATTGTTTCTCAAAGGGATCGGATTTATCCAATCAAAAGCTGATACTTCTCTGCTATTCCGACATCATGGGAATACATGTTGCTATATATTGATATATGTGGATGATATCTTAATCATGGGTAGCTCTCCTGCTGACATAAACAAGTTAATTGCCTCTTTAAATCAAACTTTTTCTCTTAAAGATCTTGGAACCCTGAGCTACTTTCTTGGAATTGAAGTCTCTTATCCCCGTACTGGTGGTCTATTTCTGTCACAAGCCAAATATATTTAGGATTTACTTCATCGGACAAACATGAGTGAAGCTCATCAGATTAACACTCCTATGGAGAGTGGTAGCTTGCGTTCAGCTTTTGGTGGGGAGAAATTCAAGGATGTTCATATTTATCGCAGTGTTGTAGGTGCATTGCAGTATGTAACTCTCACTCGACCAGAAATATCCTCTTCGGTGAACAAAGCATGTCAGTTCATGCACTCTCCATCTGTTAAGCACTGGAAATTGGTCAAAAGAATTCTTAGATACTTGAAAGGCACTCTGTATCATGGTCTACTATTATCTAAACCTCGGTCTCTTGATATTCATGGCTATGCGGATTCAGATTGGGCAGCAGATCCAGATGATCGAAAATCCACTTCAGGATTTTGTATTTACTTTGGAGGAAATTTAATCTCATGGGGATCGAAAAAGCAGTCGATAATATCTCGGTCTAGCACCGAGGCTGAGTACCGATGCTTAGCCACTGCTGCAACAGAGTTAATTTGGCTATCTTCTCTCCTCAGGGATTGGAAAATATCATATTTTCAGCAACCTATATTATGGTGTGATAATCTGAGTGTTGTTGACCTTAGTGTTAATCCGGTTTTACATTCCAAAACCAAACATGTTGAACTTGACATTTACTTTGTCCGAGATCTGGTTCTTAACAAGAAAATTTGGGTTCAACATCTCCCGGCTTGTGCACAAGTGGCAGACATTCTAACTAAGCCTTTGTCAGCTCATGCCTTCACTTCATGGCATTTCAAGCTCAATGTTCGTGATGCCTCGACCCTTGGCTTGAGGGGGGTATTAAGAAACAGGCTCACTAGGCTCATTTCTCGTTGAGGCTCATTTCCCTGACTCTGTTGTTTTCTTGTTATTGGGCCTCATTATATTGTTAGAATTGTTGGTTAAAGTTCTGTCATGAAGTTTGTGTGTGTATGAGAGCATTACTTCTCTGTGGCTGGATGTATTTTCTTTTTCATGAGTTTTTCCCTCTGAGGTGCTCTATATAAATAGAGCTTTGTATTTCTCTTTCTTTATGAAAGTATTTTGATCTATCAATGAAATTACTCAGAGGTTTTCTCCTGGAATTCATTTTTGCATCATAATAGTAACTATGATAATTAAGCTTAGAGATCAGTAAGTTATTGTCACGCTTTTGAGAATGTCTACACAGTAAACAATGATGACTCCCATTCTTTTTTTCTTTTCGTTTTATCCGCCAGCAGACTCCCATTCTTCAACTTCAGTTTCTTTCAATATGAATTCAAAATTTTAACAAGAAACACAAAAACCCTCAAACTCAGAACAGAAACAGCGAATACGGGAAAATTTTATAAAGCATCGAAGGAAATTAAACAAAACGAACATACAAGCAAGGAAAAAAAAAACACTCTTACAGGCAATGTAAGAAGGGAGTTTATACCTCAAATTGACGGCAATTGAATCTTCCATTTCTTTTGCAGAATCCAGAAGCCTTTCAGCCTGACCATGACAAGATTCGCATCTGCAGATTCAGACATCAAAATTACATGAATTTTCAAATATAAGTTGGCCATGTTAAGTAATAGGCAAGTAGTTCCAGGTACAACAATTAGTTTGAGGGTGTTTCAATTTCCAGCAAGTAAATCAACCTCATATAGGACAACGATGATCCCAACAGGAGTTTGCAAATAAAAATAAACAAGACTATCAAGATCCATTGGTTTAAGATTTTGGTTTCACTTCTATCGATGATACTCATCGTTTCTGGAATGCCAATGCCAAATAAATCATAACACCAATAAAGTGATCTAACAGATGTGACTACAATTAAGAATGGATATCCAATTAAACAAATAACTTTTCAAAAGGAGAAGCTCTTTAGAATTTTTATTTTTCTAATACAAGATTGAAGCTCTTAAACTATCTACACCACAACTCTTGGAGTCTTGAATGTCTTCTAATTTTATATTTCCCACCCGACCCTAAATTGCAGTTGTAAATGTCATATAGGAGCCAGAGTTCATTAGTCTATAGTTCTTTATTATAATTTTACTTTCTTAGTTTAAGGGATCATGTATGTGTCTATATGTGAACTCTAAATGTATGAAATGAGTGAGTTCTCTTATATTTTTGTATTCGAGTAATCCTAGGGATTTAGATTTTTTATTTGACAATTAAGGTTTTCTTTCTTCCAAGTGAGGCTAGAGTTTAAAGTTTGGGCCATCACGTTAAAGTAGCCGTTTATCAACACCACCTACATCCATCGCCCTAAGTATTGATTCAACCTTTTGTCAAGAACTCTATAAAAGTGGTGGTACTATAAAAGAAGAAAAAACTAAATAATAAATGTTCAAGGTATTTAGGCCCTTCCTCTTGAGATCACTGCCCTAAACCAAATGGATAATCAATGCATGCTTACTTCATTCCTTACCCCTCTATTTATATCAAAAGCCCCAGCCCCCTGTATATGTACAAATATGCCTCTAATAACAGTCCTATCCAGTGTTTTAAAAGGTGCAAAACGAGGCGCGTGCCTTTTGGCATTTTTTGTGAAGCCCCAAGGCGTACCTTGTGGGCTTTATGTGTTATATGTTTGTGTCTTATTTAGCAATAACTGATTCAAGACATTTCATATACCTTAAATAACTTAATTCTTCAACTTACAAAGGCAACATTCACTTTCTTTCTTTCTTCTCTCCTCCGCAACTCAAATTCTCCCGTTTCTCAAGCCACACATTCTCTAATTCTGCATCCACACCATCTGAGTTCTTCTTCGCACCACAACGTTTACAAGTTAATAGTTGAATCTTATGTATATTTTTTAATATTATTCTTGATTAAAACTTCATTTCTTAGCATGAAATGAAAAGTTAATAGTGGAATGTTAAGTATGTTTTTATATATTATTCTTGATTAAAACTCCATTTCTGTCCATGAAAGTGTTTTTATTGTATATACACATATATAAATTTTTAGTGTTTACCTTTTGGTGCGCCTTGCACCTCAAGCCCCAGAGGGCCATTGCGCTTTAGTGCACCTTTGATTTTTTAAAACACTCGTCTAGGGGTTGTTAAATCACGATTGGAAGTGTGGTGTAAGATATGCATCAAAATTTTCATGAACACAACTGTCATGAAGATGAACACTACAATGAGGGTGAAGGAAATGAAACAGATTAATCCAGCATTGTGAGAGCATCTAGATACTAAGCGGACGATAATTAATCTGAATTAAGATCTGCAAAGGGAAACAACAAAGGGTAGAGCACAGGTTGGTAAATTAAATCTAGTGCATTAGTGTGTGATGGAGGAAGAGGTTCTGAGTCGAATGTGAGAAAATTGAATTTACTAGTAGGGACAGGCGTGGTTACCCTTGTTTCAAAAAAAAAAAAAAGAATTTACTAGTTCTTGATATTTGAAGGTGAAGATCTAGACGAATAGACTTCTCAAGTGAAGAGGTCTTTTACAATGAACTAAATGAATGAATGGAAAATTTGGAAGTAATAGGATGCAATAATGTAGTTCAAACATAAGGGTGGAGGTGGAGGTGGAGGTGGAGGTGGACAACCATTCATTATTTGGTAACCTTTTGCTGGGAGGCGTAAAGCAATAAGCTCAACGGTGCACGATTGACATAGAGAGCCAAGAAAATCGTTTCTTCTCAAATTCTATGTATCTAATGAATGAAATATGAAGATGTATCTAATTGGCTCAGTTAAGATTGTTAGCCCTGTATTCTAGGCATCACAAGAAATGATATCATATAAATTTTTCTTGTAAATCACACCAGAGGGGACCAATTAAAGGACAAATTATTCAAAACGAACTGCCGCCTCTAGTAGGAACCATGACGGCACCCCTTACAAAAAACGTGCGTTTGTTATTTCTTTGTTCCTTCATATATAAATTTGGCATCTATAACAGGAAGTGTGTATGTATATATATAACCGTTAATCATTAAAAAAAACATTAATATATCATATATTAAAATAAATCATTGACAGGTATTTGTCCTTCAAAAGACTAAATGAAAATATTTCTAGCCAGTTCTCAAGGAGTATGGGATCCAGCTTATCTAATATCAAAACTACCTCTGGAGATAATTTTCCAACAGCATTTCTATTTCTTCTTCCTCTTCTGCAGATAAAAAATTCAATAAAATATGACAAAAACAGTCAAGGCTGATGAAAAGCGTGCATCAGATAATTGAATGTGTATAACTTACCATCAACAATCTGCTTATCCAAAGGAAGAGAGCACTCCACATCATCAGTTATCTTATTAAGCGTGCAAGTTCTTCCCATAATACAGATACGTCGTATTTCTTCTGGATCCTCCAAAAGATCAAGAAGCATTTGTCTAAGAGCCCCTGCCCTGGACCCTAATTCAACCTTGCATCCAAATCAGGGGTAGAGGGAATCAGATATCACAGCAAGGTATACTTTGAACTAAAACCAAAATACTCTTATCCAGAATAAATCCCAAAATACCAAAGTCTGCTTGCTAATACGAAGTTGCTCCAACACACCAGCAGTTAATTTGTTGGGCACTACTTCAAGTAGAGCTTGAACCTGAAGCCAGACAGACTTAAAAAATAAGGCCCCGTTTGATAACCATTGGTTTTTTTTTTTTTTTTTATGAAATTTAAGTCTATTTCTACTCAAATTTTCTATCTCGTGCTCCCATCTTTCCTACAATGTATCCATTTTCCTTAAGAAAATTTTAAAAACAAAAACAAGCTTTTGGAAGCTACTTTTTTTTGTTTCCAAATTTTGGTTTTGTTTATTAATAAAATATAGGTAAGATGTAGATATCCAAATAAGGAAAAATGTATAGTAAGATAGTTGTTGTAGGCTTAAATTTCATAAACAAAAAAAGGAAAAAAAATAGTTATCAAACGGGGCCTAAGTTATCCATTTTTTTTATTTTCGCAAAACAATGTTTATTACTACAGTTGTGGAAGGGTCAATAACAAAGGGAAAAAAATACTTCTTTATATTATACTCCATGAATACACTATTAATTTACGTATGTTAATTTTTTTATTGTTATTTTCATCATTTTATAATTAAAAAATATCATCCTAACAATTAGAGTGTTCCAAAAGAAAGAACTCCTCTGCATTGAAATTAATACCCAATAAACAAAGAACTTAAGGCTGAAGAATGCACAAAGGATTGCACCAATTGACAAATTTTAATCTCTTCAACTAGATAGATTTTTCTTAACTTATTCGGATTCATTTCAAGTTTGTTGCCTAGTATGAGAAATTCTTCCTTTGTTTTCATGTAGCGACTAATCCGTATAAGCTACATAGTTTTTCAATTAAGAGAAAATTTAACACACAACCACGTGTAAATTTATAAATAGACAAACACATACAAAGAATTAAGAGTTGGCAATTGCAATTCAAGATATAGCAATGAATACTAAATCTAGCCAGGTTGCAATGGCGGAAGTGGCAAAGGCCAGAAATGTTTTAAAGAGATTGTTCAAGTTTACTTAGTTTAGTATACTCTATCGTTTTCAGGGAAAAAGAAACAAGATTAAATGGAAGAAACAGAAAAATGAAGCAATATTTATACATATACTCACTATGTATCTATACTCACACGAGGTTCTACTTTCATTAGCCGCTGCTCTAAACGTTGTGTTCGTGAAAGCAATGCAGCTTCAACAACCTAAAAAGTAAAGTACAAAAATTATATGCAACAAACTATGATAATACAACGTAAAAGGGAAAAACAATAACAAAGAAGAGACTGGTTAAGATGAATGGCCAGCAAGATTAATGCAAATTATGAGGACACGTGCTTACAAGCTCATATGATGACCATGAACTGCTGAAATACACCACGGATTCAAGGAAGACTATTTTTCCTTTTTCATTCGGTTTTTAACTATGAGAAACTTTCATTTGCAGCCTTGTTCCTTTTTATTGTTTTACTTGATTGCCATGTTTTCTCCACATTTTCCTTTCAAATGTTCGTTTTTTCTTGTTGAATACGTGAAGCTTGTCATAAAAGTGGTGTCCCAAATTTTCTGTGTCGAGGATTCTAGATTCTAGATTAGAGAGAAACTGGTGTCCCAAATTTCCTTATAGCTTATCACAAAGGCAGTGTCCATTATTTTTGTTGTTGATTCTTCAAGATCAATGCAAGAAACGAACTCCTCTCATACTAAAATGATATGAAATAAATATTTATTATAATAGAAAGATAATAAATCAAGTGTTAAAAGGTAATTTGACCCTCCCTCTTGAGATTACTCTCAAGTCCTAATAAATCACTCAATCTATGACTAAATTATTATCTTCCTTCTTTGCCCTCTTCCATCTATTACTTGATATCATTATTAGATATTAGAGAAAATGGGGTTCTACGTCAAAATCAATTGACAATGAGGGAAGTAACTCATATCCTTTATAAATGTGTGAAGACTCATCACCTTTCCAATGTGGGATAATTGCACCACAAAGTGAGTATCCTAAAAGGATTAGCCATTGGGTATTATTTATCCCCAAAGGATTGGCCATTCCTATCAGAAAGGATCACAATCCATGAGCTAATTTTGCTTTCTTCGGCCAACTCTAATTATATGATGTAAGAATACATATATTAACAAGAATTACTGACCTCAAGTTCAAATGGCATTTCTGGCACTCCATTCATGCTTTTTGGGTTTAATCGTGGCAACAATGATTCGATAAAAGCTTGTCCTCCTGGACTGAGAATGATCACCATCATGCAAAGAGAATTGCAATATCAGAAATTTTGTATGGGAGGAATAAATATGGCGCCATTTTCAAATTAGATGGATACCGGTTATAATCGAATATGAGGACACAATCCTGCATAGCTATTGCTCGAAGCGAACCCAGATTAAGCAAAAGAGCATGTTCACGAACCTGCAATGTAAACCACCAAAGGAAAACGCTGTTGAGTATCATTTTTTGCTAAATTATTAATTTCAAATGTTTATGTCAAATGCTAAAGAATAGCTTATAATATAAGTAACAAAAGAATATAATCCGGAATTATTACGGTATAAATCAATATACCAGTAATGAAGGCATTGAATTTGTCAAAAATAAAGATGGATCAACACTTCGGACATCACGTGGACGAAGCCCTGATGGTTAAACAATGTCCACAAGAGAAAGTTAATGGAAGGATTAATAAATAGTTACTTAACAAAAAATACAAAATTGTCATCCCACAGTTATTAACTGTAAAGGGATAAAGAACCAACCAGTAAGTAAGATATCCATAAGCAATTGCTATTTCAGAGCGGAAGTATACAGAAGAAGTCAATACAGGCAAGTTTTAAATAATATAAATTCAGAAACTAAGAATTGAAATGAGAACCTGAAATTTATAGGAATATTTACCCACCACTTGACTTCAACAGCTGGCGTCTGTTAATCTTCCTAGTGGATACAGCGCCGTCTGCTTTAACCTCTAACACCTATGTTGACAATAAAGATGAGCATCGAATGTAAGAGCTTACCTTTATTCTCAAATAAATCTCTAAGAGGAAAACTTCTTGTTGAGGCATCAAGATCCAGATCTAATATGAGAAATCAAAACGATGACTACCCCCAAATCATCAACTTCAATCAGTGGAAGGAATAAAAAACACCAGGTCTTAACAGAAGCTGAAATTTTGTGAACATTCAATTCAGCCCTTCACAAATAGATTTTTTGTTGTCTCAAAAAAGGGCTAGAACCAGGAGTTCAACTCCTAAAATGTCATAATTTAGCATCTTCTCTTTGTTCGAGATATGATTTTACAGTGCCGGGCTAATAAGATAATTGAAACAAGAACATTTTTGGTTCAACTATGTGTGGTAATGGGTTATATGAGTTATTCTCAAATAAATCAAATGTTGTCATACGAGGTATCTTCATAGTTTTTGACGTGGAGGGCCTAAACTTCTAAAGTTTCCGATTTCATAATATTTTATTCCGCTTGCTTTTATGAACTATCTATACCTACCGTTGTTGGTAGGTATAGATAGTTTATAATATCATTTTGAACTCCTTTTATGAGGTTTCTGGTTTCTCGCTTAAAAAAACTACAAATTAGGAAAATAAATAGAAATGATAAAAGGAGTTCAAAATGATATTATAAACTATCTATACCTACCAACAACGGCTTGTTTTTTAAGTTCAACATCTAGAGATGTGAGGATTTGAACCTCTAGTCTGTTTTTTTTTTTTTTTTGAAAAAACATATCATTCATCAACAAACTAAGCCAATACAATCATTCTCCAACTCGGAGCTAACTATAGGGGGGAGATTCCCTCTCCAAAAGCAAGGTCTATCCTCAACAGAGAGGGTAGGATCATCCAACAAAAATGGTCTAAATCGCTCTGTTTAGCTAACACATAAGCTACCCTATTACCTAATCTATTACAATGCGACACGTTTACTAAGCATAAAGAAGAAACCAAATGCTTAATATCAACGATTATGTTATTGATTCTCTAGTCAGTTGGTTGAGAAGATACGCCTAAACTAATAACCTATGTTTAGGTTGACAATGTCAAAGATTTATAAGAAACAAAACTTAAATTTTATACACTAATAAAAAATCAAAAGTAGGCATATCTCTGGGTTGTCAAAGTCAAGGAATAATTAAACACACAACTTAAAGCTAAGGACTTACACTAAACGTTTAATTTAATAAAAAAACAATAAACTATTAGTGGATTAAAAGCACATAAAACTGTTTGGAAAGTGAACAATAAACCTTTTGCACCTTAACATCAGAATTTTAATGTCATTTTAGAATGCCAGGAAATCATTACACAAACTGTTCTACAACATCATCAACTGACGAGTAGGCAATATCAGACTCCACATTCCCCAATTAATCTCCCTCAAAAATCAATAAGTTCGATACATGAACAGGCTCTCTCAACTTAATTAAAACTATCAGTTCAACTTTCAAATTTCCAATTCCAGCATTAAAATAAACTCACAGCGCAATTCAGACGAGCGGCAAACACATCACAATTCACGTAATTAAAGCAAAAATGCATCATCAAAGAACCAGACCTCATACACCGGCTCTCGAATCGCAAGCGACATATAATCCCGAGACGAGGAAGAGATCCTCTGCGCAGAAGCAGCAGCGGTGGCCACAGAAATGTCTTGCGGAACACCAATGTCATCATCCTCACGATCTCCGCCTTCATCGGACACCAAATCTTCCGATTCACTCCACTGCTCCTCGTCGGTGGACGTGGAGAAACACTTGATTCTGGAAGATGATAATCTCATCCGGCAGCTCCGCGACGGAGCCAAAGAGGAAATCCATGGAGATGCGGAGATGAAAGGATTGGGAGAGGGTGAGGATAGTGCGTGAGGGGGAAATTGAATGAGTTGTAGGGATTGAGAGAACGCCATTGGAGAGCGATCCGAGCTCTCTGGTTTTGAGCATTAAAGTAGGTTTTTAGCTTTTTTTTTATGTTGGTTGTAAAGAAGAGGAAGAACGGGTCTATTTTTTTTATATATGAAAATAACAATTTTCTTTGGATAATGTTTGAATTGATCTTTTATGAATTCATTTTTAAATTAATTTTTAAACATTTGAAGTTACTTCATACTTTCTCATTGGTTACCGGGAGCTCGTGTCATGGTTTGAGAAATTCTTTTCTTTTTAATAAAAATCTTGTCATTTAATTATTAAAAAAAAATCTTTTTGGTTTTTGTTTTCAAAATTTTAAAAATATTAAAACAAATTTAAAAACTAAAAAAAGTTACTGACCCTTGGTAAAAAAAAGAGTAACTTTTTAAAACAAGTTTTTGTTTTTGTTTTTGAAGAAATATGAAAAAAAACAAGAATAAATAGTAAAAAAACTAAAAAAATTCAAATAAAATGTGATATTTGAAAATAAAAAACAGTTATCAAACATATTTTTTTATTTTTCATTTTTAAAAACATAAAACTAAAATGAATTATCAAACATATCCGATTTTTATTATTTAAAATAAAAAATGGAAAACTCTAACAAAAAGCAACAAAAATAAAATGATTATCAAACAGAACTTAAGATTGTAACTTACCGTTTATGATTAATTCTAAATTATACCCCATTCTCTATCATATTAGTATGTAAAGTTAAAACACAAACTCACAACAAACAAATCAACCAATAGCAAGCAACCTCAATTATTTTATAGTAAAGAAAATCAGATATCATTCTTAATTACAAAAAAATAGACTTCGGCCATATCTGTTGTGGATTACATAAGGAGTACCAACACTTTTGGCATATCAGATATAACTGTAACCCCTTCTGATAGAGGGCTGTGAGCATTTACAAAAAACTTCAAGGGGATGTTTGGTGCAAGCATAGGATTAAGTTAGTCGGTATTAAGTTAAGTTGATGGATTAAATTAATCTGTGTTTAGTGGAAAGATTAAGTTAAGCTGACTGTTGTTTAAGATAAGAATTAAGTTAACCTGAGTTCTTATTTATCATTTTTCATGCATTTCTTTTTAAATTTATTTTTCAATTTGTTTTCCTAAATGACAAAATTACATTCCTTTGAAATAGTAACAACATGATATTTGAGTAAATATGTTTGATCATTATATATATTTTATTATTTATTTCAAACTCAATATCTTTATTTAAATTTAAAAATAATATAACAAAAGAAGTTTAAATTATATAAAAATCATTTTAATTTAATTATAAGCTTCATTTAAAAAAAATACACACACATATTAATTTATTTAGTACGCCATAATTTTTGAGATAACAATTTTTTTTATGTAGTTGTTAAAATTTATAGTTGGAATTTAGATTTTATTTTAATTTGAAATAAAATTAAATATTGAATCAAAATCTTTAAAGTTATTGTTAAATTAGATCTTTAACAACAAAATTGATATTAATTTTCTTAAAAAGATACTGTTACCAAACGATATCTTTCAAAACAAATACTTTATTTATTTTTTCATTTATAAAATATCAATAAATTAAAAATAATATTTTTTCAAAATTCTCAATCAGGTAGCATCATACAACTGATATTAAATCACGAATTCCTTTAAGAAAAATATTGGTTATGTGATCTTCAAATTCATTACTTACTTTACTCTAAAAAAAGAAAAAATCATTACTTAATTTTATAATACCGTAGTATCTTAATCAGAAATTAAATATAAGTTGTATTATGCAAAATTAAAAAAATGGAAATCAACACTGATTTTTATATATATATTTATTGATAATGGAATCAACGCTCGATAAAAATATATCTAGTTCAATTTTGTTTGATTTTTGCCATAAACCGATCCACAATATTTAAGTTAGGGCAAAGTTTCTTTTTTTTTAATATGAAACTTAGTTTCAATAAATTACAACAGTTTAATGATTGAAAAATAAGATAAAGTGGAATTTTTCAAAAATCTCTCTCTTACTTTACTTTAATGAGTTTGATTTTATTTCTTATTTTTTTGTTTGATTTTTTATTTATCATATCATACTACTGAAAATGTAGTTAAGAGAACAATTATTTTTGGACGATTTTGCCCTTAAGCCATATTATATATCTACAAATATGCCATTATTTTTTTTCAAATTATTAAAGTCATTAAAATCTTACCGTATCTCCAAGCTAAATAAATATAAAATCAAATGAAATCTTGAGGTTTTTTTTTCAAAAGTAGAGAAAATCTTATTCTATAAATACCACAAATTTATTATTAGTCAAATTTATTATTAGTCATTAAAATCGTATAATATCTTCAAATTAAATAAGTATAAAATCAAATGAAAATCTTGAATTTTTTTTTTTCAAATTTAAAGAAAATCTTCCTTGCTTTTTCTATAAATACCACAAACTTATAATTCTTCCTCACTTTTTTTCAAGGTATGATCTGTTTTTTCAATCCGTATTTAATTAATTCTCTTCTTCTTCCTTTATTTTTATTTTTATTATATTTTCTTTCTGTTATTTATTTTATGGTTCAACACTAATTTATATTTTTTAAAAAACTTTATGCAGTATTTAAAATTTTGAAGAAGTGTTTGTAACGTTTTTCAAATTAGTGAAAGATAATTTTTTATAATTATTATTTTTTGTTATTATAATAAATATGGCTTCAACATGTAATTTGTTGGTTATTCTTTTATATGTGATGTCATTAGAATACTACTCCTATTTTGACATATGTACCTATTTAAAATTAATCAATTTGACGAATTATTTATTTATTTATTTATATATATTTTTTTAAAATTTAAATATAAATCTATATACCATATCGTTTTCATATAGAATAATAGATTTTAAAATAAAAATATAATATTATTATTTTATTTACTCAATTTATGTTAAATTAATATTTAAAAATTGATATTTCATCAAAATTCGTTCTATTAGCGATGATAGAAAGAATGAGAAGAGATAGATAATAGATTTTATCTTTTCTTTTTCAATGTTTTCTTTATTTTTTATTACTTATATAATATAAGGTGAAATATAAAACAAATAAGATTTTTGAAATTTTAGATTGTGTGTTTTTTTAAAGGAAATTGTATTTTATTTTCCATACTTTCACATAAAATGAAATGTTTGATAACAGCTAAATATATATAAAATAATAAATTTGAGTTATTAAAATCAATTTTTTCAAATATTACAATTAATAGTAAAGATACATAATATATTTCAATTAATTAATCAGTGTTATTGTATTTTAAAAAAGTTAAAAATTTGAAACGATTATTTACGTGTATGTAAATGAAAAGATCGAGATGATGATTAGATTAAATTAAAATGATAAACGAATGAAAAAAAAATTAGACACAAAGCAAAATTTTAGCATAAATATTATGATATATATTAAAATATATATAATTATTTATAAGTAGTTTAATAAATAAAAATATAATTTCACATACCACACTTAAAAAAATATATATTTAAAAATTTCTAATATTTTATGTGAACCAAATTTAATTTTCTAGTAACTGACTCACTATTTTATAGGCGGCCATTTCATACTAAAATTTGATCATCACAAATTTAAATTTTTTATTAATTAATTTATCCATTTGATATCTCTCAATTTTTGAAAGGTAAAATAAAAAACTAAAATTTGAATGTATGTTGATTGGACTCAAATTTATTATTTAACTTTGAATTATATGAAATACGTAAAATAAATCTAAAACACATAAATTTGAAGTTAAACTATGTGTTCATTCCATTCTTATTCACTTTCGAAGGTTAAGATTTATTTGTTCAATATCACATTATAACGTATACAAAAGATCATTGTAGAATAAAGACCTTCAAATATAAATATTATTCAAATAATAAACAAAAAAGAAAAAAAAAATACAATAATCAGTTGAAGGGAATCATCCAATTTTATGAATTTAAGAACAAAATTTCTAAGTACTAGAACCTCCAAGTAAAAGTAATAGTGATGGAGATCAAATCTGAAAATGCACAAAAAAATCAAAATTGTTAGCAAAATTCATAAAGAAAAGATTTTATTCAAATAATTTTATAAATAAATATAATAATAAAAAAAACCAACCTCAGGAATCTATCGTGTTGATATATCTCATTTTGAGATCAAATGCTAGTCATATTCTTAAAAAAATACAAGTGAAAAAATGAGTTATAACAGATATGAAACAGAAATTAAACAAATATCAGAGGAAGAAATGGCTAGAAGAGTTTCGACAGTGATTCAATCAAAGGGGAAAAGTGATGTGCTAAATCCTTTTTTTTTTAAATAAAAATAAAAATCTAGGCTGATCATCACTAGCTGCTGGCAAGGGATTAGAAGACTTACCTGGATCTACTCCCCTCCAAGCCAAAACTTCAACCCTCTTCCATGTCGGGCCCAAACGAGATGCATGCATCACAAGACAAAGCTATCTCGATAGCAAGAGTTGGAGTTTCGACAGTGAAGAGTCAAATCTGCGAAGAAAAGATGAGATTTGAAAAGTTTCGAAACAAATAACAGATGAATTTTTTTTTTCCAAACCCTAACCAAATCAAGCAAATCGCATGCCAAAAGAAGCGAAATGAAAAACATAATCATTTTAATGAAGACAATAGAACAATTTCAAGCATTGCTTGGAAGAGAAATCCAAAAGAAGTTGCTGCCTGAAGTGAGACAGAAGAGAGAAAATAGAGAGATGAGAAAGCGTGAAATGCGACAGAAGGGAGAGAAATAACTCAAACGGTGATTAAAGGTATTAACTTAATAGGGATTAAGTTAATATCCACCCCAAACACGCCCTAAAAGCTTTGTAAGCAACAAAATCCATAAAAAGTTTGTAATGTTGCCAATTGTTTCCATGGCACCAAAGGTTCAAAATAAAGCCATATATTGTTGAGATACTGTTCCAAAAAATCCTTGTTCCAAAAAATCCTTGTTCCAAAAAATCCTTTCCCTTCTCGACACAAAAGCCATATATTGGGCACAACACAAAAAGATTGTAGGGAGTTACATCCTCGACTCGACAGCACGCGCTCAACAGTAAAACATGACATCCTTCACATTCTCTTTGATTTTGGGCAAGGCCTGAATCTCTACATTCCCACCTCCCGAATTCGTGGAACCGGTATCAGATGCATCACTCTCCATGTAATAGCGAGCACGAAATGCTGCTAGATGGGCGTAGTATGCAGGTGGAACTGCAAAACAAATCGACGCGTTGGTGTAAACAATTATCGAACAATAACTGAACTGTGAGAGTTACGAATTATGTCAGTTAAGAGGTCGTACCAATGGAGACAGAGCGTGTACACCTTGCATAACTAAAACAAAACAACAACAATATAGTTAAGATGTCGAACAAGAAAGTCGAAAAACAAAATGATGAAGGGACGAGAACGGTTTCAATACATACGTGTAGCAAAGATTATTCGTGAGTGTTTGCATTTGATCTGCACTAAAATTGTTCTCATCATACAGAACATGATAGTGAGTCGGTCTACTTGTTCCCTATACAAACAAGAGTGAATTTAGATTTCAAGCAAACACAAAAATCAACCAGAGTACAGTAGAAAAAAATGGTAAAAGGTTTGACCTGGATGCCAGCATGGCTGTTCAAATAGAAATCAAATTCAGTAGGATGGCAGATTTTCGTATCAACAACAGTACCTATCATCAAATAAAAACATAATCTAAAGCAAGAACTATGATTCATCATGTTCCAAGACCACAATTTAATTTTTTTTCAAGAGATAATTCCATTGATGAAAATTATAACCTGGAAGAATGTTTCCACTCCGGTCTGTATCCTGAGTAGTGGGGAAAAGACGAGTGTGATGCCTCTTTTGAACCACTATAAAGGTTACACGCGGTTGGTATCCCGCTTCAAGGGATTCACATGCCTAAAATCGATAATATGATTGGGTAGTTAATTCTAAAAAATTTGACAATTGATCATAGAAGACAACAAGAACACAAAATATTATAAGAAAAATAACAATTAACACTACTATACCTTCCTGATTGCATCCATCTCATAGAGCAAGACTTGACTAAACTGACCTTCGCTGACACCATCTCTGTCAGTAGAAAAAAAGTAACATCAGCAAACAACATATACGGTTCAATCAAACAGCGTTCATTCACCAAAACACACAAACACATACCTATAGAATATTATTCTATGCGGTTTCATGTTCGTGGCCCTTCGGTAAGCAATGAACAGCTCCCTGGCATTAAAAAGAAATAGTAATAGGTCAGAAACATAACATTTCCCATAACTTAACTATTTGCATTAGCTTACCTAATCATCCCAGAATGCACCACGCCTCTCTGAGGATCTTGAATTTGAGAATAAAGATCTTGAATAATTTCTTCGCGATGAGCTTGAGCTGATACAATACCTCTATACTTGGTTACCTCGGGCCAGTCCATTGAGGCAACAACCTGCAATTATCAACCATGTATTTTAATACAATGGATCATATAGAACGAAAGGAAAAAAAACTCACACACACAGAAATGTTACCGCCGCAATCGAAGGACTCGTGTCCTCTCCTGGTTGAGGATGTGTAACATCAGCTCCAAAGATGATAGTAGGTTTATCAGTCAGAAGTGGAATATTGCGCTGAATAGCATCACTTAGGACATTATTTCTTCCCCCAACCTAAAAAAAAAATAACTCACTTAAATCATTTAATCAAATAACATTTACATAGATGACCAAAACTATAAGAGAAAGCAAACCTTGACATTGATTTTGAGGGACACGTTCTCAAAGTATTGTTTATTCATCTTCTGTGCCTGTCGAGGCTGGCAACACTGAGAAACAATTCCAAGTTCGGTCTCACATATCCGCTTGATCTTTCCTGCAAGTACCAGCAAAAATTAGCTGTGTCAAAGATAAGACCCAAAAGGAATATATTAACAATAAAAAAAATATTATCAATAAAAGATTTACTCACCATATGAACCAGTAATATCAGGTAAAATAATAATGAGCAACTGAAGAGACTTGCCCTGTGGTCCCAAATTTTTAACACACAGACTATGAATTTCCCTTAATGTACTTTCAATTTGGTTTGCATGTGCAGCACGGACCGGAAACACCGGATTAGGGTTGAAAGCCTGAAAATATCACCCAAAATTATTGGGGAAAAAAACAGGGCCTGCAAATTCTAGAATATAAAGAGGAATTGTATACTCCTTACCATTCCTTTGCTGGTGCACATGGAAACTAACTGATAGCAAAATTCAGAAGGCAAGCGTGGATCCAATCGTGATGAGAAGTTAACACATCCCCATGTGTCAACTTTCCCACCATTGATCATTTTCTAATGCACCAGAAGAATGAGATAAAGTATTAATACATTGTATATAAGCTTACTAAGATTAAGAAAGCACTGAAACTTGAAGACACAGATATAAAAAGAATTCAATTTATTAATGTAGTAAAAAAATATCAATTACTTGTTATAAGAAATAGATGAATTATTAAAATTGAATAATCGTGTGCAACACATGGAATGACAAACCCTCCCCTATAACATCGTTAAGAGCAAATGTCATCCAGAGATTATATTCCTTTAAATGATATAAATGATAACCCAGCATGATGGAAAAGGTCAATAAGAGTTATGTTATACCAAGAGGCAAATAGAAAAGGTAGGCAAGAGGGTTTATAGTCATGTTCAAAATTCCAAGTCAATTTCAAGCAAATATGTGATTGTCTCTTAACAGACTTCTAACAATAGAACATTAATAAAATGATAACACACTCATGAAGTCTACAATCCAAGGGAACCAAATAGGTGTGCACCTTATTAATCATATTCCATTGACCCATCCATGGGTCAACTCTTGACTCCTTCCCTGATTCATGATATTTGAGCTGCAAAATATTAAATTATGTTACAATATTACAATTTAATACAAAAGAAAGCGGCACAAGCTTTTCTTATATAGAAAAGATTATTAAAATTTAACGTTACCCTTGGAGGTGGCAAAACTCTAGCATCGATATCACATAACCTTTTGTTAACTTCAATGCCAAAGTCCGCAACAATTAGATCATTAGAATATCCATTCCTATCAACAGTCTGTGCCGAATGAAAATATTACAGTTAAACAATATAAATATATCAAACTAAAAAAATACGGTTAATGGACGGATACCAGGCTACTACCTTCTCTATACTCCTTTGTCTTTCACCAGGTCTCTGACAAGTCGCTCTTAGCATCTCAGTTACTTGGCGTTCATTTAATTTCTTAGTATATCGCTGGCCCTTAACAATCATGCAAACCTACAATATCAAATAATGGAAATGCCCATCAAGACGTTATTGTAAGAATTTTTATATCCGTGTGAATTCGGGCTATCTCATACACACCTCAGTTTGTGAGGAAATCTTTAAGAAAAATAATCCTCAGATCAAGCATACCTCCATAGGCAAGTAGATAGGCTTTGCATCATTGCCCGCTTGAAGCGCTGGGAGAAACGGACATTTGAGAGCAACACCATATGTATCTTGAAAGTATTGTGCAACAGAAATTCGTGTTCTCTGCTCTTCAAGAGTAAACCTGAAGTAAATCAAGTAAAATAAGACTGTAAGTTGGAACAAAAGTGTTGAAAAGAATAATTTCATCACCGACTAGCTAGCCACTACCGATCTTACTCAATTAAAATACAACGAATCATCATTGCTAATATCAAATACTTTGATTTAATAATCACGGCATGCCAGAGTAATATAGGAGCAAGAAGTATCAAAATCACTTGTTGAAATAATTTCCAAATCAAAACATTACTCAGATTCCAAAAACCTATCACAACAACAAAAGATTCCAATAAACATCAACCTAAAAATTTAAAGTCAAAATAGCAATAACTCCACGTACAGCAACAAAATTAGGCAACAAGGTGAAGAATTCCATCATGATATCTCAGATACTTAATCCATAAGGATATGGAAAAAAAAGAAACATGAACTTACATTAATTTGTTAACAGGCAGTGATGATATCCCAGTAATTTTGTAAGTCCTGGAAGTCTCCCTATATGTTACTGCCACCTTCACCCCCTTCAGTACTTTTTTTATCTGATATTAAAGGGAACAAACAATTTACTTAAGCAAATAAACTCTAATATCTCTAATAGATGTAATATTCTTTAGAAACAAGCAAGGAACCATAACAATAAAAACACATGAACCTTGAGATAAACTTTAGGATGAGAGAAATAGAAGTGTGTCACAGGCACACAGCAAAACACAATATTGTTATACTTGTGTATATCATATTATGCTAAGTGAGACCATATAATTCTTGGAAAAGAAACAAGGCTTTAGACAAGACATGCCCATATGTTAATGACAGTATTAATTACCCTCCGAATGTCCTGATCCGACAATGGCCTTGAGAGATTTCTTAGATTGAAGTGTTTGACAACAAAGTCTGTCACATTGATTGGCTCATAAAACGATCTAGCCGATACATCTGCAATACAAAACATGAATCTTAAACTAGAAAAAAGAATCTGAATAGTCAGTGTATAGCGACCAAGTAAGAGGTGTACCAATATTCAGAGATAGACCCATCTGTACAGGGCGTAGACTTTGATAATATCCCCTCCAATACTCAACGCCATTACCAAGTTCACCCGGATTTCCAAAATCAGTAGAGAAGAATGACCTTCCCACAACGGTATACCTGAAAATTAATGAAGAAATTACAATCCCTTCATACATTACTCAATACCATCATAAACAAAAAGTTGCAGGTTAAACCAACTTACTTGAAAGACGGATTTGTTCTCAGAACAACGTCAAGAAGTTGGATAGTTTCTTGAGGAGCATCTCGCTGTTTTCTTTGTAGAAACTGCTGCAGATGATGGAGATCCGGCCTCGATGCAAACTTCACAGTTACATTGAACACCCGTTCTTTCCTGTGGAATGAAAGATACACAAAATGAACATGGATTCTTTCAACGCATATCAAAAGAACAAGAGATACGGCCATACTTGGCTGGTTTGGAAGTTTTAATATCTTCTTCACGGAGGAGTTTGATCGCGAACACCTTTGAAGAAAACGGAAGTTCTCCAGCAACATAAACGCTCTTTCCTCCATCATAAGCTAAATACCTTCCTCCTAAGTGCGATTCTCTGTACATTTTCACTAACTGGCCTATGATATCCCGGCAAACCTTCTTCGAATTTACATCAGGTGTTATGGAAATCTAAAACAACAGAAAAAACGTATTAATCCTTTACATTACTTGCTCAATCGCCACAAATCAAAACAAAATGGCCACAAACAGAACCAGAAAGAACGACTCACATCATAGTGGTAGAGATCGTGATCCGCAACTTTAACAAGAAAATGATTAGCCCGAACGACGACTTTGTTCCCTAAGGTTCCAAATCCCGGCCTCTTCGCCACTGCCAGATCCTTCGATGAAGACGGCGGAACTTTCTCTGGCGTTGGAGCCGGCGCCGGCGTCGGCGCCAATGTCAGCTTCTCCATCTGTGGCACGATCTTCGAAGAAGATGCCTGTGACTGCGATGGAGCAGTAATTCCAGATGATGAAGAAGAAGAAGAAGAAGCTACCGTCGTTGAAGTCTGGGGAAGAGGACGAGGAACAGGGGGAGTTGGTTGAGGAGTGAGGGAAGGAAACTGTTCAGGAGCCGGTTGTCCTCCCCGGCCGCCGCCTCTGCCACCTCTTCCTCTTCCGCCGCCTCTTCCGCCACCGCCGCCGCCGCCGCTATGAAACGCCGGAGACGGCTGTCCTCCTCGACCTCCAGAGCCACGACCAGCACCACCGCCTCTACGAGACATTTCAGTTGAGAATTTCCAGAAGAAATCAGTAAAACAGAATGAGGATTCTATGCTGAGATCGAATCACAGTATATATAGACAAAGAGAGGAAGACGAAAGAAATGTCTGGGAGAGAAGTAGAGGGAAAACAAAATAATTGTGATTTTTTTTTTTTTTCATATAATTTTCTTTTCTTTTAAATTGAAATTTCCGTAAATTAAAGTTTTATGTGGAAAAAGTATCTCATTAAGTCTTTCTTTTTTTAAAACACCTTAGTAGTCTTTCTTGTTTTAATTAGTAGTCTTTCTAATTGGTCTTTATTATTCAAAATAAAGCCAATTTTACTCTCTTTTTTTCTTGTTTTAATTATCAATACAAAAATTGAGTGAAGATATTTTTCATAATATTTCACTAAGAGCATAGTCAATAAAATATTGATATGTTTCTTTTTTTTTTATAGAATAGCTTAAATTATATTTAACAATAGATGCACAATGGTTATGAATTGTGTATATACCATTGGCTATATTATTATTGTAGATAGTCTTCATTTATTAATTAGATTAATGTTATTTGGTAATTTAAATACATTTTAAGAATTTCTTGCCGTAAAAAAAAATCTTGAGTAAATCTTTGGAATGTTTAATTGAGTGAAATCTAGTAATTGGTTGTGTTTTATTTTATTTTTATTTTTTTTAATACTTTTAAGTAGAGAAATTAAAAATAGGTTTGAGAGCCTGAGAAAAAGGGAAGAAAAGCAAGAAGGTTTTTATGACAGTTTTACCGTGTTTGTTTGACATATTTAGGTAGGAGTTAGAACTGGGAGTACATCCAAACGAATTTTTATTAATTCTTCCTCGTTTTTATTTTTAAAAATAATTCTAATTTCTAACCATTCATTTTTAATAATTCATTTATAACCTCTTATTTTTAATTATTCATTTCAAATCAATCAAAATAATTCATTTTTAATCATTTCTTTTTTAACTACTAAAAATAACTACTCATTTTTAATTCCACGTCCAAACAAGGTTTTTACTCTAACTCCTTTACACAAAAACTACATACAAACGAGTTTTTGACACAATTCTCAATTTTTAACTGCTCAATATAATTCTTTAACCCAAAAACTACCTAAATATGTCAACGAATAGCCCCTTGCTGTGCCGTTTTAGAACTGACACGTGGAGGTTAACGATTAAGGGAACTATCCGGTAACCGCAAGATCGTGGCCTTAATTTTCAACCACTCCGCGTAATTATCGTGGGCGCGGCTTGCGAGGGAAGCTTTTCTTTTTCTTTTTCTTTTTCTTTTTTTCTTTCTCTCTTTTTTTTTTTTAATTCTCCTAAATTCAAATTAAACGGTATTTTGGATACTTTTCGATTATAGTATTATAATCTGTATTTTGAAGGCTATTTGTTTGTCATATTTAGAGAGTATTTGACTTCATAAAATTATATTGAAAAATTATTATGAGTAGTTAAAAATTAAGGGTTGTAGTAAAAAATTTATTTTGATGTGATTTTGTGTAGAGGGTTAGAATCAAAATTTTGTTTAAATATAAATTAAAAACGAGTAGTTATTTTAAATAGTTAAAATATAATGATTTAAAAAAGTGCTTAAAAATAAGTTATTTTGACTTGAAAGAAATAATTAAAAATGAGTTATTTGAAATAGTTGAGAAGTAAATGAATTATTAGAAATGAAAAGTAAAAAATCAAAATTATTTTTAAAAATAAACGTGAAGAATATTTAACAAAAACTCATTTTGAAGTAAGTTTTGTAGGAGTTGGTAAATCCTCCAACTAAATCCTAGCTAAATATGACAAAACAAACAACCCCTTAACGAGCTCTTGTTGGCAATGAACAATCCTTTTGATGTGACTTTTTTTTGTGATGGTAAACTAAAAAAAAAATTGAATGGGTATTTGTCTCCTTCCTCCAATATGTACTAAAAAAATGAATTAGAGTAATATTTTGTATGACTTAATAATGAACTAAATTGCCTCTCTTTTTTAGAAAAACTGGTTGTTGGTTACTTCTTTATTGATAATCTATTTTAATCTTAAGGTCACATAGTGAGTTGGTTTTGTTTCCCTAAATTTAAATGATTTCAAAAAATCATAATAATCAAAACCACTCCTCAACAACCCTCGTTTGTATTTTGTAGTAAACAACCACTCTTCAACCAATTTTAACCATTCTTCAACCTCTTTTAACCACTATTCAAACCCTCTATCAAATCTTTATTTTTTAAAAAAACAATTTTATTAAGCCCCACTTTAAATTTCATCAAATTTATATTTTAATTTGGCTAACATCAATATTTAAATATTTATTTCTAATAATAATTTTAACTCTGTCGAAAAAGTCAATAGCGTGTTGGCTTGATAGATGGATTGTAATCCAATTTAATTTTACTTTCGAAAATTCGATCTTAAAATGAATTATTTCATTAAAAAATTATCAATGAATAATAATTTTAATTCATAAAAAAACTCATTTTTTTAATAAAACATTTGATGTAACCATATATCTAAAATAAGAAAAACTTTACAAATGAAATATAATAATAAATTAACAACAAATACTAAATTTTAGCTTTATTATCGTTATAATAATTAAACTTTGACATTTAAAAATAAAAGAATCAAAATAAAATTAGAAGTACGAAGACTAAAGAGAAATTATGCTGCATAGTCCAATTTCACAAAATATCTAAGCAAATTTGAAAATATTTGCATCATAATAAAAAATGCGGTATAGTTAATATTCATTGTACAATATAATTTGGGATATTAATAATACAATATTATATGTTATAAGTACAATATTGTGTATTAATATAGTATTATGCATAAACAATATCGTATTATGAGTATTAATTATACCGTAAGTTTGACTATGATTGCTATTTTTTTTTTTTTTAAACAAGAAAACTATAATATCCTAGTACTTTCTATTTCTTTATTTTCTATAATAATGTATTTTTACAAGTTTCATGTAAATATAATTTTATTATTTCTTTAATAATTCACATTTTAACGGTCTATCCAATTGTAAATTTAGCCTAAATTTTTAAAATTTATTGTTGTTTGTTTCATTCATGTTGCTCATATGTTTAGTAACAAAATATAAAATTGATTTAAAAAAAAAAAATGATCAACTATAAAAATGTCTTTTAAGTTCAGTTAACAACAATTGAGGCGGTACTAAAAAAACAACAACAACAATTGAGGTAGATAATTAAAATTCATAAACTTTTAATTATATACATATAATTGTTGTTATTTACTCCAACAACATTTAAAAAAAAAACTATATCAACCATTATTAACTGGAATTCCCAAACAAGTAGTTCATTATTCATCACTATTAACCTCAATACTCAAACGAGTAGTCAACCACTACAGACTACTATTAACCATTTCTTTCCACTCTATACTAAACTTCTCTACTATTTTCTACAAAAAACAAACGCACCCTAAGTAATTAGAAAACTTTTTTTTCATGATAATTGATACGTATTTTGTAAGAAAATATTCACATCTTCCTGCCGAATATTTGTTATACCAAAAATAATTATTCACCTTAGAAACAAACTAGTTAAAATGTAAATAAATTTATACAAAAATTAATTTTTGGATGACCATCAAAATTATTTTTAAGGTAATTCAAATTATTAATATTAATTAATTTATTTTTTTAGGAATGTGAAGAAACATCCATGAGTGGGCTAGTTTTTATTTTTGAAATCACAATCAATGAGCTAGGATTAGTATGACAGATTGTCATGTTTACTGTCTGTTCATATCTATTTTAAAAAAGAAAAAAGAAAAAAGAAAACTGTCTGTTCATATAATAAAAAAAAGTAATAGTATGGAAGATCCGCCAAAAACACATTAATTTAATGTCAGTACCCATTTCAATGAAAGGTTACTGGTTTTTCCCTAATAATAATAATAATAACTAATCTTTTTCTTTTCTTTTTTAAATTCTAAAATACGATTTCAAATTTGAATGTATTTAACAAAAATATATGTATGTTTCTGTATGTATGTGTGTATTTTTTTTTAGTTTAACAAAAAAAAAGAAACGAGAGATTGGAATACGTGACGAGGATATTACACTGAATGGGGCCGTTTGTTTGACATAGGTAGGTAGATTTTGGGTTAAGAAGTTTTATTGAGTAGTTAAAAATTGAGAATTGTGTTAAAAACTCGTTTGGATGTAGTTTTTGTGTAGCTGAGTTAGAGTCAAAACCTTGTTTGGATGTAGAGTTAAAAATAAGTAGTTATTTTTAGTAGTTAAAAAAGAAATGATTAAAAATGAATGGTTAAAAATGAGTTATTTTGATTGATTTGAAAGGAATGATTAAAAATAAGTTATTAGAAATGATCGAGTAGTTATAAATGAATGATTAAAAATAAATAGTTAGAAATGAGAGTTATTTTTAAAAGTAAAAATGAAGAGAAATTAATAAAAACTCGTTTGGATGTAGGTTTTCGAAGAAGAGTTGATAACTCCTAATGCTAACTCCTATCTAAATATGTTTGTATTAAGTTTGGGGCTTTAGCTTTATATCAAATACGTGTTTTTTTATTGTCTAAAACAATTCTGGTTTTATCCTAAAAAAAAAATCTGGTTTTATTCACAAAATCATATTTGATAATTTACCTGGATGTAATCATTGAGGGGATTGGATTTAAGAGTTGGGAGAGAAGAGGAGAGGAAGACATTTCAACTCTTTGTTTGTTTTTTTTTTTGTATATCATAAGCTCTCTCAATTCCTCCTAGTAGGAGGGTCAATGACGTAATTGGTTATTTTGTTTGGTGTTCATCCATTTCAACTTCACGGTCGCGAGTTAGAACCTAGAAATCGATATATTGGGATCGGTTCAGAATTTTCACATAATATTGAGCATATTGGTTTTTACAAACCGAACCAATATTGATTTTTTTACATTCATTTGCTATTTTATTAAAAATCAATGAATGAATTTCTATTAGAGAAGGGTCTCTTTATATACACCGAGAAGGGAAAAATTGAAATAACAGAACAACCCTAAAGTAACTAAAAGAGAATAATATCTCCTAATATCATTAACCAAATTGAAAAAAATAGAGCAAATGATTTTATCATTTATCAGATATTAATTTAATTCCTCATTTTGTCAAATTAATCGGATCGGTTATCAGTTTGGCCTAGAAATCAAGGAAAATCGAACCAATAGTTTTGTCTTTTGTTGGACATTGGTTCGGTTCCTCTTTTTGTCAAATTGATTAGATTGGTTAGGTTATCAGTTCGACCTAAAACCAAAGAAAACCAAATCAATATCACCTCTCCCTCCTCACATCACATTAATAACAATCCCAAAAAGGTTTTCCAACATCTCATTTCCAAAACACAAATCCCTAAAAAGTTTTTATAACATCTCTTCAGCAAACACATCAATTCTAAAACAAATACTTCATTATTTCAAATCACTCAACTTTTTCTTTCTCTTCTATTTCATCTCCTCTACTCTCATAATTCCAAAATCTAATCACCCCTTAATACCATCATCCTAATCAAGGCATTGTAAAGTAATAGTATAAAATCAAAAAAGGATAAGTAAATAATAACAACAAAAAACAAACAAAACGTGTTACCTTGAAAAAATTGATAATTAATATGCTTTTTTCAATTTGAAAGTGAATGGATTTGCGGCATGTAATTTCTTAGTTACTAAATCGCACAAAAAGGACAGGGCAGTGATCGGATGATTTCATTGTTTGTTGAAAATCCAGTTCTATATCATACTCATGTGTTCTTCTTGTCGGAGGGAAAGAACGATAGCCATCCACATAACATTGCTAAAAGTTGAACATTAATACAACTTGGAGTGCCGCGCTTGGCAATTGTGGGGATTGAATGAATAGTTTGTGATTGGCTTCGTAGTCCACCTTGGTAGGTTTCAAAGCACGTGTTGCATTTTTTTTTTTTTATTGAAACAAGGGTAACCACGCCCGTCCCTAGGCTAGGCATTGGGAGACATCGAAGAAGTGTCACAGCTGAGTCTCGAATCTGGGACTTTGAGGGGAACATACCCTCAAGGCCCAAGTCTTCAACCACTGTGCCACCTCTTGGGGATACGTGTTGCATATCTTTAAGTGGCATCATTTATAGGCTTGTGTTACATATCTAAGCTTTTGTTGTGATCTATTATATTTAAGATGGTCTCAAGTACTTATCAAGATATGTTCATTAATATCGAATAGGACGGTGACATGATTGGTTATTTGGTTTAGCGTTAATTCATTTTCATTCCACCGTCACGGGTTCAATTCCTAAAATAGGTATTCAATTACTCTACTATTATTAACTTCAATCTTCAGTTAACCACTTTTAACTACCATTAACCACTTCATTTTCTTCCACTCCATTCTTTTCTACAAAAAACAAACACGCCCAAAAAGTTTTTCTAACATCTCTTCTCCAAAACACGAATTCTCAAAACAAACAATTCATACTCAAAATCATTCTACTTCCTCTTTTTCTTCCACTTCATATTCTCTCCCCTCGTAACTCCAAAATCCAATCTCTCCCTTAATAGTTAAACATATAATTGAAATTTATTGATATTTTATAAAAAAAATTAATTACTTAAGATTATCATCCCAAAAAGTGTATATATATATATAATTGAAGGAGAAAAATTCCCTATGAGCAATTCTCGCCTCGATCCCACGAAAAAAATGATAAATTTCGGGGGGACGGAAACCGATCCTGCCCCGTGGATATCTTTATTCATATTTGTTTCAATGCTTTTTGTAGCTTCATTGTTTTACCAACTATGTGTCTGTGCCAACTTACCATTTTGTCCCGTTATACAATTTGATAACGATTTTTGCTTTTTGCTTTGTTTTGTTATTGTTTTTTTAAACAAATTTTTTTTTCATTCAAATTAATTATTTTCAAATGAGTTTCATAATTATAAATCAGTTTGTTTTTTTTACGAAAATGTGAAAGTGCTCGTTAGTAAGGTTACAAAGGTCTCGACCGATAGGAAAAAGTAGAGAATATAGGTGCCCGACCTTGTTTCTTAAGTTTATTACGTTATATATAAGTCAAGAAGTGTAGTGTAGCATATCTTTAAATTATATATTATAAATAAGTCGACAATTTGAAGGAAAAGAGCTTAAAAAAGTTCAAGAGGTTAGGAATAAAGAAAGCTAGACTATAAGGGTATGTTTGGAGCACCGGTTTAGTTATGATAGGCGGAAGGTTATGATAAACGGTAAGTTATTATAAATGATGTTTTAAGGGCAAGTTATTATAATATGGATTATGATAAACAGTGTTTGAGAGGCTCGTTATGCAACAAAAAGTAATATATGTAAGGTTTAGATAAACGGACACGTAGGTTTAGGTAACTACCGTTTATAATAAACAGTGAGGCAAACATCGGTTGAGTTATTATAACCAATCCGACCATTTATATAAATGGGGGCTCAAATACACCCTAAAGGTTAATAAGACTAAGAAACAACTCTTTAAGTAAAGGTTCACATCTATACATACATATATATAACCTTTTTCTAGAAAATGATGTTATATATATATATATATATATATATATATATTTGCATTATAAAACGTAAAAAAAAGATATTGAAATAAAGAAAATCATAAATGGGTATAGTTATTGCCAGCTTTATTTTGAACGAATAATTTAAAAAATAAAAAAATATATATGGTAACTTTGATTGAAAGTGAAAAATAATAGTAGTAAACAAAGTAATTATCCAACTAAAACCTAAAATTTCCAACTTTTATATTAAATAAAAATGAAGAAACTATAATATTTTATTTAGTTGAAGTACAGTTCAAGGTGGAGAAATTTTAATCATCAAGTGCTAATGTATATTTATTGACTAATTTATCCTTTAATCCAAAATATCTTCTATGATAAGTAATGGCAACAAGAGCAGCAGCATATTAATATAAGTGAATAACTAATGATTTATAGATAAAATAGTTGATTTGATAAAAATTGGGCAACCAAATTTTACAAAAAATGAACAATGAATTATATATACTTTTTTATATTAATAACCTAAAATTAGAGCTTTGTCTCCCTATGTGGAATACCAAGGTCAATCTCAAATAACAGACCTTGTGAGACAACAACATTTTTTATAATTAAACTCACTTGTAAATTTGAATTATGAACATTCAAAATACTATACATTGGAAACACCAAACATCTACCAATGATATCTCTATTTTGTCAATATAGAAAAGTGAAATATATCATAATTTTGAAATTATAAAATATTTTGGAAATATCAGACAATTCATGCTGAATATCTACTTTGAGATTTAACATTCTATTTGTTGAATATATACCTTAAGAATAACTTAGGTGCATGTAAGTTGGCTTGAAAATTCACATACATTCAAATTTTAACAAAAAGATTTATTAACACCAAATTTATAATTTTGAACTTTTTATATATATATATATATATATATATATATATATATATATATATATATAATTTGACGTCAAATCATATTTGGGACTCAAATGATTTATATGTATTACACAATCCTCACAAGAATATCAATTCATGTTTTTTTTAGTACATGTTCAGAGAAGAGGACAAATATTAATTTTCGGCATCGAACCTGACGGTAGTGTTGAACTCGTTTACAACTAAACAATGAAATCTCATTACACTACTTACCCATTTGATTTCATTGTTTGGTTGTAAACCAGTTCAACACCAGCGTCACAGGTTCGAACCCGATAATCGATATTTGTCCCTTCTCCCCTGATATGTACTAAAAAAAATTAAATTAAAAATTAAAAGAAGAAAGAAGATTTAATGTTATGATACATACTATCTAACCTTAGAACATTAAGATGTAAAGAAAATTTATAATAAATTAATTTTTTAAATAGGTCACCACTATAAATTATATATTAGGAATCGAATATATACCATTTTTAATTTTCAAACTCAAATTAAACTCATGGCAGAGAATAAAATTAAAAGTTAAAAGTTAACAGTGTAATTTATACAAAAGCTTCATATTTTATAGAATTTTTTTCTTCCCTTTTCTTTATTAAAGAAAATGCATCGTCTTTAATAAGAGATGTAACATTTTGAGGGAATGAAGTTTGAACCATTTAACTTAATCTTCCTACTTTTTTTTTTGTTAACAATGTTTAATCTTCCTACTTGTTTCTTCTTTACATTAACGTCAGTATTAAATGGAAGTAAATATGTCAAATGATTATTACTTCTTTTAGGTCACTATTATTGATTTCTACCATTTATATATATATATATATATATATATATATATATAAGGATTTTTAATATTTCAAAAATTATATTGGTCAAACAAAATCTTAAGAATCCAAGTCTATCTTTTATTTTTTAAAAAATAATTGTGTACTCTCTTTTGTACCCTTAAATATTATAAGATGAAATATTATATTATGTAAAAATAGATGAGATGTAATTAAATTAGCCAAACATTTAGATTTATATATATAAACATTAGTCAAAGTATGGCTCAATGATATATATATATATATTGTGTGTGTGACTGTTGAGATTAACTTACATGCACTTTCATTAATGTTATATTATATCCTATCTAAACTTAGAATATTAAGATGTAAAGAAAATTTATAATAAATTAATTTTTAAATATGCGACTACTATAAATTATATATTATGAATTGAATATATACTGTTTTTAATTTAAACAGTTAAATTTTGTCTAGAGATATTTGCATTTTATACATGAAATAATAGCGCACAATTTTTTGAGTTTAACAATATTTGGAGATATGAAATTTCAAATATGTTGATTATTAGGTCGTACAAGATATCACTCGAACTCTATCCCTTTTGGCATTATTTATAAACTTAATAATAATGGTCAAACTATCATCATTGAGTGATCAAGGATATTTGAAAAATTAAGAAGTGAAGAATTTAATTAATGATGAACATCTATCTAAGAATTAATTTTGTAGACATGTAAATATTGTAATGTCAAACGGTATATCTTATAATAATAATCGAAATGCGTATAAATTGAGTTGAAACTTAATGAGGAAGTAAGATAGAAGACTTGTGGAACAAGCTCTTCATGAAATTCTTTCTCAAAATGCAATGAAATTATTATTATTTTAATGGGATGTGATAAATTGAGGCATAGAACAAAGAGGAAACACAATCAATAAAGAACCAAATAGCAAAAAGAAAAAGATGCCGAAAGAAAAAGGATTAATATTCATGGTCGGTCTTTATCAAGTGCCTATGTTCGAAGAAGCCATAATCCCAAAAGATTCCCGACCCCACCCCTCTTTTGCTTCGAAACTTCCATTTTATCAATTTTATTTTTTTCTCAAAGACTTTATATGATTAATTAGTATTTGTATTTTGTATTTTTTTTTTTAATAAAAAGTAAAATAATTTTGAGAAATTCAAGTTCTAACTTTAGATATTAAGTGGGTATTTAGACCCACATTTATGTAAACAGTCGGACTGATTATAATAACTCAACTGATATTTGCTCCACCATTTATTATAAATGGTGGTTATCTAAATTTGTGTGCCCGTTTATCTAAATCTTACATATATTACTTTTTGTCCTTAAACACTGTTTATCATAATTCATATAATAATAATTTGCCTCTTAAACACCATTTTCAATAATCCACCGTTTTTTATAACCAAATTGGTGACTTCAAATACAACCTAAGAGGTAAGACTGGCACATTTGAAGGAGTATATGATGAGTAAGCTACAAAACTAAAAGAAAGAAAAACTTCATTAGTATTAGAACAAATATGTAGTTGTTTTGTAACTTTTCTCTTGCCCACCTAATTCTCTATATTTATTTATGATTTATTATTCATGTTAATATCTCTTTTGTTTGTATGTGTTGAGCTTTCATCTATAAAAATCTAGAGATTTGATAGTTGTTTGATCATCAAGTCAAAAGTGGATGAAAGCTAATCGAGAGGAAGTTCCTTTTTGTTTTGTTTTTGTTTTTATTTTATCTTTTTAATTTTTTTTTTAATTTTCCCATCTTATCTTTGGGTTATTTCATTTTCTCTTTCTTTTTGGGGATTGGGAGAGGGGAAAAAGGAAAAAGATCCTTGTTGTTACATAATTTGTAAAGACTCTAAATAAGGAAGAGCGAAGACTAGCGATCCATTGTTAATTAGATCAACAATAGATGAGGGTGAGCCGCCAAAGCTTCGGACAAAATATATATCACTTATTTAGCTCGATCGAAGGTACTAAAGAATAAAGTCGACAAGATAATGAGCAATGAATTCACACGGTTCTCAACATAAATAATAGATCAACAACATAAGTGTCTTTCCATCTCTAAAACGTTATGGGTTCGAATCACTGTCCGTGGTTGAACTTAAAAAAAAAAAAAAAGAGAACAAAGTATAAAAGATATATAAAAAGAACAAAAAAAAAAAAAAGATAAAAAAAAGATATATATAAAATAATCATTTATAATTATCATCGACTCATATTAATGTTTAAATTCATAGTTGTTTGTAACGTTGATTAGATTCGTTCTTTATGCCTTATTTGTCTTTCCTTCCTTCGTTTTTATCTCTGACCGTTTGGCACATGTCGCTTCAAAGTTCAAAATATATAATGTGTTTGGAATGATTTAGGTGTAGTGTCGGATTTACCATTGTTTGGGTTCGGAAGGCATATGGTTCGGCTCGACCAACCCTCCCCTTCAAGGGTTAGTTTAGTCTAATCTTTGCTTTTTGGAAATTTTCGTCGTCATATTTCATGTTTTTCATTTGGGCCAATTTTCAAACACGAATGGGTCAAATCACTTTGCTTACGAGTTTCTAATCACGTATTTGAGTTTCTTAATCTAACACTTATGTTAACTAATTGTTGCCCCTAACAAAAGGTCTATATTTATATTTTGAAAGTGGTATGGGAAATTTAGAAGTATGTGGACAAAAATGAGAAATAGTCTGATAACTATTTTGTATTTAGTTTTTGGTTTTTGAAATTTAATCCTAAAACAACTATTTTATCTTGAATATTTATATTTTACATATATTTTTAAACATCAAATTAAAATTTTTAAACAAAAACAAGTAGCTTCCAAAATTAAAATTTAGTTAAAATTGATGTACTTGTTTAAAGAAAGATGGATATGCCGTAGAAAAAATAAAGCATAAAAAATTTGAGTAAGAATAAATTTAAATTTCAAAAACAAAAAATAAAAAATCAAATGGTTATCACATTGCCTATTTTATATCAACTTTAAAAGATTGTTTTATCAAATAGATACTTACTTATTGTATTAAACAATCCAAAAGCAGTTGGAGAGGTCCTTTTCCATGAGGCAGCACATATTCTTGCGTAATTTCCACGGACGTTCTTTTTCTTAATCTTTAAGTATTCTTATTTATTAATCTCTAAAAAAAAAGTATTCTTATTTATTATAATATGCTTCCAAAAGTTCTGTTCATAAATCATAATACTATTAATTTTAAATTAATAAACCTCGTACGGATTATCTAGATACTTTAGATGCAACTTTAAATTATGCTCTGAATATCAATTCAAAAGATGTCAGGTGGCTACTTTTTGTTGTAATTTAAAGTTAAGAATTTGGCCTCCAAAATCATCGTCAACCAAATTTGTCCCATTTTTTCAACGGTAATTGATGTGAAAGTTTGGAACGACTGGATCGTACAAGATGCCATTAGAAATCTACTATTTTAAAAATGAAAGTTTCAAAGGACTTGATTGTATAAGATGTCACTAGAGATTTACTCTTTTGATCGATATGAAACAAATTTTAATGATGTCAAATCTCTTAACATTTGAAATCAAGGTTGATTTAGTAATTCAACCACTTTCTAATCTGAAGAGTTTGACAAGTCAGACAAATTACCATCAAATTATTCTAATCGTTATAGTCGTGTACTATGTTAATTTGAGCGGTAAAAATTAAACTCCCAAACCTATACAATTACAAAAGTTGGATTATTTAATTAATTTATTAAGAGATTTTATTGGTTACTATATTAAAATTGGATTATTTATTCGGTTTATAAATACAAATGTTGTTTATAGGTCTATTTTCAGGTTGATCGTGTATTCATTCTCAATGTACATATTCAGTTTTTTACTTCCACATTACACCACAGGCACAAATATTGTTTATGTATTTAACTTGTAGTTTATTTTTTGAGATTTTTTTTTTATTTAAAATTAACTTATATGTTGATCGTGCATTATTTATATTCAATGTTAATGTTCAAGTTTCCACTTTCACACAACAAAAAATGGAAGAATATAAAAATGTACTACAAAATGTAGTAATTAAAGATAATGACAATTGACCAATAAAAACTCTATAATTTAGACTCAATTTGATAACCATTTCGTTTTTGTTTTTTATTCATAGTTTTTCATTTTTTGTTTTAAAAAAATAAAAACCATGTATGTTTGATAACTTATTTTAGTTTTATGTTTTTAAAAATGAAAAATAAAAAAAAAACATGTTTGATAAATATTTTTTGTTTTCAATTATTACATTTTGTTTGATTTTTTTCAATTTTTTGCCTATTTATTCTTGTTCTTTTAGTACGTTTTTAAAAATAAAAACAAAAACTTGTTTTTAAAAGCTACTTTTTTTAGTTTTTAGAATTTCTTTAATATTTAAAAAAAAAAAATTTAAAAATCAAAATTGGTTATCAAACAAACCTATTTTTAAAAAAGTAAAAACAAAAACAAAAAACAAAAAACGAAATGGTTATCAAACAAGACGTTAGTAATTAATAAATTATGAGTTCAATTCCCATTTAAAAATGTTGTTGAATAACAAATATGAAAGTGAATATATTATATTTTTGTTGGTTTACCCTAATATATTCATTCATAATTTTTATATGAATAAAATGGATTGAAAATCGTTATCATTCCAAACAAAAATTATAAGTTCGAACACAAGGATGATTTTGTATAAAACAAAATGTTATTACTAGTTCAATTCATGAATTTTTGTTGTTGTAATTAATAAGTCTTTATCAGAAATGCTTGGAATAATTTATGAGTTTTTAATTTTATGACTCATTAACGTACATAGCTTAAGATGTTTATGATAAGCGAAGTATTTGTTTGACAGAAAACTAAAAGTAAAAAAAGCTATTAGATATTTATAGGTTTCATTGATTGAGGAAAGTCCAATTTATCACTACGATCATAAGTTCGATATTATTTAAGAGTACTATACCCTCCACGTAGAGTTTATTGATCCCCCAAACCTAATTTATATTTAAAAATTTTATCATAGTAAGCATCTAAGAACAAGACAAAAAAAAAAGTGTTAACCCATAAAAAGAGTAGTGGTACCAATACCAATTTCTATTATCAACAACAGGAAAAATGTATCGATCTTAGCATATTACTAGTTTTGTTTGACATTGTCTTCAAAATATTTTCAATAACATATAAAAATATAAATAGAATTATAATTATGTTTCATTTTTTGACTGACATTTATGAGATTTTGACAAAATCATTTTAGTTACATTTTTTTAAATAAATTCAACCATTAATTTAGGTCGGTGCAATTGGTTATGTGTTTTGGTGTTAATTCATTTCTACTTCATATTCACGGATTCCCTGAAATTGATATTTATAAGAAAAACTTTAAATTTATAATAATAGTGTGATATCCAATACCTAATTATTGAACTATATTTCCCTTGTTATACTTAAACAATCAGGTTTTATCAACAAAATACATTATACTTATATTAGTGATGAAATTTTTTTCCCTTGTTAAAATTAGGCCAATTATAAATTAGAAAAAAAAAACAAATGAAGTTTGTTTCAAATCTAATCTCATGAAATTAATATCGCCCAGTTGGCTAACCCTTTTTCTTTTTCTTTTTTAAGGAGAAGAAAATGAATCATTTTTAGATCATAAATATTAAAATTAAAGATTTAAAATTTTATTGTCAAAATTGAAAGAAAAAAAAAAAAAAAGTTTTTAACGGTCTAAAAAAACAGAATAGTGGATGAGAAATTAGAAGTCGTCCGCGATTTAAAAAAGGACAGTGGGACCCGCAAGTGATTGTGATTTTTTTTTTATTTTTTTTATAAATTTTGTAATTAAGCGACAGTGACTTTTAACCTCTTTATTCTGTTAAGCCACCATTTACCACGTCATCCGACTGACGAAAGAGTCCCCCAATATTCTTTTCTTATATAATTTTATACTTTTAAAAAAATAAAAAAAGCTCTGACAACTGGGCCCACTTTCCGCCACGTCAGTTCCCCCTCATTCATTTTGTATTGTCCCCCAATATCATAATATTCTACTCTCTTGCTTGACTTGGGCATTGGTCCTCCTTTTATTAAATTATAGTCTAAATATCCTATTTGATAATCTTTCAACTTTTAATTATTTTTTTTATTTTATCTCTTGGTGACTGTTTTATCTTAGAGCTTCATTAATGAAGTATTTGGAGCCTACCTGAGCCGTTGCTCAGCAACACCTCTAATTGTTGTAATCTCGAAAAAAAAATTAAAAAAAAACAAATTATGAATTTGAATCTACTGCTATCAACTTTTTTCTTTTTTGTTTATTCTTTTTTTTTTTTTTAACTAATGATGAATTATTTATTATTTTTTTACCCAAAAAAATTATTTATTATTATTATTATTTTTTGTTTGGGGTATAATTCAATCTACAAATAATATAAATTTGCAATCGAGAGGTTGCATGTATAAGATTTTTTTTTTATTAAATGCATGGTTTATACACAATTAAGTTACTGTAGGTGGAGAACATGCATGCTATTAAAATAGATATTATGATAAAAAAGAATGTTTAAAAAGAATGGTTTTCTCTTTGCACGTTTCTTAAAATTAATTAAATTTATTTAGAAATTTACAAAGTACTTCTCGATATCTTAAAAAGCTAATGGAAATTAACAATTCTGTTTTTTAACAAGTGGATTAATTATATATATATATATATATACACACATTGGTATAGTTATGTACGACAAAATAAATAAACTCTTGTAATCATTTTTTTTTTAACAATTATAATTTGGTTTTTTTTTTGACAATGAACAATTATAATTTGGTAATCTATGATAAATATGAATTTTTTTAATTCAAATAAATGCATTTTATTTTTTAACTTATTTATTTAATATAAATGATATTATATAATAAAATTTCAAGATTCCAAGCATACACAAATACAAGCATACATTGACATTAATTAATTTATCATTTTATAAGAATTATTATTCTAATATCTTAAAGAAAATTTATAATTAATATTCATAAAAATATTAAAGAGATAAAAGAGACGCAAATTTAAATGACCACTAATTAATTTTTTTTTTTTTTTAGTACATATTGAAGGAGGGAGACAAATATCGATTCCCGGGTTTGAATCTGCGACGCTAGTGTTTAACTATTTTACAACCAAACAATGAAACCATTGCACTACTACTCATTCAGATCCGGTTATTATAATTCAACTTACCATATACATAAATAAATGTCTAAACATATCTTAATTTTGTTGAACTAAGAAACATATTTTAAATTAAGTTTTTATACATTCTACTTTGGTCAATTACAAAAATCAATTAAGTTTTTTTAAATAATGGACAATTATAAAAACTTATTTGATTTTTATAATCGACCAAAGTAAATGTTACTTGGACATATAATTGACTAAATAAACCAATAACTAAAATTTTAACCAATGTAAATATTATAAAATTATAGGTCTAAATATCGTAGGTTTAAATCTTAAAAATAACCAATAACTATCAAATATTGCATTAGACACATTTTGCAGTCTTTTATTTAGTTCAATAGAGTTTAAAAATAAAGTGTCATATAGGAAAATCGAGAGAACAAATATATTATTTTTTAAAAATGATAGTAGATGTGAGCTATTTTAACAAAAATGTAGATTGTCATTAATATATTTCAATATTGTATTTTATTATGAATTTTTAATATAATATATTAATAACATTTATCATTGTGGTTGCTATTGTTTTTTAAAAGATTATCATATTTATAATTACTTTTTGAATTTGACTGATCTATTAAGTTTTCATTTTAACTATTATTTGAGTTAAGTTTTCAAAAAAAAAAAAGTAACTTCAGATACTACGTGGAAATATGAGCTGGGCCAGTGAGGCTCAAATAACTTGGGAGGTGGGCTGAAAAAGTCCAACAATATCAAATCCTACTAAAATGTAAACATACTTCAGTTAATTTCTCAATATAATCAATAATATATATATATATATATATATATATATATATATATATATATATATATATATATATATATATATATATATATATATATTCATTGTGTATCTTTGAATCCTATCGTGAGCATGGTAAACACTAAAAGACATTTTTCTATAAACATATGTCCCAAAACGAACAAACAAAAAAAAAGTTTTTTTTTTGGAGATAAAAATAACTTTCATTAAACAAACGTAAATGAAGAAGGAAAACTCCTCAAACACTGATATGGACTTGACCCACAACCCGGGTCATAGCCTATCAAAAAGGAAATAAAAGAAAGAGAGTATTCTAATAAAAGGAAAGCATCTCGTACAACGATCTTAACAAAAAAGAAGTAATAGAACTTCAAGAAAACAAATCTAATAGCCATCTTCAACACTTGTACGGTTGAATTTTGAAAGAACTTGTGAGATAATCCGATAAACATGACTTCCACCGAAGAATATGACTTCATCAAAGTGGCTGAAAAGAACATCAAGCCCATAGAAAGACTAAATCTTTTCCACGAAAAAAACTTGTAAAACCCTTTACAAGAATAACCTTTGTCCACCAAAATCTTCTTTGAACGACCCAACAACAACCAACTTGAAACCATTAAACTAAAAAACACAAACAGAAATTGAAATAAACATAAAACTAACAAAACAAATAAAGGTTGTTATCTAATGGTTCTACCATATGATTAATGACAAAGGAAAAAGAAAATTGATATTTGTAGTAACTTTCTTGTAAAGTTCTTATAAACCAATTCACATTTTCTATTCATGATGTACGTCCATATGAGTAGAAGTTCATTAAATTGATGTGTTTGTTCCTTTTAATTTTTTCACTTCTTAATTTCTTATCAAAATCAATATATTATAAATGGTCATTTTTGCATCTCAAGATACCCTTCAAGATGATACTTTATTAAGCTAACTAATTTTAAATTAGATCCTCATTTTCTTAGTTTTTATTAGAATCAATTCTCGTTTCAATTTAATGAATTATGATATAATCATGTTAAATCATCAACTGTTTTGATAGGTTGGAATAGATTATATTACACAGTTTAGTTCTAAAAAATGAAATAATTGTCAGACATAAACACTATGTTTATCACTATGCATTTCAAAATCAAAATTCAAACAGAAGAAAAAATATGATTGTTTTTTTTTTTCTTTTCAAAATGTCCTCTCACCAAATAGCTCTGAATTTGATACCATTTCAGGACCGTCTCAATCGAATTTCTACTTGATCCTCGTCCCAAATATCCTTTTAACTAAACTTTATCAAACAGAAATAGATTGATAACTTTGGCTTAGTTTGAGATGACAATTTGATTTTCCTTCCTAAACATCCAATATTTGATATTCCAGATGCCACATATAATAATTCTCAAGGGTTCTTCTTAACAAAATCCCATAACTAAAGCCTGGTTTGATAGCATCTTTTTAAAACGTTGCCATCTTTAATTAATCATACACCATCATTCTTCACAAACGAATACTCTCCTCAAGTATTCAAGAACACCGATCATTCCATCATTTTTTTAATGTGAAAAGTTCAGAAACCATGAATTCTCAGGTCGACACTAAAAACAAAATGAACGATATTTGGATTCTTACCAGTAAGAACCCAAGTCCTCTTTATCTACATTTATGACCACAAATTTAAGCCCTCTTTACCTACATTTCTTAAACTCAAAAAGAAAAGGAAAAGTTCTGTGATCATAAATGTGAATAAAGGTTAAGGGTTTGGATCATTACCGATAAGAAGTCAAGTATTGCTCAAACAAAAATGAATTCTTCGCTACTAGTAGTTAATCATTCCATGAGCTTCATCTGCAAATGGCATTTAGAAAATCTATGGATGAGCTTAATACAGATGTTTATAGGGAATCTAGACTTGGGGTAAGCACAGACTTACTTGGAAGAGAATAGATATGCAGCAAGTTTGGTTCAACATACAGAGGTATAAAAATGATTGAATACTTTACATAGGGTGGGTAAAGAGAATTTTCTTTTATGACTAATTTACAGATTTGCTCCTAATCTACCGGTCTGTCCCTAAACTCACCATGATACACATATAGGACTAAAAGCAAAATTGGGTGTCGCCTGAAAAATTAATGTCCACTACCACCTCGAACTTGAGACGTTGAGGGATGTATAACCTAAAGCCCAAAGACTCGACCACTGCACCGCCCTTCGAGGATAGAAGAGGTGCAAGAGATTGAAAATCAAATAGAAAAAAAAAAAAAATCGAGGATTACGTTGAAGCACGTGAAAATTAAAAGGAGAAGTAAATGAAATTATTGGAGGCTATTGGTGGTTTCAGATGGGGGAGGTCGGAAAAAATAAGGGGGGAAAAATATGTATCCTCGTTCATTAAAGTGAATCCCATGCTTTTCATTTTCCAGGTTCAAAATCTGAAAAACCGAAACCTCGTTCATTAAAGTGAATCCCATGCTTTTCATAAGCCTATCACACATTTCGATATTTAAAAAAATTGAACCAAAGATATATAACACACAGGCCCTTACATTCCTGTCATCTAATTGCTTCATGCAGTACAGGTTAACTAGAATCCAATTTATGCCTTTGTCATGTCAGGAAATTCAAAGCTACTCTTGAAAAATTTCTAAAAGAAAAAACTAACAATTTGCATGTACACAAATAACTAACAATTACCTTTATAAACCCAGTGCATACAATTTATGATTACCAGTCACATCAGGCAGCAACATCCTACCAAGAGTATCAGGGACACTTGCCAGTTTATGGAGTGAAACCCACTTTCAAGTATCAATTATCATCTTGCTGCCAACCGTATGCAGCTTCAAGGATCCTGAGATTAGTATGTGTTTCTTCAGAGAACAAGTAATCGAGAACCCGTTAGGAGCAGGGCATACAATTTATGATTACCAATCATATCGGACGACTCCATCGAAACAAGAGACACTTGCCAGTTTCTACCGTAAAACCCGCTTTCAAAGTACAAGGGCAAATTAATTATCAACTTTCTGCTTCTTCCAACGGTAAGCAGCTTCAAGGATCTTGAGATTGGTAGTTTGTGTTTCTTCCGGGAACAAGAAATCTATGTATTCCTCGAACCTGCCAGAGATTTTCTTTTAACATGAGCAACAATATCTCAAAAAAGTCATCTCAAATGGATAATGGATATAATAAATTAGCAGCATAATGTTTCTGAACAGTGCAAACAAATAGCTTTTAGGTGGATGAATGGAAAAAAATTAAAATACATAGATATAACACTTTTCTTTTTTATGATGACTTGGAATGAAAAACAATTCTAGACTACAATATTGTACCACCAAATTTAAACAGTATTAAGAACAAAATAGCAATTGATGAATGACATGAACATTGAGTTAGCCACATACCCAGCCGGACCATCCTCGGTATCAATTTGACGCCTCTTCTTAAGTTTCTTTGGAAGCTTAGATTGCACTAAGCTAACATCACCAAGTTCACCAAAACTCGCCTCCATATTCAACCATTCCTCGAGGAGCTTAGCTCTATCCTCTTTCAACTCCGGTGCTGAATTTCTGTAGTAAGTGATAGCCTTTTCGAAGACCCCTGAAACATGAAACTGTCAGTCTTCATTCTACTTAAGGGATGACTTAGCTATACTAATGCTCTTGAAAGAATAAAAAAAGTATCGAATTTTCTTACTTCTAGCATGTTCAATGCATTGCTGCTTCCATGCATGAAGGTATTCCTGTGCACTGTCTTCTGGTAATTCTGAAAGCTGACTGTCATCCTCCATAGCCGATGCCTCAAACTTGGCATAACTGATCCATACTTTCAGGTGTTTTGTTCTGTCTAGAAGTCTCTCATAAAGCTCTCGAGTTCTTTCAAATTCATGCTCTGATATCTCAAAATCAATGTAGGCCTACACATTAACAATAAAAATATAATTAATTTTTATAACAAGATGTAAAATATATGGGAAAGAAACAGACTTTGACGTCCACTGAGGAAACTGCCACATCAACTTTCATACTTTCAGGTAATTGTAGATTAAAAAAATTTAAAGCAGCCCCAACAGTACATACACCCGTCTCTCGAAGTTCAACATGACGAAAGCCTTCAGGGTAAGAAATATATTAATATCATATACTTGCAATCTTTTTAATCCAACTTAACAACTCTTCATACATCAGGACCCTGTTTACAAGGCGCGCGTGCACACACACATATATATATAACAATCTTTTTATGATAATAGTCCTTAATAACTTTTAGTAGACATTAAAGTAATTCATGCACCCATCCTGAACGTCGAATTGGTGATAAACCTTCTATGTCTAACTGGCAATAGCATGTAAAATAGGGTCCCTCCGAATATAACAGAAGAGAGTTGCAAATGTTCAAATGCCCACACTTCCGATATTAAACAAAAATGACCAATCTAAACAAATATGCTATTTGTACAAAGCTTATGTAAGGATTAAAAAATAACAGTTTTTTTATTTTGAGACAAAAAAAAAACAGTTGCTCCAACAAAACTGAGCAAAATAAACAATGCAAGAAATAAGGAGTCCAAATTCAGAATGAATGTGCAAATAGATCAATGAAATGGGATATGGAAAAAATGAAATAATTTTTTAAAATATCCATGAGCAAAATAAACAATGCAAGAAATAAGGAGTCCAAATTCAGAAAGAATGTGCAAATAGATCAATGAAATGTGATATGGAAAAAATGAAATAATTTTTTAAAATATCCATGAGTATCCAAGCCAGCTTATGATACATCACCTATTAATATGGGACATATATGACCCTACAACATTTGGTTGTCAAGAGAAATTAGCACGAAATTAATTCTTAGATAGCATCGCTGACCACTTGACCAATCCATGATAGTTAAAAAAAATGAAGAAACTAGGCAAACATATCTAAATGATTGATCAAAAAGCTACAAGAACAAAATGATATTCAAGAAGAAATGGCAACACAAACTAAATGGAAGCTTCAATGAAATAAATAATTCCAAAATTACCTTCCACAACAACTCTGGCATATCAAGTGCAGGTTGTGCAATTGCAAGCTCAAATATAGACCTAGCTCGCTCAGTTTCACACAGGGATCTCTCCAACTCTGCATACTTGCTCCATGCATAACAATTTTCAGGCGACCACACAAGGTACTTTTCGTACAATTTACGGCATCGATCAATATTTCCTAGTTGCAGTTCTATCTCGATATACTTCTTAAATATCTGTCATCAAATAAAATAATAAAAATTAACTCTTTTTGTAAGAAAATAATAAAATTAACTCTCCAACAAATGAGAAAAGAAGAAAAGAAGAAAAGAGAAAAAAGAAAATCTATACTTTACCTTATCTTTGGGAGCTCTCCCAATTGCATTGCCTAATATTTGTCGAGCACCTTTTAAATTCAATTGTCGTATTTCAAACTGTGCAGCTAACAGCCATATTTTTGCAAATGAAAACTTCCCGTGAGGAATCAAATTTAGACACTCCCTGCCAAAAAAAATTTCAATTTATTTTGAATATGAAATTTTTTTTCTATATATATGTAACATGCATTGATGATTATCAAGATGTAATGCTTTACCAACTGATTCTAGGTTAAAATGTTTTACCAACTGATTCTAGATTAATATTAACTTCCAATTTATCATAGGGACCAATTTTGAACTTTTTTAAAGTACGTGAACTAAAATTAGAAATATGAAAGGTCATGAACCAAAATGAAACAAACTCAAAATTACAGGGATCAGAATTGTATTTTAACCCTTATTTAATTTCATATTGGACTTTTGCTAGGGTAATATTTTGTGCATTCTCGATGCTTTTCTGTTTCCTTTTTTTTCTTGGAAACCAGACAAGAAAGAACATTTCATTCAAGAAGAATGTGCACTCAGATACTAAAAACATTGTAGTGTTTAATATGTGTCACTGCCATAACACATAAGTTATGAGACTTGAAACAAATGCCACGGACAACTGAGTATGACTAACAAACAGATATTCTGTTGATACTCATTTTCTTTTCTTAGAAGTGAGATATTATAGCACATGTGGTATAAAATTAAGCAAGAGCAATTAAACAGGCTGCTCGAGAGAGACTGTAATATGAAAGGAAAACATATTTTTTCCCTACCCCACACATTAACCAAACAATACAGAAGATCCAGCAGGACAAGAAACGATAAGATTCAGCAAATGTTTTACAGAAATGTGAAATTTGGGTCATAAAAAACAACAGTAAACTTTATCATTTGATAATTGTCCACTTAATATAAGTCATCAAGAAGTACACAGCCAATCTAATCCAGAGTGAAAAGCATGTACTATCTGCATTCAGACATACCATGACTATGGGCGCTTGTTACTAATACAAGCAAACAAGAAATTGTTATATATAGTATTCCCAATATGCAAAATTACTAGTCGTTGACATTTTATTTTATTCGTGAGTGTCCCCGGGCTAGCTCACGGGCACCACGACTTATCTCACAATACAAATGTTTGGTCCTACTTTTAATTGTCAAATAATCTAGTAGGAAATTAATACTTATGCAGGTGACTGATTGAACTCATCCCTCTAAGAACTTTATGATTCTCATTGTCATTGTGAAGATTAAAAGAGAAACACGACTATCCAGGTTTAGACGAAATGAATAAGATTTTTTAAGAAATCGTTATAAGTTATTGCAATTTTTTAATGTTTCATATATCTTGAAGAACAATAAAAAAAATATTGACATAACCTTACAAATTCTCTTTCCTTCGTTCTCAATAAAAGATATTCTTTTCACTACATAAGATGATCTAAGAATTTCGTATACTGACACCATGAAAAATTAAGCATACCTATAGACATCACGGGTACGTTCAATGTCTGCAGCATCCAATTCTTCATAAAGTGCATAATTGATCCTATCCAACATAAAAAGAAAAAATCAGCAAATATTCATAAAATATGTATACATGACCAAATTAAAGACGATAAACATAGAATGCATTTCTTGACATGCTTACCATAAATAAATATATCGCTGCCAATAGCGTTTCTCTTCAGCCGGAGGAACATTGGCTATTGCTCTTTCGTACACTTCCCTAATCCTCTCCTTGTTCCCAGCAGCCTCCTCTAAACGAATATAATCAAACCACGAATCATAATTTAAAGGATTCTTTCTCACTTCCTCCTCATATTGAAACCTCCTCTTCCCCACTATAGCATCTTCTATTCCTTCCTTATCCCCATATTGCTTCTCAAATGCCACAAACTTCCTATAAATATCCTCAGCCCTACCTTTGGGAATATGATCTAGGGAAAACTTATATATACACCGTGCCCGTTCAGTTTCCTTACACCTCTCCTCGAATTCAGCAAAAGCAACAAACAGTTGCTCTGCCTCTTCATCATCAGCCAACTTCTCAACTGCTCTCTCGTAAACATTTCTAGCTTTTGAAACCTCTCCATTTTTCATCTCAAATTTTGCAAAACGTATCCATGCACCCACTTTGGGGTGACACTGAACAAAGCGCTCAAATATTCCTCGAGCACGTTCAACCTCATTGTATCTCAACTCAAACTTGATGTAAGAGAGCCAACCTTGTTGGTCAGGCATCCAACCCATCCACCTCTCAAAAACCTGCCTTGCACCAGCGACATTACCCAGCATTTCTTCCATATGAATGTACTTGTACCATAGTTGGTCCACTCTAGGCAAGAGGGTAACTGCCCGATCCCAAACATTCCTTGCATGATTGATAAATTTATTCTTCATCTCAACCTCCGCATACTTGAGCCAAAGGGTATGATTCCGATAATCGACCTCGAGAGCACGCTCCCAAACGGAACGAGCTCGATTGAAGTCCTTCTGAGACTCTTCCCATTGAGCATACTTGATCCAAACACTGATATTCCAGCGAACACGGCGTATAAGATCCTCAAATTCCTTACGCTTGCGAAGACGATAATCAGCAAGTTCAGTCGGATCAGTAATCTTCTGCTTGGGTGGTCTAATTTCGGCCTCCTGTCGTTCCCGAGCTTCACGAAGTATTTGCTCAGCAGTTATCTGAATTGGAGCTGGAGTCTTGTTCTTCACCCTAGTGGGACGCGGCAACTTCACCTCCGCATCCTTCCGAGTGAGGTAGCCTAGGGTTGGATCAGAGTCTTTGGACGAAGACATTATTTCAGTTCTCGTTTGGAAGAAACGGCTTCTTTAAACAGAAATCGTTCTCTATTGAACAAGGAAAACGAAGTGTAGATTCAGAAACAAGCAACAAAATAGCGGATCGTCTTAATTTCAAATACAGAGTGAGAATTAACAAACATAATCCAAATGCACGATGAAATTCGAGATTAATAGTAGATATCGAGAGAGAGAGAGAGAGTGGGAATGAAATCAAACCACAAAGAAATTAGGGCAACGAGCGTTGAGATGGCCGGAGGTCGTCGCCGCCGTCGTGCAGTGGAACTCCTTGGCGTGCAACCAAGATGCGAGAATGAAGGAGGAGTCGCACTGATGTTGCTGCTCACGTCGGAGAGATCGACGGCGTTGGGTTGCCGTCGGCGCTGGTTGGAAACGAAGAAGACAACAGGATTGGCGTCTCCTTCGGGTGAGAAGAAAGGGACGAGATTTGATTTAGGGCTTCTTTTTTTTCTCTTTTTTTTTTTTTTAATTTTCCTTTGGGTATTAATGATCACAACTTTTTCCAAACTTATCAAGGAACTCTTTATTTTGTTAAAAATTTTAAATAGCTAAGATTTATTTTTATTTATTAAATTTTAACTATTTCCTTAATATAAGTTTGGAAAAAGTAATTGGATAAAAATTTTAAAGATATTTTTAAAGTTTGTTTGGGTAGGAATAAGTCAAATGCAATAAAAGAATAGTAATCATTTTTCTAGAACCGGGCTTGATGACTTTTCTCTTTTCTCTCTAGAGAATCTTCTCAAGTGTGTGTGGAGCTTCCTTCGGGAGGCAGTGTGGTGTCCTAGCATTTTTTGCTTGAGTGTGCGGTGCAAAAGCAGGTTTTTGCTGGTGTTTTGGTTTTTCTGCTTTTGGTTGGGCTGACTATTGTGCTTGAGTCGCGATTGAAGCCATGAATGTGGGTGAGTTCGAGAGGCTTATGGAAAACCTAGAGTTGGCTGACAACGAAATTTCAGATGTTTTTGAGATCGACGACAACGACATCTCTGCCTATGAAGACCAACTTGAGGGTATTGTGGCTTGTAAAGTGCTGTCTGAGAAGGTGATTAGCACAGATGCTTTTAGAAAACTTATTCCCAGAATCTGGAATGCAGAGAATAAGGTAACTTTTGAGGTTTTGGGTAATAATGTTTTCCTTTGTTCCTTTGAGTCTAAAATTGTAAAAGAAAGGGTGTTGGAACGTGGTCCTTGGATCTTTGATAATGCCCTTCTGGTCTTTGAGGCCATGAGTGGAGGAAAAAGAGTCTCTGAACTCCAATTTGATAAATCTGCCTTTTGGGTTCGGTTGCACGACGTTCCGCCGGTGTGTCATCTGAGAGGGGATGTGAGGGTCTTGGGAAGATAATGGGAGAGTTCCTTGGTTGGGACAGTGAAGGCGATGCTAGAAATAGAGGTAAATTTCTTAGGATCCGGGTGTTGTTGAAGATCAATCAGCCATTGCGAAGAGCTCTGAAAGTTAAAAGTGGTGGGATGGCAAATGAAAAATGGGTGAGAATTTCCTATGAAAAATTGCCAAATTTTTGTAGAGGTTGTGGGCGATTAGGGCATCTAGTTGAAGGGTGTTCATTTGTTGTTGCTCAAGAAGGGGTAGCTCTTCCGTTTGGGGATGATTTGAGAGAGCCTAATCCTTTTTTCAGAGGAGAAGGGAATGCTTTCAATGGGCAAGGGGGTAGGGGGAGGGATCGTGTGTTTAACGGGCTCTTGAATAATGCTGGGGAAGGAGCCATTAAAGGCAAAAGGTCTTCTTCCGCCGGCTTGCAACAAGGAGATGAAGAGGAGCTTCGAGCTCAGCGGGGAAGAGGAGATGACCGGAACTCCAGCCGACATCTGAGCAACGGGTCGCCGGATGAAGGAGAGAGGGCGAGTGCTGGAGCAGCGCAGTCTAGTCAACCTCAGAGTAAATGGATGGCGACTTTAGGGGATTCCTGCAGAGTCAGGGAGGCTAGGGCTCCAGATCGTACATCAGATGGTAGCTGGGAAGGAGAAGCCGTTTCTGCAGGCATGTTCCTCGGGCAGGAAGCTCAAGGTGGGCCAGGAAGTGATGTTGGGCTGAGTGTGAAAGGAGTTAGTCTAAATGGGTTAAATCTAGAAGTGGGCCTTAGAAAGTTTAATGAGGAGCAGAATTTAATGGACTTTGGTTTGGGCTTAAAGGAAAAAGTGGCTGAGATTAAAGAAGGGTCTTTTGGGCCTTGTGTATCAAAAGTCAACTCTGAGCTAATGTGTTGTCTTAAACAAAAAGGCATTATGCAGAGTGCTAGTGGGTCTGATCTGTTGGTGGAGAATAATGGGCCAAAATCTGGAATTGCCATTAAAGAGAAAAGGGCAGGATTTTCTTCTGTAAAATGCGGTGGTTCAATGGACTTAGAAAAGAATTGTCAAGATATGATTGATAAAAAAAAGATTGAAAAGGTGGAAAAGGTGGATTCAGAAATTATGAAGATGGAGGAAAAATTATTAAAGGCAGCCTTAGATGAACAAGAGGATATTAACAAATCTAAGAGCGAGGAAATTCAAGTGAAAAAATTTTCGAATTTAAAATGGAAGCGACGTGCTAGATTGAAAGGAAAAGAAGCTGAAGGTCCAAGTTTCGTGAATCCTTTTGAGGGTAAAAAGTCATGTGGCTCAACTCATGAGCTGGAGATAGTCGAGGAAGAGAGGGTTGGAAAAAAAGCTAGAGAATCATACATTGAGGAAGTCAATGGGATATCGGCGGAGACTGAGGCTCAGTCTCGCCGGATGCAATGAAAATTTTAAGTTGGAATGCTCGGGGGTTGGGTAACCCTCGAGCAATAAGGGCACTTCGCCATGAAGTGCATAGATTGTGTCCTCGGATTGTGTTCGTTTCTGAATCAAAGAGCGGTGATAAATTAGTTGCAAAGTTAAAATTAGTCTTGAATTTTGATAATTGCTTTTGGGTGCCAAGTGTGGGCCTTAGTGGAGGCTTAATGCTTTTTTGGAACTCTCCTCTAGATATAAAGTGGTTTCTTCTCTAAGGGTCACATAGACGTAAGCATCAAGGAGCAAAGCGAGTGGTGGAGATTTACAGGATTCTATGGTAACCCAGTTTCGGCTAATAGAAAGGATTCCTGGAATCTTTTAAGAAGGTTGAATGAAAATTCGGTGTTGCCTTGGATTATTGGGGGCGATTTCAATGAAGTCCTCTGGGATGAGGAGCAGATGTTTGGAGCGGACAGGAGCATTTCAGGTATGCGTGAGTTTCGTGAGGCCATTGATGATTGTTCGCTCATTGATCTTGGTTTCTCGGGTGATCGATTTACTTGGATTAAAAATAAAAGTTCATTTTCTGCAACTAGAGTGCGGCTTGACAGGTACTTTGCTAATCCTTCCTTTCTTGCTAGGTCTAATAAAATTAATATTTATCATTGTAACTATCACTCGTCAGATCATAGACCAATTGTTGCTGATTTTACCTGGATTTCTGAGGGTCCTTTTAAGGTAGTGGCTTTAAAAAAACCGCTTAGGTTTGAGGATAGCTGGATCAAGTTTGAGGGATGCAAGAACGTGATTAAGGACAATTGGCAAGTTTCCACTAGTAGAGGGATTTTGGCCGATAATTTTCTCCAGAGTATTAATGTCTGTTTGAGGAAGTTGGCTAAGTGGAATAGGGGTAGGTTGCAGGGGTCGGTGAGACATACGATTGAGTTTAAAGAGAAAGAGTTGGCTCATCTGAATTCTATTGTTGGGGCGCCTAGATCGCCTCATATGGTCAAGTTAGAGAAAGATATTGAGATGTTGTTGGAAGAAGAAGAAATTTATTGGAAACAAAGATCTCGGGAAGATTGGCTTAAATGGGGAGACAGGAATACAAAATGGTTTCATATGAGAGCCTCTCAAAGGAAAAAAAGAAATAAAATCAATAATCTTAAAAACCATGTAGGTATGTGGGTTAGTGAGGAGGAGAATGTTGCTAAAGTTGCCAAAGACTACTTCTGTAATATTTTTAAAGCTCAAGCTAAGGATGAAAGTGCTAGGGATAAGATTTTAAGGGGTGTTGTTAGGAAAATTTCTGAAGCGGATGCTAAGTTGTTGGATAGTCCTTTCACGAGAATGGATATTGAGTCTGCTTTGAAAGAATCTAATCCGTCCAAAGCTCCGGGTCCGGACGGCACTAATGCTCGTTTTTTCCAGTCTTATTGGGATATTCTAGGGGATGATGTTGTCAAGGTTTGCCTTGGGGTGCTTAATGAAGGAATGGAGATAGGGTCTGTTAACAATACGTTAATTGCGTTAATTCCTAAAATTTCGGTCCCTTGTAGGATGGAGGATTTTAGGCCTATCAGTTTGTGTAATACAATTTACAAGATTATTGCTAAGGTTCTGGCTAATAGGCTTAAGGGGGTCCTGGATAAAATTATATCCCCGAATCAGGCAGCCTTTGTCCCTGGAAGGTTGATTACGGACAATGTAGTGCTCGGTTTTGAATGCTTGCACTCTATTAATATGAGAAAATCTGGCAAAACTGGGTGGGCAGCTCTTAAGCTTGATATGAGTAAGGCTTTCGATAGAGTGGAATGGAATTTTGTTTATGGAATGATGGAAAAGTTGGGGTTCAGTGACGCTTGGGTTAAAAGAGTGGAGCAGTGTATTTCTTCGGTTAAATACGTTGTTTTAATCAACGACAACCCTTATGGAGAGATTATTCCTCAGAGGGGGCTTCGCCAAGGGGATCCCCTCTCTCCGTATCTCTTCCTAATTTGTGCTGAAGGGCTCTCGTGTCTTCTTAACAGGGAAGACAATCCAAACTCTTGTCTTAGCTTTCGTATTAATATCCACTGTCCTATTATATCTCATTTGTTCTTTCTTTGATGATAGCTTACTTTTTCGGGGTATGACGAGGATGGGTGTAATGAAATTAAAGAGATCCTTAATTGTTACGAGCGGGCTTCTGGCCAAATTGTTAATTATGATAAGTCCGCTATGCTCTTTAGTCGGAATGTGAGGATGAGGGATAGGCAGGTTCTGAGTGGGCTTTTAGGGGTTATGGTGAATGATAATCTTGGCATTCACCTTGGAATGCCTTCGCAAAATAGTAGAGATAAAAAAGCTCTCTTTAGGTCTATCAAAGGGCGGCTCGAAAAGTGTCTCCAGTCGTGGAAAGGTAGGATGCTCTCTAGAGGTGGGAAGGAGGTTATGATAAAAGCGGTTGGCCAAGCGATTCCGACGTACACTATGAGCTGTTTTAGGTTGACCAAATCTTTTAATAAGGATTTGGAGCATCTGTGTGCTCGATTTTGGTGGGGGGAGGAAGAGAACAAGAGAAAGATGCATTGGAAAAGTTGGAAGTATCTTGGAAGAAGTAAAAGAGAAGGGGGCACTACAACAAAAAAGCTTTTTTATAGCTTTTTATTATAACCCTTTTTAATATAGGCTATTAAAAAACTAATAAAATAATAAAAATTAGTGGGCGCGTAGGAAACTTTTGTGGAGGGAATACTTTTTAGAAAGTCACTAAAATAAAAATCTCTTTCCTTTTTTCTTATTTCAATTTCCCTTTCTCTTCTCCCAAACCCTTCTCCTTTAGTTGCTCTACTGCCGTCAACACACTCAAATTTTTGGCTTCTAATTGTTGAAAATTGTTGATCGTTGTCAAGAAATTGTTCCAGCCCCTTCAATTTAAGTTAGCAAACAATATTTTGCCGTAGCCCCTCCACCTTTTCGACAACGCTCATCAGGTATGTATGGATTATATGTCTCGTATTTTCTTTTTTGTTTTGGTTTCTTTGGTTTAATAAACTTCAAAATATGAGAAAATTTTTGAGTTAAATCAGATTATTTGAAATATTTTTGAGTGGTTTGTTGTTTAGAATTTTTTTTTAGTCTATCATAACACTGCTGGTTCATTTAAGAAACTTTGATATCTTATATTTCTAGATTTTTTTGAAAGGAAATACCAGCTTACTATGATGATGGGGCTAAGATAATGGAAATTGTTCACTTGTAAGTAAACTTTCATAAGGCCATGGTGTAGACGTTCTTTTTGGTGAATTGAAAAAACCATGGGAACTCTTTGTACTTAAGAGAAAAGTGTGGTGTAGGGTGAACTAGCTTTTACTTCTATAAGTACTTTATTATTGCTATATAACACCAAACAATCTTGAAAAAACAGAGATATCAATAGATAAAGAAGACCTTTATACCCTTTAAGCTATCACTCATTAACAATATGCACACAAACAAAAGTCTTACACCTTAACTAGTTCCATAAACCAATTGTTGCAAAGATTTCAATTAAATCATCCCAATTGTTGAAAGTCTATAAAAATGTATTTGAAAACCTTGCAGAAAGCTAATTGGGATGGTGTACATTTCACACAGGTAGCTAACAAATGGATTTTCAACAAAATTCAAACTAGTGCTCATTCAAAACTACTATTCCTATAAAGATGGCTTGCAACAAATCCTAATCTAATTTAATCTCATTACCCTATTTTATACTTCTTATTTTATGGTGTTAGTACAAATGTCCCAGCTTTTTTCTTTTTCTCTTTTGTGACAACTTTTTTCTTGCATTTGGATTTTGGTGTTTGTTTAGTTTGGTTTTATAATGATGCTGCAAGTACTATTCCTATAAAGGTGGCTTGCAAGTTCTGTTTGTTTAGTAGTCTTGGTTGCTTCAGCTTTTGGTAGTAGTCTTGGTATCTTTTTTCTTGTCAATAGTTTGGTGTAGTTGCAATATGATTAATGCACTAAAAAAATCTCATATGGCAACAACTAGCCACAACTCTTAATGCACCAAGTCCTCACACTTTTACAACTTTTTTTTATTCTTAGGCACCAATCATTTTGTGAAATTTGATTTTTTGTTTCCCCACAATAGTGCTTGTTGATCAAGTCATCGATAAGTGAACTGATCCTCCCATCAAGGTTTCCAAGGCCTTGAAATGTTTGACAAAGCTTGGGTGCATTTAAATCGGTATGATGATAATAGTAAATTATTTATTGGTTTTTAAAGTAATCTCTTGAAGTATACATAACAAAATCACTATGTTCAATAGTGCTACTGATGAATACATGGAAGGAGCGAGGAATTTTCTACAAGAAGTAAAGAAAAGGAAGCCAAATGCCAATAAAATGTTATGTCCGTGTAAGGATTGTAGAAATATGAAACATTTTGATCTTCAAATCATACACGAGCACTTGGTCATCAAGGGAATGGACCCTACATACAATCTTTGGTATCATCATGGAGAAGTATGTGAGGAAGATGAAGTCGAAAATGAAGTTGATGATACTTTTATGTTTGAAGCAACCAACATCTTTAAGACCATGTATATGGGAGAAGAGGAAAATATGGATCATTTTACTTCAAAAAAGAGCAATAAATTTTCTCATAAAGTCCAGGAGGCAAATACTCCATTGTATGCAAGATGCACAAAATATACGAAGATGTCAGCAACGGTAGCATTATACAAACTTAAAACTTTTAATGGTTGGTCAGATACAAGTTTTAGTAGTCTTTTAGAGCTCTTATATGGCATGCTCCCAGTAGATAATGTCATTCCAAGATCTACTTATGAAGTTAGAAAGTTATTCAAGGAATTTGATTTAGGCTACAAAAAAATTCATGCATGTGTTAAGGACTGTTGCCTTTTTAGAAATGAGAATGAAAAGTTAGAAAGTTGTCCTCACTGTTCAACTTCAAGATGGATGATTGATCGACGAACGAATCAAGTCAAACAAGGTGTACCTGCTAAGGTATTGCGATATTTTCCTATCATTCCACGACTTAAAAGAATGTTCAAAATAGATGAACTTGGTGAAAATTTACGTTGGCATTCTAATCATAAAAGTACCGATGGAAAGATTCGACATCCAGTTGATTCTGTTGCATGGGAGTCAATTGATCAAAAGTGGCCCGACTTTTCTATGGACTCTCGTAATCTAAGGTTAGGCCTTGCTACAGATGGTTTTAATCCATTCTCCAACTTGAGTAGTCGATATAGTTGTTGGCCAGTAATGCTTGTGACTTATAACTTTCCTCCTTGGTTATGTATGAAAAGGGAAAATATCATGTTAACTTTGTTGATTCCTGGCCCAAAACAACCTGGAAATGACATTGATGTCTACTTACAACCTCTTATGGAAGATTTACAACAATTATGGAAAGGAGTAAAAGTATATGATGTTGTAAGTGACTCACATTTCAATTTAAGAGCAATTCTTATGTGGACTATAAATGATTTTCCAGCATATGGAAATCTTGCTGGATGCACCACAAAAGGTAAATATGCATGTCCAATTTGTGGAGATAATACTCGTTCTTCTTGGTTAAAATATAGCAAAAAATTTGCATATATGGGTCATAGACGATTCTTATCAAGGCCTCACCCATATCGGAGAAAAAAAGCATGGTTTGATGGTAAAATAGAAGAAGAGTTACCACCCAAAATTGCAACAAGTAGTGCAATTTTTGCCGAACTTGAAGATTTTGAAAATTGTTGGGGAAAAAGTGAAAATAGAAGAAGCAAAAGTAATAAAGAAGAGTCACATAAAAGGTGGAAAAAACGATCAATCTTCTTCGATCTACCCTATTGGAAGGTTCTCAATCTCAAATTTTATGGTGTATTTGTTAAGTTTTAAACTATTTCATTAACTATTTGAAACTTTTATTGTGTAGGAATTACCAGTACGTCATAACTTGGATGTAATGCATATAGAAAAGAATGTATGTGAGAGTATTTTAGGTACATTATTAGATATAAATGGAAAGTCAAAAGATGGAATCAACTCAAGAAAAGATTTACAACTTATGAAAATTCGTTTTGACCTACATCCTCAAGAGCGTGGAGGTCGAACTTACTTACCTCCTGCACCACACACATTATCAAAATCTGAGAAGAAATTACTTTGTTCAAGGTTGTACAAGCTAAAATTGCCTGATGGATACAGTTCAAACATCTCAAAGTGTGTATCATTAGATGACTGCAAAGTGATGGGGTTGAAATCGCATGATTGTCATGTGCTGATGCAACAACTTTTATCTGTGGTGCTTAGAGGTCTGCTTCCAAAAGGTTCAAGACATGCAATATATAAGTTATGTTCATTTTTCAATAGACTTTGTCAACGTATAATTGATAGAGAAGTTATGTTAGAGCTTGAAAAAGAAGCTGTGGACATTTTATGTCTTCTAGAAAGGTACTTTCCTCCTTCATTTTTTGATATCATGATACATTTGGTTATTCATTTGGGTCGTGAAGCTCGTATATGTGGACCTGTTCAATTTCGTTGGATGTACCCATTTGAAAGGTAAATGATTTTCTTTAGAGATATATTGGTGTTAATTATTGTCATTTGGGTAGTCATTATATTTAATTTAGATATATGAAGGTATTGAAAGGTTATGTACGGAACAAAGCAAGACCAGAAGGATGTATTGCAGCATGCTACTTAGCTGATGAATGTGTTGACTTTTCAAATAAGTATTTTAAGCAATCAGCAGAAATAGCAAATAATCAACAACGTAATGAAGAATATCACAATGATGTCATACTAGAGGGTCGTCCCATATCTTCAGGAACTTCAGTTACTTTGCCTGAAGATGTACTTGAGAATGCGCATCGATATGTCTTACTTAACACAGCAGAGGTGGAACCATTTATCGAGTAAGTTAGTTAATGTATCAACATTACATAGTTTTATACAAGACCATTATTTAATGGTAATTTATTTGGTTAGGTTGCATATGAATGAACTTATGCTTTCAAATAAAAAGCTAGCAAAAGATGCTAGTCTACTTTGGAAGATTCATGCAGAACAATTTCCATCATGGTTGAAATCTAAGGTAATATATTATACTATTTCGTAAACGTTCTATCAAACAATGTAAAACTATAACACACTATTCTTGACAAATGAATATTTTTTTATTAACAGATTGAATTAGATTCATCTTCTGAAAATTTTTCTGACTTGTTAAAATGGCTTGCAAATGGGCCAAGAAAAACTGCAATGTCTTATACTGGATATATCATAAATGGACAACGATTTCACATAAAGAGTTTACAAAGATCAACCCAAAATAGTGGTGTTTCTGTAGATGCAACTACATTATGTAGATCAAGTGCCAAAGATAGATCTCAAGTTGTCAACCTAGTTGCTTATTATGGAGTGTTACAAGAAATAATCTTGTTAGATTATTATATCTACCAACTTCCAATCTTTAAATGTGATTGGGCAAATGTCCGTAATGGAGTAAGGGTTGAAGAAGGATTCACTCTTGTTAACTTGCATCAAAGCCAAAGTATATTTATGCGAGAACCTTTCATATTTGCTTCACAAGCAAAACAAGTGTTTTATGTTAGAGAACATGACACCTCAAATTGGTATGTCTTACTAAAAGCACCGCCAAGAGGAGTTCATGACTTAGATATGTACGATGAAAATTGCAGTGATAGTATGGTTGATAATGAACCAATTCTTAATATGTTTGAAGAGATTGATGAAAATGATGAGCTTACTTATGCAAGACAAGATTGTGAGGGTATTTTAATTTGAGGAACAATTTGAGACATTGTCTGAATGTTTCTTTGATGAATATTAATGCTAGTCTATTATAACTATTTTTGTAACTCTTTAGCCATATGTGTATTATAGAGGTTTACATATCTATCATGTTTCAGATCATATCTTCTAAGTATACTTCATTCGATAAACCTCTTCTACAATGGTGAAAACAAAAATGACTGTAAGTTACTATAATTCTAAATTAGGTTGTTTTTAATTAGAAAAGAGTGCATGATGTTTACCTACTATTTTCTTGTGTAGGTTCAAATGAAGGGAAATAAGTTACCACCTCAAAATAAACTACAGAGCCAAGATATCTTTGAACTGAAAGTCATAGGAAAGAAGAGGTCTCAGCGTATCAAAAGTCATAGCCAAGATATTACTATGCCTAAAAAACCTATACAAAGAAATATTTGTAATAATGATATGTTGCATGAACACCTGCTAGAGGAGGAACAGATTCAAAAGGAAAAATCACTAGTGTCTAACCATGATCGAGAAAGTTTTCCTTTTCCTAATGATGTCAATATGGAAAAATCTCCTATTAGAACCTGCCTTGAACATTTCTCACTCAATCCTAATGAGAAAGTTACACCTAATCATAATTCAATTCCAATCTTAGACTCATCACCTACTAGAACTAGATTAGCAATGGGTAGACAAGTAGCAACTTCAGATGAAAATATGGCTGAAAATAAGGATAATACTAGTGGTGAAAACCCATTTGATACAACAATTTTACCAAAACGAACAAGAGGCCCTACAAAGATGAAGACGATAGCTGTTGATAAGCAATCTAGGGTGGATCTTGATTTTAATGAATATGGACAACCTATTGGAGAACAATCTGTAGGTTTATCTTCTTTTCTTGGTTCACTTGTGAGAGAGGTTGTACCAGTAAATTTAGAGAACTGGAAGAAACTACCTACAAGGCTAAAAATAGTGTTATGGAAATCTATCCAGGTATGCATCTACTTTATTTTGTTTGAATAGTTCATTCTAATTTCTTTCTAACCATTTGATACTTTAGTCGAGGTACCATTTAAATGATGACTGGCAAAAAAAGTTTTTTTTCCAAAAGATGGGAAGATTATGGAGGGCTGGAAAATCACGCCTGGTAAGACAAATTCGCAATGCTACAACAAATGATGCGCTTTTGAAACTTATGCCAGATAATTTGCAATCGGTAGAAGACTGGATGGATTTTGTCAAAGAAAAAACGAGTGCAAGCTTCATGGTATGAAAACTTTTACTATGAGAAATAGAATTTTATATTGCATATTATTGCTATCAATATTTAATTTTATGATTTTATTTAAGTAGTTGAAAAGTGAAAAGTACAAAGCCATGAAGAAGAAACAACTCCCACACACATGTAGTAGGAAAGGATATGCCCGTTTGGCTGAAGAAATGGTAAACATAATTTGTTTTTGTAGTTTAATTATGCTTTCATATTGTATGTCAGCTCGTTTTCTTATCTTTAATTTTGTAGAAGAAAAGTTGTTCAGACCCAAGTTCAATTACAAGAATTATGTTGTGGATGAAGGCACATAAAAAGAAGGATGGACAGCCCGTGAATGTACAAGTTGCTAAGACAATTGTATGTTTTGTATAAATTTATGTATTTGCAAATAACTTGCATCTATTAAGCAATGAAATTTGTGTGATCTATTTTTTGAAATTTGTAAAATGAGTGGGTGAGTTATATTAAAGCAATGTTATTGGGGAATGGAGGGGTTATGAATTATATCTACTTATCAATTTTTGTGTGATATTTTCTTGATAATATATATGAAACTTTATTGTAAAGAAGATGGGGGGCGGTTATAAAAGTAAAATAATTGACTTGCTGAGTTATTCTTGTGATTTTTTTCTTATAGAATATGTTGAATTTTCTAGGAGCGCATTGAACAAATTGAGGTTGAGAAAACATCGTCAACAAATAATGTGGTTGATGACGCTTTGAGTAAAGCTCTTGGCCCTGATTGTGGGCATGTAAGAGGACTTGGGTTTGGTGTGACTCGTTCAAAATTATCTCTCTTGTCTCAACAAGATAATCGATACACAATTCTTGAAAAAGAATATTTGAAGATAAAGGAGGAAATGGTAGAAGTGAAATCAATGATGTCATGTTTTATGAAGAAACAAGTAAGCTTTTTTTAATTGTATTATTTAAGTTCATATTTTTTAGTTTTGAGTTTACTCTATATTATGTTTCATGTCAAATTGTTATAGGTTGAACCTGAAGAACTTTCAAATGCTACTATAAGTGTACATGAGCCAACAAATATTCATACAAATTTCTCAACACCTTCTCCATCGGTAAATCTATTATGTAATATGATGGATAAACCTAATGGATTTCATTAATTACTATCCAATTCTCATACTTTGAAATTTGTTTTTATAGAGTAATACTAATAATACTCAAATTAAGTGCAAGTTGGTAGATTGGCATGGTTCAAGAGAGATTGTTGCAGAAGGACGATGGTCTTCTAATGACCCAACTGCTCTTGTTCACCACATACCTATTGGACCACATGCAGTTAGAGTATGGGTTGATGTGTCAAAAAAACCCAACGCATATTTATGGAGGCCTACATCAGAAATGACATGTATTGAAGAAGCTGTGGGTAGTACAATTGCATGGCCATCTGACAAAGTTATAATTAGTATGTTATTTTCTAAATTCATCTATTAAAGAATTTTGTTGAGATACTCAATTCACTTTTATTGGTGTTCACTTAATCATATACTTATATATTTTTATATGTTTAATATAGGTGAATGAAGTGATATCCTTACCATGCAAAAAGATGGATGATTCAACTTTTCATGATACTACAATCTTGAGCATTTCATAGATTTTATATTTTGTGATCTCATTTTTGTTCTTAGTAATTACATTAAAGGAATATTTTATCTTGTATTAATTGGATAAGTACTTTTTAAGTTAGGAAATTATTAAGTCCTTTGTTTCATAACGTAAAGATTGTGAAATTTCAATTACAAATGAGAGGTGTGATGATTGTTGTGTTAGGTGTTTACATGGATGTGGATTTAGCGAAAAATCTATTTAATTTATGAAATTAATTTATTTTCTAGAATCAATTTATTTATTTACTGTCAAGAAAAGATTTTTTTTTATTGAATTCAAGAAAAAATACAACAAAATAGAGAGGTCATCAAAAAATTATTTACAATAATTATAATAATTAGAAAATACTAAATAAATTTATTATAACATGAGATTAAAGTTATAAATAATATATTATAGTGTTTAATAAACGCTATTACAAGTTAATGATAGCACATTATTTTAGCTATATAAAAATATTATAGCTTTAACTAAAAAGGCTATAAAAACATTTTATAGCAACACAAAAAAGCTATACCTAGATACTCTACCATAGCATCCATTATAGCTTTATAAAAAAGCTATAAAAAGTCCCTGACTTTTAATAACATCGTCTGTCATGACCTTCGAAAAAGGCTATAAAATGCCTATTATAGCTATTTTCATTAGCTATCATATATGTTATTTCTTGTAGTGGGGGTTGGGTTTTAGAGAGCTTAATCTGTTCAATAAAGCTTTATTGGCTAAGCATAGTTGGAGAATTTTAAGATTTCCCAATAGCTTATTGAGCAGGGTTCTCAGAGGGAAGTATTTCAAGAATGGTGATTTTCTTAGTGCTCAAGTTGGGAACAACCCTTCTTTGGCCTGGAGAAGCATCATGTGGGGGCGTGATTTATTTAAGAAGGGATATAGGTGGAAGATTGGTAATGGTAGAAGGGTTTACATTGGTTCTGATCCGTGGATTTGTCGAGAGGGGAATCCTTTTGTTGATGGTGTCAAAGAGGAGTGGAAAGGGAGAAGTGTCGCTGACCTGATTGTCGATGGGGCTAGGTGGGATGAGGCAATCATTGAAGATATTTTCTGTCCGGAGGATGCCAGAGTTATCCTTTCTACTCCCTTAAGTGCAAAGGGGGGAGTAGATGAGATTATTTGGAATCATTGCCCAAAAGGGAGGTTTTCGGTGAAGAGTGCTTACCATGTGGCTAAGTTAGAGGCTAATAGAAATGAGGCTTCTTCGTCTAGTAGTAAAGCTAGTGTTGACTCTTGGAACGATTTTTGGAAAATTGAGTGTGCTCCTAAGATTAAAATTGGGGCTTGGAGTGTCATCTCTAATGCTATCCCTACAAGATGTAATATTTATAACCGTGGTGTCGATATTGATGTGTCTTGTCCCATGTGTCAGAAGAGTCGTGAGACTAATATGCATATCCTTAAAGAGTGTAAAGTGGCTATTCGCATGTGGAAGAATATTTTCCCTTGGTTTGATGATTTTTGAGAGATTGGTTAGGGGTGGGGATGTTGGGATCGTTGTTTGGGATATGGTTTGCTCTAAGATTGTGAAAGAGGAGCGCTTTAAGGCGGTCATTATAATTTGGAGCCTATGGAATTTTGGGAACTTGATTATTCATAATAGCTCACGATAGAGCATTCTATAATCTTCTTAGTATGGTTAACAAAAGTATTAATGATCATTGTCTTCTTTCTACAGGGGTATCTCTCGGACTCATAAGATGAAGATTGTTGTGGAGGAGAAATGGATTGCCCTCCTAGAGGTTGTTGGAAGTGAATGAATCGATGCTTCCTTTAATTTTTAAATCGATATAGGGGCATTGCCATTTGGATTGTTCGTGACGGGAGAGGTGTTCCAAAGATTGTTGGGTGGAAGGCTAGGCACAAGAGTTCTTCTGTCAAGGTCCTTGAAGGCCTGGCTATTCGCGATGCTCTAAGCTTTATGCACGAGGCCGATATTCAAATGCTTCCCCCGATTCTTGTTGAATCTGACGCTTTAGAGGTGATCAAGGCCATTTCGGAGGATTCTTTAGATTGCTCTGAGTTCAACAATATCATTATTGATATTAGATGGTTTATGGCAGCGCTTGGGATGGTTTCTGTGTCTCATTGTGGTAGGCGTTGTAATAGGGCGGCTGATTTGCTTGCCAAGTTAGATGGTTCTGATTCTGTTTGTCATATTTATCCTCCCTATCCGGTGGAAGATTGTATTTCCTTTTGGAAGGGGATTCTTCCCCCTGTTGTAGGCTCCATGGTGGAGATGGATTGTGTTGGTTTGTTTGGCTTGGGTTGAATGAAGTTTCTTTCTCAAAAAAAAAAAAAAAAAAAAAGTCAAATGCAATAACTAATTGCATCACCAATTTGTTTTAAAAAAAAAATTGCGTCACTAATTTATTGGGCACAAATGAAAAATTAACAAAACTCAAATTATTATATTTATAATAAAAGAGAATTTGTGAAGACTAAACATAAAATCGTAATAGATCATTCTCATTCATTTATAACAATTTTCAATATATTTTATGATTCACCTTTCTTCTTCCCCAAGCTTTAGGCCACCATTTTTTCTCTAAATATTTATTTATGAAATCATCTTCCATATATGAATTCATTTTTCAGTCCAAAGTTTTCCATAATTGTATTCGTCTATAAAAGACTTAAATGCCAATCATAATACTTCAAGTTAAGATCATCTCACTTGCTTCAACCTGTCAAATATAAATTTGTTCAAGCTCCCTTAAAGAGTTGTCGTGACTATAATACCCTCGTTTAACAATTTCGGTAACATGAGTATATATTCAGGCTGCCAGCAAGTGAATGTCTCGTCTATTACTCGATTTTCATTATACAATGTAATTACTATAATTTGTCAATTTGGTATTAATGATTATTTAATATAATCCAATCTTATATTAAATAATCTATGCATTTGATGTTATATTATAAATACAGTTTCTGTTCTTATAAAAAATCACAAACAATACAAATTGGAGATTACAATAAATAATCGTCTTATGTGATCATCCTAATAAAGCATTATTAGTATTATATGTTTATGTTCGGTTGAAAGGATATCTACCGGTAATACATTAAATTTAAATGGGTTGAATTTATGGAAAAATATATTTTTTATTTTTAGTGATGAGGTGAAATTTTAATTTGGTCTATATATTTTAAAATCAAACGGCTTTTACTCTTTACTTTTAAAAAATGCTCAATTTTAGTCCTAAAATGCTCAACTATATTAATTTAAAATCCTAATAAATTGAGTGTTGACATGAATTTAATTTAAAATTAAGTTAAATAAAAAGTAAGTTGAGGAGACGGATATCCCAATGTACATTGTCCAAATTTCAATCTTTCACACATGCACAGATTTCTTCAAACGAATGCAAAAAATTTCAACAAATGTTTCTTTCATCTCCAGTCGATTAACGATTTTCTGAAGGGGTTTTTTCATCTAAGTATATCTTGATGATGCACGTAATACATGGAGTATTGGACGAAACCCGTACACAACAATTGAAGCACACCCTCACGTTCCCAATGGGTGGCACAGTGGTTGAAGACTTAGGTTTTGAAAGTATACTTCCTTCAATATATTGGGTTCAAGATTCACCTGTGACGTTACTCATTCAATGTTTACAGTGTGTGTCAAAGGGACGGGCGTAGTTACTCGTGTTTCAAAAGAAAAATACATACCCTCATGATTACTTTTAATGGAATATGTGCGAATAATACGACAATTAGTCAGTTTAATGAATTAACTATAATGACATTGGCGATCAACAAAAGTTCCAAAATATGGAGCAACTCTCTATAAAAAAAAGACGGTATTGATCAACAAAAATAATAAACCTGACGCAATACAAAGATGTACAATGGTTTTTAAAATTGTATATACAACAACTATTGCATCCTAACATGAATCGTACTTCTACACGTACATATGTACAATACAAAAGTCTTAAGATATCCCGCATATCCCTCTTATCTAAGATGAATTTGATAGCGCAAAATATTAACAATGTGAGAAGGCAAGGATGTATAATGGATATTCAACCATCTTGTATAGTGACTCATGAATTCTCGTAAAATTTGTACTAGTATACACACAAATTTATGAAGACCAATGATATTTTTTTGGTAGAAACAATAGATTATATTTGTTGAAACTTTAGTTGTGTTTATTTTTGCAATATCCAAATGAGTGTACATACCAATTCACTTGCTTATACCACGTACGTTTTACAACATAAGAAGAAGCACAAACTCCCACATGTATATTGATTTCCATTTTTTTTTAATTCCACTTTTATTCACGTGTCCCATAATGCAAGGGGATGTAAACAAATCTACTTTTCTAATGAACATTTACAGAAAAATTTGCCTACACATAGATGTGTAGGTAGATCCAACTTATTAACCATGCGTCACTATTTTGAACCACACAAATAATTACTTTTTTTACTTTTGATTTATATACATATATGCGTGGTTCAAAATGGTGACACATGATTAATAAGTTTGGTCTACTTACACATCCATATGTAGGCAACTTTTTCTCGAACATTTATATAGTTATCTTGCTTCTGTCAAAAAAAAAAAAAAATAAAAAAATATATATATATATATATATATATATATATAGTTAGTTATATTGCTATTTAAATTTTAAAAATATCCACCGCATTTTTTTATTGTCGATTTTTCAAAATCCGTGAATGAAAAAAATACCTATTTGTATTTTGGTCAATAATAATTGCCTATTGTTTTTTAAAATTAAGTTAGATTTGATTTTTATGGATTGTTATTAGAGAACTTATTTTTAAATAAAAATTAGATTTATTTCTGTCAGGGTATTGAAGAATCTATAATATAATTGATTAACCTAAAGAAATATATAATTAATTGTAATGAAACGAGAGCCAATTAAAAATATCAAATTTTAGACTTAGATATATATTTTAGGGAAATGGTAGAAAATGAGAAGAAGAAAAAAGTTGCTACTTTTTGTAAACATTTAAATCCATGCCTAAAAAGAAATTTTGTGGGGGAGATAAATCTTCTCTCCCAAAATTACCCCAATATGTTAAAAAATAATATTCGGTTATTCTCCATCTATTCCTTTTGTTTTATTCGTAACAAATCGACAGATTATTAAAAAAGAAACAATATCACAAAAAAAACTACAAAATTTGTGAAGTCGAGATAAATTAATCATTACTTTAGAACGGGTCTCATTCTCCAGAGTCAGTTTTTGTAAACGAAACTTTTTGGGATTTCTGGCAGTCGGATTTTTTAGCAAAAGCTTGTGGATGAGTTATGTTTTCTTTGAGTTAATAAAATAGCTTTTCACCTTCCCATATTTTAAAAACGAGCAATAAAGCCCCACGTGGATCCAACAGCCCACACACATTACTAATCCCTCCCTATTTTAATTTTTATTTAAGTCCAATCACACCTAATTACGTTAACTCACATTGATATGTAGGGTGGTAAAAAAACACTATAAAAAAAAAAAACTAGATAGTAATGTTTAAATTTCAAAAAATCTTCTTCTAACTTTATTTTCTTGATTTCCTAAACGACTAATTACAAGATTTAAGTATCCATAATGGTAGTTACTAATAATCTATTTTTAAAAATATTTATTAAAAAAAGTAGGTGAAATATAATGGGGTAAATTTGTCAATTGATCGTCATTATAAAAAATAATTAAATTTTGGAAAAAATGACATATATTTAAACTCCAAATTTTTTTAGCCATTTTCCTAATTACTATTTTTTTTTTAACAACAACCAAACTTTCATTCATCCAAATTAGATGCGAGCATCCATTATAAAAGAACCACCACAATAGGGATCAACTCTTGAAGTCCCAACCGAGGGTCAGTGATGCAGTTGGTTATCTTATCTGGTGTTAATTCATTTCAACTTCATGGTCACGAGTTCGAGCCCAGAAATCGATATTTGGCTCTCATATTATTTGAGAGCAGTTGTGCCCTCTATATAGAGTTTGTTGGTCTCCCCTCCCCCGACTATGTACTAAAAAAAAAAAAAAAACTCTTGAAGTCCTAAAACTTCCCAAACTACAAGATAAATTGAATATTATAGTCAAACTAAATGCGAGCAAGAGAAAAAATGGTAACAAGATTTAAATGGAGTTGTGTAAGCTTTAGAGAGACCTACCTATGAAAACCAAGTGCCTTCATCAATATCCAACTAGTTGAATTTTTAGTAGATTTAAGGAATAATTTGAATGTCATATCCATGAATAAAACAGTGTGATCCACCAAATTTGAAAATGGAAGAGACAATCCGAAGAAGAAACGCCTTAAACATTGACAAATACCCTAATGATAAATCTAGTTGAACCTCATTTATCCACAAGTTCAAAAGGCATACGAAATAAAACTAGTCTAAACCTACACGAGCATAACAAAATAGAATGAAAAACTAACCGGGTGTTACTCCTACACCCAACTAAATTGGGAATCCATAGAGATAGGTTGAAGATAAAAACCACGAGCACCCATCGTATTTAAAGTTAAATGGGAGGAAATTAGTATGAATAACATCTTCAAACTATGCCGATGGCCCGATTTTTGGGTCAATAGGTCGGGTCATATCTCGAAACATGTTTTAGAAGTCGATAAAGGCAACGGATCGGGTCAACATCTAAACTGGGTTTAGATAAACATTTGGTTCAAGCTCAGTCCGACCCGCACTTGTAAGATTGTTTGCTTTCGATAAAAAGTGGACTCCATTTGATCTGTCAATTGTCCCACTCATTGCTAACATTGATCTCTACATGAAGGACAAGTTTCTGTTTCTCGAGCCATTCACCTTACAACTAAACTCTGACAAGCGACAATTGAGACGCACTATTTGAGACTCTATGTTCTTGGGGATGAAATCATAAATACCAAGGAGCTGCCGAAGATATTCGGATCTAAAGAAAACTTCATGTTGAGATTGAGCCAATGAGACATATAAGATAACAAAAAAAAAAAAAAAAAAAAAAAAACGCAAATAAACCATACTCTAAAGGTTGAGGCCTTCCCACCCTAAAGACGAAGCCTCCCTAATCTGAGGATAACCCTCCCAAGTAGGGGTGATTTCGGTTCGGTTTTTGTCGGTTTTGTACCAAACCGACAACCGAACCAATATCTTCGGTTTTCAAAAAATGGATCCGATCCAATGTCCAATAAAGTATAGAACCATTGGTCGGTTTTTCAATGTCCAAAAATAGATCCGATCCGATCCAATGTCCAATTTTTTTTAATATATCAAAAATAATATTTCTCATATAAAAACAACATTCTCGTAAACAACTATTTTTTTAAAGGTTAGAAGTATTTTTAACTTATTTAAAATTATTTAAGGATATTTTTTACTTGAAATAGGGGTGAATTAAAGAAATATTAATGGAAAGAAGATTACTCTATATGAATTATTGACTATATATATATATCGGTTTGGATCGGTTTTTTAAAATGAAAACCGGAACCGATCCAATATTTTCGGTTTTTTCAAATTACAAACCGATATGTCCAATTTTGAGGTCAAAAACCGATCCGATCCATTGGTTCGATTCGGTTTTTTGGTTTTTCGGTTTTTTGTTGCACCCCTACTCCCAAGTCTGAGAGAGACCCTCTCTGAAACCCTTAGCAGGGAAAGAGAAGAGAAGTAAGGGATCTCTCTAGACATGATTTTTTCTTAAATCAAATTACTTTAGTGAAAAGTCTTTCTAATTAATTTATAAATTCGAGCCATTTGGCTAATTGATCCTTTATTTAACTATCTAAAATTTTAGATATTTATTGAATAAGTTTTGTTAGAGTAGTTATTCCCCCACTAAACCCATTAATGAATTATATACTATTAAAAGTGAACTTTGAATAAAACAATATATATATATATATAAATTCTTTAAGACTTCTAAACGTGGATGATAATTTATAATGAATATTATGCATTCTATATACAAATAATGCCAAACACATAAAAATATAGCAAATGTGCAACACACAATATTTTGTTATAGTTAAATTACATGACATTGATCCGTGATGGTGTGATCATTGTATGCAAATGTGTAGTCTGACAGTTAAGAATAAAGACTCCAAAACATGCTTCCTTTAGAGATCTTTGGTTCGAGATCATTGAAAAATGCTTTGTCTAAAATACCTTTCGAAGTATTCCGGTGCCACAACCTAGGGACGGGTTAGTGGTGCCCTATGTATAAGGGGGCAAAGCTCCGATTTCCCAATTTTAAAAAATAAAAGAAAAAGATCTTTTGATATCTTATGATAATGAAAACTTGTAGGGTATGAAGTCAAAGATTCAACACTTATTAATATGATAGTTTGGTGGAAATAATCACTATGAATTAGAAGACAGGACCACCACCACCACCCTTCACTCGAGTAGGAGAGAAATCTACCCAACATGGACTAAAATCGGTGTTCAGAAGAAGAGCTTCACCAGGCTAAACTCGTTCTTCCTCACTCCCTTTTCTAAATAGCAGAGTTCTCAGACGGGAAACAACTTCTCATTCCCACACTGGTAGTACAAAAAAGCCCAGGTTTCAAGCGAAAGGCAGAATTACTGAGACTTTAAAAGTTTGAAAGATAGAGCTTCAATCTGTCTTCAAGGTAGAGATAGTATTGATAGATGTCATATGATATATGTTTCTCAACAACCAAGGAAAATGAAAGAATGCTTGGTATGCATGTAGTATATGCCCTAATCTAAATATCTTTAAACCCCCTTAATGCAAATGAAATCGTATGTAATTGGCACACATAAATGATTATATTCAAGTAATAACTTAAAGGGGTTTATTATTTATTTTTAGTACAAATTGGGGAAGCGAAACTAAGGCAGGATTACTCTAAAATAATATGAGAGCCAAATATCGATTTTCGGGCTCGAACTCATGAGCGTAAAGTTGAAATGGATTATCACCAAAAAAGATAACTAAGTATGCCAGTGACCCTTCAATATAACTTAAATGGGCCGTTTGTTTGGCATATTTAGGTAAGATTTAGTTTTAAAATTTATTAACTCCTCCTAAAAAACGTACATCCAAACGAGTTTTTACTAACTTCTCCTCATTTTTACTTTTAAAAATAACTCTCATTTCTAACAATTCATTTATAGTTACTCAATCATTTCTAACAACTCATTTTAATAATTTATTTCAAATGAATCAAAATAACTCATTTTTAATCATTTATTTTTTAACTATTAAAAACAACTATTCATTTTAAATCTATATCAAAATAAGGTTTTGATTCTAATTTCTCTACACAAAAACTACATTCAAACGAGCTTTTAGCATAACTCTCATTTTTTAACTACTCAACATAATTTCTCAATCTTCAAATCCTACTTAAATATGTCAAACAAACACCCTAAAGGGTTTATGATATATGATTAAAACTAAGTTTATATTATCTTGCTAACATTATTCACACGATTCACTTTGTAATCATTACAAACAATGTTTCAAATCATTCATGACACAGACCAAAAACAATATAATCAAATTACACTTATAATCAATAAATTTTGCAACTGTATGATCTCCAATTTTTTTTTTTTTGCAAGAGTTTATTGGATTTTGGTGTTGAAAAGAGGTGAGAAGAGAAAGTTGAAGAGAAAAAAGAAGTAGAATTATTTGAAGATACGAAGTAGTTGTTTGGAGATAGATGTTTTGGAAAGGAGATGTTGTAAAAGATTTATTTTATATTGATTTTTTATAATGTAATGATTGTAGATTTTGAATTGATTGATAAATATAATATATTTTATTTTATATTGTGTGATTGAAAATTAGAGGAAGTTTGATGTGATATTTGATAAGATTAGATAATTTTTTTTTATATTATATTATATGGTTGAAAATTTAAAAAATATTTGATGTGACATTTAAAAATTTAAATAAAAAATTTAATGTGATATTAGAGATTAAGTTGATGTCTTAAAAACAAATTAGATTTTATTATTTCTCTCCTCAACACCAAATTCCAAACACCTCCAAGTAGCTAACATATTTTGTTTGAAGTTTGAGCTAATGAGGGATTTCAGGTGATTTTTCTCAAATATAAACACAAATAAAACTTTTAAATAACTTCGGATCGTGAGCGTTGATCGAAACACCTATCAGCCGTCAGATCTAGGTCATCCAAGACTGAAAAACCCTAATATAAAGATATTCTTCCGCCATTGAAAGTTCTTTTGCTCCGCTTTCACATTTCTTCAGCAACAGCTCCAGAGAATTCCGACGATCGGAGAAGATGGTTCAGCGGCTCACATACCGTAAGCGTCACAGCTATGCCACCAAATCCAACCAGCACCGCGTCGTCAAAACACCAGGTAAATTTGAAATCGTTCTGTTCTTCTTCCATGCCTTGAAGCACTCTCTGAATCGCATCGCTCATCATAGTTTTTTGTTTGTTTTGTTGAATCTGCATTTCTTTTCAAGATATTGTCTCAGTTTGTGAATCGGTGGTGTGTTGTTTGATTCTTAGGTGGGAAACTTGTGTACCAGACCACGAAGAAGAGGGCCAGTGGTCCTAAATGCCCTGTCACTGGGAAGAGAATTCAAGGAGTGCGTATAATTTTATTTTTTGTTCCTTTTGTTTCTCAGCAAACAAGTTACTTCTGAGTTGTAGAATTGGTTTTTTCTTTGTTGGTTTCGTATTTTGAGTATTGGGTATTTTGTGAAGTGATTTGTGGCTGGTTAGTTCAGAAACTCATTACATTGTTCTTATTGGTTTGCATTTCCTTTATTTTTGCAGTTTTAATGTTGACTTAGTTATGATGAATTTCAGAACTGTGTTGTGTGTAGAGTTTCTCAACAATGTTACATTTCTGTTTGTGGTTGATATCTGGTTAAATTTTTGTTTTGTTTGACAGATTCCTCACTTGAGGCCGGCCGAGTACAAGAGGTCGAGGTTGGCTCGGAACCGTAGGACTGTCAACCGTGCCTATGGTGGTGTTCTGTCTGGAGGTGCTGTTAGGGAAAGGTGTGTTTCTTTATATACGACATTACATTGACATCTTATTGTAGACGCGGCCTTGAGCGTTTCAAAAGAATTTGTTTTTATTTTTGCTTTCTGTAGGATTATTAGAGCCTTTTTGGTTGAAGAGCAAAAGATTGTGAAGAAGGTCTTGAAGATCCAGAAGGCAAAGGATAAAGTTTCCTCCAAGAGCTAGACTTACCGGTTTACAAGCATGAACCCTTTTCCATTTTATTTATGCTGAGTGAAAATTTTGAGTTGGATCAATGACTTTTAATTTAAATGATTTTGCAATTAGCATTGTTTTCTTTCCGTTGCATTAGTTGTTTCAAGTTTCTTCTACAAGAATTAATCAGCTTATCACTCTTGTTTATTCTGATTTTGTTGTATTCATCTGCACGCATCGAGGTCTGAGTTATGTTATGTTGCTTTATTCTTCCTCATATTTTAACACGTTCTTCATAGACAGTCTATAAAAGAGAGTGGGACTAAGCATAACACCCTCATAGGCAATTATAACTTCACCTTGACGAGCATATCGACGGTTAGATACCTTTTCATGCATTATGATCCTATAATGTGGTTACATTGCATCCTCAATAATGTCTGTACAGCCTTCCCTCGTGAGCCATAGATTCTAATTACTATGCCTAGAATTATTATTGTTATTTTTATATCATTGAGTGTTCAGGCTAGTTTATGCATGCCATCTGCCTGATCTTCTTACGTGAGTGACCAAATTCATAAAAGAATAATCTCTTGGTTTGAGATAACCCATAGGAGTTAGAATTTTAGTTGTTTAGAGAGGAAGTCTCTCGTTGCTTTTGTGTCTTTTGGAACTTAGGCTCTATTCCATAGTTTCGTTCACGGCCAATTGCCTGTGTAGTTAGATTGTGATAAAAGGGTTAAAATCATTGATAAGTAACGGGATTTCGACTGGCGGGATGTCTGAGATATGTAGTAGGACAAAGTTTTCTTTCATGATTATAATAGAAGTTAGGATTGATTGCTACATAGTTATTTATTTATTTTTAAATTCATGATCTTGGTCATTGGATATATACTGATACTACTTTGAGTTACTTCTCTCTTTGGCGAGCACTACATGGCCACTGTGTTAGCCTTGACTCCCACATTTCTGATGGTTGAGACCAGACTTGCAAACACTACTATTAGTTTTAGGGGTACGTAGAGGAGTAGGGTATTCCAATACCTTTTAAAGTTTTTTGAGTGTTGTGATCAGTTTGGTAATCATGAACGTTATACTTATTGGAACATGAATGTTGCTCTGCAGTGTCTGAGACTATTCACAGGTACATGCCCCTAAGGGGTGGCATAGTAGTTGAAGACTTGGGCTTTTAGGGTATGCTCCCTTCAATGTCTTAGGTTCGAAATTCAGCTGTGATATTATTCCTTCGATGTCTTTTGGTGCTTGGCCTTGGGACGGGCATGATTATCCTTGTTAAAAAAAAAAAGCAAAGAAAAAAAAAATTATTCACAGTGACATGCAAATCTTGGTCTGCACACCGTCATGACACGTCTCAAATTCTGGTTAGCTTATTTTTCCAAGTACATGCTTGTTTATTCAAGAAAACATCCATTTGAGTTGGAAATGTATTCTGAATCTTACAAGATTAATCTATATAAAGTTCCTTTTCTTTCCTATGCATCTACTAAACCTCATCTTGAGAAACGCTCTATTCTCTAGTTGTGCATCTCGAGAAGTTGGTGTGTACCCGTTCCAAATTGGTTCAACCCTATGTATTTACATGCTACAATCTATTCAAGCTCATGCATAAGAGTAATTTAATTCAATCCATATATGTTCGAGCTAGGTTGGAGTTGGATTGTAAACATTCATCTTTGTTTTTTAAAACCTGTTTCATAGTTTGTAATTAATATATAAATAAAAATTAGAAAAGAAAAGTTGCACAACATTGGATTTGAACTTCATTTCTATCTTACCACTGCATATTTTTTGTCAATATGTTAATGATTTATCTTATTAATTAATCTTACCAACATATATACAATATTCTTTTAGTTTGAATCGAGTATAAAATTATCCAATACAAGAATTGATTCAATTTAAACAAATATTATAAAATTACAATCCAATCTAGCCTAAAGAATATAATAATACAATTCAATTTTTACGGTTGGGTTGGGTAATTACTGTTGGGAGATGGCTTGTGGATGGATTGGAGTGAGGATTAGTGTTGTACTTTTTTTATAATAGAATTTCATTAAAAGATATTCTGGACGTTTGATGTTTGTTTTAATGAGACATGGGTTTTGACTATGCATGAATTTAAATTAGAGATATTCATTTAAATAGCAGAGGTGTAAGGTGAATTTTCTCCATGTTGGCTTAGCATGGATAAAAATTATGATACATACGCCGTTTCCCTTCCCCGCCCGACCTATAGTTATTTATAATTTTATTGATAATATAATTGGTTTACAATGAAATATCTTTTGGTGTGAAGTATTGGAAATGCGACATGGTTGAGGTCCTCGTTCTTAACTATCTAGTCTAGTGGTCTAAAAGACATTTGAGAATTAAGTGGTGATGAGTTTAATTTATAGCGATCATCTATCTAAAAATTTATTTTCTATCATTTTTTTTGACATTCAAATGTTTTAGGTTAAAGGATATGTCTAGTGTAGAGGTGTGCACAAATTTATTCTTTCAGTCTATAAGTTTAGGGTTTAGTTTCTATTTGATTCATGTGTTTTAAAATTAAACATTTTTACTTGTGACATTTCAATAATGATAAATTTTAATCCTTATATGTCATTTAAGTTCATTCTATACTCATTTTTTATATATAAAAAAGATTTGTATCAAGACTAAAATAATCATTTTATTAATATTTTGGAATTTGAAATTAGTTTAGTCATCATTTTAGTCAAATTATGCAATTAAGGATTTTGTTATTTCAAAGGTAAAATTGAGTTGAAATTTCAAAGATAAAAATGTTTGATTTTGAAATATAATAACACAATTAAAATTAGATACCAAACCAAAGGATTAAAAGGCTAATTTTCCCAATTGCTTCCTTTTTTTTTCCTCCCCTAACTAGAGATATATGGGAATGAAATGAATCAATTTATCAAAAAAGGTCGACGACATGATTAATTGATTATAATTCATTTCAAATCTATAGTCATGAGTTCGATGTTGAAAATTAATATACAGCTCTCACCTTGTTTGAAAGAGAAATTAGGGTTTAGAATTAGGCGATTCTAATGTAAAATGATAGAGAAGAAGAAGAGTGGAGTTGAGATTAAGAGGAGTGAGTTTGAAGATGATCAATTGTAATCGCCATTTTCAGTTCAACGAATTTTGAACTTCGCTTACCGCTCCATTTACGGACTTTGTTGAGGCAACTTCTCAATTTTCAATGGAATCGATAGTTTTTCTTTTTTCTCTATGCTTTGGCCATAGAGAGATTTATGGAGTTAAAACACCACAAAGATAAAAGAGAGATTAATGGAGGTGGAAGAGATGTTTATATTAGTCAAATTTAAGTTAAAGAACTTGATAGACAAAGTTATATTTTTAATGTTGTAATTGTTTTTTTAGTATAAATTGAGAGAACGAAGATTACAAATACCGATAAAAATTGATAGTGGGATATGAAAATAGATTTAATGCCCAACCAGATAAAAATCGATAGTTTTTCTTTAGTTATTGAAGGAGATTTGTGCATAAAAAAAAAGGTAAGATGAAATGATTTCAAATAATATATAACATATTGTTAAAAAATGAGTTTTTCTTATTTTCCGGAAGGAAATCTACTGTGAATATTTAAGTGAGGTATATTTTCAAAAAAATAAAAGATAAAAATCAAGTAATGTATTGTTTTTTCAAGACATGCATTAAAAAAAAGAAAAGAACTTAACATATTAATTAAATTTTAAAAAATAATTATAAATACAATCAACTCAGGTATAAAACGTAATATGGTATCAATAATATACCATATCTTATCAATAAATATTCATTTTGTTTAAAAAAAAATTAAGATTTAACTAAAGTTGTAATCTTCTCAAAAAAAAAAAAACTAAAGTTGTAATTATTTTTGCGAGAAGATTACCCGAACAATTTTCCTAAAAGAAAAATCCGTTTTAGAATTGTGATAAAAAGCTTAGGAAAGAGATTCAATTTCTCCTTCCCCCGTCATTGCATCGTTCGCCGCAGCTGCCGTCCGTCTTCGCCGTGATTGCTTCAATCGCCGCCGCTGCCGTCCGTCTCCGCCGCGATTGCTTCCATCGCCGCCGTTGCCGTCCGCCTCCACCGCGATTGTTTTATTCCAGCCTTCAAAGGTTTCTATCGATCGGAGGAGGATTGTTTCGACTCGATTAGGTAGACGAGGTCAATATCGATTGGTTTAAATCGTGAGATTTCATCTCGTGATGATCTCTCTGGTTTTGATTTTGTTTTGTTCCCTTAAATTTCTGAATTAGCCTTTGAAAAAAGATTTATTGAAAGCTCATTCACTATATTTTTGAAGGTTGCAGCCTCTGAAGATTGTCCTGCAGCGATCCAAATTTTATTTGATCATCCGCTGAATTTTCTCCAGTGACGAACCGTGGGAATCTGAATCGGACGTACATCACAATGGCTCCGATTCTGTCGGAGAATGGTGTCGAAGGTGATGATGAGAGGGAGGAGGAGGAAGAGGAAGACGAGGAAGAAGAAGAAGAAGAAATGGCTGACAATGAGGAGGAGCCGAGGCTTAAGTATCAGAGAATGGGAGGAAGTGTACCTTCACTGCTTGCTAGTGATGCCGCTTCTTGCCTTGCCGTTGCTGAGCGGATGATCGCACTTGGGACTCATGCCGGCACTGTTCATATTCTTGACTTTCTCGGAAATCAGGTTGCCTTCTTTTTCGAAATTGGGCTGAAATTTTGTTTTTCTTTCTTTTTTGGCATTTTGGTTAGCAATTGGCTCAGTTCTAATTTGCCCTAAATTTGAGATTATGATAGTTCATTCGAAGTATTTGAATGTGGCACAATTTTGTGTTATCCAATTTGCTACTGTTGCCTTTCGAACCTGACCTGCCGTTTTATAATGGATCCTATTCCTATCAGTGCTTGCTTTGCTGCTTCTCAATTACCCTTCATCTGATTATACTTTGTGGTAGTGAACACAATTTATCAATCATCAAACTGTGACACTTTGTGGTTAAGTAGTAGTAGGCGTGATATTAAGTTTGATTAGGCATTAGAATGGGGAGTATTCAATGGTGGCTGTTGGATTTATTGCTGCACAAGCTAATCTTTTGAAGTGTATGCTTGATTTTATTTTTCCCAGGTCAAGGAATTCCCAGTTCATACTGCTGTAGTCAATGACCTCAGCTTTGATACAGAAGGTGAATATGTAGCAAGCTGTTCGGATGATGGTTCCGTTGTAATAAATAGTTTATTCACCGATGAGAGAATGAGGTTTGAGTATCATCGCCCTATGAAGGCAATCGCATTAGACCCAGACTATGCAAAGAAAACTTCAAGAAGATTTGCAGCCGGTGGTCTAGCGGGCCATTTATATTCTAATTCAAAGAAATGGCTAGGATATAAAGATCAGGTTCTTAACAATTTATTTGCCACTCTGTTGAGAAGATATGTATTGTATTAGACTACTAGTTTCCTGTTGCTAAGTGTGCTTGCATTTTTAGGTCTTGCATTCTGGGGAAGGTCCAATACATGCAGTGAAATGGAGAGGAAGCCTTATTGCTTGGGCAAACGATGCTGGTGTAAAGGTTTATGATGCTGCAAATGATCAACGTATTACATTTATTGAAAGACCAAGAGGAAGCCCACGTCCTGAACTTTTGCTCCCCCAGTTAGTTTGGCAGGTTTGTTAATTTTCATGATTCTATTGGCATACTGTACTGTACCAAAAAAATAGCTAAAGTGGATGCTACTGCAGCTGCTTGAGGGCTGTATTTAGAAACCCAAAAAAATATGAGGGAGGTTGACGCATCCTCTAAAAAATAAAGAAAGCTATTTACAAGAAAGCTCGCACATTTGTTTACACACACACACACATATATACATATATAAAAACTATTTCATTGACATTATGATTTATGAGCGAGCGATATACAATGTGCCTATTGAAACAAGTTACAAACAAGAGAAAAGGAATAGAAAGATGGAGATAACAATCTCCTTACAATGAGAAACAAAGATAGGAAAAGAAAGCTATCTAGAAGAAACAGAGAAGCCTAAACCAAACGAAATGAGAATGACCAGAAACATGGGATCTTGCTTGGTGTTGTATTGAACTGAGATACATAAATTTTGTAGTTCCCTCAGCCCTTTTTGTTTATTTTTTTATTATTTTAATTAAATCTTTTCCCACATAAGCTGTTACATTTGCAGAGACCAATTTTTTTTTTGGCCTTTTGCACAATCGCGGCTGCTTCAACTGATGACATGTTGGTTGTGGGTATCGACATTATACATATTCCTTTTCTAGCTAGCCAAGGAAATAGGAGAGGCAAAAGAAATGACCCAGACAGTCATAGATATCAAAAAGAAAGTGAAAGAGGCATTGTCCAATAAATAATATCCAAAATATGACTAAAGAAACGACAATCAGGCTCGATGACTCCATATCTGTATGACACATATTAAAAACAAATATTTGGATAGCTATTTCAAAAATAAGTACTTGGGTAGTTATTTCATGTGTTTTAATTGTGAACAAACCTAAGTATTTAATAAACAGGTCATTGAGCCCTTTTCCAATACAATACAGTTCATTAATATTTTCAGTAACTATTTTTCTGGGCATTTAAGTAGTAGAAAAATAAACTTGGTTCTTTCCTTTTGGCATGGGATTAATCTTACTATTTTTTTATTTAGTTCAATCTTTTGCCGTATTTTCTCTATGTTCATTCAGGATGATACTCTGTTGGTCATTGGTTGGGGAACATCGGTGAAGATTGCATCAATTAGAACAAATCAGAATAGAGCAGCCAATGGGACACAAAGTAGTAGGAACATTCCAGTGTCTAGCATGAACCGGGTTGATATAGTGGCATCGTTTCAAACCAGCTATTTAATTACAGGAATGGCTCCATTTGGGGATTTCTTGGTTGTTCTGGCTTACATTCCAGGTGAAGAAGGTGAAAAAGATTTTAGTAGAACTGCTCCATCCCGGCAGGTATGTTCACAGCAAGCTGATGTACATCTATCCAGTCTTACTAGCATAAGATTTTTAACGTGTTCTAATTTTATTTTTGTACAAGTTCTTAGTGACTTTACGTGTTCAAATTCATTCAAATTGTACTAATGTATTATGCATTGAGAGATTAGTAGAGAATTTGTACTATGCGTGAACTTCTCTAATCATAGCCGTAATTATTTGAATTAGTTCCTTGTTTGTGGCTTGGCTTACTAAATTTCCTGAGAAATCATAGCCTTCCATGTTCATTTGAAATGAATGTGTACTATTTTGTCAAGTTCCTGTTTTAATTACAAGATTGTGAATATGCTGTTTCTTCTGTCTAACTGTACGCTGGTGAATGGTATATGTAATGCGAGTATAAACAGTCTTTTAATATTGTGAATATGCTGTTTATTGTTTGTTTTCCGTTTCCTATTTTCTCTTATATGTCTCTTATGTAAAAGCATGATCACCTGATCTGTATTTTATGATTGTATTGTGTTGGTTGATATAATCAAATTTACCTCAACCCACGAGCTTAAGCTTTTGAGTTGATTGGTAGTTTAACATAATTCGACATGGTATCAGAATAGGAAGTCCTGAGTTCGAGTGTTGCCGAGTCATTTCAACCCCAATTAAAATTAAAGTCCACTTGTAGGGTATTTCTCAAATTTGAAAGCCCACAAGTGAAGAGGAATGTTGGTTGATATAATTAAATTTACCCCAACCCACGAGTTTAAGCTTTTGGGTTGATTGGGGTTTAACATAATTCAATATATTGTATACTGACTTTTTTTCATGAAGATGCTGGTTTCTCCCTTTGATGTATTATTGTTACCACGTATAAATTTCTTTCACGTAGGGAAATGCCCAAAGACCGGAAATTCGTATTGTAACATGGAATAATGATGAATTATCTACCGATGCCCTACCTGTACATGGTTTTGAGCATTACAAGGCAAAGGACTATTCCCTTGCACATGCTCCTTTTGCAGGTTAATTTATATTTATGGATGGATATTATTTTTTTTAGCACAAAGTAAATTGCCTTAAATGTTCAAATACTTCTTTATGTCAGTGTAGGTAGTAGCTATGCTGGTGGTCAGTGGGCTGCTGGCGATGAACCTCTATACTATGTTGTATCCCCAAAAGACGTAGTAATTGCAAAGCCCAGGTTGGTTTTTTATCTGTGTTGTTTCGAACTCTGGAATTCTCATTTATTGTTGTACTTACTACTCTTAATTGGTTGAGTACTGTCCCCAAGGGGTGGCGCAGTGGTTGAAGACTTGGGCTTTGAGGGTATGTTCCCCTCGAGGTCCTGAGTTCGAATCTTCCCTGTGACATTATTCCTTCGAAGTTTCCGGTGTCTGGCCTAGGGAAGAGCGTGGTTACCTTATTTAAAAAATAAAAAAAAATCGGTTGAGTACCTCTAGCATCATCTATAAGCTTGTGGGTGGATCTGTTTCGTTTGATGTTCTCGGTTCTACTTTTTTCTTCTTCTTTCACATTGCTCAGTTTCCTCCATTATATATTTGCTCTTTTTCCTGTGTTCTCTTTCCATCATGCATGTTAGAGCATTCGATTTTTTTTTTTTTTTTTCTTTTTCTTTCATCTTAAACCTTTCATCTTCTTCTCCTAGTTTTCATTATCTAGTTCCTCTGTTTTTCTTTTTCATTTTTCTCTGGCCTTTCAACTTCATCTTCCTTCGGTTTCAGAACCCTAATCCAACTCGTTCCTCTTACTCATGTTCTTTTTTAATTTTTTTTAGCTCTTCATCTTCAGCTTTCTTCTTATTTCTCTGGTAATTCCTTTCATTCTATATTTCCGGTGACAAAAAAGATCAAAAATAATTTTTTTAATAATAATTATTTATTATTTTTTTAAGAAATGAACGTTTCGATTCGTCATGAATCGTTTCATTTTTATACGCTTGAAACATACGATTAAGACGTTTTTGAATCGTTTTCATCTTTGAGCACCTATAGTGAATACAATTTAGAACTCGAGAAGGGTGTGAAAAAGGAAAACTAGCCAACAAAAGATCAAAATTAAAATAAACGACATTGAAATGATTGCATGCCTTTCTAACAAAAGATACGTAAGAGAGAACTTGGGATATTTTATTGAATGTATGAGTAAAGCAAAGCCTAAGGTCATGAACCGAGTCTACCTACGCACCAAAGTGATTGAGTTATTCTATAGATGTTTTGTCTTCAGTGTTTTTAAGGTGTAAGTAGTGAAAGATACCCTTATATTTTTAATGAATGAAAAAAACTAATAATATTCTTTTAATTATTATATAAGGCGTCGAGACTTTAAGTCTCAATGCATTTTCATAGAGGCGTAAGCCTTGAGGCTAAAAGTTAGACCCTTGCCTCGAGGAGAACCTCCAGGCCCAAATAGCTTTTTAAAACATTGAGTGCATGCTCCTTACCAACATGCTAAGAACTTATTTTGTTAATTAATCTGACACACATATATGCAGTATTATTTTTAGTTCGAGTTGAATTGAACCGAACTAAAAATTGGCCAACTCGAGAACCAATCCAACCCAAAGAAAATGATAAAATTATAACCCAACCCAAACCAAAGAAAATTATAACCCAACCCAACACTTAAAGTTTGGGTTGTGTAGTCCGACTTGTTTGGATTGTTGGTTCTTTTGTAGAGTCCTGCCTCTACCTCTACCTCTTTTGATGTGCCTAGATAATTTGTGAAGCATTGGAAAATTAATATGCTTATGATGTTTGCACACTTTCGGTTGTAAAATGATGGGTATGATAAAAAGCCTTACGACACGAGGATGCTATTATGTACTTGTCAAATGCTTAGAGTTATGAGGGTCTTCCAAGTCCCAAATGAACAATCAGGTTAAGAATAGCTGCGTCAATTTTTTTGCTTCGCTTATAAAGGTTGGCAGATGAAACTGAAATTTTGGTACCACGCTACTCTTTCTAAAATGATGGTAATTTGGTCTTTATGGCTACGCTACTTTTTCTATAACGTTGGTAGTTTTGTCCTGTCTTCTCAAATCCAAACTTTTCTATAGATTCCCCATGTCATTTTAAATGGTGGCTGAAAGACCTGCATCGTGTATCTTTTGCACTGCATCCATTTGATTTCATGGTTGGATGTTTTAATCATTCTTAGGGATGCCGAAGATCATATTGCGTGGCTTCTTGAACACGGTTTCCATGAAAAAGCTTTGGAAGCTGTTGAAGCAGGTCAAGGAAGAAGTGAACTCCTTGACGAGGTACCTTCCTTTAGCCCATTCATTTCTTCTTTTCCTCACATGAATGCATATTAGTTAGTTTTATTTGAAGAACTTCCGAGCTTAAAGATTGCACCTGCATTTGAAATTTTATGTACTTGTAGAATTCTTGGATCCCGTCATTGTAACACATGGGTCAAACCCCAATATTTCCCCTATTCTGTATCTTTAGATAGTAGGCATTTTATATGACTCATCTTGCTAGGCTTAGTTATCCCCCCATCCCAAAGGTCCTTAGGTTGTGTACTTTCTTTGACGATATTATACCGTTGGATTAGACCTCCAAGATATTAGCAAACATAATTATACTGTTAGTTGAAGGCTTCTAATTCTAGAAAGATTGAAACCAGGGGAATTACAATGTTATTGTTCACTAATATCTTGGAAGTCTAATCCAACAGTATGATATTTCTATATCTTACAAAAACAAAAGTCTCATCAATGAAATTTCATTCTATATAAAAAGTAAGTCATAAATATTCAGGTTGGATTGCTTGATCGCTCTTGGGATTCATATCCTCTTAATTTTCTTGATGGTATGGAACAATTAAGGTTTCATGTCATTTTGTATGAAGTTGAATTAGTATAATACTATTTTATCAACGAAGAATTTCTGCTTTATTTAAAAGAAAAAAAAAAAGAGAAACATCATTAGGCTAGCCTAGTGGTCAAGAGGGTTTTGGAAAACTAAGATATGATGAGTTCAATCCATGGTGGTGTAGTTGTATTAGATGATTGTCTCATGAGATGAGAATAGTTTAGGTGTGTGTAAGTTGACCCAAAGTTTATTTCTTGTTAAAATAAAAAAAAAGCTTGACTCATGGATCTCAAAAAAGAAAAAGAAAAGATTATTATATTTTTTTGTTCATTATGCGTTTAGGTGGGATCTAGATATCTTGATCACTTGATTGTAGAGAGAAAATATGCTGAAGCTGCATCTTTGTGTCCCAAACTGTTGCGAGGCTCGGCTTCTGCTTGGGAGAGGTAATTAGTTGACTGTCTTGTTATACCATTTTGTTATTTACTAGCATAACTACAGAAACTGATTTCTTACAGATGGGTTTTCCACTTCGCTCATTTGCGTCAACTTCCTGTGCTGGTTCCATATATGCCAACAGAAAACCCTAGATTGCGTGATACTGCCTATGAGGTTAGTCTGAAAGATATTTTTCTCTTTTAAGAGATATTTATAAAAAAATTTAAAACTCGACATTATTATCTTGCATATTGCAGGTGGCTCTCGTTGCCCTTGCTTCAAATCCATTGTTTCATAAGGATCTACCAACGACTGTTAAGTCTTGGCCACCAGTGATTTATTCTGCCTTGCCTGTTATCTCAGCCATAGAACCTCAGCTGAATACTTCTTCAGTTACTGATGCTCTTAAAGAAGTAAATATTTACTTTTCTATCATTTTTATTCACTTAAAGTATGTTTTGCATTAAGCTCATTTCTTTCCTGTATCAGGCATTAGCTGAGCTGTACGTCATAGATGGGCAGTATGAGAAAGCTTTTTTGCTTTATGCTGATGTAAGCACAGATTTATGCCCCCCCACCCACCCACACACACATCATTGATTAACTGGATCTAGATATACTAAACTTAACTATTCTGCCATTATTTTCAGCTTCTGATGCCAGATATATTTGACTTTATTGAGAAATACAATCTATATGAGGCCATTCGTGAGAAGGTATGAGAACTCAAGTTTGTGATCGTGTAGTTTCCTTGTATCTTTCTTCAAATAGTAAGATTAAGTTTGTGGTAATAATTGTTATAAAATGCCAATTTGTCCTTGACACATCTAAGAAGATAAAGTCTTCTAACCATCTTGAGTTGATTGTACACTGAAACACTCATAAATATAAAATAAAAAAGGTAAATAAAAATCTTGTGGCTACAAAAAGCTCTATGTATGGAGTTGTTCAATGATTATTTCTGGATAATGTTGTTGCATTTCTTTATCATTTTTAATCTCAATTAGACTCATTAATTTAACACTAGTTGTGCAAGTGATGGAGCTTTAAGGGCTGATAACATCGTTTTTTAATTACTTTTGTTTAAAAATCAGTTGTAGTAAGAATTCAAAATGATTTTTCTTTTTCACTTGAAAAATCAGTTCGAGACCTTTTTTTGCATATTATTATATCTTAAATTTATCTTTCTGTTAAATGTATAGCCACGTGTTTGCATAATCCTTTGGGTGGACGGTGGTTCTACCAAACAACATCAAAGAGTGGCTTTCTTTAATTTTAATAGATCGCCCTTTTAATCCTTCAAAGAAGATCCTTTGACTTCACTTCAATAGAGTCTTTATTTGGCTACGGGCCTTTTAATTAAGTTTGTGCTTTAATTTTTTTGTCTTTTGTAATTTTTTGTAGTCTTATGTAAAATGAAAAAAAATATTACTTATTTGAAAATAATAATTTTACTGTTCAAGTAGAGTGGGCTAACTATTCTCTTATTTTCATGTTTTAATGTATGACGACCTTTTTCCTTTTACCATCTTTTTGTAGGTTGTTCAACTCATGATGCTAGATTGCAAGCGTGCAGTTTTGTTGTTTATCCAAAACAAGCAATTAATTCCTCCAAGCGAAGTCGTTTCACAGCTTTTCAAAGCCGGTGATAAGTGTGATTTTAGATATTTCATGCATCTATATCTGCACTCTTTATTTGAAGTAAATCCTCATGCTGGAAAGGATTTCCATGATCTTCAGGTACTAACTACTGAAAATTTAGCTATCCTTTTTTTTGATAAACGGAAAATTGGGGCCATTCACCTATCGACAACAATGTAATAATTGGCCCCCACTAAATACATAAGTAGCAACAAATTTTTTTGCAATTCAGCTCACTTGTGTGTTTTGAACCTTCAATAGGATTATGCTATTCTTCTCTGACTTGATTCTCATGTTTTCACGCATGCAGACAACAAATCTCTTCACCCTAATCTGAGACGTGACAAATTTGCAAAATTGGAATAAAAGCGAGCGATATAAATAAAATTACATCCAACCAATTTTGAAAAAGAGCATACCATATAGTCATATAATTATTATCAGACATTAAACATTAATATCTTTTTTTTTATGAGAAACATCAGAAAATTATTTCATTGATAGTATGAATGTGCGAGTAAAAGAGTGTGGAGAAGCGAAAGAAAATGTTTTTTTTTTGTTTTTGGATAAGAAACACGCAACTTTGAGGCTTGAGCAATACTTGTGTTCTTACCGGTAAGGACCCGATACTTGGACTTTGAAGGTATACTCCTCTTAAGGTCCCATGACATTAATTTGTAGACACCTCTCGTGTCTCCATTTCTTCGATGTCGCCCAGTACCTGGCCTAGGGATAGGCGTGGTTACCCTTGTTTAAAAAAAAAGTGGGTAAGCAGGGCTTGAGTTCTTACTGGTAGGGACACAAGTTTTGCATCACAACTTTCATTGATAATAGGGGCCAATCATAAGGCCAATACATGTGAGATACAGAAAGAAAGGGAGGGGGTGGCCAATCATACAAGGTGGGAGCAAGAAAAAAAAAGTTTTTTGAAGCAAAAAATGTGCAATGGAAAGCATCATATTGAAGGTGCATGACACTTTTGCACTAGGCAAGACGACCTTGAACTATAGGCTTTCATTGAGATGCACATCAATCACATTGTTGGGTTATCCACCATTGCTAATGAAATTTCATTGATATATGAAATTACCAAAGAAGGGGAAACTTCTGGGGAGAATTATTCAGCATTTTTGAAAGCCTCATTATCAGAGTCTTTTGGTGGTTATTTTATCCTAGACATCTCCAATAATTTGGGATCTTTTTTTTAATGAAAAGTTCGTTTCTTGTAAAAAAAAAAACGAAACATCTTCAACTACTTAAGAGAGTATTATATCTATAGTGGTTCCTAAGGGGTGGCACACTAGTTGAAGACTTGAATTTTGAAGGTGTGTTCCAAGTTCGAGATTAACTTGTGACCTTAATTTGTAGACACCTCCCATATCTCCATTACTTCGATGTCTCCCAGTGCCTGGTCCAGGGACAGCTGTAGTTACCCTTGTTTCAAAAAAAAAAAAATTATATCTATAGTGATGTAATAGCAGAAAGAGATGCATGGCTCATAACCAAAATAAGTGGTTTTTGTTGTTGGTGCTTTCTTGTTCCTAATGAATTTCTTCACTCTTACCTTCCAAAAATTTTTTAGGTGGAGCTTTATGCTGACTATGATATAATGATGCTGCTTCCTTTTCTTCGTAGTAGTCAACATTATACACTTGAGAAGGTTAGAATTAAATGTTTTTGTCTTACTCATTAGTGGTTTATTCTGTGCTTTATGAATTTTGAATGTAATCTCAGGCACATGAAATTTGCATTAAAAGAAATCTTTTGAGGGAGCAAGTCTTTATTCTTGGAAGAATGGGAAACGCAAAAAAAGCTCTTGCTGTCATCATTGATAAATTAGGAGATATTGAAGAGGTACTTGCATCATTTTCTGACTGAAGCCAGTCCCTGCTTTCAGATAGAATCTCCAAATTTCCATTTGAGATCTCTTTTCATTTTTAAGATGTGGTCTGTTTATGAACTGATCATAAACTTTGTTTTATCAATGGACAGGCAGTGGAGTTTGTTAGCATGCAGCATGATGATGAACTCTGGGAAGAACTAATAAAGCTATGTCTTCACAAGGCTGAAATGGTATCATTAACTGCTCTTCGCTTGCAAACTAACTTGCTACCCACTGATTTATTATAAAATGGTTTGTCCTTCATTATTGACAGGTTGGCATGCTATTGGAGCACACGGTTGGCAATCTAGATCCTCTTTATATTGTCAACAGGGTTCCCAATGGTTTAGAGATACCTCGGTTAGCATCAATCTTCTTCTTTTTTTCAACTTCCGTTTTGTTTATCTGTTGTCTTTCTATTGCAAATGGCATATATCCCTGTAAAATGTACTGTGCTTCCCTTTCATTTATATATATATAAGTATATAAAAATTATATTTAAATTATAGTGCTTGTTCAGCCTAGAATTACACTAGTGGTTGCTTTGAACCAGTTCGGAAACTAAGAGGTTCAATCCATGGTGACCACCTACTTAAAAGTTAATTCCGATTTCCTTCATAATCAAATAGTGTAGGGTTAGATAGTTGTCTCTGTGAAATTATTTGAGGTGCGTGAGTGGACTCGGACACTCACAAATATAAAAAAACAATAAAAAATCTACTTTAGACATTTCACTCCTTGGAGTTATCGCTTCTTTAGAGAATTTCTTACAGATTACAGATTCTTCTGTGGTGAAAAGTTGAGCATATATGGATATGACAGTTTAATAACTGCTCTTTCACGGATTCTTCTGTGGTCAAAAGTTGTGCATAGTAGATAGCACTTATGGATATTGCAGTTTAATAATTGCTCTTACTTATAACCAACAAGAGCAATATATCAGCATCATAAATGTATGTCCATGACCCAGAAGTTAAGAGTTTGAATCCCTCAATTGTTAAACTAAAAAAAACTGCCTTACTTTCGGACTCCGGTCTCAGCATTTTTGTTGAATCAGCTCAAAATTCTGTATCTGTTTATTGATTTTATATATTTGTTTATTGATACTGCCCATAGTATTTATTCTTCTGTTGTCATTGCTTTTTGCACAATTTACACGACACTACCACACTATTTTTCCCGTTAATATTTTGTAACGTGCAGGTGCCTATGCTCTCATTCAATATGATCTCTGTTTTAAATTGGCCCAGTTGTTTATTAGTTGATTGTGGGGTCATTGAAACCGGGTTATTATCTTTCTTGAGCAATATACTTCCCGATAGTTCTCTAAAAAATTTCAATTGTTAGACATGTTAAGCAACAAGTATGAATATAAGCATACCAATGATCAACTACGTAACCAGATTACAGGTAGTGCCTGAATTAAACAATTTGAATTCTGGTACTAGCAACAACTAACCTTAGAATTCAAGGGCACAATTGTTCGATAGATCTTGTTCAAGTATGGTCGTGACCCTCTATGTACCTTATTACTTTAACATTAGTCACTTAAACTTTCATCAGTAAATAACATGCCACTTTTGTGGATGAAGACAATATTGTGATGCTTCAAAATTTTTCCCTTGTGATGCATCTACTTTTTCATATAACTCATAGTCATTACTACATTTTTCTAAAATTAGGATCTAAATATGGTCTAAAATCTTTCCCTCATTTCTCTTTCAGGCTTAGGGATCGGCTAGTTAAAATCATTACTGATTACAGGACGGAAACCAGTCTTAGACATGGATGCAATGATATTTTGAAGGTACTACTTTCAAGCTAGAAATTTTTTGCTGCTTCACTAGAACTGAACCTTGCACTGGCAGATAAGTAATGTGTGATTTTGTACAGGCTGACACTGTGAACCTATTGGTTAAGTACTACAAAGAGGCCAGACATGGAGTTTACTTGAGCAATGAAGAAGATGAACTACGTGCGAAAAGGAACGAAATTAAGGTTTCTCAATCTATTCAGAAACTTGTGAGTACTAGAATGATAGAGGTCAAGTCGAAAACTCGAGGAGGCGCTCGATGCTGCATATGTTTTAATCCCTTTTGTATACAAAACATATCAGTTGTCGTATTCTTTTGCTGCCATGCGTACCACGAAACTTGTCTCGTAGAATCTACCTCAAATCTTGATGCTAAGAATGGGACAGGAGAGACCCGACATGATTCGACATCGGAATTTGATTATGAAGACGGAGAAATAGAGGATGAGGATGAGGATGAGGATGATATAGGTGTGGGTGGTCCTCGAATGCGTTGTATCTTATGTACTACTGCTGCTTCCAAGAGTTGAAAGTCGCATATTTTGCAGATGGGGATTTCATTATTTTTATTTTTTATTTTCCATTTCAGGCTTCTTCTAATGTGTTTTATCCCCATGCAGGTATGTACAAGCTATCATCTCTTGCTTGTATTGTTTTATATTTCTATATTGATGAAGGTTTTGTTTTGATGGTTGTGGAGATTTTTATTTAATGCAAAGCTTTAATTTATGCTCGGGGATCGGATTTGAGATGTATTGAATGTAAGTTGAGTGATTATGGGTTGCGGGTGATTTGACACTTTTTGTAACTTTTTGTAATATCAATAATACATAGAATCATATTTGTGACAAAACATGATACAATAGTTTTATCTTTGTTAATAAGTTATTTTTTAGTAAATTATTAATATACAAGTTACAGTCAGGAATCGGATGTCGACATGAACATAAGTCAATTCAATATGTGATTTTGATCTTTTGGAATTTTATTTTGAGAAAGACATGCAATCCGATATAATATTTTATCAAAATGCTCGTTTGGCTACAAGATTTCGAGCCTAAAACTAATAAAGGCATTAACCAAATAGGAGCATCATGAAATCAAACATGTGTTCTATTCACCATAAAGCAAAAGAAGCTGGATTATGAGCTACATTATTTATTAAAATGGGATTCAAATAAAACACTCTGAATTTCATCAACAATAACACTTGGGAAATAAATTTGGCAGAGTTACCAATACTTGATGATTAGTAGCACCCCAACATTATTTATTAAAATGGGATTCAGATAAAACACCTTGAATTTCATCAACAATAACACATTGGGAAATAAACTTGGCAGAGTCACCAAGACTTGATGATTAGTAGCAACCCAACCTGCAAAGAAACCTGAAAAGAAATTATGCTGAAAAAATGCATTTCCAGATACACTTTCACCACACCTTTTTGGCTAGAAGATCGATAATGGACAAGAAAGCATCGACCTGTTGCCACGAACCGATTAGAAGAGTCACGAAGTACCCAACCTATGCTTGGCAAGGGGTCCGTGGGGTGGCAACTTGTATCAGTGTTCAATGCCAATCCCGATTAGGATCACCTTACACTTTGACAAAGATATAGTTGGCTGTTGATTTTCCTTTGTAAACGAGGACGTATCTCCTCATAATAACCAATTGGCAATGCAGAAAGAATCAAAATCTCTCTTATTCAGATTCTTACTTGCAAGACAAAAGATATCCTTATACAAAAGCTCGACCCGATCGGGTGAATGCTCCCAAATATTTGATGCTCTGCTACATATGAATAAAGCATAATTGATAGTCTCACATTTACCATAACACAAAGGGCAACAAGTGTGTTGAACTTTTTTTTTTCTCACTTTGTCTTTAGTGGCCAAAATAATGTAGTTATGAACCACATGCCAAATGAAACCTTTAATTTTCAAAGGAAGATCTTTAAACTCTACATCCTTCTCATGAAGATGTGAAGATGATCCACCAACACAAATCTCAGTGAAAAAAAGCTCTTAGGCATTGTTTGTGGTAAAATTTTCATCTTTTGTATGATGTCAGACCCATGAATGTTTTTGGGATGTCCTGCAAATAGGGATACCATTAATTTTCTCAATAACAAATCAGCCATACGCCGCAAGTCCCAACGACCAGAATAAAAAATAGATAATGGAAATTTGCGAAAAAAGGAGGTTGAAATTGGAACAAAGAAAAAGGCAGATAGTTGAAAATTGAGGGGGAAAAAAAAGTTGAAATTGGAACCAAATCATGAAGATAATGGAATGCCGAAAATGAGGTTGAAATTGAAACCAAATCACGCAGATACTGGAAAATTGCAGTAATTTGAAATTTAAAAAAAGAAAAAAGAAAACTACAGCGGCCACCAACCTTTTTTTTAAAAAATTATTTATTTATCTGTTCGTTTTAAAAGAAAGTTTAATTAGGGAAGGGTTAATATTTTATTTTAATGTCAACAAGAGCTCAACTTGAACTTGTCTATGAAAAAAACATCATCTTGATGTTTCGGCAATCGCCAGATTTGTGGTTCAAATCTCCCAATCTCCTATGGTTGTACTAACAAAAAAAAAAAACTTTTATTTTAACAAAAAGTGAGCATAATTAAAAAAGCACAACGATATTTTGTAAAATAAAAAATCGTATGACAATGTATTTAAGAACTCATTAGGTTCAAGTCCCTCAATCCTCTATTGTACTAAAAGAATCTTATATTTTTTATTTCATTTAAGAGATTGATAAAAATGTTGTATCTTTTAAGGTTAAAATAATATTTTCATTTTTAAATTTAAAGTGTTCAATTTTTGTTTCTAGGCTTTCAAATTTTATTCCATAAATTTTGAAGTTTGATTCATATTTTCTTGAAATTTAAAAATTAGTCCCTATATTGAGTAATTGAAACCAGTTTAATAATATTAATAATTTTAGTACAAACATAAAATGTGAATATATTTCTAAAATTTATAAAAAAAGATGATATATTTTTTTGAGATGAATTAACAAAAACAAATTCACAAGGACTAATTTTAAGTTCTAAAAAGTGCACACATTTAAATTGGATATTAAAAAATTTAAGAATCAAAATTGAACTAATCTTAAATTCTTATTTCTAAAATTATACATTTAAGTTTAAAGACTAAAATAGAACGTTTCAAAGTCTCATTTACGAGATCAAAATACTCTTTTAACCCTCTTTTTAATCACAGAGTGAATTTAAAAGTAATTTAATTTAAAAGTAACATTTAGAAAATCTTATAATATATAGCAGGGGAAGGATAAGTAAATTCATTCAAAAATAGAATTTATTTTAAAATTATGGGAAAAAGAAAGGAGATTTTGTAAATATTTCCATCTATAACATAAAATCTATTGCATAAAATCAAAACTAATTTATTTACAATAGGAAATTCAAATTGAGTTCTATCGCATAGATAGAAAATCATGTACTATAGATAAATTATTTTAAAAATTGTGTTGCAAATAGAATACAAGAGGTAGGATGTTGTGCAAAGTTAAAGTTCCCAAAAAGAATCTACATTTGTTATATTCAAGCTAAATTTCATAAACGATTCAAGCTTCAAAATAATAATAATAAAAGAAATAATAATAAACTTTTTGAGTGCTACTAATGTTTGTAAAAAAGAAAGTGCTGCTAATGTTTGTTTATTTCAAAATTAAAGAGAAAACAAGAGAAGATGACCAAGCTTAATCACAAATTGAATATTAACAACACTTTAAACCAGCTTAACATTGCAAATAACACTACATATTCAAGCATCGTCACAAATTGAGAACATTAATCACACTCGAACAAGCTATGAATTGCAAAACAACTGTATATTCAAGCACCATCACAAAGTGGAGAATAATAACACTCGAAACAAGCTTAAAGTTGCAAAACAATTCTACATATTCAAGCACCATCACAAAATTGAACATTAATAACACTCAAAACCAGCTTAAAATTGCAAAACAACTATATTTCAATAACACTAAAAAATAGATTATAATTGCAAAATAACTACATATTCAAGCATCAACCATCTGTAATCCTCACCCAAAGGTTATAAATGGGAGCGAAGACGGGACAAGAAAGCCATCCTCCATCCCCGCTCCATCCGTGAACATCCCCCAGGTCATGCCCCTCCAATTTGGACTGATAAAATGTAAGAACTGAAAAGGATAACATTACCAATCATGGGGTGAGCCTGAAAAACCTCTTTAAGCTTTTTTTAGAAAGGCAGAACTGCGTTTCCGACACTAACAAAAACGGCATGAAAGTCGAATGCTAAAATCGTGAAATATACCTTAATGTATTGAGTCGACTGATGCTCAAAACTACGAAACACCAACAATGTAGGCATTCCAAGATTCTTTTTGTTGAAAAGTTTCGACCTCCTCGTATTTCACTTCACTTCCAGTGCCAAACCCCTCTATACTTCTAATCTTTTCGGTGTCTGGCATCTGCCGAATCCAAAAGTGGACGGATTTGAATCCAGCCTCTTCCAAGCAGTCTTTGATCTCGGGTAATGACCACCTGTTCACATGTGTTATCTCAAGATTATGGACACTAGAAATAGCATATAGAAGAAATAGTCTAAGAAACTTAGACAAGGCATAGTTTCAAATTATGGAATAATAGTCGAGTTAATTATGCTTTACAAATATGGAACATGTTATCATTGAAAAGAGAATAGATTCGCTTACAGTCTCCAGCTGTATGAAAACGCATGGCGAATCTTCTTCTGTGGCTTCTTAAGATCAAAATGGAGGCTAATCCTAGTTTTACGACCAATAATGTCGAATTCAGCTTGCTCCCAAATATACTGCAATAGTTCCAAGAAATTAGAGTGCAATATCTCATATCTTTAATCCATTTCATGCGAAAAGAAGAAAACATAAATAAGGAAGATAAACAATGGTCTGATAGAAAGCTCTAATTGAAAAAGTGAACTGATCAAGTAAAAAAGGCTGTTATATATGGAACTTGGAAGTATCTATTTTATAATTAAGGCTATGACACAACAAATAACATCTTCCGATCTTCCAATTGAGGTGAAAACAGCAGAGCAAAACTATTGGGAAAGGACATTCTAAATATTTGCATTTTTTGCTTACAGTCCCCACAACTAATCTTATTGGACGGGTGGAAAAGAAGAGCCACTGCCCTTTCTGCCTACCATCTGTCCATCTTCTTGACAAAGTTCTTGAATGGAGCACTCTGCCTATCAAGACAAGAAATCTAAGTTCAAGCCCCATCAGTTCAGTCATCATGGAACTTGAAGAATAAAATTAGACAAGTCCCGTTTAATAACCATTTGGTTTTGGTTTTTCAAATTTAAGCTTATTCCTACATAAATTTCCTAAAATATGTTCCATTATTCCTACAATGTGTCCATCATTACTTAAAGAAAGTATGTGAATGCTGCTCAAATTTCAAAAACAAAAACAAGCTTTTGGAATCTATTTTTTTTTTGTTTCTAAATTTTGGTTTGGTTTCTAACAATAAGATAAGATGTAGATATCCAAGTAAGAAAAAAAAAATGGTGCGATGGTTGTTGTAGGCTTAAATTTAAAAAACTAAAAACTAAAAACTAAAAACAAAATGGATATCAAACGGCGCCTACATGATCCACCACCAAAATGGTGTTTAGTAACTTTGGCACTAGAGGTGCAAACATAAGAGTACTATTGGGTTAGGTGACTTCAACAATAGACAACTTATTGACATTGTAGACTTCTCCTTTTAACAGCCTACCCAAAAGAGACTTTCAAGACTTCTTGGCTAACATAATAGATCCATCATCTAGGCTAATAGTAAATTAAAAAAGTCACTTGCAGTACTTGTAGCCTCTAAAGAGAAACAAAGACTGCATCAATGATGCACATTACCCTGTAGAACAAATATAATTAGTATTTTGAAGTTTGAACTCAAGAAAACTATACCTTAAAATTAGCAAATTTCCTTTGAAGTTTCAACTTCTGTTCTGACGATGTACCACCATACAAATCCATGACAAATATCCCACCTTTTCTGGATAAGCTAGCACAGGCATGCTTGAAATACATAACAAGATCTACACGTGAATGGAGACAACAACAGCTGTAGTTAAATGCGCACACAATATCTCTGGCAGGCAGTGTAATATTCCTCTTCAAATACTTGTTGTCATTAAGAGGGGCGGTGGATTCCTCTTTCACTATGGATTCTGATGCACTGGCTTCGAGATTATCTTTGCCATCTTCCAGGGTTAAATTTTCTATCAGTTCCTCGGAAGACTTATGATTGACAAGTCTGGCATCAGAGGGATGCAAAACATTTCCATGGAAAAGAGAGATTCTTGAATAACCGTCAGCCCCAATTCGATTAACATTATTCTCCATGCACCACACTAATGCCTCCAGATCAAGATCCAATCCTACAGCAGTCCTACGTGAATCACTTCGAAGCCATTCTATACTGTAGGAAGTAAATTAGTAATCAGATTTCTCATCCATTCAACCAGCACTAACAATGAAGTCCAGTTTAGCTATTCTAAAGCTATTTCATACTTGGTGGTCTCTATCTTTGAAAATAAGTTGATCTAACACCAACACACAAAATCATTAGAAATTTATTATAAAAAATAAACATACTTCTTCAGCTATTTTTGTTTTCCATACATAAATTCCAATCATGGAGTCAAGGTAACAGGCTGCCATGGGATTACACGATCAATACACATTACAAAAAAAAAGTTCAGGAGAATTTGAAGGTAATTAGATTATTTTTTAACATGATTATATTATTATATTTTTTTGAAACAAGGGTAACCACGTCCGTCCCTAGGCCAGACACCGAAAGACATCGAAGGAGTAATGTCACAACTGAGTCTTGAACCTGGGACCTTGAGGGGAGCATACCCTCAAAGCCCAAATCTTCGACCATTGTGTCACCCCTTGGGAACAACATGATTATATTATTATAAACATATCATCTTTTATCAAGTAATCACAAATACAACATTTTAAAAGAATTCATTAATGGTAATCAATAAAAAAATTTAACTTGATAATCATTTATTTTAATTTTTATATGGTCGAGGACCTACAAATTGGTTTTCTAAGAATATGATTGTAAAAATGATTGATTATCAATTATTGATGAACATGTGTTTCATTTCTGATTACGTTTACAAATATCTGCATCCAGTCCTCAAAGAATAGAATTTCCATTAGATCTTGTGTCCAAGAACTCCTCAAACTCACAAAAATCATCAAGAAACAGAGGTGTGTGTACCTTAAAAGTGCAGTGCCACAGAAATCTTCCTGGAAATGGATCGGTTGCCTACCTCCCACGTACATTAAAAAGAACTTCTGCAAATAGCTTATATCTCCTTTAGGCGACTGCAGAGAAGAGAACAAAGAAATTTCAGGTAAACAGCCAAAATCCACCGTCCTCTCAATTGGCAACACAACAATTCAAAGCTAAAGAACACGCCTATAAGTTCAAAGAGTCGAGTCGTAAAACAACGAAATCTATTGTGATCGAAATTCTAAAATGATCGTTTCTTACAAATATGCACATGATTTTCCAGATGTAAACGTAGAGATTAATGCTGAAATGCAAGAAGAAGATCCAAACCTGAACAGATTGTTGATAGAGATGAAATTTGGAAGGAGTATCCATGGACGAGTCGTCATTACTCGTTTCTTGTTCCTGAATCTCATTCTCATTCTCATTCTCATCATCTTCTACTTCTTCTTGTTCTTCTTCTGAAGGTGAGGGAAGTGGATAGCTGTGAGAATGAGGATCTTCCATAAATTCTCCTTCAGAAGTGAATTTGAAGTCCCTCCGGCGAGAATGTCCGTCGTGATGTTTCTGCTTCTTCTCTCGCTTTCCCATTTTTTCCCCTTCGCCGCCGCCGCCGCCGCAGAGCTTTCTGTTTGGTTTCTCACACAAAAATGAAAACGAAACTTTTCTTACGAATTTTCTGCTCAGATACAAATACCATCCCCCACTAATTTCTTTTTAGTCAAATTTATTTTACCTTTTTAGTCAATTAAGTGCTATCAAATTTGTCAAATTCTCCCATTATGATTATTTTTTGTATTCGTCTCCCATTATGAAGTTTATATTTTTTTGAAGGTTCTATAATGTTTTTTTAATCATAAAGCTTTATTTAAAAAGAAAGAATAATTGTACTCAAAATAATAATAATAATAATACAACAAAGAATAATTATTTGGGGATTTTGCATGTATAGTACAAAATGGTTAAAATATTTAATGAATAGAACAATAATGAAAATATTTGCACATAGATCAAAAAATGTAAATTGATTTACTTCCATATTGATATATATTCTATCAATAGAGGCTAGAAATAAATTGATAGACTTCTATTAGATTCTATCAATAAGAGCCGATAGAATCAATTATTGATAAAATTGATAGATTTTCATTAGATTCTATTAAAGTCTTAGATCAAAAAGGGTAAATAGAGATTTTTTTAAAGAAATAGGAGAATTTGCTATAAACGAATTATTTTTAAAATTTATAAACTGTGGTAAAAAAAAGTTGTTATACAATGCAAATTTCGCTAATTATTTTGGCATTTTTAAAAACAAGAATTCAATAAAAAATGTCCAAGATGCTCCTCACCTCTTGGCCACTTTTTACCCCTCATCTCTCCCTTTCACTATCATCGTGTTATGAAATCGAAACAACATTCAAAGAATACAATAAAGAGAACATGAGAGAAAATATACAGATTTATGTAGGTCATTAATAATATGTTAGTCCACAAGTAGAGAAGAGAACAATTTTATTAAAGAAATATAAAATATTGAATGTCAATCAAGTAGATCTAGAGTTTTAAGACAGTTTATATAGTATACCTATACCCTCATAAAATCATATTACAAAATATGCACAAAAACTAAAATGTAAAATCAATTACATATTTCGTCTACATCCGCGTGGAGTGAGACTCCTAACTAAATAATCGTTGAGTAACACAAAGTTCGAGGCATATCTCACCATATCATCTGTTCCTGTTTCTTCCTTTAGCTAAGGAGCAAAACTTGGGATATGAATGACCGACTAGTAGATGACGTCAACTTGGGTTTGAACTCATTATTTATGATTTTAATGCATTTTTAGGGTTTGTATAAATTTATATCTTGTTCAATCTGGTTTATAACTTTGAAGGCCTGATTTCATTTCTCGTTCGAATCCATAGAGTTAGATGTAAAGCATCATCTTATAAACAAAAATAGTGTACCTTCTAATGGTATGATAGGTAAAAAACTTATTAAATTTTTTACTACAATTAGCATGTATAGGTGAACACATGTACACATAATGGGAAACCTAAGAAATAAACATCAACTAGAAATTAATTAAGTCGATTAAGTTCTAGACTAAAATCCTAAATCTCGAGCAATCTCTTGAGAGACTGACCACGTTCTCAATTTTAAAGATAGATTAAAAGCATAATTGTGGTTGTCCAACTCCGACGACTTTACTAGACTAGTGTAGTCAAATCTTATACCAGACACACTTGCATGTTCTAAACATAGAATAAAATGCTAAATCACAAACTAAGAGCACTCAAAGATGTTGATTGCCATCAAGGTAATTTTAGTTTATTTACGGTTTTCTTTATCACTATCTATACGACTTTCTTAGATTATGCTCAATCTCAATCTGCGTCGGCAAGAAATTGCAAGTTAATTTAAGTGTTAGATATTGGTTTCATATTTCATTTTTGTGGATCAATACAGTTCACTATAAGCAATAAATAATTTGTATGTTCTTAAAGTGAATCGGTTTATAAATTTTGTTTGATCGATCTTTTGATAAAGTTTTTAAGCTCGCCCTACATCTACCATACATAGTCGAAGTTTGTTTATGCAAATGGAGGCAACTCGTGGTGAATGACCAATAATCTTGAAATGTCAGAAACGATGTTGTTGCCCAAGGTAAATTAAGTAAACTTTATAACATTTATGAGAGGATCATCTCATTGCCAAATAATTTGAAACATATTTCTCTAATACAGTATAAAAAATATTCTAATCAATCCAACCAAAACTAAAATTAGGATTTAATCCAAAAATGATGAACCTAAAAAATCAATATTTTTTAAGAGACATGTTAATAATTCTACATTGAAAAAATGATGAGACCTCACATCATTTATAAGTTGGGCGAGCTATTCTCATGGTTAATTAATTTTAAAATTAGTTTTGAAATTGTGTTTCTCAGATAAACTTCAAGAAATTTAGGAAATATGTTCACATTATGTCCATTTTCAAATATTAAAAAAAAAATTCAAGTTTGTTGAAATAGCTCATTTTTAGCTAAAATTTGACATTGTAAAGTAGTACAGAGGACCAACATGATATTTTAACCAAAAAAAAAAAAACAAGATCGCACATCTAAGCATAAGGGGCGAATCAATATTATATTCCACCAAATAATATTTAAAGTTGCAAATAAGAAACAAAACTTGCAGTATTTGCTCGTTTTTGTATCATACAGAACTCGTGTAATGTATGCAAAATTACATTTAAATCTTTGATTGCAGAATTATGACATTATAAGTGAGATATTTAATAACTATACAAACTTTATAACCTTAAAAAGTTGGAGAACTAAGTTGGTTCACATTGATTTCGAACATACATTATTCCTTCTTACAAAGAACCAAGCATATAATAAACTCCAATGGGAGAAAAATTGAAAACTTTGTAGATACATGCGATTATCCAAAATTATGATTGGCTCTCAATTTTCTCCAATACTTCCAACCTGGTTTTTCTCTTCCACCCTTTCATCAATGCGACGAGGTTAACCAAACCAATAATTTGGCTTTTACTGTATTCCTGCAAAAACCAAAGGAGAAGAGAATTTTACAAGTCATAAACAAATCGATAAGGATTTAACTGTTAAGTCAACGAGAGCAATAGACTCAACGGCATTTACGTAAGCACAATGACTAAGAAGTTATGTGTTCGAATCTTCCCACCCCAATTATTTTAAAGAGAAGAATTTGGGTGCAGCCTGGGCTGCACCCCCATCATAATGTCACCCATGTGAAGTCATACATTTTTTTTGTTCTTTAAATTTTTTTTATAATAAATATAAAGTAAAAAAAAAATGAAATGAGATGTGCGGCACCAAAGGTGCCACGTGGGCGATACCTAGAGAATAAAAAACAAAAGCGTTTAAAAACAGAGGCCTAAAGAAAAATATAGAAGTTAATGAGGAGTCGCATATCACCCATCGATCCCAAGTTCTATTACTTCTCTTACTCCAATACCCCACAAGATGTTATTGATTAATATGTTGAATTATGTTGAATCACCAACTAACTTAAAAGCTTAAGTTAGTGAGTTTAGGATAAAATTTAATTATATCAACCAACACTCTCTCCCTCACTGGTGAGGTTAGAAATTTCGAGAACACCCATCAAATAAAAATCAATATTAATTGGGAGTGAAACGACCGGACAGAAATTTGAATCTAGGACCTCTTGTTCTAATATATATTAACTTACATTAAATTACCAATTAACCCAAAAATTTTAACTGATGGGTTGGGATAGTTTAATTATATTGACCAACGTAATTTTCTCCAAGTTCGTCAATAAATATGTCAACTTTTCTAAGTTCAAAATAGTTACAACATAATATCATTGACAAAGAAACTCACATCCGCACATGTTGAACTAAAAATAAGAGTAATTTCTTACCGGGTGAGCACGTGCCCAGTGTACATATTCAGTTTCTGGAAGATAGTATGCCTGTTTGATGATGCATCATTAGTAATCTAAATAAAAGCAGTTCATGAATATTTCTAAACAGTATGTCCCATGAAAATAATCGAGGTGCGCACAAGCTAGCTCAGACACTCACGGATAAAAATAAAAAATCTAAACAGTAGATGACAGTCAATCAAGTTTGAGGGAACAGCAGTTTACTATTTTTTATCACGATTTAAAGCTTAGGCTTACCTTAATGAAGGTTTCAACCATTTGTAACTTGGGCTTCACATTCGCAGAAACAAAATGTTGCAAGCCATTGATTAAAACCTGAAAAGAATTCAATGGTATTGAAGTACATTATTAAACAACTTATAAGTTATAAATAACGAAATAAACGAGAAGCAATGTGCAGCAAGGCTCATAGCTACCTGAAGATCCAAGGACATGAGAGCGCGTCCTTCATCTGAACATCTTTTTATTCGTGATAGACCTTCGATTAGGGTTTCTGCAACAATATCCAGTCCATACTCCAAAAGGTGGTCTTGAACCTAGAAACATCAAACATAGGAGTTTAGAAAACAACTAAAATGGTGGAAAGAGAACAAATTAATCGATAGATGAATGGAATGCAAGGTTATCTATACTGATCAGTACAGTCTACGCAGAATGTCTCCAGATCTGCCAGAAATTTTGAACTTAATCAAATTATCCCATTTGATAACTATTTGGTGTTTGGTATTGTTTTTTCTAAAAGAAGAAGCAAAACTGGTCTGAAAAGACGCTTAATCTCAAAAGTTACAAAACTCCACAGAGAAGAAACAAAACCGAAAATAACAATAAAACATGTAAAAAGTTGAAGCCTTGAATAAAGAAATTAGCATAATGCTTAGAAAGAGAACAAGAAGATGAAGCCTTGAGACAAGCGAACTAAACTGGTCTAATCAAGGAGCTGTTTTGAAAAATCCTTCGATACTTTTCAAACCCAAAATTTTATGTTGAAGTGAAGAGAAAAAACCCGAATTTCATTTTCAGCATCTCAGGTACCATCTGCAGAGTGACGCTCAGAAATTAAAATTTTCCCTTTCTTTAGCTGCCAAAACCCAACGAAGAATTGGTTTTTAGTTCACCTATACATTTCTTTTTTTTTATGATACCAAGTCAAGTTTTGAAAATTTTTAAAAATTGTTTTTGCTTTTGAAATTTAACCAAGAATCACTGGCTGAGAGGGATATTCCTCTATGAATTAAATTTCAATATGGTGGGACCTATACAATTCTGCCAGATTGATTACCTCCTTGCGAACTCCACTATGGGCCAGCCTTGTTTTATAATGCTTGAATTCTCCCAATAACAAGTCAACGTACCTATTCATAAAATTCACTTAAATGGCGTTATGATAGTAGTCATGAACTCATAATTAATTTTTTTGTTTTTGACAAGCAACAGAACTTTTCATTGAGAAAATGAAGAGGAAAGCACAAATTACATAACAGAAGCAAGAAAAAAACTAAAACAAGAAGCCCAAAGCTAAGGAACAAGCCAAAGAAAACACAAAGGCAGTTCTGAAACAACAAGCAACAAGATGAAATTAGAAGATAAAAGTAGAAAAAGGCTCCCCAATTTGCGCTTAAGTAAATAAGAAAAAACAAAAAATAACACCCTATGTTGCTTGAATTCTGGTTTGTTGTCTGTTTTTCATATGATAAAATAATGAGAAATAAGAAACCCCACAAATTTCTTCACAGTTTGAAAGTGCACTCGATGGTCTACATGCAATATTTAAAATGATTGATTTCTTCAGAAAAAATAGAATAAATAATGTTAAAGAAAATTCGACTCCATTACTCAAAGTTGTAGCTCAGGTTGAGATTGTAAAATTCTAAGTAGGACTATAAGGAAGGAAGACAACACGATGAGATAAACAGTTCAAATGGAAAAAAGTTCCGTAGCATAAAAAACATATGCTCCATTCTTACCACTGGTCATCTGTTTCACCTTAAAGAATCTTAAAACATGTGGATACAAAGTCGTTCAACCATCATTTTAACAAAGATTGGATTAACATTTAATAGGTCGCAGATGAAGTAGCTCTCATCTAAGGCTCTCTCACTTGATATAAAAGAAACAGGAAGAAAACCCTTAACAATATGCTCAGGAAATATAAGTGTATGCATGTCTATGCCATGTATATGTATATATCAGATTAACATAGAACACTGATGACAAATAAAGTGGGTATCCAGAGAGAACAAACCCATTATGCTCCAGTCCAAGCACTTTAACTTCCCACTTTGCATTGGTTATCCGATCAACGTAACTGTAAAAAGAGAAGTTTATCACTAAAAATCATTACCATTCAATGAAATAGTTGTACTTCATCAGCCTTTGAAAAGGGAACTTGCTGCTAAAGACGTTGAACCAATAAGTTTTAAATATAATCAACGAGAGGAGAAGTTTCGAATATGAAATTCTAACATAGCTTTAAAAAAAAATTTCTTTCTTATAAGGGATCAGATAATTAAATGTTTGCCAAGTTCAAAAGTAAAGACTAATACGTTACATCTGATTTGATACTATTAAGAAGTATTAATCAGGTATTCATATGCCAATCTGATCTTATAATATTAAAAAAGTGTCAATCAGGTATCCATATGCATACATGCAACCAAGTTATTTATAGGACTTCTTGATGAAAGCAAGAAGATATGTAGCATGTAGTTTTAGAGGATTGATTTATTCTTATTTCATTTTTACTAGTGTATACCTTTGTATATGATATGAGGTCTTAATTTAATAATCTAGTTACCTAGCATTTTCTTTTTCCGTTTGACGCAGGCAACAGATTGCATTGAATGACAAAAGTTTAATCCCACTAATTGATTGTTAGGGTAGGTGACAACTGGCAGCAGTCTGATGATCTCTAAAGTTTGCCTCAATTCCTTCTTGGAATTTCAGGCTTGGGGACTCCCCCACATAATGGTAATCTGCATAAGGGGATGGAGTGCTGCCCACTGCAAGTGGCCATGAAGGAGTTTTTCATGCAAATGTTGAAACTTGAAGCACAACTAGGTCGAACAAAGAAAATGCACCTGATTCTTTTGCCTAGAATCAAAGAAGTGTTGTGGTGCTCCTAAAGTAGGATATTGAAATGCTAAGCTAGGCAATCAGTTTGGAAAATAACACAACGATGTAGGTTGAACCCCGGAAAGTGGATAATATCTCAATCCAGCAAGGCCCCCATCAAACTACCAATCGGTGTCGACCAATACTACTTGTTGGCTCTCCTTACAACTTAACAACAATTTTCAGAAAGGTGTTGTACTGAACTCTGCCAAATATTATTATAAGGTTGACACAGAAGTAGCATATTTTGAAAGCTGATGAATAATGAAAGTGGATGGGTTCGCTCCTCTCAAGGCATACAACATCTTGCCAACTCCCAATATTTATTCACAAGTAGATTGAATTCCATTTCACGTCTATAGAGAAAGGCAGCAAAAAGTAAGGCAAACTTCTTCTGATTGTATGTATCATCTGCTGAGGAAAGAGGGGAAGATGAAGATGAAGAAAAGAGCTCTAGGCTCTTTCTTTCCGTTTCTTTTCTTATGGGCTAGTCTTTTCTAATACTTGTATAAAAACGTTAAATTTGGAGTATATATCCCATCCACAGATGCTTCATTTTTTTTATCTTCCTTTCCTTATTGAAGTTGGTATCCCATTTTTTTTCATTAATCAATGAAAAGTACTTTTTTTAAAAAAATTCTATATGATCTTTTAAGAATTTGAGTTAACATCCATTTTCTTGGTTCAAGCATGATCAAATTTTTTGGAGTTGAAGTTGTAGAATAACGCCTATTTGTTGCAATTAATTTCTTAATTATTTCAGAACTGCTATTGCGACAACATAGTTTATTCTAGAATATTTAAATGTTGAGATGCATTTCTTATTAGTGATTGTCCAGCATTAGTGAGATACCAATCTTATTTCCAGTATCAGAGAGTGAAGCATAGTAGAGACTTGTCAGAATAATTCTCAATCGCTGGTATAACTGTGTGCACTTCCATATTTTAGATTCACATAAAATGTGCACATCATGAAAAAAACAAAAAAAAATACACCACCTAAAGATCTAATAACGACTAGATAAAGTCCATCTAAATCTTACCCATTGACATGAAGAAGCAATCTTGCAGTATTCTTATGAATATGCTCAATGAGATATGGGACGGCATCCAACTGATCAAAAGCAGATAAACTTAGTGTAAACCGAAAGCTTAGAAAACAAAGCATAAACAAGAAATTCTAATACATAAAAATAGTAAAGACTGTCATAACTAATCACAGAATGTAAATAGAAAACCATAGAAGTTTTATTGAGCTATCAATCAGGGCAAAAAAAACTTGATACTTTTTGTCAGAAGTCTGCTCTCTCATAAATCTACTTTTTGACATGTTTTTTCGCGCCAAACTGTAGAATTTTTGGCCTGAGGGTTTTGTTCATAAACAGGGAGAGTTGATACTTTTTGGCCAGAGTCTGCAATCAAACAACACCCTCCATCCAAAGTCTAACAGCTTGAAGAAAAAAAAACTTGCAAACACAAACGATAACCTGTATTCGAAAGAAAAGGTGGTGTTCTATTCAAAGGGTTTCGATGTGGCTAAGAGCTTCAAAGGCAACAACTACACTTGAAGTGGTGGTGGCTGACAACTAGCGTTACGGTAGTTTTAAGATTTTATTTATTACTCTGGTACCAACTTGAATTTAGGGAAGAAATAAGAATATAGAAGGACACCTCTACCAATAGAAAAGAATAATATAAATATGAAAAAAGACACAATTGATAATACAAAGCTAATAAAGGAAAATTCAACATGTTAAAATTGAGAACACCATTTTCTTCTCTCGAGATCAAACATTATAATCCATGACATACCAAGAATGAAAAATTGAATCTTACCAGATGGGCATAAAAGTCTTCAATTACCGATGCATTTGTTTGCAGAAGCATGGATTGAATATGAGCTTTAGACCTATGCATTATTCTTGCCACAAGTGATAATGAGTCAGCACATGCACTCCTCTCCTGCAGTTTAATGATCCCAGTTTAGAGGAAAACACACATGACACTTTTATTTTTTAACCAGATAGTCGTATTGATCCAACACAAGAAAATCAAAGCTTTCCGAGGGAAAAAATGATTCCTTTCTTCCCTTTGCAATGCATGATACACAATAAAATGACTCTGAAGTAAATACGTATTTATAACAATTCATGAGAATAAACATAATTAGGTACTCAAGCATTTTTTTTCTATGTTGTATACTTCTTTCCTTGGACGTAGAAAAACAAGAGTAACAACCCATGATCATACTCGGTGGATGTTCTATCAATTTTTTGTTTTTGACGTTCTATCATTATTTCATCCTTTTTCCTCCTCTCAAATGTCCTTTTGGATTGGCTCAATTTTCTATGAGTCGTCTTTTGATTTCTCCATAGCAAAATTGTTCACCAAGTTGTTTAGATGTATCAATCGACTCTCGATTCTATCAACTGATTCTCGCAATATGACGATTTCTTGATCCTTTTTGTCTATCCGTTCTTCAATCTAAGATGGAGCCATTTTTCTCTAAAATTTTGATGCTCTCTTCATTCGGTTGCTTCTTCAGCTATTCCTCTATCCTTGCAATCTCTGCAATTCTTCTTCTTGTATCCTCCAATGATTCTCTCCATTCTATAACGTTTTCTTCGTATTTCCAGCGATCGAAACACGTTCGGATACCAATTGGTAAGGATACTTCTAGGGTTCTACATTTTAATTTACTTATTTTATGTAATTTCGATTCTTACAAGAACATATCAAACTAGACTGATAGAAATAAGATGAGAATTACAAGATAAACTCTAAGTGTATGGCATTTACGAGCCCCAATCCTCTCAAACTAACCAATTTGAGACTTACACTTCACAAAAGATGCCCCTAACTATCCACAATTCCCCGTTATCTACCCCCAAGCTAACTGATAAGAATAATTTACCTAAATACCCTTCCGTACGGATATGGTTCCTGACACCTTCTCCCTTCTCCACTCTCCCTCAATTATATCCTAATACCCTCTCTCTAAGTCCTAAAATCTTGGGCATTCTTATCCATTAACTTATGCTTTTGGGTTTAATGGCATTTTAATCAGATATTGTGCATTCATAGAACAATAACTTAGAGAAGAAGCAAAATGTTGTCTCCTATTTCAATGTTGAAGCCGAGTTCAAATCTATAGTCCAAAGGACTGTATGAACCATAGAATAAAACACTCTTCAAGAATTGGAGTCATCAAAGAACTTCTGCAGGAACCTATGACAATAATGCCACTATTAGTATTGCCATAATTTGCAACGACAAAACAGGACAAACAGGTGGAAGTGGGTGGAACAGAGAGAGTCTTGTATGAGCGCTTGTTAAAAGATGTAATCAGTAAGCTGACCTTTTTCCAAATAGTAACCACTAACCAGAACAATAAACTAAGACCAATTGTTCAAAATTGGGAGTGATTAATGCGTTTGATCTAGTATGAGGGGGGAGAGTACAATCAGGAAATAACGGTGTTATTTCTTCCTTATGCAATTTATTCTTTTACTTGGATATAATACGAGGCTCAAAATTCTAAAACTGCAACTAAAACCAAATTTATATCTATTTCTCATAAATAAAAAGATACCCCAAATGAGAGAAGAAGAGAAGATTTATAACACACACACACATGTATAAAGTAATCAAAATAAACAAAAAATGAATGCTTCTTGCTGTAGCGTTATATATAAACTAGCACCTTGAGACCAAAAGATGTTCCATGCAAGTAACCTAGACTAGTGCCAGGAGGGCTTGGTGTAACTTCATTGAAAGAAAACGTTGAATGTGATGCTGATGGGGAAGATGAGTTGGATCTTATCCACTGATCACAATCCTGTGAAGCACGGGACAAAGCTGTCTTCAACTTATCTGATAATCTCAGGAAGACACAAACCATGTAAGTCAAAATTCAAGAAAGTAAAATTGTATTCATAAGTTTCTGATACATTTGAACTCTGAGCATAAGACAACATAGAGTTTCAAGAACTGGTCAGGGAATAAACTGGAAAAAGGAAAAAAGATGAGTGCGTACGATTGAGGGAGTCAGGGAAGCCTTTTCCACCAGAAGTAGTGTTTAGCTGGCCAAAACTCTCGTATATGAAATAGAAGAACACTTCAAACAACTGGCACATTCCCTGTTCCAAAAAAGCTTATGAGAGAATATAAAAGGAGGTTTAAAGGTGAATGGAATTTCACAAGCTAACCATCAAATACTTGATACCTTGAAAAACTCAACATTCACTATCTCTAGTTTCTGCATAAGCCTTGCATATTTGTCCATGGACCTGGAATTTGGGAGTTCAAAAATATCAGAATTCCACTTTTTTAATAAAAAGGAAAAAGAAAGATTGTTTCGAGCACTTCCCAATATCACTATAGATACTTCACCTTAAAAGGCATAGAGATGATCCTGTATGTGTTGTAATTTCATCACTATTATGGTTAGAAGAGTGGTTTCGTGGAAGTTTGGATTTTGATCTGCTTGGGAGTTGACTATCTTCATCAATAAAGTCAGCTAAAAGATCTTCATCTTCCTCTTCAGAAGCAGCATTAGCACCATTTTCAAGATTATCTGTATTCTTAGTTGGAGAAGTATTATTCCTGTGAAAATTTTCACCTACACTTCCATCCAATTCTCCATAAAAGGCACCATTCTGCATGCTTTCTTTACAAGTATGCATAAGTTTAAGTAAAAACGGATTTCCACTTTTGAGCCACTGCAAAAAACCACTACTATCGACACCTGTTCTTGCTGAGCTTGCTGACTTATATGAACGTGAGACCTTGGCATTAGACGAGTTGCCATCAGACGGGACAAACAGAGGTGCACCGTCACCAACCAGTCCAGCAAAACTAACAACTTGAACTGTATCTGGTGGCAGTGTAAGCCAATTTTCTTTTTCCATAACCATCTTTAGAGCCTAAAAGTATGAAGAGAGAAAAACCAATGAAGTACTAGTGAGTTTCCACATTCAAACTTGGAAATTGCTTAGTTTGACCAAGAAGTAAAAGTGTAGCAGAGACAATCTACTAAGTTATATAGATTAGATTTCTACATAATGCTGACAATTAATAATATGCAAGTTAAGACATAAGAAATTTTATAATAACTATATGTAAATTGAAAATTGCCCCACTGTCAAAAGAACTCCAGTTTTGTAAACGAAAGAGCAATTTGTGTCAAGAGAATTTAAGGGCAAAACACAACAGAATAACTAAACAAATAAAAACAGCTAGAAGGGAAAGAATAAGTTAAGCAAGAAAACAATTAGTTGCTTTCTATATTAATCATTTATGAATTATGAAGAGATAATTGAAATATTGATTGGTTTGTTGATTTGTTGATGTTAGCTGGCGCAGGGAAAATTACTAAGATTTTAGAAATAGTGCAACATTTAGCTTTCTCTATAACCATGACCCAGCATGTATATACAATTGTAGACCTGAATGATGACAAAACTGAGCAAGAAGGTAAGCTTACGTGCATACTCTGCTTATGAAAAGCCACATAATAATTTTCACAAATAATCTTCAACTTTTGCCTAAACTCAACTGCTTCAACTCCACAGAAAGCTTCTCCAGCCAATATGAAGACATTGAGATCTTCATAGTTTTTCAAGAATTGATGAATACTCGTTGAACAAACAGCAGCAGAAGAAAGCAGTACTGACACACGGCTAGTAGTTAGTTGCCAAAGGTTCTTACGGCCTTTTTTAATGGTTTGAGAAACATAACTTATAGCATCTTTTCTAAGATGATACCAGGGAGAACCACTGGTTGATGCTGTACTGCTGTCTGTCTGGGACTCCCTACTGGGATAGCCTTCATCCATGTATGCAGAGTTCATATTTCCTGTAGTCCCCAATGAAGAGACATTGGTCGTTGATTCTTCTGTATCTGCTAAATTAAGCTCATAATTATCTTCTTGTAGCTCCATGCTAGGAGTTCGGACAATTGAATCCTGGATCAAAAACATGTTTTTTAAGATAAAAATTTTGGGTGCCCAACACAAAAGCCACCTGATGAAAGAAAGCAGGCAACAATAAATTGTGGTTTTAACCACTAACCGGTTCTTTTTTACAAGTTGACAAAAGTTTTCACTTATAGAATAAAAGAAGACTAACGCTCAACTAAGAAGCACGGGATACGGACACGGCGACAAACCATTTTTTGAAAATGTAGGATATGGTTAGATACATCAAGGACACACTACTTATTTATTTTTTATTATATAATATTAAATATTCCAAAATATTTTAATTATTTTATCAGCTTAAAAATAATCAAAATAAAAAGTTAATTAACATTTGTATTTTAACCTGACACTTATCAATCCCAAAATATTATTGTTTTATCCTCCTTTTTCTCCTCTCCATTTCATTTTCTCTTTCTCTCCCTTTTCCATTTTGTCCATCTACCTTCGATGGACATTGCTGCCAATTGCTTCCACCAATATTGCCACGTTGTCGTGTCATCAACCATGTGAAAGGTATAAGTTTTAAATGATGTGTCCGTGAAGTGTCCATAGTGTGTCCATGACGTGTCCAAAATTAAAAAGGGGACAATGAATTTTGTGTGTCAGAGACATGTCCGAAGAGTGTTTAGAAGTACCCGTGTCCGACATGGATACTTTGTCAAAAATAAAGTGTCCATGTTTCCTAGCTATAGTACAAGCAGAACATAGATATGATTCAATTGGAATACATAAATAACAGTAAAAATGGACCTTGGTATCCAGTTTGAAGCTTAAGATTTGATAATATGAACACATCAAGGTAAATAAGACAGCTAGTGTTTTTAATAAACACTGCCTAAACTTTGACTCAGGTATCCGTAGGCATAGATCACTGTATGTAAGCCTGCCAATTAGATAAAATAAGTTAAAAGTTCATATTTGACATACTGCATAAAAGACTCAGCAGCTTCAAGAGCTTTACCTACTATTTTGTACATGTACATCCTGATCCTGCAAAAATAAAAAAAATCATCTTTGAATATTTCTTTGATCATTACCAAGGAAATGACTTAAAAAATCTAAATTGAGAGGAATAAAAGAAAGGTCAATTTGTTCCTTTTGTTTCAACTTCTATTTATCATATCTACAAGGTCCTATCAGTTTATATTAACAGTCTCCACACCATTTTTTTTCTTAAAACCAAGTCTCCACAACATTTAATTCAACGTATGTCCATTTAATTCAATTTGATCCCAATATCCTTGACTTAAAGTGGTACATGTGACGTGAGAAAAAGCAACCTGAAGTCCACCACTTTTGTTTTAAACTAAATGTTACTTATCAAACAAAGAAAATCTTTTTCGCACAACTTTGTGCGTGAATGGGAGCATTGCACTTATTTCAATAGTAATCAACTTTAGATGATGCAAGTCAGCCAAGTAGGAAGAAATTTTGAATCTTTGATCTCTCCTCATAAACTGTTGGTTGATATAATTAAATTTAGCCCAATCCATAAGCTTAGGCTTTTGGATTAATTGGTGGTTTAACATAATTCAACATGGTATCAGAGCAGGAGGTCATGAGTTCAAATCCCTGCCAAGTCATTTCATCCTCAATTAAAATTAAAAGTCCACTTGTAGGGCATTTCTCAAATTTCAAAGCCCACAAGTGAGGGGGAGTGTTGGTTGATATAATTAAATTTACCCCAATCCATAAGCTTAGGCTTTTGGATTGATTGGTGGTTTAACATAATTCAACATAAACCAATTCCTTAATTAGAGTTACACAAGCGCACCTCTTGCACGATATCTTTCAAGGCAGAATGTGTTTCCGATATAACTTCCTGCATAAAAAAGCTTTGTATCTTTTCCGCAAGGCCAGAAACATCCCCTATTAGTGCATAGGCATCAATCACCTGTTCAGCCAAATCAGTTTAAGCAAAACTTCATATTAGAGAGAAAAAAATAAGTTCAATCTAACCAATCACTTGGAATTGTTTTACAATGACAGAGGAAAAAATGTTAACTGCAAAATATTTTTATTAGAAAATATGGGATTCCACAATTAAACAAAAAAAAACTCCTCACCTTTCCCTTATAATATGCTCTTTTTTTTTTAAACAAGAAACAAAATTTTCATTAAGAATATGAAAAGAAAAGTTCATATACAAGCCTCAATAGAGGGGGAAAACAAAAGATACAGAGAGAGCAAAAGTCAAAACAGAGAAAAATAAACTAAGAAAAAAAAAGAGCAACAGACTACCAGACAAAGAACAGAAGGATGAGGTGCCAAACATGGCTACAAAAGAAAGAAAAAATATAAAAGCAAGCATCCAAAAAACTTCAGCTACACCGATAATACACAGCTACAAACTGCAACCGAAAATACACGGCTACAAACTGCAAAGCCAAGATAAACTAAGCTGAACAAGTGACACAGAAGCCAAACTAAAAAAACCCGATAAGATACTAGGCTGCAAAATCCAAGTAAGAAGACAACTAATCCAACCCAAAAAATCAGAGCTTCAAATGGATGAGCAAACTGCTGAATTCCGACATTCCTTCAACTGAAATCCATACGTAGCAATGATGCAAAATTTTCTGGAATTTCAACTAAAGCACGTCGTTGAACTTTGGAAGGAGGCAATGGAGAGGAAATAAACTCATCATGAGTATGGGAGATATTTGCATCCAAGTGATCGTCAAAAGAATCAAAACAGATAACACTAACTACATCTTTCATGTCTAAGTCCAGATGAGGAAGGTCAGGAGCCTTGGGGGAGGAGGGAATATTAGGCGATGGGTGATTAGTGGTAATCTCAAGAAGCAAGGAACAATGGGAACTAGATGGAAGGGGAGAGGGAGTGAAATAGAAGGAATTGGAAGAGGAACAAGGCTTGTGCTGGGACGATGAGAGTTAGGAGGATGGGTTGGTTAGCCTAGAAGAAAAATGAATTTCAATGCAATCAGGATTGAGGACAAGATTTCTATCAAGAAAATAGGTGGATTTGCTTCTTCTGATATAGTGGAGAGATAAGGGTTTAACACGAGAGGAAGAGGGCAGAACAAGAGATTTTTAATGGGGAAGGAAAGGAATACAAAAGGGGCTGAAGAGAAGTCTAAAGGGATGGAAAGGGAAGTATGAGGGACACAGAAGGAGGAGCGGAAGGAGACGGGGGTAAAGGCGGGTCCGGTCAATGAGGGAGGTAGGATCGGGAAAGGGGGAAACTAGAGGAATGGAGATGGAAAGAGAGGATAAGTCAATAAGCAGAGGGGAAGGGTTAACCACAAAAAAAAGAGGACGCGAGAATGGAATTCTGGAGATGGAATGAACAAGCTTAGAAGGTCCTTAAAATGAGTATCAAAACCTTGAAGGGTAGGGACAATGCTTTAGTCAATCATAACTTTATTAAGCCTTGAGAGGTCAATAGGATTGTAGAAGTCTTACATGAAGAGATAGGTTTTCAACCCTAAACCCTATTTAGGATATTTCTATAGTAGTTAGTCCCTCAAATTATATAAATACAAAGTCCCCTCTCTTGTATTTAACAATTCTTTCATCCACAAAATCATAAAGATTGAGTTCTTGGAGAATCATAGCCCTTATTGACCTATAAGCTACATCAGCCTCCTTCAAGGTGAAGGTAGGGAAGGGATCTACTTCAAATGCCTTAGCTAAATCATTTTGTATTTTGCTTGAGAGCCCTCACAACCTTCTTCTCACATATGTGAAGCCAAAAGGATGCTTTTTGTTTTTATCAGACAAATTTTATGAGCAAGATACATTTTCTCCTACACTCCTTCCCTAGAGGAGTCTGATTTTACCCAACCCTAAATCCCCTTCATTATCTTCATAATCTTTTTAAACACTCTAAATGCCCACATAGGTCACCACCCATGCTAACAGGCTCATTCATTTGACCTAACAGTTGCCTAAATGGGTCATGACTTCCTTTGCTTTATTGGATAAAAAATGGTATAGATTTCAGCAAAAATAAATAAATTAATAAAGCTAAGAGAAGCTTGCAGATAGATATTCAGATAAATTGTCTGCACCTGCTGCTTTGGTTGAACCTTTTTTGTATCCATGAGTGTATGTGTCAACTTACGTGTACCTTGACTATTCTCATAAAACAACCGCCTAACCCTACAACATTTGGTTGTCAAGAAAATTCATATGAAGTTAATTCCTAGGCATGTAGCAACCATGTATTAAACCCATAATCTCTTATTTCCCAAGGTCCTCTTGACCACTAAACCAACTCATGATGATTTGTTTAGTCATTTTTCAACATTGAATAGTTCATCCACAACCCTCTAGGATATATTAAAGAACCAATAATCCAAATAATTTTTAAAAAAAATAAGAGACAAAGACTTTCATTAAGAAAATGAAAAGAGCAGAGCTCTAAGATACAAAGCCCAAGAAGAGAAAAAGAAAACGAAAGAAAGAAAAAGACAAAAAGTACAACAGAAATACAATAGTAAAGATACAAGTAAGATATATTAAAGAGAAGCTTCCCAGCTGATGAAAATGACTTAAATGATGTAACCAGAAAGGAAATGAAAGCTTTTTCATTGTAAATTGTGAATAGATTTTTCAATGCTCAAGGTTAAATATAACAAAAAGGAAATGAATGCTTTCTTCATTGTCTCTTACTTAAAAAATAGTTGAAAGTGTCAAGAATGCATAATATAAGGGGAAAAAAAAGAACTTATTTCAATCATATGAAAACAATCCTCACGGTTAAATAGCCCTCCTCCTTGAAATCCTGACAGACTTCTATCAAAAGTGAATCCAACTTTTGTAGAGTTCTTCCAAGCCAAACCTACAATATTATGAAAATAGATCCACAAATCAGTTATTATACCCTTTATAAGGTTTCCAGGAGAGAATATCCATAGAATTTTGCAACTGCACATGCTCAATATCATTGACAATACTCACCTCAACACCTCTGCTCATCTCTTGAATTACTGAAAGCTCTGAAAAGCTATCCAGTAGCTGCAAATACTCAGATAAAACCTGAAAAGCCTGTATAACAGGCATGTTCGGCAGCACAGCTAGAAGAGTTAAAAAGTAGACATCACCACTCCAAAAAAAAAAAAAAAATTTGATACCCGTGACTGTCCGGGCAAGTTTGCGTGCACCTCAACTATTGACACGGGACATACTGTCTGACACTACGACATTTGGATGTCAAGGAAACACATAGAAAATTAATTCCTAGGTAGGTAGTCTCCTTGGATTGAACTCATCACCTCTTAGTTCTCCATGATTACCAGGCTACTCCATGATGGTTCATTACTCCAAAATTTCAAGTTCAAAAAAAATATTCTAGTTCATTACTTTTTCAAAAATGTTCATTTAGTCAGATACATGCAGTTCAGCTAGAAAAGGCATAGTAAAAACAAATTTTGAAACCCACCTTGTAATAATTTCCTTCTTCAACAAGAGACTCAAGCATTGATTGCATGTTCACAGCATGACAAAGCTCACTTAAAACTGGAAGCATGTCCTATTTGTATTTCTTTGTCAGTGAAAAGTTTATTACTTAAAGAAAAATATATAAATAAGCCTGGAAGCATACCTACATAGCATGGCGATGGATAATTTCTTAACGTAAATATTTTAGGTAGTCTTTTTTTAATAGGAAACATAAACTTTTCAAATATGCATGAAAAAATGTACAATCTTCTATCCAAACTAGTTACAAAAAGCTTCCCCAATGTGTGATCAAAGTGGTTAAATGATAGTTACAAAAAGGGGGAGACGATGATTCCAATTATTATCTTCTCCTAATTCTCTTTGTTTTGTCCTTGGTGGCTTCTGGCTTGTTCTCGGTGAAATCAGCCCATGCTTTTGTTAGTGCTAATGTGCCAATGGACAAGAATTTGTTCAAAGCCATTTGGAAATCCAAAAGTCCTAAGAAGATCAAAGTTTTTACATGGGTGTTAGAAAAAGCTAAGTTGAATTTGGCTAAACTGCTCAAAAGGAAGCTGCATTCCCATCATTTACAGCCATCAATTTGCTTTCTCTGTTTTTCTGCCCTTGAAGATGGCTGCCATTTATTGTTTTTAATGTCAATATGCCGCTAAGTGTTGGTACAGGTTGCTGAATATTTTTTGCTTTTATTGGGTTTTTTCGAGCAATGTCAAGGAAAATGTTATTCGATTGCTTCTTGGTCCTCACTCCCGCAGCAAAGCCCGCTTTTTATGGATCAATGCCATCAAAGTATCTTATACGAGTTATGGTGGGAAAGAAATCATAGAATTTTTCAGGACTCTCAACTACATGGCTTGACATAAGTGGCTCGGTGCGTATGGAAGTCTCTCGATGGGCCAATTTGTCTAAGGCCTTCAATTTCTTTTCCATTCAGCAAATATTCACCAATTGGGAGGCTTTTCTTTAGATGATCAGTTTTTCTCTTTGTTATTTAAGATTGTATTTCTGCTTTTGTAGCTCTGTGGTTCGGATAGTTTTGTTGTTTTTGTTTCTATTTCGTTTCTTACATTCCTTGTATTGTTCACCCCGACTCTTCATTTTCGCAATGAAAGATTATCTTTGTTTCTAAAAAAAAGATTAGGCATTCGTATCTCTATCCTGCTCCTACTAGGATTGGACATTCTTATTCGTATCCTACTCTTTAATAGGATTGGGCATTTCTATGATTATCATTGATAATGGCTAGAAGCATGATAAATGGAAGAAAAAGGAGAAAAAAAAAAGAACAACAATGAAGAAAAAAGGCAACAAAATAGCAAAATAGTGATAAATATCTCTGGATTGTCATGAATCCATCCACCTGAGAAAAAATAACAAAAGATAGAATCTCAGCAGATTGAAACTTTTCTGGTAGTATGAAAATTTACCAGAAGTGCATGTTTCTTCTTGGAATTGGTGTTTACAATGAGATCTCTAGAGACTTCAAGCATTGACGAAGTTAGGTGTCTCTTCCCATTCTACAAACATCACAATTAATGTTACACCCGAACAACCTAGCAGGAGAACTATAATCGTGCAGAATAAAAAATGTGAGCAAAAGACTTCTATTTGTTAAACGAACATAACATGCTAAATAAGCGTACCCTGCAGATGACGTTAGCAATTTTCAAGTCTTTTTCCAGCTCTCTGACCAAATGCATCCCCTTCACTGGCCAAAAGTAAGAAATAAAATCTCATCCAACTATAATTAAATTCCAACATTAAGCATTTTGTCATCTAGATAGCTTTGTGATAAATGAAACAAACAAGAAAATGGATTTCTTTTTGGATAAGAACAAGAAAAGAAAAAAAACAAGAAAATTGATTTCAAGAATCAAACAACATTTTGGAACTACCACCACAATTACAAGAAGTGCAGCACATCCATTGAAGATTGTTATTAGAAATTTAGAGCACACTCATCATGGTACAGTAGAAAACTAGTAGACAATCTACAACTGGTATCATGTACAATATTCACGATGCCATTACAATAAGGATTGTCGAATTCATGTCTATGATTCATTTGACTCTCAAATGTGATTAAAGAGTTGACAACTTTTGTTAACTACTTAGTGGCTTTGCTTGGAACTAGTTTATTAACACTATCTTGCCTTACTGAAGGTTTGTAGTCTTTTAATTGACATCTCTTGTTGACAAATGATATTTGTCATACAAATATCTAATTCAATTTTTTTTGGATGAAATACCTTATTCTTTTTAAAACTAGATAAAAGGCTATTTAGTTACTCTTCCGGGTAGCCTACACTAAGGCATATCTCAACATTTTTTAGTTCGTTTCAACAAGTAAGCTTAACATTCTTAAATCCTGGAGAGCAAATCGTTTCTCGAAACCTTTAAATGAAGGTCGAATAGATCATTATCTTTAACAAGCTGAGCAAGCTTAAGGTGAATATATGAGTTTATTAGTCTTAGTCCTTTATTGTAATTTTACTTTCTTTTCTTTTCAAGTTTCGGGCAAAGTCTAGGTTAACATCCAATGCTAGAATGCATCCATGCCTTTTGTTCAACCCGTTGATGTTTCAAAAACACAATTTCTATAGAAGAGGTTGCGAAAGTCACAATTTTACTCTCTTAATTTAGGACTTCCATGTCAATTTATTGTAATCTTACTCTCTTAATTTAGGACTTCCATGTATATCTATATATATTGAACTCTAAAGAATAGAATGAGTGAGAAGTTCTCTCATATTACAGTCTAACATTATCAAAGACAATCCATATAACTCAACGGCTTAATAAAAAAACAACCAAAAAAACTATGAGTAACCCAATGAACTTGAAAAAAAAAACAGACTGACCACCCAATAAATAAATATGCCATAAAATTGTTCAGTAAAAATAGAACTTTACTTAACATAAAGAAGCCTAAATCAAAGATTGATGTGAGCGCACCAACTTCAATTTTACCAAAGATAAGCATCAACCCTCCAACCAAGCCAAACATAAGAACATGACCCAAACTTACACCTCTTGGAGGAGTGTAGGGAGCACAAAAAGAGAGTAGTACCCATCACTTCATGATGCTCCATTACATGACGAGATAGACGTTCTGCCACTTTATCAAGTTGAGCCAATCTCTTTGTAGCCTTAAAAGAGGTTTTGTCAAGAATTAGTCAATAGGAAGAGAAACGGAAGTCAAAATTGAATCATGAAATTGGATAAAAGGGCCATAACTATGATCAGATCAATTGGATATGTATCAAAGAGGTCAACAAACAAGACATATCGTTAGAAGGTGAAACAAAAATAACATGCAACATTGAATAAAAATAAATCAAAAACCATTTAAACAGACAAGGCAAAGCTTTCAAAGTAGTCAGCAATGGCGTTTTTTTAAGAAAAACAGCCATCACAGCAGTCTTCAAGTGAAGAGAGAACCTTCAACAACAACATCAATTGGGTATGTATAAATGACCATAATAATTCTTTTCCCTTTTTTCTTTTTTTGAAAATTAGACTATAACCATTAAAAATGCATTTAGCCAGCCGATGACTGTTATTACCATAGTGTGCAATTATATTGGGGATAAGGATAATTACATAATACTTTAGATTGAACATTAGATAAGAGAAACAAAAAGGACAAAAACTCAAAATGACACAAGAGTATATATAATAAATGGACGCATAAGTAACTTAAATGATGTGAGATCATTTACAAAAAGTTCCTAATAAATACAACAGACAAAACACTTTTTATTGATAATGTGAAAAAAAGACTATTGTTCAAGGATACAAGCTCCACAAGGAAGCAAAAGAAAGCAAAAACAAAACGAGAGAGAGAGCGAGAGAACCAAACTAAAACCACTCCTCAGCAAAAACAAACAAAACAAAAGAAACAATGAAAAAGATACAAGATGCAAAAAGCTCTTTGTGGCTTTCAAATCCTTGATTGGATTGGGTTGACCTAGGACAATCAAGTTACAAGGGATTCCTTATCAACATGAGATTCTCATTTTAATCAACAGTAGGGCCACGCATAATTTCATTGTGTCAAGCTTGGTTACTGAATTAGATATTCCCGTTAGTGAGCCAAAAGGGTATGGTGTGGTTTTGGGCACTAATACTTTCGTTCAAGGGACTAAAATTTTCAAGAACGCGATTCTTTTGATGGCAACTATAACGATTGTTCAAGATTTTTTACCATGGAATTGGGAGTGCCAACATTATTTTAGGTGTCCAATGGGTCCCAACCTCGAGATAAATCTACATTGATTATAAGAATTTGGAGATGTGTTCAAGATGGGCGATTCTAAGATCGTTCTTCATGGCGATCGATAATTGGTATGCTCTCAGGTAACTTTAAAGTCTTTAATGAAATCTTTGAAGATTGATATTCAAGGGTTTATTCTAGAACTCAATTAATTAACCACCATAGAATGAAATCTACTAATCCTTGGGAGAAATTGCCACCTTAAGTAGTATTGATCCTTCGAAAATATTAAAAGTGTTGGTTGATATAATTAAATTTACCCCAATCCATCAGCTTAGGCTTTTGGATTGATTGGTGATTTAACATAATTCAACATGGTATCAGAGCAGGAGATCATGAGTTCGAATCTCTGCCAAGTCATTTCATCCCCAATTAAAATTAAAGTCCACTTGTAGGGCATTTCTCAAATTTCAAAGCCCACAAGTGAGGGGGAGTGTTGGTTGATATAATTAAATTTACCCCAATCCATCAGCTTAGGCTTTTGGATTGATTGGTGATTTAACATAATTCAACAAAAAGGTATTTGAACAGCATACTACCCTCCAATACGTGATAAAGATCATCACATTGAATCATATCATGGAACATCAGCAGTAAACGTGCGGCCATATAGATACCCCTTAATATCATAAAGATGAAATCGAAAAATTAGTTTGGGAGATGTTGTTGAACGGGATAATTAAACGAAGTTGTGGTTCATTCTCTAGTCCAATTTTTGTGAGGAAGAAAGATGGATCTTGGCATTTTTGTGTCGATTATAGGGCCATACACAAAGTTACCGTACCAGATTAATTTCTTATTCCTATGGTGAAGGAATTACTAGATGAGATTTTTGTTTTTGGAGCAATCATTTTTTCAAAAATTGACAACCATATATCATCAAATATATATAAGCTCGAACGATGTGAAAAAGACCGCATTTCTAGCACATGATGGGCATTATGAGTTCTTGGTTTTATCTTTCGGACTAACGAATGTGCCTTCCAATCAATCATGAACGATACTTCATGGTTGTTCTTGAGAAGATTTGTGTTAGTCTTCTTTGACGACATACTTATCTACAGTTCATCATTAGTAGAATACCATGAGCTACTCCTGATGTTGCTCATTTCAATTTGTTGTTTTCTCAGTTTTTGTTTTTATCTGTTCTTTCAATGTATTATTTGTACTACAGAGTTTTTGTCTCTTCTAATTTTCTTAATGAAAAGTTGTCTCTTTTTTTATTTTATTTTTTTAGAAAAATGGAACATATAGAGCACTTGGAACAAGTTCTGAAAATATTACGAAGACATAAGCTAGTAAAAAATGTAAAGTGTCATTTTGCCCTGCCACAAATTGAATACTTAGGGCATATAATTTCTGGTCATGGCCGAGAGGTTGACAATTCCAAGATTGAGGTTATGGAATGATGGCCAACACAAAAAAAAAAAAAAAAAAAAAAAAAAAAAAAAAATCTCAAGGAACTTTGACGTGTTTGGGGTCTCACGAGTTACCGAAAGTTCGTTGTTGGATATGGTACGTTTGCATTTTCAATAACTCAACCATTAAAGAAAGATAATTCCCAACTCTACCAAACCATTTGAAAAGAAAAAATGCTATGATATCGATTTCGATCTTAGCCTTGCCGAATTTTACAAAATAGTTTATTGTTGAAGTCGATCCTTCAGGAGTGGGAGTGGGGGCGATTTAATGCAAGAGGATAAGTTAGCAGCCTATTTCAGTTATGCTTTACCCACCCTACACCGTGCAAAAGCATTTTATGAAAGGGAGTTAATATTCATTGTTATGTCAATATAAAAATGGAGGTTGTACTTGTTGGGTCACCATTTCAAAGTACGAACAAATTAGAAGAGTTCAAAATTCATCCTTGATCAAAGGTTGGTTATGAAGGAGTACAAAAAATGGATGGTTTGGAAAACCGTGCGGTTGACACCTTATCTCGTTACTCTCATCATTTCCTTATATAGTAGCCTCACTATGATCTCAGGCTTTAATACTAACTTGATTCTACAACAAAAGAATGGTGATTCAGTTCTATCAAATGAGGCTTGTTGTATCTTCAAGGGAGGAGAGGATTGTCCTTACCAAAACCTCTCCAACTATTGATCTGTTTTTTCTACAAAGAGACGAACTTTTATTAAGATTATGAAAAGAGACAAGCTTTTCATCAAGATTATGAAAAGAGACAAAAGCTCAAAATTACAAGACCCGAGACGGGTAACAAGAGAAGATTAAAAAAAGAGAACAAAAGAAAAGGGAAAAAAGGAAGATTTGAAACAACAAAACTAAAAACATATCAAACATGAGCTAGTTGACAACATTTATCTTTTGCTAGATTGTTTCTATTCTTCCTCCACAGTGGGAGGTTTCTTAAAAATGTTACACATACTTTCCAAAGAAGACTGAAAGTCTATTGGAAATGAATGAAGGCGCAGTTTCAAAACTTTGTGAAAGGAATGCTCGTTTTCCAACAAGTTGAATATTTAACCATAGCTCCAACTGGGTTATTGTTGTTTCTACCTATTCTAGATCAAATATGAAGTGATATCTCCATGGATTTTGTGGTCTAGATAATCAAAAGTTGAAGATTACGATGTTATATTTGTAGTAGTGGACTGATTGTATGCCCATTATTTAGCCACTCGGCAACCATATACCACAACTAGAATAGATAAACTCTTTATTAAAGAGATTGTCAGACTTGTGGTATCAAAGAGTATTGTATATTATCGTGACCTTATATTCTTTTTTTTTTAATTGGAAACAAACTTTTCATTAAGATAATGAAAAAGAAACAAAGTTCATGGTACAAGAAGAAAGCGTAGTTGGGTGTTAAGTCGACCTTCTTTTATCAATTCACTTGCACATTTTGTAGAGAATTGTTCAAATGGCAAGGAACCCAAGTATGTTTAAGTACAACTTAACACCCAAAAACAGATGAACAATGAAAGTTATGAATCAAGGTTTGGAAACTTATCTAAGGTGCTTTACTATGAGTTGTCCATCCAAATGGGTGCATTGGCTTCCTTGAGCAAAATTTAGTTACAATACTTTCTACCGCACAAGCATCACCTTTTAAAGTTGTTTATGGCAGACCCCTCCAGCTATTTTACCTTATTCGGATGATGGGTCTCCAGTAGCTGACACTGATCAAGAATCGAAAGATAGGGACTTGATGCTATCTATGATTAGAACCAACTTATTGAAAGCAAAGCAGTATATGGTGGCAAGTGCAAATGGAAAATGGAAGAGATGATAATAAACACGAGCGATCGATTTCTTGGATCACAAGGCAACCAAAGAGATTAAATATGTTTATCAAAGAAGAAAGAATGTAAGAGGTAGTTAGGGGAGTGTCAGTTACTAACTATCATTAGTTGTGAGTTTGTTAGAGCGAGGTTGGCTTTTACGTCACTATAAATACATATAAGGATCTCTTTGGAGATATAGTGAATTGTATAAGGAATTGAAGACCCGAGAAGCAATTCTCTACTTGCTAATAAAAAGGGTTCAATGAGTAAGCTTTTATCAAGGATCCAATAAAAAACTCCTCAAAACCAATAAGCCCTAGAGAAGAATATAAGATGTATCAATGATGCCCGCTCAAATAATGAGAAACTAGATAAATCAGCAGCGAGCTTTAAATCAACAAAGCAACCATTAGACACATTTTCTTTTTTTCGAGTTGAAAGCATTAGATACTAGAAGAAAAAACTTCCATAGTCCATACTAAACCCCAAATCTTAACTTAAAACAGTGATAGCCGAGTTGAAACTACAAAACAAGCCCCAGCCTATAATGCTCCATAAAGATTTTTGAAAGTGTATTTAATGAAAGAATCAACTTTGTTCCATATATGATGAACTTGAAGAAGAAGAAGAAGATTGTACAATAAAAGAAGGATAAATTGAGACCCCAAGAGAACAAATGAAGAAGAATTCTGGGAATGGTCGCAGAAAAAAGTCAAAAAGGTAGGCAAATCGGATAAGAGTCATAGATGAATCTTGCAATATCATCGATGCCGGACAACAGTGAAATGAAGACGATAACATCTGAGAAGAATGACAGCAGTGGAAGCTCAAAAGACAATAAAGACAGTGGGGGAAATTAGATTAACGAGGTAATGGTTGGGTTTTCATGGCATTTAGTTCACTATTGGCCGGTTTTTTATATTATTACATACTTCTTTGTATGCCTGGACTCGAATACGTTGAAGTTGATATCATTTATACTCAATAAGGTGGAGTTTTAATAGTACTCAGAAGCTATGAGACCTATGTGCTCTTTGACCATGCCACCGCCGCAGTTGCTAGATGGAATTTTAATATACTTATGAATTTGGTTTATATCGTAATCCTTCATAAGATTAAGGCATGACCTTGACAATACCTCCTTAGCTTTACTAGTAAATTCCTAAAAATGAAACAAAATGTAAAAGAAAACTAATTGCTGGTGCAAATAAATATATGATTCGTGCGTTTAGCGTTATATGCAAGAAGGTACATATCAAGTACAACACTACAACTGTAGGGTGAGATCGAGTAGCTGGAAAGCTACCTGTTTCTCCAGATATTCCAGATCATTTTCCTCTGATGGAACATGCTCTAGCACATGCCTAACTGGGTCAAAGTCCTGCAGTAAAAATTCAGAATCAACTTGATACTCTTTACACATGCCTAAATGTTAAATACCTAAATAACCTATAAGACATAAAATTGCATAGTTAGAAACTTTTAAAACATAGAATTGAAAGTTTAGGAACTCATTACAGACTTTTTAAGTTCAAGTGCCTATTAAACACATAATTGAATGTTTGAGGACCAAAATTAATGATACCAAGTAGAGATTTTAGAATTTCGAAAATGTGTCAATATTACAAAAGCATGCATATAAATGTATGGGCCTAAGTCAACAATTGTAACAATAGCAAGTAGCACCTCTTCATAGAAAGCTTCCTCTAGCTCTTCTACTTCATGACCATGATTTCTACTTCCATATATTGAGCTCAGTTCTTCAGAGCTGGATGAGAGACTAAATCTTTGATGAGGAGGCAACCCTGCAAGCGCACGAGCAACCGCTGCTGCAGCCATAGCACGTGCTGGAACCTGCTCAATAAGGTAGAAAGCAAATTATGAACTCCCAATTGGTCATTTTTTTCAAATGGTATTTGTGAAAGAGCTCATTGGACAATGTTTCTTGGTTTTGATTTTCATTTGAAAGTTTTGCTTCTTTATAAACTTTGTTTTCTAATATACTTTTATATTTATTTTTTTTTAAAAAAAAGGTTCAAAACCCTAGTCATTTTTTCATAAGAAAAACTAAAAAACAGGGCTTCCTTTGCGGTCAATCTCCTTTGGCGGTTGCCCTTATGCAAGAAGGAACATGAAATAATTAATCAGAGTGGCAAAAGGTTGAACCTCAATGGATCGTGGCCATAAGGTCACTTACCACTTGCAATACCCTCACAAAGGAGCATGAAATACAAAACCACATTTTCCTTCCTTGCGACTTTGCTCGAAACTTTTGGGTGTTTACTACCATAGTAATTTTGTTTTCTTTCTTCAAGCTTTCTTTCACTCTTGTGAGTTTGTATCCTTTTTTGTATGAAACCGAGCAGGGCATACAAAAAAAAACAAGCACCACTAAAAGAAAGTCTAAAAGGCTACACAAATGAACTCCAATAAAACAAAATCAAACTAAGGTCATAACTACAAGTCTAGTGGCAGACGCCCACAAAGAGGCGCTAAACCCCATCAACTCCCAAACCTCTTTGCAAGATCTCTCAACCACTCAAAAAAATCTATTATTCATCTGATCCAAACTTTCCACGAGATTGCAAAAAAGCTAGTGTGCCACAACATTTAGCATTTATCACAAAAATGCAACTCCAAGAGAACTTCGTCAATCATAGCATAATAATCTCACGAAGCTAACTAACAAAACCAGAGGCACTAAACAAATAGACATTCCTACAAAAGCTAATGCACATCCTTAGACTGCCTCAAAGTCTCAGACAAAGAAAGCACCAATTTGGGAACGTCAGTACTTTCATGATAATAGCACTACAAAAAGGAGGGCTAAGGAAAGTTTGTAGAGAGCTCTTTGAGAGAACATTATTGACACAAATATGTTTGAGACCTATGTATGCCTAACAAAGAAGGATAAGGCTAATAAAGAAGGATAGGATAAGGATAATGCTCATAGTTTTTTATATCCGTAAGCGTAGAAAAACGTCTGATCCTGCTATATTCGGCTATCAAAGTACTAGTAGAAAAAAAATTCTCAGGTGCATGTCCACTATGGATCACAACTTCTAAACACTAGGCTCTTTGGTGGTTTCTGGAAGTTGTAAGTTCAATTCATGCGTATAACTATTAACCTAAAGCGGGTATATATTTGGCAATCCCCTTTAGCCAGGGTTTCAGAGGGGAGATAAACCATCCATTGTCCGCTCGTTTTTACCCAGCTCTTCTGGTCTATTGAAATAATGGGCTACCCATGTTAGTGTAAAAGCATTCATACTCTGCGACCTAATTTATCGAACTGTGTACCAAATCAATGCCATTGATTAGTGAAGGAGGAAAATTGTAACTAAAGGATGCTTGAATCGAATTCAAAAGCGCTCCCATGAACCAGGAACCATCAATTCAATCCAATCCAACTAAACAGCAGAGCTACCCATAAACATGAATTTACCTCGGGACGATCGGAAGTGGTGGGAAGAAGTCCAATCGATCTAGCAGACCTGACGGAGCTCAAAATCTTCTCCCCGACCTTGGACAAGTCCATTCCACCTCCTTGCAGCAGAAAAAAAGGAAGAACAAAGAGAAACCTGGAAGTGTCGAATCCTTCGCTCAAATCAGCACCATCGAATGCCAAAGGGTTTCCAAGAACACCGCCAAATGGGAACAGATTTGGCTGCATTTCACATCAGGTTCGCAAGTTCAGGCCGCCATGTGCCGCACATTTGATCCCCGGAATTTGATCCGTTGAATCCACAGAGATCTGGTTCCGAATTGTGAGTGTGTTCATCGACGAGTGAAAACCCGAAAATGTTCCATGGGTGCGAAGGAGGAAGAAGATGATGCGCGTGATTTCGCGCGTCGGAGTAATGTTTTTTTTTTTTCTTTTTTTTTTTTGTGTGTAATTTGTTGGTTTAATTGTTTGTTTCGAAGACTTTGGGTAACTCTCAAATCTTGACTGATTTCAGCTGAGAATCTGCCATTCTCGATAAACTTTCGCTAAATATCCAATATGTTCCTTCATTTTAAAGCCTCGTTTTATTTTATCGATCATTTTTATGTGCAATCGGAAAAATATAATAATAATTCAAGAAAATTAGATGATGATTTGTAGGGGCATTAGAATGGTTAATTATTTTGAGTGATAAAAATTTGAGATTTGTGCAATTGTTTGTTTCGATGAAGTTTTTTGTAGAGGAGTTTCACACAATAACTCGTTTCGATAAAGATTTTAGTGGAGTAGTTGTAGGAGAAAATAGTTTGGATGAAAATTTTGGAGAAGTTGTTTCTTAAGTGCTTTGAAAATGAAGGGTTATTTAAAATAATTATAAATGAGTTATTATTTTGAGTTGTTAGAATTAATGATAATTTTTAGTGATTATCATAATTCGTTTGGATAGACTTTTTGAATAGTGATTCTAATAGCTCATTTGTAATAATTCTTTGAAAATCGGATAGCAAACATTTCTGGAATGTTTTCAATTCATAAATTTTTTAACATAAACTTATACCTAATAACTTCTTCTTCTAGTAATTGAACTATTATTCTTAATGACAAAAATTTATAATTTATATCATTTACTAGAGAAAATTGGTCTAACCAATTTAAGTCTCTAAGATGAAAGTCCCCCACAAAGTTATAATTAAATTATAATTTTCTTCCTTTTCAAAAAAAAAATTATAATTTTAATGATAAAAATTTATAATATAAAGTTCGATAACATAAATATAGTTTGAATCATCGTTGAACATTTTGAAAAGATGGCTTTTAAAAAAAAAATTGAAAAGATGGTGGAGATAACAAATTCTAGCATACTTATCATAATTATAGTAATTTCTCAAATATATTTTATAAAGTAAAATATTGAATTTCAATTTTCATGATTTTCAATTAATTATGCATTGTTTTTAATTATTTAACTTTATTTGAATCATCACCTGTATCTCATCAATTTTACATATTTAATTTTTGTTTTTATTCTAAAATCCGATAGAATCTTGTTATTATATTCATGCAAAAATTCTCTCACAATTATGTAGAACAGAACCGACTAAATCAACCGAATGGGTCAGTGGCGCAATGGTTTTAGTGTTTGGTTGTAAACCAGTTCAACACCTGCGTCACAGGTTCGAACCCGAGAATCGGTATTTGCCCCCCTCCCTCCATATATACTCAAAAAAAAAAAAAAAACGACTAAATCAAAGGCTCCATGCCTTCCAATCACAATGAAAAGATCGATGTTACTTTTAAGCCACGTTGACCTTGTAAAGAAGAGAATGATGTGAACCGAATTATTTAGACCGAGTCTCGGATGCAATGATTTTATTACTTGGGTTGTAAAAACTTAATCAAAGAACAATAAATCTAAAAATGCATTCACTTTGAGAGCATTTTTATTAGATATTCAATTTAGGATTAGTTAATTTATCAAACTTTGTTATAATATTTGGGTTAATTAAGCCCTCATTTGAATTTTTGTTTTTTATCTGTGAAATTTAAGTTGACAACAACTACCTTGCCATATATTTTTTTAGTTGGATATCTACCTCTCACCTATATTTGAAAAAAAAAATTGCTTCCAAAAGTTTGTTTTTGTTTTTAAAATTCGTTTAGCATTCACATACTTAAGGGAAGATAAATATATTGTAAAAAAGATGAAACATGTCGTAGGAAATTTGGGTAAGAATAGTCTTAAATTTCAAAAACCAAATAGTTATCAACGGAGTATTAGATTTTCTAGATTCATTTCTATGTATAAATATACATCCAGCAAATAAATCGTCAAGTTTTTACTCTTTTAAATCAATAATATTGAGGAATCACATTCAATGTTTCAAAGCATCTGTATTAAAACATATGAATTATTCATATGATTGTCAATTTATTTTACTATGAAACCTTATTTTATTCCATAAAAGTCAACAACCGTTGAAGGGAAAGGATGTGCAAAGGTAGATCCTTAGAAAACGATTTTATTTATTAGAAAATATAACATTTTTATTGATAGATATTAAATTGTTACACAGATGGTGGTCCAGGTGATTGAACCTTTTATACATTGAGATAATACGTTAAATTATATAATTACGAATCTCGTAATAAGTTGAATATTACATCTTAGGTCCTAGAAGGAAATGGTTTGTGCATTTGAAAGATATTATTTCATGAATTAGCTACACATATGAGAGAGAGAGTACTCATATATCGAGAAATCTCCAACAAAATTGGCATAGAGGGAATAGACGAAAAGATTGACTCGTTCCACATGCATCATATGGTCGAGTGTGTGTAAGAAACACGCAGCTCATTGCCAATAAGGATCAATGATAGAGTAAGACGTGTCACCGAAACTTAAAAAGGATGCAAAGGAAACAATTAGCGAAAAATAGTGTGTCCTATAAGCGAACTTGCACACGATATTCTTGAACATGAGCCAAAACATGTTTGACACTCTATCGATAAATGATGTCGCAGCTAATTATAGGCACAATTGCAAAGAAACTATAACGTCAAAAACCGAAATTGAGAGAAGAGTATTATTCACATACATAACCACATGCTCGACTACCAAACAACCATTGGAGTCGATGAGCAACATTACAATGCCTAAAGACTCAAATATATTTCCAAAGATATTGATAGTTTATTTATGATATGATTTTTTTTTCCTACTGAAAGGTGGAGTAATGATTATGACAGCCCAACTTATAGCCCATAAAAAAAAAATTAAAAAGTTAAGATATGCCTTGAATGCTGATTATCCTGCGATTAATTGTCAGGGGTTTAGTTGTTCGATCAGCAAGTGAGGGTGCAGGGGCAACGACCCCATTGCAAAAATGCATTATGCTCTTGTCATTCGTGTATGCATACACACTCCACATTCGTTCCTACATTCGACATATGTTTCTGCACTCCACTCTTATGTTTCCGCGTTCACTATTTTGATTGTGCATTCGTAAACGCATTATGCATATGTTGACGCATCCATATTAAGGTTTTTTTTTATGCAATTGGCATTTTTATCTATAATAGGATTTAATGAATGAAAGTGTATATATAAACTTGAATTAAACCTTAGCTGCATAAGATGATGTTTATTCTGTATTTTTTGTAAAAATCTAGATGCTGCTTTAATACCAATTTGTAAAATCTAAATTCAAATAACAAAGCAATAACACACAAATAAACAATCATGCAAGCTTTTCACTTCGGGATTGGAGAGACAATGCACACAAACTTTCTTTTCAATACTTTTCTTTATTTCTCTACAATTTTCTTGCTTCTAGCACTTTCTCTACGATTGTCTCTACACAATTGTCTCTATGGAATTAGCACTCTATTTTAGCCTATTACAAACTTGGCCTCCAAGTTCTTTCAAAAAATGTTTCCCACAAATTCCTAAATTAAGGATCCACTAATGCCTTAATTAACTCTTAAATTGACAACTCATTAATTTCTTAATTTTTTACTTAAATAAAATCTCACTAATTCCTCAATTAACAATTATTCCAAATACATTAAAATAATATTTAAGTTTATTCCAACATTTTTCTCTTCTTAATAAAAACGTGATTTCTTTCTACCCATGGACTAGCTAACACAACATTAGTAAACCACGTAAATTCCTGTGTTTTCTTCTTCTTTTACGTTTTATTTATCTTTGCATTGATTGTTGATTGTCGTTTTCATAACAAAACAAAATAAAAACTCGAAAATTAACCTAATTGGCACATGTGATACGAACGAGTTAAGCTGAAAGCTGGTTTGATTGTGCACGTACCAAACCAACTGCTAACAAAAAGAGAAAAATCATTAGGGCTACACAGCACCACCATAAAAAATACTTGAGAACTGTTGTTGTATCTTGGAGATTTTAGTCGATCCAAGGTAATTAAGACTCGACAATCTCGACGGAAGCTCGTCGAAGATGCTAAGAGTCCACCAAGATGAGTCGTGATTGAGATATATGGTATCCAAGATTGCCTAAATCACGTAGCTCATTATAGAAACCATCGAAGCTCACTGTAAGAGAATGCGGCCTTCTATGAACAATATTCATCTTTATCCTTTTCTTGTCGAAAACGATAGATGGAGGGAGAAGGAACGATCTCTCAAGTAGATATGTCAAATTGTTTGTCCTCCTCCAATGCTAGCAAGGAGAGGCATTGGAGGTCGGAGAGGCTGGAGGAGGAGGAGGGAGATTTGGATTTAAGGTTTTCTTGTGAGGTAGTTTCAAAGATGAAAATTTGTTAGGGAGAGAGCTTTACTATATAAAAAAAGTAAGGAAACCACAAATTCTACATAGAGGGTACTATTGCTCTCAATTAAATGAGAGGCACATAATCTTTTTCATGATCCAAACTTATGACTGTGGAATTAAATTGGATTACCATCAAATAATAAAACTAACGAGTCACCAACCTTTTCGGTGTGGAACATGATGAATTAAAACATAAGCATCCCACCCATATCAATCATAAGCCGCATAAGATATCCAAGTTATTTTCCATAAAAATTTTATGCGGACTAAGTTATGCTCATTATGTTAATTTTCAGTCATCATTAGGCTGAAAAAAGAATAGAACAAAATAACAAAATGATAGGAATACACACATACACATGGGGAGCCAAATAATCGATTAAAGAAACTTGACCTTAGAATAGCAAACAAAATCATATGGGAAGAAGAAAACTAGCCTAGGGGAAGATAGCATCTTTTGGATAGAACACACAGAGTGACCGTGTATGTGTGTTTTTAAGTACAAATTGGAGGAAAAAGACTAAATTAATAAGAGTAAAATACCAATTTTCATGATCAAATATGTCAACACGCTAGCAACCTTTTCAATGACCATGTGTTTTCTAATTAGTGGATCTCTAACCTAATGGCCTAAACATATTTTTGGGTTTCAAATAAAAACATGACAACTCAAATTAGCAGGTTAAACTAACTACGAAAATTATTTGAATATTAAATTAAGGAAAGAATTGAGTCGATTCAATTCAACATGTAATCATATCTACATGCACTTTTCGAAATAAAGCTAAGATATTTCTATACATTTTTTTTACATCGGTTTTATTTATTTATTTATTTTTATCTACATTGTAGATTATCTCATTCAACCACTACGAAAATATGCACTATTTATAAATTTTCCACATGAAATGTTCTATTATTTGTTATTATTTCTAGAAACAACCTTGAGAAATTGATATAGACAGAAATGAAACCAATTGTTTCTTAAAAGGAAAAAAAAAATGCAAGAGAGAAACAAATTGCTATCTCAATTATTTTTTGTACTGGCGATGTGTTATTTAAATGGGTAAATCTAAATGAGAACCAATGCCTGTGCTAGTGTTGTTTTGGCCGGTTTCCGGTGCTGATTTGGTTTTTACTTGTGTGCAATTGCAGCCGGTGACTTTGTGAAGGCTCCCACCATTTCCAAGGCTACGCACGGCTGGTCTACCGGCACCTGTCAATTATTGTAAGAAAAACATGATTGAGAGTGGAGAATTTAAATTGTGGACGAGTGTTTAATCTAGTTTATGTTTCCGTTTGATAAACATTTCGTTTTTTATCTTTTATTTCTAATTTTTTTGGTTTTTGGTTTTAAAAAATAAAAACTGTATATATTTGATAATTCATTTTAACTTTATGTTTTTAAAAATTTAAAATAAAAAAACATGTTTGATAACTGTTTTTCGTTTTCAAATATTACATTTTGTTTTGATTTTTTTAGTTTTTTACTATTTATTCTTGTTCTTCTCGTACTTTTTTAAAAAAACAAAAACCAAAACAAATTTTAAAAACAAAAATCAAAATTGGTTATCAAATAAATTTGTATTTAAAAAAGTAAAACTAAATAATTATCAAACGACATCCTAATTAATATTATTTGACAATTAAATAACAACATTTGGTTAAAGAAACTAATAATATTATTAAATTAGATAATTATGATGACTTTTCAAAGCCTTTTTAGTAATTAGGTAAATTCAAAATAGTTGAAAATCGAACAAAAACTTTAAAATACAATAAGAAAGAAACTTTTAAAAATGTTAAAGTATAATCATGATGAATTTTCAAAACTTTTTTTTTTTTTAGTACATAGCGGGGGAAGGGAGACCAACAATCTGTACATAGACGGCACAACTACTCTCAAATAATATGAGAGCTAAATACCGATTTCTGAGATTCAAATTCAAAATAATAAAAAATTGAATCAAAACTTTAAAATATAAAGAGGAGTTCCTCCTTATGAATCGAAAAATCTTTACTTTCTTTACATTATTCTCTAAAAAAAAAACAATCACATTAAGATCGAACAATCAACAAAAAATAAATAAATAAAATATACTCTACAAAAAAAAAAATTATCAGACAAATAATATTTTCAATTTGTAGGGAATAAGAAATAAATATAGAACCCCCAATATGTACTTAAAATTTATATAAACATATTGAGAATTTGCGGTGTATAGCAACTTTTTTACCACAATTTACAATTATAGCACATTTTTTAAAATAATTCTTTTATAGCAAATTTTGTCATTTAAAAAAAAAATTATTTGCCTTTTTTATAGAAGACTTTGATAGAATCTGATGGAAGTCTATCAATTTACTTTATTTATTAGTAATTGATTCTATCACCCTTTATCGATAAAATCTATCAATATGAAGTCTATCAATTTACAATTTTTGCTATATGTGCAAATATTTTCATTATTGTATTATTCATGTAATATTTTATCCATCCTGTAATATACGTGCAAAAGCCCCAAACATATTCTTGTTTTTTGCTTAAACAAAAATAAGAAAGATGCATAAATCATGTCATCAAAACAAGCCTAATATTTATTTGAAAAAAAATAGTGTATTAGTCCTTAAATGAACATTTTTACTTTTCATTCAATATATATTAAATGTGAGTATTATTGAATGAGGGGTAAAAATGTTCAATTTTAAAATATATAGATCAAATTAAAAATATATCTAAAATTGAAGGCCTAAAAATATAATTTTATCTATAAAAATATATAATGGCTAACATTTGAAAACTTTGCAAGAATAAGAAAGTTGACTTACAAAGTGGCCAGCTCCAAGAATCCAATAAAAGTGAAGATTTTTGTAAGACTTTGTGAATCCTTTGGTTCTATCTTTATCATTTCCACAGTAAAGAGGGGTTCTTGCTGTACTTAGAAAAGCTTGGAGCCCTTCCCACCTATTAAATAAATAGGTAAATAAACAAATAACAAAATAATATTTCAATTATACCCCTCTCATTAGAGCATATTTATCAATAAATAACAATAATAAGTTATTTTTAGAAAATGAGAGAAAGAGACTTTAGCTTATGAACCCATGCTTCAGTTCCCTTGGTTGAGCATATAAGGTCCACCTGCAAATAAGAATACAAATTCTCTTTTTATAAATAATTTTCTAAATAGGTAGGAAAGAAAAAAGGCTGAAAATGAAGCACTTCATGAATATATATATATATATATATATATATATATTGAGGGAATATTGAAGTGGTCCAATACATGTTTTAGACCTAACCCACCATCTATGGTTCAAACATATCAAAATTTTAGAACTAGTTCAAATGATCAAACACTAATATATCTTCCCTTCTCTCTCTTTTCATAAAGAAACAATTATGTTTTCAAGTTAATTTAGGCCCACCTCAATTATTTTTATGACATATGTTGTATAACTCAATAATATTTAAATGTTAAATAAATTAATTCATAAATAAAAAGTTGCCATAAATCATCAAATTTAAATTAGTTAAGATCTTCTTGACAACTCCAAATGATTCTTCTTCAATTTTCCTTATGTCTGATTAATTTAAAAATAGAGAAATATTTACATCATGTCCAGACATGATGTATACAATAATGTCCACGTATGTAGTCCAATATGGACCACAATCTATTTTAATTTATTTTATTTCTTTTATCTTTTGAATTTAAAATTAAATAGATTGTGGTTCATATTGAGCCACATGAATGGACATTATTTAGGCATGATGTACATATTCCTCTTAGAAATATACCTGCACACTTTCCTCATAGAAAAAGATGCCAAAAGAGGCTTCTTTTTATTTTTGGTTTCTTTAAGTAAGTTAAAAATAAAAGAAAAATCCTCAAAAAAAAACTAACTTGGCCATTGTATATGGTCACCTCCACTCCTTTAGCAAGCAACTCATCAACCTACAAAAAAGAGGCCTCACATTGTGCAAATTTACAAACACAATCAATTTTATTTATGCCTAAAAATTCAATTTCCAAGTTTTCTTTTTTTCTTTTTACCTCATTAATCCTTGGCTTCATGAAGTCTTCTTGAAGACTCTGGAAAACATATTCGGACTGGCCGCCCCATCTGTAAAAAAGTAAAATATATATATATATATATATTTTGTTATTCATATTATTATTTTTTACAAAAATTTATAATATTAAGAATAAAAGAAAAACAATACTGACGTGACATTAAGTGGGATGATTTTGAGTTTCTTTTTTATATCACCATTCATCAAATCGTATAAACTTATAGTATTTCCTCCCACCGTGGGCCCCAATGCACTAAGGTATCTTGAATATCTTCTCAACGAAGCGACGCCGTTTGCTATGTCCATTTCACTTGCAGATGATACTGAATCCGCTCCCTCATCCAATAAGAAATTATAAAAATCCTAAAATATCGAAAAGAAAAATTAAAAAAATTAAGGAAAGAATTATTTCCCCCAATGTTTCAGTAATGCCATGTCTACGAGTTATTTTTAAATGATACAATTATTTTGGTTAAAAATTTACAAAAAAAAAAAAAAAACATGTCTTCGATCATTTAACATTAACTTAATATTTATTTTATTTTATAAAGGCCATTACAACAAATATGATTTTAACCAGACAACTTTCTAAAATCGAAATTAGAAATTTTCCTACAAAGTTTACAAACCACATAAAATTATGCACTTCAAATACTTAACTTAATTTCACAAGACAGCCCTCTATCTCATTTTTTTTTTTTTTTTTGACAAATTTTAAAGTATTTATATCTATATTCATTAATACTATATTATAAATATTTATGAATAGATATTATGTATGATTAATAAAATATTATAAGAAAATATTATTAATATCAACGACTATAATTGTTTTATTTTTTTTTATTGAATGGGTTAGTGGTGTGTTGGTTGTCTCGATTCCAAAATTTGGTATTTGACTTTAATATTATTTGATAATAATACTGCTCTTTACATAGGTTTTGTTGTCTCCCTTCTCTAATTTACACTAAAAATGACTAAATTTACAATTACTTTTTAGATTTAACTAATCTTGCCAGTAATAAATTTATTAAAGCTTATACAAATCGTACTAAGGTCGATTGTCAGGAAAACATGAGAAAACTAATTACTAAATAGATTATTATCTTTCATATTTGTCAATTTCTTTTATTTAAATTCAAACAAATAAATTATATATATAATGGAAATAATGCATTTTAGAAATAATTAAATAGAGAATAAGTGGAAGAATAGAATACCACGCCATTGGTGGAGACACTAATGACGGCTTCCAGTTCACTCCAGGAGGAAGTAGCAGCCACGAATTGACCGTTCTGAATCTGCTGCTGAATCCTCTTGGCAATACTGTAATTAGTTTACCAAATCGGGGGGTATTATTGTACTTTCCCTGCATAGTGGTGGAGTGCAGTGGAAGAAACCCCACTGGGGCACTCACCTGTTCGATTTCTGCCGCCCCACGTCGTCAACCCTCGACAGATCTTTCAGAAGAGGTCCCCATGAAAACTGCATCCTCACAAAAATAACTCTCCATTCATTTTAATTCCCAATCAAAAAACTAATTTCGTTTATTTTCACTATTCAATTCCTTTTTTTTTTCTTTTTTTCTTTTTATATATGCGTGTTCACATGCTTCATCTAATTTCCCACGTAACAATCTCAACATATAACAACAAAGTTTGATTAATTTCAAAATATATATATTTTTTTAAAATGAATGTAATTGACCATCATCACGAGCAATTTAATGGTCTAAAAACCTTTAAAAAATCTAAAATTTATGGCAATGAATAATATTTGAAACATGACATAACAACCATGACCACTAAAAAAAGTTAGAGAAATGTTTGCATGTAGTCACTATGTGGCAAAATCCTACCCATTTTTTTTAATTTGAAGAATTTTTTTTTTAAATAATAGGTCAAATTATGTCACATTGGTGAGTGCCATGCCGCAGGCAGCATACAAATCTATCTCAAAAAGTTATGAAAGTATATCATTGTTCGAAATTATCACCAAGGACAAGTCTAAACTGGAACCTCGCGAAGTTTTAAATGGTTAATAAATCTAACGTTGCCAAATAAGATCTTTGAAATTACATTATTACAAATATACAAAAGTTCTCTTTAAAAAAAAAACTAGTTATCCTTTAACTTTTTTTAGTACAAAATGTATCTAAGTGAACATTTGAACTTATTATTATTTTATATTATAACTAACCACTTAATTATATCAAAGTTTTTTCTTTTTTGAGAGTCTTAATTATGCCAAAGTTAACCACTTTGGAACACAAAAAGAATATTGAGGAGCCCACATGATATATTTATATCCCAAATATACAATTATATACCTAAGGAATAAGTTAAGTGACATGTGAAAACAATTAAAAGCTTAGTAGGCCGCCTAAGGAGAATAACACATGGCGGGCACCTACTTTTAACACTAAGAAGATATTAAAATCCAATTACTACAAATATAAGATTAAATTTGTAATTTAAGTATTTAAGAACAAAAAAATAATAATCGTACCGTGTAATCTTCCGGTGAAATCCAACTATCGCCCAAAACCACACCTACAGAAATTACAACTCGATTTAGCAATATACATCCAAGATTAGGACTAAGTTTAACCTCACCAACCGTTTTCCACTTTGTGCGTGAAAGACAAATCACAAACCTCCAAGTGTAAGCTTCAGCCTTCCCGCTTCAATCGCTTTCAAAGCGGACAATCCAAGCGTGACGGCATATTTTCCACCGTAGGATTCGGCGACGATGAAGAGCGGACTCTTCTGAAGCGTTGGATCTTTATTGAAAACGGCGATTAACAAAGTCGTCAAATCCGTCGCCGCTTCTAAATCCGATTTCACTAGCGAATCGGTATCCTCCACGAAACTATACCCCGTCCCCACCGGATTATCCTTCCACCAATTAAAATTTTACAAACAATATCAATTTCTTTATAAAAAAAAAAGAAGAAATTGTAGTCCAATTTTACCAAATAACCGCGGTAAATTTTATTTTATTTTTTAAATATATGATATAATTATTATTAATGGTACCATATAATTTGAAATATTAATATACTATTTTGTAGGGAATTTGCACTCAAACCGCAAATTCTACCTATCGTATTAATTTTGCAACACAATTTTAAAAATAATTGAATGTATAACATATTAGATATCTATCAATGATTAGTGATAGAACTTAATCAGTGATTAATATCTATCACTAATGAGTGATAGAACTCAATTTGATTTTTTTATTAAAAATGAATTAGTTTTGATTTTGTGTTATAAGTGCAAATATTTTGCTATTTTTTGCTAGACGTGCAAAATCTCCTATTTTGTATTATTAATATAGTATTATGTATTATTAATATATTAATATAACATTAATGTTATTAGTACAATATTATGTATTAATATAATATTACTATATAATTTTTATATGGTAAGATTATGTTTTTTTTTTTTTTTGCCTATTGTGGTAAATACTTTTTCAATTTGATCTCTTCTTAAAAAATAAAATAAATGTTTATTTAAAACCCTGTTAAAAAACCAAATGTTACGGGTAGAAGAAAGTTCAAAATTTTAATCTGGTTCAAAATATAAAACTACAAAGCAAAATGAACAAATAATCTGATTTGTAATCTCCCAATTCTAGTGGTATCATGTATAGCAATAAAATTAATTTAATGGTTGGATTGGAATCTCTACCCCAATAATCATTAAATTAATATATATAGTTTTTGTAATTATATACTAAATAAGGACCATCTATCTATTCAAAGAATCACGCACCTATACACATCAACTTATCTAAATCAGGGCTTTCTAACAACTCATATACATTCATAATTCCCTTATTTTAGTGCCCCTAATTAAGGGGTGGATTAATAGGTAATTGGATGAAAAAAAAATTGCATTCAAAGCCACCATTATAATGTAATGAAACCTAAAATTTGCTCAACTTGTACCAATTGATACCAGATAAGATGGGGTTTTACTCACGTGAGTAGTTATTTCCACCATTTTCGATATGGGATCCTTAAGAATTAAGAAACAAGTAACTATATTTTAAGTTTTATACGAAAGCATATAAACTATATTTTAAGTCTTGTCTGGTATTAATCCATTTCAATTCCATAATTATGAATTCGAGTTCGAAAATCGGTATTTAGCTCTCATATTATTTGAGAGTAGTTGTGATTTGTTGGTCTCCTTCTCCCACTATGTACTCAAAAAAAAAATTAATAATAAACTTTTTTATCTTTCCTCTCTTCCAAATAAACTAAATTATAACGAAACAAAAAGAAGAAGAAAAAACATCAAACATTAAATATACCACAAACAAAAGGTCCGCTTTGTGAAGCCAAGTTGAGTTTCTGGGCTTGAGAGCAGCATCCAGTGGGCCCACCTCCTTAAAATTCCCAATTCCAACTCCTGAAGCGCCCTGTAAAAAAAAAAAGAGCAATCAGAAAAAAACAAGTAAATTGAGAGGTGAGGGACAATTGGATCGGTTTGGTTCGGTTCGGTTCGGTTCGGTTTAACTCACGGGACCACCCTGCAGCCAGAGAACGACCGGCCATGGCTTGGAAGGATTTTCAACTCTGTACGGACTTCTGTAAAGCCACCAAAACATATGAGCTCCTGCAAATTCAAAAAATGGGTTAACAAATTTGGAAAAAAAAAGTGGAAACAGTGAAGGAAAATGGACGGGTGCGATTACTGGGTCGGACTGGGACGTATCCCCAGTCTTCAGATCCGTCGGTCGATCTGACGGCTCTGGTGGGTCGGCCATGGATCAACGGAGCAGAGAGGATGGCAGAACAGAGAAGAAGGAGAAATGGGTGTTTCATTTCTTCAATTCAGTGGGGGAATGTTATAAGAAGGAGAAAAATGGAATTGTGTGTTTTGTTTTGTTTTGTTTGTGGAGTTGCAGAGGCAAGGGGTTAAAATAGTGTTGGGGGAAGAGGATGGAGATTCTTCTGATATTTATTTATGGGGTTTACAAATCTTGCTTGGAAAGAGTCATTTTGGAAATGGGGAAATAAAATCAGTGACCTCAAAACCTTTTTTTTTTTCTTTTTCTTTTCATTTTTTTAGATTTTGTGACTGTTGTTGTAGCTACCTTTTACTAATCTTTGTAGAAATATGAAAACTAGGTCTATTTGGATTGTATTTGAAAATATGGTGATTCTTTTTTTTAATCAGGTGTGTTTGTTTTTTTTTTTAGAAGATACTCAAGTGGTTAATAGTAGTTAGAAGTGGTTAACAACTCGTTTGGGGATTGAAGTTAATAATAGTGGAGTAATCAACTACTCATTTGGAGATTGAGGTTAATAGTGGTTGAATGATAAATTTGATATAAAATTTAGTAAATTTTAATGTGAAATTTGATAGAAAAATTGAAAAAAGGTTGAAGAATGGTTAACGGTAGTTGTTTATTACAAAAAAAAAACGAACGAGGGTTTTTTAGGAGTGGTTCAACTCCTCATGTCCAAAAAACAAACACACCCTAAATAATTTTATTTTTATTATTATTTTTAATGTGAATTATTGATCAAGGAATTCTAGGCGACTCGTGTTAACTATAAGTAACTGAAGTTATCCTTAGTAACAATGCCATTTTGGTTGTTGTCCTAGTCGAATGATCAAGTGGGTAACAAATATTTATATATTTGATTAATTGAGATATGCTATAAATATATAACCATCATGAGGTGGCTCAATTGATCAAAGAGGATCTTGAGGTACATAACGGGATGAGTTTAATCCCTATGATAGCCACATACCTTCGAATTAATTTCCTACAAGTTTCTGTGGCATTAAATGTTGTAGAGTCAAGCGATATGCCTCGTAACACTAGTCGACAATATACTCAATGTCCTTTTTTTTAAAAAAATAGATATTAATATTAAGCCCCAGTCCACCCGAGTTGCTTCACATAACTGAAAGTCAAAGGCAGGGCATCCATTCCCAATTTCAGGGCACAAAAAGGGTCATTCCTAACATCAAAAGAGTAAATTAAAAGTTATAATTTTTTGTTAGGGAAAAAACAAAGTACGCCCTACACGTCAAGAAGAGGGGAAAAACAAAAATTAAATTATCATTTTAGTCTATACGTTGAATGTAGTTGGATGATTGGTTTTGAAATTTAGGATAGATGTTACGAAAGGTTTTGAAGAATTTGGTAAAAAAAAAGCTACTTTTTTCAGAAATATTTTGGTATGCCACTACTGGCAAGATAAAACTACTTATTTGAATGGAGATATTATAAGTGGTTTAACCAACAAAAAAAAAACTCGATTAAAATGAAAGGGCGACAAGTGATTGTGACAAACAACTCTTAACTAGTCCTTTCGGGAAAGAAAAAAAAAACCCTTATCTAGTGGATGAGTTTATGAATAATTATAATAGGGGTGATATTATATGACATATGCCAATGCTTTTTTTTTTTTTTTTTAGGAAGTATTTAAATGATGAGTTTGTTTTCAAAAATTTATTTTAGGTTAAAATACTATTTTGGTCCTTCGACTTTGAAGTTTGTTTTATTTTGGTCCCTAAACTTTCAAATGTCCAATTTTAGTCCCTTAACTTTGAAGTTTGTTTTATTTTGGTCCCTCAACTTTCAAATGTCCAATTTTGGTCCCTCAACTTTGCTATTTGTCCAATTTTGGTCCCTCAACTTTGAAATATTTTCAAATTTGGTCCTTAGACTATAAAAAAAGTTCAAAAATTGTCCTTTGGTCAAATGAATTTTTTATCACTCCTAAATTATTTTCTCTCTCTTTCATCTTTCATAATTTCTCTCTCTATAAATTTTACCTCTCTTCAATCCACCTCTCTTCCCCTCTTTTCTTTTCTTTTTTTCTTCTTTATTTTCTTTCTTTTTCTTTTTTGTTCCATGGTAGACTATGAATTTTAGAAAATAAAAAGTGACAAATCAAAGTAGGAAACTTATTATTTAGAAAATTATCTCATGTTAAATAATTTGATGAGATGGATTGAGGAGAGAATAAGAGAAAAAGAGACGAGAAGAGGATTAGAGAGGTGGATTTAAGAGAAATAAAACTTTTAGAAGAAGAAATGATGAAAGATGGAAGAGAGAGAAAATAATTTAGGAGTGAGAAAAAAATTTATTTGACGAAAGGACCATTTTTTAACTTTTTTGATAGTCTAAGGACTAAATTTGGACATTTAAAAGTCGAGGGACCAAAATTGGACAAACAACAAAGTCAAGGGACCAAAATTGAACAAACTACAAAGTCAAGAGACTAAAAATAGACATTTGAAAGTCTAGGGACCAAAATAGAACAAACTCCAAAGTTGAGGGACCAAAATGGTATTTTAACCTTTATTTTATTAGTTAAAAATTAAGAGTTGCACAAACAAACTTGAGTGGTTAAACCCGAGTTATTTTGAAAAACTAAAAATAACTAGTTATAATAAGGAATAAATATTAATAGTTATAAATTAATAATTATTTATAATAATATAAAAAATATTTTGAAGTAATTTTTCAAAAAGTACGTGATAAATATTTATTTTAAATCTTCTATCCATTCAACTGACGGACACCCCTTATACAAATACCTTTTAAGGTTGTTTTTATCTTATATGTATCAATATTTAATTTAAATATCGCTTTCAAGCTTTGAACTGGCCACTATGTAATGTTTAAAGTGACTTTGAATAAAAATTCGTTTATTGACAATCATTTTAATAAATAAAATATAATATAATCATATTTAATTGGTGAAGATGTCTTATAGCTTTTAAAAGATGTAAACGAGGCACTACACTTTTGTTCTTGTCAAAAAAAAAAAAACTCATTGTCAATGGTGTTTTTTTAAAAAGTCATGTACTATTAATCCGATATAAGTATTTGGTCTAAAAAATAAAATTAATATTCAGTTAAAGAATGATAAATTTCGAAGTTATGAAAGGGGACAAAGTGGAGTGATTTGAAGAGATTGGATATTTGTTGAGAATTGGTTTTATGGAAGAAGAAGTGTTTGGAAAACTTTTTAAAGATTTGTGTTTTAAAAAAAGGCGTTTGAAATTTTTTTGGGATTGAGATTTAAGGTATATTTGTTTTCTCGAACAGAGGAGTGGTTAACCACTTCTTAAAAACCCATCATTTGATTTGTGCAGTAAACAACCATTGTTAACTGACTTTTGGTAGGGGTGTACAAAAAAACCGGTAACCCGAGCAACCCGGACTACCCAACCCAAACCGTAAGGGTTGGGTTGGGTTATGATTTTATAGTTTTTGTTGGGTTGGGTTGGTTATTGGGTTTGACTCGTTCAACCCAACCCAACCCAACCCGAACAAATAATATTATATGCATTTTATGTGTGTGCATGCAAGATGTAATAATAAGATAATTTTTTAGAATACTTGTAAGTCTTCTAAAAATAAAGAATTGCACTAATTAGATAGGTAATGGGTTGTAATATAGTATCAACATTTTTTTAACCTATTTGTGAGCTTATGAGTTGAATTTTTGAGAGAAAAAAAGGAGAGTAACATAACCCGAGAACCCAACTCAACCCAACCCGAAAATCTAGGGTTGGGTTACGTTTATGCATAAGGTCGGATGGGTTGGCGAATTGTCCAACTCGAAAAGTTGGGTTGGTCCAAAAAAATCATTCAACCCTACCCAACCCGGACCATGTACACCCCTAACTTTTGGATCACAAATACACGCCTTTTTTTAAGCCTATGCCCGCTTGCGTGGGGTCCACACTCACTTTAGAATTTAAAACGTTTGGGTTTTTTTAGGATCAAAATTTGGAAGACCCGTAACCCATATGGGCTCTGATACTATGGGGTTCCACTTTAAAATCAATTGGGCAATGAAAGGAGTAATCCATATCCATTATAAACATGTTAAAGAATCCTTACATTTCCAATATGAGATAATTGTCACAAGGTAAATATCTTCAATATTTTATATTTATTTTTATTATAATAAAATTTGATAGAATTGAATAGATTCGATAGGATGTGAAAAGGAGATTAAAAAAGTTATCATATACAAAAAAAACAAATCTGAGGTCGAGATAACTTTCTCTTATCTCCTCTCCCAACCGCGAGAGAGCTACATTTTAAGTGAGATTAAAAATTTCGCGACAAAAAGACAACGATGATGATGTTTTGAGGTAGAATATAATGTTATGTAATACAATTTAGGAAATTTACTTTTTTTTTTTAAATATAGTTTCAATTTGATTTGTAAGTTTTAAAATTGAATGCGTTTATCTCGACATTTCAATATTGATTACTTTTAATTTTGATGTGTTTAAAAATTATATTTTTTTTTCTTACTTAAAAAAACAATAATAATAAATTTAAGTAAAACTTAAGATCTTGTTTGATAATTATTTTTACCACGTTTGATAATTAATTGATTTTTTTTTTTAAATTTAAACTTATTTTTACTCAAATTTCATACAATATGCTATACCTTTCCAACAATGTATCAATATTTCTTTAAAAAAATATGTGAATACTAACCAACTTTAAAAAATAAAACACATGCTTTTAAAAGTATACTTTTTTTTCTTCTAAATTTTGGTTTGGTTTCTAGGTGAGAAATAGATATCCAAGTAAGAAAAAACGTGTGGTAAAGTAGTTGTTGTAGGGTTAAATTTTAAAAACAAAAAATAAAATAATTATCAAACATGACATTTGTTTTTTGTTTTTTAAATTTAAGCCTTCCAACAACTATTTAACCTATGATTTTCTATTTTTTGATGTGTACCTTCTATTTATATTTTTAAAAATCAAACTAGAATTTGGAAACAAAAATTAGTGTCCTCCAAATTCTTACTTTGGTTTTTAGAATTTGATTAAGATTCAAATACTTCCTTAAGATAACATAAAGCCTTTTATAAAGAATTTATGTGAAAACAAGTTTAAATTTCAAAAACTAAAAACACAACACTAAGGTCTCATTTTATAACAAATTTGTTTTTAGTTTTTTATTTTAAAAATTTAAACATATAACAATTATCATACCATATGTTTTATTCTACATGAACATCTATATATTATTTATAGTTGTAGAAACCAAACCAAAATTTATAAATAAAAAAAAAGCTTTTTTTGTTTTTTATACTTAGTTAGAATTCACATATTTTCTTAAATAAAATTAAATACATTATAAGAAAGATGAAATAAGCTTAAATTAAAAAAGATAAAAGTAGTTAACAAACATGGCTTAAAATAATAATACATTAAAATCTAAAATTAATCGAATCATCCTTTTGGTTAATATTATATTATGTAATGAATGATTTTTGATATTTCACGCACTTAAAAGTAAGTATTAGTAAAATATCAAACGTAAATGTAAACTCACTCATTTTGAAATATATGAACAAAATTAAGATTAAACTCAAACCCAACAACAAAAAATATATTTTCCCTTAAAATTTACCACAATTTCATAATCAAAATAAAATAAACATTAAAGTAGAAACACTGAATGTGGGTTCAGTGCGTCGTGGAAGGTTTTTTTTTTTTTTTTTATTTTTTAAACAAGAGTAATCATGGCTATTTTTAGGCCAAACACTCAAGATATTGAAGGAGCAATGTCATAGGTTAAATCTCGAAAATCGAACTGAGACCTTAAAGGAAGTATACCCTCAAAATCTAGTTTTAAAATTTATTAACTCTTCTTCGATAATCTATATCTTAATGAGTTTTTATTAACTCGTCATTTTTACTTTTAAAAATAACTGTTATTTATAGTCAATCATTTTTAATCATTCATTTATAACTACTTAATCATTTTTAACAATTTATTTTTAATCATTCCTTTTAAAACAATAAAAAAAAAAAATTATTTTTTAACTATTTAAAATAATTATACATTTTAAATTTACATTTAAATAATATTTTGGCTCTAACGCTTCTACATACAAATTATATTTAGACAAATTTTTTATGACAATTCTCAAACAAACACCCTCTTACTGTCACATGGGCGAATTTAGGCGCGTGGGGTTGCAGTGGACAATGTTTGGTGAAACTTAGAATTAGGGACCGGCAGAAGTTGGCAAGCTGTCAATAATGCCGTTGACTTACCGTCAAAGATATGAAGTTATTGTGTTATACATGTTTGGTAAAGTTAATTAACCGAAAAATGTTTGTATGTTTCTCTCGTCACAATTTAATTGAAATTTCACGTTATCTAATGTGATATAAAAATTCATTAGATCTAAATAGATATTCGGTTCAATAAAAATAAATATAGGTTTAATTTAAGATTGGTATACCTAAAAGAAACACATTTTAAGAAAGCATGCATGTTGAATCCCACATTAACTCTCAGTAGGTGTTCTGTCTAATAAAGATAGGTGGATTAGGTAGCTCATCGTAAGTATTTACACTGTCTTAATGAATAGATTTCAACATCTTTATATGACTTACTCCCATTAGTTTTAAGATGGATATACACGAAAGGTATTGAATATATTATCTATGTCCTACATTAAAAATGTGACGAGTATTCAACATATTTACAATACATATACATGTCATGAACCCTTTAATATTAACTGGTTTTGAGATTAATGTTTACATTATAAATACAATGTCATTGGTATTAGAGCCCTTTAATTCTCACGTCTCTTTCGATCTTTTTTTTTTGTACTATGTAAGTATCCATGATTGCAAATAGAACAAGAGTTACAATATTTGATATCAATCATGTTGTAACAATTGCTAGATCTATACTCAAAACTAAAGATAGCAAATGATAGATCTAAACCAAATTGAGCAAATAGAGATGAAATCAAACCAAATAGAGAAGGAGGAGAAGAAATTAACACACCGAGTAGAGTGGTTCGGACTAGCCTACTCCACTATCAGAATGTGAGACGATACTCACTTAAATTTGCCATTGAAGAAGATGAAGCTTCAAGGTGGGCACAAATGGTGGCTAGGGTTTCTCTCTCAAAGGATGAAGGAGACCCAAATGGTGCTTTATATAATAGCACAATCACACACCCTACAAATGGTTAATTAACTTAACCCCAACACTAACCCAATTTTACTAAACTCACCAAATGGGTTAATACAAGATGATGTGTAATTCACAAAATAACAAAATACCCTCTTGAAGAACATATCATAAAAGACATCAAAATATCAGAACTCCAGGCAAAACTGGATCAGAACTTTGCTCAGCACGAGCAAATCAGAACGGTCTTCAAGACCTCAGAATTCATAACTTCAGCAGGACGGTGAACTCAATCCACCAATGGCAACTTGAACCTGTTCTCCAAAGAACATCTTTGAAAACAGATAAATCATAAAACAAATGTTACCAAACATAGAATAAAAAAACAAATGGGACAATACCCTCTCAAACGACATAAGCAACACAAACTAGAGTCAACAAAACTAGTATTAACTGACTCTTCAGAAACAAATGCATTCAGAACCATAATGACCCTCAAATATCAATAGTCCAAATCAGAAATCTGAATGCTCAGAACGCTGCACCAAAATATGTCAAACATCCATGTAACTGCTGAACAAGCTAACAAACTGTGCTATCAGAATGGCAAGAAACAGAAGCACAAAACAAATACTCCAAAATCACAACAAACTTCTTCCATATCAAACTCACAAATCAAGAAATCTACAAACTGCATAACTTCATCAAAACTACTAGCAGCCATCAGAATATCATCCAAACTCAACAGAATTAGGACGAAGCAATAAACACTAACAGTCTTTCCGAAAACAAAAAATGCAAACAATTTCTTGCAAAAGAGTAACAATCATGGAAGAATCAAAACTACTCAAAGAATTGCAAACCAAACTGACCAACATGATCAAAGCCTAAAGGTGAGGATACATACAAGAACAGAAACGGAGAAAGAACGTCAAGAACTCATCAAGAATATCTATCCCCTCTTCATGTATGTAACGTAACCAAAGCAAACTAATCTGCATCAGAACGAGAGTATACAATACCCTCTAAATCGGACTTAATCACAAACCAGCAAAAGCAGATAATGAGCGAACAAAATTCAGGTCTCACCATAGACATCCTACATGAAAAATTCGACAAACAAGCCAACTCCCTATCCAAAAACTGAACGTTGCACTCAAAACCAGCAGGAACATCCTCAGGTTCACAAACAACTAAGATAGGATCTGAACATGCATTGTCACTGACAAGCACTGAAGGCTCAACGAAAGGATTTTCGGATGCATAAGCAGAAGCAACATGCAAACATATATCAGAAAACACAATCTCAGAATTCAACTGCTTATCAACAACACAATTAACTTCTGGTAGAGAACCTGGCAAATTTTCAAATGGAGTTTCAAACTTATCAGATACTACATCAATCTCGCGCTGAAAAGCCTTGCCTTGCAAAATGTATATACCATTTGACAACTTTCCAGACAACTTAATTTTCTCATTTTTACTCACAGTGAGTAATTCATTTCGAGATGAGTAGTCATAACCAGCAGCATCCAAAACACCCAACGAGATAAGGTTTCGCTGAAGACCTGGGACAAATCTCACATCTGTTAGCACCTTGATGGAACCGTCATCCATGCTAAACCGAACAAAACCTACTCCCTTAATCTCAAGGTGAAGGTTATTAGCCAACAAAACTTTGCCATTTTTCAGAATTTCCAAATGTTCAAAATTGTGCTCAAAAGGGGACATGTGGAAAGAACAACCAGAGTCCATGATCCACAAATTATCAGAAGGGTCCAAATTTTCAGAATTTCCGGCCAAGAGCACCTCAGCCGAATCATAATCTTCGAGGTAGTTAGCTGAATCATCAACTATCCTAACAGGTAACTTACCTTTCCTCTTCAGAATGGGACAATCATACTTCGTATGACCTTCTTCCCTGCAGTAATTGCAAGTAAATTTCTTCTGCTCTAATGGTTGTTTCCCCTTTGTAGAATTAGAGCTCAATTTACTTGACGAACTGCCTTGGCATTTAGAAGACTTAATCTTCGCAAATAAGGCCTCAGAATCCTTCTTTTCAATTTTCATCTCTAATTCCCTAGATCTTAAAGAATCCAAAACAATGTCTAGGGTCAAAGTATCTCTGTCGTATTTAATGACTGATTTAAGCTCTTTGTTTTTCTCGGGTAACGAATTGAGAAGAATGATTACTTGATTCTCAGAATCGAGCTTCTCCCCACAATTGGCCAGGTCGCCACAAATTTTGTTGAACATGTCAATGTTTTCTTCTAATCCCTTAGAAGGATCCATCCTAAATCCAAATAGCATTTCCTTCAAATAAATCTTATTGGATAGAGATTTAGACATGTAGAATTCTTCGAGTTTGGACCACAAAGTGGCTACAACGTCTATGTTACTAACCCTTCTCATAACATTATCAGCTAAATGAAGGATGATGGTACTATAGGCAATCTCACATGACTCTGATTTCTCATCTTCTGTCATGGTAGCAGGCCATCTAGGAGGATTATCTAAGGCTTTTGCAACTTTCTGTTGCACTAAAAGGGCTTTCATTTTCTTTTTCCACAAACCAAAATCTCCTGTGCCATCAAATTTGTCTAACTGAAATCTAGTAGACATCTTATGCAGAATATCAAATTTCAAGAGAACAGTGAACACAAAGAAAACACAAGCAAGCCTCAAACCGAAAACAATACAAACGAAGAGTTCAACCAATTTCAAATACCCAAACAAAACACAAAGCAACTACTACAATAATCAGTCTCAAAACAATTTCAAATTTGCAACTTGTAGCACAATAGCACAAATTTAGCATGTCATATCAACTTCGAGCTCAAATTCTTCAAAAGCGGCAACTCAAACTCAATTTCATATTCAAATTCTCAATAGTCAAAATTCATAGCCATAATGTCCATTGCAATTCCAAAAATACAAAATATTTCAATCAAAACATGAAAAATTGGCCCACCAAATTAACTTCCAGCTTGAAAACACAAATGGCAAGTACAAAGTTGACTAATTGATGTAATTCTTCAACTAAATTGCAAATTCTCCACCATAGTTTGCACCAGATGAGTTCATAAACATGGTAATATTCATTAGAATCTCATTACTTAAAGTGTTTTATGCAGCATTCAAAGTGCAATCACGTTAATAATCAAAATAGGAATTGTCTCAATGCTGCAATGAATTCACATATATTGGAATAAACTTCATGAATGAGATTACCTAGATATCAAGAAACTCCATGTTGAAAATAAGAAACCACCACCAATTTCAAGCTGCTACCGACTCTAATTACTTTAAAACCAATTGTCGGCAAAAACGGAAATGCAATTGACTATCAAACCCAAATTTACTTTGGTCAAGATCAATTTCCAATTGGTTGACACAAAAGTGAAATTAAAAGATCGATGGAAGAAGTTGCAGAACCAAACGCCATAAATTATAGAAGTAAATCGCCAAATCACTCTGAAACTATAAATAACTCAAAATTGAAACGACGGATCTCAAATCGAAATGCCAATATCCAAATTGGTGGCTAAAACCGATTCATCAACAAATATGCAGCCGACCGAGACCAAACACCGTCGATTCTTCAAAATCTCAAATCGATTTCCCAAATCCGGAAGCACAGAGGTGTGCGATCTAATTTCCCCGAAATCATAGTGTAGCAGAGACGAATTAATCAAGCACACAGCAGATGGTAATCTTAATTTGGGCTATGATACCAAATTGTTGTAACAATTGCTAGATCTATACTCAAAACTAAAGATAGCAAATGATAGATCTAAACCAAATTGAGCAAATAAAGATGAAATCAAACCAAATAGAGAAGGAGGAGAAGAAATTAACACACCGAGTAGAGTGGTTCGGACTAGCCTACTACACTATCAGAATGTGAGACGATACTCACTCAAATTTGCCATTGAAGAAGATGAAGCTTCAAGGTGGGCACAAATGGTGGCTAGGGTTTCTCTCTCGAAGGATGAAGGAGACCCAAATTGTGCTTTATATAATAGCACAATCACACACCCTACAAATGGTTAATTAACTTAACCCCAACACTAACCCAATTTTACTAAACTCACCAAATGGGTTAATACAAGATGATGTGTAATTCACCAAATAACAAATCAATCATACATTGTGGATTCAAGATGTTAGAAGTTCGAGGAATAATCCCATTATGACAAAACAATTTCAAAGAAATACCCATTTAGTCAAATAATCCATAAATGGCTGCAATAAATATTCTCAAATTTCTTTTTTGTTACAAAAATATTGGGGAAGTATTTCGAACGTATGATCTTATGGCAACTGAATATTGCATGATGCTACTAGACATACATAGTACTTAATTTGATGATACTCTCATTTTCTTGAGTATAGTTAAGTTGAGTCTCTCTCTCTTTGTTTGTAAATTATAAGTCATGTTCATAAGATTTGGAGAGGGTAGAATTTAGTTTGTATTATTTCAAAAGCTGTTATTTAGTCTACGTGGTTGCAAGGAAATTATGATTTAATTCATTTGATTTTAAACAACTATAATTTAGTCATATACGACTAAAGTTATAGAGACTAAATCATAGTACTGAAACCATACTTGCTAAATTTTAGGGCATGTTTGGAGCACCGATTTGGTTATGATAGATGAAAGGTTATGATAAATGGTGGATCATCATAAATAGTGTTTGATGACAAGTTATTATAATAGAGATTATAATAAACGGCGTTTGAGGAACTGATTATGCAACAAAAAATAATATATGTAAGATTTAGATAAATAGACACAGAAGTTTAGACCTCGTTTGATAACCATTTGACCTTTTGTTTTTGGTTTATGAAATTTAAGATTATTTCTATTCAAATTTCTATGCTTCATCTTTTTTACAATATATCTATATTTCCTTAAGAAACTAAGTGAATACTAACCAAATTTCAAAAAAGATATCAAAATAAGGAAAAATATATAATAAACTAGTTGTTGTAGACTTAAATTTCATAAAAAAAAGGTCATCAAACGGGAGTAGATAACCACCATTTATAATAAACGGTGGGACAAACATCTGTTAAATAATTATAACCAATATGACCGTTTATATAAACGGGCCCAAACACACCCTTTAACTTTAATGACTCACCTTTTTTTTTTCTTGTTTAGAATCAAGATCCGTAACGAGGAAGCAAAAACAAATAGTTTGTAGAAATAAACATACGGCTCGTGTATTGGCCACATTAGTTTGCAGCATCAAATGGCGGGAAACAGAGCTCTTCACTGCAATCTCTACATCTTTGTTCAATTCACCTCCCCGCCATTTTCACGCCCATTTCACTATCATTCTTCCAAATTCCTCTAGCGCTAATCTCAATCCATTACTCCGAAGATTCAGTACACAATCGTAGATTGTATTTCTTTTGGCCATTAGCGATTAGGGTTTCGATCGTTCAATTCCCAAATGGGAAGCAAGATCAACGATGAACTCGTAGCCACGGTTCGATCCATTGTTGGTTCCGACTATTCCTATATGGATGTCATCAGAGCTCTTCACTTGGCCAAGAACGACGCCACCGCCGCCATTAACATAATCTACGATACCCCTAAACCGCGAATTCAGGAGAATTCTGATGTTGGTATTGGTAATGTTCGTTGCGAATCGAGTTCTGAGAGCTCGCCGGTTGCGGCTGTGTCGAAGAGGGTTCGTAATGAGGAGGAAAATTGTAGTATTGGGGTCAAGGACGCCGTCGAGGAAACCCCGAATCCGTGTTCGGGTTCGATTGGGAGTGAGTGGTGGCTCGTTGGCTGTGCTGAAGTGGCCGGGCTGTCTACTTCTAAAGGGAGGAAGGTGAAGCCTGGAGATGCGGTGTCGTTCACGTTTCCTTCGTGGAATGGCCCTAAGACGCCTACTACACCGGCTAAAGCTTTTGTGAAGGGAAGGCAGGTGGCTAATTGTTCGGAGATTGTGAGGTTTTCTACTAAAGATTCTGGGGAGGTAATGTGGAATTCTGCCTTTTCAGTCTATGTTTTGATGTTATATCTATTTGACTATTTGACACTTTGTTTCTTAGTGGTCAATAATTAGAAGCATTTTTTTTTATAAAGATCTTTCTTGGGTTATGCAGATGTGTTGTGTTGTCTATCATTTTGTTCCTTTTTCACCTTTTGTCAATGACACTGTCCTGTTCTTGAATAAATATTTATGGGATATTGGCAGATTGGTCGAATTCCCAATGAATGGGCTCGATGTCTTTTGCCGTTGGTGAGGGATAAACAGGTTAGAATAGAAGGTTTATGTAACTCAGCTCCGGAAGTGCTGGCCTTAATGGATACGATTCTATTATCTATAAGGTAGGCTATCATCATCAGTATTATATGTGTATTTTATTACCAACATGAGTTTTGTTTCATTTGTTGTGATGGTTTTTTTTTGTTAATATACGCTGTGTGGTTGAACATTGTACAGTATTGGCTTTTCAAGCTCGTTTCTTGTTTCCTATGAGGTACAAAGGTTCCCGTCTATGGCGTGGAGTTTCTATTAACTAATGAAGCTGTATGTCATTACAATGCAGTGTATACATTAACAGTTCTTTGCTTCGAAAGCACCAACAGACCTCTCTCAAGGCAGCTACCAATGCAGCTGCAGAATCAGTTATTCATCCTCTCCCAACTTTGTTTCGGCTTCTTGGTTTGACACCTTTCAAGAAGGTGGGGTCTCATTTGCTACAATCTTCACTCTTTTGCATACATCTGTTTTTCTGTGATTGTAAGAGTTAGGTTGTTTTAGTGGATGGAAGCTTGTGTGTCCTTTGAATACGTGCAATTATACAAATCTATATGTGGCACATTTTAAATGGTGTAATGTGATTGAAATCAGGCTGCATTTACTCCGGAGGACTTGAGTGGGAGAAAACAACAGTTAGACTCCAAGGTCTGAGCAGAATAAATTTGTCATTTATAGCTGATTTCAATCGATAGGCTTGCACTCAAGACATTTTATATGGCAGGTTAGTAATAGTCTGCCATCATCATTATCATGCACCTTGAAGAATTGTTCTCAAAATGATAATGAGACTGAAAGTGAAGAGTCAATCTCAGATATCGATCTTGAGAATATTGTTGGTGCGGGAGACACTTCAGAGCTAGAGGTAGTCATACTTTGTCAGAATATTGTGGCTTAGTGAGTACAGTTCAGACTTGTAATTTTTAGATATATGATGTCTTTAGGAAATGGATCCACCTGGTACCCTCCTATGTGAACTTAGGCCTTACCAAAGGCAGGCTCTTCATTGGATGATCCATCTGGAGAAAGGAAAGTGCATGGATGAGGCTGCAACAACCCTTCATCCATGTTGGGAGGGTTATCGTCTTGCAGACAAGTAAAGCTGGATTACTTGTGACTGAGTTATAGTTCTTGTTAGTTATCTACGACCTGACTGTCTATTCTGTTTTGTAGGCGGGAGCTTGTCATCTACTTGAATGCCTTTTCTGGCGATGCAACGACAGAGTTCCCAAGCACTCTCCAAATAGCCAGAGGAGGGGTAAACTCTTAAATAATGAGTTGTAGTTACATTCCTGCTTGTGTTATTGGTTCTATTTCTGAATTATTTACTCGGAGGTTGATTATAACTATTTAAAGATTCTGGCTGATGCCATGGGCCTTGGGAAGACCATCATGACCATATCTCTTCTTCTTGCTCATTCGGAAAGAGGTGGAGTATCCAATAGTCAGCTGACACCTCTCTCTATTAAAGGTGGTGATGGAAGTATGGACCAATCTCCAAATCCTTTGAAGAAGGCTAAATTGACAGGTTTTGAAAAGTTGTTGCAGCAGAGGAGTTGCTTAGCAAGCGGTGGCAATTTGATTATTTGTCCCATGACCCTTCTAGGACAATGGAAGGTATTCACCTCTATCATTCCACCAACAAAAATACATACGTAAATTCAATACTGCAATTTGTTCCATGTATACTTAGCAAGGCGGTTAATTCTATTTGAGAATTCCTTTAAATGGTTTCTTTGTTTTTTAGGCAGAGATTGAAGCTCATGTGCAACCTGGATCTCTGTCTCTATATATTCATTATGGGCAAACTAGATCAAAGGATGCAAGATCTTTGGCACAAAATGATGTTGTCATCACTACATATGGGGTCTTAGCCTCAGAATTTTCTGCAGAGGTAGCTGCAAACTTCATTCTAAGATGATAATTTAAATTTTTATTTACTGAATCGTGTTCTCATTTTTTAGTCTTTTTGTGTATTTGCATATAGAATTCTGAAGAAGGTGGACTCTATTCAGTTAGGTGGTTCAGAGTTATTCTTGATGAGGCTCACACTATTAAGTCTTCTAAAAGCCAAATATCCGTTGCTGTGACTGCATTAGCTGCTGACCGTCGCTGGTGTCTTACTGGTACTCCAATCCAGGTAACATTTATGTGAAGTCATTTCTATCTCTGGATCATTTCCTTTGTATTTATTTCTAGTACCCAGATAAATGACTAAAGCTTCTCATAGAGTTTATTTAATAGCTTGCATTAAACTATGTTAACTTTGTACGGTTTGTTGTTGTCTAGTACCTAGTATGTAAAGGAATTTTGGGCTCAACTACTTTCGAGAACAGGGCCGTGTTTTCCATATGGGTTATTTCTTTTGTGTGAAATATCAATGCTAATGTCATTTATGTTGCCTTCCTTCCACTAAATATAATTGAGACAGAACAACTTGGAGGATATCTTCAGCCTTCTTCGGTTTTTGCGGATTGAACCTTGGGGAAATTGGGCATGGTCAGTGTTTTTACATTATTGTGCAATTTCAAATAATTTCACTTCATTATGCTGTAAATTATTTTTTCTTCCATGCTTTGATGTATCATAACCTTTTTTGCATGAATGAAATTTCCTTTCTGACTTAGGTGGAATAAAATCATTCAAAAACCATTTGAGGAAGGTGATGAGAGAGGGCTAAAATTAGTTCAATCCATCTTAAAGTCAATCATGCTAAGGAGGACCAAATGTAGTAAAGATCGAGAAGGCAGGTTAGTGGCCGGCTGAGACTTGTCTTTTTTGAACAAGAATTATAATGTTTCAATAAGATAATGAAATAATACTAATGCTCAAAGATACAAATTCTATGGAGAAGTGGATAAGAAAATGATAATAGAATAAATAGATTAAGGAATAATAACAACATTCCAATAAAAAAAAGTATCCTGAAGAGCAAAACTTGGAAAGGACTTTAAGAGCAAACACCAAGAGGAGTACTTTAAACAGGTAGAATGATTGTCAAGTGTGGTACTCTTTCTCTCTTTCTCTCTCTACCTTCTCCCTCTAAAATAAATCCTCTCTAACCTTGGTCAAGTTTTCTTTTCCTGCCTCCTCGTTCTGCGCCGAACCTCGTCGACATCGGAGGGTGTCCAATGTATCTTCTAGAGCACAGTTCATCTTCTTTCTCCACCTTTTTCTTTTTTCACTACGCTCTTTCACAACCTTTACGACATGCGTATTCTTTGGCTTTAGTGTAGGTTTCACATTCTCTTCGTCTTCTTCTTTTTTCCTACCTCATGGATGTACTTTCTTTTTCTCCTTTCCCATGGAACACAACTTTCTGACAAGGCACCCCATCGTTGCCCAACTTTGAAGCTGATCACGGACAGGGCAACACCTTTCTCACCCTTTTGTCACCCGAAACACAACTTTAAACGATGAGACATAACAAGTCTTTGATGGGGCTTTGGCGAGTAGCTGGCAGTGGCACCATTATAATCCAATGTCCAACTTCGAACGGATCTTGGACAAGGTTCTGATGAGTAGCTGGCAACACCATCGACGATCTCCTATGCAATGATTTCAAAATCAACATGGTAGATGGATCGATGTAGGCGACGGGAAAGGGAAAAGTTAGGAAACCCTAATCTTCTAGACCAGTTTGATTCAAAGTTTAGTTGTTGACCTCATTTCTACATTCTCATTTCTTCCCTGAGATTCAGAGAAATCTTTTCTTTCTTTGTCGAGACCTCATATCTCTCCTTAAATGGATCTACTTTGGCAAATTTTCTTGAGAGCAAGGACCATGAGTTCTACAATCGTGGTAGAAGGCATTAGATAAAGTTTGCACCATTTATTCTAGGATTTTTGTATTCTATCATAGTTGCACATCCTTTCTTTAGCTTTTATTCTCCAGCCATATCTGATGAAATTGTATCTTGGCACATGAACGTCATTTTCCAGTTTGTGAACAAAGTAGAAGGGCATATATTGGCTACATTGACTTCTACAATCAAGTTCTTCCCATCCTCATGTTCTCATCTCACTTTCGAGCTTGTATTTTTTATGTTTCGGCTATGTATTTTTGTTTCTTTTTGTGGCCATATAACTGTTTCGATGATTTTGTAAAACTTTCACTTTATTGAAAATGTTTTTGTTTTCTATATAAAAAAATCTGCCATTGGCATTTGATATATGCCGTTGATGTTGCAGGCCAATTTTAGTTCTTCCTCCAGCTGATATCCAGGTGATTTATTGTGAACTTACAGATGCTGAAAAAGATTTCTATGAGGCACTCTTCAAGAGGTCCAAGGTAACTTATGGCTGCCTTCCCACATGCTTCACGCTTGTTTTTGTTTGTGTTATTGCCTCAACTCACGTGACATGTTATCCAAAAATAGGTGAAATTTGACCAATTTGTTGAGCAAGGACGTGTCCTTCACAATTATGCTTCAATATTGGAGTTACTTTTACGTCTTCGCCAATGTTGTGATCATCCCTTTCTTGTGATGAGGTGCTTTCCTTTCTCTCTTGCTTAGCTTTTACTTTTCCATTACTGCATCGGAGTTAGGATTGCAATGATGCTGAGATGTCTAAAAACTGGGACTTTTGTAGGCCATTTGAATATATATTTTGTATGAAAGTTGTTTATTAAGTTTTTTCAATACATTGTGTACGAAAGCTGCTTATTAAGTTTTTATATATGTATGTACAATCAATTGAATTTCATTACAGGAAGAGATATACAATCATCATATCTCAAATTGGCATGAAGCACTTAGTTTTCAGAGCCTAAAAGTACAAGAATTTAAAAACACTATTCCAATGTTTGTCCTTTTTCCACTCAATTTCATCTATTTCTTTTTATAAGTCTTCTATTCCTCTCTAACCTTACTATATACAAAAAAGATGTACAAGCGGTAACTAGAACACTTATTTGTGCTGGCTAAACTTCTGATTATTGATGACCTCTATAGCACCCGACTTAGCTGAACGATACTGTACCAAATCCATATTAAACTCTAAATGAACAAGAGTAGAACAGATGATTCGCATCCTCCTAAGCAAATTATTTCTACCTTTTTTTCTTTTAAAATTGTGTTGAGGTTCCCAACGGCTGGGCTTTGCAATGTTGGAAGGAAAGTCATCACTAAGAAAGTTGTTTAAATAATGCATGCTTACAATGAAATTGTTTTTGGAAAGTCATTGCTAAGAAAGTGATGAAATGGTTCCTTCCCTTTGCCTGAGTGGTGAGTAGGGGCAATGCACCTTTAGATATTCGTGGCCGTGGAAAAACATAGTCGAGTTTTTTTTTAGTATGGACGTATGGAAGAGATACTTTGTTTGAGAAGATAAGTGGATGGAGAATAAACTAGACCCCTTTGTTTGTTATTTTCTTGCATGTTTCATTTATCTCTTATGAAATACATATGTGTGGTGAACATGCTGGCTCATATAAGACATCATCCTTTATTTATGTTAGATTTTCAACATCCATTAGGCTTTGTCCAATAATGAGACACTGGATGTTGTTGCTTACTTCTCTTTTGAGGGATTTATGTTGTGATAAAGAGTGTAGTGTCGGGATGTTAGTTGTTGGGTTCCTAGTCCTACTTAGGGTTATTGTTTCAGTCATTCTTTGGTTGTATGGTTAATTTTTTTGCCTCTTTAATGGAGGATTCAACTTTCGGTTTGTTATTAAAGGTGAAATTTTTTATGATTAATACTTTCAATAGAGTTTTGGAAAGATGGTTCTTAATGGGACATGTGTGGTGCATCATGTGCAAAATGGTGCAGAAGATCTTAACCATCTTCTTTGGTGTCGTGAGATGGCCTTGGAGGTGTGAAGTCATATTTTTTTGGAGTTTGGCCTTGTGCCGGTAAGACCAATGGACTGTAGAGGGATAATTATGGAATTGCTTATGTTTGGATCCTCAACCTCAATAAATTCTATGTTTTGCTTTCGATCTCTATTTTTAAGCTCTTTTGCAGTCATTCTATAGGGTATTATTTCACTTGATTGGAGATCATTTTTTAAGATTGCCTACTTTTTTCTGGGTCTTTTCTTTTGTATGCCCTTTCAATCACGTGCTATTTTAATCTTTACTCAATGTACGTGATTTATTTTACACAGTGGGTGCTTTCTAAGAAAAGATCTTCAATGAAATTGGGAAGAAGTTCCATAGCCCATCAATTTTTCACCTTTACTCTGATGTTCTTACTGATGTTTAGTGAATAGCATAATCACAAATATCATTTTGATTAACTGATTTTTGTGGCTGCAAGTTTTCTGAAATTGTTGGAATGCAAATATGTATCACTCAGTTGAATGAAAAATAAATGGCTCTTTCTAAGAATGTGGTAAACTCAAAACTGGTTTCAATCCATAGTTTACTATTTTTGTTCATCATCATTCGGAAAAGGCTAATCCTTAGTTTTGGTTTGTGCAGTCGAGGTGATACCCAAGAATATTCTGATCTAAATAAGTTAGCAAAGCGTTTTCTTAAAGGCAGTCCAAACACGCAGGCAGGAGAAGGTAGAGATGTGCCTTCTCATGCTTATGTCCAAGAAGTTATGGAAGAGCTTCGTAGTGGTGAACATGGAGAATGTCCAATATGTCTTGAAGTATTTGAAGATGCAGTATTGACGCCATGTGCTCACCGTATGTGCCGGGAGTGCCTTTTGGCAAGTTGGAGAAACTCGAGTTCTGGTTTATGTCCGGTTTGTAGGTACGCACTCTTTATATGTGTGTTGTGTATATATGTAGTTTTTGGATTTCTGTTGACATGCATGTCTCCACACACTCAAGTGTTTGCTCTATGTTTGCTCTGTAGGAAAATGATCAATAGACAGGATCTTATAACTGCTCCAACTGAAAGCCGGTTCAAGATTGATATTGAGAAGAATTGGGTCGAATCATCTAAAGTTGTGTTGCTGATGAATGAACTTGAAACTATTCGGTTGTCAGGGTCAAAGAGTATTGTATTCAGCCAGTGGACTGCCTTTCTTGATCTTTTACAAGTTCCTCTTTCTCGGTATGCTATCTTAAGTTTTCTTTTGTTATGAGTTGATACAGTGATACTTGTCCGTAATTGGATTGCTTTTGGTTTGGTGCTAATTGAAAACAGTTACGCACTAAGAAAGTTTTAGGGTGGAGCATCCTTTTTGTAATGGATTACAAAATGAAATAGCAATTACACTAAAAGAGGAGATGGCTAAGAATTCTTATTTCAATACTTCAATCTATTTACAATAAACTCCATGCAAGTGTTAGTTTTTCTGATTTGTGATACAAGAACTGTAACAAAACATGTAACAATATCTATATATTGCCTCATTGACATCCAAATGTTGTAGAGTGAGACAGTATTTCTCATGAGTTGTGAGAATAGTTGAGATGCGTGTAATCTGGCCAGAACACTCACAGTTATAAAAAAAAATCTATTTATTGCCATTGGAGGCACAAAGATGTAAATGACGATAGAAGTAGCCATTACTGCTGATAGTACAATAATTTTCTTTCGTTACCAAAAATTTAGGTGTGGTAATGGCCAATGGGTGACATAGAACCGTAAGTATGCCAATAATCTTTATATAAATTCTTCTAACCATTGATCAAAGTCGTCATTCAGTCATTACTCATTTCCCACATTTCTTTTTTCACATTCTGTTGTGGTGACTTGTAATGTTCATTTTCTTTAATTTCTTGCAAGTAAGGTTTTGTAATTTTCTTTCTTTTCACCATAGGAGTAACATCCCTTTTCTTCGTCTGGATGGGACTTTAAGTCAACAGCAGAGAGAAAAAGTAATAAAAGAGTTTTCAGAGGATAATGGAATTCTGGTATGCCATTTTATTTTTCGCAGTTTAGTGTGTGAAGCTGTTTAATGGTTAAAATTTTGGGATTGGTTGTGACTTTAGGTGCTGTTGATGTCACTAAAGGCTGGTGGAGTTGGAATCAATTTGACAGCTGCTTCAAATGCCTTCGTACTGGTATGCCTAATGGATCAAACCATATAATGCTGATTGCTTCTTGAAAGATGCTTTATATTACAAATGCTCCTTGGTGACTTATGAACAAGCCGAAGGTTCTATGGATTAACTTACATGCTAATTTCTCCTTTATGGATGCTTTGAGTAATGACTAAGAGTAAGAGGAAGAAACATATCTTTTAGACGGGCGTGAAGAAACAGAGGAAACAACTGATGATTAAGTTTCTTGTCTCGAGCTGGTCTCTTTTGCCTAAATGCCTTGGGAAGTTGCAACGTATCTTCCTGTTTGATTCTAACCAATTAGGGAGCCTGATTATAATTTTGATTGAGGATTCTGTTAGGATCCCTATTAAAGGCATGTTAGTAAAGAATTAGGGAGTTAGTTAGGACATTTGGTTAGCTAGAACTTTAGGGAAACTTATTAATACTATTGCTGCCATTGGGCATTCCCCAAAGCCATCCACAATCTTGTATGTCAGTTATATTGTGGCCAAAAACTTAATTGGATTTACTTTCTGATAGGGTAGAAATTACTTGGGGAGTAAGTTAGGGTATTTATTATAAATAGAGAGGGTTAGGATAGGGTTTATGCATCAAATTATTGAGTGATTATGTTGTAGGGCTCATAGAGAGTATTCTCTTGAGAGGGGAGGTTCCAAGACCTATCAAATCTTGGTTTATCTTGCATTATTTTACCTTTTTATATAATCTAGATCCTGGATCATATCAGTTTCTTCATTGACCATATGTAATACTTTCTCTAGTTTCTTAATTGAAGGGTTTTTGTTCCCTATAAAAAAAGGGATTAACTATTAAGTTTCTTTTTTAGGGCGTACTGGTGGCATTGGTTCATTTCACTAGACTTGCACTGATTAAAGCTGTTCTGACATTCATCTCTTTACTACTTACCCCCATGGGGTCACCTAACAACAATGGAAGAATTTTTTTTTGTTATGTACATTATTTGCATCTATTTTGTTTTTCTTTGAACTGTAATGTTATTTTGTTCAGCGTTTTAATACTTGTTGCTCGATTATAGTACCCTCTTGGAATAGCTCGTCGCTAGGGGCCAGTTTGATAACCATTTGGTTTTTGAAATTTAAGCATATTTTTACTTGTATTTCCTATAATGTGCTCCATCTTTTCTACAATGTATCTAACTTTTCTTAAGAAAGTATGTGAATACTAACCAAATTTCAAAAATAAGAACAAACTTTTGGAAGCTACTTTTTTTTTGTTTTCAAATTTTGGTTTGGTTTCTACGCATATAGGTAGGTAAGATGTAGATATTCATGTAGAAGAAAACATATGGTATGGTAATTGTTGTAGGCTTAAATTTCAAAAACCAAAAACTAAAAATAAAATGGTTATCAAACGGAGCCTAAGTTATTTAATTATGTAATCAATTGAAGCAGATAGTCTTATAATTTTTTTGAACAGTTATCTCAATGGCATAATTGATGGCCTATGGTTAAACGATCATTTCAGGACCCATGGTGGAATCCGGCAGTTGAAGAACAAGCCGTTATGCGCATTCATCGCATCGGGCAAACTAAGAGTGTGAGAATAAAACGTTTTATTGTGAAGGTGCAATTTCTTTTCCAACTGCATTAGAATGGTGCATTTTGGGACATCATCCAATTACAGGGAGGTGATTTATCTAGGTTTGATGTTTAAAATTAGGGTTTAATGTTGCTCAAAGACATTTCAAAGTATATAGCACCTTCAGGATTCAAGAGTTCATAAGTTCAATTCATGACGGGCATTTACTTAGGAAATAATTTCCTATGGATTATCTTGACATCTAATTGTTCTAAGATTTTAGGCGATACGGTATGTTCCATGAAAATAGTTGAGTTGTACGTAAGCTGACTCAAACACTCACATACACACACATATATATAATTAAAAAATAAATACTGTTCAAGTTTTTCTGGTATTTAGCTATATGTTCAAAAGTGATTTTGAAAATGATTTGTCCCCAAGGGGCAACAGAATTAGTTGAAGATTTGGGTTTTGAAGGTATGCAAAGTCTTAGGTTCAAGATTCACCTGTGACATTAATTTGTAGACACCTCTCATGTCTCCATTCTTTCAATATCTCCCGATGCCTGGCTTAGGAACAGGCGTGGTTATCCTTGTTTTAAAAAAAAAAGATTTTTTTTTTTGAAAATTTTAGAAACACGAGTGTGCTTTCAGAGGAACCTTCAAAAGTCAAATCACTTGAACGTGCCAATTAGTCTGCTAGATGCATGCATTTGGACGTGACAATGTTGTATCATACGAAACTTTGCTTCTCAGGGTACAGTGGAGGAAAGAATGGAGGCAGTACAAGCCAGAAAACAACGATTAATTTCTGGTGCTTTAACTGATCAAGAAGTTCGAACTGCGAGAATTGAAGAATTGAAGATGCTTTTTACTTGATGCAGTCAAGGAATCTCAATGATTTTTTTTTCACGCCTGTGGTATTATAATGGTACATCCTTTGCTCATACATGGCTGATAAATTGGTCTCAGATATGAGTCTGCTGGCCATTTTTATGCAAGCCAACAGATTTTGTTGTCTGTGACCTAATGGGGGGAGTCTGAAATTTGGCCATAGTATTGTTTTTGTATCTCTAATGGGGGTTTAGACTTTAGAGTTAAAGTAGCAGAGAGGTTGCTGTAAATTATTAGTATTAGTATTGGTTTTTACTTCATTAGTAGCAATATTTGCACCAATTGTGTACAGATGAGGAAGGTTACAATCATAATTAAGTTGGGCTTATCAATGGGTTAGAACACATGAGAATGATGTGTTTAATGAGGTCAGCAATTGTGTGCAAATGACCTTTAGCATATGTTATGGCTTTGTAAATCTCTCTTATTATGTGCTCCAAGTGATGACAAACAGATGACAAAATGAAGTTGCAGGTGGAACATAACTAACTATTTCAAGCATCTTTTACAGATTTCCTTTTTCTGTGGTATATCCATTTATGTGCAAAAAGAATTACAAGAATGGAAGAATGGAAGAGAAGTAATAGTACGAGAATTACAGGCTTGTTTGGTTAGGGCGGGAAGGGAAAGTAAATTAATGTTTGGTGAGAAGAAAATGGAAGAGAAGTGATAATAAATTGGTGTTTGATATGATGGAAAAAGAATGAAAGTTTTTTTTAAAAAAATATATAATAATATAGATTTTGTTTTATTTTCTTTTTGAAACAATTTTTTTATACAATAGATATTTAATATTTTTTAATATAATAAATATATTTGAAAAAGAAATAATAAATATTACATTTTAAAATAAAACAAAATATATAAATATAATTGAATGAGTTAGTGGTGCAATAATTTTATTGTTTGATTGCAAATTGGGATTATAAATATCGATTTTAGAGATCGAACTTGTGAGCGAGGAATGAAAATGAATTAACATCAAATTAGATAACCAATTGCGCTACTGTCTCATTCAGTCGGTATTTGCTCTTTTGATGGAAAAGATAACTCATTAAATATTTGTATCTAATGAAATTGAATAGGAATAAACATTTTGAATTTATTGTTATTTTATTAAAAGGTAAACAAAAAACCCTAACTTCTCTGTACAGCCTCCCCTTTCTCAGTCTCTTTCTCTGCTGCTCTGTTTTTTTTATTTTACAAATTTTTTATTCAAAGAACGAATGAAGTTCTTTGAAACCTATTTTCTCTGCTATTCATCTTCGACGACTCTTGGATAGTGAAAGAGGTATGATTTTTTTTTTAATCGTTCCGATACGCAGCTGAATCGTTTCTTTTTCACTCTAAAAACGTCCGATTCGGGCGATTTGCGATTCAAAATCACGATGTGAATCGATTTCTTCACGATTCGTTTCGATTCGCCAAACGCACGTTTGTGATAACCTTGGTTGTATTATCAATGCATTGGCGATAGAAGTATGTTGTTGGGTCCAATTGTTTCTGAATATTTATGTAAATTAATTAGTTACATGTTATACTAATTTCATACCATCTTTCTTTGAATTCCTGCACGTTTATTTTGTGCTTTGGATTTTGATTTCTTCTATCTGGAATTTGTAGGTAGCTCATACTCATTGAACTGAGAGATATGGAAGGGGCAGAGAAGATAACACCAGAGAAAGAGGATAACTCCATCAGTTCGAGATCAAGGAGGCGGTTGTCCTGCACCACCTGCTTTGATGCTTTGTGGTTTTGCTATTGTATGCAACCTTGCAATATACTCAATTATATTGTTTCTTGAATTTATTTTTATTTATACAACTTATCCCTAGTCATTAGCATATTTTTGTTGTTTGCTTCTTCTTATTTTTAATTACTGCAGATACTCTTCCTTATTTTTTTTATTGATCAGTTACTCAATTTATTAAATAAGCCAAGGAAACCAAACCATTGTAAGGCGGTGTTTGAGGCAAGGAGAATGAGAATAATTACGGGGAATGAGAATACGGAGGAGAATGATTATCTTTTTTTGGAGCGAACCATTACCTTTGTTCGGAATGTAGGCAAATGGGAGAATCATTACCTATCTTTGGGATACAAAGAATGATTATGTGGAAGAAAATAGTAAGTATGGGGAGAGTGAAATATGGTGATGAGGAGAATAAGAAGTGGTTATGGGAAGAATGAGTACTAGTGGTGCAACACCCCTTTGAGGGGTTGGTCTGGACATGGTCTTATACAAAAGCTTAAGGAATTCAAAGGCACTGTTAAGAAGTGGAACAAAGACTCCTTTGGAAATAACACGGATAAGAAGGATCACTGACCCTTGAATTGGCTTTGTTAGATGATATTGAAAAAAATTCGGCCCTCCACCTGATTCCATTTGAATAGAGACTTTCCATCAAGGCACAACTGCTTGCCATTGCGGTTAAAGAAGAGACACTATGGAGACAAAGATGCAAATCTATTTGGATCGAATTTGGTGACGAAAATACTGGTGTTTTTCACAAAATTGTGGCTGCTAGAAGACGGAAAACTGCTATTGTTGAACTAATAACATGTATAGGAGATAGTATTCTTAATGACTCAGAGTTTGAAAGAGCTTTTATCGATTTCTCTACCAATCTACTCACGAAGCAAAGAAGCACTGCTCCCCTTCCTAACAACTTAGATTGGCATCCAATCGGCAACTTACAAGCCAAAGAACTGGAACAAATAGAGATTACAGAGGCAAATACAGATCTTGGAACAAATAGGACTCCTGGAATCGATGGATTCACTGCCGAATTCTACAACATTCTCAAGCAAGACATTAAGAGAGTGTTCCATGAATTTTTCAAGAATGAAATTGTGAATGCTAGTCTAAATGAAATTTATATTTGCCTCATACCTAAGAAGACTAACTTTAGAAGTGTCTCCTACTATAGGCCTATTAGCCTCATATCTCGTGTATACAAAATTATTGCTAGGGTGCTCTCCCAACACCTTAAAAAGGTTCTTCCATTTACTATTTCTGAATATCAATCGACATTTGTTGAGGGAAGATAGATTACCGATGCAATCCTATTGCTAATGAAGTTATTGATGGATGCAATAGAAAGAAACAACATGGGATTGTTATTAAGCTCGAAATTGAAAAGGCGTCTGACAAAGTGGATTGAGATTTTCTCAAACAAATCCTTAAGGCTAAAGGCTTTGGGGATAGATGCATAAATTGGATCCATGGATGTATCTCTTCAACAAAATTTTCCATCATCATCAATGGCAAACCAAGAGGCAAATTTAGAGCGTCTCGTGGTTTGAGACAGGGAGACCCTTTCTCTCCCTTCCTCTTCTCTATGGTTACTGATGTTCTTCGCAGTTTGATTAAAAAAGGAGAAGAGGAAGACACTATTAAGGGAATCAAGGTGGGTCATATTCACATTACACATCTGCTATTTGCTGATGATACTCTCTTGTTCTCTACTTTTGATAGGGGTGCCATCGACGAGCTCTTCAAGATCATCAAGACTTTCGAAGCATTATCGGGTCTTAGGATTAATGTTCACCAATTGGAACTATTGGGTGTTAATGTTGATGATATAGATATATCTTCCCTAGCTACTAAATATGGCTGCAAGGCATCCTCTTGGCCCACTCCGTATCTTGGACTACTGCCAAATGGGAACCCAAAATTCGTCTCATTCTAGAATCCACTTGTAGAGAAAGTACAAAAAAAAAAAAAAAAATCTTGGAAGACTTCCCACATATCTAAAGGGGGGAAGACTCACCCTCATACAAGCCACCCTAGCTAACCTCCCTACATACTATATGTCCATTTTCAAGATGCCAGCTAGAGTGATCCGCACACTTGAGTCTTTATAGATATTATCTTTGGCAAGGTTCTGGTGAATATTGTGGTATGCACCTTGTCAACTGGAAGGATACCGCTTTGCCAATCGAGCTTGGGGGTGTTGGCATACAAAATATGAAACATAGGAATGATGCATTGATGGCTAAATGGTCCTGGAGATTCGGTAAAGAAAAAATGGCTCTTTGGAGGAGAATTATTGCAAATAAATATGGGTTAGAACCGGGAGGTCTCAGGGCAAAGGTGATCAAATCTGCCAATTGTAAAGGGCCTTAGAGGAACATAGCCTCTCTTTTCCCACTCATCCATTAGAGGATTAGTCTCAAAATTGGAGAGGGTCATCCATGTTATTTTGGAAGGATAACTGGCTAAACAATGTGCCTTTGTCACTTCAATTTCCTCTTCTTTTTGCTCTTTCTAAAAAGAAAGACCTTACTGTGAAAGAAGCTTGGCTAGAAAACGGATTAACATGGATTTTTTTTCTTTAGAAGAGGACTTAAGGAGGATGAGATAATCGAAGCATGTGAGCTTTCTAATTTGATGCTGGATGTCAAGCCTTCGACAGGAGAAGACTCCATCATCTGGAGATTGGAAGAAAGTGGTCTCTTCACTATTCATTCACTTATTGTGGATTTACATGGGTCAATTGACATTCCTACTGACAATATTTTCGAGGCTATATGGAAAGACAAATATCCCAAGAAGATTAAATTCTTTCGTTGGGAGCTATACAGGAAGGCCATTAACACTATTGAAAAGTTGCAAAAGAGGCTGCCAAATTTGTACCTCTCACCAAGTTGGCGTTCCATGTGCAATTTATCTTGTGAAACTCAGCAACACAACACCTCTTTATAAACTGCACCTTTGCAACAACTTTCTGGAATTATATACGTGGATCCTTCTCTTGGCCGTTTGCTCTCCCAGTTGACACCCAAACACTTCTCTACACTATTCTCCTTGGTCATCCTTTCAAAGATAAAAAAAAGCTGCTTTGGGAAACTTTAACAGAGCATTCTACTGGAACTTATGGAGGGAAATGAACAATAGAATCTTCAACGGACATAGTACTAATTTTTCTAATTTTATGGAAAGTTTATCTATTATTGATGTATCCTGGTGTAAGCGATCTCCCCTATTCACTTATTATAGTTTTGACACTCTTTTGAACAATTGGAGATCTCATTTGTAATTGGCCTTTGCCTATAATTTCATATTTATAATGAAATTGTTTCTTATCCAAAAAAGAAAAGTAGTTATGAGAAGAATGAAAAGTGTTTATGAGGTGAATTAATAGTGATTATGAGGGAAATTAATATTGATTATGGTGATGGGTGGGATTGTTTCTTATCCAAAAAGCTTATGGTGATTGGTGGGAATGATTGTCGGTGGTCCAAACATGGGCTAAAAGAATTATTCCCCATTATCATTTTCATTCTCCACCATAAACACCACCTTAATTGTTTTCCACGATCCATCTAATCTGCTAAAAATAGGTTTGTTTAATCTAGTAAAATTACATTTTTTTGGGTTACCACCAAGCATTATTATTATTATTTTTTTTGGATAAGAAAAAATTTCATTGATATATGAAATTACAAAAGAATGCGATGAACCCAATATGTGAGGAGAAATGAGAAGAGAGTTACAATAGTCTATCAATAGACCACTCAAATTAGATAGGGGAGTGACAGAACTATAGTGATGAAAGAGCTGTCCTTATGACCATAAGATTTTGCTGTTCTAAACTTACAAAGGAAAGGTTTCTATTTGCGGTCTCTTTACCGTTGGGTAATTGGAAAGAGATTTTTAAAGTTGCATACTATAGGAAGAGGATTAATGTCATTTAGCCTTTTTACCTAAATTGTTTTCTCCTTCTCTTCCCTTATTCTCCTAATCAATTGTTTTAATATATATTAAAAGTTGGATCATTGTTGTTGAATGTATAGTACATGATTGCACCTTTCTTTTTCCATATCGATGAGCTCATTGCTCCTAATTGTTAACTTGAAATCTAATGGTTTCTATTTGCTGGCAGCTCCAGTTCATCAGATGCAGCAATACTACAGGGTTGGGGTTTTTGATAACTGTTCTAACAAATGGACTGCTCTTGTGGACTGTTTAACTCTCAAGACAAAAAGAGCTTCTGAGGTTCAGGTGTGTATGTGATACAAAAATAGTCACACGTACTTGAATTTCAGGGTTCATTATACTTTTCTACAATACAATTGAGAGAGGAGAGTTTCTTTTATAAAGGAAACCCTTACAACTAATGAATGAGATCTCCTTAAAAATATGGAATTTAAACTACATTGAGATATTTTAGGAAATTACCAACACTCCCCCTCAAGCAGGCTTGAAGATGTCTTCCATCACCAGCTTGTCTATCATTTTGTCAAACTGGAGCTTCAGAAGACCTTTTGTGAGGATATCAGCTGCTTGTTCTGAGGTCGGGAGATAAGGAATGCATACGGTTCCTACCTCGTATTTTCCTTTATGAAGTATTTATCTACCTCAATATGTTTCATTCTATCATGGAGAACTGGATTATGAGCAATGGATATTGTTGCATTATTATCACAATAAACTCGAATGGGTGCCACCTGAAGGAACTTCAACTCTTCTATTAGTCTCTTTATCCATATACCTTCGCAAATGCCATGAGCTAACACTCTGAACTCTGCTTAAACACTACTAGCCACCACACTCTATTTTTTGCTTCGCCATGTAACTAAGTTTCCTCCAACAAAAGTACAACATCCTGAAGTAGATCTTTTATTAATGGCATTACCTGCCCAATCTGCATCAGTGTAAACTTCAACATTCAGATGACCGTGTCGTTTAAACAATATACCTTTTCTTGGAGTGCCTTTCAATTACCTCAAAATTCTTACACAGCTTCAAAATGAGTCGGACAAGGCGAGTGCATGAACTAACTCACCATACTGACTGCGAATGCTATTTTTGGATGTGTATGAGATAGATAAATCAGTCTACCCACCAGTCTTTGGTATCTGTCTCTGTCCTTCACTTCTTCCGTTTTTGCAGCTTGTAACTTTACATTTGGCTCGATAGGAGTTTCTGCTATTTGACATCCAAGCAAACCTGTCTCTCGAAGCAAGTCAATAATATATTTCCTCTAATAAACATAAATGCCTTTCTTAGATCTCGCGAACTCCATTCCTAAAAAATACTTGAAAGACCCCAAGTCTTTGATTTGGAACTCACTCTCAAGCTTGTTTTTAAGATCTATCAACCCTTCTTCATCATTACATGTGAGAATGATGTCATTAATATAAACAATTAGAATAACAATTTTACTGTTTTCAGAGTGTTTATAGAAAATGGTATGGTCTGCTTGACTTTGAAGATAGTTATAGCTGGTGAATGCTTTTCCAAAATGTTCAAACCAAGCTCTCAGAGATTTCTTGAGATTGTTCAAGAATTTTTTCAAATTGCAAACTTTATCACTTCCAAGTTCACTTTCAAACCCTGGTGGTAGTTTCATAAATACTTCTTCTCCTAAATCAACTCCGTAGGTTTGAGTGAAGCCTTTTGCTACTAGTCTAGCCTTGTGCCTTTCAATAAAATCGTCAACATGACATTTTACAGTAAATACCCATTTGCAACCTACTATCTCCTTATCTCTTGGCAAGTTTGTCATTTCCCAAGTATCATTCTGTTTTAGAGCATTCATCTCCTCCAAGATGGCCACTTTTCAATTTGGATCATTTAGGGCTTCATGTATATTCTTTGGAACAAATAGATTATCTATCCTACAGGTGAAGGCTCTACGACTATTGGATAGTTTTTCCTATGAGATATACTTTGCGATGTGATATTGAGTACATGCTCGAGTACCTTTCCTAATAGAAATAGAAAGATCAAGACCAGAGATAACAGGTAAGATATTTTAATCATTTGACTAATTAATGGTTGAGGATGAGTTGCCAGTCATTTTAACGTCGAGAACAAGGGCGTCAAAAGGAGCAATTGGGAAATCCAAGGTAGAAGAGGGATCATTAGACATGGACCTTTCATTTTTTGAAACAATACGAGTATTATCAACGTCATCCTCGAGAGTTCCAGATTGAGATTGTGTAGAATTAACTCTTTGATCTTGATTCTTTTGATAACTGTTCTTCTAGTATAAACCTGTAACTCAGGAATTTGACATGTAGGGTCATTTTGTAGTATTTCTTCCCATGAATAAATATTTATAAATTTGACATTGAAGGACAAATGATAGACAAATCATGAGGATCACAAGAAAGAGGTTCAGACACTTGCCAAAAATGATCTTCTTAACATGATTTCGCCCCCAAAAGAGAATTTGAGGTAAAATACGATTGTTTTTCTAGAAAAGAGACACCATACACACAAAAATTGTTTCTGTTTGTGGATAAAAACATTTATATCCTTTTTGGTTAGGTGCATAACCTAAAAATATACATTTCACTGCTTTGTGATCAAGTTTGGTATGAGAAAAACTTGGATTTGTAAGGTTTTTGCATATATGTGACCAATGATTTTCTGCAAAAATGCAACTTCTATACTTTCTAAATATCATTTAAAACACATAATTAAGCTTGTTCACATCGAGAGCCACTATCTTTCGTTGACAAGAAACCAACAATTTTTCCAGTCCTCAACCAGTAAGGGATTTAATCTGAGGTAGCCTTGGAGGTCATAGAGTGAAAGCGCTCGCTTTGATTGGGGTTGTGTTTCATGATGAAATGACACGAAGGTCCTAGCACATATTGGAGATTCGTCACCAAGATGGTCCACAAGATGTAGAACTTGTAGAAAATCGAAACTGAGTAAAATTGAAGTGAACCAAGGTAGTCACCTTGTGCTAGGCATCAAGACACCACATTGCTTACTAATTGTTGGAAAAAAAGATGTGTAGACTGCTCCTTAACTGGTGCTTAGATATTTTTTTGGATAATAAAGGTGCTTAGACACTTGATTGACCCTGTGTACTTTGCATCAAAGATAAAGAGAAGGATGCAATCCCCTTAGCCCAAGTTGAGGCTGAACCCCACTTGAGTGAGCCATCCGGCCACTGTGGTTCCATGGTGCCAAGATGACAAGGCCGAGCCTCGAAATTTTTGTGAACTGATGTGCTCGCTTGGTTGTATCGCTCCATGCTAGGATTGAAGACCTAAATGTGGGGGACTACTTGCCTATTAAGCCAAGCTCATATCATATTCCCGAAACGGATTCCATTTATAGAAAGTATGATCCAAATACCCGAACTCATATTAGTGACGGGAGGCTACTATTATAGGTTAAATGTAGCCTAGAATGCAAATTGACTTACAAGGGCCTGGGCCTAAAATGATAGTCACCATCAGGTTATCCTTGAAGCCAAAGCCTAATGCTAAGCCCTGACCCTGGAGGCCGAGCTTTTCTGACCATCTTTCCCTAAAATCAATTGAGTGACCAAAACAATTGGGGGAGGGAAGTTCAACTTGGAAACCCCAGGCCATACCTCAATTAATGTCATTATGCTACCCTACTTTCAGCTATGCTTCACAAAATCCTTAGATAATTTGGATTGGTTGGTTGGTGAGCTTGTTTTGAAAGTACCCACTATCTCATCTTTGAGCTAGATGGTGTTAAAGGGTTATTCAACCTTCGGCACGGACCGACAACAAAATTAGTAGTTAGTTCAGTTCTTAAAGGTCAATAATGAAATTCAGTTCCATCGTTTATTCTACTTCTTAGCAAACATTTTAAACTCTGTTTTATTTCCAAAAGGGGGCCTCTAACACCACTTCGGTATATTCGTTATGGATTCGACAGATTCCTGGTAGGGGTACATTAGTAAATAATGTGATAGTTTGTTAGAAAACTGGTTAGAAATAGAGGGGTGGGCAATGAGTAAATGATGAAATGTGTAGGCCATTTTGGTATTGGGTTCAAGAGAGTATGATAGGATCCAACTTCTAATGATAGCAAAACATAAAAGAAATACAAGATTGCACCTAGAGCCTCCCTCTCTAAAGAAGACTCTCTTGAGCACAATTCCAAAATGGCCTAAACATTTCATGATTTACTCATTGCCCACCCCTCATTGATAGAAAATTCAAGCAGTGATAGAATGAGTCTAGAATGAATTCTATCACTAATAGAACTCAACTAGTGATAGAACTCAATTTGAATTTTTTGCTATAAATGAATTAATTTTGATTTTGTGCTATAGACGGAAATACTTTCACAATTTCTAAAATAATTCATTTATAGCACATGATTTCTATTAATGATAGAACTCAACCAGTATTAGAATTGTATTAGTTTTGATTTTGTGCTATAGATGAAAATACTTTGCCTTTTTTATTATACATGCAAAAACCCCCTTATTTAAATTTTTTCTGTTGCTACATACTTTGTTGAGAATTGAGATCAATGTACAAATTGGTAGTCGAGTGTTCTTTTATTCCCCATTTAAATTTTACTTAAAAGAAGTATTTGAATGCAGGAAATTCTTGAAAGCCGAGAGAAAGCCAAATCTCACATCTGGACTTTTCGAACCCCAGAAGAATCCTCATCACATTGGAAAGAATTGTTTGGACATTTAGATGAAATGGAATGAAAATTATTTTATTTTCTTTTGTTTTTGATCCCCTCCAGTATAGTCATAACAATGTGGATGTGACTATTACTCGCACGACATTTTTTGTGTAGAATAAGGTACGTTTATTATATATATATTTAGGACAATTTTGGTTAAAAAAAGAAAAATTTAGTCGGTAGTCAAATAAAATTGCTACAGACTGTTTCAAAAATAAAATTGTTACGCGTTTGTATTTGGACCTATTTTCCTTTATACTTGAAGAAATTCTCAAAGTTAAAGTCTAGCAATTATGTTTAATCTACTCTCGTCCCGAGGGGTAGTATGATTGGTCGAAGGTCTGGAATTTGAGAGGGTATACTTTTCTTGAGATCATATTATTTTGTAGACATTTCTAACGATGTCTCCGTCCTTTGATATTATCTTGGTGCTACAACCAGGGCAAACCAATGGTGCTTTGGGTAGATGGGAGTGAAGTTTCGAATCTCAATTATAAAAAAGAAGTTTATCTACATTCCAAAGAAAAAATAGATATTAATAAATATGGGAATTGTTATGGATAGCAGCTCTTACGCAACATATTATAATTATAATATATTTATTCAATTTTTTTATTTATTTATAGCAAATTCTAATTTTGTTTTTAATTCTCAACTTATCCATTTCTTTAACGAACTGATTGAATATATTATCGAATTGATTGAAGACTTTTATCAACTGGTTGAAGATTATCGACTGAAAGTTGATTGAAACATAGGCATTTTGGTCATTTTACGATGATTGCCCCATATTATTAGTATATATGAAATATTTTATTAATGATATTTTTTTTGGTTTTTTTTACTATACATAAAATCCCATATTAATATTGGAGTTTAGGGTTTTTTGTAGAATGGTTTTGGCTAATGGTTTAAATGGTGTAGGTTGAGTTGAGTTATGAAAATTTTTGGGACTAATTCAAAGTTTTGGGTTGATCAATCTTTCAACTCTTTGTTCAACCGTATTTATTCGGGTTGGGTTGGGTTTATCCTCTATAAAATAACTTAGTTTATACTTCGAAAATATAAACAAATGAATAAAAGATAGATGATACTGTATTTAAACCAAGATTACTTATTAAATACATCTATAATTAATCTTATCAATTAAATTTTCTTCTCACGCGCTCGTATGTATATATGTATATGTATGCATATGAATAGATTATTCTGTTTTTTTAGTTATTTTAAATTATTCCTTAATTAGTTCGAGTTTAGTTGAACGAGCAAAAAATTTGTAAACCATAGAATCAACTCAATGAAAATTAGAAAATCACAACCCAACCTAAGTAGAATTGTAACAAAACACTTACGATGTGGGTTAGGTAATCTAAGTTACTCGGGTTGTGGGTTCTTTTGTAGTTATAACTTTTGTTTTTTAAAAAAACACATTCATTTCGATAGAAATCATTGTTTGAGACATTAACCGAGAAAAGAAAAAGACATTTCTGGTCCTCCATAAGCACTTTGTACTTGAAGGGGCAACATTGCATAAACATAAAAGTACTACAATTCGATACCTAAATTGATGGCGACTTCGCAATTTCACTAAACTGAATGCTACATTGGGAGGGTTCTCCGCGCAAGATTATTATCTATTAAGTTTTTCAAAAAATAAATAAAATAATAAATAAGGTAAAATATTTTCATCTAGAGTATAAAATCAAAACTAATTCATTTGTAGTAGGAGATCCGTGATAATGTTTTCACTTGTTGAGTTATATCACTCATAGAATTTAATCGGTGATAGACTCATTCTATTAGTGGTTGAGTTCCATCGTTGATAATATGAATCATTAATTATTTTAGAAATTGTGCTGCAAATATAATAGAATTTGCTATTGAAATAAATTTACAGTTAAATTATTCATTAATGAAGTCAAATAAAAGAATAAAGAAAAAGTCAGTGGCTTATTGACTTGTTTGATTAGTTATATTTTAATTCAACTTACTGCCACAAGTTCGATTTTAAAAATATATATTTAACTCTTGTCTTATTTGAGAGTAGATAGTTGTGGGAGTTTGTACAAAAAAAAAAGAATTAAAAAAAAAAAAGCTCTAGGGGACATTTGTTTTACATATTTAGGTAGGATTTTGTTTTAGGATTTATTAACTCCTCCTCGAAAACCTACATCAAACAAGTTTTTACTAACTCTTTCTCATTTTTACTTTTAAAAATAACTCTATTTCTAACAATTCATTTTTAATAATTTCTTTATAACTTCTCAATCATTTCTAACCATTCATTTCTAATAATTCCCTTCAAATCAATCAAAATAACTCATTTTTAATCATTTCTCTTTTAACTACTAAAAATAACAACTCATTTTAAATCTACATCCAAATAAGGTTTTAACTCTTCTACACAAAAACTACATCCAAACGAGTTTTTAGCTACAACTATCAATTTTTAACTTTTAAACATAATTCTTCAATATAACTTCTTAACCCAAATCCTATGTAAATATGTCAAACAAACAACCCCCTACTGAGGTCCCTAGTTTCGAAATTTATTTATTTAATTTGAAAGCAATAGTTTTGATTTTGAATTGGAGAGAATTTGAGTGCTGATCGGCCCCCCCATGGCTCTTATCCTAAAAAACTCCATAATGAAAAACAATCACTCGCTGCTTTGTTCTTTCTTTCTTTCTTTTTGATTAAACAAAATCCCCCACTTCACTAACTTTACTCCAAAATTACGCATCAATGGCCACACAATAATGCTTTCGCCTCTGGAAAGCGCCAACCAACATGTATCGGTCATAATAAACTTCACTCTTGACCCCTTTTCTTCTCACCGCCCACCATTATTTCTGTTTCCCATTCTCCTTTAACCCTCAATTCCACTTTCAAATCCTCCATTTTTCTTCCTCTAAATACCCTTTTCTTTTCTCTTTCCATGCATTCCTTTTGGGATTCCCAGATCAACTTCTGGGGTTTTGCCCCTTTTGGTCTCTTGGGTTTTGCTTTTTTTGTGATTGGGATTTGATGTTTTGTTCTGATTGTTGTGGGGGTGTTTCTGGATATGGGTTTGATGCTTTTTGCTCAAAAGGGTATTGGGATTTCCTGTTCTCTGGGGCTTTTGCTCTTCTGCCCGTTGGTTTCTGGGACCAATTTGAATATTGTTTTCTTCTGAGTTTATTGTGCTTTTGCTTCATTGTTAACTTGGATTTGCTTGTTGGAACTTATGTGGCCCTGATTTCTTCCTTGAGGAATTCAGCTTCTTAGACAGCTGGGAGTTGTTTTTTCTCTTGTCCTTCCATGGCTCCTGGAGGTTTGAATTTCTACAGAGAAGGAAACAATTGGTATGTGTTTTTTTGCTAGTTCAATTGGAGGTTGTATCTTTTCTCAATTTCTCAGTGGAATTTAGGCCTGGCTTCATCATTTTGTAGTTTGTTTTGTAAATAGCACTAGCATATGGAATCTATTAATCTGAACCAAACAAAAAATTGTTTCCTTAAATCATCGTAGAGTGGCCTAGTGGTTAAGAGGAGTTATAGATGATAGGTTCAATACATGGAGACCACCTAGCTAGTAGTTTACTTCTTACAGATTCCTTTACATCTAAATGGTGTAGGGTTAGTTGCTATGCCCGACAATGGTCGAGGTATGCTCAAACTGGCCCTGGCAGACATGGATATATATATATATATATATATATATAAATATATAATTTCCTTAAAACCACTCGTTTGTTTTTTCCCCTGGTTATGGTGCCAAAGAAGAGTGAACAATTTGTTCTGTGAGACTGAGGTGGAAAAGGGGCTTGAGACTTGTTTTTGTGATGAATTTTGCAGGTTATGTAGTGCGGGATTGCCAAGTGATATCATTGTTTCTGTTGAAGGCGTACACTTTCATCTTCATAAGGTAAGCCAACCTCTTCCCTCCCTGGATATTCTTTGTTTGAACTCGACTTGTTTACTTGCATTGATTAATATAGGGTCTGGTTCGTGATGTTTTTTTGTTTCTTTTATGTTTTGTAAAATTATACTCAATGTTTTAAAGAAACGAAAAAGGCAAAGGACAAAATTATTATCAAACAGGCCTTCAATTTTGGTATGTTTGTTTCAAAACAAGAAGCTATGAGAACAAGAAGCTATGTGAATAAAAATACTCGAATGCTTTCTAATGCAGTTTCCTTTGATATCAAGAAGTGGGAAGATAGCTCACATATACGAACAATCTCAGCATACCCCCAGGAAGGTATTTAAAGCAGTTTTAGAAGATTTCCCTGGTGGCCCTGATACATTCTATATTGTTGCAAAATTTTGCTACAATGGCCGGGTGGAGCTGACACCGAAGAACATTGTAACTGTGTATTGTGCTGCAGACTATCTTGACATGACAGATGTTTATGGGGATGATAACTTGATCTCCAAATGTGAGGGTTACCTTCACAACAGCATACTTCACCAGTGGAAAGACTGTATAATGGCTCTTCTGAATGCAGAGTTGGTTCTAAATAGGGCGGAAAAGCTCCAGATAATAAGAAAATGTTTGGATGCTCTTTCTATAATGGCTTGTACGGATCGTAGTTTGTTTGGATGGCCTATGATGATGTATGGTAGTCTGCAGAGCCCTGGTGGAAGCATCCTATGGAATGGAATTAACACGGGTGCTATAATTCGAAGCTCAGAGTCGGACTGGTGGTTTGATGATGTTTCTTATCTTAGTGTGAGTTTATTTGAGAAGCTTATCAAGGCAATGCAAACAAGAGGTTTAAGACCTGAAAGTTTGGTAGGCGCTATAATGTACTATGCTAGAAAGTACTTACCAGGTCTGAGCCGCTGGCGTGGAAGTGGAAAGCCACTAACAGTCACCAGTTTCAGTCTGACACCTGCTTCCGTTGATCAAAGAACTCTCTTAGAAACTATCGAGAAACTTCTTCCCTTAAAGAAGGGGAAATCCTTTTGCCGCTTCTTACTCGGGCTTCTTCGAGTTGCCTTGATATTGGACGTGGACGAACTGTGCTTGGACTCTTTGGAGAGAAGAATAGGAATGCAACTCGAGCTAGCAACTCTTGATGGTCTTCTGATTTCCTCGTATACGGATTCTGATACATTGTATAACACCGACTGCGTTGAAAGAATCATCCATCATTTTACATCTTTGCAATCAATGGTGACAGCATTCTCTCCAGCATCATTTGATCTTGAAGCATCACCAGGATCTGGACCATCCAAAAAGGTAGCAAGACTGATAGATAACTATCTGGCAGAAGTCGCTTCGGACGTGAACTTGAAACCTCGAAAAATTAGATCCCTTGCTGAGGCTATCCCGAGCTCATCAAGACCTTTACACGATGGGCTATATCGAGCAGTCGACGTATATTTCAAGGTTGAGTTTATTGGACTATTATCTTCTGATTTTGTGCTAATATTTGATTACAGCTCACATTGGCATTGTGCAGGCTCACCCTTATCTCTCAGAGAGGGAACAGGAAGAACTTTGCGGTGTGATCGATTACCAGAAGTTATCTATCGATGCATGTGTTCATGCATCCCAAAATGAAAGGTTGCCTCTTAGAGTTGTTCTTCAAGTGCTGTTCTTTGAGCAGATGCAGTTGAGAACAGCTTTAGCTGGCTGTCTTCATGTCCTAGACACTGAAACCGCTCTTGCAGGTCCAGTCGCAGCTCCGGGCAGTACGACGGGTCAGGTCGTACAGAGAGATGGGTGGGTGACAATTGTGCGGGAGAATCAGATTTTGAAGGTGGATTTGGAAAACATGAGGTCTAGAGTTGGAGAACTGGAGCAAGAGTTCAGCAGGATCAAGGAAGAGATGAAAAATGTTACCAAGTCGCATAATTCCAATAGTAGTTCTCCTCGAACGATCGGCTGGAGAATTGGGTGCAAGCGTCTACCACGCACATCGACTGCTCAATCAGATATCGCTGAAAGCATTTGCCCCAGTCCACGAGCTTCAGTTGAGCTGCAGCGTCCTGCCCGTAGTTCTAGACACAGGAAAAGCTTGCAACTGTTTTAAGGGTCGAATTTGGAGAAGGAAAGTCGGTGCTCGTGAAAACGTAGGGCTTTATTTGGAGGAAAAAGGAAGGAAGGTGCTTGGTATTGTCCATAGGGGGCAGTTTCCTTCCTTTTCTCTCCCGTTTTCTGGAAACCAAACTAAGGAGAAACAGATTTCTGATACAGCCAAGCTCATTTGCTGCAATACACAAAGAACATTAATCATTGTAAGATAATCTATGCATCACAAACACAACATGTCTTTGATGAGATTAATGGTTGGGCATTGCCAACTCATATGTATAATAAAAACTAAAGGAAGTCTGGTTGTTCTTTTATAAATGCATATAAACTGCATTTATTAAGAACAAATGGTTTTATTTGTTGATATGTGGCTATTGATAATAATTGAAAGGATGCTTTGAAGTGAAAGCTATACATTTAAGTCAATCTAAGTAATCTTGCTAAAGGGACAAATATTGATTATCAGGATCGAATTTGGTAAAAAGGGTTACAACCGAATAATGTAATAAAAAAATATTAAAATGAATTTGAGGAATAAAAAACGTAAAAGATATGCTGGCTGTGGGGTTCGAACCCACGCGCACTTATGTGCAGAAGATCTTAAGTCTTCCCCCTTAACCTCTCGGGCAAACCAGCTATTTGTTATACATATCAAATTTTAAATTAATTATCTCTAAAATAATAGCACCGAATCTTCTAGATTTCAAAATTTCAATGAACATTCTGGATAAAGAGAAAACAACCCCTTTCTTCCAATCCTCGGAGGGTTTTGTTCATTTTCCTCTTCATCATCGTTGGAATTTGTCGCCCATTGAATTTGGAGTCTGCAATTTCAATTTTAGCCTCTGAGGAAGACGGAGAAGAAAACGAAGGAACATTCGTCGGCGCAATGGCGGAGCATTTGGCCTCCATATTCGGGACGGAGAAGGACAGGGTTAACTGCCCATTCTACTTCAAGATCGGGGCCTGTCGTCACGGCGATAGGTGCTCGCGGTTGCATACGAAGCCCAGCATAAGCCCCACCCTCTTGCTTTCTAATATGTACCAGAGACCCGACATGATCACTCCTGGTGTCGACGCACAGGGGAATCCGATTGACCCCCGCGAGATCCAACATCATTTTGAGGTACAGCTTGTTCTCAGTTGCCCAAGTTTTCCCTTTCAATCGTTTAGTCCTTTAATTTGAGCTGAATGTGAATCTTGGCTTTTGGATCTGATATATTTGAGTATAATCTTGCTGTGACCTTAGAGGCAGTTTTACGGCCCCGTTTGATAACTATTTTGTTTTTCAAATTTAAGCTTACAACAACTACGTTACTACACTTTTTTTCTTATTTGGACATCTCCATCTTATCTATATTTTAATAACAAAACTAAAATTTGGAAACAAAAAAAAAGTAGCTTCCAAAAGCTTGTTTATGTTTTTGAAATTTGGTTAGTATTCATCTATTTTCTTAAGGAAATATGGATACATTGTAGGAAAGATGGAGGTAGGAAATTTCAGTAGAAATAAGCTTAATTTCATAAACCAAAAACAAAAAACCAAATGGTTATCAGGGTCTATGTTGGTTGATTGTTATGCAATCTTGTTATTTTGGGTAGAGTTAAAAAGTGTTATTTATTGGATCTTCTTGGTTTGTAAGGGCATGTTGGGCTGTTTGCATTTTTTTGGTGTATGGAAGAATTGTAGCTGAATTGTTGATTTGTTCTCATTTCAGGATTTTTATGAAGATTTATTCCAGGAACTAAGCAAGTACGGGGAGATTGAAAGTTTGAATGTTTGTGACAATCTAGCTGACCACATGGTATGATTGTCCTTTTCTCCTTTTGTTTCTAGGAAGACAATTGCTTTTCGCCATTGTTGTACTCTATTTCTTTTCATTGTAGAATAGCTGATAAGTAGTTATCTGATGCGTTTTATTAGGTGGGTAATGTTTATGTTCAATTTCGAGAGGAGGAACAGGCGGCAAATGCTCTTCGGAATCTGAGTGGCAGATTCTATGCTGGTTAGTTGGAATTTCTATTCCCCTTTTTTTGTTCTTGATTTTGTTTTTCATACTATCTTGTTTACTATTTGTATACAGCTTTTTAATTTAAACTTGGAACACAATTTTGCAGGACGTCCAATCATTGTTGACTTCTCTCCAGTTACAGACTTTAGAGAAGCTACTTGTAGGCAGTATGAAGACAACATGTGTAATCGTGGTGGATATTGCAATTTCATGCACTTGAAGAGGATTGGCAGGTATATTTTCTTCACCACCTTCCTCTAAGACGGCATTATTCTTCTGTTTAACTTTTTTTTTTCCACTACTGCTATGAGTATTTCATCTTACAGCAATGCATTTTCCTGTTTTCCAGAGAGCTGAGGCATGAACTCTTTGCAATTGATCATCGAAGGCGTAGTCACAGTAGGAGCCGAAGCCGCAGCCCCTACAGGCATCGGAGTTATGAAGAACGCAACTATGGTAGGCATGGTCATAGTCGGAGGTATGATGAGAGAGATGCTTACCATGAAAGTCGGAGCAAGAGGAATAGGAGTACAAGCCCTGGTCATAGAAGAAGCAGAAGTCGTAGTCCACGAGGAAGGAAGAACCGAAGTCCAGTCAGAGAAGGGAGTGAAGAGAGGCGTGCTAAAATTGAGCAGTGGAACAGGGAAAGAGAACAAGAAAATGATAATAATGTCATTTCTAATGGCAACAAAAATAGCCATGAGAAAATTTACAATGGCGATGTGAAGAATGGAAATGAGACCTTTGGTTATAACTATGAGGACCAGCAGCAGCAGCAGCCGCTTGAGAGAGGCTATGGTTACTGATCTGTTTACCTAACTTAGATTCAGGTATGGTTTCTTTCACTTACTACTAAGGTTTCTGTTTGAGGTCTCGCATTCACTTATTTAAATTTCCGTGTTACTCTTATCCCAATTTGTCAGTAGTCTGCTGGTTCTAGTGATTGGATATCCTCCTGCCACTGTTTGATCTAGTACATAGGATTAGACAAGTTGGCTGATTGACTGATCTATGATTGGGTCGAAAAAGTTCCCCTAATCCAACTCAATATGGACTACGTACACGCCTACAGTTACTTTTTTGTATTGTTGTTTTTCATGTTCCTACCAGCCTTCTTTTTAAATTCTTCAGTAATTCTTAGCAATATTTTGAATTGGTAAGTGTGCTGGACTGGTACGGAGGACCTCAAAAAGTGGAATTGGGTAGGAAATTAGGGATTTTTCATTCGAAAAGCTTGTCACGGATCAATCAATCTCTTTTTCTTTCACTAGTTATGAGATTTTGAAATCTCGAATCATGAGACTCGAAAAAGCTAGAAAGTGGCTCTCAGACTCATCAGCGTCTCAGTTCAGTAGGGATTTGACTGAAATCTATCAGGCTCTTTCGAAACAAGGTTTTTTTAAAAAAATACAAAAATGGAAAGAAAGAGTGAATCATTTTATGGGATTTAACTCACGAGGTGGTATTTGCAGATTCAAGAAATGATGCTTGAAAATCAAGTTTTTTCCCCTATTTGATGTGAAACCAGTTGTCTTCCTTCGATGTGTGGAGAGTACTAGAATGTATAGAACAGTACTAGAATGTATAGAACAAAACCCCCTAGCATACCACCAAAAGGTTCTCCTCTCCTTGCACCGTTGGAGTTGAGCAAGAAAGCATCATAATTACAAAAAAAAAAAAAGGGGGGAAGTTGAGCTTAGTTCTTTGAAACAACCCTCTTTTTCTTGTTATTGTTTGTCTTCTAATCCTATTCAAATTTCATTAGTAATGCATCAATTGCATGCATGCATTCTTCTAATATCTTTTACTTCATATCAAGTATACAGTGATTATACAGTTAGGTATTAAGACTGCTGCTCATGAGGGACTTGTGAACGATCGAATTATCGTATTACGGTTTCTTTTCCCTATGAACTTGTGTTATGCTTTCGATAGTTGACATTAAGAAAAATTTAACCTCAAAATTATTTAAGTTTTGCAGGTTCAGGTTTCCCTGCTTCTAAGGTTGTGAAGCTAAGTTGTGACCATGAAATTTTTGTACAGGTTAATATGGTCCACTGTTTAAGATGATGATTGGGTTTACAGGATCTGCAGGGTTGTGGTTTTCGAGTAGCATAGGAAGAAGAAGCACGAGGCCGAGACGTTAAGCTTACCCAGTGTTTTGAATATTGATTTTGTGAAGGCTGCAGGTTAGGGATGTTGCTGGTACATTTTACATTTAATTTCATATGATCTTGTTTGAAGAAACAAAACTGGGAGTGTGTTTTGGCTTCTGTCATATTTGAAAGATATTGTGTTCTTGATATGTTTTTTCACAATGAAGTGCTAACATCTGCTCGATTTATTACCGTTGGTTGAATCGAATCATATCCAATGGGTGCTCCCTCAATTTGGCATGATGACTCAATAAGCTTAGTATAAGAACCCAACCCATAATCGATATACTTTTTTTTTATAAAAAAAATATTCTAGATTTGGAAATCATATATTGTGAGATCTACTTTACTTGCGTATCTATAAAGGAGCAGTAAGAGAACTAAATTCGAAGGGCCACTAAAAAGGCTTTTTAGTATTGGTATTATTGGTATTATTAATATATAATATTAGTGAGTATTTATAATATAGTATTAAAATATAATGATGATTATGAATACAAATTCTTTAGTTCCATTGAATTTCAATTTTTCTTTTTTTATTTTTGGATTTTGAAATTTAAATTTATTTTTATTCAATTTTCTTATCATATATTTCATTTTCTTTTTATAGAAAATAAATGAATACTAATCAAATTTTAATAATAAAAGTAAATTTTTTGAAGCTGCGTTATTTTTTTGTTCCCAAATTTGATTTGGTTTATACAAATATAAGTAAGAAATAGATATATAAATAATTGTTAAAGGCTTCAATAGTTACTAAAAAAGATTTTAAAATTTATCTATACTTGTAATTATTCGGGAAAAAGAGTTCATTATGCATAATTTTTCTAAATTTTTTTGGGGGCAATGGACCATATAGCTCACTACCCTGCCCATCATGTGATTAGGCTGTAGAATTGATTCAACTTACCACAGTCACTGTGTTCTCTTATTGCACTTTGATTTTTAACCATATATCTTATTCATCTTTACTACCAACATAAGAAAAGAGCAAGAAAAAGTTACAGTGTGAGACAATTTGCATCTAGTCACTTTTTTTTTTTTTTTTTTTTTTTTTTGGGAAACAATTCATATATGGATTGACTTAGTTATTAAATAAGAATCTGTCTTTGTAAAATCATGTGATGTTTGAATACTAAAGGAATTTATCTTCGGCAAGTTCTTATGTTCTTGGATTTTTTTCTTTTTAGTATACAAGTAAATGAGATGGCTTAGCTTCATATAACAGGTTTGGAAGATTTTTTTAATCTTCAGAACACACCAATTTGATTATGATATACGGAATGCTATGATAAATGGTGAGTTATGATAAATAGTGTTTGAAGGACAAACTATTATAATATGGATTATGATAAACAATATTTGAGAGGTTGGTTACGTAAAAAAAAAAAAATTCATGTAAGATCAAGATATATGGGCACGCAGATTTAGCTAATCACCGTTGGGACAAACATTAGTTGAGTTATTATAATCAACCAGGTCATTTTTCATCAACGGGCCCAAATGCATATAATTTAATCTCTCTAAAAACAAACAATATATATATAAATAGAAATTTATATATCAAAATTGTTGAGATGGCCAAGTTGGTCTAAGGCGCCAGATTAAGGTTCTGGTCCGAAAGGGCGTGGGTTCAAATCCCACTCTCAACATTTCTTTTTACCATTTTTTTCCTTTCCCTTTTTTTTTTGAAATAGTGATATGCCTCATTTTCTTGAGGTGAAGTTTAAGTTCTTCAATATTTACTTTCTATACACAGAGTTTCACCTACTAGTATATTAGTTTGATTTTCTCAAATTATTGAGCACATTTTAACTCTATATTTTCATCTCAACTTATATGCACTAGTCACTAGTGTATGAATGTGTTTATGTATTAATCTCAAAAAAAAAAAAAAAGTGTTTATGCATATTCTTGATTCAAAAGATAGGTCTAATGTACTGTTAAAATCATGTGTAATGCAATGTATCAATTAGTTGGTAGGGTGTCAATAGAAAAACTTATTAATATTCGCCTGCTTCTAAGATTATGTAATTAGGCTTACTTCACAATCATGGTCTTAAAAAAAACAGTGCATGTTATGCACAAAATTCTACAATATTTGATTGTCATTGAAATTCATAAAAAATTAATTATTAAAAAGGTTAACTACCATAGTTGAAATTAATAATCTTTTGATTCTTCTGGACTTTTGGTCATCACGCCAATCTATGATGGATTTATAACTATTTAATTTTTTTATTTTTGTAAATTAAGTTTTCTTTAAATTTTAGGGACTTTTGCATGTATATTACAAAAGAGCTAAAATATTCCATGAATAGCACAATAATGAACATATTTGCACATATAGCGAAAAATGTAAATTGATTGACTTCCATATCGATAGATTCTATCAATAGAGGCTGATATAATCGGTTACAAATAAATAAAGTAAATTGATAGACTTCCATTATATTCTATCAATAAAATATTCCATGAATAGCACAATAATGAACATATTTGCACATATAGCGAAAAATGTAAATTGATTGACTTCCATATCGATAGATTCTATCAATAGAGGCTGATATAATCGGTTACAAATAAATAAAGTAAATTGATAGACTTCCATTATATTCTATCAATAAGGGTTGATAGAATCAATTACTGATAAAATTGATAGACTTGCATCACTAGAGAATGATAGATTCTATCAAAGTCTTCGATAAAGATCTTTTAAAAGATAGACATAATTTGCAATAAACGAACTATTTTAAAAAAGTTGCTATAATTGTAAATTGTGGTAAAAAAGTTGCTATATAGTGCAAAATTTAAAATTCTCTGAATTTTTACCCATCTTTCACATGAATTTTAAAATTTAAAACAATGTTTTGAAAACTAAAAAGAAATAGTTTTTATAGTCTTCAAAATTTTGGTTAGAATTTAAATATTTTTCTAAGAAAAAACGAAAATCATGATAAAAAAAAAAACTTTGTTTTCATAAATAAAAATATTAAAAATAAAATAGTTATCAAACCCTTATTTGGGTAAAACATTTAAAGATATTGCCAACAAAAACAACAATTTAATGATATTAATGTACACCGATAAACAAAGAGATTATGAGTTCGATCCTCTGAACCGTTGTTGAACTTAAGGAGAAAAAAAACGTTTATGAGTATTTTTCCACAATTTTATGTGATATTACAAATTTCTTTTCTCTCTCAATACATAACAATTCACGCTTGCCATTTTCAGGTATTATTTTTGTGGAGGTTGCAAAACCTTAATGCGATATTCCCCGAGGGCCCATATAGGAAATATGTTTCTATAGTTTGAGTAACTGATCATACAACTCTCATTGAAAGCTCCAATGATTTCCTATACCACAATTCAGCAAATTAATTAGGAAAAACTACAAATTATTGCTATTCTTTTCCCACAAAATTGACATATGAAATTTAACACCAAATTTTGCTATTATTTAAGTGAGATTTACCATTTTCATTTTCACACATGTCCCATGAAGAAATAAAAATCGATTTTGGAGTTTAATCAGAAATAAAACAATCAAAATAGAGAGAAAAAAGGACCTGTTGGGGGAAATCTCCATCCTCGAGTTGTGAATTAATCAGTACCATTGCTGCTCGATGGAGCGGAGATGGATCTCTTTTTGCCTATTTCCACACATACAAAAAAAAAAACCTTTGTGTTATTATTTTAAATTAGTCCATTGATATTGAGACAATTTGATGGCGTGTTAACTTGTTTAATTGGTGGTAATTTAATTCAATTTCATCATGCTCACGAATTCAATTTATGAAAATCAATATTTGATTCTTATGGTATTTGAGAAAATGGTACCGTATAAATAGAGTTTGTGGTTGTCTCCCTTTTCAATTTAAACTAAAAAAAAAAGAAGTTGTTTTTTAGTTTTTTGAAAATTTAGCTTTTTTTTTTTATTTCTATTTATAAATCATATATTTCCATATCTTCTAAGGAGAAGTCTCTGAATTTCGAACCAAATTAAAAAAAAATCAATTTTTGTAAAGCTATTTTTTTGCTTTTAAAAATTTAAAATATAGGCAAAAAATAGATAACACCAAAATACAAATTACAAATGAAAGTTGGATTTATAGATTTAGTTTAAAAAAAAAATCTAAAACTTATTGTCCAATTTGATAATCATTTGGTTTTTGAAATTTAAACTTATTTTTACTTAAATTTTCTATCATCTGTGTCTATCTTTACTATTTGATTTTTTATTTATGTAAAACAAGTTTGGGGAAAGTATTTTTTATTCATAAACCAAAACAAGCTTTTTAAACAAAAAACAAAAAGACAAAGGGACTAAATAATTATGAAAGGGAGCTAAAAGATAATAAAAACTAATCAAAACTGAACTTTAAAATTTTGACCAAAATATGGATGAAACAGATACCTGGCCAGCTTGAATGAGACCCAACAAGGCCCAAGAAGTATTCACTATATGTGATTTGCAGCCTTTGAGATTAGTGTATACCTTTTTCAAATCAAATTGAAGATAGAAAGTTAGTATTAAACTCGAACATAACTCAACTAATTAAAATTTTATATATTTAATTTTAAGGTTAGAAGTTTGAATCCTCACGAATTTCCGAATTCAATTCATACATTTAAATAATACCTTGTGATGAGCTGAAAGGTAGCTCTCTCCCCAACCACCAGATTGGAGTTGTTTTGAAAGAAGAAATTCAGTTGCCTTTCTGATGCTTTTGCTATTATCATAGGTCCTTCCACAGGCAACCAATCCCTTTATCCCAAACAATGTTCCATATGTATAGCAAATTCCCCATGATCCATACCTTCATTTCATGTCAAATTTAAATTTTTAGAATTTCTGATATTTTTCTCTGATATATATGGACTGGTTTTTTGTTGTGAAGAACAAAAAACAACAAAAGAACCCCCAAATTTTTGCTTGGATACTTATTTTAAAAAAGTCACTTGTTAAGTGCATTTTATAATTATAAAATATAAGATTTCATCTTAAAATTAAGCAACTGTATAAAAAGAGTAGTCTTACATAAAGATTGTGAGGCCTCTTCGCGCTTCCTTACGGTGTTTAATATGAGGATTTCAATGTGATCCTAATTTTTTTTTTAACCAAATACACTTATTTGAATTTAATAGAGGTTGTCACACCATATTCGATCACACACACACATATATTTTTTATTTCAAAATTAATTGATTATAGGAAGAATAATCTTATAATCCTATAAATATCATGAAATCTCATATTTTCAATGTAAGATCTTCAACTCACATCTTTCCTGAATTGTTCATTTAAATAAACATTCAAGGGATGGGACAATTTCAATGTTTATTTACAATAACACTAACCTTTGATCTCAAAAACAATTTTGGAAACTTTTGCATCAAAATATGATATCTTAGGCAACGAGGATTTATTCCCAAAAGAAATTTAATATGGTATCAGAGTTCATAAACGTGCAGACAAATATTTGGTCCAAAAAATCTATAGATTTGAAAGGAAATGCGAAAAGAACGAAAAATAAATACCATGATCCATCAGGCAGCTGAATGGTTTGAATGAAATCAGCAGCTTTGGCAATGCAAGTTTGGATATCTTTCTTGCGATAGCCAGGATGGTGCTGCGTGAATGCTTTAAGTCCTTGAATTGCTGATGAGGTGCACTCCACATATCTTTACAATATTAACCAACAATTTCTCAATTTATTTTTATATATTTTTTGTGTGATATTCAAAAAACAATAATGCCCTTAAAAAGGTGGCATAAACAAAAACAAAAACAAAATCATATCTTACTGATAATCAATCATGACATCTCCAAATAGTTCAGCTGGATTCAACATCTAATTAAACACCACAAACTTTGTATTAGGAACTTCAAAGTGTGTGGCATCATGAAATGCTAGCACAGTTATTTCGTTTTTGAAAATAGTATTTGTTTTCTCTTCACTTATTTTACAATCATTTTCATTCATTTTAAGAGAATATTCGAAATTTTAGCTAATTTTGATTGTTTTTATTTGAATTTTGAAGACATTGGTTATAAGTATATAATAAATAAAGAAATTTCTGGTGGGATTAGTGTTAATATAAGCTAGGTTTAGGCCTTTCCAAAAAAAGAGAGAGTGAATTTTGAGTAAATTTTAAATTTGGTCTAATTTAAAGGAAGTTAGAGTTTAGTGTTCATATAATTTTAAAAATTAGAATTTAGTTATAGTCGGGAGAAAGTTAGAATTTAGGGTTTAGTTCCTATAATTCTAAAAACTATAATTTAATATATAGGTTAAAATATCATTTTGGTCCCTCGACTTTGGGGTTTGTTCCATTTTGGTCCCTCGACTTTCAGATGTCCAATTTTAGTCCCTCAACTTTGTTGTTTGTCCAATTTTGGTCCCTCAATTTTCAAATGTCCAATTTTGGTCCCTCAACTTTGCTATTTGTCCAATTTTGGTCCCTCAACTTTCAAATGTTTTTAAATTTGGTCCTTAGACTATAAAAAAGTTAAAAAATTGTCCTTTGGTCAAATGAATTTTTTATCACTCCTAAATTATTTTCTCTCTCTAGAAATTTTACCTCCCTTCCCCTCTTTTCTTTTATTTTTTTCTTCTTTATTTTCTTTCTTTTTCTTTTTTGTTCCATGGTAGACTATGAATTTTAGAAAATAAAAAGTGACAAATCAAAGTAGGAAAATTATTATTTAGAAAAATTATCTCATGTTAAATAATTTAATGAGATGGATTGAGGAGAGAATATGAGAAAAAAAGAAGAGAAGAGGATTAGAGAGGTGGATTTAAGAGAGTTGAAACTTTTAGAAGGAGAAATGATGAAAGATGGAAGATAGAGAAAAAAATTTATGAGTGAGAAAAAAATTTATTTGACCAAAGGACCATTTTTGAAATTTTTTGATAGTCTAGGGACTAAATTTGGACATTTGAAAGTCGAGGGACCAAAATTGGACAAACAGCAAAGTCAAGGGACCAAAATTGAACAAACTACAAAGTCAAGGGACTAAAAATGAACATTTGAAATTCTAGGGACCAAAACGAAACAAATCCCAAAGTTGAGGGACCAAAATGGTATTTTAACCTAATATATATGATTTAATAAAATCTAAAAAGTATTTTATTTGTAATCGTTGACAAATTAATCACGTGGAAGTTAGTCATTTTTATATAAATTATGATGATATGAATTAAGTAGGTTGATGGGAGAAAAAAAATTAAATCAATTACACATGAACTAACTTTCACATATTTAATTTTGAGAGAGAATTTATTTTTTGTTTCATAGGAATTATACATGACTAAATGTGTTTTAATAAAGAAGCTTTTTTTTTTAATATGGTATTCTACATGTCTCCTCATAATAATTTTAAACATACATTTGAACATTTCTCAGTTAAATACTGAAAATGAAAACATAATCTTAAAAAAGGTACTTCTGATCAAAGAAGTTCTTTTTTTTTTTTTTTTACCTCCAACCATGAATAGGATCTTGTGAGTTCATATGATGCAAATCCTCCATTGGGATTCTGCATGTTGAGAGTGATTCTTATAAGGATAATAAATTTGCATTATGTTTAGTTTCTTTTTCTCTTTTAAGGATAATAAATTGAATTAATTATTTCACCTGAAGTGACAGAATCAGATCAACGGTGTCGTACAACTTATCTACATTTATGGGCTCACCCACCATGGTTGATGGCATTTGTGATAACATAATCGCTACCTGCAACCAATTCAAGTGTGTGTATATATATATATATATAGTTTTAGACTTTTGGTGAAGTTTTTGTTTAGACGTTATGTTTAGAAAACAAAACTTATCTGATTTTTAAACTTCGGAAAAATATATATATTTTTTTGTCTTCAATTTTCTTCAAAATCAAACATACATTTCAGAAATATTTTAATTTTAGTCTTTAAAGATAGCATGATCATTAGCTATGTATTCAAAAGTTGACTAAGGTGAGATTAAATGAAAATACTGAATAAAACTTAAAACACGTGACAAGTATTATTGAAATTTGGAGACTAAAAAAAAGCGTTTTTCACTTATATTTATGTTATTAGACCATTAACAAAAACACAACACACGGACTTGTATTGCCAAGCGAGATCAAGGACCATAACTATTTACATATTTCATTATCATATTATCTATTTTGAGCATAAATTTGATATTTATAGAAATGTTCTCTCTCATTTATATATTTACCATATGTTGAATAATATTTGAAAATGTTAGATGATTCAACTTTATCCTAGATAGATAATGAAGGTTCTAGATCATACACATACGTTTTAGATCGGTGAAAGAATTATAACAATATTATTTATCTAAGAATGGTGAAAAGAATTCTAGAACACCACTTATTTAAGAGCGATGAAGATAATTCTAGAACATCTTTTATCTAAGATTTGTGAAGAATGATCTAGACCATGCATGCACATTGTCCAAAATGATGTTGTGATAAAATTGAGACCACAAGATTTATTTTATCACCAATGCAAGATGTGACCAATTAATGACCATAAGATTTATTTGAAGGCCAAGTTTATGTGCACTATAAATTGGTGATGTCATATCCTAAAATCTCCCATGACATCTTATAAAGTCAGTGAGGATGTGAAATAAAAATAAAAAGAGTTTTTATCGAGAGAGTTTGCTGCTATTTTGTAAGAGAAAAAGTTAAGTAATTTCTATTTTTTTCCCTCTTCATAGTTATTGTTATTCTCAATCTATTGTAGCTGCGACCTTGTTCTATTCGATAGAAATAATCACACTACGATCTTCTCTTCATCTAATTAGTGTTGGTTGTGAACAAAATATAAATATATGAAAAATTGTGTTGGATAAATGTAAATAGAAAACAAAAATGCAAAATTAGATTTACCTTCAAAGCTTCGGAAGTAGTGTCAGAGGCTGGCCATCCATTGTCTGGAGTTGAGAATGGCCATCCTCCCTTTGAAATATGTCGATACCAATCCTTTGGATCTCCACTTGGATTTCTATTCACCTAATTTTCATTAATAGCAAAATTCCAACTTCAAAACTTGCCTTTTAACTTAATTAATCATAGTATTCAAACTAATCAAAAGTTAATGGAAGTATTATACTTGTGCATTTCTCACAAAATTATGTGCTTTCTTAAGTATTGAACCATATTCCTCATCGAGATTTGTTGCAATTATGGCTTGAATTCCAAGAACTACGTCCCATGATTGAGATCCATTGTATCCCTGTTCAAACACGCTCACAATTGTCTATGAATTTATACTTTTGAAGCCCCCTTATCATAAAACTCAATTTTAGGCTATATTTAAAACTGATTTTAGCTGTGTTTGCAAGTATTTTAATAGAAGTAAAAACCCAATCTTATGAAGTTCTTGTTACACATGGTACTTGAAAGGATTGGTAAGAGCTTATAACTGGAAATTAAAGCTATCGACCAAACATTAAAACAAGTAATCTCTTAGTTATTAAATCGTATATGACACTAAAATTATGCTCCTTTTAAGAGATGGCATTAATTTAACCAATCCAACCCACTAAATTGCAAATAAGAAGTGATCACCCAAACAATACCCTTTTTTATGTATAAAAAGAGTTCTTGTTGCATAAAAAGTAAAAGTAAAATATTATCTTTTCAAACCTAAATAAAAAATTATTATGTAAAGGTTAACCATCGACACCGAATGGTCCAATCTTGTTGATCTAAAATGTTACGAGTTTAATTCATAAGAGGCAATTTACCTGTAAAATTATTTTCTAAATTTTCTTGACATCTAGATATATATCTCACAAAAATCATTAAATATGTATAAAAAAAAAGTTGGTTTGCCACCACTAACACTATGAAAGTTGTATAAAGTTTAGGTGCGCACTGCACTAAACAGGCAAATTAAATAATAGGAAAAACAAATAGGAACCTGCATTTTCATTCCATCCTCAGCTAGCCAAAGATAATCTTTAATTCTTGAAATGTGTTTTCCAAATGCTTCTGAATTTGGATCCTCAGCCCAACAACTCACCATGTTTAGGACCTGTAAAAAAAAAAGCACTTAATTTATGGCTTAATTAATTTCTCCATACAAAAAAGTTTGTTTTAATTGTTTTTTTTTGTGTTTGAAAAATTGGAAAAAGAAGGTTACCTTGTTAATTGGTCCAAGGCAAAGATAGTAAGTGTTTTCATCCTCATAATGAATGTGTTGAATCACAAGATCAAGAGCCTTTTGCCTAAGCTTTGAGAGTGGCCATTTCTTTAAAATTGGTTCCCCAAACTTGTGAATTGAATCCCATAATATATCTTGTAACTTCGAATGTGGAACGTACAAGTCTTCCTATAAATGGTGTATGATCATTCGAGTTGAGAGTTAAAACTACAAATCATTGACTCAATGTATTTTCAAATTAAGTTTTCTATTATCTTATATATGAGTTAAAAGAAGGGAATTTAACCACAAGCTGCCACATTCTACTATTTATATTATATTTGCAACACAATTCTTAAAATAAATCATCTACAACACATGGTTTTATATTAATAATAGAACTCAATAAGTGATATAAAATGAGATACTACTGATTGAACTTTATAAGTAATAAAACTCAACGAGTGATAAAACATAATTTTCTATCAGTAATAGAACTTGTTGTATGTAAATTTTCGCAACACCACGAGACCCATTGCCCACTTGCAAAAGGCCCAAGATAGGTCCGAATAAGCTTCGAAAGGCCCAAAAGGTGCCTTATTTGGGTCTAGATAACCTCATGAGGCCCAGGATCAAACCCGAGAGGGTGCCTGACCCTCTCATACAAAGGTTAGACATGTGTTCGACCCTCTCCATCCAGGATCGCACACGTGTTCGACCTTTCCATGTAAGGGTCAGACACGTGTCTGACCCTCCTATGCAAAGGTTGGACATGAGGCCGAAACTTAATTAAAAAGAATAATAAGTAGAACAATTGAAAAGTTTACCTCAAAACAAAGGTTACGAGAATGATTCCAATTAACCATATGATAAGGACACGTGTAAAGTTCACGCCTGAGGCTCAAGACGATAGAGTCAATGGATCCCACAAATTTCTTTCCATATAAGTATGACATTGGTAGATATACCATTCGGGTGTGACACCACATTCTTCCTGTTTCATAAATGATATATATTTTTATTCAATACTATAATTATAATTATATTTCCTTAAAAAAATAAACATAGTTTACGAAGTAGGAAATAAAACCTGGATGCAATGGAAGAATGTTATAAGGCAAGAGCCACATCTCGGGTGGAAGTGGATTGTTTCCTTCCCACTCATACACACCAAGAACCTAAATACCAAATTACTTTACTTAATTTTATTAATTAAATAGTTAAAATCTCATTTGATTTTTTAAATTTAAGCTTATCAAATTTACTACGATATGATTCATCTTTCCTACTATATGTACACCGTATCTCAAGTAAGTAGGTGAATGCTAACCAAATTTCAAAAACATAAATTTTTTTTTTTGAAAATTACTTTTTTTGTTTTCAGATTTTAGTTTGATTTCTAGAAATATAGGTAAATATCCCATAAAAAAAATATAAAGTAAGTAGTTTCATTTTAGTAAAATTGAAGATTTTGGTTTTTCGTTTTAATTTCTTTTTTGAATCCAACCATATTCGTTGAGACACGTTTTATCTTTTACTAAATTTAAACTACAAACAAGAAAAGAAAGTTTCTTATATATTTAAAATGATTAAATATTGTGAATTAAAAAGTAATAATAAATAGAGGATAAGAAAGGGAGAATTATAATATGTGGAGAGTCTTACGGATAGCCAGAGTTTTCCCCAAGTGGGAATTGAGGTGACCCCACCTCGATCAAGAATCCATTTTCTGGCTTTGTGCAAGGCCCCATCGCAACCGTTCATTTCCTCTCCCAGTAATCTCAAGCAGACGTAAGATAGAGCTGTACACAGCATTGTGCTGTTCCCTTCTATATGCAATCCCCACCCTCCGTCTTCATTCTGGACGGTCATATGGTTAACTTATATTAACGTGGTACACAAAATGGTTACATGTCTTTGTTTAGTTTGGTTAAGTTATAAGTTCATAAAATCAAAAAAAAAAAAGGTTATAAGTTCATGTGTCAACCACACCAATACCTCAACGAAATTAGTGTTAATTTAAACACCATTTGATAACCATTTTGTTTTTTATTTTTTGTTTATGAAATTAAAGTCTATTTCTATTCAATTTTCTTACCATGTGTTCCATCTTTTCTACAACCTATCTATCTTTCATTAAGAAAGTAGGAGAATACTAACAAAATTTAAAAAAACATAGACAAGTTTTTGAAAAATTACTTTTTTTTTTTTACAAATTTTGGTTTTATTTATTAAAATATAGGTAAGATGTAGATATTCAAATAAAGAAAAAAGTATAGTAAGATAGTTGTTGTAGGCTTAAATTTCATAAACAAAAAATGAAAAACAAAATGGTTATCAAACGGAGCCTTAACGATCAAAATATTTCGGGTTCTGAGTCCTCTCATTCTCTAATTATTTTAATCTTAAAAAAAATAATATAAATGAATATTTTTTTATAGAGTTTTATATATATAGAGTGAGAATTGAAGTTAGTTTATGCGCATGTAATTATAATATATAGGATAAATTGGAAATATTGTCAATTTTTTTTTATACAAAATGAATTTTGAAATAGGTAATTAACATAAATTAAATCCATAATTTTATGAGAATTTACCATCAGCAGCACATTCTACCTCTTGTATTATATTTGTAGCATAATTTTTAAAATAATTCATCTATAGCATATTTATTTCTTTCACTCACCTAGTGAGTGATAGAACTCAATTTAGATTTCTATCATTGATAGAAAACTTAAGTAGCGATAGAATGAGTCTATTATTGATTGAATTCTATCACTAATAGAACTTAATAAGTGATAGAAGTCAATTTGGATTTTCTGCTACAAATGAAATTATTTTAGATTTTGTGCTATAGATGGAAATATTTTGCCATTTTTTGTTATACATGCAAAATCCCCTAATTTTATTTAGGCAGAAGTTTAATCAACTTTAATTTTATATTTATTTAAGCTTGAATTTTTCAAAATAAATCTTTAAAATTTCGATTTTTTATTTATTAGTCTTCTAAAATAAAAATCAGATTTGAATATTTCTCCAATTAAGTCTTATTATTTTTAAAAATATTCATTAAAACAATGCTAATTAGAAATGGTTCTCAATCATTTTTTTTAATTATTTTATAAACATATCAAATGGTCCTCAATCTTCCTTTTTTTTTTTTTTTCAATTGTGGTCCTTAATTATTTAAATTTCTTAAATTTATCTCTAAAAGCATTAAAAATTCTCAATTAGGTCCTCCACTAAAAACTAAAATATATTTATGAGAAGAAAAGGTCGTACCTCTGTTTTTTTTTAGAATAAAGGTTGTACCTCTTTTAACTATTATTTTATTAACACATTTGAACATTTACCGTGCTACTTAGAAACGTCACATTAAAAAAATTGTATAGCTTTGACAAATTTTGTTGATGTGGAGGTTGGATTTTATGTTTCAAATAGCATCTAACTAAGAAATATAAATATGTGAATAAAATTAGGAAATTGTAATGGACGGACTATTTTAATAAAATTTAATTATAAATGTAATTATATTTTCAAATATTTGCATATATAGTTATTAGTACGTTTTAGTACTCTATTATTATAAAAATTATGTACTACTAATATAATATTATGCATTATTACCTAGGACTTAGATTGTTATTTTTTTTAAAATGTGATAATATTTATAATTATTCTCAGAATTTGATTAATCTAGTAAATTTTCCCTAAAATTATAGTGTAATGATGTAACACCTAATTATCGATAAACTTAGCATTATTTATAGAGAAATATGAATTGGCATAATATTAATTTAAAGAAAGGAAATGGAATAATAAAAAATTAGCAGAAAATAAATAAATACTTGGTGATTGTAAAGGTAGCGACACATCTCTTGTCGATGGTGGCATGAGATGGCTACATCAAGAGCCTTCGTTACACTTAGCCCAATCACCTAACCAACCAAAATTCAAATCAAATAAATATTTATCATCAAAATCGTAATAATTCAATCGATATAATTGTATATCTATAATAAATAAATATGCAATGAGTTTGAATCATCATAATTGAACTTTGATAGAAAATAACTAAGTATTCCAAATATTTTTATCATCACAATTCAAAAACCTCAATATAAATGATTTTGCTCAAGATTTCTACCTTCCATCTTTCCATTTTATTCTCATTCTAACCATTTTTAGGTGATCAAATATTATTGAAACATATTATGCTAAAATATTATTGAAAAAAGAAATAATCTTTTGATTTGTGTGTTGATTATATAGCGAATTAATTTTTATCTAGTTAAATATACACACTAAATATTTAGGTGAATATACTATTTTGATTCATATACTACTTTTACATTTATTCCATTTTTGTTTACATACCTTTTAATGTCAAATTTTAATTAATCTTTGTATTTATTTGTTTTTGAAACATAGTCCTTCTACTTCAATAAACCTTAACTTAGTTATTATGGTATGCTTGATGCTAAGTTTTATTGAAATTAGTTTAAATAATAATAATTTGATTAGAAGAAAGAATACAAAACGTATTTTAAAGTTTATAGAAAAACTTACACAGAGTAATTTTTAAGTAAAAGTTAAAGAAACAAAATTTTATCATAGAAATCAATTAAAACTATTGAAATTATAAACTCAAAATAAAATAAATTTTATGGTGTAAACACCAAAATAATATTTTAATTTATTAATAACTTTTTTGTTTTTGAAATCAACTTATTTCTAACTTAAATACCATTGTTATTGTATCTCAAAAAAAAAAAAATAATAATAAAAAACCCCATTGTTAATTTTTTTTTTTGAAGAAAAAAAACATTGTTATTGACCCATTCACCGAGGGACAAAAAATAGGACATCAAATTATTTATTCTGACCTCAAGTGCATAAAAAGTAATAACTAAAACAAAAAGTAGAGAACCAAATAGGTCAATTGCGTAATGGTTTCAGTGTTTGGTTGTAAACCAGTTTAATACCAGTGTCATAGGTTCGAGTCCGAGAATCGGTATCTGTCCCCCTCTCCCAATATGTACTAAAAAAAAAAACAAAAAGGAAAATTAAAGTATGGAACCAATATGCGAATATAAAATAAAATAAATTAAAAAATTGGTTAATCTTTAAATCTCTTCTGCACAAAAATACAAAATGCCTTGGCAAGTAGGGTAACGGTGAGGAGGATGAGAGGGGGGACAGGTTGAAAAAAACCAAAACAATAATTTCTAATATATAAATGGTCCACTCTTTAATATCATTTTATTATAATATGATGCATTGTAATTATCGATCCTTTTATAATAAACCTATATATTTTTTAAGTATAATAAACCTTTTTAATAATACTGTGGTTCTTTTTTTAATATAAAAGAAAAATTTAGAGTTGAAAATTTTAAGCATAGACTTTTAGATATAAGTATAAATATATATTTAATTTATTTTTTGACAAGCTATATATACTAATTATGGTTAAATTCAACTCATTTTAGTAGTATTATCGTTAATTATCACTTTTTTGCAGTGATACGATAGATGAGAATTATCAATTTGTTTTACTTTTTCATTGTTTCAAAACACGATAAAATTTGTATTCAAATTACAAATATGACATATTTCATATCCTTAAAAACATTTTAAAATATATCACGTAAAGCACAACACTTAGACAAAATAATTGAAAGTATCTTGAAATATATTCTTCAAAAAAAAAAAAAACAAACATGAAATATATGGTTTGAATCTTGATATACTTTTAAAGAAAACACTGAAAAAAAAATATCAAGAACAAAATTTAAAATACAACCGCAAAAGTTTCGATTTTAAAAAAATGTAGGTAAAGTAGTAAAATAACTTTAATAAAATAAATCAAGAGAAAAATTATTGACTTAAAAAAAAAAAAAAAAAAACTATTGACTTTTAATTCATGTACTCTTCCAACAAACAGATAGCAATGACTTCACTATGTGTATGAACATGTGAATGAATTATTAGGTGATCAAATAATATTAAAGACCAAAGCGATTGTATTATGAAAAGCAAGGCACTAAAGTTGTTGATATTTTAAATTCTAGAAATTAAAATTACAATTCTGTCCTACTATTTTTGTTTAAAAAAAAAAACAAAATAGTAACTTGGTGACGATCTGGAATAAAAAAAAAAGTAAGGAAAACTCTTTTAACATTGATAACGTAGATGGATTATTTTTTTAAAATTTTGGACAGGATAGTATGCTGTCGTCAAATATCAATTTTCATGATCGAAATTGTAAACGTAGTATTGAACTGGATTATTATCAACTAGTGAAATCAACATGCCATCAACTCTTTCGGTAACTTTACGATAATAATTACCAGTCCAGGAAGAAGGAACAAAGGGCCACCATAGTCACCAGGCCAAAAGCCATCTTGTGTTTGAAGAGTTGAGTAGAATCTAATTGCCCTTCTCAATGTGGTTTCAATTGTTTCCTCATCTATTTCATTTTCCCTTCCAACTTTTATTTGAATTGGCAACTCCACCTCTTCTGTATTCTCTTTCCTCAACTAAAAAAATTCAAAAACAAAATGATTAAATTTATAGCAACATCATAAATTCCACTTTGAAAATGTGAGCAAAATCACCATATATGAGCTATTTGGGTTCTGTTAAATTTTTGTCTCTACATTTTCACATTATCTAATTTTATTATATAGATTTTGAGATCTGTTCCATTTTGATTCTTACACTTTCACATGTTTCATTTTAGTCTTTGAACTAAAAAAAAAAAAAAGAACTTTAAACGAGTCAAATTTTTTTTGTTGTCGTCTCTAAAGATCAGCCCAGTAATTGAGGTTAATGACTTCAAGGCAAGATTCCTTAGAAATCTCATGTTGTGGTTGCTAGAAAACGCTTAAATTAGAATACCCTCGAAGTATACCAATATACAGTCTAAGAACGGGACAGTGGTTCCCCGAGTATAGGGGAGCAAAGTTTCGATCTCCCGGTTTTCAAAAAAAGTATTCTTTTTGTTAATTTTTCTTAAAATATTATCATTTTCTTCTACACATTTTAGAAATAGGTTAATATTTTTATCTTTATTGGTATAAAATTTATTCAAATTTTTTTCTCAATTTTTTTTTTATTAAACCAACTTAGATTCTTATTAATTTCAGATTTATTATAGAAGCCTATACCTTTTTTAGTTCAGTGGTTAAAATTGATAATTTTAGGACCAAAATGTAACCAACGTTAAAGTCTATTAAAATTGAGTATTTGAAAATTTGGAACTAAAATGAAATAAACTTCCAAATCTAAGGTTTTATTAAAGATAAGATTTGACTTTATATCAAATAGGCCTATTATTTATTAATTCTTTGGAAACATAAACCACGTTTTATGTTCTTGCTTATCCATTGGGATTTTAAATTGTATTTAAATTTTTAAGCAGTATTTCTTAAACTTTTGAAAGTTAGGAATTTTTATATACACTATTTGTTTATGAAAATTTAGCCTATCCCTTTTTTCATAACTTTATCGTATCAATTTATATGATGGTGCAAAAGTCAAATAATCTGGTTGTCTTTTTCAAAAAAAAAAAAAAAAAAAAATCATCTGGTTGTCCAAATACTAATTTTATTCTACCGTACTAAACAAAATCCATAATATTTTCCAAAAAAATAAGCAACCAAATAAAAATAAAATTGTTGTTGTTTTTTTTAAAAAAAGAGAGACTAATTTCACCGTTACTACATTGTTTACTATTTTATTTACTACCAGTATATCTATTTAACATGAAAATCTCTATTATGTAGTTTGACAAGGCATCGTAACATGGTATAAACATAATTTTTTTTTTTTTTTTTTTTTAAGTTAAAATCTCTATTATGGTATAAACATAACCATAGTTTTGAAATGATTGTTGGAACCTTTTTGATATTGTAGAGTTATTTTCGGAAACAATTGTGTATGCAAATTTGATTGTTCAAGACATTATATAATCTTTAATCAAAGAGTTAAATCTTCATCTTAAACATTGTTTAACTAAAAAAAAGACTTTCTCTAAAACGAGGTAGAGAAATTTCATCCTTTCATTTGTTTTCCAATTAAAAAAAAACATCTCTCAAGATGTAGAATATAACTCTAATAATTAAAAAATATATATGATTGTTGCATGAGAAAATAAATCATTTACATGACATGTTATTCACACAAAAAGTATAAGAGATTCTATAAAACTTTTTTTTTAATGTTAAAATCGTGATATTTTACATCTTGTTTGATAATCATTTTGTTTTTTATTTTTAGTTTTTCATTTTTTAGTGTTGATTTTTTGTTTCAAAAATAAAAACCATATATATTTGATAACTCAAATTTTATATTTTTAAAAATTTAAAATAAAAAAACATGTTCCATAACTTTGTTTTAATTTTTTTAGTTATTTATTATTTTTTTTCTTTTCATACTTTTTTAAAAAACAAAAACAAAAACTTGTTTTTAGAAGCTACTTTTTTTAGTTTTTAATTTTTTTTTAATATTTTAAAAAATTTAAAAACAAAAACCAAAATTGGACGTTACGAAAGAAACTAGTGTTTAAAAAACGAAATGATTATCAAACACGGTCGTAACCATAGACTAAAATGTCTAGTTAATTATTGAAAAAAAAAACGTACATAGACTAAGAAATGATGAGTGATAATATAGAATTTGTCTGACCTGAAATCTCATGAGAAGATCGGAGCTATGTTTAGCTTGAAAACGATTTTTGTAGAATTCATTGTAAAAATTTTGCATTTGAGTTCTTTCTTCTTTTGAGGGTTCGAGATTTGGATCGAACTCCCAATATTGTCTTCCCATATGATCGTTCTGACTTGCTTCCCATCCCTTTGAGAACTTCAGCTTCCACATCTCTCTTTCAGAACAGCCTATGAATACAAAGGGATTTGTCCCTTATAAACTATATTTAAAGAACAGCCAAATACATGTGATGACAGAAAATCAAATCGTGCCTCATGTGAGTTTTTTAATTATTTGTTTGTACTCTTCTTAATTCAGTTAAAATATCTCTTTCCTCCAATTTTATTTTGATTTATAAAATGTCCCATTATAGTCAGTGTTTTTTATAATGTAGCTCACGTTCATCTTATTTTAATTTTAGTCATGTACTTTAATTTTATTTTTGTTTTATTTTAATCTTTAATTTTTTAAAGCTCAACTTAAAAAAAAGCTTTAAAAATAGTTTTGACTATCTACTTTTAATATAGATGTAGATATTCTCTAATATAATATACTCATTGAATCTAAATGTTGATGCCGAAATTTAGTATTTGTGATCAACTGTGAATTTTTATTCTATAAAGACGAATTAACGTGCAAAACAAACAAGAACTGGACACCGTTGTGGTGTGAGCCACGCTGCCTCCCATGCTTAAGTCAGTTTGAGTTGAAAGAGGTGAGTAGGTGAGTTGAGTTTAGGGTTTTAGAAATTGCTTACCACATGACTAAATGACTTACATATATATATATATATGTATAGAAGGTAAGTAGGTGATCACTTTTAGTAAAAATAAATCCTAATTTATGAAAACATTCGTCTTTTTAAGTGAATATTTTCATTTTTGGAAAATATCTCTTGTTGGGTCCAGCCCTAAATAGGGTCTAACCATAGACAAAGAAAAAGATGAGTATAAGAGAAAACGGTGCCGAATCGTAGCTCAAACGGGAAAGATATGACCAAAAAGACGAAAATGAGCCGAACCGGGTCAGTGGCTGACCCAATGTAACGCCCCAAATTTTCCCAGTTTCACATTTAGGTGAGTCCCAAATTTTTAGGAAATTTTTACCTTGAAATTTATATTTTATCAATAGGATTAAAAGAAAAAAAAAGGGCTTTATTGGATTAAATTTTAATCCTTAATTATTTCCTTAACCATGATAGCGAATCTTTGTATTTTCCTAAAATCGGCTTCCTTATTTGGGATTTTGAATAAGAAAGAAAAAAAAGAGAAAAATATATAAAAAAGTAAATAAGGGTTTTATTAAAGAAAAATAAAATTGTTATAAAAAGTCATCTCAAGATTTAAAAAACCCTCATTTTGATTTCTTTTTGAAAATCCTCAGTAGCCATCTTCTTTTTATTAAAATCTCCAACCATCGCTACAAATATCTGTGCCGCTTTCCTCCGATTTGATTTTCACTCCACTCAACAACTTGAATCCACCGCAAACCCGTACCTATTGTGCACTGTAAGTTAAATAAAAAGAAAAATGGTTTCAACATATTTTATAAGTTTATATACACATACGTCCCCAAGGGGTGGCACAGTAGTTAAAAATTTGGATTTTGAGAGTATGATCCTTTCAAGATTTCGAGTTCAAGCCTTTCCTGTGACATTACTCCTTCGATGTTTCCGGTGCCTGGCCTAAGGACAGGTGTGGTTACCTTAATTCAAAAAAAAAAAGTTTATATACATATACTGTGTTGCAAATGTGTATATATATATATATAATAATAATGAATCATATATATACATTTGTATATATATAATAATGATGTGTAATATATTACGGATACTGTTATTGTGGTTATTGTATATGTATATATACAAATCATTATTTCAAACATTTCATTAGTTCAAATGTTTTGTTTATGCAAATATTTACGTACCGTTGATATATATATGAATATATATATATATATATGTATGTATGTATATATATGTATGTATGTATATATATGTATGTATGTATATATATGTATGTATAAATAGAAGTATATTTCTATTTTGTAATTTAGACTAAGGAAAGTAAGAATTGGACCTTGATCAGCTTAACTCGGACTGATTTTAATACTTTGAGTCGAAATTAAGAGGTGCGCGTAGCCGTCGTTGGGTGTCGGGGTCCGATTTGGACATCTTGAGGTGTTTTGACAAGTTTAGTATTCTAGTCCCGCTTTTGATAATTTAAGCTACTAGTTTGACTCAATTATCTAGTTAGGGCTCGGAGTTACGGTTGATACTCAAGGGGTTTAATAGGAATTGAGAGTGTAGATTCTTTGGATACGGCCAAGGTAAAGGAATTTTTGTATTAAGAATCAGTAGTGTTGTATTGTTTGAGTATTACAATGTTATTGTCGAGGGGTTTATTACCCATTAGTACGATTGTGGGGTTTAATGCCCATTACTGTTGTTTATGATAAGCTACAATATTATTATTAAGGGGGTTAATGCCCATTGAATGTAATATTTGAAGGGTTTGATGCCTATTATTGTTGTTTGTAAGGGGTTAGTGCCCATTCTTGATTAAATGAGGGGTTTATGCCAAATAATACTGTTGAGGGGTTTGTGTCCAATATTATTACTAAGGGGTAGTGCCCAATATTATTGTTGAGAGGTTTGTGCCCAATATTATTACTGAGGGGTTAGTGCCCAATATTACTGTTGAGGGGTTTGTGCCCAATTTGGTTAGTAAGAGGTTTGTCTCATTGTTGATTTGTGATAAATTATGTATGTCCCTTATGTTTATATGCTTACATGTCCTGCACATGGAAACTTACTGAGTCTAAGACTTGCCCTTTTCTTCTGTGGACTTTCCACAGGTACTCTCCTGAGGTACCCAAGTGGCTGATTGAAGCTGATGGATCATGGGGCGATTATATTTTAACTATCGAGTCTATTATTACATTATTTAAATCTTACTTCTGCACGAACTGGATTTTCGAAGCATGCACTATGAATTTTCTAAATTGTTTTATGTGTTTTTCTTTAGGGTACCCAAACTGGTCGTTGACTATTTTATTGAAACTTGAGTTGGTTTGACTTCAATGAATAAGTATTTCCAATATGCCTCGTATGTTGTGTTTAAATCATGCATTTAGAGTGGAGACCTAGAATGAGACTCTAGGATGAGTCGGGTTTTTACACTTAGCCAGGTTAGCAGCAAACCTGACCGGGTCGGCGACACGACCCGCTTGAGGCGGCCAGGTGGGCACATGTGTAAGAGGCGAGCTGGGCAGCCTGCGTGCGCTAAAGCGTCCTAGTGGCTTCGCCTAGGCTGCCTAGCAGGCCTGGGTGACCCGCGCCTGGGAGGCCTGGCGGGCCTACGTGGCCGGCGCCTGGGTGCCTTGTGTGGCCTCGCCTCGGCGGCCTGGCGGGCCTGGGTGGCCGGCGCCTGGGTTCCCTGTGTGGCCTTGCCTTGGCCCGCACCTGCGCTGCCTAGCGGGTCTGCACAACCCAAACCTGGCACCCCGCGTAGCCTTGTCTGAGCGACTCGGTATGTTTGGTGTTGACTTATTTTTTAGCCTTACTCTGTCGAGCTGGTATATTCTTTATACCTTCTTTTGCGGGCCCGAATCCATTATGAGTACCCAATTTCTCGGTCTTAATTTTGTCCATAATACTAAATAGATATTTGGTCCAATAAAAATAAAATTAAAATTCGATTCAAGATTGGTAAGCCTAAAAGTTGCACCATCTTAAGGAACATGTTAGAATCTCAAATCGGAAAAATAGACTACTACTCTCATCACATATTGAGATAATTTTATTCAAAGTGTCAAATTTTATTAACATTTGAAGCTCAAACTTGGAGAAATTATCAAGAATTTAACTAGGGGTGTTCATGGTCTGGGTTGGGTAGGGTTGGATAAATTTTTTAGACTAACCCAACTTTTCGTGTTGGTCAATTCGTCAACCCGTCCAACCCTATACATTAACACAACCCAACCCAACCCTATATTTTTGGGTTGGGTGGGGTTGGGTTCTTGGGTTATATTGCTTTTTTTTTCTATGTAAGAGTCAATTCATAAACTCATAAATATGTTTGAAAAAAAGTATGATAGTGTACTTCAAACTATTCCCTATCTTATTAATGCATATATTTTTTTTAGAAGGCGTAATAGTAAGTTGAGAACCTATCTTATTATCACGAATCCATCTTATTAATTTATCTTATATATACACACATAATATATATATTATTCTTAGTTCGAGTTGGGTTGGATTGAACGAACAAAAAATTAGTCAACCCAAAAACCAACCCAACAAAAACTATAAAATCATGATCCAACCAAAAAAAAAATTATAACCTAATCAAACTCTTACAATTTGAGTTGGGTAGTCTGATTTATTTGGGTTGTCGGTTTCTTTGTACACCCCTAAGTTTAATAATTAAAAATAAAATAAAAATAAAGTGATGAATTTGGCTAAATAATTTGATAGAAAAAAAATAATAAAATAAGAGGGAAAGAATAGTGAAAGAAGAGATGAATATATTAAAATAATTTAATATATTTCAACCACCTAATTATTGAGATTTTTATTATTATTATTATTTTCTCATTAAAAATTAAACCATGGTTAGCTTTGTTAGCTTTGTTTATAAAACTAAGGTACATGACTAAAATTATATATATATATATATATATATATATATATATATATATATATATATAGTTATAATTTGTGTTTTAAAGCAATTATCGGCAAAACTGATCTTGCTTTATTTCTCCACAAACAGAGCCCAGCCCACTATTCAGTTTGGGCTCAAAACCTCTCACGTATGAGCCCAAGCCAACACCTCACCCGACTTTTTTTTTTTTTTTGAAAAACTAAGTAAATATCTAAAATTAGAAACTATTTGAAGGAGATGTCTACACTTTTTTAGACTTTAAATTTAAATAAATGTCTATTTTTTAATTTAAAACATAAATTTTAAATAATTAAATGTAAAATAGAAAGTTATATCCCCAGAATTTAAATCAATTTCTTTTTTATGTATTATTTTAAATATTGACTTTTAACAACCATTCAAACAAACTTTTACCAAATTAAACAAAAGTCCTCAACAAAATTTCACCAAATCTAAAAAAAAATCTCATGATATTTAAATATAAAATATTTTTCAATAGAATTTCACCAAATCTAAACAAAAATCTAAAAATTGGTTTAAACAAATTTTTTTTAAAAAAGATGAAATATACCAATTTAAATATTTTAATTTTTAACCAACATTAAAATTTTTTTACTGTATATAAAACATACATGACACTACATACGAAACCCCCATCGGAAATTTGAGAGAAAACAAAAAACAAAGAAGAACTCACGTGAGGCAACTCTATCCTTTGGCCGTGTGTAACTGTCCGTACGGCTACACATAATAATATATGCGTTAAACTTGGATCAGAGAATGCACATTGATTTATATACGACTCTCCGTACCCGTACTCAATCACATTAGTCGGTGTACATTTATTTGTTTCCTTTTTTTCATCTAATGTTCCTGGTTATATACTCATGTGTACCAATATATACTACCGTGATTTTAGGCAGAACACATCAGTCACTGTACACACCCGTTTGCAAACCCATTGAACATGTATTGTAGGTGTCTGCTACTATGTAGGCGTCTCTATCTCCTTGGCGATGTAGGTGTCTGCTACTATGTAGGTGTACATGTATTGTTCCTTCTTTTTTACATTTCTTGTTCCTGGTCATATATCCATGTGTACTAGGGGTGTATAAAAAAACCGGTAACCCGAACAACCCGGACTATCCAACCCAAACCGTAAGGGTTGGGTTGGGTTATAATTTTTTTGGGTTGGGTGGGTTATGATTTTATAGTTTTTTGTTGGGTTGGGTTGGTTCTTGGGTTGGGCTCATTCAACCCAACCCAACCCGAACTAAGAATATTATGTATATATTATGTGTGTATGTAAGATAAATTAATAAGATAGATAGTATACTTGTAAATCTAGCTTAGTAGCTCTAGAATTAAGTTGCTTTGTTACTTATTCCTAAACTTCATATTTAAATGTAATTGTAATTGCCTTCCTTTAACATTAGTTGGAATTGATAGTTTTTTTTTTCTAATCTTTACTGGTCGTTAGTTTGGGAAGATTTCTCATATTTTCTTATTCTCTCTAATTTTGTTCTTAAATGATATCATTTATTTCTTATTTGAAAAATATAATGGTACACTTGTTCTAACAAACACATGTGCATTTATGTAAAGTATAATATCATGCATTTTTTAAACATATTTATAAACTTATGAGTTGAATCTTAGAGATAAAATGACGAGTAACATAACCCGATGACCCAACCCAACCCAACCCGAAAATCTAGGGTTGGGTTGCGCTTGTGCATAGGGTTGGACGGGTCGTCGAAACAACCAACCTGAATAATGGGGTTGGTCCAAAAAAATCATCCAACCCTACCCAACCCGGACCATGTACACCCCTAATGTGTACCAATACATACTGTCGTGATTTTAGCTAGAATGCATCAATCTTGTACACACTGTTTGCAACCACATTAAATATCCCTCCCATGCCTCTATCTTTTGTTACAAGTATGCCATTCGCTTTGATATTATCGTATTTGTAATGAAAAACACTGATACTTGAACTTCCATCCAATTCGAGACATGCAGTGATGATGGATAAAAGTTGAGATATTGTTGGATCCGTGAACGATGTCAAAACATATTATGTTGTCATTGGAATATACATTCACATTGTCTCAAATTTTGTTAAAAGCAATTGTAATCAGCGTTGCTTCTATTAACAAAAAATCAAAGAAAAAAAAAAACAAAACCTTGTGAATATCTTAGCTGAGTGGGTGTGAGATCAATCTAAGACTGAAGAATGTGGCAAGTGTGAGATATAGTGCTGTAAAACGAATAAAAGGATAAAAAAAAATAAAAATCAATGGTCGAGATTGAGTGTTGAATGATATAGATATTATTTATTTGATTAAAAAATTGATGGGAGTAGTTATTTAGGGTATAAAAGAGCAAAAATAATTAAAAAAGTAAAAAAAAAATAAATATTAGTAGTTAGATATATCCCTTAAATTGAATTAAACATTTATCAAATAGTTCATGCGGAATAAAAGACGCTTAATAAATAATAGGACATGTGTCCCCCATGATCCAACAGTCTCGTCTAGCTCAAACAACAATCATAGAAGTCAACAAGGTCAAGCTTTATAGATAATCTAGCAAATTATCATTCAAATAGTAAGCAAACAATGCATTTAAGGACCGCGCAACCCTAGGTAAAAGTCCTTACCTTTGAAGATACAGATCTCCTCAAACGACGTGTTAAAACCCTCGATCGAGCTATGAGTTTAAACCTAGCACACCAACCATAGCCTAGAGTTAAACTTGACTCTCTCTTGAAATGAAACCCATAACATTATGGGTATTAAAATAACCCAAGAACCCTTAATCCAAAGTTTATAAAAATATTCCTCATCTATTATTAAAGATATAATAGCCATTTATTTAACTTAATAAATAATCTCTAGGAATAGAATATTAATTATTCCATAAAAATACTCTATTTAAAAACAAGGGCTCAAATGTTAATATAACTAATGTTGGGCCTCATTTTTAAAATAAATAAAAACATGCTCCTTTATCAAATTCATGAATTCTAAACCCACTGCTCATTCAAATTCTAAGCCCAACAACTCATTCACAACAAATTCCAGCAGCCCAATTTTATTTAAACAACTCACAGCTAGAGGCCGAAGATTAAACAAATGAATAAAGCCCCAAAATCATTTACGTAACAGATGTCAAATATCCTTCACACTCTTATTCAAGAAATAATAAATTAATACCCTATTATTTATTCTTAAATAGATCTCTTGACAAAGGATATTAATCCATTAATTTGATTTCGTGATTTAAAATATTTCATGGTCCACCATTTGGCAAAAGAGCAATTAAAACCCAAACCCAAATATTGTTGCATTATTCATCCCATTAAATAACTAATAATTAAATAATTAAAACCCACAAACACAGCCCAACACTTAAACCTGCAGGAGGGTCGCGAGTCTGGGAAGGAGAAAGCACTGCTTCTATTATTTGTTTTATTATTATTTTTTTCTTTATTTATTTTCTCTCTTAAACAACTACACGTAAATGGGTAAATGGAAAGTTTATAAAAGTGACCTGCCAACTATTCTTTTCTCTCTTTTTTTTTTCTTTTTTAATTTTAAAGAAACAAATTTCTTTTCTCTTTAATTACTTGCACAGCAACGGAAAAACAATGAAAAGTTATTTAAAATAACTTATTCCAACCGTTTAAAACAAGACAAATGTCATAACACTTACTATTTTAATTCTTATGATAAAAAATCAAAAGAACAAACCATAGAGTTATTGGTTCCATAGAATTTGAGAAGCCACAAAATTGACATTAATGTTCAAAAAGAAATCTCAGACATCTAAACCAATATTTTAATCTTAAATAACAACTTGCAAAAATAGTATTTTAAAATTAAAACAATTAAAAACCTCCTCACTTGGATTCTCATAATTTAAGTTCCAATCCAATAAAATTTGGAAAGAAAAAACAAACAAATAGATTTTTAAAATAAAAATCTCGGTTCGTAACACCAGATAGCAAATCGCGTCACCGACCCATTCGATAGCGACATCAATGTACACCTAATGACTACGAAGTCTAAGTTAGAATCCCCACACCCAATTGTCTGTAATTTCCAAAAAAGAAAAAAAACGTGTTACATATCGTTTGACTTTGGGCTGATTCTGCATGCTAATTGTTTGTTAACGGTAGGGAGTTTCTATCATGTACATACTAATTAAGGGTATATACGGTTCCGATTGAATTAGATTAGGAATTTTTTTATTAAATTTAAAAAATTTTAATTAATCAAATTTTCAATTTATATCCATCCTAATTGCAACTCAAATGATATAATTTTAGTTTAATTGGGTTATCAACTTATATTTATCTCTGTTTCCCTCTCAAAGTCCAACCCAGAATCCACATCTAAAAAAAGGCATAATATTAAACTTGAACCCTACATGCTCTCTACTAATATGTAAACAAAATATATATATATATATATATATATATATATATATATATATATTTTGTTAATTTAATATTACTCTTAATTTATAGGGGATTTTGCATGTATATTAAAAAATATATAATAATGTCATGTATAGCACAATTTCCAAACTTATTCATATATAACACAAAAATGATTGAAGTCTATCAGTTGAACTGATAGAAGTCTATTAGTTGAACTTGGAAGTTAAACAGATACAAGTTTAAGTCTATCAATTGAAGTGATAGAGGTCTAACTGATAGAAATCTAAAATCTATTGGTTGAATTGTTAGAAGTCTAATAATATTAGAATATGAATTTTGAGTAAGATGTGCTATGAATCAAATTAATAATTTAAACTTTTGGTCCCCCTTGGAGTTCAAATTTTAAAGTAATCTGTGTTGGAATCCATGGGTGGTCAAAACAATTTGTGTCCAACCCGTTACCAAGATGTCCTCGAATTCCGACCCCATATCAGACTCCTCCACGTGAATGATGGATTATAACTCCAAAATTCATGAATACTTGAAATACCGACCCTTAAGGACCCCGGCCACAAGGCATTTGGGATTTTTCAAGATTCTCCAAAAAGAAGCCATAGCTATGACTTCTTTTTGGAGAACTGGGTTATCTTGAAAAATTTGTGATCTCAATATAGAATAGTTGAATGGCTGCCATAACATAAGTTGGGATAAACTGTGCAATAGATTTTATCAACACTTCTTTACCTCCCGCTACCACTGATGATTTGGATGCATTCACAGTTTGTCCCGAGGCTCTTTCATAACGTGTAAGAATATCTTTAATAGTCATAATGTCATTCAAAGTAGCTCTACAAAAAAATAATACAATGGTCGGCGAAAAGTAAATGACCTTGCAATTTGGCATCCACCAAGATCTTTAACGACATGCTTCATATTGATCAAACTTGAGAGACTTTCGGAGCAAAGTAAAAATAAATAAGGAGAGATTGGATCTCCTTGCCTCAGTCCTCATTCTGGACTAAAACACCCTCTCGAACTTCCATCAATAACTATTGAAAAATGCACTGTCACACTGCACTCCATAATAAGCATGATCAAGTGGGTTCGGAAGTTCATATGCTCCTTCACTTTCTTCAAAAACGACCATTCTACCCGGTCATATGCTTTGCTCATATCCAATTTAATCTTCCCAAGACCATTATTGCCTTGGCGTTTATTCATTAGGTGATGAATACATTCATAGCTTACCAAAACATTATTAGAAATCAATCTTCTTGGGACAAAGGCACTTTGTGCTTCAGAAACCACATAGGGGAGGATAAAGTTGAGCATGTTAGCAAGAGCCTTTGTGATAATTTTATACATCACATTACATAAGCTGATTGGTCATTAATCAGAGACATTCTTTGGCTGTTTTATTTTTGAAATAAGCACAATATGTGTGTCATTAAACACTTTGATTGAACTAGAAAACCATTAAGAATATCTAGGCAAGTCTGCACAACCTTTTCTCCCATCGTATCCCAATATTTTTGAAAAAAGAGTGTGGGGAAACCATCCGGCCCAGGGGTCTTAGTTGGCCCATATCAAACAATGCTGCTTTAACCTCTTCACCTACAAATGCCTTATTCATAAAATCATAAGACGGTGTTTGAGATTTGGTGTTGAGGAGAGGAGAGAAAGGAGAAATCTCAACTTCATGTTTGTTTTTAGGACATCAACCTCTCCTCAACTTCTCCTTAACCTTTCCTCTAATATCACATCAAATCTTTTATTTAATCTTTTAAATGTCCCATCAAACATTTTTTAATTTTCAACCATATAATATAATACAAAATATCTTTTTTCTAATCTTATCAAATATCACATCAAAATTCTCTAATTTTCAACCACACAATATAAATAAAATATATTATATTTATCCATCAATCCAAAATCTACAATCATTACATTATAAAAAATCAATATCAAATAAATACTTTTACGATATCTCATTTCTAAAACATCAATCTCCAAACAACTACTTCATATCTCCAAACCACTCTACTTCCTCTTTCTCTTCAACTTTCTCTCATCTCCTCTTTTCAACACTAAAATTCAATCACGCCCTGAGACTCCCTATTAAAATTTTTATGTATGGAAGAAAGAGCCACCCCCATATCATCATCTGTTGGATTTTGCAAATGAAAAAGTTTATGAAAATATGATAAGAACTCCACTTCAATCTTGGACTCATCACACATCTACCTATTTTCCTCTTCGAAAATTCCATCAATCATATTCCCCTCCGTTCTTATAGAAGCTTTCCTATGGAACCATTTTGAATTTTTTTCACCCCATTTCAACCAACTTTCTCGAGATCGTTGCTTCCAATAAATTTCATCTACAGTACAAAGATCATCAAGTTTTTTCTCCAAAACATTCACCAAAGAAATTTAGGGCCATATTAAGCATTCATAAGCTCTTGAATATGATCTTGTAGCAGATGAACATCTCTTCTTACTGACCCAAATTTTCGTCATCCCCAACCTTGCAATTCCTGACCACAATTTTGCAACACATTTCTAAAAGATCTATAACTCTGTCTGAACCCCTCACTCCAACCGGCCCTTATAATCTCATCACATTGAGTATCAGTTGTTCATGTTTCTTCAAACCGAAACCGGTGTTGCTTGTCTCTTCTCACCATCTTCATTTGTGTACCAAATAATTGTTGTTTATTAATTAATTAATTCTGATTTAATTTCATTATTTTAATGTTAGTACGTTTCTAGTTTTTAGGCCTTAATGGGGATCGTGCAATAGTGACAGAGTGGATCCTAGATTTTAGATAGTGGGAATATGCGATGTATTTTTAAGATTTTTATTTGGCTATATATTGCTAAATGTAAAATCGATAACATTAAGAAAAGGTTCTCCAATTAAAAATATTTTTTCTGCACAGTCTAGTTTAGTCTCAAATTGTCTCAACCACACTTCTTCTCTGTTGTTAATTTTCCTACACGTGGTATCAGAGCTAAGTTTTTCCTGTATCATGAACAATTCTATCCAATTGTCAGTCTCTATTCTTGATGGGAAGAATTATAATCGGTGGTCTGTACAGATGAAAGTTCTGTTCGATTACCATGAGTTATGGAATATCGTGGAAAATGGAGTTTCTGCATTAGATGAAAATGCAAATGATGTGCAACGAGTAGCACGTCGCAAACAGAAGAAGAAGGACAAAAAGGCGTTGTATTTCATCCACCAAGGGATGAATGATGAGACATATGAGCAGATCGAACGAGCAATGACCTCAAGTGAGGCCTGGACCATTTTGTCAACCTCTTATAAAGGTGATGACAAAATCAAGAGGGTGCATCTTCAAACTCTAAGACGCCAATATGAGTTGCTGCAGATGGAGACTACAGAAACTGTTGATGAGTATATCAATAGGATTCTTGCCCTGTCAAACCAAATGAAGACTAATGGTGAAACACATTCAGAGCAGACAAAGGTGGAGAAGATTTTGAGATCTTTAACTCCCATATTTGAACATGTTGTTACTGCAATTGAATTGGCCAATGACCTGTCAAAAATGATAGTAAGGTTATTGTCTGGTTCCCTAAAGGCGCATGACCAGCGGATGAATGACAGTAAAATTGAAAAACCAATTGAACAGGTTTTACAAGCACAAGCCTCAATTAATAGCTCAAGTTAGAGGTCGTGGACGTGGTCGTAGCTATTCCAACAAAGGTCGTGGTGGCCAGAATCATGCAGATGGTGACCAAAATAATACGGGTTCCAACAACAATCCAAATTAAAATTCCTATTGGCAAAGAGGACGTGGTCGCAGTGGATGTAGAGGTAAATACAATAAATCAAATGTAGAATGTTATAATTGCCACAAGCTTGGCCATTATGCAAATGAGTGCAGATTAAAGGGTGATAATCAAATTGCCAATTGTGCACAAGAAGAGGATTATGACGAAGAGGATCATGCATTATTAATGGTAGCCACATCAAATGAAACTCCAAACTACCAAACTTGGTATTTGGATACTGGTTGCACAAATCACATGAGCGGCCATAAAGAAATGTTTGCAAATTTTGATGAATCATTTCGCACAGAAGTAAAATTTGGTGATGGAAGATTAGTTCTGGTGACTGGAAAAGGGCGAATTCTTAAAACATTGAAGAATGGTGATCAAAGGTACATTTCAAATGTTTTCTACGTACCTGATATGAAAAGTAATTTATTGAGTATGGGACAGTTGGCCGAAAAAGAATATGTGATGCACATCTCTGGAAATAGGTTCTCAATTTTTGATAAAGAAGGTAATATGATTCTTGAAACCTTTTTATCAAAAAATCGTATGTTTCCAGTAGATTTTAATATGGGTGATTTCAAGTGCTTGAATGCTATGGTGAAGAATGAATCATGGTTATGGCATTTACGTTTTGGACATTTAAATTTTCAAAGTTTGGAAAATCTTTCCAAACATAATTTAGTGAAAGGTTTACCAAATATTCATCACCCTAATCAATTGTGTGAAGCTTGTATTTTTGGAAAGAATCACATGACAGCTTTTGTTAAGCAGTCTTGGCGTGCGAAATTTCCTTTGGAGTTGGTTCATACAGATGTTTGTGGCCCAATGAACATATCATCAATTGGAGGGAACAAGTATTTTCTGACATTTATCGATGATTTTTCAAGAAAAACTTTGATTTATTTGTTGAAGAGCAAAGATGAGGTAATTTACTGCTTAAAAATATTTAAAGCATTTGTGGAAAGACATAGTGACAAATTAATCAAGATGATGCGTAGTGATGGAGGAGGTGAGTACAACTCCATTGATTTCAAAAGTCATTGTGAAAAGCTTGGATTGCAACATAACATTACTGTTCCCTACACTCCCGAACACTACGGAGTGGCTGAGAGAAAGAATAGATCAATTATGGATATGGCTAGAAGCATGCTTAAAGCAAAAGGTATGCCAAATTATTTTTGGGCTGAAGCTGTATCATGTGCAGTTTATTTGTTGAATAGATCACCTACCAGAAGTCTTCCCAACACAACTCCTACTGAGGCATGAAGTGGATTCAAACCCAATATCCAACACTTGAAGATATTTGGATCAGTTGCTTATGCTCATGTCCCTAGGGCAACAAGATCCAAGTGGGATGATAGGGCAGTGAAGACCATTTTCATTGGATATAAGCAAGGAGGGTACAAATTGTACAATCCAATGACAAAAAAGGTGATAGTAAGTCGTGATGTTACATTTGCAGAAGACGAGGTATGAGATTGGAATACAACATGTGACATAGACTCAACAAAACGTTACATTTATGTTTTGAATGAGGATGCAGATGTAGAAGATAGAGTCAATGAAGAAACACCTACAGTTCAAACAGAAGTTATAGGTTCAATTGCAACTACTATGGAAAAGCAAAGAAGGGAGAGACGTCAACCTCCACATCTTCAAGATTATGAGGTTAATGTTAATGATGAGGTTGATAATGATGGAGAATTAGTTCATTTTGCTTTTTTTGCAGATTCAGAACTCAATAAAGATAGTCTTCAAAAATCCAAAATGGCAGCTGACTGATTTTCCAAAAGGTTCAAAAAGACACAAATCAATTGATGTGAAATGTATGGATAAAATTAAAGTGAAGTCAAATAGTGAAATTGGCAAACATAAAGCAATGTTGGTGGCGAAGGGAATTAAGCAAAGAGAAGGCTTTGATTATGTAGAAATTTTTTTTCTGTAGCCAGAATGGAAACTGTGAGATTAATTATTGATTTGGCTACACAAAAGAAATTGAAAATTCCATGGAAGATTGCAGATAGTTTTAAGCCATTAAAGATTGAGACTATTTGAAGATCATTCCAAAGCAGAAAATAAGGGAGGATGTTGTTTATTAATTAATTAATTATGATTTAATTTTATTATTTTAATGTTAGTGGGTTTCTAGTTTTTAGGCCTTAATGGGGATCGTGCAATAGTGACAGAGTGGATCCTAGATTTAAGACAGTGAGAATATAGATGTATTTTTGGGATTTTTATTTGGTTATATATTGCTAAATGTAAAATCGATAACATTAAGAAAAGGTTCTCCAATTAAATATATTTTTTCTGTACAGTCCAGTTTAGTCTCAAATTGTCTCAACCACACTTCTTCTCTGTTGTTAATTTTCCTTCCATAATGACATACAAATTGGTTTTTGATCCGATGACATATCCAATCTAGGTGCCTGACTTTGATTTTTTGTAGAGCAACATTGGAAAGTGCCCTATCCATCCTTTTCAAAATTGGTCTACCTTTCATATTTCTATTAGTCCACGTGAATGGGTAAACAGAACAATTAACTCCTCCATTTTCTAAACAATAATATTCTACTTTTTTTTCTTTTTGAAAATAACAATAATATGCTTTCTACTTTTATTATGGGCACAATTTAAAATTTTAGAAAGAGAAAAAACTACACAAATTTATTTTATAAATAAAATATTAAAAAATATATATTTACGTGCCTCTAACGTTGTTACATATAAATTGTAGGGTTGTCTTACGCATTTTTTTTTAAAAAATTTATTTATGGGTTGTCCTACACATTTGTGTATAAGAAAGTTTTCTTCTAGAAATTAGCTTACCAGCACTTTTTTTTAACTTCTAAGTTTTTGATGTAAACGGTAAGTTTATGATATAAATTGTAAATCATCCTTAAATCGACATAAAAATAGGTTAATAATAACATAAAAAAGAATAAAATTTACCTTTCTATATGCATAGGCAAGTATGATTGTTATCACTATTCATAAATATTTACCTCATATATTAACTTAATTTTTTAAAAATAAAATTAATAAAAATATGAGAAAAATTAAATAAATGTATGATTAATATTTGTGTTATGTGCCAATATGCATAATATGCATGCTATAACCATGCACATACATATGTAAATAAGTAAAAAAAAGTGTTCATACCTGAAAGAGGGAGGTTAAAAAAGTGAACCACAATCACAAATTTCTCATTCTAGAGACAAATTTGCCCTCAACTTTTTTTATTTATTTAAATTCTGAAATGGTTGAAAATAACTTTTCAATAAAAACAAGTTTAAAATAACAAGATTATCTACCGAACCTCTCTATATTACCTAAACCTACCACCACCATGTGAACACACACAAGTAAATGCCAACCAACCATAGAATATTAAACTCTCTTTGGTCCAACTTTTTTTTATTTTTTATTTTTTTATTTATAAATTATTTTATAATATTGGGGGACTCTAATGCATAAAAATATCAAAAGCTTTCCATATCTTATGGTATTTTTTAAAAATATTTTTTAGGAATAGATCAAATTGGAAACATATTTATAATACTAAAAAAAAAAAAGCTAACAATCAGTTATAATCATTGTCATAAGCGAGGATTGCATAACAGATTAGGGGGGCCAAACCCTCCCCAAACTTTTAGGATGTGTTTGGGCTCCCGTTTATGTAAACGGCCGGATTGGTTATAATAACTTAACCGTTGTTTGTCCCATCATTTATTATAAACGGTGGTTACTTAAACCTCCGTGCTCGTTTATCTAAACCTACGTGATTGTTTATCTAAACTTCACATATATTACTTTTTGTTACATAACCAACTCCTCAAACACGTTGATCATAATTCCTGTAATAATAACTCGTTCTGAAAATATCATTTATAATAATAAACCGTTTATCATAACTCACCGTTTATCATTACCTTCCATCTATTATAATCAAACCGGCGCTCCAAACACACCGAGTTACACAAGTTCGATCCTTAGGTTTGGGAAATTTCATTTTTTTTACTTTGTACTAAAATTCTTTTCTCTTGCTAATTTTTCCATGTATTTCGTCCCCCCTTTTTTTTCCTTTATATAATTATATATCGATTTTACTTCTCTTTTCTCTGTTGCCGTCGCAGGAAGAGTCGGAGCAGCGCTGCCTTGCGGCCGGTAAGCCAATCCTTGCTCTTTACATCATTTGTATTTTTTTTTTTAAATACATTTTCAAACGTATTACTTTTTCTTTCTCTTTTATTTCTTTTTCTGTATGTTTTTTCTTTATTTCCTTTTCCCCATTTTTTCCCCATCAATATATTAATTCTTCATCTTTAAGTTCTTTTATTTATTTTTTATTTTATGTCAAACACATTTTTTTTATTATATACTTAGTAACAAAATAATTTAAAAATATCTTTAAAATTAGTGAAATTGTATTGAATGGACTCTTTTAAAAAAAATTCAAATGTAGGCTATTTTAAAACTATTTGTATCTATAGTGATTAATACGTTTTAGTACGACATTATAAATATTAAAATATGATATATTAATAATATAATGGTGTAAGAAAGTATATATAAATACTTGTCTATACTAATTGTATTGACTAATTTTACAAGTTTTCCTTTAAAATGTTTTACACTTATGTCTTTTTTGTTTAAATAATTTTAAAAATTATTTTCTACATAATTTATATATATATATATATATATATATTTTAAAAGTTATTTTCTACATAATTTATATAATTATTTTAAAAATTAAAAATTATGTAGTTTCAATTATTATAAATGATAAACTATTTATCTTTCAAAAATTATATCAAATTTTAAATGTTAGCAAAATAGATTTCCATAGTTATGAAATAAATTTAAATATTTTATTCTATAAGAAACTATAATATTATAGCCGAGAGAGACGACGGTTTAATGATTTTATTATTTGTTAAAAATCTAGTTTCGATCTCGAAAATATGTATTTGACTCTCATTTATTTGAAAAAATCATATTCTTTTTATAAGGTCACTTTTCCCCAACTTATACTCATATAATAAAAAAGGAGAAGAACCTATAATAACATATAATTGAAAGTTTAAAGATTTATTAGTAAAATTTGGGGTATCCGTACAGTTGCTCCCAAAGAGAAATTCTGCTCCCGCAAACCTTATCACCTTGATCTGCCCTTGGTCATGAGTATTATAAGAATTAATTATTACTGTATTGTATTTTTTACAAATATGTTTCTATGATTTTGATAGAAATAAATTTATGAATATTTTTATAAAGTATGCTACTAGAATTGATTTTGTATAAAATGGTGATGATGAGAGAGAAATTAGGAAGATTACAATTTATATATGCGAATTCAAAAAAAGAGGAAGCCTAGTCGTCCTCAGGAGAAGGAGTGAATGGGGTGATATCCATGGGATAACTGCCCAACACCCTGAGAAAAGACGTGAACTCCTGAACCTCCGCCAGAGCGTTCTGAGACCTGGGTTCCGCCATGGACGCCTCGAAGTCCACATAGAACAGGTACTCGAAATGCTTGGCCGTGCCCGCCCCGGCGCCGTCCACCACTCGGATCGGGTGGCTCCGGTGCGGCCGCGACTCGATCTTCGTCAGGCTGATGTTCCTGAACGCGAACGCCGACAGCACCTTGAACAGCACCGACGTCCCCTCCTCGTGCCCGAACACGATGCTCGTCTTGAACGGCCGGTCCGTCCGCGGGATGATCGGCTCCCGAGCCAACATCACGAATCTCGTCACGTTCCCGGAGTCGTCCTGGATCCCGTCCGCTAAGATCTCCAGCCCGTACAGATCCGCCGCCCTCGCGCTGGCGATGGCCGCCGTGTCGCGGAGGTTGTGGTTCGCGATGAACTCCGCGGCGCCGGCGGTGTCGTCGAAGGCCTCGCGGGTGAGGCTGGGGCTGAGTTTGGTGAGGGTGTGCTCGCACTGCGCCAGGGCCTGGGGGTGGGAAATGACGCGAGTCAAGCACTCGATCCGTGCGCCAGGGAGGCCCAACAGGCAGTGGTGGACCGGCAGTTGAACCTCGCCGACGATGTGGAGCTTGTGGCGGAGGAGGAGGTCGTAGTTCCGGTGGATGGAGCCGCCGAGGGAGTTCTCGACGGGGAGGACGGCGCGGTCGGCGATCCAGAGCTCCACGGACTGGAAGGCGACTTCGAACTGGTCGCAGGGGATGGCGTCGCAGTTCGGGTAGGCTTTGGCGGCGGCGGCTTCGGAGTAGGCGCCGGGGACGCCTTGGTAGGCGACGCGGAGGGTGGAGCCGTGCATCGGGGCTGGGGCGAGGTCGGAGAGGGTCAGGGGCTTGGGCTGGTTCGATGGGACCGGGACCAGGCCCAGTGAGGCTGTGTGGTCTGGCGGGGGGGTTGAGTGGGACAGCACCTGGCTCGACAGGATGGCGCAGGAGGATTGCCAGTCCTGGCGGGTGGCGGCGGCGGCGGCGTTGGGTTTGGCGGCGGATTGGACGGTGAGGGTTGGACGGCGATGGGGAATGGGTTGGATGAGGGATTGCATCATCATCATCATGATGGTGATGATGTTTTTACAATTGGATTTTGTATTTGGAGATCAATGATGTGGGTTTACATATATAGTTTGAGAAAATGAGGAAGTTTCAAAGAATGAATGGAGGAAGGATGGATGGCTTGGTTGGTGGATACTTATTATTAGTCTCTTTCTAGTAATTTGGTCAAATCTCACACCTACCTACCCCTCTCCTTCTTCCCATTTTTAAAACACTTTTTCATCCCTAATTTAATTATAAAAACATTTTATCTAACTATTTCAATCCATTATTTGATTTTTTTTCTTCATTAGTTTAACCTAATTGAAGTGATCCATCTATTTTAGTTTATTTAAGTTATCAATTTTGTGAACTCTTATTAATTCATGAAAAGTACCCTTTCTTTTTGTATCTTCACACTTCTTCAAATAAAAACAAGAGAAACAAGTATTGTAACTAGAAAAAAAAACTTCAATGTGTACTGGCTTTAGATTTGTAGGGTTTCAATCATGAATGGAACATGAAATTTAAGTTAATTAGTAAACATAAAGAATTGGAAGGGAAGATAATTAATGTTTGTAAAAATGAAAATAAAATGACAAATAATAATAGTACAATATAAATATTAAATCTTGGGCACCAAATCAAAGTAATTAAACACAAGTAACATTGATATTTTCGCTCATATACAACCTAATGAAATAAATTATCTAATAACTTCTACCTAATTGACCTTAATAGAATAACAGGTAAAGTACCTAAGTAATATTAGGTCCTCTAGTTCACATTTAACTCGATTAGTTGGGCACGATAGCATTTCATACTTCGTGTTAGATATTCTAATTAGTCTTAATTAGTCGGGCACGATAGCATTCCATACTTCGTGTTAGATATTCTAATTAGTCCTAATTAGTCGGGCACGATAGCGTTCCATAATAACATAACTAATTGCTTTAAGTTGTATAGATTGATTAAGATAAATGAACTAAACTAGGCGTGCACTCCTAATTTGAGTAATTCATTTTCTTAATTCTTAGGTCCAAACATAATATACATAAATAAAGAGGGAAACTCTAGTTCTATGTAAACATGCGACAAACCTATTGTTAGCTAAATACATTCAATTGAAAGTAATAGATTGTCAATCTATTAATAAAAGAACATATGATATGAACATAAATCTAAAGATAAGACATGCTGTAAAATTCTTGAAAAATACACAAATCTCACAAAAATAACAAAATGTCGTGTTTACAACTCGAAACGGTGTCTAGAGTCTAGCCATGCAATCATCAAAATAATGAACCATAAACACCAAAACTAATGAGATAACAAAAAACTAGAGGAATAGTAAAAAAAAAATAGCAAAAGATGGCGCTCAAATCCGAGTTTTTTAACTCACAATAACTTAAAAATAAGAAAACTGTCGTTTTTATAACACTTTCGCACGCAGCTCGCGGCTAAGCCTAGGCAGGTGCAATATTTTTATTGTTGCAATATCTTTTGCTCGGTTGGTTCGATTGACCTCCAGTTTATTGGGTTGGAATCGTATTTTGATATATTTTCTTTTCATATCATACCTGATCAATTTTCTGTAAAATATGAATTTATTAAATATAAAAATTTCAAAACTAACCAGAAATAAGCACATAAACGTAGGCTAAATTTGGTTTGATCAGTTTGGCTTAATAGAATGATGTTTTCCAAAGAAGAAAAAAAACTCCCTAAAAAAATTATCAATCAAGAGGTAAATTTGAGAAATAAGTAATTTATATGTTTTTTTTTTTTATAATAATTAGTATATTTTTTTGGAGTTGAAATACCATTTGAGACTGTATTTTTAAATAACCAATTTAAAGTAACATGCTTTAAATAAATCTTAATTACTTTTCATGATAAATTTGAAGTTAATTTATTCGAATTTTGTTCAATAATCAAAACAATTTTAATCTAGGGACTATTTATTTAATAATAAATTACTTGAGCAGTTAAATATAATATGGTCAGACAAATATCTCATAGAAATGTGACAATCTCACTAATAAAAAGATACGGATATGTTTTTAAAATTGATAAAGAAAAAGCTAATAAAGAGTAATTTTTTTTGAGAATATAAAGAGTAACTTTTTAAGACAAATACAAACTTTATTAAAAGTATGATGCATAATCTAAACATTTGAAAGCATTATCGTTGAATATAGTTAATCAATAGAGAATCTACCACAATAGAGAATAAACACGAAAGTCTTACATTTAAGGATTTGTTTGATATCTATTTAATTTTTTTTATATATTTAAAATTTATCCTTATTTTCACCAAAACTCCCTCCAAAAAATTTTATTCTTTGGAAAATGTAATTGAATTGTAACCCAATTTTAGAAATTAAAACAAATTTTTAAAATTTTCGGTGTCTGGCCGAGGGTGGTCGAGCATGGTTATCCTCGTTTCAAAAAAACAAATTTTTAAATTTTTTTTTTTAAAAACTTTAATTTTGTTCAAAATAAGAGGAAGATATCAAGTTAAAAATAATAATTATAGTTGTTGTAATCTTAGTTTTAAAAAATTAGACAAAAAATAAAATAATTTATCAAACACGCCTCAAATTTCAAATTTCAGGTTTTATTTTCAAATATATTCAATTAAATTCTTCTAATATTTATCTCAGAAAAAACCTATCGAGTTCGTGGTTAAAAATGTGATTTTTAAAAGTATAAACTATGTCACTCTGAAATCACCAAAAAACAAAAACAAAGTTCACAAACTCCATTAATTTTGGTTTTGAATTTTTAGATTAAGATTTTCCATTTTTAAAATGGATCAATGTTTTTATTTAGGTTAAAATACTATTTTGGTCCCTCAACTTTAGAGTTTGTTTTATTTTGGTCCATAGATTTCAAATGTTCAATTTAAGTCGCTTGACTTTGTTGCTTGTCCAATTTCAATCTCTCAACTTTCAAATGTCTAAATTTAGTCCTTGGACTATCAGAAGAGTTTAAAAATGATGCTTTCGTCAAATAAATTTTTTCTCACTCTTAAATTATTTTCTTTCTCTTCCATCATTTCTCATTCTAAAAGTTCTATCTCCCTTAAATCCATTTCTTTAATCCTCTTTCCTTCTCTTATTCTCTTATTCTCTCTTCTTCAATTCATCCCATCCAAATTGTTTAACATGAGATAATTTTTCTACTTTGATTTGTCACTTTTTATTTTCCAAAATTCATAGTCTACCATGAACCAAAAAGAAAAGGAAAGAGAATAAAGAAGAAGAAAAAAAGAAAAAAAAGAGGAAAAAAGGTGAATTGAAGAGAGTAAAACTTCTAGAGAGAGAAATTATGAAAGTATTAGAGCTGGAAATGTAATTAGTTATTTTTAGTTTTATTTTAACTACTGTTAGCAACAGAATTAGTAGTTAGTTTTATTTACTACTTGAAGGAAGTTATTTCTTACCTGTATAAATAACCCATTCATGGGCATTAAGCAATAAGAAAAATCCTTCTCCTAATTTCCTTTTCTAATATGGTATCAGAAGAATAGGATTCTCTCTCCCCACGTGTTTTCTTCTCATTTGCTCTCTCTTTTCTTCCTTTCACTTTACCTTTCCTCTATCCTTTCGAAACCCCTCGCATCTCTGAATCACCTCTTCAAACTTCTCCTATGGCTGATCAATTTCCTGCAGCAGGTTCTGCATCTGCAACTTTGATCGATCCTCAAATGGCGACTGCGTCTTCTCCAATCGCAGCCCAAATTCTTCCAGATCTGCATCAGAATCCGTATGTTCTCCACCACAATGATGCATCCAACCTTGTCCTCGTTTCGGAGCTCCTCTCTAATAATAACTATGTTTCTTTGAGTCGATTGATGCGTCTTGCCCTATCCATCCGTAACAAGCTTGGTTTCATCGATGGAACTTTGCCCAAACCCACCGATCATCTCCTTGAATCTTGGATTCGAAATAACAACATAGTCATGGCCTGGATCCTGAATTCTGTTTCCAAGGCCATTTCATCTAGCATTTTGTTTTTGGATTCTGCAGCAGAGAACTGGGACGATCTTAAACATCGTTTTCAACGCAAGAATGGACCTCGGATATTCCCATTGAAACGTGATCTTGTTATCTTGAAACAAGATCAACAACCAGTGACATTGTATTTCTCTGCCTTGAAAAGCCTCTAGGACGAATACATCACCTATCAACCGGACTGTACTTGCAGGCTCTGTTCTTGCGAAGGTCACAAGAAATTGGAAGAATTCATTCAAGGTGATTTTCTCATGTACTTTCTCATGGGTCTAAATGACTCATTTGGACACGCTCGCTCTCAAATACTCCTTATAAACCCACTCCCAACCATAAACGTGGCATTCTTCCTTATTGCGCAAGAAGAGCAACAATGAGAACTCTCGATTTTAACTAATCCCCATGCTCTGTCTCTTGCGGTTGCACAGAATAGTACATGCTCATCTCGGTATCGGCGACCACATTGTACTCACTGCAACAATGTTGGGCACACTGTTGACAAGTGCTACAAGTTGCACGGATACCCGCCTGGTTATCGTTCTCGAAATTCTCAGCCATATTCAGGCTCTAAAAAACCATCCCTCTCCTCTGTGAACAATGTTGCCATTGAACCTTATGGGACTGAGACATTATCTACTACTGAGGCACTCTCCCAATGCCACAATATCTTGGCCATGCTACAAACTCGATTGAATGTTTCTCAAGATCCAGATAATGCTTCATCTCACATTGCAGGTACAGATTACTATGTTCTTAATTTCATTCATTCTGTCTTACCTTCTCCTTCATTATGGCTTATTGATTCTGGCGCTTCCGCCCATATATGATATGATAGATCCCTTTTTTCCTCACTCAAGCCTGTTAGTACCACTGTAGTTCTCCCTAATGGTGATAGCATTAGTGTCACACTCGCTGGTACTATTACATTGCTTGGTTCTATCGTTCTGCATCAAGTGTTTTATATTCCTGAATTTCGCTACAATCTGCTTTCTATTAGTGTTATAACAGCCGATAAGTCTACATCTGTTGTTTTTTCTACGAATACTTATTTTATCCAGGACACATCCACTTTGAGGATGATTGGCAGGGGTAAATTGCACAATGGCATATACATCTTAGATGCTTCCGAGGAAATCACTGTTGCTGCTGCTATGAAACACTCAAATACTGAGATATGGCATGCTCGTATGGGTCATGCCCCTCTTTCTTGTTTATAACATATAAAAAAATTGTTAAATGTTGATTCCTTTTCTACTGATGTCTTACATCCTTGCCCTGTTTGTCCTTTGGCAAAGCAGAAGCGTTTATCTTTCATTTCAAATAATAACCTTGCTTGTAATCCCTTTGATCTAATACATGCTGACATTTGGGGTCCCTTTAGCAGTGTTTCTATTACTGGATATACATATTTTCTCACTTTGGTTGATGATTGCACACAGTTTACTTGGGTGTATATGTTAAAGCACAAGTCTGATGTTCTCCAAATAGTGCCTACATTTTTTCAACTTGTTTCCACTCAGTTCAATAAGAATATCAAAGTCTTTCGCTCAGACAACGCTCCTGAATTATCTTTTACTTGATTCTTTGCTGAGAAAGGTGTTCAACACCAATTTTCATGTGTTGCACGACCTAAGCAGGATTTCGTAGTAGAAGGGAAACATCAAAACCTCCTCAATGTAGCCCGAGCTCTCTTATTTCAAGCTCAAATGTCTGTCTCTTTTTGGTTTGAATGCATTCTCACAACAACTTATCTCATCAATCGTACTCCTTCTCAACTATTAAAGTGGACTTCCCCTTATGCTCTACTACATGGAGCATCTCCGGATTACAACTCAATACGAGTTTTTGGATGCCTCTGTTATGCATCTACTCTACCACATAACCATAATAAGTTTGTCCCACGGGCTACCAAGGCTGTATTTATGGGATACCCTCCCGGTATGAAGGCCTACAGGTTATATGACTTATCAACATGGATTTTTTTCATTTCCAGAGATGTTGTCTTTCACGAGAATATTTTCCCTTCAAATACACCTCAATCCCTGTCCTAGATGATCAATTTCCCCACTTGGTATTGCCTAGATGCTTCGATATCTCTTATGATAGTGGCTTGGATCCATCTCCCACGACATTCAACTCCGCAGGACCTTATGCTATATTCCTAATGACCACACATCTGATCTTCCCATTGATAATATTCACTCACCTACTAGCCCATCTATACATGTCAATATATCTATTGATGACATTGCTGTAGACACCATACATACCACAAGTTCGTTTGATGACCACTCAATTTCACCAATATCTCTTGAAGAAAGCTTGAATTACCCAAGTCCTTGTCCTGAAATCATCCCTCGTCGTTCTACCCGACCTTATAAACCACCAACTTACTTACAACAATATCACCGCGACCTTGCCACCCATTTAACCACCTCCATCCCTGCCACCCGCTACCCCATCCATAAATTTATGGACTATAGCCACCTTTCCCTAGCCTATCAAATTTTTTCCATTAATATAGCCACACCCAATTTAACCACAAACATACCAACAGGCCCTACCATTTGACCATTGGCAACAAGCCATGGCTCATGAACTTCAAGCAATGAAAGTTAATAATACTTGGAGTGTGGTACCACTTCCTCCTTCCAAACATACAATTGGTTGTAAATGGATCTATAAGATCAAGCATAAAGCTGATGGGAGATTTGAGCCTTACCAAGCTCGATTAGTTGCAAAAGGATATACTCAACAAGAGGGACTTGATTATTTCGAAACATTTTCTCCTGTCGCCAAACTTGTCACAGTGCGAGTATTGCTTACTATAGCGGTCTGCAAAGATTGGCCTCTTCTCCAATTAGATGTCAACAACGCCTTCTTACATGGAGATCTATCTGAGGAAGTGTACATGGATCTTCCCCTGGGATATAAACCTAATGTTATCCCTCCATCATCTAACAATGAACTTGTTTGTCGACTACATAAATCCTTATACAGACTCAAACAAGCATCCCGACAGTGGTTCTCTAAATTCACTGATGGTCTCACATCTCTGGGTTTTCAACAGTCAAAAGCTGACTACTCCTTGTTCGTACGAGGATCCGGATCTAGTTTCATTACTTTTCTTGTTTATGTTGATGATATCATCATCACGGGGGCAAGCACTCCGAACCTTAATCAATTAAAACATGTACTACTTGACATGTTCAAACTTAAAGATCTAGGCACCCTTAAATATTTCCTCTGGCTAGAACTTGCGAGATCATCTAGAGGAATTTATTTGTCACAAAGGTTATATACACTTCAGCTTCTTGAAGAAACAAGATTACTAGGGTGTAAACCTGAAGTCCTTCCCATGGACCCCCTATTGAAGTTGAAATATGATGATGATGATCTTCTGATTGATGCTACGAAATACAGGGCACTCATAGGAAAATTGTTATACTTTACAATTTCTAGACCAGATATTACCTATTTCGTACACAAGTTGAGCCAATTTGTATCCAAACCTAGCAAAACCCATTTCTCCGCAGCACTACATCTAAGTCGGTACTTGAAGAATGCACCAGGACAGGGCATCCTCTTAAAAAGATCAACCTCTTTCCAATTAAAAGCATTCTCTGACTCTGACCGGGGATCATGTCTTGATACTAGACGATCCACGACAGGATATTGTATATTTCTTGGAGAATCATTAGTATCCTGGAAATCGAAGAAACAAACTGTCGTTTCTTGATCATCAGCAGAAGCCGAATACAGAGCAATGGCCTTAACAACCTGTAAGTTGGTATGGTTAGTATCCTTGCTGAAAGATTTGAAGATTGAGACCTTACAACCATTGATGTTTTGTGATAATCAAGCAGCTGTTCACATTGCTTCTAATCCACAATTTCATGAACGAACCAAACATATTGAATTGGATTGCCATTTCATTCGAGAAAATTGCAAATGGGGTTTCTCAAATTAATGCCAATTCGAACAACACACCAACTAGCGGATGTCTTCACAAAAGCTTTACCTGTTCGGGTCCTATTTCCTTTAATATCCAAGATGGGAGTTCTTGATATCCACAGTCCATCTTGAGGGGGAATATTAGAGCTTGAAATGTAATTAGTTATTTTTAGTTTTATTTTAACTACTCTTAGCAACAGAATTAGTAGTTAGTTTTATTTACTACTTGAAGGAAGTTATTTCTTACCCACACAAATGACCCATTCATGGGCATAAAGCAATAAGAAAAATCCCTCTCCTAATTTTCCTCTTCTAATGGAAAGATGAAAAAGAGAGAAAATAATTTAGGAGTGATAAAAAATTCATTTGACTAAAGAACCATTTTTTAACTTTTTTTTTTATAGTCTAAGGACCAAATGTGAAAACATTTAAAAGTTGAGGGACCAAAATTAGACATTTGAAAGTTGAGGACCAAAATTAGACAAACAACAAAATTGAAGAACTAAAATAGGACATTTCAAAGCCGAGAGACCAAAATAAAACAAACCCAAAAATCGAGAGACCAAAATAGTATTTAACTTTTTATTTATTTTATTTTATTTTTTGAAAACGGTGATGTTGGTTTTAAGTTTGATGAAGATCATGAAGATACAACTTGTATTTCCTCAACTTTGATAAAATTTGGAGAATGCATTTCTTTTTAAATTCAAAATTGGATTATATTGTGCATTAGATATACATAAAATAAAACATCAGCAATGATGGTAACTCATTTATTAGTTGAAAACTAAAATTCATAAAATATTTGTTAAATTAGATAGACATAAAATATTTTAAAGTGGCAAAAGCATCAGAAAAAAAATTAAAATTCATTTATTAATTGAACAAGTAAAAATTTGTTAAATATAGAAAGTGAGGATAACTATATTTAAAATATATAACAAAAGTTGATACACTTAAAATTTTTATTGAAAATAATCAAAATATTATTGAATTTAATGTATTTAAAACAAAATGTAAAATATAAATATAATTAATTATGTATACTTAGTTGTTAATGCATAATAATTATGTACTAGAAAATATATATTATTATTTTTAAAGTACAAATTATATATAAAATATAGAGAAAAATATAAAATTTTATCAAAAAAAAATTGTGAGGCCGGCAAAAAAATTCATGCATCTTGTGATGCCCGATATCCTAGGATATTCATTAAAGAGTCATTTGGATGTTCTCCTATGTCATGAGAATTTTAGACAGACCCGTAAAAATGCATCTAACAAAGCTATGAATCAAAAAGTTATTGCTTACTTTTCGTTAGGAAAGTCGTCCATGGAGTGCAGTCATCAAAAGAAACAATATTGAAGACGAAACAACTGGCTCCAATCATAACTCAATCACTTTTATTAATTGGCTTTCATCAGTGTTACAAATTGATTCTATCGGTGTGAATGATTGGTTTCAAGTGCCAAGTGGTTTCAATAAGTGTCGTCAAATTGGTTTCAATTACTGTCCTCAATTGGTTTTGATTAGTGTCATTGATTAGTTTCAATCAATGTCACATATTGGTTTTAATTAGTGTCCTATATTAATTCTAACCAATGTCACTAATTGGTTTCAATCAGTGTCTTCAATTGACTTCAATCAATGTCAACGATTACCTTCAATCAATGTCAATGATAATTGTCGGGTTAGTGTGATAACATTTTTTTTTTCTTTTGTAATTTCTTCTTTCTCTATTTTAATCATTTTTAAAATTTTTCTTCGTTTTCTTCTTCTACGTCATCTTATTTTCCTTCATTTTTCTTGATGCAAAAAATAATTAAATTTCAATTTATATTGTCTTCGTTTATTTAGTTCATCACTTTTAATTAATTTCACTTGATCAATTAATTTAATTAATTGACTTCTATCCCTTTATTGAAGTTTTAAATTTGTGAATTGGAATATTAAGAAGTGAATGAACTAGATTTTAAGTGGGTAGTCTTTTAATCATTTTACAAGGGACAATCCTATTTTTGCTATATTAATATCTTTTCTAATATTTTAACATTCTTAATTTTTTTAAAAAATTATTCATAAAAAAATCCACTAAAAATAGTTTTATATTTCTTTTAATTTTAATTATTTAGCTTTATTTCTTTTTGTTTGAATGTAATAATTTAGTACTTTAGTTTATTTTTTTAATTATATGTTTATTATATGAGTATTTTTAAATTAGCTTCTGCTAATTAGGGAAATTGTGATGGATAACCAATTTTAGAAAAATAATTACAAATATAGTCATATTGTAGAGTATTTGTAAATCTATTTTTTATTTTAAATTTAATTAATAATAATGTTTCATAATACCTAAAATACCCTTCTTTACGTTTTTTTTTCCTTCTATTCTTATCATGCGGCCACTTGCCTTATTTGTTTTTCTCCAAATCTCGTTCTGAAGATTTAGTTGTCTATGGTGGCATTGTTTTTATTATTTTTTCTAATATAAATATAAATAATATATTTATATTAAAAATGATAAATAGTGTATTTATATTTTTCAAAAAAGATGATACAATATTTATGTTTAAAAAAGATAAATACTGTATTTAAAAAAGATAAATATTGTATTTATATTTTTTTTTAAAAGATAAATACTGTATTTATATTAAAAAAAAGATAAATATTGTATAATGTAACGGCCCGGAAAATTCATCCCGGCCTTCCCGGGAGGCCCAGGGGCATTTTGGTAATTTTGGGTCGGGCCGGTTTTGAAGTTTAAAATTGCCAGAATAATTACGAGTCAATTTGAATGGAATCGGGATTTTTGGTGAAGGCGTTTGGGCTTGTGAAGGAGCAAAAATAAATAGGGAATTAAATAGCGCGTCGAGCAGGAATCGAACCAGGGCCGTGTCGCATGCTAGGCGGAGGGCACACCAAATGAGCCACCGCCGCGCGTTTGTTAATCTAAACGCGCGTTCTTTTATTTAAGCCTGCTCGTCCCCTGTTTTGCTTTAAAAGGCAGCTCGCCCGACTTCGCCCCACATTTCTTCTTCTTCTTCCTCGCGATCACCCCCCGACCGACTGGCTTTTCTCGCGAATCCTTCTTCCCCCACGCCGACCTCGACTCGCGGAGCTCCTCGCCGCTCGTCTCTCCTCCAGTAAGCTTTCCTTTCTCTTCTCTTCTCTTTTCCTTCTCCCCCGAATCCGTTTCTTCTCCCTAGTTTCGTTTCCGTTCATCGGCCGAGTTGAGGCGATTTGAAGTATGGGTTTTGTGCAGCTAGTGTAGGGGAGTTCTTCTTCAAGGAATCGAGCGTTGAATCCCGTGGATCGCTTGGATTTGTGTCTTTTGTTCGCCCATGTTCGCGCGAAAACAGAGCCTGATTTCGCCGCCGCGCGCGCAAGCAGTAGCGCCTCGCCGAGCCGCGCGCGCATCGCCTCGTCCTCGCGCGCGCGTCGCCCCGCCTCGTGTCGCGTTGCATCGCGGCGCCAGACGAGCCACGCTCTGTTCGCCCACGCATCGCCGCGCGCAGTTAGCGCCATCCATAGCGTCCTCGCGCTTCGGCGTCAGGCGCGCCAAAGACGCCAGCTCGCCCATTTCTGCGCCAGCGCGCCAGCCCAACCCGTTCTTTGCCCGTTCGTGCAATCGGCCGCGTTCGTGCGTTCGCGTGCCTCGTGAGTTGCTCCCCAGTGAGCCTCATTTATTTTATTGTATTTAGGCCTATTGTGTGATTTTTGTGTTGATTGATAGGTTCCCGGTAGCTAGATCGAGATTGTTCGCGACTTAGGATTTCGTGCCAAACCGCCCCGACCAAGGTAAGGATTTCTTACCGGGGTTGTGTGGACCTGCGATATTATATGTGATTGTTGATTGATTGCCTGTTTGTGATTATTGACATGTGTAGCTAGGTGCTTCAATCTGAATTCTGTTAGCATGATTTCTTGGTTAATTCTCATGTTAATCCATGCTAGGTTGTTCCTTTCTCGCATGCTCGTATACATTTCCTTGCTTCGTAGTATCATGCTAGGCTCGTTGTATTCTTATTGAGCACGTATTGGATTTTATGGAATTGTTTTTGTTGCTTGCTAAAGGCGAGTTAGAGTTGCGGGTAGATAGCATCATCCGGGCCCGATGCATAAAGTACCTTGCATCCATGGCGGGGACGTCGAGCAAGTCATTCCGTCCCCGACCCCGTGAGGATTTGCTAACCCGAGCGGTAGGCCCCGCAATCTTGGGTGAGGGTGGCGGATCGTTAAATGCCCCAACCGTCGGGATGATGACTTGGCATTGCCTTGTCCTCGATAGTCGGCACGTCCTCGCGCGTGTTCGGTCGTAGCCCCGATTGCCACTGTTAAGGTAAGGGCGGCTTACGGTGTAAGCCTACCACGACCGTTCCCTTAGCCTCGGTGCGGTGGTTCAGCCGACATAGTTTAAGTGTCCGTGTCTCACACCCCTATGTCGGTGACACCGATCCAAAGATTTAGTTAGGCGTGGTGGATCGGACATGGGCGGCTTGCCTCTAGACCCGGCACCCCATGGTTCCGCGATGAGCACGCGGTGCATGTTTACGCTCATTTACAGCCACGACCGGAGAGCTCCTCGGGATCTTGAGCCAGTGTACCTTTCGTCGATAAAGAGACAAGGTGAGGTGGGACTTGTTTTCGTATAGGGCGACTTATGTATTGGATCTGTGTGATGATTTTATTAGGACTAAGCCACCGAGTTGGCATCCGAGGCCCAAGTGTGGGCTAAGCTATGTGCTCTATTGCGTGTTATATTCATAGCTTGCATACGCTCATCGAGATGACCATGTGTATCGACATTGTTCCGGTTGGGGATTCTTACCGAGCGATTCGTTGCTCACCCTTATTATTGTGGTTTTTTCAGTGTAACCGAGTTGCGAGACAGATGGTGAAGGAGGAGCCGTGATCATGGGGCCCATCTTCCAACTCGATTTTTGTATTATGACTCGTGTGTTTTTTTGTTTTCCCCGAATGCATGTGGACGGACACGAGAGCCCTAGGATGTTTGTAAATATTTGTGGATTCCAGCATGTTGTATCCGAACAGTTTTGAATGGCTTTTAGTAAATCTCGATCGAGTAAACTTTGGAAATGTATTTATCCCGAGCAGTGCTTGGAAACAGAGGGCGAGTTTCAGGAAAATGTCTAGTTTTTAAAGGGTTATTTTGAATGTTTGTTTTAATTGGAATCCCAAATCATGTCTGTTTAAATGTCCTTTACTTTGAATGCATGCATTGGGGTAAGGGCCCATTTAGTGCCCCATTCGGCCGGTGGCCCCTTACGGTTGGTATGAGCTTAGAGTCATAAATTTCGTAGTATGACCGTTGTTGTAGGTCGTTTTCCCATGATCACTAGCACTCGGCGGTCATCAGCACGCCTAAGTTTGCTATTTGTTGTTTAAAAAGGGTTAAGAATTTACAATACCTGTCATCTAGTGTATGCCTTGTGTAGTATTGCGGAGCGGAGGCGAGCATGTTTCGACTCGTTATTGGTTTGGGTGTAGATCGCCAAAGATGCCGTTTACCGCGCGCGGAAGAGGACGCCCGAGAAGAGGCCGAGGTGTCGAGGATCGGATCGACACCGCAGGACATCGTCCCAAGCGAGAGACGGATAGCATTCCGCCCGTAGCTCCCGGTTGAGGCCGAGTAGGCATTGAGGCGATGCGGTGCGCCGTGAGATCGCTCTGGAGCAGAATTTGCTAATTCCATGAGGTCTATGGTGGTTGACTGTTGAGTGGCCAGCGAGGCGAGACCCGTGCTTTATTGGCAAAGACAGTGGGAAGAGTCCCGAGCTCGGATCGAGCGGTGACTCGTTTGTTTCAAAGAGGCACAACAAGACCCCCAGACTCGCAGAGAGCAGCAGCCTTTGAGGCAGAAGTGGCAGAAGGTGCCGATGAACTTGGTAAATGGTTGAAGGACTTCGTAAAGTGGAACCTTGATAAGTTTGACGCCACAGGTGACGCTTTATCAGCAGCCAGATGGATTGCCCATTTGGAGTACACCTTCCTGATTATGGTGTGCCCCGGATGTGCAGAGGCCGAGGTGTGCAAAACCCATGCGTTAGGGGCGTAGCTAGATGGTGGTGGGAGTCCACCTTGAGTGAGAGACCAGCTGGGTCTCCACCTGCCACCTGGGAGTTCTTTAAGTTTGAGTTCAGGGTCAAATATATTAGCGATGAGGCTCAAGAGAAGATGGTGGCACTCTTCCAGAATCTGCAGCAGGGTTCTGATTCGATAGAAGAATACGAGAGAAAGTTTTCGGAGTATGGCTATTTTGCTCCGCAGCTGATAGCGACCCATGAGTTGAAAATTCGAAAGTTCATTTTCGTGCGAGGCAGGTGTGTCTCGAGGATGTCGAGCCCTCGGCCCTATCACTTATGCTGCTAAAGGTTGGTGGCCACTATTTACAATGGGAAATATCTCGCCGAGCGGCCTGGCGCCGCTCGGTGTGCGCGTCTGTCCCGGTGTAATTGTAGGGGCGTAAGAGGAGGTTTGAGTTCGAGGGGCGGCGCGTCGCCAAGGGCGATTCGAACCGGGATCAGCGTAGGATGCCGGCCCGATTCCACCCTCGCACAGCAGGCGTCCGAGAAGCGAGTTCCCGCTGTGCCACTTGTGGAAGAGTCCACTTTGGAGCTTGTCAGACCGGGCCCAGGCGATGTTTCAGATGTGGAAGAGAGGGTCATACGATCCGTTTCTGCGATCAGCCAGCTATGGCAGTTCAGCCTGTGCAGCAGCAGCAGGGCCGGGTGTTCGCTACGAACCGTCAGGAGGCCGAGCGTGCGGATGCCGCAGTGGCAGGTACGCTTCTTGTTTTGGATCATTGTGCATTTGTCTTGTTTGACTCAGTTCTACGCACTCATTTGTATCTATTTTGTTTCTTTGAGCATGCTAAGTTGAGATTAGAGCCTCTAGGTTTTGAATTATCTGTTGCTACTCCTTCGGGAGTTAATATGTTAGCTAAAGATAAGATTAAGGATGGCCGGATCGAGATATCAGGAGGAGAGTTCTTTGGTGGCTACGCTCATAGTTCTACCCATGAGTGGTTTCGATGTGATCCTTGGTATGGAGTGGTTAGCCGCTAACCACGCATTGATTGACTGCCACCGGAAGGAAGTAGTGTTCAGGCCGCCGGGTCGGCCCAGCTTCAAGTTTCGTGGAGTTCAGGGTGGAGTTTGCCCGCCGATGGTGTCAGCTGTGAAAGCCCGTCGTTTGCTAGCTCATGGAGCTTGGGGCTACCTAGCCAAATTGTCCGGAGAGAGCCATCCCTCACTGACTGTTGATCAAGTGCCGGTTGTGCGGGAGTTTGCTGACGTGTTCCTCGAGGAATTACCGGGTTGCCCCGAAGAGAGAGGTTGACTTCACAATTGAGCTCGAGCCAGGACCCTCCCTATCTCGAAGGCTCCGATCGTCGTATGGCGCCACCGAGCTAAAGGAATCAAGGTTGGTGCAGGAGATGTTAGATCGAGGATTCATCCGTCCGAGTGTGTCCCCGTGGGGAGCGCCGGTGTTGTTTGTGAAGAAAAAGGATGGTTCGATGCGCCTATGCATTGACTATCGTGAGCTTAATAAGGTGATGATGAAGAATAAGTATCCGTTGCCCCGTATCGATGATTTGTTCGATCGCTTCGAGGAGCTTCCGTGTTCTCCAAGATAGATTTGAGATCCGGGTATCATCGGGCTGCGGATTAGGGACGCCCGACATTCCTAAGACAGCGTTCGAGTCTAGATATGGGCACTACGAGTTTGGGGTCATGTCGTTTGGATTGACGAATGCACCGCAGGCGTTCATGGACATGATGGATAGGGTGTTCAAAGCATTTTTGGACAGCTTCGTCATTGTGTTCATTGACGATATTTCGATCTATTCAAGGACGAGAAAGGATCATGCAGAGCATTTGAGGAAAGTGTTGACAGCCTTGAGGGAAAACCAGCTTTATGCGAAATTTTCCAAATGTGAGTTCTGGTTGGAACAAGTGGCCTTCTTAGGTCATATAGTCTCGAGAGATGGTGTAGCTGTGGATCCTGCAAAGATTGAGGCCGTGAGTTCTTGGGCCAGCCGACTTGATTCACCGAGATACGCACTTCCTAGGTTTGGCGAGTTACTACCGTCGGTTTGTTAAGGACTTTTCGCCATAGCCTCGCCTCACTCGTCGGACGAGGAAGGGTGTCGAGTTTGTTTGGGACGGTAGGTGTGATGAGAGCTTTGCGTGCCTCAAGCCACGCTTTGACTTCACCCAGTGTTGGCGATCCCGAGGGGACAGGTGGTTTCGTGGTTTCAAATGATGCTTCCAAGTTCGGGTTGGGTGTGTGTTGTTGCAAAGACGGGAAGGTCATTGCTTATGCTTCCCGCCACCAAGCCTTATGAGCGAGAACTATCCGACTCATGATATGGAGTTGGCAGCAGTGGTGTTTGCATTGAAGATTTGGAGGCATTATCTATACGGTGAGCGGATTCAGATGTTTACCGATCACCAGAGCCTCAAGTATCTGTTTACCCAGAAAGAGTTGAACATGAGGCAGAGGAGATGGTTAGAGCTAGTGAAAGATTATGATTGCGAGATTCTGTACCATCCGGGTAAAGCCAACGTTGTAGCCGATGCATTAAGTAGAAAAACGTCGCACTCTGCCGGATCGCTGAGTTCCCAGCCCAGATTGCAGAGAGAGTTCGAGCGGCCGAGATTGCGAGATTCTTTGGGTGAGGTTCTTGCCAGAGTAGCTCATTGTGATCCGACCATCGATTAGGCGCGGATTATTGATAGTCGGTGAGTGACCCCGCACTTAAGAGGTTGGTTTGTGAGTCGGTGTTGGTGGCGACTTTGATTTTGTATATTCACCGCACGGTGGGTGATGTACTGAGGCCGGATGTGTGTTCCGGATGTTCTTTGGTTCATGAAAGCGAGTTGCTCTCGAGAGGCCCACATTCTCCGTTTGCTTGGCTTTTGGGTACCAAGATGTATCGAGATCTTAAGCGCGACATTCCGGTGGATGGGTATGAAAAGAGGTGTTGCGGAGTTCGTCGATCGATGTCTCACTTGTCGCCAAGTGAAGGCACCCAGCGAGAGACCACCGGATTGTTGCGGCCTACCGAGTGTGCCTCGGTGGAAATGGGAAGAAATCTCCATGGACTTCATTTCGGGTTTGCCGAGGACTCGAGGAAGTTCACTCTCAGATCACGGGTGATAGTTGACCGTTTGACTAAGAGCGCACACTTCATTCCGGTAGAGACACTTATACCGTGGAACGGTGGGCGCAAATTGTTTTTAGAGCAGATCATTCGCTATCACGGTGTGCCTGTGAGGATCGTGATCTCGACCGTGATTCGAGGTTCACTTCTCTTTTCGAGAGCGCTCGGAAGGGTTTAGGCAGCGAGTGCGATTTCAAGATGACTTTTCACCCTCGCACCGATGGTCGACCGAGAGAGGTGAACCGCATTCTCGAAGATATGTTGAGGCCTGTGTGTTGGATTTCCGCGCGATTGGGACCGATCTCAGATTCGATGGAGTTTGCATATAACAACGATTATCGATCGACGATTCAGATGGCTCCATTCGAGGCTTTGTATGGCAAGCGTTGCCGATCTCCCGTGTTCGGGAAGAGGTTGGTGATAGCGTGTTTTGGGTCCCGAGTGCCGCAATTGACCAATGATCTTTGTGCGAGAAGATTAGAGCCCGTATGTTGATGACCCAGAGCGCATGTAAGAGTTATGCCGATATTCGACGTCGGGATTTGGAGTTTGAGGTTGGTCGCATGTGTATTCTGAAGGTCGCACCAATGCGAGGAGTTTTGAGGTTTGGCAAGCGTGGGAAGCCGAGCCCCGTTTTGTTGGTCCGTTTGAAATCTCGGAGAGGATCGGTCGAGTTGCTTATCGATTAGCCTTGCCTCCGTCATTGTCGCGAGTGTACACGTTGTATTTCATGTATCGATGCCGAGGCGATGCGTGCCGGACCCGCCGCACATTGTGGATTTTGAGCCTTTGCGGTGAATGAGGATTTGAGCTTCGAGGAAAAGCGGTGGGAATTCTTGCCTTTGAGACAAAGACACTCGCAGAATCGTGAAATCCGGCTCGTAAAGGTTCAAAGTGAGGAGTCGAGTTCAGAGGAAGCCACTTGGGAGCGCGGGAGGATGAGATGAGATTGCATTATCCATTTGTTTCCGTTTCTTAAGTGACTTTCGAGGACGAAAGTCTTGTAAGGGGGAGTATTGTAACGGCCCGGAAAATTCATCCGGCCTTCCCGAGAGGCCAGGGGCATTTTGGTAATTTTAGGTCGGGCCGGTTTTGAAGTTTAAAATTTCCGAATAATTACGAGTCAATTTGAATGGAATCGGGATTTTTGGTGAAGGCGTTTGGGCTTGTGAAGGAGCAAAATAAATAGGGAATTAAATAAGCGCGTCGAGCAGAATCGAACCAGGGGCCGTGTCGCATGCTAGGCGGAGGGCACGCCACCTGAGCCACCGCGCGCTTGTTAATCTAAACACGCGTTCTTTTATTTAAGCCCGCTTCCCCCCTGTTTTTGCTTTAAAAAAGGCACTCGCCCGACTTCGCCCCACATTTCTTCTTCTTCTTCCTCGCGATCACCCCGACCGATCGGCTTTTCTCGCGAATCCTTCTTCCCCACGCCGACCTCGACTCGCCGGAGCTCCTCGCCGCTCGTCTCCCTCCGGTAAGCTTTCCTTTCTCTTCTCTTCTCTTTTCCTTCTCCCCGAATCCGTTTCTTCTCCTAGTTTCGTTTCCGTTCATCGGCCGAGTTGAGGCGATTTGAAGTATGGGTTTTGTGCAGCTAGTGTAGGGGAGTTCTTCTTCAAGGAATCGAGCGTCGAATCCCCGTGGATCGCTTGGATTTGTGTCTTTTGTTCGCCCCTGTTCGCGCGGAAAACAGAGCCCCCTGCTCGCCGTCGCCGCAGCAGCGCAGCGCGCCCGCCGAGCGCGCGCGCGCATCGCCCGCCTCGCGCGCGTCCTCGCCCAGCCTCGTGTCGCGTTGCATCGCGGCGCCAGACGAGCCACGCTGCATTCGCCCCCGCATCGCGCGCAGTTAGCCGCCATCCGCGCGCGCTCAGCGCGCTGCCAGCGTGCGCGCCAAAGACGCCAGCTCGCCCATTTTCTGCGCCCGCGCGCCCAACCCGACCCGTTCTTTGCCGTTCGTTCGTGCAATCGGCCCGTTAAATGCGTTCGTCGTGCCTCGTGAGTTGCTCCCGAGCTGAGCCTCATTTATTTTATTGTATTTAGGCCTATTGTGTGATTTTTGTGTTGATTGATAGGTTCCCGGTAGCTAGATCGAGATTGTTCGCGACTTAGGATTTCGTGCCAAACCGTCCCCGACCAAGGTAAGGATTTCTTACCGGGGTTGTGTGGACCCTGCGATATTATATGTGATTGTTGATTGATTGCCTGTTTGTGATTATTGACATGTGTAGCTAGGTGCTTCAATCTGAATTCCCGGTTAGCATGATTTCTTGGTTAATTCTCATGTTAATCCATGCTAGGTTGTTCCTTTCTCGCATGCTCAGATCATTCCTTGCTTCGTAGTATCATGCTAGGCTCGTTGTATTCTTATTGAGCACGTATTGGATTTTATGGAATTGTTTGCTGTTTGCTAAGGGCAGGTTAGAGTTGCAGGTAGATAGCATCATCCGGGCCTGATGCATAAAGTACCTTGCATCCATGGCAGGGACGTCGAGCAAGTCATTCCGTCCCTGGACCCCGTGAGGGATTTGCTAACCCGAGCGGTAGGCCCTGCAATCTTGGGTGAGGGTGGCAGACTGTTAAATGCCCCAACCGTCGGGATGATGACTTGGCATTGCCTTGTCCCCGATAGTCGGCACGTCCTCGGCCGTGTTCGGCCAGTAGCCCCACGATTGCCACCTGTTAAGGTAAGGGCGGCTTCCTGGTGTAAGCCTACCACGACCCGTTCCCTTAGCCTCAGGTGCGGTGGTTCAGGCTGACATAGTTTAAGTGTCCAGGTCTCACACCCCTATGTCAGTGACACCGATCCAAAGATTTAGTTAGGCGTGGTGACTGGACATGGGCAGCTTGCCTCTAGACCGGCACACCCCCATGGTTGCGAAGAGCACGCGGTGCATGTTTACGCTCATTACAACACGACCAGGAGAGCTCCTCGGGATCTTGAGCCGGTGTACCTTTCGTCGACAGAGACAGGCCGAGGCGGGACTTGTTTCTCGTATAGGGCGACTTATGTATTGGATCGTGTGATGATTTTATTAGGACTAAGCCACCGAGTTGGCATCCGAGGCCCAAGTGTGGGCTAAGCTATGTGCTCTATTACGTGTTATATTCATAGCTTGCATACGCTCATCGAGATGACCATGTGTATCGTATTGTACCCGGTTGGGGATTCTTACTTGAGCGATTCGTTGCTCACCCTTATTATTGTGGTTTTTTTTCCACGTGTAACCGAGTTGCGAGACAGGATGGTGAAGGAGGAGCTGTGATCATGGGGCCCAGATCTTCCAACTCGATTTTTGTATTATGACTCGTGTGTTTTTTTGTTTTCCCCTGAATGCATGAGGTAGACGCTGAGCCCTAGGATGTTTGTAAATATTTGTGGATTCCAGCATGTTGTATCTGAACAGGTTTTGAATGGCTTTTAGTAAATCTCTGATCAGAGTAAACTTTGGAAATGTATTTATCCTGGAACATGTGCTTGGAAACAGGGACAGGTTTCAGGGAAAATGTCTAGTTTTTAAAGGGGTTATTTTGAATGTTTGTTTTAATTGGAATCCGAAATCATGTCTGTTTAAATGTCCTTTACTTTGAATGCATGCATTGGGGTAAGGGCCCATTTAGTGCCCCATTCGGGTCGGTCCCTTACATATAATTATTTTGTTAGAATAAGTCATTATTTACCATTTAAAAATTTAACTGGAACATTATTAAAAAAAGTGTTAAGTTCTAAAATATATCATCCAAATACAAATACAAAAAAGTGTACTCACGAACATTAGCCCGGGGGAGCTCTCCGAACCGGCGACTAACGCGTGTGCGCGCACACCGCATGCTGCTGCAACAGGCGTAAATGTGGGGGCCTAAGTACAAACTACGCGGGCCAGGTACGCATGCCTAAAGACTCGGAAATGGTGTCATCGAACACGTGAGTGCGAGGCCCTCGACACTCATCATGCGGCTTGTACCACAGACACTGAAGCTAAGAACCGCCAAGGCGCAAAGCTTGCACCGCTGGCGGTGGTTCCGCTCTAGCAGGCTACAAACTAAGCTTATGCCAATGTGGTAGCTAAATCCACATCGGCTGCCGGGGGGAAGCAATGTACGTTATGCTTCGCTCTACACCCGACCGGTGGGGACAAAATACGTTATGTCCGCTCTCAGCCTCTGGATGATGACAAATCTACTATACTAGCTAAGAGTACAAAATAACTGATTCCTGGCTAAGCATACATATCAACATCAATCACACATAACCTAGCATGATACTACGAACTTAAAGCAGAATCATAAGCATCTTTGGAAGAACAAACCTAGCATGGCACTAACATGTACAATCAGGCAAACATGCTAGCAAGAGATCAAACATAGCTGTCCAATCACTATCATGCTCATAACAGTCAACAAGCATACAAAGCACATCATGATCATATCGCACAACCACGGTAAGAAATCCTTACCTGGGAACAAGCAGAATTAACTATCATATAACAACCAAGCGACCCTCGAGCTTCTAAGCGAACACGAGCAACCTAAGCATTTAATAAAAAACACCTAAGTAAATAAAACAGCAGCCAGCAGCTTAAAATCTAAAAGGGAAAAGGCTCGGGAATTACCAACCGAGAAGACATGCGGTCTCGGCAGCAAGGGGCAGGAATGGGCGCTGGCTCGGGCGCGCGACAAGGCGAGCAGATGCGCTGGAGCAGGCGCGCGGGCGAGCGGCACGGGCGAGACGTCGGGTCTGCGAGGATGGCGCGAGGGCGACGCGTCTGGGCTGCGGGCGTGCGACGATTGGGACGACGCACGGGAGGCACATCTGAGGGGCTGGAGTCGACGACGGCGACGCAGGCGGCAGGCGGCGGCGTGCAGCGTCTGCGGCGACCGGGTGAGCGGTGGGTGGTGCGGCTGGGCAACCTGGGCTAGGTGGTGCGGCTGAGCATGGCTGGGCAGCCTGGGCGATCTTGTGTGGCTGGAGTGTGGTTGCTAGGCTGGGGTTGGTGCGACTAGGGCTTGGGGAGAGAGAGTTGCAAAACAAAGGGAAAGAGATTTTCTTGATTTTCTTTCCTTTTCCTAATTAAAATGGGCCTAAAATCCCTTCCCAAGGCTTCCTCTTTCTAGACCCGGCCGAAGCAAACTTCCTTTTTGAATAAAACTCATTTAATCCAAGCTTCCACTTCACCATCCAGGGCAAGGGTTCAAAACCCAAAGGAAACACTCAAGAACAATTAATTTTGCCAAAATCTAAATTATCTCCAAACTTCCAAACAACTTGCCCAAACTTCTTGGGTCTTGCAACCAACAACCACCAAGCTTTGACAAAGGCAGGAATGGCTCTGAAATCCTGAAAATCCACAAAACCTTGACTGGGGGCAAAAAGACCAAAATACCCCTAAGGGTTAAAAGAGCTCTAACGGCCCATCCGAACATCCGCATAATGTCCCGAAAACACCTGGGAAACCGAAATAGAAATCCGGGCCGTTACATGAGTAGTTAGAAACTAAGAGTTGTAGTCAAATACTCGTTTTGATATGATTTTTATGTGGAGAAGTTAAAGATTGATAATTTATTTGGATATAAATTTAAAATGAGTAATTATTTTGAGTAGTTAAAAAGAGAATGATTAAAAATGAATTATTAAAAATGAAGAGTGAAAAATGAATAGTTAGAAATGAAGAGTTAATTTGAATAGTAAAAATAAACAATTATTTTGAGTAGTTACAAAAAAAAACTTGTTTGGATATAATTTTTCAAACAAGAATTAGTAAATCTTCGATCTAAATCCTCGACAAACAAACACCCCACGAGTGCCAATGTAAATAATAAGGAATTTGAGTTGATTGCTATAAATATTGAAATAGCCCAAAGGTATGAATGGAAAATGGGTGAGTGGATATCCACCAACCTTGGCGTCTAGTTAAATGGAAAACCTTTCTTTGAAAAGATTAAAAAATAAAGATTAATTAATGGAAGCACAATCATATCTGTAAATTAGGTAGATTGACTAATCTTCCATATCTATTTAGAAAAGATTAATCAGAAACATTTGATGGAAAGGTAAAGATGGCAAAAAGAATCTATCTTGTTGAGCGAGAGATATTCTTCTTGGAAACTTAGAAGGTTAGTCAAAACATCAGAAAATAATTATAAATATGATTACTTTTCTTAAAAAAATTAATAATCATAGTCATAGATATTAATAATAATATGATATTATTGTATTATAACACAATACTCTATTAATAATATATAATACTTTCTTAATAATAATTAATATTGTATTCATGAATATGTGCTCAAAGGATAGCACAGTGAATAAGACTCGGGTTCTCACCTTGACATTATTCCTTCAAATTTTCTCTTGAAAAGGCGAGGCAGTATGAGACCTAAACTTCACTTTTGATTAAAAATGTCATATAAATCCTAGATTTATGTGTATCGAAAAACAAAGTACTTATTTAAAAGTAAAATCACACGAACAATGGGTCTTCGCTAATTCTTCTCTCTCAGGGTCCTCGCTAATTTCATAGAGATGTATTATTTACATTGGCACAAGATTATTGGGAGAAACCGCTGTTTTTTGGACGTGTTAAAGAGAGGTGGTACCAATGTTGGGGCATGAATATTGAGAGGAAAAGATGCAAAAATATCGAAGTATTAGTCAAGGTACGCACAACCTGACCCGAACAATTACGAATATAAAAAAGAAAAAAAAAGGGTGCTGCATTGTGGAGGTACAATGTCGAGGCAGACGCGCGTAGAAGAGGTGGAAAAGAGTGAGGAGGGCGAGGGATACAGAAGATAAATTACAAAAGCTCCTATCCTTCATGGCCATTTTCCCCACACTGGTGCTTCATGTCTAAGTTAAGCTAGGAATTTCATGCAAAACTTATGATCTTTTGTAATGTTTCCCAAAAGATTTTGGAATATTGTTATTGACATCATTTTCTTTTTTTTTTTGAAAATTGTTATTGACATCATTCTATTCGCATACAACACTACTTTTGGACCCTAAAATGTTAGCGGATTTTGCATTTATAATAAATAAGGTAAAATATTTTTATCTATAACACAAAATCAAAATTAATTTATTTGTAGTAAAAAATTGAAATTGAATTTTATTATTGGTTGAGTTCTATTAGTTATAAAATTCAATCAATGATATATTCATTTTATCACTACTTATGTTTTTTATCAGTGATAAAAATCCAAATTGAGTTCCATCACTAATTGAGTGATAGAAAACAATGTACTATAGATGAATTATTTTAAAAATTCTACTGCAAATATAATGCAAGAGGTAGAATGTGTTGTTAATGATAAATTCACAAAACAATGTTACGTGGGAAAGTTTTCATTAGACCATTTGTACATTAGTTGCTCAATGGTGTATGTAAATGCTTCTCTCTCTAAGTCTTTCCTAATTTCATAAATCAATAAAATTGTTTCTTATCTAAATCAAAATATTCACCAAGAGTACAAACATTTTTTTTGTTTAATTATTGGTACTGAAATTGAGAGGTCTCTTCAAATTAGCCTCATAATTCGGATGAGATGCCAGATGCAACAAGTTGAAGTGGTCGAGATATTAAAAAATTATAAGATTGTAATTCTACCTAATCTAAAATTTAGTTTCTTAAAGGTTTTTTTATCAAACAAATATTGTAGGGTGAAACATTTTTTTTTTCGTGAAAATTGTCAAAATGTTAATAAGTTAATCCAGGTTTCACAAATATAAAAATAAAAAAATGCTGGAAGTACAAATGAAAATGCAATTCTTGGGAATTGATTCCCTTCTGTCTTCTCGAGTTAGAACTATCATTAAGGTTGAAACCAAGGAGCATTTGTCAGACATTAAAAAGATTATCTTTAAAAAAGTGATGATAATTTAATCACTAAGGAGCATTTGTTGAATATTAAAACAAATTTGTGAGTGATATTGTCATATGATTTTGAAATTAGATTCAGGAAGCAACTGAAACGTCTTATTCAATGAACTCTTAACCACAGCATTTTTTGAAAAAAAAAAACAAAAATTCAAAGGATGGGACAGGACAGTTATTTGACGTGGGAATCTCTCCTTGTATGATAAAAGTGGAATGAAAAAAAAAACTCCAATTTTTCAGAAAAAGGGAATTGAGCGATTAATGAAGTGATTATTATTATTATTATGCCTTTTTAACTTTCAGCTCTGAATTACTTGGCGTGATATTGAACATGTTTCCTGCTTTAGTATCAGTTATTGACTTAATTTATTAATTATAATGGCCTAATGGTTAGCTTCTTACTTTTTATTTTAATTTAAAAATGTTATAAGATCAGAAAATATGTCTCGTACGTTTGATTTTTTTTGGAATGAAAAGAACTTCCAAATCAATTATACGTGCTATGTATTGGAGGACAGTCTCAGTAAACACTTCAAGAAATATAGCCCGTCCATTGCGCTTGCAATATCTTCAGATATGACTGTTTTAATATGCTTTTAAATATTATTTCCTTGTTGAGATTTTCCATGTACAGTTGTATATAGGATTTAGTGGTTACTCCATTTTCTATCATTTAGGCTTTCTACATGTATAAATATAGATGGTAACTCTCATAATAAAATAAGTCAAGTTGCAGAATTTATATTTCTTTGTCTGTAGCTTTTCACTTCTTGACCTGGTATCAGAGCTTATAAGGCAAACGCCACTCATTTCTCAACTTCTGCAATGGCCTCAAACACCACAAATTTTAGCACCCCTCCTCTTAATCAACTTCTCAATCAAATAATGTCAATCAAGTTGGATAGAGAAAATTTTCTCCTATGGAAAAACTTGGCCATGCCCATTTTGAAAAGCTACAAATTAGAAGGTCATTTATTTGGAACAAAAATGTGCCCCCCATGTATGCTGCTCAAGTTTCCACAGATGGTACAATGTGAAGAAAGCTCCGAAAGATGGTGCAAGCGATGGTGGCGAGTCTAGTGCAACACCTACTCGAGTGGTGAATCCTCTTTACGAGTCATGGGTCACCATTGATCAATTGGTACTTGGGTGGTTATACAACTCAATGACACAAGAGGTGGCTACACAAGTCATGGGGTATGAAACCTCCAAGGATTTATGGGATGTTGTCCAAACCTTGTTTGGAATCCACTCAAGAGCAGAAGAAGACTATCTACGTCAACTCTTTCAAACGATGAGAAAAGGTAACTCGAAAATGAGTGAATATTTACGTGTTATGGAATGTCATGCAGACAATCTTGGCCAGACTTGAAGCAAAATCTCAGATCGAGCATTGATCTCCCAAGTTCTCTTGGGACTTGACGAGGAATACAATCCCGTCGTAGCCACGGTGCAAGGAAAACCTGATATGCGTTGGATCGACCTGCAAAATGAACTTCTTCTCTTTGAAAAGATGTTGGATCATCAAAACACTCAGAGAATGAGTGTCAATTTCAACCACAACACAGTGGTCAATATGGCAAACAAATCCACCAACAATGCCAATAACTCAAAGCCTCTATATGATACACACAGTGGAGGTCGACACAACTTTAACAAAGGTTCTCGAGGGGGAGGGAACCAACATCAAAGAGGCCGAGGTCGAGGACGTGGCTACAATAATTACTCTAATAATTTGTCCCAGAATCAGTTCAGCAAAGTAAGTTGTCAGGTATGTGGTAAGATGGGACACATTGCTTTTTATTGCTATAAGCTATTAATAGGCATTTTAGTCCGGTTCAGAATCAGAATCGAAACAATGAGCAGAATTATGGTGGGGGTCACAATCCTCCTAACCCAACAACATTTATGGCAGCTCCAAGCAACAACCCGTTGGTTGCAAACCCTGATACAGTGGCAGATCCCTCATGGTATGCAGATAGTGGAGCGTCAAGTCATGTGACTGCAGATTATGGAAACTTAAATAATCCCACAGAATATGGAGGTATGGATAATGTTGTTGTTGCTAATGGTTCTAAGTTACCCATATCTTATGTTGGACAATCATATTTAACTAATGAAAATTGTCGTTTGAACCTTGAGAATGTGTTATATGTTCCTAACATATCTAAAAATCTTGTGAGTGTTTCCAAATTAGCTCAAGGCAATGCTGTATTTATTGAATTTCATGAAAATTATTGTCTTGTTAAGGACAAGGTTACGGGACAAACATTGCTGAAGGGGGCACTCAATAATGGACTCTATGAGCTGGAAAATGTGAAGGCGGGGCGAGAGGACACCCTGGCGTCAGCAAATTTCTCTACGAGCAATAATCCTCATATTTCTTTATCTTCTGTCAATTTAGTTGTGTCCAAGGATGTTTGGCACAGACGTTTGGGACACCCTTCGTCCAAGGTTTTGAATTATGTTTTAGAACGATGTAATCTTCCTGTCAAGGAAAATGATGCTATTGGATTTTGTCATTCTTGCAAATTGGGTAAAATGCATGCACTACCATTTTCAAACTCTAACTCACGAGCAATTCGTATTTTTGATCTTGTGCATTCGGATCTTTGGGGACCAGCTCCTATATTATCTATGCAAGGCTTTCGATATTATATGCTTTTGTTGGATGATCACAGTCGTTATATTGCTTTATCCGTTAAGACAGAAAAGTGATGCTTGTGCGGCCTTTAATCATTTCATAACAATGGTGAAAACTCAGTTTAATACTTGTATCAAGGCGTTCCAATCAGACAATGGTGGCGAGTTTGTTAAAATACACAAGATATGTAATCAACTTGGCATTCAATCTCGATATTCTTGTCCCTACACTTCAGCTCAGAATGGTAGAGCTGAACGTAAACATAGACAAGTGGTTGAAGTTAGCCTTACATTACTTGCTCAGGCGTCTATGCCATTATATTTTTTGTGGGATGCCTTTTTGGTTTCTATGACCTTAATCAATAGTCTCCCAACGACAACTCTTCACGGAAAATCTCCCACTCAAGTCTTTTGTGGTAAACTTGCTGATTTTCAAAATTTTAGAACGTTTGGATGTGCCTGCTTCCCCAATTTACGTCCTTATAAAAAACATAAGTTTGATTTTCATTCTGTTAAATGTGTTTACTTAGGACCAAACACTAATCATAAAAGGTTTCAAATGCCTCCATTCTGATGGGAGGATGATCATCACACGACATGTCACTTTCTGTGAAAATGAATTTCCCTTTGCGACTACATTCGCTGCTCCAAAAGGTGAGCCACCACAACAACAGGTTGATGTGCCAACCTCGCAACTGCCTCTTTTGCATTGGCTTCCAGTACCTTTAAGCCATTCCACAACAACCCCAAATACGATGTCCAACACTACCCCAACTGCAATGCCTAACATTTCCACCAATTCTCATGCTCCGACGCCACATATAGCAGCCAACCCCACCACTGCCACTCCTGATCTCCCTCTACCTAACCCAATAAATCATTTCCCACCCGCTGCCACTCCAATGCCAAACCCAACTGATTTATTGCCTTCATCTATCTCTTCAATTCCATTACCACAGATAGGCCAGAGCCCAAATTTGACAGACGTTGCCAACCCCCCCTCTCGGCTAGTCAGCTCACCATCCAACCAAATCATGCCCATTCCACAAAATAGTTAGCACTGCTGATAAACCCAGCTTGAGAACCCCCCTCCTTCATCAATACCCACTATTGTCTCATCTCACCCCATGATAACTCGTGGCAAGTTGGGCATTACTAAGCCAAGGATATGGCTAGCTACAAAGAAAAAGGTCGATTGGTCTATTACAGAACCAACACGTGTACGAGATGCTCTTGCAACTCGGCAATGGAAAGATGCAATGGATATGAAATATGAAGCTCTTGTTCGAAATCGAACTTGGACATTGGTTCCTTATAAAGATACATACAATATCGTTGGCAGTAAATGGGTTTTTCGTATCAAAAGGAAAACGGATGGTTCAATTGAGCGATATAAGGCTCGCCTTATTGCCAAAGGGTTCCATCAAAGTCCTGGCATAGACTTCTTCGAAACCTTTAGTCATGTGGTCAAAGGAACTATGATTCGAGTTGTACTCAGCTTGACAGTTTCGATGGGTTGGACAATTCGCCAGCTTGACTTCAATAATGCATTTTTGAATGGAACGCTTCATGAAGATGTATATATGAGTCAACCACCAGGGTATATTGATGATAGTAAACCTGGCTACGTGTGCAAACTAAATAAAGCAATCTATGGTTTGAAGCAAGCTCCACGTGCGTGGAATGACACTTTGAAGAGCACCTGTATAAATTGAGGGTTCGTGACTTCTCGGTCAGATACGTCTCTTCATGTGTATAACTCAGGTGACTACATTATTATACTGCTTGTGTACGTCGACGATGTAATTTTCACTGGTAACAACATTCTGATGGTTCAACGTTTAATATATACTTTGGATCAAACGTTTGCTCTCAAAGATCTCGGGGTGTTGAATTATTTTCTCGAGATTCAAGTGCATCACTTGCACTCTAGCATCCTCTTAAGTCAAGCAAAATATGTCAATGACTTGTTACAAAAACTTGACCTCCAAGACTTGAAGCCAGTCCACTCCCCATGTGTTGTTGGTAAGCATTTATCGCTTAGTGAGGGTCTGTCGTTGGATAATCCGCTTCAGTATCGCAGCACCATTGGTGCTCTCTAGTATCTCACAAACACTTGCCCTGATATCGCATATATTGTGAATCATCTAAGTCAATTCTTACAACGTCCCACTGATATTCATTGGCAAGTTGTGAAACGTGTTTTACGATATATTAGTGGAACAAAACACTTTGGGATTCTTTTGCAACCGAGTACTAATCTCTCCATTTCAGCATTTTCTGATGCTGATTGGGCTGCTAATGTCGATGATTGTAGATCAGTGGCTGCGTACTGTGTTTTCATTGGAAATTGTTTAGTGTCTTGGTCCTCCAAGAAACAAAATGTTGTTGCCCGCTCTAGCACAGAATCTGAGTATTGAGCTCTCGCTCATGCATTTGTTGAAATTATTTGGCTCCGTCAACTTCTCTCTGAACTCAATGTCCGCCAATCATCTGTTCCGACATTGTGGTGTGACAACTTGAGTGCGGGTGCATTGCCAGCAAATCCAGTATTTCATGCCAGAACGAAACATATATAAATTGATGTTCAATTTGTTCGTGATCAAGTTCTTCGTCGGTCGTTGAAAATTCGTTACATCCCATCTGCTGATCAACCAGCAGATTGCCTTACCAAGCCGCTATCTCACTCCCAATTCCAACTTCTACGGTCCAAACTAGGTGTGGTTGAACTACCCCTTCGTTTGCGGGGAGATATTGGAGGACAGTCTCAGTAAATACTTCAAGAAATATAGCCCGTCCATTGCGCTTGCAATATCTTCAGATATGGCTGTTTTAATATGCTTTTAAATATTATTTCCTTGTTGAGATTTTCCATGTACAGTTGTATATAGGATTTAGTGGTTACTCCATTTCCTATCATTTAGGCTTTCTACATGTATAAATATAGGTGGTAACTCTCATAATAAAATAAGTCAAGTTGCAGAATTTATATTTCTTTGTCTGTAGCTTTTCACTTCTTTGACCCTATGGATAATGTTTTTCAGCCTGATTTCAGAGTAATCAAATCCATGCACTACCCATTTGTTGAAATGAGGCCACAAGAATTCGAAATAATTTTACAAAAAAACATCTATATATGAATCAACAATAGAACAAGATCACACAAATGAGTTGGGTATTCAATAGGATTTTTTTTAGTGCATTTATGTCTTATTTGGTTCTTCAATGGCATCTAAAGAGAGGATGTTAAATATGTATTCCGGAATCTCTCGGTCGAGCAGCTTTTGATGTATTCAACCAAAGTGTATAATTGTTTTTTGAACCGTCCTTAGGCCAGACATCGAAGACATCGAAGAAATAATGTCACAGGTGAATCTTGAACTCGGGACTTTGAAGGGAGTATATCCACAAAACCAAAATTTTCAACCATCACACCACCCTTGACGACAAGGAAAGTGTTTATAACGGGCATAACTCTTTCTGCCTTCCTCAAAAATAGAAAAAAATAAAATAAAAAGCGTAAAGAGACCGAATAATTACTAAGAACTCGTTCGGTTGCAAAAGCAAAGGGACTTACATAACAATTGGAGGGGAAAAGAAATTCAATTTGCAAGCCTGAATAATCTCAAAGTTCAGCCTAACTCATGTAAGATGAATTTTCTCCCTTTTTTGATATCTCCAAGTGTCTAGGACATTTATCTGCTCAACTATTGTAAGGTAACATATCACGTGTTTTTACATTAAGAAAATTTGTAAGAAATTAATTTTTTATAGGTGATCATCATATTTTGAACCTACAATTTTTTTTTATCTCTTAATGTACGTTTGATTACACGTGATTTTGGTTAAGTTTTATCAATTTTGTGTCAAACCTATAATCGAACTGATATCTTTTTATACTATTGCACTATAAAAGATAAAATCGTTGGTTCGATTTCATTTGGTATGTTTGTTTTATTTCGATTTTGATTTCAATGAAAGTTTGATTCATTTCACTTTTTTGTATAATTTTCATTTTGATTTTTAATTTACTAACCAAAAACAACATTTTCCATGAAAAATAATATAATATTAATAATACTTTTACTTCATATTTTACTTTTTTTTTTTTTTTTTTTGAGATTACAACAAAGAGAAGTTAGGGACACAAACTTAAGACCTCTTCGTCACATGTATAATAATATTTTGAACTACTGCTCTTGTTGCCATTTCACATTTAAATTTTTTTCTTTCATCAAATCTCAATGATAATATATTTTATTTTCCTTTAGTATTTATATGTTTGGTTCGATTTGGATTTTATGTTGTTCTTTTATAAAAAAAATCTAATCAACCCAATATATTTCGGTTTTCTAACATATCAATTTGAATGATCCAATTTTATTCTAAAAATCCAAACCGAGCCATTGAATTAGTTTGATTCCTTTGGTTTCGTGGATTTATTTTTTATTTTTTATTTTTTACACCCTTAGTTTCGACTATTGGATTGTCCATGGTGATTCATGTAAGAAGGGTTTCATGAGCCAAATTAAATATATTCTCTCGACATTCTCAATATTATCATTTTTTTTTCATGTAATCACCTTGATGACATCCCTAATATTATCATTATTGGATCTGAACTATCACATAATATCGAAGTTGAGATGACTACTATCAACAATCTTAGCAAATATCTGCATTATGAGATTGTATTAAACACGATCAAATATCAATTATCATTTCACCCATTTTGCAGAAAGAGGGAACAATTGTAGCAACCACGACAACAATTATATATATATATATTTTTAAGTATAAATTGAAAGAGAAAAAATCACAACCCTACATAAAAGTATTACGACTCTTAAATCCGTGACCGTGAGAGTAAACACCGAACAATGAAACTAAATGGGAGGTGGCAACAATTATACTTTTTTTTATTTTTTGAGACAACAACAATTATATTAAGCAAGTAAAAAAAAACCATTATACCTCTTGTATTATATTTGTAGCATAATTTTAAAAATAATTCATCTATAGCATATTTATTTCTATCACTCACCTAGTGATAGAACTCAATTTAGATTTCTATCACTTATAGAAAACTTAAGGAGTGATAGAATGAGTCTATCATTGATTGAATTCTATCACTAGTAGAACTCAACAAGTGATAGAAGTCAATTTGAATTTTCTGCTACAAATGAAATTATTTTAGATTTTGTGCTATAGATGGAAATATTTTGCCTTTTTTTGTTATACATGCAAAATCCCCATTTTTATTAGTACAAGTTTAATGTGTGGGCCATGCCTCAGTTCTGACCTCTGAAAGGAAGATTGTAAATTTGAGAATTTTAAGTGTCATTCTCGTGGGTCAATTTTATTAAATGAAATTAAATTGAGTTCACAAAGTTCCAAGAACACACCAATATTTTTTAATAAACACGTTCGAGTGTAGAGTTTATTTGATTTTTAAAAGAGACAAATTTCATTGACTATAAAGATTCATTTATTTAGAGATGAAAGGAAACTTCTTCATTTTTTTTTTCTCTTTAACAAAGCAACATTAAATAAAGAGTGGCTTTTGAAGACTGAAAAGTTGCACATGGTTTAATTAAGTAGCTGTGTTTTATTTATTGAATACTTTGACCACATGAGAATTTTTTAACGAAGCTGCTAGGTTTTTTTTTTTTTTTTTCCTTTAAAAAACTTAAAATATTAAACGAGAAGGGCTATGTAACTTTCTTAACATTTAGCTTGGCATTAAGTTGTGAAATTCATATATAGTCAAACTTTTGAATACAAAACTAATGCTTTGTATAAATAAAATAACTAAAATGAAAATAGTAACCTGTTTTTGGCGACCTAAACTATTTCACTCCACTTTTTTTTATTACTTAGAGGTGTTTGGATGAAAAACTATTTTGAATAGTTGGAAAATTGAAATTTTTGTAATAGCTCCTATGATATGACCGTAGATTTATGAAGAGTTGAATGAGGAGTTATTTTAAGTAATTAGAATTGAATGATTAGAAGTGAGTTTTTAAATATGATTTATTTGAATAGTTAAAAATGAATGATTAGAAATGAGAAGTTATTTTAAGTAGTTAAAAGTGAGAAGTTGTTTTGAGTAGTTATTGTTGAGATATGTCTTGAATTGTTTTATATAATTGGGTCTATTCTATAATAGGATTTTTTTAGAGTTTCACTATATAAACTCTCTAAACAACCTAGTCTCATCTGATTGACATTTTGTATTTATACTCTCCTTAATAAAAATGTTCTCTTCTTTGCCGGTAGATGTAGGTAACATACCGTTAGTGAATCACGTAAATTCTGTGTGTACTTCTTCCACGTTTTTTTTAAAAATTTTCTTTTTATTGTTGTTGTTGTTTTCAATATAGTTATAATTATTCATTTGAATATGAATTTTTAAGGAAGGAGTAGTTAGTATTAAATCCTCTTTAAAATTGGTAAACAAACACCCCCAATAATCTCATTAAGTATGAATTAGATCAGTTTACGTGTTTTGCCACCACAACGATCCCGAGATTGGTGCTTTACAGGGTAAACTATTATGAAACCGATATTGATCGAAAGAATAAATTATTCTTGTGACCTAAAACTTTTTTTCCTTTATTTTTGAAAACTTAAACTATTATACTAAACTGCCTAATTACTTTAATATTAATTTTAGTGTCATAATTTACTTCACACAGCAGGGTTCAATTCTTATTTTAGAGAAACGCGAGGTAAAATAAAATTATCATTCATCCGACTATCTAAATTCTAACATTAACCACCGAGGGTCAGTGGCGCAGCTCTCATATTATTTGAAAGTAGTTGTGTCCTCTACGTAAGATTTGTTGGTCGTCTTCCCCCATTATGTACTAAAAAAAAACATTAACCATAAGAGCCTAGTTTTATGAATATTTTATTTTTCACAATTTCTTGTAAAATATATTAAAACTTAAATTCTTGGTGTGGGTACTGCTTGTTCATTATTATTTTGACACAATTTTTTTTTTCGAAATGGAGCAATTCGTTTTTTGAAAACATTAATTCAAAACTTTAACTTTCAAAATCTTCAATCAATTTCATGTTTTTAAATTATTTATCCTGATCGAAATCATCAATTTATAACTGGAATATCATATTCAATCAATTTATGACTGAAATATCATAAACGAGTGAAATGTTCATTTACAATTATTACTATACATACTTAAAAAAAATTTCTAAAATTTTAATATCTAAAATTTTTTGTATTATTATTATTCATTCGTTCTTTCTATAGTTTTTTTTTTGAAGAAGAAGAAGAAGAACTTTCTTCAGTTACAATAATGAAAAGTTGATTAATAATGAAAAGTTGATTGTACATTTTTATTATAGTTTGGGTCATCAGAGTATGCTCTTCTTGAAATTCTAATTTAAGACTAGCTTATTATGAACCCATAAACTTTTATAATTTTGTTTTTTGTTTCACTCAAATTTTTTTATACCAATGGAGAAGTTTGTTATCAATGTGAGATTGTCATTTTGTTTATATTCCCAACAATCCTTCCATCGAACAAAGTATTGCATATGAGCCTCTCTTATTCATAATTATTTTTCGAATTAAACTTGAGCACACCTTAACTCAAACTATGAATCTTTTTTAATTACACTCAAGCTAGGTGGAAACTTCAACCATGGATCCACTCAATTTATGTTTGAGCGCACAACAATTACCCCTCACCGAGGCAACAATTTCTTCAAAAACACTTCTCACTCAAACAATTGTTTCAGAAGCACCCTCACTGGAATACACATTAGGCGACTCAACCACAAATTTTAACTATGATTATTTTGTACCCAATATTGAGGGTCATAATTTTTTGTTTCATACTCGAGATTTTTCCGATATGATTACGTTAGGGGAATCGCTCTGATACAATTAGATATGGGATGAAAAATCCAACCCGTATCTCCACATTGATAGATATCATGTCTACTTTGGACTTAAGCTCTCATAGCTTTATTTTTTGTTTCACCTAAAATGTCTCATATCAATGAAGATGTTTGTCCTCTCTTATAATCTCATGATTTACCTTTTATTTAACAAACGTGGGATTGTCACTTTATTTGTATTTCTAACCTACAAAAAATATTTTCCTATTATATTCTTTAAATGCTAAAAATGAAATAGTTAGACACAAAAAATACTTGAACTAAAACAAATATAGTTTTTTTAAAAATTAACCTACTAATATAGTTTGTGTTAGGCTGAATATTGTATTGATATTGAAAAGCACCTACCATAGTCTTAAGAGTATAGGCTTTCAAAGTATAATTTGGATAGAGTCCCCATAAAATATTACCCATATTTTTTGTTAGTTAGTATATCATACTCCACTCCTCTCTCTCCAACTTTGGAATATCTTACTCTATAGTTTATTTTTATTAGGCACTTGGTAATGCCATATTTTTTTGTGTTAGTTAGTATATCATACTCCACTCTTCTCTCTCCAACTTTTTTGTTTGGCTAGGGCGGGAAGGAAAAGGAAAGGAAGGAAAAGGAAGGGAAGGGAAGGAAAGTGAGAGTAAATTATTGTTTGGTGGGAAGGGAAAGAAAATGATGTAATTGTAAATTGGTGTTTGGTGGGTTGGGAAGGGATGAGATGATTTTTTTTTAACTAACACATATATAATATTTTAATATAAAATTCATAAAATATCTTTTTTTAAAATTGATACTAATAAATATATATAAAATAAGTTAATATAAATAAAAAAGTTAAGGCGGTAGAGTTGGTTAATGATATCTACTTAATTTAAGATGGAAAATTCAAATCTTATATAAATTTTTATTTTAGAATAATACTTTAAATTAAGAAAATATATAACTAATAAAAGGATTTTAATTAAAATTAAATAAAACTTATGAAAATGTAAAACTAAAGTGGAAAGTTTGCATGTTCAAAAAACAAAAAATGGAAAGTTTGTTAAAGAAATAAGGCAAACGAAAAGTAAAAAAAAAAAAAAAAAAAAAAAGAAACAGGCAAGCGAAAAAAAAAAAAAAAAAAAGGTGTGAACATCACACGCCGGGTTGAGCCGCGCTACGCTCTGGGTTAACCCGGCCGGGAAGGGCCCTCCCCTTCCCTTCCCGAGCTGATATGGGCGGGCCAAACGTGCCCATAGTTTGTTTTTAGTAGGTACTGGGTAATGTGTACTAGTTAAGAAAAAAAAATGGTTTCCAAAACTTTTTATTTTTGGAATTTGTTTAATTTAGGTCAATTTAATAATTATTTGGTTTTTTGTTTTTTTTTCTTTTTTGAAATTTAAATATATTTTTACTCAAATTTATTATTAGGTGTTTCATCTTTCTTGTAGTATGTTCATCTTTCCTTACCAAATATGTAGATATCTAAGTAAGAAAAATATGTGACAAACTAGTTGTGGTAGACTTAAATTTCAAAAATAAAAAATAAAAAATTAAGACTCCGTTTGATAACCATTTTGTTTTTTATTTTTAATTTTTAAAATTTAAGCTCATTTTTACTCATATTTTTTACAATGTGCTCCATCTGTGAATCCTATGTACTAAAAAAAAATATGTGAATCCTAACCAAATTTCAAAAACAAAAACAAACTTTTTGAAGTTTTTTTTTTTTCCAAATATTGATATAGATGTAGATATCTATGTAAAAAAAAGCATATGGTATGGTAGTTGTTGTAGGTTTAAATTTTTTTAAAAAAAACAAAAACAAAATGATTATCAAATGGGTCATATCAAATTCATACTGAGTTGGTTTATTCATGTTTTGTTGTTTTTTTTTTAAAAAATAGACATCATTTGTTTATTGATCGAAGAATAAAGATTAGTATGACTATGTGCTTAAAAATAAACCATCACAATTGTCGAGTTATCATGTAAGCAGATTAGAAAACTCACTAATATAAAAATAAATAAGTGTGAAACATTTTTTGACTAACTATAAAAGTGAATTTTTTAAATATATATATATATATATATAAAATTTTTAAGTCATGAAAGAAAAAAAAAAATAAGAAAGTGTGTCAATTTGTAGCGATGCCATTAATAGAATAACTTGCAAAAAGATAGGATCTGGAATACTAAAAAACTACCAACAAAATAATATTTTTCCAAGTCTCTTAAAGAAATTTGTGAATATGGTTTATATTAAAGTTTCTTGAATTATTTTCTCTTCATATCCGAGAGAACTCTTATAATATTTGTGATGATTTTTCCTTTTTTGAGAGTTGTAGTTGTTGGTTGATATAATTAAATTTATCTTAATTCATTAACTTAAAATTTTAAATTGATTGTTTAACATAATTGAACATGATATTAGACCAGATCGAATTAAAATTAAATTCCACTTATATGACATTTCTCAAATTTCAATGAATTGATTGGTAATTTAACATAATTTAATAACCTCTAAAAAATGACCATATACATACAAAAAGTTATCTATATCCAAAAAATTCATGTCATTCTAGATTTCTACAACAAAAGAGCAAATAAGGGTTAAACTATAAATTTAGTATTTGAAGTTAATTTAACCATTCTTCAGTGGGATTATCTTATCTGTTCACTACTAAAAATATGGCCTACCATGACACTCTTCATTTCTCATTTTGTTAAAAAAAAGAAAACAAAGTGTCATAATTGGTGAAATTTCGGGTGTTTTGGTGGAAAAACGGAAATTTTATATTTTATGTCATTTATGACTATATTCTATAGTCAATAAATTTTGCATCCATGAGATCTAGGCTTGACCGATGGTTGGAGTTCACTTGGAACTGATCCAAGGCGATGGTAGCAAAATCGTGCAGTTTCTGGCCGCCATGGCTAAGAGAGTTGTTCGGATCCTTACCCTGGGTAGAAGCTACGATGTGGCTGATGCTTTGAGCAAGAGGAAGTTTGGGTCTTCAGGTGGTTCCCGCTAAGGTGGATAGCAGCACTCACCGACAGCGAGGGCGATCTAGGGAGTCGGAATCAACGCCGACCGCGAGTTAGAGCACAAAATTGTCAATAGGGCGGGGCGAGCGGAAGCTCATTGCATCAAGTGTGGTAAGGCACTTTTCGGATTGTGTGGAGCATCGCGTGCTTGCTTGCTGAGATGTGGCAAGGAAGAGCTTTTGGCCGGCCACAGTTGAGATCTTTGAAGGGAGATGTGCTCGTGTAGCGATTTACTGTTAAACCGTTTGACGGCGATGTGTGTGTGTCGGAGAGGCGTCGGAGGAACCCTAAGTTGTGGAGAGCCTCACCGAGCTCAGTCAGACCAGGCGGTGTTCCTCGGTTGAGTTTCTTTGGATGTTTGTTGTCGGTTAACAAGCTAGAGTTGTTCTTGGTAACCTCCACGTTGATTTTCGGAATTCTTAGCGAGGTGGTGCTTGGTGTCGACCAAGGTTTGGTTCCCATGTTGTTTCGTGAGCTAGCTCGGTTCGAGCAAGAGGGCGTTGCCTTGAGGACTTGTTCCTAGTCAGGAGGTTTCGGGAGTTGACCCCTCCTCGGTGGTTGAGTAAGTTACGCTAGTTCCAAGTTGGGGTTCAAGCGATTGAGGATCCTCGGATGTTGCTTCCGAGAGAGTTGGTTGTTGTTGCCCTTGGGTTTTGAGCAAGGCGGCGAGAGTGTGTGAAGTTCATTTGTCCTTCGGAAGTTCGCTTGCCGGGAAATCGTTCTGTTGAGGAGGAGTCAACTTAGCTCCCGAGTTGTGTAGTTGATCGAGTAAGCGTGATCAGCCCAATGAGAGTGTCACTGCGTTTGTTTGTTAGCAAGCGGAAAGTTGTTTGTTCCGCAAGGCGGAGGCTGCCAGTTCAAGGGCTTGAGTTGTTGTTGGATCTTTGGAGTTTATAGAACCCCTTAGTTCTTTGGTAGTTGAGTTGCACCGTGGATGCCGGCCTCGAGTTTTAACTTTTATGGTAGTCTTGCTGACTCGTGTTGTTCATGATCCGCAAGCTTGTGGTCGCCGCTATCCTTATTCCTCACGATGCTTCGTGGGTGGAGTTTCTGGATTGGAAGAAGAGTTAGGTCTAAGCTAAAGGAGGAAGTCCATTGAGTAGCGATTGGACTTAAGAGTTGAGTGGCGGCTTGGAGGCGAGCCTTGCTCGTTATAAGCAGGTTGAGTTTTCTGCGAGCAAGCCTTCTCGAGCTTTGTTCCTAGTTGATGTCGCGTTCGCGATTGGCGTTATAAATGAGCCACGATTGAGTGGGTTGGCACAGAGATGTCGTGGCATTGGTTGGAAACCTTAGAGTTGTTATCCTCCGGCTTTTGTGTTGCTAGTAGCCGCGTGTTGTTTTATTCCTTGCTGCTCGAGGTTCCGTGAGAGGAATGTTGTTTGTTTTCCTATCTCGCGATGTTCACCTAGGCGATGGGTGATCGGATTGCATTGGAAAGTTTGTTGTCACCGTTGAGGGCTTGATTTTTAGTTTGGCCGAGTGGAGCACGTGCACTGGACCTTGTCTTCTAAAGGTGGCCGTAGTGAAGTTTCGGTGGTGTGTTGGTGGTAGCCATTTGGTGAACGAAAAAAGTGCCCTTGGCTTTGGTGCATCGATTTCTCGTAAGATGGTTGCTTAAGTGTTGTGGACGCATGCTAGTTGGAGAAGGTTGCCTAGGGATCGAGTCACCGGTTGGTGGATCGAATTGGATTTCGTTAAGGATTTGTAGGCAACCGGTGGGGTTCGCAGTCTCTTGCGAAGTAAGAGTAGACCGTTTTGTTTCAAACACAGGAGGTTCGGTTGTTTGGTCGACATGGTGAAGGGTCGAAATTTGTTTGATAACAACTATGAGCATTCAGAGAAGTTCGCCTGGGTGGGCGTGGCGTAGAGTTTTAGAGCTGTGACCCGTCCACGAGTTTGCGAGAGTAGCGCGCAGAGAGGCGTTCCGAGTTGGGTTAGCGAGGATAAGTGAGCCCTAGAGCCGTGAGACCGTTTGAGAGTTGGTGCGAGTCGGAGGTGTGACTCACCGACTAGCTATCGCATGATTTCTTCGAAGCTCAGTGTTAGTTCAGTTTTGGTTGAGATAGTTTGTGGCAGACTCGGTGTCTTTTGGGCTTGGAGACTTTGGGAAACCAAGAGGGTTTGGTTTCGAAGAAGGATTTGTGTTGTCTTAACCGGGAGCTTGGTTGGTTAAGAATCGGTGGAGTTTTCCTAGAGTTGTTTTTCGTCTTAGGACTTTCGAGGACGAAAGTCTTAAAAGGAGGGAGTATTGTAACGGCCCAGTTTTCTATCTTCGGTTACCCAGGTGATTTCGGGTCATTATTCGGATGTTCGGATGGGCCGTTAGAGCTATTTTAACCCTTAGGGGTATTTTGGTCTTTTGCCCCGGTCGTGGTTTTGAGGATTTTCAAGATTTCAGGCCATTCCCGCCTTTGTCGAAGCTTAATGGTTGTTGGTTGCAAGACCCGAGAGGTTTGGGCAAGTTGTTTGGAAGTTTGGAGGTGTTTTAGAAAATGGCAAAATTAATTGTAATTTTGGTGCTTCCATTGGGTTTTGAGCCCTTGCCTAAATGGTCTTGGGAGTTTGTAGGAAAAGAGAGTTTTATTTTAAAAATAAGTTTTTTCTTGGTAGGGTTTGGGAAAGGAAGCTTTGGGAAGGGATTTTAGACCTATTTAATTAGGGAAAAAGGAAAGAAAATCAAGAAAATACCTTTTCCCCTTGTTTTGCAATCTCTCTCTCTCTCTCTCCTAGCCTAGCCTCACCAAGAAACCCTAGCCGCCCTAGCCGCACCACTTCAGCCCAGCGCACAGCAGGCCAATGCCCGTCGGCCAGCGCGCGCAGGCAGCCAGCCAGCCGCTCCGCCGCGCGCGCGCCAGACGCCAGACACCGACCACATCAGGTCGCCCAGCCGCGCCGCGCGCCGTCCCCCCACCAAAGCCGCCACCTGCCGCGCGCGCGTCGTCGCCTCTGCCGCGCGCGCGCCGCGCCAAAGACCGTCCGCGTCTGCGTGCCGTGCCGCTCGTCCGTCCCTCCCTGCGCGCCAGCCGCCAGCCAGCGTCCGTTAGCGCCGAGCAGCGCCGCCCGGCCGCACTAGCAACGCCAAAGCGCGCTTCTGCTGCGAGACCCGTGCCTTCTCGGTTGGTAATTCCGAACCTATCCCTTTTAGATTTTTAAGTCGCTTGGCTGCTTTGTATATTTATTTAGGATGCTTTTAAAATGCTTAGGTTGCTCGGTTTCGCTTTAAAGCTCGAGGGTCATTATTTGATTGTGAAGGTTATTTCTCGCTCGTTTCGTTTCGGGTAAGGATTCCTTACCGTGGTTGTGTGGACCTGCGATGCTTTCTTGATTGTGCCTTATATGCATGTTTACTTTTATGGACATGATTAGTGGATAGGATGACTTGTGATTGCATTCCTGCTAGCATGTTTGCTTGTTTGTACATGTTAGCGCCATGCTAGGATTGTTCTTCCAAGCATGCTTGAGATTCTGCTTTAAGTTCGTAGTATCATGCTAGGTTATGTATGATTGATGATGATTATGTATGTTTAGCCAGAATCGTTTACTCTATACTCTAGCTAGTGTGTTAGAAATTTGTCATCATCTAGAGGTGAGAGCGGACATAACGTACCTTGTCCCCACCCCGGTCGGGAGTAGAGCGAAGCATAACGTACATTGCTTCCCCGGCGGCCGATGTGGATTTAGCTACCACATCGGCATAAGCCTAGTTTGTAGCCTGCTAGAGCGGAACCCCCGCCAGCGGTGCAAAGCGCCTGCCTTGGCCGGTTCTTAGCCAGTCGGTGGGTGCAGTGCATAGATGAGTGCCGAGGGCCTCGCACTCTCGTGTTCGGTGACACCGTTTCGAAGTCTTAGGCATGCGCACCGGCCCGCGTAGTTTGTACTTAGGCCCCACATTTACGCCGGTTGCAAAGCAAGATGCGGTGTGCGCAAGACACGCGTTAGTCGCCGGTTCGGAGAGCTCCCGGGCTAATGTTCGTGAGTACACGGTTCCTTCTGTTTAGAGCCGGACTTGGGTACTCTCCGATAGTCCAGATTTATAAGCGAGGGTAAGAGGCCCTTAAGGACACCCATTGGGATTGGCTTTTGAGCTTATCATATGGTCGAGGGAGAAAGACCTCGAGGGTGTCGGACATCTTTGGGATCGTTTTTTTAGTGATCAATTGGCCGAGGAGAAAGACCCTCGGAGATGTCCCGGGATTGGTTATGAGAGCCAATCATTAGGTCGGAAGAAGGAGACTTCGAGGATTCAGTCGCCTTGTAAGCTCGTTGAGCTATGATCCGTGTTAGTAATTGTTTGCATGTATACTAGGGTGCTAGATGATTGAAGTATCGTATTGTACCCTGGTTGGGATTCTTACCGAGTATGTTTATACTCACCCTTATTCTGTGGTTTTCCACAGGTAACTTGGGGGACAAAGACCTGGGACGGCTAGCGGAGGGAGTTGATTGATCATGGGAGCTGCCGGCACTCTGTCTTTATTGTTTGCATATTTGTTCAGCATGTAGATGGACATGAGTCCTAGGGGAAACAATATAAAAAGTTGTTTGAACTATTTTGAATGTTTTTATATCTTGGCTGAGCTTGTTTTACTTCGTTGGTCTTTCTTAAACAAAATTGTTGATTATGTTTTAAGCATTCCCCTTTTCTAAATGTTTTGAAAGGTTTTAAATATGAGCACTAAACCGCTTGATGAAGTATTTTAACTTGCATGCTGAGTGAGAACCTAGGTTTAGGACCGTATTTTGGGTCGGGTTCTTACGGTTGGTATCGAGCACGAGTCATAGATTCTCAGAGACTAACTCGCTTTGCGGGTTGTTGCCCCCATGATCATCGGCACTCATGGCCGTCAGTTTATGCGAGTTCATTAAGCTAAGGGTTTTATTTTACAATCTGCATCTAGTATACATGTGTTACCCTTGTTTGGCGGTGAGAGCCCAGCGTGGGCTAGCTTTTATGCTTGTGTGGATCGCTAGTAGGTTGATTGCACTTAGAGGAGGCGGGGGCGATTGGTATTTCCAACCGAGGAGTTGGACTGTTCATGTTGATCATGAGACCACGTCTAGGGTTGTCTAGACCCGTAGGCCACCTTTGGCCCTGGCGGATGAGTTGCCAAGAGTAGGGGTTGAGGCTAGCACTCCTCAGAGTGAGACTCCTTGAGCAGAGTGTGCTCCAGCCATGAGAGAGTTGATGGCAGGTCTTTTAGCTAACAGAGAGCGGAGACCCAGGCGCAATTTGTAGCGCGAAGTGAGGAGTCTTGGGCATAGATAGCCCAGCTGGTAGAGTTTATTTAGGAGACACCCCTCCTTGTAGTTCTAGTAGCCCGGAGGTTCCGGGAGGGCTTGATCGTGAGGTTTATCTTTGATAAGATAGTTGGCGTTGATTGAGCCACCGAGTTTGGCAAGTGGAAGCTTTGTAGAAATTTGGATGTTTTGAGACCTACTGCTAGTAGCAAGGTGGTTGGCCAGGATCGAGTTTATCATCCAAGTGTTGGGATGACCTGGTGTTCAGAGGCCGATGACCTGATGGTCTGAGGTTATGGCGTGCCGTTCTTGTGTTGTTTGATGCAGTAGTGTGGTGGTGGAAGTCCCCTATGAGAGGCGGACCAGCAGAGTCTCCACCAGCCACCCGGTCGATTGGCAAGCTGCCAAGTTAGTAGCTTTTGAGGAAGATGTAGAGACATCTTGTCCTCCTGCAAGTCTGCAGTCGTTTTGCAGCCAGTTCTTTTAGTCCCTCGTAGTCAGGCGGTAGTGTGGAGTTGGCTTGTCAGGACTTAATCCGTCCGTGGTTTTCAGCTGGCTATTAGAGAGAAGCACCTTCTGTTAGCATGCTCCAGGTGTGGAGCTAGGTGCTGCCACCCGAGGGTTGGCTTGAGTATTCGTTGAGCATCGAGTGGGATGTAGGAGTAGGTCGTGGCATGTTTGTTAGGCGAGATGCCAGAGTTTAGGCTGCTCGAGTGTTTGGACTCTTGTGTTGAGTGCCTTTGCCCGTCACTTGGAGTGTGACCTTCCCTATCCTTAGAGGGGCATAAAGCTTGTTTTGGGCTGATTTGTGTTGTAAAGGATGTTGTGCTGGTGGCACCAAGCTTTGAGAGGAGGTCTAGATTCGGGCGGTTGGCACTTTTGGTGCGAGATGGTTCCATGCCCGCCGGAGTATAGCATCCCCACCACCTTGTACTGTTTTTACGAAGTTGCATCTGTTGGATTGATTAAGAGATCTAGCTCGGTGGTAGTCAGAGAACTACAAGTGTGAGGTCGTTCGAGGGAAAAGTAGGAGCTTTTCAGGGTCACCGAGAGATGGGTGCAAATGATGTTGTAGGATGGTGAGGGCTAGCGCGTCCGAGTTCTCGCGCTTGTGTGTGGCTCTATTGGGAGGCAAAAGTTGCCTTGTGTGAGAGTACTTGTTGAGTTTGGATCTTAAGGAACCAAGTTGGAGCTGTGCACGCCGGTGTACTTTTGTGTAGCTCGTTCCGTGGTTATGTTTCAGGAACCACGAGAGGTTCGTGTTGAGGAGCTAGTGCTCAGTCTTTGAGTTGTCAAGGCTTTATTCCTTGGCAACTGCCCTAGCTTGGGTTGAGAGGTTACCGTGCCGGTAGCCGGGTTGTTGTGTAGGCAAGTTATGCTAGTTGGCCCTTGACCAGGGTAGAGGCATTTCTTGTTGACCGATGGTTGGAGTTCACTTGGAACTGATCCAAGGCGATGGTAGCAAAATCGCGGAGTTTCTGGCCGTCATGGCTGAGAGAGTTGTTCGGATCCTTACCCTGGGTAGAAGCTACGATGTGGCTGATGCTTTGAGCAAGAGGAAGTTTGGGTCTTCCGGTGGTTCCCGCTAAGGTGGATAGCAGACTCGCCGACAGGGCCAGTCTAGGGGTCGGAATCAACGCCGACCGCAGGTTAGAGCACAAAATTGTCAATAGGGCGGGGCCAGGCAGCCGGCTCATTGCATCAAGTGTGGTAAGGCACTTTTCGGATTGTGTGGAGCATCGCCCGTGCTTGCTACAGATGTGGCAAGGAAGAGCTTTTGGCGGCCACGGTTGAGATCTTGAAGGAGATGTGCTCGTGTAGCCGTTGCTGTTAAACCGTTTGACGACGCAGTGTGTGTGTCGGAGCGCGTCGGAGGAACCCTAAGTTGTGGAGAGCCTCACCGAGCTCAGATCAGACCAGCGGTGTTCCTCGGTTGAGTTCTTTGGATGTTTGTTGTCGGTTAACAAGCTAGAGTTGTTCTTGGTAACCTCCACGTTGATTTTCGGAATTCTTAGCGAGGTGGTGCTTGGGTGTCGACCAAGGTTTGGTTCCCATGTTGTTTCGTGAGCTAGCTCGGTTCGAGCAAGAGGCGTTGCCTTGAGGACTTGTTCCTAGTCGGGAGGTTTCGGGAGTTGACCCCTCCTCGGTGGTTGAGTAAGTTACGCTAGTTCCAAGTTGGGGGTTCAAGCGATTGAGGATCCTCGGATGTTGCTTCCGAGAGAGTTGGTTGTTGTTGCCCTTGGGTTTGAGCAAGGCAGCGAGAGTGTGTGAAGTTCGCTGTCCTTCGGAAGTTCGCTTGCTGGGAAATCGTTCCTGTTGAGGAGGAGTCAACTTAGCTCCTGAGTTGTGTAGTTGATCAGAGTAGCGCGCGCGTGATCAATGGCGAGTGTCACTGCGTTTGTTTGTTAGCAAGCGAGAAAGTTGTTTGTTCTCGCAAGGGCGAGAGGCTGCCGGTTCAAGGGCTTGAGTTGTTGTTGGATCTTTGGAGTTTATAGAACCCCTTAGTTCTTTGGTAGTTGAGTTGCACCGTGGATGCCGGCCTCGAGTTTTAACTTTTATGGTAGTCTTGCTGACTCGTGTTGTTCATGATCTGCAAGCTTGTGGTCGCCGCTATCCTTATTCCTCACGATGCTTCGTGGGTGGAGTTTCTGGATTGGAAGAAGAGTTAGGTCTAAGCTAAAGGAGGAAGTCCATTGAGTAGCCAGTTGGACTTAAGAGTTGAGTGGCAGCTTGGAGGCGAGCCTTGCTCGTTATAAGCTTGGGTTGAGTTTCTGCGGAGCAAGCCTTCTCGAGCTTTGTTCCTAGTTGAAGTATTTTAACTTGCATGCTGAGTGAGAACCTAGGTTTAGGACCGTATTTTTGGTCGGGTTCTTACACGAATCAACCTAGTGGTCAAATAAAGAACTTGTGAAATATAAAGTGCATACAAGTTATGAGTTCATTCCACGGTGACTATCAAGTTTGTCAGGCTATCAAATATAGTTGGGTCAAATGGTTGTTTCGTGAAAATAGTTGAGGTGTGCGTAAACTGACTTAGATACTCACAAATACCTATAAAGAATGTGTCAATTCGCGCTAGCACGCTCGACCGTTGCTTGTTTGGGAGAGGTAAATGAACTAAAGGTTTGTTTATCTTTTGGACTGTTATGTGTAGTTTTAGGTCGTGATTTGGGATTGGTGTTGATTGTTTGTTTATTTGGGTTCACTTGAAGGATATTTTTTTAAGTTTCTTGCATTAATTGAGGTTAGGGATTTTACACTTTCTCCTTCAATCTACACGGACTCAACAGCAGTGCCAGCGCCTCTATTCCATCTATCCTCTGCACCTTAGAGCTGATGTCGGCGACTTCCTCAACACTGTCATGCTAAAGGTTAGTGATAAATTGTTACTTTGTGTGTGCAAGGTCTTGGAGCTTGGAAGATAAATTCAACTTCTACATTTGAGGTCTTTATCTTTTTCTCTTAAGTATTCTTGGATTAATTGTTACTTTATTTGCTAGCCATGGCCAAAGCATGAATAGAGATAGCTTCATCAATAGTAATATTATATTAAAAAATTTGCAAACCACACCTAAATTATGATATTTGTTAATTAATTATGTCTCATAAAGTTTGATAATGGTCGTAATTGTAAATTAGGATCGATGGTTAATTTATCTGAGTTTTTCCTACTCCAAACATGGACCTGCAACAAAAAACAAAGTCTAAAAGAAGAAAACAATGAAAGAGGGTAATGAAAAAACCCAAAATAGGATTTTGACTAATACCTGTGTGCATGCAACAAAAGCAGGGGAAAGGAGAATGCAAAGAGGTTTGCTTTTAGCAATAAAGGGCAACCGAATAGTTTTTGTTCATTAAAACAGAGGAATAATTCTTACATGTTTAAAGCAACAAAATGGCAAATATATAAGGAGATGCACAAGAGGAGCTTAATGTTGCCGTTGAGAGTTGCTATTGAAGATTTGGAGTTGACAATTTGGGCTAGTCTTTGCAATAAGGTATGTATAGTGTACTTTTGCTTAAACTTGGGGATTTCTCCATAATTGTTTGGAGGATTTGTACCGGATCGTTGTTGAATATTCATATCTTTGTTCATTATCCGATTTTGAGGACGTTGGCTGCTACTTTAAGTTGAATTTGTTGTCTTGTATTGATTGTTATGGTTAAGGGTAGGTAGTTGTTGAAGTTTGAACTAAATTCTCATCTTGATTTCTATTACCACTGCTTTCTGGTACTAAGTGAAAATGTGGGGTGTATTCTATTTCTTGTCATCTATAAGCGAAACATGTTAACAACGAAACCAATGATGAGACGTTTTGTGTTATAGAGCTAGAAACTAAAACATGAACACTAGTGAGATTTAAAACATGTTTATTGCTTAGGAGATTGCATCAGTTTATAGGTGGACTCCCATTCTTGGAGTGAGGAGGATAGTGAAGGGTTGTTCAGTCTTAGGATGCTCTTTATCTTAACCCTCTTGTAAAATTCATATGGAATATTACTGGGGCATTGAGTTGTTGGTGTTGTCAAACTTCGTGCTTGAACTTATCTTAACTATTTTTTTTATATTGTTTTCTCTCTTATTTTTGGACCTTTAATTTGGTTATGAGATATGAGTTTTTGGATTTCATTTGACTTGTTTTTGTTTTTCAAGGTTAGGTTAATTGTTGGTGATTTTTTTGGGGAGATTCTTGATTTAAGTTTTCTATGTGTTTTCGTTTTGTAGCAATTCTTGAAAGCAAGAACTCTTCGCTGCAAACCAAGTATTTATAGCTTTGTTTTATCCTATAAAATTCAAATTTATTTAAATTATTTATTTTTAAAGTCCCTTACTTTCTTGTATTTATAGCTTTTTGTTGGGTCTTGTATGTCCATTTCATGGCTCCCTACATAGAACAGTTGCCAACATACATTATCCTATTCTCACTAAGGTATTTTCATTTTCGTTTAATTGCTTCATTATTCTCAATAATTTCTCCAATTTTAGTTTTGATATTTGCCCCAAATTTCTGGATTGTCTGTAGAGAATGTCGATTTGGGTTTGGATTTTTGCTATATTAGAGAAGTTAAGAAGGCATATTTTTATTTATATTTACGAGTGTCGAGGTCAACTTGTACGTATCTTGACTATTCTTAAATTCTTAATATTGTCTGGTGTGTTATTTTTTTCGTTGTTTTCAAGTGTCAAATACAAGTTTATAGGTGTAATTCATTTTTACTATTATATTTTAACAGGTGTCCATGATTATATGTCTTGTGATATTGATTTTCTCTGTAACTTTAGTTTTTCTATTAATAACATTATTTACATTTCTCTCTTTTACTCTCACCTTTTGTCCATAAAGTTGTATCTATATATACATTTTAGGGATTGGATCACTTGGAAATTACTCCAACTTGTGTTACAACCATGATTTCTCTTGAACTCCTTTACCCAAAGGTACTATGGTTTAGTTTCTTGCAACCACAACTTGGGAAGATGAGGATTTTCATTTAAGGATCCCATTTCACTATCCAAGAAGCAATCATGAGGTAATGTTTGTAATGTGCTTTATTTTTCTGTTCTTGTTCTTGTTTTTTGGGTATTTGATCTTGTGCATTTTTGTTGCATATGCAACAAAAATGCACATGATTTTTTATGCATATTGAGATGGGCATTCATAAATTACCATGGTCTATATCAACATGAGGTGCCAAAATTATTCCTAAATTTGTAGTTTTATTATGATATGTGATTGTTTTGTGGAAAATATTTGGGATTTGGTTATATGTGTCCTTTAGTAAAAATCACTTTTAAGCTTCATGGTATGTATTTTTTTCTAGGTTTTTGAGCTCGTTGAATTAGTGGAGTATCATCAAACTGACACCAATGAAACTCAATCAATGCTTTTATGGAATTCAAAGGCAACAATATGAGCCAATGACTTCATTGAACAAAGCTTGCGAACATGCACAGGATTTAGTCTTTGTCATTCTATTCTTGTTATGAACTATCAAACATATTATTATTAAGTGCATCCTTTATTTTTTTTATCTAAGTGTAATGTACATGTACAACTTAAAAGGATAGTTGTTGAAACATATTTCAATTAACTTTGTTATTGAAATAGGATGTGAGAACAAGTTATGTTTCGATTAGCTTTGTCGTTGAAAACATGATGTAAGAACAGGTTATTAAGTGCATTCTATTCTATATGTTTTGAAAATAGGACCTAAGAACAGGTTATGAATAGTATCATGTAAATTGAAAATATGGCTAAAAAGACTAGTTCATAAATGATCAAACTATGACTATAAATATATGTCATTATTAGATCAACAATGACCATGGATAATTGTCATTAATCGTTAAACCATGACAATATATATGTGACGTTATTGAATTAATCATGACTAAAATCAATTGTCATAACTGGTTATTCGAGGACACTTCTGAATTGTCGTTAATACTATCTCAATGACTTTATATATATGTCATTAATAGTTCTTCAATGACTAGAGATATCTGTCATAATTAGTGTTTCCATGACTCTAAAAGCATAGTGTCAAGGTTGAAGCTTTCATGACACCGGATACTACGACTCTTATTTTTAGTCATAAAAAGTCCTCATGACTATACATTATAGTCATTATATGTGGGATTTGTAGTAGTGGTTGTTAATCCATTTCAATTCCACGATCACGAGTTTAAGCTCGAAAATTGGTATTTAACTCTCATATTATTATTTGAGAATAGTTATACCTTTATGTAGAGTTTGTTGATCCCCTTCCCCCACTTTATACTAAAAACCCATTTTTTTATTTAACGAAATCGAAATTAATTTATCCTTTGAATGCTTCAACTACATTTTTAGTTCAATCATTTTTAAATCGACTATATTCATAGAGGAATATTTTAGTCTTGAAAATATGGTTGTCCATCTACGTTAATGAAGCAAACATTTATATAGTTGTAGAATGAATGTATATTGGTGAAATTTTTTTTTTTTTTTTTTTTGAGACAGAAAATATTTTTATATTCTTGCTTTGTTAGCCAGGATTTTTATTCATTGCATTTTTTATATTATTATTATTATTATGACATTCTCCATTTTATGACTATGAAAGGACCTCACCCAACTTTATTAATGGGTATGGTAGAAATTATTTGGAGATGAGAGGGCTTCCATAAATTTTGAGCTATGTTTTTTTTAAGAAGAGGAGTTGTTAACAATTTGTTAGTAAACAATCACTCTTAACTATTTTTAGTCACTCATCAAACCATCTATCAATTTTTATATTAAATTCTATCAAGTTTATCATTTAATCAATATTAACACTAATATCTAAATATATTTTTTTAAAAGTAATTTTAATTCTACTAAAAAGGTTGATAACTTGTTGATTTAGTTAATGAATTATAATCAAACTTCATGTTTGGGGATTCAATCTTGAAATGAGTTATTTAATAAAAATAAAATGCCTCATGTTTTTTTAACACAAAAAGTTTCATGTAAACAAGTTTTTAGAATTATGAAAAATTAATAAGAAAAAAAAATTGAAAATGAAAGATAGTAATATTTTAAAAGCTATAACTTTCATTTTATTCACTCAGTTGCAAAGAATTTCTTGGTATTATATCCAAGGCACAAAAAAGAGGGAGAATAAACTTTGGGACATTTTATTCTTTATTTCCTGCACTTCAAATTTAAGAAAATTTCTTTTTAGGTGTATTCAACTTTATTAATATTTAAATTTAAATTTGGACATAACAGGAAAAGAAAGAAAGAATTTAGCTTTCACTCCATTATGGTTACTTTCACCACTCTCTCCCTTGTTAATCACTTTCCTTATGTTTGAAGAAAAATAATTCTAATTATGAGCACATGATGCATAGTTTGCATATGTTGAAGAAAAATATAATTTTCATATGCTATATTTCGGGAAAAGAATATATAATAAATGAAATATTGAGATTTAGGCTTGAGCCGATAGGAGGGTTAAAAGGACACTTATCATATCAGTATAAAAAATAAAATTTCTTTATTTTAAAATTTTAAAATGAATAGAGTTCTTGGTTGGTTTGCTAGGCAACCGATTACATTGATCAAATTACAAAATGAATTTATATCAAACATTTATTTACTAGTGTATTTAATTTAATCAGATTTCGATTTTTCACTATTGGTAAATATTTATTTAATTTACACATCAATGAGATCATTCCTACGGTTTATTTATTTATTTATTTATTAGTACATTCCTACAGTTTAATGAACCCAACCATGTATGGCAAACATTAAATAAGAAAAGTTAATAAATACGAGCTTCTTTTTTTTTTTTGAATTATAGAGATAACAAATACGAGCTTAATTATAGAGATAATAAAATGTTTTTTTTAAAATGTTATTTGAAATTGTTTCTATTTATATTACAATAAAAAATCTTATAAATATAGTTGTCATAAAAAATATGTTTTCTCAAAGTGCTTTTTTTTCCTATTTCTATATCTACCTATATACAAATTGAAAGGAAAAGAAAAAACCTAGCTTACTCTAGTGTAGTGTGACAATTAAATATGACCAACAAATTATTAATGAGTATATATACATTAATGAGTTTTCTTTTAGGAAAGTTAACAATATATGTAGCTAGTTTTGGAAAACATTATATAGATAGCTATTCTCTCAAATATATGAACTTGGGAACAAAATTATTAAAACTAAACCTGATTTTATGTCTACATAAATAAGCTTTTTAGACAGCCCACAACTTGAATGCATTACCATTTGCATAAATAGCTAGTTTGTATTTTGTACAAGGAATATTACAGGTAGAATGTTAACAAATAAAGAATATTTCAAGTAATTAATGAATTTAGTCCCCTAGGTGTGGTGCAATAGTTGAAAACTTGGGTTTTGAGGTTTGAGAGTATGCTCCACTCAAAGTCTCAGGTTCGAGACTTACACTGTGTTCGTGCCTGGTCTTGGGACGGGAGTGATTACTTATTAAAAAAAAAGAAAAAAAGAGTAATTAACGAATTTAGCATAGTCTGAATAAAATATATATTGTCTCGACATGTTTTCAATTACCTCAATCCTTAAAGTAGGGTTACTTCAATAGGCCTCAAGCATTCTCTATTTAAATGAACATGATGTCCCATCTATCAAGTGCAAGTACTTAATAAATTGAATGACCAATGTGTATGTCAACCATTCATTAGTCAACTCATCATCTATCACACATTAGATTGATCAATACATTAATATGATAAACTTTATAATATGCATTATTTACACACCACATCATGGTCAAATAAAAAAGATAACATATATTGATATAGTGTCACAACTAATTTAAAGCATCATAGTACTATATATCAAAGTAGCTTTTGAGTAGACATATATATGTTACACCCTACCTAAACTCTGCCTTAATAAGTCTATGATTAATAATGAATAGAAGAAACTAAACAACTCTACTTTGAAAACAAAGTATTTTTAGTTGAGGAGAAGTTGAATAATTGATTAGTTTGAATGACTGGTTGCATGATAACCATATTTGAATAAAATTGTTTGAATGAGAAGTTGTAGAAAACTGAATAAAGTTATTTGGAGGAGAAGTTGTAACAAGTTTTTTTTTTTAGTTGTTTTGAAGAGAGATAGTATAAAATCTTTGGGTAGAAAATGTTGTTTGGAGAAAGGTTGGAGTGAGGGATTAATTTGAGGGGTTAGAGTGAATGGTTAAAATGTGAGGTTGAGAAAAAAAAAATTATTCTAAAGAAAGGTAAATTTTACTCCATATTTCTTCCACCATATTCCTTCTTATTCATGCACACCTCAAAGTTTCATAACAAAAAAGATAGTTTTAAAAAAAATATTGAGGCTATTATAAAATTTTACTACTACAAATGGGAGAATAGATGTCGGGCATCTGTCTCACATTTATCCTACTGACATCGAAATGGAAAGATGGTATACACTTTAGATGTCATAAAGCCTTCTTTTTGAAAGTTAGACCGAAAGTTAGTTATGTATATGAATTGAGTAGGTTGTGTAAAAAAGGAATTAAATAAATTATAATATAAATTGTATTATAATATTTTTTTTATTTAATAACATTGGGAAGATTGGAACCCGTAAATATTATTATATATAGAAATTGAGAGTTAAATTTAGTAGGAAAAAAAGTGGCTAAAATATTGAAAGAGCAGAGTGGGACATGATGTTGTAAAGCCTTCCTTTTTCCAAAGTAGAAGTAATTGAAGCTTGGTAATAATAATGGAACAACATGCCCTAAAGTACCTACCCTACTTGCTTCCTTTAAACAAAGGAACATGCTATGTTCTACTATCTCTGCTAACTTATTAATTACTTTCTATTTTTCTAAAAAATGAAATATCAATTTTAACTTTAGTTTTGTTGTAAATGTAAGAAAATAATTCCTTATCCATCTTTACCATAATATATGTGACTTTTTCTAGATTCAAACATGCAGTATAAAAGAAGTTACTAAAATCTTAACCATCATGATTAAGTTATGTTGAGGTCAATCTAATATATGGTTTAGACTACTCATATTATCTACAATTATAAACTTCCTTAATTCTAGGTTAATTTTTATATTAAAGTAATTAATCGCCTTTAACTAAAAGCTTTAGATTTGCACTCTCATACTTTCTGCTCGGTATGAGTTGACATTTTTTGTGATTCATGACTATAACTGGAATGAAGTTGAATATTTATATCCTAAAGTTTAGTCTTTTATTGTCCACAAGGGGAAGCCCAGCAAATGAGGCTAAAGACTTTAAGGCATACTTCTTTGGGAGATCCTTCATTTGAGGCTGCTGGAAAGTGATAAAACTAGAATACTCTTCAAAGTATCTCAGTGCCACAGTTTAGGGATGGACCAGTGGTGTCCCGAGTATAGGAGAGCGAAGCTTCGACTTTCCAATTTTTTTTAAAAAAAAGTTTAATCTTCTATTAAAATAATTATTTATAAGCACATGAGGATTGAATATTTCTACATCATTAAAAGACTCTTTTTTTAAAAAAAACTAAAGAACCTAGTAACCAATTTAAGATGGATTAAAATTGAGTCTACAGTATAATATTTTAACATTTGCAACTTAATACACAACAGTTTTTCTTTTTAATACAAAATATTTAGGAGGGATATTTCAAAACCTATAATCTCGTAAATACTAAATGAATTGAAGTAAGGAGGACTAACAAATCCTACATAAAGGACACAACTAATCTCAAATAATATAAAAGTTAAATATCGATTTTTGAATTTAAACTCGTGACCGGAGAGTTAAAATGGAATAACACCAAACAAGATAACCAACTGCACCATCGGCCCTCAGTCGATCATGGTAACTGTATTCCTTTTGGCATACAATAGGAAACCTTACACACAAATAGTCTCGATCAATTACATTTAATGCAGTATAAAATCGATTGAATCAATGCATCAAATTGAATTGTCATAATGCATATTGATACTACCACAACTCAACTAATTATACACATACATTAACTGAAATCTAAAAGTACAAAATATATATGGATATAATATACACCAAAAAAAGGAGCAAAGTTGCATATTTGGGAAATAAATATCTCTTTTTTTTTTTTTTGAAAAGATAAATATCTCATTTTGATTCGTGTATAAGGTTAAAAGCTCTTAGGTCACAGGACAATCGTTATAAGAAAATTATTTATTGGGCATTTGAAGTAACAAATATACCAAGTGGGAATTAAAAATAGGGAAAACAATTAAAGGTTATATTTGACTTTGAAAATAAGTTAGAGAGCATAACGGGAAATCATCAAGGTTTCTTCCATTATGGCCTTTCTATATAAAATATTGAATTTAAGTAAAAATTATTATTAAAAGCACAAAATTTTAGAGCAATCCTGAAAATAAAATTTGTGTTGCTCATCATCAAATAGCCTGCCTTGTATTTTATTTAAAGAGCTAGATCTATCTATCCACATTTTGTCACAAAATAAAAACTTTTGAATATATATTATGTGATGGTATGTAGTATTTGTATCATCCAAGAACAATGAAAAAAATAAGCGTTAATATATTTCATTTAAAATTTCTATGCCTTCCTAGATCCATATAATTTCTATTGGGATTTTTTTTTTTTCTGAGAAGTTGGGAGAGGATTACAAATACCGATTATCAAACTTGTGACAGTGGAATGGTAATAGATTAACCCCAAACTAAATAACCAATCGTGCAACTTACCTATTTGGTATTTTTTTTGTTTAAACTAGAATTATATAGCTTTAATGACTATTGATTTACCATAACATCGACTCTTCTTTCTAAGCTCAAGAATGAGTAGGTCGAGTGAACAATTAAATTTTTTTATTTTTTATTTAAACCTCTAATCTAAAAAAAGGAGTTTAATCGGTAGATTTTTTTGTTCTTAATTTACAATATTTTAGGGTAAGTCATATAACATGTCAACTTTTATTAACTTAATTAATAGATTAAAATAGCCAATTAACATAAAAATATGTATCGAATAGGTGAGTGGTACAATGATTTCATTGTTTGGTGGTAAAACAGTTTAACACCAGCGTCACAAGTTTGAACCCGAAAATTGATATTTGTTTCTCCTCTCACCAATATGTACTAAAAAAAAACATTAAAATATGTACATTAAAACTAATCAGTACAAAATCCCCAATTAAAAGGGGTCACTGGATATTAATAGAAAATAAAATAAAGTAAAATTTGAGTTTTTATTCAAAAAATTTTAGAATAGTTTTTATTTAATTAATAACGTTAAATTAAATTATCATTTTTAGTTCAAACGTTAAGGGTATGAATTAACACTATTTAAAATGAATGATTTGTTGGGTTTTTAGTTGACCCAATAAAAAAAAGATTTGTTGTTGGTTTTAATGTTCTGCCTTTGATCCCAACTGCAACCACATGACATATTGTAATGAAGGGGGTGTAAAGAAAGCCATAAGACATTAAAATACTCACACTTCTTTCCCCATTTTTTAGTATTCCCAAAATGTCTACAAAGAAAAGGATTTGCTTTTAATCATTCATGTTGGAGTTGGGGAGTGGGAGTTGGTAATCTAATTCACAGCCCTGCCCAATTTATTTCAATTAACAACACTATCATAATTATTTTAATTTATTTTTTCAGTTTTTATATTTATATTTGATGTGGTTTGCTTATTTCAGAGGATAATGTTTTATTCTATTATATTATGTTGTCGAAAAATTAAATTAAAAAAAATAATTTTAAAATAGTGACTACCATTAGAAATGGCCTCTTTTAAAAAAAAACGAAATGGCCTGAAAATGTATTTCTTTTATCTCCATTTTCACGATCTTCAATCCCATTTACATTTTTTTTTTTTTTAAATTATTTTTTATATAAATATATATTAAAATATTTAGAAATTTAGAAATATTTATTCCAATAGGATTTTTCTTTGATAAGAAACTACTTAATTGAAATGCGAACAACAGCAGAGCTCTCTCTATTGGTATGCTATAACAATTTAATAACAGATTATAAGTTTGAATCTCTCTTCCTCAATATTGTTATATAAAAAAAACTACAAATTGAATTCTTTCCATTTCAATTATTATTAAAAGAAAGAATTCAAAAAATTGAAATTAAAAAAAAAACAATGAGATAATTCTTCATGGAGAATTAAAAAAACCATGAATTTTATGATTATATTTGATAGAGGGGACGCAGATGGGAAAAACATTGTCGAATATTGCCTCTTGCACATTTATAACCATCATAATTTTAACTTGTAATCTCTTTATTTTTATAATGCTCTCTTGAATTATAGGTTAACATACACGATCGTACATGGATAAAGGGAAAGTTTGGGGAATGAATGTTTTTACTCTATGTTTATTTAGTGTAGAAAAAATTCTTCATAACCTCAAATTTTTAACCTCTCGTTCAAACAACCTTTTTCAAATAAAATTTTCCTACATTACAATCCCTCCTAAAATAAAAACATTTTCTTACAATCGTTCCTACAAACAATTTTTTTTTTTTGTGAGTACACAAACAATCTTATTTAAACATAGTTTATTTATAACTCTTCATTTAAATAACATTATTGAAACATGATTTTTCTGCCACCATTCAATCAAATACTACATTCAAACTACTTCATTCACCTCGTCCAAACATACCCTAATAATTTTAATCATGATAGATATTATTCCATTCATGATATACATACCTAAAATTTAATAAAACTTCATATTTCCATTTTTTTTTTTTTTTGGTATTATTGGATCTCACTAAAAAAAAGGGCAAATCTCCTATGTTAATTAGATGAATTTTCTCTATTAATCTAAGCTTTGTAAACAATGATTGTCCATTAAAAAACAGAAAAAAAAAAATAAAAAAAAAACTTTTCATTTTTCTTGTTTAAATATTCATATTTGTATATATTTTGAATAACCATAATAATAATAATAATAATAATCATTCAACCCAGAGGAAATGGAATTACTAGCCCCGATGATCATCTCATCAAACTTCTCTCTCTCAAATTTTCAGAGTTGAAAATAGATTCCTTTTATATTATATATAATATATATATTCCCAAATTTCCCCTCCATTTTTCTTTCCTTAAATTCCCAATAAACAAACACCCATTTTTCCCCTCACAAAAACTCCTCAGATCTCTGTTTCTCTCTCTCTCTAAAATCATGAGAGATTTCGCTTCCTGTTTCAGCGAAAACGCCGTTACCATCTCTCATCCCTCCTGCTCCACCCCCGCCGCCGCCGTCTCTCCGCCCTCCGCCGCCGTGCAAACCGCCGTCACCAGCCTCTACGCCGCCGCGCAAAACCCACTACTCATCTCCGTCACGTGGGCAAAATCCCACTCTTCTCAAACCCTAGCCATAAACTTCACCCAATCTCCGGCAGGCACCACCTCCGCCGCCTTCAAACTCGACACCACCGCCCGATTCTTCAAAAAGAACAGAGGCTCTAAATCCTACGACCTCCACCCCGACAAAATCGAGATCCTCTGGGATTTCTCCACCGCCGTGTACGACGGCGGGGCCGGACCGGAACCCATCTCGGGATACCACGTGGTGGTGACGGTGAATTCCGAGATCGGGCTAATTCTAGGGGAAACCCCGACGAACCTGAAATCCGGCGACCCGAAATGGTGGGTAACGTCGAGAACAGAGCATTGGTGTGGGAACACTCTGTTTTCGACGAAGGCGAAATTCAGCGAAGGCGGCGTTTGTCACGAGATCTTGATCCGATGCGGCGGCGGCGGAGAGGGAGGAGAAGAAGAGGAAAGGGGAAAGGGGCGGAGGGAATCGGGGCTGTGTGTTTGGATCGACAAGAAGGCGGTGATCAGGGTGAAGAGATTGCGGTGGAATTTCAGGGGAAATCAGAGCGTGTTTGTTGATGGGTTTATGGTGGATTTGCTGTGGGATGTTCATGACTGGGTGTTTGGATCCAGGGTTAACGGCTTCGCTGTGTTCATGTTTAGAAGGAGGACTGGCTTGGAGACCGGGCTGTGGTTGGAAGATCGCAAGAACAACCACAATGTTATCACTCCGATGCAAAATTGTTTCGATTTTTCTCTGTTCATTTACGCAACTAAGAATTTATGATCCTTTTTTGGATTATTAGTGTCTCTAATTTTGGATTAGTATCGATAATGTGAACTTGAACTGAATTTTTTTTGCTTAATGCACTACCCAATTATTTCGTTTGATAAGTTGATTCCAATTTATCACTTATTAATAAACATCAAATCTCTTTTCTATCACTTTTTGGAGTTTGGAATTCAAACGTATCCTGACTTTTTCTTTTTTAGTACAACTTTGCTAGATAATCAATCTATCCATTCATCCATTTCATTTTTATCTAATATTATTAAATGTTATATCAAACTTTTTATCATTTTAAACCATATAATATACAATGAAATGTTGTATTGTACATTTTTTTTTAAAAAAATTTAACCATATAATATAAATAAAATATATTAAATTTATCAATCAATCTAAAATATGCAATCATTACATTATAAAAAAAATTAATATAAAATAAATATTTTTTTAATATTTCATCTCAAAAACATTAATCTCCAAACAAATATTTATCTCTAAATGACTCAACTTCCTCTTTTCCTTTTTCTTGTCTCCTATTTTCAACTCTAAAATCCAATCACCCTTCAACGAAATCAGATGCTTGTCTATTCATTGGATTATATGAATTTTCTACTAATTCATTATTCTCTTTGCACTTTTGAACCTTTAGCCTCCGTTTGATAATTATTTGGTTTTTATTTTTAAAATTTAAGCTTATTTTTTACTCATTTCCTTCCATCATTTCTCTCATGTATCTAATTTTCCTCAAGAAAATATGAATTTTGACCAAATTTCAAAAACAAAAATAAACTTTTCGAAGTTACTTTTTTTGTTTTCAAATTTTGATTTTTTTCCCATAAATATAGGTAAAATGTAGATATTCTCATAGAAAAAAAAAATGATACAGTAGTTGTTATAGACTTAAATTACAAAAACAAAAAATTTTAAAAAAATGATTATCAAATAGAGTTTAACTAAATTTATGAATTTTTTGCTAATTGTCAATAAGAAAGGAATGTGTTTTATTTTGTAAATATATATATATATCCTTCCCATATCGGTTGATGATGATTAGTTTGGGGGCTAGAATAGAAATCAACTTCTATAAATAAAGAAACCAGAAAATCTTAAATTTGGGGTCATCTGTACTCTAAATTATTAAAATATGGGTGAAAACTACTTTATATGCAAAATAAATAAATATTAATGAATAAAATAAATAAATATCCTTCCCTTTCCCTCCGCCGTTGATGATTGTTGTAAGGCTTGACAATCATTAAAAATAAAAGTTTAAAGAAACAGAATAAAGTCTTAAGACTTTTCTTTTACAAATAAAAATAATAAAAAAGTGATTTATTTGAATGCTGATTTTTCAGAAAAGGGAAATTGAGGTTTTTGAGAGAAATGAACCAATCTTTTGGTTGCTTTTGGCATTGAAATACTAAATTGAAGTGGAGAATCTGATGAAAATGGGACAGCAAAAGAACACCTTTTTTTAAGCGATTTGGTATATAAATTTTTTGACAAAAAGAAATTATAAATTAGTGTTGTTTGCATGAATGGATATACTATGATGAATGTAAACATTCTGTACTTCTGTGTGTGCAGAATTGTCAAAGTTTGAACAACAATCTCATTCTAAAATTTTTAGGTATAAAATCAATTAATACTCTAAATCATAGAGGCTGTATAAATATAAGTGTGTTTCAGCAACCAGCCACAGTTCAATAGCATCTAAATACGTATTAGTATGTACGAGATCTGTGATTCAAATTCCTCGATCATTTGTTGTACTAATTACTAAAAAATAATAATAATAAAGTGCATTAATAACTCATGCCTAATCATTATAATGGATATTAATTATAAAATTAACCACAAAAATATTTTGTAAATTAAAAAAAAAAAAAAACTTATCCAAAGTAATTTTTTTAAGTTATGATATAATAATATACATTCCAAACGAATTTATTATAATCCTTGTCATAATAATATACACCGCAAATAGAGTTTACTATAATATTTTTATGATAATTTGCGATTCATCATAATTCAAGTCTATAATAACGTGCACTTCAAACACAATTTATAATAATTCATTCTTTATAATATTTGATTGCCCCAAATACACCTTTAAAATTAGTTATATGAATTTATTCGTCCCTATTAGATTTCATTTTAGAAAAATGTTAGTTTTCCAAATCGTCAATCATTTGAAATGAAGAGTCTAGAATGATCAATTTGTGGAAATTTACGTTGCATTTGTGAATTATTAACGTTTTAACAAAATAATCTAACATATAAAAGTTTAGATTTTAACATTATAAATTGATTTAGTGGTAAAAAAGAGGCTCAAATATTTAAAAGATTATGTGTTTAATATATGTAGTAACAACTTGGCTGTGGTATGTTGTGTAACAATATTCAAATATGCATCCGCTAAACTCATTATAAGAAAAGAATACCATTGTTGTTGATGATTGTTAATATTATCCAAAGTTGAGGCCTTTTTATTTAGCTTTTCCACTTTCTTTTGTAAATTGACTTGTCTTTTTGGTAAAGATGAATGTCATTTTCATCAAGATTTACCACAATTATAAACTACCTCATAGTAATTTTTAAGAACACATTGTTTAAAGTTATATAAAATCGATGTCTTAAAAGGTTTAGGCGACTCAAGACTTTTTCTTTACTTGAATTTCAATGTTGGTTTTTAGTCCAAATTGGCTTAAAACCATTATATGAATTTTATAGTATTAAAGAGTAACGTCTATTCTTTTAAAACCCAATTGACCATCCAACTCGAATCAAAAAATTGACCACCAAGCAAAACCAAAATTCAACTTAACGAAAAAAATAAAATAAAAAATAATTAAAACCATAAAGAGCTAAAATTGAAAGTATATTCAAATTTATCCGCTCGCACCTCGACCCTAACAAGTGGATGGTATGCAAGGTGCAATTTTTGAGAAAAAATTATACGAAATAATCAATATTGGTGTTTACAACCAAATAATGAAATCATTGCGTCACTCATTCATTTGCTAAAAAAAAATTCATGTATATTGATGATCACTTTCCAATAGTAAATACTAATAAAAGTATAATATATACTTATAGATTATGATTTCAAATTCTCGTATATTATTGTCTAATTAATTAAATAAAAGACATTCAAATTATCAACAAAAAGAAAAAACAAGACATTCATAATATTGTCATCAAGGTCTCCCATAGAATTGAATTAATTTTAAATTTTGTCTAAAAATGAAGTGGCCTTAAATTTATGGATTGGAGTAAATTTTGAAAAATATTCAACGAGTAGAAGTCAATTTTAATTGGTGAAGAAAATGATCCGACAAGGACTTGAATTGAATACCTAATAGGATATTAAATTATGTTAAATCGACAATTAACTCAAAAATTTAAATGAATAAATTAAGGTAAATCTAATTATATCAACCAATAGAAGTTCATTTACTGCCATTATGCAAGCATTTGAATATACAATTGGAAACTTTATATACATATATATATAATATACAAGGAAACTAATATTTTTTAACAACTTTTTGAAAATTAATACTATTTCCCTAAGTATTTTAAAAATTACTCCTAATTTACATCACTAATTTGTATTACGCTAATTAAAGATGCATTGCCAAGTGTGGGAGAGCTTCAAAAGCTTTGTAAGACATTGTAAAACTTCATCATGAATATAACTTAATTTATTAATATATTATACATTTATTTTAGAGGAAAAATAAATGGAACAGGCTACCCAGGAATTTATGAACAAACTTTAGATTATGAACTTTGGTAATGTGTATATATTTAATGCTTAAGATCTCACGTTAAGATTAAGAGATCTTTTAATATGTTATAAAATAGATAAATCATCTTACTTATTAATAATTGTTAATTTTTTTTTTAGATAGAAACATAATATTAATCTAATATAATACGATGCCCATTACACTTAAAAAAACGAAAGAAATAAAATTTGAAATTGAGATTTCAAACAGAAATGGATAAAGATGCATGACTCCCAAAACCATATGTCGGGTAAGGGTCCCACTGATAATTTGTAGCAACCAATCCAAGCAACAACTTTGGAAGCCAACTTAGATAACTTTTTTTTTCATTTTTAAAAATTGGGAAATTAGAGTTTTGCTTCTCTATACGTGGAGCACCATTGGTCCGTTTCTAGATTGTGACACTAGGATATTTCGAAGAATATGCTAGTTTAAGTATTTTCGAGAAGTCTCGAACCAATGATCTTTCAAGAAAAGATCCATTGAAGGCCGCCTTAGTCTCAATCACTGGGTTGCTCTTTAAAGACAACTTACATAATTTTAAAATAGTTAACTTTCAAAAAAAAAAAATCGTAAGAAATTAATTTTTGATTAATCAATATAGTAAGGTATAAGTAGCATTGGGAGTGATGGGCTAATTTAAAAGAGAAGATAAAAGTGGGAAGGAAAGGGAGGGCCATAAGATCTTTGGCTCTTTTTGTTTGTTGTCTTCAAGTTAGGTATGAATGGAGAAGACCAAATTTAGTGCAACTGGCTAGTCAAACCCCTAATCTAACACTAACCCACATGAAAAAAGGATTCACTTTTCAAATTCCTTTCTCTTTTTCCAAAACATCATCATGGATTTTCAAATTCACTAGCTTTTGTTTTGTTATATTTCTATATTTTTCGTATTTCATAGTTGTAAAATGATGCTGTTTTGTTATATATTTCAATATCTTTGCTATTTCATAGTTATAAAATAATGTTATTTTGTTATATATTTCTATATCCTTTTGTATATAAGAAATTGGGTATCCATTGATAGAGTATTTCTTGACAGTGCTTACACTATTGCCAAGTTTAGGGATCATTGAGGACCATAACGAGCCATCAATAAATACACACAAATCGTTAACAACTGTGTATTTCACCGTTGGTGAATGTATAGTTTCGTTGACAGAAATTCCCATCTTCGCGACAAAAAAATCTATTATATCAATAATCGTATACAATAAATTGGGTATTAACTTATGCAATATTTTCTGTCAACATTGTCAAATATAGGAATCACTGAAGACCATGACAAGTTGTCAACATTGAGCAAATGGCAAAAAAAAAAAAAAAAAAGAGTAAATCACAAATATTTGAGAGTACAACTACACTGTATTAAAGCATCTTTTCATGCCAGCCTACCGTAATTGATGAAGCAAACTTTGGCAATAGGCCCACGGTCTTTTTTTGTTGGAATATAATAGCCTCACCTTTGTAATCTTCTTTTTTTCTTAGTTTAATAATAATATTTGAGATTAAAATTTAGGATTGAAATATTTGAATTTTCTACATTTTATATTTTAAAATAATTGTCTACGACAAAATAATATAAAGTTAAGGTTTTTTTTTTTTTTTTTTTTTTTTTTTTGAGGAATAAGGTTTTTCTTCTTTAAATATTGAGTAATATATATTTTGACGCCAAGTTATATATATGTTTGAGTTTCAATTTTTTTTTTTTTAGACTATAATAATTAGGAGTAGGAGAACTCGAACTCAAAATTTCTAATCATTGGGCATACACTACTAGTGTTGTTGGGCTTGCTCATGTGGGCTGAGTTTCAAATATTCTAAATTTAATATAAATTATACTAATGTATAATGTAAACAAAAAAAAATTATCATTAATAATATTTTAGATAAAGAGTTAATTAATTAAAATTAAAAAACATAAAAATTAATTAAAACTAAAAAACATAAATCTAGTTAATTTTTTTTTAAAAAAAATTATTACTAAAGAACGACTTCTTATAAAGGTTTAAGTTTAATTTTGGCTTCAAAACCCACGTGATTTTCTTTCTCATGTCCTCCTCAAATTTGAACGTACAATGCATGCATTTATATTTTAATAAATATATATATTTTTTAAATTACTAAGTCTTCTCTCTATTCTATTTTCAATATAACTTTAAATATGAAAAAAAATGTTATCCTACATATTCAAAATTGAAATTCTTTTAAATAAATATTAATGACTATTAATTTTTGTTTTTTTGAAATCAATATCAATAACTATCTTTCCATAAGAATATTAATAACTATTATTTTTTGGTTTTTTTGAAATAACTATGGTCAATAAGAATACGATTACATATTTATATTAAAATGAGGAAGAAAGGAAGAACTTGAATCTCATCTTACTCAACTCCTAAAAAACAAAATAATCAAAATTGTACATGCAACTTTCGATCTATAGTTTCACAAATTTTTTCTTTCTTTAAACAATTATAATTTATGGTTGTCATCTTTATTTTCTCTTCTATCTTCAAAATCGGTTTGAAACTAAGAAAGTTACAAAACCTTTTAATTTTCACCATTAAAGATAATTAAAAATATACTCATTAATTTTAAGAATTAAGTTATAGAAATAAAAATATACAACTTATCATATTTTAACATTTTCATTTACATTATTTAAAAAAAAAACATTTGCATTTATTAATAATTTATATTGAATATTGAATAGGTTAATAAGAAGGTAGGAATATGAAAAGAGGTTAAACTATAAGTAATAATTATACAATATATTAAATATAATAATGTGATGAAAGTTATAAAATATAATATTAAAACAACATGCAAACTTGAATTTGTGGGTGTAGGTGGATATAAAAGTATCGAAGTTAAGTGATAAATTTTAATTCATGTAGGGACATATTTAGATTTTTTAAATTATCATTAGGGAAAATTATTAGTCTAAAGATAGACATATTGACATTATAACCAAATGATTTCTCCAATTCCAAACATAATAAAAAAGTGATAGAAGACTTGCTAATAAAATTAAATACGAAATAAGGCCGGATATAAAGAAGTAAGAAACATTAAAAGAGATGAAAATTGGATAACATGTATTACAAAAGTTTTATTTGAGAAAGAAATTAGTATTTTAACAAAATATACAATAATGATATAAATACAACAAAAACATAAATAATAACATAGAAATATTTGAATCTCAAGTTATACATCATTATCGTTTGGGATACATATATTTTTGCTCAACTTTATAAAAGTAAAGTTGACAATCATAAACCGAATTCAAAATATTGATTCTCAACCCTTGATTCACATATAAACTCGAATACAACAACATAACATCTATATAGACTTTGAAGAGTGAAAACATTTGAGAACTTGAGAAAAAATGAAAACAAAATATATTAGAGAGGAAGTGAGAATGAAACCTCATTTTATAGTAGACCATTAGAGTTAATTACAAAATCAACTCCACTTACTTATGTATTAATCCCTCTTTTTTTCTTCTATATTTAATAATAATAATATTCATGAGTGGCATGTTTAAAATTTTAAAACAATCAATGGACATAATAGTCCAAAAATGATTCTCCTACTCTAACCACACTTTAAGGTTTTAAGATTAGAATTTTAACACGGCGTTCCACGTGATAATTTTTTAAATAATAAATTATATATATTTAATAAAATATGTCAATTGAGTGCAATAATATATATATATATAAATTTATAATTATAAATTGTTTCCTATATTTTTGCACTAAATTTAAATCATCAAATAATAACTTCAATCTAATATTGAATTTTATAACCATTTTTTCACGTCAGTTAAATTTATTAAAATTCACATTTATGTTAAAAAACAGTTAATATTTTATTTTGACTTTAAAAAATAATATATGTTATTATTTAAAAAAAATTAATAAAATTTATCACATTAAAATTAAATTTTATCTCTGATTTTTAAAAATCGATGTTATTTAGTTTTTTCTCAATTTATCTATTAATAGACCAATTACTATTAAATTATAAAATTTATAAGAGTATAAAATTTATACGAGTATCATTATTATAATTATAAATATAAATAAGCTAAATATATATATTAGTATACATCTATAAACTTACATTTAACCTCAAATGATAATTTTATCATTCTTCAAAAAAAAAATTCCACATCTTCAAGTCAACAATTAAGCAACAAAATATCCCTACAAAAATTATTGCAACAAAATAAAAGTCTTATCATTCTTCACACTTTTTTTTTCATCTCCAAGTCAAAGACAACAATTATGCAAAAAAGATCCCTACAAAAATTATTGCAACAAAAGAAAAATTATATGAAAATTAAGGTAAATAATCCAACAAAAATAAGATAACTTATTATAAAAAAACAAACAAACAAACAAAAGTAAATCCAAGCAAAGAGAAAGTGTTTTGTGACAAAATATAGTGAACGATTTATAGGATTGGAAAATTCAATTTATTATTTTAATTAGAATATAAAATGTCAAATAAAATCTATGAGATTTGGTAAAAATATCTCATTTTCTACTTTATAAAAATGATGAAAATTTAAATGATATTGTAAATATGTTCATTTGATAATTGAAATCTCTTATCTTCTTGCTTAGTCATAAAATCTATGAGATTTGATAAAAATATCTTATTTCTACGGATGAAAATCTAAATGATATTGTAAATATCTTCTACGTTATTTGCATTTAATTTTTTTTATATTTCATTATCTTTATTTGATTGTTGAAATCTCTTATGTTCTAGCTTAGTCATAAAATCTATGAGATTTGATAAAAATATGTTATTTTTTTCGGATGAAAATCTAAATGATATTGTAAAGATCTTTTACGTTATTCGCATTTTTTATATATATATTTCAGTAGATGGTATGTTTGTAATTTAGAATATGATTTAAAGAATAAAATCGTCCAAAAATGACTTTTCGTTTAACACAGTTTAAGGTAGTATGATATGATTTAATAAAGACTTGTTTTAAAAAAAAAAGATTTAAATTCTCAAAAACAAAAAAAGATTTAATAAAGACTTTTTTGTACCAAGTCAAATTAACGCAATGGTCGAAATAGTCCCTTTTTTTTTTTGAAAATCAAAATAGTCCATTTAAACGGTTAGATAATGTATAATGATATGCAATATGAAATGATATATCATATAAATGATTAATTAATAGGCGTGTTTGTACCGATTAGTTATTTAGTTTGGTGTTAATCTATTTTCATTTCACGGTTACGGATTTGATCCTGATAATTGGTATTTGTAATCCTCTTTCTCCAACTAAAAAAAATTAATAGACATGTTTGTTTGATTGAATAAAGCTAGAAAGATATGATTCGACCTAGCCTAGTATTTAGGTTGAATTTGAACAAAGATTAATGGAAAGTGAACCAAACTTTACTTTGATATGATGTATTTGGTAGGAAAAAAAAGGAGTATCCTAAGCACCTTATGGCATATAGAAATTAGTTGAATGACAAAGATAAGAAAGTTGATTTCTTATTTAAATATTAAAAGAGGTCTTGAGTATGACACTTGACAAAGTGCCGAAAAGTCTATATGGATTGTTTGTTAACCTAAAAATTTTGAAATTATGTGTCATCTTTAAATGCTGAATACATAAAAGATTTATATTACTTTATGTTACTTTTTCAAATTCTCATAGTGTCTAGAACCAAAGTATTCATCAACTTAGGAAGTGAAGTCTCATCATTTGTTCATGTTTTGGAGCAAAAATTCAAAGAGTTTATATGAGTTAAATTATTTTGTTCATATTTGGAATGAATAAAAGTATCTGTTTTTTCACTTATTTTGATTCATGTTTCTTTCATTAGAATTATGGGATTCTACCCCCAAAAAGTAAACAAAAAATAAACCCCTAATATGTACTTTAGGCTTACAATGACTATATTGGTTCACATGAGATTTCGACCCAAAGATAGAATAGAGACATGTGTAAATATGAAATTTGTGTTTATATTGATTTGAATATGTGCAAGTGTGGGGTACAATTTATAATTTGTTCCATTGATTATATATACAAATACCTTGTGGATTTCAAAACTTATTCTTAATTTTGTTTTAAGGGTTTTGCAGCTTGTACTTGATGTTGAATTTTGTCTCATGGACATTGCAGTTAAATATGGCTTGAGGGTTTCACAACTTATTCTAAAGTTCACTTTGCTTCGATCTCTAACTTGTTAATCATTTGATCGGTTGTTGACTTGTTGATCTTTTTTATAATCACTCTGTAATTTTTTGGTCTTTAAATCATTCAACTAACTTGTTGATCTGTTTGAATGGTCCACTTGAAAAACATGATGCTTGTTCTTTGTGTTTGCTCGACTTGTTTATGAGATCGTTTGACCTTCAAAGTACTTTTTGGATTTCGAAAACATGTTTGATTCTTATAAATTTGGGAAGTTTTCAACCTTATGAAATTCTCTATGAAGTCTTAAATTTATAAATCATTGAAATGAAGAAGAGCACTTATATTTATAAAGTTCCTATGACCAATGGGTTTGGGCTTTGGTGGGCCTGACCCCTTGGACTTGTCTACATGAACTTGAACATAGTTTAATTTGGGTCAAACTTCAATAAATCAACTTTTAGTTCAATTAAATTTGGAACTATCATGGATTTGTAATTGACCAAAAAAATCGATTCAATTTTGTATTGACAATTTAAGTTATAGTTTTTTTACATGTAATGTAATTTTTAATGAATCATCTAAAATCTTGTTGCACTTTTTTTTTTATCTCGCACTTGATTTGTTAACTTGTTTTAAATATTAGTATTTTAGTGCAATTATCGGCTGGGTGGTATAAAATTTTACAATCATATTCTTTTACAACCTCAAGTCATCTCATCTGTCTCATGTTAAACTCTTTCTGAGGGAAGAAACACTAAATTTATAGTATATATTTATCATAGTCATTAGGGAAAGCATGTAGAGAAATCTTGGTAATTTGATTTAATGAACTTGCATGAAAAACATGTTGATTGTTTTATACTATGGTTGAACCATGTTGTATTGAGAATAATGAAGTATAAATGTGGATTGCGTTCTCCGATTATATATATATAAGTGACCCTTTACATTAGTAGTGTTAAGTTGTGTTCTCCTTTTTTTATATATATGAAGCATAGAGTATCATGAAGAGGTTTGAGAATGCTCATAGTACAGGTGATTAGGAGTGCTTATAGTACAAAGGTTTTCAGCATAAATACTTCAATATACACACTTAAACAAAAGGTAGTTATAACAAATCTTCTCAACTAATAGTTGTAACAAATTACTTCAATGTTTGATCCTAATGTTTTGAGCAAGATATAGACCAAAAGTACTATATATGTGGTTTCTCATAAAATATGGTAAAGGTATTACTTTTCCAAAAGCACTTTACTCATAAAGGATCTATCTATATGCAATCCTACCAACCATGATGATTGCTAATCCACCATCAAAGCAAATTTGGAAACTTGGTCAAATAAGCCTATGAAAATGGGCTTAAACCTAATTCAAGCCCAAGGACTTGACATTTTCTCATTGGAAACTTTGTCAAAATGGACACCTATCTAGCATTATCCCCATGGTTTTAAGTTGTAGGGATGAAAAATAAAATCAAACATATTGTAACTAACCGTTTGTTTGATAACGCTGTTGATTCATGTTCTTGTTTTTCTTTTTTAAGAGATAGAATTACTACGGGTCACTAATAATTATTTTGTTGGTAATTACTATTTGTTGTTTACAATTTCACTCCTTATTAATGTTTTGTTTTTTCACAATCATTATTCTTTTTACTCTAAATACAGATAACAATTTTTATATTACAAAAATACGAGTAACTGTTCTTGGTTTCTTTCATTATGATCTATTCTTTTTAATCCAAACATATTTAATTATTTTTTTTTGTTAATCATTTTCTTATAATAATCTCATTCTCTTCATCCAAAATGGTTTTCATGGGAAGGATCTAGTTGGATTTGAGAACACAAAACCCCAATTAATTGTATTTCCCCCACAAGAAGTTGGTCAGTTTTATGAGAATTGGTAGAACCAAAAGAAGTTTTTTTTTTTTTTTTTTTCTTGGCTGCTTTAAGTTTTTGAGTTGAAATGTTCTATATCCGATAGATCATGGTTGAATGCAGAGCAAATTGAGCAATAAATAAATCAGCTTTTAATTTCAATTTTTGCTTTTTTGCTGCCCTCCTTGGTCGAGGCTTCTTTGGATTAATCCAAAACAAAAATAACATTTTTTTTCAATTTTTCAGTTTTCTTTATAAATTCCCTTTAATCTAAAAGATAGAAATGACAAAAGTAAAAAAAAAAATCAAAGTTAAGGCCTCAACTTGGCTGAACATGCATAAAAAAGAGCTGATAAATAATCACAAAAACTAGCTCATTTAGCTGTTTTTCATATAGATTTGTTATATATATATATCATGCCGTGTTAAAAGATTAACAATAATGATATATCCAACATGCTTGGTGTAAGTAAGTCCACTGGTTAAATAAAATAATTTGATTAAACTAATAGATTATAGAATCATTTTGGTTCATGTATTTAAAATTTTATTTTATTTTGGTCGTCAACTTTTAAATGTCAAATTTTAGTCTCTAAATTTATAAAAGAGCTTAAAATAAATCTATATGAAAAAAATAAAAATTAATACTAATTAAAATCAGTTCAATAATGAAAATATAAATAATTTTTTATATTCATGAAAATATGGCGAACATGTTGATGGATAGCATGTATTAATAAAGATATTTAATGATTTCCCTTTTATGCAAAATGTTTGTCATTAGGCTCTATAAAATAAGTATTTTTAACAAATAGTCATCATATTTTGAACTACAACAAAAACTCAACTGACATTTTGATCACAAATTTGAATCTTCCCACTCAAAATTATTTCTAAAAAATGGTTGGGTAAAAAGAAATGAAAATTACAGGCATGAAATGAGAAAATCATACTCCAAACACTGAATCAATACTTGGTAGTAGTTTAAGAATTTATTAATACAAGCAAAAGTCATCCACTCCACAAAGTTAAATTTATTTTCTCTCTCTTCTCTCCATATTTTTCATAGAAATCTTCAGAAGAAAAAAAATAGATAATATTGAGAAGGAGAAAAAAAAAGGGGGGGTTATTTTGAGTTAGAAGAACACACATATTTGTTAATGAAGAATGTCAATGTTCTTGCTCAGCTCTTCCAGCTTCTTCATCCTCAATTTTTCGCTCTCTTTCACCAACTGTCACCAAATTACTCAAATATATACCATCAATTATTAACAATACAATCATACCAAAATTATTCTTTTCTAATTTTATTGTCATCTTTATGTATTTCAATTTAAACCAAGTTCTATTTTTTCTTTCAAAGAAATAATTTAAACCAAGTTCTTTGTGAATATGTTTTTGTTATCCAACATCATCCAATGTTATATACAGTTCATAGGATCAATTGTAGTTTCCTAGAAAATTAAGTACGTGACAACTCGTTGTATATGTGTAAATTGACAATTTAGTGTAACTTTCTTCAATATTGTCAACTCAATCTTTATTACCAAATACAAAAAATTATCTCATTAATAGGGTCAAGAAAAATATATTTTAGTGTCCAAGTTTAGGGTTAGTTTCAATTTGGGATAAATAGACTAATTTTAAATTTCAATATATTGAAGAATTGAGTATTTTAATTTTTATATGAATTTCATTTTTTTAAAAAAATAAAATATAAAAGTAAACTAAAAAAACACATAAAGGTCAAAAGTGTGCACTATTATTGAAATGTCATAAACAAAGGTGTTCAAATTTGAAATTTATGGACAAAATTGAAGTTACATCTCAAACTTGATGATTAAAAATGTAAAAGTTTTATACATTTAAAAAAAACACATGAATAATTAATTTCCACATAAATTGATTTCTAAAGACAAGTATTATTCATTAAGTTTTATTTAACTTTAAAACTAAATTCATAAGTACTAAAAAAAAAAAATTCTCTTTAGGGGACTAAAATAAAGACTTTACCTATTTTTATTATCAACAAAATGTTTAATTGGCATTATAAAAAAGGTGTTTAATAAAGTTGATTATAAGAAAATAAAGTTGATTTTAAAAGTACATGGACTAGATAAAGAGAAAGATAATTTTATTTTATAAGATTAAGGAAATAATAAGACCTCCATTAGCTTGGCTATCAATTGAGACTTCTCGTTGTTCTTTTCATTAAATAACTCCAACACTTCTTTGTATTCTCTCTCCTGAGAACCAGTAAATCAAAATATTAGTCCTCCATTGTTAAAAAAAAAAAAAATAGTCTTCCACATAGAGAAGATAGATTTCGTCAAAATAAAGTAGAAAAAACTTCTATAATATTATATAACAAATGTCGGTTTTGCTTTGGCTTGAGGAAGGGACTGATCGATTAAAAAAAATCGTGAGAATGGATCTCACTTTAAACTATAATTTCGTTCTTCTACGGTTTTGAAGTTCTCTTCTTTTCTTTTTGGTTGGTTTGCTTATATGTTAGCAAGTACTATGTTATCAGGCTTAATCTTAGAAACTCATCCAAATTTAACATTTTTTGTGTTGAAATGTATCAATCGGTCTTTTATGTTGGATTTATTCATTCCCGTACGTAAAAAAATCATCTAATAAGGTGTTGTTGACTGCATAAAGTAACCGAATCTTGTTTGCCCTCCAAAAAAGTTAGAAATTTTGAATTACAACCCATGTCATTTTTAGAAAGGTTAACTAAAATGAATAAGGATTTGAAAGATTAAAGGTTAACTATAATAAAGTATAGCCCGCGAGAGAACTAGTTCGATGACATTAATATATTTTCATGAATTCGGTCATAAGTTTGAATTCCTCCACTAATTTAGGAGGCGTTTCTTTGACATATTTAAGTAGGATTTAGATTAAGGGGTTATATTGAGAAGTTATATTAAGTAGTTAAAAATTGAAAATTGTGTCAAAAACTTGTTCGTATGTAGTTTTTGTGTAGAGGAATTAGAATCAAAACTTTGTTTGAATGTAGATTTAAGATGAGTAATTATTTTTAGTAATTAAAAGAGAAATTATTAAAAATGAATTATTTTGATTGATTTGAAAGAAATGATTAAAAATAAATGAGTAGAAATGGTTGAACAATTATAAATGAATAATTAGAAATGAAAGTTTTTTTAAAAAAATAATAATGAGAAGTTGTCTCCAATACGGCCAGCGGTTGAGACTAAAGACTTCAAGTATGTTTCCTTAAGAGATCTCTAGTTCAAAATATCTCAGTGTCACATTTTAGAGATGGATCAATGGTGTCTTGGTTATAAACTTGTTTGGATATAAATTTTCGAACAGAATCAGTAAATTAAATATGTCAATCAAACGTGAAAGAGTTGGAAGATGAGGATGAAATAAAATGAGATATATTTATTTTGATATTAAAAAAAAAGTGAATTGGGAATTGGAATTGGAATTGGAATTGGAATTGGAGTTGGAGTTTGGAAAGTGTGACCTTCTTTTGACAGGCAAATCCCAAAGGCTTCAATTCTTTATTGACCAAATCAATCTTCTTCCGTATGAACGAAACCTCCTTCCTCATCGGATCCGCCATTGCTTCAAGCTCCTGCAATGTCAATCGCTCCATTTCAAATCCCCCACAAAATAAAAACCCTAAAATCTGAACCACCCAAAATGAAACAGCTTACTTCTCGAATCTCCGCCAATCGCTTGGTGGCTTCTTCTGCGCGGCCAAGGCGAGCCTCCACTTTTTCCCTCATCTCCGTCTTCTTCCTCTCGATCTCCTCTTCCTTGGCGCGAAACACCGCCAGCGCCGACCGCGAAAGCTCTTCCTCTTGATCTTCCCTCGCCGGACTCCCAATCATGCCGGAGCTCTTCGCCATGGCCCTGCTGCCAATTGATGATGATGATGACGATTCTCTTTCGGCTCACTCGCCTGGGCTGGGCTTTAAATGGTATGTGACTTCTCGATTTTGCGTTTTTAGCTTCTTAATTCACATTTCGCTATCTCTTTGAAACTGACCTAATTTGTGTAATCTGCTTGCTTGCTTCCTGTCTCTGTTGTCCGTTTTTGGATCCAAATATGCACTTATCTTTACTCAAACGCCTAATTCATTACAATTTGATTCTTTTGTTTGCGGATTGTTTTTGTTGTCCTGTTATTTGAATACAGCCATAAAGTTGTGTGTTACCTAATTGTGATGGAGAGTTTACTTTTGCTTTGGGTCAAAGATGTGTCCATGACTTTTGGGGGTTTCCTAGGAATTGAAATGTGGGAGCTGCTTCGACTGCAAGTTTTGTGTTGGAGTGGACACTAAGGTCGTGTTATCTATACTGAATATGAAATCAACCATCCTAGATTGGTCCTGTGGTTAGACACTTTTCGTGTCTCTATTCCTTCGTGCTTGGCTTATGTAACCCTGAGTGGCTGTTTGTTTGACATATTTAGATAGGATTTCGGTTAACGAGTTATATTGAGGAGTTATGTTGACTAGTTAAAAATTAAAAGTTGTAGCCAAAAACTCGTTTGGATGAAGTTTTTATGTAGAGGTGTTAGAGTCAAAATTTTATTTGGATGTAGATTTAAAATGAGTAGTTATTTTTAGTAGTTAAAAAATGATTAAAAATGAGTGGTTAAAAATGAATTATTTTGATGGATTTGAAAGGAATGATTAAAAATGGGTGGTTAGAAATGATTGAGTAGTTATAAATGAATGATTAAAAATGAATCGTTAGAAATGAGAGTCGTTTTTAAAAGTAAAAATGAGGAGGAGTTGGCATAAACTCGTTTGGATGTAAGTTTTCGAGGAGGAGTTAATAAATCCTAAAACTAAATCCTACCTAAATATGCCAAACAAATAGCCCCGGAGTATAGTGGAGCAAAACTCAGATTTCCTGGTTTCAAAAAATAAAAAAGATTGGTCCTTTGGTTATTAATGTCTCGAGATCATTTACTTTTTTTGGACATTCATAGGTAATAAAGGCTTGTCTTGGGAATATAATTGAAGTACATATACATTAAGGGGGTGTTTGGGCCACCAAGGATAAGGGAAAGAATGAGAATGAGAATGTGAATGATTTCCCGTGTTTGAGGTATCGGGAATCATTCCCCCCATAATCACGCTTTCCAAAAATCACTTTTTTTATTCTCTCCCTAACTACTTTTTATTCTCTCTCCAACAACTTTTCATACATCACATCGTTATTTTACACTAACATCATTTTCATTATTTTATATTTTCCATAATCATTACATTTATCTCAAACAAAAATAATCATTCTGTCCATAATCATTACCTTCACCCTAAACACAAATAACCATAATCATTCTCCTCCATATTCTCCTCCTCATTACCATTTCTCCCTTAATCTTTATCATTTCCCTTGCCTCAAATACACAGTAAGTTAAACATTGAATGTGGGGAAACCTTGAGAAGCAATACTGAGTTGGAGGGATGGGTAACAGCAGAACTGCAAAAAAGGCTGCTTCTCTTTTTGTCCCCCTTATCATTCCTTTGCTTACTTGCAACATAGATCTCTCACTTTTTCCCACTATTTCATTCCTTTTTTAATCACAACCTTCTTTGGCATCTTGGAAGGAATCTGTCACCAAACCATTCTTGCCTTGTTCCTGTTTTGGGAAGAGTTTCTTGCCAAATTTAGACTCTAATCTTTCAATTTTTATATTTATTTTATCTTGGAATTTTGAAATGGGTAGCTAAGTTCTCAACATCCTTCTTGAAAATATAAGAAGGCCTCCTAACATTTATAAAATAAGTGGGGACTATTCCACTTATTATAACTATATTTTGAGATAGAACTTATGTTATTTAATAGAGTATATATTGAAGCATGTGTATTCGATCCAATAAATGAAATTGGAATCCTAGTTGAGAATAGTGAGTTTAAAGAGGCACCATCTTGAGTTATTTAAACAAGAAATAAGCGTTTTATATATATTTTGTAAATTTTTCTAAGATTTAATGAAAATTTTTATTTGCCTATAATTTCAAACTGGGTCTTTTTTATATATATAGTTTTATTTAGTGAAATAGGGTCTTATTTGAATATTAGGTTCACATGAGTGTTATTTTGTTAATACTTTTTATCATCAATATTTGGGATTTTTGTCTTATTTCAATCCTCATAATTGCTGTTAACCAAGGCTTATAGAAAAACTGCACAGATAAATATTGATGCTTGATTATAGGAAGTTAGATAATAATTTTGTTTTGTTTACGTTAAACTGTCCTTTCCAAATTTAATGGCTTTATCAAGCTTCTCTTTATTGGTGAAATCCATTGGAGAAGTAAAGTTTAAACTACCGAATGGATTTGTTCGGAACCTAACGAAGTCTTGGAAGAAAAATCCAAAATTTCGGGTGCTAGGTCTTTCTCAACAATAAAAAACATAAAATAAAATATTAAGACCCGTTTGATAATTATTTTGTTTTTCGTTTTTTGTTTATGAAATTTAATCATACTACCTTATTATACGTTTTTCCTTATTTGGATATCTACATCTTACATTTATTTCAATAAACAAAACAAAAATTTGGAAACAAAAAAAGTAGCTTCTAAAAGCTTGTTTTTGAAATTTGGTTAGTGTTCACTTACTTTAAGGAAATATAGATATATTATAGGAAAGATGAAGCACATGCTAAGAAATTTGAGTAGAAATAAACTTAAATTTCATAAATCAAATGATTATCAAACGGGGCCTAAATGAGTGAATAGCATATAGCAGAAATTGAGAAAGAAATGGTTGGAAAATGATCGTTTCAATGATGAAAAATGAATGATTCTGTTTCTAAAGTTTGAAGTGCTTTATTTATTTATTTATTAATGGTTAATTATTAGATGTGCAGTACTATGAGTTTCCATTTCAAGAATTGCTTGCTTTTTAAAATAAATCAAGCACCAGTTCAAGCATTTCACAAAAATGTCACCCAAAAAAAAAAAATTACTTTTGAAGTTCCCAATCAACATTTAACAATTCTGCCAAAAGAAGGGCAAGTTTGAATCTTAAATGTCGTTAGAATTAAAATAAAAATATTTAACAATTTTTTCCACTAAACTTTACGGAATTTCTTTAAATTTAAAAAATATATAAATAATTACGGAATTTAGTCAAGATTGGCATTCTGGTTTCCTTCGTCACCAACAGACCACTTGTTCTAGGGGCTGTTTGTTTGACATATTTAGGTAGGAGTTAGTATTAACTCCTCCTAAAAAACCTACATCAAAACGAGTTTTTATTAACTCTTCCTCATTTTTACTTTTAAAAATAACTCTCATTTCTAACCATTCATTTTTAATCATTCATTTATAACTACTCAATCATTTCTAACCACTTATTTTTAATCATTCTTTTCAAATCAATCAAAATAACTCATTTTTAATCATTTCTTTTTTAACTACTAAAAATAACTACTCATTTTCAAATCTTCATCCAAATAAGATTTTGACTTTTAACTCATCTATACAAAAATTACATCCAACCGAGTTTTTGACACAATTCTCAATTTTTAACTCCTCAACATAATTTCTCAATATAACTCCTTAACCTAAAAACTATCTAAATATGTCAAACAAACAGCCGTTGAGATCTGAAAATAGCCACTCTGATAATTTTACTTCATGTATTTTGATGACTCTCTACCATAAATTGATTGTTAAATTCAATTTAAAAAAAACCCAAAACAAAAATTGTCTCGGTAATTACCTTTTTCGTAACATGTTTATGATGTTTTTTATTATATGAAAATTATTGCTATTGTTTAAGTTTATTGAAACTACACGTATTAAAATTGAATAATTAAAAGTATCAGGATTAAAATGATATTGTAACATATTTTATTCCATTAAAAAAACTACCTGGAAATTTTGACGAATTGAATTTAATTTACAAACTGTATTTTTAATTTACAAGAGCAATATTTTAGCAATAGTAGTATATGTCATGACTATAGTCGTGAGTTGGAATTCAATAAATCGTATCAATTTTCATAAGTTTCGAGTTTCATAAAATTGTACTATAAACATAAAATAGTGTTGCAATGTTTGCCCTCCAATTTTGATAATTCACCCCTAGTTTTAATAAAAAGTAATATGTTTTTTTTAGAATGTTATGATTACTACGAAATCGAGTTCTGTATAAAACTAGAATACATTTGGTTAGTGATGTGAAAAACTATAAATCTGTATCATGGAAGATATAGTCATGAGGTTACTGTTGGGTTTTTTTTGCAAAATATTAGAAGTGAATTTGTCTCACATTGGAAAGATGCAAGGTAGTAGTGTGCTCCAAGCACTGTAAAAGGAGCATAAGACTTTGGTTTCAAAGCATCTCAGTCAAAAGCACTTTAAATTTAGTGTATTGACTCTAGTTAAATTCCTTTTGTATTCTCTTGTGGAAAATGGGTAAAAGGTGTGAGTAGTATAAGTTTTGAAGAGTGCTTTTGTTATTGGGGTCGGGGAGAAAATTCTGTGTGATTATAGCAATTTTTCACATAGTGGAAGTTATTTCTGTTCGTGGTTTTTTCTCCAATTTGGAGTTTTTCCACGTAAATCCTTGTGTTCTCTATTTTGTTGTTTCCTTTTAATTTCTCATTATTTTCGTTTTATTCCTGTTGTTATTAGGGAAGGTTTTTTCCCAACAGTTACATGATCGAGTCTCCTCCCCGTAATGAAGTAAAAACAAAAAACACAAATTTGAAGACAATGGGGGTGTTTGTTTGACATATTTAGATAGTTTTTGGGTTACGGAGTTATATTGAAGAGTTATATTGAGTAGTTAAAAATTTAGAGTTGTGTCAGAAACTCGTTTGGATGTAGTTTTTGTGTAGAAGAATCAGAGTTACAATCTTGTTTGGATGTAAATTTAAAAGTGAGTAGTTATTTTTAGTAGTTAAAAATGAGTTATTTTGATTGATTTGAAAGGAATGATTAAAAATAAGTTGTTAGAAATGATTGAATAGTTATAAATTAATGATTAAAAATAAATGGTTAGAAATGAAAGTTATTTTTAAAAGTATAAATGAGAAGAAGTTAATAAAAATTCGTTTGGATATAGATTTTGAGGAGGAGTTTATAGCTCTTAATGCCAACTCCTACCTCCTCCTTAAATATGTCAAACAAACAGCCCCAATATATTCAATGAAAAATAGAGTTGGAATTCGTGCTTTTTAGTGTTCTGGTAGCCAATTAAATATTTGGAACTTGGTCATAAAATGTGATAATATAGATTGGAAAACACATGAACCCTTAATAATCATACCAAAAACTAACAAATTTCAACCAAATGCCAACTTTTAATGTTGACTTTCTTTCGAACCTATTAGTTTTGACATTTGTTTAAAGTTCATTGTTGAACCATCGCGAGCTTCTTCTTTTTTTTTTTTTTTTTTTTTTTTTTGATTTTGTTGCCGAGTAGAGACATGTTGGAACAGTTTTTCAAATCTTGATCAGAAAACTTCAAACAGTGCCATCAAGAACTTGGAACAAGTTTGGAAATCTGCTATCGTCATCTAGAAGCAAATGTTTTGGTTCATTTCAATGAAATTGCATTTTAAAAGTTTGGAAAACATATCTGTAAAGAACATAGCATTCTGTTGCACATGAAGGATAGTCTCGAATCACAAGAAGTTGGAGCGGATCCAGAGTTGGCAAAAGAACCACCAGTTCAACTTCCCACAACAAGAATCCATGTTACATGACAGGACCACATCTACCTTGGACAAGAGACTTGGTGTTGGAAACATTTGATGTCATATAGAAATTAGTTGCCAAGATGACATTATATATGAGCTAGGCTTTTGTAGTGTAAAAGAAATTCAATCTCCACTGGCACTAGAGATGTCCACGGGGCGGGGCCGGGGAATGGCTTCCCCGGCCCCGTCCCCTCATAAAGTCAATCCCGTCCCGGAAAAATCCCCGCTTTTTTTTGGGGATCGGGCGGATTCTCAGCGGGATTTTTACAATTTTTTTTTCCTTTTTTCATTTTTTTAAATATTTTTTGGATAAAAAATTCAAAAAATTAGATTTAAAAAAATATATATCTATAAATTTCAATTATAATGTTAATTATCAAAGAAAATATTCATATGTATAGAAAATATCATCAACAAAGATATATTTATTTGAAAATTAAAGGAGTAGAATTAAAAAATATATATTAAATAAAATAAATAAAATAATCTGGGCGGGGATGGGGAATCGGGGACGGGGAGTACAATCCCCGTCCCCGGCACCGTTTAGCCAACGGGGATTTTTTCTCCCCCATCCCCGGCCCCGCGGGGAAAATGGACATCTCTAACTGGCACATCCTCTGCAACCACAATGTACAATCACCTGCAACAAAAAGAGTAAATTGTCAACGGCTAAAATAGTTGTTAAAAGTCGTTTTGCGGTCGGAGAAGGATTCCCTTACTGTTGGAAAGAACACCCCTATTACCGTGGTAAATAAGCAAGAAAATTAAAGGAAACAACAAAAAAGCAACACAAGAATTTACATGAAAAAAACTCTAAAACCGAAGAAAAAACCACGGGAAGAAAGAACTTTTAATATGTGAAAAATTGTTACAATCACAAAGAATAATCTCCTCAACCCAAATTACAAAAACTACTCTTTAAAACTTATACCAATCACAATTTTTTATCAACTTTCATATACAAGAGAGTTGGTACACATACTTAAAGTCATTCTAATTGGATGTTGAATCTAAGGCCATTTACTTTTTTTATAGTGCTTCGAGCATACCATATCAGCCTAAATCAAGCTTTTCTAAGACCCTTTTATGGCTTATTTTGTCTATAATGCAAGGGTTTGAGCACAAGAGCATTTTGTGGCGTTGTTGATCTTTGAGGTTAATACGAGCTTAAATAATGGAGTCATTTCAAAACTTGGACAAGAAAAATATGAGAGAAATGAAAATTAAGTCCTAAAGTCAGCGTCAGCATCAGCATCGTGACCCTTGGAGTGTTGGACATGATGCTTGAGGCACAATGTTGCTCGTTTGCCAACACCACGACATCGCTGGAAGAACGCCATAGTGTTGCTGTTGACGACGAGCGCTAGAACGCACACATGAGCGTAGAAGCACTATGCCTATGCTACGGAGCAGCAATCGAGAACCTTTGTATGTACTTAACACCTCGTTCTCTAAGGTTTTAGAGAGACTTTTTTTTAGATAAAGATAGTTATTCTCTCGATCTTATCAAAGAGAGATATACATTATTGGAGTTTTAACTTTGTTTTTGTAGCTTTTGGGCAGTGACGATTCAAGTTTGATATGAGTATTTTGTATACAAGTTTTATGATATTTAAGCATATATCTCTTTCTCTAATTTGTTGTTGTGTATGTCATACTTGCTTTCTTCCATTATTCATTGAAGAGGGATGTAACATGTAATCTGACAAACAAAAATTCATGTCTTCCAATTCCTTGATAGGCAGAACTATGTCATATTTTACCCATGTAGCATTAGTTAGACTTTACTTATATGTAAAATGAGGGTGCACCATTTCATGTATTATGTAATGATGGAGTTACCTAAAGGTTAAAAGAACTTTAAGAAACAAATAGGTGATTAGTTTAATCCACCAATTTGAGAATTAATTTTTTACGAGTTTCCTTTGACATCCAAATTTTGCAAGCCGATGTATTCCATAACAATAATTGAGATGTGTTCAAGATTCATTATATTAGTGCAATTTTGTTCTTACAATGATTGTTATATTTTTCTACTTAGATACACTACATTGTTCTTGTACTATGATCATGAATGATGTACTTGACTTACACCTGTACCTCTTTTTATATTGTATAGAATAATTTTTTTAATGTTTGTGAGTATCTAAATCATCTTACATGCATGTACCTCGATTATTTTCATGAAATATATTGTTTGAGTCTACAATATTTGGATAAAAATATCCGTCATAATTGATTTCTTAGGTAAATGACCACTATAGATTTAACTTATAACTTTTTGAACATAAGAATCCCTTTTAACCATCACGCCAATATATCTATCCAATATTTGATACAGTTTCTTCAATTATATAATCAATTTAAGCCAGCTTCAATGAAGGAATAAAAAACAAACTCCTGTACTCAAAATTATATTTTTATAGTCCCCAAGGGATGACATGGTTGACTTGGACTTTGAGGGTATGTTCCCCTCAAGGTTTTTGGTTCGAAATTCAGCTGTGACATTACTCCTCATGTCTTTCCGGTGCTTGACCTATGGACGGGCGTGGTTACCCTATTTAAAAAAAAATAATTATATTTTTATAGTCAAGATTATTATTATATTATTATTATTTTGAAGTTTAATTGCAAATTGTGTTCCTATATTTCCCAGCTCAATCTCAATTTTATCCTTATTATTTACAACTTTCAAATTAAGTCCTAACTAGTTGACTTGTCTATTGACTTGTCTATTAACTCTATTGTTCCTAAAATGAAATATTGTTATACTACTTTATAAATGCAACTGAACTTGATTGGTAAGTATTCATTTTTTTTTTTCAATGTTTAAGATATATGTAGTTTTATAACTGGTACACTTTATTCTGAAGAGTAATCAAGTCCATAGTATATAGAAACTCGCTCTACATGATTAAGAAAATATACACATGAATATTTTGACGTTCCATGACTTAATAGTGAAAATGTTAGGATTAAAATCAATAAATACCAATAAAGCAGTAGCTCAAACAGCATCCATGTATACCTAACGACCTAGAGGTCTTAGGTTCGAGTCTTCTCCGCCTCCAATTATTGTAATCTCAAAAAAAAAAAATCAATAATCTCGAGCTAGTGACATCTTATATATGTATTTAAAAAAAAAATTTAAGATTAGTGGCGCAGTTAATAATCTAATATGGTGTTAATCCATTTAATTTACCATGCATGAAATATTTGTAAAGTAAAAAAAAAAAAAAAAAAAATTGCTACTAGCAAATTCCCTACAAAAATAGGATTTTTTTTTTTTTTTAAATTATTATTTGAAAAAAAAAATGAACTATTTAGCAAGGCTTAGGAATGGGAAATTGGGGGAAAAGGGAAACAACCCGGCTGTAGTGTATAGCGTAGTCGAAAACTGAAAAGCTTAAAAAAAAAAAGCTGAGAATTGTGAAAGAAACCCTAACCCTAGGAGGAGGAAATGGAAGAAGCTGTGAATAGCATGGTGGATTTGGAATCGGCCAAAGCAGAAGAGAACATGGAGGAGGCGGCGGTCATCGGCCCCGGTCCGGCCACTCGCCCGCGGCCCAAACGCCCCCTCCAGTTTGAGCACGCCTACCTCGATACCATCCCCTCTGCTAACATGTACTTCTTTCTTTCTTTCTCTATATCATATTCATATCAAAAGCATTGCAAATATTAGGTATTTAGCCAATTTTTTATGACAGTTCGATATGGGGTTGTCGGTTTCTGAAAGTTACATTACATTTGGGGGTTTTTTGGTGGTCTCTACGTAGTAGAAATCTAAAACATATAGAGTATGCTCTTGCTATGTTGTTGCCTGCCAATTGAATTTTAAACTAGGCTCGCCCCTTGCCTCAAGGTGCAGGTCAAGCCCCTTGAACGTCTCGGATGAAAGGGCACTCGTAATCTTCTGATTAATTGTAAAAAAAATTAAGTTTTTTTTTTGAAAATGGGGAAATCGGAACTTCGCTCCGCTATACCCGGAATAACCATGCCTGTCCCTAGGCAAGACACTGGGAGACATCGAAGGAATGGAGATACGAAAGGTGTCTGCAAATTAATGTCATATGTAAGTCTAGAACCTGGGACCTTGAGAAGTGCAAAACTTAATAAAATTAAGCTTTACAAATCCTAAATGCAAATATCCTTGTGTTTAGGTTCTTTTTGTTCTTTATTAACTTAAAAAAACATATATTATCCTTTAAAAGTATTATTTTTTTTAATATTGTCCTTGATGAATGAATGAATGCTCTTATATATATAGCGATAAAAAAGCTCATGCTTTTTTGTTGCGCTTAAGGTCCTAGAGTAGGCTCTCCTAAATGCAAATATCCTTGTGTTTAGCTTTTTTTGTTCTTTATTAACTTAAAAAAACATATACTAATGGTGCCACAGTCTAGGGACGGACCAGTGGTGTCCCGGATATAGGGGAGCGAAGCTCTGATTTCCTGGTTTTCAAAAAAAAAAAACACATACTAACGTTTAAAGGTATTATATTTTTAATATTCTCCTTGATGAATGAGTGAATGTTCTTATATATAGTGATAAAAAGGCTCATGCTTTTTTGTTGCGCTTAAGTCCTAGAGTAGGCTATTGCGCCTTCAACTTGTTAAAACACTTGACTGATATTTTGTATCAATATTGTCGGTGAATTTGGAAGATAGATAATTCTGATACGATCCCGGCAACATTAAAAGTATATTCGAGGCGGAGCAAGAAGTGAAGAATGAGTTATTTACTATTTTAATATATTTTATTATGCGAATTTAGGTTGTAATGGGCCTAAATAGAGTTATTTCCAAAGTTAGGTTAAATCTTAGGAATGCTATAAATAGGAAGACTAGGTTACTCTTTTGTTTATCGAATTATCATCATTGTATTGCGGCTCTTTGAGAGATTCTCTCGAGAGGTTTATCTTAGATTAATAAAATTGTGTGGTAGATTCTATCATTTTGGTATCAGAGCCATTTACCGATCCGGGAATGGTTACTACCAAGATGGAGACGAGGGTTCAGGAGTGCGAATCAAGTGGGGCTGAGATGGTGAAGAAGCAACAGGAATTCGAGGTTCAACTGGCAGCGATGAATAGTCGGCTGGACCAGGAGATAGGTCAGATTAACCTAAATATACAAAAGTTGCTAGAGCGAACACCGGAACGACCAGATCCCGAGGCAGGCTGTGCGGACAAGGGTAAGGGGTTGTCAACCGAATCGGGAGGGTCAGGGGTGGGCTCGGCCGCGTGGGCGGCGCGCGAAGGCGCGCGCGGGGCGAGGGGGCTGGCGCGCGGCGCGATCGATCTGGCGATGGCGACAAGGGCGCGCGCGGCGCAGCGAGGGTGACGGGCTAGGCTTGGGCGGACGTGCGGGCTGGAGTGCGGGCGGAAGCGGCGCGGGAGGTCGTGCGGGTTGGGGTGCAAGCGCGGGCGGCGCCGATAGCGGGGGCGCCGGGGGACGAGCGGGCTGGGGGCCAGGCTGTGGGTCGGGCGTGGGCGGCGCGGAAGGAAGGGGCTGGGGCCCGGGCGGCGGAGTTGGGGGCGAGCGCGGTCGAGGAACTTGCTGGTCGGGCTTGGGGCACGGCGGGCCAGGCGGCGGTCCAGGGGGACTGGGTCGGGTCGGGTTGATCGGGTCGGGTCGGTCGGGGCCATTTGGGTCGGACCGGAGAGAGGGGTACCCGGGGTTTGGCGATGAGGGGAACAGCGAGGGACCGGGAGGCTAGCACAAAGGGGGCGCCCGAGTCCACGAATCACAGGAGGAGAGGAGGGTGCGCATTGGTTATGAAAGGCCAATAACGCACGACGGTTGGAACGATCGTGGGGGGGATGGCTATAATCGAGAGGGAGACCGAGAAGACTGGAGGGAGTGGGAGGATCGATATGAACATGGAGGACCGAGAGCAGGAGAACGAGCAGGTCCAGTGTTTGACAGAAGGTTATGAAAGCTTGAGATGCCGGTTTTCAAGGGTCTTACCGATGAGGATCCGGAAGGGTGGTTGTGTCGAGTGGAATGGTATTTTTGGGTTAACCGATTAAATGGGCAGGAACGAGTCGACGCCGCAGCTTTGTGTATGGAGGGTGAGGCTCTGGAATGGCTGCAGTATGAAGAAGATCGATCGCCGATCAGTTCTTGGGAAGAATTTCGAGAACTCCTTTTACACCGTTTTCAACCGAGCATAAATGACAACAGGTACGCTAAGCTGATGAGTTTGAGACAGGAAGGCACTGTTAAAGAGTATCGGCGATTGTTTGAGAAATATGCTAAGGGAATGCGCGATATTAGCGCCAGTGCATTAGAAGGGAAATGGGAAAGCGGTTTAAAAGAAGAAATCAGGAGTGAAATGAGAAAATTGCGACCCGTGGGAATCCAAGATAAAAAGTTCATGGCACAAGTAATTGAGGATGACCTGGCTTTCCGAGCTCTAGGAAAGGGGGTTAGCCCGGTACTAGTGAATAAACCAAGTGTGGGGTCGGGACTAGTTAGTGCGAAGGGAGCAGGTGTTGCAACTATGAGAACTACAACGTTCTCGACGTCTAAACCAGTTACAAGCAGCACAACAACCACTATGCCGTATAAGTGTTTGACAGACAGTGAAATCCGTGTCAGGAAAGATAAAGGATTGTGTTTTCGTTGTGACGAGAAATTTGTGCCCGGGCATCGGTGCAAAAGGAAAGAACTTCAGTCTTTGGAGATACTGGTAGTACGCGACACCTATAATCATGAGGATTCTTACGAGAATGATGAGGCATTAGAGGATGAAACTTTGGTAGATACAGGAGATACAAGGGATTTAGCGGCCTTGTCCTTGAACTCCTTGGCGGGGCTGAGCTCACCAAAGACTTTGAAAGTCACGGGGTTTATTCAGGGATTGGAGGTAGTAGTTCTTATAGATTGTGGGGCCACCCATAACTTTATCTCCGACGTCATTGTGGAGAAGTTAAATTTACCAATAGAACCCTCAAACGATTATGGCATCATGTTGGGAACCGGCGAATCTGTGCGAACGGCGGGAATCTGTAAAAATGTCGTGCTACACCTGGCTGAACTGAAAGTAGTCAATGATTTCCTACCATTACCGTTGGGTAGCGCAGATGTGATTTTGGGGGTGGCATGGCTAGAGACGTTGGGAAAGATCGAATTCAATTTCAGTTCCCTGAAGATGCGGTTTGTGTTGGGATCCTGGCAAGTAGAATTGCAAGGGGACCCCCGGTTGGTAAAGGCTCAAGTATCCTTGAAATCCATGATGAAATCCTTACGTCCTGAGGACCAAGGGTTACTGGTTGAGTTGAACATGCTTGAGGCGACAACACAGGATTGTGGACCAACCAAGATGCTCCCGGATTTATCGAAAAAGTACCGAGAGTTTCACTCTTTAATTGAATCTTTTTCACCTGTTTTTCAATCCTTGGCAGATTTACCTCCTGAACGAAACTGTGATCATGCGATTGAATTGATTGCAGGGACGAACTCAGTGAATGTCCGGCCGTATCGGTACCCACAATATAAAAAAAACGAGATAGAAAAACTAGTACGGGAAATGTTGTTAGCCGGGGTAATTCGCCCTAGCACGAGTTCGTTCTCTAGTCCTGTTTTGTTAGTGAAAAGAAGGATGGAAGTTGGCGTTTACGTGTCGCGACTCGCACCTTAAACCAAGCTACGATCAAGGATAAATACCCGATATCACTGGTGGATGAATTGTTGGATGAGCTTCATGGCGCTTCATTTTCTCGAAAATTGATCTAAAGGTGGATATCACCAAATTCGTGTCAAAACCGATCGACATACACAAGACAGCTTTTCGAACGCATGAAGGACATTACGAGTTTGTAGTCATGCCTTTTGGGTTGCGGAATGCTCCGGCTACGTTCCAGTCTGTGATGAATGAGATTTTGCGATCGTATCTGCGTAAGTTCGTGCTCGTATTTTTTTATGACATTTTGATTTCTGACATGACTATTCGGGAACACGGGGAGGACACGGCTCGAGTTTTTGAGTCTTTGCGCAGCACATGCTTTTGTCGCAAATGCAAAGAAATGCCAATTTGGGTTGCAACGCATTGAGTACTTAGGGCACTTTATATCTGTGGAAGGCGTCTCAGCCGACCCGACAAAGATCGAAGCGATGATAGAGTGGCCAAGTCCTCGAAATATTAGGGACCTACGAGGATTCCTGGGGTTGACCGGATACTATCGACGATTTGTGGCTAACTACGGTTCCATGGCTTTTCCGTTGACCGATTATTAAAGAAAGGGAAGTTTGAGTGGGGATCATTGCTAGAAAGCGGGGCCAGAGAATGAAACATGCTATGAGTAGTGTCCGGTCCTACGATTGCGATTTTGGCCAAGTATTTGTGGTCGAAACCGATGCCGGGCATCGGGGTGGGAGCGATTACGATGCAACAAGGTCAACCGATAGCATATATTTTAGCAAGGCGTTGCCAATTACTCATCGTGTGAAACCGTTATATGAGCGTGAACCGATGGCAATCGTTTCGTGATGTGCAAAGATCGGCGGGCCTATCTGCTAGGGCATCACTTTGTTGTTCGTCTCGATCGGGAAGAGTCAAATTTCTTCTTGAAGCAGTGTGTCGTGGATGGCGACTATCGGCGTTGGATTGCAAAATTAATGGGATATGATTTCAAAGATTGAATATAAGAAGGGCCTTGAAAATCGAGCGCGGATGCTCTGTCTCGAATGCCCGAGAAATGCGAGCTTGGCATCTTGAGTGTGGTGGCGGGTATTAACACCGCCGTATTTTACCTATGAGTTAAAGAGGATGCTAAGTTAATGGAAATTTATAAGTCATTGGCGGTGGCGAGGGCCCTCGGGATACTCGATGAGTTGGTGATGTGTTGCTTTATCGGGGTAAATTTGGTTTTGCCTCCGACATCCCCAACGATTCCTCTACTTTTGCTTGAATTCCATAGTGGTGTTATTGGGGGACATTTCGGAGTCCTTAAAACTTATTAGCGTTTGGCTAAGGAAGTGTATTGGCAAGGAATGAAGGCTCGTGTGCGTTCTTTTGTGGCCGAATGCTCTATCTGTGTTCAAGCTAAACACCTATCCTTATCTCTGATGAATTTGCTCTGACCTTTGCCGATCCCCACGCAGTTTGAGAAGATATTTCGATGGACTTTGTGGAGGGGTTACCGCGATCAGAGGGTTATGACACTATACTGGTGGTGGTTGACCGTCTTTCCAAATATGCTCATTTCATACCTCTTCGCCACCCGTTTTCTTCCTTGTCGGTGTCAAAGGTGTTTATCAAGGAGATCGTTCGGTTGCATGGGATTCCGAAAAGTATTGTTTTCGACCGCGATAAGGTTTTTACAAGTTTGCTTTGGGACGAGATGTTTAAGGCTACGGGCACTAAACTCTGTCGGAGCACCACTTACCATCCACAGACTGATGGGCAGACTGAGGTGGTGAATCGTTGTTTGGAATCCTATTTGAGATGTTTTGTGATGTATCATCCTAAGGCGTGGTACCAATGGTTGTCCTGGGCGGAGTACAGCTTTAACACTTCTTTCCACTCATCCACGGGTATGACACCTTTCGAGATTATTTATGGCAGACCCCCTCCTACCATTTTGGGATATGATCACGGTGTTAGTCCGGTGGCGTCTGTGGATTCAATGATGAAGGATCGTGACCGGATCTTGGCCACCTTAAAGGCTAGCTTGTCGCGAGCGTAGCAATCTATGGCAGATCGCGCAAACGCAAAACGTAGGGATGTACAGTTCAATATTGATGATCTGGTGTATATCAAGCTTCGACCATACCGCCAATCTTCTTTGGCTAAATTTCAACACCCGAAGCTGGCGCCGAGGTTTATTGGGCCCTACCGTGTGCTAGCACGAGTGGGTCCTGTTGCTTATCGTTTGGAACTTCCGCCGGCAGTTAAGATTCACCCGGTTTTTCACGTGTCAGTTCTGCGTAAAGCGGGAGACTCTTCGGTTCTTGTCATGTCTACACCGCCCTTGGTGGGAGATGATCTGTGCATGGTGGTTCGCCCTAAGGCGGTGTTGGGAGTCCAAGAGAATTTACAAGCGGCCGGATCGCGTCAAGTTTTGGTTCAATGGGAAGGCTCCGCACCAGAGGATGCTACTTGGGAATCCGCGGCTGATTTAGCATTGCAATTTCCGGACTTTCACCTTGAGGACAAGGTGGCTCTGTGGGGGGGAAGTATTGATACGATCCCGGCAACATTAAAAGTATATTCGAGGCGGAGCAAGAAGTGAAGAATGAGTTATTTACTATTTTAATATATTTTATTATGCGAATTTAGGTTGTAATGGGCCTATGGGCCTAAATAGAGTTATTTCCAAAGTTAGGTTAAATCCTAGGAATGCTATAAATAGGAAGACTAGGTTACTCTTTTGTTTATCGAATTATCATCATTGTATTGCGGCTCTTTGAGAGATTCTCTCGAGAGGTTTATCTTAGATTAATAAAATAGTGTGGTAGATTCTATCAAATTCCTCATCCATTTTTACTCTTCCTTTAACAGGTATGAGAAAAGTTACATGCACCGTGATGTGGTTACTCATGTTGCTGTGTCTTCTGCAGACTTTTTTATAACTGGGAGTGTTGATGGTAAATTCTTAGATACAGTCTGGCATATGCTCGTGTATGTTCAGTGTTTATTGTGGCAATCACTGACTGAATTATAGATATGTTTAGACAGATACGTTATAAATTATTGTTCAGTGTTTTAGCTGATATTATGGTGAGTATAGATGCTTATCTTTAAATAGATTACATTTACAAGTTTAAATGACTCACAAATTTCAACTTGCCAAATATGTTCTTGTTTGATATTCTTATCAGGGTGACTGTTAGAAACTAAGAAACCATATTTTTCCTTGACACTGTGCTACTCATTGTTTTTTCAAGACCTCAATTACCGGAATGAAATATATAACTAAGATTAGATTGTAGTGCATGATGGGTAAAAATGGTGATCATCTTCTTTATGGCTCTCTCCTTAATTTTCTCTTTATCATCCCAATAACAAAAATCTAACCTCTTTATTTTCATCTATAAATAAAAAGTCTGTTCTTATCAGTTTAATATCTCTCTCTGCTCCCCACCCCACACAGGGCATTTGAAGTTTTGGAAGAAAAAGCCTATTGGTATTGAGTTCGCCAAGCACTTCAGATCTCACCTTGGTCCTATTGAGGGCATAGCTGTGAGTTATTTTATTGCTTTCTGTTTCCATGCTTTGAGTTATTTTTCTGAGACATGATCTCCAACCATTATCTTTATCAGTCTCATAATTTGTTCCAGTTTTGCAGGTTAGTGTTGATGGTCTGCTTTGCTGTACAATATCAAATGATCACTCTGTAAAGATATACGATGTTGTTAATTATGATATGATGGTCATGATACGGCTTTCTTTTATTCCTGGTGCTGCTGAATGGGTCTATAAACAAGGAGATGTCAAGGCCAGGCTGGCTATCAGCGATCGGAACTCATCATTTGTGCACATATATGATGCACGATCTGGTTCAAATGAATCTATTGCTTCGCGAGAGGTTTGATCACATCTTTAAGCACTCATAGAAGTAGTCATTTTACTCTATTTTACAAATTTATACGTAGGGAGGATGTTTTATATATTTTTTCGATGGCTCCCCAATCTCAACTAATATTATGTTATATATTTTTTCAGTTACACTTGGGGCCAGTAAAGGTTATGAGGTACAATCATGTATTTGATGCAGTTGTATCTGCTGATGACAAGGGAATGATTGAATACTGGACTCCTGACACGCTTCAGTTTCCAGAAAATGAGTATGTTTCTCTACATGGTTTTTGATTTTTTTAATTGAAGCTACATGGTTTAAATATTTATTTTAATTTATGTTTTATTTTGGATAAGAAACACATTGATGTGTAAGATTACAATGAGAATGGGTCAAAAGACCTATGGTGTGAGTTACAATAGACTGCCTCCAATTAGCAAGGAAGTGAACCATCATGGAGTGGCGTAGTGGTTAAAGAACCTTAAGTAACTAAGAGGTATGGGTTCAATCCAGGCTTGTCACCTTGACCTACCTAGAAATTAATTTGCTACGAGTTTCCTTTACATACAATTGTTGTAGGGTCAAGCAATAGTCGAGGCGTACATAACCTAACCTGGACCATCATGAATATAAAAAAAGTTAGCAAGGAAGGTGGTATAAGCATACAACTGTAGCTTCTAAGTTTTTGTGAAATGAATATTCTTTTCCTTCAAAGATATGATGATTGCATTGCCATATAGTCGTACAAAAAGCTCAAACAAAACCGTGACTCGTGAGAGACCTAATATAGGTTATATAAAGGGGTTAGTATAATAATGGACCAGTAAGGAGTTTGGGAATTATAAGAGTTTCTGTTATAAATAGTGGAGGTAAGGTTTGGAGAGGGAATAACATATTTTGAGTAATTCAGTCCTTGTGGATTGATTGGGAGAGTTCTATCACTCTCTAATGGTTATTGTTATTGTCGCTCCTTGGTGAGATTGGAATATAGTGCATCTCTTACTCTTTTTTTCTATTGGGGATGGAGGATGGAAGAATGCAAGAGAGTGGGCCGACAGTTTGGATGGTCGTTGGTCGGTATTGAAGATCCTCCTCCATTGCCTGTGAGGGGCAGCATCGGAGGGGGAGGGGAAAAGATTTAGGTCTAGGGATTTTTAGAGAGTTTAGAGAGATAGAGTGTTCTCTCTTCTTAATTCTCCTCCATAATGTATTTTTTTTCATATCTCTACATCCATTTAGCTAGTAGAACGTTGATTTTTTCATTGATATGTAGCCCGAGCTACTCATCTTCATATTTTAGAAGGGTAGATTCCCATCTAATAAGGTGTAAGCCTTTGCGCTCTTCATTACCTTTCCATTTTTTTTTTTTTGGGACAATGAGATAGTTTCAACCGTGTGGAATCAGTTGTTTAGGAGTTTGACTTGGTGTTGGCGAGAGAGAGAGGTTGCAGAGAGATGCTTAGAGAGTTTCTTGTTTTTCCTCCCTTTCATGGGAAGGGGGAGGTTATGTGGAAATCAGGAATGTGTGCTTTTGTGTGGGTTCTCCGGGTTAGGGAAATAATACTCTTTAGATGAGTGAAGACTCCGAAGAGTTTTGTGGATGATGTTTGGACATCAGCTACCAAGCTTTTTTGGTAATTACTCTTTTGGAGTCAATTTAATAGATTGGAGACTCTATCTATAAGTGGTCTCTTAAGATAGGGCTGCTTTTTTGTATGCCCGTTGTTTTGTTCTTTCATTAAGTTAGGGCTGCTTTGTTGTGTGCCCCTTGTTTTGTTCTTTCGTTCTTTTCTGGATGAAAGTTTGGTTTTCGATTTAAAAAATGATCAGTAGCAATATAAACCTCCTAAATTAAGCATTTGTCTAGTACACATTTGTGTTGAGCTGAATAGGATTGATGGTCTAGTCCAATAGGTGTTTGTTTTCCTTGTACCTATTCCAGAATTTTTTTTGTTGATATTGTGTTGCATCTTTTAGTTATTTTTAGATCTTTCTCTCATGTCGTTATTTGAATGTAAAATTCAGTTGTCTGGAGTAGTTAACACAGTTGTTTAATGATTGCTAGATTTTTCATTCATTTTTTGTTTTTCTTAATTCATTGCATTTGTAATGGTGTTTTGTCTGGCTTTTGCAGTGTCAACTTCAAACTCAAAAGTGACACCAATCTTTTTGAAATTGTGAAATGCAAAACAACTGTTTCTGCTATAGAGGTAACGTATAGGTGTTAGTCTTTACATATAAATTTCCATAACACTTTAGTCGGTATTATGAGGAAGTGTGTGATAGGAGTCATTCGTTCATCTTACTTTAGGTCAGTCCAGATGGTAAACAGTTTGCAATTACATCACCTGATCGGAGAATACGTGTATTTTGGTATCGCACGGGTAAACTAAGGCGAGTTTATGATGAATCTTTAGAGGTAATATTAAGTTACAGTGAGCGCTTTAGTAATAACCTTGGTATTGGTCATTTCTGATATTTTTATCTTTCATTAATTTTTTTTTTTGAGATTAATTATCTTTCATTAATTAGGTTGCCCAAGATCTGCAAAGAAGTGATGCACCATTATACCGATTGGAAGCAATTGATTTTGGGAGAAGAATGGCCGTTGAGAAGGAAATTGAGAAGACAGAAAGTGCTCCACAACCAAACGCTGTATTTGATGAGAGCTCTAATTTTCTTATCTATGCGACTCTTCTTGGAATAAAAGTAAGATGCTAATGTTGGGTAAAGTGAGACCTGTATTTTTTTCCATCTGTTATTTTTTTCTAATACTAAATAACTATGCCAAAATACATATTCTATTGATGATAGACGACAGATGAATTTGTATAAATTTAAATCTCATAAATAAGTACCACTCTTTCTACTAAAATTTTACCCTACACGTGTGTATGCGCGTGCATATATATCAGGTTGTAAACTTGCACACAAACAAAGTTGCTCGTATCCTAGGGAAGGTCGAGAACAATGACAGGTTCTTGAGAATTGCCTTGTATCAAGGTGACAAGAGCAGTAAAAAGGTTAGAAAAATCCCCTCTGCTGCTGCAAATGCTAATGAGAGCAAGGAGCCTTTGACAGACCCCACCCTGTTATGTTGTGCTTTCAAGAAACATCGAATTTATTTATTCAGGTAACGGTGTATTTTTTCGGGACATTCGGCTGTGCAGCCTGTATACCTAAATACCTTTTCAAGTACTTTCAGCTTGTTGTCAATATCTTGTGGCTATTCTCTTAATATTCATGTGGAGGGTTCACTATTTATGATTTTTAGTTTTTTCCTTTCTTTTCTGGCTAAAGAAACCATTTCATTAATAAAAAGAAAAAGGATCAAGCAAAAGAAAAGCTAAAAAGTAAGCCAAGACTAAAAGGAGGACAAAACAAGAAGAAACATTTTAGTAATACCTTGAATTGTTAACTTTTATAGGAAACAAACCATTTCATTGATATTTGAAAGAGTTAACAGAGAGGATTGAAAATAAGAATGGGGGAGAAGGAAAAGGGGGAGCAGAAGAAGCCAACTACATAGGCCAACAATATAGAATACCAAACCAAAGAAAAATCCATTAAAAACAAGCCTAATTCTAAACACCAATGTTATAGAGATGTGTGTCAATGGTGTCTTGCATGATGATGATGCCGGAGAAGAAATCTGCCTATGTTTCATTGAGAGATTGCTCTTGTATTCGCAGCTCGAGGAGTTGAGTAGAATATGCTGATTGATAGTCAAGAAAGAAGAAAAGCCCATTGTTTCATTCATCATTCAGAGACGAAATGTCTGTCAATGTAGATGTTTAGATCCCAAAAAAAAGTGTCCCCAGACGCTCTATATGGTCTAGTGTCATGCTAAAGATGAAGAGATTTCCTAGTAAGATAGGCCCAATGGGACATCGATGAGGGAGGGAGAAAGAAAATTGTGAAACTCATCGTTGAAGGAGGATGCATGGGGAGAAGAGAAGGCCACAAGATCTCTTGTAGTGGGTAGGTTTGCTTGGTGGCGTTCAATGTGAGAGGAAATATAGAAGATAGGAGCAACTTAGAGAAGAGAGGGAGAGAGTTTTTTTTTGGATAAGAAACATTTCATTGATTCATGAAATTACAATGTAGAATAGTATATACTAAAGATCAAATAAGCGATCTCCAGTAATTATGCACAGTATCATAACTATAAGAAGCAAAAGGAGGGTTTAGTTTACACCAGGATATGACTTGAAAAGTAATGGTGTAAAAACAGCGATTATAAGTAAAACTTGTCTTGAAAGATCTGCTTGTTCCTCTCCAACCAGATGTTCCAGCAAAATTCCCTAATAAAGTGCGCCCATAAAATTTTCTTCTCCTTCTTGATAGGGTGGCTAAGAAAGTAGATTGCAACATAGTTGGAGGATCCGAATGAAGAGTTGTAGGCCAGCTGAATGTGCTTCTAATGAAATTCCAAAACAATGTGGCATAGGTACAATTGCCGAAGAGGTGTGCACTAGATTCTGATTCTTTTTGGCAAATAGCACACCAATGAGGAGAAATGGCTCTATTGACAAGTCTCCTTTGCAATTTATCATGAGTTAATATAGCCCCGTGAGATAGTTTCCAAATAAAAAATTTAATTTTCTTTGGGTACTTCCCTTTCCAAATGGCCTCATAAAGATTAAAAGGTTGGTCTTGCGAATTGTGGGATAAAGTTTTCACCATGGATTGTATTGTGAATACAGTAGGATCTGCCTTCCAAATGGCAATGTCATCACCATCCTCAATCTGCACAGAGCTAAGTAAATGGGATAAGGAGCAATATTCTTCGATTTCTTCCTCTTTCAGGTTTCGCCTAAGTTCAAGATTCCAAGTCAAGACATGAGGGTTCCACAGAGAATTAATCATCCTCCCTTTTGTCTTAGATAAAGAGTGAATAAGGGGAAATTGTCTAGCCAATGAAGTCTCATGGACCCATGTGTCTTCCCAAAAAAGTGTGTCGAGTCTGCTCTTAACAATATAAGAAGTTCTATCAAGAACCATATTCCATAAAGATAATATAGATCTCCATGGGCCCTTTGTCGATTTGCAAGACGTCAATGCAGGCTTGTTAGTGCATATCGATTGACTAAATTTGGCATCAATCACTCTTTTCCAAAGGGCAAATCTTTCAGTACCATATCTCCAAATCCATTTTGATAAGAGCATCATTCTTGACCTTAAAATTGGTAATCTCAAATCCACCATAATAAAGTGGTTGTGTAGCAGTTTTCCAATTAAGAGGGAGAGAGTTTGGTGTACTCACCGTCACCGTCATAGGAGAGAGAGAGGGAGGGAGGGAGGAGAATGTAGCGCAAATGAGAGAAGAGGGAGAGAAGAAGACCGATTTGGTTGGGAAAAGAACAAAATGGCAAAAACTGGATGGGAGCAAAGATCTGAAAGTAACGACAACACAGATGCCAGACAACCAACACTAGATGGTTCACTACGCTAGACAAACACAAAACAAAAATAAAAGTAGGAGAAAAGGGGAGGAACAAAAACAACAACATTAGTTAGTTTTGGGAGCTAGTTAGAGCATTGGAGTTCCAAGCTAAATGCTTTTGTAGTTACATTTTTCTTAACATGAATTGTGTGTTTGTCTTCTTTCTTTATTAGGTTTTGGCTGGAGGGACGTCTTGCCTGTGTTTCCACTTTAATTTTATTTTTTCAGAAAAGATTCCCTTCCACCTTTTTTTTATGTTTCATTCTTCAAGGATTTTATAGGGTCTTTGTTTAAAATGGGAAAAGTTAGGGTGATGTATACGTTTACGCTGGAGAGATTTGAATCACAGTATTTACCATTATTTTGATGAAAAATGCCCTATTTATATCCATATCTTTTATTGCACGTGTGTTTTTCCTACAAACATATATATTTTGCTCTTTTGATCTAAATTCATTTTATTTATGAAGTCGAAGAGAGCCGGAGGAACCAGAAGATGCAACAAAGGGAAGGGATGTATTTAATGAAAAGCCTCCTGCTGATGAATTGTTGGCGGCATCAGATATTGGCAAATCAGTTACAACATCTCTTCCTGATAATGTGGTAAGTATTCTTTTTCTTCCCTATCTGCATTGAAGTGTTCTTGTCGCAAAAGTAAACCAAGTTCAAAGGGATTTCTCTGTAATGCCCTAGGATACTATGCACATCACCTCACTGATAGTTAGTTTACTGAAACTCTATCCCTCGACACCACACGTCTCCTAGAAAAAACCTCTGCTGTGGTCTAATTTGCATTTAACCTTTGTTGGATCTGTTGATTCCAGTCTCCCAGCATCACGTTCCCTAGGAAAGACACGTGTAGTCTGTCAAATTTGTTTGCTGGCTATATTCCATTCAAGCCATTTTTATCAACTGTGCAACTTTCCTTAAGTTTCCTTCCTTTCTTTTTTCTTCACTGCCTTGTGTACCCTGTTCTATGTATTCACTTATGCGTATATTTTTGTTTCTTTATTTCTAGAGCGTCAGTCTCTTTTCATTCCCTCAATGAAAATTTTGTTTTTTAAAAAAGGGCATGTATTGTAGCCAAATACTATGCGAGTTCTGGCAACCCGTCCCTAAGGGTGAACGAATTATATGTCAAATACTCTACATGTGAGTTTTTGGCTACAATTAGTCTCATCGAACTACTGTTCTGGGGCATTACACTCCTTACCTACTGCGTTTTTCTTATAAATGTAATTGTTATGACAAGGAAATAAAAAAATTCTCCCTTTTAAGCCTCTTTGGTCTTTTATATAGTGTTTGAGATTTTCCTTTTTAAGTAGAAGAATGGACCTTTAGAGGTACAGAGCTGTACATGATATCCAACTATTTCAATGTTCATATCGAGTTTCACTTTCTAACAATTTCGATTATGCATTCATTTATCTATGTCTTAGTGTATTAATTTGTTTCTGTTAGAAAAAAATGTTTGATCTTTTTCTCTCTGCTAAAGAAAACTGGTTTATTTGATTCATGCTTTCTCAGATATTGCATACCACAATGGGGGACGTCCACATGAGATTGTATCCTGAGGAGTGTCCCAAAACAGTAGAGAATTTTACAACGCACTGCAGGAATGGCTATTATGATAATCTTATCTTTCATCGGGTCATCAAAGGCTTCATGATACAGACAGGAGATCCTTTAGGAGATGGAACTGGTGGACAGTCTATTTGGGGAAGAGAGTTTGAAGATGAATTTCACAAAAGGTAGATATTGGCAGGAGGGTATTTTTCACTTTTACAGATTACTTAACGGTTTAATGCTGTTTCTGGTGGTGGTCCTGCCATCAATGAGACAATGATGATGATGTGTTTGAGCAGGGTCTGCTGTCAGTGATTTTCGATCCTTATGATTAAGTATATTCTTCTGGAAGCAAGCATCTTCTCCCCTTTATATTATCATACCTACAAAAACCAGACATAGGGCAAATTTTCCTTTTAAAACGATATCTACTAATTATAAACCAATCTTAAGTAATTTCGATAAAATTACAAACTAGAGAATAATACCCTATCATCCCTGATGCCTCTTTAGTTTTTTGTTGGATAAGGAGCAGTACTAATGCAATTCAATTATAAACTTGTGATGTTTAATTTTATGATTTGTGAGGCAGTTTAATATTTTGTGAATGATACCTTACATATTGGCTTATCTATGAAGCACGGACCCTTTAGTGGGTAGCCTGTTGGACATTTGGACACTCAGACACTCATTGGACACATATCACACTTGTCGGTACAATAAATATGTTAGACACTAGTTGTACAAAAAATACTTGTTAGACACATATACCCAATAAACATATAATATTGAATTTTGAGAGCAAAATACATCATACTCATTATTAAGCATATAAATGCACAAACTTGACTTGATTTTTAAATGACGTGTCACAATGCCCATGTCGTGTCGTATATGTGTCTCGTATCCATATTTGTGCTTCTTAGGACTTCATGGTTTGAGCATTTTGTTTCTGTGCAGTTTGCGGCATGACCGGCCTTTCACAGTTTCAATGGCTAATGCTGGCCCAAACACAAATGGGTCTCAGTTTTTTATCACAACAGTAGCCACTCCTTGGCTTGACAGCAAGCATACAGTGTTTGGAAGAGTTGTTAAAGGCATGGATGTTGTACAGGTATGGTTTTGTTATGACTATTGGCCTATTTTTCTCAGCATGGTATTTTTTGTTTATTCATTATATTTATTACGTTATTGCATTTTATTAATCAATTCTATCAACATTATGTTCATCCTTCATCCTTCAGTCATTCAATTTCAAACGATAGTGATGATCTTGAATGATATTGACCCGGGAAACTTCTGATAATTATGGCTTTTTAGAAATGAATTAATAAACCGAGGGAAATGTTATTGACATTTTTGCTGATAATTCAATGATGGCACTTGTGAGTCTGTGACATTAGTTTGTAGACACCTCCCGTGTCTCCATTCCTTTGATGTCTCCTGGTGCTTGGCCTAAGGACGGGCGTGGTAATCTCGGGTATAGTGGAGCAAAGCTCCGATTTCCCAGTTTCCAAAAAAAAAAAATCAATGAGGGTTACTCAATGATACTGATAAATGCATTGAATTAGATTTGTGTTTACAAGCATGTTAGGTTGATTTTGGGTAGGATAGCTATGGATTTGGTCTCTGTTTGTTCTGACTTATCGTTGATATCATTCGTGCCTGTGCCCTGAATCACTTTGTCCACAATTGGTGAGAACTGAGAACTAAGAATGTTGTTAAATTCTTGTGCATTTTAACAGACAATTGAGAAAGTGAAGACTGACAAGGGAGACAAGCCATATCAAGATGTGAAAATTTTAAATGTATCCGTCCCGAAGCCTTGAGGTTCCCTGATATTGAGATCATCTCATCAACACTTAAGCTCAGGACTATTACCACTGCAGATGTTGTATTCAGGTAAAATATATATCCCTATTATTTACCCTGCTGTATGCTTGGAATAATTCCCGCTGTAAAATTATGGCACTGAAAGCTTCAAGGTGCTCCAGTTATGGATATAATGAGTTAGCAATATTTCATGTTTGCAATTTTAGTGGCTCTTTTATACCAAAGAAATAATTGTTAGTTTTGATGTTCAAGGCATACAAGCTATATATGATAACATCTTTTTGGCTTTTACGTTTCTTCAGCAAGCAATAGTGTAGAAGTGTTATTGGTACTCCATATTCATTACCCACATAATGAAATATGTACTTGGGATAATCATTTTTGTTCTGGTTCTTTATTTTTTAATATTTAGCTTATTAACATTACTTCTATTTATAAGTTTCTTTGTTTTGTTATTTATTTTTTGTTAATGTTTCTAAAACTCAAGCCAAGCTTTGACTAAAAAAACAGTTAACTAAAAAATAGTGTTTTTTTAGTTCAACAATAATTGGGGTGGAAATATTCTAACTCATGACGTTGTAGTAATGAATACACATTTATGTTGGTTGAGATATTGGTATTTGGTGCTAAAAATAGCTTTTTGTTTATGGAATTTTGTTCAGAATTCAATCCTTTTCTATAAGATAGATGATAGTCAAATGTGACAAAACAAACTCAATTTAAAAAAAAAAAAACAGAAACAAAAGGGAATCCAACAAGGTCTTAGTAATAAAGATCCAGCATTCAAGGCTTCTTTATCTGAAGTCTTAGATTGTCGATATATCTTCAAGACATTTTATGGATTGGAAGCACCTGAAAATCTATTATCTTACAGGTTCTTTCCAGATGTGTACAATGGCCCTGACTTCAATTTTTCGAGTTGAATGTCGCTGCACGAGTTATCTAAAGAGTGAAATCTGAAAGGTTCTTTTTCTTTTCGGATCTCTCACCTAAAGAACTGATAGTCATTTACCTCTTCATGTTCAAATCATTCACTCATAACCCTTGAGCCTATAATTATAGACTAGTTTATAATTATTGTTATTTTCCTTACTTTATTAGAACTGCTTTTCTTTTTCACTTTGTATTATATTCTAGAAGATCAACATGGGATGAAGTAGGATGAAGTGAAATGCAATATAATTTTTCCCAGTTTGATGGCCTTCATTCACTAACTATCAACAAGAATACAAAGAATATTGCAGACAGTATATGATTGGAAATCTCTCTCCATATCTCATGTATTATTATTAGCAGCAGATTAGTTTGGAAATTTTGATTACATTGTTAATTTAAGCTGTTTAGTTATTGGTCGACTAATATATTATAATCTAAAGTAATCTTATGTTTTACTTTCTCTGTAAACTGACTTGAAAAGGTGAATTTAGAAACATGATGATAAATCCAATCAAATAAATGGTTAGTGACTTGCATGATCTTGTGCACAAAGTTGCTAATGATGGAAGAAACTTTGTACGTCTTATTTCTGATCACAGATTGGGTGAAGCCAAGCCATCATCAAGGTGTTTTTGGGTCTTCATTTATATAAATGGCTGAATTAGTTATAATAATTTAATCCATGTTTGCTCCACCATTTATTATAATCGGTGGTTATTTAAATCTGTGTACCCGTTTATCTAAATGTTATCTATATTATTTTTGTTACAATAACCAGCCATTCAAACACTGTTTATTATAACTCCTATTATACTAACCTACTCCTCAAATACTGTTTGTAATAGTGAGTGGCGTTTGGGCCACGTTTTGAGTGGGTGTGAATGGACTTGGCTCGGTCAAGTCCAAGGCACCCAAAAAGATCATTAAAAGCCCAAACCTATATGATTGAGCCCAAAGACCATTAAAGCTGAAGTCCACATGTTTGTGTGAGTTTGTAGTTCAAAAATTTTTGGGTGGAGAATAAAGAACCAATGACCCCCGATCATGGGAACATATTTATGTCGTGTTGAGATTTATGTTATAAACGGTTGTATCACATTGGAAAGATGTAAGGGAGTAATATAACTTCAAACACTCTTAAAAAAAGTGGGCAAATTAAAACTTTGGTTCCTATGATTGAAAGATGTAAGGGAGTGATATACTTCAAATACTATAAAAAAAAAGAGGGCAAATTAAACCTTTTGTTCTTATGATTTAATGAAATTTAGAATTGGTTTTAAAAAATTAAAATTTAGTCCTTATGATTTGATAAAATCTAAAATATAGTTATTATTGTTGGCAAATTAAGTACATTTAGTTGACTATGTACATGTAACAAATGTTAATTTTTTGTTCAATCAATCACTTAACTCACATCGTCATTATTGACACATGAATAATTAATTTTTACATATTTAATTCGATAACAATTATAAACGAGAATGACTGTTTTTTAAGTTTTATCAAACCAAAAGACTAAATCTAGTTTCTAAATTCTAGATTTTGTAACCAAAGAGACTAAGTTTTAACTTTCATCAGATAATTGAGATCAAATTTATAAGTTACCCTACGAAAAGTATGTGACTTTGAATTCAAAGCATCCCAATTGAAGCAAAGGAGGTGTTTGGATGAGGAGTTAGTTTGAGAAGTAATTTTGATGAATTATTTTGAGTAGTTAAAAATTGAGAGTTGTATCTAAACCTTGTTTGGATACAATTTTTATGTAGATGAAGAGATAATAACTTGTTTGGATTTAGATTTAAAATGAGCAGCTATTTTGAGTAGTTAAAAAAAATGATGATAAATGAGTGGTTAAAATGAATTATTTTGAAAAGTTAGAAATGAATTGTTAGTACTGAGTAGTTATTTTGAGTAATTATAAATGAATGATTAAAAATATTATTTTTGAGTAATTATAAAAACTTGCTTGGATGTAATTTTTGAAAGAGTAGTTCGTAAATCCACATTTTAAACCCTCCATAAATATTGCAAACAAACACCCCCTTTAAAGTTGTTTGGTTTACTAATTCTAATTAAATTTCTTTTGGATATTCTTATGGGAGGATGGGGCAAAAGAGTGTGAGTATTATAAACCTCGAACAAAGTATTTAATTATATAATTGAAGTTTGGATAAATATTTTTTTTTCGTAATTGTAGCAATTTTAAAGTTTTAGAAATTCTTGCTCGTAGTATACATTACCACACAAAAAGTTATTATTATTATTTACTTTATAAAAATAATTTTGTGTTACTATGGTGCTACTTGTATCTTAAGTAGGCTAGCTTCTCTTATACATTAAGATGGGCGAAGTTTTTTTCTTTTCAAATATTTTGTACATGTGAACTTTGTTGAGATTTTGACAAAAATATTAGAAATGATTGTTCAATATTGGAAATATGCAAAAAAGTGATGGGTTTCAAAGCACTATAACAAAGCACATGGCTCTTGAATCTTAATTCAAAAACTTTAAATTTGACGTAATAACTCTAATTAAATTCTTTTGTATACCCTTACGAAAGAGTCAAACTTTGAGTGTGAGTAATATAAATTTAAAGAGTATTGAGAACTTTGAGTGTGAGTAATATAATTGAAAGAGTATTGAGAATTATATGAGATTGTAGTAATTTTTCACATAGTGAAAATTATTTCTGTTTGTGATTTTTTTTAAAGAGTTTTTCATACAAATTCTTGTATATTCATTTTGTTATGTTTATTAAAATTTTCAATTATTTTTTACTTATTCTTGTAGTAATAGTGGGAGTTTCTTATCAACATGTTGATCGAACTATTGCTCTCGCTAACATGTTTACTTAAGTTCTATAAGAAAATAGAGAATTCTCTCTATCTTGAACAACCTTTGAGGATCAAAAAGTATTTCAAATATCAGATTATTTCATAGTCCAAATTTTTCCAACAGCCTATACAATAAAAAAGAAAAATAAAAGATCAAACAATAGAAATCGAATTGCTCACACAAATGAACATAAATTGAAGTTCAACTTTACAACTAGATTTTGGTATGAACATATAGAATGATTAAGAAAGAGAGAGTTAGCATTAGATCTCATTTAAATTTGTCAGGAAACAAAAATACAAAAGAATTCGAATCTTGGATCATAAAATATAAGCTTCGAAATATAATATAATTTCTAAAAAAAACAAAAAACTAATAAACCCATTAATAAAATAATGGAAGATGACTATAGGTATAGAGACAACCTTATAATAAACAAACAATACACGTAACTTATTTCCAAAGGATTGACCTAAGTTTATATATTATATTAAAAACACAAAATACTATTTTAAGAAATACCGACAAAGAAGAAATTAATATAAAATTAAACAATTAATCAAGAAACATGGGGCACCGCCCACGCCCACATTATCCATCCATGCCATATGCCTAAACTTAGGCATTGTGAATTTTTATTTCTCTTAAGTACATTCATATTAATAATAATTAATTGATTAATTAATATACTAATCTTATTATATCACCTCCCCTAGTTTTCTTCCCACTCAAATAATGGGAAACATGTGAGTTTTTCCAACCTCCTAGACAGCAATCTAGGCCCTTCATTGCGCCCATTATTTATATTTAGAATCTTTTTTTGTTTCTTTAATTGATTAATTAAATGGCTTTTTTAAATCTAGTTTTTTATTTTATTTTTTGATTTAGAATTACGATTGGTTTTAGTTGATATAATAACTATCGAAATGATTGATTGCCAATTACATTCGATAACATATAAATGTTTTTAGCTCAAAAATAATTTTAGATTGATGATTTGAATACATAATAACTTAGTGATGAAGATACATTCATGTTTTATTGATGTTAATTGTTATTGATTATTTAGATTTTTTTTTAAAGGAAAAAATCGTGAAATCATGGAAATATGTATTAGATTGAGAAATTTTGAATCTCGTGTAACAACATGTTTAAGAAAGTTTTAAGAAAATTAATAATTATTATAGATTAGTTAGTCCCAAAGTTCCAAGTTTCTAAATATAAAATAATGTGCACTTTTCAATTTCTTTCTTCTGTTTTTAATAATTAATATATATTTAAGAACTCTAAATTTTATCGTAATAAGTTTATAAAAATTCAAGTATTATGGAACGATTTAGTGGTCAAGAAAGATTAAAAAATTAAAAAATATTGAATTAAATATGATAACTACTTACCTATAAATTAATTTAAATCATATTTTGTGATATTGATTGAAGTATGGGTAAATTAGGTTATAATTTTTTAAATATTAATATAATTAAATTTACTATTACTCATATCAACAAATTTTTAATTTTTAATGGGTGATTTAATATGGTATTGAACTATGAGTTTCATTATTTGGTGAAAATTCAATTCAATATCAAGGACAAGAGTTCGATTTTGGAAATCGGTATTTGGCTTTCATGTATTTGAAAGGTAACATCTATGTAAAGTTCGTGGTCTCCTTTTCTCAAAATTTATACAAAAAAAAAACTGTGGAGTTTCTAATTCAAAATAGAAGGTATTAATATAGATTTTTAGAATCAAACTTGGGACCATAATATTGAATTGGATTACCACCAAACAATGAAACTGACACCTACCGACTTTTTTTAAGCTTACTTTTGTATACTTTTAAGCTTACTTTTGCAACTAAATGCTTTATGTTTCTACACCTAGCTGTTTAGATAGCCTTCATGTCAAAATGTTCCCTTTTCAATTTCAAAAAAAAAAAAAAAGGTTCCTTTTCCAATATACCACTGCTTTTATATCATTTATCTATTTGGCCTTTTTAACAAAGTATAGTTAAATGAAAATCAACTTCATGTTTATTACATAATATATCTATATAAGCTTATCGTCTAACTTTTTGAAAAATATGCCTAAAAAATAGAGTAGGGAGAATATTTAAGCTTTCAATCAATAAAAAAATGCTTTTTACGGAAGTAGATTAAACAGAAATTTTTTTTACACGCATGTTCATCCTAAAAATATTTAGTAAAAGTAAGCCACTACTTTAAGAAATGAATTTTGTTTTATAGGTAAATTACATCAATATCTTGCATCATTTTTTTATAACCAAAAATCCAAGATCATTAACCCAACAGTTAGTAAAGTAAAAAATATTATATTAAAAAAAAAAAAACTTCCATTTGTTTTTAACCTAAAATTTTCTCCTTAAAAATCTCTTGCCATAAATGCTGATTTTTTTTTTTTTTTTTTTTTTTTTTTTTTAAAAAGGATTTTATGTGAAAGTGAGACTGGGTATACTTTGAGGGATATTTTAGTTTAAGGGCAGCGGTTTCGAACCAAGAATCTCTTAAGAAAGCATGTCTTGAAATCTTTAACCTCAACCGCTCGATTTCCCCTCAGAGACCTTTATATTTATTTGTATTGTTTATTGATTATTTGACAATGATTTTACTATAAATATAAGTAGATGTAACTCTATAGCGGATAAATTCAACAAACTAACCAACTCGAAGAGCAAGTCTTGAAAAGAAAAGGCAAGGTAGATGTGTTATGGTACTAAGAAAATGTTCAACATTCCATTATTTAATAGTACATTAATACTATAGAGGTAATATGCCTCAACATGCAATAGATTTTCCAAATTACTCTTTTATTAAGAAATTAAAATATATTAGTGAATATAAATTAATGATTTTTTTAGACAAAATATAAATTCATGATTCGATATTAAAGGACAATGCAAATTAGTAGTTATATTATTTATTATAAATCTAATATTTATCTTTTTTTAATATATAAATACATTATTTATCTTTTTTAAAATATAAATATAGTATTTATTTTTTAAAAAAATATAAAAAAATATAGTATTTATCTTTTTTTAAATATAAATAAATATTTATTTTTCTAAATATAAATATAGTATTTATCTTGCTTTAAAAATAGAAATATAGTATTTATCTTATTTTAAATATAATACCGTATTTTCTATTTATAGCAAAGGTAATAAAAAAAATTTAAAAAAATTGAAAGTTTAGCCACGTGGCTACCATAAACAGCTCGTACAAACGCAATTTGGAAAAAAAACGTAAAGCAAGTAGCCCCAAGATAAGGGTAAAAGGAAAAGGAAAAAAAATGTAAAGAATGATATAATAGATATTATTAAAAAATATTATTAATTAAATTTAAAATAAAAAATAGATTTATAAATTCTTAGAATATGACTAATTATTTTTCTACCCCAATTTCTCTAAAAAAGAAAGATTAAATTAGTTAAAGTTTGTCAACATAATAAAGATATATGGTGATTAGATTTTTCATTCCCACACTTCTCATATATATTTTTAAATATGTAAAAACTAATAAGGTATAAATCTCAATTACCTACCTCAATAATCTTTAGTTATGTTGTTTCCCATTGTTTAAAAACAAAACCTTCAAAAGAGAAAGGGGAGTTAAACATAAATATTAGAGTATATAATATAAACAGACTTTTCATTAAAAAAGAGAAAGAGAAGAAAAGTTTATAATTGATTATTATGGAAATTAAATTAGCACATGGAAGAAGTAGTTGCCATAATTGAGAGGATTCTAGACACAAAAAAGAAATCAAACATTTATTTATTGATGTACTTCGCATTCAATAATTAAATTAAAAACTAGTCCAACCTCAGTATTTAATTTTGGTAGAATTAATTACTTTTATAAGAAATAATATAACTCAACCGGTATACTTTGTTATGATTTGGAAACTACCATTGTACAAACGAAAAACTTTTAAATCTAATATTGGCAGTGTATTTCGAGTACTCTGATGTAAATATTTTATATAAAATACGAGATTCTAATTGGTAAGTTCAAAGTTGGATTCGAATTTTGGGATCAAATACCTGCTTAAGTTTATGTCTTGTTTGGGTGGAGTCCAAACCCGCTTTAGAATTCAATATATTTTGAGTTGATTTGGAATTTGGGAAATTAATAATCCACATGAAACCCTGACACCATATTAAAGAATATGAGGTTTTCACCTCAAAACTAATTGACAATTATGGAAATAACTCATATCCTCTATAAAAGTGTGGTATAATTTTCATATTTCCGGTGAGACAATTCCTGCAAAGTGAATATCTCAAACATTTTTGTGCTTCCGATTTAAACGTGATTCATTTTAATTGAATAATAAAAATAAGTAAAATCCACCGGTTATTTGTATGAAGGGTTTTTTTTTCTTTTCTTTTTGTGAAAATATGTCCTTTTTTTTTTTTGAGATTTGTGAAAATATGTCTTTACCCTCATAAAATTCGGTCAAACCTTTTTGTTTTATTTACCACAACAAACTTTAATAGGGCCTCTACAATAGAGATGTCCACGGGGCGGGGCGGGGCCAAGGAATGGATTTCCCGTCCCCTGAAAAATCCCCGGTTTTTTTTTTCGGGGATCGGGTTCCCCGAGGGGATTTTTTACAATTTTTTTTTCATTTTTTAATATATTTTTTGGATAAAAAATTCAAAAAATTAGATTTAAAAAAAAATATATATCTATAAGTTTCAACTATATTGTTAATTATCAAAGAAAATATTGATATGCATAAAAAATATCATCAACAAAGATATATTTATTTAACAATAAAAGGAGTAGAATTAAGAAAAAAATATTAAATAAAATAATCGAGGCGGGGATCGGGGAATTGGGGACGGGGAGTACAATCCTCGTCCCCGGCCCCGTTTAGCCAACGGGGATTTTTTCTCCCCCATCCCCGGCCCCGTTCCCCACCTAATTGGGGATTCCCCGCTCGGGGACCCGGCTCTGCGAGGAAAATGGACATCCCTACTCTACAAGACACATCATATCTCTTATTAGTTTTCTAAAATCTACAATATTTTGATATTTCAATTATCATTATACAAATCATATTTTATTAATAAAATTAATTTTTTAAATAAATTTTATAGATTAAATACTAAAATTTATTAGGGACCGACTTGATTACCTTTGTTTAAAAAAAAAAACTAAAATTTATCATTGCATATCTTGATCAAAACAATAATTTAAAAATTTTCATATAATTAACTTAATTTAATGTCAATAATAGTTTTTTTTTAGTACAATTTAATGCCGATAATGGTAATAGCTTAGCATCATCAAATTTAATTCAAAACCACCCACAATTGTAGTTGAACCTTAAAAAAATTAACCTTATTTAATATAAAAAAATATAAATATACACGAGAATAAAAATAGACCAATTTTGTTCATTGGAAAATGAAAAGCTTTCCAGACGGTAGAGAATACTACACATCTGATTTTGACTCTAATTTAATCCATCGAACTAAAAGAAAAGTTATGTAACATTAATTTGTACATCTCAAAAGTGAATTAAAATGTGGTTAAACCGAAACCAATTTCGGCTCAACACGGGTTCTTTCTTGAATTCGAACCGGCAACCCGCCTCTCCAGGTAGCCGTCAGACCGGGAGCGAACCGGGCGACCCGGTCGACTCCATCCAACCGAATCTCAAACTTCCGAATCAACGTCACCGCAACGCATTTCACGTCCAACACGGCGAGCTCCTTGCCCAAACAGACCCTCAACCCGGCCTGGAAAACCGGAAACTTGAAGGGGTTTTCTGGCGCGAAGCAGCCACTCTTGAGCCATCTGTCCGGTTTGAATTGGAGACAGTCGGGCCCCCAAATCCGGTCCATCCGGCCCATGGCGTAGGGGTGGTAAGTTACCCTTGTACCCTTCTGGACAAACGTGCCGTCGGGTAGGATGTCGTCTTCCTCGGCGAATTTGGAGTCGAACTGAACCGGCGGGAAGAGGCGCATGTTCTCGTAGACCGCCGCGTGAAGGTACTGCATTTCTCTTAGATCGTCGTAAGTGGGAACCGCATCCCGGTCCGGTCCCATGATCCGGTCCGACTCGGAGAGAATTTGGTCCTCCACGTGGGGGTTCTGAGACAAAAGCCAGAAGAGACTGGTCAACGCCGATGCCACCGTGTCCCGACCGGCGAGGAGGAAGCTCACCACAATGTCTCGGAGATATCTAAGGAAAGAAAAAAAAAAAAAAAAGATTTAATAATAATGAAAGATCTTAAATTTCGGAATGTTACGCGTTTACTTAATCTATAATCGTAATGTACGTGTGGGATAGTCTTGTTTTGGAGTAAAATCAATAAATTTGAAGGATTAGTTTTTTTTTTTTTTTTGAAATGGAGGGATTAGTATTTTTCAATTCCTAAATTTGATGGGTTATTTTTATTTGGTCTATATATTTTAAAATAGAATACTGTACATGTTTTCAGCACAATTTTTAGTTACATAATGGAAAATAATGACTAAATTAATTTTAAATTTCAATATATGAATAAAGTCATTATTTAATTTAATTTTGGCAAAAACACTGTAAAAATAAATTTAGAAGACAATAACTAAAATAATTATCTTTTAAAATGTAAGAGTTAAATAGAATCTAGATCTAACCTAAGAACTAAATAGGTTGTTTAAAAAAGGAAATAAATAGGTCATTTTTCCTAAATTTTAAAAAAGTTAGGAGCAATTGGGGCAAATTTAAAAATACTTAATTGGTGAAGGACATTTCATAAAATTAGAAGTAAATGACGTGTGGGATGGTATTGATTTGGGTGTAAAGTAATGAACTAAAAAAGAAAACTTTTATAATCTCTTGCGTCCTTGCGGGTGTAATTTACACTTTATATTCCAAAATTAAAGCGTTTTATTTTTTCTTTAATTCCAATATTTAAGAAGTGGAGTAATTCCTTATCTTCATCATTAGATGTATACTACTATTATTGAACAACTATTCACATTAGCTAAACATTTTTAGCTTACAGTATTACTCCTCCTTTTGTTTATTTATTTTTTTAAAAAAATAAATTTTAAACCAAGATTAAAATTAATTTAATCACCATTTATAATTTATTTCTTTTAAGGAAAATAATCACCATTCTAATTAAACTCTATTCTATTATAAAACCAACATTTTGTTAAAGTAGGGAATAAGTGGATGTGCGATTGATTATCTAATTTGGTGTTAGTTTATTTTCATCCGCAGTGGGTTGATCGAAGAATGAATATTTGTAATTAAAAAGGTAAATTTGGGGGGAATGAATTGGTAAAATAGGAAGAGTAAACGAGAGAGTGTTTGGTTTACCGATCATCAAGAGTGGAGGCCATGAATCTGGAGAGAAGATCATTGCGATGAGAGAATCCAATGTCTCTACGCTGCGTAATCACTTGCATAGCAAGATGATTGACCATGTCAATAGCCTCTCTGAGCTTCCTCTCGGACCCGATTCGAAAGAGGCGCTTAAGCTTCCACGTGAGGGGAGAGGGGGCGATGGCCCTCTCCGCGGAGAGGCGCGAGGCCATGTCAAAGGCAACCGCAAAGTCGGAAACCGGAAGGCAGAGCCTCAAGCACCCCGGGTCCAAGCCGAAGGAGAAGTTACAAATATTATCGAAGGAAAAGCGCCTAAACACATCCTGCAAGTCCAAGGCATGCCGAGAGGAGAGGAGAGGAAGGAGGCGGGTGCGGAGGTTGGCGGTGAGGATGCGGAAGGCGTGGGAGCGGACGGAGAGGCTGCCGAGCTCCAAGCTAGCCATCTTGCGCTGGAAGAGCCAAGAGTGTCCATCCACGTTGAATATGCCTTGCCCCAGAAGGTCCCCCAGGATGGAGGAAAAAGGCTTGCCTTTGGGGTAGTTGGAGAAGTTTGTTTTGAGGATGTGTTGGACGTTGTCCGGGTTCGCCGTTACGATGTTCGACAGCACGTGGACGTGGATCGTGCCCGTCGGGGACTGCCCCAGCAGGTCCGTGTACCAGTCCGATAGGTTCGGGAAGCTCCCCGACCATGACGACGACAAATACGAGCGGCACAGAGGGCAGTTGCAGCAGGGCTTTAACCGGAGGATGTATAGACACAAGGAGAACACACAGAACACAGCTGTGAAGGAGAAGAAGATTAAGGAGATGGTGGAGGGGAGATTGGAGTCTACTAATTCCAAAATTGAAACCATCTTCTTCTTTCTCTTTTCTTTTTTTGGGGAAGGAGGGTGGAAGCACACAACTGCTTTTATATTGCTTGGACCACATGGATTGCTTTGGAAAAATATACCCATGCTCCCTTCTTCATTTCAAATGTCTTTTCCCTTTTTCACTTCAATTATAAATTTGATTTTAAATTTTGTCATTGTTCAACGATATTAATGTATATTTATGAATAAAATATCCTCACTCTTTTATTGATTATTCATGAATGAATAATTAAGTCCTGTGGTTACAACTTTTTTAATTGTCACAATTTTTTCAAAAAAAAAAAAAAAAAAAAACTTTTTTCATAAATTTTTTAGCACTAAATAGTGCCTTAAATTCTTTAAATGGAGTGTCATAAAATTGACAATAAACAATAGAACAAATAAAAAAAACACACATAATTTATGTGGTTCACTAACGTTGTGTTAACTGGGTCGCCGGTACAGGGAAGTACAATTTGAGTTTATATAGCCAACTCATTAAATCATATTACAGAAAATAGACAAAAAATACATAAAAGCTCATAATTAAATAACAAGTACAGATTTCGCATAGGTTTTGAGGGTGTTGCCCCCAAACTCCCATTCGTTGACCAGGGAGTCAGATCCCGACTAACTAATAAAAGGACATTCAGTTGTTTAAGACTTTTTTTTTTTTTTTGGAAGGACGTTCAAAACATATCTCAACATGGAACTTGTCTATCTATGAATAGGTAAGAATTACCCTAGTAATAATGTGAGTTACATAGATGATTGAATAAAATTTAGTTTTCAAAATTAACAAATTATTATAGGGTTTTAAGAAATTGGTAACGTAATCTTATCCAATTAACTATTAATCTATAAAAGGTAAAAGTCATATATAAAGGATTATATATTTGTTATGAAAAACGAAATCATTAATTAAGAAAATAAAGAAAAATGCTAGTCAAAACTTGAGGATGATATAATGTGGCATCCAACATATATTATTGTTATATTTTTTTTTTTCTTCACAAGTTTAAGGCCTATTTTTGACTCGTGCAGTATTACTTTTGGTGTATTGTGGTTGGAAGGCTATTTCTTTACTTTTCATTATTAATATATTTGTTTTATTCTCAATTTCTGTAAGAGAAAAATATTCCTTTCTTTCACTTTTAAAACATATATTTCAATTTGTGTCCTGGGTTTTTAAAATCTAATTCATGTGCTCGTTTTATCGGTTTTATCCTTGTATTTTTTTAAATGCTTATTTTTACCCTCTTTTTACATAAGCTACCATCATGGCCCATACTCCCAAATTTTAGGCATAGAAATTATGAGAAATATTTAGGTCATGTCCGGACATGACTTAAATATTAATATCTACCTATGTAGTTTAACATGAACCATATATATATTTTTTTGGGTTTAAAATTAAATAGAATGTGATCAATATTCTTTTAAAAAAAAAGTGATCAATATTAAATCATATAGGTGGACATTATTTTACCTAAATATTCGTTAAAAATTATTGATATAATTAAAAAATATTCATAGAAATCGATCAAGTATATAGGTGCATTGGAATCTCGCACATAAAAAGATAGGTCATATAAATCAGCTTTTGAAAATAGAAAAAGGGAAAAATAGTGTTAAATCGTCTTTCAAAAAAAAAAGAAAAAAAGAAAAATAGTGCTCCTTAAAAAATTAATAACTATTTTTTAGGAGAATAAAAATGATAAAGAAAAAAAAAATTGAAGTGTAGAAAATGATTATGATATGGTATTCAAAGCGAATAATTATTAGAATTTAAGTGAAAATAATTATAAAGTAATATTGATGGTAGATTTATTAGTCATTTATTATAATTGTTTTGAAAATTAAAATTTATTGATAATAATTACAACAAACGAAACTTAATGACAGTAATTCAATACCAATAGGAGCCCTAGTTCAACATTATTAATGTATATTTTTAAGAAGCAAAATAATTATGTATTTTTTTTTAAAAAAAGTTGAATTAGGGAAAGAAAACCACAAACTCTGCCTAAGATAACAATACTCTCAATTAAATAGTGATTTTAAAAATCGATTGCGTAACTATTGCATGTTTGATAACCATTTTTTTTTATAATTTTTCATTTTTTGTTTATAATTTTAAAAAATAAAAACTATATGTTTGATAACTCATTTTAGTTTTATATTTTTAAAAATGAAAAATCAAAAAACATTTTTGATAACTATTTTTTGTTTTCAAATATCACATTTTGTTTAGATTTTTTTAGTTTTTTATTATTTATTCTTATTCTTTTCATACTTTTTTAAAAACAAAACCAAAAACTTGTTTTTAAAAGTTATTTTTTTGAGTTTCTAGAATTTCTTTAATATTTTAAAAAAAAATTTAAAATTTTAAAAACAAAAACCAAAATTGGATATCAAACAAAGACCTACGTTGTTGAATTGGATTACCAGGAAACCAAAATGGAAAAAGTGATGTATTTAATCCCTTTGTGTAAAGGTAATAAATTGAAATTGAAATAGATATAAAGAATAGGCGTGTTTGGAGAGAGTAATCGTTAAAGTGTGTGTATCCAAAGCCGGTGGGAGCAACTGTTTCCTTTTTTATATGGTTGAATTGTGGTGTGTTTGGTTGGTTTTGGAGATAGCTGTGTTTGACAGGCGGATTGATGGAGACACGTAATGGACAAATCGCATAACATAAGCGTGTTTAAATCAATAAAGTGAATTTTTTCAAAAAAAAAAAACAAAAACAAAAATATCAATAAAGTGAAGAGTTGGCAATTGCGAGTTCAATTTTCTCCCCCATTCAATCACGTGTTTTTTCCCTTTACCATATAAACTCATCTTCTTTCTTCATTATTTTTGTTTTTTCTTTTCTTATGTAAACTCTGCTGTGCTTTGGGAATTGGAGTTATTTACTAGTTTCTATGCGATTACTTCATTAAGGGCTTGTTTGGCTAGGGCGGGAAGGAAAATGAGAGTAAATAGGTGTTTGGTGGAAAGGGAAGATAAAAGAAGTAAAAGTAAATTGGTGTTTGGTGAGATGGGAAGGGTCAGAAATGAAATGAAATGATAGTAAATTAGTGTTTGGTGGGATGAGAAAAGTAGTGAAGTGATGTTTTTTTTATTTAAAAATAGATATTTAATATTTTTAATATATCATTTTATATTTATTTTATTTATTATTTAAATAAAATTTAAAATCTAATAACTTTCATTATCAAAATACTTAAATTTCATAATTGTTAAAAAATGAAAATAATAAATAAAAATAAATGGATAACATAATTTCTATTCTAAAAAAATATCATGACTTTTATAATAAAGATTAAGGTTAGAAACTCAAAATGGAGATGGATGAGATAAAAAATAAAATAATAACTAGTTTAATTATTTTGAGTATCATATCTTAGATTTATGTAATATAGATTTATATTCGTTTATAAAAATGTACGAGTTTAGAAAAGTTTGAAAATAATAAAATCTATATTTATATATATTTATGTGTGTGCGCGCGCGTGTATAACAAATTGTAAATGCATACATTATTGATAAAAGTCAAATGCATATAAATATTGTTTAGAGAACATGATACATCTAAAAATAATAATAAATATTGCATTTTAAAAGAAAAAAATGTACATAAATAATATAAAAATATTCAATTGGATGAGTTGGTAAAAATTGACAACCTTACATTTTTATTTAAGAAAAAGTTGAAATTGAAATCTTAATTTTGGCAATTTAATTTTGAATAACTATTACAAAGATATAATTATATATATAAAAGTAAAAGAAGTTGATTTGGAAATTGAAAAATATAACTAAAAATTAGGAAAGAAAAAAGGAATGAAAAACTAAAATTAAATTGGCCATAAAATATATAAGGAAATAAAGTTTATTTGGAAATTAAAATTAATATTAATACTACTAAAAAAATGAAGTAGGAAACTTAAATTTAAATTTTTTTTAAAAAAAACTGAAGGAAAGGAAAATAACAGAGAAGGAAAGAAGAAAGTTAAAAAAAAAAGTTAAACTCGCGGGGTCCACGCGCCGGGATATTTGGGCGCGTGGGACCCACGCGCCGTGTTTGGCAGGGACATTTCATCCTTGTTGGCCAAACGCCGGGAAGGAACCCTTCCCTTCCCTTCCCGGCGGGCCAAACGCCGGGAAGGAACCCTTCCCTAAGATTAATATTTAAATTTATTGAGTCTAAGTTATTTGAGATTTTTTTTTCAAACAAACTTAACAAATTTTTTTATTTATTTCTTAAATTTCAAAATGTTATATTTTGTTCTTCCATTTTGAATTTAGTTTCGTTTTAGTTCTTAAGAATTGAAATTTAGTATTTTTTATCATTGAACTCTACTATTGATGTTTAATTTTTATCATTTATGTACGCTTTTTATGAATTAATTTGAAATATAATGATATTTGTGTCTTCTAATTCATTTTAACCCGAAAAAATTGGTGAGAATTAATCGACTGTAACGATATGCGTTTTAGTTATTCTCTAAATAATATTTTTCATGTGCTTATTTATATTTAATTGGTTGTTGGAACATTAAAAGCAAATTAGTCGTTTTATCCCTAGGGTGTTCTTTAAAATTTTGATTTTTGATGACTTTATGTATATATTGGAAATTTAATGGATGTGGTTGTGAACTTAATAAGTTAGAATGGATAAGTGTTGAGATAGTGATTAAATGTAACTTGTATTAATCGTAAATGTACTTAGAGATCAATTGGGGCATAGCATGTATAGTTTCCATGAATAGTTGAAGGTAGCCATGCGCGTGGGATGCATGGGCATGAGATGGACATCCAACCAATGTTTGGCGACTTGGCCTTGGCTGAATCTCATCTCCATCTCTATCTTCAAGCTTCAATCACCAACCAAAACCAATCATTTGACCTAAAAGCTCCTACCTAAGCGTCAACCCTGTTGGGACACCCCTTATTGTGTCTCTGTTGATCCTGCACAGGGCAATTATATTCGTGCACCATCGATGTGATCAAACCGTATCGCGTCCACTAATTTGTCTATACCCACACTCGCACAAGCCTAACACAAGATTTTGCTCACACACATAACCTAGTACGTTCCAATCCTACTCACCAAACCCTTCAGTAGGGCACTAACCCCTTCTCACACCTATAGTGGAATTCCTATGCACTTGAATGTGGCTACAACAACCGAACATGCCACTTGAGTAGTCGTGCTTGACAACCCCTTACAATGCACATTTTTGCCTGAGCGAATGCCTATTCACCCGCACCTTGGCACATCTAGCATTCATTATCGAGACCCTTCATCTGCATCACCCGTGCCATCTTCAAGTAGCCCACAAACCAAGTGAGCCGTCAAGTCAACCACACATATTCCTAACGAGTTACCTTAGAAATTCGGGCCAGCTTTGACTAAAGCATGTAGTAAGTACATTGACCTTGCATGTAATAAGTTAAATAAGAGTTATTGGTAATGTAAATTAAATAATATGTGTGCCATGATAAATAATTAAGTTTTGGAGGTTGAACAAATAATTAAATGCGTGACTAACTAGAGTTACATTCTAGGTGATCATTCTTAGGAATCGATTCTTGTTTGGAGCCCCTGAATTCTTCGATTTTGTAATAAATATCCAGGTAAAGGCTTTCATGTAGTAGTTGTGTGGTTCATCATTCTATATTGACCGAATTGATTGAATGACTAGAATTATATGCTTATCATGTATGCATGTATTGATGTGATTAGTGTAATGAATTATTGTAACTCTAAAACATGCTGGATTAGTGGAATGCGAATCATGATATGTACTGGATTCGATGTTTGTTTATTGTCTATTGATATTGCACTTTGCATGTTGTTGGGGCCTACATACAATATATTAAGAAAGCATACCGGTTGGGCAAGTATTGCTTGCTATATCATGCTCAGACACTTGTTTGTAGTCTCATATAATGTTAGGTTGTGACGATAAGTTGAGCATGTAAAATGGACTGGGTTATAATCTTAGTATCATGTTTAGGTTACTTTTCATCATTTAGAGGCTAGGCAGGCTAATATCACTTCCTTAATAGCATAATTTCGAACACACGGTAAACTAGGGTCATGATTAGGTTGAAGCCTATCTTTGACATGTGGTCTTGGGGTGTGTGATACACAATTACCTAGGTCGTGCCATTGGACATGCACTAATGATGAATCTTTCTTATTAGACATGCTTAGATCTAGACTATTAGTTAAAGAGTTTGTCTTCTACTAACACAATGAGCAACTATATGTAGCATGTGTAGAAACATATCGAGGTTAGAATGAGAGCTCCCTTCGATTCTATAGTGTATGCATACTATTCCTGGTTAGTATCAACATTGTTTAGGCCTTTAAGATTGATGATATAACTCTTGAAGTTGAGCTAAGGATGTGAGACCCGAATGATGAAGGTTGCTTTAGGATTGAGTTTCAAGGGACTAGGTCCCTAACGATGGGTTGTTAATTAGAAGTTGATCTCCCTATGATAATCTGTGATGCTTGTGATGTTGTTATCTGGTTTATATTTTAAGTATTGCATGTATTTAGCTGCTCAATTTATTCTATTGATTCATTGTTATACTCCTTTAGATGAGTTATAATTGAGTATTTTCAATACTCACTCCTTTCTCTCAAACAATATATGTACTGAAAGCAGGCAACTAATTTTATATTAGAATGGTTCAACTTAGGTGTTGAGAGCACGCCATGGACTTAGCTCTTTTATTGAGTTATTTTATTATTCTACATATTTATCTTAGTTAATCTCTATCATTTATTATTTCATTATTTGTTTAAGTAAATATATTAAGTTGGGATTTCAAAACATTGTGTCCACTATTTTTTTTTAATTTTATCTTGTTATTTATTTAGAAATTAACTTTGTATAGGATTTGAAATAAAATGAGATGTATATTTTGATTTTCATGTGATGACTATGCTATCTTAATTTTAAAGATCGAAGCATGTGGAAGTAAAAATTGTTTTTTTTTTTTTTTGAGAACATTTCTTTTTGGTTTTAATATTGCTATCTTTATAGTAACTTAATTACAGCTAAATAAAAATAATAATAGGATTAATAGAAACTTAACACAACTGATAAAAAAAACATAAGTACAAAGCACAATTCAAAATTAAACGAAGAATTTTCATGATTAATAAAAAAAAGGAAAGTAAATTATATAATGTCAATTTTTTTAAGCAATAAAGTACAAATAAACTGATTAAATCAAACTAAACGGATTGAAAAGAAGAAGTAAAATTGATTAAAATGATAAAAGTTAAAATATTTTGTTATATATAAAATATGTTTTTAAATTTTGTTATAATTAAAATAGGAACCCTAGAATTAGGGGTAAACATGGGGTTGAAGGAGGTTTGAACTCAACCCAACTTTTTGGGTTGGTCACTTTTTCAATCCAATCCAATCTAATTAAAGAGACAACCCAACCCAACCCAACTCTATATTTTTAGGTTGGATTATGAGGTTCAATATATTGCAAATATAAATATATTTTATAAAAATTTTCCTACATTATATACCTAAATAAAATACAATCTTCAATCATTATCATATTAAGGTAATTAAATTAATATAAATATTAAATAAGCAAAATATTCAAATCAAGAGTCATTTTCCATTAATCGTACAATGATGATTTATATAGAAGATCTCGCTATAAAACATAAAACAAATAGATAATTAACATAACAAAACTATATGACATAATTTGACTTCCATAAAATAAATAAATAATTAAACCAAATGACTTATTCGACTATACATTTTTAACACGATATATAGAATATAAAGATTTAAAAAAAAACATCAAAATATATTGGAAAATAAAAAAGTTTAAAACCAATAATAAAATAAAATAAATATATGCATATATAATTATGTCATATGTAAAAAAAAATAAATTAAATTTAATAATTAATTCGGGTTGGGTTGGGTTCATTTTAGGTAACACTTGACCTAATTCAACCGATAAAAATTTCATGATTTTGAATCCAATCCAACCCAACTAAAAAATGTATTTAACTCAATCCAACCCGTCAAATTAAATTGGATTGGTTCGAATTATTGGAATTGTAGCTTGTTTGAACACCGCTAACTAGATTTTGTAATACATATTTTTAAAAAAATTAATGATAGCCCATTTTAAATTTCGAGAAAGCCGAGACTAAAATGATGTTTTAATTTTTCTTATCTTCAATAAGTCTTTATATATATATATATACATAATAATTCATTTTTTTAATCCTCAATAAGTCACAATCAATTGGAGGATATGGGCCATCCTAATTCGGTCTTTTATATCTAGTAGTTGTTTTAATAATATTTTTACATCTTAGATTAATTAAATCATCCACGTCACTCGATATGATATCACCGTGAATACAATAGGAAAATAAAATAAATAGAACTAATAATTTACCCTAAAAAAGCTGGGTTAAGCAATTTGTTACCTAATCGAATGGGTCAGTTGCACAGTAGTTTTATTGTTTGGTTGTAAACTAGTTCAATACTAGCGTCACGGGTTCGATCCCTGAAATCGGTATTTGTAATCCCCTCCCCAACTTGTATTCAAAAAATAAAAAATATATAATTTGGTACCTAAGCTCGTAGTTTTTTTTCTTTCTTTCTTTTTGATCGACGAATTTAGGACTAAAATTAAACATTTGGACATTTTTCAAACTTAATTCTGAATGTTTTAACTATGAATTTTTTTGAGTAACTTATCTAATCTAGAAATTAATTACAAATATAGTCATTTTTTAGAAAAAAATAATCATTTGTATTAATGACTTTTTTCAAATACTAATATTAATGAATATTTATAATATATAATAATGGTATTAATAATTATTTATAATAAAACATTAAAACGCATGGATCACTATAAATCTAAATACTTTTAAATTTTCCTACATTTATGTTAATGATCCATCTAATACAATGTTTCAAAAAAAACACACACAAATTTTATGCAAAAATCAACCCCAAATAATTAAATACACAACTAATTATATATATATATATATATATATATATATATATATATATATATATTTGGAAGTACACAACTAATCGTACTACCTTAAAGTATGGCTTAAGAGAAAAATCATTTTTGGACGATTTTACGCTTAAGCCACACACTAAATTACAAACATGTCATAATTTTCTATTAAAATATAAAAAAAATGCAAATATATTTATAATATTATTTAGATATTTAGATATTCATCATCTAGAAGATAATATATTTTTAACAAATCAAGTTAGAAGATAAGAAAATCTGCGTTTATTTTTATTTTTATTATGTTTTCTTTGTGTAATTCTATTTATTTTATGCTTCAACTTTAATTTATAATTTTCTTTTAAATTTATGGAGTATTTAAAATTTTGAAAAAGTGTTTATCACATTCTTCCATTAATGAAAGGTAATTTTTTATAATTATTATTTTTTCATATTTTTATTATTATTATTTTTATTATAATAAATATGATTTTTGTTCGGGTTGGGAGTCTTAGCATTGTGCACTGAGTTGTGTTCGTGGGAGCGATTGTCGTCGAAGATAAATAACAATTTTTTCAATCTCTATTTAATTCGTTGTACATAACATTTTCTTTCTTCATTTATTTTTAATTTTATTATGTTTTCTTTGTGTAATTCTATTTATTTTATGCTTCAACTTTAATTTATAATTTTCTTTTAAATTTATGGAGTATTTAAAATTTTGAAGAAGTGTTTATCACATTTTTCCATTAATGAAAGGTAATTTTTTATAATTATTATTTTTTTCATATTATTATTATTTTTTTTTATTATAATAAATATGATTTAACATGTAATTTGTTGTTTATTCTGTGATACGTGTTGTCATTGAAGTGCTACTCATATTTTAACATACGAAGCTACTTAAATTTTATCAATTTTACTAATTATATATTTTTTAAATTTAAATATAAATTTATACACCATTATTATTATCGTAGAGAACAATAGATTTAATATAATATTATGTTTTAAATTAATATTTAAAAAACTTATATTTCATCAAAATTCGTAGAAGAGGTAGATAATAGATTTTATGAGTTTAAAAAAATTCAATATTTTCTTTATTTTTTATTATTTATAAAATATAAGATGAAATAAGAAAGCACAAATATGATTTTTAAGATTTTAGAGAGGTGATGGTTTCGAGGTTTTTTTTTTTTGAAAAGATGGCTTCGATGTTCGTCGATTAAACTAAAATAATAAATGAATGAAAAAAAATATATTGTGTACAAAGTAAGATTTTAACATGACGAAAACTTATTTCTTAAAGAAGTTTAATTTATTTCATAGTTTTCTTTAAAAATTATGATATGTATATTTTTTTTATTTCACTTTTATCTTGAACTAAATTGTATGAGATTTTTAAATAAAGTAGATAATAAATATTTTACTTACTCATTTAAAAATATATATATATATATATATATATATATATATTATTTATAAGTATTTTAATAAATAAAAATATAATCTCACATGCCAAAAAAAATTTCTGTCCAAGGCACGTTCCACGGTTCTAGTTATATTTAAATGTATGTGGGACTATATGGAGCTACCACATGAAATCACAATTCTATATAGAACCTTATTTTCTTTAGTTTCTAGAGGCAAAAAGGAGGATTTTATAAGAGCGGAAAACATTTTGTAGAGGTTTAATCCTCATTTTTGTTACTCGATCTTTCGAGCACTTTGGTTGACGATCCCAACTTGAGGGTAGCAGTAATTGCAGTAATTGTATGCACATGTGAAGTAATACCGAAAGGAATAATCAACGTTTCTTATATATTTCTATAAATTTTTTACTTCTTTTGGATGTGAGATCTTAACCCTACTTAATCAAATGTGAAGATTTAATGTTTGCATTAACCATAGAAAAATTACAAAATTTCCTTGATTGGATTTTAATGAACAAAATACTTTTCTTAACTAAAAACAATACAATACATTCGTGATTATAGTGTTTTACATTGATTTCTGGCTAGTGTTCTAAAACTATATCCTTGTGTTGATTTCGGCCTTAATCAATACCCACCTCAATGAAGAGACTATTTGAAACGACTTTCCAACAAAACATGTTATTCGACACTTCAAGTCTTTTTCAACCATTGAAAAAATGATTCCAAATCCATCCAATATCCAACAGATGCTTAAATCAATACATTAGTGTGTATACGTTCAAAATCATACTATCCTTCATCTAAATTACAATACTTAACGACAAATAATTCCAAACATTTAGGACGAGCAAAACAAGCCCTAAACGTAAGATTTCACAATACAAGAGAACAAACATTCCTCGCACCTTTAAAAAGTTAAGTTTAGACAATTGATGACGAACATTATAGATGCTAGACAACTATAGTATAGATGTCTAGATACTATAGATGACGAGCACTTTCATTTTTAGGTGCTTTATATATGACATTAATACATGTCACCTATACTATAGATGTTAGATACTCGTTAGACATCTAAAATTTACTTTGTTTTTTTCCCTCAACGCCAACATCTAAGTCATATTTTGTAGTATTGAAATGAGAATCCCAAATTGTATGAGCAATAAGTGTTTTACTGTTCCCAAGGGCTTATAAAGCTGGAAGACAATGAAGAGCCCCCTTGGCTCGAGAATCATTTGAGAAACATGAAGAGCCCCCTCATGTATCTATTTTTAAATATATTATATTAATGAATTCGATGATCCAACTCAATTCAATTTGAAAATATAAAAATTGAATTGTCTCTTTAAGGTTTTGGGGGGATAATGATCATTCTAGAGGAGTTTCCCATCATTTGGGTGCCACAAACAAAGAACGGGATTTGTTAGTCTGTTTGGAATACGTTTGGACTCTTTAGTCGAAAGAATTTCTTTCAATAAACGTTTCCATAAAAATTAATATTTAAAGTGGGTTAAGTATAACTTCAATAATTCTAGATGAATTGATTTTTATGAACCATGATTTGGTTTAATGGCGAAGAGAACTTAAAAAATTTAAATGATTATCTCTAAGGGGTAATCGAGCAGTTGAGACTAAGGATAGATTACTGGTTCGAGACTGCTAGAAAGCGCCTTTTGAAGTATCCCGGTGCCACAGTTTAGGGACGGACTAGTGGTACTCCAGATATAGGGGAGCGAATTAAAATAGTTGAAATATATATAAACTGGTTGAAATAATTCATTTATAGTATATAATTTATATCATTGATAGAACTTAATCAATGATTAAACTTATATCATTGACTGAGTTCTATCAATGATAGGACTAATTAGTAATAGAACTTTATTACTCATTGAATTTTATTGACTATAGAATTCAATTTGAATTTCCTACTACAAATGAATTAATTTTGATTTTGTGTTACATATGGAAATACTATTTACCTCGAAAATCTCAATTTGATTCTTAATAATTAAAACCACTTGAAATTTTGAATTATTTTAAAATACATATTTACCACTTTGAAAATTTGAATTATTTTAAAATAGATATTTAAAATGACTTTTAACGTGATTAACCCAATATATTAAAATAATGTATTAAGGAAATAATAAATTTTCATAATTGATAAAATCACTTTTGAATATTTGAGCCCAAAATCCATCATGCTTACCAATTTCTATAATGCTGTATTTTAGTTCAAATTCTATAATATTTAAAGATGCTCATAAGCTCCCCATAAATTTTTGTGAAGATATTATTGTAAACATTGAACAATGTTTTAAGTCCAATCTCTATAAAGACTATAACCATAGAGTGTGTTTGCTTTAGAAGAGATCTTCTCATCTCCTCTTTTTCTTTTCTCTGTTAACATTTTTTCATCTTCTTTTTATTTTTTTATTTTTGACTTGTTTTTGTTTTTGTTTTTTTAATTTTTATCTTCTTATATTTGATATATTTGTAAAATTGAGAGGTGTAGTAAAAAATTCGTTTGAATGCTATTTTTTTTTTGTAGATGAATTAAAATCAAAAGTTTGTTTAGATGTAGATTTAAAATGAGTAGTTATTTTGAGTAGTTAAAAAGAAATAATTAAAAATAAATGGTTAAAATGAATTATTTTGAATAATTTGTTAGCGATAATTAAAAATTAGTTGTTAAAAATGATAAGTTATTTTAAATAGTTATAAATGAATGACTAAAAAGTAACGGTTAGAATGAAGAATTATATTTAATAGTAAAAATAAAGAGTTATTTTGAGTAATTACAAAAATTCCTTTTGAATATAATTTTTAAAAAAATTAGTAAATTGTCCAATTAAATCCTTATTAAATATGACAAACAAATTACACCCTTCTACTTGCGCCATAATAAAAAAAAAACATGCTTTATTTAAAAAACAAAAAACATGTGAGCGAGAGAAAAAGGATACTCAGCAGAAGATTGGCCGATGAAAGATTAGTTAAGTTTTGTTGTATAGCACAAAACAAATCTCTCCAACTACCAATTGGTTGAAGTCACGACCAGATATCAATTTTGTAATTTCACCAATAACTTTTATTTTCAAACAAAAAAGTTAAAACCACCATTTAGCTGGACAAAAAACTAAGAGGGACTTCACACAACCACAAAAAAACTTATTTATTTTTTTAATTTAAGAACAATTGGATTCGGAAAACTAACTCCTAATATTTTTTTGTTTCAATGGAAATTCAGTTAGTCTCATATTGGTTAGTTCACCGGAACATTAATAATATATAAGTGATGACAATTATCTCCATTGATATGAGATATATTGGGTAAAACAAAAAATAAAATTATGAAAATTCATATATAAAGTATCATATCAATGTGGAGATCCAAATAGAATAGTTATCTTTATTGATTGGTCTCCAAACATTACCATGTCTCTAAATTAATGCCCTCATGTAGAGAGACAAAATTTTTTTGTTGTCGTTTGATAAGTAATCAATGATGAAATTTTGTTCTAAAGAAGAGAAGTTTGGTTTGATATGACAACCATCTATTGGTATGCAATTTTTTTATTTGAAATAAAAAAAACAAAGTCATGACCAAAATAGACAATATCAAATCAACGTGACTATCAAGATAGATTTGTCATCTTTATCAACTAAATCATATAAAAAGTGATTGAAGCTCTACTAAATTTGACTCAAAAAAGAATTGACCAAAACGTAAAAATGTTTGTAACAAAAAATCTAACAATTTAGACGACTAAAAAATGCACAACTCTATTAGAACTTATAATTTTAAATTGAAAGAAGATGTGTCCTAATCAAATGAAGAAATTTCTAATATTCATAACTTTGTTTAAAAATTACTCATAAGATTTCAAAACTTCCATTAATATTCTTAAACTAAAATAAAAAGTTCGAAAATACATTTACATAAAAATCGTCGGTAACTCGTTTTAAAATACACATGATCTTTCAAAAGTTGTATTAATACTCTTAACAGCAGAAATCGAGCCATTAATTTTTGAATTAGTAATATTTTATGGTTTATCCCCAGAACTCAAACAATAGTGATCGTAGCTATCCAATTTTTATATGCTCAACGCAGGGTGTACTTAAAATCTCTAGGAGGTGTTTGTTTGACGTAATTAACAACTTATTATGAATGAGTTTGTATAATTCCTATTCAAACAATTACATCTAAACGAGCTATTATAATCATTCATCATTCAAAATAGTCATTCATTTTTAATAATTCATTTCTAATCATTCATGTCTAATCATTTATTTTTAATCACTAATTTTTAATCCTTCAAAATAATCACTCATTTCTACCCACGTTCAAACGAGTTACTGTCTGCAACCCCTTTACAAAATTTGTCATATAAACAAGCTATAAAGTGCAACCTCTCTGCAAATAACTACTTCCAAATGAGTTATTATTAAAACCCAAAATTCTAATCACTTAAAATAATCTCTCATTCATAATCATTCGAAATAATTCCTCTGCAATTCCACATCCAAACACCTTCTAAAAGACTTTCTTTAGGTGTCAGCTACGTCACCGTCTGTCTTTTGAAGGTGTTGGTGTCGATTCTCAGAGATCGGCATCATGCTGACCCCACGCGGGGTGTCATTTTTTACGCCTCAAAATTCAAACTTGTGAGCTTCATTGTTTTACACTCAACAAATTATATACCTGATTTGAAAACACTTTTTTTGTTCTTTTTGTAATAAAAGTGTTCCCATTACTTTCCATGAACTCCTCAATCTCAATCTCAAATTCACATATAACAATAAAAGATTGAAGGAAAGTGAAAGATGAATAAAATAATATGAAGCTGAGAAAAACAATGGCACGACATACATGATAAAGTTGAATAATAAGTCTTGTGGGAGTTGTAATTTGTCCAAGAACAACATTCATGCATGTCCACAACGTGGCCGGATTTGCTTGAATAAAAATTGCGCCGCCAAATTGACAAACATAAACAAACAACAGCCATACAAATAAAGCTGCGACCAAACTCCAAATCATATACCATATTTTTTCACATGTTTTGGTTTTTTTTTGTTTCATTTCAGTGTCAATGCTTGGCGTTGGATTGCGACATATAATTGGTTGTATTGTTGTTTTGTAACGACGGCTTGTCTTTACCTGCCGACATCCATCGCTTATTATTATCCTCCACGTTCCTTTTCCTCGTGCTACCTGCCCCATCATGTTCTTCCACTTTTTTGAAATCTTAGGAACATTCAAAATCACGTTTTTTTCATGTTACAAATTCGAATTTTGTTTTCGATACATACATATAATATCTAGTACTACAGATGTTTTAAACCTATTGATTTAGGTTTTCGAAGAAATAAAAACGTGAAACTAACCATTATGGGTGATATATCGAAAGGGTTGGTGGCCATGTTCACTAACTCAATATCGATAGTGCTTTTTATATAGGGTTTGCAGTCACTCTCTTTTGAGGGTATCATTGTTCTTATATAAATGAGAGTCAAATATTAATTTTTAAGATCAAATTCATGATTGTGATACGAACTAGATTATTCACCAAAGAACAAAACCAACACGCCAATGGATTACAGGTTTAAACTTAAGCCAAGAAAATAATTTTTGAGAAATGAGTGAATTCTTATTTGAGAAATTGATTTTTTATTTGAAAAGAAATCAAATAGAATTCAAAGCCAATCTTGATTCCTTCCGTAATCATTTTATTAAAACTCTAAACCTCAAATGAATATTTTTGTTTTTATTATAATAACATTTAGCATAAATATAAAACTTATGACTCTTGATCCATAAAATCATGCATCATCATAGATGAGCTATTGAATTTTGACTTTTCGAAAGTATAATTGTTGACTTAAGAAAATTGGGCTAGTTACAAATCATCATGTCAATATTTTTAAGCTAATGACAAAATTAAAATTAATTTTAGATCAATTACAAATCAACAATGTCTCAAAATAAATTAATTTACATTAAAATTGGTTATTTGAAATTTGGATTAAGTTACAAGACCAAATCCAAAAAGTAAGTCAAAACCAATAAATCTAAAATTCAAATGTACTAGACCTTAAAGTTATTTTGAGGTCCATATCTAATGGTAAGTGGTTAGGTCTAAAGACTACAATAATCACATACAAACTTTATAAATGGAGAATCTCCCATTCATTTGAAGGGTCTTACAAACCTATACCATATACTTCAAATAAAACATATGCATTCAAATAGAAGAATCTAATGATCATTTTTATAGACGGAACACTTTTGCACAAAATTAACACAAAACCTAAATTTAATTCCGATGATTAAATTTCTCCAAAAATCTCCTCTAAACAACAATAAAACCATATATTATTAAAAATCACGATTGATTGTCGAATTAAAGTTTAACAAACTAGTAATTGCTTACCAAAATAAAGTTTAGCACACGAATAAGGGAAAATTTGATGCATAAACAAAAATAAACCTCATGCTGATTTGTTTGAATGCTATGGTCTATGACCCAACGAACTTGATACACGTGTAGACATGTTGGAGATTGCCAAATCGACACATAGTTTCATTTATTTTTGAGAACGAGAAGAGGGAATAAATACTAATTTTCGGGATCAAACTGTGATATTGATGTTGAACTATTTACAATGCAACAATGAAACTTTTGCGCCATTGTCTCATTCGATTCAAAATAATCTATAGTAATTGTGACAATAATATTAATTTGATAAAACTTTGTTTTAGGATATATTAAATATATTTATAAATTTCAGTTTCAAAAGAATATATATATATATATTTCAGTTTCAAACGAATTCTAAAATCTAAAAAAAAAAAAGCTTTTAAAATTTTTTTTTTTTTTTTTTTAAAAAGTATAAAAAAATCAGAATAAAGAGTAAAAAATTAAAAAAAATCAAAATAAAATGTGATATTTGAAACATAAAATAGTTATCAAACATTTTTTTTGTTTTTATTTTTTAAAAACATAAAACTAAAGTTAGTTACCAAATATATACGATTTTTATTTTTAAAATAAAAATTAAAAATAAAAAACAAAAAATAAAAAACAAAAAACGAAATGATTATCAATGGAGTCTTAATTTCTATCTTTCTATTATTTTATAATTTACCAAAGTTAATAGATATTTAAGAATATAGAGATACATAAAATAAACAAAAAATTAAAAATTAGAGATCAAAACACAGTGTAGAAATTATTTTTATTTTTATTTTATTTAGACGACCTAATAGAGTAATTGGTTTAACAAATAATCCACCAAATCGACTTTTATCAGAAAATACGGCAAAATGTCTAAAGGATCTAAGGTTACCCAAATATCAATCGTCTCAATCGAACAACAAGACTTTTTTTTTTCTTTTTTTTTTGTTGATAAATTCGAACATCAAGTTAATTTGCCTAACTAATACTAAATGGATTGAACTAACATGAGCAGTTGTTCATCGATATTAGTGTGTACCCAATGACTGGACACGTTAGTAGTGTAGGGATTTATTATGATAAATTAAATAAAGTGTGCACTCTTAATTCAATTAATTAATACCGACAGTCAGTGGTGCAGTTAATTATCTTGTCTAGTATTAATTTATTTCTATTACATAGTCACTAATATTTATAATCATCTTCCCTAACTTGTACTAAAAAAACCATTTATTTATCATAAAAAAAGAAATAACATCAAATACATTTTATTTTATCAAATAGAATCTAAAAGAAAAATTAGATGAAAGTTAAGGTAAATAATTCGACAAAAATAAGATAACTAAATTTTTTTATTATAAAACAAAAAAGCAAAAAGAAACCAAGAAAAGTAACCTCAAGCAAACAGAAAGTTTAAAATGTGTTTGTAAGCAAAATATAGAGAATTATATATAGTAGGAAATCATTGTTATCCAACTTTTGAAACTGAAGAATTCATGCACTTTAACCTCAGATGATAATCTTATAATTCTTCACGCTTTTTTTTTTCCACATCTCCAAGTTTTTTTTGAAAGACAACAATTACGCAACAAAACAAAATTAGATGAAAGTTAAGGTAAATAATCCAACAAAAATAAGATAAATTATTATATAAAAAAAAAGTAAATCCAACTAAAGAGAAAGTGTTCTTGTAAACAAAATGTAAATAACTATTTATAGAATTGGAAAATTCAATTTATTATTTTAATTAGAATATAAAATGTCAAATAAAATCTATGAGATTTGGTAAAAATATCTTATTTTATACTTTATAAAGATAATAAAAATTTAAATGATATTGTAAATATCTTCATTTGATTGTTGAAATCTCTTATCTTCTAGCTTACTCATAAAATCTATGAGATTTGATAAAAATATCTTATCTTCTACGAATGAAAATCTAAATAATATTATAAATATCTTCTACCTTACTTGTATTTAATTTTTTTTTTATTCCAATAGATGACATGTTTGTAATTTAGATTATGACTTAAGGGTAAAATCGTCCAAAAATGATTTTCTCCTTAAGCCACACTTTAAGGTAGTATGATACGATAAAAACCTTTACTTTGTACGTATTCAAAGGTAAATAGAGTTTTCAAGATTATCCATTGATAAATTTCAAAATTTTAAAATGAAAGTTCATATTATTTAACATAAGAGTGTAGGTTTAAATGTACCATATTCTCATATAATTTCTTTTAATCAAACCAAATATTCCCTCCATTACATATCATGCCTCTTTTGGAAAGTGATGAGTCATTATCGTATGCCACCAATTGTTCATTCGACATTTGATTATATTTCAATATTCTAAGTTTAAATTTGTTAGACAAAAAAATAAATGAAATATAAAGAATTGTCCGAACTCCATATGAGGAAGGAGCGTTGTTTAAGATAACCATAATCAATTTACTATTAAGGACTTTGTAACTCATTTAAAATGAGCTAAATGTTTACTTATCAATTTATATAAATTTCTGTTTGTGCATTTATTGTCTTTCATAATGTTTCAAAAATATTCATAAACATCAATATCAACATTTTCATGAAATCAGGAAAGTAGCATTATGAGCATCAACAAACTTCCTCTCTTCTTCTCTCAAACAAAAAAAAAAATCAATCATAAGATAAAATTGGTAATCCAAAAAGGATTTATACTAATAAATAAATAAATAAAATAAAGAAGAAGAAACTCATGGCTACGTTAAAGCATAGATTAGCATAAAAATATTTTATTTTAAATTTTTTAAGTTTATGTTCGTAGATTGTGAAATATGTAATAATGTAAAGTTCCATAGTAATCTTTGAATTTCATGCTTAGTGTCGTTTAATTCTTGGCTTCGAATTATCTCTCTCTTCCACGAAATTATTGAGGAAAAAACTTATAATCACTAATTTCCATTTTTTTTTGCATATGATTTATTTCCAAGTGTTCAAATAAGTTTTTAACAAGCTCTAAAATAGAAAATACTCAATTAAATATATACTGATATAAAAGAGCAAGAGTTGGACAAATATTTTTAGGGATAATAATGTTTTAGAACTTAGATACCAATGAAAATTAAAGATAAAAGATTAAAAACTAAAAGACTAGAAGAACATTTTGGTTCACATACTTGAAGTTTTTTCCATTATGTCCATTTAAAAAAAAAAAAATTAATGTCCAAAATTTTCGTTCGTCTGATTACAAATTCAAATAGGTCCATATATGATGAGTTTGAAATTATTTTTAATCGTGATTAGTCAAATAATAATAATTAAATTCAAGAAAGGATACAATGGGAATATATTAAGAAAATTATGGAGCAAAATCTAATGAAGAGTGATTTTGTAAAGAATAATAAAATAAATCTAACCTAAAATTAAAACTGAGTATTATAAGTATAGACTAAAATGAATCAAGAAACAAAATTATATTCTAACAAAAATTAAAACGCAAAATAGGATTCCAGGCAATGCCATAGAAGAAGAAATAATAAAAACTTACCCTAATTTTTTTAAAGACCGCTTGATCTTTTATTTAATTGTCAAAATTAAAGTTAATTCCTAAATAAAAAAAAACCATCTCTAAATAACCATTTTTAGATTTCCCAAATGTGTTTAATAAGTCAACCCACAAAATCATTGAATAATTATGCAATCTTGATAGTATGTTTTGTCGACATGTTCATATTCTACATACTTTGAATGATGTATTGGTAATTGAGATTTGTTGGCTCAAAAAAAGAAAGAAATTATGAAAATGAATATTGTGTGTGATTTCAAGATATACATTGAATCTTTGTTCATATTAATGTCAAAAAAAGAAACATAAGAACGCGTTTTTTGGCGAATGCTTACATACAATGAATCTTTGTTAATTTGAGATATGATTTTGGTATTATTAGCTGAGGTTAAGTCTTCAAATTAATGAATTTGTAAAAAAAATTTAGGTTGTTTGTAGTTTGTAGTATATGTTTACCATTTTCTGCATTTAAATGTGTGATTGGGAATTGATGGAATTTTCATTCCATTAATACAAGGTTACGACAAACAATAATAATTGATGAAAGTAAATCTAAAATACAAAGAAATTCGAGAAAAGAACTCATAAGTTGAAGGATGTTTTTTCTTCCTTCTTATAAATCAACAATAATTGGGGTGGAAATTCAAATACATTACCTTTTAATCATTAATTTGTACATTGATGTAACTGAGCTACTATTCTTTTTGGTCGAAAATTCATTATTTGTGAATTCTTATAAACACAAAAGAGTAACAAACCTCTAAAAACTATTTCTAAAAAAAGGATATAGACTCGTTGAACCACTATAATTCTCTTCTCCTCGTATCTATGATATGTTCTCTCTTGACTTTGAGTTGCTCATGCTGGTTTAAGTCTATCGATTGTTTTGTATCTCGATTTTTGAAATCTCAACGTTTATGACTTTTGTTTATTTGGAGAAATTTAGTTTGTGAGTACATTATTAGAAAATATATTTCTAATATCCATTATTCTTTTACATTGAAATTGACTTCAACTAAATGTCCTAAATTGAAATTACTGAGAATGGTGAAATGACCCTTTCTGGATTCAGGAAAGCAAAAACATTTGAGCAGTTAGGTATGGTGAGGGTTTTCTTGGCTGGTTTTGGGCCTATTGGGCCTGCCAGATGGGTAAATGGCCTCTTTAGATGTTGTTGGGTTTGAAATTTTTGTGGGCCTAGAAGGTGGGAAAGTTATTAGGATAATAGCTGAAATTAATAAGCATTAAATTCTATAGCTAAATCAGAAAAAAAGGAGGAGAGATAAGTTATTCCTTCCAAAAATACCCACTATGGTTTTTATCAATTAATACATTTTTATTAAATAATATATTATATTGTTGTCCACTCCAATAATCATGTCACTTTGGGCACGTTTGGCCCGCCCAATTCAGCCCGGGAAGGGGAGGGCCCTTCTCGGCGTTTGGGCCGCCGGGTTTACCCGGCCGGGTTAACCTAGCGCGTAACCCGGCCAAACCCGGCGCATGCTATTCACATTTTTTTTTTCCTTTCCGCTGGCCTGCTTCTTTCTTTTTGTTTATTTTTTTTTGCTTTATTTCTTTTAACAAACTTTCCTTTTTTCTTAATTTAAAGTATTATTCTAAAATAAAAATTTATATAAGATTTGAATTTTCATCTTTTAAAATTATCTTAAATTAAGTAGATATCTTTAACCAACTCTACCACCTTAACGCGCTTTTATTTTATTATTATATATATATATATATATATATATATATATATATATATATATATATATATATATTTATTTATTAATTAGTATCAAGTTTTTCAAAATACAATATTTATCTATTTTTTCTTCTAAATACATCCTATTTTTTAAAACATATTTGTAGTTTGATGTTTTTATAATTATAATTTGATGCATTTGATTTGATCATAAACTTTATTTTAAATAAAATAATAAGCTTGTTAACTTTTACTAATTCATTCATTTAAGTTAATGGATTTTTTTAGAACCACTTAATTGATTAAATTTATACTATATGCTATTTATATATATTTTTATTTTAAAATGCAACAATTATTATTATTATTATTTTTATAGATATATCAAGTTCTTTAAACAATATTTGTAATTGTTTATATATTTGACTTTTATGGACAATGTATGCATTTAAAATTTTTTATATACAAATATATATTAATTTTATTATTTATCAAATTTTTTTAAATTTATACATTTTATAAAATAAATAGAAATATATATTTAAATAATCCTAAAATAATTACTCAAAATAATTAAAATAGTTATCTTTTTATTACATCTATCTTGATTTGAATTTCTAAACTTAATTTCATTATAAAAAATTATATTTATCTATTTTTTTAACAATTATGAAATTTATATATTTTGATAATGAAAGTTATTAAATTTTTAAATTTTATTTAAATAATAAATAAAATAAATATAAAATGATATATTATAAAAATTATATTAAAAATATTAAATATCTATTTTTTTAATAAAAAAACATCACTTCACTACTTTTCTCATCCCACCAAACACCAATTTACTATCACTTCATTTCATTTATCTTCCATTCCCATCTCACCAAACACCAATTTACTATCACTTCTTTTATCTTTCCTTCCCACCAAACACCAATTTACTCTCACTTCCCTCCCTTCCCTTCCTAACCAAACAAGTCCTTTAAAGTTTGAAACAAATATCTCACACTCTAACCAATTTTAATTTATTTTCAAACCAAATATTTAACATATTCATATTGAGAACCAAATCCCACAATATCTTATATATGCTTACCAAATCTATCCATTAAGGCCGCCTTTCACACTTATCCAACATTCCACAATTGCATATAAACATATTTATTCAAGGAAGATGACAATCTACTTTATCATCTGAAAATGACACTTTTCAAAGCATTCTAGTGGATAACTGGCTTCATTCTTTTCTTTTAGTAAAAGTAAATAGTGAAAGAATAAAAAAAAAACACGTTGAAACAAAAAGTGAATGTAAAGTGCTTTCTTTTTTGAAAAGAAGAATGTGAGCAAACAATAAGTTATGGGTGATAAAGTACAAAAAAGATGATATGAAAAATTTTGTGTTCATATATTAAAAAAAGTGGAAGATAGGGTGGTAGAGATAAATCCAATATAGTTTGTATAGTATAGGAAAAAGTGGCATGAATCCCTTAATTCAAAATCCTCCCATAATGCAAGTTGATTTTTCAATTTCACCCTATGCATACTTTTAAGTTTAAAAAAAAAAAAAAATGCTAGTTTCATCCTCTTCATCATCCTCTTAATACACAAAACTGTAGAAGAGTATTTTGAGAAAAGTCCATCTTATTAATTTAGCCCAATAGATTATATTTATACACAAAGAAGCCCACAAAAGAAGAGGGCTGCACCTTAACCAAAAACAAAAGAAGATTTTTTTTGGGAGAATTAGGGAAATGTCTAAAATTAGAAACTATATTAAGAGAATATCTATAATTTTAGATTTTAAATTAATATCTATTTTTAAATTTGAAAAATAAATTATTAATTTTTAAATATAAAATGGACAATGATACCCTCAAGATTCAAAATCCTTTCTAAAAATTATTTTTATTTAAAATTTGACTTTTTGTAACAACCTAAACAAAATATCTTGTTATTTGGATTTTGAAAAATTCTCAAACGATTCTTTGATGAACCTGATAAAAAAAAATGGTTGTTTATATTAATTTTTTTTAAAGAAAAAATATGAATTGAATGTTTTTTTTCTTAGAAAGATATGAATGTTTATTACCTACGTAATCATACATAATTAGCTTTTTCATGAATATTTTGAGGTTGAAACTAATTAATTAAAAAAAGAATAAATAAAATGAACTCAAGCTCAAACATATATTTAAAAAAATAAAAAGAACTCACTTGTTGCCCGTATATATTCGTGACTCCCACGAGATCTTCGTCTTCGTTCCATACGAAGTATATATCTTTGATGTTTAGATTATCCCAAATGTATGATAGCTTCTCGTGGGATCTCCGTCTTTGTAAAAGATGTACACACTGTATATATCCTTGCTGTCTAGTTTATCCCAAGTGTATGATAACTTTCCATGCATATCTTATTATTTTCATCTTTTGTTCTGCTTATGCACATGAACCAATACGTATCATTGGTAATGCATGTATATTGTCTTGCGCTCGGTGTGTGTACTCGTGCATACTATGATTACCATGCATACTTAATCACATATATTGTCGTGGCCGTCTCAATCTTTGGAGACTGATGACACCTACGTGATGACTATCTCACGCCGATCAAGGCTTGCTAAAGATAAAATCTATGTTGCAAGAACTATATAATGGCTAGAGGAGTACACGTAGAACTGTACAATGGATAGAGGAGTACACGTGGGGATACTATCCATGTTTGGGTGGCGCTTCGACAGGGTTGGATCCGTGTTGAATACTATGTAAAAAAAATGTTGGAGGAGTACAAGTGCGAGATACTCCCTTTGTCTCGTTGAGTTGCCAAACTTCTAATTAATGATGATCATTTGCAAACCAAAAATCGAAAAAACCGACATGAGAGTACTCTGTAGTGGGGATGCCATTTCCATTTTCAACTACATTAGAAAAGTGATCTGTGATAGAGATGAGTGTAAACTTTAAATAGAAGAAATTGAAAAATACAAAAAATGAGTGGTAAAGATACTTTTTTGGTAGATGTAAGGGGTGATAATAAGTTTAAACTATTTAAATGGTAGATATTTTGAAATATATATCCCGATTTTTAAAAAAAATAATAAAATATAACATCTTGTTAGTTGGTTATTCCTTGATTTATGGGGAAGGGTTGAAAAAGTTTGTCAGATTTCTTTTTTCTTAAATAATCAGCAAATGTAGAATAAGGGTTGTATGAGAATGATTTATTTATCTTACTTCCCTCAACTTTTGTTTAGACATTGATTTAAACTTTAAAAAAAAAAGCATTCTTTTAATAAATATATGAAATGTATACATTATCTACAATTTCCCATTTTTTTTAGGACATAAGAGAAGGAGAGACAAATACTGATTCTAGGGATCAAATTTGTGACACTGGTTTGAACTGGTTTACCATCAAATACTGAAATCATTGCGCCACTCACCCACATATTCAGATCAACAAGCAAATTCAAGCTATACATAATACATAGACAACATAAAAACACTATGCAACAACTCAGCACTGAAATCCAAATGTACATACAGGTACATATACATACATAAAAAGTAAATACATATACAACATCGTCCAGAGCTTCTAGTTACAACGGATAAAATTATATTTAAAGTCTAAATAATTAATTAATTTTTTAAATTAAAATAGACTTTTATTTAAATCTAAATAATTTTAGCATTATCATTCCTATTTCGAAACGAATTGCCATTTGTCTTGGTTGTTTCGTATACTTCAATAGATCTATACGTGTTGGAACAAAAAGTGGAATATGAAATGAAATATTGTGGAAGTTAAAGTCAAATCAAAGTCTCAATGTTTGTTGAACAAAGAGAGAAAATATGAGAGTGAAACAAATATGAATATGTTTCTATAAGAAATAGGGAAATTGGTGATACAAACTTCTCATGGAAGTTCACCATTTTACAGGTACAAAATATGGAGTCTATTTAATTTCTATAACTTAAAATTTAAAAATAGAAACTTAAAACAAGTTAAAACATAAAACTTACATGGAGTTAAGTTATCTTGTAAAACTTAAACGATTATAAAAAGAAACATAAGCCATAAATAAAACTAAAAATAATTAAAAAGAAAAACTCATCAATTTTAACACTCCTTGAGGTTTTTCTTTGTTACACCCAGCTTTTGGCGTAGAAACACAAATTTCTTATGCGGTAGAGCTTTCGTGAGAATATCGGCAAGTTGTTCTTCAGAACTGCAAAAAATAAGTTTAATGTCACCTTTTTTCTCTGCTTCCCTCAATAAATGGAATTTGACTTTGATGGATTTCGTTCTACCATGTTGTATTGGATTTGATGCAATAGCAATAGCTGACTTGTTATCACAAAATAAATTTGTAGGCTTTTCAGGTTCAAATCTCAACACTAAGCAATTTGCGAAGCCATATTGCTTGATTTATATTGAAGCTGAATACTGAAATATATTTCGACTTTACTTGATGGAGATTGAGCTACAACTTCTTGTTTTCTTGAATTCCAAGAAAAAATTCCGGTGCCAAGAGAAAAAACATAACTGGAAGTACTTTTGGAATCATCATCACAACCAGCCCAGTCACTATCAGAATATCCAGTCAATTCCAAATCATCGGTAAATTTAAACCAAATTCTAAAATCAAGAATGCCTTTTAAATATCTAAAGACTCTTTTGGCAATACCAAAATGAGTTTCACTAGGTGAATTCATATATCTTAAGAGTAAACTTGCAGCAAACATCAAGTCTGGCTTAGATGCTGTTAAATACAAGAGGCTTCCTACTAAAGGAGTTTTTGAGACTTTCAAGTTTATATCTAAAGGAGTTGAGGCAACCTTACATTTTTCCATCTTAAATTTCTCCAAAATTCCTTGAGCATACTTTCTTTAAGAAATAAAAATTCCATCATCTTCTTGATGAATTTCTATACCAAGAAAATAATGCATATAACCAAGATTTGATATCTCAAACATTTTTTCCATCTCAACTTTAAAATCTTGTTGCATTTGATAATCATTTCCGGTCACTAGCATATCATCAACATAAAAAGAAAGTATGAGTTGTTTAGAGTTGTCACCAACCTTAACATAGAGAGTAGTTTCGCTCATACTCCTTTGGAAACCTTGAAGAAGCAAGTAAGAATCAATCTTACTATACCAAGCACGAGGTGCCTGCTTCAATCCATAGAGAGCTTTGTTCAGACGGTATACTTTGTCTTCTTGGCCTATATCCATGAACCCTTCTGGTTGGTTCACATAAATCTCCTCCTCAAGATCGCCATTCAAAAAAGCTGACTTGACATCTAGATGAAATATTTTCCATCCCAAGTGTGCAGCTAAAGCAATAATCAATCGAATTGTGTCATGTCGCGCAACTGGAGCAAATGTATCTCCATAATCAACTCCAGATTATTGTGCATAACCTTTAACCACTAACCTTGCTTTATATTTGTTGATTGAACCATCAGAATTATACTTCACTCTGAATACCCATTTCACACCCAAGACGTTCCTTCCTTGAGGTTGATCTACAAGCTCCACGTATTATTTTTATGGATCATCTCCAATTCTTCTTTCATAGCAACAATCCATTTCAGCAGATCGTGAAGCTTCATAATAAGTATTTGGTTCAACAATAACAAGATTACAACTTTCATATACATCAACAAGTGATCTCACCTTATAATTTGGATCATCACCTGTTGCATCAACACGGTCATCATCATTTGAGGGAGGATTTTGATCATTAGAATCAATTGAATCAAAAGAAGATTCATTTTTTCTTAAGACTTCAAAATTGGTGGATAAGTCTCTCACAATAGTTTGCTTCTCAAAATCCCAATAAGAATCTTCATCAACGATGACATCACGACTCAAAATTATCTTTTCACCATCCAAATAAAAAATTCTATACCCTTTTGAATCAGCGACATAGCCAACAAATACTCCTTTAGTTTCCTTTTCATCAAGTTTTAATCTCTTAATAGAAGGAACAAAAGAGTAACATAAAGATAAAAAAAAATCTTCAATTTTTTATCGGAAGGTTTTTTACCTGACCAAGCTTCATAAGGAGTCTTGCCCTCAACTGCCCTTGTAGGTAGTCTATTGAGCACGTAAATAGCAGTGCTTACAGCTTTTGCCCAAAATATCTTTAGTAATTTTTTTCCAAAGAGAAGATATCTTGCCATCTCCATCACGGTTTTGTTTTTCCTTTCTGATACACCATTCTGTTGTGGTGTATAGGTAATAGATAGTTGATGTTTGATTCCCAAGTCTTCACAAAACCTATCAAATTGCTTGGAAGTATATTCCTTCCCATTATCGGTTCTCAAAGTTTTAAGCTTACAACCACTTTGAGTTGAATCAAATTTACAAACTTTTTTAAAATCTAAAAAACCTGAGCTTTTTCAATCAAAAAATATACCCATGTCATCCTGGTAAAATCATCAATAAATAAAATAAAATATTTATTGTTCCCAATAGATGTATTGCGCATGGGACCGTAAACATCACTGTGCACCAATTCAAGTTTGTCTTAGGCTCTAAAACTACCATATGTTGTAAAAGGTAGTCTGTGCATCTTCCCTTCTTGACAACTTTCACAAATTTGATCAAATGATGTAAAATTTGAAAAGTCATCAACCATTTTAGAAGAATGCAAAATTTTCAAGGCCTTGTTGTTGTAGTGGCGAAAACGATTATGCCACTTTTTGCTTTCTTCTACTTTAGCATTTAGTGCATGGTGACATAAAGATTCACCATTCAAAAGGAAAGAATTTCCAACCATGGCGACCCTTGCAATTTTTACTCCTTGTTGGTCATAAATAACATAAACTTGGTCCTTGAAAACCACAGAAAACTTGTTATGCAACAATTGAGCAATACTAAGCAAGTTTTGAGATAATCTCGGAACATATAAAACATTGGATATTTTATTTTCATCTTGCTTAGTATGCATAATGACAGGACCTTTACCTTCAGATAGTTCCGTCTCGCCATGTCCAAGAACGATCTTAGACTTTATCGATCTATCAACTTGGCTAAAAAGATTGATATCTCTAGCCATGTGTATGGTACATCCACTGTCAATAAGCTAAGAAGTTGACTCTTTGTCATCAATATGGGAAGCCATAAACAAAAAATTTGTTTCTTCTTTATTGTCGATACAATTTGCTTGTTCATGAGGATCTTGAGTTCTTGAGTTTAATTTTTCTTGGCATAACAAAATTTATCTATATGACCATTCTTGTTGCAGTAATCACAATGATAGGTTTGCTTGTTTTTATACCAACATTTTTTCTCATCATGATTGGTCTTTTTGCAATAACGACAAGAAGGAAATTTACCTTTATTTGAAACTCCTCCTTTTCCCTTGCTCTCTTGTACTTTGGTTGTTTGTCTATCATTTTCTACAAAAGATTTCTTGCCTTTAGTCTTAGCATGAAATGCACCCTCAACATGCTCCTAATGACGAATTGTGTCCATTTGCTCTTGGGCTTGCAGTTTGCTAATTAACTGGTAGGAGTAGTCAAATCTGAGGACTCCTCTATAGCTGAGATCTTTTACTCAAATTTGTTCGGAACACTGACCATTATTTTTTTCCACAACTCTTTGATCAGCAAAAGTTTCACCAGCAAGTCTTATCTGGTTTACAATAGTCATCACTTTTGTTGTGTAGTCCCTTACAGAATTTGAATCCTTCATTATTAGCATTTCAAACTCTCTTTTGAGAGTCAATAATTTGACAGTCTTCACCTTTGCACTACCTTCAAATTTCTCTTACAATTTATCCCAAGCTTTTTTTGCCGTTTTACAATCAATAATCCTAGCGAATATAGGATTTGATAAAGCGACATGAATCACAAATAGAGCTTTGGGCTTCTTCAATTTCTCCTCTTCATGTAATCTGATATGATTCAACGTCAGATTTTCTCCTAATGGTTAATGATCAACATCAGTAGAAACACATTCCCAAAGGCCGAGGGCTTTGAGATAGGATTGCATTTTAACAACCCAAAATTGGTAATTTTCACCACTAAAATGTGGAGGAGAGGTGACACCAAAATTTGAAGACATATTCAAATACAAAAAATAAAATTTTCACTCTCAAATACAATCACATTTCTTTAAATCTAAGACTCTGATACCACTGTTGGGAAAGAAATGGAAAATGAAATGAAATATTGCGGAAGCAAAAGTCAAATCAAAATCTCAATGTTTGTTGAACAAAGAGAGAAAATGTGAGAGTGAAACAAATACAAATATGTTTCTATAAGAAATAGGGAAATTGATGATACAAACTTCTCATTGAAGTTCACCCTTTTATAGGTACAAAATATGGAACCTATTTAATTTCTATAACTTAAAATTTAAAAATAGAAACTTAAAACAACTTAAAACATAAAACTTACATGGAGTTAAGTTATCTTGTAAAAGGAAACTTAAACAATTAATAAAAATAAACATAAGCCATAAATAAAACTAAAAATAATTAAAAAGAAAAACTCATCAATTTTAACGATATGTTTATTGTGTTAATCCTTTATGACCTTTCTAATTTTTAACGCTTTAGTTGTTAAAAGATCCTTCATTGTAATATGGTCTTTTTTTACTTGACTTTCTATCATTTTACGATGTATTATTTGGTCTTGTTGTCCTATTGCTAGATCCCAAGTTCAAGTTGTGGATGGAATTTTTTTATTGGGGTTTTGCATGTATATTAAAAAAAACCAAAATAATTCCATGCATAGCACAATTTCCAAACTTATTCATTTGTGGTACAAACGTGATTGAAGTCTATCAGTTTGTCGATTGAAGTCTATTAGTTGAATTGATAGAAGTCTAAAGTCTATCAGTTGAATTGATAGAAGCCTATTAGTTAATTGATAGAAGTCTATCAATTGAAGTGATAGAAATCTAAAGTCTATCAGTTGAACTGATAGAAATCTAAAATCTATCGGCTGAATTGATAGAAGTCTAAATAGAAATTTTAGGCAAAATGTACTATGAATGAAATTGTTTTAAAAAATGGGCTACAATTGTAATGAAGAGCAAAAAATATGCTATGGAGGATAAATCCCCAAAGTATTATTATAAGGGGAATTTGCATGTATATTAAAAAATAAATAAAATAATTCTATGTATAGCAAAATTCCCAAACTTATTGATTTGTGGCACAAAAATGATTGAAATCTATCAATTTGCATTGTTCTCAATCACTCAAAATCGATTGAAGTCTATCAGTTGAACTGATTGAAGTTTAAAGTCTATCGGTTGAACTGATAAAAATCTATTAGTTGAAGCGATAGAAGTCTATCAATTGAACTGATAGAAGTTTAAAATCTATCAGTTGAACTGATAGAAGTTTGATGATGTTAGAATAGCAATTTTGGGCAAAATGTGCTATAGATGAAATTATTTTTAAAAATGTGTTATAATTATAATGAATAGCAAAAAATATGCTATGGATGATAAATTCTCTTTTTTATTTTTAGAAAAATGGTAAAAAATGGCTAGGTTTTAAGAAATAATGGAAAAATGGATACTTTCATGAGAGTTTAAATTTGTCTAAAAAAATCAGTAAAAAGAGATCATTTTTTTCCCGTAAACTGTCCTTTATTGATTAAAATAATATTAATGAGAAAATCAACAATGTACCTAAATTTAATCATAACAAACCAAATTTTAATTTTATTAATATTGCAAAAATAAAATACTATTACTAGGCACTTAGAAATGAATCCTACAATATTACTAAGTTCCATTCTCAGATCACAAAAAAAGAACAAAAACATATTCCGATATTACTTTTGACCGCAAACTAAAAATTAAGGAAATAATGTTATTAAAAAAATATATAAATAGAAAATAGTAATCAACATATAATCTTCTTTTTTTTTTTTTTTGAAAAAGATCAACATATAATCTTTATTATAATAGGATACGTACAAAATATCTGCTAATTGTTTCATCAAGTTAACACCTTTTAATTAAGTCATGGATTGTTGTTTGTGGTAATTAAGGCAGCCCACTAACAACCTATTTTCAAGCCCAATAGTACAACCCATCTTTAATTGTGTTTAGTTTGTTTGTTGTAACCTTTATTCCAAGTGCTCCCTCCTTTTCTGAAGGACAGTTCTTGACCATGATTGAATAGATCAAAAGGCTTTATGTGATCAGTTTTTGTTTGATATTATTATTGTGTAGAGGTTATTTGAGAGTGGTTGGTTGTTTTATGTTTAATGAATGGTTTGGTTGAAAAAAGAAAAAAAAAATGAAGTTTAGATGTGAATCTAAGAATTGAGATGTTTACTTTTGAAGATCTATAATCATGAGTGCCATGTTTCAAAAAAGAATAAATAAATAAAAATATAAAAATGATCATGAGTTCCCATTTTTATTCTTTTTCTTCTTAGCCTTTACTGTATTTTTTTTTTTTGCTCTTTCCCTTTATTGTCCATTTAAACGATTTCTTTTTTCCTTTTCATAAGAAGTTTGCTTAGGTTCTTACAAGATTAAAAATGAAAATGTTGTTGATTCAATTATTAAATTTTAAATAATATTACCATTTTAATAGCCATTATATTCAGGCTATTTAATATTAGTAGTTTGAGTGTTTTAAGATTACAAGAAATAATGTTTAATCTGATATACATGTATTAAACAACAATGTTTTCGAGTTAAAATTTGAATCTACGACCTTTTAATGGAAGATGTTTGTCAATTGTTGGTGAACTAACTTGTTTTACCTATTAATATATGAGTATATTTTTTTTAGTATAATTTTATGATCCCAATATAGGCAATACATCTACCGTCAAAATATAATTTAACTAGCATAAGTATACCCTTATAACTAAAGATCAAAGATTCGTAGTTTTCACCCCAATTATTATTCGAACTTAAGAAAAAATACTCATAGATTTATGATTTTTCCTATTTACTTTCAAATAGAAGAAGCTAACTATGGATGCATACATACTTGTATAATCATCTATAATTCAATAAAATAATTTAGAATGGTTACATCATGAGATTTAATCATTATTTTCTAACATTGTTTTCAAAAGTTCAGGTGCTTTATAATCTAGCTAGTTTTTTTTTCCTTTTTTTGAGTTCAAATTAGGGTTTGTATTGAAAGTATCTAGCCAGTGTTTTTAAAATAGAAGAAGGCTAAATTATAGAAAATGCCCCTATACTATGGGAGTTGTGTCAAAAATGCCCTTGAACTTTGAAAAGTTTCAAAAATACCCTCAAACTTTAACTTTAGTTTCAAAAATACCCTTGCAGTTAAATTTGGATGGAAACCGTTAAAATTTGGTTTCAAAAATACCCCTAAACTTTGAAAATATTTCACAAATGCCTTTAAACTTTAAAAACAATTAAAAATACCCTCGACTTAAAAAAAAAATTAAAAATATCATCGTCAATAACTTTTAGATAAAAAAGTATTATACTTTTATTTGAATAGTATTCTCGATCTTTTAAAAAATTAAAAAAAAAATCTTCTTATTTAAAAAATATTTTTTTTCTCTATTCAAATGCATTTTCTCCAAAAAAAAAAAATTAACGAAAATAAATATATTATTAGCCTTTAAATAATAAATATGGTATTATTGAAACAAAATGTTAACATTTTCATTATTATTTTATATTTTTTAAGATTGTTTTTGAAACATCTTGCAAGTTTAGGGGCATTTTTGAAACATAATACAAGTTTAAGGGTATTTTTGAAACCAAACTTTAACTGTTTCCATCCAACTTTAACGGTGAGGATATTTTTAAAACTTTTGTTAAAGTTTAGGGGTAATTTTGAAACTTTTAAAAGTTTAGGGGCATTTTTGACACAAACACCATAGTATAGGGGCATTTTCTATAATTTAGCCATAGAAGAATAGTAAATTATCCTTAATTCTCCTTTTGAAAATTAGGTCTGATTTCTTATCAATTCTTTCTTAATTTTTAAAATCTGTCTTGATTTTATTGTTTAAATAACTGTGTGAAAAAAAAAGTAAGAATAGTATAAGTTAAAGGCATCTTCATTAGAAATAAAATAATTATGAAACTAGGGTTAAATAACATTAAAAGAAATAATATGATTCACTTAGTGAAAAATATATATTTCTTTATTTAATAAAATTGAATAATAATTGAGACTCAATTTTGTAATCAGCTAGTTATTATGTGGTAGATAATGTTATTCGAATACTCCAAGATTTGATGGGAACAAATAATTCTTAGGAGCCTGTAATAGGTAGATCACAGATAATGATAGCAATCAAAAGCTAAACCTTAAATAAGTTGGATAAAGGGAGAAAATAACAACAATAATAATAATTCATAAATAAAATAATAAAAGATTTTCTTTCCCGACAAAACTTGGTGGATGTCCATTATCCTAAAGAAAAATTTAAACAAATCTTAGTTTTTTTTCTCACTTTTTTTTTTCTTTTTTTCTTTTTTAAATTTTGGTCAAGCCTAACTCCTAACATATTCACATTTCAATTATCTCTCTACAACATGATAGTCTTTATTTGCCCCCAAAAGGATCTTTGTGAAATTCGTTTTTACACAATTAGGAGGAAAACAAATGACTAGGTCGCCTTTTTTAGATTCAATTCCTTATAATGATTTGGCTCCAGAATTAACTTAATTAATTATAGATATTTAATTCTAATTTCAATTTTTCTTTGTTTAATTTAAACAATCATAGAAATGGAGACCCTATTTAATAATAAGTTTATACACATCAATGAAGTAATGATGAAATAGAGACTTTTTCGAGTTAAAGAGAGAAACGGGCACATTCACTTTACTCTTAAAGAAAGGATCAAAAAAAGTATTGCAGTGGATAGACTTTCTATGTAAATAAATTTAAAAAATTTTATATCATAATTATTAATATATTATAAATACTATTATTATAGAAAAATATGTGATAATATTTATTAATACTAACTACTTATTATGAAAATAATTGTATTTATAATTATTTTTTAGATTTTACTAATTTAGTAAGTTCACAAAAAAAATTACTAGAAGGAATAAATTTACGTTGACAATCTAATTTCAAAAAAACTTTACAAACAAATAAGGACAATGGACTCGACTATAAAGGTTAACCATTATTTCGGGTTTGGAAGGGAAGGGTTGTGGCTCAACCCTATAATTGGATTAGATGGTAAAAAATTGGAAAAATTATTATTATTAGTTTTTTCTAAGATTTAGATCTAGTTTCAATTTAATGTGTATTTCAAAAATTAAATACTTTATCAATAATATGTCAATAGTATTCATTATTAGTCGATATGCGTTTTTTATTTCATTATTTAATTATAAACCAATTCACATCAATGTTATAAGTTTAATCTTGAGAATTGATATTTATCTCCCCTCCCCTAACAGTAATTATTTTTCTAATATATATTGAAACGTAAAATTGATCTAATCAAATGTGACAAGTAAAATAGTTTAATTTTAAAATATAAAAATTAAATTAAAACTAGCTTTTAAACCTAGAAACTAACAATGATTTTCCTTAAAAATAATCACTCCTAATCATTCATCGAGCCTCATATCAATTTTCCATCAAACCTCATATCAGAACAATCCAGAACTTTTGGTTCACAATTTTTGATTTATTTTTTCTTAATGATATTTATTATCTATTTTCCCCTTTTTTTTTAATTTACTGAAATTTATTTTTAATCTGTTTTTAAGATTTAACATTATTCACTACCATACTTTTGTTTCATCTTTACTTATTTAACCTTATGATTTTCAGTTTTTTTAAAGTGAGAAATTCGAACCCCAACACTACTTAATCTATTTTATTGAATGCACATTAATACTATTAAGCAACTCCTTTGGTGGGCAACTTATGATTTTCACTTGGGTTTGGAAACAAAATTATTATATATCTTGTATAAATTTTCTTATTCTATTCATCCAAAACTAAACCGAATTAAATTTTTCTCAAAAAAATAATAAAAATTTAAAACTTGATAAGTTTTAATTTTTAAAGATAAATAATTTAAACTTATGTATTTATAATTTAAAAATTAATTAAGAAATTTAAATTTTAATTATTAACTTCGAAATTAAAAGGAATATGAAATATTATTATTTCAATTTTGTTGTCATATTAAGCAAAATTTACTTGAATGAAAAATTTTGAACTTACAAAAATGAAATAATTTAGGCTCAATTTGATAAAGATTTGGTTTTGGTTTGTAAATTTAAGCCTATTCTTATTTAAATTTCTTATAATCTGTTTCCTCTTTTGTACAATGTAAATACTAACCAACTTTTAAAAATTTTGAACTTACCTGAATTTACTTGAATGAAAAATTTTGAACTTACAAAAATGAAATAATTTAGGTTCAATTTGATAAAGATTTGGTTTTTTTTTGTTTTTGGTTTCTAAAATTTAAGCCTATTTTTATTTAAATTTCTTACCATCTGTTTCACCTTTTCTACAATGTGAATATTAACCAACTTTTAAAAACAAAACAAACTTTTGAAAACTATTTTTTTGTTTACAAATTTTGGTTTAGTTTCTACAAATATAGGTAAGAGATAGATATACAAGTAAGAAAAAACATACTCTAAAATAATTGTTATAGACTTAAATTTAAAAAATAAATGGTTCCTTACTTCTAGTTCAATTCATATCAAATTTTAGAAATTTAATTATAAGATCAAAATTAAAAGAAATGAATTTTTTTTTTTACCATCTCTTAATTTCAATCCACAAATAAAGTCTTCAATAAACTTACACTCCTAACCTCTAATTACAAACTGTTTCAAAAAAAAAAAAAAAAACCTCTAATTACAAACGAGGTTTTTATTTTCATATAAAAAATAAAATAAAAAAATAAAAAGTAAAATAACAAACAAAACAAACAAAAATGAGGATTTTTATTCTAATTTGACTGCCAACATCAATTCTAGAATTTCTTGACTCTAATTTTCCTTTCACCCAAGGTTTTGTTACCACTTTCCCTTCTAACACCAATTTTCGAATAAGGTTCTCTTTTTTGCTTACTTTCCTTTTAACATAATCCTCAAATTTGAAGTTAACTTTTGCAAACTCTTCCCTTCCCTTTATTTTACTTTCCTTCCATTAATTTCTCCAAATCACACTCTTAGAGTTTGTTTGAATAATTATGAATGACAATATTATAGCAAAAGAATTAACCTATTTGATAACCACATTTTGTTTTTTGTTTTTTATTTTTCAAATTTTAGTCTACAATAATTACCTTACTATATGTTTTTTCTTGTTTGGATATCTACATCCTACTTATATTTTTAGAAACCAAACCAAAATTTGGAAAGAAAAAAAAATGATGCTTCCAAAAGCTTGTTTTTGTTTTTGAAATATGGTTTGTATTCACCTAATTTCTTGAGGTAAGATGGGTACATTATTGGAAAGATATATCATATGGTAGTAAATTTGAGTGAAAATATATATACTTACATTTCAAAAACAAAAAACTAAATGATTATTAAAAAAAGATTTAGCCTCCGTTTGATAACCATTTTATTTTTAGTTTTTTGTTTTTGAAATTTAAACCTATAACTACTGCCCTACCACATATTTTCTTCTATATGCATATTTACATCTTAACTATATTTTTAGAAATCAAATCAAAATTTTGAAATAAAAAAAGTAGCTTCCAAAAGTTTTTGTTTTTTTTTTTTTTTGAAATTTGGTTATGATTCACATACTTTCTTATGGAAAGTTAGATATACGGTAAGAAAGATGAAACAATTATAGTAAATATGAGTAAAAATAAGCTTAAATTTCAAAAATAAAAAATAAAAAAAACTAGTTATGAAAGGCGACCTTAATTATTTATTTATCTTACATTTTGGCTCTTTATTAATGCCTTATCATACTGCAATTAAGCCGGTAATCTCTGTTGGTGGGTGATTTGGTGAAAGCCATCAAATTGGACTCTGATCTCTTTAACTTTCCCATCTTGCTGTTGACAATGAGGAACTTTATATATATATATATATATATTTGTGTGTGTATGTTTACCATTTTCAAAAACTTTAGAAACTTTGTGATATAGAATTCGTTTCCAAATGGAAGCATTTGAAAAGAGAACGGAAAAAAAACTAAAAAAAAAGTTATAAATTCTATTTTGATACATATGGTTTAAAATTTTATTTTATTTTAACTCATAAATTTTACTAGTAAAAAAAATCAAAATAGCAACACTAACGTATATTCAATAGAGATGGTATTAAATATGTAAACATCTATCTCAAAACTAATGATAATAAAAGTAGTCTATTTTTCTTATATATGGTTACGAGGTCTTCACTCTTTCCTTAAAATTTTAATTAGAAGAATAATGTTCAAAATCCTAAATTTTATCAAACGTTCTCAATAGAAAATTAAATTTATTTCTAAAGTAACGAACTTTTACTATAACAAAAGGCTAAACAAAATTTCCAGCTGGTACATCATGCTATTCACAATTTACAACTAAATATACATACTTATATTATTTATTTACTTTTTTTTGAAAATATACATACGTGTATATATGTATATATATGCATACATACATACATACATACATATATACATACATACATACATACATATACGTATACATATGTATATATATACATATGTATACGTATATGTATGTATGTATGTATGTATATACATATGTATACGTATATGTATGTATGTATATATATAATATATATAGTTGATTAGTAGCCAAAATCTTCATCCCTCATGTCTAAAAGTTTGTTCTTGAGTATATAGAAAAACTTTATTAATTTTAACAAAAACAAAAAAAGAGAGAGAGATGTAGCTAATCTTAATGCAATGATATCAAATAGATTTGCATGGGCTCCCACAAATTTGCAGAGATAAAGTTCAATCCACCATGAATTCATAAAAGGCATGTAAAAAAGTTCCCATAAACGTTCCTCACAAAGAAGAGGAAGAGATCATAAATCAGAAATTTAAAAAAAAAAAAAAAGTGATAGTCTTTCCAACCTTCATACAAAGAGATTCCCACTATATAATAAGCAATGAAGCTGATGAATTTCCTCCTAAAATATGACCCCATATCTTCCCCTCAAAAAAAAGAAGAAAATTCACCTACTTCATCACTTGTGGGAAAATCCCAACTTATTAGAAAACCCTAAACTTTCAAAATATACCGACTACGTGCTCCGTAGCAAATCGTCCCCTTCTAAACCTCTCGGAAAAATTATTCAATCAAACTGTCACAATGTGCTAATTGCATGTCCAAATCTCGACCGTAGAGAATTGTCAGCCACATTGTTCGAGCCCCTCGAATAATTCTTTAGAGAATGTTTTGTTACTGAGCACAAGCCAAGGTATATATGGCACCATCATTGCATAATGTAATATAATTGAAGAGGCTAATTAATGAGGGAACTCATCTTGTTCAAAGTCATCAAGAGTGCAGATTGGAGAGTGGCCTTTGCCAAATGATTTGATGTGATCTTTAAGGGAGCGTTTGTGTTTGAAATCTGAGCCACAAATGCAATACCAAAGCTTTCCACAATTCTTTTCATGGGTTCTCCAATCTCCTTTCACAGCTAAAGTTTTGCCACATTTTCTGCACACAAATGGCTTGGATCCATGCTTTCTTTTGTAGTGTGTTTGGAGAGTTCTAAAGTCCTTCAATGGCTTCGCTCTTGGATGGTTGATGTTGTTCTTGCACCCCGGAGCGCAGCAATAGCATGGAAGCCGCAGCATTGCGGCTGGCTGTGTTCCTCGAAGGGATGCCGGGCCTTTTCGGTACTCCGATCCATGCCCCCACATGTGCATCTTAAAGAGAAAAATACCATAAATTAAGGTTTGATATTTTTTATTGATGTAAGATAGAGAATGTTGAGATATGTCTTTTTGATAAAATATGCAATAGGGTTTTGTTTTCGTATTGAACTTTAAAGTATTAAGTCATTATGTTGTAATAAGGTTTTATGAGAGTGCATTGTATAAGCTCTCTTAAAACCTAGCGGTTTAATCGATATTTTGATTTTTATCTCCTAATAAAATACACTTTTCTCCTTTGTATGTGGACTTAGCTAACATACCATTAGTGAACCATGCAAATCGTCGTGTTTTGTCGTGCGATCTTTATTATTTTTCTTTGATTCTTGTTCTGTTTTTCGTAACAGGGAAAGTAAGATTTATTTTTATTTTTTTTTCAACACTCAATTGGGGAGCCTTTAAACTCATCATAGATTAGAATATTTTTGGAGCGATTCTTGGGTTTGTTTGGTTGGAGAGGAATAACACAAGTAAATCACATTCTAATCTCTAGGATATGATATCATTGTTAATGTGACTTTTTGGTGCAAGAAATCAAATGTTTTTAAGCTTTATGATTATTGTATGATTGCTCTTCATTAGAGAACTCTTTGTAAGTTTCTTCATATTTTATTTGTATGTACCTTACGAATTACTTTTTTACCATAAGTCGAGACATTCTAACGGATACTAAAAGGAGATATTTTTAATTTCAAACATTACGATCCTTAATTATTGCCTTTTAATGTTTTTTCCCTATGGTTTTTTAACTTTTTCTATCACTAAACATGATGAGAATTCTTAGAAAGTATTCTCTTCTCTTTTTTTTTTTTTTCCTTTTTTCTGTGTCCTCACGAGAAAGCTTGTTTTAGCAACCTTAACGGGTCCCCTTAGTTTGAAAATCACAAAGAGAGAGAGAGAGAGAGAGAGAGAAAAAGAATTAAAAAAGATTTAGCATTTTCGATTTCCAGACAATTTCAACAATAGATCTATGTTTGAAAACAACAAATATATCACTATTTTTGGAAGTACATTAGGTAACATAAAAATAATATTAGTTTTCTTTTTAAAACAAAAGAAGAAATTGGGATATAATATTTAAGCAAATTACATTGAAAATTAGTAGACAAGAATTTAGTAGTAGAGGCTCAAGCTTGTCCTAAAGTGCATGAATTTCAAACCTTTAATTTAAGTTGTTAACATCTTAATATTCGATCTTACTTAAACTAATATTTAGGAACAAATTATGGGCATATGATTCATAAAAAGTTGAAGAAGCAGCTTAAGGATTCTAAACACACAAATAAAAGATAATTAAACAACGTTAATTAAAATTACCTGCATGTTATTGTATCTATTAAAAGACTTGTTACAAATGGAGCAAGCAAATTGCATCGGACCAACAAGGATCTGAGCCGGCGTTGGGATCCAAAACCTTCCTTGAGTGTTGAAATTAGACAAACTTTTCTTCACACTCGTAATTTCTTCTTTCTTTACACAAACATTCATGTTTTTATCACCCAAATTAGAGACATCACCAACATTTGGAAGCCCAATTTGCAATCCCACTTCAACTTTCTCCATATCTTCATCCTCCTCTTTCACTCGAACCCCTTCTTCTTCCTTCTTCGCCCCGGCCTCGCTCTCGGAGAACAAAGGCAGGCATCGGGATACAAAAAGATCATTTTTGGGAATTGCCCCGGTCACACATTGGACGGTTCTAGGGATCAAATCGCGGTCGGAGGAAGACGAAGACGAAGAGGAGAGAGAAATGGAAGGAGATGAGGAAAAAGAGAGAGGGTTGTGTGGTTTAAGCCATTCTATGAAAGTTGGGGATTGAAGATCACATAAGATGTTTTCTTCTTCCATGTGATATCTCAAAGGGTTAACATAAAGCTCTCATCTTGCTTAGTTGAACACCAAACCAAAAAAAAGGGTTAAGCTTTATAAAGGATGGATATTCAAATGATGAACAAAAGGTGGTTTTGGTTTGTCTTTTTTTTTCTCCTTTTGTGTGAAAGAAAAGAGAGAGTAAATGGTGGGGTTAGGAAAACAACGACAAAGATCATAATAAAAGGTGAAGAATTTAGAATCCAAGAGTTCAAGTCTTGAAAGTCACTGTTGATAATGTAAACTACACGTCGTTTACCCTCCTTTTTTTTTCTTTTTTTTTTTTCCTTTTTTGTTTTCTTTTTCTATAATAAACTATGTAAATTTTCTTTCCTTTTTTTATTTTCAAATATCAAGGTTGTGAAATTTGACCCACAAGTCTCAGTTGTTTGTTTTAAATGCTACCGATTACACCAAACTTGGAGAACCAAGAAGTGGAGGAAAGGGCATTATATTCTCAGTCAATACCTAAAAGAAAAGGCGAGTGTTCGAAATAATTAATATTTTTGGCTAATCGGTTTAGGTTAGATTTCATTTTCGGACTATATATATGGTTTTATTTTATTTTATTAATTTAGAACTTTTACTTTATTACCGTCTCTCTATTAACAACAAATGATAGCTTTAATGACATTTTGTATAATTTAATAATTAAGAATTGGTTTGATAATCCTTTGATTTTTAAATTTTTGTTTTTTGATATTTAAATTTATTTTTTCCTCAACTTTTCTACCTTTTATTCTATCTTTCCTTAAAAAAAGAAAGTGAAAAAACATAACTTTTCAAAGTTTTTTTTTTTTTTTTTTAATTTTAGTTTGGTTTTTAAAAACATAGGTAAAATATTGGTATCCAAATAAGAAAAAAACATATAGTGAAGTGATTGTTATAGAGTAAAATTTCAAAAATAAAATGGTTACCAAATCAAATCTAAGGAGTACTGTTTTGATTGCTCCACCCCAAACATTATTGGATAAAAAAAAGCATCACACTCTCATTTAACTAAAGTTAATTATATGTTTTTAACCTAATCTAAAATAAATAAATAAATTTATATATACAGAAAGAGAGAGAGTGGAGAGAGCTCGATGTTCAAACTTTTATTTTGGTGTTCTTAATAAGTTGTCAAGTCAAATAAACTACCCAAATTTTTTATTTTTAAATTTTTTTAGTATTTAGGCATGTTGATCATAAACTATCACGCCAGGTATAAATTAACCATGAAATGTTTTTAACTTTTGGGCCAATTATACAAATCCATAACCATCCTAAAGTTAATTTGACTAGAAGTTGGTTTATTTTGAATCGGGCCGCAAATGTCTAGATTTTTAAAAATAAAATATTAAATGTCTAGTATTTCTGCTTATTATGTCTAAATTTATTATTCTGAAATTTTATAATTAAATTAATGACATTTATACCTTTTTATTTATTTGTATTTTAAATGTTTAATATTTTCATTATAGATTTCAACTAACTAACTCTCTATAATTAGAATAATAACAAAATTGAATTATAAAAAGAAATTTAAATTATAATCTTATCGATCGAAATATATGGGATGGAAAGATAAATTAAGATTTGAAATATGAAATTTAAAAATGATTTTGAAAAAAAGAAAAAAAAAGAGATTTAAAAATAGCTCCCTAAATCCATCCCAACCATTTACATCCAAATACATATTGTGGCAGAATGGGTATAGCGACCTGCATAGTTGTGGCAGAATGAGGGTATAGCGAAGAATGAGGGTATAACGACCTACATACGAATAAATAGGTCATCGTCGTCCACCTAATGTGTTGTATAGCTACCTACATAGAAAAATCACGCTCATTCGTTTGTAAAGGTTGTAAAATGTGCACGAATGAAAACATGAGGTAGACGCGTGTACAACCTGTGACTTAAATGTACAAATTCTTACATATTACGAGACCTAGGGACTAGTGTGTCATTAAGTTACCTGGATTTTTCTCGATGATTTTGACGACAAAACTCGAGAGGAAAACATATGAGTATTCTAGGCTGTCTCTCATGGCTTCAATCGTTAATTCCTTGCCTTTCGTGGTTTTGTAGTAACTTATAGTTACCCATGAGTATTCTTAACCTACTTTATTATGTAGGCTACTTCAAGAAGTAGCAATTAAATCGATAAGCTAACTAATTGTCGTCGTTGTTTTATAATTGATGTAGATATCCCTTTCAACTCATACTCCATTAAAGATGATTGTGATCAATGTGACCTCCAGTAGATATCCCTTTCAACCCATACTTCATTAAAGATGATTGTGATCGATTTGACCTCCATGGTTGTGCAATCAAAACCCTTGCAATCGAAAATTTAGTTAGATGAATTGTTGGATTTAGAAGATCGTATAATTGTGATCTTCAACATTGGATGCAGATTGTGGGGAGTAAAAATTTCTCTCTCTTCAAGGTAGACATAGATTTAAATGCGAAAAATTGGTAGACATTTAATAGTTTATTTTTCGAAAACTAGACAATCCTTACCATTTCTCATTTTGAATTTACATTCAAAATTATACAATACCTAAGTCCATATAGTAAACCCAAAGATCCTTACCTAAGTCCAAATTCAGGTTGGAGATTAAATAGACTTTTCACTCTACTTTAATTTCAAATCAAGCTTTCATATCTAATAAGCATGCATAATCAAATCTTTTGAATGAATTTCAAAATTTTGGGTAGTTGGCATAACAAAGATGTTAAGAAAAATTCAACCGTATGAGTTAATTCATATCTTAAAACTATCAAGTTGTATATTTGAATTGAACTTACTGAACAGGTGGTTTTTTTTAAAAAAAATTCAATATGTTTGAATATTAATTAGTATATTTTTGGAATTTTTTTTTAGATTACGATAATTAATTGTAGGGAATTCGAATCCAAAACTTCTTAGTCTTTATGTATGCCATTAACTTACCGGTTTCATTTTTAGATTTTGTTGTACTATATTTTAACAAATATTTTTATAAAAAGGGTAATTTTGAAAATTTCTATGTTTTTGGAATAGACTTACAAAATAACCAAGGAACAATGACAACAAAAGTATAGATTTTAAAGCATTTTGTATAACTTATGAGAAACATATTTGCATCTCTTTCCTAAAAAAAAGAAAATTGTAATAAAAAATAAGAAACATGAACAATTTTATATAAACAAAATAAAAATGATTTGCTTGTCAGAGTAGAGCCCTAAAACTACCAATTATAGAAGGCATCTATCTACCACAATGATTGAAATCTTAAACCTTGCCGTATGGGGACACAAGATATACATCTCTATATTATATGGATCGTAAAAAATAACTTTGAATATCTCTACATTTTATGTCATATACTTTCAATAAAAAATTATTCATATAATAAATTTGAAATTAATTTTAATCACATTTAATTCAGAAAACAATAATAATAATTTTAATAGAATATAAATATATTTCTAAAAAATTGAAAGACAGGATGGCGTGTTAACTTGATTGATTGGTTGTAATCTTATTTAATTTCACGATCAAGAGTTTGATTTTAAAAATCAATCATCTTATTTGAAAGTAATAATACGTTCTATACAATGTTTGCATTTTTTCTTCTCAATTTGAATTCAAAATACTAAATATAAAATTGAGAGAAACAACTAGACATTTTACAACAAAGAAACATATATAGTTTTGGAGGCGTCAAGTCTCTACCAACAAGATCGTTCATTTGAAACATTTAAAGAGTAGTGATCATAAGGAGAAGTCGGCAAGCCCCTTTTGGGGAAGCTATTATCGCTCTTGTTGTTCTTTGGTGTTCAAAATCGAACCTTTATAAGCATTACGACATTGCTACTATCACTTTAAATTGATGTGCGTTCTTGTAACGTATGCTTCTATCTTTTTTTCAAAAAAACATTATTGGATTACTATGAATCACAATTCAAAATTCAGGTGTTTAATCAAAACTTCAAAAAAAATGTCACAGATTTAGATTTGTAGCTTAATCTCAATTTTATTCAATGAGTTCATTTTTGTAATAAAAAGGTTTAATTTAGTATATTTTTTATGCGTGCAACAAACGAATAAGTTTGAAATCCAAATCAATAGTATCATATATTTAGTCATTCTTAAAAGATAATTAATTTTGGAAACAAAAACTAATCAGGATTAAGCTTGATCAAGCACACATGACAGTAATTTCTGACCCAACAACAAATATTGTATTTGAATTTTGGGGTAAAAATTAGGCAAATCAAAGAAAATGACTAGAGAATCTCAAATGGATATGGGATTGATCTTAAAGTTTAAGTTATAACATCTTTTTGCTAAGTAACTTTTGGGGTAAAAATCAATCAATGTCTTTATAAAGGACTTTGATTCAAAGATGGAAATGATGTTGCTGTCATGGAATTGTCTTACTTTTTCAAAAGATAAAAAAAATTAATTGTCTGATAATGCCTTTGAAAGTTTGGCATTTTCTAATGCATCAATGGCTCAATGTTACATCCAAAGTGAAAGCCTATTAAAGTTGACAAGGAAAAAGGAGGCCATGTCTTAGGCCATCTTTGTTCTTTGTGGTTTTTCTTGCACACTCAAATTTGGTTGCTTTTATATTTTCTATACTAAACACAAGGTTTTGTGCTTTTCTTTTCTTTTTTTTTTTTTTGTTAAAAATTAACGTAAGGTTGTGATTTTTATCTACTTATTTAAGGCACATCAATATAACCTCATAAAGTGTAAGAAGTAGAATATTTTACGTATATAAATAAAGATAATATATATTTTTTATCGGTACAAGGTCTTTCGAATCATTTGGGGGGTGTTTGTTTACCAAATTCAAGGAGGATTTAGCTTAACAAGTTATATTGAAGAGTTAAAAATTGAGAGTTACAAAAAACTTGATTTGATTTAATTTTTGTGTTAAAGTCAAAATCTTGTTTGAATATAGATTTAAAATGACTAATTATTTTTTAAGTGTTAAAAAATGAACCATTAAAAATGAGTGGTTAAAGATGAGTTATTTTGATTGATTTGAAATTAATGATTAAAAATGAGTTGTTAGAAATGATTAAATAGTTATAAAGGAATGATTAAAAATTAAGAGATATTTTTAAAACTCGTTTGAATGTATATTTTCAACGGAAATTCACTAAATTTATATCCTTATTAAATATGGAAAATAAACACCCTCTGGGTATTGAACAAAATATCATATAATATTGTAAAGATATGAAAAGGTATAGTATTTGAGTCACGTCTTAAATTAAATTGAGATCTTTGTTTTACTTTAGAGAATTTACCATTAGTAGCATATTTTACCTCTTGTATTATATTTGTAACAAAATTTTTAAAATAATTTATCTATATCACATTGATTTTTATCACTCAAATAGTGATAGAACTTAATTTGGATTTCTATCACTGATAGAAAACTCAAGTCGTGATAGAACGAGTCTATCATTGATTGAATTCTATCACTAATATAACTCAATTTAAATTTTCTACTATGAATGAATTAATTTTGATTTTGTATTATAGATGGAAATATTTTGCCCTTTTTTGTTATACATGCAAAAGTCCCTTTACTTTATCAGGGTGAGGGAGTACAACAATTGTTAATAATTCGTTTGAATATAGTTTATTGTAAGATGATTTATAAAGTGATTGTTAATAATTTGTTTAGACATAGTTTTCTATTAAAGAGTTGTATGAGAGGTTTGTTACATTTTTTTTTAATAATGTGACATTTATGATTTTTTTTTTTAATGTATGATCATTTCACTTTATTTATTATTTCAAATTTCAATTATTTTTTGCTATGTTTTGAACTTTTTTTAAAATATTGTTTTTCATATGTATTTTTAAATTTTTGCCATTTTTTTTTTTTGTGAGAATACATTTTTATTTTTCTTTGATAGTATCATTTATTTATTTTTTCCGTTGATAATATCACTTCATTTATTTTTCTTTAATAGTATCATCTCATTTATTTTTGTTTTTAATGTTTTTTTGTGAAAATTTTAATTAATTAGCTAAAAATTAATAATAGTAAAAAGATGAAAAAAAGTTAAATACAATTTTAATAATAGAAAAGTTGATTAGATAACTAGTATTAATTTAAAAGAAGAAATTTATTTTTAAAATGTGATATTATAGGGATGAGAAGAATTGTCAACTAATTAATTGAAATTAATGATATAAAATAGATTAAAAAAATTAAAACAAAGCAAAAAAATTATAAAACTACCAAGAAATGAATTTTAAAAATATAATATTAAATTAATGAGATTTTTTTTAAAGGGTAATCACGCTCATTCCTAGGCCAAACACCGAGAGATATCGGAGGAATAATATCACAGGTGAGTTTCGAACGACCTTGAAGGAAGCATGCCTTCAAAGTCAAAGCACAAGTCTTCAACCACTCCAAAGGCATTACCTACGACAACATTCGAAAAATTGGTGTACAACATTGGAATGCGGCGACTCAGAAATTTCCCATTTTCATGAGGGAGAGTAAAAGACACTGCACTTTTTTTTTCTTTAACTAATGTTTTTCTCATTGAGTTTTTCTAGCAAGGTTTTTAATGAGGCAATTATGAATATCTGAGAGTGTTATAAATCGATATCTGATTAGAGTCAATCAATGAATTGTCTACAATTTAACCTTAAGACTCTAATTTTTTTGTTAGTTTAGACAATTGTAATTTTTGCTTTACTAAATGTAAAAGGCTTGTAATGTTATAAATAGGTGTGTTACAAGACTTGTAATAAACATCAAATATCAATACGAGTTATTCACTTTCTCTTCCACACTGTTTTTTCACAGTCTATTTGTTCATTGTCTACATTTATAACAAAATGAAATTAAAAACTATAAAAAAGAATTATAAATAACCCTCCTTTAATTGTTCAAAAGAAAATTAAAAAAAACAATAAATAAATAAATAAAAGTTTTTTTTTTTTGAATCAAATAAATAAAAGAAATGAAACGTGCAGCTTTATCCGCGCGTTTGAAAATGGCATCCAAACTATTGTGTAATGATTTATAAAGGTGCTCTCACCTTATCTATTGGAACCTTGACACTCTCCTTGAGAGCTTAGGTTGCTTTTGGAGTGGGAAGATGAAAGTTATTGGTGGTGACTTTATGGAGGGCTACTCAAATACATTTAGAATTAAATAGGCTTTTAGTATAAATGGTTGAGTCGAATTCAAGGAATCATATCATGAAGAACCGTAGTACAACAGCATCAATGAATGCCTATTGATTAAGTGGTCTTAGGTTCAAATTTCCCATCTTCAATTTCGCTCAGTTTCTATTCCTTTAGGTTATCTTGTTTATGACGTGAACGATGTTCGGAGGATTTGAAGAATGGAGACACAATCACTAAAAAGATAGAGATCAAACTTTGATGCTTATTCGAGTTCGATGATTGAGCTCAATTCAATCATGATTCTCTCACCTTTTTCTTTTGCTAGTTTGGATGTATTTGTCTCATTTATGTATATTTTTCATATAAATAAACAAAAATGTGCTGGAGAAAGTACGTCGAAATGTGAACAACTCGAAAGTCAATCGAACTCCCTACTGAAAAGTTAAGCCAAAACAACTCGAAAGTCAATTGAATTATGTTCTTGTGTGCATCTATTTTGAGGTTTTTAATTATGCATTATTTTTCATAGATCTCGGTTGACTGTTCATTGTACGCCTTGAATTTTGAATTTTCTTGTTTGAATCCATATATTGATTTGGTCAATCAAACTATACAAGAAAGAGAGATTGCCATCAACCTATCATCCAACACAAAAATCAGATAAAAGCCAATATGTTATGGGAGAATACCAAACGCGTTAACATGTTTTCATTTTCAAAAGGGCCAAAGTGTCAAACTTCTAGGCTTTACTAATAATATCACTGAAATATTGAGAAGAAAAAAAAAGTGTGAATTTTAGCTCCAAATTTTGAAACAACTAAGCAAACTAAGAAACCGGAGTTGGTCAAGATGCCACGACTCACCACAAATTACTTCATAAAGTTAGTATTTACAACTTTACTAAAGCAATTTTTAAAAGATGTATCTCATAAACTGGATTGCTACATATATATATTATGACAACAGTTAGAGCTATGCTCTTGTTAGCTTTGAAATATAACTTAGCAAACCTCTTTGAGATGTACGTTTTAATTTACATTCTTCTTTGTAATATATTTGTGTTTAAGCTCTTAATTATTTTATTATTTTTTTTTGAAAAAGAAGCTCTTAATTATTAAGTCAAGCATGATGCTATTATAACTCTACTTCTTTTGGTATAATAATATTCATAGTTAGTTATTAAATTGCCTTCTTTGGATTAACCACTCTTAAATGCATCTCTCTTTTTTTCTTTTTTATGAAATAAAATCTTATAGGTATCTTAATTTTATTTTATTGAACCGAATTTTATTTGAGTTTAATAGACTTTAATACTAAATCAAATAATATGAAATTTCATCTCAAAATCAAATAATAAATAAAATAACTCATATATCTTATAAATTTTAAGTTCTCAAAGTCATTCTAAATCGAGATACTAAACATTTATAAGGCTTTTTCATTGCTAAGTTTATAACAACCATAAACTCTAGTATCCTACTAAATAAACATACAGACTCACAACTGACTACAAACATACAAGAAAATCACTGAACCAAAGAAAAAAAAATTTCACTCTCATATGGCAAGGTCAAGCTTTCCGTGGAGTAACAGAGAAGAAAGCCAACAAGATTTCTGAGGAGTGTCGGGGCATATACATTTATATGCTAGAAAATACGAATATACGTAACAAACATACAGGTATAAGATACGGGACAGAGAACATTCCAAATTATGCAATCATCAGTTACTTTCTACTAAGATTTCTGAAATATAATTTAGTAACCAAGGGTCAAAGTCTAAGTGGCTTAGCACCACATCAGTGTGAGGTTCTTTTGTTTTGCAGACAGTGTTTGTTTCCGGTAAGTACAAACTCGACCAAACGAGTCATTTTTCGGTATTACAGATATCTTTCCAAGCAAAGAGAATATAAGATGATCTATCAGAAGCTAGCAAAATGAATATAGATTCTTTACCCTCACATGGAACAAGTAATTCTAGATATGACATACAAGTATATAAACAGACAAATGTATAACTTTCAGTAACCAAGGCACCAGGAAAAGACACGAAAAGGGAGGTTTTTTGGGACCCTAGTTTAAATCTTTGCATCTTCTCAGTCCTTGTATTTCTAAAGATTTTGTCATTATAGTGTGACACAAATCTTTGTCAACTGGGAATCTGTTTAGTAACTTTTTGTGACATTGAAAGTTTCACTACGTATAAAAACATAAAACATAACAACCACCAAATTTGCATCAAATTTGCAACTGGTTTTATGAAGGAAAAAAAAAAGGAGTGATGACATAAAGAACAGATGAACAGTTAGTGGCCTTTTTTCCATCAAATTTGCAGCAAAAAGAATCTGATATAATGGATGAACGCAGCAAACTATTTCTGATTAAAACCGGCTAAGCTAATTACATTATGGACTTTCTCTAATTCGGAGGGGAACAAATGAAGCAAAGAGAAAAACCCAAAAAGAGTAATTTAGAACACTGGCATTTCTAAAGGGGAGACTTCAACGTTCAACGTTTGAAGCTTAGTAATACTTTCTATTTCCTCGGCTACACTTTTAATTGTCTAATTAATATATGAACCTAAATGTTAGATTGCCCAGATCAATCCCCACTCAAAATCAATTGGAAAATGAAAGGGGAGAGTGTAAAGTTCCAGCGAATAGAAGAGAAGAGGAAGAGGATCACCATCTTTGGCTTCTTTTCCTTGGTCATTCAGTTCGAGCGCGGGCAACTTGTTAATCTGTACTCTTTACGTTATGCCGCTCACATACACTGGTTCCGAATTCTGCCCACCACTGCTCTGCTTCTGTTTCTGTAAAATGTCTTCGACTGCAATACAGTTTTTAACACAGTTAAACTGAGAAATTAGACTGTTTTAACATAGCTCAATAAATTCTGAAATACCAACATCTCCCTTATATGTTTTAACATAGCTCAATAAATTTTAAAAAAAGTGGGCTAAATTTAGTACCTGAAACGAACACGTTTCAGCTCATTGCCTCCTCCTGGCAGAGCACACAGAGTTATGTACACGCCTGGTTCATCTTGTACAACCCATTCTGCCTTCTCATTTTGTACTTTGATTCCAGTTGATAAGGTTTGACTTTTTGAAATTCCATTGGATTCCAAACAAGAGTTTATGCTTAGTGAAAGGCTCTCAGTGGATAGCTGGTTGAAATTGCTACCATTTTGCCCGGAAACAGTTCCAGAGTTGAGGACACCACTGTGCCCCTCCGGCATCTTCTCAGCCATGTCTTTAAACTGCAAAAGAAATTAAGCATTTAGTATCCACACTAGTTAGCATGTTTGAAATGAACTTCTTTAAATTTTACAGCTGGAATTCTAAATATGTTTGTGTTTGGTTGGCAGAGGTGATCCTAGCTTTTAGTTGGGTTTTATTCAACCAAAAATTTCTACATTGGGTTGTCTAGTCTTCACTGTTGGAATTCATCGGTGTTTAGATGATTCCTTACAAATTATGCTGGAATGTTCTGTTCATTCCTATTATATCATTTTTTGCAACTTTAAATGGAAGTTTACGACACTTCGAATAAAGGAATACAAGATTTCTTCAAACTATCTCCGCAATAGAAGATTTCTTCAAACAAGCTTCAGGAGAGTGTTAAATTTCGTAACCAAAGAATTGAAAAGAAATGGTCTTGAATTGAAGAAAATATACTTTAAGTATCCCAAGGAACTCAAGTACCTCTCTTGAGTAAAATTTCAGCCTAAAGAGATAAACAATTTCTTCGTTCCTCCCCTCCCACACACTATTCATAGCCATCACCGGTCAACGCTAGCTAATGACCACTATATCTATATCTTAATAATATTTCTAACCTCTACCCTAATGGCATTTCTAAAATATTGGTCTTTCCCCAACACGATAAGACCATATTGTATTATTTCATAAGGGAAGCAATTTTTTTCTACTACCAAAATTTCTGTTTTATATCCATGACTATTCGAGTCAACTTGTGCGCACCTCGACTAATATCACAGGACATACTACCAGATCCTACAACATTTGGATGTCAAGGAAACCCATAGAAATTTAATTCCTAAATAGGTGGCAACCATGGGTTGAACCCATCACCTTTTAGTTCCCCAAGGCCCTCTTGACCACTAGGCTACTCCATGAAATTTGGTTTCACACATTGTACTTCCATATAGCAAATAGGAAATTTTTATGTTTATATGTATAATTTTTCTTTTGTAGCATCTAACATTGTAAGCAGTGAACAGACTAAATCCAAGAAACATGGCGGTTTACAAACGGCAAACATTCCGCTCAAATTAATATGAAGCAAAAACCCTCCTAGAAACAACCATAGTTGAGTTCTATAAGAGTGAAATGCAGTGGAAGTTTCAAGAAAATTCATACCCTGCACGTTCAAAACAAGTATTATTTATTTTTTAGTTTCGGAATCATTATAAAAATAATTTTAAAATTGAAACAAAGACATAACGTCAATTTAATATTTTTCCAAAAAACAACTATCTGCTTGACACAGTTACACACTACACGCACACAAACATGCAGTATTGCAAATTAGCAAGAATCCAGATCTTTCTCTCAAAAAATAGGCAACTTGCTCTAATAAACACCAAAATATGCTTACATTGGTTTCTGAACGATTTTAAAAGTAAAAGAAAAAGGAGAAGAAAGACGTGTGAAGCTTAGAAAGGAACATAATTTCTGTAATGTTGGGGATGAGAGATGTACTTCAGGTTAGTTGCTTCTCAAAAGAGGAATAAGGAGGATAAACTGTAAAGTTGTTGACAGTTGAAATGATGGAGAGATTTAGTAAAATGGCTAAGCAACTATTATAAAATATAATGGGAAAATTTCTTACAAAATATATGTCATAAATAACAAAAAACTCTAACCTGAGCCGCTAAGGATTTAATAACTTCCTTGGCTGATTTGCATTTTTCAGTTTCATCTGCAGCTATTGCAGTAACCTCCTTCAATTTCTTTGAGGTTTTCTCCAGTTCCGCTTCAAGATTTTTGGACTTGCAAGTCAACTCGTGCACCTACCAATCAGTTTCTAGTTAGTGGTCAATAGTTCACGAGAAGTTTTTGTTTATAAGAAACGAAAACACATTTTTACTAACTAGTGAAAGTGTTATAATGTCTATCGAAACATAGAAAAAAGGGGGAGGAAGCCGAATACAATGGCCAAACAAGGAGCAAAATTTGAAGGATTATTCCAATCTTTAGCAAGTTCGATGTGTTTTTTTATAGGAAACAGAAAACATTCATTGATATGATGAAAAGTTACAAAAAAAAAAGCCTATCGAAATTACAAAAGTCCATTCCAATGAGATAAAAGAGTGTTAAACCTATAGTCTTCAAAAGGCAAGGATTTATGGGCCCATGACAAAGCAAGATAAGTGATTGACTCAATTATGCTCTCATCTGGGTGATCATTAATAGAGAAGATGCAGTCATTTCTCATGGTCCAAAGTTTCCACCAAAGTGCATGTAAAAAGAGGAGCCATAAAGTCTTCTTGACAACTTTGAAAGGGTGCCCCTGTATAGTGTACAAAATCAAATCCTTAACGTTGCCTGGTCTTGCCATCTGCCATCCGAAAGAGTTGAGCAAATATGTCTATATGTGGTTTGCCTTTACACAGCTACTGAAAAGGTGAATCAGAGATTTTGCATCATTCTTGCATAATGAACAAATGCTCGGTGACAAAGCCATTATAGGCCATTTAGCATGCGAATATTAAGATAGATATCGTTCTTTTCACCATAGAGAGAGGAGAATAAATGCACCAGCAATGATTTAGCCGAAAAAGTTCCTACCAAATTTAGAGACCATTTCCATGTATCAATTCTTTCATTTAGGATGACACGATCAAGAATATGGGATAATTCAGTCCATTCAGCAATTTCATCGTCTTTAAGGTTCCTTCTGATCTTCAAATTCCTTGCTCCATACGTGGAATCCAAGCACCCATGGACAATGGCTTGTTTATCTAATGATAAGTTATGAAGAAAAGGATACTTCAATTTAATGGGAGCATTTCTAATCCAAACATCATGCCTGAATAGAGTAGCCTCTCCAAAACCAATAACATGTGTAATATTGGAGTATATCAAGTGCTTCCATCAATCAATGTATTTCCAAGGGCACTTAGCAAATCAAATTCCTCTGATACCAGCTTTTAGATCATGGAAGAGAGGTCATATTTATTATCAATGCAATTCCTCCATAATACATCTTTCTCCAACGAGAATCTTCAATGTCATTTAGCCAGCAAAAAGATTTTTTTTGTGAATATCAATGATTCTGAGGCCTCCTTAATCGAGAGCTTGACTTTGTCCCATCTGATGAGATGGCTAGATTTCACCCCATCCTTCCCCTTCCATAGTGATAAAGAAAAGTCGATGAGAAAATATGGGAGAAAGAGACACTAATGATTGTTGGTTGATATAATTAAATTTACTGCAACCCATCAGCGTAAGCTTTTGGGTAAATTGGTGATTCAACATAGTATCAAAGTAAGAAGTCATGTATTTGAGCCCCAACTGAGTCATTTTAATCCCTAGTCAATACAATTTCCACTTGACAAATATTCCCAAAATTTTCAAGCTCACGAGTGAGGGTGGGTGCTGGTTGATAGAATTAAATTTACTCAAACTAATCATCTTAACCTTTTAGGTTGATTGGTGCTTTAACATAATTCAACAATGATCGAGGAGAAAAAGGTGTTGGTGAGGGTTAAACATGCCAGAAGTTGTGGTTGACCGAACATCATGAGCGAGCAGGTGTCACTTTGTCACTCTTGTTTGCTTTGTTGGAGTCGCAATGGGTGGAACAGAAAAATTTATGTCTGAAACAAGCCAACAAGGGGGTGGAAAAATCTATTTGAGAAGAAACTCTAGTCGCGAAACATGGACGAATATTTATCACCTCACCGATGCCTCGTCGAAGACACGTCTGTTAGAAGAAAAAAAAAACAAAAAACACAAAAAACAAGAAAGAAGAAAGAAGGTTGCATAGGGAGGTTGAAAAGAGGGGGTGGCATGATCTAAAAGAGTGAGACTCAAAAAAGTTCTTGGGTGGAGCTCGAGGCTAGAAGCAAAGTCCTTCCTCCTCTCAACATCGGTGAGGCCGCGCTAAAAGGAGGAGGAAGGTGGGTAATAGGTATAGGGTATTTTGGTGGGAGCCCTTTTTAAGAGAGGGAAATTCATAGAGGAAAAAAAAGGTAAAGGTGGAATCAATGTTTTAAAAGGCGCGCTTGGGAGCAAGTCGCACCTCTAGCACCTCGCCTGGGAAAGGCGAGGCGCGGTTAATTAGGCGCGCGCCTTACATGAAGCCCCGGGCGCCAAAAGGCGCGGTTTGTGTGCTTTTGTGTTTCCTTAGGGTTTTTAGGGTTTATGCCTCAATTTTTTGTGTTTAAGAGTCCCTGGACCCCGACTCGCTGACCAGGCAGCGAGACCCCCGTACTAGTCATTCAAAGCGCGACATAACTGATTCAAGACATTACAATGCCTTAAATAACTTAATTTTTTAACTCATAAAGACAACATTTGCATAAAATGAAAGGTTAATAGTTGAATCTTATGTATGTTTTGTATAGATTCTTTGTTAAACTTCATTTCTATTCATGAAAATGAAGATTAATAGTTGAATGTAATGTATGTTTTATATTGGTTAAAACTTCATTTATATCTATGGGGATGTTTTTATTGTGTATACACACACACATATATATTTTTTGTGTTTTTTTATATAGTGCGCCTTATATAAAAAAGCTCTCGCCTTTTGGTGTGCCTTGCGCCTCAGGCTCCAGAGGGTCATTGCACCTTAGTGCGCCTTGCGCTTTTTCAAACATTGGGTGGAATGACCCTTCACCCTCGAAGCCTGCAGCTAATAAAGACATCCACTTAAGGTAGTGTTCAAAAGGTGAAACTAAAACACCTAAAGGTTCAATAACGTTGGTCATGTTTTCAATCATTCATGTGCATTTTTCATGGGACAGTTATTCTATGCCCCTTGGTGTATATGCCACCTTCATTTTTATAGTTTCAGTCTTTTTTCTCAAGGAGAATAAAGCAGGATAGGCGTTTTATAATTCAAAATTATTTTCAGTGACACCTCTCCCAAAACATGAGCTCCCTAGACATTTAACATAAATGCAATTTATTGGTTGATATCATTAAATTTATTCCGACCTATCAGTTTAAGTTTTCAGGTTGATTGGTGATTTAACATGATTCAATATGGTATCAGAGCAGGAGTTCTTGTGTTCGAATCTATGTGAAGTCGTTTCAAACTCAATTAATATTGATTTCCTTGTTGGCCAGTATTTTTATTTTCAAGCCCACAAGTGAAGGGACTTTGTTTTTGGCTAGGCTTTGATCTAGGGAGCCAGCATCTCTCTAAAATGCAAGGAATTTTCCTTTCGTTTATGCTTGTTCTTCAAAATATTCTGGATATTATGAATATATAACTCCCTCGTGCTTGAAAAGTTGTCACACCAAGGTTGATTTGCTTGTTGTTCAGTATTCTGCTCTTGTTGGGTGTATTTCGCAGGTTCAGATACCTTACAGATTGCTCAATTGTGAGGGTATCGATACTTTAAATTGATTTCCACTTAATGCTCAAATCTACTATGTAGTTGTTTCCTCTTCAATTAATATTGATTTCCATTTGTTGGACATTTTTTAAATTTTCATGCCTAGTGAGGGTAAGTATTAGTTAACAAATAACATAACTAAATTTATCTCAATCTATAAATTCAAGTTTTTGGGTTGATAAATGATTTAACATGATTCATCCCAGTTCAACCATGCATATTTTCAGTTCTCTGCATCTCGTTGATCAGATGGACAAAATGGTACAAGATATTGAAGATTGTCCATAATTTGTAGACCAAAGAAAGTTCGTGTTGTGTGTGTCTTAACTTTTTGAAAGTAACATACTACTGTTTCCTTAATGTTGAACGGTGCATATCCTTCTCAGGTTATCTAACTTGATCTAGATATGCAGATCAATAAAATATAATCGATACATATCCTTATAGTTACTACATTATGAATAAAGAAGAGGCCTATATAGTCTGCACATCTAAAAATAACTACATCAGCATAAGGTTTACCTGTGCCCTCAAATTGATGATTTCCTGCGTTAAACTGTCATTTGCACGCTTTGAATCCTCTAGAATGTCTTCGGATGATCGAATCGGACTTGTTATTCCCAATACAGGAGATGTTGCTCGAGAAGCTAATCTGGAATCGTGAATAGAAACTTATGATACTGTTTAAGAAGCTTTGTACGAAGGGATTGATTCTCTAGAAGAATAATAAGAAAGTGAACACGGGACTAATTTACCTATTGTTCAGTATTATACCTGGATTGTGTGCTTTCAGCACTACTGACAGCACCAAAAGATGAAAGTCTAGAGAGTGTTGCTTGCAATTTGGGAATCCACGACTCTTTGTCCATAACACTGTTAGATTTGTGATTCACATTTCCAGTTCTGGCTCTAGAAATTTGTGAAACAGAAATGGATTCCATGGCCTTTTTTAGTTTATTGAAACAATCATCACACACCCGATAGGGCTTATTCAAATTTGGGGCTAATGAAGCTTTCAGAGATTTTCTGCTGCTGCATACTTTGCAGAATACTAGCCCACAGTTGTAACAGTTGTGCCGCTTCCTTCTGAAACCAAATGGGTTGTGACAACCAGAGCATACAGAATGGTCAGCAATTGATACCCACTTATGAAGACAGATAACAACAGTGAAGTTTGAACCACATGCAACATTTTTCACTTGCTTATCTTTCAAGAAATCTACAATAGTAGGTATGTTTCTGTGTTTGTTGTCTCCATGGCCTAACTGCCCATTTGATCCCTTTCCCCAAGTATAAACCTCAGTTTTGGAGGTTAAGACTGCAACATGGTAAGAACCACATGAAACCTCTTCAACAAAACTATTAGTAATTTCACCTTGAACACAAGTAGGAAGCTTTCCATCAGTTGCAGCACTTCCTAATTGGCCATAAGCAGAACTCCCCATTGTGTATACCCGTCCCGCTGTTGTTAAAGCAACTGAAAGATCATGGCCACAAGCCACTTGACATATATTTTCTTCAATCAATGCAGCTACAAATTCAGGAACTAGTCTAGGTTCATTATCACCATGTCCAAGCCGGCCTTTGTCTCCATCACCCCATGTGTAGAGCTTTCCAGTTAAAGGGTTAGCTGAAGTACCAGAATCAGAAAGTTCTTTAATTCCTTCAACAACAGCAGCAGTGTGCCAAACACCACAAGCAACTCTAATTGTTCTTAGCCCTCTTAAAGATTCCACTTCCCGTGGAATATTTGAGGTGACATGATCCCCATGACCCAAGGCTCCAAAAGAACCATCCCCAAATGTGAACAATTGACCAGCTGATGTCACGGCAGCTGTATGCCAAGCTCCACATGAGATATAAGATACGTGAATCCCATCCATTTGACCACATAACTTTTGAGGAATCCAATGGCTAACATCACTAGCATTACCAAGTAGACCATAATTATGAATCCCATCACCCCAAGTATAAAAATCCCCAGAGAGTGTAACGGCACAAGTATGGTACTCCCCACATGCTACTAATTCAACATTCATGCCACTGAGAGTATCGATGACTTTTGGATGTGAAACATCGACTTCAACACCATGGCCAAGCCTGCCTCCTGACTCCTCACCCCAACTAAAAATCTCACCTTGTCTAGTAACCAGTACAGCATGTCTGCCACCACATGCAATGCCATGAACATCTAGAACAACAGTTGACTCCAATGCTTTGGGTAGCAAAGCATCCAGCTTGGAGTTTGTTGAACATTGACTGCCGACCTTATTCACACCACCACCCAGCAATCCATCCCCGATTCCCTCTCCCCAAATAAAGACATCTCCCAAGGCATCAAAATCTTCTGGACATGATCCTTGACTTGATGAGCTCACAGCACTGGATAAACTAACTCGCAAACCCTCAGATGCAGAAGTTCGGCCATTTGAGTTATCTATAACCACAGTTGATAGAGAAGGATTGGAAATTGACTTGGATTGGTTGGTACTCTTGGAAACTGCAGTGTATGATAGTATTTCAGAAAAAGCTTTCCCTAATCTGTTTTGTCCAATATTTTCATAAGGAACCCCATCAAGATCTCCAGCATCCTGTCAAATAGAAGAAATGCAAAATGTGAATGAGAACTACATATTGAGAATAACAGAACAGAGTAGAGATTAAAATCATTATTTATAGTTGTACAGACACATGGTGCAATGGATGGAGAATTCCTTCGAATGCGAGCCTGCATACTATCTGATGATATTCTCTCACATCTTGAATCAACTCTCCACTTGCGGTTGCTTCCTCGAGTGATTAGAGCTTTGAGACCAACAAACCAAACTTCAGCTTCATCCTTATCTTTACATATCTGTCCATCAGCCATAAGATTAGTTTGTAAAATTTTCAATCTAGCTTCTAAAAGTTACTGCAAAAGTCGAAACTTCTTCAACTTCAATCCTCAAGAATATAAAGATATTGGTGTAGCCTAAGAAGAGAATTCTGTCCAAGAATCTAAAACTTGACCATATGATGAATGAAAGTTATTGAATGCATGGGAGTAGAAAATTGGGGAAAAAAACTAAGAGTTAAAATCCCAAGAGGAAACTAAAACAGATTAATCAAGGATTTAAACGAGATTAACATGAATTTACTACATTTACCCAAATCCTACTACAACAGCGACAGATACTACAGAATTGAAAGCACATGTGCAAAATAACTACGGATACAAGAGACCATAAACATTAGTGGTGAGCCAATATCACATACTTGTCAGGACTATATGCTTAATGCAATTAAAAGATCAAATAGAAAAATAAAGGGAAAATTACACTTATAGTCCCTAGATTTGAGGTCCAGTTTCTATTTGGTTCCTATATTTCAAAATCAAACACTTTTATCCCTGACATTTTAATAATAGTCAATTTTAGTCTTTGAGAAAATTTACATAACCGAACTCTTGACTAATTTTAAATTCCAATATATTAACAAAGTGGTTATTTAAATCTTGATGTGAATTTAATTTTTAAAAGGAAACAAGTATAGAACTAATCTCAAAAGACACAGAAGGATCAAAATTAAGCATTATTGAAATATCAAGGATAAAAATGTTTAATTTTGAAAAAAATGAATCAAATAGAAACTAGACCTCAAATTTAGGAATTAAAAAGATAATTTTCCCAAAATCAAATACCAATGAATAACACTGTTATCTCTTACCAAATCTAATGATCTATCATTATACAAGAGTGAAAACGATTGGTACTCCTTTTCAGGTTGTGGATGCTGCTGGAATATTGCCTGCAAAAAAAAATAATAATAAAATATGCACGCATACATCCTTTTAAAATTGGGTAATTTAAAAACGAAGATAAGGTTTACAAACCCAGAAAAGAAATCCCTGAAAAACATTCTGAGAAAAATATCTTCAACGCAAACTTTTCAATATCATATTAAAATTAAGGCATTTCTGTCAATGTCTTACTGAAAAATTTCTCAAATCCAAACGACCAGTTTGAAGCTATTTCAATATTTTTTCCTCAAACAATGTCTTAGAAGTCAAAGATGTGTATGTGAACTTACAGTACGCTGACCAGGAATAATCTTTGAAACCAAACTTAATTTAAGCTGTTTCTCATCTTTGCCAGAATACCATAGAAGTAAAGACTCGTCCTGTATCATTGATTAAAAAATAAAAATAAAATAAAAGATTTCTCCTGTAGAATAATTCTAAATCAGTAAAAGAGAAAGGAAAGATGATGGCTTTTTTTAGCCGGTTGGAGTCCAGATAGGCAAAATATGCATGCAATCTATACATGATAGCTAATAAGATATGGTTAGTATAGATTACATTTTTTTCAATTTGTCATTCGACATAATCAAGAATTAAATAGGCACAAATATTCATCTAAATCTGGAAATAACTTTCATAAGAATGAAACCCCGCAGAAGTAATTACCTCCATCACTTTAAGAATGACTCAAACAATTAAAACAAGATTATAACTGCAGCAAAATACTGCATGCAACGTTATCATTTTTATTTATTTGCATTCAACAACAATTGGGATGGAGGATTTGAATCCATGACCTCTTGATCGCACAGACTCATGTCATTTGAGTTATCCTCTTGTTTGCATGTTATTATTGGTTTTAAAAGATCTTGCTCAATATTTCTGTGAAATGTGTAACTAGTTTCTATAGGATCACGTTGTAACCATGAGAAAATTTAGCAATACTACATGCCACCTAGATAGATCTATCACGGTGCAATATCAATGAGCTTTATAGAAGTAAAAAAGTTTTATTATTTAATTTTTCACTGTCAAGAAGAATAAAAAAATAACAAATATGGTCCCTTATAGATACTAGATAGAGGGCGGAAATAAGGTACGAATATTCAAGTTTTAGATAGTCCAAAAGCCATGGGAAAATAAGAAGAAAGAAACAGGCAAATAGCATGCTACCTCCATAAATCACTGCCTAGTCAGTATAGTTTTATTATTTGTCTTCAGTAATATAACTACAGATAAACTATCTTCTTTTATTCGAACAATTACTACTGAGAAACCTGAACTTTTGATCTCACAAACATTATATAATAATGAAGTTCTTACACTTGAAAGCCTGAAAGGACAAAACTTTGGCTTCCCCCTGCGTCCATATTTAAGCAAATGTGCCCCTTTCTTAAGTGCTGTAATGGCCTATAAATTCAGGGGATAAAATTCAGCGAGGGCATGAGACAAACAGATAAGAAAAAAATTTCTATGCTGTATCTTTTTTCTCGAAAAAGTTGGAATAAAGTTCCTAAGCGGAACAACAACTGGAAACATGGAATTGGAAGACCTTACGTTCAATGTTTTTTTTTTTTTAATTCAAAACAAGGTTACTGTCACAGGAAAGACTCGAACTCGAGACCTTGAGAGAAGCATACCCTCAAAGCTAAAGTCTTCAACCACTGCACCACCCCTTGGCACCTTGTTGGCATATATTTTATATTTGTTTAAAGAGAAATGATGGATGAGCTAGATTTTTTCTTTATGAACCATCATGGAATGGCCTAGTGGTCAAGAGGCTCTTGGAAAACTAAGAGATGATGGGTTCAATCCATGGCAGCCATCTACCAAAGAAATTAATTTCCTATAGGTTTCTTCGACATCAAAATATTGTAAGTTCAAGTATGTCCAGTGACATTAGTCGAGGTGCACGCCTCGATAGACACAGATTAAAAATAAAAAAACTAAAATCTTTCTTCATGACGACACTTTGTCATAGTTTCACGTTAAGAACAGCTGTTAATGCATGTAGCATACTGTGAATTCTTGAGTGAAAATATCTTAAATTCAAAGCCATGAAGAACTTGATTTTAAACCAGTCACTCAACTCGAAACTTAAAAAACAAATCACTCCATGGACAACCATAATTCATAGTTAGAAATTAAACTAGAGTAGCTTAAACGACTAGACAGGAAACATGGCCATATATTTGTAGTATTTGACAACATAAATGTAACAACATATAGGAAAATGTTTTCAATGAAATAAAACCAACCTGCTCGATATCCCTATGGGCGAGACCACCTTTCTGGGTATCGGCCATTCAAGATGCAGAACGAGGCGCTACACTAGCGCACACCAAGTATCCATAAATCCAAATGCAGCATCTCAAACAAAAATTCCCGTCCAGATTCCGCCCCATGAATAGCATTCTTCTCATCCTATCGGACGAAAAGATTCCCTCATCTACCCCATTCAAAACAAAACGCCCTAAAAATCCCAAAACGCGACAAAACCAAAACTCCAAACACAAAGCTCAAACAGCTCCACCACTGGTCACTAATCAGCTCACACACAGCTGAAACCACCCGCCTGCAATCGCAACGGAACCCTAAAACACACACGGCGACAAATCCCAACAAGTCTCTCCGATTATCGGCACGTTATCGACAATAGAACGCCAATCCAAGCAAGTCACCCGCAATTTCAACCTCGTTTGACGAACATTGCATTCGACATTGGCACATTCAGATGAATCCAAATCTCCACGAGAACGGACGCCGAAAAGATCGATAAACAGAGCGTGAAATTGAAAAACGAGGGAGATCTGAAGCACACCTCGAAGAATTTTGAATGGCTTGTGAAGATATTATGGCGTTGCGTTGAGCAATGGTTGAGGTGCGACCTTGAACCTGGGCTCTGTTTTTTTTCTTTTGTCTGTATCGAGTTTTTTTTTTTTTCCGTTTTTGGAACGACGAAGCTTTTAACTGTTTTCTTTTTCTTTTTTTCTTTTTTTTTTTTTGTATTTAATGTTTATATAATTAATATGATTTTTGTATTTTTATGTTTTATGGAAGTACCATAGGAGCAGAAATGGAATCTGGCAAAAATTTTGGAGTTATATAAATTAAATTAAATGTCCATTGCGGGACAAATCGTGTGTTTCCATGGACTACGACATATCCTTTGCCACCTGTACATTTTGACTGCTTATTTATCTATTTATTTCCCGCCAATTTTCTCTGCCTTTTTATTTTACCATTTTCTTTATTAAATCTCTTACTAATTTTTATTTTGAGTTTTTTTTAGTACATATTGAAGGAAGGAAGACAAATATCGATTCTATCGAATATGTGACGTTGGTGTTGAATTAGTTTACTACCAAACAATAAAATTATTGCTTCATTAACGCATTCGGTTTATTTTGGATATTTTTAGGTGTGGATCAAATTAGAAAAATATTTTCAATATTAGACAAAAAAAAAATTAGCAATCATAGTCGTACCGTACACAAATTATATGGTATAACTAATATTGTATTAATATACGTGCTAATAACATATAATATTGTATTGATACCCTAAATTATATCATATGACGAATATTAATTATATCGTATATTTGACTGTGGATGCAAAAAAATTTAAATTTTCCTAGATTTGCATTTTGTGAAATTTGACTATCCAACCCAATTTCCCTTTTTATTTTAAAATATTATTAATTATCCTTATATCATTTTATGGTGATTTAGTATTTGTAAAATCGTTTTTATTTTGAGATTTTGTAAAATCATTTTTATATGTAGTTGTAACCAAAAAACTTAATTGATATAATAAAATATGTGGGATTTTAATTAAGCAATACTTTTTTTAATACATATTGGGGTAGGGGGACAAATATCAAGTCTTGGGATCGAACACGTGACGTAGGTGTTGAACTACTTAGGTCCTTATTGATAAGGATTTAGGAAATCATGTTCATAAGACCTCTTCGCAGTTTCAGTTATGGGAGAATATTATGCACGGCAGCTGCTAGATGTTCTACAACTAAAATATTTATGAACTATAATTGTGATTCTATTGCTAGAAATTGGCAGACATTTTTGTCATATTTTCTTCCATGCTCAGCATGTCTATCAATATATTGTTTCTTTTTTCAAAAAAAAAAAAAAAAATAGGTCCTTATTAGTAAGAATTCATATATCATTCTTACCCACCTTCATAGACACTTTTATTTTGGAAAAATATAGATAAAGAAAAAAAAATGTATGGTCATAAAGGTGGATGAAGATAAATTAAAAAAAAAAGGTAAAGACGGTTTGAATTCTTACTAATAAAGATCCATATATTGCTCATTTTAATTTGAATCACTTTTATTAAAATTTGTTTGAGAAAAAAAAAATTAAGAGCGGATTTGGAGAAGATTATAATTTATAGGGGATGAAGAGAAGTGAATGACTTGGAGCAAGTAACCCTAATTTGTAGAATTTGTGTTAGGAGGGAAATTGATAAACAATTAAATAATGAAATCATTATGTCACTGACTCATTCAATAGTTCTCTACTTTACAATAATATGCTTTTAAGTCGATTTGAATGACCACGTCCTATTTCATAATCCACCAACCAACTACAATATACAATATGAGGTTCGTATCCTACAATTCTCTATTACACAAAAATTAAAAAAATCAACTATAATATAACAAGTATTTAACTCAACCCTAAAGCATCAAACTCAAAGAGCTCAATTGAAGTCATACTCAAAAAGTGGATGTAACTAAAATCAACTCAATCATAAGATAATCACCACAAAGGTCAAATGAAAAAGACAGCAAAATGGCCTCAAAAAAGCATCGATTGCCCACCCACAATAGGGTGTAACATATTAGGAAGAATTATGCATTTGAAAAAAATATTATGAATTGAAGGAGTTAATGACGATTTTATTGTTTGGTGATAATCTAGTCCAACATTACGGTCAAGATTTTGATCATGAAAATCGATATTTGACTCTTATATTATTTGAGAGTAATAGTGTTCCCTGTGTAAAACTTGTTGATCTCCCTCCTCCCAATTTATATTAAAAAAAAGTTATATGAAAAATTGCATTCGTTTTCAAAGTTTAAAAATGCAATACTTCCACGAAGGTGTTTAATGGTGTGTTAACTTAATTGATTGCTTATAATTTAATTAAAAAATTTTAGTATAAATTTGGGGAGGTATAGACCACAAACCCTAGATTGAGGGTGCTACAACTCTTAATTCAAATCTATGATCATAATATTTTGAACTGAATTAATACTGAATAATGAGACCAAAGCACCATTAACCCTAATTTTTTAATCAATGGTTATATAAAGAGAATTTACGTAAATCCAAATTACGGTTTTCAAATCTTTAAGTTAATTTTAGAAAGAAAAAAAAAACATTATGCATCATTAGTAAAAATTATTGATAAATAATTATTCGCAGAAAATCATTAAGAAAAATTTGTCAATAATTCTAATAATATTAAACAAAGACATTTAGACAAGTGGATTAGATAAATAACCAAGTTTAGATAAACTTGAGCATAGGTTTAAGCTAATCTACCCATTAGAATAACATGCTTTTTTTTTACATCATAATACCAATGCTAGCAAACACATGGGTTGGGTTTCAAAAAAAAAATTATAAATTCATTTGCATTGGTATGACATTATTTACGTATTAAATTCATATATTTACATTGAACAATGCTCGTCTTGTAATCCGAACTCCGATCTGAATTTTGTTTTATTTTTTTTATAAAAAAAAACATTTTTGTAGTGGTCGAGTTTTTTTTGGAAGAGTCAAAACTCTAAGTTGGTGTTGGAAGTGGTCAATCTTTCCCAATTGCTCGTACAGCTTGCGGTTCAAAATCTTATGGTTTTTTTACTATATATCTTTTATATCTATAAGTGTTCGGATCAGCACACATGCACCTTGAGGAGTGTTTGTTTGCCATATTTAAGGAGAATTGAGATTGATGATTTACTAACGCCTCATTAAAAAACTACACCAAAAAAAGTTTTTTATAACTACTAAATATAACGTCTCATTTTTACTATTTAAAATAGCTCCTCATTTCTAAATCACTTATTTTTAATTATTCATATCTCATTCCTCAAAATAATTCATTTCTTATTATTCTTTTAAAACAACTCATTATAAATCTACATTTAAAAAGTTATTATTTTAACTCTTTAATATAAAAATCACATCCAAACGAGTATTATACTACAACTCTAAATTTCTAACGACTCAAACTAATTCCTCAATTAAAACCTCATCCAAACACCTCCCGACATTTGAAAATCTTATGTTGTAACATATTCTCTCTGCCCTGTTTTTAAGTCCTTGAGGCTTTTTAAAAAAAAATTATTTATTAAAAATCAATTAGATTCTCAAAATAAAAATCTAGGAATATATATGGTGGTGGAGAATTGATTAATCATTCTCTTGATATTAGCGAATACGAGGTTTCTCCTCAAAACTAATTGACAATGAGGAAAGTAACTCATATTCGTTGTAAATGTGTTGAAGACTCCTCACATTTTCAATGTGGAATAATTACACCACAAGTGAGTATCTACGACACTTAGACTCTTACTTTTATTATCCCCTTCTCAAACCTCATAATGTTCATAAACTTTAACCAAAATGTACCCAATTCCAGTAATACAATTAAGCTTTGTTGGGGTTCATTGTTCAAACATTGTCTATCAATTAGAAAAAAGAAACATGACATATATGGAAGTGGGCTGTAGTTTTAAGAATTTCTTGAAACTGTAACTTTCAAGCCATTGGTCATGGAGAGAATAGTCATCATTCTGTAGTTGACTTGATGACCACACACCAAAGTAAATTTGTAGAACCTGCACAAAATGGCAACAGCCATTTTCATCTGTAGATATGCAGAGTCTTTCCCCATGCAGATCCTTGGTCCAGCCTGCAATCATAAACATCACCAAGTTGTCAAAATTTTTAATGGAGATTCCCCCATTGATTTATTCACTTACTTGAGTGAATAAAAAGAAATTACTCAGAAAATAGTTTATATTTGGTTCTTATGTTTCAAAATTTAAAAAAAAACACTTTTGGTCGACATTGAAATGCTTAATTTTAGGCTAAGTTTATATGGGAGAAGATGAGTGCAAGGGAAAAGAAGAGGCTCTTTCGAGAGAGATTTAAATGTGGTGTTTGAATGAGTAGTTACACAAGGAAAAATAATCATCTTTGAATAAAATTGTTTTGTAGGAGGGAATGTAGAAAAAAAGAATCTTTTGAATAGTGGTGGTAAAAAAACTTCGTTTGTACAAAGGACTGAAATGTGAGGTTCGAGGAGGTTTTTTCTACTCTAAATAAATATAGAGTAAATCTTACTCCTACCTTCCTTTCCTCAACTTCCCCTTTATCCAGGCACCCCCTAGTCTTTATATATCTTTTAAGTTCACTTTTTTTCTCTTAAAAATCAAATATGTCAAGACCAAAATAAATCATTCTATCAATTATTGGACTTTAAAATTAGTATAGTCATCATCTTAGTAAACAAGTTTTGTTAAGACTAAAATTGAGCAGTCAACAAGAGCAACAGCTCAACAATATTAGTGTACATTTATTGACCTTGATCGTCATGAGTTTGATTTTCCCTACCTCAAATTGTTGTAATCTAAAAAAAAAGACTAAAAATGAGCACTATTGAATTGTATATCAGATAGAACGAACAAATAGAAACTACACTCCAAACCGACGCTAAAAAGTGTAGTTTTCCAAAGAAACTATAATGATCACCTGGAAAGCTGTGAACTTGAAAGGAGATTCAGCATGAAAAATGCCTTGTTTGAGCCATCTTTCAGGGTTAAAAGAAGCAGCATCAGAGCCCCAATTGTATTCCATTCTTCCCATTGAGTAAGGAACATATGTCACCATTCCACCTGCTCTTACCTTTGTCCCATCTGGCAACACATCATCCTCCAAAATCCCCTTTGGATCCTAACAATTCCCACAGCAAAATTTACAATTTATGACAAATCAAGGGACTAACTTCATAATTAATTAAACTTACCTGAGGGACTGCAGGGTAAAGACGAAGTGTCTCAGTGATCACAGCATGCAAATAATGCAATCTTGTAAGTGAATCATAATTGAGAAGTTGTGCAAACTGCATCACTCTTTTCTCAAAGGATTGAACATCATCAGTTGAATGATTTGGAATTAGTGAAACTTTCTCTTCTTTGGCTCTTTCTTGTTCAAAATTCTTTAGCTCTGTGTATAGTTTGTCAGCTACTTGAGAATTGGTCATTACCATGTAAATAGCCCATGAGAGAGTGGCTGCTGTTGTGTCACGTCCAGCAATCACAAAGTTTAGTACAACATCTCTTAAGCTTTTGTCTGTGAAATTGTTGTCTGGGTCTTTGCCTAACTCGATAAATCTCGACAAGATATCGTGTTTGATCTGCAATGTCAAAACATATATGTTTGTTGATATAATTAAATTTATTGGTGATTTGACATAGTATAGTGTTAATGGATGGCAAACCTACTCCGGATCTCCACATTGGTATGCTATTGTTCATTTTGGGACTAACTTCTCGTGATTTCGTTTTTTGTTTTACCTAAAAGACCTCATAGCAATAGAGATGTTTGTCTTCCCTTATAAACCCAAGGTATATTCCTCGTTTAACCAATGTGGGATTACTGCATGACTTTATTTGTATTCCCAATATATAGAGTATGAAGTCTTAGTAATGAGAGGAGTAACTCACTTGTGTTATGAAATATTAGAAGGTCTCTCTACCTTTCCCATGTAGATCATCAATATCCTTTAAGATGGTAACTCTTTGGAGTTCATCAATCTTGAATTGAATCTCAATTTTATTTTTATTAGACCGATTACCTATTTGGTTTAATGGTCTTTGCTACCATGTTGAATTATGTTAAACTACCAATCAACCCAAAAACAATTTTTTAGTTGATTGGTGGTTTAACATAATTACACATGATAGATTCCGATCCAACCCAAGAAGGTAAACCCTAAGCGGATAAGTTAGACCCAACCCAAGCAAGTAAAAATCTAAACAAGCATAGACTACTCACTTTACTATCAATTGAAAATGTGAGTAGTCTTCAACATCTCTATAAGATATATAGATTACTCTCCTTGTTGTCAATTAGTTTTGAAGTGGAATTTTACACTATATAATATTGATTTTGAAGTAAGACTTCATCTATCTGATATGATATTAGAGCAGAGGAGTGTGTATTGAATAGTTAACCTTATTATTGGCATGATGATCTGTTTTTGGAAGCTGTTGGGTGATCTCCTTTTTCCTAGTGGCAATAACAGAATAAGTAAAATTATCTATGATTTGGATGGACTTATGAAGAAGAGCTTCAGATCCCAAATTAAGAAATCTTTTAATTCTCCACAAAGGATCAATAAAACGAAGAGTGACAATGATATTGGCTGTGTCAAAAGCTTTGGCAAATCTATTTTCTGGCAAATTTGGAGCCAATGATCCTATTTCAACTCCAAATCCCACCTTGCATATTGAATCCAATGTCATTCTCATCAACAATTCCTGCAATCCCAACTTCATATCAATTCTTAAATTCCCAACATTCTAATAATAATTTTATATCGACTTCCTATTGACTTAAGTTTATGTTATGAAAACGGCAATCAACAATTGATGCGAAGATAAAGAAACGTACAAGACGAAGAACAAACAACATAGAAATTTACGAGGTTCACTAATGTAGTGTTAGCTAGTCCATGGGTAGAGAGGGGACAAAGTTTTATTAAGGAGAAAAGAATTACAGAATGTCACAATACGGCTAGGATTTAATTCGAGTTTATATATGCACTCTCATTAAACTCTATTACAAAATGCATAAGCATTAAATACAGAAAACAGATGAGTAAGCAAATGCGAAACGTGCAACAAAATGCAGAAGCGCTTATGTTGCGGAGTGCAAATGCAGGTTGCGCTAAACGCATGCAGAGTGCATTGCATTGTATGCAATGCGAAAAGCGTTTGCGCCACGAGGACTTTGCCCCTGCACCCCTACTCATTGACCAGGCAGCAAGACCCCCGACTACTAATCGTAGGACATTAATGTGGTCAAGGCATATCTCAATAGTTTAAAACTTTTGAGTTGATTGTTAACTTACTTGCATGTCAACCTGTCGTTTGTCTACGGACGCTCGAGTTAAAATATCGGAGAGCTTGAGAGTGTAGTTTCTGAAAACTATGGTACTGAAATCCCTCAAATTCTTTGATGCAAATTCAAAGCTAGCAGTTTTCCTTTGCTTTCTCCACAGCTCTCCATCTACGTTGAAAATTCCATCTCCAAGAAGGACTTCCATGTACGAATGATATACTTCACCCTTGAGTACAATCTCCAAAATTACTTCTCACATATTTGATTTCAATCCAATATTTAATTTGAATTTTTTTTGTTGGAATGTGAGGATTATATATATCAGCACTAAATGAAAAGAAATCTTGCATACATTTGAAATTTGTACTTTTTTTACCATGTTAAATGGATAGATTAAGATTTTTTTTTTTTTACCTTAATGGTTATGTCAACTATATAGTTTGAAATATGAGTTTAAGGCTAAATTATGCAGAATGTCCCCAACGTAGGGTAACTGGTTCTAATTTTGTGATAAGTGGTTAAAAACTTTCAAATTCTACGAATACCTAAATGAAAAGTTTTGCCTTTTATAATAAATTGAATCATCAAGGAAGGTAAAATTGAAAGTACAAAAACTATTATAGTTTACGAGTAGGTTAAAATATCATTCTAGTCTTTGTGATTTGTGTTTTGTTACATTTTAGTTGGTCTAATTTTAATCCATATATTTTCAAGAAAGCTTAAAGTTGATTTTTAAGATAAATTTGGAGTTAATTTTAAATAAAATTGATTCAACAAAATTATAATAATTACAATACAAGAAATGAATCAGGGTAAACACATATTTTTTAAACTTACACAAAAAGCTAAAAGAGTGTTTTTAAGAAAAATGGAAAAAAATAAATTATAAGAACCATTTTAAAGTTTTTATGGAAAGTTGATAAATTAACATTGAGTTTAATTTCAGTCAAATGTTAATGTTGAAAAAGTATAGGATAAAAGTGAAATAATTTTAACTTAGTTTAAAGTATTTTACCATCATTTGGCCTTAATTGAATCAAACAAGTAGAGTCTAAATATGAAATGGGGAAAGAAATGACATGAAATCCAAGATTATTGATTTTCATATACCTGGTCAAATTACACACACAAAACCTAAAAATTCAAGCAAAACATGTAAGAAAAAGCTAGGAAAAACAAATGAAATCCATTCCAAAAAAAAGTGAAAATTAGAAAAAAAAAACATAATAATGCAGCCAAATAGCTAGTACCTTAGGATAATTGGCAAAGTTGGTCTTGAGAACATGCTGAACATTGGCAGGGTCAGCAATGTAAGTATAAGTAGTGAAAGGCATAGGAACAACAACAGTTTTAAAGACATTGAAGTAACCAAGAAGCCAATCATGCATTCTATGGTAATTCACCAACTGTTCTATTGCTGCTCCTACCAGTGGCCATGTTTTGGGGCCTGTCTTGTTCTTTTGGGACCATGATTTAATTCTATGAACAATGATCCATGTCCCAACCAAACATGCTGCAATTCCCAACACTATGTGTTTTGAACTGTACAATCCTAATATCAATGTACTAATTGTCATTTTTTAGCCCTTTAATTAGAACATTATGGGATATGGAGGAGTTGATGCATGCTTTTATAATAATAATAAGGTTTGAGCTTTGGGGTTAGTTGCATTTTGGAAACAATGATCTTTATATGTTTTGATAAATAATTAGCATCATTTCTTTGGTGTGTTTAACCTAACTGCCCATTTCATTCGCCTACTTCCTGCCCTACTTTTGTGTTAGTTTATGATTACTTATTTGCAAAATGTTATTTGGTTAATTATTTCGCTTTCAAATTTTTACTTTTAGTTTTGGGTTGTGGTTTAAAAACACAAATCACATTTGTTTGATGATGTTTTATATTTTTTTAAAAAAGAAAATCAAAATCTTGCTTAACTATTTTTGGTTTCTGATATTTTTTGTAATAAAAAATAGAGAGATGAAAGACTTTAGAAAGATTTGCTAATAAAAATTATAACTTAGCATACCATTATATACCTAATGACAAAGATCTCATGATTCAAATCCCCATTCGAATTATTGTAGAATTAAAAAAGACTATGGAAAATTTTAAGAAATACATGTTTAGAGTGAGTTTAGAAAATATTTGATTTTATTTAGTTGTTTGTTTTTTATTTTTGAAATTTAAGCTTATTTTTACTCAAATTTCCAATAAATTAGGATTTGTTTCTTGTATCAATATTTTCTTAGAAAGTATGTGAAAACCTTTTTTTTTCTTCAAATTTTTGTTTGGTTTCTATATGTAGAATATAGATATTAAAAAAAAACATATGATAAGGTAGATAGAGTAGACTTAAATTTCAAAAACCAAAAACGAAAAATAAAATATTTAGGCCCCCGTTTGATAAACATTTCATTTTTGGTTTTCTGTTTTTGTTTTTAATATTTAAAAAACAGGTTCGTTTGATAATCAATTTTGGTTTTTATTTTTAAAATTTTAATTTTTTTTAAAATATTAAAGAAATTCTAAAAGCTAAAAAAAGTAACTTTCAAATAGAGGTTTTTGTTTTGGTTTTTAAAAAAGCATTAATAAATCAAGAATAAAGAGTAAAACATTAAAAAAATCCAAAAAATGTAATATTTGAAAACAAAAAACAGCTATCAAACATGTTTTTTGGTTTTTAGTTTTTTAAAAACATAAAACTAAAATCAGTTATCAAACATATACGGTTTTTATTTTTTAAAACAAAAAACCAAAAATTAAAAATTAAAAACAAAAAATAAAAAATGAAATAGTTATCAAACAAGGTTTTATCAAACTGAGCCTAAATGAAACAAATTTAGAGATGTGTGTTTTTTTTAAGGAAAAGAGGTGTGTTTTTTAGACGGTAGAGAGTTAGGCTCAAAATATAATTTTTATTTATGTACTTACTTTATTTATATATATGTATATATATGCATATATATGAACTTTTAAATATCTAATTTTAATCTTTGAATTTTTTTAAAAAGCTTAAAATAAATTCTTATAATAAATTAAAAAAAAGAACATTAATTGAAATTGGTTCAATAATATTAATAATTTAATAAATCAAGAGGATTGTGCATGTATAATAAAAAAAGAGAAAAATATTTTCATGTAGAACACAAAATCAAAACTAATTCATTTGTAGTTACAAATTTAAATTGAATTCTATCTCTAGTTGAGTTCTATCAATGATAGAATTTAATCAATAGTAGACTTATTCTATTACCGACTAAATTCTATCACTGACAGAAAAATATATTCTATTATTTGTTGAGTTCTAGAAAATTATATGTTATAAGTAAATTGTTTTAAAAATTGTGCAATAGATAGAATGTGATAAATTCCCATAAAGAAATGATATTATGTATGTGAATATATTTCTAATATAAATAACATGAACACCCCTATATAAATATGAGAAGTAAAGTAATTTTTTTTAAAGAAGAGATAACAAAAATTTACCATAATGATCAATTTTTAATTTATTTATATATAATTTAATAAAATATTTGAAAATTCATGGATTAAAATGAAAATAATTTTAAAGTATAGGGACAAAAGTGGTTTTTAGACCTAAATATAAAATATGTGTTAAATTTAAAAGTACAAAGATTTATATTCTAAATTAAAAAAATTAAAAGGAAAAAGACTTGATTTTTTTACCCCCAAAAAAAGTTTAATAAAAAGAAAATTTGATTTGGAGAGAGACGTGTTCAAGAGAAAAACATTAAAAAAAAATTTAATTCTTTTAAAACTTAATTTTTGTTGGACTAAAAACTAATAATTTAAAAAAATATAAGAAAAAAATGATTATAAAAACAATTCTGCTTTTAGAAAATGAAAAACAAAGATAGAAAATAATTTTCAAAAAAAAAACAAGAAAGAAAATACTACCAAAAAGAAAAAGAAAATAGGGGATTTTGCATATATAACAAAAAATGGCAAAATATTTCCATCTATAACGCAAAATCCAAAATAATTTCATTTGCAGCAGAAAATTCAAATTGACTTATATCACTTGTTGAGTTCTATTAGTGATAGAATTCAATCAATGATAAACTCATTCTATCACTGCTTAAGTTTTCTATCAGTGATAGAAATCTAAATTGAGTTCTATCACTAGGTGAATGATAGACTATAGTAGGTGAGTGATAAAAATAAATATGCTATAGATGAATTATTTTAAAAATTATGCTGCAAATATAATACAAGAGGTCGAATGTACTGTGGTAAATTCTCAAGAAAATAACGCTCCACGATTCTTTGTTCTCATTTTTTTTTCCATATCAGTAACCAAACACAATGCTTAAAACTTTATTTTATCTTTCACTTCGTTATTTATTTTCATTTATAATTATAGAAATAAATAGAGAGTAATTGCGGTAATATTCAAATCTGGAAACTTAATACAAAACTATCAAAATTTCAAAATATTTGTAAATTTATTTTTGTATTTTTTTAATTAAAAATTAAATTTAAATTATTCCAAAATATACCCTCCACGAATTCCATGTTTTATAGTTTCCATTTTTGTAGTTTTCTATTTAAAACTTTATTTCTTAATTAATGCCAATAATCTCTTATATTAAATTTTCATCGAATTTATTTTTCGTTCAATAAATTTATTATAAAGTATTATATTTTATTCATTCACAGATACTAAATTAATACCAAGCAATAACATTCAAAAGAATTTCAAATTTTAAAATAATTATATAATTTTGCAAACGTATTGGTTAAGTATTACATATAATACTGATCATACAAATCAATGGTATTATAAAATACTAGTGTATAAAGTTGATATTATATAATACTAGTGTATGAGCTTAATAAAACTAAGAAATGACTACATTCATCAAGTACAATATTATAAATGTATTATATAAGTATAATTATTATATAAATATAATAATAATATATATTCCACAGTATTAATATAGTCATAATACGGTTGAATATCAAAACATTCAACATATTATTGAAATACAGATGAAATACTAAACATGCATCACTAAAAAAAATTAAAAATAAATAAATAATAATAAATATAGATTAAAATTTGTAGGAAGCAAAAAGAGAAAGAATAAACAACTCAATAGAATAACTTCAATTTTGGTATGTCAATCATTAATGAATTTAGGAAGGGTATAGAGGTAATCAACTATTTAATGTTTTTTTAATATTTTAAATAGTTGAATATTAATGCCATTTATATGAAATTTGGCTAAATGCTTAATATTTTTGCTAATTTTGGCTAGATATGCAAAAACCTCATAAATAAATGGGGATTTTGAGTGTATAACAAAAAAGGTAAAAATATTTCTATCTATAGTACAAAATCAAAATTAATTCATTTGTAGCAGAAAATTTAAATTGAGTTCTATCACTACTTGAATTCTATTAATGATAGAATTCAATCAATGATAGATTCATTCTATCACTCGTTGAGTTTTCTATTAGTGATAGAAATTTAAATTGAATTCTATCACTATTTGAGTGATAGAAATGAATATGCTATAAATAAATTATTTTAAAAATTTTGCTGCAAATATAATATCAGAGATAGAATGTGCGTATCAAAAGTAGAATGTGCCGATGGTAAATTCTCTAAACAAATTGAACGTATTTCCCTTGCCTTATTTTTTGATTCCACCCCTCGCAGGCTCACAGCAATTGTGATTAAAGTTATGTTCTTGCCCTTGATCCCCACCACCAAAAAACACAAATCCACAAGGTGGAATCAATTTTATGAATAGCTTTGTTTTTTTTTTGTTCTCCTTTATTTGCTATAAACATTTATTTAGCAAGATATTTTTTAAAATAATTATGATAAATATCTATTAGGATTTATCATATTACGATCTCACAATTGTAATACATTAGAAAAGTAAGGAGTCCTACAAACATTTATAAGATATATGAGTTACTCCCTACTACCAATTGATTTTAAGGTAGAATTTTATATTCTTTAATATAATATCGGAGTCCATAAAACCCAAATGAATATCGGTTTCATAAAAATAAAATTAAGATTCGGTTCAAGATTGGTGAGCCCAAATGAATATCGGTTTCATAAAAATAAAATTAAGATTCGATTCAAGATCGAAGTCCATAAAACCCAAATGAATATCGGAGTCCATAAAACCCAAATGAAAAGTAAGGAGTCCTACAAATATTTATAAGAGATATGAGTTACTCCCTACTACCAATTGATTTTAAGGTAGAATTTCATATTCTTTAATATAATATCGGAGTCCATAAAACCCAAATGAATATCGGTTTCATAAAAATAAAATTAAGATTCGATTCAAGATTGGTGAGCCCAATAAAAAATATGAGTTACTCCTCCTATTAACAATTCAATTGATTTGTAGGTGGAACTCATACCGTCTAATAATACAAATATATTCCTATAAGTTTTACCTTTTTTTAATTTTTTTTTAAAGAATAAACCACTAAAAGAATATATGAGAGGAATATAACGCAGCTTTTTACGGTCATTAACACAACCCCCTAATGATTTTTTTTTTTAATTTAAAAAATCCGAACCCTCATTCATTATGAATATGAGCTATATATATAATATAATAGTGAAGTCCGAATATGGTATTTTCAAGGATTTACAAGAACAACAAAGAGGCAAGCTTATCTATAATGACTTCAAATGTTAACAAGCTCTAAAGAGAGAGAGAGAAAAAAAAAAAAAAAAAAAAAAAAAGGGAAAAGGCTTTGCAACAATAATAATGTAGAAAATTCATTCCAAGAAATACTTTATTTTTCACAAGAATAATGCTTGTTCAGCAGGTGTTAACTTTTAAGAATTTATATGGAGCTTAGGAGCAGAGATATCAGAGAATCTACTTTCCAACTCACTAATGATGTTCAATCACTAACTTAAAAGCAGATCTATGAATAGCAACCATATCTTCATGCCTGAATGTAAAAATTAAGGTCTACCTTTGATTTTTTCCATATGAACTATACTTGTTGAGAGCTCTACTGGAGGGCAAATAAAGCCTCTTTCTTGCTTTTATTAGTAATGTTTGAGAGAATTTACTAGACTATGCCGTTCTTTCGAAACCGCCGCCGATCTGCATATGTAGCCATTCTGGGGATGAACCACGGCTGTATTCTCTTGTTGCTTGTGAACTAAATGCAACCCCAGTTGTATCGAATGTTTGTTGACCATACTGAGAAAAAAAATAGACTTGTTATGACAAATAAGGATATTTGGAGAGAAAATATGAATCATCCATCTTTTTTTTTAATATTTGTGACTGTCCAAGCCAGCTTGCGTACACCTCGAGTATTGTTACCGGACATAATCTTGACCTTATAACATTTAAATGTCAAGGAAATCAGTAGAAAATTAATTCTTAGGTAGGGTGGCTACCATGGATTAAACTCATCACCTCTTAGATCCGCAAGGTATTCAGGACCACTAGATTACTAGACCAATCCATGATGATGGTTATGTTATGATCCTCCATCATATCTATGAATCTTTTCCCTAGTTTCCCCTACACAGAACTTAATCTTGTAATTAAAGAACACGTCAAAAGAGCTAGTCTTTGAGTCCTAATTCTAATTTATACCGATATCTATGAGCCAAAGAAGCATAAGAAATGGCCTTTTTCATCAACTCTAATGAATTGCTCAAAGAGAGTCCATGTCAAAATTCCCATCCGTATGTAATTCTCACCGGTTACGTGAACGAAGAGTTTCACTTCAATTCTCCATAAGGAAAAAAGATTGAATCCACTCCGTTTCAAATATCAATATTCACTTTGTTTGCTATCCAAGAAACGAAGGTTAAATTGACAGGGATAAAACAAGTTTGAGATCTGTAATACAGTGGATCAAATAACAACATGACCAGCAAATCTGTTTCAGAGACTTACATCTTTAGGAGGAAATACTTCAATGCCAGGACTAACTCTCGAATTAACTGCTTCAAGCTTCATCGACAAGAACTGCAAATCAAGTGAAAATTGATAACCATGGAGTTCAATACTTTTTAGGTTTGACTGTAATTTATTATCATCAAGTAAGCAATAACAAAAACTGGAAAGGACTCAGTTAATACCTCAACCTGACCCTGAAGCGATTGAATGTAATTAATTATCTCATCAAGTACAAGTGCTTTTCCAATGACCTGAGAACTTCCAATGCTTAATACCATGCTTAAAATTGACAACCAATTATTTAAAAGATGACAGGGTTAGTTAGGTGGGCTGTCAATGATTTGGGGGAATCAAAGAACACCATGTCCAGATAGTTTTCCAATTCATTGAAATGTCTCCAAACAAGTCAAATATGACAAGAAAATTTTGTTCCAGGATTCATTTCATAGAAGTCATATCAATAAAGAGAAGATCTTATTTCCTTATTTCTAAAGAAAGAAAGGGCTATTAGAGAGAAAAGACTATAGAGAAATCAGCCTCATGAATGAGATGAATAAAATAATCTCAAACAAAAAGGGGTCTACCTTATTACACCCAGGGACCAAATCCTGAAGAACTTTCATTCTCTCACTTATCTTTTCCCTTCTAGCCTGTCCAACAGAGTATTCTAAAATCAACAAGAAATATTCAAGAATCCAACAGATACACAAAGAAAACCAAGTTATGTCATACTTATATTAATTAAGAAAATGTCTGTAAATAGTTGGTGAAAGTGAAACTATTACAAACAAATGGGTTGAGTGAGTGAGTACCCTTTCTGCCAAACTATGGCTATCAGTTGCTTGACCCCTTCTTGCTCGCACATGGATATAATCCTGTTTGGGGTGTTCTTGTGGGGGCTGGGAGTTCTGGTCGGCCTTGCCAGATCTGGGTTCTGCTTCTGTTTTAGATTCATGATTATCATCTCTACACACTGCTGTTTTAGGGCGTTTTCCACCACAGTCATTCTATCAAACAGTTGGTAGGCAAAAAACAAAACCCATCACAAAATGATCCCAAAGCCAGATCAAATTCTCAGTTATCCATTCTAGATTCAAGTACAGAAAACAGAAAACAAAACCCAGATCAATATAAATGCAAGTCAATCGGATTAAGAAACAAATACCATCCCGCCGCTATTGCCAGTGGGACTGAGCTTAGCCGAATCCATCTCTACATCCCGCCGCTTCTTGGCAGCGCCATGGCCACGAGCTACAACTCTGTGGTGCAATGGCAAGCTGACAGGATCCGCCATAGAAATGTCTCCAAAGTGGCCCAAATTGTGAGGGAAGTGAGGCATCTTCAGAGCGAAGCCGGTGCCAGATTCGTCAACGGGGGTTCCGGGATGAATCGGGAAGGGCCAGATCTCAGGGAGATTGAAGGGCGGCGCCGCATTGGGATTGGCGGAGTTAGGAAATGGGTGCTGTTGGTTCATCAGAGTGGGCGGATCCATTTGGGCATTTCCCAAAAGATTTCAAGTTGGAATTGAAATCAGAACGAAACCCATTGGATGGAGGATGGATTCGAGAGAACCCCACAAGCGATTAAGCTCTGGAGATTCAAAAGCTCGTCGAGATTTTGTTAGAACTGTGAGTTGAAGAAACAGAGAGAGAAAAAGAAATGTGGAGTTGAAGTAGAGATTGGGAAAACGAGTGCATTCATGTTTATGACTGCGAAACAGAGAAAATTAAAATTAAAATTAAAAATTAAAATAAAGTGTATTGTGATCTGAGACTGGATGGACAGTGTAGGTTGCTTCGCACTTGGAATCGAATAAAATAACCTTTCCCATTCGGTCTTTTTTAAGCAAAAATTAAAACAAGAATTACTCTCCTAACAAAATTAATAAGAATTACATAGCTTATAAATAATTTGAAAATCAATCATAGAACTTGCGAGTGAATTTTTCAACCAAGACCTTGAAAGGCCCACGAGCTAGGTTAGAGCCCCGAGCCCAGAGGGGACGCAGTCCAAACTCGTCAAAAAGGGCACGCTCCAAACCTGACGAAAGATCAAGGTTAGGAAGACCCTAGGGGGTGTTTGTTTGACATATTTAGGTAGTTCTTAGGTTAAAGAGTTATATTGAGTAGTTAAAAATTGAGAGTTGTGTCAAAAACTCGTTTGGATGTAATTTTTGTGTAGAGGAGTTATAATCAAAACCTTGTTTGGATGTAGATTTAAAATGAGTAGTTATTTTTAGTAGTAAAAAAGAAGCGATTAAAAATGAGTGGTTAAAAATAAGTTATTTTGATTAATTTGAAAGGAATGGTTAAAAATGAGTGGTTAGAAATGATCGAGTAGTTATAAATGAATGATTAAAAATGAATTGTTAGAAATGAGAGTTATTTTCAAAAGTAAAATTGAAGAGGAGTTAGTAAAAACTCGTTTGGATGTAGGTTTTCGAGAAAGAGTTAATAAATCATAAACCTAACTCCTAGCTAAAAACGTCAAACGAATAACCCCTAGGTGAGTTGAGCACTTAACCTTCGAGTACACATGTCGAACAACCCTTCTGCTACATGGGCCGAGCAATGTTCGACCCTCGTGCTCCATAGGTCGTGCATCCATGGGTCCAGCGACTTTTAACCGAGGCCAAGCACTTTCCAAGCTTGACCCACGATTTATCTAGACTCCGCAACTCTTCAAAATCTTGATCCGCGCTAGGCCAAAGTTGATCAATTCCCAAGCAATCTTCGAATATGATAGACGAGAATCTATGGTCGCAGAAAGGAAAGAGAAAAATGTTACGTACAACCTGTAACGGCCCGGAAAATTCATCCCGGCCTTCCCGGGAGGCCCAGGGGCATTTTGGTAATTTTGGGTCGGGCCGACAGGGCCGGTTTTGAAATTAAAAATTTCCGAAATAAGTATGAGCCAAATTAAAAAGAATCGGGATTTTTGGTGAAGGCGTTTGGGCTTGGGAAAAGGTAAAAACAAATAAGGAATTAAATAGCGCGTCGAAAGCAGAATCGAACTGTGGGGCGTGTCATGTGTTAGGCGGAGGGCTCGGCCGGTATGAGCCACCGCGCGCGTTTGTTAACTTAATCGCGCGACCTTGTACATATGTCTGCTCGACCCCTGCTTTGGTTAAAAGGCCAGCTCGCCCGAGCCTTCGCCCCATTTCTTCTTCTTCTTCCTCGCGAGCTCCCCGACCGAGCACCAACTTCTCTCGATTTTCTTCCTTCTCAGCTCTGTTTCGGCCAAACCTTGCCTCCAATTTGAAGTCATCTTCCTTCCCGAGCAAAGCAGTAAGCTTCCTTTTCTCCTTTCTTTCAAAAGAAATCCGATTTCTTCTCCCCGGTTTCGATTTCGTTTTTCGCCGAGTCAAGGCGATTTGAAGTATGGGTTTTGTGCGTGCTAGTGTAGGGAGTTCTTCTTCAAAGAATCGCGTGTCGAATCCCCGTGGATCGCTTGAATTTGTTCCTTTTGTTCGCCCCTGTTCGTGCGCGAAAACAGAGCCCATGTTCGCGTGTCGCGCGCTGTGGCAGGTATTGCCGCCGCCGAGCCTCGTCGCGACACCGCGCGCGGCCTCGCCCGGCTCCGTGTCACGCTACGCGCGCCATCTCGGCCGTGCTGCGCGTCGCGCGCGCCTCGCGCCCCCGCCGCCCGCGTCGCGCCCCTAGCGTGCGCACCCAAAGACGCCTGGCTCGCGCCATTTCTGCGCGCAGCGAGCCGAGCTGTCGCCTGCCGTTCGTGCAATCGGCTGCTCGTTCATGCGTTCGTCGCGCCTCGTGAGTAGCTCTCGAGCTGAGCCTCGTTTATTTTATTATATTTAGGCCTATTGTGTGATTTTTGTTATGATTGATAGGTTCTCGGTAGCTAGTTCGAGATAGTTCGCAGCTTAGGTTTTAAATGCGATCGCCCCCTACCAAGGTAAGGATTTCTTCTACGGAGTTGTGTGGACCTGCGATATTATATGTGATTGTTGATTGATTGCTTGTTTGTGATTATTGACATGTGTAGCTAGGTGCTTCAATCTGAATTCTGGTTAGCATGATTTCTTGGTTAATTCTCATGTTAATCCATGCTAGGTTGTTCTTTTCTCGCATGCTCGTACTGCTCCTTGCTTCGTAGTATCATGTTAGGCTCGTTGTATTCTTATTGAGCACGTATTGGATTTTATGGAATTGTTTCTTTGTTTTGCTAGGGCGAGTTAGAGTTGCGGTAGATAGCATCATCGGCCCGATGCATAAATTACCTTGCATCCATGGCGGGGACGTCGAGCAAGTCATTCCGCCCCTAGACCCCATGAGGATTAGCTAACCCGAGCGGTAGGCCCCGCAATCTTGGGTGAGGGTGGCGGATCGTTAAATGCCCCAACCGTCGGGATGATGACTTGGCATTGCCTCGCCCCCCGATAGTCGGCACGTCCTCGGCGTGTTCGGTCCAGAGCCCCGATTGCCACTGTTAAGGTAAGGCGGCTTCTCGGTGTAAGCCTACCACGACCCGCTTCCTTAGCCTCAAAGCGGTGGTTCAGCCGACATAGTTTACGTGTCCAGTCTCACACCCTATGTCGGTGACACCGATCCAAAGATTTAGTTAGGCGTGGTGGATGGACATGGGCGGCTTGCCTTCTAGACCCGGCACCCCATGGTCGCGCAGAGCACGCAGTGCATGTTTACGCCATTACTGCAACACGACCGAGAGCTCCTCGGGATCTTGAGCAGTGTACTTTTCTCGCCGACAGAGATGACAGCCGAGGCCGGGACTTGTTTCTCGTATAGGCGACTCATGCATTGGATCAGTATGATGATATTATTTCGGACTAAGCCACCGAGTTGGCATCCGAGGCCCAAGTGTGGGCTAAGCTATGTGCTCTATTCGTGTTATATTCATAGCTTGCATACGCTCATCGAGATGACCATGTATATCGTATTGTACCCCGGTTGGGGATTCTTATTGAGTAATTCGTTACTCACCCTTATTCTCGTGGTTTTCCACAGTAACCGTGGTGCGCGACATGATGATGCTCAAGGAGGAGCCGTGATCATGGGGCCCGATCTTCCAACTCGATTTTTGTATTATGACTCGTGTGTTTTTGTTTTCCCCTGAATGCATGTAGACAGGCACGAGCCCTAGGATGTTTGTAAATATTTGTGGATTCCAAGCATGTTGTATCCGAACAGTTTTGAATGGCTTTTAGTAAATCTCTTATCGAGTAAACTTTGGAAATGTATTTATCCCGAGCAGTGCTTGGAAACAGGGACGAGTTTCAGTGGAAAATGTCTAGTTTTTAAAGGGGTTATTTTGAATGTTTTGTTTTAATTGGAATCAGAAATCATGTCTGCTTTAAATGTCCTTTACTTTGAATGCATGCATTGGGGTAAGGGCCCATTTAGTGCCCCATTCGGTCGGTCTCTTACAGATTGGTATCGAGCTTAGAGTCATAAATTCTCGTAGTATGACTGTTGTTGTAGGTCGTTTTCCCATGATCACTAGCACTGACAATCCATCAGTGCACGCCTAAGCTTACTATTTGTTGTTTAAAAAGGGTTAAGAATTTACAATACACGTCATCTAGTGTATGCCTTGTGTAGTATTGTGGAGCGGAGACGAGCATGTTCTCACTCGTTATTGGTTTGGGTGTAGATCGCCAAAGATGCCGATTACGGTACGGAAGAGGTCGCCCGAGAAGAGGCCGAGGTGTCGGGATCGGATCGACACGCGCAGGACATCGCCCCAAGCCGAGACCGATAGCATTCCGCCGTAGCTCCCCATGTTGAGCCCAGAGTAGGCATTGAGGCGACTGTGCGCCGTGAGATCGCTTCCCGGAGCAGTAATTTGCTAATTGCCGTGAGGTCTATGGTGGTCGACTGTTGAGTGGCCAAAGCGAGAGACCTGTGCCTTGTTAGCGGCGGCGGGAAGAGTCCCAAGCTCAGTTGAGCGGTGACTCGTTTGTTTCAAAGAGGCGCAAAGAAGACCCCAGCCCCCAAGAAGAGCCGCAGACCTTTGAGGCGGAAGTGGCGTAAGTGCCGATGAACTTGGTAAATGGTTGAAGGACTTCGTTAAGTGGAACCTCGATAAGTTCGACGCCACGGTGACGCTTTATCAGCAGCCAGATGGATTGCCCATTTGGAGTACACCTTTCTGATTATGGTGTGCCCCGATGTGCAGAGGCCGAGGTGTGCCCCGATGTGCAAAGGCCGAGGTGTGCAGCCCATGCGTTAGGGGCGTAGCTAGATGGTGGTGGGAGTCCACCTTGAGTGAGAGACCACCTGGTCTCCACTGCTACCGGGAATTCTTCAAGATGCAATTTAAAGCCAAGTACATTAGCGATGAGGCTCAAGAGAAGATGGTAGCGCTGTTCGAGATCTGCAGCAGGGTTACGATTCTATAGAGGAATACGAAAGAAAGTTTTTGAGAGTATGGCTATTTTGCTCGCAGCCTAATAGCAACCCCCGAGTTGAAAATTCGGAAGTTCATTTCAGTCCGAGGCAGGTGTGTCTCGAGAATGTCGAGGCCCCGCCCCTATCACTTATGCTAAAGCCATTCACCGCCACTATTTACAATGGAAAGTATCCGTCGAGCGGGTGGCGCCGCCTCGGTGCCGCGCCCTGTCCCGGTGTAGTAGGGCGTAAGAGGAGGTTTGAGTTCGAGAGGGGCGGCAGCGCCGCCAAGGGCGCGTTCAACCGAGATCGGCAGGATGCCGGCTCGATTCGGCCTACGCGCCAGGCGGTCCGAGGCGAGTTCCCACTGTGCCACTTGTGGAAGAGTCCACTTTGGAGTTTGTCGACCGGGCCCAGCGATGTTTGGATGTGGAAGAGAGGTCATACGATCCGTTTTCGCGATCACCACTATGGCGATTCAAACTGTCTGGCAGCAAGCAGCAGCAGGGGGTGTTCGCACTGAACCGTCGGGGAGGCCGAGCGTGCAGATGATGCAGATGGCGTGCACGCTTCTTGTTTTGGATCATTGTGCATTTGTCTTGTTTGACTCAGGTTCTACGACTCGTTTGTATCCGAATTGTTTCTTTGAGCATGCTAGGTTGAGATTAGAGCCTCTAGGTTTTGAATTATCTGTTGCAACTCCTTCGGGAGTTAATATATTAGCAAAAGATAAGGTTAAGGATGGCCGGATCGAGATATCCGGAGAGTTGCTGGTAGCTACGCTCATAGTTCTACCCATGAGTGGTTTCGATGTGATTCTTGGTATGGAGTGGTTAGCCGCTAACCATGCATTGATTGACCGCCACCGGAAGGAAGTAGTGTTCGAGCCACCGGGTCGCCCGACTTCAAGTTTCGTGGAGTCCAGTGGTGGAGTTTGCCCGCCATCGTGTCACCGTGAAGGCCCGTCGTTTGCTAGCTCATGGAGCTTGGGGCTACCTAGCCAAATTGTCCGGAGAGAGCCGTCCCTCACTGACTGTTGATCAAGTGCCGGTTGTGCGGGAGTTTGCTGACGTGTTCCCTGAGGAATTACCGGGGTTGCCCCCAAAGAGAGAGGTTGACTTCACAATTGAGCTCGAGTTGGGACCTCCCTATCTCGAAGGCTCCGTGATCGTATGGCGCCACCGAGCTAAAGGAATCAAGGTTCATTGCAGGAAATGTTAGATAGAGGATTCATCCGTCCGAGTGTGTCCCGTGGGGAGCGCCGATGTTGTTGGTGAAGAAAAAGGATGGTTCGATGCGCCTATGCATTGACTATCGTGAGCTTAATAAGGTGATCGTGAAGAATAAGTATCCGTTGCCCCGTATCGATGATTTGTTCGATCGCCCAGGAGCTTTCGTGTTCTCCAAGATAGATTTGAGATCCAGGTATCACCAGCTATGCGGATTAGGACGCGGACATTCCTAAGACAGGCGTTTCGTGTCTAGATATGGGCACTACGAGTTTGGGGTCATGTCGTTTGGGTTGACGAATGCACCAGCAGGCGTTCATGGACATGATGGATAAGGTGTTCAAAGCATTTTTGGACAAATTTTCGTCATCGTGTTCATTGACGATATATTCGATCTATTCAATGACCGTAAAGGATCATGCAGAGCATTTGAGGAAAGTGTTGATGCCTTGAGGGAAAACCACTTTATGCGAAATTTTCCAAATGTGAGTTCTGGTTGGAACAAGTGGCCTTCTTAGGTCATATAGTCTCGAGAGATGGTATAGCTGTGGATCCTGCAAAGATTGAGGCCGTGAGTTCGTGGGCCAGGCCGTCTTCAATTACCGAGATACGCAGCTTCCTAGGTTTAGCAGGTTACTACCGTCGGTTTGTTAAGGACTTTTCCGCCATAGCCTCGCCCCTCACTCGTCTGACGAGGAAGGGTGTCGAGTTTGTTTGGGACGGTAGGTGTGATGAGAGTTTTGCGTGCTCAAGCGCAGATTTGACTTCAAGAGATGTTGGCGATCCGAGGGGACAGGTGGTTTCGTGGTTTACAACGATGCATCCAAGTTCGGGTTGGGTTGTGTGTTGATGCAGCACGGGAAGGTCATTGCTTATGCTTCCCGTCAGCTGAAGCCATATGAGCAGAACTATCCGACTCATGATATGGAGTTGCGCGCAGTGGTGTTTGCACTGAAGATTTGGAGGCATTACCTATACGGTGAGCGGATTCAGATGTTTACCGATCACCAGAGCCTCAAGTATCTGTTTACCCAGAAAGAGTTGAACATGAGGCAGAGGAGATGGTTAGAGCTAGTGAAAGATTATGATTGCGAGATTCTGTACCATCCGGTAAAGCCAACGTGGTAGCCGATGCCTTAAGTAGAAAGACGTCGCATTCGCGGTGTTGTTGAGCTCCGGCCAGATTACGGAGAGAGTTCGAGTTGGGGTGAGATTGCGGTGTTGTTAGGTGAGGTTCTTGCCAGAGTGGCTCGATTGATGATCCAACCATCGATTAGACAATGGATTATTGATAGTCACCGGTGAGTGACCCGCACTTAAAAGATTATTTGTGAGTTAATGCCGATGGAGATTTTGACTTTGTATATTCACGACGACGGTGGTGACGATCTGAGGCCGGTTGTGTGTTCCGGATGTTTGTGAATGCGAGCGAGTTGCTCTCGAGGCCCACATTCTCGTTTGCTTGGCACCCCGGGGTACCAAGATGTATCGAGATCTTAAGCGGACATTACGGTGGATGGGTATGAAAAGAGATGTGGCGGAGTTTGTCGGTCGATGTCTCACTTGTCGCAAGTGAAGGCACCAGCGAGACCACCGGTTTGTTGCACCACGTGAGTGTGCCCCAGTGGAAATGGGAAGAAATCTCCATGGACTTCATTTCGGGTTTGCCGAGGACTCGAGGAAGTTCTCTCGAGATCTCGGGTGATAGTTGACCGTTTGACTAAGAGCGCACACTTCATTCCCTAGAGACACTTATACCGTGGAACAAATGGGCGCAGATTATTTTTGGAGCGGATCATTCGCTATCATGGGGTTCCTGTGAGGATCGTGATCGACCGTGATTCGAGGTTCACTTCTCGTTTCTCGAGAGCGCTCGTAAGGGTTTAGGCATCGAGTGCGGCTTCAAGATGACTTTTCACCCTCGCACCGATGGTCGGACTCAAGAGGTGAACAGATTCTCAAGATATGTTGAGGGCTTGTGTGTTGGATTTCCGGGCGATTGGGACCCGATTCAGATTCGATGGAGTTTGCATATAACAACGATTATCAATCGATTTATCGAGATGGCTCCATTCGAGGCTTTGTATGGTAAGCGTTGCCGATCTCCTGTGTTCTGGGAAGAGGTTGGTGATAGGCAGGTTTTGGGTCCCGAGTTGCTGCAGTTGACCAATGGTGCCGTGCGTAAGATTAGAGCCCGTATGTTGACAAATTTCGAGCGCATGAAGAAGAGTTATGCCGATGTTCGGCGTCGGGATTTGGAGTTTGAGGTTGGTCAACATGTTTTCTTGAAGGTCGCACCGATGCGAGGTGTTTTGAGGTTTGCCAAGCGTGGAAAGCTGAGTCCCCGTTTTGTTGGTCCGTTTGAGATTCTGGAGAGGGTCGGCCAGGTTGCTTATCGATTAGCCTTGCCTCCGTCATTGTCAGCAGTGCACAGTGTATTTCATGTATCAATGTTGAGGCAGTACGTGCCGGACCCGTCGCACATTGTGGATTTTGAGCCTTTGCAGCTGGATAAGGATTTGAGCTTCGAGGAAAAGCGAGTGGGAATTCTTGCTTTTGAGACAAAGACACTGCGTAATCGTGAAATCCGGCTGGTAAAGGTTCAGTGGAGGAGTCAGAGTTCTGAGGAAGCCACTTGGGAACGGGAGGATGAGATGAGATTGCGATATCCGAATCGTTCTCAATCTTAAGTGACTTTCGAGGACGAAAGTCTTGTAAGGGGGGAGTATTGTAACGGCCTGGAAAATTCATCCCGGCCTTCCCGGGAGGCCTAGGGGCATTTTGGTAATTTTGGGTTGGGCTGACAGGGCCGGTTTTGAAATTAAAAATTTCCGAAATAAGTATGAGCCAAATTAAAAAGAATCGGGATTTTTGGTGAAGGCGTTTGGGCTTGGGAAAAGGTAAAAACAAATAAGGAATTAAATAGCGCGTCGAAGCAGAATCGAACAGGGGCGTGTCATGTGTTAGGGCAGAGGGCTCGGCCAGTAGAGCCACCGCGCGCATTTGTTAACTTAATCGCGCGACCTTGTACATATGTCCGCTCGACCCCGCTTTGGTTAAAAGGCCAGCCGCCCGAGCCTTCGCCCCATTTCTTCTTCTTCTTCTTCTCGCGAGCTCCCGACCGATGACCCAACTTCTCTCGATTTTCTTCCTTCTCAGCTCTGTTCGCCAAGCCTTGCCTCCAATTTGAAGTCATCTTCCTTCCCGAGCAAAGCAGTAAGCTTCCTTTTTCTCCTTTCTTTCAAAAGAAATCCGATTTCTTCTCCCTGGTTTCGATTTCGTTTTTCGCCGAGTCAAGGCGATTTGAAGTATGGGTTTTGTGCAGCTAGTGTAGGGGAGTTCTTCTTCAAAGAATCGCGTGTCGAATCCCGTGGATCGCTTGAATTTTTTCCTTTTGTTCGCCCCTGTTCGTGCGCGAAAATAGAGCCCCTGTTCGCGTGTCGCGTGCGCAGAAGCAGCGCTGCCGCCGAGCCTCGTCGCACACCGCGCGCGCATCCTCGCCCAGCTCCGTGTCACGCCGCGCGCCATCCCAGCCCGTGCCTTTCGTCGTCGCGCGCGCCCTCGTGTCGCGCACCACAAAGACGCCCAGCCGCCCATTTCGCGCGCCCGGGCGCGCCAGTGAGCCTCGTTGTTGCCCCGCTTCGTGCAATCGGCTCGTTTCGTGCGTTAAATCGCGCCTCGTGAGTAGCTCTCGAGCTGAGCCTCGTTTATTTTATTATATTTAGGCTTATTGTGTGATTTTTGTTATGATTGATAGGTTCTCGATAGCTAGTTCGAGATAGTTCGCAGCTTAGGTTTTCGTGCGATCGTCCCCGACCAAGGTAAGGATTTCTTACCGGAGTTGTGTAGACCTGCGATATTATATGTGATTGTTGATTGATTGCTTGTTTGTGATTATTGACATGTGTAGCTAGGTGCTTCAATGAATTCCCGGTTAGCATGATTTCTTGGTTAATTCTCATGTTAATCCATGCTAGGTTGTTCCTTTCTCGCATGCTCGTATCATTCCTTTGCTTCGTAGTATCATGTTAGGCTCGTTGTATTCTTATTGAGCACGTATTGGATTTTATGGAATTGTTTGCTATTTGCTAGGGCGGAGTTAGAGTTGCGGGTAGATAGCATCATCCGGCCCGATGCATAAAGTACCTTGCATCCATGGCGGGGACGTCGAGCAAGTCATTCCCGCCCTGGACCCCGTGAAGGATTAGCTAACCCGAGCGGTAGGCCCCGCAATCTTGGGTGAGGTGGAAGATCGTTAAATGCCTCAACCGTCGGGATGATGACTTGGCATTGCCTCGTCCTCGATAGTCGCGCGACGTCCTCGGCGTGTTCGGCGTAGCCCCCGATTGCCACTGTTAAGGTAAGGCGGCTTCTGGTGTAAGCCTACCACGACCCGCTTCCTTAGCCTCAAAGTGCGGTGGTTCAGCCGACATAGTTTACGTGTCCGTGTCTCACACCCCTATGTCGGTGACACCGATCCAAAGATTTAGTTAGGCGTGGTGGATGGACATGGGCGGCTTGCCTCTAGACCGGCACCCCATGGTTCTGCAGAGCACGCGGTGCATGTTTACGCTCATTACGCCCGACCAGGAGAGCTCCTCGGGATCTTGAGAGCGTGTACCTTTCGTCGACAGTGAGACAGCCGAGGCGGGACTTGTTTCTCGTATAGGGCGACTCATGTATTGGGTGTATGATGATATTATTCCGGACTAAGCCACCGAAGTTGGCATCCGAGGCCCAAGTGTGGGCTAAGCTATGTGCTCTATTCTCGTGTTATATTCATAGCTTGCATACGCTCATCGAGATGACCATGTATATCGTATTGTACCGGTTGGGGATTCTTACTGAGTAATTCGTTACTCACCCTTATTCTCGTGGTTTTCCACAGTAAACCGTGGTGCGTGACAGGATGCTGAAGGAGGAGCCGTGATCATGGGGCCCGAGCTTCTTCCAACTCGATTTTTGTATTATGACTCTCGTGTGTTTTTGTTTTCCCTGAATGCATGACGCACGAGCCCTAGGATGTTTGTAAATATTTGTGGATTCCAAAGCATGTTGTATCCGAATAGGTTTTGAATGGCTTTTAGTAAATCTCATCGATCAGAGTAAACTTTGGAAATGTATTTATCCTGGAGCAGTGCTTGGAAACAGGGATGAGTTTCAGGAAAATGTCTAGTTTTTAAAGGGGTTATTTTGAATGTTTTGTTTTAATTGGAATCCGAAATCATGTCTGTTTTAAATGTCCTTTACTTTGAATGCATGCATTGGGGTAAAGGCCCATTTAGTGCCCCATTCGGGTCGGTCTCTTACACAACCTCTCAAAATGTTAGATAAAGAACAGAAATGGTAAGTTTTTGTAACCCTAAAAACTACCACATTCCTACTTTTTTTCGTCTTATCTGACTTAAACATCAAAGGTTGCGTGACTCATACCACACCGTGCGTAGATTATTTATTTATTTATTTTGTTTGTAGGTAATTCATCCTAGAGAAATATAAATTCATGAGAAATTTTTTGCATCAATAGTAAACACCCCCGAGTTAACCCACTGTGTAAAATCTATAAACACAGAGACCAAATAAAAGTCGTTGAAATGTCTTAGATTATGTTTCACTGTGATTATTAAGTTGGGGATCTCGTTGTCTAATTAGCGAGTCAGGATCCAAAGGTGAAGGCCTAGTGGGGGTTTGTGAGAAACACCTTCAAAACCTACTTGAAATGTGTAATCGAGTTTAATATTGAGTTTTTATGTATGTTGATCCATATTTATATTAGAGTTTTTGGGAAGTGCACTATTTAAACTATCTTAAAATCCTAGTTTCGTTTGACCTTTAGCATTTGTATTCTCATCTTTTAAATTAACCTATTTCTCTTCTTGTCCCAAAGACATAGTTAACATAATATTAGTATTTCTAAAAAAAAAACCATAGTATTAGTAAATCACATATGTCTCCACATTTGTTGGTTCTTATAATTATGATTATTCATAACAAAGAGTAAAAATGTGCAATGTTTAGTCTCTCGAGGACAATCCAGTGTTTGAAGCTACAGACTCCAAGATATACTTTCTTGAGAGATTCTTGGTTCGAGACCGTTGAAAAGTGCTTAAACTAGAATATCCTCTGAAGTACCTCGATTCCACAGTCTAGAGACAAATTATTGGTGCTCTGGGTATTGAGATTTGAACATGTAAATTCATGATTATTAAATTATACCTTACAAGTTTAAAATTATACATTATGTTAGATACTATCCATTGTTAGTGGCTGGTATGATATCATCCATATTAAACATAAATCCTCATGATTTTGTTTAAAACTTATTGACTTTGTCTACATCGAGAGGTCACCCCTCGAATAGAGTCATTGTTAAGTCAAGAGACCAGCTCTAATATTATATTAGATAGTGTGAACATTTATCTCAAAACCAATTGATAGTAATAACAGTAACACACATATCTTATTAAGATGTTGTTGACTCATCACCTTTCCAATATGGGGCAAGGTAAGTATCTCCAACTAAAATTGTTAAAACATAACATTGCAATTAGTTAGATTCAAGCTTTGGACTAATTATGATGAATTACTTATCTCTTAGGGTGTGTTTGGGTCCTGTCTATGTAAATTGTTGGCTTGGTTATAAAAACTTAACTGATATTTGCTCCACCATTTATTATAAACATTAGTGCTCATTTATCTAAACCTACCTGTTCATTTATCAATCTTACATATATTACTTTTTGTTACATAACTAGCCTCTCAAAAACCATTTATCATAATCTCTGTTATAATAACTTGCCTCTTACATCATTTATAATAACCTACCGTTTATCATAATCAAACTGGTGCTCCAAACACACCTTTAACTAAGTTAAATTTAAATTTAATATTGCACTTCGTTCATGCAAAAAATGAATATAACTAGGCGAGCATATTGAATGTGTTAATGTCTAATACTTAAAAGAATATTACTTGCTTTTTTTTAGTACAAGTTTGGAAGAGGGGCCGACAAACTCTACTTAAAAAGTATTATTGTTTTGAAATAATATGAGAGTCAAATATTGATTTACAAAATCAACGATTGTAGAGTTGAAATGAATTATCAATTTATCACCAAAAAGTATTACCGGCTAATTTCTAGTTAACTTAGCAATGCATTCATTATTTTTTTTAACAATCACTTTATTTTCCCAATAATTGATCTTAGGGGCCATTTACTTTGTGGTAAACGGGATAGATGAAATCTTAGATGTTTGAAATTACAGATGTCCGGCATCCTTAGATCACTATATTTGTTTTGTGGGAATATTTTTTTACAAATATTGGATAATATTTAGATAACTGTGTTTCTTTAAAAGAAATTGTATTTAAGATGACGTCAAATTTAACTAATGTTCCAAAAACAACCTTACAATATTTATATAATTTTGCATTAATTTAATATAATTTAAATTTATATAATATATTTGTTTATATTAAATTAAATGTATATTTGTTTTTTTTTTAAAAATTTCTTATATCCTAATTTTATAATGCAGGCTTGTGTGGAAAAACAATGACACATGCATATAATAAATTATAAATGCTAAAAAGTTAATTATATAATTAATTGTAATTTTTGATAACTTATATTATATAATTAAAAAGAAAAAAATAAAATTTTGAAAGATAATATTAACTTTGCATTTTTTTTAATAATTTTTATAAATGTAAACCATCATTGGAAAAATAAAATAAAAACACATCAAATTTAATTAAAAATAATTTTAAATATACAATATTAATTTTAATAAAATTTATTTATATGTATATTTAAAATAGATAAATAAAGAAAATAGATGAATATAAATATTAAAAAAAGAGGGGCAAAATCCTCAAAAGACGATTTCCTTTCACGGGAATCTTGGAAACCCATCTATCAAAAGGGCATTCAAATGTTGCTGGATGCCCTTCAAATGGGAATCTTAGGATGTACTTGGGAATGTTGAGATATCGGATATTTTAATATTACTAGGAAAAGAACAAAGTATTCAAGATTCTCATTTCTCAAAGTGAACGATCCCTTAAGAGATTGATAATAATTGTTAAAAGAAAAAATAGCTTTCAGAATTTTTTTTTTATAAAATATATGTAGTAAATAAATAAAAAAAAACAATCACAAGTGAGGGTTGAAATCTACAACCACCAGTAAAGATGAGAAGGTAGGGATGTCTGTTTTTAACATTTTGAAAATAAAGTATAGTAGTGTGCTAATTCATATCAATTTCCAGCCATACCAATGAGATGTTAAATCCATTTGAGAAAATGTTTAAAAAAAAAATCCATTTTGAGAAAAAGAAACTGACAATATTGGAGTCAATTGTTTAAAATTGTATAAACAACCCATTCAAAAACTACTTATGGTGTGTTTGGGCCTCCGTTTATGTAAACGACCTAGTTGGTTATAATAATCCAACCGATGTTTGCTTTTATTATAAACGATGGTTACCTAAACCTGCATGTCCGTACATATACACCTTATATATATTAATTTTTATTACATAACTAGCCCATCAAACACCATTTATCATAATCCGTGTTATAATAACTTTCCCCTCAAACACCATTTAACTTACCATTTATCATAAGTTTTCGTCTATAATAACAAAAGCGGTGCTTCAAACGCACTCTTACTGTATTGGTAGTTGGATTTCAGATTAAATTAAAAGAAGAAAACCAACCTTTTGTCATTTATTGAAAAAAATACTTTTGTTCCTTAAAAAATAATATAACTTTTCATAAATACTTCGAATTATCTTTATTATAAAAGATAAATTAAATTATAAATTGATTTTTTTTTAGTATATGTCGAGAGAAGGAAAACAAATACCAGTTCTCGGGATCGAAATTATGATACTGGTATTCAACTGGTTTGCAACAAACAATGAAATCATTGTGCCACTCGTCCATTCGATAATTATAAATTAGTTTGTAAGATTTGAAAATTTCAGAAACTTAGTCAGCGTTTATAAGTTAATCTTTATAGTTAGATAAAGTCTAAAAACATTGTATTTGGTAATTATTTACCAATCAAATATGTGAAAGTTATTTTTTATTTGTCATAAATTATGGTGAGAATTAAGTAATTAATTAAACAAAAAAGCTCACGTTATTTATATATGGATTGTTAATTTTACAAATATTTAATTCATCATGGATTAGGAACCACATGTCCTGATGTTTAGGTTTGATCAAATTACATAGATTAAATTTTAATTTTTAAAATTTGTAGAAGCTAAATATAAATTGAGAAAAGGGAATAAAGAAATTTTATATAAAAGAAACAACTGCTCTTAAATAATATGAGAGTGAAATACCAATTTTGAGACTCAAACTCATGAGTTGAAATAGATCAACACAAAATAAAATAACAAATTGCGCCACCAATTCATTGAGATGATGAGTATAAAAAGATTATAATTAATAATTGGTTTGAAAAATAATTTTTATATATAAATTATAGATGACAAATCATTTAGATATAATTAGAAATGAGTGATTATTTTAAAGAGTTAAGAAATAAATATTTCAAATGTTTAAGATAATTAATTTAGATGTAATTGTTTAAATAGGAGTAAAAAACTAGTTTCTAATAATTGGTTAATTCTTTTAAACAAATACCCCTCAATTAAATATGATGGTTTAAATAATGGGCTTTTGCATGTATATTACAAAATGGATAAAATATTATATGAATAACATAATAATGAAAATATTTGCACATATAACAAAAATTGTAAATTGATAGACTTCATATTGATAGATTCTATCGATAAAGGGTGATAGAATCAATTACTAATAAATAAAGTAAATTGATAGACTTCCATCAGATTTTATCAAAAGTCTATCAATAAGAATCGATAGAATCAATCATTGATAAAATTGATAGACTTCCATCAATAGAGAATGATAGATTCTATCAAAGTCTTCTATAAAAAAAGTAAATTTTTTTTTAAAAGAAATGACGTAAACTGTGGTAAAAAAGTTGATACACCACAAATTCCCTTTAAATAATCAACTTGTTTTTTTTAATTGTCAGAGCTGAGCAGTGGCAGAAGCCTCGAGAGTCACTGGGAGGATCCACCGTCAGTTCTAAAACCAAATCTCGTCCGTCCGATTTTATTATCATTTTCAATGAACCCAAATCTCCATCGTCAGTTCTTCGGCTTTCCCCACCCATCCGTCGGCCGAACCGCCCGGCTCCGGACCGTTACTCACTTCCACTTTGGCTCAGTCTGCCACGTCCTTGTTAGATATTCTGTATTAAAAATTAAGTAAAATTTCCCCAACCACAAATGAGTAAGAGTCCACAAACCACATTATCGAATAAATAAGAGTTAAATATTTATTTCTAAAGATTGAATTTGTGATTAGAACTGAAGTATTATCAAACAATAAATTAATATGGAGATGAGAGCCTACAAGTCTATATCGTATTGTTAGAGATGCATAAATTTATTTACAAATAGAATTATGAAAACATATATATTTATGTAGTTCTAATGATATCTCGTGTAAATTGTAAGACTCACTTATACTTTCATGTATTCGAAGTTTTCACAGTAATTCTATTGAGCTACCGTTCTTGTTGGCAATGTATTATTTTAGCATTCTATATATGCATAATATTATGAAATTTTGCACTTAATATTCTTAAATAAAATCCCAACTTTCAATTTTGTTCTATTTTGATCGAACTTTCAAATATTCAATTTTGTCCCTAAATTTAAAAAATAAAAGTTAAATTAGTCCATAGGATAAATTTAAAGTTAATATTAATGAAATTTGATTCAATAATATTAATAATTTTAAAACAAATAAAGACAAAAGGTAAACATATATTTCTAAAATTATTGTAAAAATGTTAATTTGAAAGTTCGAAGATCAAAATGAAAGAAACTTAAAAGTTCAACAATAAAAATGAAATAAATTTGAAAGTTAATGAACTAAAATTAGACGTTTAAAAATCTAAAAATCAAAATGGATGAAAATTCAAAGTTTAAAAACTATTTTAACTAAAGTTTTATTGAATGGTATTATTATATTTTATTAATTAAAGTTTATGATTTTTTTTTCTGTTTACATCATGTATATTTAAGTTAAAGCTAGCTTTAAATTTATTGAGACATCCTTCCATTTATATGGACTAATAGTATGATAATTAAAATGGAAGGAATTTATTTCTATTTTGATTTCAAAAAAAAAAAGAATTGGATTAAAATAATATTTTAACTATAATGATTATTCCATTAATAAATATTACATATATTTTTTTGAGAAATACTTACATGGCATGATGTATAAAATAATGTCCACCTATGTGATTTAATATGAGCCACAATCTATTTTTGTTTATTCTATTTCTTTTATCTTTTGACTTTAAAATCAAATAACTTGTGACCTACATTGAACCACACGGGTGAGCATTATTTTATACATCATCATGCCAGGACATGATGTAAATATTCTTCTATTTTTTTTTAATACATAGTAGGAAAAGGAGGAACAACAAACCCTACAGTAAATATTACATACTTGAATACATTTGTAAATGAGAAATTTTAACATTATTGAAAAATATATATTTAAAAAAATTCAAAAAAAAAAAAAAAAATTAAATGAGACAAAAGTGACAAACGTACAATAATGAAAATGAGAGATTATGTACACATGAATCACAAACTTTAAAAAAATTTCCAAAAAATAAAATTTTAAAAAGTTCACATACAATTTATCCCTCAAAATTCACACCCAAACATGAGTTATTACTATAACTTTTCTAAAAGAAAAAAAAACATCTAATACTTACTACTCTTCTACAAAAATCTTGAACTATTACAAAAATTATAATTTTTAATCACTTGAAATAACTTTAATTATAATCAATTAAAATAATTGATCATACAATCACTACTATATGTTCTTGAGACTTTGGATTATTTTAGTTAAAAAAACTATTACTTAGATAATATGAAAAATAAAAAGTTTTATTGAAGTTCTTATGTAATTCCCAATATCAATACCATCCGTGAAATTAATAAACACATAATTTGGAAATGTAAATTAATACGACAGACATAAACAAATTTAGTAATAATGATAGTGGTCTAATTGTTAAATGAAGTCGTTGTAATGTGGTGAATTAACAGGTTTGGATTTGATTTGGGATAATGTTGCCACCGCCAATATAATTGAAAATAATGCAAAAATTGACTTTAATGTTTATTGATTGAACCCTTGAAGTTTGTTATGCTAAGGTGTATTCATATGGTTTGTTCTTTTAGTTTTGTCATATTATAGTAAATTTCTCAATATCTGTACTAAAAAATAATTTGTTTTTCTTTCCTGTCTTTATGAAGAATGAGAAAATATGAGTTTATTGTTTCTTTTAAAAAAATTTATTTTTTATTATTACTTATGAATAAATTATAGATTAACAATTTTGTCAAGATATAAATGAGAATAACAACCTTACTTGAACAGAATCTGTTCTATAGGTTGTACTACTATGTTCTTGAGTTCTAAGATATAAATGAGAATAAATTATATATATATATATATATATATATATTTTGGAGTTTTGAAATGAAAGAGTTAAGTCATATATTTCATTTTTTGACAATATTACAGATAAAAATGATAAAAATTACATTCTCAAAAAAAAAAAAAAAACATATGTATTTAAATTTATAATTAAAATAACAAACACTTAAAAATTAATAGAGTAACAAAAAATAGGGAAGATTCAACACCATAACAAATGAGCTTAAAAGTTTGAAACCCAATAAAGATAATCTCATTAATTTCCTTCCACCATTCTTTTTTAAGAGTTGAATTACATAATCCATTTATTATGTGGTCCTTTTTAGGTAAAATAATAAAAATACCTATTTCCAAAAGCAGTTCAAGAGTAAACTCTCTTTTTTATTCCATTGGCACAAGGAAGAAGAATGAGATACAAAAACATACAGTTTTTGCCCATTAAGACATCAATTTTAGTTAGGCAAACAAAACCAGTTGAAAGACAAGTTCCTTAGTTTCCTCAAATTTTTTTTATTTTAATAAAAACATATGTTGAAAATAATCACGTGGGGGATAAAACGCATTATGAAAAAAAGCAATGAAAGAGAATACCCGTATTTAAATTATTTATTGCTTGTGAAAAATAAAAAAGACATGTGAAAAATGTATAAGCTGTGAGGATTTACAATTTTGGCAAAGAATTAAAGGCATTTTTGGATGCCATGTGGGTATTTTGCTAAATATGGATAATTTACTTATACTGGCTTTGGTTTCCTCATCAAATGTTGTTGTCATTAATCGATTGGAACAAAAATCTCTATTTTGATCTTCCATTCAAAATCTATGGGAATGATTTGCCAACAATCATAATAATTTTTTTAAAAAATTAAACAATTTGAGACTTGAATCCATAACGAATTAATTACTATATGATATATGATGATATCTACTACTTCTTTTGGCAAGAGTAATAATTGAGTAGGTATGTTTTAAATTATTTACTTTCGATTGTTGTGAAATGGTTTATGTTAATAATTTTAATTCTTAATTTTTTGTTCTTTTTGTTTTTGAGTTCAACCAGATATGAAAATATAATATTTGAACTTTAAAGTTTTTGATAAAAAAAAAATATATCTAAACTAATTATGATATATATTCATATTGACTAACTCTCCAGTTGATTTTTGAACTTTGAAGACTTCCAATTTTATGTGAAAAGGTTTCTAAATTTTCAAACTGCAAAATAAATCTTTGAACATTTGCTTATATGTTTATTAAATTCAAGACTCTTCGATATTATTAGAAGTTTACCTACCTTTTAGACATCAAACCAAAACATCACATCCTAATAATAGTAAATTCAAATTTTTGTCTATTAAGTGTGTGGATTTTGGAAAATATTGACTAGGTTAAGAATTTATTAGGTATAACATAAAAATTCAATAACCTTTTAAACATAGAATTGAAATATAATATAAAGACTTATTCGACACACTTATAAAATTTAAAACTTATTGAAGACAACTTGAAAATTCAGAGCTGGATTTATATTTTACTATTGATTTTTACAATAATTAAAATAATTGTGTAGAAATATTGTTAAAATTTATCAAGGGAAAATGAGGTACTCTCAAGTTGTTATTTTACTAATAGTTTTTAGATTAGACATAATATTTAAATATTTGGTTGATCATATATAAGCATGCCTCATAAACTTAACACATCCACCATTTACAAAACACTTACATCTCTATCACAATGTTCTTCAACAAGTTATCTTATCAATGTCTTTTTGTGAGGCTTCTATACAAGAAAGTAATTCTTTTTTAGATACAACAATTAAAGGTGGGAATCCGAACCCATGACATCTTAATTATTTGTATACATTAATACCGTTGAACAACTGCTCTTGTTGACAATATACAAATCTTATATTAAAAAACACTAATTATAAAGTTTCAAAGCTGAATATTGAATAAGTTATAATCTCTTTCTGAAAATTAAATTTATAATGAAGCTCACGACTTTTTTACAAAGCTTTGAAAATAAGAGCCTTTTGGTAATGTTTTAATTGTTTTCTCGTGATTTATTGTTTACTTATGGCACAAATTTTTTTGGTTGGAGGTAGTCGACGACAACATCCACAACAAAGGAAAATAGAAAAATAGGGAAAATATAATCGACATAAGCTGTTGGGGGTGGAGAGAATGCTATAGGAATCGAACTTATTATTGTATTCAGAAAAGAAGATTCCAAGAGACTTATAAAAATTACAATGAAGAATTTTTAAATCGTGAAATTTCTAGATTTCATATTTCGCAAAACCATATTGATTATTGTAAATGATCGTTTAGAAGAATTAGTTGGGACTATTTAAAGTATATATATCTTTTTGTCCAACATTTAAGTCTCTCGATTGATGTGGAATTGATATTTGGCTTCCTAGGTCTTATTTTTTTTTATACAAAACGCATTTAATAGTTTTTTTAGTCTTTTTGTATTTCAAGTCATTCATGACCTTTAGGCCTTTAAAAATGATTGTAATGCTTCAGGTGGACAAATTTTATAAATGAAAAACTTGTGTTTTCTTAGATCCCATTTGATATTGTCTTTTTTTTCAAATCTTGTTTTAGGTTTGAAGTTAAATCAATTCATTGGATTAGTTTTAATCAAACTAATTATGAGGTGAGTTGTCTTAGGATCGAAGAGTGACTATTTTAGATTTTAAATGTGATTTAAATTAACATTCCTTGTGAATTTTTGCAAGGACTCTAGAACGACTTTAACTTTGTAAAAATCAAACAACTTTTCGGCGCTTATCATTATGGAAAGAATGCGAGAGTTTTGTTTCAAGGTCAGTCTTTCTTATAAATTTTATTTAATGTGTTTTGAATAACTATTTGTGGATAGTGAACTTTTGTTGTTCATTGAATTTAAATGAAGCACATGCATATAACTTGTGAGTTAAATTCAAATGTCGAATTATTATTATTTTATATAATTAGTAAAAATCAAAAGTATTTTAGGTTTGGTATCTTAATATTATATAATGTTTATAAAAAATAAATAAGGTGAATGTGCCCTACATTTTCAAAAATGGTATATATCGATGACCATATCGTGTTGTGTCCAAGCTTCTTAGCTCGTAAAATGCTACAAAGTGTTTGCGCCAAGTAATACAGACGCAAGATCTTGAACTCTTAGCTCGTATAATTTTGTTCTTGCTCATGATAGTAATCCTTCAACGATGAAATACTTACCTTTAGGTGAACAAAAAATTAAACTTGACATCTTTAGGTTGACCGATTAGTGATTTAATTCCTTCACTTGTAAAAAGAGAAAGATAGTTAAGATCATAATGTCAAAACTAAGAGACACAATTAAGGGATGTTTGGTGGGCAGTTAAATTACCCCATGTTAAATTAATCCAGAATATATGAGTCATTTTATATATCTAGAACTCATTTGATTATGGTTTATTTTCCAAATCCATTTGTTTCCTTTCATATCCATTTGATTATGGTTGATTTGATTATGTTAGAGCCTATGTTTCATTAGCATGTTAACATCCATGACTAAAGGGATTTTTTTTTTTAATTTTTTTTTTTAAGAATCCATTTGCATGCATGTTAGTGCCTCTGTTTCAAATATATGTGATAGACTTCTTTTGGTTATTACTTTTCGAAGATGATTTTGTTGTTTTTGTGTTTCATTTATGATAAGGTTGTTTAGACTTGTAATGTTAGTTCGTTTTAACTTGTTTATTTTAATTAACAACTTCAACATAGATTCACCTCTATCCAAAACTTCTATTTGTTCCATGTTTATGATTAAGGTATTTAGATTTGCAATGTTAGTTCAATTAACTTGTTCACACAACACCTTCTAGATCTCTGTCCAAATCTTCTATTTGTTCCTTCATTCTTCCATGATTTTGTATTCTTTTAGAGTGTAGGCTTTTTTCTTTTCTTTCTTCCATTCTTGGTACCTTTTATTGCATTGAAATTTCGAAAAACAGTAGGACATTTCGTTATTATAGTATAGAATAAGTGAATGTAGAAAAATTAAACATAAGGTCCTATGGTCTAGTGGTTAGGACATTGGACTCTGAATCCAGTAACCCGAGTTCAAATCTCGGTAGGACCTTATTTTAATAACATAAATTATATCCATCATTTTTTTTACCCAAGGTAAATAACAAGTATATTTTTATTTATTATGTTTGATTAATATTGTTCACAATAATATTGAAGACTTGAGTTTTGAAGATATGTTCCCTTTCAAGGTCATACATTTGAGACTCACCGTTGACACTACTCTTTCGATGTCTTCCGGTACCACGACTATTTAATCTAAAAATATCAAGGAAAGATTTTTTTTTTTTAATAATTAATTTGCCCAACCAAAGACATGTTTAAACCTAGGTTAAATAAATTTGTCCATCAAATATAAGATTAATTTAACCCTCTAGATTAAGTTCACCCTACACCTCCTAAACGATCATAACAAGTTTGAATAGGCGAAGCCATTATAAAAAAGTTTCAAAAGTACAAAGGAAACTTCCAGCTACATGAGCTGTAAAACTCATTATTCTAGTTTCTCATTCGTTGATGCCGATAGTACTACTTGCATTTGACTAAGGGCAATAACGAAGTGTATACACACTACTACAAAAAAGGGTATAGTTGACACTCCTACTTTTAAAATAATTGACGTTTAAAAGAAAAAATGTCAACTGAACAATTTTTTATAAGAAAAACGTCAACTATAGTAAAAGCACGCGTATGTTTATTTTAAATTTAGAACTTTTTTACTCTTGCTTTTAATTGATGTTTGATGCGCGTCAACAATAACAATAAGCGTAATGGTACAGATAAATCGTCAACGAACCCAATTAAAAAGTTAAAGCGTGATTTTTATTTATTTTGGTTTTAAATTATTTCTAAAAACGTGAACTAACCCTAACTTTCTCATCTTCCTCTATTTCCTCTCGTTGTTATTTTTTTTTTCCTTAGAATCCAACAATGGGCGAAAACCCTCCTCCGGCGAGCAACAACGTATGGTGGCTCCGACAAAGCAACGACGACCGTTCCTCTTGATAGTTCAGTAACTTTTGGGCGTTTTACCTCAATTTTGGGCGGTTCTTCGAGTTTCAGCTTCAATTGCTTTTAGAAAAGACTTTCTTTGGTGTGGGTAAGTCTCTTAAACTAGAAGCTTGAATTAATCCTTTGTGGTTTTAAGAATTATATATTGTTGTGGAGTATAAGGGAGTTAATTTTTGAATTAATCAATTAATGCCTAGAGTGAGTGCTTGAAGCGTAGAGATTTGTCTTGCAAAATGAGATCAAGACGTCATCGATACTCTCTGAAAAGGGTTGTTGAAGGCTCTCACAAATTTTAGATTTAGATCTGAAAGTTTTTGGTGGTAAGTGCTCACTTTCTTTACCGAAAATCTTTCCAATTTTCGTGTTTTTGAAGTTTTTTCTTCGGCTGTTGATTTTTTATTGTTCCAATAGCTTTATAAAAAGGCATAGGTTGTTGCTAATATTTTGAATCAAACCTTAGATTTTGGTGAATTTCTTTGAAGGATTGGTTCTTTTTCTGGTTTGACTTTGATTCATTGCATCTTCAATATCAATCCAACTTTCTTTATCTGTTGACTATTGTGAGTCTTTTTTTCTGATGATAACTTTTAAGCATTTTGGTTCTATTTTTGGAATTTATTAGTATTAGTAATGCTTAGTTGTGTTTGATGATTCATGATTTGAAGTAAAGATCTTAGAGTAATGGCTAAAAAGGGATCCAATGGAAAATCTCATATTTCCTTAAAGCCACCACCCACATCATCTCTTGTGAGAAGTGCCAAGTTCTTTTAGGTATCATTCTTTTTTTCCCTTAATATGATCATTTTTGTGATGTGTTTGACATTATTTTTAGAGAGTTTATAATGAGAAAAAATGGCAGAGAGCATTAAAGTTCTTCTTAGTTTTGTGTTCAAGTTTGCCTTATTTGTTTGGTAATGTGCAATGTTTTAATGTATTTTTAGATCTGTCTTAGTTATCGAGTTGGAACCTGACAAAAATAACTATGGTAGAGATGATGGATTTTGTTTTACACTTGTTTCATAATTGTTAAGAACTCGTTTGATAACCATGATGAATTAGTTGTGTTTTTCATTTAGTGGTCATTGGTCCTTGGTTGTTATTCATCCATATAAGGATGTGGTTTACTACCTTGATTCAATGCGAACTAGTTCAAAAGATGATCTCAAAGCTATAATAAATATGTAAGTTGAGTTTTTTTGTATTATTTAATAAATGCCGAGTACTTACGATTTAGAGTAAGCTCATATGTGTATTCTCTGGTTGTCATGTAGGGCACTTACAATGTATCAAGCTCAGAAAAACTTGAAATATGCTCGAAAAAATCCTTGGAAAAATGTTAAGGCAAGTAATGTCCATTTTCTATTTGTTTTCTTATGGTTATTCTGTGGAAATAAGAGATTGACGGATGTCTTTATGTGATCATTATGTGGAAATAGGATCTTCAAAATTTGTTAAGGAAAGTAATACCCTTACATTTTGGTTGTTCTGTGGGAATAAATGTCTTCATGTGATTCATTCTTTTTTTAATACAAATTTTCTACTTGAAACATCTTTATGTGGCTGTGTAGCAAAGGGATGTCTTTATGTGATTTATGACTTCATTTATTTCTTCTCTTTGTTGGAATTATAGTGTCCACTACAAGAGGGGAGTACCGAATGTGGCTATTATGTGATGAGAAATATGAGAGATATCATCAAAACAAATAGCACAAACATCACCGAAATAGTATGTTCTTCATTCTATTGTTTAGTTTGAAAATTTATTATATTGATTTTCATTAATTAGTTATTATTTGACTCTTAATTAATGGTGACAGATTGATAAAAGAGAAGCATACACACAAGATGAGCTGGATGAAGTGCGTGTGGAATAGGCTGAATTTCTAGTGCCCTACATGTGAGTTGGATACAGTGCGCCTGGAATGATCTTTTGTTTGTAGCTCATAAATATATTTTGGAAGACTACAACTTTTGAAGAAACATATACTTCATATTCTTTTTTGTGGAAGAATTAGTTTTGGAAATAGTTGGGTTAGTTTTTGGAATGGGTATACTTTAGATGGGGTATATTTTTGGAATATGATATATTTTTTTGTATACATTTAGGAAGAGAACTTTGAACGACATTTCTAAGTTCAAAACATGTTAACTTCCTTTCAGATTATAGTATTATTGAAAATATATATTATGTTTATGTTCATGTTGAAATATTTTGTATTTTAAAATTTGAATTCTCTCCAACTATATTTGACAAGATGAACATGAAATTTAGTATACTATTAAACAGGATGAACAAAATAAATTGATAAATTCGACCAAATAAAAAAAAAGGGTATATTCCTTGACGTTTAATACGTGTCAACCTTAATTTACAATGACGTTTTGTAAAATATTAGTTAACGTACAAAAACTGTCAAATATAACTTTTATTGACATAAAAAAACGTCAACAAATGTATGTTTACTTGACGTTTTGAAACTATCGTTGACGTTTAAGAACTGTCAACAAAATAATTCATTGACGTGTGTACAATGTCATAAAAAATCTCACATGACGCTTTTTTTGTGTCAATCACTTCTAGTCTTGACATTTCGAACATGTCAATTATACTATTACTTGACGCTTATACAAGCGTCAACTATAATGACTTTAGTTGACAGTCGATTACTTGACGTTTTTTAGAGCGTCATCTAAACTAGCCAGTTGACGTTCCATGCGCGTCAACGTTCTTGGTTTTTGTAGTAGTGACATCCCATAGTCTTAACTTGTATTAATGTGGCATCCCCTATTGCTAAATAAATGGCGAGGAGCTTTCAAATAGAGTGTTAAATATTAAAGCCCATGGAAAATTTTAGATGGCCAAAGAAATATGTAGACTACACTTTGTAAAGAAAGATCTAGATACACTTTATCTAAAGTCAAATTGTGGCAAAATTATAATTTACTTAGATTCACCCAGTAAAAATGTCGCAAATTAATGATCGCAAAGTTTACTTAGAGCCCAAATTATGTTCTATAAATAAGTGGTGGTCATCATTGGCAAGACATCCAAAATCTCCTAAAATATATACTAAACGATTGATGTAAGATAAAAATAGAAAGAATATTTCCTCATAAGAGAATTTGTCCTTATTTTATAAGGAAGAAAGATTATATCTCTTATTTTTCATATTAAAGTTATTCTATCACTGCGTGTAATTTTTACCTTAATTTATTTAGAAATTTTCTACATAAAATCAAATGTATGTCATTCTTCTGTTATTCTTACTTTTCATTATTATTATTATTATTTTTCAATCTATTAGCTACGACTATGTTCTATTCAATTCAAATAATTCCAACATAAAGTTGAAGAGCATTTGTTTGTCAGGCTAAAACAAGAACCATAAACATTTAAAAAAAAAAAAAAAAAAACCATAAAACCATCACAACTTGGTTTCTATTCTATATCTCTCCTTTGTGTTCTACTTTATTGTTGTTACCAAGACCCAATTTGTTTAAACTTGATGCTACACCTCAAAGGGTAATTCGATGCAAGATAAACTCTTTGAACCTCTAAAATATTTTGTAAACCCGCATTGATGTGGTAAAGAGTCTTGTGATTCTACGAATCAAATTGAGCAAAGAGTTGCAACTTAAAGAGATTGAGAATAATAATAATAATAATGAAAAGGAAGAATGGAGAATGACACAATAAATTTACATGAAAAACGTTTAAACAAATTAGGATAAACACTATGAGTAAGAATAGAAGAATTTTATTATAAAAATGAGAGATATAAATCTTCTCTCTACAAAGATATAACAAACTTTCTTACAAAAAAAACACTCTCTATTTTTATCTCACAACCTCACTTACTTAGATGCGAGATATCTTGGGGATGATTTGAGACGTCTTGCCAACAATAGATACTCATCTATATATACTACTCATAAATTTGGGCAGCAAATAAAATTTGTGGTTTTTAACTTGCCATAGACGGCTTGGCTTTGGACAAATTATATCTAGATATTTTTTGATAAAGCGAGTTCTATTTCCTTGACCATTTAGAATAAATGAGTGAGTTCTAGAATTTTCTTTTGAGTTTTGATATGTAGAGTCTTCTTTGAACCTTAATATTTAACCAAGCTAGGACGTTAGAGGAACTAAAGTGCGAACGAAAGGAGCAAAGAAACCATCTGACCTTATAAGTAAGCTTTAATTGGAGAGAAGCCAATTGAAACGTCAAACTTAGGCATGAATTCAAGATGTCATATATTATACTTAAACTGAAGACAGGCCAAGAAAAGGTTTAAAACATCACTCTTCTACCGAGGGTCAGTCGCAGTTGGTTATCTTATCTTGTCTGGTATTAATCTATTTTAACTCTACGATCACGAGTTCGAGCCCGAAAATCGGTATTTGACTCTCATATTTTGCCCTTTATATAGGGTTTGTTGGTTTCCCTTCCCCACTTTGTACTTAAGAAAAAAAACATCACTCTTCTCATTGTCCACTGAAAAAAACATTACTCTTCTCAACAAATGAAATTTAACTTCTCCAAAAAGAGATCTTGTGGCAAGAAAATAGGTTGGAAGGTGAAGGAAAATAAGAGAATTTATCCATTCTACCTCTTGTATCACATTTATACCATAATTTCTAAAATACTTCATTTTTATAATGATAGAATGAGTGTGATAGAACTCAACAGAAATAGAACTCTATCCCTAATTGAATTCTATCGGTGATAGAACTCAATTTGAATTTCTTGCTACAAATGAATTAATTTTGATTTTGTGTTATATATAAAAATATTTTGTTCTTTTTTATTATACATCCAAAATCTCGAAAGAATAATGCATCAGATACACATATTAAGATGTGCATTTATAGTACTTGTTGAATCATCATTGCGTCCAACTGCCAAAGTTGCTATGACACCATATGCATTATTATTGAGATTGAGAAATATAATACTTACATTAATAACATTGCTTCAAATAGAGAGTTTTGTAATACAATTGAATTAACTACTCAAGCTAACTACAATTAAGTAACAAACTAATTGTTATGTACTGCTAAGGCTGAAACACAAATCATTGAACAAATTAATGCAAAACCAATGATAAGACTTCTCATAACATCCATCAACCCGATAGTAATCCTCTCGAACATCCTTCTTCTCTTTTGAGTAAACAAAATTCATATTAACAAACAAGAGCAGTAGCTCAGTGAATGTACACCAAATGACCATGAGATTATGAATTCAAATTCTCAATTATTGTAATTTAAAAAAAAAAAAATTCATATTGTGTGAATGTAATTATGAGAAGAGTTAGGCCTAAAACGATGAAGTAGAACCTATTCTAGTTACTTCCATGAGAATGAACAGAAGAAATGGATTTTGCAGAAACCGAAGCCGTTGGGCTCGTGACATCTCGATCGACATTGCTGAAGTTGGCTTTCCCGGTGAGCATTTTGATCGCAATTTGCGCGACTTCGGCGAACCACTCGTCCTCTGGCAGAGCACTGGCCATCAATAAAAAACAAAATTTGAGAGTTCATAAATTGTGATAGTTAATAGGTATTTGTTCTGCTGTAGTAGTTTGATTTTGTTTAGGAAAAAAGATGTACCTGTAAGGATCTGTTCCTGTAGAAGCCACGGATTCGATGGCTCTTGCTATGATGTTCTTGATGACTTGATGCAAATTTCGGGATAGATATCGTCCTTGTGATGAGAAAAGTATCACAAACTCCATATCTAAGTAGAACTGCAATCAATTCATTTTAAAAACAATTTTCATGCTTTTAAAGGGAGTTTTCAGACAAAGATTCCAATCAAATAGCAACATACTTAGTACTAGAGTAATTGATCTGTCATTGAAGGAATAATACCACAACCTCAAGATACTCTAAAATCTTTTCGATAAAGAATAACAATCTTTTACTATAATTTAAAATGGCTAAGCTCCACGAATATCTATATATAAACTTTCAACTTTTATTTTTATTCCAATTAAGTTAACACAGACCACCTAGCCGGGTCTCGCTGCCAGATCAGCAAATGGAGTACGAGGCAACATTTTCCATTGTGCAAACGTTTTTCGCATTTCATGAATCACAACGCCCATTGCAACAATGCTTTTTGCATGCGTTTCGCACAATCCATTTTTGCACCCCGCAGCGCTATCGCTTTCGCATTATGTTGTGTGTTTCGCTTGTGCTAGCGCATCTGCATTCTGTTTAATGCTTTCACATTCATTCTATAATAATGTTTAACAGAAGTGCATATATAAACTCAATTAAATCCTAGCCAAATAATGATATTCATTCTGTACTTTGTAATTCGGTTCTCCTTAATACAACTGTTCTCCTTCTCTGCCTATGGACTGGCTAACACAATCTTAATGAACCACATAAATTCTGAGTGTTGTTTCTTCCTTACATTTCTTTATTCTTCGATTGGTAGTTGATTGCCATTTTCATAACACCACCATACTTAATTCATTTGCAATTACGAATCATATAGATTATTTTAAAATTTTTATCAAACTATACAAACTATTAGTATAATCACCTGCCAACAAAAATAGAATTCTACCGATATCTTGTATAACTCAGTAACATTCGTTCTCAAACATATTAGTAATATGTCAGAAAAAATAAAAAAAGCTAGTAGTACCTGTTGAAGACCAAATGGGCCCAAAGCGCGAGGCCCTTCCTCAACCTCTTCCCAAAAAGCTTGATCTTCAGACAACCACAAAATCACCGTTTCCGTCAACCTCATCAGAAGAACCGTCGCGAATCTCTCCCGTCCGACGAACATCTCCGTCGCAATCCCGGCCACCACCGTCAATTTCTCAAACAGCGCCTGAAAAATCGGCGACGGGAACCACTCCGGCTCCTCCGCGTTCCCGTCCCCGTCCAACGACAAGTACATCTGCGGGTTCAGCCGCGTTTCGCCGTCCTCCGTGAAGATCAGATCCAGCGCGTGTTGCCGGCAGAAGCTGTCCCTCAGCCGATCCACCGACCGCTGCAGCTTCCGCTTCCACTCTCTCTGCTCCGGCACTCGGCTCTGCCGCTCCGACGACTTCCTCGGCGTCGTTTCGCCTCTGTTCTGTGGGAACAGCTTCGTCGCTGCTCGTGGAATCAACTCGTCCGACAGCAATGTGGCGTTCGCTAGCAGTGCGATTTGTTGTGCTTCTGTCTCCGCTAGGCGTACGATCTTCGTTGCGGATCCTTCCAGGTTCATCTCGTTTTCTACTGAGCTTGGGAGTGCGGTTATGAGTAAGTTGATGTAGGAGTTGAATACTTGTAGAACTCCTTCCAATGTCATTGCGTCTAGTTGTAGGCTTTCTAGCGACCCCATATCCTCCAGAAATTCCTGAAATCGTTTTTGGTTTTTTGATTTTTCAGATTCAAGCATGAGATTAGTACTTCAACAACGGAAAAACATCTTAGCCGCGTTTGTTCGAAGCTACTTCGCTTCATCGGTGAGATTTTCTAGAGTTTTTTGTGTTCTTTCAATGATTTTTCTGTCAATGCTCTATAGATAAAGTAATTTATGCTTCTGATAATACTTGCTTTTATGATTATTATAAGTAATTTGGGTTTATGCCATGAAGATTGGCTTGGTTTTGTTGGAAGGATTTGTTTCTAGTTCATCTTCTGCCTTATTACCAGTGGAGAGAAGAACAAGTATTAATACAGACAAATAGATATTTCAGGGGTGTTGAATGTGATTCATTTCTGTGTATTGTTTTATTAACTATACCTAAATAAAACATCATGATACACTTGAAATTCTTTTACATTATTAGTTGGTTAAATGTATTTTTCATCTTAAAAGCTAGCTGATCACCTTAAAAGTTGATTGATGATGTGACCTTTTCCCTCAGGCTCATAGACTAAGATCCAAACATAAACATCAAGAGGGAAAGAGTTTGTAAATAAAAGAATGACAATGTCCCCGGTTGAGGCTACAGAGTCCAAGACATGCTTCCTTGAAAGATCTCTGGTTTGAGGTTATTGGATAGTGCTTAAACTAGCATGTCCTACGAAGTATTCCGGTGTCACAGTCTAGGGACGGGTCAGTGGTGCTCTGAATATAGGGTGGCAAAGCTCCGATTTCCCAGTTTTGAAAAAAAAGAAGAACAATATGAATCTCAAAGTTTTATGAACACAGAATCATTACCTGAACCATTGTGTTGAATCTATGTGCACTTCTTGACAGCTTTGGATGTGAGCCACCACTACTGAGAGATGAAGCTGAAGAGGACATTGGAAAAATTCGAGAAGCAGCCGGGGAATAAGCGAGCAACCAATCGTCTGCTGCAGCCAAAGCAGCACTGGTCTGCTCAATTCTCCTCAAATTAGCACCTATAGCATTCTCAATGAAGGGCCTAAAGTGTCTGAATAACACTGGCGTAAGGGCCAAACCACGAGCTTCCAAAATCGAGCAATGCCCCATGCATATCTGAACACACTCGGATGCAATTCTCAAGCTCCCCACAGCAGCCGATGAAGCTATGACATGCCTTTTCAGAAACACAGCAAAAGCATCCGTTTGTTTCACAGACCAAGTTACTAGCTCAGAAGCATAGGCTGGCTGTTCCCCGAAAACTGCCAAGGAATCACTTGCTGCTTGAGCAATGGTTGAGAACACAAACTGTGATATAGCAGCCGTGTACACCCCACCGCCTGAGTTTTTTGTTGCCCGAAAACTCTGCAAGCTACGCTGAAGCTTCTGCTGGTGGGAACCTAACAACAACATGTGCGCGCGGGAGCCATCTCCTAGCTTTTTCAGAGCCTCCGCAGCAGACCGAAGCTCCACGCCACATGTGGAAGGTTGGGAAATTGTCTGCTCCAGGAGACAAGCCAGTTTTTGTCTTTGGTCTCTAATGGCAGTCTGTAATGAAGAGAGTGCAGCCGCGCTCAACCCCCTACTGCGATTTGAGTCTTCAGCAATCTGTTCCCCTTCGTCCAAAGCGATGAGAGCTTCGTCCATTCTTTTCTCAACCAACAGAACCTCAAGGCTGTCCAAGAACTCCACCAACCATTCATCCGTGTTCGGCAGCTGGCTGCTCTCCTTCGATGAAGGGTCTGCTTTTGAAACTTCAATATCTCTGGAGAGAGCTTGAATGCTGGTTCCTTCGGCTAAACCATGAACCAGAGCCGCCTGAGTGGACAAATGGTTTCTTAGTAAAAGAAGTTCCCCTTCAAGATCTGAAATCTCCCGAGATGTACTGAACCAAACCAACAGAACATCAGATACAAATTGAAAAAGCATATCATCACAAAAACCAAAAGGGAGAATGAATGGAATTGCTGACCGGATGAAAGCTCCATAATTGGCGTACACACTTTTTCTCATTTCCTCTGCAGAGGCCTTCTTAAGCTCAACAAGGTACGAGCATAAATGCTTAATTTCCTGATGAATGAATACAATTTAGGGTAATTATCGTGGATGAACGCTTTTCACAAAATAATTACAAAAGTATTAAAATACTAAAATATTTGCCCTCGTAGTACGTGACAATACTTATTAATGTTAATGACTATATTTGCTAATTTTTTTTAAAAGTGACTTTATTCGTAATTATTTTTTAGATTTGACTATTCTCGTAAGCTTTTCTAGAATTTAAGGAGAGATAGTGTGACGAACTACCTTCACGGGTCAAGAGCAAGAGGGGTATTCTAAGTGAAGTTCCCAAATAATAAAAAGGGGAATTGAAACTCAAAGTTAAATGGGGCCTTTGGGGGCAAAATCAAAGGAAGAGAAAATCAAGGGGTCAGTTTTATCAAAAAAATGAGCCCAAGCTTGTTGTCCCCAACGCCTAATTCGGGCACTGTGGCTTCGAATGTTTCTTGTTTGACATTCTCTTTGCCGATTCATCTAATTTCTGATTTCAGGCTGCTGTAGTTGAAGGTCTTTTAGCAAAATCTTTCTACTCTTTAGAAGGCCGAAGGACGTGACAATACCGCACTACAACATTTGGATGACAAGAAAACCTTTAGAAAATGATTTTGCGACCATGGATTGAACCTTTCACTTATTAGTTCTCCCAACTCTCTTGATCACTAAAATTCCTAAATAATTTCAATCTGGGTGTAAGCCGTTTTAGGCGGTTTAACACAGATAGAAAAAAGAGAGGAAGAAATGATTGAATAAGAGAGATAAAAAAGCACCTTCTCGGACATAATTTGACATTTAGAGGTGACATAGAAATCAATGTCATATCGAGAGGATTTGAATTCCTTTAATCGATCGTTGAGTGGAAGATTTGCTTCGAGTTCTGCAGTGCTTCCTATGCTGGATGAGAATGATCCTCTTGTAAAGGAGGAATCCATGTGTTTGTTTATGGGAAGGATGGAAAACCAAGAAGAATGATTAATTTTTAGGATTGTAGCTGGGTTGACGCCATGGATGGACCTGGAGGATCAACAACAAGAATGGAGATTGGGATAGGGAAAGATCCAAATGAGATGGAACCTGGCTTCAATTTTAATGGAGAGAGAGAAGGACTCGCAAAGTTTGTTATGGCCTCATGAGTTTGTTATGTTTTTTCTTTTAGTTTTATGTTTTCAATATTAAGTTTATAAACACCAACTATTTGCAGGTTTGGTTTGATCCACTTTTTTTTATTAAAAAAAATACAAGAAAAGGTATAGTTTATATATACATATACATATATATTTGAAATCCTTTTTGTATCTATTTTTAGTTATATTGTGTATTAGCTTAAATTACCATATGTTTTAATCATCTCTGACATTACTTCTTTGATGTCTCCGGTGCCTGCCCTAGGAACGTCATGGTTATCCTTGTTAAAAAAAAAACATATGATTTACCATTTATTTCTCAAAAAATAAAAAAAAAACATATGTTTTTCCATTCTACACCTCATTTGTGCATATTTTGTTTTAAAGGTTATGTTCAAAACCTTAGTAAATTTTTAAAAATAAAATCCGTTTTTTTTTTCATATAAGTTTTGGAAATTTAATTTTTTTTAGTTCGGTGATTGAGATAAATCGGTAATTTCAAATATATATATTTTTATTACATATTGGGAGAGGAGGACTTCTCTGACTCGAAAAGAAAATGGAAAAAATTCAAATTAAAAACAAAAACTCAACCCAACTAGTAAATCTATAGTTTGGGTTTTTTCGAAAAAAGATACGAAATATATAAAGAAAAAAAGAAGCTTGTGAGGAGCAAACAAGTTCCGAATGTCTTTACAAGAAGGAAAGCCAATTAAAAACAATAGTACTAATAGAGTAATTTTGAAATAATGCTGTCTTTGAACACCATTTGATCGTCGAAATAATGACTTTGAGTCCCTAATATATGGTTTGGGTTGAGATGAGCTGCTCAAATAAATAGGGTTGAACACTATGGGTCCCTACTATCTTAGTCTTTCAATGTATACTATGCTTGTTGGTACTCTTTACCATTTATATTTTTTTGAAACAAGGGTAACCACACCCGTCCTCAGTATACTTTCAAAGTCTAAATCTTTAATCACTGCAAGACATGATACTCTTTATAATATGAGAATTTGCGCTGTATAACAACTTTTTTTTACTACAGTTTACAATTATAACACATTTTTAAAAATAATTCTTTTATAGCAAATTCTGCCATTTAAAAAAAAAAAATTATTTGTCTTTTTGATAGAAGACTTTGATAGAATCTATCATTCTCTAGTGATGGAAGTCTATCGATTTACTTTATTTATTAGTAATTGATTCTATCACCCTTTATCGATAGAATCTATCAATATGAAGTCTATCAATTTACAATTTTTGCTATATGTGCAAATATTTTTATTATTGTGCTAATATTTTATCCATTTTGTAATATACATGCAAAAGCCCCTTATAATATATAATATGCTTGTTATAAAAAAAATGTGAAAAAGGTAATGAGCTCAACCTTAAAAAAAGAGAAACTTAAGCATAATCAAATTAAAAAAATATAGTCATTTTTAAAAAAATTTATCAGCCAAACTAATAAGTATTAATAACAATACAATATTAATGATACATAATTAGTTATTAATAATAAATAATATTGTATTAATAATAAATAATATAATATTGAAACATATTAATGATTGTGAAGATAAATATTTTAAAATATTTAACTACATTTAAAATTATGTCGTTAGAATAACCCATCAATTACAATTTCCCTATAACAAAAAAAAAAAAAACTTTAGGCCTCTACTATCTTGAGTCTCAAAATATTTTACAAATTATATATATTAATTTAGTTTAGGGTTTAGTTTTTTTTTTCATTTTTTTTAATATAAATTGGAGGGGACCACAAATCTTATATAGAATATAGAATTGCACAAAACAATGAAACCACTCGACTGCTAACTCTTTTGTTAGTTTTTTTCGATTTTAGTATCTATGAGAACCGAAAAAAAAAATCCAGTTTTCTAAGTGATGAATTGAGAAACGGAATGTTTAAAAAATAATTAACAAAAATTTGTCAATTTCGCTTGGTCTTTGCACATCATATCATTGATGCACAAGTATAATATCAAGACTGGAGGTTTTTGTTCGAATATATACTTATCTTAATTAATTGATTTTTGTGTAAAAAATGAGTAGAGTTTCACTAACATTTTTTATGATCGAGTGACAAATAAGTTTCAATTCAAATCTCCATTCTCAATTATTGATGAATTAAAAAAAAAGATTTTTGTTCAAACCAATAGAGTTAATTAATATTTGATTTTATAAAATGAAGCTCACATTTGTTAGCATTTTAGCCCATAGAAACAAATATTTAGAGTATATATATAGCATAACTAACTTGCTTGAAAGCATTTATTATCTCTAAAAAGTGGTTTCATAAGGTTTAAGAACTTCGAGGTATGTTCACTTAAAAGTCTTAAGTTTGAAATTCACACGTAAACTCAATTGTAAAATTTCTAATTATCTTCCGAGTCACGCTCCTGATAATGAGTGTAGACTTCCCAAATATATAATGGAGTCGACTATTAAACCAAATGACTGTCTAAAAGTTGACAACTCTGGTTTCACTATTGTTACAAAAAACAAAGTTTGAAAGCTTCTCAACAAAGTTACCTTATCATGAAAGGCCATGAATAATGCAAAGGTTAAGAAGAATAAAACTTTTTGGAAATCTTTAATTTTGTTGCATGCAGGAATATGCCCAATAAAGTTTGAGAAAATGAAACAATTTCCATCGTAGTGGATTTTGGAGAATCATTATCGTCAAGAAAAAAAATGGGAACCTGATTCCATAGGCCTCTTTTTTATATGCATCGTTCAACAATAAAATAATAAATCATAAAGTTATACTTTTAACAGCAATAAAACACCAAATTCTTATTTGAAACACAAAGAACCTTCCTGAATAAATAAAATTAAAATTAAAAATTTATTAATTTCCATCCATGCAAGTTCTTTGAGGGCTGATCAGTCTTTTGACAACATATTTAAACACTGAAAAAACCCAAATTCTACAGAGTCTAGAAGAACACCAAACCAACGGCCAGCCTGAGAAAATAATTCAGCCAAATCCCTGTAAAAACATGAAACAATTATGTTGTTTTAGTTTCCACTAATTTATAATTAGAGATAATTGTTTTAGTTTCCACTAATTTAATTTTAAGCTGCTTGTTTTCTTTTTCATTTCTTTTAATTAACATGTTGGACTCTTTAGTTCATTTCAATTCAAACCTACCCTTTTCAAACTAAGCTCAATTATTTTTAACTATTTTTGGAAAGCAAAGAAGTGGCAACTTCTATGAAAAAAAAAATAAAAAATAAAATTTAAGTACTATTGTTAATTTGTTGTTTGTAAAGGCCAAGCCTTTTCATTTGATAGCAATTTTCACTTTTATAAATAAAAAAATAGTATTAGTTTAGTAATGGTGGGTTTTTATTTTTGTTCTTCTTTGAATAGGATTTAAGGTGAGTTTCTTATTCACACTTTTGTAAAAAAGAAAAATCAACTAATCTTCTTTTTATAAAATTGGTTTTAATAAAACGTAATTTTAGTAAAAACTTTGTTTATTTACATAACACTTCAAATGGATTCTACCTATAGAAAAGTGATTTTAGTCTATCACTTTAGAATCAATTTTTTTAGGGAATTTTTCATAATAAAAATAAAGTACTATGAATATGAAAATTTTAGACAAAACTCAAATATGATAAAAATTATTTCATTCAATGCTTTAATTAAGTCCATAAAATTGATAGTTTCAATCAAATTAAATTGATTGAAAACAATCCATGGAAATTGTTTAAAAACAATAAAAGTTAAAGTTGATGATGCTAGAATTTACTATCTCCAATATGTTTTTTTCTTGTTCAATCTATAATAACTAACCTACTCAAAAACTAATTTTCTACTTTAGTTTCTTTTCCAAATAAATGTTGGGGGTAATCCTAGCTACTAGCACAAATGTAAAAAAAAAAAAAAAAAAAAAAAAACAAATTTGATATCAATTTTTGGAGAATAACTTTTATGTTACAAAATATTATATCAAAAGAATGTTGTATTCAATGTTGTATTTCTTAAAGGAGAGGCTTTTTCAGGAAAATCTTAAAAAAATTCTAAAATTTCACAGAACCCTTATTAGAGCTAGGTAGTAAATATAATAATTCTTGAGCATAGCAACAAGAAGAAAAGGCATTGAATGTAAAACTTACATGGTTGTTGTTTGGCAAGAAGGTTTGAAGAAACCCCATTTAAAGATGCTCCAAAGAAACAATTAGTGGTTGTGTTGAAACCTGGTGGGCAGTTACATATAAAGGAATCAACGACACCTGAATACCCACAAACCCCACCACTCTGTTCACAGCTTGAACACCAACTTGGATAAACATTATCAATTGAGAACTTATACTTGAGAGCAATTCCATAATTCCAGCTCTCAGCGTCGGATTCTCTCCCATTGAAGCTATAAAACCCTGAATAAGAACCACACTTCAGCTTCTCCAAATCCATCTCGAACGACGGCCCGAAATTCACCGGCGTGTACACACAACACCCCGAGATTGGTATGTTCAAACTCATGATCGGCTTGCACCCGTATAGGAACCCGCAAATGGGCAATCCTCGGCTGTCGCAAGGAGAGAGTTGGGATGAGTTGTTGCCGTCGTTGAACATTCCGTTTGGGGTGTACACTGGAGAGGCGCTGGAGCAGTCGAGTAGGGCGAAGATGGTGTCGCCGTGGAAGGTGAAGGGGGCGTCCCAATCGAGGCCGAAGCCCTTGCTTGGTTGGTTGCAGGCGCAGGTCGACATGGTGGGGTCCGAGATGTAGAGGACTTGGTTGGCGTAGTCGATGTGAGAGACGGGGTAGCAGCCGGTGTGGGTCGTGAAGATCAGCTGCTGGTGGTCGTTGCAAGTGATGGAACGGTGGAAGCGTCGGTCGCCACAGCCATTGCCGCTGCCGAAAGGATAACGTAGCGGGAGGTCGCCGCAGGTTTTTCGGCACGTTTGGGTGGCGATTGATGGGATGAGGAAGAAGAAAATGGTGAGACTTAGCAACACATGAAGAGAAGGAAGAAGGATTTGGTCCATATTTGTATGTTGTTTGGAAATGTTGAGAGTATGTGTGGGAGAAAAAATGTGGAATTGTTCGGTGTATAGATTTTGAGATAGCTTTAGTTATATGGTAGGTGTTCGATAGGATTTGCTTTTATTATTATTATTATGGACATTTTGCATCTATGTAATTAATAAAAGTTAAAAGTATTATTATGATCATTAATTTTTATACTTTTTGTTTAGACATGTTTGATAACAATAGCAATTTTTTTTTGGGGCTTTTGCATGTACATTACAAAATGGATAAAATATTACATGAATAACACAATAATGAAAATATTTGCACATATAGCAAAAATTGTAAATTGATAGATTTCATATTGATAGATTCTATTGATAAAGAGTGATAGAATCAATTACTAATAAATAAAGTAAATTGATAGACTTCCATCATATTCTATCAAGAGTCTATCAATAAGAGCCGATAGAATCAATCACTGATAAAATTGATAGACTTCTATCACTAGAGAATGATTCTATCAAAGTCTTCTATAAAAAAGGTAAATAATTTTTTTTTTTTAAAATGGTAGAATTTTCTATAAAAGATTTATTTTTAACAATGTGCTATAATTGTAAACTGTGGTAAAAAAGTTGCTATACAACGCAAATTTCCCTTTTTTTGTTTTTTTTATTAAAATTTAAGCCTACAATAAATTTGGAAACAAAAAAAATAAAACTTTCAAAAGTTCGTTTTTGTTTTTAAAATTTGGTTAAGATTCATATATTTTCTTAGGGAAAATTAGATATATTGTAGAAAAGTTGAAGGACATTGTCGTAAATATGAGTAAAAGTAATTAAGCTCCAATTTAAAAAATTTAAAAAAACAAATGATTTTGAGGGCGTTAGTTTTTAGTTTTTGATTTTTAAAATTTAAACTTATTAATACTTAAATTTCCTATAATTTATTCAATCTCTTTTACAACTTATCCATTTTTATTTAAGAAATTATATAAATGCTAACCAAATTTCAAAAAGTTTTTTTTTGAAAGCTATCTTTTTTTTAAAATTTATTTTTATTTTAAATTTTGGATTATTCTAAAAATATAGATATATTTAGATATACATATAAGAAAAAAATTATGGTAAGATAATTTTCATAGACTTACCTTTTAAAATAAAAAATAAAATAGTTATCAAACTAATTAGTTATATAACTTTCTAAAAAAATATCAAAACTCTAACTCTATGTTAGTTCTATAACTTTCTAAACGATATATATATATAAATATTACCTCTATATATATAATGGAAAATTTCAATTTATGATTCTTGATCTTCAGTTGATATTGCTGATCAACTACAACTATTCTTGTTGAAAACTTTCAGAAAGGTTTCGCATGGTGCGTAGAAAAATATATGTTGCATAATATATGTCATATAGATTTAAAATTTCGGTATAATAGAGTATTTTCATGCTCGAAGAGTATTTTAGAAATATAATTATTATTTTGAGAAAATTTAAATAAGAAGTATAATTTCAAAAATTTATGAATACATGTTATTTTTTTTTACAAAAGAAAGCTAAACTATGTAAGATATTTTTAAAACAAGTTTTAATTGAAAATATTTTCATATATTTTTATAACAAGTTTTTATTTATTTATTTTTGTTCTTTTTTAATTGAAGGAGAAATAATATAAAAGTTAAATATCGATTTTTAGGATCGAATCTACGACCATAAATTTAAATTGAATTAAAATCAAATAAGATAAGCCACCAACTTATTCGATAATATAATCAAGAATTTGAAAATATGAATATATAACTTTTAGGCCCCATTTGATAATTGTTTTTGGTTTTTGAAATTTAAATATATTCTTACCCGTTTCCGCTATATTCTAACCTAATCCAAACTGGGAAAACATTCAACCCAACCCAACCTTTGTATTTCGAATTGAGAAATTTGGGTAGCTCGGGGTGGCGATTCTCTTGTATACCCCTACTCTCAATTATTATAGAACTAAAATAAAAAAGTAGGATTAAGATTGGTGAACCAGAAAAGATAAATAAGTTGACTATTTCACTTGTTATCCATTAACGTTTGTTATAATTGTCTTACACTCAAATAATAATATGGAATTAAATGTTAATTTGGTAAGTATATTAAAATGTGTTTAAGATTAATTAAATGAATTTTAATCTAGATTAATTAAAAGAATCAATTAACAAATATTAAAAGATTAGGTTGAATTAGTTGTATAACTAATTAGGGGTTTTATTAGGTGGAATCAGTTTTATTAAACACATTTGCATCTAATTTGAATTCTATATAATTATGGCATTAGCTTATTAGAATCAACAGGCTTTTTGGTGAGATTACTCATAATTAAAGGTTAGAGAGTTGGTGTTATTTTGTTCTTATGTGGATAAAAAAGAGAGAATCAAAATAAGCAAGGTGCGGGGAATCCTCGATTAAGCGGGGAACGGGGCCGGAGATGGGGGAGAAAAAATTCCCGTTGGCTAAACGGTGCCGGGGACGGGGATTGTACTCCCCGTCCCCGATCCCCGCCCCGATTATTTTATTTAATATATATTTTTTAATTCTACTCCTTTAATTTTCAAATAAATATATCTTTGTTGATGATATTTTCTATACATATGAATATTTTCTTTGATAATTAACATTATAATTGAAACTTATAGATATATATATATATATATATATATATATATATATATATATTTTTAAATCTAATTTTTTGAATTTTTTATCCAAAAAATATTTAAAAAAATGAAAAAAGAAAAAAAAATTGTAAAAAATCCCCGGAACCCGATCCCCGCCGGTGCCCTCGGGGAATCCCCGCCCCGATCCCAGAAAAAAAAATCGGGGATTTTTCCGGGGACGTGGATTGAATTTTATGGCAGGGACGGGGACGGAGAAGCCATTCCCCGGCCCCGCCCCGCCCCGTTGACATCTCTACATGCCACCTAAGTATCATAATATAATTTTTTTATAAGATTTTTTTTTTGTAGACAAATTAAGTTAAATTGACTATTGTTTGGTGCAAGAATTAAATTAAGCTGAATATTAAGTTAAGTTGAGATTTGTGTGTATATTAAGTTAAGTTGAGCTTCTTTTTTTTCATGCATTTTTTTTAAAAATGGTTCACTATATTATTTATGTTTTTAATTTTTTTTTCTTTCAATATATAAATGTAAAATGACATTAATTTGTAATGGTAATAACATGATATTCATTCACTAGTCTAATTATAGTTTTGACATGATAGATTAAATTTTACAACAAAATAAAAGATATTAATAAACTCATTAAGTTACACGTGCATAAATAAAAATTAGATTTATTTACTTTATTTATTGGAGTTCATCATTTAGCAAATAAGTTTGATCAATATATATTTTATCATTTATGTCAATTTCAACTCAATATCTATATTTCAATTTAAAATCAATAGAACAAATTTTATATCATTTCAACAAATTTAGGAAGACTTCTAAATTTTATCAGTATCATTTTAGTTTATTTACTTAATTACAAGATTGGATAAATAAATAATTCAATTTAATTTATTCAGTAGATCGTAGTTTATAATATAGCAATTTAATTGTTTATAGTTGTTGAAATTTATATAGTATTTTAATTCAAAATAAAATTAATTATTGAAATCATAAAATCTATAATGATAAATCAAAGTTTATAATGATAATTGGGAACGGAAATAAACTAGTTAAAAAGTAGAATAAAAATGATAAACTTACAAAACAGATAAACAATACACCTAATTAATTCTCAAAAAAAAAAAAAAACAATACACCTAATTAAACTAAAACTTATCTTTTATGACTTTAATGAAATTAAAAATTCAATTTTTTTTTTTTTTTTTTTTGAGATTAACAGTAATGACTTAAATAAAATTAAATCTAGTCTCACACTCTAGTAGGCACATTTTTAAATAATAAAAAAATGGTTAAAATACCATTTTGGTCCCTCAACTTTGGGGTTTGTTCCATTTTGGTCCCTAGACTTTCAAATGTCCATTTTTAGTCCCTTGACTTTGTAGTTTGTTCAATTTTGGTCCCTTGACTTTGCTATTTGTCCAATTTTGGTCCCTCGACTTTCAAATGTCCAAATTTAGTTCCTATACTATCAAAAAAGTTAAAAAATGGTCCTTTCGTCAAATAAATTTTTTTCTCACTCCTAAATTATTTTCTCTCTCTTCCATCTTTCACCATTTCTCCTTCTAAAAGTTTTATCTCTCTTAAATCCACCTCTCTAATCCTCTTCTCTTCTTTTTTTCTCTTATTCTCTTCTTAATCCATCTCATCAAATTATTTAACATGAGATCATTTTTCTAAATAATAATTTTCCTACTTTGATTTGTCACGTTTTGTTTTCTAAAATTCATAGTCTACCATGGAACAAAAAAGAAAAAGAAAGAAAATAAAGAAGAAAAAAAGAAAAGAAAAGAGGGGAAGAGAGGTGGATTGAAGAGAGGTAAAATTTCTAGTGAGAGAAATTATGAAAGATGAAAGAGAGAGAAAATAATTTATGAGTGTTAAAAAATTCATTTGACCAAAGGACAATTTTTGAACTTTTTTTATAGTCTAAGGACCAAATTTGAAAACATTTGAAAGTTGAGGGACCAAAATTGGACAAACAACAAAGTTGAGGGACTAAAATTGGACATTTGAAAGTCGAGGGACCAAAATGGAACAAACTCCAAAGTCGAGGGACAAAAATGATATTTTAACCTAAAAAAATCTTACTCCCGATGACTACGACGGACCAATTTTCCGGGAAGTCTCACAAGAAAAAACCCCATAAATCTCTCATCATTTTCTCTATTGCTGAAATCCACAAATCAAAATCATAACAGAGCTCTAATTTCACTAACGATCCATTTAGGATTGTGTTAGCGTCTCAATTTGTTGATTTACAAAATGAAAGTCTGAGCAACAGTGAATATAGTACATGGATGTTCAAATCCGCATTAACTTAAACCCAATAGTCATTTTGGATAATCTGTGAACAAAAACTCTAATCCGAATTAAGTTAACACCACTGTCAAATACGCCCTAAAGGATTAAGGGCATTAAATGGAATTGTGAGTAAGAGAGGATAGAGGAGAGGAAATGTCTCCCACCATTTTCACGTGCAAAACGGAGAAGTGGCTACTCAGGAGAGGAGTAGCCACTGCTCTGTTTTGCACCATCGACGTTACTTTCTAGCCGCCATTTGGGGTTTTTCATTGCAAGGATTCTTGGGTTAAGGCTTGCAACTTTGGAGTGATTCTTGTCAAGGCGGAGAAAAATTACAAAGCTCTTCTCAAATTCCATAAAGGTTGTGTCTATTTCCCTCTCCTTGTTTATGGAATGTTTTGGTTCTCTATTGTATAGATCTCTCAATCTCAATGTATATGAAATAGTCTTTACTGTTGTGATTATATTTGGGATTATGTAATGTAAAGAGGCCTCTAATAATATTGTCTCGCCTAAGTCGATGATTAGGTAAATTGCAGTAGGGCAAGCACTCTATCATTCTCTCTATCTTTGCATGCTTTTATTTTTCCAATTAGAATCTTTATTGGTTGCTGAAATTTTAATAAAGACAGGGTAAAAATTATGTAGACTTGATTTAGAAGTTGTATCTTAATTGTGAAGAATTATATATATTCAAAGTAAGTATCAGACGAATTAATTTAACAACCTTGGTATGAAATTTCTTTATTGCATTGAAGGAAATAGCAAGAACAACAAGTTATTATATGAAAACATCACACACCTTTTATTCATTAATATTTCAAATACACAAAACATAACAAATACATGAAACATAACTTTAAATGTACTTGAGCATAAACATAACTTTAAAGGTACTTAAGCATATTATTTTCTTTCGCAATTTATTCCATATGAGTAGCGAAAAAGAAGCACGACATAATAATAAAATAGAAAACAGGAGAATAGTTTTAGAGTCAACCATCATGTCAAATAGAGATACTGTTTGGAATTCCTCTACCAGTGAGCCCTTCACCACTCGAAGGAAGAAGCAAAGTATAAGGTATATTAACTGGTCCAGATCGATTCTTGAGGCTCACATCTTTATTCCTTTCGATAATTCTACTTTCAACTTCAAATACCTCTTTTCCAAACTTCTCAAAAGCAACCAATGCATCTTTATCAGAGGTCCATTCAGTACTATCTCGCTGACCAAGGTAGACCTCATCTGAAGTATGTCGCGATAGAATTTCAATCACTGAGATGTCGAGAAGAGTTTGGAACTGTGAGTTGATTGTTCTCAAGAAAGCCTTCTCTGGATTGGACTCAAGTTCCTTGTACTGTGCAGTGCCTATCTCTGGCATGAGCCTACGGCTTGTAGTGGGCCTGTTGGGAATGAACCCTCCATAAGGGTATTGTCCAAAGTTCACTGCAGCATGGAGAGCTGAAGAAATCCATATGATGATAGTGCATGTTTCAATCAGCTCCTTCAAAGTTTGCATCATTGGCCACCATGGTTCATTTTTCTTGTCAGCATGACCTTTTTCTTTCAATTCTTTCCACCATGATTGAAGCTCGATGTCGTTTTGGATTGCCTTGTCGTCCTTGTAGTATATAGAACAATAGTTTGTTACCCATGTTTTGATTGTGGACCAAATCTCGAGTCCATCCACTGCAAATGGATAGTCCTTGATTAGCAGTCGTAGCCCATGTGGAGAACTTGCATCCTCCACTCCTATACCTCTACACAAATCAAGAACGAAATTTTTTTAATTCTTTTTTGAATTATTAAATTTAAAATATCATTTTAGTATTCATTCTATAAATATTTCTTTATTTTTAGTCTATGTGCTCGAATGCCCTATTTTATTTCTTATACTTTCAATAAAGTTTTTTTTTTATTTTTTATATTTATGTCTATTCTAAGTGTCTGACTTGGAAGATCAGACCAAAAGATCTTACGATTAAATTCACTCGCAAATTTAGAACTTAAGATCCTCAATACCGTATACTTTGAAGACCCAAATCTCTAACAATAAAAAGTATCTTTCGGGACAACATCATGATAACTTATAAGTAAAATAGCTCCAAATAAAATCAATACTATATAATTGGGGGTTTACCTCTTGATGAGATTAGCGGGCAATGCTTGTTCCAAGAAATTCCACTCTTTATATATAAAAGAAGAGAACTCCATAGAATACTTTGATTGAAAATGAGTCTTTTCAATTATGCCATTACCATTGATAAGGACTTGTCTTGCAAATGCATTTATAAACATGGTGTCTTTGTAATGAGGAACGAGCAACTTATGAATGGGATGAAGTACACTCAATTGCCTATGTGTAGCAATCACAAAAGGCTCTTGTACTGCATGGGTATTCAACCTACAACCAATTTAATATCCACCATGTCAAGGTCTCTGAAAATTGATACCAAAATTATGATTTTGGAACAATCTTATGAAGAGTTATATATTTTATACCAATGGCTGATAAGTTGATGGTAGCCCGCATCATTGACAGTCACATAAGCTTTAGCCAATTGCCAAATTGAGTTTTCAACTCCTCCATCAGCTGGAAAGTGTAGTTTACTTGAGGCACCAAATTGGTCACCTTGAGGGTGTGGCAAGCTCAGCTCAATCACCAATGGCCTCAAAGTGCCATCGGCTTTCAAAAAGAGCAATGTTCTTGTGGCATAAGTTTTTGTGGATGTTGAATTTATTCTTCTAAGATATGGCATTAGTGCATCATGGTGGTCTAATATGAATAACTTCTTTTGATTGATGGCCTATTATGGGTCAATCAATTCAAACAAAATCAATTAAAACCAAGAAAAACAATTAGTACTACAAAAAATTTGGTAGATTTAAGATTTAATTACCTCATCAACTGAAAGACCTTCTAACCCAAACTTTATACTTTCCTCTGTTATTTTGCTATTTTGATCTCCATAAATCTTGGGGTCAAGTTTGCTCACCGGTGGAAATTCCTGCAAAGTTAAAATGAATTTTTCTTTTTTTTTAAAAATTATTAATATAGTAAAATTAGATGAACAAAAATATTAAAACTTTTTAAATTACCTTAAGAAGACGAATAATTACTGGATTAACTCCAGCTAACATTTCTCTCGCAAATTCTTCATCTGTCCTCCAAGCAAACTTGTTCTCTATTTTGCATAATAAGATGGAGAAGTTATTTTATTTTATTTGTAAAACTAGAAAAGTTAAATTAATAATTGTTACATAATTTTGAAATGCATACTCTCAGAAAAATCTAATTTAAGATTTTTTTTGGTACAAGATAGATCGAAAGAATCCAATACATAAAATCTAGCTACTAAGCTGACTTTAACATAAATTAAGATAATTTGATGCTTTTAAAAAAAAAAAATCATATTTTTATTCACATGCTACGATACATTTTAGTTCTATTCTTCAAAATCGTTATATGTGGACCATTTTCTTTTTTGAAATATTTTAAAATGTGCAATGTTAATACAATATATGTCGACCAAATATGGTCAAATGTGCAATCGTTATAGGTAACATTTTTAATTAAAAACTATTTGACCATATTATAATTTCGACCCAAAGAAATATGAGATTTTGTATGAATTACCTTTAACAACTTCTGGCGGGGGAAATTTGAGAAATCTCTCGCCATCACTTCTGAGAAGTTCTTGAAACATGGGTGGTGTAAAACCCTTTGTGAGATTCCTAAATACTTCCAATGGCACAGGTAATCCTCCTTCATAAAGATCATGAACATCTTGAAACTTGTCGAACTCGCCTGGAGTTAAGTTTATTAAGTTTACGAGCTCTGGCTCAACTGATGAAGCGAGCGATTTCAGCGCATAGGCAAGAAAATCCGACATCTTTAAATGTCCAAAGTTTTCATCTCTCGGTACATAAATGTTTAGTGCCAATAGTAATGGCAATCTACTCTCAACTTTGGAATCGAAAATGGATATACATACGTAGTGTATTAAAAAATAGTAAGATATAAAGTTAAAAATTGAGAGAATTAATAAACTATTTGAAAGAATGAAGAATGTGTTAATTAATTATTAGAAGCTAGCCTCTTAGTTCTCGTGGTCTGCCAGTTCTTCCACGACGGGGGTAAGGGAATTCGCTCCCTCCAAGAATCGGACGGGGGCTCGATGGGTCGGCAAGGTCGTTGTAGACATCATAGTCATAGATTCTATCCCATTCTTTACGCTCTCCAGTTCCATCTCCTCTAAGGTTCAACAATTCTTCTTCTCTGTACTTGATAAGAGGACTCGGTGTCTCACCGGAAGAAATGTCTATATATACAAATTATTACACAAGAAATTATTAGCTAAAATGAGGTTTGATCTTGAACTAAATGACAATAATAAGAGTAGTTTATATATTTTGATTGAGAAAGCAAGAAGGAAGGGGAATAGTGTTTGACCTTATTGGCAAAGAAAATGCGATCTGTCTTGTATCTTCCAGAAGGGTAGACCCAAGAGTTGCGATCGAAAAAGACATTGCCGAAGCCAGGAACATCCTCAAGAGTGAGGGATTTGAGGAGGAACTCGCTAGCATGATTATTTTTGACAAAGAAAGCTCCTGGAAATCCAAAATTGTCTTCCCAAAGAAAGTTGACTTCAAATATAGACTCTCCAGCAAATAAGGGCGGGAGCGAAGTCAGCCACATCTCTAAAGATGCTGCCTTTCCAACTTTTCCTCGTGAGTCGGACGCTGTGAAAAGGTTTTATCTCAAAATTAATTGAAATTAAAAAAATGTATATACACTCAAACAAGAGTAGCTAGGTAGAGAGAAAGAGAAATTAGTTACAAGCTTGAGTGGAACTAATGAGTTGGAAAGAGACACCACCACCCAAGAACTCAGTGATGTTATCAAGAATTGAGGAATGAAATTCAGTGAAATCCAAAACATTGCTTCTCATGAGAATGACTTTCCCTTTGACCTTCTTTCCTCCAAGATCCAACAGCCTATCTCCAATGTTACTTGGAGCATTGATAATAGAACCTGCAAGATCACCAGTGGTGTTCAAGGCTCCCTCAATGATATTCTTTCCAATTCCCAACATTTTTCTTTCTTTTTAGTTATACTCTTTTTCTCTCTTTTTTTTAGTAGCTATAGAACAATTAGCTGCTGTGGTGGAACAATGAATAATTTGGTCTTGTTTTTATAGCACAAAAAACTTGCTTCCTTCTCCCTTTCTATTGGCTAATTTTGTGGAACCATGCATGTGGCCTCACCTTCACGTCCATTCATCATTCACACTTCAAAGTCTTATTATAATATTTGTTTCATTTTTCAATTCCAAATTATGTTGGAGTAAGATTTGGGAAACTTTATTTATTATGATAACATTAAAATATTAAATTGGAAGATAGGGTAAATTATAGATTTGGATGCACACAGGTCTTCTTTACAACTATCAATCTTATTGCATTATGGTCAAAGTACAATTCCTTGTTCAAATTTTTGACGATGAGGATGCAGTTTGATTATTAACTTCGGTGAAGGATCATTGTACAAGACATTCATTAGTGGTTGATATTAAAGGTGTTTGTTTATAGTGGTCGTATAGTAATGTTGTTAGCAATGAAAATTGTAGGTGTCTTCCTCAATAGTAGATGATGATTGTTCATGCTAATTTTCATTTAATTAAAGATATTCAATTAGATTGTTCTTTAATATAAATGATGTATTTTTTAGTAAGGAAGTGTTGTGTAGTTGTTTCTAAAATAGGGTTGGGAAAAATAATTTTCAGTATAAGATTCTGATGCGATATTTCGGTGCAATATATTAAAGATAAGTTCATAAGAGTAAGATACTAATTATTAATATTTTACGCTTTTGAATCACATTTTATGCAAGTTTATTGTAGCCGAGTATGCAGCAAGTGATAAATATTTATTTATCGTTCTCCACACAGAATTGTGTTAAAAAATAGTGTGAATTCAAGAGTTTGTTTGGTAATTTTGGAAAAGAAAATTGTTGTTGCCAGATTTAGTTAGTTTTGTTGAAAAGTTATTCCTGCCTCAGTGTCGTTAACATTTTGTTTATCAATAGTGAAATCTCCAGTGTTTTAGCTTTGTGTTCTGCCTATGAAATTTCCCGAGCAAGCTAAAGATCTAATTTAGTTTTGAGCGCTTAGAATAGTGTGCCTTCTAGGATAACTCTCTTCATGATAATGTGTTATAATCCCTGATCGGAACAAAAAAAAATAAGAAACTCTAAAATTTTGAATCTGAAAGCTTGAAGCATTCCCGCGAGAAATCTCGAAAACCTTAAGTTTTGGGGAAATAGGCCCCACCTTCATTGATGACAATGAAGATTTCAAGTTTGGGGTGAGGGTAAGCCCGTGCATGAGAAAAAGAACAATAATTTCCAAATTCAAAACAAAGATCAAAACATTATGGTTAAGCTCTGTGAATAAAAATGCGAAAAGCATTAACAAAAAAGAAAAAGAAAAAGAAAAGAAAAAGAAAAGAAAAAGAAAAAAGTTATTTTCATATAAAATAAGGCTAATAGTTAATTGTTGTAATAAGGTAAAGGGCCATGTAGTACAAAAAGAAAGACAAGCCCAAAAAGGAACTAAGGCTAGTAGCCATAGTGCTAAGAGCATTTCGATACCTTCCAATGCCTCAACTTCGGTTGTTTCCGATATACGTTGCTTTGCTCAAGTGTGCCATTTTAAGAACTATGAAATTTGGGTGTAGCTAGTATGGGGGGCTCTAAGTGCTTAAAGGTGAGTAGGTAAGAACTGCTCTAATAAGATGCTTTGGCTAAACTTAGGAGGATCAAGAGATTGTGTGAGATGTTTCGAAGTCATAGGCATTAATTTTTTAGGGTGCTTAAGTTTTTATTCTAGAAGGGAATAAATTATTATTGGGGTTAGAGTTGTCTTGGAAAGCATAAGAAGCTAAATATGATAAGCAAAAGTTGAGAGCTTTAGCTTATGACGAAAATTTCAAAGTCAGAATCGCAAAGTTGAGAATTCAGGAGATGAATTTTATTGATAGTGCATGCATGTTTGGATCATTAGAAAAAATTCTCTATTTAGATAATCAAGCATTGCTCTAGACAAGCAATGGTTCAAGTCTGGGGGTTTGATAACTCTCGAATAGAGAGTTATTTAATTAGTCCTAATCTAAGGTGTTTTTAAATCTTGAATCATGCATTATGACCTTAATTGGATAGCTAGAACAACCTTAATTTAAACTGAGAAATATATTTAAAATATAATGCATGTAGGCTAAGAGGCAAAGATTAGAAAATTAGGATAATAAAGAGGAAGGGAGGATATTCGTATCTCTTTAAAATTTAAACTTATATGTCATTGCTTCAAAAAAAAAAAAAAACCTTACATGTCGTTGATTAGTCTTGGGAGAAGCTTTTTATTTTTTTATTTTATTTTTTTAACTTCAAATACAAATTCAAATTTCAAAAGCTAAAAATATTATTTAATAAACCAATAATCATAAAAACTAAATTCAAATTTATGGACAAAAAAAAAAAAAATTCAAATTTTATGGCAAACAATATAAAATTTACCATTAAAACAAATTATACGTTAACAAAATAAATTTAAGTTTTCAATTTTTAATTAGAAAATTTTAGCTCGTTTTATTTATTTATTAGGGTGGTAGATTCGAAATAGTTTTGTTCATGAAAATATATTCATACCAATTATTGTTGTAATTAAAAATATCTTACTTATTTAGATAATAATTGTGGTCGTTAAAATGATGTTAAATTTAGAGACCTCCATTTTCCTGTGGGGCCGAGGCCTCACGGGATTAACATGAACGGGAGGTGAATTATTCCTTTTTAGGCGATTCACAAATTGAATTTTATCAATGGTCGAGTTTTATTAATGATAAAATTTATTTTTTTGAACAATGGTAATCACGCCGATGCAATATCACAAATGAGTCTCGAACTCAAGACATTGAGGAGAGTATACCCTCAAAACTCAAATTTTCAACTACTGTGTCACCTCTTAGGGACATTAATGATAGAATATAATCCATGCTAAATTTATTCTATCATTGATTGAATTCTATTATTGATAGAAAATTGAGTTTTATCACCGATAGAATTCAACCAATACTATATCACTAGTTGAATTCGATTATTAATAAAAAATTATATGAATTATTTTAGAGATTGTGCTATAAATATAATATGAGAGTTAAAATGTGCTGTTAACGATAAATTTCCTAAAAGAAAATTGGTTTTTTAATTTTATATAAGAAAAATTGTATTAAGTTACCACTAGACTTAAAATTTAATCTGGAAAACTAGTGCGAGCTTGACTTTGTATTACACTTCCTACAAACGCAATCTCTGGTACAAAACTATGTACTAACTTCTAAGTAACGTTGCAAGTATTTATACTCAATGTCCATTATATAATATATATATATATATATAACTTTATTATTATCGAATGAGTCAGTGATGCAATGGTTTCGGTGTTTGGTTGTAAACCAGTTCAACACCAGCCTCACAGGTTCGAGCCTAAGAATTGTCCTCTTCTTCCATACGTACTAAAAAAAACGATATTATTAATATTTATTATCGATACTGTATTTTGTATTATTAATACATATTATGCATTATTATATGTATGTTTTTAGAACTTATTAATACAGTACTGTGTATTAATATAATATTATTACTAATAATACTATATATTAATAATAATACCGTATAATTATTAATTCCTTTGACTATGATTACTATTTTGTTTTGCCTAGTATTATAAATATTTTTTTAATTTAAGCTATTCCTAAAAAAATCCTTTTATATAAACATTAGATTCTCGTAAGATAAATCGATGTTATAAATCAACAAAATTCAAGTCTTTTTTTTTTTTGACAAAAATCAAGTCTCTCATAAATTTGTGATGAACTATTTATTATTTTGTTTTTGAATTCACATGTGCGCTTTATGATATATTTTAAAACATTATATCATAATCTTCGACTTAACCAAAAGCCAAAGGTTGACATATAAGATGTTCACATCACATGGCCAAATATGCTCGAATAGTTTTGGTATTAATTTATTCATTACGTACATGGTAATTTTGAGAAAATAACATTTTTGTTGGGATGCATTATTTAAATAAAAACTATACGACAAGAGGAATCTTTCTAAGTTGTAAGTTTATGTTTTATTAACTTTTAATAAAAAATATACACTAGTTGTAACGTCTTGGCTAACGTTGTGTATTTGTTTCTTGTTTTTTTGACATGTGGGGAACGTAGTCTTATAATTAGAAAATGGATAGTTTCTTACAAAATAATTATAAGTGTGATAAATTTTAAAGTATTTATATCTATAATTAATAATATATTTTAATATTATATTATAAAAAAGCAGTTGATAATGCTCAATAATACTAATGATTTTTGTGAATTTTTCAAAAAATAATTATATTTATATTTATATTTATTTTCTAAATTTGACTTGCCGTGGTAAATTTTATTTATATTTTGATTCAGTTTTTTTAGAGTTCTACAAATGAGTTAGTGAAGCTATAGTTTTATTGTTTGGTTATAAACCAGTTCAACCCTAGTTTACAAGTTCGAGCCGAGAATTGATATTTGTCTCCCTTCCCACGCAATTATTAAAAAAAAAAGTTTTTTTTAGAGTTCTTTATGATATAATTCAAGCTCAAAATAAAGTGAGAAACGAATTCAAAATATGCACTCAAAAAAAAAAAAAGAAAAAAGAAAATATCAGGAAAATGTTTAAAAGTATTAGATATAAAATTCATGGCTAATTTGGTTGTTATAAAATAGGAAATTAATTTATTAAAATATGTAATAGACCAAATGTCCTCTAATTATTTTGTTTTTTTAAAAAAAATTATTGAATTTGGTTATAAGAGATATGATGTTAAGAAATAACAACATTTAGACAAAATATAATAAAAATCCTAATTTTGAAAACGAAAACGAAAACAAATCACATTCGAGATTTGAACTCTTTTTTTTTTTTTTTTTTTTTTTTTAATTTAAAAAAATATATTTTTGAAATGGAGACATAGTCTTGGACATCTTTTTACATATGGGTGCAACCTTTAAAATGCATACAAATGTTATGATATCGCTAAAATTGAAAATATATTGCCATTAAATTTGCACGTGCATGTACATATTGCTATTATTGATGTGTTGAAATTCGTAAACCTCTTTGGACTCCAACATTTGAAATGAGAATCTTTACGACTATTTTAAAAAATGGTACGATGAAACATCTGGGTTGTGTGAAGAGATTGTGTTGAACTTAGAGCCCTACCCAAACCTCATTCTCCCATTGAACCTTGTTGCTCCCTCCCTAGTCTCCATTGGCAACCCAACATCAACCTCCTCCGTTCCACCAGCATCCCTATTTACATCGGTGTGTTGCGACTAACTCCTCAGATTTTTTTCTCCTCTCAACAACCCTCAAAACGTTTGTTATGTTGTCGAGGTGTACATTTCAGTACATATTTGGATGATTTCATGCAAGATACACCAATTAATGAACATTTATTGTATATCTCTGTCATTATTTAGTGCGTTATAGTCTTACCTTTGTCAGACTCGTCTTTTTGTATAGTGCTATGCTATTGACTTTAGAATTTTTATCCAATTGATACTTGCCTTGATCGACCATATCCATTGAGATATGATGGTATTGTGAGTGATCTCAACCATTATCGTCTTGTAGTTTAAGTAAATGACATTTTCATCTGAATTTACATTGGACACATGTGCCTGAATTTTTGTTTATAAGAATTATACTCTGCTCCTTCACATGTGCCTATACGTGGATTGAGAAAATTACTTTTCCTCGAGGATTCTGTGGTACTCGTAGAAGTTTTGTTCTAAAAAAGGAAAAAGAAAACGTGAAAGTGATGGAAAGATGAAAACCCCACCATGAATAGATTGAAAAAAAATGATATAATGAATGGTTATGATTATTTCTAGGGTTACTTAGTAAACTAACTAAAATCAAATAATATCTTCTTAAAAAAAAAACTAAAATAAAATAATATAAATTATGATATTTAAGTTTGAATGATTTTATTAGAAGATAACTACAATTATTTGAAAATATTAAGATTTTTTTTAAATATTAAGAAATTTTTTATGGCGATATGAAAACTCTCTTGATGATTTGGTGAAAATGTCACAATGAAGTGACATGATGAGTTGAAACAGATATGATAAGTGGTTAACATAATTCCCAAGATAGTTAAAGTTAATTATTGTAGGATTTAATTTAAAATTACAACCTTTACTCAAAAATATCGATAATACTAAAAATATTAAGAATTTTGTTGTTGAAAAATTGTTTTGGAACATCTTGAATGTTTTTACTCCTACAATGGTGAGAGGTTGGCATTTTTGCATATCCTAAAATTTAGAATTTTTTCTTGCTTATCAAGTTTAGTCCGTTACTCTTAAAATGAGTTATTTAGACAAATTTTAAAATTTTCAACTTTAATTAGGAAATTATTGAATTTTCAAACTTGAGAATTATTGAAATGTTGATTTTGAAAAGTAAAATCTAAATATAAATTTCAAAAAAAAAAAAAAAAAAAAAAGACTAAAAATATACTTACCCATATATATTACTAAATAAAATCTACCCGTTATTTAGAAAGTGAAAATTAACTCCATTATTTATTTTTGTACTAAAATAAACTCCATTATTTATTTTGATGACTTTTTAACTAATAAAAAATAAAACAAACCTCAATAAAATGGGTGAATTACAATAATGCAAGTTTGATGACTTCAGTCAATGATAGTACTCATAAATAACAAGTGATACTAAGTGGAAGCCATTCTTGACACTGATCGAAGGTAATTGAAGATAATAAGACAATCATTAACACTTATTTAGGGCAATCAATGATAGCGATGAAAGGCAATTGATGACACTAATTGAAGACATTTAATCACTAATTGCTTTCAAATATTGTTTTCAATCAATATCAACACTACTTTCAATCAATGTCAAAGATTGCCTTAAATCAATTGACATTGATTGGTTTGAAGAACTCGAACTCATCGTCTTGACTATTTTCTGCAATAGTCTGTGATGCTTGTATTACAAGGGAACATTGCTTCAAAGAATGTAGCATTTTTTTTTACTCTATTATCGTATTCTTGTGTATATCCGAAATCTTTGAATGATGCACAAGGAATCGATATGCATTACTATTCTTAGCATAACCAATAAAAAATGATCCCAATTGTTTTAGGACATATTTTTACCTACTTTGGTAAAGGAGTTTTTACGTTTGCGAGACACCCCCACACTTTGAGGTAATTGTAAGAAGGTTTTCTTCCTTTCCACAGCTCATACGGTGTTTTTTCTTCATTCTTTCGGGGAACCTTATTTAAAAGGTAATTGGCTGATAGAACAGCTTCCCCCCACATGTTCTGTGATAACCCAGAGCTTACAAGCATTGCATTCATCAACTCTTTTAGAGTTCGATTTTTACATTCTGCTACTTCATTCGATTAGGGAGAGTATAGAGTCACTTCATGGACAATTCCATGTTGTGCACAGAATTCACAAAATGGTTTGACATATTCACCACCACGATCACTTCTAACCGTCTTAATCTTTTTATTAAGTTGGTTTTCAACTTCCTACTTAGCCTCGTTTTTTCCTTTAAGCAAATATACATAGCAATATTTTGTACTATCGTCTATAAAGGTAATAAAATGTTTATTTCCCCCTCTAGTTTGTACAAATTTTAAATCACATACATCACTATGTATTAGATCAAGTGGGTTTGTATTTCGTTAAACTGTTTGGAATGAACATCTTGTTTGTTTTGCCTCAACACATATTTCACATTTATGTTTATGAACAATGCGTAATGCCGGAATGTGATCTAAGTTAATTAATCTACGCATTATATTATAATTAACATGTCCAAGCCTACCATGCCATAAGTTAAAAGACTCAAGCATATAAACAGAAGTAGAAGCTTTCTCATTAATAAATAAAGCTTTGGCTTTGGATTTTACAGAGATAGTTTTGAGTTTCCACATGCCATTCAATACATATCCCCTTCCCACAAACATTCCCCCTTTAGACAAAACAAATTTCTGAGCCTCAAAGACCATTCTAAAACCATGCACGCTCCGAAGTGTTCCAGAGACAAGGTTCTTCCGTATGTCAGGTACATACAATACATTCAGAAGCTTCAATTCCTTTCAGAAGTCATCTTCAGAATCACAGTTCCAGATCCATTGATCTTTGAAGTTGCAGAATTGCCCATATAGAGCTTCTCTCCATTTTCACAAAGACTTAAATCAACAAAAGAGTCCTTGTTGCAACAGACATGTCTTGTGGCACTAGTATCTAGCCACCATTCTCTTTGATTTGAGTCAATCATGTTGACTTCAGAAATCACAGCAGTGAGGTCCATATCAGATGCTTCATCCACAACATTAGTCTCATTTATCTTGACTTTCTTCGGAAGTCTACAATCAGAAGATTTGTGCCCCATCCTGTTGCAGTTGAAACACTTTCCTTGAAACTTCTATTTCTTGAAAACACTGCCTTTTGGTCCCATATTCGACCCAGTATGAGGTTGTTTTCCTTTGGAGTCCCTCTTTGTCTCCACCACATTTGCCTTGGCAACATAAGCATCTTTGTTGAGCTTTTTCGAATTACCTCGATTATCTTCTTCAATTCGAAGTCTAACAATTAGATCTTCCACTGTCATTTCCTTCTTCTTATGCTTAAGGTAGTTTTTAAAGTCATTCCAGTAATGGGGTAGCTTTTCAATAATAGCAGCCACCTGAAAAGATTCACTTATAACCATTCCTTCCACAAGAATGCCATGAATGATCAACTGAAAATCTTGCACTTGATTTACAATAAGTTTGGAATCAACTATAGCATAATTCAAGAATTTGGCAACTAAGAATTTCTTAGTTCCAACATCTTCTGTTTTATACTTGTGGTCTAGAGATTCCCACAATTCTTTAGCCGTTTTCTTGACATAATACACTTCATAAAGTGCATCAGTCAAACAATTCAAAATCAGGTTTCGGCAAAGAAACTCAGAGTGCCTCCAAGCATCAACAATAGTTTGGGCAACAACCAAATCTATCTCACCCTCCACAATAGTAGGAGGTTCTTCTGTCAAATATTTGGCCAGATTCAACATGGTCAAATAAAACAACATTTTTTTGTTGCCACGTTTTGAAATTATGTCCAGTGAATTTTGTTGGTTTTTAGTGATGACTTACAGAGGAAGTCATTGGTACAGTTAGACTTGTAACCTGTCAAGTGACAACAACATCGAAACTGGACGAGTTAGCACCACTGCTAGCCATTTTCTTTTCCCATGTGAAAACAGAATAAAGAAACGTAATCAGAAAGAGGATTGTAAAAAATGTTGAAACAGAATTACAACCTTATCATCCCGTAATTGATAATCTGTTAAATGTCTGGAATTTAGTCACAGTTAAATCCAGAAACAGATATCGAACACTATTCTGTTAAACGTCAGGAATTTTAGCAAAGCTAAAAACCAGAACAAAATATCAAATATATGTATATATATAAATTTATTTATTTGCTAAAATAATCGTAAGCTAAAATCAATTGATTAAAAATTTCATGCACATAATATCAATTTATTTGCTAAATTGAAATTTAAACGATTTATAAATAAAATCTAACACAATTTTGTAAAATTAATTCTAAATTAAATTTTATCTGTTTACGTACAAGTTTTATTTTAGAAATTAATAGCAAATATGATTTGAAATTTAAATCAATAAACCTTTAATCAAAACGAATGCTAAAAACAAATTCAACTTCAAGATTGTTGTTAATAATAACAATCAAATATAATAACTTTAATGATAAAAGATTAATTGAGATAAAATTAAATCAAATAATCGTAATTAATAAAATAAAATGAATAACCGATAAGAAAGCAACAACTATCGAATATAATAATTTTAATGATAAAAGATTAATTGAGATAAAATTAAATCAAATAATACGTAATTAATAAAATAAAATAAATTATCGATAAGAAAGCTGAGACCTGTAATCAGTTTCCTTAGAGTTGATTCACCGTCTCCTCCCATTGTGCTTAGAGAATGAATTGATGACAACCTCCAAGGATACAATAGCTTCGTCTTTAATCCGCAGTACAAGAATTGAAGACAAGCGAACTCAAAAACCGTGAAGAACTCTATCAGCAGAAAAGATTTAGAAACAAAAGTTTTGGTTTGTTTTTGTTGTCTTTAGAATGAAGAAGATGAAGAGTTTTTATAGCCGAAAAAACCATGAAACGTTTCGAAATAATAATGGGAGGAAAGTTTCAAAATAATAATGGGAGGAAGGTTTCACAATATTGATGGGTGGAAAGTGTAACGTTTACAGTTTCAAAAGAGAAACTGTAACGTTTACGGTTTCAAAATAAATTTAAGTTTACATTTTTCCAACAAATATTGCATAGAAAATAAGAAGTAGAAAAAAGACTGAACGTCCAATTTTCCTGCTTCATCGAAAACTTCCTGCAAGTTGGTTTAAAAGTATCCAGAGCAATAATGGAAGCATGCAAATAAAATAGAAAAGTTAATACAAGAGATACATTGATTATGATAATGTATTGGTACCTAAGAAAAACAAGCAATCATCTAACACCAATGGTAGAGACATGAGAAAATTGTACACCCATAACAAACAATCATCAATTTGACCAGAATTACTTCCTCAAATAGTTAGATTTTCATACTTTCCAAAGCTAAGTTGACAGACAAGTAGCACCACAAATGTAAAAATATGCAACATTGGAAGAACATAAGTTTACACCTCGAACAAAATTAGAATAAAATCTCAACAAAAGCAATACCAATTTAAAAAAAAAAAAAAACTAGTTGAAACTTACCTCCCTTGCAACTTAAACTCTGCAACCTACTTCGAAATAGCTAGAAAATAACTCAATAAAAGAGAAACATTTAGCTTACAAAAGTTTCTTGTCTTCATTCAATATCCAACGAACTATTTAGTAGAAATGATTCAAGTCAAGAAAAAGGAAATGATTTGAAACAAACTTTAATGGGTCTATACCTTCGAAGGTTTGTTAGGGCTTCTTTTCATGGTAAACTCCACTTGATATATCAAACTCTGCCAAAGCCTCGTGAATTAGAGGATAGAAAGGAAGTGAAAAAATTAAGTTAAAAAAAAAGAAATAGATTTTTTTTTAAAAAAAAAATAGAAGAGAAAAGATAGAAAGAATATGGTAATGGAAATCACATGCGTGAATGAAAATATTTGCCCACTCCACTGCCAACCTAAACTAGTAAATAAAAAAGTGTGTTCGAAGTACTCAAGGAAATGGAAAGAATAAATAGTCACTCAATGTCTAAAACAAAATATAAAGGATGCCTAGAGAAATAACACTACTACAATTTTGGTTTTCTATGACAATTTTTAATTGTCATAGTTGATTTATCTTGACAATTTTCCCAAAATTATGCTATGTCATAGTATCCCCTATCATGGTAAGTTTTCTATGACATATAATAAAAATGTCATAAAATATAATTTATGACAGGTATAAAATTGTCATAAATATTTTTCACGACAATTAAAAATTGTCGTGAATCAATGGAAAATAGGGTTTATGATCTCTATTTATGACATTTTATAATTGTCATAAATGATGTTATTTTTGCAATTTTAACTTTTTTTTTACCATGACAGTTTTAGAATGTCATAAAATAGAGTTATTTTTCCAAATAAAATTTAATCATAAACTGTCATGAATCATATTTCATGATAGTTGTAATCGTTATAATTTCTATTTCTTGATAGTTTTAAATTGTCATATATTAGATATCATGATAGTTTTAATAATATTGATTTCTACTTTGTGATAATTTAAATTTGTCATAAAAGGTATACCATGACAATTTTTAAATTCTAAAACTGGATATATTTAATTAATTTATTCATTTTATTCATGTTAATTACAATTAAACTAATAATTCAAAAACAACATTTAAACTTGTCAATAATTGTGCATTGAATAAATAGTGTAACAATCCACATAAATGCCAAATAGATTTCATTCATCACAATACAAATAAAATCCTAACAAGTTCTTTACAAAGTAGTTTATATAAAACCTGTAAGTGAAATTACACTTAATGTTTCATAAAGCCTAGAACGAAAATCAAATACTTTGGAAACTTGTACGATAACTCATAATTTCGATCATCACCTTGAATAAAATACCTACACAATATAATTATAAAACTTTAAGTAAATAAAAACAAAATGTTACCAAATATATTATTATGTAAATTTCTCAATATAAATACAAAGTCACTAAGAGTATACTCAAATAGAGAAGACTATAAACTAACACTAAACATGTACAAGATCATGATTGATGAAATTATTGAAGACCAAAATTAATAGTATCAAAACTTCAAGATACAAAACCATGGTCGATGAAATTCTAAAAACAAAAAAACATTACGAACCCCTAATAATTACCTCAATCTTCATTGTAGGTTATCATACATGCAAGATAGCCGCATAAACACTATTTAAAGTATGAGTGAGACATTATTTTAGAAGTAAGAAATTAAACTTACTTGATACGTTATTGCGGATGTTAACACCTCCCAAAAGATCCATTACTTCATAGAGTTCATTGTATCAACCTACAAAAAAAAAAAGAATTATAAGTTTCTCAACCTTGCTAAATATTAAATTATACCTCCTACTAACAATCTTGGTTTTTATGCCCACAATAAAGAGAGAGAAAAAATGAAGTTGTATTAGTCTAGTTTCTAGAAAAGTAAACTAATTAGGCTTTATTCGAATAAGAACTGCAGTAACAACTAGATCATAGAAAATAATACGTGTAAACAAAAGAAAATACAACTATACAAGTACATAATTGGCTTGTACCATATTTTCTTTTCTCACTTGAACTTGTATAAAAACCATAGGTATGCACAATTCAGAATACATATTCTAACAACTAGTTCAACATTCCTAGATAAAAGGAACACATCCATACGTCATGAAGTATAAACAAACCGATCAAGTCATCATTGTATGAAAATTAATAACTCCAAGTAGTAATCATTGGCTACACAAGCATTTGCACTCCATCAAATGGACCTAAAACATACAAGCCAAATGAGCCTATTAGACCTGAGTTAAAAATAAAACATCAACAATCTACAAACATCCTTAAATCCTTGTCTCAAAGTAAGATTATAACCTACTTGCCCAATCTAGGCATCCGCCACTTCTTATCAAGAATGTCCGGCATTGTAAAGTAGAGTAAGCAATGAGAAAAGCAACATTAGATTGTACAAAGACTCTTCACTTTGCTAAGCTTGTTGGTTTACTCCAAAAAGAGAAACAAATATATAGAGCATTGAACTTTTTTTTAATTAATAGATAAGTTAAAATAACTCACTAAAACTCTCGACCAACAAGAAAGAAGAAAAGCCCGAGAATAAAACCATTTCAACACCAACCTCTATCGTATTTGTGTCATTCTTTTGAACCCTAAAGATGAGAACTAGAGAATGAAATGTCATTAATGTTGCCTCTAAAAGCACATCAAAATGAATATACAAAATGAAATATCATTAGTGGGTAAAATATGAATCTATTAAACAATGCTCTACTAAAAAATTATATGCCAAAATCAATTCTACATTTTTGTAAGGCTATAACAATAAAGAAAGAACAAAAAAAAAAAAAACAGTATCCATAAGCTGTCGAATCCTCGCCATTTTCTTCAATCATATAAGGAAAATGCTCATATGTCCCATGGCAATAAATTTATTGACTTTTTTTTTTCTCACATCTCAATATTCTCGAAACTAATTTACTACCATCTTATCTACTATAAGTTATCCACATTCTGTTCAATGCATGTAAATCAAATAATGAGAGAAGTATGTCGCATTTCTTACCAGCTTACAGCTAGGCTTGGGGTAGACACATGTATCCTAAGCATTGGGGATTAGAGCAAAAGGGAAGATAATCGCTTAACAAGCCAATCAATAATTTCAAATAATTATCAGCTATTGATTGAGATCAAATGTTAATACAAATAATCATTTTGGGGGAAGAGAAATTGATTTATCACTTTACCTCTCAAAATTTAGAGTCCAGATCTTTCAAATCATTGATTTCTTCAATGTGTTTGAAAGAAGCACAATCCAAAGAAGGTGGATAAGCAGGTTGAAAATCTCAATCAATCTTAGCGATGAAGTCCAATTTTATTTCCATAAGCTATGAAACATAGAAATTCTGTTTCCTTTATAAAATATAACATAAGAAATTATCAACAAAGTAACATCAATCTAAATCGATCGGTTAAAGGTAACAAAATTGCTAAATACATGAAAGTCATAAATTGAACAGTGAATGATATTCTCTAAACCCTAGGTAAATATTGATAAAATTGCTGACATTGATAAAATTGCTAACATTGAAAGTCATGAAAGTCATAAATTGCTAACATTGATAAAATTTAATCTAGTCTTGAAGTCATACCTTAGGTAAATATAGTCTTTTTATTAGTGTGATTCTTCTGATCCCTGGAGATGAAAATAAGAGAAAGAAATGTTATTAGTGTTGCCTGAGAAAAAAAAAATCAAAATGAGTACATAGAATGAAATGTCATTAGTATATAAAAAATGAATTAATTAATCAACACCCATCTACTATTATAAGATAACCCAAAGAAACTCAAACTCAAAATAAATAAATAAATAAGTAAGAAAATCGATCAAGCTCGATTCTAAAAAATTAAATCATTAAAAATAAAAAATAAATATGAATTAAATAAAAAAAATAGAAAAATGATACAATACAACCATCTTTCATTTTCCCAAAGAGGAAAAAAATGTTTAATGGAGAACAACACAATTATTTGTTCTTCTACCAGGACCTTATACACCGACATTTTCATAAGCACTAAAAGAATGTGCCATCTATAAACCTCTTGCAAAGAATACAAGGAAAGTTGCCACAACAGCTCAATAAACCTAGACACAATCATCCAATTTAAATGAATGCTATCTCAAATTGGGTTGAAAGTATGAAAAAAATTCGAGCATAATTTCTTATTTGCATTATGATCTTATCAACTAATATAAAAAAAAAATGATTATGTTTGGTCTAAATAGTTCCCATCAGCTTTTAACAACCTCTCATTCTTTACAACAAAGAGAAATTATCAAAGTCGTTTCAACTAAAATTCATTGAGAAAATAGTTTTAAGTAAAAAAGCCTAAAAGATACCAGATTATTTAAAAAAAAAACTGAAAAGAACATCGTACAAGAAGGTAATAACAAAAGGAAAACATGTAATTACTGGAAACTTGGATGATATTTTCTTGAATGTAAGGACCCGTAATCCCAAGGTACAAAACATATAAAACATAATTAACATTTAAGAAACATACAGAGCGGCACCTCGGGACCTCATAATCCCGGAACACAACATGTAGAACAACAAAAAACAGATATATGTACTACACTTACATCAAGCACACTCTAGAACTAACCATCCAACATAAGGCCACATCCATACCCATCAATAATACATAAAACAGTATAATGAGTATTGCCCTGTGTAGAGTCCACACAACTCGAGTAGAGAATCCTTACCTGTTTCCAAAAAAATACAGAAGAACCACAAGAAAGATGTTTCTTGAGTTGCAGCCAAACGCTCCACCCAACAAATTATTTCAACCTAACAACACGATACACAAATCGGTCACTTAATTTCGAATTTCGTAAAAATACCACTGAATTTTTAAACCAACAGTATGAACTTTGAAAATTACCCACAACTTGAACTCAACAAGGTTGTCCAAAACTTAGCGAAACCCAACCAAGTTGATCCTTCAACTAGAGCCTCGAACCTCGCCCAAAACAACGCTGACAACACCCAACAAATTCCATAGTCAATACAACCAATCTCAATGATAAATCAACACAAACCATAACTAAAAAAGCTCTTACCCAAAATCCTTAACGGGACACACACGAATGTGAATGGGTGCGAAAACAGGGCTGAAACGCGTTGAACGACAGCTAGGCATGGCTAGTGCGGTGGCTGGGCGTTGAGGGCATGCGTCGCTGGTGCGAAGCTCGTCATGGGCAGCAGGAGTCGTCGACGGCTGGGCTTGAGCGCAGCACTGCAGGCTGAACGACGGAACAACAACGGGATGCGACCGGGTCGGCGGTGTGCGCGCGGGACGTACGTGCGCCTGCTACTTGTAGAAAGAATGGTGCTGCGCGCGAGATCTAGCGAAGGGTAGCCGAGCTGGGTGCGGCTGCGACCGGTTGAGCTGTTGACGAAACGACGACGGCGAGCAGCGGAGGTGCAAGACGGTAGCAGCAGGTAATGGGTGAGGATGAAGAAGAAGAAACCTTAGGTATTTTGACCTCCTTTGACCTTTTTTTCCTTTTTTTAAAAGCCCCTTTCTATCGAGAACAAGGGGAAAAAGAAAAAAATTAGGACACCAAAACTTTATTTATTTTTATTTTATTTTATTTGTCAAATAGGCCTTTACTTTCCCATAACTATAAATCAGATCTCACAAAATTTGTTTCAAATTCAAAATATTTTCAAATTAATCATATTTATCTTTTATGACATTTTTTAAATTGTCATAATTTTATAAAAAATTGAAATATCACTCTTTAAATGTAAAATGTTTAATGACAATTATTAAAATTGTCATAATTTTTTTTATGACAATTCTTAGAATGTGAATAATTGTCATAATTTGTTTATATCTTAAAAATCATCCTCTTTCCATAAAAAAAATATGTGTTTTTAGATTTCATGACAGTTTTTCAATTTTTTTTTCTAATTTTTAGATTGAATAAACTGTCATGAAATGTCAAAATTGTTGTAGTGTAAGTTACACCAATGAGTATGTGATTCTTATCTAACCAATCAACATATCTCCATTTCGTCTTTCTATAGAGATAAATAAAACTATTTTTGTAATTAGTGGTCGCCCATCATTGAAAAAATTAGCAGAGGTTGATTAGAAATAAAAGAATCAATCATATCGAATACAAGCTTCAAACCATCATGTGTTAGGCCTTGCGGTCAACAGGGCTTTAAGAAACCAAAAAGTTATGGATTCGATCCATATCGATCACCTACTTAGAAGTTAATTTTTTACGAGTTTCCTTGATATCTAAATGTTGTAAGATCAGGTGGTATGCCCAGTAAGAACAATCGATGTGCACGCAAGTTAGTCCAAGCACTTATAGACATAAAAAAAAGTACAAGGTTTGAACAAATGGAAGATATTGTTGGAAATAATTTGAATACTAGTAAGCACCCAAAGAAAGATACCGATGGTGTGCTTTTCATTATAAATAAATAAATAATAATTATAAAAAGAGATTTGGGCAAGAATGACCACTTTACCTCTCCAAAATAACTTTATTTTCTTCTTCCTGAAGTTCCACAAAATACAAAAAATATTATAAATGAGTTCATCTGAGAAGGAAATACCACAATCTAACCTCATGGCATGTTAAACTTGTAGAGAAATATTGTCTCATTCTATGTCTAGGTTGTGTCGGCCCTTGAAAGATTAGAAAATAAAAATAGAAGTAAACCATACGTTACAACTAAGCTTATAAATAGCAATCAAAATTATAAGCCATGAGTAAATATTTTAGAAAGGATAAAAAAAATAATAACAAAAAATCATCCACAACTAACATTCACATGCACAAGCAAAGAATTATGTCTTTTAAACAAATTCACTATAAGTTTACTAGTATTGCTATCAACTAGATAACGTTGTAGATAGCTTTGCTCAAAACAAAAATAAGAACCATTCCTTCATCGTCATCAATAATATTGCTATCTACTTATAAATTTCACTACATAAGACCAAACATAAATTGAAATTAAATCAATTATTTGACCTATTTTGGAGATGGAAAATAATGCACATAAAGGCCATGTGAACTCACCTAAGAGCATTACCAAGACAGTGTCAATGAGGCTTCTTCACCCCTCATGTGGGTTAGGGCAAACTTCTAGAGGGGAGCCAACAATTCAAAAATCATAAGTACATTTAGGCCCCGTTTAATAACCATTTGATTTTGATTTTTTGTTTTTGAAATGTAAGCTTATTTTTACTCAAAGTTCTGAGAATGTAGTCCATTTTTCTTATAATGTATCCATCTTTCCTTAAGATTGTGGACGAATCTTAACCAAACTTCAAGAACAAAAACAAACTTTTGGAAATTACTTTTTTATTTTCAAATATTTGCTTGGTTTCTACAAATATAAGTAAGGTGTAGCTATATGAGTAAAAAAAAAAACATATAGTAGGGTAGTTTTGTAATAGGCTTAAATTTCAAAAAAAAAAATGGTTATCAAAGGAGGCACTTGCAATTTTATACCAATAATTAATCAATCAAATTCACCCATATAATTTCACTTAAGAAAATTGAACAAATTAAACCTTTGTGGCAAGTCTGCATCCTAGGGAGCCTTTCCTCAGGTAGACTTTATTGGGCAAAGTTGCTTAGTACGAGCCAAACTTGGCACTTTGTCATCAGATTGCACAACAATACCTTTTACATTTCACATCTAACTCAAGCGCCATCATTAAACAACCTTCAATTAGACATGAGATCGAGGTTGTGAACTTAACCAATTGATCAATCACGATAACACAACATGAACAAGGCGCAGCAGACTTGCAAGGCGGTGAACCACGAGCACAACATCTGAATCTGCGATCGTTGGCGAGAGAGGGGGACTGCTTTGGCGGCTGCTCGCGAGGATGGGAGGAGATGTGTTGTGGAGGGATGGGATCGCGAGCGTGGGCTCGATTTGCTGCAGCAGGCGCAGCGACATCGGCGAGTTTTTGGGGCGCGGCGGCTAGTCGGAGTAGTCAACGGATGCGGCGGTGCTTGAGGTGAAGGGGGCTAGGGTTTGTGGTGAGGGAAGAACTGTAAGAAGAAAGAAGAAAGAAGAAGAAAAAGAAAACAGAAAAGAAAATGAGAAAATGAGAAAATGGGTTTAATTGGTTTTTTCTTTTCCTTTAAAACTAAATCCCTTTTTTTTATTACTTTTAATATCCTATGGGTTTTTCAAATAATTCATAAAATCTCAATCTTTTTATTTTCCCCTTAAACTTAAATGAGAGTAAATCCTTCTTTCTTTTTTTTTTTTTACAAAAACTTGGGGCATTAGATAATCTTTTTATAAAAATTGTAAAATTGTCATAATTTAATATAAAATATTTTTTAAAAATTAATTTTTCTATGACAATTGTCATAGACTAAATTTTGTCACAAAATCAGGTTTTTTTAGTAGGAAATTTTGCACGAATAATAATTTCATGATAACACAATTCCTAAACTTATTCATTTATAACACAAAAATGACTGAAGTCTATCAGTTTGCATTGTTTAATCACTTAAAATCGATTGAAGTCTATCAAGTAAACTGATAGAAGTCTAAAGTCTATCAGTTGAACTGATAGAAGTCTATTAGTTGAAATGATACAAGTCTAAGTTTATCGGTTGAACTGATAGAAGTCTAATAATGTTAGAATAGAAATTTTGGGCAAAATGTGTTATGAATGAAATTATTTTAAAAAATGTGTTACAATTGTAATGGAAAGCCAAAAATATGCTATGGAAAACAAATTCCCTTTTAAATAAGGTCAGGGCACCACAAAATTAATTTCATAATATATATAAAAAATAAAATTAGGAAGTTAGTTATTATAAAAATTATAATTTCGAAGTGGTTAAAAGATAATTGTAACAAAATATATAAGGTTAATCTTAATATATATATATATATATATAATATTTTAAAATATCAAAATTATACTTATTTTTCTAAGTTTTGTTAAAAAATTTATGATTCTATAAAACTATCCCAAAATGCGCATTTTTAATTTATGATACTTTTTTGTGATGATAATTTTATTTTGATTTCTGATTGCGAGATGATTCTAATAAATTGTCATAAAACGCGTGTTTTTATTTATGACACTTTAATTGCTTCTCCCTCTTAAATTTTATTACACTTAAGTGTCATCTAAACTCATTTTTGTAGTCGTGCGATGTTTTTTCTCTATTAAGATTCTTGGAGTTTAAGTGTAAGGGACCGACCCGAATGGGGCACTAAATGAGCCCTTATCCCAATGCATGCATTCAAAGTAAAGGACATTTAAACAGACATGATTTCGGATTCCAATTAAAACAAAACATTCAAAATAACCCCTTTAAAAACTAGACATTTTCCCTGAAACCTGTCCCTATTTCCAAGCACCTGTTCCAGGATAAATACATTTCCAAAGTTTACTCTGATCAGAGATTTACTAAAAGCCATTCAAAACCTGTTCAGATACAACATGCTGGAATCCACAAATATTTACAAACATCCTAGGCTTCGTGCGTGCCGCTACATGCATTCAGGGGAAAACAAAAACACACGAGAGTCATAATACAAAATCAGAGTTGGAAGACTGGGCCCCATGATCACAGCTCCTCCTTCAGGCATCCGGTCGCGCACCACGATTACCTGTGGAAAACCATAGAATAAGGGTGAGTAACGAATTACTCAGTAAGAATCCCCAACCGGGGTACAATACGATATACATGGTCATCTCGATGAGCGTATGCAAGCTATGAATATAACACAGAATAGAGCACATAGCTTAGCCCACACTTGGGCCTCGGATGCCAACTCGGTGACTTAGTCCGGAATAAAAACATCACACAGTCCAATACATAAGTCGCCCTATACGAGAAACAAGTCCCGGCCTCAGCCTGTCTACTGTCGACGAAAGGTACACTGACTCAAGATCCCGAGGAGCTCTCCGGTCGGCGCAGTAATGAGCGTAAACATGCACCGCGCGTGCTCTGCAGAGACCATGGGGGTGCCGGGTCTAGAGGCAACCGCCCATGTCCATCCACCACGCCTAACTAAATCTTTGGATCGGTGTCACCGACATAGGGGTGTGAGACTGGACACTTAAACTATGTCACCTGAACCACCGCACTGAGGCTAAGGGGCGGGTCGTGGTAGGCTTACACCGAAGCCGCCCTTACCTTAACAGTGGCAATCGGGGCTACGGCCGAACACGCCGAGGACGTGCCGACTATCGGGACAAGGCAATGCCAAGTCATCATCCCGACGGTTGGGGCATTTAATGACCGCCACCCTCACCCAAGATTGCGGGGGCCTACCGCCGGGTTAGCAAATCCCTCACGGGTCCGGGGGCGGAATGACTTGCTCGACGTCCCCCGCCATGGATGCAAGGTTCTTTATGCATCAAAGCCCGGATGATGCTATCTACCGCAATTCTAACTCGCCCTAGCAAACAAAGCAAACAATTCCATAAAATCCAATACGTGCTCAATAAGAATACAACGAGCCTAGCATGCTACTACGAAGCAAGGAACAGATACGAGCATGCGTAAAGAAACAACCTAGCATGGATTAACATGAGAATTAACCAAGAAATCATGCTAACCGGGAATTCAGATTGAAGCACCTAGCTACACATGTCAATAATCACAAACAAGCAATCAATCAACAATCACATATAATATCGCAGAGGTCCACACAACCCCGTGAAGAAATCCTTACCTTGGTGGGGACGGTTTGGCACGAAATCCTAAGTCGCGAACAATCTCGATCTAGCTACCGGGAACCTATCAATCAACACAAAAATCACACAATAGGCCTAAATATAATAAAACAAACAAGGCTCGGCTCGGAGCAACTCACGAGGCACACACGAACGCATTTAACGAGCCGATTGCAGCAGGCAAGCAACGGGGCTCGAAGGGCGAGCCGGGCGCAGAAATGGGCGCGTGGGCGCGTTGGTGCGCGCTGCCAGAGCGCGAGCGCATGGACGACGAAGCGCGCTGCGCGGAGATGCAGGGGCGAACAGAAGCTCGGCTGGGCGCTCGCGCCGGCACGACTTCAGCGGCGGGGCTCGCGGCGCGCGTAGCTGGGCGAGGACGCGCGCGCGCGCACGCGGCGGCGTGGCGAGGCTCGGCTCGGGGCTGGCCGCTTGCTACGCGAGCTCTGGCGAACAGGGCGATCTGGGCGACGGAGAAAACGAACTCGAATTCGAGCGATTGGAGAGGATTCGACGTTCGTTCAGTTGATGGATGAGTTCCTCTACACTGCTGAGAAGAGAACACACGAATTTCCTCACTCCCGCGGCAGCGTAGGGACGAAATTGAAAACAGGGGAAAAAATGAAGGAGAAGAAGAAAGAGAGCTTACCAACAGCGTGAGGATGAAACGGCTTCGACCTTGGGGATGGGAACTCGGTTGAATTGAAGTTGGAGAAGGAAGAAATCGCGAGAAGTTGGCTGTCGGTCGGGGGGAGCTCGCGAGGAAGAAGAAGAAGAAATGGGGCGAAGGCTCGGGCGAGCTGCCTTTTAAAGCAAAACAGGGGACAGACAAGCATAAGGACAAGATCACGCGATTAAGTTAACAAACGAGCGCGGTGGCTCGGCTGGCTGTGCCCTCCGCCTAGCATGCGACACGGCCCTAGTTCGATTCCTGCTCGACGCGCTATTTAATTCTCTATTTATTTTTGCTCCTTCCCAAGCCCAAACGCCTTCACCACAAATCCCAATTCTTTTCAAATTGACTCATAATTATTCCGGAAAATTTAATTTCAAAACCGGCCCTGTCGGCCCGACCCTAAATTACCAAAATGCCCCTGGGCCTCCCGGGAAGACCAAGATGAAATTTTCCGGGCCGTTACAATACTCCCCCCTTACAAGACTTTCGTCCTCGAAAGTCACTTAAGATTGGAACAGCTCGGGATACTGCAATCTCATCTCATCCTCCCGTTCCCAAGTGGCTTCCTCTAAACTCTGACTCCTCCACTGAACCTTTATCAGCCGGATTTCACGATTACGCAGTGTCTTTGTCTCAAAGGCAAGAATTCCCACTGACTTTTCCTCGAAGCTCAAATCCTCATTCAGCTGCAAAGGCTCAAAATCCACAATGTGCGACGGGTCCGGCACGTACTGCCTCAACATCGATACATGAAATACACTGTGCACTGCTGACAATGACGGAGGCAAGGCTAATCGATAAGCAACCTGGCCGATCCTCTCCAGGATTTCAAACGGACCAACAAAACGGGGGCTCAGCTTCCCACGCTTGCCAAACCTCAAAACTCCTCGCATTGGTGCGACCTTTGAGAATACATGCCGACCAACCTCAAACTCCAAATCCCGACGTCGAACATCGGCATAACTCTACATGCGCTCCGGCCTGGTCAACATACGGGCTCTAATCTTACGCACAAAGCATCATTGGTCAATTGCAGCAACTCGGGACCCAAAACCTGCCTATCACCAACCTCTTCCCAGAACACAGGAGATCGGCAACGCGCTTGCCATACAAAGCCTCTAATGGAGCCATCCGATCGCCGATCGATAATCGTTGTTATATGCAAACTTCATCGAATCTGATATCTGGTCCCAATCGCGGAAATCCAACACACAAGCCCTCAACATATCTTCGAGAACTGGTTCACCTCTTAGTCCGACCATCGGTCACGAGGGTGAAAAGTCTGTCAAAATCGCACTCAAGACCTAAACCCTTCCGAGCGCTCTCAGAAACGAGAAGTGAACCTCGAATCACGGTCGATCACGATCCTCACAGCAGCACACCGTGATAGCGAATGATCTGCTCTAAAAGCATATTGCGCCCATTGTTCCACGGTATAAGTGTCTCTACCGGGAATGAAGTGTGCGCTCTTAGTCAAACGGTCAACTATCACCCGGATCTGAGTGAACTTCCTCGAGTCCTCGGCAAACCCGAAATGAAGTCCATGGAGATTTCTTCCCATTTCCACCGAGGCACACTCGGTGTTTGCAAATAATCCCGCTGGTCTCTCTGCTGGGTGCCTTCACTTGCGACAAGTGAGACATCGACCGACAAACTCCGCAACACCTCTTTTTATACCCATCCACCGAATGTCTCGCTTAAGATCTCGATACATCTTGGTACCCGGGGTGCCAAGCAAACGGAGAATCGTGGGCCTCTCGAGAGCAACTCGCTGCGCAAACCGACAACATCCGGAAACACACATCCGGCCTCAGACGTCGCCCCTTATGCTCGTGAATATACAAAATCAAAGTCGCCGTCAACATCGACTCTGTCAACCAACCTCTTAAGTGCGTGGTCACTCGGTGACTATCAATAATCCACGCCTAATCGATGGTCGGATCATCAACCTGAGCTACTCTGGCAAAGAACCTCACCCAAAGAATATCGCAATCTCGGCCCGCTTTCGAACTCTCTCTCGCAACTGGCTGGGAACTCAGCTGATACACAGAGTGCGACGTCTTTCTACTTAATGCATCGGCTACAACGTTGGCTTTACCGGATGGTACAGAATCTCGCAATCATAATCTTTCACTAGCTCTAACCATCTCCTCTCGCCTCATGTTCAACTCTTTCTCGGGTAAGCAGATACTTGAGGCTCGGTGATCGGTAAACATCCGAATCCGCTCACCGTATAGATAATGCCTCCAAATCTTGATTGCAAACACCACTGCCGCCAACTCCATATCATGAGTCGGATAGTTACGCTCATATGGCTTCAAATTGACGGAAGCATAAGCAATGACCTTCCCGTCTTTGCATCAACACACAACCCAACCCGAACTTGGAAGCATCGTCTGAAACCACGAAACCACCTGTCCCGGATCGCCAACATCGGGCCAAGTCAAAGTCAAAGCGCGCTTGAGCTCGGCAAAGCTCTCATCACACCTACCGTCCCAAACAAACTCGACACCCTTCCTCGTCGACGAGTGAGGGCGAGGCTATGGCGGAAAAATCCTTAACAAACCGACGGTAGTAACTCCGCCAAACCTAGGAAGGCTGCGTATCTCGTAAGAATCAAGTCGGCCTCGCCCACGAACTCACGGCCTCAATCTTTGCAGGATCCACGGCTATACCATCTCTCGAGACTATATGACCTAAGAAGGCCACTTGTTCCAACCAGAACTCACATTTGGAAAATTTCGCATAAAAAAGTGGTTTTCCTCAAGGTCACATCAACACTTTCCTCAAATGCTCTGCATGATCCTTTCTCGGTCCTTGAATAGATCGGGAATATCGTCAATGAACACAAATGAATTTTGTCCCAAAAATGCTTTGAACACCCTATCCATCATGTCCATGAACGCCGCTGGTGCATTTGTCAATCCAAACGACATGACCCCAAACTCGTAGTGCCCATATCTAGACACGAACATTTGTCTTAGGAATGTCGGCGTCCCTAATCCCAGCAATGGTGATACCCGGATCTCAAATCTATCTTGGAGAACACGGAAGCTCCTCAAAAGTCGATCGAACAAATCATCGATCACGGGCAACGGATATTTATTCTTCACGATCACCTTATTAAGCTCACGATAGTCAATGCATAGGCGCATCGAACCATCCTTTTCTTCACAAACAACATCTGGCGCTCCCCACGGACACACTCGGACGGATGAATCCTCGATCTAACATCTCCGCGGTGAACCTTCGCCTTTAGCTCTACCGACGCCATACGACACGGAGCCTTCGAGATAGGGAGGGTCCGGCGGCTCGAGCTCAATTGTGAAGTCAACCTCTCTTGGGGGCAACCCGGTAATTCTCTCAGGAACACGTCGGCAAACTCCCGCACAACCGCACTTGATCAAGCGATCGGTGAGGGGCGGCTCTCTCCGGACAATTTGGCTAGGTAGCCCCAAGCTCCATGAGCTAGCAAACGACGGGCTTTCACGGTGACACCATCGGCGGGCAAACTCCACCACGGGCTCCACGAAACTTGAAGTCGGGCCGACCCGGCGGCCTGAACACTACTTCCTTCCGGTGGCAGTCAATCAATGCGTGGTTAGCGGCTAACCATTCCATACCAAGAATCACGTCGAAACCACTCATGGGTAGAACTATGAGCGTAGCCACCAGCAACTCTCCGGATATCTCGATCCGGCCATCCTTAATCTTATCTTTAGCTAACATATTAACTCCCGAAGGAGTAGCAATGAGATAATTCAAAACCTAGAGGCTCTAATCTCAACTTAGCATGCTCGGCCAAACAAAACAGATACAAACGAGTGCGTAGAACCAGAGTCAAACAAGACAAATGCACAATGATCCAAAACAAGAAGCGTACCTGCCACTGCGGCATCTGCACGCTCGGCCTCCTGACGGTTCGTAGCGAACACCCGCCTCGCTGCTGCTGCTTTGCAGACAGCCGAATCGCCATAGCCTGGGTGATCGCGTAAACGGATCGTATGACCCTCTCTCCACACATCGAAACACCGCCCGGCCCGATCGACAAGCTCCAAAGTGGACTCTTCCACAAGTGGCACAGCGGAACTCGCTCGCTCGGACCGCCTGCTGGCGAGGCTGGGCGGGCCGGCATCCTACGCCGATCCCGGTTTGAGGCGCCTTTGCGCGGCGCGCCGCCCCCTCGAACTCAAACCTCCTCTTTCGCCCCACCTGGTTTGGGACAGGACGCGGCACCGGAGCGGCGCCAGCCCGCTCGATAGGATATTTCCCATTGTAAATAGTGGCCAGCTGAACCGCTTTAGCATAAGTGATAGGGGCCAGGGCTCTGACATCCTGAGACACACCCTGCCTCAGACCAGAAATGAACTTTCGAATTTTCAACTCAGGGGTCGCTATCAGCTGCGGAGCAAAATAGCCATACTCCGAAAACTTCCTTTCGTATTCCTCAATAGAATCAGAACCCTGCTGCAGATTCTGGAAAAGCGCTACCATCTTCTCTTGAGCCTCATCGCTAATATATTTGACCCTGAACTCCGACTTAAAGAACTCCCAGGTGGCGGGTGGAGACCCAGCTGGTCTCTCACTCAAGGTGGACTCCCACCACCATCTAGCTACGCCCCCTAACGCATGGGTCGCACACACCGGCCTCTGCACGCCGGGGCACACCATAATCAGGAAGGTGTACTCCAAATGGGCAATCCATCTGGCTGCTGATAAAGCGTCACCTGTGGCGTCAAACTTATCAGGGTTCCACTTTACGAAGTCCTTCAACCATTTACCAAGTTCATCGGCACCTTCTGCCACTTCTGCCTCAAAGGCTGCTGGCTCTTGCGGAGTGGGAAGTGCCGCGCGCCTGTTGAAACAAACGAGTCACCTCGATCCGAGCTCGAGACTCTCCCCATCTGGCCGCCAATAAAGCTCGGGTCTCTCGCCTCCGCCACTCAACAGTCAACCACCATAGACCTCATGGAATTAGCAAATTCTCGCTCTAGGAGCGATCTCACGGCGCTGATCGCCTCAATGCCTACTCGACCTCAACCGGGAGCTACACAGCGGAATGCTATCCGTCTCGGCTTGGGACGATGTCCCTGCGGTGTCGATCCGATCGACACCTCGGCCTCTTCTCGGGCGTCCTCTTCGGCGCGGTAAGCGGCATCTTTGGCGATCTACACCGAAACCAATAACGAGTCAGAACATGCTCGTCTCCGCTCCACAACACTACACAAGGCATACACTAGATGGCAGTGTATTGTAAATTCTTAACCCTTTTTAAACAACAAATAGTAAACTTAGGCGTACCTGATGACTGTCGGAGTGCTAGTGATCATGGGAAAATGACCTACAACAACAGGTCATACTACGGAATTTATGACTCTAAGCTCTGATACCAACGGTAACGGACCGACCCGAATGGGGCACTAAATGGGCCCTTATCCCAATGCATGCATTCAAAGTAAAGGACATTTAAACAGACATGATTTCGGATTCCAATTAAAACAAAACATTCAAAATAACCCCTTTAAAAACTAGACATTTTCCCTGAAACCTGTCCCTATTTCCAAGCACACTGTTCAGATAAATACATTTCCAAAGTTTACTCGATCAGAGATTTACTAAAAGCCATTCAAAACACATTCGGATACAACATCTTTGGAATCCACAAATATTTACAAACATCCTAGGGCTTCGTGTGCGGCTACATGCATTCAGTGGGAAAACAAAAACACACGAGAGTCATAATACAAAATCGAGTTGGAAGGCTGGGCCCCATGATCAGCTCCTCCTTGAGCATCCCGGTCGCGCACCACGATTACTGTGGAAAACCACAGAATAAGGGTGAGTAACGAATTACTCAGTAAGAATCCCCAGCAGGGGTACAATACGATATACATGGTCATCTCGATGAGCGTATGCAAGCTATGAATATAACACGAGAATAGAGCACATAGCTTAGCCCACACTTGGGCCTCGGATGCCAACTCGGTGGCTTAGTCCAGGAATAAAACATCACATACCCAATACATAAGTCGCCCTATACGAGAAACAAGTCCCGGCCTCACCGCTCTCATCGTCGACGAAAGGTACATCGGCTCAAGATCCCGAGGAGCTCTCGGTCGTGGCGTTGTAATGAGCGTAAACATGCACCGCGTGCACTGCGAGACCATGGGGGGTGCCGGGTCAGAGGCAAGCTGCCCATGTCCATCCACCACGCCTAACTAAATCTTTGGATCGGTGTCAGCGACATAGGGGTGTGAGACTGGACACTTAAACTATGTCGGCTGAACCACCGCTTTGAGGCTAAGGGAACGGGTCGTGGTAGGCTTACACCAGAAGCGGCCCTTACCTTAACAGTGGCAATCGGGGCTACGGCCGAACACGCCGAGGACGTGCCGACTATCGAGGACAAGGCAATGCCAAGTCATCATCCCGACGGTTGGGGCATTTAACGATGCCACCCTCACCCAAGATTGCGCAGGCCTACCGCTCGGGTTAGCAAATCCTCACGGGGTCTAGGGACGGAATGACTTGCTCGACGTCCCCGCCATGGATGCAAGGTTCTTTATGCATCGGGCCCGGATGATGCTATCTACCGCAATTCTAACCTCGCCCTAGCAAGCGACAAACAATTCCATAAAATCCAATACGTGCTCAATAAGAATACAACGAGCCTAGCATGCTACTACGAAGCAAGGAGCAGATACGAGCATGCGAGAAAGGAACAACCTAGCATGGATTAACATGAGAATTAACCAAGAAATCATGCTAACAGGAATTCAGATTGAAGCACCTAGCTACACATGTCAATAATCACAAACAAGCAATCAATCAACAATCACATATAATATCGCAGGTCCACACAACCCCGGTAAGAAATCCTTATCTTGGTCGGGGACGGTTTGGCACGAAATCCTAAGTCGCGAACAATCTCGATCTAGCTACCGGGAACCTATCAATCAACACAAAAAAATCACACAATAGGCCTAAATATAATAAAACAAACAAGGCTCTCGGCTCAGGAGCAACTCACGAGGCACGACGAACGCATTTAAACGAGCCGATTGCACGAAGCGAACGGGCAAGAACGGGGCTCGAAGGCGCGCGGGGGCGCAGAATGGGCGCGCGCGCGCGTTAGGTGCGCGCTGGCGCGCGGAGCCTTTATTTGCGGGCAGCGGCGCGCGCGCGGAGATGCAGGGCGAACGAAGTTTCGGCTGGCGGCGCTCGCATGCACGACTTCGGCGAGCGGGGCTCGGCGGCGCAGAGTTGGCAAGCAGGCGCAGCGCGCGCGGGCACGGGCGGTGGCGGCAAAGGCTCGCGGGTGGCGCGCTGGCCGCGCGCAGCGCGCGAGCACGCGAACGAGGCGATCGGGCGACGGAGAAAACGAACTCGAATTCGAGCGATTGGAGAGGATTCGACGTTCGTTCAGTTGATGGATGAGTTCCTCTACACCTGCTGAACAGAAAACACACGAATTTCCTCACTCCCTCGGCCGGCAGGGACGAAATTGAAAACAGGGGAAAAAACGAAGGAGAAGAAGAAAGAGAGCTTACCAACAGCGTGAGGATGAAACGGCTTCGACCTTGGGGATGGGAACTCGGTTGAATTGAAGTTGGAGAAGGAAGAAATCGCGAGAAGTTGTACATGTCGGTCGGGGAGCTCGCGAGGAAGAAGAAGAAGAAATGGGGCGAAGGCTCGGGCGAGCTGCCTTTTAAAGCAAAACAGGGGACAGACAAGCATAAGGACAAGATCGCGCGATTAAGTTAACAAACGAGCGCGGTGGCTCGGCTGGCTGTGCCCTCCGCCTAGCATGCGACACGGCCCTGGTTCGATTCCTGCTTGATGCGCTATTTAATTCCCTATTTATTTTTGCTCCTTCCCAAGCCCAAACGCCTTCACCACAAATCCCAATTCTTTTCAAATTGACTCATAATTATTCCGGCAAATTTAATTTCAAAACCGGCCCTGTCGGCCCGACCCAAAATTACCAAAATGCCCCTGGGCCTCCCGGGAAGACCGAGATGAAATTTTCCGGGCCGTTACATTAAGGCTTGTAAGAAGAGGTGATTTCTTGTTTAGGAGAAGCAAAATTAAAAGGCTTTCGCATTCCAATTGTATTCAACCCTTCTTCTTGCCTATATAATTATGTTTTTTCCTATGTTTAGATCTCTTAGTTTAGTCAAACAGCCTATTTTGTAATTGGTTTACTTTTTTGATACACTTATTATAAGAATAACTAAAATAGTCTATATGTTGTAATTGGTTTACTATTTTGATACACTTATTATAAGAATAACTAAAATAGTCTATATGTTGTAATTGGTTTACTATTTTGATATACTTATTGTTAAAATATCTAAAATAAAACTATCTTGCACAAGCCAAAACTCGGGCATAATGGAGTAGGGACTACGTCCAAACCACTTATATCATCGTGTTCATTTTTTTCTTCTTATACTCTTTATTGACGTTGCTACTAGAACAAAATTAAATGACTTTCAAAAACTTCTAGGATTCATTAAGAGTAGAATAAATCAATTTTAGGGTCACGGTCATGCTTGTCCAACACGGTTGCATGTCCATTTAGACCCCTTTTTATCATGTTTTCATAGTATAGGATTTACTTTCAATGTTGTTGTCATTTCCTTGTACTTTTATTAACGTATGTCTTCTCGCCATTTTGACGTGCAAGCCTGCCACATAAAAAATGGCCCAAAATGTACTATAGGGAGGTATAACTTCTTAAAACTTCCTTCATACCAAATTATATGAGCATGCAAATATAGTTGATGCAGTCCTTATTTTATAACATTTCGAAAGAGACAAAAGTATTTCTAAAATTTTCTTTCCCCATTTATTGAAAACCTTTTCTCGAGTCCTTAGCATAAGTCTTGGAGCAATTATAATAATAACTTATAAAACTCATTTCTTAAATCAATTTAAAATGATGCATCTACTTTGATCATAGATAAACCATAAAATTTAAAAAAATCATCAATGATAGAAAGATAGTACCTTTGTCCATTAGCTGATACCGCAAGGGATGGTTCCCATACATCAATGTATAATAGTTCTAATGAAGCCAAAGAAATAGAAGAGAAAGAGTGAAAAACTTTCTTGGACATAATTCGAGCTAAGCAATCAGAATAAACACTATTATCAACTTTATGAAGAAATTTAAAAGTACGAAAAATAGTCTTAAGAACAACAGTGTATGGATGTCCTAATCTAGCATGTCAATTAGCAGAAGAAACCTTTATTCCAACATGAGTATGAAATGAGTATAGCCCATTATTTGTTGGGTCCCTGAATAAAAGTCTTATTGGTTCGATTGTCTTGAACAGTGTTGAATATGTTAAACCACCAAAAGAAAATTGGTGGATTGAGGTAAATTTAATTATATCAACTAACAAACAGTAAAAGAATTTTAATACGATTAAAAATGACAGTTGTTATCTATACAAGATTAATGAACAGATAGAATATTACAAGGAATGTGTGGTACATATAGTAAGTTAGGAAGTTTAAATTATGTGTGGGTGGAGTAGTAAGAGTACCAAAATCTTGATGAGTGATCTGTAAAGGTTGTCTATTACCTATTAAGATGTTGTCGTTTCTAGTGTATTCAATTGGAGTTGGGAGCACCAAGATTATTCGTCAAGTGTGCATTGCACCTTGTATCATATAGCCAGACTAAGTATGTACCCAAATGAAAAAAAATTCAGCAATTATTTTTCATATACACAAATAAACTTAATTAAATGATAACTTGAGCTAGAGAATTTCGATTGACTCAAAACTAAAGTCTATAGGCAACTCTAACAAGGTAGAGAACATGCAGTTAAAAGTGTTAGAGAATTTGAAAAAATATTAACAAAGTTTGTCCCACATGGAAAGTATTGGCAAAATTTTGGGAAAAATTGTCCTACATTCGAAAGATGCAAGAATGTGGTGTGCTCCACAATGGGCTTGGATTTAAGACATCCCAATTAGAATCACTTTAAGCATGTGTACTAACTCTTTTGTATATGAAAGTTGAGCAAAAGTTGTGATTAGTACAAGTTTTGAAGAGTGGTTTTTGTAATTAGGGTCGGGGGAGAGAATTTTGTGTGATTGTAACAATTTTTCACATCGTGGAAGTTTTTTCTGTCCGTGATTTTTTCTCCAGTTTGGAAATTTTTCCAAGTAAATTCTTGCATCGTTGTTTCTGTTGTTTTCTTTAATTTCTAAGTTAATCTTCTTGCTTATTCTGGAAATAGAGAGTTTTTTCCCAACAAAAAGTTCATAACAAATGAAATTCTCATTTGAGAGTAGACCCTAGAAGACTTTCTGTGCCAAATATAAGAGGGAAAAAATTAGATTAAAAGGGTCAAACATTCTTGAGGATTTTAAGGTATGAAACATGGATCCTAGATGTCTAACAAAGTCTTGGTGGGGTTACTTAATTTTGAACACATAATTTCTCAATTAGATGTCAATTTCTAAAGCATGTATAAACGTTCACTAAATTGTCTATCCCTAGCCAATTTCAAATCACTAAATTGTCTAATTATACTTTTCTTAAAAATACTGACAAACATACTTATATGTGAACTCGTAATTGACTGAAATAAATTATTAATTTGCATCAAGAACAAACAATAGAATCATCCACATCAAATTGTTTTTCCTTGCACATATTTACCTCCTTTTATATTTCCATTGAATAATTAGTTAATGGATAAAACATGATTCTGAAAAAAAAAATGAGATAAATACAAGGTAAAGAAGAAAAAAAAAATACCAGCAATCTTTATTTAATCTTCAAAATCAACCCTTCAGTTTGTTTGAGCAAGGTTGGATATAAATGGAAGAAAAGAAGAAGAAAAAACAAACCGTCCACGAAAACGTAAAGCTACTGTGTTTTTTGGAAGGAGAAGAAAAGACTACTGCATAAAAAGATCTCCACCTTCTTTTTATTTTATTTTTTTTAAATACCTACCTTTCTTTTTGATAAGTAATAAAAATTAAAAAAAGAAACAAAGGGATAGTATAAAATAAAAGTAAACAATTACATGTATAGTACAATTTTCAAACTATTTTATTTGTGGCCAAAAAAGAAAATGAGAGGTAGTGATTGAATCTATTAGTTTCCTAGTTATTGAATCTATCAGTTTACTAGTAATTAAATCTATCACTTTATTAGTGATTAACTCCATCCGTTTCCTATTAATTGAATCAATCATTTTCTTTTGTTTAGGACTTCAATCAATTTTTGGTTTGGGCTTCTATTACACACACATTTTATTATACACGATTTCTTTCACACACATGCTATACACGATTTCTCAATGATTTTTTTCAATCGTTTAAAAAACTATATCACTTTTCACAATTTTAACAAAGTGTTTCAATTAATATGTTTTTTACTTGAACTTAGTTTCCGATAATTATTTTGTTTCCTCTATTTCAAGTGATTGAATGTTAACACCAGATTTGTATTGAGTTCATTACTTCTTCATTTAAATTGATTTTATTCTATCAATAAATACTTGTTGCATGTTTGGTATGTTTCATGTTCTACTGATTTCAAGCTTCAATCACTATGTTTTATGTTTCAAGTTCAATCACTAAGTTAAAATTGATGATATATCAATATCATGTCTTTATGAATTTTAGGTATCTTGCATGTTTCAAGTTCAATCACTATGTACGTTTATTAATTGACTTATAAAATGGATGGAGTATAATAAACTATAATTATGTCTTTATGAATTATGTATGTAAGTTCAATCACTATTATTTCTACTTATTGTTTGATAATCTCTAACTATGTTTCAAGTTCACTCGCTATCTAACTATATGTCTTTAAGCATACAATGCTTTTACGAATTTCAGGTATCTTACATGTTTTAAGTTCAATTACTATGCAACTCTTTCTTAAAGCCTACGATGTTTTTACTAATCTTAGGTTTATTTTGAACTCATAACTTATTCCAATTGCGCTCGTAATTTTGATTCTCGATTTAGCATTTACAATTTTCAAGTCCAAGTAGCCCTCTATCGCTATCGATTCGGTTTCGGAGAAATTTAGGGCCCATTTGATAACGTTCTCGTTTTTCGTTTCTTGTTTCTTGTTTCCTGTTTCTTGTCTCTAAAGAATTAGAAACATAAATATGTTTGATAACTGTTCTTGTTTCTTGTTTTTTGTTTCTTGAAAAAACAAGAAACAGAAACAAAATTTGTTTGATAACTGTTTCTTGTTTCTTTTTCTTTTTTAGTATAATAAACAAATATATAACTTACATTAAAATAATGAAAAAAAAAATTTCATTAAAAAGTATATAATATAAATTGTACTAAAATAAGTACCACAAACAAAAAAGTCCCGTTTTCAAAAAAAAACTTATAAAAATGTCTAATGATAAAATTAAAAACAAAAATATATTTATTGTTTTAAAGTCGCCCAAATTTGATTTGCAATGTTGTCTTTTACTCTCGCTATTCGTCGTAATTGATGTTGACTCACATCTAATTCAATTACATCGCTCGGTAAATTATCCAACAAACTCTGCACTTCTTCAACAATCATTGATTCATTGCTAAAAACATTAAAGATATCATCATGACGATCATGAAATCTAATGTAATTGTGAATAGTACAACATGCTATCAGTAAATATTTTTTGTGTTTTGAGTGGGTAAGGGGACATTTGTTTAAGGATAGGAAATCGAGCTTTCAACACGCCAAAACAACGTTCAATAACATTTCAAAGTGAAGAGTGTCGATAGTTAAACACCTCTTCCTTACCTCGAGGTTGATGTCTCATTTCTCTAAAATCTCGTAAATGGTATCTTTGACCGAGATATGGTGCTAAAAATCCTGGCATATTTGAATATTTTGAATCAACTAGATAATATTTGTCTCCATAATATAGAACGCATATATTTTTTGATGAAGGAAAATGTTGAAGTAAAATATATCATTCACTCAAGTTAAATAACACATAATTATATACCTCCTTTAGGCATAGGAAATTTGTTCTCGGGATGCTGATACATTCAAGAAGTATGCGAGAATCATTGGCCAATCCTTCCCAACCCGACATGACATATGTGAATAATATATCAAATGAACATACACGCATTATATTCCATGTTGTATTAGATTTTCTACCCCGAAAAGGTATTTGTTCATTTTGGGGAACACGTGCATCAATATGAGTTCCGTCAATTGCACCAATACAATCCTGAAAAACAAGCATTACATAAGTATAGTTTTTTAATATCATGTTTGTGGGGAATAAAAATTAAGATCTTACCTTAAAAAATTGGAAGTATTTAGACTTCGATATAATCTCTTGTGGTATATTATCTCCGTTTGGTGGACAAATAATTTCAACACCAAGCTTGCAAACTATTTTCAAAACAATGTTAAAAACTCGAGAAATAGTTTGACTGAATGTTGAAACTTTTCAGCTGCTATACGATTTCTCTCATTATGTGATATGACTAATAAAAAAATGGCAACTTTCTCTTAAACAGAAAGATATCTAGATGCTTTCAAATTCGTCTTTGCTTTTAATAACTCAATCACATAATCATGACCTTTGAGTAAAGACGTTCTACATAGTTGTCTAGAAGAGTGCATCTTATGAAAACCATTTATTAAACCAAAAAAGATGTATTCAACATCATCATCGTCGTCAGAATCATAATCCAAGTCATTCTCTTCAATTAAATCCATAAAGATATCCCTGAATAAAACATGGACAACATGAAAATATATAATGAAACCACATAGCAAAATGCATAAGTTTAGTACACGAGAAAGTAAGTTATATAAAAAATACAAAAGATATCATTCTAAAACAATTTTCTTCCTATGAATGAGATGGCTACAAAAGCTCATAGTAAGATCTAAAGACTATAAATCAAATCTCTCTTCCTTGCATCGGGTAGGCGCAAAAATATCTTTCTTCAAGTAACATCTCCAAGCAAAAGTTTGAGTACTTTGGCATAAGTCTCTCCATCTAGCTCATCCACTGCATTCAAGATGTCGATGCATTCCATTAACTCTTTATCGTCAATATCTTTTTCTTTTGAGGTTTGACTTTCCACAATTGGACTAGTGGTGACATTAATGATTTTTTCTCGAGAATGTCATTTCTTCTCTTGGAATTTTCAGCATACACATTTATAAATGTTTACATGAAACTACCAAACTCGTACTCTCTCTTGTTTCGAACTCGTTTTCTACTCTTTTCAGGACCACTATCTTCACCAATACAATTTGTATTGCTCCCAACATCATTTTCATTTTTAGAATCTGAAGGAACTCTTGCCGATGGGCCAGTATATACACATGTAGCTGTGGTATCTCCAAAAATTCTCATAAGCTTTACATAGTGCGGACAACCACTTTTTCTAAACTTCTTAGCTCTCTTATTCACCTATAATAAATTTCACAATAATAATACATACCTAGTTATAATGAAATAGATGATTAGTCAATAAAAGTGAAATGGTGGTTATAATTTATACCTTAAAAAGATCAATCCATTGCTCCTCTTCTAGGGTGATAGTGCTCAACAATGGATCCCAACCACTTCCTGACATATCAATCAATATTTTTTTGAAATCCTTATAAACTTGTCTTAATTTGTTGAACTTATTTTTCAGTTGATCGTGAGTATAAGCATAACCAGTGCTATAGTTTAACTTGGTTCTCAAATAATTCCAACTAGTTTTTGTAAACGATGTGGTTGGACGATTACCCTTTGCAACTTCTTCGTCCATCAAGTTAACAAAAAAATTCTCATTCTTGTCCGGCCATGGTCCCTCACTTTTCAACCCATCAATTTCAATATCATCCATTTTGGATTTGGAGTTTGGGATTTACTATTAAAAAAAATAGCAAAAATTGATTCAAATATAGCAAAGATTGAAAACGAACATTCCACTCACTTCTAATATTTCAGCTTACAAATGGATAGACTCAATCAAGTGAACCAAACAATCTAAAAGAAACTAATTGAAATCAATTAGTTAAACAGATTTTAAAAAATCAAGTGAAATTGACCAAAGACAATAAAAAATTAAAATATTTTGATATTTTTAAAAAGTTGCAAAAATAAAATATATAAACTAGAATTTCCTACTTGCAACAAATTCTCTTCTTCAAACATGAACTATAAAAACATAATATGGTTATTTTGAAAGTGGGGATCTTTATTACACTTTAAATATAACTATAAAAATTTCAGTTTCACCTTAAACACCAGTCATCATAATTTCATTACAATAACTTCTACCTCAACTATAAATCATGGTAAAGTTTTGACTTCTCTTTTAGAGTTTATAAAATTGGTGTCATCTACAGTTGCTAGAAGAATTTTTTTAAAGTAAGTAGACTTTATAAAATTGGTGTCATCTGTCTAATAAAATTATTGTTTTTAGAATCCTATGAAAGTGTTTGTTGGTCAAATTTATAGATAATCCAAAATAAGTATTTACTAATTTTAATGCATACAAAATTATAGGAATAATTTGTTAAGTCTATACAAAGCAATAAATAGACTTGAACAAATATTTTCTAAAGAATATGACAGTTCTTAATCCACTTCTAATATTTAAAAATCAACCAAATCTCCATCATTCTTACTATGAATAAACATCTTGACCTTTCAAAATCAGGATGATGTCAAATCTTTCAACCACATTAACACCAATATATAATTGCAAGATTTAGCGAAAAAAAAAAAAAAAAAAAAATCAAAATCAGTAGAATTGGCACAAATTTGTGATACATGGTGGAAAATTAATTAAAGGGACAACCCTAACTATTTTGCAATGGAACACAATGAAACAGAATAGAGAAGACAAGTCAAGGTAAGACAATAAATTGAACTCTGAAGGCAATATTACAAGCAACAACAATCAATAATAAAGCACGACAATTAAGCAAAAGAAAATGTACCCACAATCTAAAAAGTTCAGGGCACGATAAAAAAGGAAAAGAAATTGCAGGAATAGAGAAAAGGTGAGATAGGTCAGGGCTAAAATGAAACAAACCTTCATTGAGTCCAGAGAAAAGAATGATAGTAGTAAAATGAGATTAAGCCTAAATTTCAAACAAAAAAAAGAAACAAATCTAAAAACTCTCAAGCAGAGTTAAAAAACAGAGATCAATACAAATAAAACACCATATGAGTCGAAATCAAACGGAAAAAGAGTAAAAGAAAAAACACAAAACACAAAACCCCAAACGGAGACAGAAGCTTAGACACATAGCAAAAAGAAAAAACATAAATAAATAAGAACTAACGATTTACCTTAAAGATGAGAGATGATGAGAAGTCCTCAAACAAGATTAAGTTAAAAATCTATAAAATCTTTGGAGAAATTGGCCTTTGGAGATGTTCGCATTCTAAAGAAGGTCTCAACAATTTACCTTAAAGATGTTCGCATTAGCATAAATTGAAGATTATTGCCAACCTTTGCAAATCTTGGAATTTCAATTATTATAAAAAGTCTATTTTAGAACAGAAGGGTGTGACCGATGAAATTGCTAGAATTGATTCCCTTGAAGAATTGGGAACTATCACTATGACTGATATAACGAGTCGGATGACTCTAAAAGCTAAACACTGCTCTATGTTGATTGATGAAAACAGGAAAATGAGGCAGAGATGTAAAAATAATTTGATCAATGATGGTGATGAGAACACGGCATTTTTTCATAAAACTTGTTCTGCTAGTAAAAGATACAATTTCATCTCTGAAATTGTCAATGAAAATGGTGATAGTTGTGTTACGGATGCAAGTATTGCTAATGAATCTGTGTATAATAGCTCCACCCAAGTTGGTTGGATTGTGCAGAATCTTCAATGGAGCCCTATTTCTCAATCTCAAGTTGCTTCAGTGTATTGCTTTCTCTATGGATGAAGTGAAACAATGTCTTGATTCGCTTGGCTGCAATAAGGCCCCTGGTCCTGATGGATTTACAATGGAACTGTTAAAAAAATTCTGGAACATAATCCATCCTTCTATCATGGAATTGTTCCAAGATTTTTTTCAAAAGAGCATTATTAACCGAGCTGTCAACGAGACATACATTGCTCTCATCCCAAAAATTACTAAGGCCACTAAAGTTACTGAATATCACCCTATTAGCTTGACTACAAGTGTATACAAGATACTATCCAAGGTGCTTGCTGAGAGACTAAAATTAGTTCTTCCTGAAACTATTGATCCTAAACAGAGCGCATTTGTTAAAGGGCGACATATTACTGATTCCATTGTTATTGCTAATGAAATTGTGGATTATTGGAGATGCTCCAAGCAGTGCAGTGTGCTTATAAAGCTAGATATAGAAAAAGCCTTTGATAAAATCAACTGGAATTTTATTCTTTCTATTCTCAGGTTCAAAGGCTTTAGTTCAGTATGGATTGGTTGGATTAGGGCTTGTATATCCACCGATAGTTACTTAGTGATTGTGAATGGCTGCCCTCGGGGTAAACTCTCCTCTTATAGAGGCATCCGGCAAGGTGATCCTCTGTCTCCCTTCCTCTTTGTCATTGCTATGGACTATCTTTCTAGATTAATTATTGATGCCCAAAATAAGGGTCTTATTAGTGGAGTGCGACTCTCAAATCAAAATATGCATATCTCTCACCTTATGTTTGCGGATGATATATTGTTGTTCTCGACTTTTGATCCAATTAAGCTTGCTAATCTTCATATGATTGTGAAAGGATTTGAACTTGCTTCGGGCCTTAGAATCAATATTCACAAATCTTCCATCTCTGGTGTTAACTTATGCCATGAAAAGCAGATTGTCATTTATGAAATATGGGGATACAAGTTCGATTCTCTTCCTCTAATCTACCTTGGAATGCCGCTTGGGGGTAATCCTAACTCTATTTCTTTTTGGGATGCTATAGTGGCTAAAGTTCAACGCAAGTTACATCAATGGCAATACGCGTACTTATCTAAAGGCGGGCGTCTTACGATGATTCAAGCTGTTCTTGAGCACATTCCCACATATATGATGTCTATCTTTTATGTCCCTAAATTCGTGGGGAAAACTATTGAGAAAATTCTGAGAGACTTCTTATGGAAGGGGAGTAAATTTCAGGGTGGGTCTCACTCAGTTAAAAGACATACTGTTACTCTGCCAAAGCGGTTGGGTGGTCTTGGCATTGCTTCTATCAACAACATCAATTCTACTTAGTAAATGGATCTAGCGATTTTATGTGGAAGAAAACTCTCTATGGAAAGCTTTCATCTCTGCTAAATACAAATCTATCGTTGATGGGGACATTCCTTATATTTGTAAATTCAGCAGTAAGCGTTCTCCCTGGTACCACATATATAGAACCCAATCCTTTATGCACACATTAATGAAATGGAAGGTTAATAATGGTCATAGAATTCGTTTTTGGCATGATTCATGGGCCAATGATGGCATCCTTAAAGGGTTGCATCCTCGTGTATCCGCTCTTATTTCCAAGCAAGATTTGACGGTTTACGAGGCATGGGAAATAAGCAACAAAATTTGGAATTTTTATCCCAGGCGAGACATTTTTGATTGAGAAAAATCGAATTGGAATAGTCTTTCATCAACATGGGGCTGGCCTAATACCAATGGGAATGATGAGATTCTCTGGTCACCTGATCCATCTGGATGATCAACTCCCATCGCCCGAACTCTATTTTTTGGTCTAATTCCATTGCCAAAAGAGTGAAGTTGTTCAAATGGACTTTATTTCATAAAGGCATCAACACTAATGAAATTCTGCAAAGGAGAAATAAAAAAAAATGCTTCTACAGCCCTCCATATGTTGCTTATGTGGTGAATCTTCTGAAAGTATTGTTCATTTGCCGTTATGCTTCAGACTTATGGAGAAAGTTGGCGGTATCTTCTCTTGGTGGCATTATCAATTTCATATATGTAGAGCACTTTCTCTTTGATGCTTTTTGTTTGAAATCTGCAACAAATCGTTTGGAAATTATAACTAACATCAAAGGGGTTATTCTTTGGTGGCTGTGGAAGAAAAGAAATGCTCGAATATTTCAAATGGATTATGCAGGTTTAACCTCATCTGCGCTATGGGAGAAAATCGTACTTACTGCTGCTGAATGGTGCTCAGAAGAAAAAAAAAAAAAAGAATGGAATGGCAGAAACATTATTTTGGTGTTTCTTTTTTTCTTTGACAATTTTGGAAACGTTTCTTAAAATTTTGGAAACAAGAAACGGGAACAGTTATCAAACATGTTCGTGTCTCTAAAAAGAGAAACAGAAACAAGAAACATGAACGTTATCAAATGGGCCCTAATGTCCTTCAAATAGACAACATCAAGGTTCGATATCGTAGTTGGATATTTGCACATTATCAAAAAGCCTCTGCCATATTAAAAAAAAACGTGATTTCTACTTGGGATCGATTCCCCATCTCTACAGCGTAACGATGAATTTGTCACCAAAATCTTCCACCACAAACGTATTATACATTGTGCTAACGATGAACACGAACAAAAGCATCCCTAAGAGAGAAAAAGCAGAAGAATTAAGAACTAAAAAAATCACACCAAAAAAAAAAAAAAAAACTTCTATTCTCTATTTTTAAATGTCTCATGTACGAGGAGGAATAGTTGATTTATGAGGTCAGCTTTTACTAGATAATAATACCTAAATCCTGCTTTTTCCGAGCTTAATAATGGTCAGGAAATACATTTTTCTAGTGCAGATGCTTTTCAAGGTAAATCAAACTAAGTTTGAGCCATTTTCGAGCTTGGACGAGGAAAAGGAAGAGAACTGATAATTTTTCTCCTAAGACCAACACTCGAAGCTCCACAACACTCGAAATTCAATAGTTACTAATTTCGCAAATGCTGTGACTAAAAATCTGTTACTTCAACACAAGCTAAATGAACGTTGCATCAATATTGAAGAACGCCAAAATGGTTGATGAACAAGAGCTACAACGTTCCATGACAAGATGGAGCGCTCGACTACTAAAAGAGCCAACAAAATAATGCAATGATCTGCTATAAATGTAAATATAAATGCAATGCATTCAGTAGAGACCTAGGTTGAGATCCTAGTTTGAGTCGGGTCTTTATATTTATAAACAAATAAAAACAAACTAATCTGTTTATTGCATTAAAGGAAATAGCAAGAATAACAAGTTATTGTATGAAAACATCACACACCTTTATTCATTAGTATTTCAAATACAGAAAATATAACAAACACATAAAATATAACAAATACATAAAACATAACTTTAAAGATACTTAAGCATACTTTTTCGCAATTTATTCCATGTGAGTAGCGAAAGAAGTAGCATTTTTTTTTCTCTTACATCATAATAATAATACAGAAAACATGACAATGATTTTAGAACCAAACCATGATCTCAAATAGAGAGAGCTTTAAATAGAGATGCTGTTTGGTATTCCTCTACCAGTAAGCCCTTCCGTACTTGAAGGAAGAAGCAAAGTATAAGGCATATTAACTGCCCAGATCGATTCTTGAGACTCACATCTTTATTCCTTTCAATAATTTTACTTTCAACTTCAAACACATCTTTTCCGAACTTCTCAAAAGCAACCAATGCATCTTTATTAGAAGTCCATTCAGTGCTAGCTCTCTGGCCAAGATAAACCTCATCTGAAGCATGTCGCGATAGAATCTCGATCACTGAGATGTCGAGAAGAGTTTGGAATTGTGAATTGATTGTTCTCAAGAAAGCCTTCTCTGGATTGGACTCGAGTTCTTTGTACTCTGCAGTGCCTACCTCTGGCATGAGTCTACGACTTGTAGTGGGCCTGTTGGGAATGAACCCTCCATAAGGGTATTGTCCAAAGTTCACTGCTGCATGGAGAGCTGAAGAAATCCAAATGATGATGGTGCATGTTTCAACTAGCTCCTTCAAAGTTTGCATCATTGGCCACCATGGTTCGTTTTTCTTATCAGCATGGCCTTTTTCTTTCAATTCTTTCCACCATGATTGGAGTTCAATGTCATTTTGGATTGCCTTGTCATCTTTATAGTAAACAGAGCAGTAATTTGTTACCCATGTTTTGATTGTGGACCAAATCTCAAGTCCATCGACTGCAAATGGATAGTCCTTGATTAGCAGTCGATGTCCATGTGGGGAACTTGCATCCTCAACTGCTATACCTCTACACAAATCAAGAACGAGAAAAATGTTAAATCTTTGTTGAATAATTAAGGTCAAAATATCATTTAAATCTTTGTTTCTCTAATATTTCTTAACTTTTAATCTATGTACTCAAATGCCCTATTTTGTTTCTTCTACTTTCAATAATTTTTTTTTACATACTACAGAGCACCTATGTCTAATCCATGAGAGTTATAAGATAACAACAAAAAAAACTTTAAAATTAAACTCGCAAATTTAGAATTCAAAATCGCTAATAGAGTATACTTTTGAAAAATCCAAAGCCACTTTCAGAGAGAAATTTCTATAACAAACTTAGAATTAATTTTAGTTAAAATTAAATTAATATTATAATAGTTTTAATAAAAAGAAATGACCCAACATTAGTATTCTTTTAAAAATTTAGCGAACAAAACTAATTATTAGTATTTTTTTAAGAAAATTTAACCAAATGTTGAAACATAAGACCAAGAAAATTCATGATTTGAACATAACAAAAATAAGATTTTAACTTATAAGTAAAACAGCTCCAAATAAAATGAAGCAAAATCAATGCTATATAATTGGTGGTTTACCTCTTGATGAGATTAGCAGGCAAGGCTTGTTCCAAGAAATTCCACTCTTTATATATAAAAGAAGAGAACTCCATAGAATACTTTGATTGAAAATGAGTCTTTTCAATTATGCCATTACCATTGATAAGGACTTGTCTTGCAAATGCATTTATAAACATGGTGTCTTTGTAATGAGGAACGAGCAACTTATGAATGGGATGAAGTACACTCAATTGCCTATGTGTAGCAATCACAAAAGGCTCTTGTACTGCATGGGTATTCAACTTACAACCAATTTAATATCCACCATGTCAAGGTCTCTGAAAATTGATACCAAAATTATGATTTTGGAACAATCTTATGAAGAGTTATATATTTTATACCAATGGCTGATAAGTTGATGGTAGCCCGCATCATTGACAGTCACATAAGCTTTAGCCAATTGCCAAATTGAGTTTTCAACTCCTCCATCAGCTGGAAAGTGTAGTTTACTTGAGGCACCAAATTGGTCACCTTGAGGGTGTGGCAAGCTCAGCTCAATCACCAATGGCCTCAAAGTGCCATCGGCTTTCAAAAAGAGCAATGTTCTTGTGGCATAAGTTTTTGTGGATGTTGAATTTATTCTTCTAAGATATGGCATTAGTGCATCATGGTGGTCTAATATGAATAACTTCTTTTGATTGATGGCCTATTATGGGTCAATCAATTCAAACAAAATCAATTAAAACCAAGAAAAACAATTAGTACTACAAAAATTTGGTAGATTTAAGATTTAATTACCTCATCAACTGAAAGACCTTCTAACCCAAACTTTATACTTTCCTCTGTTATTTTGCTATTTTGATCTCCATAAATCTTGGGGTCAAGTTTGCTCACCGGTGGAAATTCCTGCAAAGTTAAAATGAATTTTTCTTTTTTTAAAAAATTATTAATATAGTAAAATTAGATGAACAAAAATATTAAAACTTTTTAAATTACCTTAAGAAGACGAATAATTACTGGATTAACTCCAGCTAACATTTCTCTCGCAAATTCTTCATCTGTCCTCCAAGCAAACTTGTTCTCTATTTTGCATAATAAGATGGAGAAGTTATTTTATTTTATTTGTAAAACTAGAAAAGTTAAATTAATAATTGTTACATAATTTTGAAATGCATACTCTCAGAAAAATCTAATTTAAGATTTTTTTTGGTACAAGATAGATCGAAAGAATCCAATACATAAAATCTAGCTACTAAGCTGACTTTAACATAAATTAAGATAATTTGATGCTTTTAAAAAAAAAAAAATCATATTTTTATTCACATGCTACGATACATTTTAGTTCTATTCTTCAAAATCGTTATATGTGGACCATTTTCTTTTTTGAAATATTTTAAAATGTGCAATGTTAATACAATATATGTCGACCAAATATGGTCAAATGTGCAATCGTTATAGGTAACATTTTTAATTAAAAACTATTTGACCATATTATAATTTCGACCCAAAGAAATATGAGATTTTGTATGAATTACCTTTAACAACTTCTCAAGTGGGGAAATTTGAGAAATCTCTCGCCATCACTTCTGAGAAGTTCTTGAAACATGGGTGGTGTAAAACCCTTTGTGAGATTCCTAAATACTTCCAATGGCACAGGTAATCCTCCTTCATAAAGATCATGAACATCTTGAAACTTGTCGAACTCCCCTGGAGTTACGTTTATTAAATTTACGAGCTCTGGCTCAACTGATGAAGCGAGCGATTTCAGCGCATAGGCAAGAAAATCCGACATCTTTAAATGTCCAAAGTTTTCATCTCTCGGTACATAAATGTTTAGTGCCAATAGTAATGGCAATCTACTCTCAACTTTGGAATCTGAAAATGGATATACATACGTAGTGTATTAAAAAATAGTAAGATATAAAGTTAAAAATTGAGAGAATTAATAAACTATTTGAAAGAATGAAGAATGTGTTAATTAATTATTAGAAGCTAGCCTCTTAGTTCTCGTGGTCTGCCAGTTCTTCCACGACGGGGGTAAGGGAATTCGCTCCCTCCAAGAATCGGACGGGGGCTCGATGGGTCGGCAAGGTCGTTGTAGACATCATAGTCATAGATTCTATCCCATTCTTTACGCTCTCCAGTTCCATCTCCTCTAAGGTTCAACAATTCTTCTTCTCTGTACTTGATAAGAGGACTCGGTGTCTCACCCGGAAGAAATGTCTATATATACAAATTATTACACAAGAAATTATTAGCTAAAATGAGGTTTTATCTTGAACTAAATGACAATAATAAGAGTAGTTTATATATTTTGATTGAGAAAGCAAGAAGGAAGGGGAATAGTGTTTGACCTTATTGGCAAAGAAAATGCGATCTGTCTTGTATCTTCCAGAAGGGTAGACCCAAGAGTTGCAGTCGAAAAAGACATTGCCGAAGCCAGGAACATCCTGAAGAGTGAGGGATTTGAGGAGGAACTCGCTAGCATGATTATTTTTGACAAAGAAAGCTCCTGGAAATCCAAAATTGTCTTCCCAAAGAAAGTTGACTTCAAATATAGACTCTCCAGCAAATAAGGGCGGGAGCGAAGTGAGCCACATCTCTAAAGATGCTGCCTTTCCAACTTTTCCTCGTGAGTCGGACGCTGTGAAAAGGTTTTATCTCAAAATTAATTGAAATTAAAAAAATGTATATACACTCAAACAAGAGTAGCTAGGTAGAGAGAAAGAGAAATTAGTTACAAGCTTTGAGTGGAACTAATGAGTTGGAAAGAGACACCACCACCCAAGAACTCAGTGATGTTATCAAGAATTGAGGAATGAAATTCAGTGAAATCCAAAACATTGCTTCTCATGAGAATGACTTTCCCTTTGACCTTCTTTCCTCCAAGATCCAACAGCCTATCTCCAATGTTACTTGGAGCATTGATAATAGAACCTGCAAGATCACCAGTGGTGTTCAAGGCTCCCTCAATGATATTCTTTCCAATTCCCAACATTTTTCTTTCTTTTTAGTTATACTCTTTTTCTCTCTTTTTTTTAGTAGCTATAGAACAATTAGCTGCTGTGGTGGAACAATGAATAATTTGGTCTTGTTTTTATAGCACAAAAAATCTTGCTTCCTTCTCCCTTTCTATTGGCTAATTTTGTGGAACCATGCATGTGGCCTCACCTTCACGTCCATTCATCATTCACACTTCAAAGTCTTATTATAATATTTGTTTCATTTTTCAATTCCAAATTATGTTGGAGTAAGATTTGGGAAACTTTATTTATTATGATAACATTAAAATATTAAATTGGAAGATAGGGTAAATTATAGATTTGGATGCACACAGGTCTTCTTTACAACTATCAATCTTATTGCATTATGGTCAAAGTACAATTCCTTGTTCAAATTTTTGACGATGAGGATGCAGTTTGATTATTAACTTCGGTGAAGGATCATTGTACAAGACATTCATTAGTGGTTGATATTAAAGGTGTTTGTTTATAGTGGTCGTATAGTAATGTTGTTAGCAATGAAAATTGTAGGTGTCTTCCTCAATAGTAGATGATGATTGTTCATGCTAATTTTCATTTAATTAAAGATATTCAATTAGATTGTTCTTTAATATAAATGATGTATTTTTTAGTAAGGAAGTGTTGTGTAGTTGTTTCTAAAATAGGGTTGGGAAAAATAATTTCAAAGTATAAGATTCTCGATGCGATATTTGATTGCAATATATTAAAGATAAGTTCATAAGAGTAAGATACTAATTATTAATATTTTACGCTTTTGAATCACATTTTATGCAAGTTTATTGTAGCCGAGTATGCAGCAAGTGATAAATATTTATTTATCGTTCTCCACACAGAATTGTGTTAAAAAATAGTGTGAATTCAAGAGTTTGTTTGGTAATTTTGGAAAAGAAAATTGTTGTTGCTTGATTTAGTTAGTTTTGTTGAAAAGTTATTCCTGCCTCGATTGTCGTTAACATTTTGTTTATCAATAGTGAAATCTCAAAGTGTTTTAGCTTTGTGTTCGCCTATGAAATTTCCCGAGCAAGCTAAAGATCTAATTTAGTTTTGAGCGCTTAGAATAGTGTGCCTTCTAGGATAACTCTCTTCATGATAATGTGTTATAATCCTCGATCGGAACAAAAAAATAAGAAACTCTAAAATTTTGAATCTGAAAGCTTGAAGCATTCCCATGAGAAATCTCGAAAACCTTAAGTTTTGGGAAATAGGCCCCACCTTCATTGATGACAATGAAGATTTCAAGTTTGGGGTGAGGGTAAGCCCGTGCATGAGAAAAAGAACAATAATTTCCAAATTCAAAACAAAGATCAAAACATTATGGTTAAGCTCTGTGAATAAAAATGCGAAAAGCATTAACAAAAAAGAAAAAGAAAAAGAAAAGAAAAAGAAAAGAAAAGAAAAAGTTATTTTCATATAAAATAAGGCTAATAGTTAATTGTTGTAATAAGGTAAAGGGCCATGTAGTACAAAAAGAAAGACAAGCCCAAAAGGAACTAAGGCTAGTAGCCATAGTGCTAAGAGCATTTCGATACCTTCCAATGCCTCAACCGGTTGTTTCCGATATACGTTGCTTTGCTCAAGTGTGCCATTTTAAGAACTATGGAATTTGGGTGTAGCTAGTATGGGGGGCTCTAAGTGCTTAAAGGTGAGTAGGTAAGAACTGCTCTAATAAGATGCTTTGGCTAAACTTAGGAGGATCAAGAGATTGTGTGAGATGTTTCGAAGTCATAGGCATTAATTTTTTAGGGTGCTTAAGTTTTTATTCTAGAAGGGAATAAATTATTATTGGGGTTAGAGTTGTCTTGGAAAGCATAAGAAGCTAAATATGATAAGCAAAAGTTGAGAGCTTTAGCTTATGACGAAAATTTCAAAGTCAGAATCGCAAAGTTGAGAATTCAGGAGATGAATTTTATTGATAGTGCATGCATGTTTGGATCATTAGAAAAAAATTCTCTATTTAGATGTCTGAAGCATTGCTCGAGACAAGCAATGGTTCAAGTCTGGGGGTTTGATAACTCTCGAATAGAGAGTTATTTAATTAGCCCTAATCTAAGGTGTTTTTAAATCTTGAATCATGCATTATGACCTTAATTGGATAGCTAGAACAACCTTAATTTAAACTGAGAAATATATTTAAAATATTATGCATGTAGGCTAAGAGGCAAAGATTAGAAAATTAGGATAATAAAGAGGAAGGGAGGATATTCGTATCTCTTTAAAATTTAAACTTATATGTCATTGCTTCAAAAAAAAAAAAAAAAAAAACCTTACATGTCGTTGATTAGTCTTGGGAGAAGCTTTTTATTTTTTTATTTTATTTTTTTAACTTCAAATACAAATTCAAATTTCAAAAGCTAAAAATATTATTTAATAAACCAATAATCATAAAAACTAAATTCAAATTTATGGACAAAAAAAAAAAAAATTCAAATTTTATGGCAAACAATATAAAATTTACCATTAAAACAAATTATACGTTAACAAAATAAATTTAAGTTTTCAATTTTTAATTAGAAAATTTTAGCTCGTTTTATTTATTTATTAGGGTGGTAGATTCGAAATAGTTTTGTTCATGAAAATATATTCATACCAATTATTGTTGTAATTAAAAATATCTTACTTATTTAGATAATAATTGTGGTCGTTAAAATGATGTTAAATTTAGAGACCTCCATTTTCCTGTGGGGCCGAGGCCTCACGGGGATTCGCCGCGAACGGGGAGGTGAATTATTCCTTTTTAGGCGATTCACAAATTGAATTTTATCAATGGTCGAGTTTTATTAATGATAAAATTTATTTTTTTGAACAATGGTAATCACGCCGATGCAATATCACAAATGAGTCTCGAACTCAAGACTTTGAGGAGAGTATACCCTCAAAACTCAAATTTTCAACTACTGCGTCACCTCTTAGGGACATTAATGATAGAATATAATCAATGCTAAATTTATTCTATCATTGATTGAATTCTATTATTGATAGAAAATTGAGTTTTATCACCGATAGAATTCAACCAATACTATATCACTAGTTGAATTCGATTATTAATAAAAAAATTATATGAATTATTTTAGAGATTGTGCTATAAATATAATATGAGAGTTAAAATGTGCTGTTAACGATAAATTTCCTAAAAGAAAATTGGTTTTTTAATTTTATATAAGAAAAATTGTATTAAGTTACCACTAGACTTAAAATTTAATCTGGAAAACTAGTGCGAGCTTGACTTTGTATTACACTTCCTACAAACGCAATCTCTGGTACAAAACTTTGTACTAACTTCTAAGTAACGTTGCAAGTATTTATACTCAATGTCCATTATATAATATATATATATATATAACTTTATTATTATCGAATGGGTCAGTGATGCAATGGTTTCGGTGTTTGGTTGTAAACCAGTTCAACACCAGCCTCACAGGTTCGAGCCTAAGAATTGTCCTCTTCTTCCATACGTACAAAAAAAAAAAAAAAAAAAAAAAAAAAAAAAAATATATATATATATATATATATAGTCCAACCTCTCACATCACATTCTTACAATAATCTATAAAAGAAAATTGAAATTAAAGTTTGCACTTTCTTTTTTGCCTTAAACTTTCTCTTTAATAGATTGAATTCCTTGTTTTACTCTCTAAAATTTCATAAAAATTTTGTTCAAAAAAAAAAAAAAAAAATATATATATATATATATATATAGTCCAACCTTCCTTCTCACATGATATTATACGAAGAAAATAAAAACGTTCTCACATCACATTCTTACAATAATCTATAAAAGAAAATTGAAATTAAAGTTTGCACTTTCTTTTTTGCCTTAAACTTTCTCTTTAATAGATTGAATTCCTTGTTTTACTCTCTAAAATTTCATAAAAATTTTGTTCAAAAAAAAAAAAAAAAAAAAATATATATATATATAGTCCAACCTTCCTTCTCACATGATATTATACGAAGAAAATAAAAACGTTCTCACATCACATTCTTACAATAATCTATAAAAGAAAATTGAAATTAAAGTTTGCACTTTCTTTTTTGCCTTAAACTTTCTCTTTAATAGATTGAATTCCTTGTTTTACTCTCTAAAATTTCATAAAAATTTTGTTCAATTATATTCATGTTGAATCATAATTTATTTTTCAAAAATAAAGCCATTTTAAATAGGAAATTTGTGGTGAATAGTCTAATTTCACAAAATAATTGTAGTTCTAGACAAATTTAAAAATATTTGCATTTATATAGTGAAAAAAACGATATTATTAATATTTATTATCGATACTGTATTTTGTATTATTAATACATATTATGCATTATTATATGTATTTTTTAGAACTTATTAATCTGAGATTGTGTATTAATATAATATTATTACTAATAATACTATATATTAATAATAATACCGTATAATTATTAATTCCTTTGACTATGATTACTATTTTGTTTTGCCTAGTATTATAAATATTTTTTTAATTTAAGCTATTCCTAAAAAAATCCTTTTATATAAACATTAGATTCTCGTAAGATAAATCGATGTTATAAATCAACAAAATTCAAGTCTTTTTTTTTTTTGACAAAAATCAAGTCTCTCATAAATTTGTGATGAACTATTTATTATTTTGTTTTTGAATTCACATGTGCGCTTTATGATATATTTTAAAACATTATATCATAATCTTCGACTTAACCAAAAGCCAAAGGTTGACATATAAGATGTTCACATCACATGGCCAAATATGCTCGAATAGTTTTGGTATTAATTTATTCATTACGTACATGGTAATTTTGAGAAAATAACATTTTTGTTGGGATGCATTATTTAAATAAAAACTATACGACAAGAGGAATCTTTCTAAGTTGTAAGTTTATGTTTTATTAACTTTTAATAAAAAATATACACTAGTTGTAACGTCTTGGCTAACGTTGTGTATTTGTTTCTTGTTTTTTTGACATGTGGGGAACGTAGTCTTATAATTAGAAAATGGATAGTTTCTTACAAAATAATTATAAGTGTGATAAATTTTAAAGTATTTATATCTATAATTAATAATATATTTTAATATTATATTATAAAAAAGCAGTTGATAATGCTCAATAATACTAATGATTTTTGTGAATTTTTCAAAAAATAATTATATTTATATTTATATTTATTTTCTAAATTTGACTTGCCGGGTAAATTTTATTTATATTTTGATTCAGTTTTTTTAGAGTTCTACAAATGAGTTAGTGAAGCTATAGTTTTATTGTTTGGTTATAAACCAGTTCAACCCTAGTTTACAAGTTCGAGCCGAGAATTGATATTTGTCTCCCTTCCCACGCAATTATTAAAAAAAAAAGTTTTTTTTAGAGTTCTTTATGATATAATTCAAGCTCAAAATAAAGTGAGAAACGAATTCAAAATATGCACTCAAAAAAAAAAAAAAGAAAAAAGAAAATATCAGGAAAATGTTTAAAAGTATTAGATATAAAATTCATGGCTAATTTGGTTGTTATAAAATAGGAAATTAATTTATTAAAATATGTAATAGACCAAATGTCCTCTAATTATTTTGTTTTTTTAAAAAAAATTATTGAATTTGGTTATAAGAGATATGATGTTAAGAAATAACAACATTTAGACAAAATATAATAAAAATCCTAATTTTGAAAACGAAAACGAAAACAAATCACATTCGAGATTTGAACTCTTTTTTTTTTTTTTTTTTTTTTTTTTTTTTTTTAATTTAAAAAAATATATTTTTGAAATGGAGACATAGTCTTGGACATCTTTTTACATATGGGTGCAACCTTTAAAATGCATACAAATGTTATGATATCGCTAAAATTGAAAATATATTGCCATTAAATTTGCACGTGCATGTACATATTGCTATTATTGATGTGTTGAAATTCGTAAACCTCTTTGGACTCCAACATTTGAAATGAGAATCTTTACGACTATTTTAAAAAATGGTACGATGAAACATCTGGGTTGTGTGAAGAGATTGTGTTGAACTTAGAGCCCTACCCAAACCTCATTCTCCCATTGAACCTTGTTGCTCCCTCCCTAGTCTCCATTGGCAACCCAACATCAACCTCCTCCGTTCCACCAGCATCCCTATTTACATCGGTGTGTTGCGACTAACTCCTCAGATTTTTTCTCCCTCTCAACAACCCTCAAAACTTTTGTTATGTTGTCGAGGTGTACATTTCAGTACATATTTGGATGATTTCATGCAAGATACACCAATTAATGAACATTTATTGTATATCTCTGTCATTATTTAGTGCGTTATAGTCTTACCTTTGTCAGACTCGTCTTTGTATAGTGCTATGCTATTGACTTTAGAATTTTTATCCAATTGATACTTGCCTTGATCGACCATATCCATTGAGATATGATGGTATTGTGAGTGATCTCAACCATTATCGTCTTGTAGTTTAAGTAAATGACATTTTCATCTGAATTTACATTGGACACATGTGCCTGAATTTTTGTTTATAAGAATTATACTCTGCTCCTTCACATGTGCCTATACGTGGATTGAGAAAATTACTTTTCCTCGAGGATTCTGTGGTACTCGTAGAAGTTTTGTTCTAAAAAAGGAAAAAGAAAACGTGAAAGTGATGGAAAGATGAAAACCCCACCATGAATAGATTGAAAAAAAATGATATAATGAATGGTTATGATTATTTCTAGGGTTACTTAGTAAACTAACTAAAATCAAATAATATCTTCTTAAAAAAAAAACTAAAATAAAATAATATAAATTATGATATTTAAGTTTGAATGATTTTATTAGAAGATAACTACAATTATTTGAAAATATTAAGATTTTTTTTAAATATTAAGAAATTTTTTATGGCGATATGAAAACTCTCTTGATGATTTGGTGAAAATGTCACAATGAAGTGACATGATGAGTTGAAACAGATATGATAAGTGGTTAACATAATTCCCAAGATTGTTAAAGTTAATTATTGTAGGATTTAATTTAAAATTACAACCTTTACTCGAAAATATCGATAATACTAAAAATATTAAGAATTTTGTTGTTGAAAAATTGTTTTGGAACATCTTGAATGTTTTTACTCCTACAATGGTGAGAGGTTGGCATTTTTGCATATCCTAAAATTTAGAATTTTTTCTTGCTTATCAAGTTTAGTCCGTTACTCTTAAAATGAGTTATTTAGACAAATTTTAAAATTTTCAACTTTAATTAGGAAATTATTGAATTTTCAAACTTGAGAATTATTGAAATGTTGATTTTGAAAAGTAAAATCTAAATATAAATTAAAAAAAAAAAAAAAAAAAAAAAAGACTAAAATTATACTTACCCATATATATTACTAAATAAAATCTACCCGTTATTTAGAAAGTGAAAATTAACTCCATTATTTATTTTTGTACTAAAATAAACTCCATTATTTATTTTGATGACTTTTTAACTAATAAAAAATAAAACAAACCTCAATAAAATGGGTGAATTACAATAATGCAAGTTTGATGACTTCAGTCAATGATAGTACTCATAAATAACAAGTGATACTAAGTGGAAGCCATTCTTGACACTGATCGAAGGTAATTGAAGATAATAAGACAATCATTAACACTTATTTAGGGCAATCAATGATAGCGATGAAAGGCAATTGATGACACTAATTGAAGACATTTAATCACTAATTGCTTTCAAATATTGTTTTCAATCAATATCAACACTACTTTCAATCAATGTCAAAGATTGCCTTAAATCAATTGACATTGATTGGTTTGAAGAACTCGAACTCATCGTCTTGACTATTTTCTGCAATAGTCTGTGATGCTTGGTTTGAAGAACTCGGCCTAGTTTCCCTTGTATTACAAGGGAACATTGCTTCAAAGAATGTAGCATTTTTTTTTACTCTATTATCGTATTCTTGTGTATATCCGAAATCTTTGAATGATGCACAAGGAATCGATATGCATTACTATTCTTAGCATAACCAATAAAAATACAGTCCACTGTTTTAGGACATATTTTTACCTACTTTGGTAAAGGAGTTTTTACGTTTGCGAGACACCCCCACACTTTGAGGTAATTGTAAGAAGGTTTTCTTCCTTTCCACAGCTCATACGGTGTTTTTTCTTCATTCTTTCGGGGAACCTTATTTAAAAGGTAATTGGCTGATAGAACAGCTTCCCCCCACATGTTCTGTGATAACCCAGAGCTTACAAGCATTGCATTCATCAACTCTTTTAGAGTTCGATTTTTACATTCTGCTACTTCATTCGATTAGGGAGAGTATAGAGTCACTTCATGGACAATTCCATGTTGTGCACAGAATTCACAAAATGGTTTGACATATTCACCACCACGATCACTTCTAACCGTCTTAATCTTTTTATTAAGTTGGTTTTCAACTTCCTACTTAGCCTCGTTTTTTCCTTTAAGCAAATATACATAGCAATATTTTGTACTATCGTCTATAAAGGTAATAAAATGTTTATTTCCCCCTCTAGTTTGTACAAATTTTAAATCACATACATCACTATGTATTAGATCAAGTGGGTTTGTATTTCGTTAAACTGTTTGGAATGAACATCTTGTTTGTTTTGCCTCAACACATATTTCACATTTATGTTTATGAACAATGCGTAATGCCGGAATGTGATCTAAGTTAATTAATCTACGCATTATATTATAATTAACATGTCCAAGCCTACCATGCCATAAGTTAAAAGACTCAAGCATATAAGCAGTAGAAGCTTTCTCATTAATAAATAAAGCTTTGGCTTTGGATTTTCTGAGAGATAGTTTTGAGTTTCCACATGCCATTCAATACATATCCCCTTCCCACAAACATTCCCCCTTTAGACAAAACAAATTTCTGAGCCTCAAAGACCATTCTAAAACCATGCACGCTCCGAAGTGTTCCAGAGACAAGGTTCTTCCGTATGTCAGGTACATACAATACATTCAGAAGCTTCAATTCCTTTCTGAAGTCATCTTCAGAATCACAGTTCCAGATCCATTGATCTTTGAAGTTGCGAGAATTGCCCATATAGAGCTTCTCTCCATTTTCACAAAGACTTAAATCAACAAAAAGTCCTTGTTGCAATGAGACATGTCTTGTGGCACGATATCTAGCCACCATTCTCTTTGATTTGAGTCAATCATGTTGACTTCTGAAATCACAGCAGTGAGGTCCATATCAGATGCTTCATCCACAACATTAGTCTCATTTATCTTGACTTTCTTCGGAAGTCTACAATCAGAAGATTTGTGCCCCATCCTGTTGCAGTTGAAACACTTTCCTTGAAACTTCTATTTCTTGAAAACACTGCCTTTTGGTCCCATATTCGACCCAGTATGAGGTTGTTTTCCTTTGGAGTCCCTCTTTGTCTCCACCACATTTGCCTTGGCAACATAAGCATCTTTGTTGAGCTTTTTCGAATTACCTCGATTATCTTCTTCAATTCGAAGTCTAACAATTAGATCTTCCACTGTCATTTCCTTCTTCTTATGCTTAAGGTAGTTTTTAAAGTCATTCCAGTAATGGGGTAGCTTTTCAATAATAGCAGCCACCTGAAAAGATTCACTTATAACCATTCCTTCCACAAGAATGCCATGAATGATCAACTGAAAATCTTGCACTTGATTTACAATAAGTTTGGAATCAACTATAGCATAATTCAAGAATTTGGCAACTAAGAATTTCTTAGTTCCAACATCTTCTGTTTTATACTTGTGGTCTAGAGATTCCCACAATTCTTTAGCCGTTTTCTTGACATAATACACTTCATAAAGTGCATCAGCCAAACAATTCAAAATCAGGTTTCGGCAAAGAAACTCAGAGTGCCTCCAAGCATCAACAATAGTTTGGGCAACAACCAAATCTATCTCACCCTCCACAATAGTAGGAGGTTCTTCTGTCAAATATTTGGCCAGATTCAACATGGTCAAATAAAACAACATTTTTTGTTGCCACGTTTTGAAATTATGTCCGATGAATTTTGTTGGTTTTTAGTGATGACTTACGAGAGGAAGTCATTGGTACGATTAGACTTGTAACTGTCAAGTGACAACAACATCGAAACTGGACGAGTTAGCACCACTGCTAGCCATTTTCTTTTCCCATGTGAAAACAGAATAAAGAAACGTAATCAGAAAGAGGATTGTAAAAAATGTTGAAACAGAATTACAACCTTATCATCCCGTAATTGATAATCTGTTAAATGTCTGGAATTTAGTCACAGTTAAATCCAGAAACAGATATCGAACACTATTACATTAAGCGTCAGAATTTTAGCAAAGCTAAAAACCAGAACAAAATATCAAATATATGTATATATATAAATTTATTTATTTGCTAAAATAATCGTAAGCTAAAATCAATTGATTAAAAATTTCATGCACATAATATCAATTTATTTGCTAAATTGAAATTTAAACGATTTATAAATAAAATCTAACACAATTTTGTAAAATTAATTCTAAATTAAATTTTATCATTTTGATTACAAGTTTTATTTTAGAAATTAATAGCAAATATGATTTGAAATTTAAATCAATAAACCTTTAATCAAAACGAATGCTAAAAACAAATTCAACTTCAAGATTGTTGTTAATAATAACAATCAAATATAATAACTTTAATGATAAAAGATTAATTGAGATAAAATTAAATCAAATAATCGTAATTAATAAAATAAAATGAATAACCGATAAGAAAGCAACAACTATCGAATATAATAATTTTAATGATAAAAGATTAATTGAGATAAAATTAAATCAAATAATACGTAATTAATAAAATAAAATAAATTACCGATAAGAAAAAGTGAGACTGTAATCGTTTTCCTTAGAGTTGATTCACCGTCTCCTCCCATTGTGCTTAGAGAATGAATTGATGACAACCTTCAAGGATACAATAGCTTCGTCTTTAATCCGCAGTACAAGAATTGAAGACAAGCGAACTCAAAAACCGTGAAGAACTCTATCACCAGAAAAGATTTAGAAACAAAAGTTTTGGTTTGTTTTTGTTGTCTTTAGAATGAAGAAGATGAAGAGTTTTTATAGCCGAAAAAACCATGAAACGTTTCGAAATAATAATGGGAGGAAAGTTTCAAAATAATAATGGGAGGAAGGTTTCACAATATTGATGGGTGGAAAGTGTAACGTTCTGATTTCAAAAGAGAAAGCAGTAACGTTACTGGTTTCAAAATAAATTTAAGTTTACATTTTTCCAACAAATATTGCATAGAAAATAAGAAGTAGAAAAAGATGAACGCCCAATTTTCCTGCTTCATCGAAAACTTCCTGCAAGTTGGTTTAAAAGTATCCAGAGCAATAATGGAAGCATGCAAATAAAATAGAAAAGTTAATACAAGAGATACATTGATTATGATAATGTATTGGTACCTAAGAAAAACAAGAAATCATCTAACACCAATGGTAGAGACATGAGAAAATTGTACACCCATAACAAACAATCATCAATTTGACCAGAATTACTTCCTCAAATAGTTAGATTTTCATACTTTCCAAAGCTAAGTTGACAGACAAGTAGCACCACAAATGTAAAAATATGCAACATTGGAAGAACATAAGTTTACACCTCGAACAAAATTAGAATAAAATCTCAACAAAAGCAATACCAATTTAAAAAAAAAAAAAAACTAGTTGAAACTTACCTCCCTTGCAACTTAAACTCTGCAACCTACTTCGAAATAGCTAGAAAATAACTCAATAAAAGAGAAACATTTAGCTTACAAAAGTTTCTTGTCTTCATTCAATATCCAACGAACTATTTAGTAGAAATGATTCAAGTCAAGAAAAAGGAAATGATTTGAAACAAACTTTAATGGGTCTATACCTTCGAAGGTTTGTTAGGGCTTCTTTTCATGGTAAACTCCACTTGATATATCAAACTCTGCCAAAGCCTCGTGAATTAGAGGATAGAAAGGAAGTGAAAAAATTAAGTTAAAAAAAAAGAAATAGATTTTTTTAAAAAAAAAAAATAGAAGAGAAAAGATAGAAAGAATATGGTAATGGAAATCACATGCGTGAATGAAAATATTTGCCCACTCCACTGCCCACCTAAACTAGTAAATAAAAAAGTGTGTTCGAAGTACTCAAGGAAATGGAAAGAATAAATAGTCACTCAATGTCTAAAACAAAATATAAAGGATGCCTAGAGAAATAACACTACTACAATTTTGGTTTTCTATGACAATTTTTAATTGTCATAGTTGATTTATCTTGACAATTTTCCCAAAATTATGCTATGTCATAGTATCCCCTATCATGGTAAGTTTTCTATGACATATAATAAAATGTCATAAAATATAATTTATGATGGTATAAAATTGTCATAAATATTTTTCACGACAATTAAAAATTGTCGTGAATCAATGGAAAATAGGGTTTATGATCTCTATTTATGACATTTTATAATTGTCATAAATGATGTTATTTTGCAATTTTAACTTTTTTTTTACCATGACAGTTTTAGAATGTCATAAAATAGAGTTATTTTTCCAAATAAAATTTAATCATAAACTGTCATGAATCATATTTCATGATAGTTGTAATCGTTATAATTTCTATTTCTTGATAGTTTTAAATTGTCATATATTAGATATCATGATAGTTTTAATAATATTGATTTCTACTTTGTGATAATTTAAATTTGTCATAAAAGGTATACCATGACAATTTTTAAATTCTAAAACTGGATATATTTAATTAATTTATTCATTTTATTCATGTTAATTACAATTAAACTAATAATTCAAAAACAACATTTAAACTTGTCAATAATTGTGCATTGAATAAATAGTGTAACAATCCACATAAATGCCAAATAGATTTCATTCATCACAATACAAATAAAATCCTAACAAGTTCTTTACAAAGTAGTTTATATAAAACCTGTAAGTGAAATTACACTTAATGTTTCATAAAGCCTAGAACGAAAATCAAATACTTTGGAAACTTGTACGATAACTCATAATTTCGATCATCACCTTGAATAAAATACCTACACAATATAATTATAAAACTTTAAGTAAATAAAAACAAAATGTTACCAAATATATTATTATGTAAATTTCTCAATATAAATACAAAGTCACTAAGAGTATACTCAAATAGAGAAGACTATAAACTAACACTAAACATGTACAAGATCATGATTGATGAAATTATTGAAGACCAAAATTAATAGTATCAAAACTTCAAGATACAAAACCATGGTCGATGAAATTCTAAAAACAAAAAACATTACGAACCCCTAATAATTACCTCAATCTTCATTGTAGGTTATCATACATGCAAGATAGCCGCATAAACACTATTTAAAGTATGAGTGAGACATTATTTTAGAAGTAAGAAATTAAACTTACTTGATACGTTATTGCGGATGTTAACACCTCCCAAAAGATCCATTACTTCATAGAGTTCATTGTATCAACCTACAAAAAAAAAAGAATTATAAGTTTCTCAACCTTGCTAAATATTAAATTATACCTCCTACTAACAATCTTGGTTTTTATGCCCACAATAAAGAGAGAGAAAAAATGAAGTTGTATTAGTCTAGTTTCTAGAAAAGTAAACTAATTAGGCTTTATTCGAATAAGAACTGCAGTAACAACTAGATCATAGAAAATAATACGTGTAAACAAAAGAAAATACAACTATACAAGTACATAATTGGCTTGTACCATATTTTCTTTTCTCACTTGAACTTGTATAAAAACCATAGGTATGCACAATTCAGAATACATATTCTAACAACTAGTTCAACATTCCTAGATAAAAGGAACACATCCATACGTCATGAAGTATAAACAAACCGATCAAGTCATCATTGTATGAAAATTAATAACTCCAAGTAGTAATCATTGGCTACACAAGCATTTGCACTCCATCAAATGGACCTAAAACATACAAGCCAAATGAGCCTATTAGACCTGAGTTAAAAATAAAACATCAACAATCTACAAACATCCTTAAATCCTTGTCTCAAAGTAAGATTATAACCTACTTGCCCAATCTAGGCATCTGGCCAATTCTTATCAAGAATGTCCGGCATTGTAACCGAGAGTAAGCAATGAGAAAAGCAACATTAGATTGTACAAAGACTCTTCACTTTGCTAAGCCTGTTGGTTTACTCCAAAAAAGAGAAACAAATATATAGAGCATTGAACTTTTTTTTAATTAATAGATAAGTTAAAATAACTCACTAAAACTCTCGACCAACAAGAAAGAAGAAAAGCCCGAGAATAAAACCATTTCAACACCAACCTCTATCGTATTTGTGTCATTCTTTTGAACCCTAAAGATGAGAACTAGAGAATGAAATGTCATTAATGTTGCCTCTAAAAGCACATCAAAATGAATATACAAAATGAAATATCATTAGTGGGTAAAATATGAATCTATTAAACAATGCTCTACTAAAAAATTATATGCCAAAATCAATTCTACATTTTTTGTAAGGCTATAACAATAAAGAACAAAAAAAAAAAAAAAACAGTATCCATAAGCTGTCGAATCCTCGCCATTTTCTTCAATCATATAAGGAAAATGCTCATATGTCCCATGGCAATAAATTTATTGACTTTTTTTTTTCTCACATCTCAATATTCTCGAAACTAATTTACTACCATCTTATCTACTATAAGTTATCCACATTCTGTTCAATGCATGTAAATCAAATAATGAGAGAAGTATGTCGCATTTCTTACCAGCTTACAGCTAGGCTTGGGGTAGACACATGTATCCTAAGCATTGGGGATTAGAGCAAAAGGGAAGATAATCGCTTAACAAGCCAATCAATAATTTCAAATAATTATCAACTATTGATTGAGATCAAATGTTAATACAAATAATCATTTTGGGGGAAGAGAAATTGATTTATCACTTTACCTCTCAAAATTTAGAGTCCAGATCTTTCAAATCATTGATTTCTTCAATGTGTTTGAAAGAAGCACAATCCAAAGAAGGTGGATAAGCAGGTTGAAAATCTCAATCAATCTTAGCGATGAAGTCCAATTTTATTTCCATAAGCTATGAAACATAGAAATTCTGTTTCCTTTATAAAATATAACATAAGAAATTATCAACAAAGTAACATCAATCTAAATCGATCGGTTAAAGGTAACAAAATTGCTAAATACATGAAAGTCATAAATTGAACAGTGAATGATATTCTCTAAACCCTAGGTAAATATTGATAAAATTGCTGACATTGATAAAATTGCTAACATTGAAAGTCATGAAAGTCATAAATTGCTAACATTGATAAAATTTAATCTAGTCTTGAAGTCATACCTTAGGTAAATATAGTCTTTTTATTAGTGTGATTCTTCTGATCCCTGGAGATGAAAATAAGAGAAAGAAATGTTATTAGTGTTGCTCGAGAAAAAAAAATCAAAATGAGTACATAGAATGAAATGTCATTAGTATATAAAAAATGAATTAATTAATCAACACCCATCTACTATTATAAGATAACCCAAAGAAACTCAAACTCAAAATAAATAAATAAATAAGTAAGAAAATCGATCAAGCTCGATTCTAAAAAATTAAATCATTAAAAATAAAAAATAAATATGAATTAAATAAAAAAAATAGAAAAATGATACAATACAACCATCTTTCATTTTCCCAAAGAGGAAAAAAATGTTTAATGGAGAACAACACAATTATTTGTTCTTCTACCAGGACCTTATACACCGACATTTTCATAAGCACTAAAAGAATGTGCCATCTATAAACCTCTTGCAAAGAATACAAGGAAAGTTGCCACAATGACTCAATAAACCTAGACACAATCATCCAATTTAAATGAATGCTATCTCAAATTGGGTTGAAAGTATGAAAAAATTCGAGCATAATTTCTTATTTGCATTATGATCTTATCAACTAATATAAAAAAAAAATGATTATGTTTGGTCTAAATAGTTCCCATCAGCTTTTAACAACCTCTCATTCTTTACAACAAAGAGAAATTATCAAAGTCGTTTCAACTAAAATTCATTGAGAAAATAGTTTTAAGTAAAAAAGCCTAAAAGATACCAGATTATTTAAAAAAAAAACTGAAAAGAACATCGTACAAGAAGGTAATAACAAAAGGAAAACATGTAATTACTGGAAACTTGGATGATATTTTCTTGAATGTAAGGACCCGTAATCCCAAGGTACAAAACATATAAAACATAATTAACATTTAAGAAACATACAGAGCGGCACCTCGGGACCTCATAATCCCGGAACACAACATGTAGAACAACAAAAAACAGATATATGTACTACACTTACATCAAGCACACTCTAGAACTAACCATCCAACATAAGGCCACATCCATACCCATCAATAATACATAAAACAGTATAATGAGTATTGCCCTGTGTAGAGTCCACACAACTCGAGTAGAGAATCCTTACCTGTTTCCAAAAAAATACAGAAGAACCACAAGAAAGATGTTTCTTGAGTTGCAGCCAAACGCTCCACCCAACAAATTATTTCAACCTAACAACACGATACACAAATCAGTCACTTAATTCTGAATTTCGTAAAAATACCACTGAATTTTTAAACCAACAGTATGAACTTTGAAAATTACCCACAACTTGAACTCAACAAGGTTGTCCAAAACTTAGCGAAACCCAACCAAGTTGATCCTTCAACTAGAGCCTCGAACCTCGCCCAAAACAACGCTGACAACACCCAACAAATTCCATAGTCAATACAACCAATCTCAATGATAAATCAACACAAACCATAACTAAAAAAGCTCTTACCCAAAATCCTTAACGGGACACACACGAATGTGAATGGGTGCGAAACAGGGCTGAAACGCGTTGAACGACAGCTAGGCATGGCTAGTGCGGTGGCTGGGCGTTGAGGGCATGCGTCGCTGGTGCGAAGCTCGTCATGGGCAGCAGGAGTCGTCGACGGCTGGGCTTGAGCGCACACGAGGCTGAACGACGGAACAACAACGGGATGCGACCGGGTCGGCGGTGTGCGCGCGGGACGTACGTGCGCCTGCTACTTGTAGAAAGAATGGTGCTGCGCGCGAGATCTAGCGAAGGGTAGCCGAGCTGGGTGCGGCTGCGACCGGTTGAGCTGTTGACGAAACGACGACGGCGAGCAGCGGAGGTGCAAGACGGTAGCAGCAGGTAATGGGTGAGGATGAAGAAGAAGAAACCTTAGGTATTTTGACCTCCTTTGACCTTTTTTTCCTTTTTTTTAAAAGCCCCTTTCTATCGAGAACAAGGGGAAAAAGAAAAAAATTAGGACACCAAAACTTTATTTATTTTTATTTTATTTTATTTGTCAAATAGGCCTTTACTTTCCCATAACTATAAATCAGATCTCACAAAATTTGTTTCAAATTCAAAATATTTTCAAATTAATCATATTTATCTTTTATGACATTTTTTAAATTGTCATAATTTTATAAAAAATTGAAATATCACTCTTTAAATGTAAAATGTTTAATGACAATTATTAAAATTGTCATAATTTTTTTTATGACAATTCTTAGAATGTGAATAATTGTCATAATTTGTTTATATCTTAAAAATCATCCTCTTTCCATAAAAAAAATATGTGTTTTTAGATTTCATGACAGTTTTTCAATTTTTTTTTCTAATTTTTAGATTGAATAAACTGTCATGAAATGTCAAAATTGTTGTAGTGTAAGTTACACCAATGAGTATGTGATTCTTATCTAACCAATCAACATATCTCCATTTCGTCTTTCTATAGAGATAAATAAAACTATTTTTGTAATTAGTGGTCGCCCATCATTGAAAAAATTAGCAGAGGTTGATTAGAAATAAAAGAATCAATCATATCGAATACAAGCTTCAAACCATCATGTGTTAGGCCTTGCGGTCAACAGGGCTTTAAGAAACCAAAAAGTTATGGATTCGATCCATATCGATCACCTACTTAGAAGTTAATTTTTTACGAGTTTCCTTGATATCTAAATGTTGTAAGATCAGGTGGTATGCCCAGTAAGAACAATCGATGTGCACGCAAGTTAGTCCAAGCACTTATAGACATAAAAAAAAGTACAAGGTTTGAACAAATGGAAGATATTGTTGGAAATAATTTGAATACTAGTAAGCACCCAAAGAAAGATACCGATGGTGTGCTTTTCATTATAAATAAATAAATAATAATTATAAAAAGAGATTTGGGCAAGAATGACCACTTTACCTCTCCAAAATAACTTTATTTTCTTCTTCCTGAAGTTCCACAAAATACAAAAAATATTATAAATGAGTTCATCTGAGAAGGAAATACCACAATCTAACCTCATGGCATGTTAAACTTGTAGAGAAATATTGTCTCATTCTATGTCTAGGTTGTGTCGGCCCTTGAAAGATTAGAAAATAAAAATAGAAGTAAACCATACGTTACAACTAAGCTTATAAATAGCAATCAAAATTATAAGCCATGAGTAAATATTTTAGAAAGGATAAAAAAAATAATAACAAAAAATCATCCACAAGTAACATTCACATGCACAAGCAAAGAATTATGTCTTTTAAACAAATTCACTATAAGTTTACTAGTATTGCTATCAACTAGATAACGTTGTAGATAGCTTTGCTCAAAACAAAAATAAGAACCATTCCTTCATCGTCATCAATAATATTGCTATCTACTTATAAATTTCACTACATAAGACCAAACATAAATTGAAATTAAATCAATTATTTGACCTATTTTGGAGATGGAAAATAATGCACATAAAGGCCATGTGAACTCACCTAAGAGCATTACCAAGACAGTGTCTATGAGGCTTCTTCACCCCTCATGTGGGTTAGGGCAAACTTCTAGAGGGGAGCCAACAATTCAAAAATCATAAGTACATTTAGGCCCCGTTTAATAACCATTTGATTTTGATTTTTTGTTTTTGAAATGTAAGCTTATTTTTACTCAAAGTTCTGAGAATGTAGTCCATTTTTCTTATAATGTATCCATCTTTCCTTAAGATTGTGGACGAATCTTAACCAAACTTCAAGAACAAAAACAAACTTTTGGAAATTACTTTTTTATTTTCAAATATTTGCTTGGTTTCTACAAATATAAGTAAGGTGTAGCTATATGAGTAAAAAAAAAAACATATAGTAGGGTAGTTTTGTAATAGGCTTAAATTTCAAAAAAAAAAATGGTTATCAAAGGAGGCACTTGCAATTTTATACCAATAATTAACCAATCAAATTCACCCATATAATTTCACTTAAGAAAATTGAACAAATTAAACCTTTGTGGCAAGCTGCATCCTAGGGAGCCTTTCCTCCGGTAGACTTACTGGCAGGTTGCTTAGTACGAGCCAAACTTGGCACTGTCATCAGATTGCACAACAATACCTTTTACATTTCACATCTAACTCAAGCGCCATCATTAAACAACCTTCAATTAGACATGAGATCGAGGTTGTGAACTTAACCAATTGATCAATCACGATAACACAACATGAACAAGGCGCAACAGACTTGCAAGGCGGCTGAACCACGAGCACAACACTGAACTGCGACTGTTGGCGAGAGAGGGGGGGACTGTTCGGCGGCTGCTCGCGAGGATGGGAGGAGATGTGTTGTGGAGGGATGGGATCGCGAGCGTGGGCTCGATTTGCGCAGGGGCGCAGCGACATCGGCGAGTTTTGGGCGACGGCGGCTAGTCGGAGTAGTCAACGGATGCGGCAGCTGCTTGAGGGTGAAGGGGGCTAGGGTTTGTGGTGAGGGAAGAACCAGAAGAAGAAGAAAGAAGAAGAAAAAAGAAAAACAGAAAAGAAAATGAGAAAATGAGAAAATGGGTTTAATTGGTTTTTTCTTTTCCTTTAAAACTAAATCCCTTTTTTTTATTACTTTTAATATCCTATGGGTTTTTCAAATAATTCATAAAATCTCAATCTTTTTATTTTCCCCTTAAACTTAAATGAGAGTAAATCCTTCTTCTTTTTTTTTTTTTACAAAAACTTGGGGCATTAGATAATCTTTTTATAAAAATTGTAAAATTGTCATAATTTAATATAAAATATTTTTTAAAAATTAATTTTTCTATGACAATTGTCATAGACTAAATTTTGTCACAAAATCAGGTTTTTTTAGTAGGGAATTTTGCACGAATAATAATTTCATGATAACACAATTCCTAAACTTATTCATTTATAACACAAAAATTACTGAAGTCTATCAGTTTGCATTGTTTAATCACTTAAAATCGATTGAAGTCTATCAAGTAAACTGATAGAAGTCTAAAGTCTATCAGTTGAACTGATAGAAGTCTATTAGTTGAAATGATACAAGTCTAAGTTTATCGGTTGAACTGATAGAAGTCTAATAATGTTAGAATAGAAATTTTGGGCAAAATGTGTTATGAATGATATTATTTTAAAAAATGTGTTACAATTGTAATGGAAAGCCAAAAATATGCTATGGAAAACAAATTCCCTTTTAAATAAGGTCACGGCACCACAAAATTAATTTCATAATATATATAAAAAATAAAATTAGGAAGTTAGTTATTATAAAAATTATAATTTCGAAGTGGTTAAAAGATAATTGTAACAAAATATATAAGGTTAATCTTATATATATATATATATATATATATATATATATATATAATATTTTAAAATATCAAAATTATACTTATTTTTCTAAGTTTTGTTAAAAAATTTATGATTCTATAAAACTATCCTAAAATGCGCATTTTTAATTTATGATACTTTTTTGTGATGATAATTTTATTTTGATTTCTGATTGCGAGATGATTTTAATAAAGTGTCATAAAACGCGTGTTTTTATTTATGACACTTTAATTGCTTCTCCCTCTTAAATTTTATTACACTTAAGTGTCATCTAAACTCATTTTTGTAGTCGTGCGATGTTTTTTCTCTATTAAGATTCTTGGAGTTTAAGGCTTGTAAGAAGAGGTGATTTCTTGTTTAGGAGAAGCAAAATTAAAAGGCTTTCGCATTCCAATTGTATTCAACCCTTCTTCTTGCCTATATAATTATGTTTTTTCCTATGTTTAGATCTCTTAGTTTAGTCAAACAGCCTATTTTGTAATTGGTTTACTTTTTTGATACACTTATTATAAGAATAACTAAAATAGTCTATATGTTGTAATTGGTTTACTATTTTGATACACTTATTATAAGAATAACTAAAATAGTCTATATGTTGTAATTGGTTTACTATTTTGATATACTTATTGTTAAAATATCTAAAATAAAACTATCTTGCACAAGCCAAAACTCGGGCATAATGGAGTAGGGACTACGTCCAAACCACTTATATCATCGTGTTCATTTTTTTCTTCTTATACTCTTTATTGACGTTGCTACTAGAACAAAATTAAATGACTTTCAAAAACTTCTAGGATTCATTAAGAGTAGAATAAATCAATTTTAGGGTCACGGTCATGCTTGTCCAACACGGTTGCATGTCCATTTAGACCCCTTTTTATCATGTTTTCATAGTATAGGATTTACTTTCAATGTTGTTGTCATTTCCTTGTACTTTTATTAACGTATGTCTTCTCGCCATTTTGACGTGCAAGCCTGCCACATAAAAAATGGCCCAAAATGTACTATAGGGAGGTATAACTTCTTAAAACTTCCTTCATACCAAATTATATGAGCATGCAAATATAGTTGATGCGGTCCTTATTTTATAACATTTCGAAAGAGACAAAAGTATTTCTAAAATTTTCTTTCCCCATTTTTTGAAAACCTTTTCTCGAGTCCTTAGCATAAGTCTTGGAGCAATTATAATAATAACTTATAAAACTCATTTCTTAAATCAATTTAAAATGATGCATCTACTTTGATCATAGATAAACCATAAAATTTAAAAAAATCATCAATGATAGAAAGATAGTACCTTTGTCCATTAGCTGATACCGCAAGGGATGGTTCCCATACATCAATGTATAATAGTTCTAATGAAGCCAAAGAAATAGAAGAGAAAGAGTGAAAAACTTTCTTGGACATAATTCGAGCTAAGCAATCAGAATAAACACTATTATCAACTTTATGAAGAAATTTAAAAGTACGAAAAATAGTCTTAAGAACAACAGTGTATGGATGTCCTAATCTAGCATGTCAATTAGCAGAAGAAACCTTTATTCCAACATGAGTATGAAATGAGTATAGCCCATTATTTGTTGGGTCCCTGAATAAAAGTCTTATTGGTTCGATTGTCTTGAACAGTGTTGAATATGTTAAACCACCAAAAGAAAATTGGTGGATTGAGGTAAATTTAATTATATCAACTAACAAACAGTAAAAGAATTTTAATACGATTAAAAATGACAGTTGTTATCTATACAAGATTAATGAACAGATAGAATATTACAAGGAATGTGTGGTACATATAGTAAGTTAGGAAGTTTAAATTATGTGTGGGTGGAGTAGTAAGAGTACCAAAATCTTGATGAGTGATCTGTAAAGGTTGTCTATTACCTATTAAGATGTTGTCGTTTCTAGTGTATTCAATTGGAGTTGGGAGCACCAAGATTATTCGTCAAGTGTGCATTGCACCTTGTATCATATAGCCAGACTAAGTATGTACCCAAATGAAAAAAAATTCAGCAATTATTTTTCATATACACAAATAAACTTAATTAAATGATAACTTGAGCTAGAGAATTTCGATTGACTCAAAACTAAAGTCTATAGGCAACTCTAACAAGGTAGAGAACATGCAGTTAAAAGTGTTAGAGAATTTGAAAAATATTAACAAAGTTTGTCCCACATGGAAAGTATTGGCAAAATTTTGGGAAAAATTGTCCTACATTCGAAAGATGCAAGAATGTGGTGTGCTCCACAATGGGCTTGGATTTAAGACATCCCAATTAGAATCACTTTAAGCATGTGTACTAACTCTTTTGTATATGAAAGTTGAGCAAAAGTTGTGATTAGTACAAGTTTTGAAGAGTGGTTTTTGTAATTAGGGTCGGGGGAGAGAATTTTGTGTGATTGTAACAATTTTTCACATCGTGGAAGTTTTTTCTGTCCGTGATTTTTTCTCCAGTTTGGAAATTTTTCCAAGTAAATTCTTGCATCGTTGTTTCTGTTGTTTTCTTTAATTTCTAAGTTAATCTTCTTGCTTATTCTGGAAATAGAGAGTTTTTTCCCAACAAAAAGTTCATAACAAATGAAATTCTCATTTGAGAGTAGACCCTAGAAGACTTTCTGTGCCAAATATAAGAGGGAAAAAATTAGATTAAAAGGGTCAAACATTCTTGAGGATTTTAAGGTATGAAACATGGATCCTAGATGTCTAACAAAGTCTTGGTGGGGTTACTTAATTTTGAACACATAATTTCTCAATTAGATGTCAATTTCTAAAGCATGTATAAACGTTCACTAAATTGTCTATCCCTAGCCAATTTCAAATCACTAAATTGTCTAATTATACTTTTCTTAAAAATACTGACAAACATACTTATATGTGAACTCGTAATTGACTGAAATAAATTATTAATTTGCATCAAGAACAAACAATAGAATCATCCACATCAAATTGTTTTTTCCTTGCACATATTTACCTCCTTTTATATTTCCATTGAATAATTAGTTAATGGATAAAACATGATTCTGAAAAAAAAAATGAGATAAATACAAGGTAAAGAAGAAAAAAAAAATACCAGCAATCTTTATTTAATCTTCAAAATCAACCCTTCAGTTTGTTTGAGCAAAGTTGGATATAAATGGAAGAAAAGAAGAAGAAAAAACAAACCGTCCACGAAAACGTAAAGCTACTGTGTTTTTTGGAAGGAGAAGAAAAGACTACTGCATAAAAAAGATCTCCACCTTCTTTTTATTTTATTTTTTTTAAATACCTACCTTTCTTTTTGATAAGTAATAAAAATTAAAAAAAGAAACAAAGGGATAGTATAAAATAAAAGTAAACAATTACAAGTATAGTACAATTTTCAAACTATTTTATTTGTGGCCAAAAAAGAAAATGAGAGGTAGTGATTGAATCTATTAGTTTCCTAGTTATTGAATCTATCAGTTTACTAGTAATTAAATCTATCACTTTATTAGTGATTAACTCCATCCGTTTCCTATTAATTGAATCAATCATTTTCTTTTGTTTAGGACTTCAATCAATTTTTGGTTTGGGCTTCTATTACACACACATTTTATTATACACGATTTCTTTCACACACATGCTATACACGATTTCTCAATGATTTTTTTCAATCGTTTAAAAAACTATATCACTTTTCACAATTTTAACAAAGTGTTTCAATTAATATGTTTTTTACTTGAACTTAGTTTCCGATAATTATTTTGTTTCCTCTATTTCAAGTGATTGAATGTTAACACCAGATTTGTACTCAGTTCATTACTTCTTCATTTAAATTGATTTTATTCTATCAATAAATACTTGTTGCATGTTTGGTATGTTTCATGTTCTACTGATTTCAAGCTTCAATCACTATATTTTATGTTTCAAGTTCAATCACTAAGTTAAAATTGATGATATATTAATATCATGTCTTTATGAATTTTAGGTATCTTGCATGTTTCAAGTTCAATCACTATGTACGTTTATTAATTGACTTATAAAATGGATGGAGTATAATAAACTATAATTATGTCTTTATGAATTATGTATGTAAGTTCAATCACTATTATTTCTACTTATTGTTTGATAATCTCTAACTATGTTTCAAGTTCACTCGCTATCTAACTATATGTCTTTAAGCATACAATGCTTTTACGAATTTCAGGTATCTTACATGTTTTAAGTTCAATTACTATGCAACTCTTTCTTAAAGCCTACGATGTTTTTACTAATCTTAGGTTTATTTTGAACTCATAACTTATTCCAATTGCGCTCGTAATTTTGATTCTCGATTTAGCATTTACAATTTTCAAGTCCAAGTAGCCCTCTATCGCTATCGATTCGGTTTCGGAGAAATTTAGGGCCAATTTGATAACGTTCTCGTTTTTCGTTTCTTGTTTCTTGTTTCCTGTTTCTTGTCTCTAAAGAATTAGAAACATAAATATGTTTGATAACTGTTCTTGTTTCTTGTTTTTTGTTTCTTGAAAAAACAAGAAACAGAAACAAAATTTGTTTGATAACTGTTTCTTGTTTCTTTTTCTTTTTTAGTATAATAAACAAATATATAACTTACATTAAAATAATGAAAAAAAAAATTTCATTAAAAAGTATATAATATAAATTGTACTAAAATAAGTACCACATACAAAAAAGTCCCGTTTTAAAAAAAAAACATATAAAAATGTCTAATGATAAAATTAAAAACAAAAATATATTTATTGTTTTAAAGTCGCCCAAATTTGATTTGCAATGTTGTCTTTTACTCTCGCTATTCGTCGTAATTGATGTTGACTCACATCTAATTCAATTACATCGCTCGTTAAATTATCCAACAAACCCTGCACTTCTTCAACAATCATTGATTCATTGCTAAAAACATTAAAGATATCATCATGACGATCATGAAATCTAATGTAATTGTGAATAGTACAACATGCTATCGTAAATATTTTTGTGTTTTGAGTGGGTAAGGGGACATTTGTTTAAGGATAGGAAATCGAGCTTTCAACACGCCAAAACAACGTTCAATAACATTTCAAAGTGAAGAGTGTCGATAGTTAAACACCTCTTCCTTACCTCGAGGTTGATGTCTCCTTTCTCTAAAATCTCGTAAATGGTATCTTTGACCGAGATATGGTGCTAAAAATCCTGGCATATTTGAATATTTTGAATCAACTAGATAATATTTGTCTCCATAATATAGAACGCATATATTTTTTGATGAAGGAAAATGTTGAAGTAAAATATATCATTCACTCAAGTTAAATAACACATAATTATATACCTCCTTTAGGCATAGGAAATTTGTTCTCGGGATGCTGATACATTCAAGAAGTATGCGAGAATCATTGGCCAATCCTTCCCAACCCGACATGACATATGTGAATAATATATCAAATGAACATACACGCATTATATTCCATGTTGTATTAGATTTTCTACCCCGAAAAGGTATTTGTTCATTTTGGGGAACACGTGCATCAATATGAGTTCCGTCAATTGCACCAATACAATCCTGAAAAACAAGCATTACATAAGTATAGTTTTTTAATATCATGTTTGTGGGGAATAAAAATTAAGATCTTACCTTAAAAAATTGGAAGTATTTAGACTTCGATATAATCTCTTGTGGTATATTATCTCCGTTTGGTGGACAAATAATTTCAACACCAAGCTTGCAAACTATTTTCAAAACAATGTTAAAAACTCGAGAAATAGTTTGACCTGAATGTTGAAACTTTTCAGCTGCTATACGATTTCTCTCATTATGTGATATGACTAATAAAAAAATGGCAACTTTCTCTTAAACAGAAAGATATCTAGATGCTTTCAAATTCGTCTTTGCTTTTAATAACTCAATCACATAATCATGACCTTTGAGTAAAGACGTTCTACATAGTTGTCTAGAAGAGTGCATCTTATGAAAACCATTTATTAAACCAAAAAAGATGTATTCAACATCATCATCGTCGTCAGAATCATAATCCAAGTCATTCTCTTCAATTAAATCCATAAAGATATCCCTGAATAAAACATGGACAACATGAAAATATATAATGAAACCACATAGCAAAATGCATAAGTTTAGTACACGAGAAAGTAAGTTATATAAAAAATACAAAAGATATCATTCTAAAACAATTTTCTTCCTATGAATGAGATGGCTACAAAAGCTCATAGTAAGATCTAAAGACTATAAATCAAATCTCTCTTCCTTGCATCGGGTAGGCGCAAAAATATCTTTCTTCAAGTAACATCTCCAAGCAAAAGTTTGAGTACTTTGGCATAAGTCTCTCCATCTAGCTCATCCACTGCATTCAAGATGTCGATGCATTCCATTAACTCTTTATCGTCAATATCTTTTTCTTTTGAGGTTTGACTTTCCACAATTGGACTAGTGGTGACATTAACAGATTTTTTCTCGAGAATGTCATTTCTTCTCTTGGAATTTTCAGCATACACATTTATAAATGTTTACATGAAACTACCAAACTCGTACTCTCTCTTGTTTCGAACTCGTTTTCTACTCTTTTCAGGACCACTATCTTCACCAATACAATTTGTATTGCTCCCAACATCATTTTCATTTTTAGAATCTGAAGGAACTCTTGCCGATGGGCCAGTATATACACATGTAGCTGTGGTATCTCCAAAAATTCTCATAAGCTTTACATAGTGCGGACAGCCACTTTTTCTAAACTTCTTAGCTCTCTTATTCACCTATAATAAATTTCACAATAATAATACATACCTAGTTATAATGAAATAGATGATTAGTCAATAAAAGTGAAATGGTGGTTATAATTTATACCTTAAAAAGATCAATCCATTGCTCCTCTTCTAGGGTGATAGTGCTCAACAATGGATCCCAACCACTTCCTGACATATCAATCAATATTTTTTTGAAATCCTTATAAACTTGTCTTAATTTGTTGAACTTATTTTTCAGTTGATCGTGAGTATAAGCATAACTTGAGTGCTATAGTTTAACTTGGTTCTCAAATAATTCCAACTAGTTTTTGTAAACGATGTGGTTGGACGATTACCCTTTGCAACTTCTTCGTCCATCAAGTTAACAAAAAAATTCTCATTCTTGTCCGGCCATGGTCCCTCACTTTTCAACCCATCAATTTCAATATCATCCATTTTGGATTTGGAGTTTGGGATTTACTATTAAAAAAAATAGCAAAAATTGATTCAAATATAGCAAAGATTGAAAACGAACATTCCACTCACTTCTAATATTTCAGCTTACAAATGGATAGACTCAATCAAGTGAACCAAACAATCTAAAAGAAACTAATTGAAATCAATTAGTTAAACAGATTTTAAAAAATCAAGTGAAATTGACCAAAGACAATAAAAAATTAAAATATTTTGATATTTTTAAAAAGTTGCAAAAATAAAATATATAAACTAGAATTTCCTACTTGCAACAAATTCTCTTCTTCAAACATGAACTATAAAAACATAATATGGTTATTTTGAAAGTGGGGATCTTTATTACACTTTAAATATAACTATAAAAATTTCAGTTTCACCTTAAACACCAGTCATCATAATTTCATTACAATAACTTCTACCTCAACTATAAATCATGGTAAAGTTTTGACTTCTCTTTTAGAGTTTATAAAATTGGTGTCATCTACAGTTGCTAGAAGAATTTTTTTAAAGTAAGTAGACTTTATAAAATTGGTGTCATCTGTCTAATAAAATTATTGTTTTTAGAATCCTATGAAAGTGTTTGTTGGTCAAATTTATAGATAATCCAAAATAAGTATTTACTAATTTTAATGCATACAAAATTATAGGAATAATTTGTTAAGTCTATACAAAGCAATAAATAGACTTGAACAAATATTTTCTAAAGAATATGACAGTTCTTAATCCACTTCTAATATTTAAAAATCAACCAAATCTCCATCATTCTTACTATGAATAAACATCTTGACCTTTCAAAATCAGGATGATGTCAAATCTTTCAACCACATTAACACCAATATATAATTGCAAGATTTAGCGAAAAAAAAAAAAAAAAAAAAAAAAAAAATCAGTAGAATTGGCACAAATTTGTGATACATGGTGGAAAATTAATTAAAGGGACAACCCTAACTATTTTGCAATGGAACACAATGAAACAGAATAGAGAAGACAAGTCAAGGTAAGACAATAAATTGAACTCTGAAGGCAATATTACAAGCAACAACAATCAATAATAAAGCACGACAATTAAGCAAAAGAAAATGTACCCACAATCTAAAAAGTTCAGGGCACGATAAAAAAGGAAAAGAAATTGCAGGAATAGAGAAAAGGTGAGATAGGTCAGGGCTAAAATGAAACAAACCTTCATTGAGTCCAGAGAAAAGAATGATAGTAGTAAAATGAGATTAAGCCTAAATTTCAAACAAAAAAAAGAAACAAATCTAAAAACTCTCAAGCAGAGTTAAAAAACAGAGATCAATACAAATAAAACACCATATGAGTCGAAATCAAACGGAAAAAGAGTAAAAGAAAAAACACAAAACACAAAACCCCAAACGGAGACAGAAGCTTAGACACATAGCAAAAAGAAAAAACATAAATAAATAAGAACTAACGATTTACCTTAAAGATGAGAGATGATGAGAAGTCCTCAAACAAGATTAAGTTAAAAAATCTATAAAATCTTTGGAGAAATTGGCCTTTGGAGATGTTCGCATTCTAAAGAAGGTCTCAACAATTTACCTTAAAGATGTTCGCATTAGCATAAATTGAAGATTATTGCCAACCTTTGCAAATCTTGGAATTTCAATTATTATAAAAAGTCTATTTTAGAACAGAAGGGTGTGACCGATGAAATTGCTAGAATTGATTCCCTTGAAGAATTGGGAACTATCACTATGACTGATATAACGAGTCGGATGACTCTAAAAGCTAAACACTGCTCTATGTTGATTGATGAAAACAGGAAAATGAGGCAGAGATGTAAAAATAATTTGATCAATGATGGTGATGAGAACACGGCATTTTTTCATAAAACTTGTTCTGCTAGTAAAAGATACAATTTCATCTCTGAAATTGTCAATGAAAATGGTGATAGTTGTGTTACGGATGCAAGTATTGCTAATGAATCTGTGTATAATAGCTCCACCCAAGTTGGTTGGATTGTGCAGAATCTTCAATGGAGCCCTATTTCTCAATCTCAAGTTGCTTCAGTGTATTGCTTTCTCTATGGATGAAGTGAAACAATGTCTTGATTCGCTTGGCTGCAATAAGGCCCCTGGTCCTGATGGATTTACAATGGAACTGTTAAAAAATTCTGGAACATAATCCATCCTTCTATCATGGAATTGTTCCAAGATTTTTTTCAAAAGAGCATTATTAACCGAGCTGTCAACGAGACATACATTGCTCTCATCCCAAAAATTACTAAGGCCACTAAAGTTACTGAATATCACCCTATTAGCTTGACTACAAGTGTATACAAGATACTATCCAAGGTGCTTGCTGAGAGACTAAAATTAGTTCTTCCTGAAACTATTGATCCTAAACAGAGCGCATTTGTTAAAGGGCGACATATTACTGATTCCATTGTTATTGCTAATGAAATTGTGGATTATTGGAGATGCTCCAAGCAGTGCAGTGTGCTTATAAAGCTAGATATAGAAAAAGCCTTTGATAAAATCAACTGGAATTTTATTCTTTCTATTCTCAGGTTCAAAGGCTTTAGTTCAGTATGGATTGGTTGGATTAGGGCTTGTATATCCACCGATAGTTACTTAGTGATTGTGAATGGCTGCCCTCGGGGGTAAACTCTCCTCTTATAGAGGCATCCGGCAAGGTGATCCTCTGTCTCCTTCCTCTTTGTCATTGCTATGGACTATCTTTCTAGATTAATTATTGATGCCCAAAATAAGGGTCTTATTAGTGGAGTGCGACTCTCAAATCAAAATATGCATATCTCTCACCTTATGTTTGCGGATGATATATTGTTGTTCTCGACTTTTGATCCAATTAAGCTTGCTAATCTTCATATGATTGTGAAAGGATTTGAACTTGCTTCGGGCCTTAGAATCAATATTCACAAATCTTCCATCTCTGGTGTTAACTTATGCCATGAAAAGCAGATTGTCATTTATGAAATATGGGGATACAAGTTCGATTCTCTTCCTCTAATCTACCTTGGAATGCCGCTTGGGGGTAATCCTAACTCTATTTCTTTTTGGGATGCTATAGTGGCTAAAGTTCAACGCAAGTTACATCAATGGCAATACGCGTACTTATCTAAAGGCGGGCGTCTTACGATGATTCAAGCTGTTCTTGAGCACATTCCCACATATATGATGTCTATCTTTTATGTCCCTAAATTCGTGGGGAAAACTATTGAGAAAATTCTGAGAGACTTCTTATGGAAGGGGAGTAAATTTCAGGGTGGGTCTCACTCAGTTAAAAGACATAATCATTACTCTGCCAAAGCGGTTGGGTGGTCTTGGCATTGCTTCTATCAACAACATCAATTCTACTTAGTAAATGGATCTAGCGATTTTATGTGGAAGAAAACTCTCTATGGAAAGCTTTCATCTCTGCTAAATACAAATCTATCGTTGATGGGGACATTCCTTATATTTGTAAATTCAGCGAAAGAAGCGTTCTCTCCACAGTACCACATATATAGAACCCAATCCTTTATGCACACATTAATGAAATGGAAGGTTAATAATGGTCATAGAATTCGTTTTTGGCATGATTCATGGGCCAATGATGGCATCCTTAAAGGGTTGCATCCTCGTGTATCCGCTCTTATTTCCAAGCAAGATTTGACGGTTTACGAGGCATGGGAAATAAGCAACAAAATTTGGAATTTTTATCCCAGGCGAGACATTTTTGATTGAGAAAAATCGAATTGGAATAGTCTTTCATCAACATGGGGCTGGCCTAATACCAATGGGAATGATGAGATTCTCTGGTCACCTGATCCATCTGGATGATCAACTCCCATCGCCCGAACTCTATTTTTTGGTCTAATTCCATTGCCAAAAGAGTGAAGTTGTTCAAATGGACTTTATTTCATAAAGGCATCAACACTAATGAAATTCTGCAAAGGAGAAATAAAAAAAAATGCTTCTACAGCCCTCCATATGTTGCTTATGCGGTGAATCTTCTGAAAGTATTGTTCATTTGCCGTTATGCTTCAGACTTATGGAGAAAGTTGGCGGTATCTTCTCTTGGTGGCATTATCAATTTCATATATGTAGAGCACTTTCTCTTTGATGCTTTTTGTTTGAAATCTGCAACAAATCGTTTGGAAATTATAACTAACATCAAAGGGGTTATTCTTTGGTGGCTGTGGAAGAAAAGAAATGCTCGAATATTTCAAATGGATTATGCAGGTTTAACCTCATCTGCGCTATGGGAGAAAATCGTACTTACTGCTGCTGAATGGTGCTCAGAAGAAAAAAAAAAAAAAGAATGGAATGGCAGAAACATTATTTTGGTGTTTCTTTTTTTCTTTGACAATTTTGGAAACGTTTCTTAAAATTTTGGAAACAAGAAACGGGAACAGTTATCAAACATGTTCGTGTCTCTAAAAAGAGAAACAGAAACAAGAAACATGAACGTTATCAAATGGGCCCTAATGTCCTTCAAATAGACAACATCAAGGTTCGATATCGTAGTTGGATATTTGCACATTATCAAAAAGCCTCTGCCATATTAAAAAAAAACGTGATTTCTACTTGGGATCGATTCCCCATCTCTACAGCGTAACGATGAATTTGTCACCAAAATCTTCCACCACAAACGTATTATACATTGTGCTAACGATGAACACGAACAAAAGCATCCCTAAGAGAGAAAAAGCAGAAGAATTAAGAACTAAAAAAATCACACCAAAAAAAAAAAAAAAAACTTCTATTCTCTATTTTTAAATGTCTCATGTACGAGGAGGAATAGTTGATTTATGAGGTCAGCTTTTACTAGATAATAATACCTAAATCCTGCTTTTTCCGAGCTTAATAATGGTCAGGAAATACATTTTTCTAGTGCAGATGCTTTTCAAGGTAAATCAAACTAAGTTTGAGCCATTTTCGAGCTTGGACGAGGAAAAGGAAGAGAACTGATAATTTTTCTCCTAAGACCAACACCTCGAAGCTCCACAACACTCGAAATTCAATAGTTACTAATTTCGCAAATGCTGTGACTAAAAATCTGTTACTTCAACACAAGCTAAATGAACGTTGCATCAATATTGAAGAACGCCAAAATGGTTGATGAACAAGAGCTACAACGTTCCATGACAAGATGGAGCGCTCGACTACGAAAAGAGCCAACAAAATAATGCAATGATCTGCTATAAATGTAAATATAAATGCAATGCATTCAGTAGAGACCTAGGTTGAGATCCTAGTTTGAGTCGGGTCTTTATATTTATAAACAAATAAAAACAAACTAATCTGTTTATTGCATTAAAGGAAATAGCAAGAATAACAAGTTATTGTATGAAAACATCACACACCTTTATTCATTAGTATTTCAAATACAGAAAATATAACAAACACATAAAATATAACAAATACATAAAACATAACTTTAAAGATACTTAAGCATACTTTTTCGCAATTTATTCCATGTGAGTAGCGAAAGAAGTAGCAATTTTTTTTTCTCTTACATCATAATAATAATACAGAAAACATGACAATGATTTTAGAACCAAACCATGATCTCAAATAGAGAGAGCTTTAAATAGAGATGCTGTTTGGTATTCCTCTACCAGTAAGCCCTTCCGTACTTGAAGGAAGAAGCAAAGTATAAGGCATATTAACCGGCCCAGATCGATTCTTGAGACTCACATCTTTATTCCTTTCAATAATTTTACTTTCAACTTCAAACACATCTTTTCCGAACTTCTCAAAAGCAACCAATGCATCTTTATTAGAAGTCCATTCAGTGCTAGCTCTCTGGCCAAGATAAACCTCATCTGAAGCATGTCGCGATAGAATCTCGATCACTGAGATGTCGAGAAGAGTTTGGAATTGTGAATTGATTGTTCTCAAGAAAGCCTTCTCTGGATTGGACTCGAGTTCTTTGTACTCTGCAGTGCCTACCTCTGGCATGAGTCTACGACTTGTAGTGGGCCTGTTGGGAATGAACCCTCCATAAGGGTATTGTCCAAAGTTCACTGCTGCATGGAGAGCTGAAGAAATCCAAATGATGATGGTGCATGTTTCAACTAGCTCCTTCAAAGTTTGCATCATTGGCCACCATGGTTCGTTTTTCTTATCAGCATGGCCTTTTTCTTTCAATTCTTTCCACCATGATTGGAGTTCAATGTCATTTTGGATTGCCTTGTCATCTTTATAGTAAACAGAGCAGTAATTTGTTACCCATGTTTTGATTGTGGACCAAATCTCAAGTCCATCGACTGCAAATGGATAGTCCTTGATTAGCAGTCGATGTCCATGTGGGAACTTGCATCCTCAACTGCTATACCTCTACACAAATCAAGAACGAGAAAAATGTTAAATCTTTGTTGAATAATTAAGGTCAAAATATCATTTAAATCTTTGTTTCTCTAATATTTCTTAACTTTTAATCTATGTACTCAAATGCCCTATTTTGTTTCTTCTACTTTCAATAATTTTTTTACATACTACAGAGCACCTATGTCTAATCCATGAGAGTTATAAGATAACAACAAAAAAAACTTTAAAATTAAACTCGCAAATTTAGAATTCAAAATCGCTAATAGAGTATACTTTTGAAAAATCCAAAGCCACTTTCAGAGAGAAATTTCTATAACAAACTTAGAATTAATTTTAGTTAAAATTAAATTAATATTATAATAGTTTTAATAAAAAGAAATGACCCAACATTAGTATTCTTTTAAAAATTTAGCGAACAAAACTAATTATTAGTATTTTTTTAAGAAAATTTAACCAAATGTTGAAACATAAGACCAAGAAAATTCATGATTTGAACATAACAAAAATAAGATTTTAACTTATAAGTAAAACAGCTCCAAATAAAATGAAGCAAAATCAATGCTATATAATTGGTGGTTTACCTCTTGATGAGATTAGCAGGCAAGGCTTGTTCCAAGAAATTCCATTCTTTATATATAAAAGAAGAGAACTCCATGGAATACTTTGATGTAAAATGAGTCTTTTCAATTATACCATCACCATTGATAAGGACTTGTCTTGCCATTGCATTTATAAACATGGTGTCTTTGAAATGAGGAACAAGCAACTTATGAATGGGATGAAGCACACTCAATTGCCTATGTGTAGCAATCACAAAAGGCTCTTGTATTGCATGGGTATTCAACCTACAACCAATTTAATATCCACCATGTCAAGGTCTCTGAAAATTGATACCAAAATTATGATTTTGGAACAATCTTATGAAGAGTTATATATTTTATACCAATGGCTGATAAGTTGATGGTAGCCCGCATCATTGACAGTCACATAAGCTTTAGCCAATTGCCAAATTGAGTTTTCAACTCCTCCATCAGCTGGAAAGTGTAGTTTACTTGAGGCACCAAATTGGTCACCTTGAGGGTGTGGCAAGCTCAGCTCAATCACCAATGGCCTCAAAGTGCCATCGGCTTTCAAAAAGAGCAATGTTCTTGTGGCATAAGTTTTTGTGGATGTTGAATTTATTCTTCTAAGATATGGCATTAGTGCATCATGGTGGTCTAATATGAATAACTTCTTTTGATTGATGGCCTATTATGGGTCAATCAATTCAAACAAAATCAATTAAAACCAAGAAAAACAATTAGTACTACAAAAAATTTGGTAGATTTAAGATTTAATTACCTCATCAACTGAAAGACCTTCTAACCCAAACTTTATACTTTCCTCTGTTATTTTGCTATTTTGATCTCCATAAATCTTGGGGTCAAGTTTGCTCACCGGTGGAAATTCCTGCAAAGTTAAAATGAATTTTTCTTTTTTTAAAAAATTATTAATATAGTAAAATTAGATGAACAAAAATATTAAAACTTTTTAAATTACCTTAAGAAGACGAATAATTACTGGATTAACTCCAGCTAACATTTCTCTCGCAAATTCTTCATCTGTCCTCCAAGCAAACTTGTTCTCTATTTTGCATAATAAGATGGAGAAGTTATTTTATTTTATTTGTAAAACTAGAAAAGTTAAATTAATAATTGTTACATAATTTTGAAATGCATACTCTCAGAAAAATCTAATTTAAGATTTTTTTTGGTACAAGATAGATCGAAAGAATCCAATACATAAAATCTAGCTACTAAGCTGACTTTAACATAAATTAAGATAATTTGATGCTTTTAAAAAAAAAAAATCATATTTTTATTCACATGCTACGATACATTTTAGTTCTATTCTTCAAAATCGTTATATGTGGACCATTTTCTTTTTTGAAATATTTTAAAATGTGCAATGTTAATACAATATATGTCGACCAAATATGGTCAAATGTGCAATCGTTATAGGTAACATTTTTAATTAAAAACTATTTGACCATATTATAATTTCGACCCAAAGAAATATGAGATTTTGTATGAATTACCTTTAACAACTTCTGGCGGGGGAAATTTGAGAAATCTCTCGCCATCACTTCTGAGAAGTTCTTGAAACATGGGTGGTGTAAAACCCTTTGTGAGATTCCTAAATACTTCCAATGGCACAGGTAATCCTCCTTCATAAAGATCATGAACATCTTGAAACTTGTCGAACTCGCCTGGAGTTAAGTTTATTAAGTTTACGAGCTCTGGCTCAACTGATGAAGCGAGCGATTTCAGCGCATAGGCAAGAAAATCCGACATCTTTAAATGTCCAAAGTTTTCATCTCTCGGTACATAAATGTTTAGTGCCAATAGTAATGGCAATCTACTCTCAACTTTGGAATCTGAAAATGGATATACATACGTAGTGTATTAAAAAATAGTAAGATATAAAGTTAAAAATTGAGAGAATTAATAAACTATTTGAAAGAATGAAGAATGTGTTAATTAATTATTAGAAGCTAGCCTCTTAGTTCTCGTGGTCTGCGGTTCTTCCACGACGGGGTAAGGGAATTCGCTCCCTCCAAGAATCGGACGGGGGCTCGATGGGTCGGCAAGGTCGTTGTAGACATCATAGTCATAGATTCTATCCCATTCTTTACGCTCTCCAGTTCCATCTCCTCTAAGGTTCAACAATTCTTCTTCTCTGTACTTGATAAGAGGACTCGGTGTCTCACCCGGAAGAAATGTCTATATATACAAATTATTACACAAGAAATTATTAGCTAAAATGAGGTTTGATCTTGAACTAAATGACAATAATAAGAGTAGTTTATATATTTTGATTGAGAAAGCAAGAAGGAAGGGGAATAGTGTTTGACCTTATTGGCAAAGAAAATGCGATCTGTCTTGTATCTTCCAGAAGGGTAGACCCAAGAGTTGCAGTCGAAAAAGACATTGCCGAAGCCAGGAACATCCTGAAGAGTGAGGGATTTGAGGAGGAACTCGCTAGCATGATTATTTTTGACAAAGAAAGCTCCTGGAAATCCAAAATTGTCTTCCCAAAGAAAGTTGACTTCAAATATAGACTCTCCAGCAAATAAGGGCGGGAGCGAAGTGAGCCACATCTCTAAAGATGCTGCCTTTCCAACTTTTCCTCGTGAGTCGGACGCTGTGAAAAGGTTTTATCTCAAAATTAATTGAAATTAAAAAAATGTATATACACTCAAACAAGAGTAGCTAGGTAGAGAGAAAGAGAAATTAGTTACAAGCTTGAGTGGAACTAATGAGTTGGAAAGAGACACCACCACCCAAGAACTCAGTGATGTTATCAAGAATTGAGGAATGAAATTCAGTGAAATCCAAAACATTGCTTCTCATGAGAATGACTTTCCCTTTGACCTTCTTTCCTCCAAGATCCAACAGCCTATCTCCAATGTTACTTGGAGCATTGATAATAGAACCTGCAAGATCACCAGTGGTGTTCAAGGCTCCCTCAATGATATTCTTTCCAATTCCCAACATTTTTCTTTCTTTTTAGTTATACTCTTTTTCTCTCTTTTTTTTAGTAGCTATAGAACAATTAGCTGCTGTGGTGGAACAATGAATAATTTGGTCTTGTTTTTATAGCACAAAAAACTTGCTTCCTTCTCCCTTTCTATTGGCTAATTTTGTGGAACCATGCATGTGGCCTCACCTTCACGTCCATTCATCATTCACACTTCAAAGTCTTATTATAATATTTGTTTCATTTTTCAATTCCAAATTATGTTGGAGTAAGATTTGGGAAACTATTAAATTTTTATATTGGAATTTGGTGTCTTAAGCACCGTTAGAGTTTATTCCCTATCATTATAAAAATTAGATTTAATTTTATTAGGGTTGAAAAATGGTTGGAATTTAATCTCTATACTTTTAAAAACTAAAATATTTTATCACTATATTTTGATAAAAACCTACAAAATTATCATTATCATTTGTAATCATTGTCAAATTAAATATATGAGATTTATTATTCATGTGTAAATGATGTATTCTCTTTTGTCTAATCAATCACCTAACTCAAATTGTCATTATGACACACATAAATAATTAATCTTCACATACTTAATTTGTTAATATGTTAGGAACGACAATGGTTGGTTTAGGTTTTGATCATAATTAAGGACTAAGATTAGTTGTAAGAATTATAATCATAGGAGTTAAATTATAGCTAAACTTATAATTTACCCAATAAAAAAAAATTCCAATACAAATTTTTCAATAAATTTGGGAATTTACAATAGGTGCAAAATTTTAGCCGTTCGATTTTAATCTTGGAATCTTTTTAGAAATATATCATTCATAGCAAAAAAGATTATTATGGATTTTATATTTTAATTCTTGGAAAATCGGGAAATTGGACCTTCGCTCGCTATACCAGGGCACCACTGGCCCGTCCTTAGACTGTGGCATCGATACTTCGAAGGATATTCTAGTTTAAGCGCTTTCCAGCAACTTCGAACCAGTGATCTCTCAAGAAAGTATACCTTGCAGTTCTTGCCTTAACAGTTAACCTCAATCCTATGTCCAAGATTATATATATATCAAATATAAAATTTATAAATGTTAAAGGAAAATTTTATGAATAACATCTTAATAAAATATTTAGAATGTTAGCTAAAGTATACCAATATTAGAAATTTCTAAATGTTATGGTAAAAATTAATATCGTAATATAGAATCCTTCCATCAATAATTTTTTATGTTTTATAATCTTGGACATGATAAGAAATATTATTGATATTCCAATTCTAACCTTGCATATAAATAAAAATTATCTCCTTTTTCCTTTGAAACATGCCCTACAATTTGTTTTTTTTTTCTTCTTTATTTGCAAAATTTCCTTTCTCATTTTTCGTTTTCTTTATCTTCTATTCTTCTTCTCACTTTCTAGCGATTTCTTTGTTTGATTAGCAAGGATATTCGTTCAATTTCTTCTTTCATTTATTCATTTTCTAATTTCTATATTTTTTTGTTTCTTTTTTCATTCAATTTCGTGTGATTTCTCTTCTTGGATCCGTTTTCGATTTTGTTTTTTTTTTTAAATCTTTGTTCAAATATAACTTTGTCATTAAATTTTGGGACTTTATTGCAAATTTTAACCTATCTATTTTAATTTTAATAATGTTTTTAAAAATATTTCATTCATGGCGAAATTTCCTTATGATTTTTTATATTCCAATTCTACCCTCGCATATAAATAAAAAAATATCTCTCTCTTCCCTTCTCTTACATTCCTGTTCTTACAATTTCCTTCGTTTGATTAAACAAGGATCTTTGATCAATTTCGTCTCTAGATTGTTCATCTTCTGATTTCTATTTCTTGTTGTTTTTGCATTCAATTTCTTTTTCTTTTTATCCGTTTTCGATTTAAATATTTTTTTTTCTTTGTTCTAATTTTTCCGTTCTTTTTGCTTAATTATTTTATAGCTTCAATGTAACGATTTTTTGCAATTTCTTTGTCATTGTAGATTGTCATTGCCGAAGGTTTCATTGTCGCCAATTTTTCACTAACCCATTGAAGTCGTCATACTTTATTGTCAAATGGGCAATACGTCCACGCAAAAATTCAGTAGGGATCCGAGCCCAAGAGATTGATATGTGGCCCTATAAAATATCACTTTTTTTCTAGTCTCTTTTCTAAAAATTGCCAACTGTCATTTCCCATTTTCATTTCTATCTTTTATTTAAAGATTGGTTTTATTTTTTAACTATTTTATTATTTTATTTTTTAAAAATTATTTTATCAGGAAATTGCTAAATATCTTTTTCCCTTTTCTTTTATTTTAATTGGTTCACTATTTTCATTCTACTTATATTACCTAATGTTTTTTCTTAAATCAAATTTTATTTTAAATAATATTTCTTATCATGTCCAAAATTATAAAACATAAAAAATTATTGATCGAAGGATTCTATATTACAATATCAATTTTTACCTTTAACATTTAGAAATTTTTAAAATTTTAAATTTATTGGTATGCTTTAGCTAACATTCTAAATATTTTATTTAGATGTTATTTATAAATTTTTCCTTTAACATTTATAAATTTTATATTTAATATATATATATAAAATTAAAATTTGTTTCTTTATTTTTAAAATATAGTATAATACTTGATATTTTTCTTAATTTGCAAGAGATATGGTTTATGTTTATCATAAAAATTTTTTTTTTGTTGTATGTTATAAACATAACTACTTTTTGATTTAAAAAATAAATATAGCTACTTTTATGTTAATTTATTATGTAGTTGAGTTATATAATATATTGTTATTTTACTAAACATTTTTAGTGGCTAGTTATGAAATAACTTATAATTTAAAGTCGGTGATTTCAGACATTTAATTTTGTATATGAAATATTTGCATATTGAAATGAGATATTGAACAATTGTTGCAAAATTTTATTAGTCTAATGGTTACTAAATTTAGTTGTGAACAATGATAATAAAATATGTGATTATAATAAAATTGTGTTTTTTATGAGAATAATGTAAAATTGTGTTGATGAGGCAATGATCCATACAATATGTATCAATTTAGTTTTTGATGTTTTATAATTCTACCTATCCAAACCATAAAAAATATTATTTAAAATAAAATTTGGTTTAACAAAAAAAAATCATTTAAATAGAATGAAAAAAAAGTCAACGAATTAAAAGAAAAGTAAAAAGAAAAAGAAAAGGAAAAAAATATTTGGCAATTTCATGATAAAGAGGTTAAAAAAAAGCAATACTTAATGAATGTTGAAAAAAAAAATCAATTCAAAAAAAGGAAAATATGGAATTTCCTAGAAAAGGGGAAACAAATCAAGAAAAGAATAAATAAAGACGATGACACTCTATTATAAGGCCACATATGAGGTTCCGTGCATAATTTAGTGCAGGAAAGTATTGTTGAAACTGATATGCAAACGAAGAAGAAAAAGTTATTTTTTCACGTATACCACTCGTGTTATATTTGCATTTATTGAATTTAATCGATTATTAAATTTAAAATAAACAATTGAACTCAATTAAATGTTTGATGGGAAGAAAATATAAATGATGGTAAATCATTATTTGGTGGAATGGGAAGAGAAGAGATTTTGTTTTTTTTTTCAAAAAAAGAAATATATATTTAATATTTATTAATATAATATTTACATTTTACACTTGAATAAAATAGTTATTAATAAAATATCATTTGAAATATTTTTTATTATATTTATTATTTAAATTAAATTTAAATTGAGAAATTGTATTTAACGTACCATTTCCTATAAACAATTACAGAACTAGACAAGCAAGTAATCTTTTATATTTCTAATTTTTTTAAAAAAATAAAAATTAAATAACTTTTAGTAATTCTATTTTTCCTCTCTCACATTTAATGAATTGATTTTAAATTTTATAATTAACAAATTTGTCCTAAAAGTAGCATTACTAAACTAATTATTCGTTTTTTTGGGTATGCTCCCCTCAAGATCTCGAGTTCGAATTTTCCGTGTGACATTACTACTTCGATGTTTCCGGTGCCTGACCTAGGGACGGGCTTGATAACCTTAATTAACAAAAAAAAAAAAACTAAACTAATTATTCGTTAAATGGTCTTCACTCACATCTCATTAATTTTTTTCCTAAAAATAAAATTTTAAAATGGTTTTCTCCATACTTGGTCTATTATTTATTTTTTTTTCTGATAAATTTCTTTTCCATTTATTCCGACAAAAAAAGAAAAAAAAAACTACCTCCAACATGTTTCAAAACTAGATTTAAAATATTGGTATTAACCTCCGATGATAATCTTATAATTCTTCAAACTTTTTTTTCAGATCTCCAAGCATTTTTTTTAAAGGCAACAGTTATACAAAAAAAAAAAATTCCTACAAAAATTATTGCACAAAAAAAAAATTAGATAAAAGTTAAGATAAATAATCTAACTTAACTTATTATAAAACAAAAACACAAAACAAAAAATAAAGAAAAATAAATCCAAGAAAACAGAAAGGGTTCTTGTAAACAAAATGTAGACAACTATTTATATGATTGAAAAATTCAATTTATTATTTTAATTAGAATATAAAATGTCAAATAAAATTTATGAGATTTGATAAAAATATCTTATCTTCTACGGATGAAAATCTAAATCTAAATGATATTTAAATATCTTCTACGTTATTTTTTTTTATATTCCAATAAATGGCATTTTTGTAATTTAGGGTATGACTTAAAGGGATAAAATCGTCTAAAAATGATTTTCTCCTTAAGTCACACTTTAAGGTAGTATGATTTCTTTTATAAATTAGCAAAATTCATAAATATTGTTGTGTTATAATATTAACTTTGGAATAATATAATGGATTTATTTTTATCAAAATCAAAATAATATTTGTGACAACAAGCCCAAATTCTCCACCTCCAATTGTTGTAATCTAAAAAAAAATTAGTGTAGAGTTTGACTTTATTTTATTTGTTGAGTACATGGTGGGGGAAGAGGGACCAACAAACTCTATATAGCGGACATAACTACTCACAAATAATATGGGAGCAAAATACCGATTTTTGGGCTTGAACTCGTGACCGTGGAATTGAAATGAATTAACACCAGACAAGATAATCAACTGCGCCACTGACCCTCGATGCATAACTATAAAAAGGGTACATAGAGGACTTTTTTTTATTATTAAACTTCCTAATAAGTAACATTGCAAGTATTTTTATTCAATGAAAATTTTATATATATGGCTTGATTATTAAGTTTAGTCCCATCTCACATGATGTTATCTAAAACAATAAAAAGGTTCTCACATCACATTCTTACAATTTGCTATAAAATAACATTAAAATTAAAGTTTGTACGTTCTTTTATGCCTAAAACTTCCTCTCATTAAATTAATTTTTGCTCATAAAATTCGGAATGTGGTATTTCAACTATTTTAATAGATTGAATTCTTTGTTTTACTCTCTATAATTTTATAAAGAAATTATTCATGTATTCATGTGAGATTATGATAAACGATGTTTAAGAGACTGGTTTATACAACAAAGAGTCATATATGTAAACTTTAGATAAACGGTCACCTAGGTTTAGATAAACGGGCACGCAGATTTAGGTAACCATCGTTTGTAATAAACGGTGAGACAAACATCCATTGAGTTATTATAACCAACGTGGCCGTTTACATAAACGGGCCCACCCAAACACACGCTAGATTATTATACAGATAAATTAATATTATAAATCAATAAAAAACAAGTCTATGTTAAATTTGTGATGAACTATTTAGATCCCGTTCGATAACCATTTTGTTTTTTGTTTATGAAATTTAAGATTATTTCTACTCAAATTTCCTAGCATGTGCTTCATATTTATCAATCTTTCCTTAAGAAAGTAGATGAATACCAACCAAATTTAAAAAAAAAAAAAAAAAAACAAGTTTTTGGAAGCTACTTTTTTTGTTTCTAAATTTTGGTTTTTTTTATTAAAATATAGGTAAGATGTCGATATCTAAATAAAAAAAATGTATGATAAGGTAATTATCGTAGGCTTAAATTTCAAAAATAAAAAATGAAAAACAAAATGGTTATCAAACGAGTCTTATTATTTTACTTTCAATTTTACATATATTTTAAAACATTATATCATAATCTTCAAACTTAATCAAAAGCTATAAGAGTTGAAATATAAGAGATATGGCCGTCTCTGTTCACATCACATGGCCAAATATTTATTGATTACGTACAAGATAATTTTAAGAAATTAATATTTTTGTTAGGATGTATTATTTAAATAAAAACGAAAAGACAATGGAATCTTTCTAATAAGTTTAGTTTTTACTTTTTTTAATAATAGCAAAACTTACATTAAATTGTAACGTTATGGGGACGTTGTTTTTGTTTTTTGTTTTTGACATGTGGGTATTGTTGTTGACTATTGTGAAAAGATTTTGGTCAAGTTATTAATTAAATCTAGAAAATAATTTTTAAAAAATTAACAAATATATTAATTAGTGGTAATGAATATTGTCATACATTGCACATATAATATTAATGTTAATGAATATTTATAATATAGTATACTAATATTAATAGTTATTTATAGTACAAATTTGAAACATATTAATAATTAGGGGATTTTGCATGTATAACAAAAAAAGGTAAAATATTTCCATCTATAGCACAAAATCTAAAATAATTTCATTTGTAGCAGAAAATTCAAATTGACTTCTATCACTTGTTGAGTTCTATTAGTGATAGAATTCAATCAATGATAGACTCATTCTATCACTCCTTACGTTTTCTATCAGTGATAGAAAACTAAATTGAGTTCTATCACTAGGTGAGTGATAGACTATCACTAGGTGAGTGATATAAATAAATATGCTATAGATGAATTATTTTAAAAATTATGCTACAAATATAATACAAGAGGTAGAATGTGCTGCTGATGGTAAATTCTCTAATAATTATGTATGTACATATTTTAAAATTTGATATATTTATAATTATTCTGTCAGAATATCTCTTCGAGGATAATTTTCCAAAGATTTTATATTTTGATTCAATTTTTTTGGGGGGTTCTTTATGATAAAGTTCAAGCCGAAAATAAAGTCTTGCACGAATTCAATAACACAAAAATAAAGAATATTTATCTATTTATAAATAAGGAGGCAAGTCCTTAAGGTATACGTGGAACCATTTTGGTGCAACAAAAATTTTGTTTCAACAATATTAAAATTAAAAAATAAAAAATTGTGCCATCAAATAATGTCACATATACCTTAAAGAACGTTTGCTTTCTTATTCATGAGGAGGTGATAACTCTCAAGAATTGAGAGTTAAAAGTAGCTTAAAAGAATATATTTGTTATTAGAATTTGCTAAACTTAAATGATTTAATGTTGAATTTCGCCCCATCATACTCCAAACTGTGCTTAAGCGAAACATCTTTTATCTTTTTTATTATGATGAATTTTAGAGGTTCGCTACAGCGAAATATGCTTGAATGTGTGCAAATTTATAAGTGTTAAAAAGAATTGATACTTTATAGTTTGTTTGCAACATTCCTGATGAAGCGAAGCAAAACCCACACAAGAAAGAGTTTGTGCTAGCAAACGGTAACCCACAAAGAGTGTCTTGAAGATATCCAACACAGCAACATAGCATGAAGAATTGGAAAATACTTAGCCGAAGCGAAGTGTCCAGCGAAAGAAGATGCTCGAGAATTTAGCAAAGCCAAAGACTCTCTGACAACCGACAATATGGATCGTGGAGCATAAATTTTAGAATAAAGCAGTTCTTCGACTGAAAAGCGATCGCAGAGCAGCTTTAAACATTGTAAGGATCGTGGAGCATACCTTGTCGATGAGAGCTAGAGTATAAATAGATGTCTTCTCCTTCAGAGCAAAATATCAACCTTTCTTGGGTCAATCACCCATTTTTAGAGAGTTTTCTATCTAGCCAATTTCCGATCAACTTTCCTTAGTTTAGCCGTAGTTCAGTTATTTTCTCCTAATTCCAGTTGTTTTCTAATTTAGTCTTAGCATAGTTGTAGTTAGCCGGAGTGCAGAGTTTTGCCAGAGACAAATCAGAGTTGTTGTCATTACAATTCAGACCAGGCTTCTTCTTAACTTTGTTCCCCCTTTTAGTACTCCTGTTTATTTTCGCTTTAGCATAACTTTTGTAGCAAACTTTGTGATTTTGGTTTTAGTGAAGACGAAATTTTGCTTTTACATTGCTTTCCATTTAATTGTTGTTATGAGTAGCTAAGTTATCGTTGAAAGGAAGTAGGCGAGTTGGAGTAGTTTGCCTAAGTGAAGCTATAGCGAGATGTTAAACTATTATGCATACTGCGTTGAAATTTAAATACATTCTGTTTGATCCACTGTGTGTATGTTTTTATTTAGCTTCGAGAGAATAGAAATAGAGTGGCCTTGCATGTATGACATTAAGACTGTCAAGCTTGCTTAGAGATAAGATTGCTTGCATACAAATTGAGCATTTAGAGATAAGGATCGCCTAATGCAGTTTTGCTTCATTTTAGCTAGGTTTGAGTTCGAGGGAACCAAACCAGGAGCTCGAGAGAGTCAGCTTCTAAAGCTCGAGAGAGCCAGAGAGAAGCCATCCGTAGTTTGCTTTTTAGCTTAATGTCGTTTCGTTGTAGCGAAAGTCTCTGAAAGTCTTATTCTCCTTCCAATGCATTTACAACTTACTTGAATTACGTTACGTTTACTTCGCTTAGTTTAGCCTCATCATAACTATTTTTCACCCGCTACTTGACTCTTTTAAATTCACTTAAACATGATATTAATAACCAATCTCTATGGAGATGACCTTTACTTACATAAAATCTTGCTACAACAAAGACTGTGTATACTTGCACAACCTTTGGGGACCACACACACGCATTCCGCTTGAACAGAAATAGGGATCTCGTTCTAGCGAAATCTTGAACAAGCCGCGTTATCATTATTTTTAATTATTATTATTTTAATTGTGGTGTTTCGAGGAATTTTGACCAGCACGAGGCCAGGTATTCCTACCCAAAAATTAGCCCAAAACACTTCAAACTCTAACACTTACCTCAATCTACACACGCATGGCTTGGTAAGTTCTTTGTTCCATTTCTTTCTTATTCGTTTTATATTTTCTTAATCGACTAAGACCTTCAACTTATTAAGCTCAATTTCTCCTTTATTCTTATTGCCTAGATCGACAAAGAAAAGTAAAAAAGTTACTAGAGAAGAAATGACATACAGAAGATTTACGTGGTTCGAGACTGAGGTATACATCCACGACTACGCATGTATCACTATATTACCTTCAAGGTAAATCTCTAGAATCATACACTAGACAAGAATACACGTTCACACCTTGCATAATTCACTCACACTATTTCTCTAAATTCAAATCAGTTGTCCACATGAATAAATAGAGTTTACATAGTTATATAGAACTTGTAGTGAATTTTTACTTAGTTGATACCACTTGATTGAGTTGCTTCAATTGATTGAGGGTATGTTTGGGCCCCAACATGTAAACGGGCGGGTCGGTTATAATAACCCAATCGGTATTTGGGGGCCGGTTTGAAGCTAAAACCACCGCCACTAGTTACGCTCAACCCCCCGCCATTGATTTCGCTTTTTTTTTTTCTTTCTCTACTACTAACCTAATAGTCAACAACGAACGGTTTGTTGTTTTTTGTTTGAAACGAACAACAAAGGAAAATTGATGGATCAAAGAAGGGGAAAGCTGAGGGGAAATTGAGGGTTAATATACAGAAATTGATGTGTTGGAGATGATGGATTTTAATTGTTGAAGAGAGAGGGTGGCCTTGAAGCATTGGAATTTGTTTGAAATTATAATTGTGAAAAATTCCGAGGCCGTTGAAGTTGACTATGGAAGATTTTTCTTTGATTCTCCTTGCATCTCACTTCTTACTGTGTCTGCAATTTGGAGAAGAAAAAAAAAATGGAAATGCAGAGAGAGGATGAGGAGGGAGGTAAATGCTTTTATAAACCTTGTAAAAGCCATCTTTTATTGCCACATATATATTCATTTAATGCCTATAATTCACACCTTTGCCAAGATTTTTTAACTCTCACCAAACTTTATTTATACATATATGTAAATAATATAAATAGTGCTCGAGATTGCCTCCTTGCAAAGTATTTTTTTTTTTCTACCCAATTGAAAAAATAATATCTTTGTTTAAAATTGATTTTTTTTTTTAGAATAAACTGATTCATTTTTTCTTCTCAAAAAAAACAAAAAAACTGATTCATTTTTCAAAAGATTATAGTTTATTGATTGAATAAATATTTTTGAGTATCGAAAATAATATTTTATCAGTATAGACTTTAAATTATCATTTATTTTTCATTAAGTTCACTATTATTTTATTACAAACCAATATATACTTCTAAATAAATATATTATTATCTGAGACATCAGAAAGAGGTTAAGACTTTTCAGAGAGTTCGCTAAAGCGAAATGGCATTTGGCTAAGAAGTGAACAGCTGATAGCTTCCTCTTTGGATCTCTCAAGCTCTCTAAGTTGGCTCTCTCGAGCCTCTAGCTTGATTCTCTCGAACTCAAACAACAAATAAACTAAGCGATCAGCACTAGACGAATCTTATCTCTAAGTGTTCTTTTCAAATACAAGTAAACTTAGCAAAACCTAATATTATGACATGCATGGTTGTTCTATTCCCTTTCTCTCAAATGCGAAATAACGTTCATACAAATAGTTAGCTAGACAAAATGTATTTCAACACAACATGCATATATAGTTGACATTTTACTCCCTCTTTGCTTAAGCGACATACTCATACTTAGCCTAATTCCTTCCGACTAAAAACTTAGCTACACATGATGACAAGTAGATGCAACACAAAGTAAAAAAAAAGTTCATCTTCAATTAATTAATAAGAAAATAACAACGTATGCTTACAAAACAAAGCCAAAGTGAAAATACTAAAATGAAAGTAAAGAGAATCAAAGTTAAGATTGAAAAGAGAAGCAAACTATAAAAATGACAATGATTTTGGTCTGAAGTAAACTTGACGATGATCTCTCCAACAAAATGGATGATGTCTTTTACAATGACAATAGGTTGGTATTTATACTACTTCCGACAAGGCTCTACTCCACGATCTCATGCGCATGTCCTTGGCTCCACGATCCCACCATGCAACGGTTGAGATTGAAAGGCTTTTCTCAGATTTTTGACACGTCTTCCACTTTAGCTATTTTTCCGAGAACCCATCTCGCTAGATTCAGTTCGCTTAAGCGAAACTTTTAGCAACTGCACTTAGCTCCGTAAAAATTCTCTCGCTGGATTTGTGTTCCCTTAAGCCAAATATTTAGCAACCACACTTAGCTCCAAAAAGCTTCTAGCACTTCTACATTTCGCTCCTTTGGTATGCTAGAGCAAAAACAAAATATTAGATTTATAGAGATGGAACTTAAAGATTTACACATTCATGTACTTTTGCTAAAGAAAACCTCTAAAATGTTATCCTAAACGAAAAACTATAGGATTTTGTAATTCGCTCAAATAATTAAGCTAAGCGAACAGACTTAGCAAATTCTTGCAATGATGTAGCGAAAGTTCTAGCGAACAGTTATTAAACTTAGGCTTTAATTCTCAATTCTTGAGAGTTATCAGTTACCTTATATTAGGTTATGTTAAGTGGGTTGAAACAAATTCGATCATATAGCTAAACTCTAACAACATGCTCAGTTACAAATAGACTCAAGTTGCACAACAACTCTAAAACAAGTTAAAAAAAGAATGATATGTACTGACTACACTAATTCAAAAAGCCATCTGTTTGACTCTTAGTGCGTGTTGCATACACTACATGCGAATGTAAATGGTTGTGTCTAGGCATATAAAGGTTGACCCGATCCAGGTATCAACATGTCTAACAAGAAACGCCCACAGTGAACTCAACAAGTGAATGCCCTCACCAACAGCTTGAACAGCATGCCCACACCCCATCGCATGAAGCATTGACCCAGTCACAGTAAGCTTACACTCTTATCAAGATCAAACTCTCTACAAGCAACAAATTACGCTTTCCAGAGAGCGCATGTGACATCGCATCCCCAACAGCCTCAAGATAATGACAATCTAACTTCTTGAGATATGCCTTGAACGATTTAATGCCCTAAGATTAGTTAGTTGGGGGTCTTGCTTCCCGGCCAGTGAGTGATGGTGGGGCCTTTTATCTATAATATGGTTTTAATGAGAGTTCCTATATAAAATTGAATTAAAACCCTAGTCCTTGATGATGCTCATTCTGTTTTTCGTCTCTCCTTAATAAAATCGTCTCCCTCTCTACTTGTGGACTAGCTAACACGATGCTAGTGAACCACATAAAATTTTTGTGTTGTTTCTTCTCTCTCATTTTTTTATTACTTTCGATTGATTGTTGATTGTCATTTTCATAATATAACTGACACTATCTAAGAGTACTACATTCACAGTCCTATCATATCATGCAAACATGCTGAACAAAAGATAACAATTATACTTACACAAGATACTATTAAAAAAAAAGCATCAGGACAGACTCTTTTGCTCAACACTCAATATAAAATAGTTAAGTCATCTATGTAGCCAAGGACATGGCCTAAATTTATAGCTCCAGACCCCATAATCCATTGCATGCATCACAAAATATAAATATATAGGCATGAATGCAACCACTCGTAAATTTTCATAGGGTCCTCGGCCCAAGTTCTTACCTGGAAATATTATTGAACACAACTCACTTAGGAGTTCCAAGCAATTTAGCATCCTAACTCAATCAACCTAAGCAATTAAAAAAATTAGGCCTTAATCAATTAGACGAAGCTAACACGAGGGTCATGGTCGAGAAATTATGGAATAGTGTGAAACGTGTCTTTGATATGTTGATCGAGGCACGACGATGCAAGGTGTGCATCACCTAGGCATTTTAGGGCAGCACCTACTCAAATGCGTGTGCGGGCGCCGTGGCAAGTGTTTCTTTCTCAAGCAATATATATATATCTTTTTGTTTGCATAGAATTGATATGCAAAATGCACGCAAAATTTCCACCCATCTGTTTACTGGCTCAATTTTCACAATTGGTAAAGGCGAAAAAGTAAAGAATGTTTGTTTATATCAAAGCATTACTAGCAAGCATTGCAATATGCAACTCTTACGAGAGCTAAAATAGCTTACAATGTTAACAAGGTCTGTCAGTTTATGCACCAAACATCTTGTCTTCTTCATTGGAAGTCGTAAGAAGAATCTTAAGGTACCTTGCTAAAACTCAAAATTATGATTTTCTTTTTAAACAACCTATTTCTTTGCCTTTAACTAGATTAGGTATATGATCTTGAGGACTGTAACAATGCCTCTGGTTATTGTGTGTTCTTTGGTGGCATTCTTATTCAATGTGTTTCTAAGAAACACCATTTATATTAAGGTCTAGTTCTGAGACTCAGTACATAAATCTTGCTCATTGTTCTAAGTTAATTTGTTTAGGGGATTTATTCAAAGAATTGCCTATTGTTCTTTGATAACTCTCAATTAGAGTTATTATTGAGCATATTTTAGAATCATTGTTTAAGTTTATTATTAAAAATTAGAGGTAAGAAAGATAGAAATTATAGTTATGGTGTAAAAAACTATGCTTACGCATTAGGGGAATAAACAAAGAATCAGAATTAAAGAGTTGGAAAAAGATCGATTAGAAGCAAAGTATTATACCGAAAAGGTTAGTGGCGCAATGGTTTCATTGTTTGGTTGTAAACCAGTTAACAACAGCGTCATAGGTTCGAGCCCGAGAATCGGTATTTGTACCCTCTCCCCCAATATGTACTAATGTGACAATTTTTGTAGGAAGTTATGAAGCAAATCAAGGATGAAATTTGTGAAATGAAGAAGTGGAGCAAAGCAAGGCGAAGCCATAATAACCACATAAAAGAAAAGAGAATCGTATAGCAAATTTTAGCAGAATTGGAAACAAATTATCGGAGAAGCGAATCACAGTAAAACCGATATTCTTTCCTAAAACCGTCGAAGAATCTTTGAAGATCCGAATGAAAGGAAACTTGAAGCCCACGTTTGAAACCATAATTCTTGTCTCAAGTCATCGACATACAAACCCTAGAAAGAGGCAACAAAAGGGAACCTTTACAAGGAGGACGCATGCAAAGTATATGCAGGGTAAGAAGCCGAGGTTTCCCAACTGCAAGTCAACTCGTACCCAGCTGCCGATTAGTTTTTGTAGTTTCATTGTTTTCTAGTTTAGAATTACCTTGTTATTGTTTTTTAAACTTTTGCACCAATAGTATTTTCTTTCAACATGTTTTCATCTTCTTCATTATTTAATGTTATTTTTAGTTACATCATGGACTACCTCTATTAAGGCGCACGTTAAGAAAAAGTTGCATTATCGAAGTATGTACTAGGAAGAAATAAGGAGGTATGATTGAAGCATTTTAAATTACGGTCTAAATCATAGAAAGTGTTGATCAGCCATCCACACGAACTATGGAAGAAGAATAACTTAATACTAATTTCCATGTTCCGGAGGTAGTAAAATATCTCTTAACCTTTTAAAAGAAGTTTAGAAATAAATGCTTTACTACTGCTTGTGAAGTACTAAACTTAATTACAACATTAAGTTACAACAAGAGTTGGAAGTAGTGTGAACGAATGCGAAAACGGTCTTTCAGAATAGCATAGTATGATAATTATCCCTTACTGCGTAACCCTCTTATTACTGATAACGTATCCCTTGAGTACCTTAGTCGTAGCCTTATTCTAAACTTGCATCTATAACCATTTTATTCTTTCTTTAGGTAACTGCGAAGATAGCTAAACCCAAACTCACCATTGTTAATTTTATGCATTTGATTCTAAACTACCAACTGTTTAGTAACTTCACAGTCCATGTGGAAAAAAAATATATTAAAAATGCTTATCACCTGGCTGCAGATTGCGTATACTTGCGAATTGTGGATATATATCTATAATTTTCTAAGTACTACAAAATTCGCATCATTTGCTACATCCTCTTATTATTTGGTGTGATAATTTGAATGTTGTTCACTTTAGTTTAAATCCTATTCTTCGCTCTCAAATAAATCATGTGGAAATATATATCTATTTTGTACGAGATCTAGCACTTCAATCAGTAGCTTTGTATTCAAAATTTACCATTATCTTTTAGACAGAAAAATGTGTTTACCAATAAGTTCCATGTATGTTCATCCCCGCCCATTGGCTTTAGGGGAGTTGTCAAAAGAGCAAGTTAAGTTTCTCATTATTTGCTAATTAAAGACTTGTTTGGTCCATTATTTGACCGTTTCTTATTAGGCTGCTGTGTAATTATTTTTCTATTAAAATTAATTGTACAGTTATACACCTTAACTGACACCACGAATCCTTCCGAATTACGCTTGAGCAAACCGTTAAGGCCAACCACGGATCCATTCGATTTATGTTTGAGCACCCAACGCCTACCCCTCACTCAGACAACCATTTTAGAAGCACTCCTCACTCGATAACTTATTTTAGAAGAACTTTCACACCGAAGTAAACATATGTTCAATCACGAGCACATTGAGAAGTACTCCTACCGAAACACACATAATGCAGCCCATCTTCGGATTTTCATCGTCACTATTTCATACTCCATATTAAGGCTAAAAACTCTTTGTTTCATACTTAAGATTCTTATGATATGGCTAAGGCAAAGGTATCGCTCTGATACCACTTGACTAAGGGACGAAAAACCTAACTCAGATCTCTATATGAGTATGATATTGTCCACTTTGGACATAGACCCTCTCATTGTAACAACCCAGATTTTCCTAAGCCTTATCAATAGATATTTTTCTTTTCATCGTCTTGAAATTCTGATCATTTTCATATAAAATAGTATTTTTGTGATTTCGAGGCATTTCATAATTATTTAATTATTTATAGGTTTTAAAGGTAATAAACAAACTTTCTAGGGTTACTTCTATAATTAATAATCTTTGAACCCGTCTATAAATATCCTTCGGTAAACTATAGCCCCTTTTAATTTATTTTGTCAAACTGAGGAAAAACCTCATAAAGGTTTTTGATACTCTAAGTCGCCCAGCTAAGAGGTTAGCAAAACGTTTGGCCGCCCTTCGCCTTCATGCTACAATACAATCGCGGGCCGAGCCATGCATGAAGCTTGCAACATCACACGCTCGTCTGCGTGCAACCTCACCTGCTCAACCTAACTGATAGCATCCTAGCTGTTGTGTCGACGCGTGCATCCAAGTGCACCTCAGCGCCTCGGGACCCTCGTCGTAGTTGAGGGTTGCCGCCCATCAGACTATGTCATGGCCCATGCCATCGGTGCTAGCCAAGTTGCCCATGTTTGAGCCACCAACGCCTAGTGCACACCAGCACTAGCGTCGTCATGCACTCACACACCATCGCCACCAGTCGCCATCTCCAGCCACACATCGTTGTCTTCGGTGACCCCTCACCTGAAAAATATGTTTACTTCCTTTTAGGTAATCTCAATGCCCCAGGTCTATTTTTGGAAGTTTCGATGCCCCATATCCCGGCTTGTTTTTCTTTTATCGCTAGTGTAAGTTGGATTTAGCCATTTTTCGGACTTAGAGTCGCTTGGCTGTTTTTAGTTGTCTGTAAGGGACCATTTACCCTTATTCGTGGTTTGTGGTTAATAATTGTTGGAAGCGTGTATAAACACTCACAAAACAAAGAACCAAACAAGGAAAATAATTCACTTGTATTGGAAAAACTTTTCTTGAAAAGCTACAAACTTGATTCACACTTTTTCTCTCAAGCTTATTTCTCTTTATTGATGTTTGATACTTTTTGCTTTATGCTTAATTTTGCAACCCTTACAACACATCCTATTTATAGGATTACATGGAAGGATCTAGATCTATAACTCTCATCTAGATCTAACTCACATTCTAACTTAATGTGTAATTGATAACTTATTTGAGTTTATTTCTTACATAACTCTCCTTTTAACTCAACAACATTAAAATATAAAACTTACCTTTATTTAATTTCTTAACCTCCTAAATTGAATTTTCAAAACTTAAAACCATGTTTAACTTTCAACATCCCCTCTTAAACACGATTTTCCAAAAACTCCAAGCATCGTCCTCAACTTGTTAAACACATCAACTTTGAGTGGCTTTGTGAAAATATCTGCAATTTGATCTTCTGTCTTCACATATTCAACTTGAATCTCTTTTCTTGAAATGCAATCTCTAATAAAGTGAAATTTGGTATCTATGTGCTTACTACGATCATGAAACACTGGATTCTTGGCTAGTGCAATTGTTGACTTGTTATCCACATGGATAACGATTGCATCCTCTTGCGAACTTGTTATCCACATGGATAACGGTTGCATCCTCTTGCGAAATTCCAATTGCGTTAAGCAAATTTCTTAACCAAACTGCATGACAAACACATGATGATGCAGCGACATATTCTGCCTCACAAGTAGATAATGTCACAACAGGTTGCTTTTTAGAACTCCAAGTAAAAGATGTATTACGAACAAAAAATACAAATCCACTCGTACTTTTCCGATCATTCGGATCTCGGCCCAATCACTATATCAAGATAACCTTCAAGCTTGAATTCTTTAGACGGTGTATAAAATAATCCATAGTCAAGTGTACCTTTGAGGTAACGAAGGATTCTCTTTGCCACCTTCAAGTGAGTAGTTGTAGGAGTTTCCATAAACCGACTCACCAATCCAACACTGTAAAGAATATCTGGCCTTGTGCAAGTTAAATATCTTAAACTTCCAACTAAACTTTTGAAATATGAAGGATCTACAACATCTCCATCTTCATATTTGGCCAGCTTTGTTCCAGTTTCCATCGGAGTTGTTCTGAGTGCTTGCAATTAAACATCTTGAATTTTTCAAGGATTTCTTTAGTATAGCACTCTTGAGAAATAAAGATACCTTTCTCTGATTGCTTCACTTCAATGCCAAGATAATATGACATAAGCCCAATATCCGTCATTTCAAATTCTTTCGTCATTGCTACTTTGAGATCTTCAAACATCCTTGAACAATTTCCTGTAAAAATTAAGTCGTCTACATACAGGCAAACCAACAACATATCTCCATGATCATTAGTCTTAATATAAAGCGAATGTTCATGAAGGCATCTCAAGTACCCATTATCAAGGAAGTATTTGTTGATTCTTCTGTTCCACATTCGTGGCGCCTGTTTCAGTCCATATAGTGCCTTCTTCAACTTCAAAACTTTATCTTCCTGACCTCTTATAGCATAACCAAGAGGTTGTTCCAAGTAAACTTCTTCTTCAAGGTATCCATTCAAGAATCTTTGATTTGACATCCATCTGAAAAATCTTCCATTTATTACGAAATGATTAATGCAATTAGCAATCTTATGGTCTCTAAGCGTGCAACAGGAGCAAACACTTCATCATAATCAATGCCTTTCTTTTGAGAATAGCCTTTTGCAACTAATCTCGCTTTATGTCTCTCCACTTCTTCTTTTTCATTTCGCTTTATCTTGAACACCCATTTGACACCTACTGCTTTCTTTCCTCTAGGAAGAGTAGAAAGTTCCCAAGTATCATTCTTCTTTATGGCCTTCATCTCTTCATCCATCGCATGCTTCCATTTTTCATCTTGTGAAGCTTCTTCAAAATTTAAAGGTTCACTATCACCATAAAGACAAAAAGAGTAAGATCATTAAAGTTTTGAACTTAACTCTTCTGTTTCATCATATATGTCTTGCAAACTTCTCATGCGATGAGGCCCTTCACTAGAACTTGTAGATGATGATGGTGTGTCTTGTTGTGGAGAGATTGGTGATGTAGGTGGTGTTGATGGAGAAGCAACGTCATCACTCAATTTATCATCATCTTCTGGAAACAAGAGAAACTTGTATTCTTTTGGCTCATCATTCCAATTCCATGTTGCTTCCTCATCGAACACAACATCTCTACTTACTATTGTTTTTTCCGTAGCTGGATTATAAAGCTTATAACCTTTTGAGCTTGCATCATATCCAACAAACACATGCTTCTCACTTTTATCATCAAGCTTACTACGTTTTTGATCTGGTACATGAGCATAAGCTATGCTCCCAAATACTCGTAGATGAGCAATAGATGGTCTTCTTCTTGTCCATGCTTGTTGAGGAGTTTTATTCCACACATTTCTAGTGGGAGAACGATTTGACAAGTAAACAGCACATTCAACTGCTTGTGCCCAAAATTCTTCTGGCATATCTTTACTTTTCAACATGCTTCGAGCCATGTTAAGTATGGTTCTGTTCTTTCTCTCAACAACGCCATTTTGTTGAGGAGTGTACGGAACTGTCATAGGTTGACGAATTCCATTTTCTTCGCAATATCGTTTGAATTCATTCGAAGTGAATTCACCTCCTCTATCGGATCTTAAAGCTTTTATGTATAGACCACTTTCTTTTTCAACAAGAGATTTGAATCTCTTAAACATGTTGAAAGCCTCAGATTTCTCTTTAACAAAATATACCCAAGTTTTTCGGCTAAAATCATCAATAAATAATAAGAAATATTTATTCTTACCGAAAGAACTTGGATTGATTGGTCCACAAAGATCAGTGTGAACAAGCTCTAGTGGTCTTCTTGCTCTTTAAGAAGATTCTTGTGGAAAACTCATTCTTGACTGTTTGCCATAAAGACAACCTTCACAAATTTGATCAAGATGTTTTACATATGGCAAACCTTTCACCATGACCTTCCTTGCCAGCAATCTCAGACCATCAAAGTTCAAATGCCCAAATCTCATGTGTCAAATCCAGGATGGATCTTTCAAACATGACTTTAAACATTTCGCAACATCAGTTTGAATGTTTAACAAAAACATTCTATTCTTCGTCATTTGCACTTGAGCAATCAAATTATCATAATTATCTCTTATTGAAAGCCTATAATCCTTCATCAAAACATTATAGCCTTTCTCCAAGAGTTGTCCCAGACTTAAAATGTTATTCTTCATATTTGGCACATAGTAAACATTAGAGATAAACTCATGCTTACCATTCTTCAAGTTGATTAGAATCTTTCCTTTACCTCTCACAGGTATTTTTGTAGCATCGCCAAATACAATATATTTCAACCAATTGATTCATCAAGTTCCACAAACATTGATTTATTTCCACACATGTGATTGCTTGCACCGCTGTCAAGATACCACGAACTACTTTCACATGTTTCTTCTCATTTACATGCAAGAAGCAAAGACGGCTCACCGTTTTTAATTTCTTGCTCAGCATAGTTAGCATTTTCTTCAACTTTATTTCGGCATTCCCAAGAATAATGACCAAATTTATGACAATTGTAGCATTCAACTTGACTTTTGTCATACTTCCTGTCATTATTATTTGATCTTCCACCATATGGTCTTGAATAATTTTGTCTTCCAAGACCTCTTGATGAACTAGTACTTGAAGTACTCTCATCGAAATTTCTTTGATTGAAATTTACTCTACCGCGTCCTCTACGTCCACGATTATGACCACGTCCTCCTCGACTACTTTTTTCTTGATCATATTCTTTTTTTTTTAACTGCAACTTTGATTGGAAAAGTTGCTCAGTTGTTTGTTTGTTCTTCTTGAGAAGCTTCTCTTCATGGGCTTGCAAAGTGCCAATGTGTTGATCAATCGATATCGTACTCCAATCTTTTGATTCTTCTATCGCTACAACGATAAAATTGAATCTTTCCTCCAATGAGCGAAGTATCTTCTCAACTACTTGCTCATCATTTATTGTCTCACCATATCTCTTCATTTCATTTACAACCGCCAGTAATCTTGAAGTATAATCTGAAATTGATTCAGACTCCTTCATGTGTAGTGATTCATAATCAACTCTCAATTTTTGAAGGCGGACCTTCTTTACACGATCTACACCTTTATAAGTATTCTCCAAAATTTTCCATGCTTCCGTCGCAGTAGTTGCTCCAGAAATCTTCTCAAAATTTGTACCATCAATTGCTTGATGAATAATGGTGAGTGCCTTTTGATCTTTCTTTCTTGTATTTTGCAAAGCTTCTCTTTGCGCTTGATTTAAAGCCGCGTCATTTTCAGGCTCGTCATAGCCTCTATCAACAATTTCCCAAGCATCTTGTGAACCAAGTAGTGCTTTCATTTGTATACACCAACTGCTATAATTTTCCTTCGTCAAGCGAGGCACTTGGAAAGGAACCATATTGTTGTTTGCCATTTGCAAAACAATTCTCTTCTTTCAAACTCAAGCTTTGATACCACTTTGTTGGAAGGGTGTATAAACACTCACAAAACAAAGAACCAAACAAGGAAAATAATTCACTTGTATTGGAAAAACTTTTCTTGAAAAGCTACAAACTTGATTCACACTTTTTCTCTCAAGCTTATTTCTCTTTATTGATGTTTGATACTTTTTGCTTTATGCTTAATTTTGCAACCCTTACAACACATCCTATTTATAGGATTACATGGAAGGATCTAGATCTATAACTCTCATCTAGATCTAACTCACATTCTAACTTAATGTGTAATTGATAACTTATTTGAGTTTATTTCTTACATAACTCTCCTTTTAACTCAACAACATTAAAATATAAAACTTACCTTTATTGAATTTTCAAAACTTAAAACCATGTTTAACTTTCAACAATAATATGTATGTCTCTTGCCTAGAATCGTGTACGTATCGTTATATTTGTATTCATGTTTGTTCGTGTGATAAAATGTACCATGTTTAATGTTATCTCAATATGCTCGACTTATATTGTGATAGATTGTCCTAGATGTCTCAGAGTAAGCTAGCCTAGCATAAACTGTGTTATGATGCATGTTTGACTAGGATATTTCGTGGCGAACTAGCCTAGTAGTTTTCAATTTATGTTCTTGTTCCATGGCGAGTAGCTTAACACTACTTGTCCCATTGGTGACCTGTCGATCCAGTGTCCCAAAGAAGACCCATGATATGTTTGATGTTCCAAAGAAAACGTGTATGTTGTTCTAAAGGGGACTTACATGTATTTTTATTCCAAAAAGGGACTTTATGATTAATAGCACGTGTTGTTGCTTAGGATAGTTGTTGCCCAAGTTACAGGTATTGGCTATAGGTGTTCATCAGGTTACTAGGCGAGGGGCGATATCCACTTGCTGTTAGTGATAGATGACGGTTGGCCCTACTAGAACACTCTACCGACCAGAGTTCTCCCGAAAATATTCTAGGTGCCCTTATCATGTGGTTTTGGGAGTGCGTGGGCAATATCTTACTGTGGTGCTTATACTACTGCTTTACTATGATAGTGTGAGTTCTGAGGGCTGGAAGGTTACTCTGCTCGTCGAGGACATTGCCCCTGATATAGGTAGCCTAGTTGCCCAAGAAAGTCATTTAACTCCAAATGGTATTTTGGTATTTGAGATAGACCATCGGACAACTCATAAGAGAATGGGTCTAAATACCATTTTGATGAATTTTTTTTTTTATTGAATCTAATGATTTATATTGTATTACTTGATATGCTCTAGTGACTATATATATGTTGTATCTTGAGCAGGATATCCTTACTGAGTGTCAAAAATCACCATTTTTTATGTGGATTTCCCCCTAGGAACTTGGCCCAGGATGATGACCAGGGTTGCAAATGTGACTATGAGAACCATTGCATTAGAGTCTAGAAATTTTTCGAAAAAGATACTTAGGTTACGGTATGCCAGGGGCATACAAAGAGTCAAAGAGATTACAAAAAACGCTCTCCAATTTAGCACAATGGAAGCAATGTCATAGTCATGATACAATTTAGATTTAGAGCCCTAAGAAGCAAATAAAATAGTGGCATCTTCCCAAGTAGAGGACGTACTTTTGGCAATATAGTTGTCTTCTAAAATTCTTGAATTGCGTTCTTTCGAAATGCACCCATAGAATAGCGCCAATGACGTTCAGCTTCATAGTTTGAGATTGAGAAGTGTCCGCCATATTTATAAAGGAGTCCAGAAGCTCCATCATACTATTGAACCTTCCTGTAGAAAAGAAGGAATGGGCCGGAAGAAAGTTCCATATGCTTCTTGTAAAGGAACATTGTAAAAACAAATGTTCCACATTCTCAGCATTGCATTTACATAAACACCGCCATTGAGGATTGAAAACAAACTTCTTCATATTTATTATGCTAGTTTAAGTATAATGGTGTTATGTATTTAAATCTTTTGGCATTCTTGTGAAATATATTTTATAAAGGAACTGTATTTACTGTTTTGTTACCTATTATCCTTTCATTTCCTTACAGTTTGTGAAAATTTGGGTTACATTCGTGGCTCTGTTTTTTATTTCACCCAAAACACCTCATACAAATAGAAATGTTTGTCCTCCCTTATAAATTCATGATCTAACCCCTAATTTAACCAAATATGTGAACCGAGGGTCAGTGGTGCAGTTAGTTATCTTGTCTGGTGTTAATCTATTTCAACTCTACAGTCACGAGTTCGAGCCTGAAAATCGGTATGTGGCTATTATATTATTTGAGAGCAGTTGTCCCCCTCCAAAAAAAAAAAACCAAATATGTGAGATGACAAAGTTTTTTGTTGTATTCCCAACATAGTGAGTGAAACCTATTTAATCATTAATCAATAAAAGCATTCTCCTCTATTGTGATCATTCTGTGTCCTTAATTAGAAGTGTATTATATTTCTTAGTTTTGTGATTTCTTTTATTTTATTGTGATTTATTCTATTGACTAAGTAGAAGTACTGCTATTAAGGTAATTACATAAATGCAGGCTTAAGATAAATATACTAAATATTTTCTAAATACATCAAATAAAATAGCAGGAATGACAAACTGTATGAAAACATCACACCTTTATTCATAGCATTCCAAATAAAGAAAGCATAAATTTAAAGCTACTAAAGCATACTCTTTTAGCAATTTATTTCATAAGAGTAGCCAATGAAGTTGCATTCTTTTTTAACACTAAACATAACAATTATAACAGCATAAAACAAGACAACGATTTTAGAACCGACCATAATCTCAATAAAGGCTTCAAATAGAGATGCTATTTGGAATTCCTCTCCCAGTAAGCCCTTCATTACTAGAAGGAAGAAGCAAAGTATATGGCACATTAACAGGTCCAGTTCGATTCTTGAAGTTGACATTTTTATTCCTTTCAATAATTCTACTTTCAACTTCAAACACCTCTTTTCCAAATTTCTCAAAAGCAACCAATGCATCTTTATCAGAAGTCCATTCAATGCTAGCTCTTTGACCAAGATACACCTCATCCGAAGCATGTCGTGACAAGATTTCGATCAATGACACACCGAGAAGCGTTTGGAATTGCGAATTGATTGTTCTCAAGAAAGCTTTTTCTGGTTTGGACTCAAGTTCTTTGTACTCTGGAGTACCTGCTTCAGGCATGAGCCTACGACTTATAGTGGGCCTGTTGGGAATGAACCCTCCATAAGGGTATTGTCCAAAGTTCACTGCTGCATGGAGAGCTGAAGAAATCCATATGATGATTGTGCATGTTTCAACTAGCTCCTTCAAAGTTTTCATCTTTGGCCACCATAATTCAGTTTTCTTGTCTGCATGACCTTTTTCTTTCAATTCTTTCCACCATGATTGAAGTTCGATGTCATTTTGGATTGCCTTGTCGTCTTTATAGTATATAGAGCAGTAATTTGTAACCCATGTTTTGATTGTGGACCAAATCTCAAGTCCATCGACTGCAAATGGATAGTCCTCAATTAGAAGTCGAAGTCCATGTGGGGAACTTGCATCCTCAATAGCTACACCTCTACACAAATCAAGAATGAGAAAATGTTATATATTTGTTATTTAATTAAGATTAAAATACAATATTTTGTACTTGTTCTCTTAAATTTTTTTTGCTTTTGTCTGAATGTCTAATTTGGTACTTATATATTTTCAATAAATTTTTTTAATTGGAAAATTCCACTTTCCAACATAGCCATTTAGGTTAATGTCCCACACTAGATATCTCAAGGCATCCACATCTGTCTCATGTTTCGATTCCATAAGACAATAAAACATTTAACAAATATTAAGATCACTCATGCCTTTAAATTTAAGACTTCAAAAAGACTATACTTTAAAGGACCTCTAATCTTCTACATACAATGTTGCTCATTAAGAACAAATAAAGCTTAAAATTGGTGTCTTTTAAAAATTAATTTTAATCAAAATTAATTCCTATAAATAATTGCATACAAGAAAGAAAACAATGTGAACAAATTTATAGAAGCAAAGCTTAGAGTTTGATTTATAAAATACTTACCATAATTCTAGACCAATTTTAAGCCAAGACTAAAACTACACATTTGAAGAAAAAAAAAGCACCAAAATGGAACAAACATCAAATATATGTACCAAAACGGTAATTTAACATTGAATTAAAATAGCTCCAAATAAAATCAAGAAAACTCATATCTATATAATTGGTGGTTTACCTCTTGATGAGATTAGCAGGCAATGCTTGTTCCAAGAAGTTCCACTCTTTATATAGAAAAGAAGACAACTCCATGGCATACTTTGATTGAAAATGAGTCTTTTCAAGTAAACCATCACCATTGACAAGGACTTGTCTTGCAAATGCATTGATAAACATGGTGTCTTTGTAATGAGGAACAAGCAACTTATGAATGGGATGAAGCACACTCAATTGCCTATGTGTTGCAATCACAAAAGGCTCTTGTACTGCATGAGTATTCAACCTACAACCAATTTAAAATCCACCATGTCAAGTCTTTCAAATTGATAGCATATTAATGATTTTAGAACAATATTTTGAAGAGTTTATTTTATACCAATGGCTGATAAGTTGATGGTAACCAGCATCATTGACAGCCACATAAGCTTTAGCCAATTGCCAAATTGAGTTTTCAACTCCTTCTTCTGCTGGAAAGTATTGTTTACTTGTGGCACCAAATAGATCACCTTGTGGGTGTGGCAAGCTCAGCTCAATCACCAATGGCCTCAAAGTCCCATCATTTTTCAAAAAGAGCAATGTTCTTGTGGCATATGTTTTTGTGGATGTTGAGTTTATTCTTCTAAGATATGGCATTAATGCATCATGGTGGTCTAATATGAATAGCTTCTTTTGATTGATGGCCTATATGGGTCAAACGAATTGAAACAAAATAAAACAACATGAAGAGAAGACAATTTAGTACCACAAAAGTTTTGGTCATTTTAAGGATTATTAATTACCTCATTAACTGAAAGTCCTTCTAATCCATTCTTTATGTCTTTTTCTGATATCTTGCTGTTTTGATCCCCATAAATCTTGGGGTCAAGTTTGCTCGAGGGTGGAAATTCCTATAAAGTTAAAATTGATTTTTATTAAAACAAATTATATTATGTAAAGCTGAACAAAAAAAAACCTTTTAAATTACCTTAAGAAGACGAATAACTAAAGGATTAACTCCAGCTAGCATTTCTCTCGCAAATTCTTCATCTGTTCTCCAAGCAGATTTATCCTCTATTTTCAATAATTAAATAGAAAAATAAAATTAATATCAGTTACATAATTATGAAATATATATTCGATAATTCTTTTTAGTACAATAGAAATTGAAGATTCAAACAATAAATGTAATAATTTCAAATACATTACATAAGTTAAGATAGCTATACTTTAGCCTATAAATTAAGATAGGTATACTTTAGCCTATAAATTAAGATAGTTTGATGGATGGCTTCCCAAAAAAATAAAATAATAATTCGATATATTTTAATTGACAAGTAGCCATACATTTTAGTTGGATTCTGCAAAATCTTAACATGTGGGCTGTTAAGTTATATTTTGTTTTTCATATTTTAAATGATAGGATTTTTAATTATAAACTATTTGACCATAATATTTAATATATTCGATGTAAACAAATACAAGATTTTTTGGATCTATTACCTTTAACCACTTGCGGAGGGGGAAATTTGAGAAATCTCTCGCCATCACTTCTAAGAAGTTCTTGGAACATGGGTGGTGTGAAACCCTTTGTGAGATTCCTAAACACTTCCAATGGAACAGGAAATCCTCCTTCATAAAGATTATGAACATCTTGAAACTTGTCGAATTCCCCCGGGGTTAGATTTATTAAGTTTACGAGCTCGGGCTCAACCGACGAAGCTAGTGATTTCAACGCATAGCCGAGAAAATCCGACATCTTCAAGTGACCAAAGTTTTCATCTCTTGGTACATAAATGTTGAGTCCCAATACTGCGGACAATCTGCTCTCAACCCTAGAATCTGAAAAGGGATGTATAGTGTGTATTAAAAACATTAAGATTAAAGCTAAATATGGAGAGAACAACTATATGGGGTAATGAAGTGTGTTGAGTAATTAGAAGCTGACCTTTTCTTTCTCGTGGTCTTCCGGTTCTTCCACGGCGGGGGTAAGGAAATTCGTTTCCTCCAAGAATTGGACGGGGGCTTGACGGGTCAGCAAGATCGTTGTAGACATCGTAGTCATAGATTCTATCCCATTCTTTACGCTCTCCAGTTCCATCTCCTCGTAAGTTTAACAATTCTTCTTCTCTATATTTTCGAAGAGGATTTGGAGTCCCACCCGGAAGATATGTCTATGGATATAAATTAGTTACCCGTAAAATATTATTAGTTAACATGAGATTTTTATCTTGAAATTAAATTACAATAATAATTAAGAATAGTATATATGTGTTATAAATTTTAGGTTCTCTTCTTTCTGATGCAAAATCCTCAACATGCTTATTCCAAATAATATGTTTTTGATATTCAATATGCTCCTAATTGAGTTTGTATCTCTTGAATTCAACACGAGACTTCTTATCAAAACAAATTGACAATTATGGGAATAACTCATGCATTTTTGCTAATTAAAATTCATCTTTTCAATGTGCTCCTCAAAATGGCTTTCTCAATGTTCTTAGATCATATCCAAATTTATTTTAAGAGGCAACCTTGTTGCTTGAAGTCTCAAGCTTTTCAAAGTATGCTCCTACGAAAGTCTCAAATTTAAAATCCACAAATTGAGTTTAGTTGTAAAATTTTTTGTTATTACTCAGATCCGAGCCTTGAAAAGAATGCAGGTGCCTTTGGATATAAAGGAGTGAAGTTTCAATTGTTGGTCGTTAAAAAATATCACATCTTACTTTTAATTTTTGGACTGATCATTCAGAATTCTAATCTTAAAACCAATTAATAGTGATAGAAGTAACTCATATATATAATTCTTCAACTTTTTAATACGAGGATAGAAAAAGTTGCATTGAAAGAGCAAGAAGGGAGGGAATAGTGTTTGACCTTATTGGCAAAGAAAATGCGATCTTTCTTGTATCTTCCAGAAGGGTAAACCCAAGAGCTGCAGTCGAAATGAACCTTTCCAAAACCAGGAACATCCTCAAGAGTGAGGGATTTAAGGAAGAACTCACTAGCATGACCATTTTTTACAAAGAAAGCTCCTGGAAATCCAAAGTTGTCTTCCCAAGTAAAGTTAACTTCAAATATAGACTCTCCAGCAAACAAAGGTGGGATTGAAGTCAACCACCTCTCCAAAAACGCCGTCTTCCCAAGTTTCCCTCGTGAGTCAGATGCTGTCAATAACATATCACATATTTTAACACGGGGTTCTATCTAAAAAATTAACATATAACGAGTCGTAGAGAAAGAGAAAGTTACAAGTTAGATTAGCACTAATGAGTTGAAAGGTAACACCACCACCCAAGAACTCAGTGATGTTATCAAGAACTGAGGAATGAAATTCAGTGAAATCCAAGACATTGCTTCTCATAAGAATGACTTTCCCCTTCACTTTCTTTCCTCCAAGATTGGCCAACCTATCTCCAAAGTTACTTCCAGCATTGATAACAGAACCTGCAAGATCTCCAGTGGTGTTCAAGGCTCCCTCAATCATATTCTTTCCAATTCCAAACATTTTTTTTTATTTTTATAAGTTTAGTAGCTATAGAAGAAGTTGGTGTGGTGAAACAATGAAATTTCTCTTTGTATTTATAGCACAAAAACTTGGTTCCTACTTTCTCTCAATGGCTACAAGGATAATCAAGAGGTAAATGGATACACATGGGCTGGCCTCCACGTCCAATCATCCACATTTCAAGTGTAATTATAATATTGGTCTCATTTTCCAAGCTGCCCTTTTTTTACCACCTTGGAAATTGTGTTCCAACCAGATCTACGTCAACTTTATTACTATATGATTTTATATATATATATATATATATATATATATATATATATAAAATTAAAAATGTTCTTAATTGGGCAATTTGGTTTGGGGGAAGTAGAGTGAAAGAGGTAAGAGGTTTGAGGAAAAATTTGCTTGAATATGAATATTTGTAGGAGAGATTAGAAAATTTTATTTGAATATGGATGTTTAAAGAAGAAGTAGGTGAAAACTTTGTTTGAATATAATTGTTTGAAAGGGAGGTTAGAGATTTTTTTGTTTTTGTTTTTGTAAAATTAATATTTAAGGTTGATGTTTTTTTAATGAATACAATAATTAACTTTTTCTCATAGGAGTATAATTTTTTTAAAAAATAATTTATATATTAATTTCATTTATAGATAAAATTAATTAAAAAACATCAACCTTAATATTAATTTTGCCTATGAGAATAACTAAAAATGTCTTTTCAAAAAAAAAAAACCTAAAAATGTATTAACTTAAATTAAAAAAAAATATTAGCATTAATATTTAAGGTTGATGTTTTTTAATCAATTTCATTTATATGAATAATTTATTGACCTTAAATTAATATTTATAAATGTATTAATAATATCGTAAAATTATTAATACCTATGACTATAATTCTTTTTTTTTAGACTTATGACTATGATTTTTTTTTTTTGCCTACTATATTGTAAACACTTTTCCAATTTGGCTTATTTCTAAAAAAAGATAAATAATATTCATATATAATTATTCATTAACTAATTTATTCATATTATTTTTTTATAATAAAATAATTTTGATTTTTTTCTAGAAATAAAATATATATCTATTAATTGACAACTTAATATGTTAGTGAAAAGGTTATGAAATGAGTTAGTGTCTCGTTAAATTTTGGTTCTCAAATTTTTATTGTCTAAATTCAATTTCAATTTATAATTCATGTTTTTTTTTATTCGTCTCAACCTATTTTTTCTCTTACTTTTATTCATTCTTTACTTTTCATTCCTTATACATTTTTATCTTATTAACTTTTGATACTTTTGTTCATTTTTTTTATATATTTTTAATAAATTTATTTACCTTACTTTTTCATGATTTTTTAATTCGTTATATAAAATTATTTTATTATTTACATTAATTTTACAATTTTTTCTTCCTTTATTTTATTTGTTCTTTGTATATTTTATTTATTTATTTCTTAATTTTTATATGTTTTTTCTTTTTTATTTAATATATATATATAGTAGGGAGTTAAGAATTTGAATTACTTTCTAAATACATTCAATATGAAAATTGAGATATATTTATTATAAAGATAAATTGTTTTTTTTTAATTTTTTGTAGAATCTTTTTATTTTATTGATTTAATTTTAATAAAATTGCAAACTTATATTATTTTATATAATATAAATGGTAAATTTATTTTTTGAAAAAATTAAATCTACAAAATACCAATAATTTATAAATGTTTTTTTTAAAGTTTAACAAGTTATTTTTTTTTCATTTTTTTAGTACAATTATTTTTGTTTTTTTAAAAAACTACAATAATATATCACCCATATTTATTTATAAAAAATATTTAGAAGAATAATTGAAATGAGGGTTTGAATGAGAGCTTGGATGAAAGGTTTGAATGAGAAGATTAAAAGAGGGATTGGAAAGAGAGGTTGAAAAGAAAAGATGGAAAGAGAGGTTGTTCCCTAACCCTTACCTATATACAATTAGTTCATACTTATGACTAAAAGAATAAAAATAGAGGAGGAAGATGTAGTAAACATTAAGTTGTAGAAATTGGTAGAAAATATTCAGAGTAGAAAGGTATTTATAGTAAAACAGAAGTGCCAAGTTCCTAAACTAAATAACAAAAAGAAGACTGAACAGAGGATGCTCTTAGCGATAGGAAACTATAAAATGAAAAAGAGAAGAAACTTCGAAGTTTATATAAACCAGCTGAAATGAGCTATATAAACTAGCTCACTAAACCTTCTTACAACAATGAGAAGCCTCTTACTTGAAAATGAAAAACAATTATAAGGAAGAAGAAAATAATAACTACCGATGAAATTAGAATGTTCTATGTTATGAGAAAAAGGTAAAGAAAATAGAGAAAAATATATTAAAGGTGACAATTTTCAAGTAAGAAAATTGTGGCTTTTAGGGTGCGTTTGGGGCACCAGTTTGGTTATTATAGACGGAAGGTTATGATAAACGGTGGGTTATGATAAATGGTAGGTTATTATAAATGGTGTTTGAGGGGCAAGTTCTTATAACAGGGATTATGATAAACGGTGTTTGGGGGGCTGGTTATGTACCAAAAAGTAATATATGAAAGGTGTAGATAAACGGGCACGTAAGTTTAGATAAACTGGCACGCAGGTTTAGGTAACCACCGTTTATAAAAAACGGTGGGGCAAACACCGGTTAGGTTATTATAACCAACTCGGCCGTTTACATAAACGGGGGCCCAAACACACCCTTATATGTTAGATGACCTCCATGGATCAACGACGTACATTCTAGGTCACATCTCCTTGACTTCCTCTCCCAAACAACCTATATGACGCGTGATCGAGGGACAATCTTGTTGCTAATTTTGTGCTTTTCAAAATCCACGTGGATTATTCTATGTTGTCTGGAAAGTCGATAAGTCTTGAGAATAAAGTGCTCTTGATATCATTCTACTTCTGCCTAGATCTTGAGACCTTATTTGAGCTTTAGACTTTCAATTCTATGTTGGTGTGAAGCTCTCAACATTCCAAGTTCCTGAAATATAACAAGATTTAACATTAACCTAGATTATTATAATTCAACAAAAACAACTTTAAACACTCAAGTTTTTCTATTAAAAACTCAAAAGTTAACTAACTTTCTGAATATAACCCTCAAGTGATCATGCATTGCATTTCATACAAAAATCCCCTACATTTAGGCCGTTCTTATTATCAAAATATGATTGTTAGGTACAAAATGCCCTAAAATTTTACCAAATAAAGGACTAAATAACTCTCTAATTGAGAGCTATCAAGTATCCACTGGACCTATAGTTGAGGGTAAGAGTCTCTTACCTTAGTCCAAATCCATAAATAAAGCCTCTTCTAATTAATCGAACATCCTAAAAAAGTCTTACCTTGAGCCAAGTCCTAAAATAAGCAAACGAGTAATAATCTGCACCACACCTATTAAAAATTCAGCTAAGGAAATTGATTTGACCTAATTCCGAGAAGCTGAAGAATCCAACTCTGGCGACCGGTAGAGCGAGGGCAAAGTGCGGTCGCACTGATGCTCACTTGGGAAAGCGGCTTGGCTCGAACCATAAAACAATGCGGCTCACAATTAGCGTGAGGAGGCTTGACTTTGCAAGCAGAAAGGTTTATAGAGCAAACCTCTTGTTCATGACTGCACATCTTTAGACATGGTTTCATGGCTAGGTTGTAGGGTTAGCTGAACGGCAGGGCTTCACACCAGCGTGGCAAGGCTTAAGCTCCAACATGTAGTTGCTTGGGGCTTTATCAAAAAATAACGAACCACGGAACTTCGATGGCAATGCTAAATAGGATTTGTAGGACGTGACGCTTGTTAGGAGTCTGTACGAAAGCGGCAATGTTGCTAACTTCTACCTTCATAGCGTGCCACACAGAACAAAGGATTGATAACTATTTTGTTTTTAGCTTTTTATTTTTGAAAATTTAAGCCTACAACAACAACTTTATATGTTTTTTCTTATTTGGATGAATACACTTTGCCTATATTTTTTAAAACCAAACCAAAATTTGAAAACCAAAAAAAGTAATTTCCAATTTTTTTTTTTTTTAATTTTGTTAGCATTCACATACTTTCTTAAGAAAAGATGGATATATTATAGAAAAGATAGAATACGTTGTAGGAAGTTTGTCTAAAAATGGACTTAAATTTCAAAAACGAAAAATAAAAAATAAAATAGTTATCAAACGAGTTCTTAATAATTCGTTTATGATTAATTTTTTTTAACAAGAGTGACAATTAAATTCATTATAAATTATAGATGGTATAATTTTTTGAATTTGTATTACGTTTGAGGTTCCCATATTTTTTTAATTAAATTATGTTCTTAGTTTGAATCAAGTTAAACTTGACTTTGTAATCTGCAAATAAAGATAATACATCTAATATTCCAACTTAAACATCTTGGTAGTTTGTAGTTAAAAAATAATGGGAGAATTCAAATTCGATGGTCTCTTTTCATAGATAGACATTATATTATGAATGACATATTTTGTAAATTCAAAATATAAGCTTGATAATTTTTAAATTGTCTGAAAACTTACTTTAAAAAATAATAGCTAAAAACATTTTTGCCAGATCGTAGTTTTAAATATACTATCAATAGGAGGAGGCATGGGCAATATTTTTAAGATGAAAACGTGCATTCCAACCTCAATTAAATATTCATTTTAGTATTTTATTATAGGTACAACGAAATTCGTGTATAAACCATGAATGAGAGGTAATGAGTTTAAATCTCTCGTCATTCCATTGTTAAAAAATTTTAAAAATATTAAATTAAAACTTTTTAAAACTAAATCTTAATTTATTGCAATTATATTTTGTCCAACTTGAGAGAAAAAGATTCTTACCTATTTCTCATGTTTACTAAATTATATGAAATACAATTAGAGAGTTTTACGTTTTTGAAATTTATATTATAAATGGTGCAAATGGTTTCTATATCAAATATTTTATGACCAATGATACAGAACATCCAAATAAGAATACAGACAACGTCATCTTTTTGTTGATCTCTAAAATAATTAAATATAAATTTATATGTCCTTTTGGTAAACAATCCAGCATTTGTTTTATAAAATTTGGTCAGTGCTATTTAATATTTTATGTCATGGTGTGTGTAAGCATCTATCCAATTCAGGATTCTCCATATCGTAAAGATTATCCGCATCTGATCTTATTAATAATCGAGTTCTTGCAAACATTAATATAATACACTATTGATTTTAATTGTTATTTGGTGTTAAAATTTGTCGCATCAACCCTACGTGAAAAAAATAGAGAAATATTAGTGGATGCATTTTTTTCACCAAATAATTATAATTATATATAAATTTAAAGAATTTGTATTTATAATCATTAATATTGTATTATAAATATTTAATGTAGCATTATGTATTATTAATATAATATTATAAGAAAGAGTTGTTAATATTATTGACTATAATTATTTTTTTTAGGTGCGATTGGTTATTTGGTTTTGTGTTAATCTATTTTCAAGTTACAATTTGATCCCTAGAATTGGTAATCCCCTCCCTCAACTTGTACTAAAAAAATAATTACTAATTTTGTAAAATTAACCATACTTATAATTTTTTTTTGAGAAGATATTTATAATTATATTTACAATTATTTTTTAGATTTGATTAATGACATCCAAAAAGAATATTACTGGGGGATTTTATTTTTTTTTAGAATAAAGTGGAGGGGATTCAATGGACTTCTTTCATGAAATTCAAAGAATTTAATGTTTAATTATGAAATTAAGTTTTGTTTGGATAGAAAGTTTGCAAGGTTTATTAAGTGGTTGACTCAAAATTAAGTTAATGTAGCCGTTCCAAAATGTTGGGATGCAAACAAAGTATTCTGCATTGGTTAGATAAGGGGAAGATCATGGGTATATAAGTGATGACAACCATCTCCATTGATTTGAGACCTTTGATCTAAATAAGATTTTTCTACTACAATTATTTAGTCTAGTGATCATGGGTGTTGGACAAAGACGTTTGGAGTTTCGAGATAAAATTTGTGATAGCTCTATCAAACTGGCAGTGTACTCTCGGGAGAAGAGGAGTTAGTCAGAAATCCGAGGTCGAGCCCACGGAGATCATCTCCATTGATATGAGGCATTTTGGAAAAACTAAAAAACAAAGCATGAGAGTCTAGGTCTAAGGTGGACAATATCATATCAATATATGAAGATTTGGGTAGGGTTGTCATCCTTATCACAAAACACATGCTAAAATATCTCCTATAAAAACCTTCATAGCTAGACCTTTTAGGTACAATTTTATTTCTATCTGAACCATTCATAATCCTTTGATCTAAATAAGATTTTTCTACTACAATTATTGATAACTTCACAATTTAAATGAGAATTGTGTCAAAACTACTAAAAACTCATTTATCCAATCAACAGTTTCGGTCACAATTACTTATAACCATTTACTCCATAAAAAGAAAAACTTTTAATTTTATCAAATTCCTTGTAACCATTAGACTTGATTTGATTTATAGGAGTTAGTCAGATATAATAGTCGTTGTGGAAATTTTAGGTCGAGCCCATAGAGAGGCTCGGTGGAACTTTGTTCGAGGAGATGATTGTTTGGATGCAAACAAAGTATCCCACATTGGTTAATGAGGGGGATCATGGGTATATAGTGATGACAACCATCTCCATTAATATGAGACCTTTTAGGAAAGCCCAGAAACAAAGTCATGAGAGTTTAGGCTCAAAATGGACAATATCATATCAGTGTGAAGATTCGAGTAGGGTTATCATCCTTATCACAAAACACGTACTAAAATATCTCCTATAAAAATCTTCTTAAACCTTTATAGAGCTTTAGGTACAATTTTATTTTTATCTCAACCATTCATAATCCATTGATCTAAATAAGATTTTTCTACTACAATTATTGATAACTTCACAATTTAAATGAGATTTGTGTCAAAACTAAAAAACTCATTTATCCAATTGAGAGTTTCGGACACAATTACTTATAAACATTTAATCCATAAAAAAAAACTGTTAATTTTATCAAATTCCTTGTAACCATTAGACTTGATTTGGTTTATAGTTCTTAGAAGTTTCAAATTGGAAATATTAGGTTTTCCAAATTTTAAATTTGGTTTCTGATGGAGTATATGAAACTTGAAATTATTTTCTAATTTACCTTTAAATATAAAAAATAAAATGTAGGAAATTTTATATTATAGCGTAAGTAAATAAATAAAGAAATATATATATATATATATTATAACACTTTTCTAAAATAAAAAAAGGGGTAATTTCTTTAAAATGATAAAAATGTTTATCTTTCAATCAATTTTCAACTAATGACCTTTTATAAATTTTCAGCTGATAGTCTAAAATCATTTTTCAATTAAATAGCATTCAATCATTTTCTGGTAGCCTTCTAGCAATTGCTAGTGTGAGGTAAAAATTAATTGCCAAAATTGGAAAATAAAAATATATCAGCCTAAATGTTTATAATAGTTTTGATAGTTTGGATAGTTTTATTAATAGCATTGCAAATGTTTATAATCAAAATGTCATTTTGCTTTTGTTATAATATATTGTAGATACCAATTTTTGGAGGGATATCTACTGCAAAAACTATATCTATATATATATATATATATATATATATATAATGACTATAATCTATAATCATTTAACACCTTACGTGATTAAAGATAAGAGCCATAATACCTAATGTCATGAAAGAACTAGTTTTGACGCTATATTATAATTATTATTGAGGTATTAATGATACATATTTATTATCATTAAAGAATTCACAACGATGGTAAAGTGTTGTAAAAAAACGACAGTAAAAAGTGTTATGATCGAATCATTTATGACATTATACTATGATCATGGTTAAATCATTAATGACAAATATGAATAGTCATTGAAGAAATATTAATGACAGTATAATAGTGTCATTATGAAGCCATTAATTATTGTGGTTGTTGAACCATTAATTAAACATACACCCAATCATTAAAGAAGTATTAAAAGACATGTTAATATTGTATTATAGCTTCTATATTGACATTTTTTATGGTCATCAATTTATGTCAACAACTTTTATTTATGTTAATTTATTGCTTTTCATGATATTTTTTGTGCCTATTACAACCTGCTTTATTTGTGTCTTTACATGTCAATAAATATTTTAATATGTAGCCACAAATATAAATAAAAGACATTTCAACAAATATCATTTGATATATGACTAAAAAATGTATAAATTTACAATACACTTGATCATTTTAAAAATATTTACTAAGTGTTTGAAAACTAGAAAGTTTACAAAATCACAATGAAGCGTAGTCCACTCTTCCTTATGCCAAAGTATATGTGGGTTATAAACTTGCACGATAATTGTAGATGCAAACGATCCTGATCTTGAAAAAAATACCTACACAATGTAGTAATAAAAAAAATTTAAAAAAAACTTTAGAGTAGAAGTTGTCATTGAGTATATAAGTTTTCTTGATAAATTTAACTAGTGACGTCCATTTTTTTGGCGGGGATCCGCTCTTAAAGGGGCAGGGAATCCCCAGTTAGGAGGGAAATGGGGCTAGGGATGGGGGAGGAAAAGTTCCCCATGGCGTAATCGGGACAAGGAAAGTATTCCCCGTCCCCATTTCCTTGATCCCCACCCCGTTTACCTTTTTAATATATTTTTTCTTTATTTTATTCCTTTAATTTTAAAATAAAAGTATAATTGTTGACGAAATTATCTATGCATATGAATATTTTTCTTTAATAATTAACATTGTTGTTAAAATTTATAGATATTTTTGAAGGAATCTAATTATTTAAAATTACTGTCCAAAAAAATATATATAAATGATTTTTTTTAAAAAAATTCCCGTGGGGAACCTAATCCCTGCTGGTGCCTCGTAGGGAATCCTCGCCCCAATCCTCGAAAAAAAAACGTGAATTTAGGTGGCAGGGACGAGGACGAGAAGGTCATTCCCCTGTCCCGTCCCGCCTCGTGGACATCTCTATATTCAATATTCATTACAAATAACAATTAGTCATTTGTTCCAAAAACTAAACAAGTTATGTGTCATTGTGAAATTTATATAAATAATCAATTTGCCCCACCTATAACAAAGATTTCAATAAATAATTAATAGTTACATATGAATTAATAGTTACATATGATTTGAAGGGAAAATAAATAAATAAAATGAAGAGTTATAGTACTCACTACCACCTATGCACTATCCAAAAGAGAATTGTAAATGGGTTACTTATATGCATATAAATGGGTTAAAACCAACTTGTAAGAAAACAAAATGATAAATAAAAAATAATTATAAACAATTCATTTATAAACAGATATTTTACAAGGATCTCAAAAGAATATATGTACTAGTAATATTTTAAAACAACGGAATGCATCATGGTAGAATAATAACTAGACTCTAATACAATGGTCTCCATAGTCAAAGTCAGCAACTCTAGTCAGCAACGTGATACAAGTACATGAGAAGAAAATCAACATGGAAAATGGTGAGTTTTGATACACAGCAAGGATTCTTTGCCCGGAGTACAATATAAGGCATAAGATTTCATTGAGGGGTACACATACCTATGCTCCTATGAGATGTCTAAAGGTCGATGCTAAAAGATCAAAATATCCCTAGGTCTTATGTCCCACTTGGGTAATCTAGGTAACAAATACTAGGGAAAGTGTCCCAGCGAGTTGGGCAACATGGCGCCTTCGAAGCCATAAAGGATCGCAACAAGTTCATAACACGCAACTCCAGCCCTATGAGATAATCACAACACATCGCAGATGGAAGGATATAACCTAGGCACTCCCAAAACTATAGTAATACACCTGGGTTAAAGTCAGGGGTACTCAGTATCAAGTAAAGCTAATCAATCAGTCTTTCGATCCCCTGACACTATTACAAGTGATATAACTCTACTCGAATTGCACTTGATCAAGAACCCTTATATGATGCTCGTGTTTGGGTCACGTGCTTCTCGAACACAAGCTCGTGCTATCAGCTTATAAAGTCCCTAATGGGATAGCATACAGGTTCCCTCTGGAACAATAAACATCTTTTTGGGTCCTCTATGGGATGTCAAATAAAAAAGTCTTTGATGGGATATTCATGCTAGGCTAGTTCACCATGAAACATCATAGCCTATCATGAAACGACCATAAGCTCAAGCATAGCACTAAAACAATATCACAAGTCTCCTTTGGGATAACATATAGGATATATGATCATACAAGTTCTACATGGAATGTCAGAGCCTAAACAACATGGATTAGATAATACACATAAATAGGCTATACAATTCATGTTTAATATCCATAAACCACAAACAATAGATACGAGTTCCTCATCTTGGCAAATATCTGTAGAATCTACTTTTAAAAGTGTCAAGCTAACCTTGAAAGAGCTAAAGAAACGATCCTAACAACCAAATAGTGATTTTAGGGCACCAACAAGTAAAATAGGGAATCAACAAGTTTAGTGTCTTGAAATTACCTAAACTTCCAAAAATAGACTCGGGATAGAAAAATTTAGCAAACACGGTCTGATTCGATAATCGCTCGTCGGAGCACGACGTCGCAACTGACTACAAATGAGCTCAAAATAAGAACGAAAGCGAGTGCATGAATACACGTGAAGCACACTCGCAATTGGGATTCATGAATCTATGCTCAGAGCAGACACGGGTTGAGCTAGATTGTCTAATCTTTGTGGGAGCACCAAATTTTCCCAAAATTTGGGCTAGGTTACAGCGACGACAGAACGTCGACTCAGATCTAGTCTATGACAGGCATACTTTCTTTAAATCTGTGCTTGGTTTCGATAAACGAGGAGGTCTCTTCTAGTTGTGGTAATTGAATCCATACAAGAATGACGAGTTTAATTTTTAAAAAATAGGAAGAAGAAGAAGAAGATTTACATAGTAATTAATATATTTTACATATCTTAATTTTTAGTTTAATACAATTGAGCCCTTTAATTTTCTTGTTTAATTAATAACCTCACATTTTTAATAAATTTCAAAGAAGTTTTCAAGCTTTATAATTTATTAAAATGCTCTTAATATATCAAAGAAACCAAAATTTTGATATGAATAGAATTATGGAAATTAAAATTATAGGCTAGGAATAGAATAATCTAGGTCGTTACAACTATGGTGACACTCCTAATAACGCATGCATTTGCACTCCACCAAGTTTCTAATTGATGATCAACCCTGAAATCTATTACTCAATAAGAGAGAATATTCCACAAGCATTTAACTTTAGAAAAACAATTCCTTCTATTGTTCGTGAAAGCAATGCTTTGACAAGTTTCGAAAAAGAGTCACTAACAATCTAAACGATAAAAAATAAAAATATGCATACAATATCAAGATATCCCTCTATACAAAACATCAATAGACTGGAATAGAGTTTGACCAAGAAATTACACTTGGTTTTGATTAACAAATTAGAATCTGAAGATAATTAAACTTAATTGAACTCTTAAACCTAAATAATCAATTAAAAATTTCAGCTTGTGGGATCTAAAAGATTCTACCAAAGAAAGGAATATTTCAAAAGATGCTTGAAAATTTCTTGTAAGCCTTTTGAATATTTTTGCCCTACAAAATCCTCACCTTGCTTATGTTTATGAACTCATTTCTCCCTAAAACACACACACATATATATATATAAACCCTCATCTCCCTAGAGGTTCAATTTCCAACCCTTTATTCTACCTGAAAGATCAACCAGTTCATTGAGCAATACTTACCAATGAATACATCTGTCAATTCCAAAACCTACACAAAACCAAAGATGGTGGACATAGGCTTGAAAGTCAAATCATCCATGACCATATAAAAATAGATGACGTGTTTGACCCTTTACGGGTCGGGCACCGATCCCTTAGAAGGATCAAATGAATTGCATGACTCTTTGCATATCGAGCTTCGTTCCTTTAAAAGAGATCGCGACGCCTCTAACTTCTTCTGGGTTAGACATGATTCTTAAGAAGGATAAAAGATGTCTTTATTGGAGGTCTCATTAGTATTTTTGTGTTGACCATTTTTTTACTCCATTTCCTTCCATAACATACATTAAACTTGGTTAATATCTAAAACTTTAAACAAGGTATTATCATGAACATTTGAACACATTCAACAGACTAAAATATATACATTGGTTATTAAATTTAGAGCTTCAAATACTCTATCCCACATGATGTTATACTAAGAAAATATGAACATTCTACATCAAATTTTTAAAATTTACATCTCTTTAGCCTTAAACTTCATCTTAATTTTTTAGTTGAACTTTTTAATGTGTTGTTTCAATTCTTCAATTGATTGATTTCTTTGGGTTACTCTCTAAAATTTCATAAATATCTAGCCAATTAAATTATATTTATTCTGCTGAATCAATTTTGTTTTATTACTATAAAATACATCATTAATGTATGCACATATTGATGTGATAAATCGTTTTTTGGAAAAAGACACATTCATTCCATTCCAAATGCATGCAAGGAACATACTAAAAAAGATATTATAAAAAAGCTTTCCAATTAAGAGCGATGAAAGCTATGTCATAGTCTTTAAATAAGAGATATTTGTAACACCAAAAAGCTATATTAAGTAAAATGCTATCCCATAATGAGGCAATAGATCTCTCCACGAAATTTTTGTCAAATAATCTAGAATTCCTCTCCTTCCATAAGTTCCATAAAATGGATACCCCAAAATAAATCTGCAGTGTTGATTTTTAGGTAGTGATAGGGGAGTCCATATACAATTTAATGAAATCAGCCACCTGCAGATGAGTAAAAGATTGAAACAAAAGAGGATTAACTTTAGCCCAAAGCTTCTTCACAACATCACAGCTCAAAAAAAGATGGTTAGTAGTTTCATCATTCTTTTTACACATAATACACCAGCTAGGATAGAGAGATTGGGATCTTCTTCTCCGCTGTAAAGTCTCGGCCGTATTTAATCCATCATTGAACAAGGTCTACAAAAAAAACCTTGATGTTTTTGGGGATCACAATCCTCCAAAAATTGCTCGATATAATTGTACCTCTCCTCTCAATTGGATTAGAAGCAAGAAGCAATTTGAGGGATCCAACAGAGAAGATAGAGTTAGCAGCAGCCTTCCATATAGCAACATCTTCCATGTGAGGGAGACTCGAGAGCGGCGGCCACCTCTCGGATATCACCCTCCATTGTTCAGTTTCACGATCTAATTATAATGGGCGAAATGGGTTTGGGTCCCATCTGTTTTCGGCAACATTCCAGACATCTTTTATAGTGATACATTTAGATTTTGCTTTAGCAAAAAATCGTCTATGAGCAATATGTAAAGGGCCCTCGGCAACCCAAGAATCATACCAGAATAGTGTGTTATGATCGTTGTTAATCTTCCAAGAGATATTTTCAGACATGATGCCCATTAGAGGAGTGATGTGAAACCAAGGTGATTTAGCACTAGTATGACGATAGATTGAGGGAAAACTGCCAGGAGAATTACCATCATATTGGGCATGGATAACACGTCTCCATAAAGAGTTTTTTTCATTAACATAACGTCAGATCCACTTCCCAAGAAGAGCTAAGTTCTAATTATGAATTTTTTGAATGCCCATACCGCCACACTCTTTTTGAAGAGTCACTAAATCTCATCTCACCAAATTTGAGCCACCATTGTTATCCATACCTTTCCAAAGAAAGTTTCTCATCATTCTCTCTATCTTCTTGCACATAGTTAAAGGAGCCTTAAAAACAGTTAACAGGTAGGTAGGTAGATTGGTAAGAACAGATTGAACCAAAGTCAATCTACCAGCTTTTGATAAAAAAGAGTATTGTCAACTATCAAGCTTCTTGTGGATTTTCTCAACGGTGGGCTCCCAAAAAGCCGAGGTCCTAGGATTACCACCTAAAGGCATCCCTAAATAATTGATGGGAAAATGGTAAAACGGGCAACCCAAAAGAGCAGATAGTTCTTCCTGTTTAGTGATAGGGATGTTTATATCAGATAGAGATGATTTTTTTATATTAATTTTGAGACCTGAAGCTGCTTCCAAGGCCTTAATAATGTAAAGAAGGTTTTGCATCTTGAGAGTGTCAGCCTTAGAGAAAATAAGGATGTCGTCAGCAAATAAAAGGTGAGTAATGGACATTCTTTCATAATACATCCCTCAATGATTCCTTTATGCTGAGCATCGTTAAGCATTCGAGAGAGATAGTTCGTAGCCAAAACAAATAAAAAGGGAGACAAAGGATCACCTTGTCTAATACCCCTCTTAGCTTTTATCTTACCACGAGGGCGACCATTAACAATGATAGAATAACTGACAGTGGAGATACATGCATGTAACAACAGCAGGTCTATGTTAGGTTTGTATTAAACTATATATTTATTATTTTGCTTCTAATTTCACATGTGCGACTCATGATATATTTTAGAACATTATATAATGATCTTCAAACTTTAACCAAAAGTTACAAAGTTGACATATAAGATATATGGTTGTTTTTTTCTCTGAAATAAAATATATTGCTGTTGATCACATGGCCAAATATATGCTCGAATAATTTTGTTATTAATTTTTTTTTTGATATGATGTAATTTTTTTTATTAATTTATTCATTACCTTCAAATGATAATTTTAAGAAAATAATATTTTTGTTAGGATGCATTGTTTAAATAAAAACGACAATGCAAGTGGAATCTTCTTTTTTTTTTAAACGAGATCTTCATAGATTTAATTCATAGTATATTTAATTTGTAACGTTTGAGCCACGCTGTGGACGATTGTGAAGAGTTTTTTTTTTTTTTTTTTATTACTGTATAATATTTAAAGCAAAAAGATTCGAAAACAAACTATTATTATTGATGGCATTTGGAAGATAATATTATATTTTAATTTTTGTAAGTTTTTTATATCTAAGCATTTCTTTTTGAAAAAAAAAAAAGAATAAGGAGCTGAAGCTATTTAAAGCACAGTGGATCATATTAATAATTGTCCAACAGACACTAATTAAAATCTTTGTTTTATATTTTATGTCATGTTGCATATTATTTATCCGTAAGATAAAAATTAATAATATAGTTATTGAAAAAAATAAAGTTTCTATTTCAAAAAAAATAAATAATAAATATAAAGTTTCAATGGCATTTTATATCATATCCTAATTATTAGATTACTAGTGTAAATTCTTCGTCACCAATTATGGATGAATTTTAAAAAATTATGTATTTATATAATATAATTTTATGCTGTCATACTTGTTCAACTACAAAATTACATTTCTGTACTCAAAAAAAAAAATTACAGAATTACATTTCTTCTCAAAAAAAAAAAAATACAAAATTACATTCATTTAACTTCACTAAAAAATTTATTTAATTTAAAAAGCTACAAAATGATTTTTTTTTTTTTTGAAGACAGTTAAAAGAAAATTTTAGATTTCAATGATAACAAAATTTCTTTCATATATAATTTATTTTGATTTATTATCAATTTAAAAATATTAAATTATAAGATTAGTACTAAGCATTTTGTGTTAGCTTTTATTTAAATATAAGCTAACACAAAATGCTTAGAACTAATCTTATAATTTAATATTTTTAAATTAAATAAAATTTTTATTGAAGTTAAATGAATGTAATTTTGTATTTGAACAAGTATGACACCATAGAATGAAAATATATATATATATATATATATATATATATATATATATCCGCATGATTTTTTTGACACGATATACCTCTTTTCAATAAAAATGTTCTCTTGCAACTTGTTTGGGCGCCAAATTTGGATAGGCATGAGTATTGAGTTGGATTAAAAAAAAAATTGGACAATTTTAAAATTTTTGGGTTCGTAAAACAGTCAACTCATTTTATTATTTGTATTAGACTAACCCAACTCAATTTAGATATTTTGGATGGGGATGGATTGTGTTAGACTTTCATATATGTTAATTTTTTTTTCTCTCTAAAATTCAATTTATAGCCCATAAATATGTATAAAATATACATGACAATTATTTATATATATATATATATATATTTACAATTTCCTATTTTATTAGTGTATGTTTCCTTACCAATATGTTAAAACCTATTTTATTATTTAATCTTACACTTATAAATGTATATATATATATATATATATTATTTTTAATTCTAATGTTGAGTTGAATGCGATAAAATTTAGTCTACCTCAAGAATCAATTTAACTAAAAAAAGATTATGAAATTACAATTTAATTCAATCTAATTTAAAGAAATTATAATATGATTCAACAATTGGTTGGGTAATTTGTCCTGGCCGGCCAAATCTCATCTATTCCGCGCCATAATTTTCATATACAAGACCTTTCACTTACTAAAGTAATATTTTAACCAATTGAGTAATATTTTAACCAATTATAATCTAATATGTACATCTCTTCTCACATTTGCCCATAAATATTGATTTCATGCAACTCATACCATACCATATACCACCCTATAAAATTCATATATCCATCCAACCAAATACCATCCAACTTATATTTACCTAAGATATTCCATTTATTTTAGGAATATGAGACATTTTGGTGGAATTACCAATGATCATCTATTTAAATAAATACACTCAAACCATACAAGACTTGCCCTTATTGTTCAAGACCGGAGGACTTTGATCACATACTCACAAATTTGTTTTAGATATATACATGCTCAAAATTTTTTAAATGGTCTAAATAATTAGACTCTGAAATTTCAATTTTGTAAAAAAATAAAAATAATAAATAAAAAAAGTGCAGTGAACAGTAAAAAATTCTCTAACAAACCATCCCAGTTATAATTTTGTGTGCAGTAGATCTTTCTTTTCATTTTATACTTGTCTAATAAATCTTTGACATATTTCATATATTTATAAAAAAAAATTCAAACTTACCAAACACAAAAGTGAAGGATCCAGACATAAATATTAATTTTATAAGTAATAATTTGAAAATATTGTTAATAGTTGAGTCAATTATTGGAATGTAAAGAAACCAAATTAATAAAAGTATGAAAAACGTTCCACAAATTATTAGTTTTGAGGTATGACTTTTCAATTGAATCAGGAGACACTGTCATTGGACTCATCTATGAGATAAAATTAATGATCATGTTTTTTTGTTATTTACTGCGGTCCCCAAAATGAACAAATAAAAATAAATTTTCTTCACTTTTAAAATGTGGTGACCTGGTAATAGAGGGTACAATGATCATAATCTTTAATAATCTCCCAACCCTAAATCTAGAATGTTTGATTAGGGTAAAGAATAAAAAAGATGATCAAAACTAATAATTAGAGTCCCAAAATAAGAAAATTAATGGTTTGCAATTTTTTTTTATTTTTTTGAAATCTACATTTATTTATTGTTGAATGAAAAAAAAAATTCAAAAATCTCAGAGTCCACGATTATTTATTTATTTTTTTTTTTTTTTTGAGATTACAAATAATGACATATAAACATTGGTGAACCAACTAAAATATTTACTTAAATATTGAAAATTCAAGTCCGTTCACCCATAGTTCAATTGCATAGATCCTAGAAACAAAAATTGAAATTAAATTAATTAAGGTCTATTTTATAAATATAACTTCTATTTATAATTTTGTGTGTTTTTATTATTAATTTGAGTAAAATTTCATATGATTCCACAAGGGAGGTGAAAACTATTAATATTGTACTCATTTGATTTATGTTTATTTTGTCACAGTTTTTTTTTTTTTTTTTTAATCCTTCGCTAAATTTTGATGACAAAACCCCACATGGGAATTAACCATAACTTTTATTCCTTACAACATAAGTAAATATAACTGCATACATATAAACTTTAAAATGCATTACACGTTCAAATCTAAAGCTACCTTAAGCATACTCTTTTATTCCATAGTGATAACTAACGAGATGGCTTAAGAAGTAACTCGATGTGATATGAGTAGATGGTTTAGATAGAAATACTGTTGGGAATTCCTCTGCCAGTTAGTCCTTCAGTGCTTGATGGAATTAGCAGAGTGTAAGGCACATTAGCCGGCCCAGTTCTATTTTTCAAATTGACATCACGATTCCTTTTCATAATCCTTTCTTCAACTCCAAATACTTCTTTTCCAAACCTCTCAAAAGCTTCCAATGCATGAAGATCCGATGTCCATTCAACACTCGCTCTCTGTCCAAGATAAACTTCATCAGATGCATGCCTTGACAAAATCTCAATAAGTGACATCCCAAGAAGACATTGAAACTGGGAATTGATAGTTTTCAAAAATCCTTTTTCAGGGTTCTTTTCAAGTTCTTTGTACTCTGCACTGCCTGCTTCTGGCATGAATCTACGGCTCACAGTTGGCCTATTGGGAACAAAGCCTCCATAAGGGTATTGTCCAAAGTTGACAGCAGCATGGAGGGCTGAAGCAATCCATATGATGATAGTACATGATTCAACAAGCTCTGATATAGTCTGCATCTTTGGCCACCATGGTTGATCTTTCTTATCAGCATGCCCCCTCTCTCTAGCCTCTTTCCACCAAGATTGAAGTTCGATGTCATTTTGGATAGCTATGTCATCTTTGTAGTAGAGAAGACAATACTCTGTAACCCAATTTTTTATTGTTGACCAAATCTCAAGTCCATCCACAGCAAATGGATAATCTTCTATCAAAAGTCGAAGTCCATGTGGAGAACTTTCATCTTGAACTGCTACTCCTCTACGCAAAGCAAAAGTAATGACATTAAGTCAATGATCTATTGTGGCAAAAAATGTAACTAGAAAACCAATGCATAGATTTAAGTGATTTGATAAAGGTTCAATGTTAAGAATCTCACGTTGAAGAGACCTCACAATCTTGATAATATACATAAGTTACTATTTTTAATGTGGTTTAATTTTTAGATGGAATAACGTGACATTTATGTAATATGGTAGTCCATGAAATTCAAAAAAATAGTTTATAAAAAAAAAATCATAGAAGTTATAAATTTCATAAACAAGAGTGCATAAAATTGAATGTCTTACCTCTTGATGAGATCTGCAGGCAAGGCTTGATCAAGGAAGTTCCATTTTTTATATATATTAGATGATAACTCCATGGCATATTTTGATTGAAAATGAGTTGATTCAAGAAGACCATCAGCATTGATAAGGGTTTGCCTTGCAAATGCATTAATGAACATGGTGTCTTTATAATGTGGAATAAGTAACTTATGAATCGGGTGAAGTACACTCAGTTGTCGATGTGTTGCAATCACAAACGGCTCAAGTACTGCATGTGTGTTCAACCTACACCCATTTCGAAGTGTACAATTCACAATATAAACTATGTAAAGTGATAATTAAATATGTCACTATGAGAATTAAGTTATACCAATGACAAATAAGTTGATGGTAGCCAGCATCATTGACGGCCACATAAGCTTTTGCTAGTTGCCAAATAGAGGATTCAACTGATCCTTCAAGTCCTTCTCCTACTGGAAAGTATAATTTGCTAATAGCACCAAGATCATCTCTTTGTGCATGTGGTAAGCTCAGCTCAATAACCAATGGCCTCAAAGTACCATCATCCTTCTTAAAGAGAAGTGTCCTTGTTGCATAAGTCTTTGTTGATGTTGAGTTTATTTTTCTAAGATATGGCATTAGGGCATCATGATGATCCAATATGTATAACTTGTTTTTTTCCATTGCCTATTTAATCAATCAAGTCAACAATGTTCTCTTTTTGTTACATTCATTGTCATATATGGAAAGAGCACAATTAAAGGTAATTATATATATAAGTTCATTTGAATCACCTCATCAACACTGAGTCCTTCCAAGCCATGCTTTATATATTCTTCCGTGATAGTGCTATTTTGATTTCCATAAACTTTAGGATCCAAATTGCTCAATGGTGGAAAGTGCTATTAAATCAAAAAGAAATTAACAACTAATTGGCAAAAGAAACGATGTAAACTGAAAACAAGCTCTCTTAATAAGAAACAATGTATATTAACAACTAATTGGAAAAAGACATAAAAGTAAAATACTTGAAGACGACGGATGATGATTGGGTTGACTCCTACTACCATTTCTCTTGCAAACTCTTCATCCGTTCTCCAAGCAGATTTATCATCTATTCAAAATTGTTATACCGATTAAATACGAAATTAAAATCTAATTAATGATCTTTTATTAAATTAATTTTGTAATACTGATTACAAAGTTGTAATACCTTTAATGACAGGAGGAATTGGGAATCTAAGGAATCTTTCACCATCAGTTCTTAAAAGCTCTTTGAACATAGGAGGTGTGAGGCCATCAGTAAGGTTTTTAAAGATATTTGGAGGAATGGGAAATCCTCCATCATAGAGATTATGAACTTCTTTGTATTTGTCAAATTCTCCTGGGGTTAAATCAAATACAGTTTGAAGCCCTGGTTTTATGGATGATGAAAGTGACTTCAATGCATACCCAAGGAAATCTGCCATCTTCAAGTGTCCAAAATTTTCATCTCTTGGAACATAAATGTTTAATCCAATTACTGATTGTAATCGACTCTCACTCTTTGGATCTATACAAAAACAAAATCAAAAAATTATGAGCAAGATAGTCTTAAAATATTTTTTTATGGAGATGATTATATTTATAGTCTTGCCTCTTCTTGTACGTGATCTTCCTGTTCTTCCTCTACGAGGGTAAGGATAATCACTACTGCCTCCAAGAATGGGACGAACAAGTGCACTACCACCATCAGGGTCACCAATATCATTGTATACATCGTAGTCATAAATTCTATCCCATTCTTTACGCTCTCCCTTCCCGTCTCCTCTAAGATTTAACAATTCCTCCTCTCTATACTTTCGAAGAGGATTAGGTGTGTCGCTTGGAAGAAATGTCTGCAAACAATAACAAAAATATAAGAAAAGTGCATGCCTCTTAATAATTGGAGCTAGGTCTCACTTTATGTTTTTTATGTGGGTTATTGAATAATATATGAGATGAAAGAGAGAAAATGAAGATAACCTTGTTAGCAAAGAAAATGCGATCTTTGTTGTATCTTCCCTGAGGGTAAACCCATGAGTTGCAGTCGAAGTGGACATTTCCAAAGTTAGGAACATTCTCAAGAGTGAGAGACTTGAGAAAGAACTCACTAGTATGTCCATTTCTTATATAGAAAGCTCCAGGATAACCAAAGTCTTCTTCCCACTCAAAGTCAACTTGAAACACCGACTCTCCAGCAAATAATGGAGGAATCGTGGTCAGCCAGCTCCCCAACTTCGCACTCCTTCCAACTTTTCCTCGCGGGTCATTTGCTGCATAAAAATAATTTTAAACCTGTAATCTTATGGCTACTCAATCATACAGACTCATCTCTTTTTGGCTCACCATAAAACAAAAATATTAGCGGAAAAAAAGAACTTACAATGGGGATCCACGTGTGTTGCACTCACGAGTTGCAAAACAATTCCACTGCCTAACAGCTCAGTGACACCATCAAGAACAGTGGAATGAAACTCATTGAAGTCCAACACATTGCTTCGCATCAAAATCACCTTCCCTTTGATCTTCTTCTTCCCGGTCCGAGTGATATCGGAGATACCGTCGAGAATGTTCACTCCAGAATTGACGACAGACCCAGCAAGGTCACCGGTAGTTCTAACGGCATCGCCGGTGGCTTTAAGGGCATCCCCTACTATCTTTGATCCGAACCCAAACATATTTAGTTTTCTTAGTTTGCAAATAAGTGAAGAATTGGTGTGGTTTGAAGATGTGAACTTCCGCTGGTATTTATAGCACAAAAAAGGTAGCACTCCAAAGCTGTGGTTTAAAAGCGATGCATTATTGAGGAATAAAACCAAAAAAAAATTCATTATTCAATTCGAACGAATCATGATCCACATGGGATAATACACTAGTTTCTAGTAGCTCTCATTTTTAATTTATTTACTTTGCAAAATGGTCCTTTCGTAGAAAATATTTTCACATTTATCATGAAGGGTCACGTGTACCTAACATGGGTTTTTTAATTACTTTTTGTTTCTTAAAAAGTATGAGGTGAAAAGATAAAGAGATATAGAAGGAAACTAAAATTTTATCATATTAAAAAGAGAACAGAAGAATAGAAGAAAAACAAAGGTAGGTAGAAAAAGAGAAGGGTAGAGAAAGTAAAAAAAGTAAAAAAAGTTAAAAAAAAAAAAAAAACTAATTTATCTTAAATAACATAAATTAGCATAAATTTTAAATTATGTACTAAGGTCGGAAGAAAATTATAGTTTAACCTTTCTAGTTTTAAAAGTTAGAATTTACTGAGAGCATAGTTTTAATGGTATCATTTTTTAATTTAATAACCAAAAAGTTATAAGTTCGAATCTTCAAACCCACAAATAATATTGAAATAAAAATATAAAGTTAATACCTATGATTTGAAAATCAAAGTTAGAGTTTTAATAGTTTTAAAAATTAGAATTGATCATCGACGTTCAGTGGCGCAGTTGGTTATCTTGACTATACACTACTACAAAATTGGGATATAATGATTCTAAAAACGTATCACAAATTCTTTAGATGATACTTTTTTGCAATCATTGTATCGCACATCATCTATTCTCTTTAGATGACACTTCTAAACAAGTGTCATTAAAATTTTTTAGATGATATTTTTTTGCAATCATCATATCGCACATCATCTTTTCTAATTAGATGACACTGCTGAATAAGTGTCATTAAAACTCCTTAGATGATGTTTTTCTATAATCGTTGATTCTTCTTTGATGACATAAAATTTTTGTCACATATGAACAATATATGACATATAAAATTAATCAACGATACTTATCCATGACACCTCAACATTATCATTAATGAAATTATATTGACATTTTTTTATAACAATAAAATATGCAAGCATGACACTTCACTTTAGTCATATATCTTTCCCATAAGACTACACATTATTCAATTTTATTTCTATTTGTACCTGTCAATACACATAAGACTATTAAAACTAATTAAATAGCCTCTAAATCTGATCAAATATAAGTACTTTTATTAAAATCATTATTCGAAAATAAGTATTTTTCTTGTAAATATGATTGTAATCTAATAAAGCTACCCTAACATTTGGCAGAAAAAAGTAAAGTACTAACTTATACAAAAAAGAAAAATGTATTTATCAATGTCTGTCTTTAGGTCTTCATCACTTGGTTGTGTTCGTGCAAGACCTGATAAACCAAAGTAAGAGTTACATGAATATTAATGAATGTCAAGAATTGTAGCAAATGTTATGTAGTTATATATAATATCTTCTAGAATTAAACAATAATTTACCTGATGCAAGGATTTGAAAATGATTGTGTACTCAATTTTTCCTATGTTTTATGGTTTATTGCATTATCCTTATTGAAAAGAGAGTCTTCAAGTTGCATGAACTTGTACCTACATAGTCATATAAATAGAATAAACCTTACAAGTTAGACGTTGATAAAGCATATAGTATAACCAACTCAGAAAATGCAAAGGAAATTCATTACGATGAGGGTAGAGAGTTGTCATAGAAACACTAAACTAAGCAAGTAGGTACAATTAAGTAATTATAAGTTATTATTCCTTCTTCTACGATTTTTTTCCAACTATAAAGGATGACAAAAATGGATTGAGAAGTGACTTTTCAAATTGCAAAATTTATACAAAAATACCCAACAGTTCACTCAAATCTCAATGCCTCCAACCACAAATCACCCAAGAAACTTTGGCGAAGTACTACAAAAAAATACACAAAAATTCACATAAGATAGCATTTTAAATCTTATCTTAGGCATGTTTGAGTAACAAAGACAAAACAATAAAGTAGAAGGAGAGAACACACATTTGATACCAATTCATCATAAAATCCAACTTCCAATGGTAGACCTCTCCTCGCCTCCATGTTTCTACTTGCCATAGTATAAAGGTAGAAATCGAGACTAGAGTATATAGAGGTTTGCTAATCCCAGTACACAAATTCTGACCACGAAAGCCATCAATGGTATCATTTTATTTTCAGTCCCAAGATAGGCTATTCATTTTGGAGGTTTGTTTTCTATTGATGAAACTTTTCTCTTTGGTCTTAATAACTTATTAAGTTTTGTAACATAATACCGCAACTCTAAAGGTCGCCAATGATATTTCTAAGAACAAATCCAAGATGGTAAAACTACTACAAAAGAATAGAGCAGCTCAAACATGATCAGATAGTATTCGAGTATAAGCATAAAACAACTAATGGAAAATTTCTTAGATGGTATCTATGGTGGAATACATATAAATAACTTCAGATTGGAATAGATCAAGAATAAAAATAATAAAAACAAGCATTCTCTTTAAAAATAGTTTTGGAACTCTAATATAGTAAAAATATAAAATATAAATTAGATTTTCAGATATTACCATATTGTCAACATCGCTTAACTTCTTGGTTCTCTTTTGGCGTAAAAATAAATGCACCGGTCTAAAACATTAGAAATCCAAATTAGTTCATTCCTATAAAAAAACATTACAATACACCATAGAAGAAATCAATGGATTTTAGAGCACGAGTGGAGAATTGGAACTAAAAATAGTTATAAATGCATAACATTATTTATAAACAGTGTATCAAACCTCGAAGAAAACTCTAAGAAATGCTTACGAGTAGCAAAATTCAAGAATTATTGGCAGTTTCCATAATCCAACCAATGTAGCCCTCAAACTTCAAAAACAAGTAAACTAAATCAAAATCATTTTAAATGATACACACAAAACCACCTTTGCAGTGCAACAATATCGTGAAAGACAAATTTAAACCCCAAAACTATTGTGGTTACCCCAATATTACATACATTCCCTTTTAAGTCATTACAAAATTAATAATCCAATCATTTTTTGACACTTTGCGTACACCAACAAATAGAAAGTTACTAAACCTATTCCATACTTGTACCTAAACCACATAACAATCCTTAGTCAACAAATTTATATGTATCACTTTCAAAGATGTATTTGAAGTACTTAACATAATGACTAAGGTAGAAAACAATACCTTTCTTTCTTGTTTTCTTTCAATCTTCTTCAAGTTGGGCAAAGTATTTCATACATTTATCATTGCCTAATAGTTGGGCAAATAATGGTTGGATAACCTAAGTATGAACCAAATATGATAGGAACATAAAAAATAAAAATAAATCAATCATTAAAAAAAAACAATCTTTGACCCTTTAAGTAGTTTATGAAAGGATAGTATGACTATTAGATAATATGAGTTTTATCTCAAAATCAATTGGTCATGAGAGGAGTTGTCCACCTATCTAATAAATGTTCTTTACTTTTTCAATGTGAGATCGTCAATTTTCAATGCCCACCTATCTAAGAATGATGGATACATTGTATGAAAGATGAAAGCACATTGTAGGAAACTTGGGTAAAATAAGTTTAATTTTAAAAAACAAAAAAAAACCAAATGATTATGAAACGGGGCCTAAATAACTTGGATTAAAGCAACTGGTAAAAAGGAAAGAGTAAAAGAAAGAATAAAGAAAGAAAGTAAGTCCAATTCTATCTTCCTAATGTAAATATTAAAAGAAGTTTAACCATAGAAAGCTTTGACCATTAGCAGAATCCTCCGGAGCCAGTAATGCCCCCTCATTTAAAACAAGTAGAATCTAATAATACTCAGCATGTACCAAACATATATGTATACCATATGACTAAGATGGTTCCACTAACAACCAAGTACTAAAGAAATGTCATACTTCAAAATCAAATACTTTTACCCCTCACATTTTAATAGTGTTCAATTTTAGTCTTTAAAGACAATATAACTGTTAATGACATAACAAAATGTTAACTAAAATGATGACTAGACATACTTGCATACTTCAAATTCTAATAGATTGATAATGTATCTATTTTGGTCGACTTAGATTTTACTTTTAAAAGAAAATAAGTGGAAAAACAGACTCATTAGCACATAAGAATCAAAATTGAGTGGAGTAAAAGTGCTTAATTTCGAAATATGAGGACCAAATAGAAATTTCACCCAAAACCTATGGATAAAAAATGTGCTTTACTTTGACTAATGAATCTTGGATTGGGTCTCAATTTCACTTTGTTCTCCATATGGACGAACATTGCTTAAAGAACCAAATAAAGAATATTGTTCCATAAATCAAGTTAAAGGTAGAATGAAAAGAGAAAAAAAAAAAGAAAAAAAAGAAGAGCAGACCGTTGAGGCACCTCCGAGACAATAAATTCAAGATCCCAAGTAATTTCATATTGGGTCCGTGATGAATACCCTCCCTGCAAAGTCAATACTTATTCTGAATGCACCTTCAACAGAATCAAACAATCAATGAATTCTAGAGTTACCAACAATCAGAAATCTAATTTAAAACTTAATAGAACCATTAGCAATTGAAATGTATTTCTCCATCTATTCTTTAGGTTGCTCGTTTGTTCAATAAAATTATTAATAATAATAGGCCGATTAAATAGGACACAATGGTGCAACATTTTTTGTTCAACTTCTTTAGCTTGTACTAATTAACAGAGCTATTAACAATTGAAATATTGTGTTCTTCCATTGAATAAAGAATGAGTAGAAAAAAAGTAATACAAACTAAAGAAAATTTACTATAGAAGTTGTAAATTTCTACAAAGTACAAACCTAACATTTCAATTAAATATTAGGATTGTAACAAATTTTGATATGGGTGATCATTCCACAAATGCAATCCAACGAACAAAATATACATGAAATTAAAAGCAAGTGTAAATGTCTATATATTCCTGTATGCAAACCTCGAATAATTCTTTGCAGAAAGATAAAGCACTCCAACGAGATTAAAAGAATATCAATCTACTTCTAAATCAAAATCTTCCTGGTTTAAAATTAATTCTCTCGCAACAACTTGATAAATCTTCTAACTACCATGATCCTGTATGATTAAAAGAAATGTATCTGCAACGATGAGAACATAGACAACTACAGAGATGAAGTTATGGTTAATTGCCTGAGACGAACCCATGAGACTTGGAGAGCCTCGAACCCGTTTGATGAGAAAAAATGGCTTTCTAGGATTCCTCCCATCTTCACTATCGACTCTAAAATTTATTCTCAAACATCAACTTCCAAACCCCGTTTGTGAAGATCGACAACTCCGGCGTAACCAAACCTCTAGCTTACGGCTTTCTAGGGTTTTGCGGGTCTGTTGTGCGATAGAGGGAAAAGGGGTTTTGTTTTTCTTTTGTTCTTTTCTTTTTCTTTCAATATTTAAGAGTTTTTAAAATTGAAATACATCTTTTTGTTTCAATATTTAAGAGTTTTTTAAATTGAAATACGACTAAAAAAGTGTCATGCAACTCGACTTTTTCTAATTTTAAAATAAATAATTGTTTTTATATGTTGGGAAAATTAATGATTCTAACAAAGTGTCATAAAACGCGCATTTTTATTTATGACATTTTTTTTTATCTTACATTCTAAATTCTAATTTGCATAAGTGTCATCTATTGCCATTTTTGTAGTAGTGATATTATTTGAAAGCAGTTGTGCTTTCCATGTAGGGTTTGTTGGTCCTCTTTCGCCAATTTGTACTAAACAAAAAAAAAATTGATCTGGATAGTTTGATTAAATCCAAGAAATAGTTTTTGTCATTCTTTATCATTAAGTGTGAAAGTAATTATTTAGGTGTCATTCTTCCTTTGTCGGATATTTATTTTGCGGATTGCAATTATTTCTTTTACATCTCTTGAATGATGATTGACTGTGATATCGATTAAAAACTATTTGTATTGTTTATGACATTGATGGAAGATTATTTATGGACTCATTAAAGTCATTATACATATGAGTTTTTTTTTTTTATCTTTTTTTAAATTTTGTGCTATCTTTTTTATTTTCATTAATATACATGAAAAAAAAATCCAAGAATCAAGAAAAGTTAGTTGAATATTAAATTGATTTAAACTTATACATTTTTTAAATTTTAGATTAAGTGGTTGATTTTTTTTTTTTTTTTTTTTTTTTTGAGGAAGGGTTAAGTGGTTGATTTAACATAAGTCAAGAAGATTTGTAGTTAGTTTTGGTTTTATGGAAAATGGCCTTGGTTTTGATGTTTAGTACTTTTTGGAATTTCGAGTGTCTGATTGAAATTTGATAATGAGTTATGAAGCTTTGTCCTGTTGGTATAATAGTGAGAATAAGAAATTCTTCCGTAGCCTTAACGTTTTCAGATTGCAGTACAGAAATAGTTGGATTTTACCCTTTAAATATTCAATTGCCTTTTTTAAGTTTGATTTCTTTGAGAAAAAGTTTGAATTTAGTTTATATTATTTAGGTTGGATGGATAATTTTTTTTTTTTTTTATTTATGAAATTGAAGCCAACACAATAACTATCTTATTGTATATTTTTTTCTTATTTATATATTTATATCTCACCTATATTATATAAACTAAATTAAAATTTGGAAACAAAAAATAGGTTCCAAAAGCTTATTTTTTTTTATGAAAGTTGATTAGTATTCATATACTTTTTTAAAGAAAGGTGGATATATCATAAGAAAAGTGAAACACAATCATATGAAATTTGAGTAAGAATAGATTTAAATTTACGATGCTCTTTCTCTAAAAATCTCTGGGCTTTTCTTCCCGCTGGTTTCTTTTTGACAGGTTTGCATGGCAACATGGTGGAATTCATGGACAGATTTATAAACATGACATGCTCTTCACAATCCCAAATTATGAAGCTCAATATTATGGGAGCTATCTTTGGTGTATATGGAAAGAACGTAATGCAAGAACCTTCGACGACAATCATGTAGACAGAAGCCCATCCTCCGTTTGGGAAGACGCTATCATTTTATTTTCTTCTTGGTGTTTCAAATCTAAATTGTATAATGATTATAACATTGCTACCATTGCTCTAAATTGGAGAGCGTTTCTGTAACCTCCTCGTTTTTCTATCTCCTTGTATGCTCATGGCATACCGTAATATAAATATCTTTTTCGAAAAAAAAAAAAAAAAATCAAATAGTTATCAAAAAAATGTCTAAGAAAATTAGAATTGAATTTCAGGTACAATAAAATCTAAATAATAGTTCCTATGGTTCATAATTATTGGAAATTATACACATGAGAATTTGACATTTATTACGAAATGATGTTCAATCAATTGTTTAATTCAGGTTTCTATTTCCTTTTCTTGCTTATTTCCCACCCCAATTATTTGGGTGCAGATAAAGAAGACATTTGTGTCGGGCGGGACCGATTGAGAAAAAAATATATGTTGCCATCCAAATAAAATATTTCACATTGATTAAATAAAAACAAAAGATCATTCATTTATTTTTAATAAAGAAAATAGGCAAGAGAATCAAATACATAAATTTGTCAAAATATATGTACTACCGAAGAATTAATATATACACATGTATATATCTACTTAACAAAATTAAAACTGTGATCGAAATAGTTTTATATTATAATATATATATATATATATATATATATATATATATTTTCTTCTTTCTATTGAGTTTGCTTAAAATTGACCATTATTGAAATGAGGGGTAAAATATTAATTTTTTAAATGTAGAGATTAAAGTAAAACTCCATCTAAAATTTTGGTTTAAAAAAAAACTCCATCCAAAATTTAAGGATTAAAAAGTATTTTTCCTTAAATTTTAAATAAAGGTAGCATCTTGACAATATCCCACGAGGATAAAAATAACCGTTTTGTTTAATCAATCAGTTTGAAATCAATTTCTTTTTGCTAATAAATTTCAAAATTAAGCCTTTTTTTTTACTTATCTGCCTTTGAATTATTGACTAGCGTTTAACTATTGTTTAAAAAAAACACTATTGTTCATGTCAAGTTTCAACCACTTCACTATCCTAATTATTCGTTTGGGATATTAATTATTTTCTTTGTCTTAATCAAACATTAATTTTGTTTTTTAACATTCCAATAATAGGTTCAGTTTTAGACTTTGTTTGAATTTCTAAGAATCTGTCTAATAACTAAATTCATGGAGATTTTGTATGTATAACAAAAAAATCAAAAGCCAATAAAGCAGTAGCTCAAGTGGTATCGATGTACACCTAATAACTTGAAGTCTTTGGTTCGAGTCTCCCCCACCCTCAATTTTTGTAATCTCAAAAAAAAAATTCAAAATTTCTATCTATACTACAAAATCAAAATTAATTCCAATCATAAAAATTTAAATTGACTTTTATTACTAAAGTGATAGAAATAAATGTGGTATAAATAAATTATTTTAAAATATTTCTGATGGTAAATTTTCTAAATTCATTAAGATTATTAGATATAGAATTAAATTTACTTTCCATTTTTTTGTATAGTATGTCTAAACTTCAACAGATATCGATTCTAAAAATAAATAAAAAATTTTAAAAAAAACAATTCTAGAATTGTTATCAATATTAAATAAAAAATAGAAATAAAAGTTAGGTTACAATGGTAAAATATATTTTTTACAATTACTAGATTTAATTCAAAAATAGAAAATAGATATAAAGTTTTAACCTAAAAAAAGTAATTTTTTTAGGAAATATAAAATTTCTAAAGAATATTAAAGTTCAACATCAATTTGAATTTGGTTTTTTGGTCAAAAAATTTTTAATCTCAAATCGTCAAAAAAATCTTAGAATTGTTTGATAAGTTGTTAGAGAATTGTTATTAATTGTAAATAAAAAAACAGAAATAAAAGTTGGGTTACAATGATAAAATATATATTTTTTAAATTACTAAATCTAATTAAAAAATAGAAAATAAACATAAACTTTAAACCTAAAAAAAACTAAGTCTTTTACGAAATACAGACATTCCCCTATTTTCCCTTAAAATAACTAATATGCCACCTCTATTAGATGAGACATAGTCTTAATTATTTGACTGTTTTTAAAATTAAAACTAAAATTAACATGAATCTTAAAGAATTTGTTCAGTTTTTTAAAAAAAGATTATCATGTTTCTTTATAAATTGATTTTTTAAAAATTTTAGAAATATGTTTACCTATTTTCTATATCTTTATCAATATTATTAACATTATTAAACTAACTTTATTAAATATTAACTTCAAAATTATTAAAGAGACTAATTATAAACTCATTTTTAAGTTTAAAATTAAAATTAAATATTGAACAGTTCAAATATCAAAATGGAACCAACTGAAAGAAAATGAACTAAAAATTGACGTCTTTTAAAAATAAATAAAATCCAAATTAAAAAAAAATTTAAGGACCAAAATCATGCTTTAAATGAAAATGTAAATAACATTATTAAAATACTCCACTTGCCTTACCATTTTTATTTGAATATTCCGTCCTCATATATTTGTTTTTTTAAAAAAAACTTTTTGAAAAAAGGATGCATCCTTGTGCATGTTAAGAGGATACATCATTCCTAATAAAATAAAAATATTACCTTCTTTACAATTATGGTTGACTCGTTAAAAATAAAGCTTTTTTTTTTTTTTTTTGAGAAGATATGAATAAAGTAATTAACAAAATAATTAGAACAATCACATATATTATAGGTTACATCTTTTAAGTTATGGTTTAAGATATTAAAAGGAGCAAATTTTCAATAACATTGAGCATGAGCTAACTATTATTTAAGAGATTATAAATTCAAAGTTATCTTTTTTTTTTCTTTTTTTTTTTGAGAATTCAAAATTATCATCTTAAAGTATTGTTAAAACTCAGAAAAAATAACATTTAAGTTGAAGGTTCAATCCTCTCAAATATATAATGAATAGCACATGCAAAATTTTGATAATCAAAGAAACCAAAATTTTGATATGAATAGAATTATGGAAATTAAAATTATAGGTTAGGAATAGAATAATTGATAGCATAATCAACCCTTAAATCTATTACTCAATAAGAGAGAATGTTCTACAAGCATTTAACTTTAGAAAAACGGTTCCTTCTATTGTTTGTGAAAGTAATCCTTTGTCAAGTTTAAAAAAAGAGTCACTAACAATCTAAATGATAAAAAATAAAAGTATGAATACAATATCAAGATATCCCTCTATACAAAACTAGAATAGAGTTTGGCCAAGAAATTACACTTACTTGGTTTTGATTAACAAAGAATCTGAAGATAATTAAACTTAATTGAACTCTTAAACCTAAATAATCAATTAAAAATTTCAGCTTGTGGGATCTAAAAGATTCTACCAAAGAAAAGAAAAAATATATATATTACCAAGGAAGGAATATTTCAAAAGATGCTTGAAATTTTCTTCTAAGCCTTTTGAATCTTTTTGCCCTACAAAATCCTCACCTTGCTCATGTTTATGAATTCATTTCTCCCTACAAAATCCCTTAGAAGCATCAAATGTATTGCCCGACTCTTTGCATATTGAGCTTCGATTCTTTAAAAGAGATCGCAACGCCTCTGATTTTTTGTGGGTCAAACACGATTCTTAAGAAGAATAGACGATGCCTTTATTTGGAGTGTCATTAGTATTTTTGTGTTGACCATTTTTTTTACTCCATTTCCTTCCACAACATAAATTAAACTTGGTAAATATCTCAAAGTTTAAACAAGATATTATCATGAACATCTGAACACATTCAACATACTTAAATATATACATTGGTTATTAAATTTAGAACTTCAAATACTCTATCCCACATGATGTTATACTATGAAAATATGAACATTTTACATCAAATTTTTAAAATTAACCATAAAAGAAAATCGAAGTTAAAATTTACATCTCTTTAGCCTTAAACTTCATCTTAATTTTTTAGTTGAACTTTCTATTGTGTTGTTTCAATTCTTCAATTGATTGATTTCTTTGGGTTACTCTCTAAAATTTCATAAATATCTAGCCAATTAAATTATATTTATTCTGCTGAATCAATTTTGTTTTATTACTATACAATAGATCATTAATGTATGCACATATAGATGTGATAAATCAAACAAAAGCAGGTCTATGTTAGGTTTGTATTAAACTATTTATTTTTTGCTTCTAATTTCACATGTGCGACTCATGATATATTTTAGAACATTATATAATGATCTTCAAACTTTAACCAAAAGTTACAAAGTTGACATATAAGATATATGGTTTTTTTTTTCTCTGAAATTTTTTTCTTTTTTTTTTAGAAAGATTTTTTCTCTGAAATTAAGATATATGGTTGTTGATCACATGGCCAAATATATGCTCGAATAATTTTGTTATTAATTTATTCATTACCTTCTAATGATAATTTTAAGAAAATAATATTTTTGTTAGGATGCATTGTTTTAATAAAAACGACAATGCAAGTGGAATCTTTTTTTTTTTTTTTTTAAACGAAATCTTCACAGATTTAATTCATTGTATATTTAATTTGTAACGTTTTGAGCAACGGTGTGGACGATTGTGAAAAGAGTTTTTTTTTTTTTTTTTTTTAATTGTACAATTCTATTTTGATTTTTTTTTAAAGTTCTTTATATTTATCTGAGATTATGAATAAGGAGTTGAAGCGATTTAAAGCACAGTAAATCATATTAATAATTGTCCACAGATACTAATTAAAATCTTGGTTTTATATTTTATGTCATGTTGCATATTATTGATCTGTAAGATAAAAATTAACAATATAATTATTGTTAAAAAAATAAATTTTCGATTTCAAAAAAAATAAATAATAAAAATAAAGTTTCATTGACATTTTATTTCATGTCCTAATTATTAGATTACTAGTGCCAATTCTTCGTCACCAATTATGGTTGAATTTAAAAAAATTATGTATTTATATAATTTAATTCTGTCATACTCATTCAACTACAAAATTAAATTCATTTAACTTCAATAAAAAAAATTTGATTTAATTTTAAAAAACTACAGAATGAATTTTTGTTTTTTTGAAAACAGTTAAAAGAAAATTTAGATTTCAATGATAACACAATTTCTTTCATATATAATTTTTTTTTTATTATTATCAATTTAAAAATATTAAATTATAAGATTAGTTCTAAGCATTTTGTGTTAGTTTATATATATATATATATATATATATATATATGTCCACATGTCCACGTATCTTCTCATGATTTTCTTGCAGGATGCTGGTTTTCAATAAAAATGTTCTCTTACAACTTGTTGACTGCCAACATTTGCGGTGTGAGTAGGAATATACATCTGAGTTGGAATGAAATTTTTTTAAATAACTTTAAATTTTTGGTTTGGTCAAATTGTCCATTCATTTTATTATTTGTATTAGACTAATCCAACCCAATTTATATATTTTAAATTGGAAAGGATTGTGTTGAACTTTCGAGATGTGTTAAATTTTTTTTTCTCTTTAAAATTTAATTTATATCCCGTAAATATATAAAAGAATAAATAAAATATACATGGCAATTATATATATATATATTTACAATTACATGGTATTGTTAACTATTTTATTAGTGCATGTTCCTTACCAATATGTTAAAAATTATTTTATTATTTAATCTTACACCTATAAATATATGTATATTTATATATATTATTTTTAATTCTAATGTTGAGTTGAATGGGATAAAATGTGGCCAACAAGGTTATAAAATTACAATTTAATTCGATCTAATTTAAATAAAATTATAATCTAATTCAATTATTATTATTATTATTTTCGAAAAAAGGATACCAGAAATTTATTAAGAATGAATAGCAAAAGAGAATTGAAGTATTATAATTGAGGTGGGGCAATTTGTCTTGCTCGGGTTATTGGTTTCTGTACACCCCTAAGTGTGGGTATAGGTAGGTTTATATCGGCCCGCCTAATCTCATGTATACCAGCACCCTAATTTTCATATATAAGACCTTTCCCTTACTAAGTAATATCTTAACTAATTGAATAATACACTTATTTGTTATCAAAATTTATCTTTAAGGTTGTACCAAAAAAATATTATCTTCATAATTTAGTCATTTACACCTTCAAATTTTTAGTTCCTATCATTTCGAAAAAATTGAACTTAATTTTTTTTCTCTCTCTTTCAATTAATTGGCATAAAAGGTAAATAATTTTATTGAATAATACTACAAAAGTAAAAGGAAATCTTTGAAGTATTTTATATTAATTGCTAAACTAATTCACGTCGGTTATAAACTAAATAAATAGTTTAACAATTAGGGGCCGTTCATTTCATGGTAATCCAGGATTACCATGGGATGAGAATCTACATTACCACGTTTATTTAACAAGAATCGTAAATATTTCGGGCATCTTGAGATGCCGAGCATCCTAGGATGCCCATTTGAGAGGCATTTGGATGCCCTTCTACAACATGGGTTTTGAGGATTCCCATGTATAGGGCATCCCGAATGACATTTGTACCCTTATTATTTATTAAAATTATATCTTATCAATTCTTATCAACTTTTTTTTCCCATATTTTATGAGTAGTTTGTAGCTTAAAATAAAATAATATGTTCTTTTTTAGTATATGATTATTATGCATGTATAAACAACTAACCATACATAATTAATTTTATTTATATTTTTCAAATATAATTGTCTACTTTTTTTATATTTAGCAAATTTTATTGCTTATTCAACTAATGAATTTATTTTAGTTTTTTAATTAAATAAATTTATTTCATAAAATAATATTTAAATTAATAAAAAAAAAAAGATATGTTATATAAATTTTAATTATATAAATTAACGTGTAAATTAAGTTAGGAGGGTAATTAAGACATTTTCATGACAGGTTTCTCTGATACCCATGAAATTATTCCTACAAAACAAATACGGTTATCTAAAAATGTCGGACATCTATCATTCTGGGTATGTATGATTCCGGATATCCAAGGATTCTGGTTATCCAGATTACTAGAAAGTAAACTGTCATTTAGGGAATTTGCACTGTAACAACTTTTTTAGCACAGTTTACAATTATAGCATATTTTTAAAAATAATTTGTTTATAACAAATTCTGCCTATTTTTTAAAAATCTCTATTTACCTATTTTTTATCGAATACTTTGATAGAACCTATCCTTCTTACTGTAGTGATGGAAGTCTATCAATTTTATCAGTAATTGATTCTATCAGCCCTTTTTAATAGAATCTAATGAAAGTCTGTTAATTTACTTTATTTATTAGTAATTAATTCTCAGCTTCTATTGATAGAATTTATTAGTAATATGAAAGTCAATCAATTTACATTTTTTGCTATATGTGCAAATAATTTCATTATTGTGTTATTCATGGAATATTTTAGCCATTTTATAATATACATGCGAAAACCGCAAACAATTAACCTCAAAACAAATATGTAACAAAAAAACAATTATGATTCAAGAGATTAAAATATAAATTTTGTTCTTCAATTTTAAAATTTACCCAATTTTAGTCCCACAACTTTTCTACTTAAAATTATAATTATCTTCACTTTTTTTTTTCTTCTATTAAAATTATAATAATTATTCAAACCATTTTGATTAAAATTAACTTCAAATTTTTATTCATTTATCTATACTACCTTAAAGTGTGACTTAAGGGGACAATCATTTTTGGATGATTTTAACCTTAAGTCACACCTTAAATTACAAGTATATCATGTCATTTATTTTTAATATTTAAATTCTAAAACTACGCCACCGATGTAAAAATCATTTATGCACTTTTAATATCTTTTTTCTTGAGGAGGTGGGAAAGTCGGTTTCAAAATAATAAATTATTCCTTTCTCTATAAAACAAACCATCCATTCACATTCTATAACTCCTTAGGTGTGTATTTAATACTCTTTAATTATAATTATAAACTTTTTTATGTTTAGTATTAGTATGTTTATCGCTATTTAATTTTTTTTTTTTTGAATTCTTTATTAATCTTAATATTTTAAAGTTTTGTAACATCTACATTTTTAATAACTATAAAAAGTCATTTACTTCTACTTCTTTCGACCAAATGAAAGAATTTTGAGAAACGAAATATGTGATTGAAGAAATTCAGGTGCGCAAGGCTGATAAGCTATCTTCTAACCCCTACCAGGTTTTAAGGGAATTACAGATATCGATTTCAGGGATCGAACTCGTAACTGTGGAATGGAAATAAAATAATATCAAAGCAGATAACCAATCGTGCATCAACTCATTCATCTAGAATGGTTTATTATTATTATTTTATGTACATATAACACCGTAGTTAATTCTAAAACCATTTAAGTGTTTTTATTGAATTTGTCTTTATAATATTATAACACTCTAGATAATTTTTAAGTACAGTTAGTGTTTTATTGAATAGGCTAATAAATCTCAAATTAATTATATTATTTAATGCTCCATGAGATTTAAGCTATCAATCACCTTGATAAGTTATTTAGAAATTTTTAGTATTAAAATCTAAAATGCAAAAGTTAGTTTGGGTTATGAAATTTGGAGTTTTAAAGTTAAATTAGGGTTTATGGATTTAAATGGAAAGAAGGTTTTATTTATGCATTTTTTATTTATTTATTTGGCCACCTTTTCTCTTTTTTCTTCATTCAACCCCAACAACCACCACCACCACCTAAAATCCACTCCTTCCTTCTCAGTTTCATGGAATTAGATAACTTCGTTCGCAATTTCGAGATCAGATTTATGCTTAGGGAGTCAAGAGCTTTGAAAGAAGGTAAGAGTTGTTGGTTTTCATGGAGTTTCTCGGCGAGAAGGTTTTGAAACCCATTTCTTCTTTTGTAGTTTCGCGGAGCTAGAGAAGTCCGTTCACGATTCCGAGACCAGTTCTGTGCTTAGGGAATCAAGAGCTTCGAAACATCGTAAGATTTGTTGGTTTTCATGGAGATTTCCAGTGAGAGGGTTTTGAAACCCGTTTCTTCTTTTGTAGTTTTCGGGAGCTAGAAGAGTCCATTTGCAAATCTTAGACCTGTTCCGAGATCCTGAGATCGAGACCTTTCCAACGAGGTATAACCCGCCCCGTTCCGTGACGACGTGCCGCCGTGCTCCAACGAAGTATTTTCTAATAGAAAGTTCCCCTCATTTCCGTGATGTTAACCCTCTTTGTGGCTTGTTTGGATTGTCCCTAACGAACGCTCGACGTTGTTTTGTGTTTAGGTGCTCTCGGGTTTCATCATTTTGAGACGTCATTTAGCTCGTGGGTTCTCGTGGTGTTTCGGTCGAGTCGTCGGGAAGGTAAGAAGCTTCATTATGATTTGGGTTTGTGGTTTAAAGCATGTGAATAGTGACATGATAGAATTTACGATAGTAGAATGTTGGATGATTTGACACATGTATGCTTTGGTGTTGTTATTCACTGTGTGAACCTATTACTACTCGTGGTAGCACGAAATCATGTATAGCACGTAAACTGTTACATCTCTGTTGTTTTATATCTTGTGACCATATCTTCATTTCCCGATTGATATCTTTGCTCGTATATTTGATGAACTGTTTATCTGTTTAACCAATTGATTGACTGAATTACCTTGGGTTTATGTATGTTCCATGTTGTTGACTTCATCCATGTTTGACTGTATATGTGCTGCCATGATTATGCTTGGTTTCTCTGTTCGTTATCTAAAGGGTTGTCCGTATGTTGTTTTGGCATTGGAATAGCTAGGTCTGATTACCTTGTTGACCGCCTAGAGAAGCAGCTAGCTCACACTTTTTAGGGCTTGAGATTGCATGATCGATATCTTGTTGTTGTTATGACTCGCTAGTGCCCTTTAGGAACCGAGCGGGGATATGAATCCTTTCTGCTTTGAGACATGTGGTTGGGTTGCACTAGTCTATAGGTTGACTTTTTCCTTCGACCAAGAGGTCGGATCTCATCCACGTGTCACCTTGTGTGCGGAATAACGGGTTTCTTGGTTGTGAGCACACGTTGCGGGTCGCACCAACCCTCTGGTGGGCCGGGTGCATTCGCCTAAGTTAGGCTAGATCTTGTGTGACTCAAGTGCTAGTTATTATCTCTCTGTGTGTACTCGTGGAACCTCATATGATGTGTGCATGGTACCACCAGGTTGCCTTCCTAGTACGTTGGAGGGGGGTCGATCATGTCGTGCTTATCCATGAGACTACTAGAAAAGGCCATTGGGACAGATGAAGGCGTAGAGGAATGTCTGTCGGTGAGACTGCATGCATTAGTGGGGATGTTGTCTGCAGGCAGGTTGGTCTTCCCACATGCTAGGGGTTAGTAGTTGGCACCCCAAACCCGAGGTTTAGAAACCCTTCAGTTTTCCTCACTCGTGGCTCTCCCTGACAAGGTCAAGTGATTTTTCTTGACATTGTGTATGCCCTTGCTGACACGACTCGTGTGTCATTGTCCCGACCCGAGGTTTAAGGATGTTGTGTGTTCCCCTCACTCATTGTCCTCCCCTACAAGGTCGGGTGATTCTTTGACATAGTTGTATGCCCTGCGGGTACATTATAAGGGCGTGTTTGGGCCCCCGTTTATGTAAACGGTCGAGTTGGTTATAATAACCCAACCGGTGTTTTCCCCACCGTTTATTATAAACGGTGGTTACCTAAACCTGCGTGCCAGTTTATCTAAACCTACGTGCCCGTTTATCTACACCTTACATATATTACTTTTTGTTACATAACCAGCCCCCCAAACATCGTTTATCATAATCCCTGTTATAATAACTTGCCCCTCAAACACCATTTATAATAACCTACCGTTTATCATAACCCACCGTTTATCATAACCTTCCGTCTATAATAACCAAACCGGTGCCCCAAACTCACCCTAAGAGTTGCGCAGGGGAGCATGGCGGGTGCCTAATGTAGGTTAGGCTACCCCTCGGGGCATTCAGATATGTCTTTGTTGATACGCTAATTGGAGGTAAGCCAGGCTACCCCAAGACACTAGAGTATGTCTCTGCGAGCACAGCGTTATGGGTCCCTGATAGGTCAGGCTACCCGAGGCATTCGTGTATGTCTCCGCTGATGCAGTTTGGCGGGTCCTTATGGCAGAGGTCAGGCTACCCTCGAGGTAATTGTGATTGCGCCTTAGAACACGGTATGGGACGTGTCTGACCCGAGGGTAAGGAACTTGTGTGTTCTCTTAACTCGAGGTCTTTGTTCTGACCTTGTTCAGATGATTGCTCGACATTTAGCCGTAACTTTCTCACAGCTTGCACGCCGTTGTTTGACATTGATTGCTCGTGACCGGCCTGAAGGCCAGCCACGCATGAGCGAGGCATTTAGCTTCAGTTGCCATATTTTCTATCTGGTTTGTGTTTACATGCTTAACCCCATGGTGGGGCTCCTTACTAGGTCCATATTTAGATATACTTACCCCTTACATTTTCAGGTACTAATCCATTTCGAGATGGCTAGGCTGGGAGCTGGATCGATCATGGACACGGTGTCGACATTTTCTTTTCCACATTGTTTTACTTGTGTCAAAGCTTATGTTTTACGTTTTAAACTCTCTTAAAGTACTATATTTTGTTTTAAACTATCGGGATCTCAAACCCTGTTTTAGACGTTTTCGCACTATTAGTATTGTTTCATGTTTTTATGAGACTTTGTTGGAAAATGCATGTGGTTGTTAAATCGATTTTGAGGATTTTAATATGCATGCACCCGTAACACCCCATTAGAGTATATTTAGGAAGTCGGGTCGTTACAGTACATGACTTTGAGAGATTATATGTTTCAAGTTTATTACTTAATTAAACGAAAATAAATTACTGATATATTATGTCTCATTAATTTTAGAGTCTTAATCATTATTTTTTTAGGGTGAACATGGTGTTATGTTTTATTTTTAAGTAAAAATGAGTGGACTAATTAATTGAAGATGATTCTTCAAAAATAAATAATAATAATAATTAAAGATGAAAACCTTCGAAATAAAAATAGAAAATAGGTAAAAATGTTTAAAGTGACCTAGAATAAAGAAATAAATGTTTAACTATATAATGTAAAATGAAGATTTTTATAGGACTTTCATCATACTACCTTAAAGTGTGTCTTCAGGGGAACATCATTTTTAGACGATTTTACCTCTTAAATCATACCTTAAATTACAAAAATTTCATTTATTAGAATATAAAAAAATTTCAAATAACGTAGAAGATATTTACAATATCATTTAAATTTTCATCCATGATAAGATATTTTTATCAAATCTCATAAATTTTATGACAAAGTTAGAAGATAAGAGATTTCAACAATCAAGATATTTACAATATCATTTAAATTTTCATGTAGAAAATAAGATATTTTTACCAAATCTCATAGATTTTATTTGACATTTTATATCAAATCTCATAAATTTTATGACTAAGTTAGAAGATAAAGATTTCAACAATCAAATGAAGATAGTTACAATTTCATTTAAATTTTCATGTAGAAAATAAGATATTTTTACCAAATCTCATAAATTTTATTTGAAATTTTATATTATAATTAAAATAATTGTAAGGGACCGACCCGAATGGGGCACTAAATGGGGCCCTTACCCCAATGCATGCAATCAAAATAAAGGACATTTAAACAGACATGATTTCGGATTCCAATTAAAACAAAACATTCAAAATAACTCCTTTAAAAACTAGACAATTTCCCTGGAACCTGTCCCTGTTTCCAAGCACCTGTTCCAAGATAAATACATTTCCAAAGTTTACTCTGATCAGAGATTTACTAAAAGCCATTCAAAACCTGTTTAGATACAATAGTGCTGGAATCCACAACATATTCAGAAAACATCCTAGGGCTCCGTGCACGGCTACATGCATTCAGGGGAAAATAAAACATAAAGAGTCATAACACAAAATCAGAGTTTGATGATTGAGCCCCATGATCACAGCTCCTCCTTGACCATCCTGTCTCGCGCAACTTGGTTACTCGTGGAAAAACCACGAAGGGTGAGTAACGAATTACTCATAAGAATCCCCAACCGGGTACAATACGATATACATGGTCATCTCGATGAGCGTATGCAAGCTATGAATATAAACACAGAATAGAGCACATAGCTTAGCCCACACTTGGGCCTCGGATGCCAATTTAAGGTCTTAGTCCGGAATAATATCACCACACAGTCCAATACATAAGTCGCCCTATACGAGAAACAAGTCTCGGCCTCGATCTGTCATCACATCGGCGAAAGGTACACGGCTCACAATCCCGAGGAGCTCTCGATCGGTATTTGTAATGAGCGTAAGCATGCACCGCGTGCTACTGCGAACTATGGGGGTGCCGGGTCTAGAGGCAAATTTGCCCATGTCCATCACCACGCCTAACTAAATCTTTGGATCGGTGTGTCCGACATAGGGTGTGAGACACGGACACGTAAACTATGTCGGCTGAACCACACGCACACGGGGCCAAGGAGCGGTCGTGGTAGCTTACACCCGGCAAGTCGTCCTTGCTTTAACAGTGGCAATCGGGGTTACCGCCAAACATGCCGAGGACATGCCTAGCCTGCAGGGGACGAGGCAATGCCAAGTCATCATCCCGACCGTTGGGGCATTTAACGATCCGCCACCCTCACCCAAGATTGCGGGGCCTACCGCTCGGGTTAGCTAATCCCCTCACGGGGTCGAGGGGGCGGAATGACTTGCTCGGCGTCCCCGCCATGGATGCAAGGTACTTTATGCATCGGGCCGGATGATGCTATCTACACCGCAACTCTAACTCGCCCTAGCAAAGCAGCAAGCAATTCCATAAAATCCAATACGTGCTCAATAAGAATACAACGGGCCTAGCATGATACTACGAAGCAAGGAACAAATACGAGAATGCTAGAAAGGATCAACCTAGCATGGATTAACATGAGAATTAATCAGAACAACATGCTAATCGGGAATTGAATTGAGTACCTAGCTATACATGTCAATAAACACAAACAAGCAATCAATCAGCAATCACATATAATATCGCAGGGTCCACACAACTCCGGTAAGAAATCCTTACCTTGGTCGGGGACAATTTGACACGAAATCCTAATTTGCGAACGAACCCGAACTAGCGCACGAGAACCTATCAATCACAACAAAAATCACACAATAGGCCTAAATATAATAAAATAAATGAGGCTCGGCTCGGGAGCAACTCACGAGGCACGGCGAACGCATTTAACGAGCCGATTGCCACGAAACGGCGGCAAAGAACATTTGGGGGGAGAGCTGGGCGCAGAATGGGCGAAGTGAGCTGGCGCGCGTGCGCGCAGATGCTTGGCGCATGACGCGCGGACGAGATCTTGGGCGAAGCGGGCGCGCGACGCGGCGCGCGAGCGCGAGCGCAGAGCGCAACGCCCGGGGCGCGCGGCGTGGCACGGAGCTGGCGAGGCGTGCGCGCGCGGCGCGCGGCGATCTGTGGCGTGGCTCGGCGGAGGCCTCGCCTGCGCGGCGACGGGACGAACAGGCTCTGTTTTTTCGCTCGAACAGGGGCGATGGAGAAAATCCGAATTCGAGCGAACCACGGGGATTCGACGAGCGATACTTTGATGACGAACTCCCCTACCCTAGCTGCACAAAACCCATACCTCAAATTACCTCAACTCGGCCGGAAATGGCGAAGCCCGAAGCAGGGGTGAAGAACTCGAATTTTCAAGGAGAAGAAGAAGAAGAAGAGAAGAGAAAGGGAGGGAGAACTCACCGGAGGAGATCGATCGGTCGAGAGAGAAGCGGCGAGTCGCTGGTCGGCGAGAGGGAGACCGGTCGGTGAGGAGTAACGCGAAGGAGAGAAATTAGGAAGAAGAAGAAGAAGAAGGTTCGGGAGATTTTTGGCTTTTAAATCAAAACTCACCTCGAACAGGCGTAACATAAAGGTAGCGCGTTTAGAAGCACAAGAGCGCTCAGTGGCTCGATTGGCAGCGCCCCCTACCTAGCACGCGACACGTCCCTGGTTCGAATCTCACTCGACGCGCTATTTAATTCCTTATTTATTTTTACTCTTTCCCAAGCCCAAATGCCTTCACCAAAAATCCCCCGACCCAAAATGGGCCTCCCGGGAAGACCGGGATGAAATTTCCGGGCCGTTACAATAATAAATTGAATTTTACAATCCTATAAATAGTTGTCTACATTTTGTTTATAAGAACACTTTCAGTTTGAATTGGATTTATTTTTCTTTATTTTTTGTTTTGTTTTTTGTTTTATAATAAGTTATGTCGGATTATTTTCCTCAACTTTCATCTAATTTTTCTTTTGTGCAATAATTTTTGTAGGGATTTTTTTTTGCATAATTGTTGTCTTTCAAAAAAATACTTGGAGATCTGTAAAAAAGTTTGAAGAATTATAAGATTATCCTAAGGTTAGTGCATGAATTCTTGATTTCAAAAGTTTGGTAACAATGATTTTCTACTACTATATATATAGTTCTCTATATTTCGTTTACAAATACATTTGAAACTTTCTTTTTGCTTGGGTTACTTTCTTGATTTTTTTTTTATAATAAAAAATTTAGTTATCTTATTTTTGTTGGATTATTTATCTTAACTTTCATATAACTTTTCTTTTATTGCAATAATTTTTATAGGGATCTTTTGTTCCTTAATTGTTGACTTGGAGATGTGGAATTTTTTTTTTTTTTGAAGAACGATAAATTTATCATTTGAGGTTAAAGGTATATTCATAGATGTATACTAATAAATATATTTAGGTTATTTATATTTATAATTATAACAATGATATAACTCTTATAAATTTTACAATTCAAGAGTAATTGGTCTATTAATAGATAAATTGAGAAAAAAATTAAAGAGCATCGATTTTTAAAAATCACAGATAAAATTTAATTTTAATTCAATAAATTTTATTAAATTTTTTAAAATAATAATACCTATTATTTTTTAAGCTCAAAATAAATAATTAACTACTTTTTAACATAAATGTGAATTTTAATAAATTTAACTAATGTGAAAAATGGTTATAAAATTCAATATTATATTGAAATTATTATTTGATGATTTAAATTTAGCTTAAAAATGTAAGAAAAAATTTATAATTATACATATATAATTTATTATTTAAGTAATTATCACGTGCAACGCCGTGCTAAAATTCTAATTTATTTAAGAGTGGTACCCTCTAGGTAGGGTTTGTGTTCCACTCCCTAAAAAAACAATGTTACGCTTTATAAGTTTCAATTTGTAGTCTTAATTATTATTTTTTGGGTAAAAAGAGGTGTTATGCTTTATTTTTAAAATAAAAAGGAGGTTGTTAATTAATTGAAGATGATTCTTCAAAACAAAATTAAAAATAAAAGATGAAAAACCTCCTTTTTTTTTTGGAAAGTAGAGAGTAAAAGAGCAAAAATTAAGTTTTTTCTTTTTTTCGTTTTATGAGTACATATTGGGGGAGGGGAACAAATACCGATTTTCAAAATCGAATTTGTAATACTGGTGCTGATTTACAACCAAAAAGTGAGTTGAAACTTTCTTTTCTGCACAATACGAGAGATTCTCCTTAAGCAAAATGGTAGAAATGAAGAATGAAAAAATATTCCAATAATAACAAAAACATGTAAGAAAAGTGACAAAGAACAAACAAATAAATATTTAATTATATGATATTTTTATGTTACTTTTCTATTCTTAAAAAAACCAATTATATTTACTTATTTATTTTGTAGACATCAACATTATTGGGAGGTTATAAAATTCAAACATGCGAACTCTTTGATCAAGAATATGCCAACTATCGTTAAGTTAATTATATTTTGGCAAGTTTGCATATATGCAAACCATAATCATCGTAATTTTTGTACTAAAAAAATTAATCATCATAACTTTTATTAAGAATTTTTTTTACAAGAATTGTTTTTAAGATTTGTGTTGGATTCATATCAAATTTAAACCCTACAATATGTGTTCTATTTGTAACGACCCGACTTCCTAAAATACTCTAATGGGGTGTTACGGTTGCATGCATATTAAAATCCTCAAACCAATTTACTAATCACATGCGTTTTTCCAACAAAACTTCATAAAACATGAAAACGGTGGTAATAGTTCGAAAACATACAAACAAAGTTCGGGATCCCGATAGTTCAAAACAAATATAGTTCAAAGAGTTTAAAACGTAAAAACATATGGTTCAACATGGGTAAACAGTGCGGAAGGAAATTTCGACACCGTGTCCATGATCGATCCAGCTCCCAGCCTAGCCACTTCGGAATGGACCAGTACCTGAAAATGTAAGGGGTGAGTATATCGAAATATACCCAGTAAGGAGCCCCACCATGTGGTTAAGCATGTAAACAGAAACAAGTTATAAAATACGACAACTGAAGCTAAATGCCTCGCTCATGCGTGGTCGGCCCTCAAGCCGGTCACGAGCAAACAATGTTAAACAGCGGCCTACAAGCCGTGAGCAAGTTACAGCTAAATGACGAGCAATCATCTGACCGAGGTCAGAGCAAAGACCCCGAGGGAAGAGAACACACAATTTTCACAAACCTCGGGTCGGACACGTCCCATACCGTGTCCTAAGGGAAATCACCATTATCTCGGGGGTAGCCTGACCTCTCCCAGGGACCCACCAAGTCACCCAACCCTGTCGGGGAGGACCACGAGTGAGAGGAACACACAACATCCTTAAACCCCAGGTCAGGACAACGACACACGAGTCGTGTGAGCAAGAATAGGTCACCCGACCCTGTCGGGAGGACCACGAGTGAGAGGAACACACAACATCCCTAAACCTCGGGTCAGGACAACGACACACGAGTCGTGTAAGCAAGAATAGGTCATTCGACTCTGTCGGAGAGGACCACGAGTGAGGGGAACACACAGCATCCCTAAACCTCGGGTTAGGACAAAGACACACGAATCGTGTCAGCAAGGGCATACACAATGCCAAGTAAATCACCTGATCCTGTCAGGGAGAGCCACGAGTAAAGGAAAACTGCAGGGTTCCTAAACCTCGGGCTCGGGGCGCCAACTGCTAACCCCTAGCATGCGGGAGGACCGACCTGCCTGCAGACAACATCCCCACTAATGTATGCAGGCTCACCGACAGGCATTCCTCCGCGCCTTCATCTGTCCCAGTGGCCACTTCCAAAAGTCTCAAGGTCAGGCACGACATGACCGGCTGTAAGGGACCGACCCGAATGGGGCACTAAATGGGCCCTTACCCCAATGCATGCAATCAAAGTAAAGGATATTTAAAACAAACATGATTTCGGATTCCAATTAAAACAAAACATTCAAAATAACCCCTTTAAAAACTAGACTTTTTCCCTGAAACCTGTCCCTGTTTCCAAGCACCTGTTCCAGGATAAATACATTTCCAAAGTTTACTCTGATCAGAGATTTACTAAAAGCCATTCAAAACACATTCGGATACAACATTTGGAATCCACAAATATTTACAAACATCCTAGGGCTTCGTGCCCGGCTACATGCATTCAGGGGAAAACAAAAACACACGAGAGTCATAATACAAAAATCAGAGTTGGAAGACTGGGCCTCATGATCACAGCTCCTCCTTCAGGCATCCGGTCGCGCACCACGATTACCTGTGGAAAACCACATAATAAGGGTGAGTAACGAATTACTCAGTAAGAATCCCCAACCGGGGTACAATACGATAAACATGGTCATCTCGATGAGCGTATGCAAGCTATGAATATAACACAGAATAGAGCACATAGCTTAGCCCACACTTGGGCCTCGGATGCCAACTCGGTGGCTTAGTCCGGAATCAAATCATCACACAGTCCAATACATAAATCGCCCTATACGAGAAACAAGTCCCGGCCTCAGCCTGTCTACTGTCGACGAAAGGTACACTGGCTCAAGATCCCGAGGAGCTCTCCGGTCGGCGCTGTAATGAGCGTAAACATGCACCGCGTGCTACTGCAGACCATGGGGGGTGCCGGGTCTAGAGGCAAGCTGCCCATGTCCAGTCACCACGCCTAACTAAATCTTTGGATCGGTGTCACTGACATAGGGGTGTGAGACCTGGACACTTAAACTATGTCGGCAACCACCGCTTTGAGGCTAAGGGAAGCGGGTCGTGGTAGGCTTACACCAGAAGCCGCCCTTACCTTAACAGTGGCAATCGGGGCTACGGCCGAACACGCCGAGGGCGTGCCGACTATCGGGGACAAGGCAATGCCAAGTCATCATCCCGACGGTTGGGGCATTTAACGACCGCCACCCTCACCCAAGATTGCGGGGGCCTACCGCTCGGGTTAGCAAATCCCTCACGGGGTCGAGGGCGGAATGACTTGCTCGACGTCCCCGCCATGGATGCAAGGTACTTTATGCATCGGGCCGGATGATGCTATCTACCGCAACTCTAACTCGCTTACGAGCAAACAAACAAACAATTCCATAAAATCCAATACGTGCTCAATAAGAAAACAACGAGCCTAGCATGATACTACGAAGCAAGGAATCACGAGCATGCGAGTAAAGGAACAACCTAGCATGGATTAACATGAGAATTAACCAAGAAATCATGCTAGCCGGGAATTGATTGAAGCACCTAGCTACACATGTTAATAATCACAAACAAGCAATCATTCAACAATCACATATAATATCGCAGGGTCCACACAACCCCGGTAAGAAATCCTTACCTTGGTCGGGGACGGTTTGGCACGAAATCCTAAGTCGCGAACAATCTCGATCTAGCTACCGGGAACCTATCAATCGTAACAAAAATCACACAATAGGCCTAAATATAATAAAATAAACGAGGCTCAGCTCGGGAGAAACTCACGAGGCTCGACGAACGCACGAACGGGCCGATTGCACGAACGGGGCAGCAACGGGGCTCGATGGGCGCGCTGGGGCGCAGAAATGGGCGAGCTGGGCGTCTTTGGCGCGCCTGACGAAGCGCGCGACGCCAGCGCGGATGGCGCGCGCTGCGCGCTTGGCGTGGCGCAGGGGCGGCTGGCGAGACGGCTCGGTGCGAGGGCGGCGACACGGGCTGGCGAGGCGCTGGCGTGGCTCGATGGCGAGGCACGCGACAAGCGTCCGGGCGCTTCTGCGCGCGCGGCGAAGGCGAGCCAGGCGAGCTTCGTATACGAAACAGGCGAACACGAATCGGGCGCGACGGAGGAGAACGAGCTCGAAGGTCGAGCAATCGAGAGGATTCGACGGGCGATTTATGGTTGGTCGAACTCCTCTACTCCACCGCACAAAACCCATACCGCGAATCACCTCGAATCGGCCGGAAATAGCGAGATCCCAAGCAGGGAAAAAAATGGAAGAAGAAGAAGAAGAAGAAGAACTTACCGGTTGCACGAGGATTGGCTTGGATTTGGGGGGGAACTTCGGTCGCATTGGAGCCGGAGAAGGAAGAAATCGCAAGACGAAGCTCGGTCGGTCGAGGAAGAATCGCGAAGGAGAAATGGGGAAGAAGAAGAAGAAGCTCGGCCTTTAAATCAAAGGAAGGAGGAACACGCTTATATAAAAGATCGCGCGATTAAGATAACAAACACGCGCGATGGCTCTACTGGTCGTGCCCTCCGCCTAGCATGCGACACTGCCCTGGCTCGATTCCCGCCGACGCGCTATTTAATTCCCTATTTATTTTGCTCCTTCCCAAGCCCAAACGCCTTCACCAAAAATCCCGATCCTATTCAAATTGACTCGCAATTAATCCGGCAATTTTAAATTTCAAAATCGGCCCGACCTAAAATTACCAAAATGCCCCTGGGCCTCCCTGAAGGCCGGGATGAATTTTCAGGCCGTTACAATACTCCCCCTTACAAGACTTTCGTCCTCGAAAAGTCACTTACGATCGAAGCGGCTCGATATCTGCAATCTCATCTCATCCTCCCGTTCCCAAGTGGCTTCCTCTAAACTCGACTTCTCCACGTAACCTTTACGGTTTGATTTCACGATTACGCAGTTGTCTTTGTCTCAAAGGCAAGAATTCCCACCGCTTTTCCTCAAGCTCAAATCCTCATTCACCGCAAAGGCTCAAAATCCACAATGTGCGACGGGTCCGACGCATCGCCTCAACATCGATACATGAAATACTGCGTAATCGCTTGACAATGACGGAGGCAAGGCTAATCGATAAGCAACCCGACCGATCCTCTCCAGGATTTCAAACGGACCAACAAAACGGGGCTCGGCTTCCCACGCTTGCCAAACCTCAAAACTCCTCGCATTGGTGCGACCTTCATGAATACATGCCGACCAACCTCAAACTCCAAATCCCGACGTCGAACATCGGCGCAGATAACTCTTCGTCGCTCTGAATCTGTCAACATACGAGCTCTAATCTTCTCGTGACGGCACCATTGGTCAACAAAGCAGCAACTCGGGACCCAAAACAAAACCGGCGACCACCAACCCTTTCTCACAAAGACTAGAGACTGCAAAGCATTTACCTTACCATGCTTCAACAGAACCTAAAAGAACTAGCGGTAGGAGGCGCTATCCGAGGCGACCTCATAAAATCCAACACCGGTTTCGCCGCCTAACCACGGAAACCCCAACTCACAACAAGCTCCAAGCGGATCCGCTCAATCCTCCAAAATACCATCGGTCGAGGGTGAAAGCACTACTGAAAGCGCACTCGGTTCATAAGCCCCTTAACCACGCTCGCCTAGAACAAACCTTTGTTGCCCCACACTGGTGACAACAACTCACTGGCCCGACATGACTCTACTCCATAGAAATGGCAATCAGACACGAGACGAGGTGCGAGCTCTCACTAATGAAACCAATCCTCCAAGAATCTAATCTCACACAACAACCTCAACTAACCGACAGCTCCCACCCGGAAAACTTACAATCCAACAACTTGAGTGCTACGGCCTCGGACGCTCAAACAACCACAAACTGCATAGCTATGCCAATCCACACAACTCTAGCTTGACTCAAATCACTGGTTTGGACAAGTCACCGCCAACAACCTGCCCCCCAGAGGGCTCCTCCACCAAACTTACCTCCATGCAAGCAACGGAACGAAGCTTGCCTCAAATATGAAACACATCTCACAAGTCCAAATGATAGCACATACAGGCCTAACCCTCTAGCTTAGGCTCAATGCACCTTCCCACCGAAACTTCAGAACGAAACTCCACTACTGGTTAATACCAACTACCAAGGACAGAATACCAATAATGGCCGGCAGAGCACAAGCTACACTAACAAGCAAGGATCCTCAAAATGCCAAGACCCTAGTCCAACCACAATGGTGCAACCTCATCCACAACTGATACAAGGGGTTCTTCAACTACAAAGGTGCAACAACTTCCATGCCAACACACAAAACCTTAACCAACTAGGCCAAACACTCATAGGAGGCAGAACAACTCTTATTGCAACTTCAGAACACCACTCAAGAGTCCGCTTAAGCTGGACAAACAATCGCTTTGTGTGGCCAACAGACTTTCCACCTACTAGCATTGCTACCGCCAAGTCCAAGACCAAGGGATAATCCGACAATTCCAAAAAAAAGCAGATCCTTACAAGTAGACATCCGAAGAACAGGAGCTCCACAAATGCTCGCTAACTTGCTCAACTAAGCACAACATCCAATTCTCTCACCGAGGCAACAACAGGGGTCCACCACAGATGGACCGCCGACCACGAACAAGCAAAGACTCGCCTCCAACACCAAATGAGGGCACTCTCAAACTCTCGGGAACATGAGAGACATCCTACAGGGCAAACCACTTACCCACGAACAAGGCTAACTCCTTGGCAACTCGAAAACCACACCTTGGCCAACATCAAACACCAACTTGCCACCACACAGAACCAAATCCGGACTTTACTCCAAACAAACTCGGCTTGCTAGCCCACCAAAATCGCCAACCCAACTCACCCGAGGCTACAAACTACTCGACCGGCTTGCTAACTAAACTTACTGCACTGGTCCGAGTGAGCTCTGGTGAGGCTCTCCACAACTAGGGTTCTTCGACAACCCTCGACACACACTTGTCGTCTAACGGCCTACAACCAATTGCTGAACAAACAAAAACTCTATTTTCTAGCAACACATCCATGCTTTGGCCAACTCCAACTCCTTGGAAACCAAGAGGACCCGAAACGCTACCGAATGCGTCATCCTCCTACTCAAACATCAACCACAACATAACTCCTACCCAAGTAAGGATCCGAACAACTCTCTCAGTCATGACGATCAGCAAGAAGATCCGCCAACCTAGCTTAGGTCCATTTAACAATCTCACTTAAGCAACAACCTGCTACCACGAGCATGGTATCCTTACCACCTCACTAAGCCTTACAACATCCACTTGGAGTCCAACTTTTCCAAAAAGCGAGCACAGATCCCCAAAGCAAACCCTACATGGATCTGACTCTCTCGCACAGAACGAACCACACAAAACACACTTGTGTGCACAACTCCCAACCTTCATTTAGCGATCCAAGTCTAACAAATGCTTTTCCCAAAAGCCACACTAGCTCCTGGCAGAGATACATCCAGTCAACGGAACACCCAAAGTTCCATCTCCACACGATGCTCGAAGCTGTGGCAACCTTGCTCCACCAAAGCATAACCACGTCAAACCAAACTTACTTTATACCAAACCTCTACCAAGGGTGCTTACCCATAAGGCATCCAACTCCTCTCACAAGGCATCTTACTTACCTCATAGACATCCAACTCATGGTCCCTCAACTGGACCCAACTTGCTTCTATGATGTTCAACTCTCCAGAGGTTTAGGCACTCGAAGGTAGTTGACCGCACTACCAACCACAAGGATCTCTTGGCCTTAACACTGGCGTGAGATGCACGCGCACTAACACTTACCAACCGCCAACCTTCTTGACTTACTCAACCTCTAGTAACACTGGGAAAAGGCTTCGGCTCCTCTCGAACATCCTTTCGCTTGAAGTCTTTCGATTACCACTGAACTAGCCCTTTTTGCACGACCTACACAGGTGCAACTACCATAAATGGATCCAAGGCTAAAAGAGTACGCTAAACTCCGAACGGCATAGAACCATCTGCTATGCCCATGCCAAACTCAGGCCTGAACCAGATTTAATGCCAAAGTGGCACACCAACCAATGCACCTCAAGTGCCACTACTACCAAATCCACATCTTACTACAACGGGGCCAACAAGGTCACAACCTCAAGTGACACGAACTCTGGCTCGGCATACAAGGGCTCAACTCCAACAACCATGCCTAAGGCATCTCATCAAGCTGAAGGCTCACAGCCTACTCTTGCATCTCCACATGATGCTCAACAAACTCGCCGGCTCTATCAACATGCAAAGAACTAGCCCTACTCTAGGGCTTACCAAAAGAAGAGTGTTCAATTCTATCACACCACCGAGGAAACCACCAACGGATCGGTCCGTAAGGAACACTACTTACTTTGCACCCTTAACTACTGAGGGGTTCCGCCATGGCTACAACAACCACACTTCGCAGAAACACAAAGATACCTCATCAACCTCCTCGAAGGCTACCAGCTTTGCAACCATTCTCTGGGCAACCAAAAATCTAACAAGGCTCAAGATCAGCACTTGAGCTACCCAGGCTAGTCCACACGGGGACCTGCCCCACCAACATCCACATCAGCACAACCACAGCTACCTTCTCTCTTGGAGTGGCATTCCAAGGCAAAGCACCTCCACCCTCTCACTAGGGGAAAACCATCAATTGAGCCACAGTTGGCCTATGGGAGTCCAATCTCTACCTCCCTCTGGAACGATGACCCAGGGCATCCGAATCTACCTGGATACCACAACAAGCCACAACATACATCACACACTGCGGGAAGTTGGCATGATGGTGCTCTAAACCCAAACCAATAACGAGTCAGAACCTGCTCGTCTCCGCTCCACAACACTACACAAGGCATACACTAGATGATAGGTATTGTAAATTCTTAACCCTCTTTAAACAACAAATAGTAAACTTAGGCGTACCTGATGACTGTCGGAGTGCTAGTGATCATGGGAAAACGACCTACAACAACAGGTCATACTACAGAATTTATGACTCTAAGCTCTGATACCAACTGTAAGGGACCGACCCGAATGGGGCACTAAATGGGCCCTTACCCCAATGCATGCAATCAAAGTAAAGGATATTTAAAACAAACATGATTTCGGATTCCAATTAAAACAAAACATTCAAAATAACCCCTTTAAAAACTAGACTTTTTCCCTGAAACCTGTCCCTGTTTCCAAGCACTTCAGGATAAATACATTTCCAAAGTTTACTCGATCGATCGAGATTTACTAAAAGCCATTCAAAACCTGTTCGGATACAACATCTTTGGAATCCACAAATATTTACAAACATCCTAGGGCTTCGTGCGGCTACATGCATTCGTGGGGAAAACAAAACACACGAGAGTCATAATACAAAAATCAGAGTTGGAAGACTGGGCCTCATGATCACAGCTCCTCCTTCAGGCATCCGGTCGCGCACCACGATTACCTGTGGAAAACCACATAATAAGGGTGAGTAACGAATTACTCAGTAAGAATCCCCAAGGGTACAATACGATAAACATGGTCATCTCGATGAGCGTATGCAAGCTATGAATATAACACAGAATAGAGCACATAGCTTAGCCCACACTTGGGCCTCCGATGCCAACTCGGTGGCTTAGTCCGGAATCAAATCATCACACAGTCCAATACATAAATCGCCTATACGAGAAACAAGTCCGGCCTCGGCCACTGCTCTCATCGGCGACGAAAGGTACATCGCTCAAGATCCCGAGGAGCTCTCCGGTCGGCGCCAGTAATGAGCGTAAACATGCACCGCGTGCTACTGCAGACCATGGGGGTGCCGGGTCTAGAGGCAAGCCGCCCCCATGTCCATCACCACGCCTAACTAAATCTTTGGATCGGTGTCACGACATAGGGTGTGAGACACGGACACTTAAACTATGTCGGCTGAACCACCGCTTTGAGGCTAAAGGAACGGGTCGTGGTAGGCTTACACCGAGAAGCCGCCCTTACCTTAACAGTGGCAATCGGGGGCTACGCCGAACACGCCGAGGACGTGCCGACTATCGAGGACAAGGCAATGCCAAGTCATCATCCCGACGGTTGGGGCATTTAACGACCGCCACCTCACCCAAGATTCTTTGGGCCTACCGCAGGTTAGCAAATCCCTCACGGGGTCCGGGGGGCGGAATGACTTGCTCGCGTCCCCGCCATGGATGCAAGGTACTTTATGCATCGGCCGGATGATGCTATCTACCCGCAACTCTAACCGCCACGAGCAAGCAAAGCAAACAATTCCATAAAATCCAATACGTGCTCAATAAGAAAACAACGAGCCTAGCATGATACTACGAAGCAAAGGCAGATACGAGCATGCGAGAAAGGAACAACCTAGCATGGATTAACATGAGAATTAACCAAGAAATCATGCTAGCAGGAATTCAGATTGAAGCACCTAGCTACACATGTTAATAATCACAAACAAGCAATCATTCAACAATCACATATAATATCGCAGGTCCACACAACCCCGGTAAGAAATCCTTACCTTGGTCGGGGGACGGTTTGGTACGAAATCCTAAGTCGCGAACAATCTCGATCTAGCTACAGGGAACCTATCAATCGTAACAAAAATCACACAATAGGCCTAAATATAATAAAATAAACGAGGCTCAGCTCGGGAGAAACTCACGAGGCTCGACGAACGCACGAACGGGCCGATTGCACGAACGGGGCAGCAACGGGGCTCGGGGCTCGATGGCGCTACTGGGCGCAGAAATGGGCGTAGCTAGGCGCGCGGCTGGCGCGCGCACGCTGGCGTATGGACCTTGCGGCGGATGGCGCTGCGCGCGCGCGATGCGAGGGGGCGAACAGGGCGCGCGCGAGACGGCTCGGATGAGGGCGGCGACACGGGCCGGGCGGCGAGCGCGGCGTGGCTCGATGGCGGTGGCACGCGACAAGCGTCTCGGGCGCGCGCGCGCGACGAAGGAAGCGGGCGAGCTTCATGAACGAGGGCGAACACGAACTGGCGCGACGGAGGAGAACGAGCTCGAATTCGAGCAATCGGAGAGGATTCGACGGGCGATTTATGGTTGGTCGAACTCCTCTACTCCAGCTGCACAAAACCCATACCGCGAATCACCTCGAATCGGCCGGAAATAGCAGATCCCGAAACAGGGGAAAAAAAATGGAAGAAGAAGAAGAAGAAGAAGAACTTACTTACCGCACACGAGGATTGGCTTTGGATTTGGGAGGGGAACTCGGTCGCATTGAGGTGGAGAAGGAAGAAATCGCGAAGACGAAGCTCGGTCGGTCGAGGAAGAATCGCGAAGGAGAAATGGGGAAGAAGAAGAAGAAGCTCGGCCTTTAAATCAAAGGAAGGAGGAACACGCTTATATAAAAGATCGCGCGATTAAGATAACAAACACGCGCGATGGCTCTATTTGGTTGTGCCCTCCGCCTAGCATGCGACACACTACCTGGCTCGATTCCTCGCCGTATTTATTTAATTCCCTATTTATTTTTGCTCCTTCCCAAGCCCAAACGCCTTCACCAAAAATCCCGATCCTATTCAAATTGACTCGCAATTAATCCGGCAATTTTAAATTTCAAAATCGGCCCGACCCAAAATTACCAAAATGCCCCTGGGCCTCCCGGGAAGGCCGGGATGAATTTTCCGGGCCGTTACACCGGCCCCCCCTCCAACGTACTGGGAAGGTAACCTGGTGGAACCAAGCACATAGCATATGAGGTTCCACGAGTACACACAGAGAGATAATAACTAGCACTAGAGTCACACGAGATCTAGCCTAGCCTAGGTGAGTGCACCCGGTCCCACCCGAGGGTTGGTGTAAGGGACCGACCTGAATGGGGCACTAAATGGGCCCTTACCCCAATGCATGCATTCAAAGTAAAGTACATTAAACAGACATGATTTCGGATTCCAATTAAAACAAAAACATTCAAAATAACCCATTTAAAAACTAGACAATTTCCCTGGAACCTGTCCCTGTTTCCAAGCACCTGTTCCAAGATAAATACATTTCCAAAGTTTACTCTGATCAGAGATTTACTAAAACCCGTTCAAAATGCATTCGGATACAAAATTTGGAATCCACAAACATTTACAAAACATCCTAGGGCTCGTGCCCACTACATGCATTCGGAAACAAAACATAAAGAGTCATAATACAAAAATCGAGTTGGAAGACTGGGCCCCATGATCACGGCTCCTCCTTCGAGCATCTGTGCGTGCACCACGATTACCTGTGGAAAACCACAGAATAAGGGTGAGTAACGAATTACGCAGTAAGAATCCCCAACCGGGGTACAATACGATATACATGGTCATCTCGATGAATGTATGCAAGCTATGAGTATAAACACAGAATAGAGCACATAGCTTAGCCCACACTTGGGCCTCGGATGCCAACTCAGTGGTCTTAGTCCGGAATAATATCACCCACGATCCAATACATAAGTCGCCCTATACGAGAAACAAGTCCCGGCCTCGGCCGTCTCTCTTGTCGACGAAAGGTACACGGCTCAAGATCCCGAGGAGCTCTCGGTCGGTATTTGTATTGGCGTAAACATGCACCGCGTGCTCACTGCAGAACCATGGGGGTGCCGGGTCTAGAGGCAAGGCGCCCATGTCCGGTCACCACGCCTAACTAAATCTTTGGATCGGTGTCACCGACATAGGGTGTGAGACACGGACACGTAAACTATGTCGTCACTGAACGACCGCACCGAGGCGAAGGAAGCGGGTCGTGGTAGGCTTACACCAGAAGCCGCCTTACCTTAACAGTGGCAATCGGGGCTACGGCCGAACACGGCGAGGGCGTGCCGATTGCCGAGGGCGAGGCAATGCCAAGTCATCATCCCGACGGTTAGGGCATTGAACGATCCGCCACCCTCACCCAAGATTGCGGGGCTTATCGCAGGTTAGCTAATCCTCACGGGGTCGGGGGCGGAATGACTTGCTCGGACGTCCCCGCCATGGATGCAAGGTACTTTATGCATCGGGCCGGATGATGCTATCTACCGCAACTCTAACATGCCCTAGCAAGCGACAAACAATTCCATAAAATCCAATACGTGCTCAATAAGAATACAACGAGCCTAGCATGATACTACGAAGCAAAGGCAGATACGAGCATGCTAGAAAGGAACAACCTAGCATGGATTAACATGAGAATTAGTCGGGAAAAACATGCTAATCGGGAATTTGGAATTGAGTACCTAGCTATACATGTCAATAAACACAAACAAGCAATCAATCGGCAATCACATATAATATCGCAGGTCCACACAACTCCGGTAAGAAATCCTTACGTTGGTCGGGGACGATTTGACACACGAAAACCTAAACGGCGAACGAACCCAAACTAGCTACCGAGAACCTATCAATCACAACAAAAATCACACAATAGGCCTAAATATAATAAAATAAACAAGGCTCAGCTAGAGAGTAACTCACGAGGCGCGACGAATGCACGAACGGGCCGATTGCACAACAGGCAAAGAACTGGGGCTGGCCATATGGCTGCGCGCGAGCTGTATTGACGAAACGAGGCGTTAGCGTCTGGCGGCTCGGTGGCTGGCGGCGCGACGCGCGCTCGGACGCAGATCTGGCGAGATGCGCGGCATGGCTCGGCGGGCGGGTTGCGACTACGCCGACGCGCGAGAGCGCAGCAGCGGCGGCGCGCGCGCGATCTGGCGAGGCGATCTGGCGAGCTCGACGAGCGAGAGGCGAAGCAGGCGATGGAGAAAAGAAGCTCGATTCGGGCGATTGGAGAGGATTCGACGAGCGATTTGTTGCTGGACCACTTCCCCTTGGCTGGCCGCACGAAACCTACAAGCCACTCGCTACAATTCGGCCGGCAAGGAAGAAATCGAAAACAGGGGAGAAGGGAAAGGAAAAGAGAAGGAGAAGAAGAGGAAGAAGACGTACCTGCTGCTCGGGGAAGATCGACTTCGAATTTGGGAGAGGAAACTCGGTCGAACACGCTGGAGAAGGAAGAAATCGCGAAGGTGATTCGCTGGTCGGTCGGAGAAGAAAGGAGAAGGAAGAAGAAGAAAATGGAGAAGAAGCCTCGGGCGGCCTGGCTTTAAACCCGAAGGCACAAAACAAGGGCTATATACAAGGTCGCGCGATTAAGATAACAAACGTTCCCAGTGGCTCGGCTGGCAGCGCCCCCTGCCTAGCATGCGACACGTCCTTTGCTCGAATCTCACTCGACGCGCTATTTAATTCCCTATTTATTTTTACCTTTTTCCAAGCCCAAATGTCTTCACCAAAATTCCCGATCCCATTCAAATCGACTCATAATTTTTCCGGCAATTAACAAATACAAAACCGGCCCTGTCGGCCCTACCCAAAATTACCAAAATGCCGCTGGGCCTCCCGGGGAGACCGGGATGAAATTTCCGGGCCGTTACAGTTGGTGCGACCCGCAACGTGTGCTCAACAACTAAGGAACCCGTTGTTCCGCAAACAAGGTGACACGTGGATGAGATTCAACCCCTTGGTCGGAGGCAAAAGTCAACCATAAGGCTAGTGCAACCTAACCACGTGTCTCGAAGCAAAGAGGATCCATATCCTCGCTTGGTTCCTAAGGGGCACTAGCGAGTCACAACAACAACAAGATATCGATCATGCAATCACGAGTCCCAAAATGTGTGAGCTAGCTGCTCCTCTAGGTGGTCAACACGGTAACCGAGCCTAGCTATTCTAACGGCAACATAACATAAACGAAAAACCCTTTAGGTAACGAACAGAGAAACCGAGCATGATCATGGCAGCACGTGTGCAGTTAAACAAGGATGGAGTCAACAACATAGAACATGCATAAACCCAAGGCACTTCAGTCAAAGAACAAGTTAAACAGATAAGCAGTTCATCACATATACAAGCATACATACAAACGAGAGATGATGATACGTTCACAAGAATACACAACAATAAAGATTTAACCATTTACAAGCCATACACGATCTCATGCTACCACGAGTAGAAAATAATAGGTTCAAATAGTGAATAAATAACAACATGAAAGCATACATGTGCCAAGTCATCCAACAATCAATTCTCGTAATTTCTATCATGCCACTATTCATATGCTTTAAACCACAAACCCGAATCATAATGAAGCTTCTTACCTTCCCGACGACTCGACCGAAACACCACGGGAACCCACGAGCTAAACGACGACCTGAAACGATGAAACCCGAGAGCACCTAAACACAAAACAACGTTGAGCGTTCATTATGGACAATCTAAACAAGCCACAAAGGAGGTTGACATCACGAGAACGAGGGGAAGCTATTGCTCGGAAACGCCTCGTCGGAGCACGGCAGCGCGCCGTCATGGAACGAGGTGAGCCATACCTCGTTTCGAAGGTCTTGAGCTCAGGATCAAGGATATGGTCTCGGATTTGCAAACGAACTTCTCTAGCTCCCGAAAACTACAAAAGAAGAAACGGGTTTCAAAATCCTCTCGCCGGAAAACTCCATGAAAACCAACAAATCTTACCTTGTTTCGAAGCTCTCGACTCCCTGAGCACGGATCTGGTCTCGGAATGGAAAACAGAGTTGTCTAACTCCGGGAAACTGAGAAGAAAGGAGTGAGTTTTAGGTTGTGGTGGTGGTTGTTGAGGTTGGATGAAGAAGAAAGAGAAAAGGTGGCCAAATAAAAAAAATACATAAATATAACATTCCTTCCATTTAATCCATAAACCCTAATTTTACTTTAAAACTCCAAATTCCATAACCCAAAATAACTTTTGCATTTTAGCTTTTATTACTATAAATTTTTAAATAACTTATCAAGGTGACTCATAGCTTAAATCTCATGGAGCATTAAATAATATAATTAGTTTGAAATTTATTAGCATATTCAATAAAACACTAACTATACTTAAAAATTATCTAGAGTGTTATAATATTATAAAAATAAATTCATTGAAACACTTAAATGATTTTAGAATTAACTAGGGTGTTACATTATTTTTGAAAATTCTTATCCAGCTTTTTAAAATAAAATTAAACACTTTGTTGAAATCAATATATACTTATCATTTATTTAAATTTTAAAAAAACGATAAAACAAATTATAATATAATATTAACACGTGCGGTGCATGTTAATACAATCTAGTATCATATGTGCACCAAAAAAACTGATTTTAGGTAGACCTCATGTTTTTTTTTCAAGGATAAATTGGGGGTAACAAACCAACAAACACTACTAGAAAAAGTAGATTAGATGACACTTAATCAAACCAAATTCAAGAGGGAGAAGCAATTAAAGTGTCATAATTAAAAACACGCGTTTTATGACACTTTATTAGAATCATCTCGCAATAAGAAATTAAAATAAAATTATCATCACAAAAAAGTGTCATAAATTAAAAAGGCGCGTTTTGTGAAACTTTTGTAGAATCATAAATTTTTTAATATAATTTTGATATCTTTAAACATTATATATAAATATATATATATATATATATATATATATATATATATTAGACGATTTTACCCCTTAATCATACCCTAAATTACAAAAATTTCATTTATTGAAATATAAAAAAAATAATCAAATAACGTAGAAGATATTTACAACATCATTTAGATTTTCATCCGTAGAAGATAAGTTATTTTTATCAAATCTCATAAATTTTATGACTAAGTTAGAAGATAAGAGATTTCAACAATCAAATGAAGATATTTACAATATCATTTACATTTTCATGTAGAAAATAAGATATTTTTACCAAATCTCATAGATTTTATTTGACATTTTATATTCTAATTAAAATAATAAATTGAATTTTACAATCCTATAAATAGTTGTCTACATTTTGTTTATAAGAACACTTTCAGTTTGAATTTGATTTATTTTTCTTTATTTTTTGTTTTATAATAAGTTATGTTGGATTATTTACCTCAACTTTCATCTAATTTTTCTTTCGTGCAATAATTTTTGTAGGGATTGTTTTTTGCTTAATTGTTGCCTTTCAAAAAAATACTTGGAGATCTGTAAATTTTTTTGAAGAATTATAAGATTATCCTAAGGTTAGTGCATGAATTCTTGATTTCAAAAGTTTGGTAACAATGATTTTTCTACTATATATATATATATATATATATATATATATATAGTTCTCTATATTTTGTTTACAAATACATTTGAAATTTTCTTTTTGCTTGGGTTACTTTCTTGATTTTTTTTATAATAAAAAATTTAGTTATCTTATTTTTGTTGGATTATTTACCTTAACTTTCATCTAACTTTTCTTTTATTGCAATAATGTTTTTAGGGATCTTTTGTTCCTTAATTGTTGACTTGGAGATGTGAATTTTTTTTTTTTGAAGAACGATAAATTTATCATTTGAGGTTAAAGGTAAATTCATAGATGTATACTAATAAATATATTTAGGTTATTTATATTTATAATTATAATAATGATATAACTCTTATAAATTTTATAATTCAAGAGTAATTGGTCTATTAATAGATAAATTGAGAAACAAAATTAAAGAGCATCGGTTTTTAAAAATCACAGATAAAATTTAATTTTAATTCAATAAATTTTATTAAGTTTTTTAAATAATAATACCTATTATTTTTTAAGCTCAAAATAAATAATTAACTGCTTTTTAACATAAATGTGAATTGTAATAAATTTAACTAATGTGAAAAAATGGTTATAAAATTCAATATTATATTGAAATTATTATTTGATGATTTAAATTTAGCTTAAAAATGTAAGAAAAAATTTATAACTATACATATATAATTTATTATTTAAGAAATTATCACGTGCAACGCCATGCTAAAAATCTAGTTTATTTAAGAGTGGTACCCTCTAGGTAGAGTTTGTGTTCCACTCCCTAAAAAAATAATGTTACACTTTATAAGTTTCAATTTGTAGTCTTAATTATTATTTTTTGGGAGAAAAGAGTTGTTATGCTTTATTTTTAAAGTAATAAGGAGGTTGTTAATTAATTGAAGATGATTCCTCAAAAAAAAAATAATAAATAAAAGATGAAAAACCTCCTTTTTTTGGAAAGTAGAGAGTAAAAGAGCAAAAATCAAGTTTTTTTTTCGTTTTTTGAGTACATATTGGGGGAGGGGAACAAATACCGATTCTCAAAATCGAATCTGTGATACTGGTGCTGATTTACAACCAAAAAGTGAGTTGAAACTTCCTCTTCCGCAAAATACGAGAGATTCTCCTTAAGCAACATGGCAGAAATGAAGAATGAAAAAATATTCCAATAATAACAGAAACATGTAAGAAAAGTGACAAAGAACAAACAAATAAATATTTAATTATATAATATTTTTATTTTACTTTTCTATTCTTAAAAAAACCATATATATTTACTTATTTATTTTGTAGACATCAACATTATTGGGAGGTTATAAAATTCGAACATGCGAACTCTTTGATCAAGAATATGTCAACTATCGTTAAGTTAATTATATTTTGGCAAGTTTGCATATATGCAAACCATAATAATCGTAATTTTTGTACTAAAAAATTAATCATCATAACTTTTATTAAGATTTTTTTTTACAAGAATTTTTTTAAGATTCGTGTTGGATTCATATCAAATTTAAACCCTACACTATGTGTTCTATTTTTTAAAATTCTTATCCAGCTTTTTAAAATAAAATTAAACACTTTGTTGAAATCAATATATACTTATCATTTATTTAAATGAAAATAAATTTTAAAAAAGCTATAAAAAATTATAATATAATATTAACACGTGCGGTGCATGTTAATACAATCTAGTATCATATGTGCACCAAAAAAATTGATTTTAGGTAGACCTCATGTTTTTTTTTTTCAAGTATAAATTGGGAGAGGCAAACCAACAAACACGTACTACTAGAAAAAGTAGATTAGATGACACTTAATCAAACCAAATTCAAGAGGGAGAAGCAATTAAAGTGTCATAAATAAAAACACGCGTTTTATGACAGTTTATTAGAATCATCTCGCAATAAGAAATTAAAATAAAATTATCATCACAAAAAAGTGTCATAAAATAAAAAGGCGCGTTTTGTGAAACTTTTGTAGAATCATAAATTTTTTAATATAATTTTGATATCTTTAAACATTATATATATATATATATATTAGACGATTTTACCCCTTAATCATACCCTAAATTACAAAAATGTCATTTATTGAAATATAAAAAAATAATCAAATAACGTAGAAGATATTTACAATATCATTTAGATTTTCATCGGTAGAATATAAGATATTTTTGTCAAATCTCATAAATTTTATGACTAAGTTAGAAGATAAGAGATTTCAACAATCAAATGAAGATATTTACAATATCATTTAAATATTCATGTAGAAAATAAGATATTTTTACTAAATCTCATAGATTTTATTTGACATTTTATATTCTAATTAAAATAATAAATTGAATTTTCCAATCATATAAAGTGTTTGTGATACTTTTCTGTAATCATCATATCCCTATTTTGTAGCAGTGAACCCATAAGGTACAACTGCTCTCAAATAAACGAAACACTACATTTGTGTACTGTTTGGATCTCACAAATGTCTCATATTAGAAAGTGGGAGAGTCTAACATCAATATAAAAGAAATGTACGTTACTCCCATTTCTCTAATATATACATCTCTTCTCACATTTGCCCATAAATATTGATTTCATGCACCATACCATATACCACCCTATAAAATTCACTAGAATTTTAACATGGTGTTGCACGATTCAAATCATCAAATAATAATTTCAATATAATATTGAACTTTATAACAATTTTTTCATATTAGTTAAATTTATTAAAATTCACATTTATGTTTAAAAACAGTTAAAATTTTATTTTGAGCTTAAAAAATAATAGGTGTTATTATTTTTAAAAAAACTTAATAAAATTGTACATTTGCCGTCACGAAAATATATTTTACTGCCGTAGAATTTTAATACGGCGTTGCACTTGATAATTTTTTAAATAATAATTTTTTTTTATATATATAATTATAATTATAAATTATTTCTTATATTTGTTCACTAACTTTAAATCATCAATAATAATTTCAATCTAATATTGAATTTTATAACCATTTTTTCATGTTAGTTAAATTTATTAAAATTCACATTTATATTAAAAAACAGTTAATATTTTATTTTGAGCTTAAAAAATAATAGGTGTTATTATTTTAAAAAAACTTAATAAAATTTATCTCATTAAAATTAAATTTTATATTTTTTAAAATCGATCCTCTTTAGTTTTTTTTTTTTTTGAATTTATCTATTAATAGACCAATTACTATTGAATTATAAAATTTATAAGAGTTATATCATTATTATAATTATAAATATAAATAAGCTAAATATATTTATTACTATACATCTATGAACTTACCTTTAACCTCAAATGATAATTTTATCATTTTTCAATTTTTTTTCCACATCTCCAAGTCAATAATTAAGCAAAAACGATCCCCACAAAAATTATTGCAACAATTCTAGTGAAATTATCCAACAAAAATAAGATAACTAAATTTTTTATTATAAAACAAAAAAATGAAAAGAAACCATGAAAGATAACCTCAACCAAAGAGAAAGTTTAAAATGTATTTGTAAACAAAATATATATTAAATGTGTTTGTAAAACAAATATAGAGAAATTTTATATATATATATATATATATATATATAGTAGGAAATCATCGTTACCAAACTTTTGAAACTCAAGAATTCATGCATTTTAGCGTTAGATGATTATCTTATCAGTCTTCAAACTTTTTTTTTCAAATCTTCAAATCATTTTTTGAAAGGTAACAATTATGCAAAGACGATCCCTATTAAAATTATTGCAACAAACGAAAAATTAAATGAAAGATAAGGTAAATAATCCAACAAAAATAAGATAACTTATTCTAAAACAAAAAAAAAAGTAAATTCAAGTAAACAGAAGCGGTTCTAGTAAACAAACACTACTACAAAAAAGACATTACTTGACAGTAGCTATTTTCAAATACTTGACGTCTTATTATAAAAGCGTCAAATAATTCACTAATTCCTAATAAAACTGTCAAGTATAGTTAAAAAACACGCGAAGATTGTTTCAAGATCCCGTGTTTTTAATGTGTACCAACCGTTGATGTGTATAAAGCGTCAAGTAGTACATTAAAGTGCTTATCACTTATTAAATGTCAAGTAAGGTATAAAAAAAATTTAATTCCAATTTTTTCACATTAACGTGCTTTTCACCAAGTTAACCCCATGCCCTAAAATTTCACGATTTTTCCCTCTCAGTTACGATTTCTCCTTACCCAAATTCCCCAAATTTTCTCCCGATCTCCTCTTCGATTTTCCTTCACCAATCAACCAAAGCTCTCTTCTTCTTCGATTTGTTTCAAGGTGGAATATGTGAAGTCTTCTCGATCTTCCTGCAAGACTTGCAAAATCCCCATTCAGAAGGAGAATCTTCACTTCGACAAGATGGTTCAGGCCTCCTAATTTGAAGGTTTCATGCCAGTAATCTTCACTCATTTCTCTCTTTTACTTGCATTTCTTTGTTGGATTTCTGGGTTTCTTTCTTTAATCCTTCTTTTTAGCCCCACCTGCAAGTTTTAGGTTTTCTTTTTGTAACTCTGTTTTCTCATTTTGTAATGTTCTTTATTTTGTGTCACCTTTGTTGCTCTTATGCTTTTTATGTTTTGCTGTTCTTATTTTTCTTGTTATTGTTCTAAATTCGACTTTTTTTGGTTTTTGCTAACATATTTTTCACTGTCTGTTTGGCAAATACGGATTTGTTTCACTTGGAATCGGTGCTTACAGTGCCTCTTGGTTTTTAAAACCTTGGTGAATGGAGACATTGCAATCATGTGTAACTTCTTAGTTAGTCCTGAATGATAACTTTTTTTTTTTTTTAGTTTTTCTAAATTAAGCCTACCAAAACTACTCCAGCTTATGATTTTCTTTTGGGTTGTTGATTAATTTGGGTTTTCTTTTGGGTTGTCGATTAATTGGGGTACTGGCTTTTGCGAGGCTCAAGGAAGGCGAGAGAACTTACGGTGAATTAGGCGAGGACATATTCGTCGAGGATTTATGAAAATCCTTGGGCATCATCTCACTTGATGAACTCTGCGATTTCCATAAGGTTAATCCTAATTTGATGAAGAAGATTTGCAACAGACTTTAGCTTTGAAAAATAATTTGCCCTAATTATTTGTTTGTGACGCCTTTGAATTTGAATTTTTCTTTTCTTTTTATATATTCAAATTGTTTAATTCTTGTCTAATCCCCCATGATTCAATTGGTAATTGTTATGAATTTTGTAACTACTCCATGATGTACTCTATTATTTATTATCATTCTTAATAACTTTTCGGTATTTTGTTGTTGTGTAAATTGTAATCTAATTGTATTTTAAGAGTTGGTAGCTAGGAATATATCATAGCTTACATAAATGATAAGAGTGTATTTGCCAATGAGAGTGGCATTAGTTTCTACCCAACGATGGTAGGTCATGTTTTGGGTATTTAGAGATGATGCATTGGAATGAAGTCTTTATTTGGAGCATTATTTTCATTTTCATTGTTAAAACAGTGGTTTATGTGATGGATATTGGAAAGCTAAAGCTACTAAAGAAGAAGAGGAAAATCTTTCTGATGGTATCTTCTGAGCCTCCACATTTGTTTGACGACGATGCTTGTTCCCATGAAGATGATGGTCATTCTTCTCATGATTTTGAGTCTGCTACATTGAGAAAGAAACAGAAAATTGGAGATGAGGTAGGGATTGAATTTTAACTTTATTAAAATCTTAGAGACTAAATTTTAGTTTATGAAACCATAGAGACTAAACTTTAATTTTCTTCAAAAAGTAGATAGCAAATTTATAATTTAACTTTGAAAAAAAATTTGACACATGAAATTAAATTAATTGAAACTTAGAACATATATATTTATTCGCATTTATTTAACTTGGAGTGAATTATATTACCTGGAAAATAGAATCTTTCACCATGCTTGCCTCTTGACCTTCTATTGAAGCTGCTTGAAAACAAGACACTTTATATAAAGTAGTTTCACTAATACTTTCAATCAAACAGATAAAATAAATAATGAAATCCACTTTCATCTAGTTTGTTGAATTTAAATTCTCTCAAAGTTCAAATGGGTAAAAAAAATTTATGTTTCTCTGTCTTCTTAATGATGCAACATTTAGTTTTATTTTTATAGGGATAAATTTCTAAATTTAATTCTTCAAGTAGTTGGTTATATGGCTGGTGTTTCTTTGTTTTAGTGTTTCAAACAAAGAACATTGAAATCATCCAAATTCATCTTGTGATTTTTAGGAATGGAATCAAATAGATGGGCAAACAACAAACAACTGGTTGACGATGAATTTTGGTGGATGAGATTAAGAAGGTAGAGGTGGAGTTAACAAGCTTGATTGTCGTGTTCCGAGAATTGTCTTAGGAGCTTGAGATTATGAGGTATGACTAACTAATATGCAAGTTATGCAAAATACTTATATTTGGAATTTTCTGAATCAATCAAGATTTGAATTAACTTGGTGTGCTTTTGAGTTAAGTGATGGAAAGCACTTTCAAAAAGACCGGAGATGACGATTCTATGCAGAATATAGACCCTAATTCCACTTTTGGTGGCAACATAGAGGATATCTATGGATAAGACTCTCCTAGAGAGGAACAACTCATCACTCCATGAACTTTCTCAGTTGCTAGGTAACTTTTAACTTGGATCATCTTTGTTTAGGTTACTTAATCCTAATTTTTGGGTACTATTTGCTTTTATTTTTTATTCATGAATTACTAGTTGCAGAATTTCACTTGTTTGATTTTTTTTATTTTCTAATCTTAATATTTCATTTTGGTTTGAATTAAATGTAGGGCATGCACTTAAGATGTAAGCTGATTGGAAAACGTTTTTATGGAAAAGTGTTAAGGCAAGGATAGACAATGTTCATGAAAGCTGTTGTGGCTAATGATGGTGTGTTTTCTTATTTTTCACATAAATTTGCTTCATTTGTATTTGTGGTTTTGTGTATAATAATTCTTGTTTTTCTGTAAAAAAAAAAAGAAGTTGAGAAAGGGTTGGTATTTTGTGTTTGAATATATAGAGGAATGTTCACTTTTTTTAGATAATGTTTGTTTAAGTTTAAGTTATGTGAGTTATTTTTTTCTTAAACTCTTGGTAGGTATTTTGTGTTTGAATTGATAGAGGTTTTTATTTTGGTTCTTGAAATATACAAGTTACTTTGGTTACTGAAAATCTATTGGATATTTAATGTTTGAAGTGTATGTTTTGTGTACATGGAACAAAAGGTTCAATGTAGTTAGGTTCTTTTTTGTGTACATGGAACAAAAGATTCAATATATCCTCATATTCTTTTTTGTGCACATAGTGGAACATTTGATTAATGAAATATATATTATTATTATGGTTCCTACAAATCTATTAAATATTTGAGTTTGAAGAATGCTTTCAGATTTGCAGGAATACTTTCAGGGTTACAGGAAAATTGTGGAATGAATATTTTATTTTATTTTTAAAAAAAAAGAATACATTGCTTGACGCTTTTTACGTGTCAATCAATATCTTATACTTGACGGTTCTCAACTGTCAAACCTACTATTGTACTTGACGCTTTCATAGTGTCAATGAGGAAACTAAGCTTGACGCTTTACAACCGTCAACCCACTTATGTATTTGATACGTATTGGATGTCAACTATATATATAGTTGACGGTTAACCGACCGTCAAGTAAAGATACATTACTTGACAGCAGTATAGTTGACGTTTGGAAAGCCGTCAAGTAACGTTCTAGTTGACATTCAACCGGTGTCAAGTATTGTCTTTTTTGTAGTAGTGAAAATGTAGAGTACTATTCAAAAATTCAATTTATTATTTTAATTAGAATATAAATTGTCAAATAAAATCTGAGATTTGGTAAAAATATCTTATTTTCTATGTTATAAACCCGATGAAAATTTAAATGATATTGAAAATATCTTCATTTTTTATTGTTGAAATCTATTATCTTCTAATTTAGTCATAGTCTATGAGATTTGATAAAAGTATCTTATCTTAAAATCTAAATTATATTATAAATATCTTCTACATTATTTTACTTTATTTTTTTTATATTCCAATAGATGAATTTAGAGTATGACTTAAGAGATAAAATCGTCCAAAAATGATTTCTCCTTAAGCCACACTAGTATGATATGATTTATATTCAATAGATGACATGTTTGTAATTTAGAGTATGACTTAAGGGATAGAATCGTCCAAAAATGATTTTTCCCTTAAGCCACACTTTAGTATATATGATATACGATAATATGATATGATATATCCATCCAACTAAATGCCATACAACTTATAAATTACCTAAGTTATTCTACTTATTTTAGGAATGTGAGACACTTTGGTTGAATTACCAATGATCATCTATTTAAATAAGTACATTCAAACCATACAAAACTTGCCTTTATTGTTCAAAACCGGAGGACTTTGATTACATAGTCAACAATTTGTTTTGGATCGATACATTCTCAAAATTTTTAAAACGGTCTAAATAGGTAGCACTCTGAAATTTCAATTTTGTAACCAAAAAAAAAAACAGTGAACAATAAAAATTTCTCTAATAAACCATTCCAGTTATAATTTTGTGTGCAGTAGATCTTTCTTTTCATTTTATACTTGTCTAATAAATCTTTGACATATTTCATATATTTATAAAAAAAAAATTCAAACTGACCAAACACAAAAGTGAAGGATCCAGACATAAATATTAATTTTATAAGTAATAATTTGAAAATATTGTTAATAGTTGAGTCAATTATTGGAATGTAAAGAAACCAAATTAATAAAAGTATGAAAAACGTTCCACAAATTATTAGTTCTGAGGTATGACTTTTCAATTGAATCAGGAGACACTGTCATTGGACTCATCTATGAGATAAAATTAAGGATCATGTTTTTTTGTTATTGACTGCTGTCCCCAAAATGAACAAATAAAAATATATTTTCTTCACTTTTAAAATGTGGTGACCTGGTAATAGAGGGTACAATGATCATAATCTTTAATAATCTCCCAACCCTAAATCTAGAATGTTTGATTAGGGTAAAGAATAAAAAAAAATGATCAAAATTAATAATTCGAGTCCCAAAGATAAGAAAATTTATGGTTTGCAATTTTTTTAAAATTTTTTTTTGAAATCTACATTTATTTATTGTTGAATGAAAAAAAAATTCAAAAATCTCAGGAGCTGTTTGTTTGACATATTTAGGTAGTTTTTGAGTTAAGGAGTTATATTGAGAAGTTATGTTGAAGAGTTAAAAATTGAGAATTGTGTCAAAAACTCGTTTGGATGTAGTTTTTGTATAGAAGAGTTAGAGTCAAAACCTTGTTTGGATGTAGATTTAAAAATGAGTAGTTATTTTTAGTAGTTGAAAAAGAAATTATTAAAAATGAATGGTTGAAAATGAGTTATTTTGATTGATTTGAAAGAAATGATTAAAAATAAGTGGTTAGAAATGATTGAGCAGTTATAAATGAATAATTAAAAATGAATGGTTAGAAATGAGAGTTATTTTTAAAAGTAAAAACTCGTTTGGATTTAGTTTTTAAGGAGAAAGTAGTAAATCATAGAACTAACTCCTCCCTAAATATGTCAAACAAACAGTTCCTCAGAGTCCACGATATAAATATATATATATATATATATATATATATTTTTTTTTTTTTTTTTTTTTTTTTTTTTTTTTTGAGATTACAAATAATGGGATATAAACATAGGTGAACCAACTAAAATATTTACTTACATATTGAAAATTCAAGTCCGTTCACCCATAGTTCAATTGCATAGATCCTAGAAACAAAAATTCAAATTAAATTAATTAAGGTCTATTTTATAAATATAACTTCTATTTATAATTTTGTGTGTTTTTATTATTAATTTGAGTAAAATTTCATATGATTCCACAAGGGAGGTGAAAACTATTAATATTTTACTCATTTGATTTATGTTTATTTTGTCACAGTTTTTTATCTAAGTGTAATTTCTTCTTTCACAATTTTTTTTTTTTTTTTTTTTTTTTGAATCCTTCGCTAAATTTTGATGACAAAACACCACATGGGAATTAACCATAACTTTTATTCCTTGCAACATAATTAAATATAACTGCATACATATAAACTTTAAAATGCATTACACGTTCAAATCTAGAGCTACCTTAAGCATACTCTTTTATTCCATAGTGATAACTAACGAGATGGTTTAAGAAGTAACTTGATGTGATATGAGTAGATGGTTTAGATAGAAATACTGTTGGGAATTCCTCTCCCCGTTAGTCCTTCAGTGCTTGATGGAATTAGCAAAGTGTAAGACACATTAGCCGGCCCAGTTCTATTCTTCAAATTGACATCACGATTCCTTTCCATAATCCTTTCTTCAACTCCAAATACTTCTTTTCCAAACCTCTCAAAAGCTTCCAATGCATGAACATCTGATGTCCATTCAACACTCGCTCTCTGTCCAAGATAAACTTCATCAGATGCATGCCTTGACAAAATCTCAATAACTGACATCCCAAGAAGACATTGAAACTGGGAATTAATCGTTTTCAAAAATCCTTTTTCAGGGTTCTTTTCAAGTTCTTTGTACTCTGCACTGCCTGCTTCTGGCATGAATCTACGGCTCACAGTTGGCCTATTGGGAACAAAGCCTCCATAAGGGTATTGTCCAAAGTTGACAGCAGCATGGAGGGCTGAAGCAATCCATATGATGATAGTACATGATTCAACAAGCTCTGATATAGTCTGCATCTTTGGCCACCATGGTTCATCTTTCTTATCAGCATGCCCCCTCTCTCTAGCCTCTTTCCACCAAGATTGAAGTTCGATGTCATTTTGGATAGCTATGTCATCTTTGTAGTAGAGAAGACAATACTCTGTAACCCAATTTTTTATTGTTGACCAAATCTCAAGTCCATCCACAGCAAATGGATAATCTTCTATCAAAAGTCGAAGTCCATGTGGAGAACTTTCATCTTGAACTGCTACTCCTCTACGCAAAGCAAAAGTAATGACATTAAGTCAATGATCTATTGTGGCAAAAAATGTAACTAGAAAACCAATGCATAGATTTAAGTGATTTGATAAAGGTTCAATGTTAAGAATCTCACGTTGAGGAGACCTCACAATCTTGATAATATACATAAGTTACTATTTTTAATGTAGTTTAATTTTTAGATGGAATCACGTGACATTTATGTAATATGGTAGTCCATGAAATTCAAAAAATAGTTATAAAAAAAAATCATAGAAGTTATAAACTTCATACACAAGAGTGCATAAGATTGAATATCTTACCTCTTGATGAGATCTGCGGGCAAGGCTTGTTCAAGGAAGTTCCATTTTTTATATATATGAGATGATAACTCCAAAGCATATTTTGATTGAAAATGAGTTGATTCAAGAAGACCATCAGCATTGATAAGGGTTTGCCTTGCAAATGCATTAATGAACATGGTGTCTTTATAATGTGGAATAAGTAACTTATGAATCGGGTGAAGTACACTCAGTTGTCGATGTGTTGCAATCACAAACGGCTCAAGTACTGCATGTGTGTTCAACCTACACCAATTTCGAAGTGAACAATTCACAATATAAACTATGTAAAGTGATAATTAAATATGTCACTATGAGAATTAAGTTATACCAATGACAAATAAGTTGATGGTAGCCAGCATCATTGACGGCCACATAAGCTTTTGCTAGTTGCCAAATAGAGGATTCAACTGATCCTTCAAGTCCTTCTCCTACTGGAAAGTATAATTTGCTAATAGCACCAAGATCATCTCTTTGTGCATGTGGTAAGCTCAGCTCAATAACCAATGGCCTCAAAGTACCATCATCCTTCTTAAAGAGAAGTGTCCTTGTTGCATAAGTCTTTGTTGATGTTGAGTTTATTTTTCTAAGATATGGCATTAGGGCATCATGATGATCCAATATGTATAACTTGTTTTTTTCCATTGCCTATTTAATCAATCAAGTCAACAATGTTCTCTTTTTGTTACATTCATTGTCATATATGGAAAGAGCACAATTAAAGGTAATTATATATATAAGTTCATTCGAATCACCTCATCAACACTGAGTCCTTCCAAGCCATGCTTTATATATTCTTCCGTGATAGTGCTATTTTGATTTCCATAAACTTTAGGATCCAAATTGCTCAATGGTGGAAAGTGCTATTAAATCAAAAAGAAATTAACAACTAATTGGCAAAAGAAACGATGTAAACTGAAAACAAGCTCTCATAATAAGAAACAATGTATATTAACAACTAATTGGAAAAAGACATAAAAGTAAAATACTTGAAGACGACGGATGATGATTGGGTTGACTCCTGCTACCATTTCTCTTGCAAACTCTTCATCCGTTCTCCAAGCAGATTTATCATCTATTCAAAATTGTTATACCGATTAAATACGAAGTTAAAATCTAATTAATGATCTTTTATTGAATTAATTTTGTAAGACTGATTACAAAGTTGCAATACCTTTAATGACAGGAGGAACCGGGAATCTAAGGAATCTTTCACCATCGGTTCTTAAAAGCTCTTTGAACATTGGAGGTGTGAGGCCATCAGTAAGGTTCTTAAAGATATTTGGAGGAATGGGAAATCCTCCATCATAGAGATTATGGACTTCTTTGTATTTGTCAAATTCTCCTGGAGTTAAATCAAATACAGTTTGAAGCCCTGGTTTTATGGATGATGAAAGTGACTTCAATGCATACCCAAGGAAATCTGCCATCTTCAAGTGCCCAAAATTTTCATCTCTTGGAACATAAATGTTTAATCCAATTACTGATTGTAATCGACTCTCACTCTTTGGATCTATACAAAAACAAAATCAAAAAATTATGAGCAAGATAGTCTTAAAATATAATTTTTATGGAGATGATTATATTTATATTCTTGCCTCTTCTTGTACGTGATCTTCCTGTTCTTCCTCTACGAGGGTAAGGATAATCACTACTGCCTCCAAGAATGGGACGAACAAGTGCACTACCTCCATCAGGGTCACCAATATCATTGTATACATCGTAGTCATAAATTCTATCCCATTCTTTACGCTCTCCCTTCCCGTCTCCTCTAAGATTTAACAATTCCTCCTCTCTATACTTTCGAAGAGGATTAGGTGTGTCGCTTGGAAGAAATGTCTGCAAAGCAAACAATAACAAAAATATAAGAAAAGTGCATGCCTCTTAATAATTGGAGCTAGGTCTCACTTTATGTTTTTTATGTGGGTTATTGAATAATATATGAGATGAAAGAGAGAAAATGAAGATAACCTTGTTAGCAAAGAAAATGCGATCTTTGTTGTATCTTCCCTGAGGGTAAACCCATGAGTTGCAGTCGAAGTGGACATTTCCAAAGTTAGGAACATTCTCAAGAGTGAGAGACTTGAGAAAGAACTCACTAGTATGTCCATTTCTTATATAGAAAGCTCCAGGATAACCAAAGTCTTCTTCCCACTCAAAGTCAACTTGAAACACCGACTCTCCAGCAAATAATGGAGGAATCGTGGTCAGCCAGCTCCCCAACTTCGCACTCCTTCCAACTTTTCCTCGCGGGTCATTTGCTGCATAAAAATAATTTTAAACCTGTAATCTTATGGCTACTCAATCATACAGACTCATCTCTTTTTGGCTCACCATAAAACAAAAATATTAGCGGAAAAAAAGAACTTACAATGGGGATCCACGTGTGTTGCACTCACGAGTTGCAAAACAATTCCACTGCCTAACAGCTCAGTGACACCATCAAGAACAGTGGAATGAAACTCATTGAAGTCCAACACATTGCTTCGCATCAAAATCACCTTCCCTTTGATCTTCTTCTTCCCGGTCCGAGTGATATCGGAGATACCGTCGAGAATGTTCACTCCAGAATTGACGACAGACCCAGCAAGGTCACCGGTAGTTCTAACGGCATCGCCGGTGGCTTTAAGGGCATCCCCTACTATCTTTGATCCGAACCCAAACATAGTTAGTTTTCTATGTTTGCAATATAAGTGAAGAATTGGTGTGGTTTGAAGATGTGAACTTCCGCTGGTATTTATAGCACAAAAAAGGTAGCACTCCAAAGCTGTGGTTTAAAAGCTTTGCATTATTGAGGAATAAAACGACAAAGAAATGCATTATTCAATTTGAACGAATCGTGATCCACATGGGATAATACACTAGTTTCTAGTAGCTCTCATTTTTAATTTATTTACTTTGCAAAATGGTCCTTTCGGAGAAAATATTTTCACATTTATCATGAAGGGTCACGTGTACCTAACATGGGTTTTTTAATTACTTTTTGCGTCTTAAAAAGTAAGAGGTGAAAAGATAAAGAGATATAGAAGGAAACGAAAATTTTATCATATTAAAAAGAGAACAGAAGAATAGAAGAAAAACAAAGGTAGGTAGAAAAGGAGAAGGGTAGAGAAAGTAAAAAAAGTTAAAAAAAAAAAAAAAAAAAACTAGTTTATCTTAAATAAAATAAATTAGCATAAATTTTAAATTTTGTACCAAGGTTGGAAGAAAATTATAATTTAACTTAGTAACGGAAAAGTTATAAGTTAGAATCTTGAAAACCACAAATAATGTTGAATTAAAAAATATAAAGTTAATACCTATGATTTGAAAATCAAAGTTAGAGTTTTAATAGTTTTAAATATTAGAGAATTGATCATCGAAGGTCAGTGGCACAGTTTTGGTTATCTTGTCTATAAAAAAGTGAGTGTCCATACTTTCTTAAAGATGGATATATAGATATATCGTAAAAAAAAATGAAACACATCATATGAAATTTGCGTAAGAATAGATTTAAATTTCAAAAATAAAAAATAAAAAACCAAATGATTATCAAATAATGTCTAAGAATATTAGAATTCGGTTTCTAGTATGATAAAATCTAATTATTAATTCATATAGTTCATAATTATTGAAAACTATACACATGAGAATTTGACATTTATTCCTAATTGATGATCAATCAATTGTTTAATTCTCAGGTTTCTATTTTCCTTTCTTGCTTCTGTCCCACACCAATTATTTGGGTGCAGAGAAAGAAGACATTTGAGTCGCACTACTAGAAAAAGCACATTCTATGACTATAATTTATAGTCATGAACACCTTCCATAACTAAAATCAAGAGTCATTGTATCCGCTGTCACGGAAGATTCAACCATGACACTATAGTATAAGTGTCATGCTAGAATCAATTATGACACTATATTATAGTCATAGAATAACCATTAATGACACATATACAGAGTCATTGATGAAATAATAATGACAATTTACAAGTGTCATCATAAATCCAGGTATGACATTTTATTACAGTCATGGTTGATCTATTAATGACACATATACATAGTCATGGTTGAGATATTTATGACATTTTATTTTAGTCATGATTGAACCATTAATGACACATATATATAGTCATTGAAGAACCATTAATATTGTCATTATAGTTTATATATTGACACTTTTTTATAGTCATCAATTTATGTAACATGACTTTTTATTGATGTTAATTTATTAGTTTTCATGACACTTTTTAGTGCATATTTACAACCTGTTTTGTTTGTGTCTTTACCTGTCAAGAAAGATTTATAATATGCAGTCAACGAATCTTATTTCATATATGACTAAATAATTTGAACATTACACTTGAACAAAAAAAAAATATCCATAAATTTATAATTCATAAAATGTCTACAAAGGATTTAAAAACTAGAAAGTTTACAATATAACAAAGAAGCATAGCCTGCTATCCCTTGTTCGAAGTATACGTGGATTCATAAGCTGCACGATAACTATAGATGCAGGCGATCCTCAACTTGAACAAAGTACCTGCACAATATAGTAATAAAACTTTGAATTAGAAGTTGCAATAGAGAATATAAAGTAACTTATATACATCTAACCATGGTCAAATACTTATCACTCACGAACTTTAATTGAATGTCAGATACTTAACACTCATAAAAGTAACTCACATATATCTAATAAATCAAAACACTAATGGATGAGGCACATAAGGTATAAAACAATTAACAAGTTCATAAGGAATATTTGTCTTTTAGGGCTAAATCAGTATACAAAATAATGAAGTCAACTTTCATTTAAAAGGGAGAATTTGAATGGTTGAAGTTAATAACAAAATTATATTGGAGCATAGAGTTCGCATTATGGGAAGTGCTTATTCTTAAGGTTCTCTTAAGTACTTACAAGAAATACAAGAAATAATGAAACCAAACAAGCTATTACTATAGTGTCAATTATTTCTAATCACTCAAAATAATTCCTAATCTAATCACTCATACAATTACTCATCCAAACATCCCTGATGTTTTTTTTAATTATAAATTGGTACTAAAGAAAGTTCTCTGAGGAAATTGACTGCTAGAGGAACTTGATAAACTAAACACATACATAAAATGGTATATGAAATAGAAATGAGATATATGAAAATCTTGAAAGGATCAAAGCAAACTCATACCTTTACACTGATAGACAGAGTCCGGAACATTCAAGTAAGAGATTCTTGCATTGGAACAAAGAACCACTCGAACTTTCTATTCACCAGCCATAACTAAAATTCTAAAAGAAGATCAAACTTAAAAATTCTTCAAACCCATCTAAGAGAAGAATCAATCAAACAAATCCCAAGCCCCCCAAAATCATTAAAAAAAATCATAAGACTCATAACAAACTTAGCATAAACCTCAGAAGGGCAACAGTTTCTTCATGGCGAAAATAAATGGGTTTGGGCTTCATTGTTGGCTCCTTATGCGGAAGGTTCACAAACCACGCCACATCCCTACTCTTCGAAAATTAGTTACCCTGAAAGAAAGAAAAAAAGTTTAAAATGGCAGAAAATAACAGTCTTCAATGCTCCAATAAAATTTTCTAGCCTGTCATTTTCATTTATGCGATTCTACACTATACTAGAAAAAATGAAAAATGGCTTCCATTTATAACCAGGAACCAAACTCCAAAATTAAAGAAAAGAATCTTTTATTACCGATTCAAAATAGATATAAATTCCACCATAAAAACCATTATCAGTCTAAAACTTTTTAAGGTTCAAAATAAAGTCTAGAAAACAGGAACATGAAACTCTCACCAAGCCCAAGTAATATCTCTAATCTTTTGGATTTACTGCAACTCAAATCAAGACAACCCATGGGGCACAAAATACAATTTCCTAACATTTGAAATCCAAAACTTAAACTCAAGAAAGCTATTTAATAGTGATAATTGATATGGAAAAAAAAAGAAGCTATTTAATTTCAATGTATTTTTCTAGAAGAACATGATCTTAAGAGCATATATAACAATTTGATAGTAAAGAGTAAAAAAAAAAAAAAACTATATCAAGCCAAGAATTTGCCCATTTGGCAATTAAACCAGCTAGAAAATAAAATTTCAATTCATTTGAACTTACCCTATTGAGTAGGTAATTGATCAACATATTGTAGTGTGTAACTCCCTTTCCCCCAACTGATTAAAAGAAAGTTGACCCACAACTATTTTAAAAAATGATTTACAAATATAAAAGAAGAACACCTCTTACCTCAACTCCAACTCAAGGTTCCTATGATTGTTCTTTTGCAAGCTCTCATAAGTTGCGGCATACGCTAGTCAAGCCTTATTCCTAAAAAACAAGTTTAGAAAACTAAAAAATATCTGATTTAATTTTATGATAATCTTTATATTGACTATTTGCGAATATTTTGAATGTCATATCCTATGAATTCTCTAACACAAAATATTATAGAACCCAAAGTGCATATAAACTAACTCGACCCAGACACACTAAAATATTTTTTGAAAAGGAAAAGAAGGAACAAACCTTTTGAAACTCAATAGTGAAAAATAATCCAAAATATAAACAAAAATGAAGATGTTAACCAAGTAAAGATGAAGAAAAGATTACTGCTAGCAATATGTTTGCAAACCTACTTGAAGGCTAGAGGATTGGTTAAGCGGTTGAATGAAAGCCATCAGATTGATTAACTACTTGAGGGGAAGCTTGTAGAACGACTTTCTCTTTAGAGCAGTCCTGAAATGCAGTAGCGGTGCAAATAAAAAAAATAAAAACATAAATATTGATTGGTACTTGTTTACAAACATAGATACTTGTGTACTTATAATTTGTTCATTTTCATTTTCATTTACTTTTTCATTCTTTCAAATAAAATACACCATCATTTTGCTCATGGCAGATAAATGTTATAATAAATTATCTATTAGTATAGATCAAATCAAAATTGGATAATTGCAATCTAATAACAAAAAAATTTAAAAAATAATTTTATGATTAGAAATTATATCTCCACTAACAACATATTCACATGTACATAAACTTGTCTATTAATATGCATTGAAATTGTCTTATGAAAAAGTTAATGCTCACATTAAGTCATAACTGCTAGTTTGGAAAAGTATACACATACAAATTTTTGGGTGTCTACCTCCATTGTGATCCAGAATAAAAATTGATGAAGACGAGCCCTAAACACAAAGTTCTTCGCATCAAACCTACAAGGTCAAACTCATTAAATTGAAGATAACCAAAAATTGAAAGATTAAGAAATGAAACAGAAAGCTAAAATGACTCTGATTTGCCAAAGAAAGGTCGCTAATAAAAATAATCTCCTACAACCACATAGTAAGAGAAAATGTCCAACATGAATACGAGAGCTTATTCAATAAAGGATATTTGATGTGTCCGTTAATATCGGCCATCTATATATACATTTCTTGAAAAAACTGTAATCAGAAAAATGAACTCACAATGATCTTTTATTGGAATCAAGAGTCGTTCATAGCTTGCAACAGTTATTTTAATCATACAACAATAAAATAGGTCCTTCAAACCATATGGGTTTGAAAGCTTACACTTCTTCATTGCCTTAATTCTTTTAAGATGAGATAATTCCTAGTAAGTAGTACCGAAGTAAAATCAGATGCTTTAGCAGTCAGTAAGCATATCTTTCCCGCAAAAAATCATTTTGTTGTCTAAGGTATCATCAATACAATGAGGAGATAAACAACCTGATTCTGTGATAGTTGTTGTATGCCCCCTGCTTGTTAAAATGTGGCCTCTCTACCACTCCCGAACCTTCTACCAATCTTGGGATCAATTCTCCGTATGTCCAAGCGCGCCAAAACCACCATAACCTCTGGTAAATTCATTGTTTAATGACCAAAGATCAAGTTGTGGCAGTTTAAGGAAAAAAAAATCATGAAACAGAATGTAAAGTAGCATGATTTCTAAATAGTCTATGAACTGAAGCCACCCATTGTTGTTGATAACTAAAAACATAAGTACTATACAACATTTTTTAGAGAAGCGGGTAGAATTCTCTTTTAAAATTAGGAGTAAGACATCAAAATGAGATTAGTCTTTTACAATTAGGAGTAAGACATCAAAATGAGATTTTTCTTTTACAATTAGGACTAAGACATCAAAATGAGATTTGCCCACCTATCTTTCTGCAAATATTGTACATACTGATATTACTAAAATGATCATCTTATTATGTGCATTTTCCCTGAAATAACACAATTTGATTTTTTTTGAAATTAGGGTAACCACGCCCGTCCCTAAGCCAGACACCGAGAGACATCTCAAGGAGTAATATCACAAGAAATAACACAATTTGATCCTCATTGACGAGCTCTATATGACTAAAACATGACATTTGTTTGTTCAACTTTTACACTTAGAATCATTTCCATTAAGAGGCAAAAATAATCATAAAACAGAGTCTCCATTTAAGCTATGGTAAGTGAATTAAGTTGGGAATGGGTAAGAAAAAAAGGGCAGAATAAAAAATATAAAAAAAGAACTAAAAATACATATGAAGTTGAGATACTGACCAAGTGAAAACCTAGCCGAACCCAGATGGCTGCCATCTCCTTACCTCAAATCCAGGAATTCCTATTAGCAACCAAATTAGTGGGGTGGTATTCAGGAGCGAGAGGTAGGGTTTTGAGCCAGGAAAGTACCTCTTGCGTTGGCTCTACGGCTAAGGTTGTGGCTGCCATTAACACACAAGAGAAGTTGAAGATGAAGTGCAGCAGGGTTTTCCCATATAGCCTCTGATTATGAGCTTCGGGCCTCCGATTATGAGCTTTTGGCACTCATATGGCAGAAAGCTTCAAAATGGAAAGAAAATTGACGGAAAAAATTTCGCTAAAAATGAGAAGGAAATCGGGAACAAACCTATTAATCTCTTGAAGGGAGATGGAGCCTTGATTTCACAGTTGTTGCCGACTATGGCTGATTAATGAGAAAAAAGGAATTTGCAATTTTTGTGGAAGAAAGAACTCGATGTTTTGAGGAAGGAAATCAGGAGGAAATGGGGGAAATATAGTTTTAAAAAAATCCTATTAAAATAAATATACTATTGTTAAATTGTTTTTTAAAAAAACGGCCCTTGATGATTTAGTGACACTATTTTTTTCATTCCTTGCCATATTTCTTTTTCATAGGTGTCATTGTAGCCTAGTTTTCTAGTAGTGTCGGGCGGGACCGATTGAGAAGGAAATAATTTATGTTGGAATCCAAATAAAATATCTTACTTTGATTAAATAAAAGAAAGATCATTCATTCATGTATTTTTAATAAACAATAGGCAAGAAAATCAAACACATAAATTTGTCAAAGTATATGCACTACCGAAAAATTAATATACATATAGATTAAAACTGTGATTGAAATAGTTTTATATTATAATTTTTTTTTTCTTCTTTCTAGTGAGTTTGCTTAAAATTGACCATTATTGAAATGATGGGTAAAATATTAATTTTTTTAAACGTAGAGACTAAATTTAAACTCCATCTAATATTTTGGTTTCAAAAAAACTCCATCCAAAATTTAGGGAATTTGCACTTATAGAAACTTTTTTACACAGTTTACAATTATAGCAACTTTTAAAAAATAATTCATTTATAGTATATTCTGCCTATTTTTTTTTAAAATCTCTATTTATTCATTTTAATCGAAGACTTTGATAGAATCTATCATTCTCTAGTGATAGAAGTCTATCAATTTAATCAGTAATTGATTCTATCAGCCCTTATTGATAGAATCTAATGAAAATCTATCAATTTATTTTGTTTATTAGTAATTGATTCTATCAAACTCTATTGATAGAATCTATCAATATGGAAGTCAATCAATTTACATTTTTTGCTATATGTGTAAATATTTTCATTATTGTGCTATTCATGAATATTTTAGCCCTTTTGTAATATATATGCGAAAGCCCCCAAAATTTAAGGATTAAAAAGTATTTTTCTTTAATTTCTAAATAAAGGTAGCATCTTGACAATATCCCATGAGGATAAAAATAAACGTTTTTTATTATCTGCCCTTGAATTATTGATTAGAGTTTAACTGTTTTTTTTTTTTTTTTTTTTTTTTTTTTGAAAAAACTGAAAACAAGAACTACATAGAAAGTAAATTTACCTCAAAGTGAGATGACAATTTGCTAAATCCTTAGAATAAAAATGACCACAAAACGCTGGGACTTCCTCCAATCATTGACATTCTGCAATTTCCCCATGGGCAATTTGATTCGCTCCTCTTCCAATCCAATTGTATTCAACATAAAGAAAGTTGCACGCGAGACATTGAATTTCTTCAATAATTCTTCCAACCTCTGATCGATCTTGAAACCGTTTTTTAAGCAAATTCACCACACGTAAGGCATCAGATTCAACTTCCAATCTTTGAAAGCCCAACACCAGCGCAATTTCTAAACCTTCTCGTATAGCAAGTGCTTCCACAAATTCTGCATCCACTATCCCAAAAATTGGTTTTCAAATGGCAACCATGACTTCTCCCTTCCAGTTTCTTATTATTACGCTGATCCCACCTTTATTTTCATTAGTATTAGTTGTTGCATCCACGTTTCACTTAAAATTATGATGCCTTGGTATGTTCCAACCTCCTTTGGCTTTTCGATTGTTCATCACCGTTGCCGAAGCTTGATTAGAAAATCTATAGTCCTTGATATATTGTGAAAAAAAATCCCAATCGATGTAAGGTCATTGGTTGTTCTCTACTACAAAATAGGGTTTAGATGACACTTAGTGTTAAATAAAATTTATGAAGGAGAAGCAATAAAAGTGTCATAAACAAAAACACGCGTTTTATGACACTTTATTATAATCATCTTGTAATCATTCACAAAAAAGTGTCATAAATTAAAAAGACGTGTTTTATGATATTTTTTTATAATCATAAATTTATGAAATTAATTTTTTGTCATATTTTAATTTAGAAAAATAAGTATTTTTTTCATTTTTTGCCGAAAGATCCCTTCTCTCGAGATTTTGTTTTTCCCTTTCGTAGGCGATCGAAAACTTCTGCAAATCACACATGCAATTCACAATTTTATTTTCAATTTGGCATGTAACAAACTATCTAAACATGGCTTGAATGAAAATTATATATATTTTGTAACATCATGGTTAGTAGGTCGTACAAAATGCCGGTAGAGCTATTTGACAATGAAAATGATAGCAATTTTTAAAATTAAACCTCAACGCTCGGTTAGGAGGAAAATATATATATTTTTAACCAATTCATCTATTTTAGTTTATTTGATCTTATTTATTTATTATATATTGTTTATGTATTTTTCTTTTAAAATATAATATTTAACATATCTTTTTTATATCATGTTTTTTAAATAATACTTGTTCTTGTTTATGAATTTGAAGTTTATTATGTAAAAATATGTATCCATAAATATTTATTTTATTTTTGTTCATCCAACATTTCTAAATAATTATGATAATATAAAATTATAAGATAATTTAATTCAACAAAATAATATTAAATAACTAGATTAATTAATATTTTATTTCAATTATAATTCATTTTGGATGATTAGAATTGATATTAAATTACTGTAAAAAAAAGATATTAAATCTAACTTTTAAAAAATTATAAAGACTAAATTCTAATAATAAAAACTAAATTTAAATTTTCTTTAAAGTCTACCCTTCTAGATTATTTTGTATTGTTTAAAGGAAAAAAAAAGATTTTAATTAGAAATAATGAAAAAAGGAATGGTTGGATTTTTCTTATAAAAAAAAAAGAGAAAAGCTCATTTAAATTCTTCTAGGGAAAAAGGGAGGGAAAAAAAGTTTAAAAGAAGGGCTTTTTTCATAAATAGACCATATTTGAAAAGTATTTGCAAATATATGTATCTACAAAAATATTAGCAAAAGTAGATTTTGTTTTAATACATTATAAAATCCGAAAATAACGAATTACAATCATACCCTCATATTCGTGGTTTTTTAATTTTGGAAGGAAAATTTCAAAAAAGGAAAAACATCCCACTTTCAAAACCACAAATCACAGATTTAGAGGAATTAATTGTGGAAAAGCATATCCTCCGAAATCACATTTATTAGAGACGTTTCATCTTCCTACTTAAATACCTTATAAATTTCAAAACTAATGATCAAATTATTGGTATTTCATTTGGGTAGGAAAATTTTTAAAAAGGAAATTTGTCTCACATTCCAAACTACAAACCGACATTTTATGGTGCATTAATTGCAGGACGAAAGTGGCGACAATACATTATTAGATGTACCGTTGTAATTTACATAAAATATAGTTAGTAGTGTACATGTTATTTGATTCTAGTAGTTTTCAATTTCATTTATTGAAACCAGACCAGTTTGATAACCACACGGTATTGAAATAACTTGAAATATACGGTACAACCATAATATATCATGTATCATACCGTATTTTAAAACTTTGTTTTTTTTAAGTGTTTAATTTGCTGATATGGATACTTGTAGTGTAATTTAATATGCTTGCGACAACGAACAAGTAGTTTTGAATGTACAATACCGTATAGTAAAATATTGGGAAATAACATATGTCATATTTGTGAATTGATGAAGACTCGTACTTTTGGAACAACTTCACACAAAATTACTATTCAAAGTGAGATCAATAGTAAATAAAAAAGATCTCATGGGTTACAAAATTGAAACTGGAAACGTTCGACATAAAAAAGACTGTAATGTAAAATCATCATTGAGTGAATGCGTTCCTCAATATTTATGTGACGCTCTTCAACTACTTCATGATTATGGTGCATCTCATTTTCATCCCACTGACCATTATGTACAATACAGATTGGGATGCTTGTTGAACCTATAAAGAAAAGTTGTATAGTATTACAAAAATATCCAAACAATATTGTTCTATATTATAAGTCGAATGATATACATGTATAAACAATACCGTATTGCGGAATAGAAATGTAATGAATAGTAATATGAGTACGAAAAATGTATTAGACATGAAAAGAATGACCAATAAACCATAAATGTATCGTGTAAGTTATACAATATGTAGAATGAAATATTGAAACATATAGAGTTTTGTATAGTCTATACAATAATAATACGGTAAATGAAAAATTACAGTAAATAATACTTGAGTATACCAAGACTTGGACATATTAGTACATAGATAATATTGTTTTATATATGGTTTAAATACATTTCTAAACAGAAATATTGACATTGTAAAGAACACTGTGTAATTTTAAATGGAATGATTAATGAACCTATAAGGAAAAAATTTACAATATAACTAACCTAAAAACATAGTGTGAACATACGGTATACAGTCAATTATACAATTTCTTCGGCTATATAAAAATTGAGGACGTGTGAACATACGATATATACTCAATTATACAGTTTTGTAGATGTGTATACAGTCAATTATACCACAATATGGATTGGAAAGTAGGAAGATACTACTGTTCTACATATGATTTTACTGCATTTTCTAAACATAAATTTTGACATTCTAAAAACTGGAATATAAATTAATTAAATGTACAAAAATGACATAAATAGGAATAAAACATAGCATACTGAACAATCTGAGACATATTGGGTCACGACTATAATGAAAATGAACAGTAACATGCTAATGATGATGGATAAGGAACAAAAACGTGATATAAATAATGTGAAAAACGGAGATTATTGATAGAAGATGACTGAACTCGTATGATTATACCGTCTGATCGGAGCTTTGTGGTTGACGAACATTTATGCTTTATGTGGTGGTCGGAATGTGAAAAGAGAGAATGAATAGAGCTGAAGAAACAAAAATGGAGAAATGGAGAATGGAGGAAGCAAAGTGAAATAGAAAAAAGAAAAGGAAAAGGAAGAAAGATGGAAAATAAATGAGAAAGAAATTAAATTTTTTGCATTAAAAGGGTTGACAATTAAATATGGTATTTTTTAAAAGATGTGAAGTATGTTTTAAATGAGTGTTTTAATTCAAAATTTAAACATTAAATGTTATAAAGGGCAAAATGGTATTAATAAAAAATTAATAATTACAAATTTTAATAAAAAAATTAAGGTTGCAAATAAAAACTTGAGCGCCTATATTTGTAAATAGTTTTCGAATGTGGTCTAGTAACTACAATTTCCCTTAAAAGAAAAAGATAAAAAGTAAACAAAAAGAAACACAAAAACCCACTTTCTCTTCTTCTTCTTCTTTCTTCTTCTTCCCCCACCTAACCCTAACTCCACCTCCACTTGGTTCCCGTCGCCGTCGTAGACCTCGCTGCACCCCAAGCTCGCACGCCCCATCCACCCACGCGCATAGCCACACAATCCAGCCTCTTTCCCTCGCGCGCGACGCCTCTGCCATGCACAAGTCGTCGCCAACCAGCCGCCTCACGCCGCGCCAGCCCGACGCCGCCACCTTGCGCCACCGTGTCATCCCTAGCCACGAGCAGCAGCCCGCCCCTTTGGTTTTGCTGGTTTCATCTGTGCCCGTGCCCGATTTGTGGGTAAGTTCTCTTTTGCTGTTGTTGGTTTTATTTGGTGTTAGTTATTCAAACTATGGGTTGATTTATGTAGGTAATTGATTTGTGCTTTGGGTTGGTTATTGTTGTGAAGTTTCGACATCATGTTTGGTGGGGTCGACGTTCAATTCAATTCTTCGTGCCTCGTTGACCTTGGACAGCCGTGCTAAGTTGTGTTGGGTAAGTTTGCTGGCTATTTTCTTTGCGGACTAACTGAGTTCGATATGGTTGTTAAGCTTGGATTTTTAATGGCTGACTTTTGGGTATGTTTTTTTAGGTTGAATTTAACTTTGAAGATTAGTCATCTAGCTGCATCTCAAGATAAAAATTCTCTTGTGTTGTTCGGTGTTTTGAAACAAGATAAAAAAATTAATTTAGTGAGGTTGGAATAATCTTTAAGATTTTAGATGAAAGTTTTGGAGTTACAATTAATTAATTGGGCTTTCTTAGACTTTTGCATTAGGTGGTGCATGCTTTTTGGAGCTGGATTTCTTGTTAATTGCTTTTTTCGGATTCAAGCTTAAAAGTTTGATTAAAGAATTTCTCTATAAAAGTTGTGAGGCTGATTGTTCGTTGAATTTTTCGATGTATATGTATTTTGTTGATTCTCTAATTTGGTATGAAATGTGGGTTCTTGCTGCACACTTGGATACTTTTAATATTATTGTTTTCTTGGGTATGAAATGTCGGTTCTTGTTGTACACATGGATTTTGGAAAATGAATGATATATCATTTTTATGTAGTTTTGAATATGTTATTTGAGAAGAATGCATCACATTACTTAAGCATTTCCGCTTGACCTATTTTTTAGGGATTTTATTGAAATTTGCCGTCATCTCCAAACGTAGAAATCCCCCACTAATTCAAGAGATTTTTCATCTTATCGCAGACTTTCGATCATCTCGCCTTCAAGGTCAATAATTATTCTTCTCTCTCTTTTTCGTAAGCTAGAGTGATATTTGGACTTGGCGTTCAATGTAAAACTTGCCTATTGACCGAGAAAATTTCAAGGTAGCACATAATCATGTAATCTTTTGCTAACTCTTCTTATATGTTCTTTCTAAGAGTTGTGTTTATGCTTATATAAATATGATTTTGTAATTTAAATCTTTCTATTAACTATATTTTCTCTAATTTTGTGTAGGTACTTTTTAAATTTAGTACGAATGGTTTTTTGCTTATCTTTTTTATTAACTATATTTTTTAAGCTTAATTTTGAAGTCTCTGTTCAATGTGTGTATAGGCTTTGATGACAATGCTAGCTTCACGTTTCAACCTCTCTTTTTAAATCTAGAACAAATGGTATATCTATGTGTTTACTTTTGTGTAGTTCTAGTTCATCAATACTTCTCCTAATTATTTCTTTAGCAAAACTTACCTAAGGGTTGGTAAGTATATTGGAAATACTTACCACCACATGTTAAAAAATGGACCACGTCTTTTAATTATTTTTTAAAAAACTCTACACTTTAACATTCCTCTCTCCATCATTCAAAGTCAATTTTTTGAGTAACAATAAAAAGACGTGGTCCAAAATGGTGGTAAGCCATTGGGTAAGTATTACTCTTGTGTAAAATATTTTGAGGTAGGTGTTCGACTACTGTAATGGCGAGGAAGGATAATATGAAGAAAGAAATAGGTTTATGTTTTTTGTCACCAACTACCAGTTGTTAGTTTTGTACTTTCATTTTTATTGGTTTTTTATTTTTAGTCTTTAACTTTGTACATAAATTAACTTTGTACTTACTGTGATTTGGTTTTGTGAGTCTTGCAATGTTGTGACTTTTTGTTTTCCATGGGTTTGAATCTTCTCTAATTCCTAATGATCTTCTTATTTTCTTTTCAAAGGGGGCACAAACGGTTCTTTTTTAAATCGGAGAAATTGCAATTTGATGAGAGAAAGAAAGCAAATTCAAGAAGAGTATAGTTTCTTATCAAGATGATGTTTTTTTTCTTGTCACATTTCCTCTTCTGATTTTTTTATTTCCTCTTAACCTCTTCCCTTCATTAGGCTTTGATGTAACACAAAACAAGTAGAGGAATAGCAAGGAAAATTGACTCATCAAATAGGAAACTAACTAAACTTAGATGTTTCTCGAGTTGTTTGATTAGAACTTTCATCTCTAACTTTTATAACTAATTTTTATACCTTATATTGACAACTTAACTTGGATTTTGGTCTAAAAGGGGCTAACTCTAAAATCATCTAGCTCAATCTCTTCTTGAGTTGCAATCTTTGTTTGTTTTTTTTTTTTTTTCATTTTACATTATGCTGCGGGCTTTACCCATTATAATTTATAAATCTCATATTATTTTAATGTATCATTTATTAGTCTCAAACATTTTAAAGTAGAACAAGAGTTGTTGTTAGTTTCTTAACTCTATTATGCTCTAGGCTTTCTGTATTTTCACTGTTATAGCTTTTTCTTCAGAAGAATCATTTACTTATGTGCTTGAATATACATATCAAATGACTATTTGTTGTTCTTTGCTCACTACTACAAAATGGACCTATAATGACTATTTATTGTTATGTTAGTTTGTAATACCATAATTGGTCTCTATATTTACTAATTATGTAAGGATAGTATGTGAGCCTGTAGGATTTATATTCAATGACTATCATCCCCATATATGTGGTATTTGATATTTGAATGCTCGTTTAATCTCAGATATTGTCGATGTGGTTGGAGATACTTTGAAGTTAGATATGTTGCAGCAACTTTTGGATCATATTTGCAACATGGAGGTGAATCAATCCAATAAAGAAGTCACATCTTGTCTTGGTGAACCATGAATATTTTTCAATTTATATTTATTGATGTCATGAACAATATATTTTTTTTTCATTTAACTATATTTACGATATATGTATAAAGTACTACCTTGATTGATACTTATATACAAATGAATATTATGAAAATAGTTCTTATATTGGATCATAGTTGTATGTGCTACTATTGAAATAAATAGGAAAAATAGTTGACAATAAATATTTGTAAAGATTGGAGATATATGATTAAATAAAGAGCATATTTACATATTTAGTGATTACAAAAAAATGTCAATTTAAATTTTTTAGTGATTAAATTTAGGTGTCATAGATTAATTATTAATTATCAATTTTATATATCATCTATTGTTCCTTATGTGAGGACAAATTAATGTCATAAAAGAAAAATCGATGATTGTAAAAAAATATCATCTAAAAAGTTTCAATGATACTTATTAAGAAGTGTCATCTATAAAGAATATATAGATGATGTGCGATACAATGATTGTAGAAAAGTATCAACTAAAAAGTTTTAATGACACTTCTAAAAAATTATCATCTAAAGAGAATAGATGATGTGCATACAATGATTGCAAAAAAGTATCATCTAAGTCGTTTGTGACACTTTTTTAGAATCATCATACCCCATTTTTGTAGTAGTGGTTCTGGTCATGAACTCCTTCTACATTGTTAATGATCTCTAGATTTCTACAATTCCAAATCCTCCAACACATCATCAAAAACTCTTCAATTTGCAAAGTACTTAATCTTCTGAAAAGCCACAAAATGAAATCTTCCACTTCCAAGGCATGCTTTGGAAATCCAACATAATAGAAAGGAGAACACTGCCAAGAAAGTTTAGATCGCCTACATCCCCACAAAGAATGGAAAGGTGTTTCATCACCATTATAGCATCGCTTACATCGAGAATCGCCATCCATGCCTCTTTTATTTAAAATAATCTGCATAGGAACATAGTTATTAAAAATACGCCAAATAAAAAATTTACATTTGTCGGGATTATTGCATTCCAGAGAAAGTTCCACCATTTTCTTGAAAAATCATCATTCGAAGTAGATGGCTCCCCCCTCAAATAAATTCCCAACTAATGAGCAGACTTCACTGAGAAATAACCATTTTTTTCGTAGTGCCAAAAGATAGCATCCTCTCCCAAGACCATTGGTCTTGGGAGTCTCAAGATTTGAGCCACATCCTCGGAGCAAAATAGAGATCTAATCTTTTCCTCATTCCAACTATCATCCTGATTTAGAATCTCAGCAATCTTCATATGTTTATCAATACCACTAGAGGTAATTGGCTGTCAGGTAGGGGTTCTGCAAAGCCAGTTGTCAAATCGAACACGCACTCGAAAACCATTACCAATTCTCCATCTTATTCCTTTCAAAAGAAGATCACTTCCCCATAAGATACTATTCCAAGTAAAAGAAGTTTTATTTTTCTTTTTTGCTTCTAGAAAAGAGCAGGTAGGGTAATACTTTGCTTTAAAGACTCTTGCCAAAAGAGAATGAGAAATAGTAATCAACCGCCATCCTTGTTTAGCCAAAAATGGCTTTATTGAATAATTCGAGGTCTCGAAAGCCAAGACCCCCACTACATTTTGGGACACACGCATTTTTCCACGTTACCCAGTAAATACGATTTTTATCAACATCAACACCCCACCAAAACTTCGAGAAAATTCTGTGCAATCCCTGTATTACAGATTTTGGGATTTTAAAACAATTCATCGTGTATATGGGCATAGCCTGGAGCACAGATTTAATCAGAACCTCCTTACCCCCCGTAGAGAAATTTTTGTGCTTCCATTTAAAAAGAATTTTTCAAATTTTATCTTTTATAAATTTAAAAGACATTTTTTTAGAATTTGGTGAAGAAACAGGGATACCCAAGTAAGTTAGATGACACTTCACCTCATGGACCTGAAGTTGTTGAGTCAAGTGATCACTGATCAATTGCTGAGTGTTGGCGCTGAAACTGATTGTAGACTTCTCTAAATTTATTTCCTGTCCTGTAAGAAAAGAGAAAAGTCGCAGAGCTTCCAAGATGTTACCCGTTTAATTATGGTTTGCTTTGAAAAACACTAAACAGTCATCTGTAAAAAATAAGTGAGTAATAATGGGTGCCAAACGAGCCACTTTAACACATGTATTCTATTTCCCCACCTCCATCCAAATTAAGATACGAGAAAGACATTCAGTGCATAGAAGAAAAAGATATGGTGATAAAGGGTCTCCCTGACGTAGACCACGAGTTGGGAAAATTGTACCCCTTCGTCTCCCATTAATATTACAGGTATAAGAAACCGACGTCACGCAACGCATAATCAACTCAACAAAACCAATATTAAAACAAAGAGCCATCATAAATTTTTTTAAAAATGCGCAATCCACTCTAACATATGTCTTACTCTTGTCATGTTTAAGCACGACATAACCAATTTTACCTTTTTTCTTGTTTTTCATATAATGTAAACATTCAAAACCTAGCAGCGCATTATCAGAAATATTACGCCCAGGCAGAAAAGCACTCTGGCAAGGGGATATTATATTTTTCAACAGGTTTCGCAATCTATTTGATATATTTTTTAAAACAAGCTTATAGATAACATTGCAGATGCTTATAGGTCGAAAATCCTTCATAGAACAAGCATTTTGATATTTTGGGATTAGAGTGATAACAGTTTTATTAATATCGTTCAAAGAAGTATTATGATTTAGTATGTTTACGCAAAATCCAACCATATCAGATCCTACAATTGACCAGTATTTTTTGTAGAAAAGCACAATGTAACTGTCTCTCTCTTACTTCCTGTCTTTGAGCTACAACTCAGCTTTCTAAGATGCCTAAAGAACACTTCCTTACGCTACCAGCAATTACAACATGGTTCTCTAACAACCCCTCCAAACTAATAATTGGATAAAACATACTTGGAGGCAACCATGGGCAGCATCTAACGATTCCCCAAACACAACCCGCTAACTGGCTTGACCTCAAAACCATCAAATCTTTAAACTTGGTGCTGACTCCCAAACCTAGACGATTTGGTAGTCTCAAACTTTCTCTCTTGCCAAACAACATAAGTAAGCTCCTTGGAAACAAACTTGCAAGTCCCATCAGTTTCTCTCATAAACTGACACTATGCCATTCCCCTGCTGAAAGTAGGGGAACTGAACCAACGCCCTTTACTTAACAACATTTGGAAAACCACCTGAGAAACAACTCTCTAAAGTCAATAAACTCTGAAACGGTCGAACCTTCTAGGTCAAAATCAGCACAAACCGTTGCCAGTCTTTTGCCTCGAACTCTCAAGTGAACCATCAAATTGAATCTTCCGCCCCTCTGAGCAAATTTGGTGGTTGAAGATCATCTCGAACAGCGACAACCCCGCCTCAGCTACTAAATGGATTTTAGACAATCCAACAAAGTGGTAGAGATCCCACTACTTAAACTCTCTTAAGATCTTTGAAAATTCCACTTTTTTTTTCATCACTACTCAAATCTTGGGCATCTGCAACTGGTGTAGACACCTGATCAACATCCAACGCACCATGAAGAGATCCATGAAATTGTTTTCTAGCTTGCAAACAACCAACATGTCATCTTTCAGCTCAATTCTTGCACTTGCAACATCAGCAACAACACTGGGTGCCTTTTGATCCAACTCTATGGTTACACCTCATTCTGACCTCTAGAAAATTGCACCTCAAGACCGGTGCTCCTCTTGAGCTCGAAACTCAAGCTGCTCAACAGTCCTTGAACCTTTAACAAAGTTTTTAGTAGCTCTACTAGGAATCTCAATAGTTTACAACATACTTAGGGATATCTCAGTCCCCTCTAAAAGAAGCTTTGGGCTAGTATGCAAGTATGATAATAGGAAATAACATACAATAAACAAATCGTGCTAATCATAACTAAGCATGCTTTAAAATCCTTAATCCACTACCCAGTTACCTGATGGAGATCGACAGCTAAAGACCATGGGGACCAAAACAACAGCCTACGATGTAAGCTAGTCTACATAATCTATGACTCTGGGCTCTGATACCAACTCTAAGGACCCGACCCAAACTAGGGTCTGAACCTAAGTTCTTAACTCAAAATGCATGAAAATAGTATTCACAATCTCGGGCATGTAAATTTAAAACAAAACTCCTTTAAAACAACTCGGGAGAACAAGGTTATAAGAGTATAAATTCATTAAAACAGTCTTAGGGTACCCTAAAGTCAAAACATAAAAAAAAACTCGATAAAACATGTTCCACTTATCACGCCCTTAAATAGTTCATGCAGAAGGAATGAATTTAGAAGACTCTAAACAGAATAATGCAAATGAGTCCATGGTCATCTCATTTCGTCCGATCACCCATCTCGATACAATCTCGTAGTACCTGTGGTATTCCACATTGGAAAGGGTGAGTTTTGCAACTCAGTAAGGATTCCCTACCTCGGGGTAAAGACATGCATCAGGTCAAAAGCATCACGAACATGCAAGATAGCAACATAATTAAGGGGTCCATAAAACCCGAGCTCCTGGGCGAAAATGGTTAGGAACCATGTCCAAGATTCATGCCACGTAGAGCGGTCTGAGGCCACAAACCAAAGACCTAAAGGCCAATAGAGACCACAAATCTCTAAGGCAATCTGGGATACCTGCTCCATGCCGAGGGATCTTGTGAGTAGAGAAGCCTGGTAGCTAAGGGACAACAAATCCCACAGGTCTCATACTCACGGTGAGGATGGATCCAGCACGCTCACCAAAGGGCCACAAACCCAACCACATACCTGGAGAACACCCTAGGCTACTAGTAAAAATGCCGATGGGGCCGTGAGCCTGGTGGGCCAACCATCCACGGGAACCCGACGGCAAGGGACCACAAATCCCTCGCCGAGAACGTGTCGGCCACAAACCATGCACGTCCGCTTACTAGTATCCTCTATCCGGTCTACGTGTCTCGTTTGCGTCCAAACGAAGCACCAAGTCGTGCATCAAACATCATGCAAGCCCCCAATGGGACATAAGGACTGTCATGCAAGACCGACTCTATCAATCAACATACAGTAGTTCATGCATATCCATATAATCAACATAATCTACATGCTTGCCTTAAACATGATATCAATCATATAGTGCATGCTCTCGTTGAAATCAATGCAAGCAACAGCACACAACGGGTATGTCAAATCAAACAAGTAAGTGAGTACAGTCAATCTAACACATGTAATAGCCACGGGCCTCGAGAAGGGGGGTAACGGGTCCCTTACCTTGGTCAATCCACTAACAGCTCTCTTTGAATCCATTGGAAGCTCCAACTAGCCAAATAAAATTTCGAGCCCTGAAACGAACAAACCGGTCAAAACTAGCACCTTAGACCATCAAAATCGGATCCAGAATATCGAATTTATCAAACAGGGAAGAACCTCGAAAAACGTCTCCTGGCGGCACCTGGTGACTCACACGCTACACAACCTCGACTTGATGAACGAAGAATAGCTCGGGTCAAATCTAGTCAATGGGTCAATTACTTGTCATTTAACCCACAATCCAAACATCCATCAACCCACACTTAAGTATTTAAAACCTCAAACCAAACACCTTTAAACCATTACTTGAATGATTTCAAAGCACTAGCCAAACAAGCATAAATCACGACTTGAATGGTTTTAAGCCATATAACCAAACAAGCATAAACCACATTTTAACTAACTTTAAACTAGTGGCCAAACAACATTAATCCATTTCTTGAATATTCCTAACCCAAGAAACAAACAACCTTAATTCACCAATTGAATAGTCATAAACCTACAAACAAATAGTCCTTAATCCATATTTAGATGAGTTGGAACCTAAAACAAACAACCCATAAACCTTCACTTAACTAGTTAGAATCCTTATAACCAAACAAGCCCAAACCACCACTTAAATGAGTTTCAACCCAAAACAAACAGCCCCTAAACCATACTTGAATAGCCTACCCACTAAACCAAACACCCCTCTTCTTCTTCATTTGGGTGCCATCTAAACCTAGATGCACCAAACAACACAACTCACCTTGAGGAAGCTCCGGCGGCGCTGCTCCAACTGCGGCTCGTACTCACGAGCACCTGATCCACACGACGGCGAAGAACACTCCTCGTGCACACCCTCAAGCAACGACGAACCGGCAGCTGCAAACCCACGAGCACGCGCCCAAACGAATCCCGCGACGCTGCTCCACGACGACAACCCCAAGCTCGCAGCGGCGAACTTCGCCTCAACCCACGCTGCACGAATCCTTGACGAGCAGCTGGACGAAGACCCCATGCACACGGCTGCGGCGACTCTTCCGCGATGCAAGCAGCCCCACGAACGACGACGGTTGGAACTCGGCCCCGACAACATTGCAGCCGCGAACCCCACTGCGAGCACGAACCCAGGCTTCGACGGCTGAAGCTAGCGAACCTACACACGGTAGCGTTGCTTCTCGATAGCTCGCGACGCAGACGAAGGCGACAACGACCACTCGGCTGGTCGGAAAATGCACAGTGGTGGAGAGGTGAGGAAGAAGATGAACAGTAGCAAGGGTGACCTAGGGATCCACAATCTCATCATTTTCACTTAAATACAAGGGTTAAAAGACCATTTTACCCTTCCCTATTCATTTATTAACCAAAACAGCCATTATTTGACTTGCAAAACTTTGGTTTATTACACAGTAGCTCTTGTTGTTTTACTCTTACTTTGTGGCATAGATACAACACAAAACCTGAAATCATCATTAAATCTATACGTAGTATGCATGACCTTCAACACAAAATCACTACTATGAAGATGGTACAGGAGCGGGAAGGACCACTAGGGCTACTGTTTGTTGAAATTCGATCAAACTTTTGAAAAATGGGGGGAATTCTCGTATTTTGTTACAAATAATAATAAAAATAATGGAGATTCGTGAGTTTTTATTTGAAGGACCAGAAGTTCAATTTTCTAATCATGCAAACGTTCGTTACGTACTACAACTAATTACTTACTTTTTCATTCAAATTCAAAATTGACATATTTACTTAATATCAAAAATTTTGTTTATTTTTCAACAAAAAAAAAACTCTAAAGGATATTAAATTTCAACATCAATTTTTTAATTTGGTTTTTTGGTCAAAAGATTTTAATTTCAAATTGTCAAAAAAAATCTTAGAATTGTTGGATAAGTTATCACACAATTGTTATTAATTTCAAATAAAAAAACAGAAATAAAAGTTGGGTTACAATGATAAAACATATTTTATACTATTACTAGATCTAATTCAAAAATAAAAAATAGACAATAAACTTTAAGCTTAAAAAAACTAAGTTTTTTACGAAATATAGACATTCCCCTGTTTTCCCTTAAAATAACTAATATGCCACCTCTATTAGATGAGACATAGTCTTAAGTATTGGACTGTTTTTAACACAATATTAAATGCCCAAGAACTTAACTTTAATCTGATTTTAAAAGTTTATAACCCATCAAAACAAAATACATGTATAAAATGTAGTTGCGTTATCATCCACCTCTTCTTTTTATCATTATTTTAATCTTCTAATTCAACTTTAATGAGAGTATTGATTAAAACAAATATAAAATTAAATTCTCAATTTTTATGATGACAATAAATACTTAATCATTCAATTAAACTTAAATTATCTCCAAAAATCTAAACTTTGTATCACACATGATGAAGTGATCGGACCAAAATGAGTTATGTTCATGTATTAATTATCAAACAAATAACTAAAATCAAATTAAAATAATCAACGAAAATAAAGTTCAACTCTGCCATGACAAAAAAAAAATGACATGACAAGTTATGTGATGATTGAATGATCAAAATGTTTCAAATTTCATTTTCAAAATTGTAGAATTTAGGTTCAAATATGAAACCAAAATTTTATATTTTTATGGACAACTAATAATGTGCTTCAGGTCGTTTTCAATATTTAAAGTTATCCATGATCACATGCAAATATTAATGAAGGAAAAAAACAAATTCTTTCTTCTTTTTTTTTTTTTTTTAATGATACAAAACGTTTTTCAGAATGGTCTCGATGTCCAACGTCGAAAAGAAAACCCAAACTTTACAAATAAATAAATGATGAACTATAGCAGAGTAGAGATGAAAATATGATTTAAAATATTTTTTGGTCCGTTCTGTTTCATTTTAGTCCTTTAATTTGTAAATTGGTTTATTTCAGTATTTATTTCATTTTGCTTACTTTAACTTTTAAATATTTAAGGTTTTTTTTAGGAATAGGTCAAATTAGAAAAGTATTTATGATATCTGGCAAAAAAAAACAAAAATAAAATAACAATAATAATCATACTATATAAAAATTATATGGTATAATTAATACATAATGTTGTATGAATATACAATATTGTACTCTTTTCAAAAAATATATATATATATACAATATTGTACTAATAACATATAATATCATATTAATAATATATAATATTGTATTAGTAATACAAAATACTAAATTAATACCCTAATTTTAACTTTACATAAATTATTAATTATACTGTATATTTCATTATGTATGCAAAAAATTTAAATTGGCCTAGATTTATAATTATTTTAAGAAATTGGACTAAAATTTTATCATATTAAAAAGAGAACAGAAGAATAGAAGAAAAACAAAGGTAGGTAGAAAAGGAGAAGGGTGGAGAAAGTAAAAAAAGTTTTTTAAAAAAATTAATTTATCTAAAATAAAATAAATTAGCAGAAATTTTAAATTTTGTACCAAGGTTGGAAGAAAATTATAGTTTAATCTTTCTAGTTTTAAAAGTTACAATTTACTGAGAGCATAATTTTTAATGGTATCCTTTTTTAATTTAGTAACCAAAAAAGTTAAAAGTTCGAATCTTTCGACCCACAAATAATATTGAATTAAAAAATATAAAGTTAATACCTGTGATTTGAAAATCAAAGTTAGAATTCTAATAGGTTTAAAAATTAGAATTGATCACCGAGGGTCAGTGGCGCAATTGGTTATCTTATCCATATTATTTGAGAGCAGTTGTACGTTGTATGTAGAGTTTGTTGGTCCCCTACCGCCAATTTGTACTAAAAAAAAAAGAATTGATCTCTATAGTTTGATTAAATTCAAGAAATAATTTGCCATTCTTAATCATTAAGTTTGAATGTAATTATTTATGTATCATTTTTAATTATTAGTTTTTTTCATTCTTAATCATTAAATTAAGTGTAAAAATAATTATTTATATGTTAATAATGACATTGTTAGTTAAGTGATTGATTAAACCAAAAAAGTCACATCATTTTCATATTAATAGTTACCTCCACATACTTAACAAATCATGTGAGCTAAACTATAAGTTCTTCTCAATTATGAGTTCTAAGTTTTAAAAGTATCTAACTATTCTTCAAATATTAAGAACCATATATTTATAATTTATCCTATTTTAAATAAAATTCGAAGTTTTGGATACTAAAATTTCATTTGAAAGCATTTGATCTTTAATTATTTTTAAATTAAACTTGCAATCAAATTTCAAGGCAAGTTTTAAAATTTTAGAAAATCTTTTTTAAGATATTTTTTTTGGTTCTACAGTTTAATTAAGAAGATGAAAAAATTATAAAACAAAATTATTACAATATTTAGAAACAAAGAAATCAAACTAGCACAATTTTCTTACCATGATTTTTCACCTTTCTCATTCGGAATCATTGGAAGTTTTTGCTCCGTTGAAAAAATAAGTTAAAATATTAGTTTGGCCCCTAATATCCCATTTGATAATCATTTAGACCCCATTTGATAATTATTTGGTTTTTTATTTTTGATTTTTGAAATTTAAATTTATTTTTACTCAAATTTCTTACGTTTCACTCTTCCTACGATCTATCAATGTTTCCTTAAGCAAGTAGGTGGATACTAACAAATTCTTAAAAACAAATACAAACTTTTAGAAATTACTTTTTTTTGTTTCCAAATTTTGGTTTGATTTCTACAAATATAGGTGAGATGTAGATATCTAAGTAAGAAAAAACTCATAGTAAGATAGTTGCTGTAAACTTAAATTTTAAAAATAAAAAATAAAAAAGCCAAATGGTTATGAAATGAGACTTTTGTTTTTTGTTTTTTGTTTTTGAAATTTAAGCTTATTTTTAGTCATATTTCTTACAATGTGCTCGATATTTCGTACATGTATCTAACTTTTCAAAAATAAATATATGAATACTAACCAAATTTTCAAAATTAAAATAAATTTTTGGAAGCTACTCTTTATTTTATTTTTTTTAATTTTGGTTTAGGTTCTACAAATATAGGTAAGATATAGATATCTCTATGTAGAAAAACATTTGGTATGGTAGTTATTGTATGCTTAAATTTCAAAAAACCAAAAACTAAAAACAAAAAAGTCATCAAACAGGCCTAAATTTTACCATTTGTTTCATTTTAATCTCTCAACTTTTAATTGTCCAATTTTAATCATTCGATTTTAGTATTTATCCAATTCTAGTACCTCAAATTTTAAACATTCCATTTTAGTTCCTTTAACTTTTAATTAAATTTAAAAATAGTCCTAATTTTATTGAACTTTTTCTCTCTTCCATTATTTTATATTATCACTATGAATCAAATTTAAAAAGAGTCCTAATTTTATTGAACTTTCTCTCTCTTCCATTATTTTATATTATCACTATGCATCATTTCATTTTCGCTTCCAATCGAGGACTTAATTGTTGCATCTATTACTTCAAATTTTGTTTCTTCAATAATTCATTTTCAATTTCAAAAAACATGCAAATGGTTTCAGACATGGTTTACAAATAAATTAAATAAATAAATTGATACTTTAAACTTTGGATATTTGGAGCTTAGTTAATTTATTCGGATGATAAACTCACTTCAAACTTTAAAAGAAAAGTTGGAGTCATAAGTTATGCAATAAAACCAGTGTTTGGTGAATTAAAAGAAGAAAAGGTGAAAAAGGGAGAGGGAAAATAATGGTAGGTTTGAAGGAGGGAGATAGATGAAGTTGGAGAGTAAAAAAAAAGACAAAATGAAAAAAGGAGAGAGAAAGATGGTAGAGAGAAAAAGTTCAATAAAGTTAGGGACTAAAATTGAAAGTTGAGTACTAAAATTAGATCTTTCAAATTGATTTTTTGTTCACACCTTTGTAAAAAAAAATTTGACTGTGCCTAATTTATTGTTGTTGTAATTGTGAAGTGTTAAGTTTTATTTAAGGAATTTGCCCTTGGTTGTATTTTAATTTTTCTTTTTGAACAAATTTGCCCTTAAAGTTGTAAATTTTTTGGTTGTCTATTTAAATTATAATACTTTTTAAAAAACATTTCATCCATATCAAAACTTCGGATATTTCTTTTGCATATTGTAATTATGTCTTTTACGTCTCTTGAATGATGATTGGTCGTGATATTGATTAAAAATTATTTGTGTTGCTTGTGACATTAATTGAAGATTATATATGAACTCGTTAAAGTCATCACACATACTGTTTTTGTTTTTAGCTTTTTTACTACATTCATCCTAATTTTGTGCTACCTTTTTTATTTTCTTTAATATACATTAAAAAAAAAATCAAGAATCAAGAAAAGTTAGTTGAAATATTTAAATTGATTTAAACTTATACATTTTTTAAATTTGAGATTAAGTGGTTGATTTTTGTTTTTTTTTTTTTTTTTGAGAAATGATTAAGTGGTTGATTTAACATATAAGTCAAGAAGATTTGTAGTTAGTTTTGGTTTTATGGAAAATGGCCTTGGTTTTGATGTTTAGTACTTTTTGGAATTTCAAGTGTCTGATTGAAATTTGATAATGAGTTATGAAGCTTTGTCCCGTTGGATATAATAGTGAGAATTAGAGATTCGTCCGTACAGAATTAGTTCACGGTTTCTATTTTCTTTATAATCATTTTTTTTTTCTTTATAATAATTTTTTTTTTTCTTTTTTGCTTCTTTCTACTGAGTTTGCTAAAAATTGACCATTATTGAAATGAGGGGTAAAATATTAATTTTTTTGATGTAGAGATTAAATTCAAACTCCATCAAAAATTTTGGTTTAAAAAAAACTCCATCCAAAATTTAAGGATTAAAAAGTATATTTCATTAATTTTTAAATAAAGGTAGCATCTTGACACTATCCCATGAGGATAAAAATAAACGTTTTTTTTAATCTATCAGTTTGAAATCAATTTCTTTTTGCAAATAAATTTCAAAATTAAGCCTTTCTCTCACTTATCTGCCCTTGAATTATTGACTAGCGTTTAACTATTGTTCATGTCAAGTTTCAACCATTCCACGATCGGAATTATTCGTTTGGGATATTAATTATTTTCTTTGTCTTAATCAAACATTAATTTTGTTTCTTAACATTCCAATAATTGGTTCAGTTTTAGACTTGGTTTGAACTTTGTATAGAATTAAATTTACATTCCATTTTTTGTGTAGTATGTCTAAACTTCAACAAATATCTCAAAATAATTGATAATTGAGAACTTTTTATACACCTATAAATTCAATAGTTTATTGGATAGATTTTATGTTTTAAATATTTTTGAAATAGATTACCACCTTTTTTTTTTGAGATTACAACAATTTGGAAATGGGAGAGACTCGAATCTAAAACCTCAAAATCATTAGGTAAACATCAATGTCGTTTGAACTACTGCTCTATTGGCTAACTACCACCCATTAAAATAAAGGAAATCTCAATAAATGTCTAGATTTTCCAAACTTATTTAATATATACCTACAATATTCTAACTTTATATTTTTGTCTGAATCTAAATCTTGGAGGTGAGATACTATTTTCATTCCCAAAGTGCCTTATCTTAATTTTTCAAATTAATTAAAAAATACTTAATCATTCAATTAAAACTTAAATTTTCCCCAAGATCTGAACTTTGTATAACACATGATGAGGTGATCGGACCAAAATTACTTATGTTCATATATTAATCATTCAAACAAATAATTAAAATCAGATTAAAATAATCAACGAAAATAAAGCTCAACTCAAGTGAAAAGTTATGTGATGATTGAATTATCAAAATGTTTCAAATTTCATTTTCAAAATTGTAGAATTTAGGTTCAAATATGAAACCAAAATTTTATATTTTTTATGGACAACTAATAATGTGCTTCAGGTCGTTTTCAATATTTTGATCACAGGCAAATATTGAAGGAAAAAAACAAGTTCTTTTCTTGGGTGTTCTTTATTTTTTTTTTTAATTATTATTATTATTATTATTTTGAATGAAACAAAACATTTTTCAGATTGGTCCCGACATCCAACGTCGAAAAGAACACCCAAATGTTACAAATTAAATAAATGATGAATTATAGCAGAGTAGGGATGAAAATATAAGTTAAAATACTCTTTTGGTCAGTTTTGTTTCATTTTACTCCGTAAATTTGTAACAGTTAGTCCTTTAATTTGTAAGTTAGTTTTATTTTGGTATTTATTTCATTTTGTTTACTTTATAAAAATTATATGGAATAATTAATATATAATGTTGTATTAATATACAATATTATATTAATAATACATAATAATAAATTAATACCTTAAATTTAACTGTACATAAATTATTAATTATACCTTATATTTGACTATGGATGCAAAAATTTTAAATTTGCCTAGATTTGCAATTTGTAAAATTGGACTATTCAACACAATTTCCCAATATTTAATTTAGTTTAAAATTTTAAAATTAAAACTAAAATTAAAATGAATCTTAAAGAATTAGTTAATTTTTTAAAAAAGATTAACATCTTTCTTTATAAATTGATCTTTTTAAATTTTAGAAATATGTATACATATTTTCTATATTTTTATCAGTACTATTAACATTATTAAACTAACTTTATTTAATATTAACTTCAAAATTAGTAAAGAGACTAATTATAAACTTATTTTTATGTCTAAAATTATTATTGAATATTTAAAAGTTCAATTATCAAATTAAAACGAGAAGAACTAAAAATGGACGTTTGAAAAGAAATAAAACCCAAATTAAAATTTAAGGACCAAAATCATACTTTAAATGAAAATATAAATAACATTATTAAAATACTCCAATTGCCTTACCATTTTTATTTGAATATTCCATCTTAATATATTAGTTTTCGTTTTTTTTACTTTTTGGAAAAAAGGATACATCATTCACAAGATGCATGTTAAGAGGATACATCATTCCTAATAAAATAAAAATATTACCTTCTTTACAATTATTGTTGGCGCGTTATGAATAAAGTAATTAACAAAATAATTCGAACATATTTGGCCATTTGATCAGCAATCATATATATTATATGTTTTTTTTTTTTAAAACCACATATATTATATGTTACATCTTTAAGTTATGGATATATTATATGTTACATAGTTAATGTTTAAAACATTAGAAGGAGCGTTTCTCAAAAAAAAAAATAATAAAATAAAACATTAAAAGGAGCAAAGTTTCAATAAAATTAAGTATGAGCTAACTAATAATTAGAAGAGATTCTCAAAAAAAAAAAAAACTAATAATTAGAAGATTATATAAAAAAAATTATCATCTATTGTTAGAACTCAAAAAAAAGAAAAAGTTTAACGGCGTGTTTGGCATGGGGATTAACTTAATCCGGATTAAGTTAATCCCCCATAATACTTGTTTGGTGGCCAGCTTCCCATAATCCATATTAACTTTCTCCTAAACTCGGATATGAACAGTGTTTACTGTTCAAATCCGAGTAAATGCCTCCTCCTATTCACGTTTTTCTCCCAAATTTCTCCTATTCACGTTTTTCTCCCAAATTTGCGACTTCTCTCTCACTTTCCTTCTCTCTCATTTCCGACTAATTTGTTCTTCGATTGAAGCTGGCCTCTTCGATTTCTTCTTCTGTATTGTGATTTCATCTCCCTTTTCACGTTTTTCTCCCAAATTCCTCCTATTCACGTTTTTCTCCCAAATTTGCGACTTCTCTCTCGTTTCCGACTGATTTGTTCTTCGATTGAAGCCGACCTCTTCGATTTCTTCTTCTTTATTGACCACCGATTTGGTAGATTTTTTGTTCTGGTAGGTTTAGGGTTTAGTTCATTTTGTAGATCTGTGAAACACTAATCTTTTTTGGGGGTTTTCGTCACAGATCTGACCTCTCACCGTCGAAAGGTTCATCTCTTGCCGCCGATGTAGCCTCGTCTTATGTTGCATGAGTCATTTGCGACCTCCAATTGGGTTTACTAGTTGTGTCGGCATGGAGGGGGTCAATCTTTCGACTTGGAGGCGGATCGGCTAAGTTCTCTAACCCTCCCGGTAGATGATGAGGTCAATTTCAATTTTCCCCCACTCGATTTTCAAGTTTTTGCATCTGGTCTTGCTTCGTGTTCCAATTATTTTTGTTCTCTGTTATGATGTTCTCTGCTAAGTAAGAAATTTTTGTGTTCACATTTGTTTCGATTTTGGATCATTCTATGTCTAATCTTCCTTTGTGTTTACAGATCTACTGCTCTCACTGCCGATTCAGTTTTGAATCTTGCCGTCGTCGATCTCTACGGAGCTCGAATGTGCGAAATCGACCTTCCAATGGGCTTGCATGTATAGAAATTCATATTGAAGACGACGACTAGGTAGGGTTCGTTCTGAAATTGGCTCGATGAGGGAGTCAGATCCAGGTATGCTTCTAACCCTTTCTCCCCCTCAGTCGATGATGAGAAACCCCACGCTTGTTTCGATCTTTACATCTCATCAATTTGTTCTGGATCCTTCTGTTTTCAATTGTTGTTTTTAATTATTTATTATTTTTTTATAAAATTTTCTAAGTGAAATAACTCATTTCTATCTCTTTGTATACCTGTTGGTCATAAATATAGTTTGATTTGCTCGATTTGCTGTCTGTTTTGTAGGATTTTTTCATTATTAATTCAACTACTACCTTAAATGCATCTGAATTCACCTTTGAAATCCTTAGATATGTTCAATGATAACAAATCTTCCCTGATTGAAAACCTTGTCTCTCTCATTAATGTGATGGTAAGACATCATTTACTTTAGTTAAACCAAACACCTGAGCTATTTTTATATAATTGTTGTTTCACTTTCTATTTTACACAACCTAACTCACTGCTCTCTGTTTTCTATGTGAGTATTCTTTCGTTGCTTTATGTTTAATCTATCTTTTGTTTTGCCATTTGTTGCTCTCTGTTTTAACTCAGGTTTTTAAAAGACTGTTGTTTCTAATCTTAGTTAATTTATGTTTCAATTGTCTAGTATCTATTCCTTTTGTTTTGCCATGTTGCTTTTTGTTTCACTTGTTCGTTCTGATCTTAAGTTAATTTATGTTTCAACTGTCTATTATGTATTCATTTTGTTCTACCATGTTGGTCTTTGTTTCCCTTGTTCGTTCTGATCTTAAGTTAATTTATGTTTCAACTGTCTATTATCTATTCATTTTGTTCTACCATGTTGCTTTTTGTTTCCCTTGTTTGTTCTGATGTTAAGTTAATCTATCCCTTTTTGTTAGCTTTGATCTTAAGTTAATCTATGTTTCAACTGTCTATTATCTATCCCTTTTTGTTAGCTTTGATCTTAAGTTAATCTATGTTTCAACTGTCTATTATCTATCCCTTTTTGTTAGCTTTGATCTTAAGTTAATATATTTTCCAACTCTCTATTATCTATTCCTCTTTGTTTTGCCATGTTTCACTTGTTAGTTTTGATAATTTATATATTGTTGCATCATACTTATTAATTTTGTTTGTTAAAAAAATGCAAAAGTAACATGGATAGTATTCGATCTCTTACGAGAAATGAGTAATACATCCATTCCCTGAGGCTGAGGTTTATATTATTAATCTTTAATTTTAGGTTTATATTATTAAGTTTTGACTTGTAAACTTTTTCGTTTCTCCCCTACATTGTAAAAGGTAATCATAAAAAAAATTATATTTACATAAATGCATTTGTAACAATGAATATTTTGTTGTTATTTTATAGAATCGAATTCTAGCACACCAGTACAGTGGACTCTGCTCGAAGGTCTGTGTTATTGAACATGTTATATGTACTTGTTAATTTGAATACTTTCGAAAGAAAAACATATTGTATTATTTTGGACTCTTGTGAATTTTTGGAATTATGTTGATGAACTTTTTTTTTATTATGGATTGTATATTTTATGATATGAGTTTGAAATGAATTTTATGTGTTTCAATTGTTATATCAAATTGAGTAATTAAAAATCATAAAAGTGACCAATTTTTTAAAAACTAAAACCATGAAGACCACAAAATGAAAACTAAGATAAATAAATAAACCATTACCCCTACTTATTATGAGTATAATTAGCATTTTAAACCAACACATGTATTACTATAAAAAAAACTATTGCTAAAAAAATCATCAAAGTGACCAATTTTTTAAAAACTAAAACCATGAAGACCACAAAATGAAAACTAAAATAAATAAATAAACCATTACCCCTACTTATTATGAGTATAATTAGCATTTTAAACCAACACATGTATTACTATAAAAAAAACTATTGCTAAAAAAATCATAAAAGTGACCAATTTTTTAAAAACTAAAACCATGAAGACCACAAAATGAAAACTAAGATAAATAAATAAACCATTACCCCTACTTATTATGAGTATAATTAGCATTTTAAACCAACACATGTATTACTATAAAAATAAATATTGCTAAAAAAATAAATGAATGAATGAAGAGTATCTAATAGATCTTATATTTTAAAGTGAAAAAAATTTGTTATCTACTAAATAGATTTTATTTTTAAGCAATAAATTTTGAGTATCTTTTATTCTCATCTTTTTAGTAGCTTTAATTTATTTATTTTTATTTGTGCCGGTGTTTTATTTATTTTGATCGTTTTATAAAAAGATTAAATTTCTGGAGTAAACTTGTAATTTAAATAATTTAGTATTAAAATCAAATTTATAGAATTAGTTTCAAATGATATCCATTTTAACTATTAAAATTAACTTCTTTTTGAAAAATAAAAGCTTAATCTCTATCAAAACTATATATATATATATATATATATATATATATATATATATATATATATATATATATATATATATAGGAAAGTCAATAGTATTTTAAAATATGAACTTTTTTTAAGATAAAATGACTTCAATTTTATGTACACCATTCGTTTGAAGATGAAATGAACTTTTTTTTGGGGTAAAAAACTCGGGTTAATCCCTATTACAAGAAAGAAAATAACTTTTTTTGTAATTGAATGACATCAATTTTAACTATTAAGATGAAATTCTTTTTTAAGAAAGAAAAGCTTAAGCTATATTTGAAGAAATAATAAATATAGCAAAGACAACAATTTGAATATTAAAATTAACTCTTTTTTAAGAAAAAAAATAAGGCTTAATCTCAATCGCAAGAAAAAGGAATTAGCGAAGACATAAGGTTTTTTTTTAAATGACTTCAAATTTATTTATCTATACCACTAGATTGAAGTTAAAATGAACATTTTTTTTTAGACTTCATTTGATTCTGACTGACATTTTTTTTCGAACTCTTTTTTAGATAATGGATCCTGATAAAACTATAGCAGTTTTAACAATACTCTACACATGGCAGAACCAGTTTCTTCTTCTTGCGAATCTTGTAATGAACTACAACCCTAGGACAAAAAACTATAGCTCTTTCTTTAGACACCATTTTCTCCAAATGACCTTTTTCTCGATGATAAGACAAAGCGATTTAGCTTGTCGTGAGACAACTAGAATGAATCGTAGCTGCTTTGAAACTTTGTGCGACATGCTAAGGACCCACGGTGGTCTTCGAGGTACAGATTACATCGACGTGGAGGAAATGGTAGCCATATTTCTACATATCTTGGCTCATGATGTTAAGAACCGTGTCGTTCGAAGAATATTTACAAGATCCGGCGAAACAGTGTCGCGACACTTTCAATCTGTCCTTACTGCTGTTATTCGTTGTCATGACATTTTGTACAAGAAACCTGAACCTATCCAACCATCATGCACCGATAGTAGATGGAAGTGGTTTGAGGTACCATTATTTTACCTTTATAAAATAGAGTCCTTATAGGAACCGAATTTCATTTCTTCCTTCGAACTATGCAGAATTGTCTAGGTGCATTGGATGGTACTCATATAGAGTTACAAGTCCCAGTTGAAAATCGTGCCTCCTTTAGAAATAGGAAGGGTATCATCACAACGAATGTTCTTGTTGTATGCGCTCCAAGCGGAGAGTTCATATATGTACTAGCTGGGTGGGAGGGATCAGCAGCTGACTCTAGAGTTCTTAGGGATGCTTTATCCCGTAACAATGGATTTCAAGTCCCTCATGGTAATTAATGACTCAAAGAAAATGCTACTTTCACTTATAGTGAATGTATAATAACCTAGTGTTTATTGATCCAGGATACTATTACCTTTGTGATGCGGGTTATCCAAATGCTGATGGATTCCTAGCTCTCTATAGAGGCGAACGTTATCATCTATCGGATTGGAGGGGTATCAATCCACCACGGAATCCAAGAGAGTTTTTTAATAAGGCACACTCCTCAGCATGAAATATAATAGAAAGAGCGTTCGGTGCATTAAAAAACCGTTGGGCTATTCTGCGACACGAGTCTTACTATCCTCCAAAAGTGCAAGTGAAGATCATAACAGCTTGTTGTCTCCTACATAATTTAATATGTAGGGAGATGGGCTCTACGATTGGTTTAGAGGTATTAGGGGAGAACGATGCTACACTATACTAAGAGGAAATGGACGATACCCCAACGATTAATTTCGTCGAGACATCGCCTCTTTGGACTGCATTTCGAGATTCCATGGCCCAAAGAATGTTTGACACAGCCCAAAACTAGTAGGAATTAGACTTCTAATCTTCTTTTTTTTTAGTGACTATAACTTTTATGAATCATGAATGACATAATATGACTTTTGTGGGAAATGATACTTGTCTTGTATTATATAATGAACGATACTAAATGAATGATATTTCTTACTCTTTATCTCTTATGTACAACTTCCTTGTAGCAACATGGCTGCGACAGGGAGAAACATTCGACACAGTTGGACAACAATGGAAGATAGTACTTTAGTCCAATCACTAATCGAACTTGTACAAGAGGGGGGGTGGAGATCAGATAATGGTACTTTTAGGAATAAGTACCATAATGAACTACTTCGACTAATGCACCTAAAACTACCTGGATGCCCAATTACATCTACCACTGTGATTGATACTAGAGTGAAGACTCTTAAACGACAATACCAAGCTATTGCAGAGATGCTGGGCAATACTTGTAGTGGATTCGGTTGGAATGATAAATACAAGTGCATTGAAGTGGAGCAAACTGTTTTCGACAATTGGGTTCAGCTATTAAAGAATAGTTATAATATAACAAAATGAAATTTTAATTTATTTACGAATCGTATGTTCTTAATTTCATTGTCAGACACATCCAAATGCAAAGGGTCTCAACAACAAGCCTTTTCCACATTACGATGACTTGGCTTATATTTTCGGAAAGGATAGAGCATGCGGGTCAATATCTCAGTCTGCTAGAGATATTGCAGAAGAAGATTAAAATGCAGAGGTCGGTGAGGGGGGTGGTTCCCAAGAATATTACATACGTGAGATTCCTGTTGCTGAAGAAGAAGACCCAAATACCCCCACAAGTAGAGTAGCTAGACCGTCATCCTCTTCTGTGGGAGAGAAGAGAAAAAGGGTCTCGGAAAAGCAGGAAATGCTTGATATGTTGCATGCCGGCATGAACATGCAGTACGAGCAAATTGTGAGGATTGCTGATTGGCCTGTCACAACCATACAAGTGACAAAGGAGGATAATAAATCTACAAGAGCCGAAGTCGCTACAATTCTTCAAACATTATCACCGCCATTAACCAGTCCACAACGGGTTGTACTGATGAACATCCTTTTAAAGGATCTCGACGAAGCTTCTGCTTTTCTTGGAGTCCCTGAAAATGATCGGGCCAGCTACTGCGTTTATCTATTGAACAGACCCAGCTGATGACCTTATCTATACCTTTTTTTATGTCGATGGATGCCTAGAAGATGACCCCACTTCTTATTTTAATTAAAGGACGAAAAAGATTTTTTTTGTTCAACCATCGATTACTTATTGTACGAAGTCGACTTGATTTATATTACCTTTTTTATTATGCAATGAACGTTAATGCATATTTCCTATTTTATTATAAATGGAATGTTAATTCCTTTAATTTATTGCCTACACTTTAAATTTTAATGAGAAATAAATAAACATAAACACTTAGATAATATTCTTATGAATGCATGAAAATATAAGTTTGATAAAATAAAAAAGAAGTATTATAATTATTTTTCAAGTTTGATAAAAATAATTTAAATTACTCTTTGTTTAGATTATGGAGCATCTAACGAATTTAATAATATGGAAGATATTGTACGTGTGGCAAATACAAATGGGAAATGATGTTGGACCTGCTCTCACTAGAGCAATAATGGACGAATCTTCAACTGAATGGTCATACTTTCAGGCTTTAATCGCGGAACGAATGTTTACTAAATGGAAAACCTCATTAAATGAGTAAATGAAACAATTTCATAATGCACTACTTGTAAGTGAATGATCTTATTATTATCTCTTATTTGGTTGAACTGATACTTAATGTATTATGTCTAAATTATAATTTGGCTATCGAATGAATATTGTGTTGTGACAATTTAAAATGAATGGCATTTTATATATTGCCAAAGAAACAACTAAAATAATATTCAAAGCAAACTCAGATTAACAAAATTAAGTTCAGAAACTCAGATTAACTTAATATTCGTACCAAACACAACTTAACTTAATACTCAGCTTAACTTAATACTCAGCTTAACTTAATCCCTGCACCAAACAACAGTCAGCTTAACTTAATCTGTCTACCAAACACAGATTAACTTAATCCCCAGCTTAACTTAATACCCAGCTTAACTTAATACCTCTTAACTTAATCCTAATCCCTGCACCAAACACCCCTAAATTGAAGGTATAATCCTCTAAAATATATAATGAATAGCACATGCGAAATTGAAAGGAAAATATAAAACTATGGAAAACCAAATACGTGGGATAAAGATAAGGATGTTTTTCTAGTCGTTGCAGGCCTTGTAGTTTTTTTTTTTTTTTTTTTACTACGCCGTCCTTGTAGCTTTGTTTATGTTGAAATGAAATTTGCATCTAATCATTAAAATTAAAAAAAAAAAAAAAAATTAAAAGGAATTTTTCATATATAATAAAATTTTAAATGAATAATTTTTTTAAAAAATATTTGTCTATAAAAAAATTAGAACTGACCTAATAAAAAGAAGAAAAATTCATGCATTTGATAACTTAATCGGCACACATATAGTCTTTAATTAATATAACAAAGAGTCATTAATGAGTATTATAAATAATCTTTGGTCCTTTCAAGAAAAAAAAAATAATCTTCAATCAGTGTTGTTAAGGACCACATATCGAAAATAATAGAGACTGCATATGTTCATCATTGTCTATTGATTTTGAGATAGAACTTTATATTATCTAAGATGATATCAAAATTCATAACTCCAAACAAATATTCGATTTAATATATATGAGATTTGCTCATTAGTTGTGTCGTTTGTATATAATATTCTAAAATATACAATGAATAGCACATGCGAAATTGAAAGCAATATAATAAAACTATGGAAACCCAATACGTGGGGATAAGGATGCTCTGGTTATTGCAGGCCTACTAGCTTTGTTCATTTTTGAATAAAATTTGTATTCTAATATTGGTGAAAAAACGTGGGATAATCATTTGTGTGAAACCGCAATTAAATCAATTTCTCAATTATTAAAAAAAAAAAAGGCTTATGAGTCTAAACAAAATGAGAGGGGATTTAGATTAAAAAATGAATTTAATTTGCAATTTGCAAGTTCTTTTTAAATTGCATTTGCATTTTTAGTTCCTTGTCAATATATATTATATATTATGTGAAAATTATTTCTCAATTTTTTCGTTCAACAATTTAATATATAGAGTTGAAGTTATATATTCGTTTGTGAAAATGGTGGGTAACCTAATAATTTCATTGTTCAGTGGAAATTAGTTCAATACAATAATCATGAGTTCGGTCCTTAAATTAAGTATCCGACTCTAAATTATTTGAGAGGAGCTATTGTACCATTTTTTAGGGATTTATAGTCTCCTTCCCGAAAAAAAAATTGTACAAACTACTCCTAATTACAGTATATATATATATATATATTCAGAAACTATACCTTCAAACACACAAAATTTCCTACTCTCAAAGCTGTATTTTATTCATTACAAATCAGTTAAACAAACACAGGGAAAAACACTTGGAGAAAAAGACTCCATTTTCAACCAATAGCAGAGATGAAAAACTTATACTAAAATTAATGAGCCTCTTTTCTGATAAATTCCCTAAAAACACATAAACTAGAATTAAAGCTAACAATATATATTTTTAGTAACGTAGCCTCAAAATAATGAACTCTTTCAATCGTTATTTGACATTTAGAGATAAGATTCCTGGTACATAGAGTAACCAAACTCTTCTATATACTTATTCATTAGGGCTGAATTGTTTGAAAAAGTATATAGAAATATTGAACCATTATACTAGTGGATTATTTTATTGAATAAATTAATTTATGTTGTAAGGATCAATTTAATGCATTATGTTTATAAAATATTTAGATATTCTTTTTAATTGATTATGTATCATGGAATCAGTTATTGATAGCTCAATTTTGTATTCATATTATCTATATTTTTGTCATTATTATTTTTATAATTATTAATGCAATATTAAGTTAGATAATATTTTTTTTTCTTTATAAATAAATGATTATTTCTTACAACAATAATTTTACCAACGTCTTAGTTTGATCGGAATGGTCTACAACTGCCACCATATCTAGTTTTGCTCATGTCTCTCAGAAACTGACTCTCTTTTCCACTTTCCAAATGCACAACCCTCACACAACTTGTGTTTTATTACCTTCAATCTCTGTATCTTCCCTGCATAGTAAAGAATTTTTATAGATTTTTCACTCATGTATTCCAACCTGTTATTCCACAAATCAGTTTGACCGGAATGGTCTATAACTGCCACCATATCTATGCATTGTTGCTGACATATAAAGTTCTTGACTTGCTTCCTTGAGCAATCACCATGGCACCTTTAGTAACCTTCCAATTTCTTTGGCTAAAGCTAGTCTCATATCCAACACAGTCTAACTGCCTCATAGATTCAAATTTTTCATTATATTTTGAACATGACGTACCTTGTAAATTTTCCAAATCGAACCATTTTCCATTTTCAATTTTACATCACTGATACCAATGATGTCTAAAGGTTCCCCATATAATAGGATAGACTTTTCCATGATTTCCTACAACATAGTTTTCAAGAATGTCACGTTGACCTGTAGTATGAAACGACGTACCTGAATCTATCACCTATGTTTCATGAGCACATTCCATTACCAGAACTAGAGCCTCTTGTGCCTCATTAGTAACAACATTTGTACCAGCTTCATTGCCCTTAGTTTTCTTTGGGGCTTTGCAGTTCTTTCTCAGATGTCCTGTCTTACCACAGTTCTAACACTCAAATTTGCCATTCCTAGACTTGCTTCTATTGTTTTTCGATTTATCTCAATTCCCTTTACTTCTGTTATTACTTCTTCATCTATCCACATTCAACGTTGAACCATAAGTAGAAGCAACATCGGAGTCCTTTTGTGAATCTCTTCTGTAATAGAGAAATCTCTAACTTATGAAAACTTTGATTTCTCTTTTCCATGCAAATTTGGAATTGCAGCTTTCATAGTTTCCCAACTGTCACGTAAAGATCTCAACAACAAAATTGCATTTACTTCATCTGTAAAATCTAAGTCAAAAGTATATAATTTATTTATCAATAAATCAAATTCATTGATATGAGCAAGGACAGATGTACATTCAACCATTTTTAAATTAAAAAATCAAGTTGTGTGATACACCTTATTATTTATCGAGGGTTTTTCATACATGTTGGACAAAGTTGTCATCAGCTTTATGGTAGTCATGGCCTTCATGACACTACTTTGCACATTCTTTGTCAAAGTCAAACGAATGGTGCCTAACACTTTCCTCTCCAACTTTTTCATTCAACTTCTCCCATGTCATCGAGTTTCCCTTCCAATGGTAAATGTAAATCTTTCGAATACAGATAATCCAATATCTAGCACTTCCAAAACGAAAAAAAAAAATTCCATCGAAAATTATTGATGCCAAAATTTGGTTTCCGAGATCAACGGTGAATTTGTATTTCGTTGGGACGAATACCTGCAAAACAAACAAGAATTAACTGGGCACCAGTGTGGTGTGAGCCACATAGCCTCCGATGCCTAAGTCAGTCAAGGTTCAAAAGTGTAGAGGAATTGTTTCTAGGGTTTAGAATTAGGTTACCTCATGACTAATTGGCTTACGAATATATAGGAGGCGGGTAGGTGGCCACTTTTGGTAAAAATAAATCATAATTATAGAAATATTCCTTTTAGGTGAATATTTCTAATTTAGAAAAATATCATTTCTTGGGTCGAGCCCGTTTTTGGGTCTAGCCTCTTGTAATTGAGTTGGTGAGTTTCATTAGGTATTGACCACGAATTTCACCCATAACAAAAATCATCTATTTCTCATCTCTTCCGGTCATCGTTCTACAACCAGATGCTCTGATACCACTTGTTAGGAAAAATTGGCTCAATGCCGTCAATTATAATCAATCCAAAAAACACAATCCAGACAATCATATATTTTACCTTATTCCAGATCAAGTTTATATTCCAAATTATAAATGTGAAATCAATAACTTGAAAACATCAAGCTTAAAAGTATAGTTAAAGAAAACTAAACTTCCAAGCAACAAGAACGATAATTAAAACAAGTGTAAGAAATGAGAAAAATTGACACTGAATTTATACTGGTTAACCCAATAATGACTACCTCCAATCTTTTGTTATGTAGGTTCCACTAAATATCAGGGAAAAATACAAGAGTTCACAACAGTAAAGAATGATCTCTTTCACTTTTCTCTCAAGGAAAAGGCTCACGAATCACCCAAAAAGATAAAAACTCTTCAATGGAATAAAACCACTCTTAAGAATGCTAAAAAAAAGGATCAAAGAAAGATTCACTACATTTTATTTTTCTTCTTATCAAACTCTCACGTGCAAGGTAATTAACCTTTTCCCTTTTTTTTTTTGACTTACGGGTGCACACACTCCCACAAAGAAGCTGCTAGAATTCTTTAGCTTTTATACAAGCCATTTACGCTTCTTTTAGGGTAAAATAAAATGGTGGTTTATAATGGGCCGAGGCCCATTTGTTTTATCTTCACACATATAACAGTTAGACTATGTGGATAACATTGCAATCTGTAAAATAATTAGCAAATATTTCTGTGCGAAGGAAAATATATAATGCCATATAAAATCTTCTAGCAAATTTGGAAATATATATAGATCTTTGGAGACACAATTTTGAAAGACAAATCTCAGCCATTAATCGCAATTTGACCTAGCATTATAAATACTCACCTTTCTCCTTCAACCAGGCAATAGAGACTCTTGGCGGTTGTTGGTTTTGACTCTACAAAAAACTCAGTTGATGACACACCTTATTACTTTACTTTTATTTAACTTGATGGTAGCTTTATTAGTTATTTCATTATTTGACTTGCACTTATATTATCTTTGTCGTTAAATACCTTATGCTTTCAGTAAAGATGTTTTCTTAGTTATTTGCGTTTTTCTTTATGTTAGAATGAACTATTCTTATTATCATAAGGATTAGGGCTATATAAAGTGTTTTTGCATGTAAAACTTATGATTTGGGGATCATCAATTACAATATGTATGTCAATATGGCACTTGTCATCTAGTAAACCACGTAGTATCTGCATTCTGCTCACTCTTAAGAGAGAGAGGAATAGAGTGAGAAATCCATGTCATGTTCATAGGCCTTTTCAGCATTTGTGCGAGTGATTTAGGAAAAGTCTAGGGATGATCACTGCACTAATGTTGAATGATTTGTGGGAACGTTAGATTTAAGTAGGAATAATTTGCTTCTCCCCATAAATTCATAAGCATAAGCTTGAAATTATATAACACAAATTCTCTAATCCAACCCTATTATTAGTCATTGTTAGAAGTGCTTAATTTTAATTACAATTATTTTATGTCAGAATTTAGGTTATTTTAAATCAACACCAAAAATCTAAAAGTATTTCCTTTATTTCCTACATCTTGACTCTATATTCGATTTAAGAACATAAAATTAATCAATCAATCCTTCTAGAGATGACTTGTCTTACTTATCACTTCTGCTTAAGAATTGTTTGCGCTTTGTATCATATGGATTTCATTATAAATATTCAATCATGGTTGCAAGCGACATTGTTTTGGCTCCTTGGATTGAAATATTATTTTTAGTTTAAAAATGTTTTTAAAGTAGTGTGTAACATTGTCAAGGCAATACTCGAGGAAGAAAAGAAAAAAAAAAACAAACAAACAATCCCAAGGCTAACAAAGTTCTGGTACATCTCTTAGGTAGCATTGGTGCATGAACCAATATCCAGTAGATCTAGAGCCAACGGATGCTTTTTTAGTGACTAAGAGAAAACAATGCAAGGATGGTAGATGTGAATCTTGGTATGAACATTCCACCTCTTAATGATGCTAATGCTTAGGGTAAATCAGGATATAGTAAATCAATTATCTAAACTTGCAAGTTGAAAATCAATTTTTTTTAGAACCAAATGTCTTATAGTTAACGATAAGCAAATATCCATTAAGACCTATGCTAATCCTAATGTTGAAGAACTTCAAAGAGGAAGCATTAGACCTCATATTAGAGCAAGAGCATTTGAACTTAGGCCAGCTAGCTTTCGAATGCTTTAAACAGTAGGTCAATTCTGTTAGGATCTCACAAATGTCCCACGTTGGAAAGTGGGAGAATCCAACATCAATATAAAAGAGATATGGGCTACTCTTCTCATTGCCAATTGGTTTTAAGGTAGAAACTCATATTCTCTAATATGGTATCGGTATCGGTCCAATAAAAATGAAATTGAGATCCGATTCAAGATTGGTGAGCCAAAAAGAGGTACCATCTGGTTTTGAAGTAAAACCTCATATTCTCTAATAAATTCCATGGATTAGTTGTCGATCTTCTTGCCTTTATGAATGTATGTGATTCATGTAAAATTCCTGACGTGTTAAGAGATGATCTAGCTCAAAAATTTGTAGTCAAGCTTTTCCCTCCAACTACGAACATAAAAATTAGGTATTAAATTATGAATGAAATTATCGTAGTTAGTTTTTTTCTAACACTTTGACATTCGTAGAACTTCTTTTTTCCATTTTTGTTATTAATGAAATAACCTATCATAAATAATTTCGAACTTCTCTCAACTTTGTTTCTTGTTAATGTCAAAACAACCATTACTTATCAGTATCAATGAAAACACCACATGGGAATCAACAATAACTTTTATTCCTTACAACATATAGGAAACAAGTGCATACATAAACTAGAACACACAGCAAACACTCGCACTCAAACCCAAAGCTAGCTACCTTAAGCATACTTTTTTATTCTATGATGGTAATTAAACAGCAGCTTAAGAAATAGCACGATAGGATATGATATAAGTAGTAGATTTAGATAGAGATACTGTTGGGAATTCCTCTGCCAGTGAGTCCTTCGGTGCTAGATGGAATTAACAGAGTGTATGGCACATTAGCAGGCCCAGTTCGATTTTTCAAATTCACATCACGATTCCTTTCCATAATCTTTTCTTCAACTCCGAACACCTCTTTTCCAAACTTCTCAAAAGCTTCCAAGGCATGCTCATCAGATGTCCATTCTACACTTGCTCTTTGTCCAAGATAAACTTCATCAGAGGCATGCCTTGACAATATCTCAATAAGTGACATTCCAATAAGGTGTTGAAACTGGGAATTGATTGTTTTCAAGAACCCCTTTTCAGGGTACTTTTCAAGTTCTTTGTACTCTGCACTGCCTGCTTCTGGCATGAATCTACGACTCACTGTTGGTCGATTGGGAATAAATCCTCCGTAAGGGTATTGTCCAAAGTTGACAGCGGCATGGAGAGCTGAAGCAATCCATATGATGATAGTGCAGGATTCAACAAGCTCTGATAGAGTGTGCATCTTTGGCCACCATGGTTCATCTTTCTTGTCAGCATGACCTCTCTCTCTAACCTCTTTCCACCAAGATTGAAGTTCGATGTCATTTTGGATAGTTGTGTCATCTTTGTAGTAGAGAAGACAATACTCTGTAACCCAATTTTTTATTGTTGACCAAATTTCAAGCCCATCCACAGCAAACGGATAATCTTCAATCAGAAGTCGAAGTCCATGAGGAGAACTATCATCTTGGACGGCTACTCCTCTACACATATCAAAATTAATGCCATTAATTCAATGATCGATTGTGACAAACAGCCAAGGAAATCACATGACGTTTATCTAATATGGTATCGTAGTCCATGAAATTAAAATATTTTATTAAAAAAAATCATATAAGTTAAGAAATTTCATACACAAGAGTGCATAAGATTGAATGCCTTACCTCTTGATGAGATTTGCCGGCAAGGCTTGCTCAAGGAAGTTCCATTCTTTATATATATAAGAAGATAACTCCATAGCATACTTTGATTGAAAATGAGTTGATTCAAGAAGACCATCAGCATTGACAAGGGTTTGCCTTGCAAATGCATTGATGAACATGGTGTCTTTATAATGTGGAATGAGTAACTTATGAATCGGGTGAAGCACACTCAATTGTCGGTGTGTTGCAATCACAAAAGGCTCTAGTACTGCATGTGTGTGCAACCTACACCAATTTTGAAGCGTAGAATTGACAAATCTTAATTAACTATAAAGTTATAATTAAAAATGTTATATTTAATTATAGGAATTAAGTTATACCAATGACAAATAAGTTGATGGTAGCCAGCATCATTGACAGCCACATAAGCTTTTGCTAGTTGCCAAATAGAGGATTCAACTGATTCTTCAAGTCCTTCTGCTGCTGGAAAGTATAACTTGCTAATAACACCAAGATCATCTCTTTGTGCATGTGGTAAGCTCAGCTCAATAACCAATGGCCTCAAAGTACTATCATCTTTCTTAAAGAGAAGTGTCCTTGTTGCATAAGTCTTTGTTGATGTTGAATTTATTTTTCTAAGATATGGCATCAATGCATCATGATGATCCAATATGTATAACTTATTTTGCTTCATTGCCTATTTAATCAATCAAATCAATAATATTCTCTTTTTGTTACTTTCATTGTTATATATAGAAAGAGCACAATTAAAGGTAATTATATTTATAAGTTCACTTAAATCACCTCATCAACACTGAGTCCTTCCAAGCCATGTTTTATATGTTCTTCTGTGATAGTGCTGTTTTGATTTCCATAAACTTTAGGATCCAAATTGCTCAATGGTGGAAAGTGCTGTAAAATAAAAAAGAAATTAACAACTAATTGACAAAAGAAACGATGTAAATTGAAAACATGCCTTCATAATAATAAACAATGTGTATTAACAACTAATTGGAAAAAGACATAAAAGTAAAATACTTGAAGACGACGGATGATGATTGGGTTGACTCCTGCTACCATTTCTCTTGCAAACTCTTCATCCGTTCGCCAAGCAGATTTATCATCTGTTCAAAATTGTTAAATCGATTAAATACGAAGTTAAAATATAATTAATGATCTTTTATTAAATTAATTTTGTAAGATTGATTACAAAGTTGTAATACCTTTAATGATAGGAGGAATTGGGAATCTTAGGAATCTTTCACCATCAGTTCTTAAAAGCTCTTTGAACATAGGAGGTGTGAGGCCATCAGTAAGGTTTTTAAAGATATTTGGAGGAATGGGAAATCCTCCGTCATAGAGATTATGAACTTCTTTGTATTTGTCAAATTCTCCTGGAGTTAAATCAAATACAGCTTGAAACCCTGGTTTTATGGATGAAGAAAGTGACTTCATTGCATATCCAAGGAAATCTGCCATCTTCAAGTGCCCAAAATTTTCATCTCTTGGAACATATATATTTAATCCAATCACTGACTGTAATCGACTTTCACTCTTTGGATCTGTACAAAAAAATAAAAATACAATTATCCCAAAGATAGTCTTAAAATATAATTTTTATGGAGATGATTATATTTATATGCTTGCCTCTTCTTGTGTGTGATCTTCCTGTTCTTCCTCTACGAGGATAAGGATAATCACTACTGCCTCCAAGAATGGGACGAACAAGTGCATTACCACCATCAGGGTCACCAATATCATTGTATACATCGTAGTCATAAATTCTATCCCATTCTTTACGCTCTCCCTTTCCGTCTCCTCTAAGATTGAACAACTCCTCCTCTCTATACTTACGAAGAGGATCGGGTGTGTCGCTTGGAAGAAATGTCTGCAAATTATATATATACATAAACGAAGTGTTAGGTTTTTTGCAAAATGATAGGGCTTCAAGCATTATAAAAGGGCTTCTGATTTTAGTTTCAAAGAAGATCCGTTAAAATACTATTTCAATTTAAATTTGTTCCCAAGGGAAGGCACAGTGGTTGAAGACTTGGGCTTTGAGGGTATGCTCCCCTCGAGAAAAATCGGTATAATTGTAACACTTTTTAACATAATAGAAGTGTCGGTTGTTTTTTATTTCTTCCAATTCTGTAGTTTTAACTCATAAATTCTCGTTTTCTTAATTGATTGCTCTCTATTTAACTTGTCAATTATTTTATAATTATATGGATAATAGTTAGTCATATCTTTTAGGAACTTTTGAAGTCTCTCATCATCTTTGTGATGTGGGATCTTTACTGAAATAGATCAACATGTGAAAAAGGAGATAATTAACCTTGTTAGCAAAGAAAATACGATCTTTGTTGTATCTTCCTTGAGGGTAAACCCATGAGTTGCAATCGAAATGGACCTTTCCATAGTTAGGAACATTCTCAAGCGTGAGAGACTTGAGAAAGAATTCACTGGTATGTCCATTTCTTATATAGAAAGCTCCAGGGTAACCAAACTCTTCGTCCCATTCAAAGTTAATTTGAAACACCGACTCTCCGGCAAATAGCGGTGGGATCGAGGTGAGCCACCTCTCCAAATAAGCTCGCCTTCCGACTTTCCCTCGCGGGCTGTTTGCTGTTGCGAAAGAAATACGTAAATCAACAAACAATATAAACATTTACGTAGTTCACTAATATTGTGTTGCAAAATAGAACTTACAATGGCGATCCACGTGAGTTGCACTCACAAGCTGCAAAACAATTCCACCGCCCAACAGCTCAGTGAAACCATCAAGAACAGTGGAATGAAACTCAGTGAAGTCCAACGCATTGCTTCTCATCAGAATCACCTTCCCCTTGATCTTCTTCTGCCCGATCCGGCCGATATCAGAGACATGGTCGAGAACGTTCACTCCAGAATTTACAACAGAACCGGCAACGTCTCCGGTAGTTCTCAAGGCATCGCCGGTGGTTTTAAGGGCATCCCCTAATACCTTTGATCCGAACCCAAACATGTTTAGTTTTCACTGTTTGCAAATAAGTGAGGAATGGTGTGATTTGAAGATGTGAATTTCCACTGTTATTTATAGCACAAAAAAGCTGGCTGTGTGTGAAAGCTTGGAAGTTATTATTGAATCAAACAATTGGAACTGCATTATTGAACTGTGTCCCACCTCTTTCCATATTTTTTGCATGTGATAATACAAACGCTTGGTAGTACTTTTTTTTTTTCTTATTCGTATTTTGGATAACATAAGGGGCTGTTTGTTTGGCATATTCAGCAGGTTTACGCTTTTAAGATTTATTAATTCCTCCTCGAAAACTTATGTCCAAAAGAGTTTTTATTAACTTTTCTTCATTTTTACTTTTAACAATAACTTTTATTTTTAATTATTCATTTATAACTACTCAATCATTTCTAACCATTCATTTTTAATCATTTTTTTCAAATCAATCAAAATAAATCATTTTTAACCATTCATTTTTAATCATTTCATTTTTAAATCTAAGTCCAAACAATATTTTGACTTTAACTCCTCTACAGAAAAATTACTTCCAAACGAATTTTAGACACAACTCTCAATTTTTAACTATTCAATATAACTTCATCAATATAACTCTATAACTCAAATACTACCTAAATATATCAAACAAACAACCCCTAAGGGCTACAAATGCTAGATAATATATTTTTTCTATTTTTTCAAAAATAAATTGAGAAAAAATTTAGAGAGATGCATAGTGAAAATATATTTGAGATCAAAAAGAAAAAGGACAAGAGAGAGAGAGAGATAAGTTAGCGAGAGGATTTTTTTTTCTTTCTTAATAAAAAATTCGCATTAAAAGTATCTTTAAAATTGGAGAATATAAAATATTTATTTATTGAAAGAGATAAATTAATTAGCGTAACAATTAAGTTCTGTAGAGGAATAAATGTTTCCAAGTTATAGAAAGGAAAAGGAAAAGTTAAAGATGAGTAGTAAGGAGTAAGTAAGGATTTAGGTTCAAATTTCAGTGTCTCTAGATTTGGTTGATTTATTGACTTTCAAAAGTCCAATTAATTTCAATTGAGGATTTTGGATGTATAATAAAAAATGACGAAATATTTTCATCTATAGTACAAAATCAAAACTAATTCATTCGTAACAGAAAATTCAAATTTTGTTCTATCACCCATAGAATTCAATAAATGAAAGAGTTCTATTATACTCATTCTATCACTAGTTAAGTTCAATCAGTGATAGAAAATTATGTGTTATAGATGAATTATTTTAGAAATTGTGTTACAAATATAATACAAGATGTGGAATGTGCTGCTGATCGTAAATTTTCATCTCAATTTCAAAAAATTTATATCTTTTCTATTTTTGTTCATAAACTTCAAAATATCATACCATAAATTTGACATGACCTTTATTATTCTAAATTGGAGTGCTTTTTTGTAATTTTCTCTTCATTTTTGGAGGCCTCTTTATGTCTGTGGCATGCTCTTTATGCAAGTAAAGAAAATATATGAACATATTTCTAGATTATATCGAAAAAGATATAATTTTCTTAAAAACAAATTAACTAAAAGTTACTCATTATGACCAATTTTAATTTATTTAAAAAAATTTAGAATAAAATTGAACATTTGAAAGTTTATGAATTAAATTATAACAAATTTGAAATTGAAGTAACCAAAATGGAACAAATTACTTGAAAGTTAAAGGAGTAAAATTGAAAATTTTAAAATTTTAAAACCAAAATAGAACAAAACTCAAAATCTTGGGACAAAAATGGTATTTTAACAAAAAAAAATTAAATAGATAGATAAAAGAAAACTAACCAAAAAAATTTGAAATCAGGTAAATTAGAAAAAGAAAATACAATCGTTAGAACAAGAAGTTAGAAATGGGTGAAATTATATAGAGACTAATTTTTCTTTTCGATATTTTTATTATAAAATATATTTATGTGGCGGAATGGGTGAAATCAGGGAAGATTAAGATATGGCGTTTGTAATGAGGCTAAAAGTTTTGCATTATTGAAATAGGACCACACCAATAAATTTGTATCAACATTTTTATCAAGCTGTTAACAAAAACATATTCTTAAGGCCCTGTTTGATAACATTTTTTTTCTTTTTAAATGATTATCAAATGGAGCCTAAACTATCTTTTCTTTTCTTTTCAACATTACCTCTAAACTTTGAAACTTTTAAAAAATCTCTTAAACTTTATAAAATATTTCAAAAATATCCTTAACGTTAAAGTTGGATAGAAACCGTTAAATTTTTTTTCAAAAATGTCTCTAAACTTTAAAAGTTTAAAAATACCCTTAGCTATAAAAACTTTATAAAATTGTAGTATCTTTAATCTTTTTTATAAAAATGTTTAAAAAAATTTCATATACCTTACCTATTTAATTGTATTTTTTTTTTTAATCTTTGTAATTTAACTTATACATTTATTTTATGTGTCAATTTTAGTTGTTTAATTAATGGAATAATTAATTTGATGTTAAATTATTTTCTTAATATATTTCTATTATGATTGTTGTTTATCATTTATTTTTATGTATTTATAATTTTACTTTGTTTTTAGATATATAGAGAATAGGGGTGTGTACATGAGGTTGAGTTAGTGATTTTTTTTTAACCAATCCAAAATTATGCGTTGGTTAATCTATCAACTCGTCCAGTCGTGTATTTTGAGTATTAAATTTGGTTAAATTAGTTTGGGTTATCGAATTATTTGAATAAATTAACTATGTTTTTTTACTAGTTGTAATGTGTTTTAGATTTTCAAGTTTAATATTATATTAACGATTGATAGGAAATAATTCAAAAGTTTTAAAATATCACAAGATTACAAATGAGCTTGATGCAATATTGTTTTTGTCCAATTGAAGTTAGTCCTTTCAGCTAAGTAAATGTACTAAATCTTATCGAGCTACCTGTGTTGGCATATGACCCTGCTACATCTCGGGTCTAATACCATGTCCAAGACCCAAACTCAAGATACTTCAAAAAATTTCTATTTTAAGCTTCCCACAGGTCTCCAACTCGAGACACTTGAGGAAGCATGCTCCAAAGGTCTCGTGCCTCAACTGTTGAGCCACACGTTGAGGACAATTTCGATGCAATGTTAAACATAAAAATTTAAAATTTAAAAAAAAATCTTAATTTGAAAAAAAATTATGAAATCATGAAAATTTTATTGTTCATCTTTAAAATTTGACATTAAATTAAAACATTTAGGAAGCTAAATTATTTGAATAATTCAAGTTAGAAATCGATCTCACCAAATAAAAACAATGAGCATAAGTTATAATTTTTGTAATATTTTTTACAGCTAAGGATATTTTTGAAACAAAACTTTAACGGTTTCCATCCAACTTTAACGGTAAGTCATTTTTGAAAACATTTTGTAAGGTTCGAGGGTATTTTTAAAACTTTTCAAAGTTGAAGGATAATGTTGAAAAAAAATGTGAAAGTTTAAGAGTATGTTTGATAATTTAGCTTTTGAAGAAATAAGGAGGTAGATATTACTTAGCTGAAAAATGAAAGATCAAAGCAAATAAAAGTAGAAACATATTTAGAAATGAATTATACTATGACACAGTTAAATGATAACATTTTTGTTTCAAGACATAATCTTTGTAGTACTTTTTCTTATACGTATTTAGAAAAATATAAGGGAAAGAAATGCTTAAAATCATACATTTTCTATCTTCTAAAAAATAAATAGAGAGAAATACAGAAAGAAAATACATTAGAGAGATTTAATTATAGAAAGAGATATATTAAAGAGCTAAATAAAAGTGAACTTCAAAGTAAGAGACAAAAAAGAATGAAAGAGATCATTAAGAATATAATCTTTTTTATGAAGAAGTTATTTGACAGCTTACCTAAACTATTTTTGAAAACTATATATGGAGTAAAAATTATTTGGTAATAAAAAGAAAACAAGGAAAAAAAATTAGACGAATATAAAGATTGTGATGTTTCTTCATTATTATTTTTTTATTTTTTTATCTTTTTGAGAATCTGTTTCTTCAAATTTTTAATGTATTGTCTTCAAAATGCTTTCTTAAGATAATGTCTGATTAGATTATCAATCTTCTATCAAATTTTAATTTCATTTTTTATTAGACCTAATAGTAATGAATTCTGATATTAATGGGTCTATATTAAAATAAATTAGCGACTAGACTCACAATTTTAAAAAGTTTGCAAGGATCTTTCTCTTTTTAGATATAAGATCTTCCTTGAAGACATTTTGCGAAACAATTGAATTGAATAGGATAAAGCCTTCTTGTTCCAGAAATATTTAAAGCAATTGACTTATTTTTAGGTTAGTGTAGAAAACAAAATAATTATTTATAGTTATATTCGATAATAAAATGACACGTACTAAAAGAAAAAGAAATGTCAAATCACATGCAGGTACAATTATTTTTAGTTCACATGTACAAAGTGGGGCAGTTTTGATGACATTTTAGAGGAATGTTTAAAATAGTAATCTCTTGATGTAATTTTTTATACATTAATTTATTGAGTAACGGTTAATAACTCGTTTGGATGTGATTATTTAGTTTGAAGGGTTGTAAGAGAGGTTTGTTATTTTTTGAATAATGTGATATTTATGAATTTTTTTAATATATAATAATTTCATTTTAATGGGTTTTTCTCTTTTCTAAATCGTCCAAGTTTGAGTTCTTTTCCTTTTCATTTGAATGAACCATTTTTAAAAACAAAATGCAATCCTTTTATTCATCTATTTTTTTTACCTTTACAATTCAACTAAATCAATCTTACACCAATGCTCCAAAAGATCTTTAAATTAAAAAAATCACCCAACATTAATTAATATTTGCAAAATGGTTTTTAGGAGCAAAATTACCAAAATACCTCCTGAAGTTCAAAACTACAACCAAAATCTCGGGTAAGAGAATAACTGCACTTAGAGAATCAAACTAAAAATTACGGAGCGTTACACAAACAGGACCAAATGTCGAGTTAAAAAGAATTGGTTTGTTAGTAGACTGAACTGGCTCAACTAACCCCCAGTTCAAAGCAAGAACCAAACTAGACCACTTAGGGCGGTGGTTTGGTTCGAGTTTAGTTTCAAAATCGGATTCGGGTACCTGACACACACGAAAATTGACTAGGAGCCTTTTGATTCAGCTCTCGATTTTCTCGTTGAAGAAACAAAGAAAAAAAAAATTGAGAGTTTCTCTCTAGATTTTCTGGAAATATAAATCCTAAAAAAGCGTTAAATTTTATTTTTGATGATTTAGAAGTAAATTATAATTTAGCCTTCATAGATTTAAAAATTAAAATTAAAATTATATGGTTAACTATTTACATGTGAGTTAAGTATTTACGTGTATGTGAGTTGACACCGCATGCATCTTGTATACTATTTTGGAATGAAATACCTATTTTTTCCAAAAAATGTGAGTTAAATAGGTAATTGAATTTAAAAAAGAAAGAGAAAAAAAAAAAGTAGACCATAATATTAAGATTTAAGAAAATAGACCATAAAATCAACATTTTGATCATTCTTGGATGCACTTAATTCACATCGATTACTTCTTACTTTTTGAGCGAAAGATAATTAAATTTTAATTTTTAAATCACGTGCAAGAGGGAATCTTAAACAGTACTGTAAGGGCAGTCTGAACATGTTGGGAGGTTACTTTCAAATAAACAAAAAACCATACACAAACAAATATCAAAAATTGGAGGGAACATTATCATGACGTAAATATATTTTAAAACATGGGTGGATTCCACCGTCAAAAGTAATAATAACTCCATTTACATTCTAATTAATTGAGTGATCATAATTTAGTAACTATTCTACTATTCATTATTTTACAACTACTTATTTAATTTTTCTTTTATCATTATTTTTTAATGGGAAAAACAATGTACATAAAGTCTAGAGAACCTTTGTGAATTTTCTACCCTAGTTTCGGTTCCTTATATCCACTATTCCAGATGTACATTGGATTTTCATCTCGGTTATAAAAACTAATGGCAGGAGGTACATGCTATTTTTTAATTATGTTTTCGCTGCAGGTAATTTTAATAATCATATTTTGATTTTTGTGTTAAAAAATTCTATCATCAACATCATAAATGTATGCATGCATCTAATTACAAAGAGGTTTTTTTTTATTTGAATCTCCATCGTCATTTGCGGTAGAACTAAAAAAAATTGATCAAATCTGTACACAAAATAATAGTTTTAAGAATATAGAGGGCCAGATGCCCTCAATCTCATTAGAATGCAATAAATAATAGTTTTAAAAGTGTTGTTTCTTTCTAAAGGGTGGATTTTTAAACGTTCAATTTCACTCTATAGATTTTAAATTTTGTTTAATTTTGGTTTATATACTTTTAAATGTATAATTTTGTCCAGGTTATTTAAATTAAAATAAATAATATATATTTTTACATCTTCAATCTATCTCTTTCTCTCCTTAGGGCATGTTATGTTTCAGGAAGTTGAGTAGAACGGAAAAAATTGAGTAATCTTATAAAAATCTTATTTGAATAAAATTGTTTTTACGTAGAAAATGCTAAATGAAAACTTTACTTGCATAAGTTGTTTGGGGAATGAGTTATTATTAGGAAAAAATGTTGTTTTGAAGAGTAAAATATGTTGTTTGAATAAGCTTGTTTGGAAGAGAAATTGGAATGAAATGTTGGAATGTGGGATTCGAGAGAAAGTTTTTCCTGTCCTAATCAAACATGCTATAAATTTTACTCCATGCTCTTCCAATTTTTCCCTTATTTCATAGAAAAATCTAGTTTTTTCTCTCTTAATTTATTTTTATGGGATTTTACATATATAATAAAAAATGACAAAGTATTTCTATTTATAAGACAAAAACAAAACTAATTCATTTGTAATAGTAAATCCAAATTGAGTTCTATCACCAATAAAATTCAATCAATAATAGAGTTTTACTACTAGTTGAGTTCTATCATTGATTGAATTTTATCATTCTTAAATTTATTCTATCATTGATTGAGTTCTATCATTGATAAAAAATGATGTTTTGTAAATGAATTATTTTAGAAATTGTATCGTAAATATAATTGAAGAGGTAGAATGTGGTAAGTAAATTTCCTTATTTTTACTCTCTCCATCTTTCTGTTAAATCTTTCAAAAAAGTAGAATTAAAAAATAGATCCATAGTCAAAACATAAAAAAATAATTTTAATCTAAAAATTAAAACATAAAAAATAATTTGAATAAACTTTTATATCTAAATTTTAAAGTTGAATAAATTGTTTGAAAAATAGAATTAAAGATGATTTTAAAAAATGAGACTGAGAAAGAATATATGAGAATTATTGTTGAATTTCTTAAAGAATTAACTTAATCTGAGGAACTTAATCCGTCCACCAAACACCAATCGGAGAGATTAAGTTAATCCAGATTAATTTATACTCTCACGAAACCCACTGATTCTTCCCTTTTTACCAATCTTTTCGAGTGTTTCAAATTTCTCACTCCCATTAGTGGTCAGATTGTTTCTTCAATTTAGTTTTGGTAATTCTTCTCTATGATTTCAAAGTTGCTGTTTTTTTTTTCTGATAGGAAACTTAATTTCAAAGTTGCATTTTACAGTTTGGAAAATTATTATTATTGTTCATTCCCTTTTTACAGTTTGGAGAACTGTTTAACAAGTTTTTTTTTTTTTTTTTCATTTTCTTTTTAAATTTCTTACTGTTTTTTTTTACTGTTTTGAAATGATTGATTTTATATAATTAGGCTAAACTATGAAAAGTACCTTGAAATTTGCCCTTTGTTTCTTTTGGATTTAAGGAATTGGAGAGGGAGATTGGAAGACAGAGGAGCATGAAATAGGTTTAATTTTAAACCACTTTTTCACTCCGAAAGGGGCTGTTTGTTTAACCTATTTGGGTAATTTTTGGATTAATGAGTTATATTTAGTAGCTAAAAATTGAGAATTGTGTCAAAAACTCGTTTGGATATGTAGTTTTTGTATAGAGGAGTTAGAATCAAAACCTTGTTTGGACGTAGAGTTAAAAATGAGTAGTTATTTTTAGTAGTTAAAAAAGAAATGATTAAAAATGAATTGTTAAAAATGAGTTTATTTTGATTGATTTGAAAGAAATGATTAAAAATAAGTGATTAGAAATGATTGAGTAGTTATAAATGAATGATTAAAAATGAACGGTTAGAAATGAGAGTTATTTTTAAAAGTAAAAATGAGGAAGAGTTAATAAAAACTCGTTTGGGTGTAGGTTTTCGTGGAAGAATTGATAATTCCTCGTGCTAACTCCTACATAAATATGTCAAACAAGTAGCCCCAAAAGGTGTTTGGGATTTGGTGTTGAGGAGAGAAGAGGAAGGGGTACGAGTTGGGATTTTCCAACTTTTTGTTTAGTTTTAGAACATCAATTTCTCCTCAAAACTCTTTCTCAACCTCTCATTCAAAATCACATCAAATCTTTTAAATATTATATCGATTTTTTTTTTAATTTTCAACCATATAATATAATATAAAATATATTTTATTTAAATTTATCAAATATCACATTAAATTTTCTCTGATTTTCGACTATATAATATAAAATAAAATATATTAAATTTCTTAATTAATATAAATATGCAATGATACATTATAAAAAATATAAAATAAATATTTTTTACATCTTGTCATATCCAAAACATCAATCTCTAAACAACTAGTTCATATATCTAAATTACTTGACTTCCTCTTTCTCTTCCACTTTCTCTCCTCTTCTCTTTTCAACTTCAAAATCCAATCACCCTTAATGAGGATGTCTGTTTGACATATATAGGTAATATTTAGCTTAAGAAGTTATATTAAGTATTTAAAAAATGAGACTGTAGCCAAAAACTTGTTTAGATTTAGTTTTTATGTAGAGAAATTAGAGTCAAAATCTTGTTTGGGTGTAAATTTAAAATAAGTAGTTATTTTTAATAGTAAAAAAATGATTAAAAATGTGTTATATTGATTGATTTGAAAGAAATGATTAAAAATGAATTGCTAGAAATGATTGAGTAGTTATAAATGAATGATTAAAAATCAATGGTTAGAAATTAAAGGTATTTTTAAAAGTAAGAATGAGGAGTAAGTAAAAACTCTTTTGAATGTAAATTTTCCAAGAGAAATTAAAAACTTTTAAAACTAAATCCTACTTAAATATGTCAAACATTTGTTTAGTGCCACAATTTATAGAGAGAAGGGAATAACGTCTGACTTAAGAAAGTGAAGCTCCCAATTCCCAATTTTCACGAAAAAAATAACCAATCACCCTCGTTTAAAATTTTCTGGATTTAACTAACTTTCAATTTTTTTTTCTACTTTAAAGGAAATTGAAGTGACTGGAAAGAAAAAGAATAACCGAGAAGAAACAAACAAAAGAGAAAATGGGAGGATAAAGAAAAAATAAATCGAGCAAGAAAAAATAGAATATTTAGGCCTTATTTGATCATTATTATTTTTATTTAGTTTATGAAATTTAATTAACTTATTTTTACTCAAATTTTCTAACATATATTCTATATTTATTATCATGTATCAATCTTTCCTTAAAAAAGTAGGTGAATATTAAATAAATTTAAAAAATAAAAACAAGTTTTTTGATTTTTTTTTTTCCAAATTTTGGTTTTGTTTCTTAAAATATAGGGTAAAATGTAGATATCTATATAAAAAAAGTTATGATAACGTAGTTGTTGTAAACTTAAATTTAAAAAAAAATAGTTATCAAACATAGGCTTAGAGTGTGGGAATTAAAATTGAATAAACTTCAAAATTACAAAACTAAAATTGAATATTTGAAAATTAATAGAACAAAATGGAAAGATTAAAAATTTATGGGCTAAAATAATATTTTAACCTAATTAAATAATATTACAATAAAGATTGATCCACTTATTAATAAAAAACATCCAAACCATGAAAAGTAACTTCTAACTTATAAAAGAAAGTGAATTAATTTTTCACCTTCTTCCAACTATGAGAACGACACGTTGTTATTCTTTTTTTTTTTTAATTTCTTTTTAAATTTCTTACTGTTTTTTTTTACTGTTTTGAAATGATTGATTTTATATAATAGGCGAAACTATGAAAAGTACCTTGGAATTTGCCCTTTGTTTCTTTTGGATTTAAGGAATTGGAGAGGGAGATTGGAAGACAGAGGAGCATCAAATAGGTTTAATTTTAAGCCACTTTTTCACTCCCGAAGGGGCTGTTTGTTGAACGTATTTAGGTAGTTTTTTTTATTAATGAGTTATATTGAGTAGTTAAAAATTGAGAATTGTGTCAAAAACTCGTTTGGATGTAGTTTTTGTGTAGAGGAGTTAGAGTCAAAACCTTGTTTGGACGTAGAGTTAAAAATGAATAGTTATTTTTAGTAGTTAAAAAAGAAATGATTAGAAATGAACGGTTAAAAATAAGTTATTTTGATTGATTTGAAAGAAATGATTAAAAATAATTGGTTAGAAATGATTGAGTAGTTATAAATGAATGATTAAAAATAAATGGTTAGAAATGAGAGTTATTTTTAAAATAGAAATGAGGAAGAGTTAATAAAAACTCATTTGGGTGTAGGTTTTCGTGGAGGAGTTGATAACTCCTCGTGCTAACTCCTACTTAAATATGTCAAACAAGCAGCCCCAAAAGGTGTTTGTGATTTGGTGTTGAGGAGAGAAGAGGAAGAGGGTACGAGTTGAGATTTTCCAACTTCTTTTTTATTTTTAGAACACCAATTTCTCCTCAAAATTCTTTCTCAACCTCTCATTCAACATCACATCAAATCTTTTAAATATTATATCGATTTTTTTTTTATAATTTTCAACCATATAATATAATATAAAATATATTTTATTTAAATTTATTAAATATCACATTAAATTTACTCTAATTTTCGACCATATAATATAAAATAAAATATATTAAATTTATTAATTGATATAAATATGCAACGATACATTATAAAAAATATAAAATAAATATTTTTTACATCTTGTCATATCCAAAACATCAATCTCTAAACAACTAGTTCATATATCTAAATCACTCGACTTCCTCTTTCTCTTCCACTTTCTCTCCTCTTCTCTTTTCAACGTCAAAATCCAATCACCCTGAATGAGGATGTCTGTTTGACATATATAGGTAATATTTAGCTTAAGAAATTATATTGAGTAGTTAAAAAATGAGACTTGTAGCCAAAATCTTGTTTAGATTTAATTTTTATGTAGATAAATTAGAGTCAAAATATTGTTTAGGTGTAGATTTAAAATAAGTAGTTATTTTTAGTAGTAAAAAAAAATGATTAAAAATGTGTTATATTGATTGATTTGAAAGAAATGATTAAAAATGAGTTGCTAGAAATGATCGAGTAATTATAAATAAATGATTAAAAATCAATGATTAGAAATTAAAGTTATTTTTAAAAATAAAAATGAGGAGTAAGTAAAAACTCTTTTGAATCTAAATTTTCGAAAAAAAATTAAAAAATCTTAAAACTAAATCGTACTTAAATATGCCAAACAAACTAGTGCCACAATTTAGAGGGAGAAGGGAATAACGTCTGGCTTAAGAGAGTGAAGTTCCTAACTCCCAATTTTCACGAAAAAAAAAAACCAATCACCCTCGATTAAAATTTTCTGGATTTAACTAACTTTCAATTTTTTTTTCTGCTTTAAAGGAGATTGAAGTGACTGGAAAGAAAAAAATAACCGTGAAGAAACAAACAAAAGAGAAAATGGGAGGATAAAGAAAAAATAAATCGAGCGAGAAAAAATGGAATATTTAGGCTTTGATAATTATTATTATTTATTTAGTTTATGAAATTTAATTAACTTATTTTTACTCAAATTTTCTAACATATATCTATCTTTATTATCATGTATTCATCTTTCCTTAAAAAAGTAGGTGAATATTAAACAAATTTAAAAAATAAAAACAAGTTTTTGGGATTATTATTTTTTTTCTAAATTTTGGTTTTGTTTCTTAAAATATAGGGTAAAATGTAGATATCTATATAAAAAAAATTATGATAACGTAATTGTTGTAAACTTAAATTTCAAAAAAAAAAAATTATCAAACAGAAGTTTAAAGTGTAGGAATCAAAATTGAACAAATTTCAAAATTACAAACCTGAAATTGAATATTTGAAAGTTAATAGAACAAAATAAAAAGATTAAAAATTTATAGATTAAAATAATATTTTAACCTAATTAAATAATATTACATTAAAGATTGATCCACTTATTAATAAAAAAACATCCAAACCATGAAAAGTAACTTCTAACTTATAAAAGAAAGTGAATTAATTTTTCACTTTCTTCCAACTATGAGAACGACACGTTATTATTCTTTTGCTGTGGCTTTAATCATGCCAGGAGAAAACATCGAGGGCGATTAGAAATTATTATTTACTAACTTCTATCTAAACACGTCTAAACGAACTATTAATAACTACTCATTTTAATCATTTAAAATATAAAATTTTTATTTCAGATCGTTCAAAATAAACCTCAATTTAAAATCACATCAAAATAATTTACGAGGAAAACTTGCTGATTCATGAACAAGTAGTAGTGCTTAATTAATACAGATGTGGTATGATATGAGTCACATAATTTTTAATAAAAAAATAATTTAGATATAAAAAATAAAAAATTGTGTGGCTTAAGTAATTCCACATAATTAAGTATGGACTATCTACATATTCATGAGCAAAACAAAATAATTAGAAGAAACATGATGATAAATATTAATGTAAATGAAAAATCCTGCACAAATGAAATACAAATAAAATATAAAAAGTACAAACAACCATTATTTCAATATGAGTTATTAATTCATTTATAATTTTACATTAAAACAAATTATTTCTGAATTATTCAAGAAAAAATTAATTTAAATGATACTATTACTCTCGAAACTAATTTTAAGAATCGAACCTATAACCATTGTATTGAACAGAACGATGACCCGACAATGAAAGCACGTGCAATCATCCATTTTGATAGTTATCTAAGTATCCAATCAAACGTTTTCAAAAAAGAAAAAGAAAAAAAGTACTCAATCAAACACCTCGTTACAGTATTTTGAAAAGAAACACGTTTTGGATATTGTTAGACACATCAGCGCAACTCTTATCCAGATAATAATAATTTTGGTGCAGTTCTGCCCAAACACGTGGCGCTACTTTGCCACGTGACCCTAAATATTTTTATTAATTTTTAATCTTTTGTACGTGTTACATTTTTACTGTTACTTTTCAACATTTTTTTTTTTAACCTTTTCATTTTACAAAATTGTTGTACAAGTATTAAAAAAAAAGAAAAAGTAAAATATAAGTTTAGTCTCTTGTCCTTAAACGGGTGTTTGTTTTAAGAAAAGGTGAGATAAAGTAAGGTGTTGAAGTCCAATGTCTTGTTTGGCCCAAGGTGTTCTTCACCTCACCTCATCTTCTCTCTCCTCTTTTTTTTTTTTTAATTTAAAATTTTTTCAACTTTTTATTTATATATATATTTACTTATTTTATTATTTTATATTTGATATATTTTTTTTATAATAATATTATTATTTTAATATATCAATATATAATTATAATAATTATACTATTATTATATCAAATGTTTATTTAAATATATTTGAATTTTAAAAGTTAAAATAAATAGATATATATTATTTCTTAATATATGACGATAAATTTTCATATTTTTCTTCATTTTTTAATCGTCTTTAATAACAAAAAAAAGTTATAGAATTTCAATTCTTTAGAGATAGACTATAAATATCATATTTAAAAATTAATAATCAAAAGTTATGTGTTTATCTTTAATATTAACAATAAATATATCAATTTTTTATTAAAATAAAAATTAAATTTAAATAATTTATACACATTGAATTTTTATTCGTAGTTTACAATAGATTTAAAAGTATGAACTTATTTTCAATAAACTTAAAAATATTAAACTTATTTTGTTGGTTAAAAAAATGAGATTCAAATTTTATATTCTTGTATTCAGCGTTGCACTTTGAAATAATAGTAAGAGTGGATTTTTTTTTTGAAAGGATATATTAATTTAAATAATTTTGAGAGTCTTGATTGTATATACAAAAAACAAATATAAATTTCAAGACTTGTATGAGTCATAGGGATTGAGATCTATTCTACCTAATAAAAAAAAATCCAAAATTTGAGGGATATTTTATTACTTCCATGTAATAATTATTATCAAAATGTGACCGAGTTCTCTTTTAACTACAAAAAAACAATAAATAAAAATTTTTAGGGGTGTCTATGGTTCCCTAGAAGTATCAATGACCAATAAGATAAATATATTTAATTTATTATTACCTATTAATTAGTGTATTTTATTAACAATTCTTTGACCTTCGGTAACTATAAATAAGAATATGAATGCATAAAAGGTATAAGAAAATAAATTTTTTTAAATAAAATAAAAATTGCTATCAAGATTTTATAATGACTAGTTTAACCAAATGGTTTTATTTTTATTTTTTAATAAATAGAATCTTGGTATTTTTTTAATTTTTTTTTATTATTTAAGTCTAACAAATCTTTTAAAAAAAAGTTATTAACTATGTACAAATATTTTAGATTGGTCAAACTTTATTTTGGTGGTGTGAAATTTTTTTTTTCTCATAATTATTTTTTAATTAAACAATATTTAAGTATGAAAAATTAAAAACTTTTAACCTCATGGTTATTATGTCGTACATAATATCATTGAAACTATATGTTTTTTAATAAAAACATTAATATGATTAAGGGTGCTTAATATTAAATTTATATTACTTACATTTTATTTATGATAGTAGTTATATTTACATAATTATTATATTAATAGCTAAATATTTGAGAATAATTATTTTTAAGAAAAAGAAAAAGAACAATTTTATTGTTAAAAAAATATATATATATATATAAGAACATTTTTTTTTTTTAAAAAAAAACATATCTTAACATCTCATCTCCTCTCGTTCCACCCCGAAACAAGGTTTTTCTGTCATTTCATCTCATCTCATCTCACCCCAAACAAGGTTTTTCTGTCATTTCATCTCACCCCAAACAAGGTTGTCTGATATCAACATCTCATCTCATCTCACCTGCAGCCAAACACCCCCTAAGAGTTTAATTTTTATGATTTAAAAATTAGAGTTGAGTTCTGAAGAAATATAAAATTTAATTTTTAAAATTTTTAGTCTCCAAAAATAGTTTTAAAAATAGTTCTTATCGTCATGAAGTGAGTACTTGAAAGTTAGTATTATGAATGAAATTATGAGTTAAATAGTTCATATAACCAAAAAATCATATCATTTATGTATGAATAAATAGCTCCCATGTACTCAAAAAAAAAAAGCTCTTTTATATGTATTTAATATGCCAACGATTATATATGATAAGAACTATATTTTAGGTTTTATAAAATCAAAGAGAATAAATTCTAATTTTTAAAATTATAGAAACTAACTTTTAACATTCTTCAAATTATAAGAACTATTTTATATATATATATAGACTAAATTCTAACTGTTTTCAAACCATAGAGACTAAGTTTTAGCTTTTGAAAATATAAGAACTAAACTCTGACTTTCTTCAAATTATAGAAATTAAATTTATAATTTATCAAAAAAAAAATTGTTGTACAAGTCAACGGTCTAATTTTTTTGAGCTATTCATTAGCTAATTTAGTACTTGAAAATTCTACTCATGTGATAATAATGAAATTATGAGTTAAGATACACATATAAAAAAAATCATATATGAATAGTAAGTTTTCATGCCTTTAATATGACAACAATTATTTACGATAATAACTATTTTAGGTTTTATAAAACCATAGTGACTAAATTCTAACATTTTCAAATTATAGGGACTGGAGTCTAATTTTTTAAATCATTTGAATTAAACTCTAATTTTCTCCAAATCAAAAGGACTAAATTTATATTTTATCAAAAAATATACACGAATTAAAATAGTTTTTTTCTATTAAAAAATATTTTTTTCTAGAAAAAAAAAGCTTAAAGATAGTTCCAAGCTTAGAGTCACCACGAGGCGGTTTGTTTGACATATTTAGGTAGTTTTTAGGTTAAAGAGTTATGTTGATGAGTTATATTGAGTAGTTAAAAATTGAAAGTTGTGTCAAAAATTCGTTTGGATGTAGTTAGAGTGAAAATCTTGTTTGGATGTAGATTTAAAAATGATAAATTATTTTTAGTAGTTAAAAAAGAAATAATTAAAAATGAATGGTTAAAAATGAACTATTTTGATTGATTTGAAAGAAATAATTAAAAAGAAATGGTTAGAAATAATCGAGTAGTTATAAATGAATGATTAAAAATGAAAAGTTAGAAATGAGAGTTATTTTTAAAAGTAAAAATAAGAAGGAGTTAAAAAAAACTCGTTTGGATATAGATTTTGAGGAAGAGTTAGATAACTCCTAATATTAACTCTTACCTAAATTTGTCAAACAAACAGCTCCAAGTTTAATTTAAGTGAGGCAAAAGGATAATTTACATATGAAAAAGACAAGGCAGCACGTGAAGACTTTAATTTTGTGGCCACTTTTTTTTAATTCCAACTTCTAAAATATTATTGTAATATATTTATGGTTATTTAAATGCCCTCGGCCTCAATGGATGTTTAGTTTTGGAGAAGCTGAGTAAAAGAGAAAGAATTGAATGTGATGTTTGAATTAGTGGGCTCCAAAAAAACTTTGTTCAAATAAGATTGTTTGTAAAGTGACCGTAGAGAATCATTTTATAATAAGATAGTTCGTAGGAGTGTTTAGGAAAAATTTGTTTGCATAAGATAATTTAGAAAGGGATTGTAGGAAAAATGTTATTTTGAGAAGTGATCGTAGATGGAGGCGGACATAGTGTGACTAAGCAGAACCATGACCTCTATAATAAATTAGGGTGTGTTTGGAGTACCGTTTTGGTTATGATGGACGGAAAGTTATGATAAACGATAGATTATTATAAATGGTGTTTGAGAGACAAATTATTATAACAAAGGTTATGATAACCGAATTTAAAACTACACGTGTTTTCATAAAATAAGTTATTGTCTTTGTTGACTTTTAATTTTTTTTATTTTTTGAAACAAGAGTAACCACGTCTGTCTCTAGGTCATGCACGCTGGAAGACATTAAAGAAGTAATGTCATAGTTGAGTCTCGAACCTAGGACCATGAGGGAAGCATACCATCAAAATCTAAGTCTTCAACTATTGTGTCACTCTTTGAGAATGTTAATTTTTAATTTCCAACATCATTTTTTGATTTTTTAAATAAATTTTACCTTACTTTTTTTTGTTTTTGTATTTTTTATATGTGGTTCCTTTCTTCTCTGCCTTGTTTTTACTTCTCTTTTCTTCTTTTTTGTTTTGTGTTTTTTTAAACTAAATTTCCTCTAATCTCTTTTTTTCTTCTTTTTTGACATTATTTCTTCTATTCTCTTACCATAAAATATCGTTCCATAAAATCTCCATTAATGTTTAACAATTATTAAATGAAAATGAAACCACCAAACTTTAGAAGATGTAATAACAGTACTAAAAATTAGTTTTCATGACGCCAAGCGGAAGAAGGGAGAAAAACAAAATGTCAAATGATCTAAGCAAAAAAAAAAAGAAGTCAAATGATTGAGGCACATTTTTTTACTGGAAAATGAAGATTTGGTGTATTAAAATTTTTGTGATATTTTATCAACTTCATAAATATAAGAATTTTAATTACATCTTAGTGATAACTATTTAATTTTAAATTTAATTTTAAATTTTTAAAATTTAAATTTAGTTTTCTTCAATTTTTAATCAACGGTCTCATTTCTTCCCTTTAAGGAAACATTTGATCAAATCCTTACCAAATTTTAAAACCCAAAATAAGATTTTAGAAGCAAAATTGTTTTGTCCTTTAAGGACAACCCACTGGTTGAAACTAAGAATTTAAGGAATGTTTTTTTTTAGATTATTGATTTGAGATTACTGGAAAATACTTAAATTAGAATATCCTTCGAAATATTCCGGTGCTACAGTTTAGGGACGGGCCAATAGTGCCCCGAGAATAGGAAGCTCCAATTTTCCGATTTTCAAAAAAAAAAAAAGCAACAATATTTTTGGTCCCTTAACTTTGATATTTATTCCATTTTAATCCATGAATTTTTAAATGTCTAATTTTAATCTTTGACTTTAATATTTATTCAATTTAGGTCACTAAAAATAGTACCTCTAAAAAAATCTCCTCCCTCTTAAATTCTTCTCTCTTGTCAGTCCTCCATAACTTTTTCTTCTTACATTTTTTTATTGTAATTTTGAGAAGAGAAAAGAGAGAAAGAAACGCAACCCCAATCTCTTACCTCCCCTCTCAATTGTCAATTCTGATATATTCTACTACTTTAGTAATATAATATGTGACTCTGAATTATGCATTTTTTAATAATATATTATACAACTTTTTTCCTTTTTTTTTTATATAATGTACTGTACAAATTTAATCTTACTTTTTATTTAACTGTTGAATAATAAAGCGAACCAAACAACATTTATAAATAAGAATCCAACAAATTAAATAGTGTAATCATAAATTTCATAGAATCATACTATAGTAGTTGGATTTGGAAAATTCAAACTAAAAATATTTTATCTTATTTCAACAACATAATTTTATTATTATTATTATTATTTTTTTTTTTTTTTTTTTTTTTTTTTTGTCTCCAAGAGTGGGGCATTTGAAACTTTTTATTATCATTCTGCTTTTATTGCTCCATTGTAACTTATAAACTTGTATACAATAGATTAAGGGGGAGTGTTTGAATAATTTTTTTTTAGATTGTCTCACTAATGGGAGTTTTAGCCATGATTGATTATCTAATAGCCAACTTAACATCTTCACAACACTATAAATATAAGTGTTGAAATGCTTGTAGAGAACATTCATTTAAGAATTTCATAATTTTTCTCTATATTCTCTTTTCTACTTACTTTCATATTATAACATTTTTTTTTTTTTTTTTTTTTTTTTTGTCTCCAAGAGTGGGGCATTTGGATTACTTATGGATTACTGGTCAATTTTTTTTTATTTTTTTATTTTTTATCTTTTAGTCCACTGGCCTGCTGGGATCTGTTATACATATTTTGTTTGTATAGCTCATTTGTATTTTATAGATTGGTAAACCTATGTATTTATCTCCTAATCAACTGCCTCGTTGTGATCCATCTAGTTCTATATCCATCATGTATGTTTATACAATTCATTTCTAGCTTGTAGATACATTTTTCTATCTATTTAATTTTCTTGTCTATTGCCTTGTCGCGATCCATTTACCCGTATATCCATCCCATTTACTCTCATCTCTATCTTAGAGGTGCACTTGTATTTCTACTCATCTTCTAGTGTGCATATAAAATGAGAATTATCACATATATGATAAATATAACTATTCACACGACATTTTGACAGATAATCTAGCATCGAGACACGTGTAAATAAGAATTTGTTTTTATATATTAATTTGAATATGTGCGATGTGGAGTATAATCTCTAATTTATTCCTCTGATTCTTTCTCTCTCATATACATATATCTCAAAGGCTATTTAGCTTGTTCTCGAGGAAGAACTTGTCTCAAGGGCTTTGCAGCTTGTTCTTAAGGTTGACTTGTTCCAAAGGCTTTGCAGCTTGTTCTCGATGTTGGATTTGTCTTGAGAGCTTCACAGCTTGTTCTGAAAGTTGACTTTTTATTGATGTTGGATCGGTCTTTGACTTGTTGATTTTTTGATCAGTCGTTGACTTGTTGATCTTGTATGTTGATCGGTCTCTGACTTGTTGATATTTGATCATTCATTGACTTGTTGATCTTTTATGATGATCTGTCTTTGACTTGTTGATATTTGATCAGCCGTTGACTTGTTGATCTTGTATGATGATCGGTCTCTAACTTGTTGATTTTTTATCGGTCGTTGACTTGTTGATTTTTTATCGATCATTGAGTTATTAATTTTTATCGGTTGTTGACTTGTTGATCTTCTATGATGATCGGTCTTTGACTCTTGTTGATTTTTTATCAGTCATTGACTTGTTGATCTTCTTTGGTGATCGGTCTTTGACTTGTTGATCTTTGATCGGTCGTTGACTTGTTGATCTTTGATCATTCGTTGACTTGTTGATCTGTTTATGGAATCTTTTTATCTTCAAAGTGATTTTGAACTTCAAAAAGGTGTTTATCCTTGGAGATTTGGAGAATCTTCAATTTGGTGGAGTGCTCTCAAGAGCTTCAGATCCTTGACCCCCTACAAATGAAGAAGAGTTCCTCTATTTATAGAGTTCTATATACTATGGGCTTAGATCTTGATGGGCCTTTAGGCCTGACCCTTGGCTTGGTTCATTAAATGAACTTGGGTCTAGTTTAATTTTGACATAAATTCAAGATAAACCAACTTTTGAGCCATTTTAATTTTAAGAAATATTGTCCCAAAATTTAATTTAATTTTTCCATTAAATTTGGGATAATGATGTGGCAATTTATGATTGGCCGAAATTTCTCAGTCAACAATAATAAGTGAAATCTCACACGACGCACTAAGGACATCGTAGCCCATACCACAAACTTAAAGGCTCCCTAGGTTAATAGTAGACAATCGTTAGGGTCGTGAGCCTAGTCGGCCGACCATCCACGGAAGTTCTAAACTGCAAGGTGATTGTCCCAAGCTACAGCCCAGAACCTCATCATCCACACCAGTATACTAGTATCTCTCTCTCCATCTAATGACTCGACCAGGCCTAATCGAGGCAGTGAAACGTTCAAACACAAGCAAGTCCATAACTAGGGGACATGTGATCCATCATGCAATATCAAACACAGGCAAGTGCACAACTGGGGGAGCATGCGATTCAACATGTAATATCAAACAACATGCATATGATAAATTATCAACAATAGTGGACAACAGGCATGCTCTAAAAAAAATCAGTACATGAACACAAATAACATAAATCATGCTACAACCACAATAAGTAAATCAATACAAACAATCCAATGCATGTATTAACCATATGCCTCGAGAAGGGGGTAAAAGGTCCCTTACCTTGGCTGAAACCACTAATGACACTATAGTGCTCATTGAAGACTTCAGACAATCAAACCACATATCCAAACCTTGAATAGAACAAATTGATCAAAATTTGGCACGTTAAACTATAAAAAATGAACTCAAAATGTCAAATTTACCTAACCACGAAGAACTCAAGAAACGTGATTCGATGGTCTCACGTGCCTCTCAAACTCAACTTAAAGAACGAGAAATAGCTCGAGTCAAATCTAGTCAACAGAAAAGCCAAAAGGCCAACATTTGCCATTAAATAATCAATACCAATAATCAAACAACCATTTTTCAATGAACACACCATATGCAAATCAACAATTAAATTTTATTCCTTGCAACATACAGGAAAGAAGTGCATACATAAACTAAAAACATACAACAAACAGTCAGACACTCAAACCCCAAGCTAGCTATCTTAAGCATACTTTTTTATTCCATGGTTATAACTAGGGAGTAGCTTAAGAATAGCACAATAAGAAATGACATAAGTAGCTGGTTTAGATAGAGATGCTATTAGGAATTCCTCTTCCAGTGAGTCCTTCAGCACTAGATGGAATTAACAAAGTGTATGGCACATTAGCCGGTCCAGTTCTATTCTTCAAATTCACATCACGATTCCTTTCCATAATCTTTTCTTCAACATCATACACCTCTTTTCCAAACTTCTCAAAAGCTTCCAAAGCATGCACATCAGATGTCCATTCTACACTCGCTCTTTGTCCAAGATAAACTTCATCAGAGGCATGCCTTGACAATATCTCAATAAGTGACATACCAAGAAGGTATTGAAACTGAGAATTGATTGTTTTCAAGAATCCTTTTTCAGGGTTCTTTTCAAGTTCTTTGTACTCTGCACTACCAGCTTCTGGCATGAATCTCCGACTCACTGTTGGTCTATTTGGAATAAAGCCTCCATAAGGGTATTGTCCAAAGTTGACAGCAGCATGGAGAGCAGAAGCAATCCATATGATAATAGTGCATGATTCAACAAGCTCTGTTATAGTCTGCATCTTTGGCCACCATGGTTCATCTTTCTTGTCAGCATGACCTCTCTCTCTAACCTCTTTCCACCAAGATTGAAGTTCGATGTCATTTTGGATAGCTATGTCATCTTTATAGTAGAGAAGGCAATACTCTGTAACCCAATGTTTTATTGTTGACCAAATCTCAAGCCCATCCACAGCAAATGGATAATCTTCTATCAGAAGTCGAAGTCCATGTGGAGAACTTTCATCTTGGATTGCTACTCCTCTAAAAAGAATTAAAAGTTATGGCATTAAGAAAATATATAAGTTAGAAATTTCATACACAAAGACTACATAAGATTGATGATCTTACCTCTTAATAAGATCTACAGGCAAGGCTTGTTCAAGGAAGTTCCATTCTTTATATATATAAGAAGATAACTCCATAGCATACTTTGATTGAAAATGAGTTGATTCAAGAAGACCATCGGCATTGATAAGGGTTTGCCTTGCAAATGCATTGATGAACATGGTGTCTTTATAATGTGGAATAAGTAACTTATGAATTGGGTGAAGTACACTCAATTGTCGATGTGTTGCAATCACAAACGGCTCAAGTACTGCATGTGTGTTCAACCTACACCCATTTTAAAGTGTACAATTGACAATCTTCACTATGTAAAGTGATAATTAAATATGTCATTATGAAAATTAAGTTATACCAATGACAAATAAGTTGATGGTAGCCAGCATCATTAACAGCCACATAAGCTTTTGCTAGTTGCCAAATAGAGGATTCAACTGATCCTTCAAGTCCTTCTGCTACTGGAAAGTATAATTTGCTAATAACACCAAGATCATCTCTTTGTGCATGTGGTAAGCTCAGCTCAATAACCAATGGCCTCAAAGTACCATCATCTTTCTTAAAGAGAAGTGTCCTTGTTGCATAAGTCTTTGTTGATGTTGAGTTTATTTTTCTAAGATATGGCATCAATGCATCATGATGATCCAATATGTATAACTTGTTTTGCTTCATTGCCTATTTAATCAATTAAATCAATAATATTCTCTTTTTGTTACTTTCATTGTCATAAATGGAAAGAGCACAATTAAAGGTAAATATATTTAAAAGTTCATTTGAATTACCTCATCAACACTGAGTCCTTCCAAGCCATGCTTTATATGTTCTTCAGTGATGGTACTGTTTTGATTTCCATAAACTTTAGGATCTAAATTGCTTAAGGGTGGAAAGTTCTGTAAATTAAAAAAAAAAAGTAATAAATTTATAGCAAACAATTAATCTGTAACCATTGACCATAGAAACAAAAACAAAATACTTGAAGACGTTGGATGAGGATTGGGTTGACTCCTGCTAGCATTTCTCTCGCAAACTCTTCATCTGTTCTCCAAGCGGACTTATCATCTGTCAAAAATCATTCATTAGACCAATTAAACACGAAGTTAAAATATTATAATTAATTATTATTTTAAAAAAATTAATCTTATTAAACTAATTAGAAAGTCGTAGTACCTTTGATTACTGATGGAGTTGGGAATCTAAGAAATCTTTCACCATCGGTTCTTAAAAGCTCTTTGAACATAGGAGGTGTAAGGCCATCAGTAAGGCTTTTAAAGACATTTGGAGGAATAGGAAATCCGCAATCATAGAGATTATGAACTTCTTTAAATTTGTCAAACTCTCCTGGAGTTAAGTCAAATATAGTTTGAAGCCCTGGTTTTATGGATGAAGAAAGTGACTTCAATGAATAAGCAAGGAAATCTGACATCTTCAAGTGTCCAAAATTTTCATCCCTTGGAACATAAATATTGAACCCAATCAATGATTGTAATCGACTCTCACTTTTTGGATCTATACAAAAGATATAAAAACAAATTAAATAGTTGTTAGACATAGTCTTAAATTTTTTTTTATGGAGATGGATCATATGTATATATTCTTGCCTCTTCTTGTGCGTGATCTTCCGGTTCTTCCTCTACGAGGATAAGGATAGTCACTACTGCCTCCAAGAATGGGACGAACAAGTGCATTACCACTATCAGGATCACCAATATCATTGTATACATCATAATCATATATTCTATCCCATTCTTTACGTTCTCCCTTTCCGTCTCCTCTAAGATTCAACAACTCCTCCTCTCTATACTTACGAAGAGGATCAGGTGTGTCGCTTGGAAGAAATGTCTACAAACAATAAATTATATATTATATAAACAAAAATGTTAGGTTTTTGGAAAAATATATCCACATCGAAAAGATGCAAGTAAATGATAGGGCTTCGAGCACTATAAAGGTTCTTATGATTTTAGTTTGAAAGATTATTCTACTCTAGTAAGACTTCCTATTTGTGTTCTTCTTTTTGACGTAATGTTTTGCGATCATTCTAACATTTTTTTATAATAATGAAAGTTCTTTTTATCCGAAATGTTTCTCTGATTCTAGAGTTTTAACTCATAAATTCTCGTGTTCTTATTTTGTTGTTTTTTTTAACTTGTTAAATATTTTGTATTTATATCGATACTAGTGAGAGGCTTTTCCCAACAAATAGAAGAACAATTCCTTGTTTTGTATGAATTATGAAGTGTCTTTTCATTTTTTTTTTATATGGAATTCTCAACAAAATATGAGACCAACAAGAAAAGAAGAAGGTAACCTTGTTGGCAAAGAAAATACGATCTTTGTTGTATCTTCCTTGAGGGTAAACCCAGGAGTTGCAATCGAAATGGACATTTCCATAATTGGGAACATTCTCAAGAGTGAGAGACTTGAGAAAGAACTCACTGGTATGTCCATTTCTTATATAGAAAGCGCCAGGATAACCAAAGTCCTCATCCCATTCGAAGGTAATTTGAAACACAGACTCCCCAGCAAATAGCGGTGGGATCGAGGTTAGCCACCTCTCCAAATAAGCACGCCTTCCGACTTTCCCCCGTGGGTCGTTTGCTGTTGCAAAAGAAACACGTAAATCAATAAAAATATATATATATATATATAAAAAAAAAATTTACGTTGTTCACTAATAATATGTTGCAGAGTAGAACTCACAATGGCGATCAACGTGAGTTGCACTCACGAGTTGCAAAACAATTCCACTGCCCAACAACTGAGTGAAACCATCAAGAACAGTGGAATGAAACTCAGTGAAGTCCAACACATTGCTTCTCATCAAAATCACTTTCCCCTTGATTGTCTTCTTCCCGACCCGACCGATATCACTGGCACGGTCGAGAATGTTCACTCCAGAATTTATGACAGCCCCGGCAACGTCCCCGGTAGTTCTAATCGCATCTCCCGTGTTTTTAATGGCATCCCCTAGTATCTTTGATCCTAACCCAAACATGTTTAGTTTTCACTGTTTGCAAATAAGTGAGGAATGGTGTGGTTTCATGATGTGAATTTCCACTGCTATTTATAGCACAAAAAAGCTTGTGTGTGAAAGCTTGAAAATGTATTACAATAGGAACTGCATTATTGAACTGTGTCCCTCCTTGCATGTTTTTTACGTGTGATAATACACAAACGGTATGGGAGCTTTCACAAGTAGCTCCTTCTGCATTTTTTCATTTACAAAATGATCCTTCGGGGAAAATATTTTCGTAATTGTAGCTCTCTTGAACCATGAATATTATTATAAATTAATTACTAAGGCCCCGTTTGATAACCATTTTATTTTTCGTTTTTTGTTTATGAAATTTAAGTCTACAACAACTAACTTACTATGCATTTTTCTTTATTTGGATATCTACTTCTTACCTATATTTTAATAAACAAAACCAAAATTTGGAACTAAAAAAAGTAGCTTTCAAAAGTTTGTTTTTGTTTTTGAAATTTGGTTAGTATTCACATACTTTTTTAAGGAAATATGGATACATTGTAGAAAAGATGGAGCACATGATAGGAAATTTGAGTTGAAATAAACTTAAATTTCATAAAACAAAAACAAAAAATCAAATGGGGATCAAAAGAGGTCTAAGACAATATATGATGATAATGTTTCTGTTTGAGACACAACAACCTTGGTAGCACTAGTTTCTTATTAAATGCTTGATAATATATATTTTCTATTTTTTAGAACAATAAAATAGAGAAAAAAATGTTAGAGAGATGCATAAAGAAAATACATTAGAGAGATTAAAAAGAAAGTTACAACAAAAGAAATAAATTTAAGAGGGAACGACATATTAGAGAGTAAAAGAAAAATAAAGTGCACGTCCAAAAACTTGCAATATAAAAGAAAGAGAAAGAATTTGCTCGTAAATGAAAGATATTTCAACTTTAAAAAAATAATAATAATGATAAATGATAAATTTTCAAATTGCAAAAGGTAATTCCTTTTAGCTAGAACCCACCCAAAATCACTTGCATCTCCATTTCTCTTCTACTTCATTACTTTTAAAGGAGTATTTGGAGGAGAATAAAAATGACTACGAAAATAATGAGAATTAGGAAAAAAATACGAAGGAAAATAATTGTGGAAAAATGAATATTTGTATTCAAGTGAAAGAAATGATTATGAGAATAATAATTATTTGTGTTTGGATCGAAAATAATGATTATAAAAAAAATAAAATAATGAATATAACGTCAATGAAAAATAGTTATGTGAAGAATAAAATCTTGTTATGGAAGAATAAAAATGAGATAAGACGAGAACAAAAAGATGATTTCAAAAAATATGATTATGGAAAAAATTATTTTTAATGGTCAAAACGTCGAGAATCATCTTTTTTTTATTCTTCTCATTTCATCCCTTTGCTACAATAATCCGTGACTATCAGATCTCTCTACTTTGAAGATTGCATAAAATTGAAGGAAAAAAAAAAAAAAACTGGTTTGAAACCAACCACTATATTTTTTTTTCATAGACTTATGAATTTTTTCTCCTCCATTTTTTTTCTTACTATTAAAATTAGTCTGAAACTTCTTTCTTATTCTTATTAATTTTAAGTCGTATTGAATAAAATTTGAAAGCTTCCATAGAAAATGAGAAAATCTTCCCTTTATTCAAGAAAAAAATTTATGTGGTACTAATAAGGTAAAATGTTTGACAACTCTACATATTTAATATTTAGAGAGGTTTTTCTCTAAAAAAAAATTAGATGTTTAAAAATAAAATGAAACATAAATATTTTAACCATGTTTATTTTTATTTTAAAAAATCATATTTATTTATAATTCTTATTAATAATAAAATGACACGCGGACTAAAGAGAAAAAAATGTCGGACCCACACCACGTGACGTATTAATGGATGCAGGTACGATTTTTTTTTTTTTTGTAATAATAATGCAGTAGATTAGGTGGGGTAAAATTATGACAATTTCACCGAGTAACCTTCTTATTATGATATCTATTTATTTTCTTAAAAAAATTGATTTTGATTGCTCGAGAGAAAAAGGCTAAAGCGTAGAATTTATTGGTCCAAAGTAATGCTTAGTATTTCTAATATACTTACATATTTTTGGGGTGTTGGAGCCTCCATTTATGTAAAGGGTCGAGTTGGTTATAATAACTTAATTTATATTTATTCTATCGTTTACTATAAACCTTACATATATTATTTTTTTATTACATAATCAGCCCCTCAAATATTGTTTTATCATAATTCATGTTATAATAACTTGTCCCTCAAACACCATTTATAATAACTCATCGTTTATCATAGTTTTTCGTTTATTATAATCAAACCAGTGCTCCAAACACACTTTTAAGCATTTCCAAATATTTACCTGCTCTTAGTTAAGTATAACTCATTTAACTATGAAATTTTTGTCAATGTTACTTTTGAATTTTAAAAAGTTTTAAAATGATTTCTGAACTTTACAAAATGTTTGAGAAGTATTTTTCCAAATTTTTTTTAATTTTAAAACGTTTCAAAAATATTCTTGGTTATAAAAATTATACAAAAACATATTTACCACTAAATTTTGAATGATAAATATTAAATTTTTTCTATATGAAAATTAATGACGATAAACATATTTGAAAGATCCAAGTTGATCAACTAAATTTTAGAAATTCAAAATTTACTACGAATTAATCAAATAAACATATTTGAAAGATCCAAGTTGATCAACTAAATTTTAGAAATTCAAAATTTACTACGAATTAATCAAATACGAAAAAAAAAACTAAATTTTTATTGGGATGAGTTTTCTTGTTCTGTTGTTATTATTTATTTATTTATATATATATATATATATATATATATAAAGTTAAACTATTGTTGGTATGAGTTTAAAATTTTAAATTGGGTAGATTCACGTAGATATTCGTTCATTTTTTGAAAGTCGAATGATAACATATCATTATTTATTTGGTGAGATCAATTTCTAACTTGAATTATTTAAACAATTTAGTTTCTTAAATATTTAAATTTAATGTTAAACTCTAGAGACGAACAATAAAATCTCGATTACTTCATAATCGCTTTTAAATTAAGATTTTTTGTTTAACTTTGCAACAAGATTGCCCCCAAGGGCAGCCCACCGGTTGAGGCGCGAGACATTTGAGACATGCTTCCTCAAGCATCTCGGGTTCGATATAGTTGGGAAGTGCTTAAAATAGAAAACTCAGTATCTTGGGTCTGAACTTTGGGATGTGGTATCATACCTTGAATGTAGTGGGGCTCATATGCCAACACAAGTAACCTTGTAAAAGTAGTACCTCTGCTTGGCTTAGGGGACTAGCTTCAATTGGCCGGTTAACAAAAAAAACATTACATCAAGAATAAAACTAGAATTTATAGTTCGTTTGTAATCTTGTGAATATTTAAACATTTGAATTTATATCTTTATAATTGAAAATTTAAAGCACATTACAACTAATATATCATGAAACTAAAACCTAGTTAGTTTAAGCTAATATTCAATGACTTTCTATTATGATCGTTCAAATAACCCAACAACCGAAACTAACCCAAATAAATTTATTACTCAAACACACAAGGTATGATAGGTTGATAGATTCACCAACTCAAAATTTTAGATTGGCCCAAAAAATCTCTTGAACTCAACCCCATTTACACCTACTTTACATGTATCGAAAAATAAGGTAAAATGATAATTAAATGATAAACATCCATCATAAGAGAAATAGAAATATATTAAGAAATTAATTTCAACATTAGACTAACTATTCAATAAATTAAACAACTAATATTAACACATAAAAGTAATTCCTAATTAAAAGTACAAAGAAAAAAAAATCTTTTAAAATTAAATATGTATGTATTTGAAACCGAACTTTTAACAATTTTATCATAAAAAGAAAAAAAAAACTTAACAATACAAATATTTTATAACTTTTTATAGTCGAGGATATTTTTGAAACTTTTTAAAGTTTAAAAGTATTTTTGAGTTTTCCATCCAACTTTAAAATATTTTCGAAACATTTTATAAAGTATAAAAGTATTTTTAAAACTTTTCAAAGTAAAAAAATAATATAGACAACAACTACATAGTTCACTAATATGTTTGATTATTTAGCCTTTATATTTTTATAAAAGTATAAAAACATAATTTTGAGATATAAATATAATTGATTTCTAGAATGAAAAATCTGAATATATTATTATCTCAAAACAAAAATGGACTACTATTTTTTATTCAACAATATTAGACATTTAAGAATTTGGCAATCTCTTTGTCACAAATATAATATTTTCTATCGATTAATTATACTTGTTTAGAAGAAGATGCATTTGGTCAGTTGAAATAAGCTGCGTAAAAGTTAAGATGTAGGAGGGTCAGAATTTATGAATCTCAATATTTTCAATCAAGCCCTTTTAACAAGATATGGTTGAAGGATTCTTAGGCATCCAAATAGTCTTCTTAGTAAGGTGTTGAGGGAGAAATATTTTGTTGATGGTGATTTTTTATCTGCTCTTGTTGGTAACAACCCTTCACTAGCTTGGTGAAGTATTGTGTAGGGTAGAGACCTGATTCAAAAGGATTATTGGTGGAATGTGGAAAATGGGAGAAGAATTACGATTGGTCGGGATCCTTGACCGAATAGAAATAATATATTTTTTTAGAATCAACAAATTTAAGATTTAAAAAGACCACCCGCCATCAACTTTAAATGTCAATTTCTATAGAATAAATTCTAATGGGTAGAATAAGTTTGACTACTTTTCAACTTTTTTAAAAATTACAACTATATTATGGGTGAAAAATTCGAACTCAGTTATTACTTTCGTTGCCAAACCTTTCAGTATAAAATATAAGAAAAAAAAATTCTTTCAAAAAAAAAAATATATATATATATATAAGAAAAACCAAGTGATGGGAAACATTAATAACAATTTGAAAAGAAACATGTTTTGCATATTTGGTTTTGCATATTTGGTTTTACACAGTCCAATTATCCACATGCTCAAAGATAAAGTTCCAAGCGAAGCGACGCCGCATTTAATTTGAGGCAGGCAAAAGGACATTTGATATGGAACAGACAAAACTCCGTAGACTTTATTACACTATTTTTATTTTTTTATACAAACTTTTAAAATACTAATATATCTATGGTTTTCTAAATTTCCTCTAATTCTTTTTTTTTTTTTTAACTAAATTTCCATTAGGAAATGCTTGTTTGTCAATACTAGATTAACTATTTATTTTTTTGAGTATATATTGGGGGAGGGAGATAAATATCGATTATCGGGCTCGAACTTATGACGCTCGTGTTGAACTGGTTTACAAACAAACAATGAAACCATTGCACCACTGACCCATTCGGTCTAATTATTTATTTTTAACCATTTAAAATAACTCATATTTCAAACCAATTATTTGTAATCATTCATTTTTAACTATTCAAAATAACTTATTTTTAACTACTTCTTTCTTATCATTCAAATCCACATTGCAACATGTTATACACTACAACCCAATATTTCTCCTTCAACACCTTACTAAGAAGACTATTTGGATGCCTAAGAATCCTTCAACCATGCTTTGCTAAAAGGGCTTGATTGAAAATATTGAGATTCATAACTTCTGACCCTCCTACATCCTAACTTTTACCCAGTGTATTTCAACTGACCAAATGCATCTTCTTCTAAACAAGTATATATAATTAATCGACAGGAAATATTATATTAATATTTGTGACAAAGAGATTGCCAAATTCTTAAATGTCTAATATTGTTTAGGAACCTTTTGTATTGTAGCACTTTTTAAATAACTTTGAATGGATGTATGGTTAAGAACTTATTTCTACTTTTTTTGTTATTATAAAATTTCGCAGTTTTCATTCAATTATGACCTAGTTTACCTTTCAACTTGATTTATGATTGATAAAAATATCATGTGTATATCAAAATAAAAAAAATGAAATCAATAAATTAGGAAAAATTGCAAAACCCAACTTAAAACCGACGTTTTCCAAAAACGTTGCCTAAATCACCTTAAGCGACGTTTTGAAAAACGTTGCCTAAAGCACCTTAGACGACATTTTGAAAACCGTCGGAAAAAAGGTCTAATAAACGACGTTTTAAAAAAAACGTCTGCTAAGGCTCTTGCGACGTGATTTTGCCGACGTTTTGGGCGACGGTTTATTTACCGTCGCCTAAAGCTTAGGCAACGTTTTTCAAACTATAGGCGACAGTTAAAAAACAATCACATTCAAACAAATTTCTTGTTGCAACGCTTGTGTAAAAATCTACAACGAAACGACATATGACAAAAATCTCAATTTTTTAACTACTCAAAATAATTTATCAAACTAATTTCTTATCCAAAACTTCATCCAAAACACTTTCTATACTTTTACGATCTCTTCCATTAAATCTGGATTATGTTTCATTTTTAAATGAAAGTGAGAAAATGAAAAGATTTATAAGATATTGACATCAACTTTTTTTAAACCAGTTAAATGACAAGTACTTAAATCAGATACAAGTAGAAATGCGTACAAACTAGCCTATATATTCATAGATATAAAAAATATTAGTATATGAGTTTGAATTATGGCACCCTCTTATACCACTATTTGGGATGTGGGTATATTGTCTGGCTTGGTATCCTCTAGTGGCATTAATACGATACAGTAACTTTTTTAAAAACCAACTATACGATATAGTAAGTTTTTTTTTTGAGAAGTTAATTGTATTCGTTGTTGTTTTCTACATATACCCCTTTCATTTTGTTTGTAATTCTTTTTATATATACCCCTATACATCTTTTTGATGTTTTGTCAGTTTTTGTTTTAATTTTTAAATGAGGAAGATCTACCCATTTAGGGCTTGTTTGGCTACGACGGGAAGGGAAAAGAAGGAAAAGGAAGAGAAGAAAAATGAGAGTAAATAGGTGTTTGGTGGGAAGGGAAGATAAAAGAAGTAAAAGTAAATTGGTCTTTGGTGAGATGGGAAGGGAAGAGAAATGAAAGTGTTTGGTGGGATGAAAAAAGTAGTGAATTGATGTTTTTTTATTTAAAAATAGATATTTAATATTTTTAATATATCATTTTATATTTATTTTATTTATTATTTAAATAAAATTTAAAATCTAATAACTTCCATTATCAAAATACTTAAATTTCATAATTGTTAAAAAATGAAAATAATAAATCAAAAAAAATGGATAACATAATTTATATTCTAAAAAAATATAATGACTTTTATAACAAAGATTAAGTTTAGAAACTCAAAATGGAGATGGATGAGATAAAAAATAAAATAATAACTAGTTTAATTATTTTGAATATCATATCTTAGATTTATGTAATATAGATTTATATTCGTTTACAAAAATGTATGAGTTTAGAAAAGTTTGATTATAAATAAGAGAGAACTTAGGTTCTAGTTTAATTTCAAGAAATTTATTTTTAAATAAAAACTATAACAAATATTACTGTAAAGAACAAAAAAATTATATGGAATTAGAAAAAGAATAACAATATTAAGGAAAAGTAGAAAAAATTTGTTTTGGAAACTCAAGAAAAATAACAACATTTAGGAAAATTAATAAAGAGAAACGTTTATTAGGAAAATTTAAACAATAATAAAGGAAACTTTGAAGGAAATACGGTTAATGATTCAAATATATATAAGTAAAATGGAAAACAAAAATAATAAAAACTGAGAGAAAAAAACAAACAATAATGAAGGAAACTTTGAAGGAAAAACTATTAAGAAAAGTAAAAAAATAAATAAATAAGGAAACGTCAATTTAAGAATTAAGAAGAAAAAAAGAGAGTATAGACACGGGCTCCACACACTGGGATATTTGGGCGTGTGGAGCCCACGAGCCGTGTTAAGTGGGAATAAACTTCCCTGTGGGCCAAACGCTGGAAGGAGCTCTTCCCTTCCCTTCCCGACTGACCAAACGTGCCCTTATTTGTAAATATAGCAGGTACACGTACATTATCATGAACCACATCTTTTTTATTTTACTAAAAGAAAGAGAAAAATTGAAGGATTGATTTAACTTAATATTGGATAATTTTAAAATAAATAAATAAATAAAATATGGCTCATGGGGTAATAAATATACACAACATACTAATCAACCAGTTAGCAAGTTTTTTTTAGTTCATAACGGATGAGAAAAAACAAATACCGATTCTCAAAATCGAATTTATAATGTTAGTGTTGAACAACTAATTGATAAGTTTGTGTTCTTTTGAAGGGTGTGTTTGAAAGAAGAGAAATGGTAATGATATAAGGAGAATGAGAATTAGATAGAAAATAAAAAAGAGAATGATTATAAAAAGAATAATTACAAAGAGAATAATTATTTTTATTTGAGATTAAAATAATGATTATTTATATTTAGAATGAAAAAAAATAATAATAAATATAATTAGAATAAAAAATCATGCTCGTAGATAGAATGAAAAATAGTTAAAGAAAAAAAATAAAAAATATGATTTTTAAAAAAAACAAGATTATAGAGAAGTGACTCACTTGACAACACGTGGCGATAATTCACGGTTTTAATGAGAAAGGAAGCATTAGATAACACGTGGTGATGTCACCTCACATTAATTATTTTTGCATTGTATTGTCTTCGTCATAATTATAGAGGGAAGTGTAGGTGTTGGTGTGATGTATCTATATATTTTACAATCTAGCCACTTGACACCATTGGATTGGTCAATTTGTTTTATTTTTTTTTAATTATTTAACACTATTTTCATAGGAGGTGTTTAGATGAAATTATAGATGATTAATGTTAATAATTATTTTGATAAATTATTTTGAACGGTAAAAAATTGAGATTTTTGTAAAAAAAAATTTGGATGAATTTTTTTTTATAGAGAAGATATAGTATAAAATTTGTTTAGACGTAAGTTTTTCATAAAAGAGTTAGTGATAATAGTTTGTTTGTATATTATAAGTTTAAAATAATAAGTTATTTTGAGTAGTTAAAAATTGAATGATTAAAAATAAGTGGTTAAAAATAAGTTATTTTGAATAGTTATAAATGAATGATTAAAGATAAGTAGTAAAAAATGAAGAGTTATTTTAAGTAGTTAGAAATGAATAATTAGAAATGAGTGGTTAAAAATGAGAAGTAAAAAAATAAGGAGTTATTTTGAATAGTTACAATAACTCGTTTGGATATGATTTTTTGAGGAGTAGTTAATAAATACTCAATCTAAATCTTCATTAAATTTGACAAACAAACACCCCCATGCAATTTTATTATGCATTTAAAAAAAAACAAACTTTTTCCTCATCTCCAAAAAGCGGTGACAAAAAAAAAAGACAACTTAAACAATATGAAAACTTAACCCAACCCAACCTAAAAATATAAGATTGAGTTGTGGGTTACGATAATATATTGGGTTGGATGAGTTGACAAATTAACCAACCCAAAAATTTAGTTTGACCCAAAAAAATCTCATAACCCAACTCAACCACGATCATATCCGCCCTTATCTCCAATGGTTTCCATGCAACATCCCTATTTTTCTCTTTTCTTAGATCTTCTTTCTCTTCTTTTTAACCACCCTTCTAAAGTTTCAAAGACTGACGAACCTTGATACCACCCCAAACAATCAAGGTGTCTTAGAAAGAGATTTTGGCCAACAATTTTCCAACGAAGGGTCATAAGTGCAGTCAACAATGCTAAGCCTTTAAATTCCATCGACATTAATGAGTAATACTTACCTAATAGTCCTAAACAAGGATTCTTACTCATATGCATGCATAAAAAAGAAAGATAAAAAATCCAAGTAACAAAAATAAACTCAAACTCATGCTACGTTTATTAAAATCTCCATAAACCTCTTTTAAAGTATAAAGAAGTAGCCTATGACTAGAGTCATAAAACTGAAATGATAACTCAACAGTAGTAGTAAAAATATAGTTCGTGCAAATAGAAATGACATCAAACGTAAAGACTCCTAGAAACTAAAACTATGCAACGACTTTCCCCCACGATCCTTCTAGACAGCTTCAACTCAGTCATCTTGATATAATCTATAAGTACTTGGTGGGAAAACCACAAGTAAGGGATGAGTACAAACATACTAAATGAGATCTCCAATCAAGGTACAATATACAATGAGTACCAAGTAGACAAGCAAGTATAAATATGCAAATATATTAGAGCTTAACAAGCCAACAACTAACAACAACTACATCCTTGTCCTGACGTACGTCTCAAGTTCTTGGTTATTAAGTGTAACACATAACCCACTAAACACTATGATCTTAAAGTACATTTCAAGGTCCTCACCATGAAATACATCTCATAATCCTATTGAGCACAATGCCTGATTGCGATAACGGCTGCTGTATAAATTACTTAAAGTAATTCAAGTATAAGATTTACCCTGAATCCTATGCTGAGAATCGCTTCACGCAAGTATACGTGGTCGAGATACAGTCAAGTGATAAGTATTTAATATCGATATCCATAAGAATTGATGTCTAGAATTAGTCTTGTTAATTAAGAGTCTGACAAAAAATAATAAAGAAATAAGTGATTGTTAGTTGAGTTTTTCTAAAATAAAACTAAATATGGCTTAGGTTAAGAGTGAATGTGAATGTGAAAGATGTTAGTTATGCTTTTGCGGTGAGTGTGCATTCATGCTTTCCTTATCTAATGACTACTTCCATACTCATTGATTTATAACGAATCTACCTCATGTTGCGATTCTCTATACTTAGTACTGGAAAACGCATGCAATAGTAAAGGTTATTCCTAACAATTTTAAACTATAAAAGAATTGTTGTATTAACCTAACATGTCATGCTGGGCTCTTCCAGCATTAATTCGTTCTTCCGAGATCGCTAACGGCTAGCATACTTGGGTAGCTAATCAACGCATACGTAAATATTTTAATTCATCATGATAAATGCATTTCTCACCAGCATTCTTAACATTCATTCTACATTCATCCCCTAATACACTTCTTGTAGCTAGTGCAACATAGTAATAAATAAGTAAAGCTTAAATAAAGAAATATGAAATTGCATGTCAAGAAATTGTTTAAGCTATAATCTACTCTTATTATACGAAGACAAATAATTGGTGAATAAAAAAGGTTGGCAGCTACTTCAGAGTTGATCAAGAACTCCTTGTCATCGGATCTCTCGAACATCTCCTAGACTTCATCTTTATACGACAGAATGACTCTCAGGGAAAGCCACCATTCTAGGGTTTTTTTACCTTCCTTATATATGGCTAGGTTATTTGGGAGTCAAGTTTAGGACATTCTGGAATATCTTCATTTTTCCTGGTTCTTCGTTCATTTGATTCCCCTAGATTTCTGCATTGGCATGCTCCTTCGAGCATGGTGGATTCTATGGTGCTTCAGTATGCGGCTGTTCCCCTACTACTTTGAATCACTTTACACTAATGTTGCGTCGTCTCAGCTATTCGATCTTGCATGGTAAATACATATATTAGTGCGTGTATTACTATATTTTAACTAGATAATGCGATGCTGACTTAGTTATATCTAAAAGTAGATGCGTATAAATTCTATCATTTTTATCTGTATTTTAGCTTTTATTTTGTTCAATCGTTCTATAAATTCTAAGAAATTTTTAAGTTAACCATTCGAATTATGCTCTATTTGACAGCTATCAATGACCATGAAGTACACCTCAGGCTATGCTCTGGGTCTAGTGTCACATTCTCATTAATCCCTTTATGACTTGGATTTTAACATGCACAACTTAACTAATTAACTTTCAATGAATGGCACACACATTAACAATGTTCCAAGAATTCAAAAGTCAAAATACGCAAGTATACACAATCGAAAGTAGTCAAGTGATATATTTAATTATATCATTCTCCACAGAGATTGAGTGATTCACAAATAGCAATGTTGATTCAATAGTTGAACAAGAAAGTAAAGGAAATTATAATGGGTTATGATCCTAATTATCTAAATTGAACCAAGAAAACTATTAAATGCTGATAACTAAATGATGAAATAAGATACTGAAAAACTAATAGAAGTGAACTGATGGATGCTATTAACATGCACAAACTAATTAAGAGTAAACTAAATGTGAACAACTTTTATAACTGAAATTTAAAAGTAAAAAAAAAACTATGCAAGATTATTTATTGGAAATAAAGCTCAGGTTAAGGTTCAAGGATGCGGTTAGTATTAAACACAAGTCTATTATTGGTAAGGTAGATGTTCCACACTACACTAGGCCTTAAGGTTTTCTCTTGAAATACATTCTCAGAGGCTTAAACTCTTATTCAAAGCCAACAAAATTAAATTAGTGATTCATGCCACTGATGAGATGATTACCTCTAAACTCTCCCTAAACTTGCAAGAGATCTTACCTGACCTAATGAACTTGATCTAGTAGGCCTCTCATCGCTTCCTCTCTTGAGACTAAATTTGAGAAAACATAAGTGGATTGTCAGTCGACTCATGCTTAATTAAAAAACTATTACAATTAACCTCACAACTTCCTTTTCATTCTCACCCTAGCCAAACAAGCCCTAAAGGCTTTTATCTTTTCGTTTATCTTCTATAGTAAATCCCTAGATTTTCGCAATTCTATGTAGATCCTCTTGATTATATAGTTCTTGATGCCTTTAACATTGCGTTTTGGCCTTTTTGTTCCTCTAAATGCGAAGCTAACAACATTTCCAACTCCTGCAGATATAACAAGAAATTAGCCAGACTTGGGTTCTAACCATTCATTATAAAAAGCTTCAAGCATTCAATCTTTACTGCGAAAACCTCTAGTTTTTCTTAGTTTTCAACTCCATGCTCTTTATATACACATACATTTATATAAATCTTCTCATTTAATGTCATTCTAACTCTAAAAATTATTCAACCAATGCATAAACCAATTAAAATACACGAAGATAATAACTTAAATAACTTTCTAATTGAGTATGCCAAGTTCCACCGAAACACGCAACAAGATTAATATTTTCTCGTAAATTAAAAGTACTAATATTATAAATTACTAATTTGAAAAAACCCGACAATATAAATTACGATATTAAATTAAATATTTTTGAAAGGTCTAGTCTCGATATAGATCCGCTCCTAATTTTAAGAGCATCTAGAAGGATGTACTTGATCCAAACCTTTTTTTTTTTTTGTCAGTTGGCAATAAGTGTAGAACAGTGGTTAGAAGATGGTAATTTTCTCTGGTATTTATAGCAGAAAAAGATGGCCGTTTGTAATGGAAAAGCTGTGTGTGAAAACTTGAAAATGTATTATTGATCAGTAAACGACAAGAACTGCATTATTTAAGTGGGTTCCTGACTCCTTGGATGATTTCATATGTCATTACATAAATATGGTACGGCGAACTTACTTTCCTACTCACTTAGTACCACCTTTTGGTTTGTTTCATTTGCAATATCGATTTTTGGGTTTAAACTTGTATAGCTGATGTTGAATTAATTTACCAACTAAACAATAAAATCATTGCGTCACTAATTCATTCCATACTTTTATATCTCTTTTTAACCAACAGTAATATTATGAATCAATTATTAAGACCTTGGTAGTACTAGTACATGTTCTACCAAAAAACGTGTGGCGCCATGTGGAGGAAAGTTTTTTTAGTAATAATCGATAGCATACATTTTTCTAATTTTTGAAAAAGTAGAGAAAAAGATATATATAATATTATTCTTAAGTTCGAATAGAGTTTGGGTGGACGAGTAAAAAATTAGTCACTCCTAAAACCAATCCAACCCATCAAAAATTATTAAATCATAACTCAACTATCAATTCAGAGAGTATTATAAACCAGCCCAATCTAACTTTATGATCTGAGTTAGATAGTTCTAAGTTGTTCAGTTGTTCAGATTACCATTTTTTTTTTTGTAAGAATATATAAAAGTGGTCATCTTTAAAGTAGGAGAGTATAATGATAAATTTAAAAGAAAAGTTATTGTGGGGGACAAAATATAATAATTAGTTAGGTAGGGGGGTAAATGTTTTCTAAGTTACTGAAAGGAAGAGATAAAATTAAAGACAATGAGCGCAAAAACTTTAAATAGAGATAAAAGAAAAACAAAGAGAAAAAAAAATTGAAAATAATGTTGGAGAGAGAACAGAGAGCAAAAGATAAGTTATCTTTAAAATAAGAGAACATAAACAAATTTTGAGAGAAATATATTAATGAGCAGGAAAGACAGGTTATAAAAAGGAAGAAAAAAAAAGTTGAAAGGGATAGATAGAAAATAAAACTAACAAGTAAAAGAAAATTAACCGAATAGATCGATGACGAGACTCATTATTTGGTTTGGTAATATCTATTTTTACTCCACAGTTACGGATTCAATCACTAAAATCGGTACTTGTAATCTACTTCTTCCAATTTGTACAAAAAAAAATAATGAACACTTTTAGAGTAAAAGATTTTTTTTTTTTTTTTATGATTTATATAGGCAGGAAAATCATAAATCAATATTATTAAGTTAAATTGGATTATAACCAATCAATCAAACTAATATGATATCATATGGAATAAAAAGTTAGGAATATGCAAAGAATACAGTTGTGATAAATCCTTTTATTTTATTTTATTTTATTTTCTGTTTTTTTTTTTGGAAAAATATAAATGCTATTGAGATTTTCAGGAAAAAAGTGATAGAAAGAGAGATAAATTAAAGACGAGAGATGTTAAAGAGGAAAAGAAATGATATCTTCGAAGTAAGAAGGAAATTTCCCTTAAATTTTTTTTGTTTTTTTGTTTTTTTTTATATGTATCTCATTTCTACCCATTTTCATAAATCTCGTGTGAATTTTTTTTATAATAAATTTATTTAACTGCTTAAAGTATTTATTATTTTATTTATATTCATATCAATAATATTTGTTATTTATTTTATATTTCATGAATATTCTCAATAATATACTGAAAATATTTAATTTAAAAAATATTTTGAAAAATCAAACAAATCTCTCCTAAAGGATGGTATTTTAACACATTTTAGTTTGATAAATGTTGCGCCTCCCTTAAATTAAAATTGAGAGATCTTCACATATGTGAGAAGAGTAAACTTGTCATATACATATATTTTTTCTTTTTTAATTAATAAAAAACTACTTTATTATTATTCTTTATGGTTGAAATGAAAAATTTGTGGACAACACTTCCTTCTCCAATGGATTAATAATTGAATTCTGACGATTATTGAAATAATGAAAAGGACTATTTAATACGTCTTATTATTTGAATGATTTTACATACAAAGAAAACTAAACCCTATCTTATCTCGATCAAAAACTTGCAACTTTTTAGAAAGAGAATTTGACAGCTCGTCTCTCTATGGTTGCAGGTTCTTAAAGAATTCCGGTTAAAATCAAATAATACAACAAGGTGAACCAAATACTTGGGATTCGTGTTAGAGTAAAGGAATAGTATTCAAACAGAACAATGTAAGAACTATTAGAAGGGTTGGGATTTTGGGAAGAGATTAGAAGTGAATTTGTCCCACGTCAGAAAGATGTAAAGTAGCGGTGTGCTCTAAGCACTATAAAAGGAGCATGAGACTTTGGTTTCAAAGCATTCCAGTCAGAAGCACTTTAAGCTTGATGTATTGACTCTAATTTAATTCATTTTGTATTCTCAGAGTGAGACAAAGGAGAGTGTTTTTGTAATTAGGGTCGGAGAGAGAATTCTGTGTGATTATAACAACTTTTCACATAGTGGAAGTTCTTTCTTCTCTATTTTGTTGTTTGGATGAAAATTTGGATGAGAAATTAGTTTAAGGAGTTCTCTTGAGTAGTTAAAACATTGAGATTTTTGTAATAACTTGTTTAAATGTAGTTTTTTATCGAGGAGTTGCATCAAAAAGCTCGTTTGAATGTTACTTTTTTCGTAGAGAAGTTAGAGATAATAACTTGTTTGGATATAGATTTGAAATGATAGTTTTTTTGAGTAATTAAAATGAATGACTAAAAATGAACTTTAAAAAATTAGTTATTTTGAGTAGTTAGAAAAGAATTATTGGAAATGAGTGGTTATTTTGAATAGTTAGAAATGAGAGGTTGTTTTGAGTAATTACAATAGCTTGTTGAATGTAGATTTTTTAGGAGTAATCAGTAAATGTTTGATGTAAATCATCTTTAAAATTGCCAATCAAATGCCCCTCTAACATTCATAAAGAATTCATTCAAGTCACACACGCCATCAATGAGTGTACATGATCCGGATTAGATTGGAATGGGAGATTTTTTTTTATAAGGATCAATCTAAAATTTTTGGTTGATCAATTCGTTAACTATGTATTTGAATCAACCCAACTCTATATTTTCAAGTTGGATTGAGTTGAGTTCTCGAGTTGTATTAATTTTTTTTTTTCTCTCTAAAATTTATTTTTCATAGCTTGTAAAATATGTTTAAAAAAAAACATGATTCTATGTTTGAACTTTTTCTTAGAAAACTATACTTATATTTAGGTAGATATACTGAACTTCAATTTAGGTTGTTTGTTTTATTATTGCATGTTCCTTAACACTATGTCACGCGCACGCCGCAGATATTTATAAAATACACACACACACATATATATATATATATATATATATATAAAATATTGTTCTTAGTCCGGATGGATTGGATTATACACACACACACACACACATATATATATATATATATATATATATATAATATTGTCCTTAGTTCGGATGGGTTGGATTCAATGAGCCAAAATTCGATCGACCCTAGAATCAATAAAATCCATCGAAATTTATAAAATAATAACTCAACTCAACACTAAGAGAATTATAATTCAACTCAACCCAACTTTTATGATTTGGGTTGGATAGTTGGATTGTTTCAACCCAACTTTTATGATTTGGGTTGGATAGTTGGATTGTTCTAGTTGTCAATTTTTTGTACACCTGTAACGCCACGGTTTCTTTTGGTAGGAATATAAAATTTTCAATCTTTAAAGTCAGAGTGTATAAAGATAAACTTTAAAAAAAAATTAATGTGTGGAGAAAATATAATTTTGTTTAATACATATTGGAGGAGGAGGAGGACAAATATCAATTATCGAGATCGAACTTGTGACGTTGGTGTTAAACTGGTTCACAACCAAATAGTAAAACTATTGTGCCACTGATCAAAATATAATTAATTAGGGAGAGAGGTAAATGTTTGCAGGTTATTGAAAGGAAGAGATAAAATTGAAGACGATGAATACAAAAACTTTAAATAGAGAGATAAAAGAAAAGCAATGGGAAAAAAAAAATACTGAAATAATGTTTGAGAGAGAAATATTAGAGAGCAAAAGAAAAGTTATTTTTAAAATAAGAAAATGTAAAGAAAAATTGAGGAAATATATATGGGGGACAAATACCGATTCTCGAGTACGAACCTGTGTCGCTAGTGTTGAACTGGTTTACAACCAAACAATGAAACTATTGCACCATTAACCCATTCGTTTTTATTTCTTTTTTTTGGGGAATAAAAATGCTTTTAAAAGAAAATACATTAGAGAGATTTTGACAAAAAAAATGTAATATTAAAGAGAGATAAATTAAGGAGCTTTGCATGTATATTACAAAATGGCTAAAATATTTCATGCAATATTTGTACATATAGAAAAAAAATGTTAATTAATTGACTTTCATAGTGATAGATTTTATCAATAGAGGTTGATAGAATCAATTACTAATAAATAAAATAAATTTATAGATTATCCATGTCTGGTTTTTACTTATTTTTTTTCAGTATATATTGGGGGAGAGAGACAAATATCGATTTTAGGGCTCGAACTTGTGACACTGGTGTTAAATTGATTTATAACCAAACACTGAAACTATTGCGCCACCAACCCATTCGATCTGGTTTTTACTTATTTACATAAATCTCGTGTGAATACGTTTTTATAATAAATTTGTTTTAACTGTTTAGAAAAAAAAAATGTTTAACAGGTTAAAGTATTTATTATTTTATTATATTCATTCTCAAAAAAATATTATTTTATTATATTCACATCAACGATGCCTGTGGTCTTTTTTATGTTTCATAAATATTCTTGAAAAATATATAAAAAATGTTTAATTTCAAAAACAATATAGAAAAATTAAGACAAATAGCTTCTAAAGTATGTGCTTATAGCAAGTTTTTAATTTGATCGATCACTTTTTTTTAATATCAATTGCTTTTCAAAATTTGATAAATGTCTTCAAGTAATTGGCAACACTTCTCAATTATAAATGATGGAAGAAGGAAACACTTTTCAAAATTTGATAAATGTCTTCAAGTAATTGGCAACACTTATCAATTATAAATGATAAATGTTATAATCTCAAAAGAATTTAAAAATTATATTTTTGGTCAAATGATTTTTAAATTTTTTTTAAAAAGGAAGGAGGGATTGGATTTAAGAGAGAATTTTTTTTTTTAGAAAAAACAATAATGAAAGAAGGAAGAGCGAGAAAATAATTTATAAGTGAAAAAAAAAATTATTTGACTAAAAAGATATTTTTTTTAATTTTCTTAATAGTTTAGGAACTAAATTTGTAGATTTAGAAGTCGAGGGATAGAATGGACAAACAACAAAGTCTAGAGATAAAAATTGAATATTTCAAAATTTATGAACCAAAATGAAACAAACCCAAAAGAAGAGGACGAAAATGGTTTTTTTTTAACCTTTTGAAAAATTAAGGAATATAATAAATGTCGAAATTGTTCTCTGAGTCCATTCCAATCTTCAATCTTATCTCTTCCTTTCAATTATTTGCAAACATTTATCTCTCTACCTAACTAATTATGTTTTCCCGCACATTAATTTTTCTTTTAACTTGCAAACATTTATCTCTCTACCTAACTAAAATAATTATTGTGGAATAATTTCAATTTTAGAGAAATCCTTACACTTCTTTAATTATAAAAAATAAATGTCAATAACAAGTTTAGGTTATAAAGTAAAATAAAAGATAAAATAAAATGTATATCGTAAAACAACTTGGTGGAAAGGAAAATAAAAATGAAGAGAACTAGAAAAATAACCTAATAAAAAAAATAAAATTGTAAAAACCGTTTTTTTAAAAAACAATTAAGATAAAATAACACAAATCATTCATAAAGTATGAAATTTATAATAATTTTATTTTTATAGGACTTGTTTGGTGGATTTGGTGAGGATGAGAAGGGAACCTTTTCTACCGTTTAGCCCGTAAGATAAGTAAGTTGGCCCAACAAGACATGTGGCTTCATGCGTCAGAATTACTCGGCGCGTGAAATAACTAGTTTTTTTCTTTCTTGTTTGTTCATTGTGTTTTTTTTTATTCACTACAAGAAAAAAGGTGTTTGCCGATGATTTTTTTCAGTCGGATACCAACCGTTCGCTAAAACGCGTTCACCAGCGGCTTAAGACATGTCAAAAACTACCTTACGCGACGTTTTTAAAAAACCGTCGGGTAAAGTCAACTAATAGTCAACGTTCCTAACAAACGTCAGTCAATCTTGAAGGAATTAGATGTTTTGATGTGTTTAGCCAATGTATTTTAAAAACGTCGACTATGATTTTGAATTTCCCCCCATAAATGAAACCCGTGAACGTTTTTTTTTTCAATATATTGGCGGACGTTTTTAAAAAAAACGTCCAACAACATGCAAAAAACACACGGAGATTAGTCAATGTTTCTTAAAAACGTCTGCTAATCCCTTGTTTTAAACATTATCGTTTTCTCTTCTTCTTCTTCATCTTTTCCTTCTTCTTCTCCAATTCTTCTACTTAGGTTTTTAGGTTAGGGTTAAATTATTAGATTGATGTTAGGGTTAGGGTTAGGGTTAGGCTAGGGCTTGGAAATGAATTTTCTTCTAAATCATGTTAGGGTTAGGGGAAAATTAGCAATTGTTTTTATTGATTTGAGGGTGAGAATTAGTTTAGATCAAATTTTGCGTTTATGTTTATTGATTTGGTGTGAGGCTTAAATTCTAGATTTTGTTGATGTTTATGTTTCTACGTTTATGCAACTTGTTTTGGGATATGCATTCTCTTTTTAAAGATTGTTTGACCTTTTTCAATTTCTTTTTGTAAGTGTTGTTTGTTTTATGAATCAATCGGCAGATCAATTAATTAGTATTTGGAAATCAATTTTCTCTTAAAAGATTGATGTTAGGGTAGAGTTAGGGTGGTCAGACTTGAGTTATCTCAAATTTATATATGATAGTTGAGTTTTTTTTTATTTTTTTTTATTTCATAGAATTGTGACTTTAATATGTTGATTGATTTGGCTTGGGAGTCTAAAATTCTAGATTTTGTTGGATATGCTTGTTGGTGTTTACTGATTTCGTGTGAGTCTTAAATTTCTAAAAACTCTTTCAATTAAAATTTTTAAATTTGTTTTTTAAATAGATTTTTAATCGTTAAAATGTTGTCGTTACCCCCTTTTTCCTTCCTCGAGTACGAGAAAAACAAAAATAATCAATACAGTGAAAATTGAGGTCTAATTTAGTAAATATAAAGAAGGAAAAATTATCACAAATTAATTGGACAAATAGAGAGATTTTGTCCTGAGATTTTGTAATCAGCAAGGTTGTAGAATTCATGAGCCATTAAAAGGAAAATAATCAATACAGAGAAAATTGAGGCCTAATTTTGTATATACAAAGAAGGAAAAATTACAACAAATTAATTGGACAAATGGAGAGATTTTGTTCTGAGATTTTGTAATCAGCAAGGTTGGAGAATTCATGTGCCATTAATTTTCATGTCTTCAATAGAAAGATATGGAATGAGTGCGATCATACCAGCACTAATGCACCGGATCCCATCAGAACTCCGCAGTTAAGCGTGCTTGGGAGAGAGTAGTACTAAGTTGGGTGACCACTTTGGAAGTTCTCGAAAAAAAAAATAGAAAAATATGGAATGGAACAAAATGGGCCAACTTCATGTCTTCAATGGGAAATTATGGAATTTAATATAATTCCATTTGAGAATGGCCAGTAACTTGAAAGGTAGGTTAAAATAAGAAATTGACTTAGTGGCTCCGAAAATTGATTTGTATTCTAACTAGTTTGAGCTGCCATGGAACTTTGGATTGGACCAGATTTTGTTAGGGCTTGTGGACTCACATGGTTGTTTACATTCGTTCTCAAACTGGAGGTAGGGCTAACCTGAACACCAAGTTTATTTGTTAAGGTATGGTGTTGTCTTTGGTAGTGGTCTTGTCAAGATGTCGGCTTGTTGGAGATGAGAAGGAATGAAACGTGTAATTAACGAGCCAATAGAAACTTTTTCTAGAACAAAGTGGTAATCAAGTTCAATATATTTTGTTCACGCGTGAATTCTCCACCTCCATTTGATTGAAAAATCTTTGCTTTTCAAACTATGTGGTGATAAGCTTATGAAATTTGATGAAACAATCATAAAACTCAGACTTTCTTTTTGATGGAAACATCCAGGTAAAATGTGAGTGATCATCTATAAAGCTAGCATAGTATTTGAACCCTTGACAAGAAAGGATGGGAGCAAGACCCTATAAATCACAATGAACTTTAGTAAATGGAATCACACTTAATTCATTATTTATTGAAACAGAAGCCTACAACTTTTTCTCATTTGACATATTGAGCATAAATCTTTAGTTTTCCTCCAATCATATACTTTAATCGGAAGTTTATTGTTCAAATACTTAATAGACCCTAAATTTAAATGACCTAAACGCTTGTGCCACATAGAGATGGACACTTTATTGTGTTGAGAAGATACATAATGACGGGATTGAAAGCCTTTTCCTCAACTAGGCTGGAAGCCTCTCCCACGAGAGTTAAATTAACGACCTCTTCCTCGGCCTCTTTGGCTATAGTAAGCCTGATTAGTATCTGGAATAGTGAGTTTCTCATCTTCAGCCTCGATTTGATTAATTTGTTCATGAGATTTGAGTGCAGGAACAGATTGGTTGAAAGTTGGATAAGGAGTTTTTGACAACATTGCAGTTCTAAAGTCTTTGTATTTAGGACCCAATCCTCGAGCCAATGTGAATACCTTGTTTATATCATCCATTGGTTTCTTCATAGCTACGATTTTATCAGACAAAAATTTCACTTTCTTGATATACTTATCAATACGAATGTTACCTTTCTTCAATCCATGTAAAGATTCACTAGTGTGAATCTCATTTTCTTTTGTGATGGCTAAGAGTGTCTCTTCCAAAGATTTTCATACTTGATATGCAGTGTCTAATCCATCTATCATTGCTAATACTTCCTTTGTGATGATTCCTAAGAGCCATGAGGTCAACAAACCATCATTTGTGAGCCAAGTATAGTAGTGAGGATTGATTGTAGCCTTCTCTTCTCTATCTACTATCTCTGAATTAGGTGCAACATCTTATGGTACATGTTGATGCCAAAATTTGGTCTCCGGGATCAACGGTGAATTTGTATTTCGTTGGGACGAATACCTCCAAAACAAACAATAATCAATGGACACCGGTGTGGTGTGAGCCACGTAGCCCCCGATGCCTAAGTCAGTCGAGGTCCAAAAGTGTAGAGGAATTGTTTCTAGGGTTTAGAATTAGGTTACCTCATTACTAATTGGCTTACGAATATATAGGAGGCGGGTAGGTGGCCACTTTTGGTAAAAATAAATTATAATTATAGAAATATTCTTTTTAGGTGAATATTTCTAATTTAGGAAAATATCATTTCTTGGGCCGAGCCCGTTTTTAGGTCTAGCCTCTTGTAATTGAGTTGGTGAGTTTCATTAGGTCTTGACCACGAATTTCACCCATAACAGTTGCCCCCACTCTTGAGTTTAGACAAAATATTTAGTCTAAATTTCAAGAGTAGGTTCATTAATCTAGGTTTTCCATAATTTGGACACTTTTGAGATTTAATAATCTCATAAAAGTGTTTTCCAATCTGTAGCACTGGATAGCTGGTACCTAGCCTTATCCTAGATAGCTCGTACCTAGCCTTATTCTGGATTGCTCGTACTATTTGATGGCTTGCACTTGGCCTTTTCCATTCTGTAGTACTGGATAGCTCATACTTAGCCTTATCCAACTTGTACTACTGGATGCTCATGCTTAGCCTTATCAAACTTATATAGTAGATAACTTGCACTTAGCCTTTTCCATTCTGTAGCACTGGATAACTCATACTTAGTCTTATCCAACCTGTGTTATTGGATGCTTATGCTTAGCCTGATTTTACTTGTAGAATTGGATAGCTCGCACTAGCCTTATCAATTCTGTAGCATTGGATAGCTGATACTTAGCCTTATCCAACTCTTGTTATTTGATAGCTGGCATTTACCTTGATTTTACTTGTAGAATTGGATAGCTCGTACTAGCCTTATCAATTCTGTAGCACTGGATAGCTCATACTTAACCTTATCCAACTCTTGCTATTTGATAGCTGGCACTTAGTTTGATTTTACTTGTAGAATTGGATAGTTCGCACTAGCCTTATCAATTCTATAGCACTGGATAACTCATACTTAACCTTATTCAACTCTTGCAATTTGATAGCTGGCACTTAGTTTGATTTTACTTGTAGAATTGGATAGCTCGCACTAGCCTTAGCAATTCTGTAGCACTGGATAACTCATACTTAGCATTATCCAACTCTTGCTATTTGATAGCTCTTACTTAGCTTGATTTTACTTGTAGAATTGGATAGCTCGCACTAGCCTTATCAATTCTGTAGCACTGGATAGCTCATACTTAGCCTTATCCAACTCTTGCTATTTGATAGCTCGCACTTAGACTTATCTAACTTATATAGTAGATAGCTTGCATTTAGCTTTTTCCATTTTGTAGTACTGGATAGCTTATACTTAGCCTTATCCAACTTGTACTACTGGATGCTCGTGCTTAGACTTACCCAACTTATATAGTAGATAGCTTGCATTTAGCCTTTTCCATTATGTAGTACTGAATATCTCATACTTAGTCTTATCCAACTTGTACTACTGGATGCTCATGCTTAGACTTATCCTACTTATATAGTAGATAGATAGCTTGCATTTAGCCTTTTCCATTATGTAGTACTGGATAGCTCATACTTAGCCTTATCCAACTTGTACTACTGGACGCTCATGCTTAGCCTTATCCAAATTGTTGGGAATAAACACTAATTTTACCCCTTACAGTTGCCCCCATTCTTAGGCTTCAACTTCTCGGTATCGTGTTGAGACTGAGAGTATCTTTTGAGTCTTGAAACTAGACGGCGTAGTTAAAGCTAGGGAGCCTTCACTGTTTTATGGGCTATGGGGCTTTGAGGCGTTTGTGTCATAGGTGCTTTAGGAACTTTGTGGTACCCAACCTTTTCAATCTCTAACTCAACCCTATTTTTCTTTACTTGTGTACTTGAAGAATCTGGTTTTAGAAAGTTTCAAACTTCCAAACTCAATCTTTACCGTTCAAATTGATCCTCTTTGTGTTTTGAACAACATATTAAAATTTCGGCTCGATCCAATGGTTGGTTCAGTCAAAAACTCCAAGATACCAAACCTTGACGGAACCCCTTTTTTCTATTCCTATGCAGCTTTATTTTTGTTTTTCAAATGCTGATATAAAAATCTCAAAAAGCAATCTCCACCGTTTCAAATGCTGATATAAACGTTGACTTTATTATTTGTCTTTTATTATCATTTTATTATTATATTTTGTATATTTGCATAACTACTTTATTTAAAATATTGGTTAGGATATATTTACAAAAAAAAGTCATATATCATTTCTATTCTTTATAATCATAATTATTTTAGAAATAGAAGTTGTGACAAAAAGATAAAAGAAAGAAAGACATTTAAAAAAAATTATTTATTCATATGACCATTTTTTTTTCATGTATTACTCAAGTTTATCAAAATAGTTAATGAATATCAAATTTTAAGAAAACAATGGTTCAAAATATATAACTCTTATAAATTTTATAATTTAAGAATAATTGGTCTATAAATAGATAAGTTGAGAAAAAACTAAAAAGCAACTATTTTTAAAAATAAGAGATAAATTTAATTTTAATATGATAAATTTTGTTAAGTTTTTTTAAAAAATAATAACATCTATTATTTTTTAAGTTCAACATAAAATATTAACAATAATGTGAATTTTAATAAATTTAACTAACATGAAAAAACGATAAAATTCAATATTATACTGAAATTATTATTTGATGATTTAAATTTAGTGCAAAAAAATGTATTAAACAATTTATAATTATAAATATATATATAATTATAAATATATATATATATATATACTTACTATTTATTGCACTCAATTGACATATTTTATTAAAAATTTAGTATTTTAAAGTTTGCAACATCCACGTTAAAATTCTAGTTTTATTTAAGTCACAATAAATATTTAGAAAAGAAACGTTAAGAAGGTAAATGTTTACTTATCATTTAACAGATTTTTACGTTTTATTAATTATAATTCATAATGAAATTTTAGGAGGTTTAAAATTTAAAAGGTTTTGTCTCAAAATAAATAAATAAATAAATAAATAAAAAGTAAATAAAAGGTCTTTAAACTCTCAAATTCTCCTATAAAAATGAACTTTCCACACTGCATCTACATCATTTCTTTAAATTTTCAAAAAAAAAATTATAATTTTGAAAATTTCTTAGTTCTTCAACTGCTCTCCAATAGTCAAAACATTTCAAAATGTTAGTGTTATATTTATATTCAAATGATCTATAGGTCTAGTTAATACCATAAATCTAACTTTCTCCAAAATTTATTCATTAGTCAAAGTATTTCAAGATGTTGCTCTTATATTCAAGGTTAAGTCAAAGTGATTAATTGATTAAATTTCAAAAACAAAAATGTGATCAATTGATTATATTAATATCTTATATCCTATTTTACAATGTGACTTAGAAGGAGATTTATTTTTGGATGATTTTATCATTTACGGTATACTTTAAATTACTTTTAAAAAGGGGCTTTTGCATGTATATTACAAAATAGATAAAATATTATATGAATAGCACAATAATGAAAATATTTGCACATATAGCAAAAATTGTAAATTGATAGACTTCATATTGATAGATTCTATCGATAAAGGGTGATAGAATTAATTACTAATAAATAAAGTAAATTGATAGACTTCCATCAGATTAAATTCTATCAAAGTCTTCTATAAAAAGGTAAATACATTTTTTTTTAAATGACAGAATTTGCTATAAAAGAATTATTTTTAAAAATGTGCTATAATTGTAAACTGTAGTAAAAAAGTTGCTATATGACGCAAATTCCCTTTTAAAAATTATTTAAAATTATTTTATACATATGTTTTTCAAAAATTTGGCAATAGATGGTTTAAGCTTATTTATTAAGAAAAAGAAAGAAAAAAATAAAGCGAATTTAAAAAAAACTTATTTATTAACGATTCGATTTTGCTCTTAAACTGCACTTTAAATTTCTTTTCAAAATTAGTTTTATACCATTTTTTTTCAAAACTTTACTATTGGAACAGGTACAAGCGAGTATTATTTGTTTAAATATATATATATATATACACTTCTTCTTTTTTTGTAATGGACCTAAAATGCTTAAAACATTTGTCTTATTAGAATAATTTTAGTAGTTTTTTTAATACATTTTATTTAAGTGATACTAAATATTTAGATTAAAAAGGTTAAGGAGGTAAAAAGCTTTTGTAAAAAACTTTTTTAACATTTAATAGATTTTTACTTTTTATGAATTACAATTCATTATGAAATTTTATGAGTTTTAAATTTTAAAAGGTTTTAAAATTCACCATTTTTATAATTAAAAATGAATAATTTTTGTCATTTCATCTTCAAAATTTTAAAAAATCTTCAACTTTCACAATTTTGTACTTATTCAAAAGTTCCCCAATAATCAAAACATTTCAAGATGGTTGTGTTATATTTGAGTTCAAGTGATCCATATGTCTAATGAATATTTTAAATCTAACCTTCTAAAAATTCTCTTCAATAGTCAAAGTATTTCAATATGCAGTTCTTATATTTAAGGTCAAGCAATCATGGATGAAATTAATATCTTAAATCAGACCTTAAAGCATGATTTAAGAGGAGAATCAATTTTAGATGATTTAATTTTAACTCACACATTGAATTACTTTTGAAAATTATTTTATATTTTACTTTTCAAAAATATTAGTGATAATCAAATGGGTGAGTGGCACAATGGATTCATTGTTTGATTGTAAACCAATTTAATTTATACCAACCTCACAGGTTTGAACCCAAGAATCGGTATTTATTCTCACTTATCTTAAAGTACAATTTAAGGGTAGAATGTTTACCCTTAAATCACACTCAGTTTGTTTTTTTAGAATAATTTTAACTGTTTTTGTTATATTTTTTTATCATTTAATAGAATTTTACTTTCAATTCATTATAATTTGTTAGGAAATTTTATGAATTTTATAATCTAAAAGGTCTTGAAATTCACAATTTCACTCTGAAATTAATTTTTCTTGTCATTTCATCTAACATTATTTCTTCAAAATTTCAAAAAATCTCCAATTTTCACAATATCGTAGTTTTTCATAAGCTCTCCAATAGTCAAAAAGTTTTAAGATGTTAGTGTTATATTTGAGTTCATGTAATCCATATGTCTAAACAATACCTTAAATCTAAAACTCTCTAAAAACAAATTCCAATAGTTTAAGTATTTTAAGATGTTATTACATTCAAGCTCATGGGATCAATCGATGAAATTAATATGTTGAATATGATGAGAGCATATGGCATAAGGGAAGAATTATTTTTTTGATCATTTTATTCTTAAGCCATATTTAAATTATTTTTTTAGAATAATCTCAAAAAAATAAAATAAATTACTTTTGAGAATTATTTTTTTTTCAAAATAGAGCATCATACTATCTTAAAATTTGGTTATTAACGATTTTGTTTTTAAGTTGGACTTTAAATTACTTCTAAGAATTATTTTTATACATTTTTTTTCAAAGTTTTGGTAATATATTGTGTGTGAGTGGGTATTATTTTTTTAAATGATATATTTTCTAATGGACATATATCAAAATGTTTATTTTCTCTAAATATATTTTATTTATGTGATAATAAATGTTTAGAAAATATATTTTAAGAAGTAAAATGTTTCTTTATCAATGAATAGATTCTTACTTTTTATTAATGATAATTCATTGTGAAATTTTATGAATTTTAGAATTTATAAAAAAAAATTGAAATTTCAAAATTTTTACTATAAATATGGACTTTTTTCGTCGTTCATCAACATCATCTCTCCAATTTTTTAAAAATCTCCAATGTTCACAATTTAGTAGTTCTTTAAAAGCTCCCCAATAATCAAGTATTTCATATTGTTGGTGTTATATTCAAGGTGATCCATATGTCTAATTATTAATACTTTGAATTTAATGCTCTCCAAAATCTGTCAAAATAAAAAATGCTCCCCAAAAATTTTTCAATAGTCGAAATATTTAACGATGCTACTTTTATATTCAAGGTCAAAGGATGAATGGATGAAGTTAATATCTTGAATTCAACTTTAAAGTGTGTGACTTAAAGAAAGAATATTTTTTTACGATTTTACATTTAAGCCACATGTTAAATTACTTTTGAGAATTATTTTAGGTTAAAATATCATTTTGGTTCCTCGACTTTTAACTTTGTTCCATTTTAGTCCCTAGACTTTCAAATGTTCAATTTAGTCCCTCAACTTTGAGATTTGTTTAATTTTGGTCCATGAACTTTGAAATGTCCAATTTTAGTCCCTCAACTTTGATTTTTATTTCATTTTAGTCCTTTCCATGTTTAAGCCATTAGTTTTACCATTAAAAAAAAAAAAAAAAACTCCTCAACTCCCTTCTCTCACTAAACCCATATCTCTCTGTCTCATTTCTTGTTTTTTTTTCATCCTTTTTCCATCGGTTATGATTAATGAAGGTATTAATGGGTGAATGGGTTGGAGCTTTTGGAAAGGATCAAAAGAAAATAAGCATATTTTGTCTATCGGTTATGATGGATACTTCACAAACTCTTGATTTCTTTTTTTTTTTTATGTATATGAATGATATTTTTAGAATTGTTGGATTTTTAGAATTTAATTACTTCATAGTTTGAAGTAAAATAGGCCATCTCTCAATTTGTAAAAGTGGGTGATGACGGGAGGGGCTTGGGGCCAATGTGGAGATGGATTTCAAGTGCTTGAGGATGAAAGAGCAGATAGGAATATGACCTTTGATTTTACTCTGTTTTCATGATGATGAACATGATGGAAAAGGGATGAAAAAAAAACAAGAAATGAGACAGAGAGATATGGGTTTAGTGAGAGAAGGGAGTTGAGAAGATTTTTTTTTTTTTAATGGTAAAACTAATGGCTTAAACATGGAAAGGACTAAAATGGAATAAAAATCAAAGTTGAGGGACCAAAATTAAACAAATCTCAAAGTTGAGGGACTAAAATTGGACATTTGAAAATCTATGGACTAAAATGGAACAAAGTTAAAAGTCGAGGGACTAAAATAATATTTTAACCATTATTTTATATATTTATTTCAAAAATTTGGTAATATAAATTATGCTTTCATAAAATATGGTTTAAGGAGATAATCATTTAATAACGATTTTACCTTTTATTGCACTTTAAATTACTTTTATAAAAAAAAATTCAAAGTCTTGGTAATAGAATGTGTGCAAGTGGTATTATTTATTTTTTATTTTTTATTTTTTATTTTTTTGTAATAGACATAAAATGCCTAAAACATTTTCTTTGAGAATAATTTTAGTATTTTTTAATATATTTTATTTAGATGATAATAAACGTTTAAATAAAGGTTAAGAAGGTAAAATGTTTTTTTTAAACAAAGGTAAAATGTTTCTTACACTACTAGAAAAGTGGGATTCCATGACACCTCTTTTAAGCAAAATTTGAGAAAAATAAAAAATAAGTGTCATTAATGATGTAAAACACGGAGGAGTCCTAAAATACCTATTTTAGATTATTTATGATTATATTTTAGAGTCATAAATAAAATGTCATCACAAAGCTTCCGGGTTCGAGCTTGGAATGTTGCGATTTTATAAATATTTTTTTGTACCATATAATTAAATAGTACGAAAAGCTTTAAAAAATTAAAAAAAAAAAGCACCGCACATTCTAATTAAACCTACCTCTCGCGTGAAGAACTTTGAGATCGCATTCCTGAAACCCTCACCCTTCTGCTTCACTCACCCTTCTTCTTCACAAACACATGCTGAAATTTCATCGGCTGCCGCTACCTTTCGTCTAGACCAGAACGCCGGCAACAACTTCAAACTTCCATTTTCCTTGCACCCCTAATTTCTGGTACCTTTAATTTTTAGGTTAGTTTTTTTTAACACTTTTATTTGATGAATTGAGTTTCTAATAGATGAGATTCTTGTTGTTTTGATGAAATTCATGTAAAGATATTTTACATCATAGATAAATGGATTATTGTTCTTTCATTTAGAAGTTAGTGCACGTATTGATCGGTTGCCCTAATAGTTAAATTAATTAAAAAAAATTGCAATTGATCTTTGCTGGAAAAATGTTTTCCTCCACCTCTTCAATCTTGTTGTTGTCTAAATGGATCAAAATTGCTTCTTTAATTAATTCTCATATTTTAAAATATGAATCGTGCTTTGAATTATGACTTCAATAATGTTAGCTTTTATTTTTCTACTCTCTTTTTAATTCCATAAAAAAGTTCTATCACTTCCTTTGTATTTGTTGCACTTTCCCATTGTTCCTATATGAAATATATATGGATTCTATCTTTGTCTTTTTTTTTATAAAGAAGTTACAAAATTGTTGCATTATTATATGACAGTGGACATAAAGAAGACTACCAAAAAAAAAAAGTAATAACAAATAAAAAGAAAAGTTTAACTCAAGGATTTGTAATGATAGTCTAAAGAAAATTTACTCTAGTTAGATTTTTCTCATAATTGGCAAAGGAAAATAAAGGGTGCCAAATTTTCTAATTCTTTTTTTTCTGGTCAGCAACAATTTAGAAGAAGTTTTTCTATTTGGGATTGTTTTTATTCAATCCACATCCATAGAAAAAGGAAAAAAAAAAGCAGCAACTGGGTTTCATTTTATTTGTTGTTGTTAGAATTCATTGGCCATTAACTGAAGGAAAATGGTATCAAGAGTTCTTGTTAACTATTCAAATTTTAGCTTTGCTAATGGATTGATGTTTGTTCTATCAGGAACCTAATTTGACTAGGAAATTGTTCACTAGAAGTAGTGTTAGTTGTCATGTTCTTGTTTCCCTTGGTATCTGCAACCATTTTAGGTAAGAAGTTAATCCATCTGCACGTGGTTGATCACCAAAACCTAATTGATTTTGTTTACTCCAAGTGAGAATTGGTCATTTCAAAGAATGAGACTCTGAAAAATCAGGTACATTGGGCTTCTAGAGTAGTTAATTTGGGCTTTTATGTTTGAAATGGAGGCATTTTACATAGGTACACCCACCCTACCCTCTAGTAGTTAATATGTGTGCTCTTGCAATCTCAAAATCCAATGTTATCTACTAAGGTTTTGTTTTTGACATTCTCTGAATCTTGATCTATTGTCTGATGGCGATTTGAAGGTTACAAGAAATGTTGGGATTGTTCTACTTTTTGGATTTAGTCAACATCCAAGTTGCTAAGAATAGAGATTGCATTTATTTATAAATCAACGTTTTTTACTCATAAACTTTTGCTTGTAAAGAACTTCGGTAGAAATGGATAAATCAACATTTTTTGCACAAGTCAAGAATGTTCAAGCAAGGAACATTGAGAAGATTGAGAAGGTTATTGAAGAAGCTCTAAATTGTAAGCCATTTTTTAATTCATTTCAGGCATTTTGTGTCCTATTTCTTTCCTATTTTTTGACCTCTATGCTGTGAGCTACTCTCATATGCAGTTTTATCCTCGGGTTTTCTTTAAGGTAAGCTCCTCTGGATGCCATTGTGTTTTATTTCTAATATTTTTATATTTTCTGCTTTAGTTAAGTATGCATTAGATCCCTCTTAACACCTTTCTTTTATCTTTAATACATTTCTAAGAATTTTCTAGACTAAATTAAGATCTTTAGGGGCTGTTTGTTTGAAATATTTAGGTCGTTTTTGGGTTAACGGGTTATATTAAATAGTTAAAAATTGAGAATTGTGTCAAAAACTCGTTTGGATGTAGTTTTTGTGTAGAGGAGTTAGAGTCAAAACCTTGTTTGGATGTAGATTTAAAAATGAGTAGTTATTTTTAGTAGCTAAAAAGGAAATGATTAAAAATGAATGGTTAAAAATGAGTTATTTTAATTGATTTGAAAGGACCGATTAAAAATAAGTGGTTAGAAATGATTGAGTAGTTACAAATGAATGATTAAAAATGAATGGTTAGAAATGAGAGTTATTTTTAAAAGAAAAATGAGGAGTTAATAAAAAATCGTTTTGATGTAGATTTTCGAGGAGGAGTTGATAAAACCTAATACTAACTCCTACCTAAATATGTCAAACAAAAAGCCCCTAGAAGGTGTTAAGATGAATAGTTATGGAAGAGTTAGTAGAACCCCTATAATAGAATAAAGGAATAAGAACAAAAACACGCAATTAATATGTGGAGTCTGTTGTTACTTGTTCAAAAATCAAAAGGGGTGGGGTTGTATTTTCTATTTCGATGGTGGAAATGGGACTGAAGAAGCTCATAATGTGGAATGTGACAGTCGTGTTCTTGTGTTTGTTTTGTTTTTTTCTTTTTGAAGCCTCTTGAGTCCAGTCCTTGGGAGGACTATATAAACCATTTATTTTGTAGTTTTTAAAACTTTTTTTTTGTTTAATGGTAAATTTCACTTCCTTTTTTCATTGCATACAATATTGTTAGTTTATCTTTTTTGCAAAAAAAGATTGTGTAGTGCTGTGAATTTTGAAAGACATTTATCAAATAAAAAAAGGAATTGAGTGACCTAGGAGATGTAGTTATTTTTTACACCAAGCTCACAACTCTCTTTCTCTCTTCTTTTTCTCTCTCCGGTGCCTAACTTAGGGACGGGCATGGTTACCTTTGTTTTAAAAAAAAAAAGTAATGGAGTAAGTTCTTGCCTCTTCTTTAATAATAACTTTTTCCTCTCTTTTACTTCTGACTAATATTTTTCGAAGTTTATTTTGAGTAATTGTACTTGTGCTCTTTTGAACTTTCAGATTATGTGAAGGAGGAGAGCTCTTAGCTCTTGGCTAGAAGTTTATTTGAACTTTATAGGTGACTGCTGTTAATAAAAGGTCATTTTCCACTCCAAATCCTCAGGTATACCAAAAAGTTCCCACCATTATTTTTTTTGTTGAGCCTTTCCTTTATCCAAGTACCTGCATTTGCTTAATAGATTCAACTCTATGTGTAGATTTCACAGTTAATATAACTATTGAGAGTGACAAAAAATACCTATTTTTTTTTCAACTGATTTATCATCTAGTAGATTTGCAAGCATTTGGGCAGATTTCTTATCAAGTGGAAGTTATTGTAAGTATATATGAGTTATTTCATTGACAATTTAGGTTCAATAATTGGTTTCTTCAACTCCAATATAAATTATTGCTTTGCAACGTTATTTAGTGACATTTGAATTGTTGTAAACAGAAAATTTTCATGTTGCTAACTTCATTGGAATTTGATATCTTATGATGTAGATTAGGAACATGGCTACACATATTAGTCTCTTTTTGTTTTTTATTTCTTAAAGATAATACTTTATTTCTTTTGGTTGATTGAAGAGTCATTAATTTTGGTTGTTAGATTCTAGAATCCATTGAATTCAATGAGTGCAGATGGTGATATTGAATATGATAAGTTGGGAAGTTGAATACTAGCAATTTGGCAGTTGGATTCAATGGTAAATAGGACATGGGTATGTGTGCTTTCTTCACATTCTTTATGTGTTTTGTTTTTATTGTCAATGTATTTAACACGTTTGATAGAGTTTGGATGTCGTGGAATTTTATGTCATGAGAAAGTTGGATGTTCACCTCATTCTGCTTCTATTGTGTGTTGGTTGAAATTCTTCCCAAATGAAAGTTAAGAGTTAAAACATTTTCTTATATGAAAAAGGTAATTTATTCTATGTCAACCATTTTGGCGAGTGATATTATGGTATACATGATTATATCACTATCTAATTTTATCAAAATGTAGGGTGGAGAATGAGCAAGGTGGTGGCTTACCGTATAAAAAAAAATTCATACCATAGATGTGGAAAATATTTGCAAGTTAACTTTTCAATATTTTTTTTAAACTTTTAAGCAATATTATCAAATTTATAATATAATTGTTCTATAAACTTCGAGATTGATTCAATATGCTTGAAATATTTGTAATAAGTGCATTACCCAATTGACATTTTTTTTTGACGAGGTAGGTTTCTCTTCATGGGAGACAACTTTGTGATTTTAGTGGGATTTTCTAAAATTCGAATGTGGAGTCTTCTTTCACATTCTTGTCATAGGTAGATAAGCCTTATTCTTTATGTGAAACTAACTGTTTTCTGTTATTCTTTTAGTGATATTCGTTTACTCTTAAATCATTCATTTGTGATTTTTTGAAATAAGTAAGCAATTGTTATTTGATATGAATGATATAAATAAATAAGTAATATTTGTTTAATAAGATTTGTGGGCTGCATATTATAATATTTGTTGAACTTATGTTTTTTATTTTCTTTATTTATTTTGTAGGTACTTTATAGTAGTGTATCTTCGACATTAGTTGGCCTTGTTTGAGGTATTGCAAGTCTTTCCTTATGTTTTATTTACATACATTTCAAAATGTAGTTGGAATTTATGGTCAATCTGTTGGTTGTTCAGATGTGAAATGATTATGTGTTGGTTGATATTTTTTTAGTTACATATTTGTGTTTTTGTAGGTTTTGCATGAACCCATTCCATTCAACGAATGAAGCCGTGAAGAAATGTACTTCAAGAATCATTCTTTGTCAATCCATGTATGCTTCACTTAGAGATACCTGATCATGTTTTTTGTGATGTTGTAAACTTTATAATTTTCAAACACTTTGTAGGCATTTTAAGTATTATCAAATGTATTGTTATTGTCATGAAATTTATTTGTTTAAGTGTAATGTTCAAATTATTTAATTATATATGAAATGATATTTGTTGAAACTTCTCTCATTTAGATTTGTGGTTGGATAGTATAAATATTTCTTGGCAGGTAAAGGGACAAACAAAACAGGTTATAAATATACACAAAAAGTGTCATGAAAATCGATAAATTGACGTAAATAAATAGTCATATTACATAAATTGATGATTATAAAAAAATGTCAATATATAAACTATAATGACAATATTAATGTGTCGTAATTAATTTTTCGATGACTATGTGTATGTGTCATTAATTATTCAATAATGACTTTAGTATAATGTCATTGATAACTAGACTGTAACACTAAGATTCTGTCATTATTACTTCTTTAATGACTATGTATATGTGTCATTATTAGTTCAATCATGACTCTAATAAAGTGTCATAATTGATTCTACCATGACACTTTTTAGGAAGTGTCATGGTTGAACCTACCATGACACCGGATACAATAACTCTTATTTTTAGTCATGTAACATGTTTATGACTAAAAATTATAGTCATTATATGTGACTTTTGTAGTAGTGTTATCATTCTAAAGACTTTTACTTTTTATTAATTATAATTCTGTCTAGTTAATATCTCAACGCTTTCTAAAATCTCTTCCATAGTCAAAGTATTTCAACCTATTGTTAAATTCAAGCTAAGGGATCAATGAAGAAATACATATCTTAAATCAGACCTTAAAGTCTGGTTAAAGGGGAGATATATATATTTTTACCATTAATTACTTTTGAGATTTACTTATACTTAATAAAAAAAAAAGGTTGGTAACAAAACGACATACTACCTTTAAAAATTGGTTTAAGAAAGAATCATTTGTTATCGATTTTACCCATAGTCGCACTTAAAATTTCTTTTTAAAGTTACTTTTGAGAATTAATTTTATACATCTTTTTCCAAGTTTTCATAATAGAATGTGTGCAAGTTGGTTTGTTTAAATATATTTTTTTGTAATGGATATAAAACTCCAAAACCTTTAATTTTAAAAAGAAAATACTTTTATTAGTTTTTTTAATTTACTTTAAGTGATAATAAACGTTTAGAAAAGAAAGGTTAAGAAATAAAAGGTTTCTTTATCGATTAATAAATTTTTACTTTTTATTAATTCATTATGAAATTTTATGAGTGTGCACACAAGATTTCAACATATAAGTTAGATACGAAACAAGTATAAAATGTATTTTGTATTTTTATTGATTTGAATATGTGCAGTGTGTAATAGAATCTCTCATATCTTCCTCTTCATTCTTTCTCTCTCATATAAAAATATTTCAGAGGATTTAGACTTGTTCTCAAGGTTGGTTGGTCTTGAGGGCTTCATAACTTTTTTTTTAATGGTTATTTGCTTGAGGCCTTCACAACTTATGTTCAAGGATGATCTGTCTCAAGGGCTTTGAAATTTGTTCATTAAGATTTATTTATTTTGAAGGTTTTTGTAGCTTAGTCTTGATGACTTTTACCTTACTAAAGAGTTTCGGGATGTAAGCTTATGAGTTTTAGAATTTGAAAATCTTGAAATTTACAATTTCTACTATAAAATTGAACTTTCCTCGCCATTTCATTTACATCATCTCTTCAAACTTTTTAAAAAAAAACTCCAATTGTAACAATTTAGTAGTTCTTTAAGCTCCCCAATAGTCAAAGCATTTCAATAAATGTTGGTGTTATAATCCAGTTTAAGTGATCCATAAATCTAATTAATACCTTGAATTTAAGGCTGTCCAAAATCTCTTCATTAATCAAAATATTAAAAAATGTTACTCTTATGTTCAAGGTCAAGGAATCAATGGATGAAATTAATATCTTGAAATATTTAAAGATGTTATTCTTATATTCAAAGTCAACGAATCAATGATGAAATTAAAATTTTGAATCGGACCTTAAAATGTAGTTTAAGGAGATAATGATTTTTCACGATTTTACCTTTAAACTAAACTTTAAATTGCTTTTGAGAATTATTTTACATATCTTCTTTTCAAAAATTTAGTTATAGAACATTTGCTACTTTAAACATGGTTTAAGGGGAGAATCATTTTTGTCTCAAAAAAAAAAGGGGGAGAATCATTTATTAACGATTTTACCTTTTAAGTCGTACTTTAAATTAATTTTATATATTCATTTTTTTCGAAGTTTTGGTAATAAAATGAGTGTAAATGGATATTATTTGTTTAAAATTATATTTTTTATAATAGACATAAAATGGTGAAAACATTTTTTTAAGAATAATTTTAGTATTTTTTTAATATATTTTATTTAAGTGATAATAAATGTTTATAAAAGAAAAGTTAAGAAGATAAAATGTTTCTTATTATTTAATAGAGTTTTACTTTTTATTAATTGTATTCATAATGAAATTTTCTTGAGTTGAAACTTACCATTTTTACTATATAAGAATGAACTTTCCCGTCATTTCAACTATATATATTATCTCTTCTAATTTTTAAAGTTCTCTAATGTTCACAATTTTGTTAGTCTTCAAAAGCATTTTCAATAGTCAAAACATTTCAAAATGTTGGAGCTATATTCGAATTCAAGTGATCCATATATTTAAATAATATCTTAAATCTTACGCCCTCCAAAATCTTTTCAATAGTGAAAGTATTTCAAAATGTTACATTCAACCTCAAAGGATCAAGGAATGGAATTTATATTTTGAATTAGACCCTAAGTGTGGCATAAGGAGAGATATATTTTGGCATCATTTTATCCTTTTTTAAACATATCATTTTACACCTTTAAATTACTTTTGACAATTATTTTATACTTTATAAAAAAAATGATAAGAAAATGTCATAGTATGTTAAAGTTTGGTCCAAGGACAAAATCATTCGTTAACAATTTTATCCTTAGTCGCACCTTAAATTACTTTTTGAGAATTATTTTTATATATATTTTTCAAAGTGTTGGTAATCAAATTTTTTCAAGTGGATATGATTTGTTGAAATAATAGTTTTTTTGTAATGGACACAAAACTCATATCAAATGAAAGAATTTGAAGAATTTATTAACGACAAAGTTTTGGTAATAGAATGTGTGCAATGGGTATTATTTCTTTAATTAATTTTTTTTTTAGTACATATCGAAAAGGGACAAAATTTTCATGATCAAACTTGTGACGCTGGTGTTGAACTAATTTACAACCAAACAATAAAATTATTGCGACACTGACCTATTCGATAATTTATTATTATTTTTTTTTCTTTTTTTTTTGTAATGTGCATAAAATGCCTATTAACGTTTTGTATAGAATGAGTTTAATTTGTTTTAATATATTTTATTTCAATGTGATCTATATGTCTAATTAATACCTTGAATTTAACGCTCTCCAAAATCTTTTCTAGTCAAAGTATTTCATGATATTACTTTTATATTCAAAGAAATTAATATCTTGAATTCAAACTTAAGAGAAGAATCATTTTATGACAATTTTACCTTTAAACTATACTTTAAATTAATTTTGAAAATTATTTTATACATTCTTTTTCAGAAATTAAGTTATATAGCGTCATGCTAGCTTAAAGTATTATTTAAGGAGAGAATTATTAATTTTACCTTTTAAGTCACACTTTAATTTACTATTGAGAATTACTTTTATACTTTTTTTGGAAAGTTTTTGGTAATAGAATGTGTGCAAGTAGGTATTATTTGTTTAAATAATATGCTTTGTAATAGGGCATAAAGTGCCTAAAACGTTTTTTTAGAATAATTATATTGTTTTTTAATATGTTTTTTTTTTTTTGTAATCTTTTAATATGTTTTATTTAAGTGATAATAATTGTTTAGAAAACAAAGGTTAAAAAGGTAAAATGATTCTTTTACTTTTTATTCATTATAATTCATAATAAAAATTTTATGAGTTTTAGAATTTAAAAGGTCTCGAACAAAATGATGAATTATTTTGAATAGTTACAAAAACTTGTTTAAATAAAATTTTTTAAAGAGAATTGACATGCAAACACAAAGAGATTATAAAGATAAAAAAGAAGAAGAAAATAATTGAAATATATATTTTAAAAGTTGAAATGTGAGTAAATAAATATAATTTTAAATTGTAATAATTGTTATTTTTATTATTATTAAAAAGAAAAGTAATGATTATAATTTATAAAAGAGGAATATTTAAATCATGTTTAAGCATGACCTAAATAATGATACCTATTAATATAAATCACATTTTACTTTATACTAAACCCAAAAAATAAAAGAAGAAAGAAAAAAAAAAGAAAAATAGTTTGTGGCCCATATTTCTCTTTATAAAAAAAAGTTAAATATATCCTTTAAAAAACGTTTATTTTTAAGTAAAACTTATTAATTTTATAAAATACATTTATTAGCTTTGAAATAGACATGGCACAATTTCACACGCTCAATTTTTTTTATACAAATCATCTACCAAAGGACCAATTGATTTTGTAAATAGTAAAATCGTCATCCACCAATATTTCAATGAAAACCACCGAAAATGGTTTTTGATCGGTCATGTTTTCACATTTTTACCCTAAAAAATAATTGCGACTTCAAAAATGATTAAAAATTTTCTTTACCGTTTTTTAAATTATTTGTTTTTTTATATGAAAAAAGTTTAAGTTGTGTTTCAACTACTCTATTGATTTAATTGTAATTTTTTTACGTTGGTTCAATTAAATTGAATTGTTAGTCTAAGGATTAAAATTAATTTCTTAATAGATTTCTCTTCTAATTATTTTTTTATCATTTATTTTATCTATTTATCATAGAAAGTCATGAAATATTAGTTCAAACTAGTTAATATATTATGATTTGTTATACAATGTAACGTATTTTAAATTTCAAGTTTAATGTTATAGTAGAAAAATGATAAGAAGAATCAAGTAAATTAAGATTATTATATAGTTAACGGTGTACAAAAGAACCATCGAGCAACTCAGACTATCCAACAAAAACCTTCTTTGGGTTGAATTGGTGTGCATGTGTGTGGGAGAAAGAGAGGTTAATTAATAAAATAAGTTATTATCATATTGATATAGAACATATACTAGTAAGATGAGTAACATATGTTTAAGTACATATCATGCATTTTCTTTTTTTGAGAATGGCATCTTTTTTTTACTTGTTTACATATTTACGGGATATGAAAAAAGTTTTTTTATATATGAAAGAAGAGAGACAACTCGAGAACACAACCCAATTCAACCCAAAAATATAGGGTTGTATTGCTCTAAGACATAGAGTTGAATGAGTTGAAAGGTCCAAAAAAGTCTCATATGTTGGAAAATATCAAACGTTTCATTCTTCATTGAGAATGAAACTTGTATTCTCCATTAATATGGTCTATTTAGAAAATCACTTACGTTTCCAATTGGTATGTTAAGAAATGTTTGTGAGAGGTGAGTTATATTTCTCTCAAGTTTATGAGAAATGTTCATGGAATGTGGATTTCACTTCTCTAAAATTTATGAGAATTGAGTTTCACTTCATTTAAGTTTATGTTTCTTTTAAGTTAACTTTGATGGAAGTTAAACTTATGTTTAAATGAAGACATACATTGGTCCTCCCTCTATCTATAAATAGGAACACATTTGTCCATCTCAAATGTGTAAAAGTGAAAGAGAAAGAAGCATCAAGAAAGCTTGAAAAACACATTCAAGCTTATAGGCAAGGAGGGAGAAACCAATTTCTTCTATTGAAGCTATTGTGAGAAAGCTTCAACATCAACCCTCATTCCTTGTGCTGAATCAAAAGGTTCTTGAATCACAATGTCAGGAGGTATATTATAATCCCAATAAGATTCAATTACATTTCGTAATAATCAGGTTATTCAAGATCTTAGGATTCATGTTATGCATAAAATATCTAACATGTGGTATCAGAGCGATGTTTAGAATGCATGATTATTCATAATGTTATTTTATATAAATTGAATCAAATCAACATATATAGATTAATCACAAACTTCGTTTTGTAGTAAATCTCGATCCAACTGTTATGGCCTGAATGTATGTTTTATAATTTCGCAATTTTACTTTGGGCACGTTCATTTGATCGGGAAAATGCATTTAAATTATGCAATTTTGGCACGAAGGTTTGTTTATGATTATGTGTAATTTAAAATTTATAATATCATGAAGACTAAAAGAAATTTGAAAAATTTATGAAGACATGATTCATAAAGGGCTAAACACCATATAGTTGGATCATATGTTATCTTTTTATGTTTAAGATTTCTTTATTATTATTATTATCAATTTTGGATTAAAAAAAAAACTTAATTGTTAATGTTTATGGTTTAGTGTTCTCTAATGATATTATTATTATTATTTTGAGATCACATAATTAATCAAGATAATTATTATTAGATTATTGTTAAGACTTATTGATGTTACAAACAACAAGTTTATTCCATAAATTTCAACTTTTGTTTTCTTATAAACATTATCTTTATGTGAACAATGCATATTGATCAAATACATGAATCATTATTCGTCCACAGACGAATTAATCATATGTTTAAGCAATAATAAAGTAAATTGTTCAATAGATATGTTCATTAAGATATAATAATCAAAGATGGTATAAATGTATATAATTTTAGGTGACTACCTACAGAAGAACCTATAATTATGTTGTTTATATACTAAAATATTACATTTTTTTAAGCCTAAATCCTTAAATCTATATTTGCAGTTAACATACCAACAACTCTTAATTTAATGGCTATGTCTATTATAAAACTCAATTGAACCAACTTCTCAGAATGGAAAGAGCAAGTTGAGTTTTCCTTGGGATTACTTGAATTGGACATGGCTCTCCTTAAAGAGAAGCCAACTCCATTCACTAATGAAAGTACTCCTGAGGAAAACAAGCTTCATAATGATTGGGATCGATCTAATAGACTAAGCCTTATGTTTTTACGAATGGTAATAGATACCAATATAAAAACCTCCCTACCTAAAACTGAGAGTGCAAAAGAATATTTGCAAGCCATTGAAGAACGGTTCAAGACTGCAGATAAATCCCTTGCTGGGAAACTTATGGCAGATCTTGTAACCATGAAGTTTGATGGTTCTCGCTCAATGAATGCTCATGTAATTGAAATGATTAACATTAATGCCAAACTTAAGAATTTGGGATTGATTATGGATGATGCATTTCTCGTCCAATTCATCCTTACTAGTTTACCTCCTTAGTATGAACCATTCAAAATTCATTATAACACTATTATGGAAAAGTGGAGTTTGAATGAATTAACTAACAAATTGGTTCAAGAGGAGTCTAGACAAGGTCAAGGCATTAAAGTTGCTCATTTCACTCAAGAAGTTGGAAAACAATTTGGGAAAAAGAATAATTCAACCCATAAAAGGGGACCGCCCAAATTTGATGAATCTTCTCAATCATCCAAGAAGAAAAAGAAAGATGATGCTTGCAAGTTCTGCAAGAAACCTGGACATTACCATGCAGATTGCGCTAAGCGTAAAGCATGGTTCGAAAAGAAAGGTAACCCTATGAGTTTCGTAAGTCATTTCGAATCGAATCTTACTAATGTACCTTCTTCTACTTGGTGGATTGATACAGGTGCTAATGTTCATGTTTCGAATTCTATGCAGGGATTCATTACGATCCAAACCACAAATCCAAGTGAAAATTTCATTTTTATGGGAAATAAAGACAAAGCTCTAGTTGAAGCTATTGGAACTTTTCGTCTTATTTTAGATAGCGGTTATCAGTTAGACTTATGTCAAACTCTTTATGTTCCCATAATTTGATTTCAGTAAGCGCACTTGATAAATTTGGATATTCTTTTGAATTAGGAAATGGTAATTTCACTTTGTTTAAAAATTCTAGTCTTATTGGTTCTGGAATTTTAGTTGATGGACTTTATAAACTTCATCTTAAACATCAAGATGTTGAAATCCATTTCACCTTGCATGATAAAGAAACTAAAGCTAAGTCAGGTAAAAATGACTCTTACTCCTTGTGGCATAAAAGACTGGGTCATATATCTAATGAAAGAATCAAACGATTAGTAAAAGATGGTGTCCTTCTAGACCTAGACTTAACTAATATTACAACGTGTGTTGATTGTATTAAAGGAAAAACTACTAAAAACACAAAGAAAATAGCCACAAGAAGTACCCAACTTCTTAAAATAATACATACAGACATTTGTGGACCTTTTGACGTTCCAACTTTTGGAGGGGAGAAATATTTCATTACTTTTATCGATGATTATTCACGTTATTGTTATCTTTATCTATTGCATGAAAAATCTCAGTCTGTGGATGTTGTACAAGTATTCATTACTGAAGTTGAAAGGCAATTAGAAAGAAAATTGAAAATTATTAGGTTAGATGGAGGTAGTGAATTATATGGAATGTATGATGAAACAGGACAACATCCTAGACCTTTCGCTAGACTTCTCCAAAAACTTGGAATTGTTGCGCAATACACGACGCCTGGATCTCCATGGCAGAATGGTGTAGCTAAAAGGCGAAATCGTACATATATGGAAATGGTTAGATCAATGATGAGTCATGCCAATTTACCTATACCCTTATGGATGGATGCATTACGAACAGATGTTTACATCTTAAATAGGGTTCCAAGTAAGGCCGTTCCAAATACTGCTTTTGAACTTTGGAAAGGATGGAAACCTAGTTTAAGACATCTCCAATTTTGGGGTGGCAAAGCTGAAGCTAGACTTTACAATTCAAATGAAAATAAATTGGATTTTAAAACAGACAGTGGTTACTTTATTGGTTTCCCAGACAAATCCAAAGGATATAGGTTTTATTGTCCTAACCATAGTACGAGAATTGTTGAAACTAATAATGTCAAATTCTATGAGAATGGTGAAATCAGTGAGAGTATAAAAGAACAATAAGTGATCATTAATTAAATAAGGGTACCCATCCTTTTACCTTATATTTCTAAAGATATTGAGAATCACCCCATTGTTGAACTTGTTCACAATGAGGAAAACTCAATAAACGATCACCAACTCCATCATGAGATTATCACTATTCAGAATGATAATGAAGCACCACAAGAAACAACCTTACGGAGATCTCATAGACAAAGAAGATCTGCTATTCCTGATGATTATTTGCTTTACTTAATAGAATCTGAAGGGACTAAGAATCTGATTTCTTATTCACAAGTCATTAATGATGTTAATTCTACTAAATGGATTGATGCCATGAAAGATGAATTAAAATCTATGAATCACAATCAAGTATGGGAAGTCGTTCAATTGCCTCCAAGTCAAAAAGTAGTCGGTTGTAAGTGGGTTTTCAAGACCAAACGTGACTGCAATGGTAAAATTGAACGATAAAAAGCCAGACTTGTTTTCAAAGGTTTTAATCAGAAATAAGGCATTGACTATAATGAAACTTTTTCTCTTGTTTCTAGGAAAGACTCTCTAAGAATTATCATGGCATTAGTAGCTCATTATGATCTTGAGTTACATCAAATTGATGTGAAAACTGCCTTTCTAAATGGAGACTTAGAAGAAGAAGTCTATATGCGTCAACCTGAAGGCTTCGTAATTGAAGGACAGGAAGACATGGTCTGCAAACTTAAGAAATCAATCTATGGACTAAAACAAGCTTCTAGACAATGGTACCTAAAGTTTCATGAAATCATTACTGCTTTCAGTTTCACAGAAAACTTTGTTGACCCTTGTATATATCTCAAGATCAGTGGGAGCAAGTTCATAATTTTGGTTTTGTATGTTGATGACATATTATTGGCTAGTAGTGATCTTGGTCTACTACGTAAAACTAAGGATTATCTCTCAAAAAATTTTGAAACGAAAGATATGGGTGAGGCTTCCTATGTGATAGGCATAGAAATATTACGTGATAGATCACAAGTACTTATCGGGTTGTCTCAGAAAGCATATATTGATAAAATTCTTGAGAGATTTTGTAACGGCCCAGGTTTTCATCCCGGTCTTCCAGGTATGCCCTAGAGGTATTTTGGTAATTTGGTCGGGCCGTCAGGGCCGTTTATGTCTTTTCCAGTTGCTAAAATTATTGGATGGATTTATGTAAATTTTTTAGGCTTTGTGGATGTGTTTGGGAATGGGGAGATGCAAAAGGAAAATTTGGAGTTAAAAGTGTGTTTGGTGGGTTTTGAACCCAGGTGGTCTGGGAAGTCAGGTGGGTGGTGTGGCCAGTTGAGCCACCAGGTGTTTTTGTTACTCTCTCCGCAGCATATCTTGGTTAGCCTTGAGTTCTTCGGGTTTTGGTGCATTTGATTAAATGAAAGGAAATTAGGTTTTTGTGTTTTATTCTCCAAACCCCCCTATGGCCGCCCAACCCTCTTCTCTCTAGCCATCTTGCATGAGTCTTCTCCCGAGAGTCGTTCGAGTGTCGTTCCGGCCACCAAGCAACCCCCGCCGAAGCAAGCGGCCGGTCGAGCGACCCAACCAGATCGCACCAAAGAAATTTCAGCGCCAAAGAAGAAGTCGCCCAGACGCGCCAGCGCGCCAAAGAAGACGCAAGCCCTAGGCGCCCAGCAGAGGCCGCCGCGACGCACCGCCGCGCGCGCGTCGCCGCCGCCGCCGTCGCTGCCGCGCCGCCGCGCGCGCGCGTTGCTCGCCGCGCTCGTCGCGGCGTGCTCGAGCTCCGCTCCGCTCGCCGCGCCGCGTGAGCGTGATCGTGTCGTCGCCGCTCGCGCGCAAGCGCGCTCATCTGCGTCCGCGCGCCGCCGTCCGCTTGCCGCGCGCCGTGCTCTGCGCGCCAGCCGGCCGTCATGCGCGCAGCGCCTGCCGCCCGTCGGCGCCCAGTGTGCGGCCCCCGCCACCTATCGCCCTTCTTCTGCGCCGTCGGCGCCAGCAGCAGCCCGCCGTGCGTCTTTGTCGCTCGTCGTCGCGTGTCACCGAGCCGCGTGAGTTGCTCCGAGCCGAGCCTTGTTTATTTTATTATATTTAGGCTTATGGATTATGATTATCATTGTTTTTGTTAGGTTCTCGGTAGCTAGCTCGGGTTCGATCGCGCCTACGTTTTGTGTGTAGTTGCCCGGCGGTAAGGATTTCTTCACCGGAGTTGTGTGGACCCTGCGATGTTCTATGTGATTGTTGTTTGTATGTTTGTTTGTGATTATCAGCATGTATAGTTTAGGTGCTCATTTTCAATTCTCGACTAGCATGACTTCGTATGTTGTTCTCTCATGTTAGTCCATGCTAGGTTGTTCCGTTCGCATGCTCATATCTGTTCTTGCTTCGTAGTACCATGCTAGGTTCGTTGTATATCTGTTGAGCACGTTTTGGATTGTGGATTGTATGCTATTGAAATGATGTGTTAGAGTGTAGGTAGGTAGCATCATCCAGGCACGATGCATAAAGTATCTTGCATCCATGGCGGGGACGCACGAGGTAATACTCCATCCCCGACCCCGTGAGGGTTTAGCTAACCCGACCAGAGTAGGCCCCGCAATCTTGGGTGAGGGTGGCGATCGTTAAATGCCCCAACGGTCGGGATGATGACTTGGCATTGCCTCGCCCTCCCGTCGATCGGCACGTCCCAGCGTGTTCGGCCGTAGCCCTTGATTGCCACTTGATAGGCAAGGACGGCTTCTGGTGTAAGCCTACCACGACCGATTCCTTAGCCTCAAAGTGCGGTGGTTCAGCCGACATAGTTCACGTGTGTCGTGTCTCACACCCCTATGTCGGTGACACCGATCCGAGATTTAGTTAGGCGTGGTGACTAGACATGGGCGACTTGCCACTAGACCCGGCACCCCATAGTCCGCAGTAGCACGCGGTGCGCGCTTACGCTCATTACAAACGCCGACCGAGAGCTCCTCGGGATCTTGAGCTAGTGCACCTTTCAGATCGATGAGAGATGTGCCGAGGCCGAGACTTGTTTCTCGTATAGGGCGTATTGTGTGGTGTGGATTATTCCGGACTAAGACCCTGAGTTGGCATCCGAGGTCCAAGTGTGGACTTAAGCTATGTGCTCTATTCTGTGTTTATATTCATAGCTTGCATACACTCATCTAGATGACCATGTGCATCGTATTGTACCCCGGTTGGAGATTCTTACTGAGTAATTCGTTACTCACCCTTACTTATCTTTCAAGTAACCATGGCGTGAGGCAGGATGGCTGAAGGAGGGGCTGTGATCATGGGAACCTGCTGTCGTCTCTGACTTTTTATTTCTATGACTCTTGTCTTTTTATTTTCCCTTGAATGCATGTAGCCGGGCACAGAGCCCTAGGATGTTTTCTGAATGTTTTTGTGGATTCCCGCTTTATTGAATTTGAGGATGTTTCAAATGTTTTAATAAATCTCTTATCAGAGTGTACGTCTTGGAAATGTATTTGCCTTGAAACAGGTGCTTGGAGACAGGGACAGGTTTCAGCAAACTATATTGATTTCTGATTGAACCTTGATTGTTTTGTTTTAATTGGGAATCCGAAAATTTATTTGCATATTGTCTTTTCCTTTGAATGCATGCATTGGGGTAAAGGCCTATTTAGAGCCCTTTTTGGGTCGGGTCTTTACAGATTTGGCATGACAAATTGTTCCTCTAGTCATGTCCCACTGCATAAAGAAGACAAACTTGTTCTTGAGCAGTGTCCACAGACTCCTATGGAACGAGAAGAAATGACCAAATACCTTTATGCATCTCTTGTGGGGAGCTTAATGTATTCACAGGTTTGTACAATACCTGATATTAGTCATGCGGTTGGTATGTTGGGTAGATTTCAAAGTAACCCAGGAATCGCTCATTGGAAAGCTGCAAAGAAAGTACTGAGATACCTAAAAGGTACAAGGAATTATATGCTCACATATAGAAAATCAAGTCACCTACAGGTGACTCGTTATTCAGACTCAGACCTTGTTGGATGTCCTGACACTAGGACTTGCACTCTTGGCTATGTGTATCTCTTATGTGGAGGTGCAATATCATGGAGAAGCCAAAAATCAGAGTTGGTTTTTGGATCCACTATGATGGCTGAATATGTGGCATGTTATGAGGCTTCAATTCAGGGAACATGGTGGCTGCGTAATTTTGTCTCACGGTTTGGCGCTTTAAGTTTTATCTCCAAGCCATTAATCGTCTCATCATGCGACAATGAAGCTGCAACCTTTTTCTCCAAACATGATAGGATAACCAAGGGTTCAAAACACATGGACCTAAAATACCTATTACTAAAGCAAGATGTTAAACTAAAGAAAATTATTGTAGAGTCGATAAGTACAGACCTACAAGTGGCAGACATATTTACAAAAGGGTTACCTCCAAAGACCTTTCAAGGACACACTGAAAGCATGGGTCTTGTAGATAATGCCTAAATATTGTTTATGTCATTTAATTATGCACTTACAAATGCTAATTATTGAGCTCTTAATACTTAAGTCTTCTTTAAATTTACTACTTCTGTTTTCTAAAGTGTACACATTTATGTTAAGATGAAAACAGAAACAATCTTTACTTAAAGACATTATGCGACCATTAAAGTTAATCTCATTTATGGCCTAGTTATGAAAATTGTTAATGTAGTAGTACGTGGAAGTAAGCATGTTGTAGAATAATGTACAAGTGCCATGACTCCCATTGACAACTAGGTTCACCAAGGCATTTATGATGCAAACTAATGAAGTCTTTAGCATACCATGTGCGCCTTATGAACTTAATGCGAAAACATTATGGATTTTCTTATTGACCAAGTGGGAGACTGTTGGAAAATATCAAACGTTTCGTTCTTCATTGAGAATGAAACTTGTATTCTCCATTAATATGGTATATTTAGAAAATCACTTACTTTTTCCAATTGGTATGTTAAGAAATGTTTGTGAGAGGTGAGTTATATTTCTCTCAAGTTTATGAGAAATGTTCATGGAATGTGGATTTCACTTCTCTAAAATTTATGAGAATTGAGTTCCACTTCATTTAAGTTTATGTTTCTTTTAAGTTAACTTTGATGGAAGTTAAACTTATGTTTAAATGAAGACATACATTGGTCCTCCCTCTACCTATAAATAGGAACACATTTGTCCATCTCAAATGTGTAAAAGTGAAAGAGAAAGAAGCATTAAGAAAGCTTGAAAAACACATTCAAGCTTATAGGCAAGGAGGGAGAAACCAATTTCTTCTATTGAAACAATTGTGAGAAAGCTTCAACATCAACCCTCATTCCTTGTGTTGAATCAAAAGGTTCTTGAATCACAATGTCATGAGGTATATTATAATCTCAATAAGATTCAATTACATTTCGTAATAATCATGTTATTCAAGATCTTAGGATTCATGTTATGCATAAAATATCTAACACTCTAACCCAACTCAACCCCTACTATGTACACCTCCTACATAGAGTTACAAATAAACTCTTAATGATAGTGCTAATTTTGATGCAATAGTAAACAACAAATGTGATTTAAATTGATATGTATGTTATTAGAGTTTATTTTTTATCGCTAGAGTTTGACATTAATTGAACTCAAACATTTGAGGTTGTTAAAGTATCTAAATAATTAAAGGTAAAATCAATCGGCATCTTGATAGTTAAGTTTTTAAATTTATCATCCCAACACTTTAATTTTTTTTTTTTTTTTTTACTTTAGAGAGTTACAATAGATAATTGTGATGATGAATTTTAAATTTCTAGAACCTATTTAATCAAATTGTTATTATGAAATTTTAAATGTCAATAGTATGTTAAATCTTATTATTCTTAAATTTAATGGTATTTTTGAAACTTTTTTTTAAGTTTATGGAAATATTTAAGACAAAACTTTAACGATTTTTATTTAAAATTGACGGCAACAATATTTTTTACATGATTTCTAAAGTTTAGAAATATTTTTAAACTTTTCAAAATATAAGAATATTGTTGACATAAACTCTATAGTTGAGAATTATATTTGACAATTTAACTATGATTATTTATAAAAGTTCAAGATTTAAAATAGTCTAAAGATTAATAAAATAGAAAATTTGGTGCAAGTAATGAAATTCTAACATGCATATTTTAATTATAGCAATTTTTGAATATATTTCAAATATAACAAAATATAAAATATTTAACTTGATTAAAATTTATCATTTTCACTCTATTAAGTCTATCAATTTTATAATTATATTTAAGGGGAGTGAATTCATTTTTGTTATATTTGATTTTGTTCTAAAGTTTTGACATTTATAGTTTTTTTTTTTTTCTACTCATCAAAAATCCCCAATAAAATAAGCTCAAAAGTCTAAAATATATATTTTAAAATTTAAAGATTTAATAAATTTGAAAGTCGGACAGCCAAAATATAATTCAAAAATTAAACTTTGACATTCCCTTGAGCTTTTAAAAATTACAAACATATACAAATAAACCAAATCTTTAAAATAAGTATTAAAAAAATAAATAATAAAAATAAAGACTTGCCATCTAGAGGTCATGTGTGATTTAAGACTGAAGCACTGCAGAATGATACAAGATTGGAGTTTACAGCAAACGGCACAAGAGATCTTTAGTTAGCACTGACATGAATATGAATTCTTTTGAAGTGAACTCTGCAGAGAGCACTGAAGATCGAATCCTAACCCGAACCCGAACCCGAACCCAAATTATGCATTATGCTTTGGTTAAGATCTACCGTTCAATAACACGTCTACTGTTCCTGAACTCACCAGGATCCTTGACTGTATCGTATTCACTATACCTTACTGGTCGTTGTTTCCCACGAAATCTCGAACTGGTACCACGAGACTGATGGGACTCGTCGTCATAGTCATCATAAAATGTGTTCTTTCTACCATTCTTGCGGGCATCATAAAATGTGTTCTTTCTACCGTTTCCGAAGTCGTTAGATTGAAACTCATTCCTTCTCGTGTATTTATCGCTACGAGCTCGGGGATCGCCTCCCCTTCGATTCTTTTCTCTTTGAGCCCCTCCAAATTTTTGTCCCCGCGAACCTCTATCAAAATCATCAAAATCTGATTCAGAAGATAGACCTCTTTCCATACGAGAACTTCCTCTCCTTTGAAAATGCCTCCTACTGGAGCCAATTTCCTTTCCCTTGAACAGTCTAGATCGGGGACTTTCATCGTCGTCAAGGCCGAATTCTTCATCAGAACCGTAGCTTAATCCCCTCCTTGATCGACCTGTCAAACCACTGTCTCTACTTCTCTGCCTCGAACCAGCCAGACGACTAGATTTCCAATTATGCTTAGCAGAAATATCAGAGCCAAAATCAAGTTGATCGTCCTCTGAACCAGAGAACGCTGCTTGTTGACGTCTTGGATGCTTATTATAAGCTGAGACACCTGGTCTATGGTCAAAGTCATTACCATCTTCTGACCCCGACTGCCCTTCAATGTCCGAAAAATCGATCGAATGAGACTGCTTTACTGAATCGTTTACTGAGCTATCTAGTTCATAACTGTCAATATCATCGTCCTCATCGACAAAATCATCGAATCCAGTGCCTGGCCCTCTATTACCAGTACTGGAGGACGATCTTTCTGAGAGATCCCAACTAAGTTTGCTCCCACTCACCTGATCCTCTGAATGAGATTTTTCCGCCGCCACCGACGTATCTGCATGCTCAAAAGCTGCAACATCTGCCCCGTCTGACTCGTCATCATCAAAATCGAAATTCCAGGCATTAGTGACCTCCTGCCTATTGGCAATCTTATCAAACCTAGACTGAGGAACATGCTGTCTATCTTGCATTTCATTATCTAGAAATGCGTCGGCTGGCCGCTTGCATTCGCAATGGAAACATGCCATATTTCTCCTATAATTTAAAAAGTTGCACCTGCACAGAGACCAAAATTTAGAGAGATTAGGAACTAACCGCCGTACATTTATGCAAAATCAAAGTTTCTGCTTCTATACACAAAACACAATATCATTTAGTTCTTTCATTGAACGTTCAAACCAGTTACCCTTTATAAAAGATATAGTTCCTTCTAAGCTTGAGAGCCACAGGTGAAAATTTCATGTATGGGTTTTAAATGAGAGAAAGAAGTGCAAAATCCACTTTTTGTTTTTAAAGACTCATGCTTTGAAAATGAGATAAAAATGAAAGGAATATAAGAAAAAAAAAGAGAGCCCACAAAAGAAAAAAAAAAGCAAAAGACCTTATACAAATGGTCTCCAATATAGAGAAATACAACCTAAAGAATTATTACAAAAGAAATTAGAAACCGAAGTCTAGATAGAAACATAGAATTTGATGAGACTCCACACATCTTTCACAAGATCTTTCAAAACCTCTAAAAACTCTATTGTTTCTCACCCTCAATGTGTTTTGTTACTTTAAAAGTAGTTGTTTTAGCTTCAGCCACTTGAGTTTTTTTGTAATTTACATCTTCGTGTAGAAATCCTAGCTATTCTTAGCCTGATACTAGAGACTGCAAATTAGTTTTTTTTTAAACAAGGATGACCACGTCCGTCCCTAACTAGAGACTACAAATTAGTGAAGATAGCAAAAAGGTCAAGCGAAGCAAGCACTCTCAATTGAAGTTACAACCATGCTGTTATCAGTCTCTCCTTTTTCCTCCTATTTTTGTTTCTGATACTAGAAAATAAAGAAATATTTATTTCCTTTAAGCTCAAAATCACACCTATATCGATTCGTTGCAATATAGCGATAATGTAAAAACTAGAATCAGTAATTAAGGCATCCTTTTAAACTCATATACAGTTCCAAGTATCCAAATGGTGAAAAATTGAAGTAGATGTGAAAAATCTTACTGTGGGCATTCCCATTCTCCTGGAAGCAGCTGCCGTTTAGGACGTTTGGCATCACATTGTAGGCACACCGTATTTTTAGCGAAGTTCATGAAATCACACCTAAAAGTAGGTTCACAAATCATGTTAATTTTCATTCCGGACATCAGAATCAATGCAATATTCATAAATCTACGGATATGCCAAAATTTTGGTAACTGCCAAGTACAGGGCATTTACACAAGGCAAAGGCTAAGGCAAAAATACAGTGGTCTAAAACTAGAGATCTCCATTGACATAATAGTAACACCAGTTATGGCATTCTCTGGGGCCTGAGGCGCACCATAAGGCGCGGGTTTTATTACATCAGGCGAACTATATAAAAAACACAAATTTTTTTATATATATGTGTATACACATTTCCATAGACATAAATGAAATTTTAACTAAGAACAATATACAAAACATACATTATATTTAACTATTAACCTTCATTTCATGGAAAGAAATGAAGTTTAACTAAGAATATATACAAAATATACATAAGATTCAACTATTAACCTTTCATTTAAGCGAATGTTATCTTTGTGAGTTGAAGAATTAAGTTATTTAAGGTATTGAAATGTCTTGAATTAGTTATCTTGCGCTTTGAATGACCTAGTACAGGGATCTTACAAAGGATAAAGGTGAAAACATGAAAAAATATAAAGAAAATAAAAAAGCCCCCAAGGTGCGCGCCTTATTAAGCGCTCCTGGCCTTTCCCAGGCGAGGCGCAAGAGGTGCGCCTAGGCGAGCGCCTAACGGGGCTTTTTAAAACACTGGTCTAACCATTTGATTTTCTTAACTAGCACCAATATTTTTAGGTCCCATATGTTTCTATATACCCTCTTAGCCTTGAGATAATATTTCTAGGTCCCATATATTTACAAATGGTTATAACTTCAAAAAATGCAGATATGACACTTGAGATAATAAATTGGCCATAAAAACACATACTTAGGACAGAGCCAATCCCCCTTCTTCATCTCAACATCATCGCGCCCTACTCGCTTCTTCTGGGGAGGTGGCTGCTTCACTTTTGGAGGAGGCCTTTTAATTACAGGAGGAGAGAGAGTAGGATCTATTGGGACCGAACCCAACTTGACGACCTCGTGAAGTAATTTGCGAACTACAGTCTTGACAGTTTTTTGCTTCAGAAGGGAATCATTGACAACAGCTCCATTCATGGGATCAAAGCCAAAAGTAAATAAAAGTCGCATGATGTCGATTGTGCGTGCCTCATCCTCTTTGTTAGTCACCAAATATGCTCTTTCACAAGAATTTCTTAAACTGCAGGAACTACAAACCTGAGAACAGAAAATAATGCAGAGAGCTTCAACAGGGTTTCCATTATTCCATGACTTGCTAGCAACAAATATAACAAGCAAAGAAGTACTCACATCTCCTTCATCAAGATGAACCAGCTTCCTCAAGAGCTTTGAAGAGAAAACGACCTTCTTGTCTGTACTTGGGCACCCATAACCAACCAAAATTAGGATGTCTTTTCTTGACAACGACCTGCAATAAAATCTCTAAGACCTTGGACGAGTATTTACAAAAATCCCATCTATTCCAGAAATTTACAAGAAAAACTCCAAAGGATAAACTGTGGATGAAAAAAATTCAGTGTGGTTGATTATGCTAAATACAAGAATAAATTAACAAAAAATGAAGGTTGGAAAGGAAAGAAAAAGAAAATATTTCTTTACAGCTCAATGACACCGTTTGTACAACAGATTTTATTCAAGTTATGAATTAGAATCTTAGTCAAACATATTCCTAGCTTTTTGTTCGGATTAAAAAGGAAAAACGGATCAATAAAAAGTGTAATTCAACTGGAAAGTTCAACTTTACTACAACTATCGATTCAAAACATATGTGCTCATAAGGATGCCAATCCTCTACAAATCGTTGGTATGATATTGTCCACTTTGGGCATAGCCTTAGCTTTTTTTTTAATTTCAATTTTCACGTAAAAAGTCTCATACCAATGGAGATGGTTGTTTGTCATCATTTATATACTCAATTAATTTAATGTGGGACAACTTTTTTTGTATCTTAACAAGCCTCCCCTTAAACAAAGTACCATTGAGCCTCTCCTTGGGCTCGTCTTTTGTGTTCAATACTCGAGGTTTCAATCTTCCCTTCGAACAAAGACGAAGTATCCCGTCAAATAGTCAACTCGTCTAATGGATATTCAGACAAACTCTTCTTCTCTTCAGAGTAAATCACCAGTCCAATAGAATGGATTTCCACCATCACTACATATCCAAACCAAACTACTCTTCTCCTGAGAGCGCACCACTAGCCTCAATCTGTCAAGCTCATAAGTCATATCCATACAAAACTCTTCTTCTCTTGAGAGTACACCGCTAGTCTGATGCTTTTTACCATAGCTTTCTGTCATGAATATGTCTCCATGACTCCAAACTTTTTTGTCCTACACTGGAGAACTCTACCGTCGTGACTAAGTTAGGGGCATGGCTCTAGCACCAATTGATAAGGACGACAACCCTCCACATATCTCTATATTGGTATGATATTGCCACTTTGGAAATAACCCTCATGACTTTGGTTTTGGTTTCACTCAAAAAGTCTCATACCAATGAAGATAATTATCTAATATGGTCCTTTAGTTAGTGGGTGGTTAGGGTAGTTAGTTGGTTAGCCCTTAAAAGGCTATATGAGGGTAATACCACCCATTATAAAATACAAATTATATCGTGACATTATTTTCTTATATATATGTAATTGTTCGTGCCAGTTTGCTCACAGCTCGACAATTGTCACGAGACATACTGTATGTCGTCTGACCCTACAATATTTGAATGTCAAGGAAACCCGTAGCAAATTAATTCTTAGGTAGATGGGCACCATAAATTGAATCTATTACCTCTTAATTTCTCAAGGTCCTCTTGACCACTATCACGATGGTTAACTTACATTGTGATGAATTGACTCAATTGATTGAAGGAAAAATTTGTGCTAGAGTATCATTTGGTATCCAAGCATTACGAACTTCGAAAATGTCAATGGATATGGAATGTGACGTGAGTCGCTTGACCCCATGCACAATCCATTCAAAGCGAAACGAACCATACTTATTCACAATAACTTTGTTGCAAAGATAAGTAGGCTCATGAAGAAAATGGCATAACCACTTAGCCAACAAGACTCTATTGGGGTGTGTATATATAAATTGGATTACCATTAATCTAGTGCAATCTCAAAACAAGCATATCAACCTTTTTCCCATAATGAAGTGAACAAAATAAAAGTATAGCTACTAACCTCATAATGTCGAACCTATCCTTCCCAAAATTCAGGCAGGCAGTATAAACTGCACTAAAATCCTTGGACAAATCCAAGCCTCCATCCTCTGCCAAAGCAACATCAGAGCCACCAAATTCCAATTCCTCAACAATTTTCTCCTCATCTTTCCTCGCGTGATCAAAGTAATTCTGATGAACCAATCTTTCCATCAACTCAATCCACTCCGGCCATGGATGAACCAATTCAATTTCTTTCCTCTTCTTCTTCTTCTTCTCCTCCATCACCTCCACCTCATTTCCTTCACCACTCCCTAACGCCGAATCGGGCTTCGGAACCTCGACGGGCGGAGGCGGGGTGGGCTTGGATTCACGCCAGGTTCGAATCCTCTGCAGAGTTTGATCCTTCTGAGATCGTTCCTTTTCAATGGCGTCGATCTGATCGAAGATGAAGCTCATCCGGGCTGAAAGGGAAGTGGGTTTGGGATCGGAGGAGGGTTTTGATGGGGTTGAGGAGATTTGAGAGGAGAAAAATCGGTCGGATGCTGCTCTGGCGAGGAGACGAGATGAGAGGGATGAACAAAGAGGTGCAATGGAGATTTGAGAAGAGGAGAGACGTTTGAGGAAGAGGAGTGAGAAAGGAGATTGTGCCATCGTCGAAGAGAGAACTAGGTTTGAGCTCAAATGATTAAACCCGCCATGGAAGGTCTGGTTAAGGAAAGCTTAAACCCTGAAATGGTCTGAACTGCCGCCACTGTATTTCTATAGAAAAAATTTAGGGTATTTTTGTTGATTATTTACGTTATAGGAGCTTTTTTATGGATATTAAAAAATAAATAAATAATTCTCTCCACACCACATTTCTTAAATTTATTCATTTGTAACAAAAAAATACCCTAAATTTGTAAAATTATCAAAAGACCCCGGCTTAAAACTCTCCCACAAGATTTCATCCCACACAAACACTATACACACCTTCTTTGTAAAAAAAACTCTCCCAACACGATTTCTTCCCAATCATCGCAACTTCTCATCGCCGTCACATTCGCCGAAACCACATTCTTCGCTGTCGATCTCACTGGCGGCTTCTCTGGCTCTCATCGCCGTCACCTTCACCGGAACCACATTCTTCGCTGTCGATCTCGCTGGCGGCTTCTCGGCTTTCTATTTTTCTTCTATGTTCCCATTTTAGCGTACTTTCTTCTATTCAACGAACGAGTTTGGGGCGGCGACAGAGTGCTTTGTCCGTGGCGTTCAGATGTTCGACAATTCGCCGCTTGCAGTGTTATCGGCGACGACGAAGGTGGAGCTACTGAAGAGCATGGGAAAGACGTAGGGGTTCAACTGATAGAAGTCTATCAGTTCCACTGATGGAAACTGATAGACTTCTATCAGTTCCACTAATAGAATGCTATCAGTGCAGATTCACTTTGGTTTAGCTGATAGAAGACTGATAAAAGTCTATCAATTCTACTGATAGAAGTCTATCAGTTCCTATCGGTCGAAGCTTGAAGGGAAGAAAAAATAGCTTGAAGCTTGGAGAGGAACTCAAAAGAAAAATGGTATATTTGGAAATTGAAAAAGAATGTAATTTGTGCTATAATTAAAATAGGTGGGCCAAAAAATGCTATTGGTAGCAAATTCCCTACGTTATAAAACTAAGAAAACCACCGTAGATTCAATGAGGCGAATTTATAACTTTTTTTTAGGACAGTTTACAATTATAACAACTTTTTAAAAATAATAATTCATTTATAGTAAATTTTATCTATTTTTAAAAAAATCTCTATTTACCATTTTTTATCGAAAACGTTGATAGAATCTATCATTCTCGAGCAGTGGAAGTCTATCAATTTTATCAGTAATTGATTCTATAACTCTTATTGATAGAATCTATCAATATGGAAGTCAATCAATTTATATTTTTTTGCTATACAAATATTTTCATTATTATGCTATTCATGGAATATTTTAGCCATTTTGTAATATACATGCAAAAGGCTCTTCAATTATGGTGCATTTGTGCCCCAAAAATAAGGTCGAGAACGAAAATGTGAATGATTTTTCGTATTTGAGGCACCAATGATCATTTTCAGTATAATTGTGTTTTTAAAAAATTTATTTATTCATTCTCTTCCTATCTACTTTTTATTTTTTCCACACAATTTTTTATATATCACTCGGCTATTTTTCACTTTTATCAAACTTACTATTTTATTTTCCTTATAATCATTTTTTCCACATTAAACACAAATAATCATTCTTTTCACCACAAATACAAATAATCATTCTCTCTATAATCATTCACTTTTCTATTCTTTCCTTAATTCTCCTTCTCCCCTAACCATTACCCAATCCTTCCCCTAAACACATCCAAAGTTGGGTTAGGGAACTTTTTGAACCCATCCAAAGTTTGACTTTGGCCAATCTTTCAATTTGTCCAACTTTAAACATTAAAGCGACTCAACTCCATAATTTTTTATTAAATTCTTAGGTTGTGCTAATCTTTTTAGGGTGTGTTTGGGCCCCGTTTATGTAAACGACCGAGTTGGTTATAATAACTCAATCGATGTTTACCACACCGTTTATTATAAACGGTGGTTACCTAAACCTGCATGCCAGTTTATCTAAACCTACGTGCCCGTTTATTTACACCTTATATATATACATATATATATATATATTATTTTTTGTTACATAATCAGCCTCTCAAACACTGTTTATCATAATCTTTGTTATAATAACTTGTCCCTCAAACACCATTTATAATAACACACCGTTTATCATAACCTTTCGTCTATAACAACCAAACCGGTGCTTCAAACGCACCTTTAGTCTATAAATTTGTAATATAATTTAAATTTGGTTCCTATATTCCAAAATTTGATACTTTTATTTTTCTTATGTCAATATTGTTTATTTTTATTGGGTGTATTTTTTAATTTAATTTTAGATTTTTTCCTTTAAAAATTAAATTTATGAGAAAATTAAAACAATGACTTAACTAATATTATAAGATTTAAAACAATCTAATTATCATTTTTGGCTCGAAAAGATTTTGTTATCAAATGTTGTAGTGCTAGACAGTATGTCTGGTGACATTAGTCGAAATGCACATAAACTTATCGAGACAATCATAGATATAAAAAAGATTAATAAATAAAAAAAAGATTTTTTCATTTCAAAATACTAAAGGCATGTTTGTTTGTCATAATTAAAGAAGATTTAGTTGGAGGATTTACTAACTCTTCCTCGTGAACCTCTACATTAAAGCCAATTTGTACGTACTTATCCCCTTTTTTACTTTAAAAAAAACTATAATTTCTACGATTTACAATTATTTATAATCATTCATTTTTAGTCATTCTTTTGAAATCAATCAACATAATTCATTTTTAACTGCTTATTTTTAATAATTACTTAATCTATATTCAAACAAGGTTTTGATTCTAATTCATTTATACAAAAAAATACAGTTCTTTTTTTTTGGTGAACTCTCAATTTTTAACTATTAATAATTTGTACTAAAAAAAACTATTCAAAATAATTTTTTAATATAGCCACTTTAAATAAACATCCTAGTAACCATTAAATCTCAAACTGGACTAAAAATGTATTTTACCCAATATAATAAGTAGGTCTCCAATTTCCCCCAAAAGAGAAACACGGGCGAAGCAGAAATAAACCCCATTGGCAAAAATGGCGTTGAGTGGTTGCTTTACCGGCAGCCAAATGATGTATTTCCGGCGGAGCACAGTGTCGGCGCAGTCGCCGTCCGATGACCCAGGCGGAAACTCTGCGGCGGAGCAATTTGCTCCGCTGGCAGCAACGTTTCGGCGGAGGCTAACTGTCGGGATCGGGTCGGCTTCTCTGGTGGCCGTCGGCGCAAATTTCGCCGGCGTAACGAGCTTTCTGCTCGGTCTGTTGCCGGAAAATAGTCGGCGGTTAAGGCTTGATGTTGTTTATCCAATTGGAGGGTATAATCGGTGTTTTGATGCCAATGAAGGATTTGGTCAGTAACTTCTTCTGCAACATACAATTCTTTCTTTTCCGATAATTTTTGTTTTTCCCTTTTCCCCAAATTTTCTCCTTTAATTGTGTGGGGTCATATATATATATATATATATATATATATATATATATATATATATATTCTTCTTCAAATATTATAAGTGTGTTTAATTAATTAATGGGAAATTTTAGAAGTATTTGTATCATAATCAATAATATTTTTTTGATAATATATTGTACTTATTAATATCAATATTAATTATTTATACATTTTAATATTACATACTGTGTTTAATCAATTAATTACACAACAAAGAACATATATTATATATAACTAAAGTGAACATAGTTCAAATTAACAATATAAGGTGTGTAATTAGAATTCTTCAATCCCCATTATAGTTTATTGGTTTAAATTCTATTTAATCTGCTAAGGGATTATTTCCTCACTATAGTAAAAAGGTTATCCTATTATTTAATAATTTATAGATTTGAATTCTCTTTAATTTGCTAAAGTAATTATGTCCTCGATTAATAGTAGAAAAATTATGCTATTATCTAACAACAAATTATCATAATGTTTAATGACCAAGATATGTGGAAATAACTACAGATTTGGAGTTCTAAGTCTTCACCTCCTATTTAAATTTTTAGACTTTTTATTTTTTATATTTATAGTGAATGTTGCTCCTTGGCATTGGAATTTTTTAAAGGACAAAGAAATTGCCCTTGCAATAAATTATATAACTTTTTTAGTTCTAACCTGTAGATTAAAAACAATTCTCTGTAGTAATCATCTTGTATGTTTCTTTTTTTCTTTAGAAAAATACCTACAAGATGACCATAATTAGCATTTTAATATTGTGTGATAGATGTAAGATTCCTCATAACACTGCATTTTATGATTTTTAATTCTTTCATCAACACTGCACATTACCTAAAATTTTCTGTTTACAAACCAGAGTTTATATACCCAGCAAGTTGGGTAGGAGACCAGAGGTTGCTGTATCGAGCAGTTGAAAAGTCGGAGTTTGAACGATCACTTGACCCTCCACCCTTGACCGGCTCCACTGTGGATCGTCGTCGTCGGAATGTTAACGAGCCTGTAGTTGCATTTGGTCCACCCGGTTCGAGCGGAGAGCTCAATGTTAGTGTCATCGTGTCTCCTGTTCCTCTCGATTTTTCGTAAGCTACCTTACTTATCTATAATTTCAAAATTATGGCAAGTCCTGCAATGCAAATGGGAATTTGAAATCATTTCATTATCCACATTCTAACTTGCAATAAAGGAATGGATCTAAATGTCATAGATTTAAGATTATAGACTTTGTTTATGTAGTCAAAAGGTTGATTTCTTAGAATTTGTATAATCTATATTTAGATTATATAGACTTGGCATATGTAGTCCAAGGAATTATTAAATTCACAGCCTCAACCCCTAGGTACACTTACCAAATATAAACTCAATTTACGCACCAGTTTCCTGAGAAATCAAACCAAGACAAAGCTAGAAGCCTTTTTTATGAGAAACAATATCAGTGAAAAATGAAATTACAAAAGTAGGAAACCCAAAAGGTATAATTAGTCGAGGTCCACATAAGTTAACTCGAACACTCACGAAAAATGGAAGATTAGCTAGAAGATTGGAATTGTACAAACTGAATCTTGAACGTTCAATTTATACAATTCCAATCACATAATCTCTCTTCTTCGTTTTTATATTCATGAGTGTCTTAAATTAGCTTACGTGCACCTCGACTAATCTCATGAGACAACCGCCTAAACTCAATCGTCAAATCTCATCCTAGGTTGAGGATTTCTATAAATGATGATGAGGTGGTTAATCAAGGCAAAAGACAATTTGAAATTTTGCTAGTAAGACTTGCCTCATTCAAATGAAATTTGATTCTAAATAAATGTTTTTTTTCTTTGGATTGATTACTATTACTACAAAGAATTGAAGCATTTGGAGGTCCAAATGAGGTAGGGGAAGCTGTAATCAAGACTATAACAAGGGCCAGCAGCAAACGCCCAGATCTCAAAGGAACCTTGATACAAACAACTCTGAGAGAGGATCCACAACAAAACCTCAAATACTATGAACTGGAATTTAAAGTAGAGAGCCCGTCGTTTCAACGGCACAACGTCGCCGTTTGCTGTGCTCATCGGGGCAAATTATATACATTGAATGCCCAGGTCCCTGAATCAGAATGGGCAGGTCTAGAATCAGAGATGAAGGCAATTGCCAACTCTTTTTGTCTCTCAGCTTGAGTGTAAAACTCATAATCTTCCCATTTTCTGAACCTACATTGGAGATGTTACAATGTTTTTACACCAGGCGGCAATATATTGTGTTTGTATGTGCATGAGATCTCACTATTGAAGGTATTCGTATGTACAGGTTTTCTAGGTCCAGAAGTGAGTTTTGGTTTTTTTTAAAAAAATCTATTGTTCAACAAATATGTCTCCCATGGGTGGCGCAGTGGTTGAAAACCCGTGTTTCGAGGATATGGTCCCCTTGGTATTCCAAGTTCAAGACCCGGTTGTGACATTAATTTGTAGACATCTCCAACTATGTCTCTTTTCCTCTAATGTTTTTCAGCGTCACAACCTAGGGACGAGTCACTAGTGCCTCTGAGTATATGAGAGTGAAATTTCGATTTTCTATCATGAAAAATATACATCAAATATAAATAAACTAAGCGACAAATTATCAGTTTTTTTTTTTTATTCAACAACAATTGGGAGCCAGGAATTCGATCATACTAACTTAATGTAGTTTTGCTTCTTTTGACATTTATTCGGTATAATTTAAAAATTAATAATAAAGTTACTACTTCAAGTTCAAAATATAAAACAAGAAGAAAAACTGTGGAGCTTTTCTGGTGTGAATTTTTTAGCCTTTTCCTTGTTATGTATTTTTCTTTAGAGAGTGTTTTTCTTTTAAATATTTGAGAACTATTGTAGAGTGATTGGTGAATTTTCTACTTAAAAAAAGTGAGAGAAATTATGGTTTGAGCATTATAAATTCTAGTATCTTTGCATTTAGTAAAGCCTACATCGGTGGTAGCAGAGAATTAGATGTAATACACATTGGGCTATAAATACCATGTTTTTTTTTTAATTATAATAATTGGAAGTAGAAGGACTTAAACCAATGACCAGAATTTATATTGATGTTAATGAGTTAGTGCTTTTGTTGGCACCTATAAATACCATGTTAATTTCACATTTAATTATTATTCTTATTATTTTGAAGTTTAAGTTGATATATCTATATTTTTAATCTTGTTTACAATTTGATAAAAAAAAAAAAAAAAAAACTTGCCTATTTGTCCATGAGTATATGATACCTACATTTCCCTTATGTGGCACTATTTAGTGTCACACAAATTTATTTTTGTGTGGAATCAATGGTGCCACATAGATCAAATGTATGTACTACTTTTTTTATTTATTAGGAATGTATGTACTACTTTTTTTTTTTGAGTACATAGTGGGGGGAGGGGGACCAACAAACCCTACATAGATGGCACAACTACTCTCAATAATATGAGAGCCAAATACCAATTTTTGGGCTCGAACTCGTGATCATAGAGTTGAAATGGATTAACACCCGACAAGATAACCAACTGCGCCACTGACCCTCGGTTAATGTATGTACTACTTACACATGGACGAACATACAAGATTTTCTCATATGCGAATTTAATTTGAAATAGTAACTTAAATAGACTTATTTGAATTAGTTAAATTTTTGGATTGATTACATATCATTTGGTATCACCCAACCCTAACAAATATCTTTACTTGCATGACAAATTTTATGAATTTCCTCGAATGGTATGTTCAAATACCTATAAGATACGAAGAAAAATTATTGGGGAGTGTTTGTTTGACGTAATTAACTAGCTATTATAATTGAGATTTTAAAATTCTTTTTCAAAAAAATCACATTCAAACAAGTTCTTGTAATAACTTATTTATAATTATTCAAAATTATCACTAATTTTTAATTACTCATTTATAATCATTCATTTTTATCCACTCATTTCTAATCCCTCAAAATAATTATTCGTATTAATCATCACTCCTTTTTAAGTACATCTAAATGAGTTATTGTCTACGACATTTCTACAAAAATGATCATCCAATCGAATTATTAACTACAACCCCTATGTAAATAACCATACTCAAACGGGCTATTACTAAAACTCAAATTTCTAATCATTCAAAATAATCACTCTATAATTCCACATTCAAATATTGTATGAGAGTTTTAACGCACATCAAAGATAAACTTTGTCCAATTCTAATTCTTGTACTTAAAAAAATAGTATTTATTATAAGTATCTTGTTAGTTTTTTTTTTAAAAAATTAAATAATCTTTATTAGTTTTTTTCTACAAATTTTAGAAATAGGTTTATATTTTGTCATTTCTTGTATTAAGGATGAAAAATTTTAACTCATGACCAAGAGGTCATGAGAACATATTTAATGTCATTGTAAAATACAAACTAAAACTACAAACAAAATTCAAAAATATTACATAATTTACTCGATTATAATTAGCTTCAAGATAATTAGGATCATGTAACAAGTTTTTTTTTTAAAACAAAAGTTAAATAAAATTATATATGCTCATGTTATACATGCACCTCAAATATTGATTTAATGTATTTTATACTACATGATACTATTCTACAAAATCTTGATCTTGAAACTTAATACCTCTAATGTACATTTTATCTATAATAATTAAAAAGTTATGAGTTTGCATTCTTAATCTCAAAAGATCGCAAGATCGAATCTCCAACTTCAAATATTGGATAAGAACTTATAAAAAAAGGAAATAGTATATTAATATTGACACGAAAATTAATGCATTCTTCTTACCTCCAACTTTTTTTTATACTAGATTTTTAACACAGTGTTGCACGTGATCGTTTTTTAAATAATAAATTATATATATATATATATATATATATGTAATAAAATATGTCAATTGAGTGCAATAAATGCTAACATGAGCAGTTGCTCAGAGCGACACTACTATATGCCCAAGAAGTCTTGGGTTCGAATCCCCCCACCCCCAATTGTTGTAATCCAAAAAAAAAAGCTCTTTAGTTTTGCAAATTAGATGAAATTTAAGGTAAATAATCCAACGAAAATAAGATAACTAATTTTTTTATCATAGAACAATCCCAAGCAAAGACAAAGTTTCAAATGTGTTTGTAAACAAAATATAGATAACTATATATATAGAACAAAAAAAAACAAAAAAAAACCAAGAAAGATAATCTCAAGCAAAGACAAAGTTTCAAATGTGTTTGTAAACAAAATATAGATAACTATATATATAAAAATAGTAGGAAATCATTGTTACCAAAAAGAATTCATACACTTTTAAAATTAAATGAAAGATAAGGTAAATAATCCAATATTTAAAAAAAAACAAAAGAAAAGTAAATCCAAGCAAATAGAAAGTGTTCTTGTAAACAAAATATAGAAAACTATTTATAGGATTTGAAAATTCAATTTATTATTTTAATTAGAATATAAATGCAAATAAAATCTATGAGATTTGGTAAAAATATCTTATTTTCTACGTTATAAAGATGATTAAAATTTAAATGATATTGTAAATATCTTCATTTGATTGTTGAAATCTCTTATCTTTTAACTTAGTCATAAAATTCATGAGTTTTAATAAAAATATCTTATCTTCTAATGATGAAAATCTAAATGATATTGTACATATTTTCTCATTTTTTTTTTGTTTTATTCCAATAGACGTCATGTTTGTAATTATAGAGTATGACTTAAGGGGTAAAATGTTCCAAAAATGATTTTCCCTTTAAGACACACTTTAAAGTAGTATGATATGATATGATATGATATATTTCAGTAGGTGTCATGTTTGTAATTTGGAGTATGACTTAAGGGGTAAAATCGTCTAAAAATAATTTTCCCATTAAGCCACACTTTAAGGTAAAAATATGATATGATATGATATATTCTAATAGATGTCATGTTTGTAAATTAGAGTATGAACTAAGGGGTAAAATCGTCCAAAAATGATTGTCCCCTTAAGCCACTCTTTTAGGTAAAAATATGATATGATATGATATATTCTAATAGATGTTATGTTTGTAATTTAGAGTATGAATTAAGGAGTAAAATCATCCAAAAATGATTTTTCCCTTAAGCCACACTTTAAGGTAATATGATATAAAGATGATTAAAATTTAACTGTTATTGTAAATATCTTCATTTAATTGTCGAAATCTCTTATATTTTAACTGAGTCATAAATTCTATGAGTTTTGACAAAAATATTTTATCTTGTACGGATGAAAATCTAAATGATATCGTAAATATCTTCTAATTTTTTTTTATATATTCCAATATATGTCATGTTTGTAATTTAGTATAACTTAAAGGGTAAAATCATCAAAAAAATGATTTCCTCTTAAGCCCTCTTAAACCACATTTGAAAGTAGTATAATCTGATATGATATGATATATTCAAATAGATGTCATGTTTGTAATTTAGAGTATGACTTAAGGGGTAAAATCGTCCAAAAATTATTTTCTCCTTAAGCCATACTTTAAGGTAGTATGATATGATATATTCTAATAGATGTCATATTTGAAATTTAGAGTATGACTTAAGGGGTAAAATCGTCCAAAAATGATTTTTCCCTTAAGCCACACTTTAAGGTAGTATGATATGATATGATATAAAGATGATTAAAATTTAAATGATATTGTAAATATCTTCATTTGATTGTTGAAATATGTTATCTTTTAACTTAGTCATAAATTCTATGAGTTTTGACAAAAATATTTTATCTTGTACGGATGAAAATCTAAATGATATCGTAAATATCTTCTCTATTTTTTTTTATATATTCCAATATATGTCATGTTTGTAATTTAGAGTATAACTTAAGGGATAAAATCGCCCAAAAATGATTTTCCTCTTGAGCCGCACTTTAAGGTAGCATGATATGATATGATATATTCCAATAGATGTCATGTTTGTAATTTAGAGTTTGACTTAAGAGGTAAAATAGTCCACTAATGATTTTCCCTTTAAGTCACACTTTAAGGTAATATGATATGATATATTCTAATAGATGTTATGTTTGTAATTTAGAGTATGACTTAAGGGGTAAAATCGTCCAAAAATGATTTTCCTCTTAAGCCACACTTTAAGGTAGTATGATATGATATGATGTAAAGATGATTAAAATTTAAATGATATTGTAAATATCTTCATTTGATTGTTGAAATCTTTTATCTTTTAACTTAGTCATAAATTCTTTGAGTTTTGATAAAAATATTTTATCTTCTACGGATGAAAATCTAAATGATATCGTAAATATCTTCTCTATTTTTTTTTTTGTATATTCCAATATATGTCATGTTTGTAATTTAGAGTATAACTTAAGGGATAAACTCGTCCAAAAATGATTTTCCTCTTGAGCCGCACTTTAAGGTAGTATGATATAATATGATATATTTCAATAGATGTCATGTTTATAATTTAGAGTTTGACTTAAGGGGTAAAATCGTCCAAAAATGATTTTTCCATTAAGCCACACTTGAAGGTAGTATGATATAAAGATGATTAAAATTTAACCGTTATTGTAAATATCTTCACGTGATTGTTGAAATCTCTTATCTTTTAACTGAGTCACAAAATTTATGAGTTTTGATAAAAAAAAAATATCTTATCTTTTACAGATGAAAATCTAAATGATATTGTAAATATCTTCTAATTTTTTTTTACATATATTTCAATGTATGTCATGTTTATAATTTAGTATGACTTAAAGGGTAAAATCATCCAAAAATGATTTTCCTCTTAAGCCACATTTGAAAGTAGTATGATTTGATATTATTTGATACATTCAAATAGATGTCATGTTTGTAATTTAGAGTATGATTTAAGGGGTAAAATCGTCGAAAATGATTTTATCCTTAAGGCACACTTTAAGGTAGTATGATATGATATATTCTAATAGATGTCATGCTTGTAATTTAGAGTATGACTTAAGGGGTAAAATATTCCAAAAATGATTTTTCCTTTAAGCCACACTTTAAGATAATATGATATAAAGATAATTCAAATTTAACTGTTATTGTAAATATCTTCATTTGATTCTTGAAATCTCTTATCTTTTAACTGAGTCACAAAATCTATGAGTTTTGATAAAAATATATTATCTTTTATGGATGAAATTCTAAATGATATTGTAAATATCTTCTAATTTTTTTTTATATATATTCAAATATATATCATGTTTGTAATTTAGAGTTTGACTTAAGGGGTAAAATAGTCCAAAAATGATTTTCCCTTTAAGCCACACTTTAAGGTAGTATGATATGATATGATATATTTTAATAGATGTTATGTTTGTAATTTAGAGTATGACTTAAGGGGTAAAATCGTCGAAAAATGATTTTTCTTTTAAGCCACACTTTAAGATAATATGATATGATATAAGGACGATTAAAAATTAAATGATATTGTAAATATCTTCATTTGATTGTTGAAATCTCTTATATTTTAACTTAGTCATAAATTCTATGAGTTTTAATAAAAATATTTTATCTTCTACAGATGAAAATCTAAATGATATTGTAAATATTTTCTCTTTTTTTATATATATTTTCCAATAGATGTTATGTTTGTAATTTAGAGGATAACTTTAGGGATAAAATTGTTCAAAAATGATTTTCCTCTTAAGTCACACTTTAAGGTAGTATAATATGATATCATATGATATGATATATTCCAATAGATGTCATGTTTGTCATTCAGAGTATGACTTGAGGGTTAAAATCGTCCAAACATAAACTTTCCTTTAAGCTAAATTTTAAGGTACTATGTATGATAATATGATATATTCCAATAGATGTCATGATTGTACTTAGAGTATGACCTTATGGGTAAAACCGTCCAAAAATAATTGTCTCATTAAGCCACTCTTTTAGGTAATAATATGATCTGATATAATATGATATATTATAATAGGTGTCATGTTTGTAATTTACAATATAACTTAAGGGGTAAAATCGTCCGAAAATGATTTTTCCGTTAAGCCACACTTTAAGATAGTATGATATAAAGATGATTAAAATTTAACTGTTATTGTAAATATCCTTATTTGATTCTTGAAATCTCTTATCTTTTAACTGAGTCACAAAATCTATGAGTTTTGATAAAAATATCTTATCTTTTACGAATGAAATTCTAAATGATATTGTAAATATCTTCTATTTTTTTTATATATATATTCCACTATATGTCATGTTTGTAATTTCGTATGACTTAAAGTGTAAAATCATTCAAAAATGATTTTCCTCTTAAGCCCTCTTAAGCCACATTTGAAAGTAGTATGATTTGATGAGATATGATATGTTCAAATAGATGTCATGTTTGTAATTTAGAGTATGACTTAATGGGTAAAATCGTCTAAAAATGATTTTATCCTTAAGCCACACTTTAAGATAGTATGATATGATATATTCTAATATATGTCATGCTTGTAATTTAGAGTATGACTTAAAGGGTAAAATCGTCCAAAAATGATTTCCCCTTACGCCACACTTTAAGGTAGTATGATATAAAGATAATTAAAATTTAACTGTTATTGTAAATATCTTCATTTGATTCTAGAAATCTCTTATCTTTAAACTTAGTCATAAAATCTATGAGTTTTAATAAAAATATCTTATCTTTTACAGATGAAATTCTAAATGATATTGTAAATATCTTCTAATTTTTTTTTATATATTCCAATATATGTCATGTTTGTAATTTCGTATAAATTAAAGTGTAAAATCATCCAAAAATGATTTTCCTTTTAAGCTCTCTTAAGCCACATTTGAAAGTAGTATGATCTGATGAGATATGATATATTCAAATAGATGTCATGTTTGTAATTTAGAGTATGACTTAAGGGTAAAATCATCCAGAAATGATTTTATCCTTAAGCCACACTTTAAGGTAATATGATATGATATATTCTAATAGATGTCATGCTTGTAATTTAGAGTATGACTTAAAGGGTAAAATCGTCAAAAAATGATTTTCCCCTGAAGCCACAATTTAAGGTAGTATGATATGATATGATGTAAAGATGATTTAAATTTAAATGATATTGTAAATATATTCATTTGATTGTTGAAATTTGTTATCTTTTAACTTAGTCATAAATTCTATGAGTTTTGATAAAAATATTCTATCTTCTACGTATGAAAATTTAAATGATATCATAAATATTTTCTCTCTTTTTTATATATATTTTCCAATAGATGTTATGTTTGTAATTTTGAGTATAACTTTAGTGATAAAATTGTTCAAAAATAATTTTCCTCTTAAGCCACACTTTAAGGTAGTATAATATAATATAATATCATATGATATGATATATTTCAATAGATGTCATGTTCATAATTTAGAGTATGGCTTCTGGGGTAAAATCGTCCAAAACTAATTTTTCTTTTAAGCTACATTTTAAGGTAGTATGATATGATAATATGATATATTCCAATAGATGTCATGTTTATAATTTAGAGTATGACCTAAGTGGTAAAATCGTCAAAAAATGATTGTTCCCTCAAGCCACTCTTTTAGGTAAAAATATGATACGATATAATTTGATAAATTCTAATAGATGTCATGCTTGTAATTTAGAGTATGACTTAAGGGATAAAATATACCAAAAATGATTTTTCCTTTAAGCCACACTTTAAGATAATATGATATAAAGATAATTCAAATTTAACTGTTATTGTAAAGATCTTCATTTGATTCTTGAAATCTCTTATCTTTTAACTGAGTTACAAAATCTATGAGTTTTGATAAAAATATCTTATCTTTTACGGATGAAATTCTAAATGATATTGTTAATATCTTCTAATTATAAATATATTCCAATATATGTCATGTTTGTAATTTCATATGACATAAAATGTAAAGTCATTCAAAAATAATTTTCCTCTTAAGCCCTCTTAAGTCACATTTGAAAGTAGTATGATCTGATGAGATATGATATATTTAAATAGATGTCATGTTTGTAATTTAGAGTATGACTTAAGGGGTAAAATTGTCCAAAAATGATTTTATCCTTAAGTCACACTTTAAGATAGTATGATATGATATATTCTAATAGATATCATTCTTGTAATTTAGAGTATGACTTAAGGGGTAAAATCGTCAAAAAATGATTTTTTCCTTAAGCCACACTTTAAGGTAGTATGATATGATATGAGGTAAAGATGATTTAAATTTAAATGATATTGTAAATATTTTCATTTGATTGTTGAAATTTGTTATCTTTTAACTTAGTCATAAATTATATGAGTTTTGATAAAAATATTTTATCTTCTACGGATGAAAATCTAAATGATATCGTAAATATTTTCTCTTTTTTTTATATATATTTTCCAATATATGTCATGTTTGTAATTTAGTGTATAACTTTAGGGATAAAATTGATAAAAAATGATTTTTCTCTTAAGCCACACTTTAAGGTAGTATAATATAATATAATAAGCCACACTTGATGGTAGTATAATATGATATCATATGATATGATATATTCCAATAGATGTCATGTTTGTAATTTAGAATATGACTTAAGGAATAAAATCGTCCAAAAATAATTTTTCCTTTAAGTTACATTTTAAGGTAGTATGATATGATAATATGATATATTCCAATAGATGTCATGTTTGTAATTTTAAGTATGACTTAAGTTGTAAAATCATATAAAAATGATTATCCCCTTAAGCCACTCTTTTAGGTAAAAATATGATATGTTATAATATGATAGATTCTAATAGATGTCATGTTTGTAATTTAGAGTATGACTTAAGGGGTAAAATCGTCCGAAAATGATTTTTCCCTTAAGCCACACTTTAAGGTAGTATGATATAAAGATGATTAAAATTTAACATTTATTGTAAATATCTTTATTTGATTGTTGAAATCTCTTATCTTTTAATTGAGTCACAAAATTTATGAGTTTTGATAAAAATATTTTATTTTCTACTGATGTAAATCTAAATGATATTGTAAATATCGTCTAATTTTTTTTATATATATAATCCAATAAATGTCATGTTTATAATTTAGTATGACATAGAGGATAAAATAATCTAAAAATGATTTTTCTCTTAAGCCCTCTTAAGCCACATTTGAAATTAGTATGATCTGATATGATATGATATATTTAAATAGATGTCATGTTTGTAAATATCTTCATTTGTTTGTTGAAATCTCTTATATTTTAACTTAATCATAAATTCTATGAGTTTTGATAAAAATATTTTATCTTTTACAGATGAAAATCTAAATGATATCGTAAATATTTTCTCTTTTTTTATATACTTTTTCCAATAGATGTCATGTTTGTAATTTAGAGTATGACTTAATTGGTAAAATCGTCCAATAATGATTTTCTTGTTAAGCAACACTTTAAGGTAGTATTATATTATATGATATATTCTAATATAAATGTCATATGTTTGTAATTTAGAATATGACTTAAGGGATAAAATCGTCCAAAAATGATTTTTTCCTTAAGCCACACTTTATTGTTGTATGATATGATATAAAGATGATTAAAATTTAAATGATATTATAAATATCTTCATTTGATTGTTGAAATCTCTTATCTTTTAACTTAGTCATAAAATCTATGAGTTTTGATAAAAATATTTTATCTTCTACTGATGAAAATTTAAATAATATTGTAAATATCTTTTTTTTTTATATTCCAATAGATGTCATGTTTGTAATTTAGAGTATGACTTAAGGGGTAAAATCGTCCAATAATGATTTTCTCCTTAAGCTACAATTTAGGGTAGTATGATATGATATGATATATTTCAATAGATGTCGTGTTTGTAATTTAGAGTCTAACTTAAGAGGTAAAATCGTCAAAAATGGTTTTTCTCTTAAGCCACACTTTAAGGTAAAATTATAATATGATGTGATATATTCCAATAGATGTCATGTTTGTAAATTTAGAGTATGACTTAATGTAAGGGACCGACCCGAATGGGGCACTAAATGGGCCCTTACCCCAATGCATGCATTCAAAGTAAAGGACATTTAAACAGACATGATTTCGGATTCCAATTAAAACAAAACATTCAAAATAACCCCTTTAAAAACTAGACATTTTCCTGAAACTCGTCCCTGTTTCCAAGCACTGTTCTCCAGATAAATACATTTCCAAAGTTTACTCACGATCGAGATTTACTAAAAGCCATTCAAAACCTGTTCAGATACAACATGCTGGAATCCACAAATATTTACAAACATCCTAGGGTTTCGTGCCCGGCTACATGCATTCAGGGGAAAACAAAAACACACGAGAGTCATAATACAAAAATCAAAGTTGGAAGACTGGGCCCCATGATCACAGCTCCTCCTTCAGGCATCCTGTCGCGCACCACGGTTACCTGTGGAAAACCACAGAATAAGGGTGAGTAACGAATTACTCGGTAAGAATCCCCAACCGGGTACAATACGATATACATGGTCATCTCGATGAGCGTATGCAAGCTATGAATATAACACAAGAATAGAGCACATAGCTTAGCCCACACTTGGGCCTCGGATGCCAACTCGGTGGCTTAGTCCGGAATAAAATCATCACACAATCCAATACATAAGTCGCCCTATACGAGAAACAAGTCCCGACCTCACCGCTGTCATGTCGACGAAAGGTACACCGCTCACAATCCGAGAGGAGCTCTCGATGGGCCATTGTAATGAGCGTAAGCATGCACCGCGTGCTCACGCAAACTATGGGGTTGGGTCCGAGGCAAGCTGCCCATATCCGATCACCACGCCTAACTAAATCTTTGGATCGGTGTCACCGACATAGGGGTGTGAGACACGGACACGTAAACTATGTCGGCTGAACCACCGCACTGGGGCCAAGGAACGGTCGTGGTAGGCTTACACCAGAAGCCGCCCTTGCCTTAACAGTGGCAATCGGGGGCTACGCCAAACATGCCGAGGACATGCCGTTTGTCGGGGGCGAGGCAATGCCAAGTCATCCCCCGACCGTTGGGGCATTTAACGATCCGCCACCCTCACCCAAGATTGCGGGGCCTACCGCTCAAAGTTAGCTAATCCTCACGGGGTCCAGGGGCGGAATGACTTGCTTGACGCCCCCGCCATGGATGCAAGGTTCTTTATGCATCAGGCCCGGATGATGCTATCTACCTGCATTCTAACCCGCCCTAGCAAACCAGCAAACAATTCCATAAAATCCAATACGTGCTCAATAAGAATACAATGAGCCTAGCATGATACTATGAAGCAAGGAACAGATACGAGCATGCCAGAAAGGAACAACCTAGCATGGATTAACATGAGAATTAACCAAGAAATCATGCTAACCGGGAATTCAGATTGAAGCACCTAGCTACACATGTCAATAATCACAAACAAGCAATCAATCAACAATCACATATAATATCGCAGGGTCCACACAACCCCGGTAAGAAATCCTTACCTTGGTCGGGGACGGTTTGGCACGAAATCCTAAGTCGCGAACAATCTCGATCTAGCTACCGGGAACCTATCAATCATCACAATAATCACACAATAGGCCTAAATACAATAAAATAAATGAGGCTCAGCTCGGGAGCAACTCACGAGGCACGACGAACGCATTTAACGAGCAGGCGATTGAACGGGCAGCAACAACTGGGGGCTCGATGGGCTACTGGGCGCAGAAATGGGCGAGCTGGGCGTCTTTGGGTGGTGCGCACGCAGAGGCGCGGCGCGGCGGCGCTGCTGCGCGCGGTGATGGGCGGCGAACGAAGCTTCGGTGGGGGCGCACGCTAGCACGACTTCAGCGGCGAGGGGCTCGGGCGACGCGTTGCGGAGCTGGGCGAAGCGCGCGCGCGCGGACGGACGGCACGCTGGCGAGCTCGACGAACAGGGGCTCTGTTTTTCGCGCGCGAACAGGGGCGAACAAAAGACACAAAACCAAGCGATCCACGGGGATTCGACGCTCGATTCTTTGAAGAAGAACTCCCCTACACTAGCTGCACAAAACCCATACTTCAAATCGCCTCAACTCGGCCGATGAACGGAAACGAAACTAGGGAGATGGAATCAGAATTCTTTTTGAAAGAAAAGAGAAAAAGAAGCTTACCAGCTGCTCGGGGATGGAAGACGACCTCAAATTGGAGGCAAGGCTTGGTCGAACGGAGCTGGAGAAGGAAGAGGATCGAGAGAAATTGGCTGTCGGTCGGGGGTGATCGCGAGGAAGAAGAAGAAGAAAAATGGGGCGAAAAACAGGAAATTTGCCTTTTAAATCAAAACAGGGGACGAGCAGACTTATATAATAGAACGCGCGTTTAGATTAACAAACGCGCGCGGTGGCCCGGCTGGTTGTGCCCTCTACCTAGCATGCGACACGGTCCTGGTTCGATTCCTGCTCGACGCGCTATTTAATTCCCTATTTAATTTTACTTTTTCCCAAGCCCAAATACCTTCACCAAAAATCCCGATCCTATTCAAATTGACTCGTAATTATTCCAGCAATTTTAAATTTCAAAACCGGCCCGACCCAAAATTACAAAAATGCCCCTGGGCCTCCCGGGAAGGCCGGGATGAAAATTCCGGGCCGTTACACTTAAGGTTTAAAATCGTCCAAAAATGATTTTTCCCTTAAGCCACACTTTAAGGTAAAAATATGATATGTTGTGATATATTCTAATTGATGTCATGTTTGTAATTTAGAGTATAACTTAAGGGGTAAAATCGTCAAAAAATAATTTTATCCTTAAACAACATTTTAAGGTACTAGAACTATGGAACGTGCCTTGCACGGGAGTTTTTTTTCTGACATGTGAGATTATATTCTTATTTATTAAAATACTTAAAAATAATATATACTTATATTTATATATATATATATATATATTAATTTTAAATGAGTAAGTAAAATATTTATTATCTACTTTATTTAAAAATCTCATACAACCTAGTTAAAGATAAAAATGAAATAAATTATGAAATAAATTAAACTTCTTTAAGAAATAAGTTTTCGTCATGCTAAATTCTTACTTTGTACACAATATTTTTTTTCTTCATTCATTTATTATTTTAGTTTAATCTACGAACTTCGAAGCCATCTTTTCAAAAAAAAAAAAAAAAACCTCGAAACCATCACCCCTCTAAAATCTTAAAAATCATATTTGTGCTTTCTTATTTCATCTTATATTTTTTAAATAATAAAAAATAAAGAAAATATTGAAAAAAAAGATTAAAAAAACTCATAAAATCTATTATCTACCTCTTCTATGAATTTTGATGAAATATAAGTTTTTTAAATATTAATTTAAAACATAATATTATATTAAATCTATTCTTCTCTATAGTAATAATAATGGTGTATATATTTATATTTAAATTTAAAAAATATATAATTAGTAAAATTGATAAAATTTAAGTAGATTCGTTTGTCAAAATATGAGTAGTTCAATGACATCACGTATCACAAAATAAGCAACAAATTACACTTAAGTCATATTTATTATAATAACAAATAATAATAATAATAATAATATGAAAAAATAATAATTATGAAAATTACCTTTCATTAATGGAAGAATATGATAAACATTTCTTCAAAATTTTAAATACTCCATAAATTTAAAATAAAATTATAAATTAAAGTTGAAGCATAAAATAAATAGAATTACACAAAGAAAACATAATAAAAATAAAAATAAATGAAGAAGAAGAAAATATTATGTACAACGAATTAAATACAGATTGAAAAAAATTATTCTTTACCTTCGACGACAACCGCTCCCACGCACACAACTCAGTACACCAATGTTAAACCTCCCAACCCGAACAAAATCTGTACATCTGTGCAACATCAAAGAATTATTAGTAATTTGAATATTGAAGAACATTAAATTTGGGGTATTTATAGATAAAGTTGTAGCCCATGATCTTCTTTAAATTTGAATAAAAAAAACTTAATATCTTCATTTGATTTTATACTTATTTAGTTTGAAGATACTAAATTTTAATAAGTAATAATAAAAATAATAAGTCACATTTTAAGTAGTAAAGATAAAGATAAAGAATATTACGTAGATTCTCTTATCTTCTAACTTAATTTATGAGATTTTCTAAAAATATATTAACTTCTAGATGATAAAAGTCTAAATATCTAAATAATCTAAATAATTTTATAAATATATTTGCATTTTTTTTTATTTGAATAGAAGATTATGACATGTTTGTAATTTAGGGTGTGACTTAAGGGTAAAATCGTCAAAAAATGATTTTCCTCTTAAGCCACACTTTAAGATGAAAATTACCTTTCATTAATGGAAGAATGTGATAAACACTTCTTCAAAATTTTAAATACTCCATAAATTTAAAATAAAATTATAAATTAAAGTTGAAGCATAAAATAAATAGAATTACACAAAGAAAACATAATAAAAATAAAAATAAATGAAGAAGAAGAAAATGTTTTGTACAATAAATTAAATACAGATTGAAAAAATTGTTCTTTACCTTCGATGACAACCGCTCCCACGAACACAACTCAGTACACCAATGTTAAGACTCCCAACCCTAAATCTACACTTTAAGATAGTATGATATGATATACTGATGATTAAAAATTAAATGATATTGTAAATATCTTCATTTGATTGTTGAAATCTCTTATATTTTAACTTAGTCATAAATTATATGAGTTTTGATAAAAATATTTTATCTTCTACGGATGAAAATTTAAATGATATCGTAAATATTTTCTCTTTTTTTATATATATTTTCCAATAGATGTCATGTTTGTAATTTAGAGTAAAACTTTATGGATAAAATTGTTCAAAAATGATTTTCCTCTTAAGCCACACTTGAAGGTAGTATAATATAAATATAATAAGCCACACTTGAAGGTAGTATAACATGATATCATATGATATGATATATTGTAATAGATGTCATGTTTGTAATTTAGAGTATGACTTAAGAGATAAAATCGTCCAAAAATAAACTTTCCTTTAAGCTACATTTTAAGGTACTATGTATGATAATATGATATATTCCAATAGATGTCATGATTGTACTTAGAGTATGACCTAAGGGGTAAAATCGTCCAAAAATAATTGTCTCATTAAGCCACTCTTTTAGGTAAAAATATGATATGATATAATATGATATATTTTAATAGGTGTCATGTTTGTAATTTACAGTATAACTTAAGGGGTAAAATCGTCCGAAAATGATTTTTTCCTTAAGCCACACTTTAAGATAGTATGATATAAAGATGATTAAAATTTAACTGTTATTGAAAATATCCTTATTTGATTCTTGAAATCTCTTATCTTTTAACTGAGTCACAAAATCTATGAGTTTTGATAAAAATATCTTATCTTTTACGGATGAAATTCTAAATGATATTGTAAATATCTTCTATTTTTTTTATATATATATTCCACTATATGTCATGTTTGTAATTTCGTATGACTTAAAGTGTAAAATCATTCAAAAATGATTTTCCTCTTAAGCCCACTTAAGCCACATTTGAAAGTGGTATGATCTGATATGATATGATATATTCAAATAGATGTCATGTTTGTAAATATCTTCATTTGTTTGTTGAAATCTCTATATTTTAACTTAATCATAAATTTTATGAGTTTTGATAAAAATATTTTATCTTCTACGGATGAAAATCTAAATGATATCGTAAATATTTTCTCTTTTTGTATATATTTTTTCCAATAGATGTCATGTTTGTAATTTAGAGTATAACTTAAAGGATAAAATTGTTCAAAACTGATTTTCCTCTTAAGCCATACTTTAAGGTAGTATAATATAATATAATAAGCCACACTTTAAGGTAGTATAATATGTTATCATATGATATGATATATTCCAATTGATGTCATGTTTGTAATTTAGAGTATGACTTAACGAGTAAAATCGTCCAAAAATAATTTTTCCTTAAGCTACATTTTAAGGTAGTATGATATGATAATATGATATATTCAATTAGATGTCATGTTTGTAATTTAGAGTATGACCTAAGGGGTGAAATCGTTCAAAAATGATTTTCCACTTCTGCCACTCTTTTAGGTAAAAATATGATATATTGTAATAGATGTCATGTTTGTAATTTAGAGTATGACTTAAGTGGTAAAATCGTCCAAAATGGTTTTTCCCTTAAGCCACACGTTAAGGTGGTATGATATGATATAAAGATGATTAAAATTTAATTGATATCGTAAATATATTCATTTCATTGTTGAAATCTCTTATATTGTAACTTAGTCTTAAAATCTATGAATTTTGATAAAAACATTTTATCTTCTATGGATGAAAATCTAAATGATATTGTTAATATCTTCTCATTTTCTTTTATATTCCAATAGATGTCATGTTTGTAATTTAGAGTATGACTTAAGGGATAAAATCGTCAAAAAATAATTTTCCCTTTAAGCCACACTTTAAGGTAGTATAATAAAATATGATATATTCTAATAGATGTCTTCTTTATAATTTAGATGTCATCTTTAAGGGATAAAATCGTCCAAAAATGATTTCCCACTTAAGCCACACTTTAAGGTAGTTTGATATGATATATTCTAATAGATGTTATGTTTTTTTTTCAATATTCTAGTAGTTGTCATGTTTGTAATTTAAAGTATGACTTAAGGGATAAAATCGTCCAAAAATGATTTTCTTTTGAAGCCACACATTAAGGAAATATAAGTATGATATAAGTATGATATGATATATTCTAATAGATGTTATGTTTGTAATTTAGAGTATGACTTAAGGGGTAAAATCGTCCAAAATGATTTTCCCTTTAAGCCACATTTTAAGGTAGTATGATATGATATGATATGATATGACATATTCCAATGGATGTCATGTTTGTAATTTAGACTATATCGTAAGGGGTAAAATCGTACAAAAATGGTTTTTCTCTTAAGCCACACTTTAAGGTAAAAAATATGATATGATATATTTTAATAGAAGTCATGTTTGCAATTTAGAGTATGACTCAAGAGGTAAAATCGTCCAAAAATGATTTTTTCCTTGTGCCACATTTTAAGATAGTATTATATGATATGATATGTTATATTCTAATAAATGTCATGTTTGTAATTTAGAGTATGACTTAAGGGGTACGATCGTTAAAAAATTGTTTTTCTCTTATGCTACACTTTAAGGTAAAAAGTATGATATGATATATTTTAATAGATGTCATGTTTGTAATTTAGAATATGACTTAAGGGGTAAAATAGTCTAAAAATGATTTTCTCCTTAAGTGACAATTTAAGATAGTATGATATGATATAAGGATGATTAAAAATTAAATGATATTGTAAATATCATCATTTGATTGTTGAAATCTCTTATATTTTAACTTAGTCATAAATTCTATGAGTTTTGATAAAAATATTTTATCTTCTACGGATGAAAATCTAAATGACATCGTAATATTTTCTCTTTTTTTATATATATTTTTCAATAGATGTCATGTTTGTAATTTAGAGTATAACTTATGGGATAAAATCATCCAAAAATGATTTTCCTCTTAAGCCGCACTTTAAGGTAGTATGATATGATATGATATGATATGATATGATATATTCCAATAAATGTCATGTTTGTAAGTTAGAGTATGACTTAAGGGGTAAAATCGTGAAAAAATGATTTTCCGCTTAAGCCACACTTTTAGGTAAAAATATGATATGATATAAAGATGATTAAAATTTAAATGGTATTGTAATTAATTGTTGAAATCTCTTATATTTTAACTTAGTCTTAAATTCAATGTGTTTTGATAAAAATATTTTATCTTCTACGGATGAAAATCTAAATGATATTGTAAATATCTTCTTTTTTTTTTTTAATATTCCAATAGATGTCATGTTTGTAATTTAGAGTATGACTTAATGGGTAAAATCGTCTAATAATGATTTTCTCGTTAAGCAACACTTTAAGGTAGTATGATATGATATATTCTAATAGATGTCATGTTTGTAATTTAGAATATGACTTAAGGGATAAAATCGTTCCACCCCATGGACCCAATTAAGGAACGGTGTGAAAGTTACCGCATCTGTATGTCAAGGCTTTAAGAGGCATCCAATGCGCCTTCCAGATTATGCTTTCTTATTTCACTTGGCTGAAGAAATAATCATATTCCTTCTCTTTAGGAAAATTTGGGTCCCATCTGGCGATACTGAACTCCAAAATTGGGTTCTTGGTCATATTCTAAGATCTGCTGAAATTGATATTTGGACATTTGAACTTTTCTGGAAATTTAAAGTGATTGTGCATCCATATGTAAAACAATGGGGCACAACATCTGAGCTTTCCTCCTTCATTTACTCGACAATAATTTAGAGCTCTACAAGTTTCTGCAAGGAGGGGAATAGCTGGGTCCACACCTTTTTCTATATTGAAGAATAGCTTCACAACTTGACTATCAACGTACCCTTTAGCTCTAGGAAACAGAATTGTCTCGTACACACACAATGCTAGGAGAGTAAGACCTTTCTCTTCTTCAATATGACAATTAATGAAGCTCATAAGGTAATCCACTGATACGGTTACCACATTTAATTTTTAAATCATCCTATTATTTTAAAAAAGAAAATACTTTTGTACTTTTTTTAATGTCCCAAATGATATTAATTCACGTTTATCGAATAAACATGAATTAATAAATATGGGTGGCTCTTGGCCATTAGGAAAATTATTGGAATTTATTTTGAATTTCAAAATAAATTCCTTACTCAAGAACATTAGAAAACAAATATTAACTAATGATCGATCATCGAATTACTTTTGAGAAATTTCATGTATTTCTTAGAATATTATTCAAGAAAGAAACACTACTAAATTCCCTGAAAAATGTTTCTTTTAAAACGAGAATAAGTTTAGGAGAATTTCATGTATTTTTGGAGTTTGAAAGAAAACACTACTTTTACTCCAACTTAAAACAAATTTTTTTTAAAAATGGATTGAGGATTTAAAACGAAGGTTTCTTATTTCAGAAATTCATTTTTAATACAATTTCAAAAAGACATTGAAAATTGGAGGGTTCTTATTTCAGAAATCCAATTTTGAAAATGGTAAATTGAGAAAATTGGAGGGTTCTTATTTCAGACTTCCAATTTTGAAAATGACAACTTGCGAAAAATTGGAGGGTTCTTATTTTTGAAATCCAATTGTGAAAACAATAAATTGAGAAAACTGGAGAATTCTTATTTCAAAAATCCAATTTTGAAAATGAAAACATGAGAAAAAAATTGGAGGGTTCTTATTTCAGAAATCCAATTTTGAAATGGTAAATTGAAAAATACATTGGAGGGTTTTTATTTCAGAAATCCAATTTGAAAACGATAAATTGAAGACAGTTGGAGGGTTCTTATTTCAGAAAACCAACTTTGAAAACAACAAATTACACGTTAAGTCATATTTATTATAATAACAAATAATAATATGAAAAAATAATAATTATGAAAATTACCTTTCATTAATGGAAGAATGGATAAACACTTCTTCAAAATTTTAAATACTCCATAAATTTAAAATAAAATTATAAATTAAAGTTGAAGCATTAAAAAAATAGAATTACACAAAGAAAACATAATAAAAATAAAAATAAATGAAGAAGAAGAAAATGTCTTGTACAACGAATCAGATACAGATTGAAAAAATTGTTCTTCACCTTCGACGACAACCGCTCCCACGAACACAACTCAGTACACCAATGTTAAGACTCTCAACCAGAACAAAATTTGTACATCTGTGCAACATCAAAGAATTATTAGTAATTTGAATTTTGAAGAACAATAAATTTGGGGTATTTATAGAAAAAGTTGCAACCCAAGATCTTCTTTAAATTTGAAAAAAAAACTCAATATCTTCATTTGATTTTATACTTATTTAGTTTGAAGATACTAAATTTTAATAATTAATAATAATAATAAGTCACATTTTAAGTAGTAAAGATAAAGATAAAGAATATTACGCACATTCTCTTATCTTCTAACTTAATTTATGAGATTTTCTAAAAATATATTATCTTCTAGATGATGAAAATCTAAATATCTAAATAATCTAAATAATATTATAAATATATTTGCATTTTTTTTATATTTGAATAGAAGATTATGACATATTTGTAATTTAGCGTGTGACTTAAGGGGTAAAATCGTCCAAAATGATTTTATCCTTGAGCCACACTTTAACTTTGATATGATATATTCTAATAGATGTCGCGTTTGTAATTTAGAGTATGACTTAAGGAGTAAAATCGTTCAAAAATGATTTTCCCCTTAAGCCACACTTTAAAGTAGTATGATATGATATAAAAATGATTAAAATTTAAATGATATTGTAAATATCTTCATTTAATTGTTGAAATCTGTTATCTTTTAACTTAGCCATAAATTCTATGAGTTTTGATAAAAATATTTTATCTTCTTTGGATGAAAATCTAAATGATATCGTAATTATCTTCTCTATTTTTTTTTTATATTCAAATATATGTCATGTTTGTAATTTAGAGTATAACTTAAGGGATAAAATCGTTCAAAAATGATTTTCCTCTTGAGCCGCTCTTTAAGGTAGTATGATATGATATGATATATTCCAATAAATGTCATGTTTGTAATTTTGAGTATGACTTAAGGGGTAAAATCATCAAAAAATGATTGTCCCCTTAAGCCACTCTTTTAGGTAAAAATATGATATGATATAATATGATAGATTCTAATAGATGTTATGTTTGTAATTTAGAGTATGACTTAAGAGGTAAAATCGCCCAAAAATGATTTTTCCCTTAAGCCACACTTTAAGGTAGTATGATATAAAGATGATTAAAATTTAACTGTTATTGTAAATATCTTTATTTGATTGTTGAAATCTCTTATCTTTTAACTGAGTCACAAAATCTATGGGTTTTGATAAAAATATCTTATCTTATACTGATGAAAATCTAAATGATATTGTAAATATCTTCTAATTTTTTTTTATATATTCCAAAATATGTCATGTTTGTAATTTAGTATGAATTAAAGGGTAAAATCATCCAAAAATGATTTTCCTCTTAAGCCCTCTTAAGCCACATTTGAAAGTAGTATGATCTGATATGATATGATATATTCAAATAGATGTCATGTTTGTAAATATCTTCATTTGGTTGTTGAAATCTCTTATATTTTATCTTAATCATAAATTCTATGAGTTTTGATAAAAATATTTTATTTTCTACGGATGATAATCTTGATATCGTAAATATTTTCTCTTTTTTTATATATTTTTTCCAATAGATGTCATGTTTGTAATTTAGAGTATAACTTAAGGGATAAAATTGTTCAAAACTGATTTTCCTCTTAAGTCATACTTTAAGGTAGTATGATGTCATGTTTGTAATTTAGAGTATAACTTAACGGGTAAAATCGTCCAAAAATAATTTTTCCTTTAAGCTAAATTTTAAGGTAGTATGATATGATAATATGATATATTCCAATAGATGTAATGTTTGTAATTTAGTGTAACGACCCGACTTCCTAAAATATTCTAATTGGGTGTTACGGGTGCATGCATATTAAAATCCTCAAAACCAATTTACTAATCACATGCATTTTTCCAACAAAACCTCAGAATACATGAAAACGGTGCTAATAGTTTCAAAACATAGAAACAGAGTTCGGGATCCCGATAGTTCAAAACAAATACGGTTCAAAAGAGTTTAAAACGTAAAACATATGGTTTAAACAGGAGTAAGCAATGCGGAAAGAAAATGTCGACGCCGTGTCCATGATCCTGTCATCTCACAGCCTAGCCACCTCGGGATGGATCAATACCTGAAAATGTAAGGGGTGAGTATATCGAAATATACCCAGTAAGGAGCACCACCATAGGGTTAAGCATGTAAACAGAAACAAGTTAGAAGATACGACAACTGAAGCTAAATGCCTCACTCATACGTGGCCGACCCTCAAGCCGGTCACGAGCAAACAATGTCAAACAACAGCGTGCAAGCCGTGAGCAAGTTACGGCTAAATGTCGAGCAATCATCTGACCAAGGTCAGAGCAAAGACCCCGAGTAAGGAGAACACACAAGTTCCCCAACCTCGGGTCGGACACGTCCCATACCGTGTCCTAAGGGAAATCACCATTATCTCGGGGTGCTTTGACCTTTGCGGGGACCCGCCATCGCATCAGCGGAGACATACACGAATGCCTCGGGTAGCCTGACCTTTCAGGGACCCACCACGCTGTGCTCGCAGAGACATACTCCAGTGTCTCGGGTAACCTGGCCTACGCTAGGGACCCACCACGCTTCCGCTGAGCAGCTCCAATCAGCGTATCGACAGAGACATACTTGAATGCCCGAGGGTAGCCTGACCTTTCAGGGACCCACCACGCTTCCACTGCGCAACTCAATCAGCGTATTCGCAGGGCATTCACAAATTCCAATAAAAGTCACTCAACCCTGTCGGGAAGGACCACGAGTGAGGGAAAACACATAGGATCCCTAAACCTCGGGTCAAGACTACGACACACAGTCGTGTTAGCACGGCCAAACACAGCATTGTTAACAATCTCCTGACCCTGTCAGGTAGAGTCACGAGTGAGGGAAACTGCAGGGTCCCTACACCTCGGACTCGGGGCGCCTACGGCTAACCCCAGAATGTTGGAGGACCGACCTGCCTGCAGACAACATTCCCACTAAGCGCATGCAGGCTCACTGACAGGCATTCCTCCGCGCCTTCATCTGTCCTAGTGGCCTCTTCTAGTAGTCTCAGAGTCATGCAAGGCATAACCAGCCCCCCTTCCAACGTACTAGGTGGGTAAACTGGTGGGACCATGCACACAACATATGAGGTTCCACGAGTACAAACACAGAGATAATAACTAGCACTAGAGTCACACGAGATCTAGCCTAGCCTAGGCGAATGCACCTAGCCCACCCGAGGGTTGGTGCGACCCGCAACGTGTGTTCAACAACCAAGGAACCCGTTGTTCCGCACACAAGGTGACACGTGGATGAGATTCGACCCCTTGGTCGGATGAAAAAGTCAACCTATAGGCTAGTGTAACCCAACCACGTGTCTCGAGGCAAAGAGGATCCATATCCTCGCTCGATTCCTAAGGGCACTAGCGAGTCATAACAACAAGAAGATATCGATCATGCAATCACGAGCCCTACAATGTGTGAGCTAGCTGCTCCTCTAGGTGGTCAACACGGTAACCAGGCCTAGCTAATCTAAAGCCAAAACAACATACGGACAACCCTTTAGGTAACGAACAGAGAAACCGAGCATAATCATGACATCACGTATACAGTCAAACACGGATGGAGTCAACAACATAGAACATGCATAAATCCAAGGCGATTCAGTCCATCGACAAGTTAAACAGATAAACAGTTCATCGCATATACGAGCAGAGATGCACATCGGGTAAATGATGATATGATCACAAGGTACACATTAATGGAGACTTAACAGTTTACGAGCTACACACGAGTGGAAATAAGTTCAAACAGTGAATCACACACCAAAGCATACGTGCGACAAGTAATCCAACCTTCAATTCCCGTAAATCCTATCATGCCACTATTCACATGCTTTAAACCACAAACCCGAATCATAATGAAGCTTATTACCTTCCTGACAACTCGACCGAAACACCACAGGAACCCATGAGCTAAACGGCGACCCGAACGATGAACCCAAAAGTACCTAAACACAAGACAACACAAAGCGCTCGTTAGGAACAATCTAAACGAGCTACCAAGGGGGTTAACATCACGGGAACGAGGGGAAGCTACTGCCCGGAAACTCCTCTCTAGAGCACGGCGGCGACGAGTGGTGGCCGGCGGTGGCGCTCCGTCACGGAACGGAGCGGGTCATACCTCGTTGGAAAGGTCTCGGTCTCAGGATCAAGGAACAGGTCTCGAATTTTCAAACGGACTCCTCTAGCTCCCGGAAACTACAAAGAAATAGTAGATTTAAAATGGGTTCTCAAGCTAACTCGCCGGAAAACTCCATTGATGGCTGAGACGAAGCTTGAAAACAGTCTAAAAAGGGGAAACGAGACTTACCCAAGACGAACCCACACCCAGCCGAGCTCCTTACTTGCTGCCGGAGAAGGAGTGGTCGCACGAAGAGCTTGAGACAAGCTGCTCACGAGGACACCACGCCGGAAACAGCCGCGTCTTAGGGGAAGGCACGGCGGCACTGACAGGCTGGACACGTGTCACATGGTGAGAGGTGCTGAAGGGGACGCCGGCGGACTCGAGTTGGAACCTTGGTTGGTCTGTGTGGGGCTGCTGCGTTGGAAGAGATATAGAAAGAAAGCGGGGGTGTGAGTTTTTGGCTGCTGGTGATTAAATGAAAAGGGAAAAGAATAACATTTAAATTTATATTAAAAAAATTGCCATTTTAAGGTGTACACTCTAAAAACCTACTTCCCATTCCTTAAATAAATTCATCTAAAAGAATTTATAAATTTAACTTTTCAATAACACGGATAAATATTTTATTTATAGGTAGTGTGTTACATTTAGAGTATGACCTAAGGGGTGAAATTGTTCAAAAATGATTTTCCACTTCAGCCACTCTTTTAGGTAAAAATATGATATGATATAATATGATATATTCTAATAGATGTCATGTTTGTAATTTAGAGTATGACTTAAATGGTAAAATCGTCCAAAAATGGTTTTTCCCTTAAGCCACACTTTAAGGTAGTATGATACAATAAAGATAATTAAAATTTAATTGATATTGTAAATATCTTCATTTCATTGTTGAAATCTCTTATATTTTAACTTAGTCTTAAAATCTATGAGTTTTGATAAAAAAAAAAATTTATCTTCTACGGATGAAAATCTAAATGATATTGTAAATATCTTTTTTTTATATATATATATTCCAATAGATGTCATGTTTGTAATTTAGAGTATGACTTAAAGTATAAAATCGTCAAAAAATGATTTTCCCTTTAAGCCACACTTTAAGGTAGTATAATATAATATAATATGATATATTCTAATAGATGTCTTCTTTATAATTTAGGTGTCATGTTTAAGGGATAAAATCGTCCAAAAATGATTTTCCACTTAAGCGACACTTTAAAGTAGTATGATATGATATGATATATTCTAATAGATGTCATGTTTTTTTTTATATTCTAATAGTTGTCATGTTTGTAATTTAGAGTATGACGTAAGGGATAAAATCGTCCAAAAATGATTTTCTTCTTAATCCACACATTAAGGAAGTATAAGTATGATATGATATATTCTAATAGATGTCATGTTTGTAATTCAGAGTATGACTTAAGGGGTAAAATCGTCCAAAAATGATTTTCCCTTTAAGCCACATTTTAAGGTAGTATGATATGATATGATATGATATGATATATTCCAATGGATGTCATGTTTGTAATTTAGAGTATATCGTAAGAGGTAAAATCGTACAAAAATGGTTTTTCTCTTAAGCTACACTTTAAGGTAAAAAATATGATATGATATATTCTAATATAAGTCATGTTTGTAATTTAGAGTATGACTAAAGAGGTAAAATCGTCTAAAAATGAATTTTCCCTTATGCCACATTTTAAGATAGCATTATATGATATGATATGATATATTCTAATAAATGTCATGTTTGTAATTTAGAGTATGACTTAAGGGGTACGATCGTCAAAAAATTATTTTTCTCTTATGCTACACTTTAAGGTAAAAAATATGATATGATATATTTTAATAGATATCATGTTTGTAATTTAAAATATGACTTAAGGGGTAAAATAGTCCAAAAATGATTTTCTCCTTAAGCCACACTTTAAGGTAATATGATATGATAGGATATAAAGATGATTAAAATTTAAATCATATTGTAACTATCTTTATTTGATTTTTGAAATCTCTTCTCTTTTAACTTAGTCATAAATTCTATGAGTTTTGATAAAAATATTTTATCTTATACGGATGAAAATCTAAATGACATCGTAAATATTTTCTCTTTTTTTATATATATTTTTCAATAGATTGTCATGTTTGTAATTTAGAGTATAACTTAAGGGATAAAATCGTCCAAAAATGATTTTCCTCTTAAGCCGCACTTTAAGGTAGTATGATATGATATGATATAATATATTCTAATAAATGTCATGCTTGTAATTTAGAGTATGACTTAAGGGGTAAAATCGTCCTAAAATGATTTTCCCCTTAAGCCACACTTTTAGGTAAAAGTATGATATGATATATTTTAATAGATGTCATGTTTGTAATTTAAAGTATGACTTAAGGGGTAAAATCGTCCAAAAATGATTTTCCCCTTCAACCACACTTTAAGGTAGTATGATATGATATGATATGATATAAAGATGATTAAAATTTAAATGATATTGTAATTAATTGTTGAATTCTCTTATATTTTAACTTAGTCTTAAATTCAATGTGTTTTGATAAAAATATTTTATCTTCTACGGATGAAAATCTAAATGATATTGTAAATATCTTATCATTTTTTTTAATATTCTAATAGATGTCATGTTTGTAATTTAGAGTATGACTTAATGGGTAAAATCGTCCAATAATGATTTTCTCGTTAAGCAACACTTTAAGGTAGTATGATATGATATATTCTAATAGATGTCATGTTATAATTTAGAGTATGACTTAAGGGATAAAATCGTCAAAAAATGATTTTCTCCTTAAACCACACTTTGTTGTTGTATGATATATATGATATAAAGATGATTAAAATGTAAATGATATTGTAAATATCTTTATTTGATTGTTGAAATCTCTTATCTTTTAACTTAGTCATAAAATCTATGAGTTTTGATAAAAATATTTTATCTTCTACTGATGAAAATCTAAATGATATTGTAAATATCTTCTCATTTTTTTTTATATTCCAATAGATATCATGTTTGTAATTTAGAGTACGACTTAAAGGGTAAAATCGTCCAATAATGATTTTCCCCTTAAGCCACAATTTAGGGTAGTATGATATGATATGATATATTCTAATAGATGTCGTGTTTGTAATTTAGAGTCTAACTTAAGGGGTAAAATCGTCCAAAAATGGTTTTTTTCTTAAGGCACACTTTAAGGTTAAATTATAATATGATGTGATATATTCCAATAGATGTCATGTTTGTAATTTAGAGTATGATTTAAGGTGTAAAATCGTCCAAAAATGATTTTTTTTCCTTAAGCCATACTTTAAGGTAGTATGATATGATATGATATGATATATTCGTACAGATATTATGTTTGTAAATTTAGAGTATGCCTTAAGGTTTAAAATTGTCAAAAAATGATTTTTCCCTTAAACCACACTTTAAGGTAAAAATATGGTATGTTGTAATATATTCTAATAGATGTCATGTTTGTAATTTAGAGTATGACTTAAAGGGTAAAATCGTCAAAAAATAATTTTATCCTTAAATAACATTTTAAGGTACTAGAACTTTGGAACATGCCTTTCACATGAGATTTTTTCTGACATGTGAGATTATATTTTTATTTATTTAAATACTTATAAATAATATATATATATATATATATATAAATTTTAAATGAGTAAGTAAAATATTTATTATCTACTTTATTTAAAAATCTTATACAACCTAGTTCAAGATAAAAGTGAAATAAAAAAAATATACATATCATAATTTTTAAAGAAAATTATGAAATAAATTAAACTTCTTTAAGAAATAAGTTTTCGTCATGATAAAATCTTACTTTGTACACAATATTTTTTTCTTTATTCATTTATTATTTTAGTTTAATCTACGAACATCGAAGCCATCTTTTCAAAAAAAGAAAAAAAAAACCTTGAAACCATCACCCCTTTAAAATCTTAAAAATCATATTTGTGCTTTCTTATTTCATCTTATATTTTTTAAATAATAAAAAATAAAGAAAATATTGAAAAAAAAGATTAAAAAAACTCATAAAATCTATTATCTACGAATTTTTGATGAAACATAAGTTTTTTAAATATTAATTTAAAACATAATATTATATTAAATCTATTGTTCTCTACAGTAAAAATAATGGTGTATAGATTTATATTTAAATTAAAAAAATATATAATTAGTAAAATTGATAAAATTTAAGTAGCTTCATTTGTCAAAATATGAGTAGTACTTCCATGACATCACGTATCACAAAATAAGCAACAAATTACACGTTAAGTCATATTTATTATAATAAATAATAATAATAATAATAATAATATGAAAAAATAATAATTATGAAAATTATCTTTCATTAATGGAAGAATGGATAAACACTTCTTCAAAATTTTAAATACTCCATAAATTTAAAATTAAATTATAAAATAAAGTTCAAGCATAAAATAAATAGAATTACACAAAGAAAACATAATAAAAATAAAATTAAATGAAGAAGAAGAAAATGTTATGTACAACGAATTAAATACATATTGAAAAAATTGTTCTTTACCTTCGACGACAACCGCTCCCACGTACATAATTCAGTACACCAATGTTAAGACTCCCAACCCGAAAAAAATATGTACATCTGTGCAACATCAAAGAATTATTAGTAATTTGAATTTTGAAGAACAATAAATTTTGGGTATTTATAGAAAAAGTTGTAACCCAAGATCTTCTTTAAATTTGAAAAAGAAAAAACTCAATATGATTTTATACTTATTTAGTTTGAAGATACTAAATTTTAATAATTAATAATAGTAATAATAAGTCACATTTTAAGTAGTAAAGATAAAGATAAAGAATATTACGCAGATTATCTTATCTTCTAACTTAGTTTATGAAATTTTCTAAAAATATATTATCTTCTAGATGATGAAAATCTAAATAATCTAAATAATATTATAAATATATTTACATTTTTTTTTAATATTTGAATAGAAGATTATGACATGTTTGTAATTTAGGGTGTGACTTAATGGTAAAATCGTCCAAAAATAATTTTTCTTCTAAGCCACACTTTAAGATAATATATGATAGATGATATGATAACAACTAGAACCATACCTCAATAACATTTTCGATGGGATAGTAATCACATCTCTATTTCAAATCCCCCAATTCCGTTTTGTACATTTTAAAAAACAACTTTTTTGAGTAGTTAATTCAACAACTTTTCTATAAAGATATGAATTTTTATTATAATTTTTCTGTAATTACAAAAAAAAAAAAAAATGCAAACTCTTGTGAGAAAAAAGAAACAGATCCAGACTAGAGTTCATATCATAACATAAAAGAAGCAAAAAAAAACAAAAAACAAAAAACGAGTTTATATCAGATCCAAGAGTCTACGAATTTTGTTGAATTATTGTTGGTAGACTCACAGAGAAGAAACCATGGCTGCCATGGCGAGGGCGATCTCAGGGCTGCAATATCCCGACCGGTTCTACGCCGCAGCCTCTTATGCCGGTCTTGATGGATCGCCGAAGTCCTCCTCCAAGGCCCTGAGGTCTAAGTTCTCCGACGAGGCCGCTTTGCTGCTCTACGGCTTGTATCAGCAGGTACGACCACGTCTTCCTACACCTCTTGCTCAGCCGCGATGCTCCTTGTTTTGAAATTTTGGCTGCATTTTTGTGTTCGATTTCTGCATAGTTGTGCTACTTGGTGGACTTGTTTGGTTACCGATGGTGATGTTGGTTTTGGTTGTGTTTTCGTGTTTGAGTTAGTGTTTTGTTCGCATCGCGGTTATGATTCGTCTGAGGTTTAATTGCCGTCCTCAAATAGATGAAATCTTCTTTTTGAAATGTTTTGGTATTCATAACCAGATTTGCTGAATTACGGTGTTGATTTGTATGTATAGATTGCTATTTTTCGAGCAATATAATTTGGAGGTTTGATGCGTGTATTACTTTCTTTGTGTGGATCTGACCATACGATTTAAATTTATGTATGGGAAGGTTGATTCAAGACCTGCTTTGTGCTTCGAGGGATAGATTGGGTTTAAAAGCTAACTCAATTCACAAATTGAGGAATGCTAAATGTATGGCATTGCCAGATTGTCTTATTGAGTGGGTTTTATTGTGTGTGTATTCACGTCCCCATTGAATTTTAAGTTTATTTGAGCTAATCCTGAGTTGAATCTTAACTCTTCTCATTACAGGCTACGGTAGGGCGCTGTAATGTACCGGAACCCAGTAGTTGGCATGCAATCGAGAAAAGCAAATGGAAGAGGTTTGTGAGCTCATATTCCTTATCATGCTGTTCTAAACGCATTAATATCTAATTTTACATGTGAAAATGACTTATTGTATAGATGAGGTTTAAAATCTTTCTAATTGCCTACTCTACCATCTTAGTACTTGCAACATAATGACATTAGTTTGGCTATTACTTGTTCCATTTCTGATATCTTCTCATGGAAAATTGTGTACAAGTGTTTGAGATTGTTTGTTTGTTTTATTTTTATTTTTATTTTTTATCAAGTGTCCAACTTTCATTGAGAAAAGAATGGAAAAACAATACAAGGGCATACAAAAGTGAAAAGACAGCTCGAACAAAAAAAGAGACCCCTACAAGAACAATCTCCAATCTAAAGAAATTACACCTTAAGAGTAGTTACAAAAAAAATTAGTGATTGTGACTCAAAGAGAAACATAGAATTGAATTGTATAGTGGCTCTGACTTATAGGAGGAATCATTGGGTGGAGAAGGTTAGCTATGGTATCAGACTAATGCAACTAATTAATGGATAGTTGCTATGCTTGTTTCAGTATGAGGGTCTTTGACCATTTTTTTTGTATGGTCTTTGACCTTTTTAAGGCAGAAAGGAGTACCGTTTCTTCAAAAGTCAGGTCAATACTTGGAGTTATTCTGCAATTTCTGTGAATGCTAATGACATTGTTGTCTGCTTTCTGCATCAATGAATTGATGCTCGAATAATTTATTCCAAAATATTATTGTTCAATCCTTTTATTCTTAGTTGCTGCAGTTGATCTTTATGATCATGGTTTGGTGGCCTTGTATTTGATGATAGTCATTGCTACCAGATAATTTATTATTATTATTATTGTTCATGCCTTACCTTCTTTGAAGATTGGCTGTGTTATGCAGTGCTCATTATTATTATTTTTTATATATGTGAGTGCCCGGGAAAGTTTGCATGTATCTCAACTATTTTCACAAGATAAAGTGTTTGACCCTACAACATTTTATTGTCAAAGAAATTTATAGGAAATTAATTTTTAGGTAGGTGACTGTCATAAAATATACTCATAGCATTTTATATTTTCAAGACCCTCTTTGACCATTATGTCATTCCATGATGGTTATGTCGTACTCATTATATTGTAACCTCTTTTCACATCCTGAGTCGGTGATTTATTTTGTGTGAAAAATAAACTAACAATTCATTGGGAATCTGGATAGGTAGTGCAATTAGGTTGCCTAGAAATTTATATCATGCTTTTAAACTCACTTGTGTAATTATGGGTCTGCTTCCATTATTTTGAGAGTTTCTAAGGAAATTTTTTGTGATTCTGCAGTTGGAATGGGCTTGGAAATATGGCTCATGTCGAAGCCATGCGCCTTTTTGTGAAAATATTGGAGGTCTGCGTGAATCCAACACCAAAAGTCCATGTTTGTTGTTGCAATCTCATTTCATTTAATTCATAATTGTTTGCTCTTGGTAGGAAGAAGAGCCAGGTTGGTATTCAAGAGCATCTAACTTAGTCCGAGAGCCAGAACCAGTCCCAGAGCCAGTTTCAGATGTGCAAATTAGTGTGAGCATATGGAATCTTTTACAAATTTTATTACCATTTCATTTATTTTGATTATGATATATTAAGGTAGCGTAGAGGATATATTTGCATAATTTTTTAAGAAAACGGGCAGCGGTGAAACATTGAAAATCTTCGGTTAATAAAAGATAATAAACCTTCAAGTTCATATTGCCTTCCTTTCTCACTCGTTTTCCTGATAACTAAACTTATAGCTATGTTGGTTTTTTTAGAATGATTCCAAAGCTGAGCCAATCATTGAGAATGGGAATTCAATCCCCGAGACCAAGACTATATCAACAGAAAATGGAAGCCTGCCTGAATCTCAGGATAAGGATGTTCTTGTGGAAGCTCTTGGCTCTATTGCTGTCTATGATCAGTGGATTTCGCCCCCTGTATCTGGTCTACGCCCGAAAGCACGATATGAGGTTTTCAGCATTCTTCATTCAACTCGTTAAAAATATGATCTACCATTTTGTTCTCTAAACAAAGGGTACTGACGTTTTCAGCATGGAGCAGCAGTCATTCAGGACAAGATGTATATTTTTGGAGGAAACCACAATGGTCGCTATCTCAACGATCTTCATGTGAGCAAAACATTTTACATCCTTTTGCTGTATTTGTGCAATTTCTCATCTCAGATCTTGGGTCATTTTTTAACTTCAACTCTGATGTGGTGTAATGTGCATGTCTTAACTGACTCCTGCATTTACATGCAGGTTTTGGATCTGAAAAGTTGGGCTTGGACAAAACTTGAGGCCAAGACCGAGTCTCTTGAATCACCTCCTGAAAAGCTAACCCCCTGCGCTGGTCATTCATTGGTTAGTACATTTAAAAAAAAAAACTTTACAGATTTTTTTCTAGATATGTGCATATTGTTCTTCCAATTGATGTCTTAGTTTACCTATCTCTGCCATATTCATAATTATTGGTAGTGCAATATCTTTATACTTGATATCGACATGGATGCTATAGTATAAGTTCTCTGCAGTTAGTATTTTACCTTGTTTGACTGTAGATATCATGGGAGAACAAACTTTTATCTGTAGCTGGTCATACAAAGGATCCTTCTGAAGCTATTCAGGGTACAAATTTAGTGCTTTTGCTGTGTTATTTACCTTAAGTTTGGTGAATAAATTATAGGAAGATATCTACTGGTTGTGTTTAGTTATTCATTATATAATTATATATTTAACGTTCTCTTCTACAATTGGATGAACTAGAGTTTTTTTTTAAACAAGGGTAACCACGCCTGTCCCTAGGACAAGCCTCGATGAACTAGAGTTGATCTTCATCTTTATGGGAAAGCTATCAATATTCATCTTATGGAAAAGCTATAATTACGCTTCTTTCCCAACAATTTTTTTTTCCTTATATCTATAATCTAATTACATCATTTATCTTTCATTCTCTTATTACAGTTAGGGTCTTTGATGTACAAACCTCCACTTGGTCTAACTTGAAGACTTATGGAAAACCACCGGTATGTCCCAATGATCTTTCTTTCAAAAAATTAAATAGAAAATTAAGAAAGAAAATTATACTGAAGTATTGGATGGCATTTGTTGCTGAGCCTCAATAAAGCCAAACAAGCTATCCAAATCTGTCTTCAGCCGTAAAATTGGTATCCATGCATACATTTATGCTGCTTTTCATCCTTCCTTTTAAGTTTCATCGTTCAAAAATCAGTTTTTTGGCTTTTGTAATTTTCTCATCGGGGTGTAATATTGTTGACATTTTTCCATCAATGATTTTTATTAGGCATCGCGTTTAAGTGACTACACATTGAACTAGGATAAAGCCTTAGGTTGCAATTTCAATTTCTTAGGTCCCGATCAATAACCATTTGGTTTTTTATTTATGAAATTTAAGCTTATTTTTATTCAAATTTCATACAATGTTCTGTGCTCCACTTTTCCTACACTATATCCATCTTTCCTTAAGAAAGTTTGTGAATGCTAGACAAATTTCAAAAACAAAAACAAGTTTTTGGAAGCTACATTTTTTGTTTCCAAATTTTTGTTTGATTTCTACAAATATATGTAAGATGTAGATATCTAAGTAAGAAAAAATACCTGTTAAAGATAGTTGTTGTAGGGTTAAATTTCAAAAACTAAAAACAAAATGGTTATCAAACGGGGCCTTAGTAATTAACTGAAAGCACTTTGGTATGTGGTGCCCTTTTATAGCTGTTACACGTGTTTTAAAATTATCTGGTTTTTTGTATATTGAAGGTTTCCCGAGGTGGTCAGTCAGTGACTCGTGTTGGGACAAGCTTGGTTATATTTGGCGGGGAAGATGCAAAAAGAACTCTTCTGAACGACTTGCACATTCTTGACCTAGAAACCATGACCTGGGATGAAATTGATGCAGTGTAAGAAAACTGAAAATATTCCAACGTACTTCTCATAGGAGCTGTACTTTTCTTTCAAGTTTCCATTTTTGTTGGGTGGGAACAGGGAGTCATTTATGATTGAATTGATTTGTTTTTGTTTTTTACCGTGAAAACTGGCAATACTTAAGAGAAAATTGAGGATTTTGGAATTCTTTGGATTCTGATTAGCTCCAACAGAACGAAGTATTCCATTGTAACTTTGGCTGATTAGTGATGATTATACTGCAGCGGGGCTCCTCCCTCTCCAAGGTCTGATCATGCTGCTGCAGTACATGCTGAACGCTACCTCTTCATCTTTGGTGGGGGTTCACATGCTACTTGCTTCAATGATCTGCATGTTCTTGATTTGCAAGCTGTGAGACTATCAATTTATACTAGCATTTATTGATGATATATGGTGAATATTGTTTGTACTGAATGTTATTTGTGTTTGTGATTGCATAGATGGAATGGTCAAGACCTACACAACAAGGTGAAATACCATCTCCACGAGCTGGACATGCAGGTGCTACAGTTGGAGAGAATTGGTTCATCGTTGGTGGTGGTGACAACAAGAATGGTATGCTATGCATCCGTCTTTTTCGATTTCACAAGTTTCAACAATCATTCTTGCTTTTGCCCATTGGATAATCTCCTTGTGTTAACAATCTTGAAGCAATGCTCCCACATCCTTGTATTGTGTGAAATCAAATTCTTTCAAGTAGGTTATAGCAGTATCTGAAGATTGCAAGTCATCATGATGTTGAATAGAGTTTTGGATGTCTTATCACAAAACTTCATCACATGCTCCACTAACAAAGTACTAATCACATCCTCTTGATCTCCTGCAGGGGTCTCGGAAACTGTTGTGCTGAATATGACTATGCTTGTTTGGTCAGTCGTAACATCTGTTCAAGGGCGTGTTCCTATTGCTAGTGAGGTGACAATTCTTCTAACATGTTCACCATTTGCTCCACGTCACATTAACTAAGAACGTGTCTTAAGCTTTTAGATTGAACCATGTAGACTAATAAAGGTCCCATATTTTCTCCTGGGATAATGTCAATGAAGATTCTCATTGTATATACTGATATACTTTTCAATGCAACCATTTAAGTTGTTAAATGCCACCTGATCTCTTACAGGGGATTAGTTTGGGTGTAAGCTCTTGTGGCGGTGAAGACATCATTGTGTCATTTGGCGGATACAATGGACGTTATACCAACGAGGTGAATGATGATTTCTAGTGTTTCCTTGTCTGCTGGCTTCCCCCTCCAACTCACACAGTATCTTGCTTTTAGGTTAATGTTCTCAAACCAAGCCACAAATCAACCTTGCATTCGAAGATGACCGAGACTCTAGTGCCGGACAGCATTTCAGCAGTGCATAACAACACAAGTCTCACCAGGGATGTTGAATCCGAATTTGAAGTGGCACAAGAAGGGAAAATTAGGGAAATTGTTGTGGACAACATTGAGTCAGAGCATTTGGTACGTCCTGGTAAATGATGTTTGTAACACTCGGAATTTCGTGCCATGTATATGTCATAATCTAAAATGAAAGATGCTATTCCATTACTTGGTCAGCTGTGTACAATGAGCTGATTTGTAGGGAATGAGGGACGATACCATTAACTATTAGAAAATTGCTAAATAATTGAGTAAAAGAAAATACTTATTTATATATTTTGCTTGGAAAAGAAGGAAAACTTACTTTTATCTCAAGAAATGATTATAACCTTGGCATTTTTTTCTCAAATGACTAATGGTTTTAAACATTCACACAGAAGAATAAAAGCGAGCAAACGAAAGAATCCATAGCAAGATCGAAGGCAGAGAAGGAAGAACTGGAATCATCTCTCAGCAAGGAGAAGATACACACTTCGCAACTAAAGCAAGAGTTAGCTGATGCTGAAAACCGTAACGCTGAGCTGTACAAGGTAAATGATTTATCCAAAACTAGTTAGATTTTGAAAATGAGACGTGAGTAACTAGCAAAATACGTATGCTGGGATAGCTCGAATGATGTTTCATTGCTTTGAAAACACCATCACTAAGTGATAAACCAAACTTTCATAAAATGGAAAGAAGTGAAAGAAACTAACCCTGAAAGAGCAAGACTAAAATGTCCCCAAGGAGTGGTGTCGTGGTCGAATGCTTAGACTTTGAAGGTGAGCTTTCCTCAAGGTCTCAGGTTCGAGACTCACCTATGACATTAATTTGTAGACACCTCCCGTGCCTCCATTCCTTCAATGTCTCTCGGTGTCTGTCCTAGGGATAGGCATGGTGGTTACCTTAGGTATAGTGGAGCGAAGCTCCAATTTTTCGGTTTTAAAAAAAAAAAAATCAAGACTAAAATAGAAAAGGGCTCCATCTGAAAATAAAATTGTTTATCTCATGAGTCGTGTGAGATGGTATAGAATTGAAAGGCACTTTCCACTCGATAGCATTGAGACTTTATATCAGGCAACATTTTGAATTTCGAAATGAATCGATTGCACAACTCCTTTTGTGAAGAAACTGAATGCTTGTGACCTTCATCATTTTTTACAGGAGATGCAATCTGTACGCTCGCAACTTGCCGCTGAGCAGTCAAGATGTTTCAAACTTGAGGTTTGTATTCCTGAGTTCCCTCCATTGTATGCTATAGCTGAAGTTAAACGTAGACTGCTAGTCAAAATTCAAATATTGACACTTTATTGCTAGTCAAAATTGAGAAAACCAATCGAAACTCATTGTCGGTTCAGTTAGATTGAACAATGGCTGTTGGTATTGGTTCTGGCCAAGGGGGAAATAGATTTAAGAACAAAAAAAGGTCTCCATGTTCGGTTCTTTATTTTCCTTCAGTTCGACACGAACCAATCTACTTACATGTTCGTTAAACATAATACTCAACAGTCATGTCAGTTTCCATAATATGAACTGAACTCTACATATCTTAACTATCTGCCCATCTTTTGACTATCCATCAGGTCGACGTTGCGGAGTTACGACAGAAGCTCCAAACGATGGAGACGTTACAAAAGGAACTCGAGCTTCTACAACGGCAAAAGGCAGCATCTGAGGAGGCCTTGAGGGAAAAACAGAAACAGGGCTCAGGTGGTGTGTGGGGTTGGTTGGCTGGATCCCCTCCTCCAGAAGATGCCTAATTTTTCAGCCCTTCATTGATTAGTGACCATTAGCTTACAATTGTTACATTTTCCCTTCAATTACATCTGGTCCACACCTTTACATAGTAATTTTTCTTCAACTGATAATAAGATTGTCAGTATTTTTTTTTTCTTCTATTAGGACACCCCAAATTGAATGTGATATAACTTTTGAGATCTCAGTGCTGTGTATTTCTTTCATTGCCAATTTTTTTAAGGTTTTTTGTATTAGAGGTGAATTTAATATACTCTATATAGCTACAATGATAATGAAGCATACACATCTTTCATTGTTTATTCTCTTTAAAAATAATGAGTCTATGTTGTGTGAATTGATTGAGTGTTATTTTTTCAATGTTATTTTTTCATTGTTCTCTTTTGGATGGTCTGTAAGAATAAATACTATAAAATTAAAACCAGTATTTGCAATTCTATAATTTTAATAGGAGAAACTGCTTTTCGTTTGTGAAAAAGAAAAATAAAACTAGACGGTAATTTAGTGTTTGAGTGCTCATCCCGGATATTAATTTGAGTTTTGAATAATTTGATGGCTTTCACATTTCAATGGGTTATAAATTTAATCAGTTTTTACTGGTTTTTTTTTAATCATTGAGAGAAAAATGACTGATTTATTTTACTGTACATTAACATCTTATTGATAAGAGTAATAACTCAACCAATATATATGTACTAAGACGTCATGAATTTCAATCTCTTATTTCAGTTTTTTTTTAACTAAATAATAAAAATAATACAGGAGAGACTTACCTGTATAATTTTGACAAGTTCATTTTATATATTTTTTTTTTAGTATACAACCAAACAATGAAATCATTGCGTCATTGACCCATTTAGTTTTTTTCTTTTTGAAATCTACCCATTCGGTAGTTCATTTTATATTTAAATTATAAATTTTGCAATATAAATGTAATATAATATGAATTCGGGACTTATTTTTGTATTTTAATTGAACCGTTTACAATGCTGGGATGAAGTTGAAGAGCCATGAACTTCACACATCAAAACATACATTTATCTTTAAAAGAGAAAATTGAATCATACATTTTTTTTCTTTTCTTTTTTTTTCTGAAATAAGAATCATACATTTTTTCTATAATAAATTAATTGGTAAGATTTCCGTTCAACTATAATATTACAAAGCATACCCTAACCAAGTACTTTTTTGGAAAATATTATAATTATAAAATATAAATCGAATAGTCAAAAGGAATAGTGTCGAGTAGCATCATGTATAACATAGTAACTCGTTGATTACGTACATGTTTGAATTCTAAATGTGGTTGAATTCAAAATATATATGTATAAATTGAATCCACAGAAAATATAAAACCCAATCTATATTCTTAAAAATCATACTATGGAGAGTAGCTATAATATTATCAAAAGTGACCCTATCTTAACTAGTATATTAAATGTGTTAACAATCTATGGTGTGTTTGGGCCTTCGTTTATGTAAACGGTCAGGTTGATTATAATAACTCAACCGATGTTTGCTCCACCCTTTATTATAAATGATGGTTTACCTAAACCTGTGTGTCCGTTTAAACCTTAGTACTTTTTGTTATATAACCAGCCCCTCAAACACCGTTTATCATAATTCTTGTTATACTAACTTGCCTCTCAAACATTATTTATAATAACAATCCGTATATCATAACCTTCCGTCTACTATAACCAAACCGGTGCTCCAAACACACCCCAAAGGTTTACGGTGAATTCACATTCCTTCTATTGTACTAAAAAAGGCAATCATAGCATTTTTTTTTCCTTCTTTTTGAATATTTTTATTTTGACTATTTTTACATTTTTCTAAGTAAGAATTTTTAATAACAATATTAGTTTGTACTGTTTCAACAAACAAAAAAAATGTGTATTTCTTTTTATTTGTGATTATCATAGCCAATTTGTACAAACTTTAAAAAAATCCGAAATAAATTATTATTAAATGATATAGTACCTCTTAATTATTTAAGACCATTTCATGAATAGTTTTAAGAAAATGTATCTCAAATTATGAACCATATGATAACAATTATGTCGATTGACATGAACGTCGTTTGAGTTCAATTAATAAATCATAAACCTAGTCTATTGCAACTAATGCACCAAAGGCATCCTAGCAAATCTAGTTACAACTAAGGTTGGATCATAAAAAAATTATCTTATTTGAATTAACTGCAAGTTTATTTTAGTTGAATTCTTAGAATGGGAATATATTGATGCAAGTGATATCACTCAACTAATACTCTCGTTCACAAGTAATAATTTAATTTTTATAAATTATAAATACAGAGTGAATCTACATGTATATAACTTATCCTTTTTTCTTTTTTTTTTGCATTTATATTATTTATCCTGACATCGAAATTAGAAGAAACAAATGACGTGGCGCGGCAATAGTGGAAAGATAAAGGCGCCGATGTAGAGATCTTATTATTTTCACTCAGAAATAGCCCGAAATTATTCCCACAGTTTTTTGTTATCGCATAAACAACACCAAACTCATTCTAGGGTTTTAGATTTGTTCAAAATCGCGCACTTTCTCAGATTTTTCAAGAATCTCCGGCCCTGTTTCATCCCATTTCTCACTGCAATTATGCCGTTTCCGTTCTTCATCGTCGCGGATTCTGTTTCTGCAGTGTTTAGGATATGATTTCGCCTCGTTTCAGATGATTTCGGTGATGAACAGGGATTTTGAATTCGCGAACAAACCCGATGGCCTCGAAGAAAGAGTTCTCGACCACGCCGCCGACACTTCGATTCACGCCGGTAAGGTTTCTGATTCCGTAGTTGCTATCGAAGCTAGGGTTTCTTTCATGAATCTGGATCCCGGAGCTCCGGTGAGTGAGTTTGATGCCAAGATGTTGGGGAATGGTAGATCTGCCGAGTTTAGGGTTTTCCCCTCCGAGGAGGTGAGGTTTTTGGTCGGTTCGGACGGCGAAGGCGGAGCCGCCTCAGGTATGGATATGAAGTTCTCGAGCTCGATTGTTGATGTTAAAAACTTGAAAACTGATGTATTTGATGTTTCGGTAGGTCATTTGGATTCGCAGAACGATCGAAATGCTAATTTGTCTCACTTCAAGTCTATAATGTCTGAGTTTGATGATTATGTCGCGAATGAGAGTAGTGGTGCGAGCTCGAGGGCGGTTAATTATGGGTTTGAGGTGGGGGATATGATTTGGGCGAAGGTCAAGTCTCATCCATGGTGGCCTGGGCATATTTTTAACGAAGCTTTGGTTTCGCCTTCTGTGCGACGTACCCGGAGGGAGGGATATGTTTTGGTGTTGTTTTTTGGTGATAGCAGTTATGGGTGGTTTGACCCTTCTGAGCTAATACCATTCGAGCCTAATTATTATGAGAAGTCTAGACAGACAACTTCTAGGACTTTTTTGAAGGCTGTGGAAGAGGCAGTTGATGAGGCGAGTCGGAGACGGGGTCTTGGTCTAGCCTGCAAGTGTAGGAATCGTTACAACTTTAGGCGTACGGATGTTGAGGGATACTTTGCTGTCGATGTTCCAGATTTTGAGGCTGGAGGTGTTTACTCTTGGAATCAGGTTAAGAGGTCGAGAGATAGTTTTAAACCGGGCGAAACTCTCTCGTTTATCAAGCAACTGGCATTGACTCCACGAGGTGGTGATCATAGAAGCATTAACTTTTTGAACAATAAATCTACAGTCTTTGGTTATCGAAAAGCAGTATATGAAGAGTTCGATGAGACATATGCTCAAGCATTCGGTGATTCATCTGGGCCCGGACGTCCCCCACGCAGTTCTGTTGGTTCATTGGATCAGCAAAGAGAACCAGCTCGAGGTACTTAGTTACAGGATTCATAGGTTATTAGTTTTTTGCAATAGCTCAATCACCTTCCATTGTCCTTACAAGTCTTGCCTTCCCCTTCCCTACAACAGCAATATGTAGGTTTCAGCTTGACTTGGTTTCATGGAGTCCTGTGCTTATCATGGTTTCTTGATTTATGTTCATGCTATTTTTCAGTTATAGTATTCAAATAGGAATCTGTGTGATTACAATTATGCATGGAAAGATACCCACTTTACAGATCTTGGATTGTCTGAACACCCTAGGAACTGTTGATAATGAACGCAAAAGCATGGTTGTACATTTTTTGTAAATTGTGGACTCTGAATGTAAACTTCATTTATTTATTAATAGATAAGGATCATTATCTAACTCACCAACATCACCATATGCAGTTTTTTTGTTTAAACTCTCGATGCATGCCATGAATTTGAATTTTCTTTCTTAATTGATTGGACAGTGTTAACAAGCCTCATAAAAATCAAACTGGTCCACTTAATGTTCCCATCCAGTTATTTTTGGCATTTTTACGGTGTTGTTTTGTGTCGAGAAGTCAAATCTCGATTAGAATAAATAAGCGATGTATCCTGTCCTCTATTGATTGAAATTGGCAGTTTCTCCCCTCCCCTCCCTTTGTGAGGATCATTGGAAAAAAATGTCAAGCAATTTTGTGGTCATATAGCATTTGTATTGTTGTTATTATATAACTTTGTACCATTAGCATGTGCATTGTATGTAAGTTATAGCAGGGATGTCTTAATTTGTTTCTTGACTAAATTATATAAGTATGTCTGTTTTGTGGTCTATTCCAGTTGTTAACTCTACAAAACTCCGTTTGTATGTATGTAGATTTGATTCTTGATGTATGCTATTTAGTTGTCATCTGAATGAGGAATAAACTTGCTTGAACGACTTAGGCCCCATTTGATAACCATTTGGGTTTTTGCTTTTGGTTTTTGAAATTTAAGCCTATAACAATTACCATACCACATGTTTTCTTCTACATGGATATGTACATCTTACCTATATTTGTAGAAACCAAACCAAAATTTGGAAAGAAAAAAAGTAGCTTCCAAAAGTTTTTTTTTTTTTTTTTTTTTGAAATTTAGTTAGGATTCACATACTTTCTTAACAAAGTTAGATACGTTGTAGGAAAGATGGAGCACATTGTAGGAAATACGAGTAAAAATAAGCTTAAATTTCAAAAACCAAAAGAAAAAAACCAAATGGTTATCAAACGGGGTCTTAATTTTGAATTGCATCTTTTTGTCATATTTGTTAAGTTATTCCAGTTTCAGTCAGATCCTTCAATCTCCTGGATTAGTTTATGTAATAGTAAATGATAAGTGAGTATATTATTATTTTTTTAATCTGATGGGTTTACTTTCAACAGCTCCTTTGAGTGGCCCCCTGGTGATTGCAGAAGCTTGGGGGGGAGGGAAGAGTGCAAAGCCTTTGAAGTTAAAGGAACAATCTAAGAAAGACAGGTACCTTCTCAAACGCAGAGATGAACCAAGTAACTCGAGGGACGTTGGAGCTAACCAGGAGCAGGCAACTTCTACCGTTCCCTTATCTCTTGTTGCGGAATTGGCTGATACTGGGGGTTCGAAAGATTATGTTCTGCTGAAGAGGACTTCAACTGTTCCTATCAAGCCTCAAGTACTGGCAAAAAGTGAACACGCTGGGTTTGTTGGTACAGATGGTGAAACTTCTAGTTTGAGTTTACCTAGCAATGATGCTGAAATAGGTCAGATGGCTGTGCGCACCGATCTTGTTAGCCAAGGAAATTCTATGAATGTTGGGACATCTTCTGATAAGGGAACGGTTCCTCTCGAGGATCTGAAAGAGACAATGGTACCTAGCAAAGTTATCAGTTCCAGGAACGATGATATCTCTCATATCGCGAATGAGAGGGCTTTTCCTAGAATGTTGGTGGATAATGAGCCTCTTCCAGACCAAGCCGATGCTTTAGGTGAAGTTAGATATGCTGGGACAGACAATACAGGGGTATCTTCTGAAACTCCTCAACAACCTGAGCTTAGTAATTTGGACAGCCATGCTGATCCCAAATCTTCTTTAGCTGGTGTGAAGTTTTCCAATGGAGATATTTCAGTTGGCGGAGTTATGAAGCCGAAGGTCCTAAAACGGCCAGCCGAAAACATGAGCTCCTCTGGCTCTCCATTTATGGGGGAGAAAAAGAAAAAGAAAAAAAAGCGAGACATGGACCTAGAAATGGGGTCTGACCATGTACGAAAGCAGTTGGCCTCAAAGAAGGTTGGGATCTTAGTTGGAAATGTTGCAGAAAAATCCAATGCGGCTGGTTTGGGTTCCAGAGAGGATTCTCAACCCGAACATCAGAAAAAAAGCACTGCATCAACAAATAATTCTATCTCACATGCTAGCGTGTTGCCTGGGTTTGGCCGAGGGAGCGATGAGTTCGATGTTCCCCAACTGTTAAATGATTTGCAAGCCTTTGCTCTGGATCCTTTCCATGGGGTGGAAAGGAATGGCCATGTGATGGTTCAGAAGTTCTTCCAGCGGTTCCGGTCACTTGTATATCAGAAAAGTCTGGTTTCGTCACCACCATCTGAGGTTGAATCTGCTGAACTTCCTGCAGTTAAATCGCCAGATGAGAATTCTAGCGAAAATTTGAGAGAGTCAGTTAAACCCGTGCGTAGACGTGGTGATGATCCAACAAAAGCTGGGCGAAAACGTGTCCCATCGGATCGTCTAGAGGAAATTGCAGCAAAAAAGTCGAAGAAAATAAGTGATTTGAAATCGTTGGCATCTGAGAAAAAGGGTACCCAGAAACTTGCTGACAGCCAGAAACGTGAATCCAAAGATTCTGTAGTACCGATGACAGTAAAGACAGTCAAGCGAGATTCTGTAAAAAAGTTGGAGCCTCCTGTAAGGAAAGTAGATCCAACCATGTTAGTTATGAAGTTTCCTCCCGAAACGTCACTTCCGTCCATGAATGAACTGAAGGCAAGGTTTGGTCGGTTCGGGCCAATGGATCAGTCAGGTCTCCGTATCTTCTGGAAGTCAGCAACATGTCGTGTCGTTTTCCTCTACAAACTCGACGCTCAAGCAGCATACAAGCATGCAATGGGAAACAAGTCCTTATTTGGGAATGTCAACGTGAATTACCAACTTCGACAAGTAGGAGCTCCTGCAACCGAAGTGCCTGAACCCGAGAAGGGAAGTGCAGCAGATGACAATCCTATCGAAGCCCCCAGGATGAAGGATCCAACAGTTCTACCAGGGCGAGCATCGACTCCAGTGGGACATCAACCACCCATTCCACCACTCCCAGCAGTTCAGCTCAAATCATGCCTGAAGAAGTCATCAGGCGACGAATCCGGTGTACCGAGCGTAAGCACGGGAGGCAGCAGCAAAGGAACGACACGAGTTAAATTCATGTTGGGCGGGGAAGAAAGTAATAGAAACAACATGAATGCTAATTTTGCTGATGGTGGAACATCTTCTTCTGTTGCAATGGATATTAATAGTAACTTCTTTCAAAAGGTCGTTTCTACACCTCCACTCCCAATTCCTCCCCAATTCACTAAATCCCAACATAGCATTAGCATTACTACAACATCAAATATTATGCATCAACAACACTTGGAATCGCCACAACCTAGAAATGCACTCAACCCCCAACCCCACCACATATCCACGGCGGTGCCGCCACTTCCACCGCCCGTCACCACCACTGCCACCCCGACCACTGACATTTCCCAGCAGCTGCTGAGCCTTTTAACTAGGTGCAGCGATGTGGTCACCAATGTGACTGGCTTGTTAGGCTACATGCCTTATCACCCTCTTTGATGAGCAAAAAACATACACGATTTAGCTCGAGGTTAAAATTTTGACATATCCCTGTGGCTAATACCGTCGAGCCCAAAGTGGGAAAAAACCGAAACTAGTATGGTTTAGTTGCAATTGAGACTCGTTCGAGAGCTGAATGCATAACTTCTTCCAAATTGAACCAAAATGGGGTGTGTTTTTGGAGGACTTTTGGGAATGGAAGAAAAAGGGGGCTTCAATTTCTCAAAGATGGTTTATAAGATGATGGGGATTTGATGTTGAAACCATAATGTACTGATATTGGCCATTGCCCAATTGGTTTTTTTTTTTTTCCTTTTTCTTTTCCAAAATTTCTAATGTAAATTGTTGACTATGGAAGTAGTGGACCACAAATCCCTATAATACTCTGATTAAAGAGTGAGTGCTTTCTCTTTCTATCTCTACTTTCGTTTGTGTGTTGGACTGTGATGGAAGAAAGTTGGTATATTCTTTGCTTTATTATCTCTTTATCTCATGTAATGTTCTTTTTTTCTTGGCTAATTTTAGCCCTGTACTTGGACTTATATTTCCAATTTAGTCGATCTTAAAATGTAATTGTTGTTTGATTTTCACCTTAAATGTGGTAAAATTGTTTCATAATATCTTTCTAAATGCAATCTTTTCTTTAAAAAGTTGATCACAAACTAAATTTGAACATTTTAAAGTATACTATCAAAATCGAACCTTAATGGTAGCTCAACATTTTTTTTTTAATAAAAACAATTGATTCCATCCTTTTCTAGAAAGATTTTCAATTTATATCATTGTATAAAATTTTTGACATATAAATAAGTCCTTGGTTTATATCAAATTCAATACTTTTAGTATCATAATGAATTCTGACCAAAAAAAAAAGTTATAGAATTGAATTCTACACACATATATAGTTTGATAATTAAGTATTATTTTTGGTTTTATAAAAACTTACTTCGAGTTTCTTTTGTTTTACTTTTTAAATATATTTTCAAAATTCAAGCAAAAGTCTTAAGATAAAAAGAAATATATTTAAATATTTGTCATTTGTTTGATAATCCATATGTTTCATTGAGAGATATGAAAACTATAGTACAGAACTAAAGGCAAGACTATTTACTAAAAAAAAGTTAAAACAAAGCTGTTATGAAATAAGTTTGAAAATAATGTAAGACTCTTAATTGTTAATATGATAGCATGACTATGGGTTATGGGTTCATAACAGTTTTCTTATATCTCAATGTTGTAGGATTATATAATATGTCTTGTGACAATAGTCGAATACGCGTAAGCTAGGAATTACGGATATAAAAATAAATAACATTACTAATCAATAGCTAACATACCAACAAGAACAAAGTTCTACTGGTATTATGTAACCTATTAATCAAGATGCTATAGGTTAGAATCTCCCAAACCTAAATATCGTTAAACTAAAACATATATCAATAGCCAACATAAATATATCTTAACAATCCTTGATATAGGCTCGTTCTACTAAAAAAGAGTACTTCAAATTCACATATCTCATGTGTTGTACTAAAAAAAATTACCAATAAAACAATACAGTCAACAAAACCATGAAAAGAGTCGCATGAAGATAAGTCAAGCTCCTCCGATTTATTAATACCATGTAAACATTACAATAAGTTATATCAATATATAACCTAAATTATTATTATTATTTTGATAAAAAAAATTATTCTTATTAGTATTATATACAATTTTTTTGTTTATAAGCTCAGTTATTGTTAGTAGTCATGTCCACAAAGAAGGGAAGAAAAAGAAAAATGAAAACTTTTTCAATGCAATGTCAAACTTGCATTAAAAAACTTTACGAAGAAATAAAAATATCAATGATGAAATTAAGAAGAAAGAAAATAATATAATAATAAGATATAAGACAAAGTTACATATTTGACCTTGAGAGAGAAAGTCATAAATATAGGGATGACGAAAATATTGAGTAAATAATTGATTTTTCTTTGGTTGAGACAAGTAGGAGGATTGGACCATCATCTTTTGTTATCTGGTGAAGTCTACAAGACTTTGGATTTATTATGACCATTTGGCTTTTTAGGTAATTTCACCTTTTAAATTCCCAATCTAAGCTATTTTTCAGAAGATAAATAAATAATTATATATATAAATATATTAAACAAATCAAACTAAAACAAAAAAAAGGGGAAAAAACGGCGTTTTCGATGCGCGTCAGGTCTCACGCACGCTTCCACACGGATTAGACGCGTTTAAGCTTTTTTTTTTTTATTCACTTTTAAGTAAATTATTTAATATTAAGAAAACAAAATGAAGAAAGAACTTAATTTCCAATATTTAAAGTTTTAATTGCCAATTTTTCTTTTTTGTTTTAGAAAATTTCCAATTTTTCTAAAAGAAAGGAAAAAAGTTTTTTTTTAATCTTTAAACATGAGATCTAATTTTAACTTGTGAACACTTTTTTTAAAGTTTATTTTTTAAAATAATGACTCTGATGATTAAATTAATTTTACGTAAATTTAATGTTTTTTAAAAAATAAGTATAAAATTAAATTAAAAAGAAGCCTAAAAATTAAAATGTAAAAAAGAAAAATTAAAATTAAATTTCAAATATAAAAATTAAAAAGGTAATTTTCTCAAATCAAAATATTAAATCAATGAACTTGTAATGGGTTGGTTATCTTGATAAATTTTAATCCATTTTTAATTTCACGCTAGTAGTACCAAACTCTTGGGGTTGTTTGTTTGACATAGGTAATATATTAAAAAGTTATATTGAGTAGTTAATTATTAAGAGTTGTTTCAAAAATTTGTTTGAATGTAGTTTTTGTATAGAAGAGTTAGAGTCAAAATCTTGTTTGGATTTAGATTTAAAAATGAGTAATTATTTTTAGTAGTTAAAAAAAATGATTAACATGAATGATTAAAAATGAGTTATTTTGATTGATTTCAAATGAATAATTAAAAATAAGTGGTTAGAAATTATTGATTACTTATAAATGAATTATTAAAAATAAATAAAAATTATTTTTAAAAGTAAAAATGAGAAAAAATTAATAAAACTGACTTGGAGGTAAATTTTCTAAGAAAAATTAATAAATCTTAAAATTAACCTTACTTAAATATGGCAAACAAACGGCCGTTAGACATGGAGTTTAATATATATTTTTTCAACATTTTTTTAATAGAAATTTTTTTTTTCTTTTTAATAATTACAAACGGAGGATAATATAAAAGGAAAAAATAAAATAAATAATAAAAGTGAAAACGCGTTATTTGTTTTTTCAAAAAATTGGAATCGCCAAAAATAGAGGCTTCAAATGAAAGAAAGCGTAATAAAATCCCCTTTTTTTTCTTAGTCGGTTTCTTTTAGATAATTTAATTCCTCCACTTACCTAGAAATGTCATAATTTATTTATATTTCCAATTTTCGCCCTATAAATATAAAGAACCCTAACGATCCCTTCATAAACAATCACTCAAAAGTCCCCAACCAAGTTTCGATTTCATCGTCAAAACAACTCTGAATCTTGAAATTTTCTTTTGAATCGAATTCAATTTCTCATCTGATTCTTCATCCATGGAGTGCAGATCGTTAGATCTCAACATCAAGAGAGCCAAGGGCTTGAAGAATGTCAATCTCTTCTCAACGATGGATGTCTACGCCGTCGTTTCCATCTCCGGCGATCCCCGGGGGAAACTGAAGCACAGGACTCCGGTGGCTAAGGACGGCGGCTCCGATCCGCAGTGGAATCATCCTTTGAAGTTCACCATCGATGAGGCCGCGGCTCAGAGTAATCGCCTGAATCTCAAGATCAAATTCGTTTCCGATCGGAGCTTAGGCGACAAGAAGATCGGAAAGGTTATCGTTCCGATTAAGCGGTTGCTGGATGAAAGCCCTAAGGGAGATGAAGGAAATTCGGAGAGAATCGTTAGTTTCGGCGTCAGGACCGCGAGCGGGAAGGAGAAAGGTACCGTCGAGTTTTCGTATAAATTTGGGGAAAAATATACGGTTCAGGCACCGCCGCCGCCGGTGATGAAAACCGGCGAGCCGGTTGCGGCTTATCCCCAAGGTTATCCTGGATCCAGTTCCGGATACCCGGCCGGAGGTGCTTATCCGCCTCCGGTAGGGACGGCTTATGCTTATCCTCCTCCGCCGCACGGATACGGTTATCCACCGCCTCCACAGGCTGGATACGCGTACGGCGGTTATCCGGCGGCGCCGCCGCAGGCAGGGTACGGATATCCGGCGGTGCAGCAAGCACAGAGGCCGAAGAAGAGCGGTTTCGGCGGCATGGCTATGGGCGCCGGAGCTGGTCTGCTGGGAGGTTTGTTGATCGGCGACATGATTTCAGATATCGGTGATGCTGGATATGATGCTGGTTTTGGTGATGGCTTTGATTTCTAATCCTTCATTTTTCTTTTTTTGGAAGTATTTTTCTGATATGTATAGGAGACTTGTGATGGGGTTTAGAATTACAGAAACTATAATAAGTTTGGGGTATTTTGGATTAGGATGATCAAAATACTTTGTGTTTTCTTTTATGTTATATATTAATATGCATTTGTTCTTTATGTGATACATTTTTTTTTCATTCATTTCGACTTCCAAAATAAATACGAGTTGGTTGATTCATTCACTGTTCTTGGTTTTTGACATTAGGGACAGAATTTGAGCAAATTTGTAGAGAATAGTTTTAGATTTGATGAAGAAAAGCTAGGACGCTGTTGTGTCCCTTTATTCTGCAACTTGGAAATGTTTTTTATATCATTATTATGAAATTATAAATGGGTTTGTGGTTATATGCCAGCAAGTTATGGATTCATATTTGAGTTAATCCTTTATTCAAATCTCATTGTAAATTTTACTAAATTTTATATCAAATTTATCGTTCAACCATTATTAACTCGTTGATTGTTCTACTATTATTAATCTCAATTCTCAAAAGTTATTGAGGACTTTAAAAAATTGAAAGTCATAATTAATAGTTTTTGTGTAAAAGAGTTAGGGTTAAAAGGTAGTTATTTTGACTAGTGAAAAAAATAAAGATTAAAAATGAGTTATTTTAATTAATTTAAAATGAATTATTATAAATAATTGAGCCTTATAATTAAATTATTAAAAATGAATGGTAAAAAATGAATATTATTTTTAAAAATAAAAATGAGGAAATTTATTTGGATGTAGGTTTTTTTAGGAAAAATTAATAAATATTAAAACTAAATCCTTCCTAAATATGATAGATACATTTGTGAGGTGTTTTTTGACATATTTAGATAGTTTTTGAGTTAAGGAGCTATGTTGAAGAGTTATATCGAGGAGTTAAAAATTGAGAGTTGTGTCAAAAACTCGTTTGGATGCAGTTTTTTTGTGGAGAAGTTAGAGTAAAAATCTTGTTTGAATGTAAATTTAAAAACGAATAATTATTTTTAGTAGTTAAAAAAGAAATGATTAAAAGTGAATGGTTAAAAATGAATTATTTTGATTGATTTAAAATGAATGATTAAAAATAATTGACTAGTTATGAATGAATAGTTAAAAATGAAATTTTTTTAAAAAAATATAAATGATGAAGAGTTAATAAAACTTAAAAATAACTCCTATCAAAATATGTCAATTAAACACCCCATAAAAGTAACCTAATAGCTTCTAAACTTTTATTTGTTTATTTTGTAGTGTAATTTTTTCTCCTAATCGTAAAAGCGGAAGGTTGTTTATACATGATTAAACGTTTATAGATGAAGTTTAAAATAGAGCAAATACTTAAGTATTTTTTTAAAAATATATTGGAATAATATTCTATTTGCAAACTAATATTACTTTTTTTTTTAATTCTTTAAAAGAAAACAAACCAATATTAATTTATATCCACAGAACATTATATATGCTCAAGAAAGGACTACGCGGACAAACTAAATCGAACATTCGTCACTTTTCCTTTGTCAAAGATTTTCGTTTATTATATATTGTCGGGATTTTCTAACTAATTCGTTTCAAATAATTAGTCAGTTATTCTCTTACTATCAATTTTTTTTTTTTAATTATATTTTAAAAAACGAAAACAAAAATTATGATTTTGACCTCGTACATTTCCCATAAAAAGATAACGATTAAAATGCTATTTCTTTTCTTTTTTCTAGGACAATTATTTTTAGGTGAGAATTTGATATTTGTTAATATATATATATATATATAAAGAGAGAGGTTAAAATACCATTTTGGTCTTTGTTTTATTTTTGTCCTTAGACTTTTGAATGTCCAATTTTATTCTATTGACTTTGCTCCTTGTCCAATTTTGGTCCCTTACTTTCAAATGTCCAAATTTAATCATAGACGAAAGTTAAAAAATGGTCATTTCATCAAATAATTATTTTCTCACTCTTAAATTATTTTCTTTCCCTTCCATCTTTTGATCATTTTTCATTCTAAAAGTTTTATCTCTCTTAAATCTATCTCTCTAATCTTCTTTCCTTATCTTTTTCTTTTATTCTCTCAAATCCATCTTATCAAATTGTTTAACATGAGATAATTTATCTAAATGATAATTGTCCTACTTTGATTTGTCACTTTTTATTTTCCAAAATTCATACAAAATTCATAGTCTACCACGGAACTAAAAAAAAAAGAGAATAAAGAAGAAAAAAGAAAAGAGGCGAAGAGAGGTGGGTTGAAGAGATGTAAAACTTCTAGAGAGAAAAATTATGGAAGATGAAAGAGAGAAGATAATTTAAGAGTGATAAAAAATTTATTTGACTATAAGATAATTTTTTAACTTTTTTTATAGTGTAAGGACCAAATTTGAAAACATTTGAAAGTTGAGGGACCAAAGTTGGACAAATAACAAAGTTGAAGGACCAAAATTGGACATTTGAAAGTTGAGGAACCAAAATTGAACAAACAACAAAGTTGAGAGACTAAAATTGAATATTTAAAAGTCGAGGGACCAAAATAGTATTTTAACCATATATATTAGGTTTACAATGACTATAAATTATGAGAAGACTTTTTTTTTTTGTGACTGGAGAAGATTATTTATTAGGGTAGAGTAAATGCTATATTTCATGTATTTAAGTTTTAAAAAATTATGAGTTCAACAAAATGGTTTATAATACTAACTAAATAATCATAATTGAATAAAGTATAAGGTAAATTTACTACAATCACCACAAAATTATATGTGTTGTTAACATTATGTTTAATTTTGATCCATCGCCCATTTGAACTTATAAATTTCTACATTTCCTTCAATTTATAGTTACTTATCATAATCAAACTTTAAATTTAGAATGATTAAAAACAAAAACCCTCAAATTTAGAAACTTATTAGAATTTAACTTAATCTTTTTTACTCTATAGAATTGGAAACTATGGCTCTTAATAATCGTTTGATTTTTTATTTTTAGTTTTTTAAATTTAAATTTATTTTTATTTAAGATTTCTATAATGCGATTCATCTTTCTTACAACATATGCATCTTTCCTCGAAAGTATGTGATAACCAAATTTTTAAAACAAAAACAAATTTTCGAAAACTACTTTTTTTTAATTGGAAATCTGATTTTAGGATTTTTTTTTTCATGAAGTAGATATGTTGTATTCTAGTTTGGCTGTAATCAGAATTTCTGATAGTTGTTAAACAGCGTAATATATGCACCAGTCGGGTCTCTACCGTGGCATGGCACTATTCTACCACTAGACCATTGATGCATATTACATGCATTGAACAATTTTTATTTTGTTTATTTTGTAATAAATACTAACTAAATATACTGCTTTCCTTTTTCTATTTTCTTTTTTTTTTACAGAAAATATACTGCTTTTCATGTATATAACAATGTTAAAAGTTATATATATTGAGTTGTAATACATCAAACTTATTTTTTAGCATATGAATGTATGAAATTATTGATTTAAAATTTTCATTGAATAAAATTTATATCTTTTAATAAACATATTTGTCAAATCTAAGTTCTAGATTTTTTTTTAATTGGTGTGATATTGTGTTTGTGTCATTATTGTATCTTGTAAATGTTCGTATTCATGGATATTAATAAAATATTCGATCATCTCATTGCAAAAAGATTGTTTCATTTAGAAAAAATAAATTCTATGTTTCTATCAATTTTAAGCATTTATCAAAGGCAAAAAAGAAACATTCAAAATGAATAGACAAGGAAAGGTGTAACCTTTTTTTTTTGTTTTTGAGATTATAACTATTGGGGTAGGGAATTTGAATCTAATATCTCTTGGTTATAAAGTGTATACTATGCAAATATTTTATTGGTAGGAAAAGTGTAATTCTTGTATTAAAAATATGGAATATATATATATATATATATATATATATGAATAGACATTTTCAACCCATGGAGGGTCAGTGGCGCAGTTGATTATCTTGTGTGGTGTTAATTCATTTCAACTCAATGAATAGTTATTTTTAGTAGTTAAAAAAATGATTAAAAATGAGTTACTTGATTGATTTAATATGAATGATTAAAAATAAGTAATTAAAAATAATTGAGTAATTGTAAATGAATGATTAAAAATTAGGGTTATTTTTAAAAGTATAAATGAGGAGTTTATAAAAACTCGTTTGGATGTAGGTTTTGAGGAGGAATTGATAACTCCTAATACCAATTCCTACCTAAATATGTCAAACAAACACCCCTCAGGTATTTGAAAAGTTTTTAGTCCAATTTAAAATTAAATTAAAACTATTAAGGATCTAATAATTATACTTTGGGTTTAAAAAATATCGCTTTCAATTTTGTTTTGTTATTTATTTGAGAGATACTCACTTTTTGGTTATTCATTTGAAAAGATAAAAACGTTTTCAATTAAATATATATAGGGCTTTATGCATGATTAAACTAAATAAGAAAAATAATTACAAAAATATACAAGTAGAAAATTTAGCAAAATTAGACACCCTATTTTGAAAGAAATTTTCTTTTCCAAGCAAAAGACACATATACCCTCCCCATTATAAAATAATCTTATATTATAATTTTTCCTACGTTCCTTACAATTTCACTATTTAAAATTACCTCCAAAAGTCTCCTCCATCATGAAGTTTATAGAATTTTTTTTCTCTTATTTTTTTACCTTTGACTCAGAATTTTTTTGTTTGTTTTTTTTTCTCATTTTTTTCATTTTTTTCTTTATATTTATTTGTATTTTTTATTAATTATTTAACATTACTTTTTTCAATAAAGAGTATTACATGAATGATCATATGATTACACAGTTTCATAATAACATTTTTCTATAAAAGAATGGAAACTTACAATATTGAACAAATTTAGAAAATAATTATAAATATCATCACTTAAAAAAAAAAGTTAACAAATATAGTCATTTGTTATCACATATTTTCTTATAATATTGGTATTAATGAGTGCTAATACACTAGATTAATGCAGGCAGGTATTAGTGAGTATTTATAAACCAATATTAAACTGTATTAATAATTAATGTAGGTATTAACAAGTATTTATAATACAGTTTTAAATTGTATTAATTATTAATGCAAGTATTAATAAGTACTTACAATACCATATTAAAAGTATTAATCATTAATTAATACAGACATTAATAAATATTTGTAATATAGTATTAAAATATATTAATTATTTTGGGAGAAGAACTTATCCAGTTCAATTTTTCTTTAAAAACTAAAAATATTAATGAAAATGAATACATTGACGTTTAAAACGCTATCATTATTCTTAACTTAATGAAAAAAATGTGTGAGAAATATAATATTGATTTCATAAAATCAATAATAATGTATTAATAAATAAATAAGATTTATGGATTATTGAAAAAATGTGTGAGGAAAAATATTATTGATTTCATAGAATTTGCCATGTGGCCACTACAATCGTTCCTTGAAACCATTTGAAAAAAAACACGTAAATGCATGAATAAATTTGGCTTCCAAACAAATAAAGAAAAAAAAGTGAGAAAGAAGGGTATAGTAGGTATTATTGAAAATATTATCATTTAAATTTAAAACAAAAAATAGATCTACAAATACTTTAAAACATAACTAGATTTGTAATTATTTTGGTAAAAGTAATTACCTACCACAATTTTCCATATATAAATTAATTTTAAAGTGTAATCAAACCAAAAATAATTTACGGATAAATTATAAATTAACTGTTCAAAAATATGTATGACCAGTATGTATACTTAACTAGACAGTAACTAATTTTAGATTTGACAATTAAAATTTAATTTTTAAAACTATCAAACTAATTTTAATTTTACCCAAATTATAAAAATTTAATATAACTTTTTGAAGCCATAGATACTAAATTTATAAATAGAAAATCAAGATCTCTTTCCCCAAAAGAAAATTAATTTTTACTTTTAATTTATTGTTTTGAAAACTAAATAAAATTACTTCATAAGGAATTTGTTGGTTCTTACAATTTAGTTAAAATTCAAATTGTTTATTTTTAATTATTCAAACTTGAATCATAATTCACAATTGTTAACACACCAAAATATGAAAATAGAAGAATTTTTTTTACTACAAGTTGGAAAATGGGAATTACAAAAGAGGAATCAAACTAATAAACATGTGATGGAAATAAATTAACACTAAATCACTTCATCAATCACAAACCAATCAAACTTGCATAAATACAATGTTAAATTTCTTCAAAAAAACAAACCAATACAAAACGGAGCTAAATCTTCTTAAATCCAAAACTATTCAACCAAGCCGACAATTTCCATTTCAATAAAAATCTTCATTCCTCTTGAGATAATCTACGCAAGTTTTTGATAAATTGTACGGTTCCAAAAAAAGTACAAAATTCTAAAATATTTGGATCACAATAAACGAATTAAAATCATGCATACAAATGTCACAAGAATTTGCGATACTTTATCCAAGATTTTTAGGCGATGAGGTAAAACTGATTGATCACAAACGGAAGAAATGAGTAAGAACAAAAGAAACGTTAATTTTCCATTAAATTATATGAAACGGATACTACATTAAACGCAAAGCCAGCGATTCCTCTAACTATGAAGGATTCAAGCAGAGATTCCTAAGTTTCTTTACATAATAAGTATAGAATTCAGTCGCAGAAACCTGTACTCATTTCAAGCCTTCTTCGGCGATTTCTTAGACTTCTCTTCAGTCGGAGCAGAACTCGCCGCAGTCTTCTTCGGCAGAAGAACCGGATTGATGTTCGGAAGAACTCCGCCGCTCGCAATGGTGACTCCTTGAAGCAGCTTCCCAAGCTCCTCGTCGTTCCTCACGGCCAGAAGTAGATGCCTAGGGTTTATCCTGTTCTTCTTGTTGTCCCGCGCCGCATTTCCGGCCAATTCCAAAACCTACATCAAACAACGAAACACAACACAAGATTCAGAAATCGAAACCAGATCTGATTAGATCTTAACGCTTGATTCTAGGATTGCGGATGAAGATGAATTGTGAATCGATTGATGAATCACCTCAGCGGCGAGGTATTCCAGCACGGCGGCGAGGTAGATCGGAGCGCCGGAGCCGGTGCGCTTGGCGTAGCGGCCTTTCTTGAGGTAGCGGCCGATTCTTCCGACGGGGAATTGGAGTCCGGCCTTGACGGACTTGGAGACCTTGGATCTGTCGCCGCCTTTTCTTCCGCCGGCGCCTTTGATTCCTTCCATTGTTGAATCTTCTGGTTTTTCTGAAGCTTTTGTGAAGAAGATGACAATTGAGTTGATTGGAATGAATGGGAGGTTGATATATATAGGTGCTGTGATGGCGGGACGATTGTTTTAGTTTTGAAAAAGGATGGACGGCTGGGGTTGGTTCCACGTTGGCGATCCGCGTCTTTCTGTCTGGCCAATCGGATTTCCGGCTTCTTTAATTTCACGTTCCTGGGCGTGGGACATGCGAATTGTGTTTCGGGAGATTGGACGGCTGAGATTCGTGCCATGTTGGCAATCCCGGACGTTGATAAATCCGTGGCTGAGATCACCCGGATACAATTCTAAAGAAAAAGTATATTAAAATACCATTTTAGTTTCAATATGTTTTTAGATTTCTTTTTTCTTGTGGCAGATCAATATATTTTTTCAATATCCTAATTCTAAAGAAAAAAGTATATTAAAATACCATTGTGTTTCTTTTTTCTTTTTCCAATATCCTAATTTTTTTAATATTAATATTTTTTTTAGAATAATATTTATTTATGTCTAGTTATTTTTAAAAAAATAACTTAACAAAAGATCGTTTTAAATTGGGAAATTATAGTAACTAGACCACATCCGAAAAGTATTTGCAAATATAGGCGCCCAAGTTTTTTTTTGCAAAGTTAATTTTTTTATTAAAATTCGTAATTATTAATTTTTCATTAATACTATTTTGCCCTTTATCACATTTAATACTAAATTTTTGAATTAAAACACTCATTTAAACATATTTTCCATTCTTTTAAAACATACCATATTTAATTGTCAACTCTTTTAATGTAAAAGATTTTAATTCTTTTTCTCATTTATCTTCCATCTTTCTTCCTTTTCCTTTTATGTTTCACTCTTCTTCCTCCATTCTCCATTCCTCCATTTTCGTTTATTCAGCTCTATTCATTCTCTCTTTTCACATTCCGTCCACCATGTAAAATGTAAATTTTCTTCGACCACAAAGCTCCGATCGAATGGTATAATCATACGAGTTAAGTCATCTTCTCTCAATAATCTCCGTTTTTCACAGTATTTGTATCACGTTTTTGTTACTTATCCATCACCATTAGCATGTTACTGTTCATTCTCAGTATAGTCGTGATTCGATATGTCTCAGATTGTTTAGTATGATATGTTTTATTTCTATTTATGTCAATTTTGTACATTTAATTCATTTATATCTCAATCTTTAGAATGTCAAAAATCATGTTTAGAAAATGTAGTAAAATCATATGTAGAACAATAGTATCTTCGTACTTTCCAATTCATATTGTGGTATAATTGACTGTATATACATCTACAAAACTGTATACTTGAGTATATATCGTATATTCACACGTCCTCGATTTCTATATAGTTAAAGAAATTGTATAATTGACTATATATCGTATGTTCATACTATATTTTTAGGTTAGTTATATTGTACATCTTTTCCTTATAGGTTCATTAATCATTCCATTTGAAATTGCACATAGTGTTATTTACAATGTCAATATTTCTGTTTAGAAATGTATTTAAATCATATGTAGAACAGTATTATCTACATACTAAAATGTTCAAGTCTTGTATACTTGAGTATTATCTACTGTAGTTTTCCATGTACCGTACGTTATATTACTGTATAAACTATACAAAACTCTATATGTTTCATTATTTCATTATACATATTGTATAAGTTACACAATACATTTATGGTTTATTATTCTTCTTGATTCATGTATAATACATTTTTCGTACTCATATTATTATTCATTAAATTTTCATTCCGCAATACGGTATTGTTTATACATGTATATTATACGACTTATAATATAGAGCAATATTATTTGGACATTTTTGTAATATTATACAACTTTTCCTTATAGGTTCAATAAGCATTTTAATCTGTATTGCACATAATGGTCAGTATGATGAAAATGAGATGTACCATAATCATGAAGTAGCTGAAGAGCGTCGCATAAATATTGAGAAACACAATCACTCAATGATGATTTTACATTACAGTCTTTTTTTTATGTCTAATGCTTTCAATTTCAATTTTGTAACCCATGAGATCTTTTTTATTTACTATCGATCTCACTTTGAATAGTAATTTTGTGTGAAGTTATTCCAACAGTACGAATCTCTATCAATTCACAAATATTACATATGTTATTTCTCAATGTTTTACTATACGATATTGTACATTCAAAATTACTTGTTCGCTGTCGCAAACATATTAAATCACACTACAAGTATCCATATCAGCAAATTAAACACTTTAAAAAAAACACAAAGTTTTAAAAATACGGTATGATACATGATATATTATGGTTGTACCGTATATACTAAGTTGTTTCAATACTGTGTGGTTATCAAACGTGTTCTAGTTTCAATCAACGAAATTGAACGCTGGTAGCTCATACGGTTTATTTATAAATAAACTTACTAGAATCAAATAACATGTACATTACTTAACTATATCTGTATGTAAATCACAACACAAAGACATCTAACAATGTATTGTCGTCACACTCGCCCTACAATTAATGCATCATAAATTGGCGATTTACAGTTTGGAATGTGAGATTTAATTTTCTTTTTTAAAATTTTACTCCCCAAATGAAAAATCAATAATTTGATCGTTATTTTTTAAATTTATAAGGTATTAAAAAAAGAAGATGAAACGTCTCTAATAAATGTGATTTCGAATGATATATTTTTCTACAATTAATGCCCATAAATTTGCGATTTGTGGTTTTTGAATGTGAAATAGTTTTTCTTTTTTGAAATTTTTCTTCCAAAATTAAAAAACAACCAATATGAGGGTATGATTGTAATTCATTATTTTCGGATTTTATAATATATTAAAACAAAATCTACTTTTGCTAATATTTTTGTAGATATATATATTTGCAAATACTTTTCAAATATGGTCTATTTATGAAAAAAGCCCTTTTAAATTTCTAAGTTCTTTATGTACTTTCTATTTTGTTTTGAAAAAAATATATAATTTCTATTTGTCTTTTTGAAGTTAAACATTTTCCCCCTTATATTTTAATAATGTTCAATTTCAATTGTCATGTGCCTTTTAGATATGTTTTTTTACTTATTTTTTTAAAATTAAGTGTTTGTGAATACTAAAATAACTATATTAACATATTGAATTTAAAATTAGTTTAGTTAACTTCTTATGCAATATTTTGTTACGTAACTAACAATTTTGCTATTAATGACTAAAAATGAATATTCTTAAAGTTTCAAGGATATACCAAAAAAGCACCATAAATACATTGGAATTAAAACATAGTCTTAGTTAACATCCTTATCAATGTTACATTTTGTAACCTAACTCTATAAACGACAAAAAATAAATATTATATACCAAAATAACTGCATCATTATATTATAATTTAAAATTAATATTTATTCGAATCAATATTCTGTTATGTAATTAAGAATTTTATTATCGATGGCTAAAATTAAATATTATATAAATTTTAGGGGCATATCAAAATAACTTCATAAATTGTTCAAAAAAATAATAATAACTTCATCAATATATTAAAATTTAAAATTAATCTAAGTATCATCTTAATTAATATTTTGTTATGTAACTTGTTATCCATGACTAACATTGAATATAATTGAAATTTTAAGAATCTAAAAAAATAATTTCATCAATATATCATAATTTAAGATCAATTTAGTCATATAAGTAACAGTTTTCTTATCCATGACTAAATTTTATATTGTTGACATTTGAAGAGTAAAATACTTAGATTTTTAAATATATTAACTAAATAAAGCTTGCAAAAGTTCTATAGAATAGCCAATAGAGCAGTAGCTCAAACGGTATCAATGTACGAGTCTCCTCCACCCCCAATTGTTGTAATTTCAAAAAAAAAAAAAAAAGTTCTATAGAATAAAATATTTTTTATTATTATTTGCCTTTTTTCTAATTCCTATGATGAGTTTGAAGTTAAAATGGATAAAAGAAATGTCAAATAATTTTAATACAAGTAAATATATCTCTAAAATTTATTAAAGCAGATTTAATTAAAAATATCGTTTTAAGAGAAAAAGAAAAAAATAGATTCTTAAAAAACCCTTTTAATTAATTCTGTTTGTTTTGGAGGGAGAATTAATTGTGATAAAGTGGAGCACAAAGGCATATCGACTATCGAGTGAGGAAAAAAATTGTCTTAGAAATATTAGTGCGCATCCGGGGAATCGAACCCCGGTCAGTACCGTGGGAGGGTACTATGATACCGCTACACTAGATGCGCGGTTGATAAAACTTGACTATTCAATAGTCATAATTTAGTTAATTATAAATTTAATTTGAGAAAAGTACCCTTTTATTTAATTTGGTTAATTATAAATTTAATTTGAGAAAAGTACTATTTTATTTAATTTCGTTAACTATAAATTTAATTTGAGAAAAGTACTCTTTTATTTAATTTGGTTAATTATAAATTTAATTTGAGAAAAGTACCCTTTGAGGGTGTTTGTTTGACATATTTAGGTAGGAGTTAGCATTAGGAGTTATCAACTCCTCCTCGAAAACCTACATCAAAACGAGTTTTTATTAACTTCTCATCATTTTTACTTTTAAAAATAATTCTCATTTCTAATCATTCATTTTTAATCATTCATTTATAACTCCTCAATCATTTATAACCACGTATTTTTAATCATTCCTTTCAAATCAATCAAAATAACTCATTTTTAACCATTCATTTTTTATCATTTCTTTTTTAACTACTAATAATAACTACTCATTTTTAACTCTACATCCAAACAAGGTTTTGACTCTAACTTTCCTACACAAAAACTACACCAAAACGAATTTTTGACACAATTCTCAATTTTTAATTACTCAATATAACTCTTTAACCCAAAAACTACCTAAATATGTCAAACAAACAACCCCTTTTATTTAATTTGGTGTCTAGTATTTTTTTTGTATACAAATAATTTGACGTCTAGTTTCATTTTGATCTTTTTATTTTAAAGTTGAATATTTTTATCTTTGATATTTCAATAATACTTAATGTCAATCTTTATGTTATTTTTAGTTTACTTTTACATTTTTTTTTAGAAACTCAATTCATGTCATGACTAAAAGGATGATTAGATTAGTTTGAAATTTTAATATATCGATGAGGTGATTATTTTAGTTTGCAGGTGAATTTAATTTTTAAAAGAAACAAGCATAAAAGTAAAAGAAAAAACAACAACAAATTCAGAGGTTTTGAGAGCATTACTGCTCACTAAAACCATATCTGCAAATTTCAAGTTCAAGTAAAAATTGATTTGATTTAGTGAACTAAACGAATAAAATTGAAATGATAGTCCTTATGGTAACGTGAGAAGTTATTCCAAAAAGGGTTTCGCTGGAAAGTTGGCAACGTGAGAAGAATTGTAATAGATAACGATCCTTGGTTGGGCAGAGAGGATAGTCCTTATACTTATAGTGTCAAAAACCTGAGCTTAAGGTAGTTAATCTTCTCGATGGGAATCGAAGTTGAGATTCAAACAAGGTATCCTTTATAATAAAATTTGCTTTTATGTTGATCCCTAGAACAGGTACCGATAGACATCAAAGGAATAGAAACACGAGAAGTGTCTACAAACTAATATCACAGGTGTTTCATGTTGATTAGTTTGGAAGCAATAGTCTGGTTATGTTGTTTATATGGCGATATCTACAACTATTTCGATGAATTTTACACCAATAAAATTGGATATGATAGGATTGAACATCTACCTTTCATTAATAATATTCAGTATTGGAAGGCGTTGAAATGTCGTGAATCTAGAAAATATATTAATTCTGCTTTATATCTTCGCTTTTGTACTTTTATGTAATTTAGGCCAAATGATGCATTAAGGTTTTGTGAGAGGTGCACGAAAGAACTTCGCCTCTTTATGCCGAGGATTTGTTATCTTATTTCTAAATAAAACGGTTTCTCTCCTCTACCTGTGGACATATATAAGACAATGTTAGTGAACTACGTATATACATGTTTTTTATCTCGCAGTTTCTTACTTTTGATTTTTGTTTAGGATTCTTACATAACAAAAGGTGATGCGAAGCTAACTCAAATTTAAAAGCTTCAGTACTATCCAACTAAATTTCTTCCATTTTTGTTCTTGGGACTGGATAAGGTTTTGTAAATGGAATAATGATATCATTGTGTACTTCATGCCTAACAAAGCACTCGTTTGTCTTTGAAACAAACAAAGCACTTGGCTGGTTTGTTTACTGGGAACAATCTGCCTGCAAAATGAAAGAGAATTGGACACCGGTGTGGTGTAACCCACCTTGGGCCGGTGCCGACTCCTTCAGGGTCCTGACTCGCGCAGGCCTTGGCTGGTTTGACCCTTCTCTTGTTGGGCTTGGGCCATCCCCCTTTAGGCTACCTCGGGGCTCATGGACTCCATTCGGGCACGTGAGCTTCACCCCGCATTTCCCCTATGATAATTGCCCTTAATTTGTAGATACCATTTGTGTCTCTATTTCTTTGATGTTTCTCGATAGGCATGATTATCCCAGGTATAGTAGAGCAAAGCTCCAAGTTTTTTACTATTTACTATTCATATTAACCACCGTGACAACCTGTTGTGGTTAAAATGTATTCTTAGTATATGCAATTTGAATACGAAAAACCATGTAATACTCTAGGAATATGTAGTGGCCATTTTCCATTTCTCCTGCATTATTGAATCACGTACTCAACACATGACCAGTTGTCTGCTTTCTACACTATACTCATGCGTGCCTGCCTGCATTTGGCAGGGTAAACACATACCTACTTAATTCACTCGTCGAACCTTGGCATACATGATCTGTATGACGTTAAATGACGGGCCCGACTTCAGAATACGCCATCGCGGGTGCTCGGTCCTCCTGTGGATGTGTGGTGTAACTCTCTCATTTAGCTGGTGATATATCTGTATCCTAGGCCTTTTTTTTTTAAAATAATTGCATTTGTTAATCATAGGGTCATTTTGGTCATTAATTGCTAATCTTTTGGCATCCAGTCCCCTCTTCTGTTTGAGTATGGTTGTAAACAGAAGCAGCTGTTGGTTTGGGGTGGTTTGTACTTTCTTCATTTGCATTAATTTCAGGTATTTTGTAATGAGCCCTCTTTTATTTCTTTTCACTTTTTTTTTTTGCTGAGTTGGCATGCTTACTTGTTTGAATAATTGATTTCTCTCTTCCTCTCCTTTTTGTTAAACAATAAATGTAGTGCTTCAAATGTCTGCTTGAATTTAGTAGAAAAGAGTAGAATGAATTGTGTTAAGACATAGACATGCTTTTCAATAGTTTCCTTATTACCTACTTTTAACACTACTTGTTTTAATTAGTTGGTAAGTTATGTTTTATCTTTATAAGGTATTAGCCATTTCTTTGTAAAGACATGGACATTTTAGCAAACTTTGTTCTCCTATAAATAGAAGATGAACCTTCTTATATATTGTAGTCAAGCCAAGCGTGCTAAATGTAAATCTAATACGATAAAAAAGAAGTCTCATTGTTCTTCATTGTCTTTGTATCTTTTAAGTTCTTTCTTCTATTTTTCTATCTAACTAAATTAGTAATGATTGGAGTAATTAAATAAACATATCATTTGGAGATGGATATTAGTAATGGTTGAAATAATTAATTATTCGATTTATAGTGGTTGAATGAAATTTGATGTAAAGTTTGATAGAAGAATTATGAAAGAATTTGATGTGGGTTTGATGGAAGTTTACATGTTTAGACCTTAGAACTTTGAATGATACATGATTTTAGTGAACTTTAAAATTTAGTTAGTGGAATAAATCTCTGTACAAGGGATACCAAACTAAAGTTTATATTTTTTTAGACAAAATTTAATTTATATTTAATAAAATCATTTTTTAATATGTTAGAGGTTTATTAGATATACCATTGAAATATTGAGATTTTCTTGGACATTTTTAAAATCTCAATTTTTAGATACAAATTTAAAAGGTTAAAGACTAAATTTGTAATATCATCTTTACTTTTAACTTTTTGGGGGTAAGTAATGCCTTGATATGCTGGCTTTCTTATTTGTTATTTTTTAATATTATCTCTAAACTTTGTTTAGTACACATTAATAGTTGTAATTACATGTCAATTATATATTGAGTGGGTCTCTCTAAAGTTTAGGTTATATTTTATTTAGTTTTTACCCTCAACACTATTTGCATCTCTATTTAGTGACTGCTACCAACACCAATAATAATAGAAATGGAATATTTGGTGTGGCATGTCATTATATAAATTAATGTATTGACGTCATATGGTGAAAGTTGAAAGAAAGCAATAAAGTTAAAATGAGAGGCTGAATCTATGAGATCTATAAAAGTAGTTGGTTGTTAATAAGTCTAATCATAGCTTATTTAATTTATAATAATGTTGGAGTGCATTATACTTTATTTTCGTCCTCCAAGGTGAAAGGAATGTACCATTTCGTGACATTTAATTCTTCTTGAAGTCATAAATGTGTTGATTCATATCTAAGTTTAAAAAACGCCAACAAAAATAATAGTTCAACGATTTCTGTGTATATTTGATGATCAAAAGGTTAGGGGTTCAAATCCTTCTCCACAGTTGTTGTAATTTAAAAAAAAAAACACATTTAAATACTTTGTAACTATATCTACCCATGTAAGAGTTGATGGATGAACACTATTTTCATATAGTTACTCATTTTAAATGATTATATATATATATATATATATATACACACTTTAACCCCCGAAAGAATGAAATATATTCTTAGCTTGCTCATTTAACTTTGGAATTTGAGAAGAAAATGAAAGGATTAAAAAGCATATCTTGCATTAGAAAGATGAGCAAGGAAAATCTATGGGAAGCCTTTTTGAGTTTATTGATGGCCAATTTCAAAAGCCTTGTCTTGAAAAAGCTTCCAATTATTCATTTTCATCTTTTTCCTTTCACTTTTTAATTATTTTTTTTAATATAGTAAGAAATTCAAGATTTGATCATCGATGTTGTGGTCATTAAAATATTTTGATTTTTCTCTTTTTTTATATTGGTAACTTGTCTTTGACCAATTTATGCGCACATCGATAATGTTGGTGAACTATTGTTGTTGGCAGTTCCTTTTTAGTTGGCAAAACTTTGAACCCATTTACAATTCTGGTCATATGGGATTTCACCAATCGAATATTTATTATTTTATGTCATATTTGCCCTTGCTACTTGAGTTTTGTTTCCGTTCGGGTCCTTTCTAGACGTGTATTTTTCCAAGTCAATGCAATACCATTATTTGATGCATCATAATGGTAGTTTTGTCTTTTCCAAGGTTTTGAAACTTCTTCTTTGGCATTATTTAATTTTCCTTCTGGGCAAATTCTATTCAAAATAAAAATATATTAGGATTTATATCTTACAAATATACATAATTTTAAGTTCAATAAGTGAAAGTCACAACCTAGGATTTTAGTTAGGATAATTCAAATATTTAATCCTTTTACTTCTCTAAATTCAAGAGCATTACTAAATTAGGATTTTCAGAAATATTAGTTCGTTATTTTGGGATTTTGGCAGGGGTACTCTATGTGACATATTAGAGAATATGAGGTTCCACTGGTTTGAACTTTATGAACTCTGATACAATATTAGAAAATATGAAGTTCGACTTCAAAATCAATTGTCAATGAGGGAAGTTAACCGATATTTCTTTTATATTTTTATGAGATCTTCACTCTTTTCGATGTGAAATCTTTAACAGGTATTAGTCCACTATTTGAAGGTTTGAGAATCAACATTCTAAATGCATATTTTGTATTTTATGGCAATAGAGTGGTTGGGGTACTCCAAGTTTCATAATCCACAATATATGTGACTTAAAAAATAATAATTAAAGATCTGAAATTAAAAAAAAAATAGCGTTCGAAGGGGAAAGTTTAGTATTTGAGATATTTTTTTCTTAAAAATTTACCATTTATAGACGCTAGTCAAATAAATAAAGAAAGAAGACAATTTTAAATATTCGGCCAAAAGACAATATGCATTTACTAATAAGAGATTTTTTGTTTGTTTAAAAATAAATTTATAAATATAAAGTAATAATTTAAAATTTCCACTTTCAATTTAGCTAAATATTCTTTGCACAAATTGTAATCCATCCTGACATATAAACCACATGAATTAAATATAAGAAATTGTTGGGGGAATAGACGGTAACAGAGATAACGGAGTAATTGGTGGGGAGTTAGGTGAAAAAGGAAAAAGCATGGAATAAACGCGTTTCTGTTAACAGATTCTTTGACGGACTTTAAAAATAATTCCCTCTTATTTTCTTTTTAAAAAACAATTAATTATTACTAAGCTGTATATATATATTTTAAAGCTGTATTTATTTATTATTTAAGAATAAGCCTTTTCTTCTCACCAACCTAGAGAAGGATGACAGCCGGTCAACTGGATGATGCATTCGGTGGAACTGGAAAAGTCTCAAATGCCCTCACAATTATGTTTTAATTACCAAGTTAGACATTGTTAGGTTACAACCCCAATTACCCACTCTAGCCCAATTTATGCAAACAGGAGCAATAATTTAAGTGATATCAATATATATTTATTGACTTTGAATTCAAATTTCTCTATCTTCAAATGTTGTATTTTAACTCTAGCCCAATTTATTAATAAGAAACTCGAACATAATTTTCTAAATGCAATAATTTTTTTGAATTCGAATTTTAGGTTAATTTTTCCTTTTTCTTTTTTGACAGTAATTTAGGTTAATTGTTCGAATCAATATTATTTCGATTATTAGGTAATTTATAATACCTATTGTAAGAGTATACTTATTTTGGGCTAAAATTCAATACTTAGGTTTGTGGGAATTAATCATTTTTCTTTTTTTTTTCTTTTCTTTTTTTTGAAAATTAAAATTTTGCTCTTTGATAAAAATAATAATGGGTATTTTATTTCTCCAATTATATATGAACCGGTTAATTTTTCAGTTGCATGGCTAATATAGTAAAAAAAATGTTAATGACATAACAAATGATGATTATAATAATTAGATTAATTTTACATTTTAATAGATTTTTGACGTGATTATTTGGTCTTGGAATAAATATTATTTTGAAAAGATAAGTAAAAAAAAAAGACCTTACTAAATTGGAACATAATAAAAATGTGATAATTATCTATTTATGTGTCATAAAATATGAATTAAGTAGTTGATGAGATAAGAATTAACAATTTAATAATAATTTTGAAGTATTTTACAAGAAACAAACTTCTGCACATTTTCTAAAATACCTATCATCTTAAAAATAAACCATTAAAAAATAGTTTAGTAGTGATTAAGATAACTTTGAGAAATTAAGAGATGATAGGTTTGTGATCACTAATCTAAAAGTGGTATATTTCATGACAATAATCGAAGTGCACATAAAATCAGATGAATAGAAAAAAATACATAAAAAAAGAAAATTCATCTTAAGATAGCAATGTCAACAATGTGAAGGGTGTGAACTGGAGTTTTAATCAATGGTTTAGAAGAATTTAGATTTGTATCCCTAATAGTCAAACTTCAAAACGACACCGTTCCGAAGTTTTTTATTATTTATATATATAATTTCCACGAGTTGGTATTTGGTAGGAGTGGTTATCCACGACGGTTCCAAAAAAGAATCTAAAAGAATGGCATATTCGTAATTAAGTAGTAAAACTAAGGGCTTATTTTCTGACCACGTTCTAAATAAGTCTTCAGAGCTGGCCTCTTCACTGCTCGCTTATTCTGTGCAAAAAAAAAAAAAAAAACCAAGAACCCACCGACGAATCGCCGGAGCTTTCACCGGAGCTGAAGAAACCGTCAATTCCGAGAAGAATCGCGAGGAAAAAAGAGAGATCGAGAGCTCTATTCTGGCATGACAATGGCCGGATTCAACTCTCCGACCTTCTTCCTGATCTGCGCCGCCGTGTTCGTGGTCTTCACCTGCTCCTCCACCGCCGTCCACGGCGGCCTCGGGATCCACCACAGCCTCGCATGGATTCCTAACCAGTCGACCTGCAAGGGCACCATAGCGGAGTGTTTCGGCGGAGATGAGTTCGAGTTCGATTCGGAAATCAGTCGCCGAATCTTGGCCACCAGCCAGTACATCAGCTACGGCGCTTTGCAGAGGAACAACGTGCCGTGCTCGAGACGCGGTGCTTCCTACTACAATTGCCAGCCCGGAGCTCAGGCCAATCCCTACAACCGTGGATGCAGCGCCATTACCAGGTGCAGGAGTTGAGTAATTTGTTTCTGTACTCTCTGTTCAATAATGATCATTTTCTCTCCATTTCAATGTTTATTTAATATTTTTCTTGTTTCTTTCTTTCTCTGTGATGCCTCTGATTGTTATACAAATTGAAACGGGGAGATTGATTATATAGTACTGTCCTCGATGTTGTGATTGTAAGCGTGTTTGCAAATTCTTGTTGTGCTTCATTGATTCAATATCTCTGCTCAATAATGTGGTGATTATCTTTTAAAGGCTTGGATTTTGGTTCCTCTTCATTGAAGGGGAAAAGTGATTCTGCGAAGAACAAAGGCTGTACTGAGTTGGAAATTTAGGGAGAATTATGGATATCTCATTATGAAATATTTGAGAATCAACTGATTTGGCTGTGCTATAATAAGTATATATTTCTATTCTTGAAAATGTCAAATTTCTGTGTTTCTGGTGTTGTGTTTTGGGTTTGGATAACTTCACAAGGTCTATTTCTCTTCAATTGGGGTACTGATTGGCTAATCAAAACAGATTATCTCTTCTGTTTTTGGTAAAGAATCTTGAATGGCCTATCATGCTACTAATTTGATTGTCTATCTATAATCATATCCATATGACACATCTGTGCCTTGATTGTGGTTGTACTTAATTTTAGTATGATGTTGAGGATGAGAAACAATTGAATTTTTCCATGGAAGGATAGAGCTCCTATTATATTTTGGTCTCTCCCTTGTTAAATTCAATGTTTCTCTCTGGGCTGGTGTTTTTTTTAAAAAAATTATTTGTTAGGCTAGATTTTGTTGGATTGGAAGGCGTTTTTGTAGGCTCTAATTTTCCTTTTTTGTGGGATTTTGATTTGTATGCCCGTGTCTTCTTTCGTTTTTATATCATTGGTATTTTGTAAACCGACTGTTTTTAAGTTACGGTTTTCATTTTCGGTGATACGTAGGATGTTAGACTTTATCATGAGATTTTTCGAGGTGTACATGATGTGGATGGGACACCATATGTATTGAGGCTATTTGTTCAAAGGTAAAGATATGTCTGAATTGTTTAGACTTGAAAGTTGGAGTTTTTGAAGTTATAAGTGTTAGCATACAAAAGAGAGTACCAAATAATTGAGGGTATGATCAGGCTTCATGAACAAGAGGATTGAGTTTGGTTCAAATTGAGAAATGGTTGAGATGTCTTATTTGCTATTTGATTTGACATGATATGAAAAAGCTAGATGTTGGGTTCATATATATATATATTTGAGTTTGGTATGATTTTGACATGCCAACTTTCTATTTCTCTTTTCTATAGTTTCAATGTCGGTTTTACAGTAAAACATGGGTTATAGATAATAGGAGTTCTTTTGGAAGAAAGGAAAACCTAATGTGGAACATTCTCCATATTTGACAGATTCCATTTCCAACTTTGCATATACCAGACTCTACCCACCATGTAGGTTGATAACTTATGTAGCAAAAAATTCCCATTTAAGTTCAGTTAAGACCTGATATAAATTCACATTGATGTTTCGAGAAGGCTATGTCGATCTCGGAAACAAAGAGATGGAAGACGAAACCCAATTCCTTATAGCACTTTCCAGATCCTGCACAATTTTCTTTGGTTGAGTTACCTGTTTGGTAGGATAGGTAGTTGTTTGATGAGTTTCATATGAGATCTTGTAGGATTTGAATCAGCTGCTTAATCTTTTGATATTGATTTGAAATGATCACAAATCTAACTTGTCGTGCTTGGGTTTGTTCATTTTTGTGTGATGTCGATCTCGATGTATGAATTCGAGTCTGAACGGGTCAAAGAGAGCGACGTCTTACATGATATCAGGGGAGAATCTATTTCCCTCTTGTGTCCTTCCATGTAATGTTTGTTTGGTTCGTGACCAGGTTATTTAATGGTTGGGCCATGACACCCTAGCATTGATCTAACTGTTGCACATTTTGGTTCACTTTACAACCAGAAGTTGGTACAAATTACCTTTGCAGCATCTCTCTTTGTCGCATGTCTTTCCCTTGTCCATGGCAAAGGGTATTGAACATGATTTATGAGATGCATAAATTTACTCTTAAATTCATCAAAGCACTTTCAATTTTTTCTTTTTAAAATTATTATTATCTTTGTTATTTTTCAATTATCTTTGGTTACATAATAAACAAATGCGTGTGCTTTAGGAGTGCTTTTAAAATTTTAAGAAAATTACTTTTTTTTAGTCTATACGTTTTTTCCAATGGTTTCTATGTTCACAAAAACATTTTTACCTCCGACATTTCAATACTACTCACTTTTAATAATTATGTATTTTTCTTTTTAAATTTTACTTTCATATCTTTTTTGTAAGAAAATAAAATTTAGGTGAAAACTAAAATTAGTATTGAAATTTGAATCGGTTTAATCATCATTTTAATCAATATTACTATTTAATTAACAATTTTGTTATTTCAAGAATTAAAAGTATCGTTGAAAATGTCATGGATTTTTAATTTTGAAAGTTAGAAACCAAATTAAACTTACATTTCAAACCTAATAATTAAACATACACTTCTTTTTTCTAAATTTTTCTATCATCTTCATCTTAAGATGCCTTCAACCAAACACGTTCTTACTTTTACATTTTGTGATAGGTTATGCACACCTATTACATTTGATATTTTAAATGGTTGATTATTATAGATTAAATTCATTTTTAAAGCACTTTATGGTATTTGAAGCTATTATTTGACCCATTGGTTATTTGTGGATGGCTCACCAAACACACCATTATTAATGTTTGAGGGGAATTTTTCTTCTTTGTATTTGGATGTTTGGCCTCAATAATTTGTAGGGGCGGTTCTAAGTTTTAAAGGTGTGAAACAAGTATAATTAATTTTTTTCTAAGATCTAGAAAGTTGGGGTTGATTAGTTAAAATCCTACTGAAGATGTGAAGTCATAGTCAATTAGTTGAAATTTTTTGTTGATTATGAAAGTCCCGTTCGATAACCATTTTGTTTTTTGTTTATGAAATTTAAGCCTATTTTTATTCAAATTTTCTACCATGTGCTCTATCTTTTTTACAATGTATCAATCTTTCCTTAAGAAGTAGAAGAATACTAACCAAATTTCAAAAACATAAACAAGTTTTTGGAAGCTACTTTTTTTTGTTTAGAAATTTTTGTTTTGTTTTTCAAAATATAGGCAAGATGTAGATATCTAAATAAGGAAAAATGTATAGTAAAGTAGTTGTTGTAGGCTTAAATTTCATAAACAAAAAACGAAAAACAAAATGGTTATCAAACGGGGCCGAAATGTATCAATTAATTTTGGTTGAAATTTGCTTGTTTTCTAATCATGTTAGGATATAAGAGGTGTACATGAATTGAGTTAAAAAGATTATTTTTGGACCAATTCAAAATTTTGAGTTGACAAACCCATTCAATGTTAGAGCAACCCAACCCAAAAATTTTGGGTTGGATTGAATTGGATGAGTTATTTTTTTGGGACAATTAGGCAAATGTCTAGATTTTGGATAAATAATAAGAGAATATCTACAATATCTTGAAGTTTAAATAAATGTCTTTTTTTAAATCTGAAAAATTAATTATTAATTTGTAAATAAGAAATGGACAATTATTCCCTTCTACCTAATTTTTGGTTTTTTGATAAAAATATCATTTGAAATCTCTTTTTCTCTATAACAACCTTGAGAAAAATCTTAATAGCATTCTTAAACAAATCTTTAATCAAAAGATGAAAATTTTAAATTTATTTTCAAAAGATAAAAAAGAAAGTATATTGTTAATTAATTGAAATTATTTTTCGAAAGATTTGAATACATGGTCCACGTGAATGAATTCTTTAATATTAAAACAAGTAACAAATATAAAAATATAAAGTGAATTTACCTGCAAACCATCTTTTGCATATGGATGTTTGATGTGGAAAATGCATGCTTAGCATAATTCTTTGGTGTTGTAGGTGTATGCTACTACATAAATTTATTACATATATTCATCCATGCTTTTGCATCTTTTGTTCCTGGTTATATACCATGTGTACCAAAACATACTGTCATGATTTCAGCCAGAATGTATCAATTTGTCTTTTGTTTCTGGTTATATACCATGTGTACCAAAACAAGCTAGAATGTATCAATTTGTCTTTTGTTTCTGGTTATATACCATGTGTACCAAAACACATACTGCCATGATTTCAACCGCTTTTGCACCTTTTGTTATTGGTTATATATCATGTGTACCAAAACATACTTTCATGATTTCAGCCAGAATGCATCCGTTTGTCTTTTATTTCTAGTTATATACCATGTGTACCAAAATATATACTGTCATGATTTCAACCGCTTTTGCACCTTTTGTTCCTGGTTATATACCATGTGTATCAAAACATACTGTCATGATTTCAGCCAGACTCCGTTAAAAGCAATTGTAATCGGTGTCGTTTTTATAGATGGAGAAATCCATGAAAATCAAATAAAAACTTGTGAATACTTCCACTCAACGGAAGTGAGATCCAACAAGACTCATGAAATATATTGGGTGCGCAATTGTATCCCCAATCTCCAAAAATCAAAATCATGAAAAAAAAAGTGTGAGTGAGAAAGAAATCATGAAAAAAAAACTATGAGTGGAAAAGTGAGAGTGGGAGTGAGAACGATCGAAGAATGTGACTAATGTTGGATACAATGAGTTGTAAAATAAATAAAATGATAATTGACGTTGGCGTGGAGAAGAAGATCAAAGACAATTTGACAATTCATTATTGTGAAACCAAAGATATCTTCTATTTAAATAAAAAAGATTTGACAAAATATTAAATAAATTAAATAAAAAATTGAAATATTAAAAACAAATATATGAGTTAGTTGTATGGAGATTTTCTCTTTTAGATTTGAGGGTGATAGTGTTGATAAAAAGAACGTTTAATTAAGTTTTGTAATTAATAAACATGTTTAAAAAGAAAATAAAATCAAGGATATTATGAAGATATTTTAATTATCTATCCTCACTAATTTATAATTTAGATACTTATTTAAAGTCTTAAAAAGTTTAGATATTTTTTTAAAAATAGTCATTTACTACTATTTCCTTTTTTTTTGTTGAAAAATTTATCGGACTAGTCAAATTTATAAAATATTATAATTATAATCACTTTAAAAAAGTTATCAAATATAGCATTGATAATGAATGAAAGTAATTTATAAAATATTATAACCAACATGTATTATTAAATATAGTAACATTATAGTTAATAAAATTGAAAATACACCATATATTTTAATTTGTGTTTGCAATTTTTTACCCTTTTTTCTTTTAAGTCTTAAAGAGAGGATGGGAGTTTGTTCATATCATTCAACTATGCTCAAGTTCATTATCTCATTAGTAACTTGTCAAAAAGAGCAGTTGTTCAGGGACATAAGTATATACCCAACCCAATGATCAAGAGATTTTAAATTTGAATTCCTTTATCTTCAATGGTTATAATCTTTCAAAAAGAAAAACAAAATTATTTTATTAGTAACTTAGACGGGTTTAATAAATAAAAAGAAATTAAAGTGGTTATTATGGGTGTGTAATTTCAATTATGAGAAATTTACTACGGTTGATAATTATTTATGGCATGTTTGAGGTAAGCATTAAGTTAATCCGGATTAACTTAATCCTTCAATATATTATGAATATTTTTAGATTGGAAAGGAATGGATGTTAACAATATAACTTCTTTTTTTTTTTTTACCAAGGGTCAGTGACGCAGTTGGTTATCTTGTCTGGTGTTAATCCGAGTTCAAGTTGGAAAGTATTTGACTCTCATATTATTTGAGAGTAGTTGTGCCATCTATGTAGGATTTGTTGTTCCCCCTTCCCCCACTATGTACTGACAAACTCCTATACAATAAATTTTCCTTAGTGTTATTTTATGACTTGTTTCTAAGTATCTAAATGAGTTTTTATCATATACACCCATATGTGAATGTATTTTTGTTATTTTCATATTGACTACAATTTTAATTTGAATGTGTATTAACCAATATATTAGGTAGAATAATTTTTAAGTAAAAAAAAAAAAAAAAAATTAAAATGCATGAAAATTAGGTTTACACCCTCTTAATAACTTCCCTCAAGATAGTCCAATTTATTTAAATTACTTTTAAAATTCGAGTAAAATTGAATTTATGGACCCATTTGTTATTTATGGATTTCTCTTCATTGATTTCACCTATTTGAATCTATTGTCCCCTTCGAAACTGTCCATTCTTCAATTCTCCACCTTCAAAACGATCAATCATGGGAGCTTAATAGTCATTTGAAAATGGTGTACATTCTTCGGTAAATGCTAATAGTTATGGGTCCGGCACGGTCGTCCAAGGACTTGGACTTTGAAGGTGTGATGCCCAGTTCAAGACTCACTTATAACATTAATTTGCGATGTCTTCATTCTTTCGATGTCTTTCGGTTGGTGGCCTTGGGACAGACGGTTCATGACTCACTTATAACATTAATTTGCGATGTCTTCATTCTTTCGATGTCTTTCGGTTAGTGGCCTTGGGACAGATGCGGTTATCTCGGTACAGGGGAGCGAATCTCCGATTTTTTGGTTTAAAAAAAAATGGTAACAGTTATGGGTCCTCAAAGGGTGTTGCGGCCTGGGTTTTGAAGGTGCGCTCTCCTCAGACCTTAATTTGTAGACACTTCGTGTACTTTTTTTCCTTCGATATCTTCCATCCCTTGGTCTTAGGACGTGGTTACCCAGTATAGTGGAGAGGAGCGAAGCTCCAATTTCCCAATAACATTCATGGGCATATGGAAAAAGTATACCCTCATAATTACATTTTATGAAAGTCTTGTGCATGGTCAGAATCAACAAACCCATAGATCTCATTAGATTATTTTTCTCTTGACTTATACAATGGGTTAGAGTTTTGAGTGCATTTAGTAGCCACCCAATATCTTTTATCTAGGTTTGTCATATATCTACTTACACAACTCGTAGAATTGGATAGATCAAGCCTCGTAAAGATCATTAGGCACACAAGACTACCATTACTTGTGAGTAAGGTACTTTAGACGTAGTTTTGTGCCACTCGACTATTTCACAGGACATATAGCCTGAGCCTACAATATTTGGATGTAAAAAAAATACGTAGAAAACAAGTGTTCAGGTGTTATTAGCATTTATTAAATCCATTTCTTCATTCAATTATTCTATCCATCAAGGAACATTTGAAATATTAAGTTAATGTAGTCCTCAAGGGGTGGCGTAGTGGTTAAAGATTTGGGCTTTCAGAGTATACTTCCCTTAAGGTCCTAGGTTTGAGATTCACTTGCGATTCTACTCCTTCGATGTCCTCGATACGTGGCCTAGGAACGGACATGGTTACCTTGTTTCAAAAAGAAAAAGAAAAAAGAAATACTAAGTTTAATGTAGTCAGTCTCAATATCACATTCTTCTTCCGTTTTAGAAGTGTTCTAGGATGTCAGTATTATCATTTTGAGGTACTTCCACCTCAATTTGTGTGTTTATGATGTTATATATATATATATATATATATAGCAAAACTATATTATAATTTCATGTTAGGTACTAAATGAATTGAATTGTGCACACCAAGGGTGTGTTTGTGACACCAAAAATAAGGGGAAGAATGAAAATGAGGATGATTCCGTGTGTTTGGACCATCGGAAAACATTCTCCTCATAATTACATTTTCCAAAAATCACATTTTTCATTTTTCTCCTTTTTCATTTTCGCCCCAAAATTTATTATAAATCAAATCACTATTTTTCACTCTCATCATACTCATTATTTTATTTTCTCCATAATATCTCCTTCACCCAAACACAAATAATTATTTTCTCCATAATTATTCTCTTGAGGATTTTGCATGTATAACAAAAAAAGATAAAATATTTTCATCTAGAGCATAAAATCAAAACTAATTCGTTTGTAGCAAAAAATTCAAGGGGATTTTGCATGTATAACAAAAAAAGGTAAAATATTTCCATCTATAGCACAAAATCTAAAATAATTTCATTTGTAGCAGAAAATTCAAATTGACTTCTATCACTTGTTGAGTTCTATTAGTGATAGAATTCAATCAATGATAGACTCATTCTATCACTCCTTAAGTTTTCTATCAGTGATAGAAATCTAAATTGAGTTCTATCACTAGGTGAGTGATAGACTATCACTAGGTGAGTGATAAAAAATTTTCTATCAGTGATAGAAATCTAAATTGAGTTCTATCACTAGGTGAGTGATAGACTATCACTAGGTGAGTGATAGAAATAAATATGCTATAGATGAATTATTTTAAAAATTATGCTACAAATATAATACAAGAGGTAGAATGTGCTGCTGATGGTAAATTCTCAAAATTCAAATTGAATTCTATCATTAGCTGAATTCTATAAGTGGTAGAATTCAATCAATAAAAGACTTCTTCTATCACTGCTTGAATTTTTTACTAGTGATAGAATTTCAAATTGAGTTCTATCACTAGTTGAGTTTTATCACTGATAGAAATTAATATGACATAGATGAAATTATTTTAAAAATTGTGATGCAAATGTAATTCAAAAGGTAAAATGTGTTGCTGATGATAAATTATCTATTCTCTTTCTCTATTCTCCCCGTAATTTTCATTTCCGGTGATCATTACCATCCTCTTTCCCCAAACACACCCCTAACTTCACATATTGTGGATCAAGAAGCCATTCGTAAGCATTACAAATAACATATTTTTGGTAATGCGGATTCTAAAAACTATATATCATTTTCAACCCTATTTACTTTATCAATCATCTGTTCGACGAATAAAAAATAAAAAACAAAATTGGAGTGAGGTCAGGTTGTGTTAAAAGAGTATCAATCTGCACTGCTACTTTTTTTTTAACAATAAATTATGTTAGAAGATATTTAGATGATTTTGGCCGTTAAAAGTGTCATGCATTATTGGACCCGACATGGGTTCGTGCCTAATTTTCATCTCTGTCTGAAATACTTAGCAGTTTCAGGGAAAATTAAAGGGAATGTTTATCAATTTATTCAATTACACCTTTTCCCACGTTGGATTTACATAGTCAACTTTTCTTGCTGGAAAAAATTCTCACCTCCTCATTCCTGACTCATCACACATCTGGCTTTCTCTCGCACTCTAAAATTTTCATTCTCAATTATTATTATTATTATTATATCTTTGTTATAAAAATAGCAAAACAGACATTAGTTCTGGTCGAAAGGTTTGGACTTTGAGATAAATTTCTCTCAAGGTTTTGATTCGAAACTCACTTGTAACATTAATTTGTAGACATCTTTCATATCTCCATTCCTTTGGTGACTGGTCTAGGGACGGACGTGATTATCCTGAATATAGTAAAGTAAAACTACGATTATTCAATTTCAAGAAATATCTATTATTTTGTGAGATTAATTGAGGTACTTATGAGTTAAATTTACTGATTATAAAGAGGATTTCCACATGTATGTTTGTAGTTATATATATATATAAATATAAATATTGAATATAGACATGAATTGCAAAAAGATTGATGAGAATTGAATTGATTCTGGTTAACAATAAAAGCTATGTAAATAATAATGAACTTGGTTTTCTTTTAAGTGACCTAATTTTTAACTAGTAATTTACTAAATCGTATAGAAACAAAACAAAAAGCTAATCCTATGAATCAAACACTTAAATGATATCCTGACAGTAACCTGTAAACAAAGTTTCATGGCAAGAACAAAGCTTTCGTGAAGCTTGTTGATTGGTTGTATAAAACACTTTTTAAGAGTAATTACGTAAAATTTGAATTCAAGGTCTCGTTTGATACCCATTTCAATTTTTATTTTTATTTTTTTAAAAACAGATTTGTTTGATAATGAATTTTACTTTTTATTTTTAAAAATTTTAAAATATTAAAAAAAAATTCTAAAAATTTTAAAAAGTAGCTTTTAAAAATAAATTTTTGTTTTTTAAAAAGTATGAAAATAACAAGAATAAATAGCAAAAAAACTAAAAAAATCCAAACAAAATGTGATATTTAAAAATAAAAAACAGTTATCCAACATGCCTTCAACTTTTTTTTCTCTCATTATTGAAACTATATTTCTTTTGATAGTTTTATGAAAAAATTAATTTTTTTAATCATATAGTAGAAAAATAATTGATACTTATTATGTATTAATCTTACAATATCTAGATTTTCAAGATTTTACCACTTTACCAATGGAGGATGGTTGGCATGTTTCGTAGATCACTTTTTAATTTAAGAGCTAAATACTGTATCTACTCGTATATATATAATTTTTATTGAACATAACAATTTATGTTATTTATATTTTTATTTATTGGGATTCATTGGACTTCCCAATGAGCTTGCAATTATTTGATACAAGTTCAAGGAGTGCTCAAGATGATAAGAAAACTCACATGGATCTCATTGCCTTTTCTAAACTATGTTTTCTTATCATTCTTTTTTGCCAACATCAATAATTGATCTATATAATATAAAAATATATTTGAAGATCTAGTTTTTTTTTTTTTGAAATCTGAAGATCTATGTAATTTACGAGAGGAGAAAAAAAAATAATTAGTTTTCTTTCTATTAATTAATTCGTTCTCTTTTTTTTTTTTTTTTTGAGAAACTTAATTAATTCATTCTAAGTTTGAATAAAAGTAGGAATTGTGCAAATGATGTTCTTAGCTAAAGTACCTAGAACTATATATAGAAAAATGAACTTAGAACTAATAAAATTATAATTAGATCTCACCCTCTTTATCAATCTTAATCTATAAATCATTTTCATTATCTGTACATTATTGTAACCTTAAAAACAGTAAGGCCCATAAAGTATCTTTAGCAAGAAAAAGTGGGGACATCAAATGATTGTTGTCGTATATAATTTTCTTTTTAATTGAACAATTTTGGAGTGGAGAAATTTTAAACTCATAACATATAAATGTTATATGTTTAGTTATTGATTTTCAAAGGTTATATTATATATATATATATGTATGTATATTATAATAACTATTTAACAAATAATAAAATACTTTAAACTAATCTAATGAGTCAATAATACAATATGTCATTATTTGGTTGTAAATTAGTCAAATATTAATTACAAGTTCAATTCCAAAAATTAGTATTTGACTTTTATGAACGTAAATTTATAGAAAAAAAGAAGAAAATTGTGGGTATGAAAGGAAAAATTCAAACTACAATTTTCTCTTCCTTAAATTCAGAGAACTTTGCATGATTGAGTGGCAATGAGCAAGGATAATATAATTAAGAAAAATACTTCATTTGTGTTCAAATGAATCTTAAATAAAACATGAATCCTTTCATTACATTCAAAGCCAAATTGGAAAATATATATAATGACTCTAGTGGTCTCTTTCTTCTGAATCTCTCACTTTCTCTCTCTAAACAATATGGAAGCTCTTCCTTTCTTTGTTGGAGTGATAGGTAAAATGTTTATTTAATTTTTTTTTTTAATTTGTATATTTATTTTGGGTTTTTTTTCTCTCTCTTTTCTCTTCCATTTATTATGCATTTCATAGTGACTAATATTGTCTTTTCCCTTTTCAGGAAATATCATCTCTGTTGTGTTGTTCTTCGTATCTCCCTTGTATGTCTTTTTTGACCGCTTCATAATTATTTTGTTTTTTATTTCGGATATTATTTCAATTGTAAAAATTAGATTCACTCAATCAAGTACAAAATTCTCTGAAAGCATTGTTTTTATGAATATGGTTATGGGTGTGCATTCCTTTTTTTTTTCCTGAAAATTAGAAACCGATTAAAGAACAAGCAAATAAACTAAACAAAAAGGTAAATACACAAAAGCAACAAATATCAAACATGTCATCTTGCTTTTGGAGGTCAAATAGGGATAAAGATTGAAGCTTATGATATTTTAGTCGAAGATATGTACTGTTACGTGACGATAAATCAACCCAGATCTTCACATTGGTATAATATTGTCTACTTTGGGCCTTGGCTCATGGCTTTATTTTTTGTTTCACCTACCCTTATTTAATCAATGTGAGATTCTACAACACTTTGTTTGTATTCCCAACAATCTTCCTTGATAGTCATTTTCGAATTATACGTGAGCACACTTTTACTCAAACCACGAATCATTCCAAATTACACTTGAGCAAACTGTAAATCCCAACCACGGATCTACTCGAGTTATGTTTGAGCGCACAACAACTACCTCAGGCAACCATTTCAGAAGAATTCTCACATTGGAGTTCACAAATGCTCAATTACGAGCACATTCAGAAGCACTCCCATAGGAGCACACATAAAACGTCTTAACGACGGATTTTTCATTTTGACTATTTCATATCCATATTGTAGCTCACAAATCTTTGTTTTATACTAGAGGTTCTTTCGATATGGCTAACTCGAGAGCACAACTCTGATACCACTTGTTAAGGGACGACAAACCTACCCTAGATCTCCACATTGGTATGATATTGTCCACTTTGGATTTGGACCCTCACCACTTTGTTTTTGGGCATCTCCCAAAAAACTCATACCAATTAAGATGTTTGTCTTCCCTTATAAATCGAAGATCTACTCTTTATTTAACCGATGTAGGATTACACCATTTTGTTTGTATTCCCAACATATAACTCAACCAATTGAGATATTACGATCTCACTTATTGTCTCTTATTAAATAATTGGAGAATCTTTTGAACATTCATAAGATAAATAGACTACTTCTTTCATCACTAATATGAGAAAGGCTTAAGTTGACAATACTAAACAAATGATAAAAAGAAGTTTGAATTTTTTTTCATTCATATATATTGAGATGAAATATTGAATATTGGGTTATGGGGTTTTGTGCAGAAAGACATTTTGGAGGGTATTGAAGAAAAGATCAACAGAAGAATTTGACAGCCTTCCTATGTTTCCACTTTCTTGACTGCTTCTTTGTGGGCTTATTATGGCCTAATCAAACCTGATGGCTTTCTCATTGTCTCTATTAACATCTTTGGAATTTCTCTTCAAATTTGTTATCTCACCATCTTCCTTCTATTTTCTCCTCCTAAAATGAGAGTATGTCGTTGTCACTCATCGCTACTCGATTCTCGTCGTTAGCTGCACATCGCTTTTGGTTTCGAACGTTTTTTGTTTTACTTTATCTGTACTTCGGTAAATTTTTATCTTTTAAAGTCATTTGATAATCATTTAATTAAGCCTCGTTTAGTAACTAATTGATTTTTGAAATTTCAACTTATTTTTAATTAAATTTCTATATTTTTAAGATAGTAGATAAACAATTGTCAAATTTAAAAAAAGAATATAAAATTTGGAAATTATTTATATATGTAAAATTTTAGTTTGATTTTTAAAAAGATAGATAAGATGTAAATATCCAAACAAGAAAAAGAAAATATATAGTAAAATAATTGTGGTTGGCTAAAATTTCAAAAACAAAAAAAAGTAAAAATTAGCAAAATGGTTATCAAACTTCTTTTTGAAAATTGATTTACTTTCTTTTTAAGTCTCCTATGATGCTTTTTAAGTTTCATTTGAAATTTCATCTTTCCTTTAAGAAATGATTTTTTATAATCATTCCATATATCTTAAATACACAAATAATCCTTTTTTCGTAAATCTTTTTTTATTCTTCTCTCGGACTTATCCTCCATAATCATTTTATTCTTCTCATAATCATTCGTAGGTTAGAACAGCGACTCTCGTGGGAATTTTTGATGTTGGATTCGTGGGAGGAACAATCTTGGCATCATATTTGATGTTACATGGGAACTCTCGAATCAATCTTATCGGTTTCATTTGTGCTTCTCTCAACATTATGAATTGTGGTTCTCCTCTTGGAATTGCGGTTAGCACTAAAATTTATTGTCTCTACAAACTTTGTAGTTTTGGGATCATTTTCAAAAAAAGAAAAACATTTATAATTTTAAAAATTCATTACATGTAAATTGCTAGTCGATTTAAAATATTTTTTTTTGAAGTATTTGAAAGCACACACAATAATGACAATGTTAAGGGAAATTGAAAACATTGTTATAGAGGAAAGTGATGAGAACTAAAAGTGTGGAGTATATGCCATTCCTTCTTACTTTGTGCATTTTTGTGAATTCTGGAGTTTGAACTTTCTATGCTGTGCTTGTTAAAGATCCCTTCATTGGAATAAGTTTTCATATATTTCCAATATCAATATGCTAAATAATACCCAAGTTATGTTTGTATTTAATATTGAACCTAACCTAGTTATGCCCCTTTTAATGTTTAATGATTCTTGTCGATATTTGTACATTTCGTAATTTTTATCAACGGGCATAATAAATAATAAAACAGAAATTTGAATAATTTTCCCCCTCAAAAAACAATCTCACTGAAACGTTCATTCGATAATTATGTAGACTCCATTTGATAATTATTTGATTTTTGGTTTTTGATTCTTGAAATTTAAATCTAATTCTCACCTCAATTCCCTACAATGTGTTTCAACTTTTCTACGAATGTATCAATCTTTTCTTATGAAAGTACGGGAATATTAACCAAATTTCAAAAATAAAAACAATTTTTTGGAAGTTACGGTTCCGTTTGATAATTCTATTTTGTTTTTCGTTTATTGTTTTTGAAATTTAAGTCTACAACAACTACCTTACGATAATATTTTTCTTATTTGGATATCTACATCTTAACTATATTTTAAGAAACAAAATCAAAATTTGGAAACAAAAAAAAAAGTAGCTTCCAAAAGCTTATTTTTTGTTTTTGAAATTTGGTTAGTATTCACCTACTTTCTTAAACAAAGATGGATACATTGTAGGAAAGATAGGGCACATGATAGGAAATTTGAGTAGAAATAAGCTTAAATTTCATAAACCAAAATAAAAAAACTAAATGGTTATCAAAAGCCTACATTTTTTGTTTCTAAATTTTGATTTGATTTTTACAAATATAGGTGAGAGGTAGATATCCAAATAAGAATAAACATATATTAAGGAGTTATTGTAGTCTTAAATTTCAGAAACAAAAAATCAAATAGTTATTAAACTGGGCCTTAGTTTTTTGTTTTTACATTTTTTTTAAATGAATTAAACCTACCGCTATTATTACCAATGTATAGTTTTGTTGGAATGTTATCTTTGTTTATGTTATTATAAGGTTAAACAAATTTTTACCATTGTTTTAAGATTAATACATTAATCTCCGAGGAACAGCCTAACGTTTAAGACGTGGGCATCTCGAATATAATATCTTTGAAATATTTTGGGTTTGGGGCGTAGGATGTAGTATCAGACTTCAAATGTAGTAGAGTCCATTAAACTTAACATAGACTATGTACCTAGTGGAGGCAGTACACTCTTACTAAGTCGAGGGCTTCTATTGGTCGATTATCTAAAAAAGATGAATGATTTAATTTTTGAATTGCTTTCAAATTCATGACAGTCTAAATTTTTATTTTTTGAATTCAATTACATTTGGGGTGAGGAGGTAATTTCGAACTTGTAAGCTATTGGTTATGTTATTTTGGCGAGTTTTCTCCTAAAATTTTCCATCAATATATATATATATATATATATATATATATTTATTTATTTATATATATATTTATTTATTGATTGGATTCTGTTTGTTAAAATTGCATGTAATTAATAAAAAATGTGTTTTGTAGGTACCCAATTTGATTGGATTCCTTCTTGGAGCTATGCAATTAGTAATGTATGTGATTTACAAGAAAGATGATCGTTCATTTTTACATGAGAATCTTCTTCCACCACTTTCTGATACGGTTCAGTTTTCAAACACTCAACATGTATGATCTTTATTGGGTCCGGGTCCGTAGTACAGTTGGTTATCTTATTTGGTGTTAATCCATTTCAATTCTACGTTCACTAATTCAAATCCAAATGTCAGTATCTAACTCGATGTTCTGTATGTAGGTTTTTAATTTTAATATGAATCCAAAGATTATTTAATTCAATTTGCAACTTAGCATTATAATTGTTATGATTGTTTGCATCGAATAGAGCAGGGTCGTAGCTACAATAGATTGAGAATAACAATGATAACGAAGAGGAAGAAGAGAAAGAACGACACAGTAATTTTACGTGGAAAACCCCTAAACGAATTAGGGTAAAAACCACATGCAAGGATAGAAGAACTTCATTATAAAAATAGGAGTTACAAACTTTCTCTCTTACAAAGTAGCAACAAACTCTCTTATAAGGAGAAACTATCTCTATTTTTATCTCACACCTTCATTCACTTAGATATGGGATGTCATAGGAGATTTTGGGATGGTTTGCCAACTAATGACATCACCTATTTATACTACTCATAAACTTGGGCTCCAAGTATGATCCAATGGTCCACATTTTTCCTTAGTGATCAAGTAAATCATGTGGTCATGATTTTGCCACAACTTCATTTGGATAAGTATGAGTAGATATTTATTGACAAGTTTATATCTAGATCTTTCTTCAACAATCTTAGACAAAGTGTGTTCTAGAATTCTCTTCATCATTCTTAGACCAATGATGTTGATAAGCGCCGATCGTTGCTTGAATTTTACAAAGCTAGAGATCCTTCTAGGATCCTTGCAAAAACTCACAATGAAGGCTAACTTAGATCACACTTAAAATCTAAAATAGTCACTCTTAGATCCTAAGACAACTCACTCCAGAATTAGTTCTATCAAGACTAATCCAATGAATTGATTTAACTTCAAACCTAAAACAAGATTTGAAAGAAATGAAACACCAAATGGGGTTCAACAAAACACAAGTTTTTTCAATTATAAATCTGTCCAAAATTATGTATTACAAGCCATTTTAAAGGCCAAAAATCGTGCATGCCTTGGAATACAAAAAGACTCAAAAAGCTATTAAATGCATTTTGTAGAAAATAAGGCCTAGGAAACCAAAACTCAATTGCATGGCTTAAATGCTAGATAAAATGGTAGATATGCTTTAAGTAGACTCAACCAACTCTTCTAGAAGGTCCCTTGCAATTATGAGCATAGTTGGCAAGCATTGAAATCAAAAAGTCTCAAAATAAGAAATCTAGAAATTCCTTTATTTAAAATTCTGCCATGTAATTTTTATAATCCTCTTGGAATCCTCTTTTCCTTCTTCTTGTAATTGCTCCGTCATGTGAATGCAATAAGTTGTTAGTTGAATTCATATCAGATGTTCTAGAATTCTCTTCACCAATCTTAGCCAAATGATGTTCTAGAATTCTTTCCATAATTCTTAGACTAATGGTGTTTTAGAATTCTCTCCACCAATCTAGAATATATGTGTATGATCTAGAACTCTCTTTGGCCATCTAAGATAAAGTTGAATGATCTAACATATTTCAATATTATTCAACAATAATTATTTGGCTTCCACGTGTTGTAGAGAATTATTTAATATTATTTAGCCAAAAAGTATAATTACATTTTATACACTGGAGTAATTATGAAATTACATGTTCCATTCTCCTCTCAATTATTGTTGAAACCTAAGATTTCATATATTTAAAAATATCAGTATGATATTAAAATGGTAGGTATATATTTTTGTACCATTACAAGTTGATTTTGTTAGGATCTCACAACTGTTCCATATTAAAAAACTGGAGAGTCCTACAAGCATATACTTAAGTAATATGGGTTACCGAATAGGTTGGTGATGGAATTGGTTATCTTATTTGGTTTTAATCCATTTCAGTTCCACAGTTACGAGTTCGATCCTAAATATCAATATTTTGTTGATATGAGTTAGTCCCCTTGAGGTGGAACCTCATATTCTTTAATATAATTTAAAAATTATGGTAATTAGGTTATTACAATTTAAAAATATGTGTTTTTCTCAAATAATAATAATAATAATAATAATGTGTTATATATTGCTATTGAGGATATGGGGAGTACTTTTGAAAATTGAAGATTTGAGTTACCATCAAGTAAAATTGTTTGTTTTCGAAATAGTGTGTGGGACGGGACGATAATTTGTTTTCAAATTTTCTTTCTTATTTTGTTGAGTATATATTAGAGGACAAAAATATAAATGTTTCTATTTTTATTTATCATTATTTTTAAATGGACACATTGTAAAATTTAGATAGAATGGAGGGAATTTTTCATGAATAATGAACAAAAAATTGTGAGGGTGGATTGATTTTTTGTTTTTGTTTTTTTCTAATAGAGTGGATTAACTTTTCAACCTTGAAAAAAAGTAGATGTTTGAACAAATTATTATGTTGACTGCATGATTGTTTTTTTTAAATTTATTATTATTATGCTGGTTGCTTGTTAAATCATCATTTTGGTAATGATTTTTCGACACAATTTATACCTGTGCTATTTTTGTTTTTTTGACAAGATATGTGGAATAATTCTAAGTTAAAACAACTTTTCTTTAGAGGCAACAAAAATGCATCATAAATAAAATAAAAATTAGCTAAAAAACAAAACAAAATAAAAAGCCATCGTCTAATGTCACCCACTTTGATTAGAATTTGGTCAAATATTAACCAAATTTGTTCTATATGAAAAATTTTGGTAAAATGTTAGAAAAAACTTGTCTCATATTGGAAAGATACAATAATGTTGTGTTTTCCAAACATTATAAAAGGAGTAAATGACTTTAGATTCAAGACATCTTAATTAAAATCAATTTAAGCATGTATACTTACTCGAATTAAAATCGTTTTGTATACGAAAGTTGAGTAAAAGGTGTGAGTAATATAAGTATTGAAAAATGTTTATGTAATTTGGGACCAGAGAGTGATTATAACAATTTTTCATATGCTAGAAACTGTTTGTTCCGATAGTTTTTTTCTATAATTTTAGAGTCTTTTTACGTAAATTATTGTGTTGCTTTTTTTTTTTTTGTTGTTTCATTTAATTTCTCAATTAATTTATGTGCTTATTTCCTACTGCAATGGCGTGCATTTCTCCCCTCCCTATTGTAAAGGGGTGTTTTTCTCCTCATATTTATTTTTTGGACACGAGAAGCTCTTCAAAAACTCTCATTTGTTTTTGTAGTAAACAACTATGGTTAACCACTCTTCAACCCATTTTCAACTCATTTATCAAATCTCACATTTAATTTTACTAAACTTTACATCAAATTTTTATCATTTAACCACTGTTAATCTCAATCTCCAAACAAGTAGATTACTCTACTATTATTAACTTCAATCTCCAAATGAGTAGTTAATCACTTCTAACTATTATTAACTACTTCATTATCTTCCACTTCATTCTTTTCTACCAAAAATAAACCCACCACCTACACTCCCATTTCTCCACTTTAAAGGCACTAACAACTCTTTAAAAACTTTTTTAAAAATAGCTTTTTTTCTTTAGTTTTTGTTGCATCATCTTACTTTATTACAACAAATGTAAGGTGTGATTTTTTAACTTTGGTGTTTTTTTTTTCTATCAATAATTTAGAAGTTGAGATCCCAAGTGGTTGTTTATTTTCATTACCATTTTTTCTCAAACATCATATCCAACCTCCGATTTAACTCTATCAAACTTCATAGAATTTAATTATAAAAACTAAAATTAAATCAAATATAAAAAGAATATTTATATATTTTGTTGTGTTATTTTTTGTACCCTATACACTCGAATCTAATTAAAATTTTATACACAAGTGATTTGCAAAGAAATACATTTTAAATTTATGATTTTCATTTAGTTGAATAATATTTATAATTGAAAATTTTGATTGAAAAAAATATATCATTTTAATTTTTGTTGTACTCTATTGATTAAAAGTTTATTGAATGAAAAAAATTTAGATTTACAAAGATAATTTAAATTTATAATAGGTTTAATAATGATCACATTTTAAAAATTGGACTAGAATTTAGACCTTTAATTATAAATATCAAAATTTAGAATAATAAATAAATTTATTATTTCAATTTTATTCTAATATCTTAAAGTGACTTAGTGGTCAAGATGGGCTCAAAAATTAAAATTTAAAAACGTGATAAATTCAATCTATAATGGTTGTCTACCTAAAAATTAATTTTCTTTGAGTTCTACTATCTGTACTAGAATTTATTATTTACAACAAATTTTCATAACAATATTCTTCTCTCAACACCAAACTACAACTAAGGTTTTCAACAAACAATCATTCTATATACATGCGCACATACACACCTTCAATTTTAGTCCATAAACTTTGAATTTTGTTCTATTTTGATCCCTAAACAATTTTATTTACTTAGATTAAATTTATTAACATTATTGAACCAATTTCAATTAATATTAAATTCAAATTTATCATAGGAATTAATTTTATTTCTTTTTAAGTCTAGAGACTAAAATTAGAAATTTTAAAATTTAAGAACTAAAATAAAATAAAATTACAAATCTAACGATTAAAATTGAACTTTTAAAGATTGGGAACCAAAATGATATTTTAATCAATAATTTTGTTTTTTTTAAGTAACCAATAAAGTATATTAAACATATACACATGATAGTATTCCAAGGAAAGGAGAAGTAAGAATTTAAAATAAAGGAATTCAATTTTTTTTGAAAAAAGTGGTAGTCTTAATAAATTTAAATAAAAATATTTTCACAATTTTAAATAAATTTTGTGGAAAAATGGATTCGACTATGAGAATTTGGGTTGTATAGCAACTTTTTTACCACAGTTTACAATTATAGCACATTTTTAAAAATAATTGTTTTATAGCAAATTCTGTCATTTAAAAAAAAATTATTTACCTTTTTTATAGAAGACTTTGATAGAATCTATCATTCTCTAGTGATGGAAGTCTATCAATTTTATCAATGATTGATTCTATCAGTTCTTATAGATAGACTCTTGATAGAATCTGATGGAAGTCTATCAATTTACTTTATTTATTAGTAATTGATTCTATCACCCTTTATCGATAGAATCTATCAATATGAAGTCTATCAATTTACAATTTTTGTTATATGTGCAAATATTTTCATTATTGTACTATTAATGTATTATTTTATTCATTTTGTAATATACATACAAAAATCCGTTAGACTATTGACTAAATTATTAAAGTGTAATTTATAGTACTTTCTTTTGGCAATTATTTATTTTTCTCTTGTTTGTGAGAGAGTAATATTCTCTCCCCTCAATATTGGAGGGATTTTTTTTTGTGGAAATATTAATTGAGATGGGGGACTTGCGTGAAGAAGGAGATATGCAAAAAGAAGAAATAATAGTGTTAATGGGTGCATTTATTAATGAGAAGATGAGAGAGAATTTATTGATGGAAAAGAATAAATATTCCAAAAGGGAATAATAATTATTTCATCCAATTCATGACTTTTTTTATTTGGGATAAAATAGAAATTGATGGGAGTTTAGAAAATAATGCCAAGTCAGCGAATGAGGTTGAATTTCATTTCCATCTTGGGCCTTTGTTTTCAAGTTTATTGAAAGAGAAAAAAAGTAAATTTTAGGTAATTTTATTTAGTAAAAGCAAGTTTGGCGATAGACGATTTCCAACTTGTTAAGAGTCAAAATTGGTTGTGGTCATGTCTCCGTTTACTTTGTAGTAATTAGGATAATTAGAATCTTCTAATATCCGAAATTTTTAATGTCTGAAATTTTCAATGTCCGAAATTTCTAATGTCCGGCATTCTTAAATCATCATGTTTGTTTTGTATTAATATTTTTATGGGTATTTTGAAGATTGTATTTATTTTATAGATTTTGTTCATGAAAATGTCTTAAATACTCTCATAACTTAATGTACACATTAATTTGTATAATTAAAATCTATATATCGTATTTTTTTTTATTAATTTGAGTATTATATTTTAAAATAAATTTACCTAGAAAAAAATTAAAATTCATTTATTATTTAAACAAGTAAAAATTTGTTAAATATTGAAAGTTAAAGGATAATTATATTTAAAACATACAACAAAAGTTAGTGCACTTTTAATTTTTATTGAAAATAATCAAAATATTATTGAATTTAATGCATTTAAAATAAAATGTAAAATATAAATATAATTAATTATGTATGCTCAGTTGTTAATGCATAATAATTATGTACTAATATATATATAATTATATAATTATTATTAAGGTACAAACTACACACAAAATATAGAAAAAAAATTGATAAAAATATAAAATTTTATCAAAAAAACAAAAAATTGTAACCATGATGCAAGACGACATCCAAATGACTCTTAGATGCACATCGTAGGATGCCTGAATTTTTTTTCATCTCTGCAAAATAAACGTGGTAATCTAGATGTCCAGAATCTTGGATTACCCCAGAGTGAACGACTCCTAAAAGTTAATTAATAAAGGATTTTGGACAGTTTTTATCTTCAAAGGTATCTTCACTTCTCTCCGATTTTGGAGCTTTTTTTTAGAGAATTTATCATCAGCAGCATATTCTACCTCTTGTATTATATTTGTAGCATAATTTTTAAAATAATTCATCTATAGCATATTTATTTCTATCACTCACCTAATGATAGTCTATCACTCACCTAGTGATAGAACTCAATTTAGATTTCTATCACTGATAGAAAACTTAAGCAGTGATAGAATTAGTCTATCATTGATTGAATTCTATCACTAATAGAACTCGACAAGTGATAGAAATCAATTTGAATTTTCTACTACAAATGAAATTATTTTGGATTTTGTGCTATAGATGGAAATATTTTACTATTTTTTGATATACATGCAAAATCCCCTTTTTTTTATTAGTGGTTACATGTACATCAATATCGTTTATATTATTTTGTTTAACCTACATTTTTCATCAAAACTTAGTCTACATATTGTTGAATATTTTGAGTTGGTCTGTTATTATTGAATTTTGTTCAATCTTAAATTAAGAAAACCAACTAAACACATTATGTTGATCCTCCTAAATTGTGCTTGATCTTTAGCTAGCTGGATTTCAATGAATACAAATCATTTTAGTTAAAAAGGTTTCATCTTTCCTTATATTTGCTTCTCATAAAATGAGTTTGTATGTCCTTTTTTATTATAATTATTATTAATGAATGAATTTGATTTCAAAAATTAAAAATCTATAAAAGTTTTTTTTTGTTAAGATTAAATATAACATAAAATAAAATAAAAAAATATATAAACTCCTATCTATTTTCAAACTATAATTTCTTACCATTTTCTCTTATATCAATTCTCAAATAATTAGTTGTCCTTCTAAATCATTCTCATTTTTTCCCTCTTCAAATCAAAATACCCCCAACTTTTAAAAGTGATGTCTTACCTCGCCAACTAAAAGCTCAATTAATTTAATGCCAAATATTTCAAAAAAAATTAATGCCCAAAAAACAAAAGCTAATGCTTATGTTAGCAGTTTAAAAAACAAAAATTGCGCATGTTAGCTACTTGTTAAATCATTAACTATACATTAGTTTTATCGACATAATTTAAATAGGATTACCATTTAATTTTCATTTTAAAACGAAAAAGAAATGAAAAAGAAGTTCAGTTAAACACTTGTATTTAGGGTTTTTTTTTTTTAAATACAGTTCTACCACAATGGAGATAAGGGATTTAAACTAATCGACCATTAAAAAAGTAATTAACATGATATATGATTGTATACTATAAAATTATTGGATCAATTTTTCGGATAAAGTATTATCAAATTTTAAAATAATAGAATTTTTTTTTGGAATTTTTCATGAATAGCAAAAATTAAGGAAATGAATTCTCTAAATATCAAAATTTTAGAAATAAATCAAATATAACAGAACAGAATAAATCAAGTTAAATTGATGACTCAATCAAAGTAAATTATTTATATAAAATATTTTAAAAAAATTATTGTGATTAAAATGAGGATATTAAAATTTGTTATCTAACATAAATTTAAGGGAATTTGCGTTGTATAGCAACTTTTTTACTACAGTTTACAATTATAGCACATTTTTAAAAACAATTCTTTTATAGCAAATTCTGACATTTAAAAAAAAATTATTTACCTTTTTTATAGAAGACTTTATAGAATCTATCATTCTCTAGTGATGCAAGTCTATCAATTTTATCAGTGATTGATTCTATCGGCTCTTATTGATAGACTCTTGATAGAATCTGATGGAAGTGTATCAATTTACTTTATTTATTAGTAATTGATTCTATCACCCTTTATCGATAGAATCTATCAATATGAAGTCTATCAATTTACAATTTTTGCTATATGTGAAAATATTTTCATTATTGTGCTATTCATGTAATAGTTTATCTATTTTATAATATACATGCAAAAGCCGCTCAATTTAACTTTTTTTATTAATTTCTTTTAGAAAAATAAATTGAGTATTTAAAAGCACGTTACATTTATGATTTGTCATTTAAGTGGGCATGCCGAACCGTTCAAAATACGCGGTTTCCCATTTGCCAAAGTGGAGGAAAAAAAAAAGAGAGGAAAAAGGACTAAACTATTTCTTTTAATTATATATATATATATATATATATATATATATATACTTTTGCCCCCACTATTTTTTTAATCTTTTGACCTTAATTAGGAAAACATAATTAGTAATCACAATCATGTATTTTTCTTTTATTACATTTTTTTTTAAAAATTTTGTTGAGAATTACTATTGGAAAAGTGAAAAACCCTCTTACCAACTAATGAGTTACTCTTTTTATTGTGATTTTACATAAAAAACTCAAACTCCATGTTTTTTTTATATGATATTACAATCTACAAAACTTAATCAAATTTGAAAACAAACAAAACGATATTTGAGAATGATAAATTTAAAAGAGACACTATTTTAATATAGTATTTTGGAGATCTTACACATTCTTAATAAAATTTATACGTTATACTTATTTTATTGTTAATTAGTTTTTGAAAATATTAAATCAAACTCTTATTTGCCTAAGTTATTAAAATTAAAAAAAAAAAAATAACTTAGACATAAACAACTTATATGGTTGTAGAGTTATATACTTAAAATTTAATATTTATAAATTTTTTTGACATTCAAATATTGTAAATCAAATATTATATCATATCACAAATAGTGAAGGTACAGAAACTGAACCATTAAAGATTTTTTTAAAAATCCTATAATTGAGACATCCACTTTGGTGTACCTCTTGTCACACCGCCATGGAAATAAGCTAAGAGGAGCTTATTGCTTGATATAAGTAGTTATGTCGTATTTGTTTAGAAATTAAAATGTTGCACAAGATTAGTGGTGTAATTGGTTATCTTTGTTTGATATTAATACATTTCAATTCTACAGGTACGAGTTCAAACTTGAAAATCAATATTCGGTTCTTATATTATTTGAGAGTAGTTGTACTTTGTGTGTAGGATTTGTTGGTCATCTTCTCCCAATTTACACTATCTACTCGATGATAGAAGTTTCAAACTACTTCACATGAGAGAATTTTCTCTTTTTTTCTAAGAATATTATATGTTACAATTTTAAATAAAATGTTAGATTTTTTTTTGAAATTAAAATAATTGGTAGTAGGAGATTAGAATTTATGACCAGTTAGTCATTAGTGTACACTAATGTCGGTGAATAATTGATGTTATTAACACAAACGATTAGAATTTGTAATCTTAAATTCGTAAGTAGAAATATAAATGTCTACCCACTATGTCTTAGTTGATGCACGTTAAAGAGAACAGCCCCCATGATGCCAATAAGGGTTGAGTTTGACTTATAACCAAGAAATTAAGGTTATGAAAAATTCGGTTATAAATATTTTTAAGAAAAACATGCCCTACAATATTTTTTTAATTTAGTACAATAAATTTGGATGGAAACTTTCGTGCTCATATACTTTGAATTGTTATATTATGCTCATATCAGGAAAAAATCATTCTTAAAATGTAGTTAATATTGGTTACAAATAAGAAGATTAATTAATCAAGTTACACAACCAAGATTCATTATATATATATATATTGGTATGAAGTTATGAACATCTACTACTTTAGGGGCGTTTACTTTGAGATAATCAGAATAACTGGAATTCCGAAATCACAGATGTCTGACATCCTTAGATCATTATGTTGTTTTGTACGAATATTTGGCTGAAATCGAAGTTAAGATAATGTAAATTTACCCAAAGTTCCAAAAATGTCCTTACAATATTTATATAATTTTTTACATTAACTTAGTATTATTTTAATTTATTTTTTATTTTTTTAAAAAGTATCATTTTAGTATACATAACATACTTATCAAGATAAACTTAATTATTATATATTTATTATAAATTTAGTTTTTTTAATAAAAAATAATTTATTGGGTTCTTATGTATGTTATTTTGTTCAACCAATTCATCCATATTTATTTAAGATTTTTAACTTCAATTTAAATATGAATGTCATATGAAAAAAAATAGAGAATTTATCCTCTGTAGCATATTTTTTTGTTCATTCATTATAATTATAGCACATTTTTAAAAATAATTTTATCCATAGCACATTTTTTAAAATAATTTCATCCATAGCATATTTTGCCCAAAATTACTATTCTAACATCATCAGACTTCTATCAATTTAACTGATAGACTTTAGACTTCTATCAGTTCAATTGATAGACTTCTATCGCTTCAACTAATAGACTTCTATCGCTTCAACTGATAGACTTCAATCATTTTTGTGCCACAAATGAATAAGTTTGGGAATTATGCTATACATGGAATTTTTTTTTAATATACATGCAAAATCCTCTTATAATAATACTTTGAGAATTTATCATCCATAGCATATTTTTTGCTCTTTATTACAATTGTAGCCCATTTTTTAAAAATAATTTCATTTACATTTTGCCCAAAATTCCTATTTAGACTTCTACCAATTCAACTGATAGATTTTAGATTTCTATCAGTTCAACTGATAGACTTTAAACTTCTATCACTTCAAATGATAGACTTCTATCAGTCAATTAATAGACTTCTATCAATTCAACCGATAAACTTTAGACTTTTATCAATTCAATTGATAGACTCCAATCGCTTTTGTGCCACAAATGAATAAGTTTGGGAATTGTGCTATACATGATTTTTTTTTAATATACATAATTAATTATATTTATATTTTACATTTTTTTTAAATGCATTAAATTCAATAATATTTTGATTATTTTCAATAAAAATGTAAAGTTAACTGATTTTTGTTATATGTTTTAAATATAATTATCATTACTTTCTATATTTAACAATTTTTTATTTGTTCAACTTATAAATGAATTTTAGTTTTTTTTCTCGGTAAATTTATTTTAAAATATCATATTCAAATTAATAAAAAAAAATGATATATAGATTTTAATTATACGAATTAGTGTGGACATTAAGTTATGAGAGCATTTAAGACATTTTCATGAACAAAACTTATAAAATAAATAAATTTTTTAAAATTTCCACAAAAATATTATTACAAACTAAACGTGGTGATGTAAGAATGTCGGACATCTGAAATTGAATATTTCAATTATCCTGAGTACCCAAAATAAATGGCCCCTTAATATTTTAAAAATATTTTTAAACTTTAAAAAACAAAACCAAATTTTTTTGTCAAAAAGACATATTTTTAAAAAGTCAAAAATAAAAACAAAATACAAAATGTTATCAAACCGCCATTAACTTTCTCGTTTTGTAGTTGAATTCCTTAAATCCCTTGCTATTTTGCTATCTTGCTATCTTGCGCCAGTCAGCCCCAATTTGAAGATTTCAACCAGAAAAAAAATCATTAATAAACGAATATTGAAAGATGAGAAGAAACCCCTTATCTCTACTTTTCAAAAAAAAAAAAAAAAAAAAAAAACTCCTTTATCTCTCAACATCGATCCATTACAAGAGCTTGATGCTCACAAATTTGTCTGTAAACACCTCTCTCTCTTATGGGTTTTCTTCATTTTTGCCCCTCAAAATTCTCTGAATCGAAATCTGTACGCGTAATTGTTGGCTGGCCTTCTCTGTGTTGTTGACCCATTTGATCTTTCCTGTTCTTGATTTTGATTGTGTGCTTTTGTTGAAGAGTTGGGTGTTTCATTTTTGTTGAATTTATAGTTTATAGATCTTGGTTGAGCTCTCAATTTGGGAGAGGAATTAGGGCAAAGCTTGCAATTGTAGGTGATGATGGCAATGGAAGGAAATGAAAAGGGGATTTTGGATGATATAATCAGAAGGCTTTTGGAAGGGAGAGGGGGAAAGCAAGTTCAGCTTTCAGAGGCTGAAATCCGCCATCTCTGTGTCAGCGCCAGGCAGATTTTCCTCTCTCAGCCGAATCTCCTTCGCTTGACTGCTCCTATTCACATCTGTGGTTTGTATAGCATTTTCTCATGCTGTTTTGGACTTGTTTTTGCTGGATTGTACTTTAGATTGTTGTTTGGATATTTGCCTTTTGGGTGGAATTCGAACCTTCGACCTCTTGATCGAGGATGTAGGCTTTGGTTTGAAGTTTTGATTAGCTAGGAGTTAGAAACTGTGGGATTGTGAAGGTTGAAGTTAGTGAATCTCAATCATCATGGGTTGGTCGAATGGTTAATAGGGTCTTGAAAACCAAAAATTTATTTGGGGTTGATCGGTTTGTCTGGTGAGAGTAGTCGAGGTATGCCTTTCACTAATATGAAACATATAAGTTAGTGAATCTGGGCTCTAAGTTAATGTAGTCTATGTTTGGTTTATGTGATTGTGATTTCTATTTGTAAGGATAAGTGTATTGTTTGGTGGGTTTTGAAGGTTTTTGTGTATGGAGTTGGTGGAATTGAAAAAACGTGTAGTTTGGATTCATAAGAAACGTGAGTGTTATGTTTTGAATGGTTTGGTACAGTTATGAGTCTGGGAAATTGACAGAGACCATTGTTACACATGTGAGTATTATCAAGCTTTCATCTGTTCCATGTGGTCTCAACATGATAACATTGTTTTGATCTTTGAAAAAAAGAATCTTGTGTGTTATGTGGGTTTTATTTATGTGTCAATGGAGTTGGTAGGCTTGATCTATGTTTGGTTCGTGCTTGGAACATGTCTGGTTCGGTGTAGAATGCAAAAGCCTCGGCTATGGAGTTTGTAGAATTACCAAATGTGTAGTTTGGACAAGTTAACTCACGTAAGGTTCAATTTTGTAACCAAAGATGTATAAATCCAACGTGCAAGATCTCTTTAAATTTCTTCAATTAATAGTTTTTACAAATCTCAACTTGCAAGATAAGCATTGTACACTCCCTTAAGTTATTTTCCCGTGTATGTAATCTAGATGAAACAAGATTTTGTGCCTCTCTTGAACCTCTTATGCAATTTTTTTTCCTTTTTTTTTGGTATTTTACCTTTCTTTCATAAACTAGGGAATGAGTTTGAAACAAACTTTCTTTCACATGCTTTCTCTTATTAAATCTGGTTTTTGCTGGCTTCTTACAGGTGATATACATGGTCAGTACAAAGATCTTCTTAGACTATTTGAATATGGTGGATACCCTCCTTCGGCAAATTATCTCTTTCTTGGCGATTATGTTGACCGAGGCAAACAAAGTTTGGAAACAATATGTTTACTTTTAGCGTATAAAATAAGACATCCGAATAAAGTCTTTCTTTTGAGAGGGAACCACGAAGATGCAAAGATCAACCGAATCTATGGTTTCTATGATGAATGTAAAAGAAGGTTTAATGTTCGACTTTGGAAAATATTTACGGACTGTTTCAACTGTATGCCTGTGGCTGGACTTATTGACGGCAAGATTCTTTGTATGCATGGAGGATTATCTCCAGATTTGACAAATTTGGATCAGATTACACAGCTTCCAAGGCCTACCGAAATTCCTGACAGTGGTCTTCTCTGTGATCTGCTTTGGGCTGATCCTGATCCTAGTATTCAGGGATGGGCAGACAGCGATCGAGGCGTTTCATGTACTTTTGGACCAGATCGAGTGGCAGAATTCTTAGATAAACATGACCTTGATCTCATTTGTCGCGGTCATCAGGTACACATTTTTTTTTTCATGAAGTTTAATACTTATTCTCTGTTTGAAATGTTGTCTTCTCTGTTTCAAAGCGTTTTTGTTGTAATTTATGGACTACACATGCCAATGAGGAGTATAAATTTCAAATGCTTCAATCTTTCGTTTTGTTATAACCCTTGAAACGCACGCCGAGATTCCTGACTAAGCATTTTGATATGATCCAGGATCTAGATTATATCAAAAGATAAAAGAATAAAGATAAACCAAGTTTTGATAGGAACTTGGAACCTCCCTTCTCAAGAGAATCTCTTGAGCCCTTACAATAAATCACTCAATAACTCATTTAACAATTGGATGCCTAAACTCTAACCTAACCCACTCTATTTATAACAAAATACTAACTTATTCTCCAAGTAATGGCTAAATAGAGCCCTAGGCCCAATCGAGCCCTAGGCCCAACCTTATCAATACCCGCCCCTTTAAAGCACCTTGTCCTCAAGGTGGGCATAAACAAAAATATTTTTTTTTTTTTTTTTTTTTTTTCCGTGCAGTGCAATGCCAGTAGGTGTGGTGGAGGCAAAGCGAGTGATGAGGTGGTGGTGATGATGATGAGCGGCAACACCGGTGGTGGTGGTGGCGCGATGTCGGAGGTGGTGACGGTGGAGATGGCGGCGGCGATGTTAGAAGTGGTGGCGGCGATGGTGGTGGGCGAGAGGTGGTGGCGCGGCGGTGGAAGCCAGCCACAGTGGGGTTGGTGATGGTGGCGGAGGTAGGGGCAACTTGGCAAAGAACGACGGTGGGGAAGGCGGAGGCGGCAACGGAGGAGGCGGTGGTGGCGGGGTCAAAACCCTAGCCGTCATTGTTTTTTCCAACCTAATTTCCTCCCTAAAACATCGTTTTAGGTCATTGAAACTCTCCTTTAGGTCTTCTCTAATTTCTTTTTTTAGAGAAGCTACCTCTTCTCTCGAGGTCTTTTTCAAGTCCACCATCAAACTTTGCAACTTTTCTTGAATGAAACGAAGAACCTCTTGATCCATCTCTACAACCAAGAATCGAGCGGCTCACGATACCAATTGATATGATCCAGGATCTAGATTATATCAAAAGATAAAAGAATAAAGATAAACCAAGTTTTGATAGGAACTTGGAACCTCCTTCTCAAGAGAATCTCTTGAGCCCTTACAATAAATCACTCAATAACTCATTTAACAATTGGATGCCTAAACTCTAACCTAACCCACTCTATTTATAACAAAATACTAACTTATTCTCCAAGTAATGGCTAAATAGAGCCCTAGGCCCAATCGAGCCCTAGGCCCAACCTTATCAATACCGCGCCCCTTTAAAGCACCTTGTCCTCAAGGTGGGCATAAACAAAAATTTTTTTTTTTTTTTTTTTTTTTTTTTCCGGCGTGGCCAAGTAGTCGGTGGTGGAGGCAGCAGAAGGACAGAGGTGGTGGTGATGCGATGAGCGGCAACACCGGTGGTGGTGGCGGCGGCGATGTCGGAGGTGGTGACGGTGGAGATGGCGTGGCGATGTTAGAAGTGGTGGCGGCGATGGTGGTGGCGAGGTGGTGACGGCGGCGGCAGCAGTGGGCGCAGTGGGGTTGGTGATGGTGGCGAGGTAGGGGCAACAGCGGCAAAGAACGCGGTGGGGAAGGCGAGGCGGCAACGGAGGAGGCGGTGGTGGCGGGGTCAAAACCCTAGCCGCCATCATTTTTTTCCAACCTAATTTCCTCCCTAAAACATCGTTTTAGGTCATTGAAACTCTCCTTTAGGTCTTCTCTAATTTTTTTTTTTTAGAGAAGCTACCTCTTCTCTCGAGGTCTTTTTCAAGTCCACCATCAAACTTTGCAACTTTTCTTGAATGAAACGAAGAACCTCTTGATCCATCTCTACAACCAAGAATCGAACGGCTCTGATACCAATTGATATGATCCAGGATCTAGATTATATCAAAAGATAAAAGAATAAAGATAAACCAAGTTTTGATAGGAACTTGGAACCTCCTTCTCAGGAGAATCTCTTGAGCCCTTACAATAAATCACTCAATAACTCATTTAACAATTGGATGCCTAAACTCTAACCTAACCCACTCTATTTATAACAAAATACTAACTTATTCTCCAAGTAATGGCTAAATAGAGCCCTAGGCCCAATCGAGCCCTAGGCCCAACCTTATCAATTGATATGATCCAGGATCTAGATTATATCAAAAGATAAAAGAATAAAGATAAACCAAGTTTTGATAGGAACTTGGAACCTCCCTTCTCAAGAGAATCTCTTGAGCCCTTACAATAAATCACTCAATAACTCATTTAACAATTGGATGCCTAAACTCTAACCTAACCCACTCTATTTATAACAAAATACTAACTTATTCTCCAAGTAATGGCTAAATAGAGCCCTAGGCCCAATCGAGCCCTAGGCCCAACCTTATCAATACCCGCCCCTTTAAAGCACCTTGTCCTCAAGGTGGGCATAAACAAAAATAGATTTTTTTTTTTTTTTTTTTTTTTCCATGGCAGTAGCCGTAGTCGGTGGTGGAGGCAAAGAAGTGATGAGGTGGTGGTGATGATGATGAGCGCAACACGGTGGTGGTGGTGGCGGCGATGTCGGAGGTGGTGACGGTGGAGATGGCGCGCGATGTTAGAAGTGGTGGCGCGATGGTGGTGGCGGAGGTGGTGGTGACGGGCGGCGGCAGCGCCGCAGTGGGGTTGGTGATGGTGGCGGAGGTAGGGCAACTTGGCGGCAAGAACGACGGTGGGGAAGGCGGAGGCGCAACGAAGGAGGCGGTGGTGGCGGGTCAAAACCCTAGCCGTCATTGTTTTTTCCAACCTAATTTCCTCCCTAAAACATCGTTTTAGGTCATTGAAACTCTCCTTTAGGTCTTCTCTAATTTTTTTTTTTAGAGAAGCTACCTCTTCTCTCGAGGTCTTTTTCAAGTCCACCATCAAACTTTGCAACTTTTCTTTGAATGAAACGAAGAACCTCTTGATCCATCTCTACAACCAAGAATCGAACGGCTCACGATACCAATTGATATGATCCAGGATCTAGATTATATCAAAAGATAAAAGAATAAAGATAAACCAAGTTTTGATAGGAACTTGGAACCTCCCTTCTCAAGTTTTGATAAGGTTGGGCCTAGGGCTCGATTGGGCCTAGGGCTCTATTTAGCCATTACTTGGAGAATAAGTTAGTATTTTGTTATAAATAGAGTGGGTTAGGTTAGAGTTTAGACATCCAATTGTTAAATGAGTTATTGAGTGATTTATTGTAAGGGCTCAAGAGATTCTCTTGAGAAAGGAGGTTCCAAGTTCCTATCAAAACTTGGTTTATCTTTATTCTTTTATCTTTTGATATAATCTAGATCCTGGATCATATCAATTGGTATCAGAGCCGTTCGATTCTTGGTTGTAGAGATGGATCAAGAGGTTCTTCGTTTCATTCAAGAAAAGTTGCAAAGTTTGATGGTGGACTTGAAAAAAGACCTCAGAGAAGAGGTAGCTTCTCTAAAAAAAGAAATTAGAGAAGACCTAAAGGAGAGTTTCAATGATACCAATTGATATGATCCAGGATCTAGATTATATCAAAAGATAAAAGAATAAAGATAAACCAAGTTTTGATAGGAACTTGGAACCTCCCTTCTCAAGAGAATCTCTTGAGCCCTTACAATAAATCACTCAATAACTCATTTAACAATTGGATGCCTAAACTCTAACCTAACCCACTCTATTTATAACAAAATACTAACTTATTCTCCAAGTAATGGCTAAATAGAGCCCTAGGCCCAATCGAGCCCTAGGCCCAACCTTATCAATTGATATGATCCAGGATCTAGATTATATCAAAAGATAAAAGAATAAAGATAAACCAAGTTTTGATAGGAACTTGGAACCTCCCTTCTCAAGAGAATCTCTTGAGCCCTTACAATAAATCACTCAATAACTCATTTAACAATTGGATGCCTAAACTCTAACCTAACCCACTCTATTTATAACAAAATACTAACTTATTCTCCAAGTAATGGCTAAATAGAGCCCTAGGCCCAATCGAGCCCTAGGCCCAACCTTATCAATACCCGCCCCTTTAAAGCACCTTGTCCTCAAGGTGGGCATAAACAAAAATAGATTTTTTTTTTTTTTTTTTTTGGCGTGCAGCAGCAGCCAAGCGAGTCGGTGGTGGAGGCAAAGAGTGATGTGAGGTGGTGGTGATGACGATGAGCGGCAACACCGGTGGTGGTGGCGGCGGCGATGTCGGAGGTGGTGACGGTGGAGATGGCGGCGGCGATGTTAGAAGTGGTGGCGGCGATGGTGGTGGCGGAGGTGGTGACTGGGCGGCGGCAGCAGCCGCCGCAGTGGGGTTGGTGATGGTGGCGGAGGTAGGGGCAACAGCGGCGGCAACAACGGTGGGGAAGGCGGAGGCGGCAACGGAGGAGGCGGTGGTGGGCGGGGTCAAAACCCTAGCCGTCATTGTTTTTCCAACCTAATTTCCTCCCTAAAACATCGTTTTAGGTCATTGAAACTCTCCTTTAGGTCTTCTCTAATTTCTTTTTTTAGAGAAGCTACCTCTTCTCTGAGGTCTTTTTTCAAGTCCACCATCAAACTTTGCAACTTTTCTTGAATGAAACGAAGAACCTCTTGATCCATCTCTACAACCAAGAATCGAACGGCTCTGATACCAATTGATATGATCCAGGATCTAGATTATATCAAAAGATAAAAGAATAAAGATAAACCAAGTTTTGATAGGAACTTGGAACCTCCCTTCTCAAGAGAATCTCTTGAGCCCTTACAATAAATCACTCAATAACTCATTTAACAATTGGATGCCTAAACTCTAACCTAACCCACTCTATTTATAACAAAATACTAACTTATTCTCCAAGTAATGGCTAAATAGAGCCCTAGGCCCAATCGAGCCCTAGGCCCAACCTTATCACATTTTTGTTGTAATTTATACACTATACATGCTTATCAAGGGCTTGCTTACCATTTGTTACTATGTTATTTATTTCTCTATGTATCCGCTTATGTTTATCGGCCTTTCCGTTTATTTTGCCTATTGTTTCGATAGATCTGTGTAACTCTTTCACAAATAAAAAAAAAAAAAAATCGTTTCTTAAAAAAATAACTGCCCTTGTGAAAATTGTTTTTGTGATCAAACAACTAGGAAATTATCTATGCTTCAAATATGGTGGTGTTGAATCGAAGGGCAAAATCTTTTGGTTTCGAACAATGCTTATCTCATATGTGCTTTGTCCTTATTTTATAATCCAGCTGTTTTGGTTGCTGAGTTCTTATCATTGCATATGTGTTATTACACAGGTGGTGGAGGATGGATATGAATTCTTTGCCAAAAGAAGGTTGGTCACCATATTCTCTGCTCCTAACTATGGCGGAGAGTTCGACAATGCCGGTGCTCTACTGAGTGTTAATGAATCTCTCGTATGTTCTTTCGAGATATTGAAACCCGAGCTAAACACATCAGGAAGTAGTTCAAGTGTAACTCTTAAGAAGGTATGATACCCATCATGGTCATCTGACATTTTACATTTGATTTCGATTTCAATTCAACATTGCCAGATGGAACTTGTTAAATATTGATGTGTTTCTTTCTTTGTTTGAGCAGCCTCCCAAAATTGGAAAAGCTTGATTAGTTGGAGGAGTTTCTTTTTTATCCCAAACATACGAAAGTGAAGCTCGAGTTGTTTTCGGAGACACTCGAGTTGTTTGTACTCCCTTCATAGTCTTCAAGTTTGTAATGACTATGTTAAGTTCTGTCGATCGAATCTGTAAAAATCGAGTTCGTCTCTCTATCTTGGTATCCAAACAGGTGGTAGGTTATTTCAATGGAGTTTCTAATGGCCTTGGCTAATTGTGGAGTGCATAAGTTGGGTGTAAAAATGGAAGGCAATGGTTCTTGACTTGAAAAAGAGATGCTTCTTCCAGTGTTTATAAATGATTGAGTGAATTTCTAATGCCCTAAATATCCCATGGAGACCTCTCATTACAAATATTTTTAAGTTCAACAAGGTAATTTATGACCTCTTGGTTCATAGGTATGTATTGATGTTTTTTTGTTAGCATATAACATTGATTGTGTGATGAATATTATTGAATAGGGTTTAAACTTAGTTTCGAACTTTAGGAGGGCAGCACTTTTATGTGTACTAGTCTCGTTTATAAAGTAGTATAGTTGATTGAATTCATTATCTTATTTATTTAAACTCTCGATCACTATATCACTTTAGAGTTATATAATAAAACTTAATACTTAATAACATTATATTTAGTTCTGGTGAGAGTTTTTATGGTAGAAGCTATATTATAACAAATTTTGTAGTAGATAATTTGAATGGTTATGCACTAAAGTTGATTAAATTGTACATATCATCATTTATTTAATAAAAGCCAACTTACAGTTAACTAGTTTAAGTGAAGGCATGACCAAAATGAACCTAGCAACCATTGACATTACTGCCCTTGAGATTTTTTCTTTTTATTTTTTTGAAAAGATTGGCCTTAAGATTTGATTTGGGCCATATCGGTAAAAGAAAGGGAAATTATAGTGAATAGTCACTTCTAACAAAATATTTACAAATCTGTTCAAAATTTGAAAAAATGTCATCTATATTTATTTGTTTTTTTATTATTTAATTAATACTTTCCTATGTACCATTTTACCCCCAACTTCCCCACCGTTCAATTCACGGAAAATTGTCTTTTTTTATGTCCGATATTTTTTCTTCTTGTCAAGTTGGCCTGCAATTCACCACCGACCCAATATCTAGAAATTTAGGAAAACAAAATCTCTTATTGAAATTATTATATTGATAATACTGATGTTTAGGGTTGTTAAGATTTTAATACTCTATTTTAACAAAATGTATTATTGGAATCATGATTATTTAATATGATATATTATGTACTTAAATCAAATTAATATGGTCTTTTATGTAATTAATTGTTAAATAATTTTTAAATAATTAATAAATATAAATTTCCATGAGGTAATATTTATATGTCTGATAAATAAATAAATACATATACATATATATATATATATATACATAAAAGATTTCTTAGTCCTAAATACAATACTAATTCGTTATTTATAGGGGATTTTGCATGTATAACAAAAAAAGACAAAATATTTTTATCTATAGCATAAAATCAAAACGAATTCATTTGTAGCAAAAAATTCAAATTGAACTAGCTGAATTCTATTAGTGATAGAATTCAATCAATGAAAGACTTCTTCTATCACTGCTTTAATTTTCTACTAGCGATAGAATTTCAAATTGAGTTCTATCACTAGTTAAGTTTTATCATTGATAGAAATTAATATGACATAGATGAAATTATTTTAGAAATTGTACTGCAAATATAATATAAAAGGTAAAATGTGCTGCTGATGATAAATTCTCTTATTTATACAAGTCAAATCTAGAAAACAATTAACCAATTCAAAAAATAATTAAAAATGTACTCATTTATATTAATAGGTATAGCCATATTTTCTTGTATTATTGATATTCATGAGTATTTATAATACAATATTAAAACATACTAATTATGAATGAATATTTATAATACAGTATTAAAATGTATTAATTACTAACGAGTATTTCAATATTAAAACGTATTAATTATTATAGATTCAAATAATTTAGAATTTGACTACATATTTATGACAAAAGTTCTGCAGTACAATCTCTTTAAAAAAATATAGTACTTATAAATAACATGATTCATACTACAAAACCTACAAAACCAATAATAATTGGTACTCTTATTTATTTGAAGCATGTATTTATTTATAATACAAAATTAATAATTAATACTAGTATTAATTATTAATCTTGTATTATAACTAAATACATAATAAATATTTATAATACAATATTAATAATTAATACTAGTATTAATGAGTACTTATAATACAATATTAGATAGGGAAACTTATAAGATTAATATCAAAAAACAATTACAAGGATGATCACTTTGAAAAACATTTGGCAATAATAGTTATAAGTATTAATATTAATACAGTATTAATAATACATAATATTGTATTAATACATAATATTTTATTAATAACATATAATACTATATTAATAATACATAATAATAAATTAATAAAATAAAATATTGTATTAATAAATACAATAAATACTGTATTTATGACAAGGATGAAAATATTTTAAAATCTGACTACATGTGTAATTATTTTATTAAAATGGATCATCCATTACAAATTTTCAATTAATAATAAATGTTAATATTGATGATTATTTATAATACAATATTATAATTGATTAAAAAAAAATAATACAGTATTAAAATATATTAATAATTATAGTCCATTTTAAAATTTTCTTACATTTATGATTAAACTTTCCATAAAATTTTCTTTTTTAAAAAAAAAAACTCTCCAAAAATACACACAGACAAAACAAAATGATTTTAGAAAGGGAAGTTGAAAATAGCATTGACAAGTTGAAAAGGCATAATTTAAACATTTTAAATTTTTTATTTGTTATTTTATTAAAAGTAAAGGCAGCTGTGGACATAAAGGATATTTTTGTCATTTTACACTAAAACGAATTTGCTTAATTCTAATGCCAGACTACTTTTGTTAAAATTTTAAATTTTGGACACTTTTGTAAATATTTTTTCCATTTAGCCTAATCCCGTAAAACGCTCTAAAAGAAAACATGTATAAGGATTATGGTTGCTCGGTTGAAAGAATGTCTACACTTTTTTAGACTTTAAATAAATGTCGACTTTAATTTTTTTAAATAAATTATTAATCTGTAAAATTGATAATTGACAATTAAACTCCAGTTTTATCTCTTTTTATTTTTCTAATTATTTAAATCATGTTTTTTTGTGACAACCAAATGCAAAATATATTTACATTTAAAACAAAATCTTTTGACCAAAATCATAAAACTTTTAAATAATAAATAATATTTTCAAATATAACAAAAAAAAATCGTTTATGTTTTTTTTTTTAATTTAATGATAGCAATATTAATGATATGATAACATGATAATGACTAAGGTTAAGATAAAAAAAAATTGAACATACTTAACTCACTTGCTGCCATATTGAATACATGCATTGTTTCGTCTTTTTTTTTACATCTCTTGTTCTTGGTTATGTACTTATGTGTACCAATACATACTGCCATGATTTCATCCAGAACATATCAATCATTATACACCATCCGGAACATATCAATCATTATACACTCGTTTTGTAAACCCATTGAACATCCACTGCACATCTCTATCTCCTTGGTAATATAAGTGTATGCTACTATGCAGGTTTATGTACATGTATTGTTCCCTCTTTTTTGCAACACTTATTCCTTCTTATATATCCATGTATACCAATACATATTGTCGTGATATTTCAACCAGAATGCATCAGTCGTGTACACACTATTTGCAACCCCATTGAATATCTATTCCACGCAATTGTGAAGAAAAAGAATAGACACATGAACTTCCGTCCAATTTGAGACATGTAGTGTTGATGTATAAAAGTTGAAATATTGTTGGATTCATAGAAGATGTCAACACATATTGTATTGTCATTGGAATATACATTCGTATTGTCTCAACCTTCATTAAGTTCAATTGTAATCGGCGATGCTTCTATTAACAAAGAATCCAATAAAAAAAAAGACCTTGTAAAGATCTTGGCTCAATGAAAGTGAAATCCAAAAAAAACTCAAGAAATATCTTGGATGCACAATTTTATTCTCAATCTACAAAACAAAAAATCACGATCGAAAGTGGGAGCAAGAGTGAGATCGATGAATGTGGCAAGTGTGAGATACAGTGCTCCAAAACGAATAAAAGGATAAAAAAAAAAAAATCAATGGCCGAGATTTAGTGTTGAAGGATATAAATATTATTTATTTTATTCAAATTATTGATGAGTAGATATTTAGAGTAAAAGAGCAAAAATAATTTTTTTTAAAAGTAAAATAAAATATTGGTAGTTAGATATATCCCTTGAATTAAGGGGAGAGTTTTCAACGTATATTTTTTTTCTTTTTTATTCCTTAAATTAAGGGGGAGGGTTGACCATAAGGATTTTTATTTTTTAAAATATTAAAAAATGTAAAATAGGGCACTATGAGAATATAAAATATTATCTCTTTTCACCTAATTTTGATTTAGAAAAAAATTTAAAGTAAAAAAAAGTTTAGACATCCTCTGAGGATAGTTTCTAATTTTAGACGTTTACTACTATTTCCTTAAAATAAAAAGGATTAAATTAATAAAAGAAAAGGAAAACCCTTTTTCCTCTTTTTCTTCTCCTCCTCCGACCAAACCCTAGCCTCACCCTCACCATTTGTCGTTGTCGATCACTGCCAGCGCCGCCATGCCGCCGTCCACCTGGCTCCCACCCCGCGAGCCAAGCCCAGCTGTGAGACCGCCGTCACGCCACAGCCACCCAGTCGCCACTGTTCGACCACACCTCAGCCCAACGCTCGCTAACCTACTCCGACCAGCATCGTCGCGCACCTGCAACTGCGATTTCAGTGGGTGACGGGTGCGTTTTTGTCTCGATCCAACAACCTCATCGCGTCGTGCTCGATCTTTTGGTTGTAGGTAAGTTATCCTTTGCTGCTGTGGGTTTTGTTTGGTGTTGGTTAGTCAAACTATAGGCTGATTTATGTGGTTAACTGATTTTTGCTTTGAGTTGTTTGTTGTTGTGAAGTTTTGACAGCTTGTATCATGGGTTCGACATTCGATTTGATTCTTCGTGCCTCGTCGCCCTTGGACAGCCGTGCTAAGCCATCTTTTGGGTAAGTTTGTGGGCTGAATTTTATGGAGTAATGACATTCGAAGTTGTCTTTGGGTTTGGTTTTAAATGATTGATTTTGGATTATGTCAAGATTGATTTATGTCATATTTTTGTTAAGCAATTACAATTTATTAGTTGATCTATTGGCTGCTTCTCAAGGATAAAACGTATTTGAATCAAATTTCCTCTAAATTTTAACAATTTTTACATCTATGAAAAACAAATGTTTAAAAAAACTAACGTATTGAATACTTTCGATTCAAATACGTTTGGTCGACCAAATCTAAGTATCGCAACTCAAATATTTTCAGACAAAATATTAATAAATATAATTTATTAATTTATCTAAATTTAAACTTAACAATATTGGAAATTTGCACTCTAAACAACTTTTTTACCTCACAGTTTATAATTATAGCTAACTTTTTAAAAATAATTTGTTTATTGCACTCTTGCTTATTTTTTAATCTCTATTTACTCTTTTTAATCGAAAACTTTGATAGATTTATAAATATGAAAGTCAATCAATTACCAGCCCCTATTTGATCGAATCTATTCATATGGAAGTCAATCAATTTACAATTTTTGCTGTATGTACAAATATTTTCATTATTGTGTTATTCGTAAAATATTTTAACCCTTTTATAATATACATACAAAAACCCCTAATACATATAGTCCAAATTGAATTGAATCGAATTACCTGGGACTCGATCCAATCCACTCAAGTTGCCATTATAAAAAAGGAGTATAATGGGAGGGAAAAAAGAAGAAAAAGCACAAAACTTTGTTTAAAAAATATTTGCTAGTAAAGTAGCAACTCCACTCTCCCAATTTTTACTTGGTTAAAGTCCAAGGCATAATAGAATCCAAAAGCAAAATAAAACCTAAAAGTGGCACTGACTATTAAAAAAGAGCATCTATCCAAAGAATTGATTTGGTGTTATGTGGCCACCACCAAAAGAAAACACAGAGCTGTAAAGCACTTAGCAAGCACTGTCCACTGGAAAATGAAAGACAAAAATCAATCACAAAGTCCACATCAAAAGAACTTCCCTTTTACATTCCACTAGCAAACCCAACAACAGTGACATGAAAAAGCTTGACAGATGAAGAACCCACCAAGTTGCCCTTCTCTATATTTACATACTAATACCAATATTTACTATACTACCCCCCTCATCTACACATTTGACAATCACCATATTCTCCCTTGTTTTGGTTTCCTATATGTGAAGATCTTCCTTCCTACTAGACTTATTCTAACACCCTTCCTGCTGAATTACAGCCTCATTACAATATAGAAATTACACATATCTATGGTGGTTTTGGAGAAACATTGTTGAAGAGATATAGCTCAGCTTAGTATATCTCACATGTTGTGAGGAGAAGAAGGGCTCCCGGGTCCACCTCCGGTTGCCTTCGCATATGCATCGGAGATCGACCTTCTTCGAAACCGGAAGGATTCTCTACCTCCAAAAAGGGTAAGATTATTTATAAACAAACACGACTGAAAGAAGATATTCGTGAACTCTATATTATGTATTCTCAAGAGGAGCTAGCAAATCAATCAGTATCTGAATCAATTTCTAATGAGTATAAACTGTATTGGCAACCAGAGACATAGGGCTTGCAAACAACCGAGGTTTATGGATATTTTTTCAATTGTAAGAAATGAACTTTATTAAGAAAAATGCAACCATATCCAGATGAAGGATAGCTAAAAACTAGATTCCAAACATCAATCCAAAATTGAAACAAAGTTACAGTCAAGTTTTCATTCGTTGGTGAATTTTTAGAAGATGATTAGTAGGGGGATTCAAACTCATAGAGATGTTTAGGGCAAGATTAAAGGAGGATGAAAATAAGGAGACAAAGGGTGATAAGCGTGTGAATAATTATCAAGAGAAAGATGAAGGAAATGGTTATGGAAGTTTAGGATACTGAGAAAGATTATGAGGAATCAATGTGTTTGAATGATTATGGTGAATAAAATATTATTTATGGGAGATTGAAAAACGTGATTATTGGAGAATGAGATTACCAAGAGAATGAAAAGTAATTAGAAAGGGGATGAATAGTGACTATGGTAAAAAGGAAAATAATTTTTGGGAGAATGATGGTAGGTCAGACTGTAGGAGAAATTATTCTTCATCCCGGATTTTTTTGGCTTTGGTTGAAAATATATGGCTGGTTGAGCTGAGTAAAGTTGTCACTTCAAGATGATTTTATTGGTGTCAATAAAAGAGAGAGCATACGAGAGAAATGATCATTAAGTTTGCAATAATGCTTTCACTAGATCCCGATTTTCTCTTAGACGTAGACCAACATTCATTTTTATGAAGTAAGTTCTACGTTTCGAACCACCCTTCCCACCCCACCAACTTGATCTTACTATTAATGACAAAATCCAAACAAAAACTGTCATGTTGGACAAAGACCTCCCAACCAATGAACACGACAACCCACTTTCCACCCCTTTTCACCGGAAAATCGAAACTTCACTCAACTATACGTTGACCACCCTAAGTCAGGAATCGGGGGAAGGACATACAAAAAGTATCTACAATTTAATGTCATAGGTGAATCTCAACCATAGACCACCTTGAAAGCCAACCCACTTTCCACCTGGAATGGTGTTGCAAAATGGCCCAATTTTCCACATAATCAAACAATTAAGATGTCCACAAGAAGAAAAGGCATGCAATGCAATTCAAAACAATTGAACTTGAAGCTGTTAATGATTCCCCCCATAAATATAATGGGTCATAGAATTAACTATTGGTTAACTTATTTGGTATTAATTTATTTCAACTCCACGATTACGAGTTCAAGCCCAGAAATCGATATTCAACTATCATATTATTTGAGAGCGGATGTATCACTAAGAAGGATTTGTTATCCCCTTCCCCCAATTTGTACAAAGAAAACTATTCTATGGCAATCAATTCAAACAAACAGAAGACTTCAAATGGAAGCAGAGTCTTAAATTCAGGCTTAATTAGAACCATATTCTTCACCAAACAAAACAAAGGTACCATGTGCCAATCCAATCATGAAGGCGGCGCCATAACCAAAGGACAAAAAACGCATCTCGTGTAATTTAATTCCTAACTTGTATTGGAACGATAATCTAAGCCATTAGAGTACTATAGGATTCTACATGAAGGCCATATTGGTCATTTCGTATAAAGTGAAAAGAGCAAAAAAGTACCGACTCCGTTTCTTACCAGAAAATGGCGACGCCGGAGAACTAGATCCAGCCGGAGAAATCGGCGGCGAACCGTACTGGTACCCTGGAGGTTTTACAATCATAATACTCCTCGTGATCCTCACCGACGATTCAGAAGAACCGTCGCCGTACGATCTCGCGCCGCCGCCATCCAGATCTGATCCAAAAAGAGTTCAATAAACAAATATATCAAGAAACAAAAAGTCAACATGAAAACTACGCAGTTCAAGGAATCGATTGAGCATCTTTTTCCAGTCCAAAAGTACAGATCCGTCATATTGCGGAACAAATCCGAGCGGCCGGCTATTTCGTAAGCCAAATCAACAGTAGGTTCTTAATCAAACAACAAATCAGGATCTCAAATCAACAGTTTAAGCCACAATTAATCAAGAAAAATCAAATCGAATACTCAAAATTCCATGGTTTTTCTTATAATTAGGGTTTTGAATTGAAGTTTATCGAGTTCGATTAAGTGTCCGCCATGGCAAGCAGAGGAATATAGAAGCCCTAGCGTACCCTTGCTGCCGGAGCTAGATCGGCCGGGGAACATGGAGTGTTTAGGAAGCTTGTTAAGGCCGCTTTCCGGCGGCGGTCCGGCGACGGTGTCGTCCCAGAGCTGCTCGAGGAAGCCCATACGAAACGGGGAATCGGAGAAGACGAGGAAACGGACGATTGATGAAGTTCCGACACGGCGGAGGAAATGGCGGTTCCGAGTTTTGAAGAGCTTTGAAGCGGCAGCGGGGAAGATATTTAAAGGAATAAAGATGGAATATGAACCGTTGGATTGATCTTGGAGGCAGTGGATTGTACGGTTGGGATGAAGTGATGTTGAGGATAAGAACGTTTTGACAAGTAGACCCCACGACTCGGGATTCTTGAGAGAAATAAGTGACACGTGGACTTTATGGAGAAATATGGGGCCCAGTTTTGACGATGTGGAAAGTACTAGAATACCCTCAATGTAAAGATATTTGCTAATCTGTTCTGTGTGGTAATTACTAATTAGTGGTGTCTTATCCCGATTAAATTGGATTATAATGATTTTATAGACGAATCCAAATTTTAGGGGTGAGTTGCCAATTTGTCCAAAAAAAAAAAAATTCCAATCCAGCAAATTAATAAAATTATAATTCAAATTTATCCAAAAACAAATTTTAAAACTACTTAACTCTTACATATGCGTTGAATAATCCAATTATTTGAATTGACCGTTTTTATATTTTATTTATGCTCTTAATTTTTCCTTCCAAAATAAAAATTCATATGGAGAAATCTAGTAATTAATAAGAGTCTAAGAAAATTAAGAGGAATAAATTAAGAAGAGTAATAGTTCAGCGGTAACCATCGACCTAAAGATTATAAAGTTATAGGTTCAAATCTCTTGACTCCTGTTGATGCCAAATTTTGGTGCTCGGTATCAACGGTGAATTTATTTTAGGAAGGGGACGTCGTGCCTGCAAAACAGAAGAGTAAACTGGGCACCGGTGTGGTACAGGCCACGTGGACTCTGATGCCTAAGTCAGTACGGTATACGTCGGGTTCAAAGCTCGAAATCGAAGGTTACTTACCTTTGGTATCAGTTGGGAGTCCTTTTATAAGGTGTGGTTTCCTGTTCTTCTAGCCACGAACGTGATTTCCGGAAGTGGGTGTTGTTGCACGACCAGAACCACTCCTCCGCATGCGTCTTTCTCACCAGTGAAAAGTGGTGGAGTCGACCAAGTCGAAATGGGCTTCTCACTTCCCTTGAGTGGGCCTCGAACAATGCTCAAACAGGTCAGACGCATGTTCGGCCCGTAGTTACACACACGCCAGGGGCCGGACCGACGTTCGGCCCACACCCGCACACGCGCACGGGGGTCGGACACGTGTCCAACCCTGGCATGTAGGGATCGGACACACGTCCCACCCTTGCATGTAGGGGTCGAACCGGTGTCTGACTCTTGCATGTGGGGGTCGAACCCGTGTCTGACCCTTACATGTGGGGCTTGGACATGTGTCCGACCCTCCTTTCGAGGGTCCCCACGTGTCCGGTCCTCTTCCCAAGGATCGGACTCGCGGGGCTGGGCCCAATCTGGCCTTTCTGGTTTCCTTGTTGGGCCTCATTCTCGGGTTGGCCTTTTGGCCTACACGGACTGCATTGTGCAGCCGGAAATCCTCCTACAACATTTGCCCCCACTCTGGTACATTTTTAAAGCATTTGTTTGAAATGACAAGAGTAGGTATAAGTTCATGTTATGTAGCTTTTGCAAGAGCGAGCTAACTAGATGCTCGGGAGGGTCACCTTGAGGTCCCATCATCATTTTGACGCATGGTCACCTTCAGGCTCAATCATGTTGAGGTACCGTCACTTTGACGAAGGGTCACCTTGAGGTCCCTTCATAATTTTGACGTAGAGTCACCTTGAGGTCCCGTCATGTTGAGGTACCGTCACTTTGACGTAGGGTCCCTTTGATGTCCCGTCATGTTGAGGTACCGTCACTTTGACGTAGGTCCCCTTGAGGTCCCGTTATCATTTTAACGTAGGGTCTCCTTGAAGTCCCGTCGTGTTGAGTTACCGTCACTTTGACGTAGGTCCCCTTGAGGTCCCATCATCATTTTGACGCAGGGTAACCTGGAGGCCCAATCATGTTAAGATACCGTCACTTTGACGTAGGAACACCTTGAGGTCCCGTCATGTTGAGGTACCGTCACTTTGACGTAGGTCCCCTTGAGGTCTCATCATCATTTTGACGCATGGTCACTTTATGGCCCAATCATGTTGAGGTACCGTCACTTTGACGTATGGTCACCTTGAGGTCTCGTTATGTTGAGTTATCGTCACTTTGACGTAGGTCCCCTTGAGGTCCCATCATCATTTTGACGCATGGTCACCAGGAATCATGTTGAGGTACCGTCACATTGACGTAGGGTCACCTTGAGGTCCCGTCGTAATTTTGACGTAGGGTCAACTTGAGGTCCCGTCATGTTGAGGTACCGTCACTTTGACGTAGGTCCCATTGAGGTTCCGTCATGTTGAGGTACCGTCACTTTGACGTAGGGTCACCTTGAGGTCCCGTCATGTTGAGGTACCGTCACTTTGATGTAGGTCCCCTTGAGGTCCCATCATCATTTTGACGCAGGGTCACCTTGAGGCCCAATCATGTTAAGATACCATCACTTTGACGTAGGGTCACATTGAGGTCCCGTCATGTTGAGGTACCGTCACTTTGACGTAGGTCCCCTTGAGGTCCCATCATCATTTTGACGCAGGGTCACCTTGAGGCCCAATCATGTTGAGGTACCGTCACTTTGACGTAGGGTCACTTTGAGGTCTCGTCGTAATTTTGACGTATGGTCACCTTGAGGTCCCGTCATGTTGAAGTACCGTCACTTTGACGTAGGTCCCCTTGAGGTTCCGTCATGGTGAGGTACCGTCACTTTGACGTAGGGTGACATTGAGGTCCCGTCATGTTGAGGTACCGTTACTTTGACGTAGGTCCCCTTGAGGTCCCATCATCATTTTGACGCAGGTTCACCTTGAGGCCCAATCATGTTGAGGTACCGTCACTTTTACGTATGGTCACCTTGTGGTCTTGTCATGTTGAGGTATCGTCACTTTGACGTAGGTCCCCTTTAGGTCCCATCATCATTTTGACGCAGGGTCACCTTGAGGCACTATCATGTTGAGGTACCGTCACTTTGACATAGGGTCACCTTGAGGTCCCGTCATAATTTTGAGATAGGGTCACCTTAAGGTCCCGTCATATTGAGTACTGCCACTTTGATGTAGGGTCACCTTGAGGTCTCGTCGTAATTTTGACATAGGGTCACCTTGAGGTCCCGTCATGTTGAGGTACCGTCACTTTGAAGTAGGTCCCTTTGAGGTTCCTTCATGGTGAGGTACCGTCACTTTGACGTAGGGTCACCTTGAGGTCCCGTCCTCATTTTGACGCAGGGTCACCTTGAGGCCCAATCATGTTGAGGTACCGTCACTTTGACATAAGGTCACTTTGAGATCCCGTCGTAATTTTGACGTAGGGTCACCTTGAGGTCCCGTCATGTTGAGGTACCGTCACTTTCACGTAGGTCCCCTTGAGGTTCCGTCATGGTGAGGTACCGTCACTTTGACGTAGGGTCGCATTGAGGTCCAATTATGTTGAGGTACCGTCACTTTGACGTAGGTCCCCTTGAGGTCCCATCATCATTTTGACGCAGGGTCACCTTGAGGCCCAATCATGTTGAGGTACCGTCACTTTGACGTAGGGTCACCTTGAGGTCTCGTCATGTTGAGGTCTCGTCACTTTGACGTAGGTCCCCTTTAGGTCCCATCATCATTTTGACGCAGGGTCACCTTGAGGCCCAATCATGTTGAGGTACCGTCACTTTAACGTAGGGTCACCTTGAGGTCCCGTCGTAATTTTGAGATAGGGTCACCTTAAGGTCCCGTCATATTGAGGTACCGCCACTTTGATGTAGTGTCACCTTGAGGTCCCGTCGTAATTTTTACGTAGGGTCACCTTGAGTTCCCGTCATGTTGAGGTACCGTCACTTTGACGTAGGTCCCCTTGAGGTTCCGTCATGGTCAGGTACCGTCACTTTGACGTAGGGTCACATTGAAATCTCGTCATGTTGAGGTACCGTTACTTTGACGTAGGTCCCCTTGAGGTCCCATCATCATTTTGACGCAGGGTTACCTTGAGGCCCAATCATGTTGAGGTATCGTCACTTTGACGTATGGTCACCTTGAGGTATCGTCACTTTGACGTAGGTTCCCTTTGGTCCCATCATCATTTTGACGCAGGGTCACCTTGAGGCCCAATCATGTTGAGGTACCGTCACTTTGACGTAGGGTCACCTTGAGGTCCCGTCATAATTTTGAGATAGGGTCACCTAGAGGTCCCGTCATATTGAGGTACCGTCACTTTGATGTAGGGTCACCTTGAGGTCCCGTCGTAATTTTGACGTAGGGTCACCTTGAGGTCCCGTAATGTTCAGGTACCGTCACTTTGACGTAGGTCCCCTTGAGGTTCTTTCATGGTGAGGTACCGTCACTTTTACGTAGGGTCACCTAGAGGTCCCGTCATCATTTTGACGCAGGGTCACCTTGAGGCCCAATCATGTTGAGGTACCGTCACTTTGATGTAGGGTCATTTTGAAGTCCCGTCGTAATTTTGACGTAGGGTCACCTTAAGGTCCCGTCATGTTGAGGTACCGTCACTTTGACGTAGGTCCCCTTGAGGTTCCGTCATGTTAAGGTACCGTCACTTTGACGTAGGGCCACCTTGAGGTCCCTCTATCATTTTAACGTAGGGTCCCCTTAAGGTCTCGTCATGTTGACGTACGGTCATTTTGAGGTAGGTCCCCTTGAGGTCCCATCATCATTTTGACGCAGGGTCACCTTGAGGCCCAATCATGTTATGATACCGTCACTTTGACGTAGGGTCACCTTGAGGTCCCGTCATGTTGAGGTACCGTCACTTTGACGTAGGTCCCCTTGAGGTCCCATCATCATTTTGACGTAGGGTCACCTTGAGGCCCAATCATGTTGAGGTACCGTCACTTTGACGTAGGGTCGCCTTGAGGTCTCGTCATGTTGAGGTATCGTCACTTTCACGTAGGTCCCCTTGAAGTCCCATCATCATTTTGACGTAGGGTCACATTGAGGCCCAATCATGTTGAGGTACTGTCAATTTGACGTAGGGTCACCTTGTGGTCCCGTCATAATTTTGACGTAAGGTCACCTTGAGGTACCGTCATATTGAGGTACCGTCACTTTTATGTAGGGTCACCTTGAGGTCCCGTCGTAATTTTGATGTAGGTTCACCTTGAGGTCCCGTCATGTTGAGGTACCGTCACTTTGACGTAGGTCCCCTTGAGGTTCCGTCATGGTGAGGTACCGTCACTTTGACGTAGGGTCACCTTGAGGTCCCGTCATGTTGAGGTCTCGTCACTTTGACGTAGGTCCCCTTGAGGTCCCATCATCATTTTTACGCAGGGTCACCTTGAGGCCCAATCATGTTGAGGTACCGTCACTTTGACGTAGGGTCACATTGAGGTCCCGTCGTAATTTTGACGTAGGGTCACCTTGATGTCCCGTCATATTGAGGTACCGTCACTTTGATGTCGGGTCACTTTGAGGTCCCGCTGTAATTTTGACGTATGGTCACCTTGAGGTCCCGTCATGTTGAGGTACTGTCACTTTGACGTAGGTCCCCTTGAGGTTCCGTCATGGTGAGGTACCGTCACTTTTGATGTAGGGTCACCTTGAGGTCTCGTCATGTTGAGGTATCGTCCCTTTGACGTAGGTCCCCTTGAGGTCCCATCATCATTTTGACGCAGGGTCACCTTGAGGCCCAATCATGTTGAGGTACCGTCACTCTGACGTAGGGTCACCTTGTGGTCCCGTCGTAATTTTGACGTAGGGTCACCTTGAGGTCCCGTCATATTGAGGTACCGTCACTTTGATGTAGGGTAACCTTGAGGTCCCGTAGTAATTTTGACGTAGGGTCACCTTGAGGTCCCGTCATGTTGAGGTACCGTCACTTTGACGTAGGTCCCCTTGAGGTTCCTTCATGGTGAGGTACCGTCACTTTGACGTAGGGTCACCTTGAGCTTCCGTCATGTTGAGGTATCGTCACTTTGACGTAGGTCCCCTTGAGGTCCCATCACCATTTTGACGCAGGGTCACCTTGAGGCCCAATCATGTTGGGGTACCGTCACTTTGATGTAGGGTCACCTTGAGGTCCCGTCGTAATTTTGACGTAGGGTCACCTTGAGGTCCCGTCATGTTGAGGTACCGTCACTTTGACGTAGGTCCCCTTGAGGTTTCGTCATGTTGAGGTACCTTCACTTTGACGTAGGGTCACCTTGAGGTCCCTCTATCATTTTAACGTAGGGTCCCCTTAAGGTCCCGTCATGTTGACGTACCGTCACTTTGACGTTGGTCCCATTGAGGTCCCATCATCATTTTGACGCAGGGTCTGCTTGAGGCCCAATCATGTTATGATACCGTCACTTTGACGTAGGGTCACCTTGAGGTCCCGTCATGTTGAGGTACCGTCACTTTGACGTAGGTCCCCTTGAGGTCCCATGATCATTTTGACGCAGGGTCACTTTGAGGTCCCGTCATGTTGAGGTACCGTCATTTTGACGAAGGTTCCCTTGAGGGTTCGTCATGTTGAGGTACCGTCACTTTGACGTAGGGTCACCTTGAGGTCCCGCTGTCATTTTAACGTAGGGTCCCCTTGAGGTCCCGTCATATTGAGGTACTGTCACTTTGATGTAGGGTCACCTTGAGGTCCCGTCGTAATTTTGACGTAGGTTCACCTTGAGGTCCCGTCATGTTTAGGTACCGTCACTTTGACGTAGGTCCCCTTGAGGTTCCGTTATTGGGAGGTACCGTCACTTTGACGTAGGGTCACCTTGAGGTCCCGTCATGTTGAGGTATCGTCACTTTGACGTAGGTCCCCTTGAGGTCCCATCATCATTTTGACGCAGGGTCACCTTGAGGCCCAATCATGTTGAGGTACCGTCACTTTGACGTAGGGTCACCTTGAGGTCAAGTCGTAATTTTGACGTAGGGTCACCTTGATGTCCCGTCATATTGAGGTACCGTCACTTTGATGTAGGGTCACTTTGAGGTCCCTCTGTAACTTTGACGTACGGTCACCTTGAGGTCCCGTCATGTTGAGGTGTCGTCACTTTGACGTTGGTCCGCTTGAGGTTCCGTCATGGTGAGGTACCGTTACTTTGACGTAGGGTCACCTTTAGGTCCCGTCATGTTGTGGTATCGTCACTTTGACGTAGGTCCCCTTGAGGTCCCATCATCATTTTGACGCAGGTTCACCTTGAGGCCCAATCATGTTGAGGTATCGTCATTTTTACATAGGGTCACCTTGAGGTCCCGTCGTAATTTTGACGTCTGGTCACTTTGAGGTCCCGTCATGTTGAGGTACCGTCATTTTGACGTAGGTCCCCTTGAGGGTTCGTCATGTTGAGGTACCGTCACTTTGACGTAGGGTCACCTTGAGGTCCCGCTGTCATTTTAACGTAGTGTCCCCTTGAGGTCCCGTCATGTTGAGGTACCATCACTTTGACGTAGGTCCCCTTGAGGTCCCATTATCATTTTGACGCAGGGTCACCTTGAGGCCCAATCATGTTAAGATACCGTCACTTTGACGTAGGGTCACCTTGAGGTCCCGTCATGTTGAGGTACCGTCACTTTTTCGTAGGTCCCCTTAAGGTCTCATCATCATTTTGACGTAGGGTCACCTTGAGGCCCAATCATGTTGAGGTACCGTCACTTTGACGTAGGGTCACCTTGAGGTCTCGTCATGTTGAGGTATCGTCACTTTGACGTAGGTCCCCTTGAAGTCCCATCATCATTTTGACGCAGGGTCACCTTGAGGCCCAATCATGTTTTGGACTGTCACTTTGACGTAGGGTCTCTTTGTGGTCCCGTCGTAATTTTGACTTAGGGTCACCTTGAGGACCAGTCATATTGAGGTATCGTCACTTTTATGTAGGGTCACCTTGAGGTCCCGTCGTAATTTTGGCGTAGGGTCACCTTGATGTCCCGTCATGTTGAGGTACCGTCACTTTGACATAGGTCCCCTTGAGGTTCCGTCATGGTGAGGTACCGTCACTTTGACGTTGGTCCCCTTGAGGTTCCGTCATGTTGGGATATTGTCATTTTGACAAATGGTCCTCTTTTTGGCCTAGGATCCCCCATTTTGGCCTAAGGTTCCCCATTTTGGCATAGGGTCCCTTTTTGGCCTAGGATCCCCTATTTTGGCATAAGGTCCCTTTTTGGTCTGAATTCGTGTTGCCCCTCTATTCAAGTACTACTTTGGATGCACATAGGAAGACTATGCTTGAATTGTCTTTATTTAACTGATGCCCTTATTACATTATTCTGGAATCAGCAAAAATCGAAATGAACTCAACATCCTTGTTGCAAAATAAAACAAACTATGACTGGGGTTGCCATGTAAGGCCCCTCCCAGTTTGGTCATAACGAACCATCACTGGTGTTCTAGAGGAACGCAATAAGGTTCGTCCAGTGCTCGGGGCTTAAACTTGACCCTATCTACACCACCTGCCCCTTGGATAGCAGTTGCACTTTTTCGGCTGATTCTCCTCCGTGACTGTCCTCTGAGTTATGGCTGGAATGATCGAGACAACGTCCCTCCTTAAGTGTCATGCTCGTTTGGTGTGGTGCGGCCTTTCTCAAGGGGACATCATGGGAATCCATTTCCACCATCCGGACATCCGTTAACCTGGTTGCTCCTCGCAAAGCAGTATGGTAACATTCCCTCAATATTTGTTGTTCTCCTTGTATGAACCCAATCCCAGTTGAGGTTGGGAACTTTATTAGTTGGTGGTACATTGATGGTACCGCACGAAGTTGGTGAATGGTGGGCCTCCGATGATGGCATTATATGTCAAACTATCAAGAACCACTAGGAAGGTGACGAAGGAAAGCACCGAGTGGTCTCCTTTGCCAAACGTTACTAGGAGCTCGATGCAACCTTCAGGGTATATAGTGCTGCCCACAAACCCAACCAGTGGGGTGGTGCTCGGGGATAACTTCTCCCGCTCAAGCTTCATAGCATCATATGCTTGTAATGACAGAATGGTTGTCGAGCTTCCACCGTCAACCAATATTCTTCGAACTTTAATATTGATCGTTAGAGTCAGCACCAATGCGTCATTGTGAGGTTGGTGCAACCTGCACGCATCGGGTGGTAGGAAATTGATGACATCATCTACTGCTGCCATAATTCGCACCTCCTCTAGACTTGGTGACTCCCAGGCTTCACGAGCAAAGGCTTTCCTCTTCCTGTTTGAGGCGCCTCCTGCTGGACCACTTAGGATGGTGCAAATCTCTTGCAGCGGTGGAGAATCTCCTACATTCAGCTTCTTACTCGAACGTTCGATGGCTCTTTGCCTATCTTCAACATATTCCTTTAACCGTCCCTTTTGGATCAGAGCCTCAATTGTTTCTTTCAGGTCATAACAGTCAGAGGTAGCGTGCCCATGATCCCGATGGAATAGGCAGTACTTGTCCTTGCTACGGCGATGAGACCCTGCTTTCAATTTAGCCGGCCATTTCAGCGGTTCTTTATCATAGTTCTCCATCAAGATCTGCTCTATGGGTACCACAGTAGGGGTGTATTTTTCAAACTTGCTTGGGGGTAATCCCTTGCGATAAGGCATTTCTCGGTCATTGTGTCGGTCATCCAAGTGCCTTTTTCAAGATTCTACGCGAGTTAGTTCTACTCTATCTGTCTTCCACTCTCTATCAGTCAGTGTCCGCCTGTCTTCCGGTGGGCGCCTGGATTTGAGAAGCTCCCAGCACTCATATACTTTTGAGCACAGGTAAGCACCTCTACATAGGTCGTAGGTAGGGGTGTACATGGGTTGGGTTGGGTAGGGTTAAGGGTAATTTATGGACCAACCCAAAAATTTGGGTCGATCAACTTTTTAACCCAACCCAACCCAATTAGAGTTTTAACCGAACCCAACCCAACCCTATATTTTCGGGTTGGGTTGAGTTGGGTTCATCGATTCAAAATGATTAAAAGTTGAAGGTGAGATTACAAATTCGACGAAAACACTAATTATTTCAATATTTGGAAGTCAAATACCGGTATAAAATTTGACTAAATATAAAGCTAATTTTGTAAAGAGTATGAAATTTTTTTTAAAAAGATAAGAATTAATTTTAAATTTTAAAAAATATTGTATTTAACCTAATAAGAGATAAAAAGATTGGATAAATTCTTGAGGGAAAAAAAGTTTGAGAAAGATTGAAGTTTACTCGCTCATAGAAGGAAAAAAAAGCAAAAAAAAGAAAAAGAAAACATAAAGTAAGACAAGATGTACAACCACTAGGCTATCAATGACTTTACACTACAAAGATATGTTAAGAAGTATATGTTTATATTCGGGTTCCGGGTTGAACCCAACCCAAAACCCGTGAACCGACCCAAAAATCCGGGTTTACTAAAAATCTAACTCAACCCAAATTTTTAAAAACATAACCTAACTCAACCCTTATGGTTTGGGTTGGGTAGTCCGGGTAGCTCGGGTTACCGGTTTTTTTGTACACCCCTAGTCGTAGGGGCCTTTTTTCCCAAGGACCACAGGAATTTTTCATCCTTCAACCCGGCGACAATGGCTGTAAGGGTTGCCCCATCAGTGTACCCGTCTACCTGCAACGCCTCATTGTGTGAAGCGAGCCACATATTCTCTCAGACTTTCATGGCTTCTCTATCTTACAGTCAGTAGGTGGGTAGCGGGTTTTTTCTGATCTCGTCCTCCCAGGAATTGTGTGATGAAGGCATGGGCCAACTCTCGAAAGGACTTGATCGACTTCCGCTTTAGCTACCGAAACCACCGACGAGCTGACCCTATAAGGGTGAAGGGAAATGCTCTGCATTTGATAGCATCCCAGACTCCGTGGAGCTCCATCCACGACCAAAAAGTATCAAAGTGATCGACTGGATCTTTTGACCCGTCGTAGGCCTTCATTGTTGGTAATTTAAACTTGGGCCGCACTTCTTCGGCCATAATTTCGTCAATGAAGGGCGGGTCGACCTGGTCTACGAGATTGTCTAGGTCAAGGCCGTCTTGGTCTTGTGCTTTCCGAATGTCTCCCAGTTGATTTTGGAGTTTTCGTAGCTCGGCGGCCCAAGGTTGGCTTTCGACCTCCTGGTCTCGTAGATCCTTCCTTCGGAGATTTATTAGGTCCCAGAGGTCGGTTCCCACGTCTGACTCTTCCGCCCTTACTACCGTTGGGTTCAAAGCTCGAAATCGAAGGTTACTTACTACCAAGTGTCCGAAATCGAAGGTTACTTACGGTAGTAAGGTGTGGTTTCCTGTTCTTCTAGCCACGAATGTGATTTCCGGAAGTGGGTGTTGTTGCATGACCAGAACCACTCCTCCGCATGCGTCTTTCTTGCCAGTGAGAAGTGGTGGAGTCGACCAAGTCGAAATGGGCTTCTCACTTCCCTTGAGTGAGCCTCGAACGACTCTCAAACGGGCCGGACGCATGTTCGGCCCGTAGTTACACACACGCCAGGGGCCAGACCGACGTTCGGCCCACACGCGCACACGAGCACGCGGGTCGGACACATGTCCAACCCTCACCTACGGGGGTCGGACACGTGTTCGACCCTGGCATGTAGGGGTCGGACACGCGTCCGACCCTCGGATGTGGGGGTCGAACATGTGTCCGACCCTTGCATGTAGGGGTCGGACATGTGTCCGACCCTCCTTTCGAGGGTCCCCACATGTCTGGTCCTCTTCCCGAGGATCAAAGTCGTGGGGCCGAGCCCAATCTGCCCTTTCTGGTTTCCTTGTTGGGCCTCATTCTTGGGCTAGCCTTTGGGCCTACACGGACTGCATTGTGCAGCTGGAAATCCTTCTACAACAACTCCCATTGTTGTAACCTAAAAAAAAGTGATAGATTTAATTCCCAATAACCACATATTTACGAATCATTTCCTATTTTTAACATCTAAATATCTTTGGGTTAAATATGTCATGCGATATTAGTTGTGTACACAAATGGTTCGACAGTCACAAATTTTTTTTTTTTTTTTTTTTTTTAAAGTCATACAAAATAAATAAATTAAAAAAAAAAAAAAAAAAGTCATACAAATTTAGGTTTTTTTCTCATTCATAATCTTTAGAGTTGTAATTTATATTTATAATGGTTAAGTTAAGTTCATATCAGTTATTAATTAAAAAAAAAAGTTCATATCAGTTAAAATTTATTCACTAAAATAAAATTATATATATAAATTATTGAGGGTTCTAATTCGCCCATAAAAATTATCGTACTTTTTTACTCATATAATAATGAGATAGGTTGTTAATAAATAACTTTCTCAAAAAAAAAAAAAAAAGTTGTTAATAAATAAGTTTATTAAATTATAAAATAATTTAGGTGTATGCAAGTTGATAGTGATGTATATAAAAGTCTAAATATAATTGTTTGTGTCAATTTTTTTTTATTCAACAATAATTAAAAATGAAAAATTCAAACTTCTAACTTTTTATAAATAAGTCATACAAAGTATAATTAGGTGTCACCTTAAACTTCATCAATAAATCAAGCAAAGTAATTATTTCGAACAATTTACTACCGACCTAAGACAACTACATAATAGGTGGATGAATCTTGAGGTTAGAAATGCGGGAATTTATTTCCAACAACTTTTTCCCTATGGATTAAAAAAACCAAGTTTACGTGGGTCAATAGTTTCAGTGTTTGGTTGTATACCAGTTCAATACTAACGTCACATGTTCAAGTCCAAAAATCGATATTTGTCCCCCTCCTCTAATATACACTAAAAAAAAAACAGTTTCAAAATGCATGAAATTTGCTTACTTATACACTCAAGAACGAAGAGAAGAATTGATGAGACACCGAGAATAATAAATGAAAACAATATTGAATGTTAAATGTTAATGATATAATAATTCAATCAATATTAAATATATTTTCACCATCTTCAAATTATTCCACATCAAGTTGTGGTTGATTAAAATAATAACATTATTGATAATATTTTTTAAAATAATTTAATTTAATTTAATGACGTGTCACTACTTTCAAATAAGATGAGAATAAATTACTTATTTTCAAAATTAAATTTGTATTGAGAAATTGAAACGAATTATCACTAATTAAGGCTCTATTTGATAACCATTTTTTTATGTTTGATTTTTAAAATTTAAGATTACAACAACTACCTTATAATAAGTTTTTTTTATTTGGATATGTATAATACTTACATATATTTTAAAAAAACAAAATCAAAATTTGAAAAAAAAAATTACCAAAAATTTATTTTGGTTTTTTTAAATTTAGTTAAGATTCATCTACTTTTTTAAGGAAAGATAAATATATTATAAGAAAGATTGAGCACATGTTAAAAAATTTGAATAGAATTAAATTTCAAAAATCAAATGGATATCCAACGGACTTTAAGTTGATAATCAACTGGTCACGATCCACATTTGGTAATTTTGTTGACGAATTAAAAGAGTAATGCAACATAGTTGTTTGGGAGATAAAAAGAGTCAATATTTTTACAATTGAGAAAGTCATGTTAATTACATAATTTAAAATTTACAATAGACTTTTTTACTACATTCATGATGTGGGACCAAAAAAAAGTGCTTCTAAGTTGGATAAAAAAATAAAAATTTCAGTAGGTTTTACTTTTTACCATATTCATTTTCTAATTTAATTTAGCAATATGGTAATCTGTCACTCTATAATGATTTTCTTATATTAAAATTGAGTGAAAGAAGCTTATTTATGAACCCTTCATCCTTTACATGTCTCTTTGATTCGAAAGTGAATGAAAGGTCATAAGGCACAAATGTTGAAGTCTTAGAACATTGTAATTCTAAATTAATTTTGTTTACCTTAGTCGAAATTTTCGTTTGAAAGAATGCGACAAAGGAAGAGAAGTTTTGTTTGGCGAGTATGCAACAAAGGGAACGGAGAGAACTCCCCAACACAAACAAACTAAAGAAAGTTTGTTCCATTTGATAACCATTTTATTTTTTATTTTTTTTATTTTTCATTGTTGGTTTTTAGGTTTTTATTTTAAAAAATAAAATTCGTATATGTTTGATAACTGATTTTAATTTTATGTTTTTAAAAATTAAAAACCAAAAAACATGTTTGATTACTGTTTTTTGTTTACAAATTTCGCATTTTATTTGGATTTTTTTTAATTTTTTACTCTTTGTTCTTGATTTTTTGATGCTTTTCTAAAAACAAAAACTTGTTTTTAAAAGTTTTTTTTTAGTTTTTAGAATTTCTTTAATATTTTTAAAATTTTAAAAAATAAAATTAAAATTGACTATCAAATAAATCTATTTTTAAAAAGTTAAAAATAAAAAAATAAAATGATTATCAACCGGGTCTGTGTAGTTTTAAAAATCCAGTTTTTGTTTTTTTCCACGCTGAAAATGGGACTTTGAGTTTAGAGGAATGTCTGCCAACCAACTAGCCACTTTATTTACGTACAACTTTAGTTTTATTTTATTAAAAATTAAAAATAATAATTTTTAATTTTTTAAAAAAACAAAAAACATTATCAAACCTATTTTTAATTCTTAATTTTTAGAAAATGAAAAACAAAAAAACATTTATAATGTTTTTTTATTTTTTAAATCCAAAGACCAAAAACTAAAAATAAAAAACAAAAAGCTATCAAACCAGCGTGTATATATCTAAACATGTTATTTGTTCAAGTGGGAAAATGTGATATTAACAGCTTTAGAAGCGTTTCTTACAACACAGAGAACAATATGTTGGTGTAAGATTACACAAATCAATTTCTAATGACACATTCAACAATCGTTAGAGGAAGAAAGGCATCATGACCTTCCTGGTTATCTATCACATTCAAACATAGAACACAAACGGCACGAAAGTTGAGCTTCTACTGTCGCATCTTTGTCGACGACCGTATCGCTTAAAACTTGGATTTGTCATCTCTAGGACTGTACATCTCTGTATGTATATAGCTCTATGCATAATAATTCAAGCTTGCTTTCTTCTTAGCTTGAACCTGGATGATCCCTTCATTGAAGTCCTCATGATTGACCTGATCATTCCAAAAAATAAAAGAAAAGAACAATCAAATCAATTTTTATTACTTCCAACTTTTGCATGGAATCTTAATATTCCACATCAAAAATAACATATGCTGAATCTACTCTCTTTTTCCCCCATAGCTCAACATCTTAAGTTCGAATGCAGCACTCCAGATTATTTTCTGTAATGTTATAAGCTGAAATAAATAATACTTGTCTGCTCATTAATGCTCCATATCATGGTATCAAACCCTATTGCCCTGTTCTGCAGGGGGAACTCATGCACCCTAAATGCTTGCTGCAAAAGATAGCAAAGTTTTTACTCATTAAGACCCCGTTTGATAATTATTTGGTTTATGAAATTTAAGCCTATCATGTGCTCCATCTTTCTTACAATGTATCCATCTATACATAAGAAAGTAGGTGAATACTGACCAAATTTCAAAAACAAAAACAAGTTTTTGGAAGCTACTTTTTTTTGTTTTCAAATTTTGATTTTGTTTATTAAAATATAGGTAAGATGTAGATATCCAAATAAGAAAAAAAACTTTGATAAAGTCGTTGTAGGTTTAAATTTCAAAAACAAAAAACGAAAAACAAAATTGTTATCAAACGGGGCCTAAGCTTTCGACCTTTCCATTTCCAAATGACATCAAAACTTTTCTTTCTTTGATATTTGCGAGTCATCCGTGAAAGGAATAGTCGAATTTCTGGAAATCTTACGAGGTTTTTTGACAATTTCTTTGAGGCGATTGTTACACCATTGTATTTTTGGTGTAAAGATAAGCCACTTCCTTCTTATAGTTTATCCTACTGGTGCTTGGGGGATTAGCCTTTCCCTTCATATTATTAATGAAATGATTTCCCTTTCAAAAAACATGATCAATGAATTATGTGTGTCTGTGCAGGAATGAAAAAGGGAAAGCACCTCAGTTGCATCACGGCGGAGAGCCAGCATGCCTGCCTCGACGCAAACTGCTTTTAGTTGTGCGCCATTGAAATCGTCAGTGGCCCGAGCTAGTTCTCCGAAGTTCACATCAGGGTGGATGTTCAACTTCCTTGAGTGGATCTAAAATTGTGGTTTACAACAGTTATGAAATGAAAAAATATATAAATTACATGGACAAAGGCAACACAATAAAAAAAGTAATGTAAGAACCTGCATGATTCGAACCCTTGCTTCTTCAGTAGGATGGGGAAACTCAACCTTCCGATCTAATCGGCCAGAACGCATGAGGGCTGGATCAAGAATATCAGCACGATTTGTTGCTGCTATAATCTGCAATAATAAGAATTCTGATTTAATAAAATGACAATCAAACGTAATAATATACATACAATTCAGGCACAAAAGCCAGGAGACTTGAGTCAAATCCTAGATTCCTATCCAAATTAATATAAATTCATCCTACCCAGAGGTGAAACAATGACAGGATTGACATCGAAATAATTCAAGGAACAAACAAAAATAAACCTTAATGCTTTCATCGCTGCTAAACCCATCCAGTTGATTGAGTATCTCCAACATGGTTCGCTGCACCTCCCTGTCTCCCTTTAATTGGCTGCACTCATAAATGATTAATAATTAAATAAAACGAGAAAGCTATATGAAAATATTGGAAGGGGAAATAAAACATCAACAGACCTATGAAACCGCTTTGTTCCAATAGCATCAATTTCATCAATAAAAATGATGCATGGAGATTTTTCTTTTGCAAGCTGGAAAACATCTCGAACAAGTTTTGCTCCATCCCCGATGTACATCTGGAATAAGTCCAAGTTACATATCTAATACACTACGTCTAAAAGGAAAGAAAGAAAAAAAAATGGTTCAAGAAGCACATGATGTCATTCAACAGCATCCGGGACAACATAAAAAAGGTAAGAGAACGAACCATATGATGTCACTCCACTATATCTGGGAAAACCACGCTCGTCCCTAGGCCAGACACCAGGAGACATCGAAGAAATGGAAGGTTTTGGGACTTGGGACCTTGAGGGGAGCACACCTTCAACGCCCAAGCCTTCAACCACTCATGCCGCCTCTTGGGAACCAAAAGTAACCTAATAGAAGTTAGAACACGAGTTTTCATTTTTTAAACAAAAGTTAGCTTCGCCACAGTATGATACACAAAAGACTAGCTCATCAGACACAAAAATGTGAGAAAAGTAGCCCCAAGGGGGCCAGCCTCATTGGTAAGGTTTGGAACCTCCGAGGGACCAAGTTTGAAACCCACAAGTAAGCTCAATTGTAAAATCCCTAGTTGTCTTTCAGGTCCAAACCTTGGAACGGGCGTGGGTGTCCCGGATATGTAGTGAAATGTGAGACAAAGTCTATGAGGTTCAGTAATCAGGTAACTATTTTGCCGAAGCAAATCTACCTGGACAAGTTGTGGACCAGCTAACTTCAAAAAGGTGGCATTAGTTTGTGCTGCACATGCACGCGCCATCAAAGTTTTACCGGTGCCAGGAGGCCCATACAAGAGTACGCCTTTAGGTGGGCGAATTCCTAGTTTCTGAAACTGCTCTTTATGAGTCATAGGCAATACAATAGCCTCTACTAATTCTTCGATCTGTGCCAGTAATATAACAGTCAATTAAAAATGACTTCCAATATGACTTACAAACTAATGAACTTTGTGGACAATATCTAGAGTTTGAGAGTGCCTGTTTTTCCAGTCCTCCAATGTCATTGTAGTCTTCTGTTGGCTTCTCATCAACCTCCATAGCCTTCAGTCGAGAATCATGCTCGGGCGGCAGGGTATCCAAAATCATGTAACTATCCTTGTTTACACCAACCAAGTCACCTGGCTTTAACTCATCAGGATGAACAAGCCCGGAAACAGGTAAAAAGATAGTCTGCAGCCAAGACAACAATAATTCAATACAATTCTAGCTGATTTCTAGAATATATAAAATAAAAATAAAAACCTTTAAAGTAAACACATTACACTATTTCCTAAACAAAAAGTCGTAAACAAGTTACACTTCTAGATCAAACTAAGGAAATCCTAGTAAGGGTATTCATATTCCATGCCTAGTTAATGCAATGAACATATCTAGTGATCCAGTCAGCATTACAGCTCAAGTCAACAGAAAACATCAGCTAGAAAATTTTGTTAATTTCAACTTACAAAAGACGACATTAACTTCTATTAATTTTTTAGTTCAACAACAATCGGGAGGGGCGAGATTTGAACTCATGACCTTTTGGTCATGAGCACACGCTTTTGTCAGTTGAGCTATTGCTCTTATTGGCAAGATCAACTTTAACTATTGACAGATCGAAAAAGGGTTGTAAGGAAATTCTATAGGTATCTTGGCCTTGACAATCAGAAAAATGGAGGACATAATGTTTAAAAAATCTGGTCATGACTCACGGCTAACCTGGCGAGTGGATGTCTTCACGACAACACATTTTCCTTTCCTTGGCGAATTATTTGCACCATCTTCCTCTGCTTCAGGGTTCATTTCCAAAATCTGGAAGAAAAGAAAAACGAACAAACAAATGGTCAAAAACAGAGTTCAGATATGTGGGAAAATGCTCCAACATATAAACCTACCTGGCCACTACAATGTAACACATCCACTGTAAGTCTATAATCCCAGAAGCGTATAGAATAAAAAGTTGCATCAATGCATTGATTGAAAGGAAGAGAACCTGCTATATTCAACAAAAATGTCTACATAGAACACTCTTAAACATTATATACTAGAAACTTTAAAAGATCACCATCACCACAGAATCCACCAAATAGAAAAATCCTTGGTTACTTGAGGTATATAGCTCAGAAATAGAAGCAGATAAACTAAAAACGCAGCATAAATAAATATTAAGATCATTGGATCACCTATGAAATAACTTACAGTCATTTATTTCATTATATCCACCAGCATACATATAACGAATCCACTTCAAAATTAAATAAGTAATAAGGAAAACTTAGCAGACTAGTCAAATCTAAAAAATAATTACAAATATGGTCATTTATATAAAAAAATTGGCAAATATAGTTATTGGTATTAATGAATATTGTCATACAATTTCTTCTAATAATGATATTAATGAGTATTTATAATACATAATATAGTATTAAGAGCAAAATTTAGGTAAGAGTGAGTAAATATATTGAAAATACTTGCCACCATTTTAACCATATTTCTCTACACTTTAGTATTTCCCTTTCCATCAATCAAAGTCAACTTTTTTTAAAAAAATAAATAAAAATATGTGGTCCAAAATGATGATAAGTATTTCAAATATACTTACCTACCCTTACTTAAGTATTGCTCATTCCAATTAGAGCTCGCATACAAGTTACTAACTTAGAATTCAGAAATCAGAATAAATCATTTTAGATTATGTGTTTTTAATACATTTCAACAACCATAGTCCATGAGCCTTCACAAGACGCAAAGACAAGATATCTTTTCATAAAAATAGACTAAGTAATTTTGAGCTTAAGCCATCAGCATACCTCGACGATGTTCCCGACCAAGTAAGGCAGCTTCTTATGGAGTTTAATCTTCTCCTCATTATCCTTTATCTTCTCCTTCAATGATTCCAACTCCAGATTTGTTATTTGAATCTCTTCCTATGTGCACATAACAATTCAAATAAACAGAAATCTCTACTACTTGAAGAAAATTTGACTAACACAACACCATCAAAGAAAAATAACACAAACAAATCAGAGAAATGGGAAGAGAGATTGTTTTTCACAGTAACTGACATAAAATGAACAAAACGAACCAAAATGAACTCCAACAGAAAACAAGATGGTGATAATAAGGGCTGAGATTTCGGTTCGGTTTTGTCAGATTTGTGCCAAACAGACAACCGAACCAATAGCTTCCATTTTTCAACAACTAGAACCAAACCAATGTCCAATAAAGAACAAAACAATAGGTTCTCTTCGGTTTTGGTTCCGTTTTAAATCTTTTGTATCGTTTTCAATTTGATTTGAAGCATTTGTATTTAACTCACTAAAATCAACATTTTCCAAGAATAACATAATATTTATAATGCTTTTACTTCAAATTTCACACCTAAATTTGTTCTTCCATTAAATCAAAACAACAATATACTTTCATTTTCATTTATATTTAGGTTTTATGTTGGTTCTTCCATCAAGAACCAATATATTTTGATTTTCTAAAATATCAAACCGAATGATCAATCGTGAGTTCGGTTTCGTGGATTTTCGGTTTTTCATTTCACCATATGATATGAAATAGAGAAGCATACAGAATTGAATTAGAGACAATCAGAGAAAGAGTAAAGAAGAGAATCGATACATTGAGAATTCGGATCTGATTGTCGAGCAGACGCGAAGCGAGTGAAAGGTCGCCGGATGTCAAAGAAAGAAGAGAATCATCTATGAAGCTGGAATCCTCGACCATAGCCGTCGCCATGGGCTTGAAAACTGGATTGAGAGTTCAGTTGCAGAAAGTTGAACGGAACTAAAAAGAAGAAGAAAATGGAAGATTTGTAACTTCTTTTTTCTTTTCTTTATTTTTGAAACAAGACTGTAACTTGTCGCACAAGAAAAATGAAAGAGGGTCAATTGGGCCGTAAATGGGCCTTCTATTTCACAATTGAGCCCAGGGAAATAAGAGCTGGTTGCCACATGTGTATACCAAAAAAAATAAATTAGATCGTTGTAATTTGAAAGATTGAGTACATGTTAGAAGAAGAGGATATATACCGATTATTGGGATGGGGATCAAATATTTGACGTTGGTGAATTAGTTTATAACCAAACAATAAAGTTAGATCGTTGTAATTTGAAAGATAAAACTATTACAAATGTAGTTGCGACTTTCAAAAAAAGTAACAAAAATAAAAATGTAGTTGCCTTATGATTTCATTTAATTTTGCAAAATCAATTCATAAGTGATTTTTTGATAAAATAAAATAATATTTTAATACAAGAAATTATTATAGTTAGGCAACTTTTATCAACAACAATTTTAATTAGAGTAATACTTACCAACTTAATAGTGCGTAACTTAAACATACTTAACACCATATGAGGATAATATTATGCCACATAGATATATATATATATATATATATATATATATATATATAACTTAAAAGGAAGATTTGACTCATGATATATACCTATGTAGCACAATTTTATTCTCATATATGTTGGTAACTATGTTCAAGGTATGCATCCATAAATTGGTAAGTATTACTCTTTTAAATATAACATTTTTTACTGAAATATTTCATATACAGTAGGTTTTTGTGCATTTTTCCATATTCTAAATTTGTTCTTATTTCAATTTATTGTTTTCAATCCGTTGAACCTATTAACTTTCAATCAAGTGAATTGATAATGAATTAATTGAAACAATCAATTCACTTGATTTTAAGTGAGTTGTTTTTGGTAACTTTACGGAAATCCACCCATTTTTCTACTATAGACAAAAAAAAATCAAAATTATGCTATTCACGTTTTTTGTTTATTTGTTATACATGAAAAATCACACACACACACATATATATATATATATATATATATATATTTTTTTTTTTTTTTTGTCAAGGGCAGTAGTTATAGTTCTGTCAGAGTTAAATGTCAAAAGTTGCAAGAGATAACGAGTTCGAATTCTCTTACTCTCATTTTCATTGAATCAAAAAAATAAATGAGAAAAAGCATAGCAAAATTTTAAAGGGAGCACACTAATAATGGGTTCACGAACACACAAAGGTGTTTGTGTGTAATATTGATGGAAGATTTAAAATGAGTATTTACTAAATACATTTCGAAAAACTACATCCAAACGATTTTTTGTAGATATTCAAAATAACTTCTCATTTTTAATACTCAAAATAACTATTTATTTCTAACCATTCATTTATAACTACTCAAAATAACTCATTTATACTAGTTACTAATTTCTAACTTTTCAAAATAACTCATTTTTAATCACTCATTTCTAATCTTTCTTTTTTTAACTACTAAAAAAAGCATACTCATTTGAAATCCACATCCAAACAAACAATTGTCTCTAACTCATTTACAAAAAAAAATCACATTGAAACGAATTTTTTACTACAATTCTCAATTTTTAACTGTTCAAAATAACTCATCATCCAAATACTTCTGCACCTTTGTATTTAGTTGCCACGTCCAAATTTAACTTTATAATCTAACAATCATGGAGTGGCTCAATTAATCAAAGAGGGTCTTGGAGTACATAACGTGATGAGTTCAATCTATAGTGACCACCTACCTAGGAATTAATTTTCTAAAAGTTTTCTTGGCATTCAAATGTTGTAAGGTCAAGCGATATGCCATGTGACATTAGTCGAGGTATGCGAAAGTTGGCCCGAACAGTCACGGATATTATTAAAAAAAAATGCTCCATAACGATTTTTTTAGAAGGCTTAGGGGTTGTTTGGTGGGGGTATTAACTTAATCCAGATTAAGTTAATCCCCCTAATTGTTGTTTGGTGGAAGATTTAAAATAATTCGGATTATTTTTAAATGAAATCCGGATTTCTACAGTAAACACTGTAGAAATCCGAGTAAATGCGGCACGAATTCTCTCTCGATTTACGACTTCTCTCTCCTTCCTGGTTTGCGATTTCTTTCTCTCTCGTTCTCTCTCTTTTGCGATCGATTCCTCTTCAATTTCTCTGATTTCTCGTTCGATTGAAGTTAGACTCTTCAATTTCTTCTACATTTATAAGATTCTACTTTCCTTTACACGTTTATTGACTACCGATTTGCCTAGATTTAGGGTTTTGATAATTTTCGTTCATGTTCTTCTTCGGGATCTTTCAACCTACATCTTCTTTGTGGGTTTTTTTGTAGATCTGACCCCCACCGCCGGAATGTTTGATCTTCTTGCCGCCGATGTAGCTTCATCTACTGTTGCATGTGTCGTTTGCGACCTCCATTTGAGTTTAGAAGTTGTCAATCGACAACCTGATTCGGCACGGCAGGAAGTCCAGGTTTCGGCTTGGAGGGGGAGTAGATCCAGGTAAGTTTTCTAACCCTCCCCAGGCGATGATGAGAGCCACTGAAAAAAAAAATTGTTTTCGTTTTGTGTTCATCCGATCTTATCTCTGTGTTTCATATCTTGAGTTGTGATTTTTTTTAAAACGAAATGTTATCAGTTCTTTCACTAATCTTCTCCCTGTTTTGATATTTGTTGATTTTTTGAAATTTTTTTTTTTATGAAAGTAAATGTTATCTTTCTTTCAACTCCTTAACATTAATTTTGTTCCTGGTATACATTTATTTGTGGTGTGATTTATCAGTTCTTTCACTGATCTTCTCCCTGTTTTAAATCTCAACAACCAAATTAATGGTGTGATTTTTTTCCGTGCTCTTCCCTTCATGAATTTATTCCTATTTCTAATCATGAGATATGTTGAAAGATTTCGTAGTAATTTGATGGTAAGGGATAACTTATTGCTCTTCACCTACTAGTCATCTGATTTTCCCCTATATATATCATTCCTTACCTTTGCTAAATTTCTCACCCTCTTTGTGCTGAAACAAGTGTATGTATTAGCTCTCTGTTTTGGTTCATGAGTCTGTTTTATCATTCCTGATCTATATATAGTTCATGTATTGTTCATCACCTATATTGTTTGAGATTGTATTATCTTCTTGTTTCATCCATGTCTTTAACTCATGTAAGAAAAAAAACCTGCATATGTATTGAATTTATACTTCATTTTTTTTAATTGTTGAATTCATTGTGCTTGTTTTTCTATATTTACATGTCCTAGATTCATCACCTAACATTGTTCTAGATTCACAAGCTAATGCATACTTTTGTCTACATATATATTGATTATAAAATTATCTGTTTTTATTACTTTCAATTCATTGTGTTCATCATTCTATTTTTAAATGTTATTAATATGCTCTTTTTATTTATGTATTTTCCATCACCTAATATCGTTCTTAGATTCCTTAGCTTGAGTTATTCCTTTCTCTGCATGTGTATTGACCATTTACTTCTATGCCTTATTTTCATCCATAGCTTGTTTTCATCATTCTGGTTTAACATCCTCATGTACAAGTGATACTCCTTCATGTTTATTGACCATCTACTTCTTCTGTTTGCCTTTTCTTCTATACTTGTAAAAAATATTTTCGAAGTGGCTAGCATTTGATCTCTAATGAGACATGATAATTGCTTCTATATTCCTGAGACTGAGTTCTTTTAGGTAAATTTTAATTTAGATCAATATATTGTTTGTATTCAATTTGATCTAACTATCATTTTATTATTCACCTTTTCAGGTCTAACCTTCAACGCCAATTACGACCTTTGAGGTTCGACATAGTAAATTATGTTTGGTTTTATACATTTGTGCTATTATGTTCTAGCTAGAATTATGTCCTTGTTATGCAATTTGAACTTTTGTAAATAGGACATTGAACTTTTGTTTAATTTTAAGTATTGAGATTTTAATTGACATATAGTAGATAGTTATTTCACTATTGTTTATATCCTATTACTAGGGACTATAATCATATGAACATTATTCACTTGGATTCTATATTAAATTTTTTTTTACTATGCTTGATATGTTTTTTATCCATTTTATGTTGCATTAAACCTATTTGTATTATGTTTGTTTCTCATTTATATTTGTACTTGTTTCATGTTTTCACTATTGAAATAAACAATATGATCAAATTTTAAATTTCAAGTGTAGCCTAAAATTATGAAATATTTGATTTTGGATAGTTAACTTTAAAGAGAGAAAAAAAATTATTGAATAATTAAATTATGCTTACATTGATTGATATTTGAAATTTAAATAATTCAGTATTAAAATAAAATTAACCATCCATTGTAACCATTAAAATCAACTTTTTTGAAACGACATCCATTTTAACCATTAAAATTAACTTTTTTTAAAAAATAAAAGCTTAATCTCGATCTCACTAAAAACACATAGGAAAGTCAATATTATTTTAAAAAATGAACTCTTTTTGAAGATAAAATTACTTCAATTTTATGTACACCATTCGTTTCAAGATAAAATGAAATCTTTTTTCGAGAAAAAACCGGCTTAATCCCTATTTCAAGAAAGAAAATAAAATTGCAAAGACAATAATTTTTTTTTCAATAAGTTCAATTTTATTTATAGATAAAAGTTGAACGACATCAATTTTTTAAAAAAATTTGTATATGAAGAAATAATTTGTAGTTGAATGACATCAATTTTAACTATTAAAATGAAATTCTTTTTTAAGGAAAAAAAAACTTAATTTATTTGAAGAAATAATAAATATAGCAAAGTCAATATTATTTGAAGAAATGACATCAATTTCAATATTAAAATGAGCTCTTTCTGAAGGAAAAAAATATCTCTATCCCAAGAGAAAAGAATTACCAAAGAAATTACTTTTTTTATAAAAAAAATAACTTCAAATTTATCTATACTATTGGTTTGAAGTTAAAATTAACAATTTTTTTTAGATTTAATGTGATTCTGACTGACATTTTTCTTCGAACTATTTTTTAGATAATGGAACCCAATAAAACTATAGCAGTTTTAACAATACTCTACACATGGCAGAACCAGTTTCTTCTTCTTGCGAATCTTGTAATGAACTACAACCCTAGGACCAAAAACTATAGCTCTTTCTTTAGACACCATTTTCGCCAAATGACCTTTTTCTCGATGATAAGACAAAGCGATTTAGCTTGTCGTGAGACAACTAGAATGAATCGTAGCTGCTTTGAAACTTTGTGCGACATGCTAAGGACCCACGGTGGTCTTCGAGGTACAGATTACATCGACGTGGAGGAAATGGTAGCCATGTTTCTACATATCATGGCTCATGATGTTAAGAACCGTGTCGTTCGAAGAATATTTACAAGATCCGGTGAAACAGTGTCGCGACACTTTCAATCTGTCCTTACTGCTGTTATTCGTTGTCTTGACATTTTGTTCAAGAAACCCGAACCTATCCAACCATCATGCACCGATAGTAGATGGAAGTGGTTTGAGGTACCATTATTTTACCTTTATAAAATAGAGTCCTTGTAGGAACCAAATTTCATATCTTCCTTCGAACTATGCAGAATTGCCTAGGTGCATTGGATGGTACTCATATAGAGTTACAAGTCCCAGTTGAAAATCGTGCCTCCTTTAGAAATAGGAAGGGTATCATCACAACGAACGTTCTTGTTGTATGCGCTCCAAGCGGAGAGTTCATATACGTACTAGCTGGGTGGGAGGGATCAGCAGCTGACTCTAGAGTTCTTAGGGATGCTTTATCTCGTAACAATGGATTTCAAGTCCCTCATGGTAATTAAGGACTAAAAGAAAATGCTACTTTCACTTATAGTGAATGTATAATAACCTAGTGTTTATTGATCCAAGATACTATTACCTTTGTGATGCGGGTTATCCAAATGCTGATGGATTCCTAGCTCCCTATAGAGGCGAACGTTATCACCTATCGGATTGGAGGGGTAGCAATCCACCACGGAATCCAAGAGAGTTTTTTAATGAGGCACACTCCTCGGCGCGAAATATAATAGAAAGAGCGTTCGGTGCATTAAAAAATTGTTGGGCTATTCTGCGACACAAGTCTTACTATCCTCCAAAAGTGCAAGTGAAGATCATAACAGCTTGTTGTCTCCTACATAATTTAATATGTAGGGAGATGGGCTCTACGATTGGTTTAGAGATATTAGGGGAGAACGATGCTACACTATACCAAGAGGAAATGGACGATACCCCAACGATTAATTTCGTCGAGACATCGCCTCTTTGGACTGCATTTCGAGATTCCATGGCCCAAAGAATGTTTGACACAGCCCAAAACTAGTAGGAATTAGACTTCTAATCTTCTTTTTTTTCTAGTGACTATAACTTTTATGAATCATGAATGACATAATATGACTTTTGTGGGAAATGATACTTGTCTTGTATTATATAATGAACGATACTAAATGAATGATATTTCTTACTCTTTATCTCTTATGTACAACTTCCTTGTAGCAACATGGCTGCGACAGGGAGAAACATTCGACACAGTTGGACAACAATGGAAGATAGTACTTTAGTCCAATCACTAATCGAACTTGTACAAGAGGGGGGTGGAGATCAGATAATGGTACTTTTAGGAATAAGTACCATAATGAACTACTTCGACTAATGCACCTAAAACTACCTGGATGCCCAATTACATCTACCACTGTGATTGATACTAGAGTGAAGACTCTGAAACGACAATACCAAGCTATTGCAGAGATGCTGGGCAATACTTGTAGTGGATTCGGTTGGAATGATAAATACAAGTGCATTGAAGTGGAGCCAACTGTTTTCGACAATTGGGTTCAGGTATTAAAGAATAGTTATAATATAACAAAATGAAATTTTAATTTATCTACGAATCGTATGTTCTTAATTTCATTGTCAGACACACCCAAATGCAAAGGGTCTCAACAACAAGCCTTTTCCACATTACGATGACTTGACTTATATTTTCGGAAAGGATAGAGCATGCGGGTCAATATCTCAGTCTGCTAGAGATATTGCAGAAGAAGATTCAAATGCAGAGGTCGGTGAGGGGGGCGGTTCCCAAGAATATTACATACTTGAGATTCCTGTTGCTGAAGAAGAAGACCCAAATACCCCCACAAGTAGAGTAGCTAGACCGTCATCCTCTTCTGTGGGAGAGAAGAGAAAAAGGGTCTCGGAAAAGCAGGAAATGCTTGATGTGTTGCGTGCCGGCATGAACATGCAGTACGAGCAAATTGTGAGGATTGCTGATTGGCCTGTCACAACCATACAAGTGACAAAGGAGGATAATAAATCTACAAGAGCCGAAGTCGCTACAATTCTTCAAAAATTATCACATCCATTAACCAGTCCACAACGGGTTGTATTGATGAACATCCTTTTAAAGGATCTCGACGAAGCTTCTGCTTTTCTTGGAGTCCCTGAAAATGATCGGGCCAGCTACTGCGATTATCTATTGAACAGACCCAGCTGATGACCTTATCTATACCTTTTTTTATGTCGATGGATGCCTAGAAGATGACCCCACTTCTTATTTTAATTTAAGGACGAAAAAGATTTTTTTTGTTCAACCATCGATTACTTATTGTACGGAGTCGACTTGATTTATATTACCTTTTTTATTATGCAATGAACGTTAATGCATATTTCCTATTTTATTATAAATGGAATGTTAATTCCTTTAATTTATTGCCTACACTTTAAATTTTAATGAGAAATAAATAAACATAAACACTTAGATAATATTCTTATGAATGCATGAAAATATAAGTTTGATAAAATAAAAAAGAAGTATTATAATTATTTTTCAAGTTTGATAAAAATAATTTAAATTACTCTTTGTTTAGATTATGGAGCATCGAACGAATTTAATAGTATGGGAGATATTGTACGCGTGGCAAATACAAATGGGAAATGATGTTGGACCTGCTCTCACTAGAGCAATAATGGACGAATCTTCAATTGAATGGTCATACTTTCAAGATTTAATCGCGGAACGAATGTTTACTAAATGGAAAACCTCATTAAATGAGTGAATGAAACAATTTCATAGTGCACTACTTGTAAGTGAATGATCTTATTATTATCTCTTATTTGGTTGAACTGATACTTAATGTATTATGTCTAAATTATAATTTGGCTATCGAATGAATATTGTGTTGTGACAATTTAAAATGAATGGCATTTTATATATTGCTAAAGAAACAACTAAAATAATATTCAAAGCAAACTCAGATTAACAAAATTAAGTTCAGAAACTCAGATTAACTTAATATTTGTACCAAACACAACTTAACTTAATACTCAGCTTAACTTAATACTCAGCTTAACTTAATCCCTGCACCAAACAACAGTCAGCTTAACTTAATCCAGCTTAACTTAATCTGTCTACCAAACACAGATTAACTTAATCCCCAGCTTAACTTAATACCTCTTAACTTAATCCTAATCCCTGCACCAAACACCCCCTTAGTTTCAAATGTATTTTTACTCGATAATTCAAAATTGTAAAACATCCCAATTTTTCCTTTTTTTTCTTCCATACATTGTAAGTCTTGCTGGAAAACTTGGAAGAATGTCATCATTTACCATCAACTTCACTCATTTCTAATCAACTTCCACAACAAAGCTAATACAGATTTTTATATATACATATTGGAAACATGTACTAAAAGTATACAACATCAGAAATCAGTTCAACCATTATTTTCACTAACACAGACAAGACAACAAATATGAACAGACGTAGCTTTGGCATTAAGACAATCAAAAGCTATCTTACACTTACAGCTTCCAGTATAAGCGGAATCGATGCAAGATCCCGGACATGATGCCCCAAAACAGGATCTCTGCAAAGATCACATAGAGGAGAATGCCCACTTTTTTCGAATGCCAAACTCCAATGAAAAGATGCTTCTCTATCCAATATATCTGCCATGGATATGTAACACAAACATTAATGGGCTAGAACAAACTCATGAAACAAACACTAGAAGATAGAAGATGGAATTTGTGTTCATCTATTGGCTGGAATTTGATTATAAACTAGGAAGACAAGTTTGCAGCTGATATCATGGGTTAGCCTAGCAATCAAAAAGGGTCTTGATGATCCAAGAGATTATAAATTCAATCTATGATAGTCCCCTATCTAGAAAATAATTTTCTACGGATTTTCTTGGCATCCAAATGTTGTAGGGTATGCGGTGGTATGGTCTGTCCCATGAGAATAGTCAAGGTATATAAGTTGGCTTGTACACTCAAAGGATATCAAAAAAAAGATGCTGGATTTTGAGGCAAATTACATCATGTAAAGAAAAGGTATGCAAGTTACATGGTATGACAAATTCCTTTAATTCTTTTGAATGTTTCTAGACTATTATTGTAATGTCATACCTTTAATTCTTTTGAATGTTTCTAGACTATTATTACTTTAAAGGGGTGTCTAACTTTTTGTTGAAAAATGGAAATTCAAATTCTCTAAATTCTTCATTTAATTATGAACCCAACAATGAGTTTAAATAGAGTTCAAGAGATGACTTAATTATAAAAGGAAAATATAATACTTAATCATAAAAAGAAAAAGATAACATAATCATAAAAGAAAAATATTCTACCTAATTATAAAAGGAAAAAATAGAAAATAATATTTAATCTTTTTTTTTAGACAAAATAATATTTAATCTAATCCTAAAAGAAACAAATAATTAAAAAGATGAAAATACAATTTTACTAAAATTAACATAAACCAACAACTTTTGATTAGGTTTTTATCCCGCCTACGTTCGTTATGCAGATTTACTTATCTCATGCTACAAGTTTGTCAATCCATTTGCTTTTGTATTTACTAGTACAATTCATCAAATAATAGTTCACAATTAAAAAGGCGGTGTAGATTATTTTTTAAACAACAAAGAAAATAACAGACCAGTGTGTTGTGGGGGTCTTCATAATACCACCCATTGATGAAGCCTGCAAAAATGCCTTCAGCTGCCATAACATACACAAGCATCGCGTTCATCCCGATCCACTCCAGTGGCATAAACAAGAACCTCAGACCCCAGATATCAACCTGACTAGGTCGAAAAAAAACAAAAACTTAATAGGTACAGTGGAGAAAGGAATCAAATTGAAGAACTTCAAATGCAGAAGCACAAGAGTTATCCAACTGAATGAAGGAGGGGACTGAAAAGTAGTTTAAGAAAGAAGATGAAGTACCAAAGTGTAGAAGAATGAGAAAACTAATGCTGCTGCTCCTGATGTCACGCAGACGTAGCTAAACGTATACAACTGCTTATTCAATGGAATTGCTGCATTGATCCAAGATGCATTTTGTTATTTGTAAGAAATTAAGATATATAAGGCAAAAGTAGCACAAATTTTACAATTGGATAATGTGCCACACCATGAGTGAAATGAAGAACAAGTCCTAAAATAAGAAGAGCAAAGCCCATTGTAATCCATTGCTTCAGCCTAGCTGAGTGATCCTGTGTTTCAATAAGGAGTTAAGAGGCTTTACCCCGTCAAATGGCATATAAAGAATTGCAAACAAATTAGATTAACATTTTAGTCCGGGTTTGAGCTTTGTTTCACTTCGGTCCCTATAGTCCCCTTAGCTCGGTCAAATCTTCCAAAAACATCCTCGACATTACTAGATGTTTATCATTTTCTGGATGTGGCAGAGAGAGAAAAAACGGGTTTTGCGACCAGTGGTTTCGAAGATGTGCAACAGCCCCACCTAATTTAACCCTTACAGATCTCTAGTACTTTATACTAAATATGACAGAATGTGGTTAACATCCAATAATTGTTAGGGTAGTTAGAAGATTCAACTTAAATATGAAAACTAGAAGGTCAATATTTTAGACGTAAAAGGTATCTTTAAAACAATAGATATATGTTGAATCGTGTTAAATTACCAATCAACCAAAACTCCTAAGTGTGGTTGGGTTAAATTTAATTATATCAACAACACTCCTTATTTGTGGGTTTGAAAATTTTGAAAATACCCATAAAATGGAAATCAATCTTAATTGGAGATGAAAAAACTCAGCCAGGGTTTGAACTTTATACCTAGTACTCTAATACCATGTTGAATCATGTTAAATCACCGATCAACTCAAAAGCTTAAGTTGATAGATTGGTTTAAATTTAATTACATCAACCAAGAGGATCAAACTAAAACATAGCATAACCAGACTGAAACGAACAAGAGCTAACCTGAAAATGAATTAGAACATGCCCAAAATGCACTCCAATAATTGTTGATAGAATGGCAGATATCGAGCTGCAGTTGCAAGCATGTGTATCCTTGATGAAGTTCAAAATAATCTAGTTCTAAAACTATAATGAACAAAAGCAGAAAATTTCATTATCAACTTCGGTTATGGAGTTTCTCATAAAGAAGAAACAAGGCATCTTTTTCAACATTTCATTTCATTCAATTCTTTGTTTCTCTGAAGCTGCAAAATTAAATGATTTTGACCCTTAAGAACTTCAGAATTTTGAACTATATTTCGTCACACTTCAAGACCTGGAAAGTTTTTTCGAAGAGGAATGTTGGTCGGAGGGGGAGAGACTTGTCTTAATGTTCCACTATGAAGAAAATTTGAGAAAACAAGCATAATTTTCAGCTTACTAAAAACCAAATTATTATCAAATAGTCCTTAAATATCGAATTATATCTGTATGACAGACCTTAAAATTCCTTCAGGTTCAAAAGGGGCAAAACACCATGATGGAGCATTGTCCTGGAAAGGCCCTGCATATGGAGAATTCTCGGTGCAAGCCTGCAGAACTTAAAAAGTATCAAATTTTATGAGCGATCAACTGTTTATGACATCAACTTATGGAAGATTTATGAGAAGCAAATAAAGGATCCACACACTTCAGATCTTCTCCAAGCAGGATGAGAATACATATGATTGATTCCCAACAATTTTCTGTCAATATATCCCACAGCATTACATGGAGGATCCAGACTTCCTCTTACACCACATGTTACCTAAATTTGATATGGAAATAGCTTAGATGATACTAGCCTTTGGCAAGAAAATCATTTCAAATAAATAGTATCCAAGGAAAATCCTTGTTATAATTGTATCCCGGTCGCCCATTAAGTGGTTTGAAAGGAATTAATTTGTCAGTGAAACAAAATAGAAAAATTGTATTGGAGAGCATCTTCTCACAAAATAATTACAAATATAGGAAAAATTTAAAATATTTGCATCCGTAGTCATTAATACATTTTAATATTGCACTATAAATACTCATTATTACTATTCATACATAGGACTATGGTTGCTATTTTTTTAAAAGCAATCATATTTGTAATTATTTTTTGAATTTGACTAATCTCGTAAGTTTCCCAACAAAACATTGTGACGTCTATTGAAGAAACTAAATGCAATAACTAACTGCCCTGGTAATTTGAGAATAAATTAGATGGTCACAAAAGAACTTACGTTGAAGCTTCTTCCATAATAAACACTTTCACTGTCAGTGACAGTAAATTGCCAATTAGGAACATATGTTCCATAAAGGAGTGCAAAATAAACAACAAGAATACAAGCTCCAACAAGCCTGCAAGTTGAGAAAAGAAAATCATCCTGTTGCAACCAAAAATCTAATAATAATGATAACTGATCAAATAGTAACGTGAGTAGTTACCAGTTCCAGAAGTATGACTTGAATATAGAGAAATGGTTAAATGGTTGATCACTGGATTGTCCTTTTCTTGAAAGTACTTCCACAAGTGCCACAATCAAATATGCGAGAGCAATTCTCTACAAAAGATGATTGAAGAATTTATAGCAACTTCAGCAATCATGATTTTCAAATACAAAGCTCAATATCAACATACCTGGAGAATGCCACATAACCTTATCTTTCTCACATCAACACCATAAGTCAGTTTGTCTGGCGCATGGGAATAGCCACCTTAATAAAATAGATGAAGCAAAGTCAAATTTTTTTCATTAATATAAATACTGATACTGCACAACATAGTGGTAGTGCCAATGAGAAAAAAGGCCTTTTAAACTGATAGAAACGATTCTATCGGAATAAAAAAGGTAAACACCTTAATTTATCACCATTGCAGTGAAGATCATGACACTCGAAAAAACCGAGGTATTATTATATAATTGTTAGATAGTGTGGACATCTATCTCAAAATCAATTGGTGATGAAAGGAGTAGTTCATCTATCTTATATATTGCTAGGAGATCTCAACTCTTTCCAATGTGGGATCCTCAATATGCCCCTTCAAGATGGTGCCACTTTTGGGTTCACCCATCTTGAATCGGATCTCAATTTTATTTTATTGGATTGAATACTCGTTTTGATTTAATGGGCTTTGATACCATATAGATAGTATGGACATCCATCTCAAAATCAATTGGTGATGAGAGGAGTAGTCCACCTATCTTATATATTGCTAGGAGGTCTCCACTCTTTCCGAAGTGGGATCCTAAACATTAATATATCCTTGAAATCTTCTCAAAGAGCCCTCGGCTGCTTTGTCTTGTTTAAATATTAGTTCAATCCTCATGAAATGGCCTAGTGGTCAAGAGGGTTTTGGAAACTAAGAAGTGATGGAGTTTAATCCATGGTGGTCATAACCAACACTCCCCCTCACTTGTGAGCTTTGAAATTTGAGAAATACCCAACAAGTGGAATTTAATTTTAAATGGGGAGGAAACGACTTGGCAGGGACTCGAACTCAGGACCTCCTACTCTGATACCATGTTCAATTATGTTAAACCACCAATTAACCTAAAAGTTTAAACTGCTGGGTTGGAATAAATTTAATTATATAAACTAACACTCCCCTCACTTGTGGGTTTAGAAATTTGAGAACTGCCCTACAAGTGGAATTTTAATTTTAATTGGGGAGGAAATGACATGGCAATGACTAGAACTCAGGACCTCATGCTCTGATAGTGCCAAGAGGTTAGAAGTTCAGATCACCTACCTCATATGTTGAACTAAAAAAGAGGGAGGATGTTAGATCCCAATTACTGAAGTGTATTCTCACAGGGACAAGGACATAAATTCGAATTAAGGGCTAGGGGTATTTGTTTCAATTTGCTTTAGTTGTTTGGGCATGTCATTTTTGTGGTTGTTAAGAATAACGGGCTGGTATTTAGGAGAGCTCCACCCTCTCAAAAGGTGGTTGTTACTTGGTGTTGCTATATCTGTAATGCTATTTCGAACCTTTTGTTACTTACTCGCATGTGGTTTGCTTTAGTGCCAATTAATATTTGCACGTTTCTTAACAGAAAACTCTTCCCAGATGAAGATGACAAGTATACAGAGTAATCAAAAGAAAAGGAAAAAAGAACCTTTGGGCCTATTCGAGAGGGCTATTCCCAAATGACTAATAGAAATTCTCTCTACCCAAATACCAATCTTCCCTTATCAAGACATGATGTAACAACCCCTGGAGCCCCTAAATACACAGAGCCTTACTTTTTTTTTCTTTCATTTTATAAGGACTCTAAGGAAATTCTTTCAGAACTAACTTGTGGAAGTTTCACGCGATACATTTACCTTTTAGACCCTCCTAGAATACACTTTTACCACCGATACTCTAACAATAGCACTCTCTACGTGTCTACTGTCATATATATATACATATATATATATATTTAGATATCTGTCTAAGGTCACATACAGATAGCATGATCCAAGTGCAACATGCCAAAAGTCTCATGCTTGGATTGTCAGATAGACGGTAGTAAGAAACCATCGTGAAGTCATCAAGTGATCAAGAGTGTCATAAGTAGCAAAGAGGTCATCGGTTCAATCTACAGAGGCCACCTACATAGGAAATAATTTCCTACGAGTTTCCTTAACATTCGAATGTTGGAAGACAGGCGGTATCTCCTGTGAGAATAGCCGAAGTGCGCGTAAGTTAGCCTAGACACTTACAGATATTAAACAAACAAAAAAAAAAGATAGGTAGATAGACGGCAGTAGGATAAAGAAATTTAACAGAAACAAAAATTATCCCACCAGATTTCCACTTAAAAAAACTCTTCTAGTTATATAGCAGAAAAGTTCAACAGCACAAGATATGACACAGGAAAGGCAAGTTTAGCTGACTGCACCTAAATCAACAGTGCACTGCTCTAAGAGAATAGTTGGAGCCAGAGCTGACCTTGCAATAGAAGGCCCCAGAATAAGAGCTTTAAAGTTCGAAGAGTGATCTTTTCAATGGCCATAATTTGGTTTGGTATTCTCTATAAATAAACGAAACCAGATCAGGAACGAAAACTATTGTTAAAACATCCTCCAATAAAATGTGGTCAAGAAAAAAAATATTAATAGAAGTTGAACCTTAAGAGCAAGTGCAACGGCCATCCCAACAATAAACAAGAAGAAAGGCATCACAAAGTCCGCCAGATTGCAACCGTACCACGGTGCATGACCGATCATAGGCCATTCTTCCCCAGCATCATCAACCAAAATCATCAACTACAGCCACAATTAACATTGAAGAGCTTCCAATAAGTAAAATTCAAATCGTTACAAAGCTCAATAATATTTTTATTAATTATATAAGCATCAATCTGTCATTTGAGTAATAATAGAATTCTGCATGAAAGTGATAAACAATTATTGAATGTACAACTTGCCCGAATGATCTGAACTCTGAAGGACTCAGATACAAATGACAAATTCTGTCAAATTGTGATCATGTGAACTCAACTCTAGTTCCTTCAACCGTGACACCAAACCGCAACCCACAGGTCAAAATATTCGCAAATTGAGAAGTCCACGTATTACTGTGAATTTTATATAGATCCATAATAAATGGTCCGACATTCCCACCTAAAGAACTTTCTACCCTCCCATTTTTCTACCTTCAATCTTATTAATTGCACTGGTTGAGGATCAAACATTGGAAAGGTATGGAGACCTCCTAGCATTTATAAGATAAATTGGCTACTCCACCATCATCAATTAATTTTGAGACGAAACCTCATCCAGTCATACTAACCATTATGGCATGAGAGCCCATTAAAACCAAATGGGTATTAAGTTCAATGAAAAGAAAAAAAAAAGATTCGACCCAAAAGTAGTGAACTCGAAGAGTCACTATTTTGAGGGAGCATGTTCAGGATTACACATCGGAAAGGTGAAAAAACATTTATAAGATAGATGGAGTACTCACTCATCGCCAATTAATTTTTATATAGAACCCCATGCTATCTAATATTACTATTCACCACCAACCAAGACAGAATCATCCCTATCTGTTTCTTTTCTTTGTACACTTTTCAAAGTAATTTCCAATTCTCTTAAAGTTAAAAACTGAATTCATCAACAGGGCAAAGGTTTCAAGCGACTACCATAGTGGAAATGGGATAATATTTCAAACACAAAATTGCGTAGTGCCAATTTTATCCGCTGAAAGAGTCTAAAACTTCAAGAATTCATAATCAGCAAGAATCCATATCACAATTCAAGTCTTCTAATACAGGAAATCAACTCTCCATATATAGATCATGTTAACCTACTAACCAAGTACCCAACCACCAACCACCACTTAACTAACCCGAAAAGCTGTCGTATTTTAAATCACCAATCAACCCAAAAGCTTAAACCGATCAGTTGGAACAAATTTGATTAAAATCAGTGTTTTAAAAAACCCGACAAGGTGCGCCTCAAGCTCAAAACGTCCCAGGCTCAATGTTGGTGCCTCGCCGGTCCAGGCGGGCGCCTTTTCATAAGGCCCTCAGGCGCGCAAGTCGCACGTCTTGAGGAATTTTTTATTTATTTAAAATCTAAGTCAAACGGTAATGTTTTACTCATTTTTCTCTATTTGTTTTTACAATTTCAAATTCAATCAACAATTTTTATTTTTTTAAAAACAATTAAAACTTAATCCCCAACCCTATGGGATGACTATGTAAAAAACTCTATATTGAAATAGAATAATATATATGTTTTGTGTATGTATACACGTATGCGCCATTTAGTAAAAAGCCAGCGCCTCTTGGTGCACCTCAGGCTCCAGAGGCCAATGCGCCTCAGTGCGACTTGAGCTTTTTAAAACACCGACTAAAATCAACTAACACTCCTCACTCGTAGGCTTAGAAATTCAATTTTAATTAGAGAAAGAAAGAACTTGGAAGGGACTCAAATCAAAAACACAGAGAACCCAGTGAAAACCCCTTTTGCATCATCCATTTTCGAATCACAGAATGATGAATCCAAGTGATAGAGAAGAAAGTACCGCGACGGTGAGGCCTCGGAAGATATCGAGCGACGCAACACGCTTCGGTTTGGGCGGTTTAGCGGACCCGGCGTGGGGCTCCGCCGGGATGGTGAGGCGGTGCTGAGGAGCGAAATCGGGCTTGATTTCTTCCATGGATGAGTCGGAGATGAGCTGCAGAAGTGAAGTGAAAGAGAATTAGCGACTTGCCGATGGTTGATTGATTGATTGATTTTGTGAGTGGTGATATGGGATTTTACAGGTTGAGAGATCTGGTTTTGACTGTTACTGTGTTCATTCATGATGGGTCCGAACCATTCGAATTCGAATTACAGTTTGTCTTTTTTCTTGAGAAAGCTCCAAAGTTTGAAAATGGATATTTCTCTGCAAATTGTGCGGCAAACTGCAAGGCATGTGCCCTTCTTCTGCGGGTGCGGCCAGTTGTTTTTATGTAAATAAGGTATATAAGGTAAATTATGAGATTTTAATTTATATAATTGGATCAAATTTAAAAATAGTTTCTTCTTTTTTTTAATTATTCATATTTTACGTGTTTGGAGGAAGGGTATTGGTAATGATTAAGTGGACTAAGAATTATAAAGAGAATGATTATTTGTGTTTGGAGGGAAGATAATAATTATGAGAAAAATAAAATAATGACTATGATGAGAGTGAAAAATAGGGATGTGATGTATAAAAAGTTGTGAAAAAATAATAAAAGTAATTGGTAAGAGAATGAAAATGTGATGTTTGAAAAACGCGATTAGGAGGAATGATTCTCGATGGCTCAAACACGGGCATTCTCGTTCTCCCTCTTTATTCTTGGTGTCACAAACACACCCTTTAATGATGACCGAATGAATCAAGTAATTGATTGGAAAAAAACACACATCATTTATATTTGAATAATTATGTTTCAGTTGATAACCATTTGATTTTTTGTTTTTTGTTTTTAAAATTTAAGCTTATTTTTATCCACAAATTTCTACTGTGTGCTTCATCTTTCCTACTATGTGTTTCATCTTTCCTACAATGTATCAATCTTTTAGTAAGAAAGTGGGTGAATGCTAACCAAGTTTTAAAAACAGAATTAAGTTTTTTTAAGACCCCGTTTGATAACCATTTGGTTTTTTGTTTTTGGTTTTTAAAATTTAAGCCTAGAACAACTATCTTACCATAGGTTTTTTCTCACTTAGATTTGTAGAAGCCAAACCCAAATTTGGAAACATAAAAAAATAGCTTCCATAAGTTTGTTTTCGTTTTTAAAAATTGGTTAGTATTCACATACTTTCTTAAGTAAATGTAGGTATATTGTTGGAATGGTGAAACACATTGTAGAAAATTTGAGTGAAAATAGATTTAAATTTCAAAAATCAAATGGCTATAAAACAGGGCATAAGCTTTTTTTTTTGTTTGTTTCCAAATTTTTGTTTGGTTTATACAAATATAGGTAAGATGTAGATTTTCAAGTTGGAAAAAATATATGGTACATTAGTTGTAGTAGACTTAAATTTCAAAAACCAAAAAGTTATCAAACGGGCCTAACTTTTCATGTATATAATTTCCTAACGATTACCTAAAAGATTGTTTCAAACAAAAATATCGATTACGAACTACAAAAACTAATATTTATATGCCAAGGCGACCTTGTGTTGAAAAACGCGGAAGTTGGGAACTCGAACCCCAACAAAGGAAACTCCAACTATAACTTTAAGGGATCTTTACGACTGATTACTTGAAAGACTCTTACTTGGATTGCAAATTTGCTTTCTCAAAAGGGTAACTGGTATTTCAAGTAGATGCCTTCTATTTTCAATAACTGTACATGCAAATTAAAGGCTCAATTACGGGTTCATAGATTGAGAAGTTATGAATTTGAATACCTGAATTGTAATCTAAAAAAACTAATATTTTTATATTTTATAATTATCAACCTTAAATGCTACGTTTTAAAAATTAAAAATTTATTGAGTTTAGGTCAAACTTGTCCAAAGACTTTTAAAAATTTTAAAAATACCCTTAAACTTTATAAAATATTTCAAAATTTCTCGGTGTCACAGCCTATTTAAGATTAAAGTGAGTTAAACTAACATCTTCTTTGGAGAGTGTCATGAGTAGTTAATCTCTTTTTGAAGATCGTCCAAACGAAAATTTGAATTTTGTTGGGAAGAACCAATGACCAAAAAAATTTCAATAAACAACAGTTGGTTGAGATGTGAAGTCCAACAAAAGTTTGAATTCTTTCTCATAAAAATAGTTGCTAGATGAAGTTTTCACAATTTATAATTAGACTTGTGGTTTATCATCACACCAAAATTAACCATAGAAATTAGAATTTATTTATAACCTAATTATATATTTAAATTTCTTAGATTATTTTTTATCAATTTTCAATTCGTCATTAAACTTGAAACTTAAAATGTTTTACATTATATAACGATCAAAAAAATATTTGCTAGATTGACTTTATATTTCAAATTGTTATTACACAATTTCTAATGGTAATAAATGTTAAATCTCATTATTTATTTTTATAAAAAAACACATTAATTTTAAATTTTCATGAATTTTAAAAGATACTTTTTACAAATTGATATCTAACATATTTGAAATAAAATTTTAATACATTCATTAAAAATTGGGAAATTGTAATGAATAGTCTAATTTAATTTAACAAAATAATTACAAATCTAGTGAAATTTGAAAATGTTTGTAAATCTGTACAATATTACTAATACTCATACAATATTAATTAGGGTATTAATATTATTAATACAACAATATAGTATTGTGTATTAATATAATATTATATATTAATTATACCATATAATTCTTATAAGCTATAATTATGATTGCTATTTTTTTTGGCCTAGTATTGTAAATATTTTTCTAGTTTAATCTACTCTTAAAAATACCCTTTAAAAGTTTATTTAATAAATATTTTTTTAAATTTTAAGGATATTTTTCAAACTTTTTAAAAGTTTATAATATATTTGAAACAAAAATGTGACTAAGTTTTTATAATAAAAACTACGATAACAATACGTTGAAACATTTTTTTTTTTTTTTTAAAGTTTTAGGGTATGTTTGAAAATTTTCAAAATTCAAAGAGTCTCATAAATTAAGGGTACTTTTGATATTTAACAAAAATAAATATAAATCAAATTAAAATAATTTAGACAATTCAAATTATAAAATGGCTAGTCTTAAACCTAATTTATTTTCTAAATTATGTGTAATACACGTGTACGGCCACGATTCAACTCCCGAAAATAGGTTAAACGGGCTGAGCGATACCCAACAAGTATTCTCTTCCATATAAAGGGTTTTCAAAACCCTAGACTCGTTCAGTTCGTTCTAAGCCGTCGCAGAAGAGAAGCTTTTCTCCACCAAAAGCTCCAATGGTTATCCCTTTCTTCTTTCAATCTCTACACTCTGCCTCCAATGGCGTAAATCGATGTCTGAGATCTGTTTTTTTGTGCATTGCAGGGGATCGATCTTGTTGCAGGAGGTAAGAGCAAGAAGACCAAGAGGACTGCGCCCAAGTCCGATGATATCTACCTCAAGCTCCTCGTCAAGGTCGGTGTTTCATATCCTAACTGGTTCTGCTATATTAATGAGCAATTGTTTTCATAGATGGATGTTCAATGAGAATAGAGATTGATTCTTATTTTTGTTTTACTGATGGAAAAGTATGTAAACATCGTGAATGTGGATTGAAGTTGTAAATCTAAATCCGCAAGAATGAACGTATTTAACCTAATTGTGTTTGAAATCAGGCCGTTTGATGTGAAAGTAGATGGAACTTGGAAGTTTATGTGCAGTGATGATATATGTGTATCCCAGCTCATTATGAGACCTTTTGTAGGTCCAGGAATTTACTAGTTTCACATTTATCTGAGCCTATGTTTAGTTAAGTATTTTAATTTAATTTGTAACTATGATAAAGCAGACATCGTTAATCATTGGTCATTAATGAACCATGATTTCAAAGGTTCTAGATTTCAAACATTTCTTGTCCTCGTGAAGTTAATAATTCCTTTTCTCGTTAATTGTATCTTGATTCCAATGTGATTTTATTCTAATCCGGATTGATGTAGTATGTGATACCCTGATCATTATGCAATTTTCTTAAGGTCTAGTATTGTTCAAAATCCTCATATTTATCTAATTATTGATTCTACCATGAAACTTGTTTTCCCATTTCACATGGAATTAAAATTAAAATTATGTTTTAGTCACTAGCTAATTTTCTTTGTATTTTTAATGATGTTTGGATCGTTTCTTTCCAGTCATTGTGGAAGGATAGAGATATAGATCCTTGTTCCCTGTGTTTCTTCTCTTTTAAACCATGCTAATACTGATCACATGATGATTGATTTTCACTTATGTCTCTGAGGGAACTAGCTTACACACTTGAATAAATTATTTCAACCAAGCTCAGTTTTGTGTGGGCTACAAATCTTGACTGGTTCATGGACTTGCTTGGAGCTTTATCTGTTATTTTTTTTTGGTGAAATTAACTATGTTTTATTCTGAAGGGTATTATGTTATTTTTATGTTTACTGCGAGCTTTTTTGTATTTAAGATTGTTTTCAATAATTAATTCATAAATTCTGTGCATACTATTCTGTACATTTATTTCAAAGATGGTTAATATTCATTATGTTGGATCACTTGTATGATTTTTTTTTTAAAATATTGTGTTCTGAATTCAGCTGTATCGGTTTCTTGTCCGAAGAACTGGAAGCAATTTCAATGCTGTGATTCTCAAGCGCTTGTTCATGAGCAAGGTGAACAAACCACCAATTTCACTATCCAGACTTATCAAGTACACAAAGGGCAAGGTGTGTTCTTCTGTTCATGCACAGCATGTACTTTCTTTTTTTATTTCAGCCTTAAAGGAGATTGTTTTTTGCTCACATTTTTCATTGTCTAAATTCTCTGATGGGTTGAACATGGAACAGGAAGATAAAATTGCCGTCATTGTTGGAACTGTGACCGATGACATTCGTGTTTACGAAGTCCCAGCTTTGAAAGTTACAGCCTTGAGGTTTACTGAAACCGCAAGGGCAAGAATTGAGAAGGCAGGTGGTGAGTGCTTGACCTTTGACCAGCTTGCCCTGAGAGCTCCCCTTGGCCAGAATACGGTATGACCTCGAGTTGCATTCGCCTTCTCTCTTACAGAAGTTGCTGATTTGTTATTGCCTGTTTTTTTAGCTACGACTTGTTACAGTGAATTGAGTCATGTGTATCGTTGAATGTTCAGATTCATACTTATCTTCTGTAATTTTGCTTCCAAAGGTTCTTCTTCGTGGACCAAAGAACTCTCGTGAAGCTGTTAAGCACTTTGGTTCTGCCCCTGGTGTGCCACACAGCCACACGAAACCCTACGTGAGGGCGAAGGGAAGGAAGTTCGAGAGAGCTAGAGGAAAGCGAAACAGCAGGGGTTACAGAAATTAATTTCAGTATATGCTCAATCTTTTTGCGAGACCAAATTCACTTTTTGCTAGACTAGCAGAAATATTATTATGTGAGACTTGGTTATGGTTTTAGTACAAGTTTTCGTTATTTTAAAATCTGAATCCGAATCAGTGGAATTTCTTTTTTAAGACGCCCGTGTTTTTTTTTCACCTCATCTCAGCTATAGGTCATTATTTATAATTTTCTTATTTTCTGGTTTAAAATTTAAAGTTTCATTGTTAAATTTGAAAAAATGGTTTTGAACTTAATAATTCATCTACCTTTGCATGTTCAATTTCTCGTAAGGTAATACACATTCGTTTTTTTTTTTTGAAGAATTAATTGTTTTAACAAGGACCCTAAACACTTATCTTCTTTATTGTATTTTTTTCAACTGTATTGAACTTGTGTAAGTACAATATTATGACTGGCTATGTTTATCTTGGCATCTCCTTTCTTGTACCTAGGAGGGTTTAGAAAACCTTTTTTTTTGTAATAAGTGGTTTTTTTTGTTGATAAAGTTGAAAAAGGGGTTTTGAAAACTATCAGCTGTAGCAAATATTTTTATTTTTTGTTTTGTTTGGTTACCTGTTTATCATAACTATTATTAAGATTCAATCAGAGGTCACAATACTAGAATTGAGGGTTTTTTTTTTCTTTTTTTAAATAACAGAGTTAATTTCCTTAAACAAGAATTTAGTTAATAATATAAATTATTTTCTAGTAGAAACAAATAGCTTTAGTGCGTAGAGAAGTACAATTTTCGTAAAAATCTGAGAACCAATTTCAATGAGCCTCAAAATCAATTTCCTTTGGTTTGTGTTTTCAATTTTTTTTAATAACAAGATATCGATTCTAACTTGTAACTAAGAGGTTATATATCTATACACAATTTTTGTGTAGAAAATTTTCTTTCAAGCTTTTTTCTATCATAAAGTTGTAATGGATGAAATAATGTAATTTTGAAACTTCATTTTTTTTTTTAAATCCAATAATAGTGTAAGAATTAGTAAAAGGTGAAGCTCTCTTTCTCTCTAAATTTTAGAGAGTAAAGACTCCTCTTGAGACTTCAAGAAGATCTTCGTGGAGATCAACTTGTGAGCGAGTTTGGGCACCCTGAAGTGTGTTTGGATTACATCCAGGTGTGGACGTTGATTGTGCTTGATGGTGAGCGAATTGGAGATGGAGGAATGGACGATCGCTTCATTGTTTGGCATAAGGACCAAAATGAAGAAGGGTTGTTGGAACTCGAGGACGAGCAAGGGGGGCTATGGTGAAGGAACTCCATTTTTATCAAGGAAGGAAAATTTCTGATCGGAGGATGGCAACCAGGAGGTTCTTTGATGGTTGTGGCTACGTTCCTTTGCACCATCTTCCCTTCAACCGAATTGGATTGAGGGAACTGAAGAAGGAAAGTACCTGAGGGGGATTACATTGTTGGTTCAACTGAACTGATCGATTATCTAGACCGACCATTTCTCTATCCATTATTATCTATCAATTGATGTAAGATGCTTGCTGATTTTTTGTTCTTTTCATTAGCATTGCCATTAAGTTTTGGCAATATATTTCTTAGTTTTTTTTTTGTTTTAGTTAGAGATTTTTTTCCATCTTTTTTGGTTTATGATAATTTACCTCATTGTAGCCAGGAGTACCTTAATTTAGTATTTTTTTTTTTGCCTTGTATCTTATTTGTGTATCAGAAATTTTTGTTATGGTTATAAGTTGAATTAGTCGATAAATACTAGTTCTGCATTAAAAAGGTGTTTGTTTCATGGAGGGGAAAGTTAATTCCTTAGTTAGGATTGACTTTCTCCCTTTTATTTTGATGGGTTCTACACTTCATTCATCGAGATAGACGTCAAATTATCCCTTAAAGTCCATCTAAAAACTCATGCATTAAGGAATTTGGTGGTTTATGGGTTAATCATGTTGGTGTTTTGTTATTCCAATATAGTCACAACTATGACACGAAGTATGAGCATCATAGGTTTGGTTTTGTTATTAGTTCTTTTGTATCTCATGAAGATAGACGAATGCATAATCTCGTTGGAAAATGAGATTGTAGTGCTTCTATCAAAGGATTCAATTTTTCCAAAAAAAAAAAAAGAAATTTTGTGAGAATTTAAACCATGTATAATTTGAGAGCAATTTAGGTGATGTTTTGACATCAACTAAATTTTGAAATCGACCTGTATGACTTATCGAGAGCCACGCTTAATCTTATCTTTCTAATTTTTGAAGTTAGAGAAAAATAAAATGCGACTTTTATTAAACAACATAGTAGAACTTTATAAAATCTAGGTGATCTCGTCACCTAAAGTGCTTTCATATTATTTTATTCTTTAGAAAAAATCATAGAAAATTTAGCTTTTACAAAAAAACTCGTAAGTCCTAGATTTTCATTCATTTTGGCGCCTTATCTTCATCAATGGACAGTACAGAGACATCGTCTCCATCTCCAAATTCTCGCTTACACTTTCCCAGTGAGCTCAATCTTCTCCAACTTCATCATCAATGGCTGCAATTTCTAGCCTCAAACCCTCCATTTCCACCCCCCCTTCGTTTCACACAACGTTCACTACTTCTTCTACTTTCCCGAATTCAATCAAAACCCTAAAAAAATTTCCCTCTCCGAGCTCGCTTCCGACCAGAATCGAGCTCAATCACGTCCCGCCATTGTCGCTGTCTCGAAGAGTGCTTGTTCCTGCAGTTTCTGGAATTTGGGACGCCATAACAGGGGGGAACAACCCTCGCGACGCCGTTGCTGCTATTCGGCGAGGAATGCTTCTCTTCAGACAGGTAGGTTTTGCCCTAATCCACGTTTAAGCTCTTCGATTAGTCGGATTTTTGGTTTGAATTCGTGTAGTTTTTGTTGTTTTTAAGGGCGATGTTTTGGGATCTGTTGCGGAATTTGATAAGGCGATTGCGTTGGATCCTCGTCAAAAGGCATGTAGGTTCCTTCAATTTTGTGGCGATTTTAGTGATTTAGTTTGCGAGTTAAGATTGATTTTTTAGGATCCATTTCATAACTATTTTGCTTTTGAAATTAAACCCTATAACAACTATTGAACCTATGGTTTCTATTTTTCGATGTCTACCTTTTATCTAAAAAAACCAAAATTTAGAAACAAAAAACGGTACCATTTGATAACCATTTCGTTTTTTTTGTTTGTAGTTTTTCATTTTTGGTTTTCAGTTTTTTATTTTAAAAAATAAAAATTGCATATGATTAATAACTTATTTTAGTCTTCTATTTTTAAAAATTTAAAATTAAAGAACATGTTTGATTACTATTTTTTATTTTCAAATATCACATTTTGTTTTGACTTTTTTAGTTTTGTACTCTTTATTCTTGATATTTTCATGATTTTTTAAAAACGAAAACAAAAGCTTGTTTTTAAAAGACACTTCTTTCATTTTTAATTTTTTTTAATATTTTAAAAACAAAAACCAAAATTGGTTATCAAACAAACTTTAAAAACAAAAAATAAAATGGTTATCAAACGAAACCCAAATGATTATCTAAGGAGGTTTCAGTTATCAACCGATTTTGGAAATTCTAAGTTCTGAACAATAACGAAATGTTAACTCTCAACTTTGATTAAGATATCTTGCTTGGACTATTTAAGAAAGAATTTAAAATGATTTGGAAATACTTAATAGGATCAGTGGTTTAATCTTAATTCTTAGTATTGTATTTTAAATTAATACAGATTTCGTTATGGTTGTTATCAGATCTTTGGCAAAGAGGGCTTTCACTTTACTACCTTGATAGGTACCAATCTGCTTTTATTTCCTTTCGTGCTTCATTTATAATGAACATCTCGAAAGTCGAAACTGTTTAAAAGTTTTGAATCAAACTAGTATCTGCTTAAGCATTGTTATGAATAAAGTTATGCATTTCTGGATGAGTTAGAATAGTTTGAAGTAGAATCTCTTTTATAGATTTGAAGAGGGAGCCGAGCAGTTTCGATTAGATGTTGCACAAAATCCAAATGACACAGAGGAATCTATTTGGTGTTTTCTTTGTGAAGCCCAATTGTATGGAGTTCATGCAGCAAGAAAACAGTTTCTTGAGGTAAGCTAAAATTTGAGTCTTATATTTTATAATCAGTGATGTTAAATTGCTTTGGGTGTGTTTGGGCCCTCATTTATGTAAACGGCCGGGTTGGTTATTGTTATGAAAATGACAATCAACAGTCGATTCGAGAATATGAAAGAAAACAGATAACGATGACGCGAGAGAAGAAGAAAGAAGAACACACACGGATTTACGTGGTTCACTAACGTAGTGTTAGCTAGTCCACATGTAGAGAGAGAGAACAATTTTATTAAAGAGAGGTGATTACAGATACAAATTACAGAATGAATGTCATATTACGACTAGGGTTTAATTCGAGTTTATATAGGTACTCTCATTAAACCCTATTACAGAATGTGTAAGCATTAAAAACAGAATGCTGATGCGAAACGCATTGCAGCAATGCGAGATGCGTTTGCACGCGGGATACGCTAAGCGAATACAGATGCATTCACGCATGTGAAATGCGCAATGCGTTTTCACAGGACATTGGTGCGTTCAAGACATATCTTAACCGTTATAATAACCCAACCGATGTTTGTCCCACCGTTTATTATAAACGGTGGTTACCTAAATCTGCGTGTCTGTTTATCTAAACTTTACATATATTACTTTTTGTTACATAACCAGCTTCTCAAACACCATTTAGCATAACTTTCCGTCTATCATAACCAAACTGGTGCTCCTAACACACCCTATGTGATTTATTAGGAAGTCTGATACAATGGGGTGTGGGCTAGGATGAAGGAACGTAATGGAGAACAATGTAAAAGTTACTGTATGAGCTCAATTCAGATGAATTTTGAGAAATAAAGTTTTAAAGTCTCCATTCGATAACCATTTGGTTTTTGAAATTTAAGGTTGTATTGTATTTACTCAAATTTTCTACATGTGATTTCATCTTCTCATCTTTCATTAAAGAAGTATGTGAATTCTAATCAAATTTCATAAACCAAAACAACTATTTGGAAGTTGTTTTTTTTAGTTTTAAAATTTTGGTTTGGCTTTTAAAAACACAAGCTAAGCGTAGATATTCAAGTAATGAAATCTATGTATTCAGATAGTAGTTGGTAGGCTTAAATTTAAAAAATAAAAAAACAAAAAATTAAATGATTATCAAACGGAGCCTAAGTGTAGAACTTTTGAATAAGCAATTCGCAGCAAACTCGTCTTAGCTGATGTTTGAAAGTTCATATGATTAATATATGGATGCAGGTTGGTAAAGATTCACGACCAGTCATGCAGGAAGCTTACAGCATGTTTAAAGACGGCGGCGAACCAGAGAAAGTATGGAAGTTCCTTATATTTTTCTCTATTTTCTATTCTATATTTCAGTATTTTGGTCAACGCAACTTCTAAGTTTGATTAGGTTTGTCCTAGAATATGATCTTACTGGAGAGTTGTTTTTATTTCTTAGCTTGTTGCTGCCTTCTCAAGTGGCCGTGAGAATGAGTACTTTTACGCTTCACTATATGCTGGGCTTTATCACGAAGCAGAGGTTTGAGTTAAAACACTTGCAGTTTTTTACTTTTTTGCTAATTGATCCCAAGGATCAAAATTCTATTACTCTAAAGTAGCTGACATAATCTTTGCAATATAATCAAATTCATTTCATTTTTTTGTTAATAACTGAAATGGTGGAGCTACTCTTTGGATCATGCTCATAGCCTACTTTCACTAATTTTTGGAGAAGCTCTGGCCACCGAGAGGCCAGTTCCAAGAGACTATAGATTTTAAGAATGAATTTAGAACTTTCAAAAATATCTCTCAACCATTATGGATTGAAATTAGTGGTCTAACTTGACCTTCGAGAACTAAGATGCGATGGGTTCAATCTTTAGTGGGCACCTGCATAATAATTAATTTTTCAAGAATTTCTTTGATAATCAAGTATAGTAGAATCTAACGGTTGCTTCATGAGAGTAGTCGAGTTGCATGCAAGCTAGTTAGACACTCATAAATATCAGGAAAAAAAAAAATCTCCATACATTTGAAGGCTGGCACCATATGGGTTAACAACTATATTAGTCAAAGTTAACCTTTTACATTTTTAGGATCGGTTCGATAACTTTTTTGTTTTTAGTTGAAGTATCGCGACACAATAAATCGGCTACTAATCCCACTTATCAACCCCCATGTTACTTTTATGAACAAGAATCAAGCTGTGTTCCATGAGTAGATGAGATGACATAAACATGAAACCTTGCAAACTCTGTAAAACTGGAAATGTGACTTTCTGCCATTATTTTTTCTTTGTTGCAGAAAAATTTGAATGCAGCCAAACAGCATATAGTTGCAGCTTGCCTGTCTGCTTATGGACAGAGGTTTAAATCCTCAATACATAAAGTCCAAAGAAATCCATGCTTTTTGTGGAACCAATAAATCAGTTCAATTTTGGAATGACTCTTTGTTTTTCAGGTCTGATGATTACATGGCTGCACTTGCCAAAGTTCACTGCCTCTGTAGAAGCTGGAGTTTCAGTTGAAGAAATCTCAGCTAGTTGCCTAGGTGCCATATTCTACCATTTATTTTCCTTCTCTTCTTGTGTACAATCTAAATAAAAGACATTGGCCTTTTCGATCGAGATCGAATTTGAATTTATCTTGGGGCATTAACTTTGTAGTCCTCGAATTAATCTTGGGTCAAATGTGTTGTTATAAAAGTAGAGAAGGAGCCTATTTACTTATTGTGTTGTTATGTGTTGTCTATATATATACATATATTGTGTTGACGAAAAGTTCTATAATATCATATGATTTTTCTTTTTTGATGACTGAGAGTGGAGCTTTACTCCTCGTATACTTGGGAATATCTCACCCATCTCAAGGCCTGAATTGTGAAAATGACAAAGATTTTCTAGTTTAAGTGTTTATCTCAAATTAAAGATGTTCAAGGGAGCACATTTCGAAGTTCATAGCCTCAATCAACTTTAATGTCCTTCAAGAATTAATGATTGTTTTTAAAATCATGTAATTTCCAAAATCCATATTTGATGGACTTTTAATATTGGGTCTACATAATGCAATAATTTAATGGTTTTTTTTTTCTTTTTGCTTTTATTATTGAACCAATATATTCAAAAAAGGTTTTTAGTTATTTGCTAACGTGACATGTCATAATTTAAGCCTAATTGAGTTAGGTTTAAATTATGTTGTATTTTTAGACTTTTGATCACAATTCCCTTTGTTTTTAACTATTAGGTAGTAATAGCATACGATAAGATTGTTTAAATTGATCTAGACATTCATATATATAAAGAAGAATAATTCTTTTATTTTTTCAACTCAACAATATTTGAGTTTTGAACTCAGTTATTAAATTATGCATGATGCTCCTAGAACCATGTTTTTGTTGCGGTTAGTAATATTAAGATGATTATAGTGCGATCTAAAGGTTATTCCGTGTTCTAAATATTATTACCTTTTTCAAGATATAAGATGTAATATTTTATATATTTATCACATGCAATCATTTTGAAAAGTATATAATTTTTAGGAGGCCAGGTTGCAATTGGAACCAAACATACACTCATTTGGCATATTCTTGGTGGGCAGCACAAAAATTTGGATATTCTTTTGAGTTATTCCCTATGGCATGACATGGCTTATCAAGCCACCAACTAATTGTCACTTGTGGGACTCCACGTAAAATTACCCTTTTCCCCTTGACCAATCTTCATGAGCAGCCAAGTTGTTTTCTAAGTTGGAAAATAATGCGACCAATTTTATGTCTAAGTTTTAAAAAGGGAATTTACCCTCAACATCATTTTCTATCTCTTCTACTATTTTTGGTGCACAATTTTTAAAATAATTCATTTATAACACATAATTTTCTATCTGTGATAGAATTCACAACCGGTAATAGAATGAATGTGATAAAACTCAACTAATGATAGAGAATTATTCTGTAGATCTAGAATTCAATTTGAATTTTTTTACCGTAAATCAATTAATTTTATTTTGCCATTTTTTATTATACATGCAAAAACCTCTTTTAAAAACTAAGACTCCAAAGCTACGAATGTATATAAAAAGAAACAAGAAGAAAACAAAGCTATGAATAAAATGATATTTTAACGTTTTTTTAAAAAATAACTCTTCAAAGTAAAGGGGTAGTTTAGTCATACTACAATTTTGGCATAAAAAAACAAAACTCTTGGACGCTGCCGATACGTAATAAATAACTAACTTCTGATGGTCTATAAATATTTATTCCAACTTACCTCCAAAAAAATCCACACGACGAACTTCTCATTCATCATTTGCAAAGATTCACTCAGTCAAATTCCTGAAGAATTCACTTCCAGCGACGCCATTTTTCTTCATGAATTCTCTTTAATCGGCTGCGTTGATTCGACATGTCGACCGAGAGACTGATTCGCAGTGGAGCGGCTCCGTCGGAAGCAGAGCTGCCGCATTCGTCTCGGCAATGTGGAGATACGGGTAGGGTTTTCGAGGAGCTTCCGATAGCTTCCATCGTATCGGTTTCGCGGCTGGATACTGGAGATATCAGTCCCTTGCTCTTGTCCTACACTATTGGAATCCAATACAAACAGGTATTCAACTTCTGATCTGTCTCTGTCTCTCGAGCTGTTTGGTTATGATTTTCTGTGTAATTGAGAAAATGTTAGGCGAAGAAGAAGTAGGCGGTTGGTTTGTATTTTGTTAGGTTTTTATTGTTCTTTAAGAGAAAGATTTGAGTGGAACAGGCTACACCCAAATCACATGCCACCCCTTTAATGACCACAAAGAAAACTCTTATAAATAAAAAAATAAATAATAATGAAATAAGAAAAAAAAACTTTAAAAGGTAGCATGTGATTTGGGTGCAGCCTCGGCTCCACCCAAATGTTCCTCGTTCGTTAATGTGAAATTGTTTAATGCGTTCAGCCTTGGAACAGAATACAAAAAGTGAATTTAACGAGAGAGAAGGATTAGTGTTTTGAATTTTTTTTGGAATAATTGGTTAATGTTTTTATCAGGTTGTTTTTGGTGTGTTTATTTAGTTATGGTTAAATTACTATTTTAGTTTCTGAAGTTCAAAATTGTGTCTAATATGTACTTGAAATTTAAAAAGTATTTGATAGTTGCCAAGCTTTTAATTTCGTATCTATTAGGCTATTGGAATTAAAAAATTGTTAAATAGATTACTGAAAGTGTAAGTCCTCATTTTTTACCATTTACCAACTTATGAAGCTCAATTATACGTAATAAGACTTTGTCTAATTAACCTTTTCATTTTGTGTCTATGTCTATAATGCTTCAAGACAAAAATTTTAAGTGGGAATTTATTAGATATTCTTAGAATTCTATTTGGTACCTTTTAAAGTTCAAGACCTGTAAATTGAGGGATAAACTCACAATTTGAACTTTATTTATTCTCCTTTTCCCCTCCAAATTACAAGTATTGTTATATTGTGGAAATTGATTCTGACATCAAGTTCACTGTTAACAGTTTAAATGGAGCTTAGTGAAGAAAGCATCACAAGTTCTTTATTTACATTTTGCATTGAAGAAACGCGCATTTATGGAAGATCTTCATGATAAACAAGAGCAGGTTTGACATTTACATGGAATATTCTATTTTCTATAAGATTTCTGTTAAATTAGCTATTCTGAATGAACTAGGTTCATTTAGGTCCATTTGATATTGCAGTGAGTTTCATTAGTTTCACTTTTTTTAAAAAAATACATAGAAAGTCTTTGTTAAACTTAAAAGAACAAAAAACATTTTTTTAAATCTACCTTTTTAGTTTAAAAAATTGTTATTTTAACAGTGAGTTATTTTTAGCATTAGAATACAAAATGAAGAAAATGAACGAGGGCTCTTAAATACTCGGATTCTCCTTAGTTTGTTTGCCATAATTTTTGTCTTTAACTAGTGGTTTGAGACTCACATGTGACGTTAATTTGTCGACACCTCCCTTACCTCCATTCTTTTGATGTCTCCCGGTGTCTGGCAAAAGACCGGTATGGATACCTCGGATATAGAGGAGCGAAGCTCCAATTTCCCAGTTTCTATTTTTTCTTGTCTTAGACCGGTCTTGTCATGTCTACATGGAAGGTGAAAGAATGGCTTCACAACTTGGGAATAGGAGACCATACAGCAGTAGTTCATCATGATGAGGAATCTGATGATGGGGCTTTTCCTCTGCATGATGAACAAGCTACAAGAAACAGGTAACAAATAAATATGAGAATTTACCAATCAACAGCATAATCTAACTCTTGTATTATATTTGCAGCAGAATTTTTAAAATAATTCATCTATAGCATATTTATTTTTATCACTTATCTAGTGATAGAACTCATTTTGGATTTCTATCACTGATAGAAAACTCAAGTAATGATAGAATGAGTCTATCATTGATTGAATTCTATTACTAATAGAACTCAACAAGTGATAGAAGTCAATTTGAATTTTCTGCTACAAATGAATTAATCGGTATTGTGCTTTTTATTCTTTCTTCTGGGGTGTAAGAACTGAGAAGAATGGTGTTATTGATGCTTTGAAACATTTATCTTCTTCTAAAATGTACAGGAATGTTCCTTCCATGGCTGCTTTACCCATCATTAAGTCAGCGCTGGGAGGACAGGGGTCCATTTCAGACAAGGCAAAGCTAGCAATGCAGGGTTACCTAAATCACTTTTTTGGGAACTTGGATATTGTGAATTCTCGTGAGGTGAGTGTGTAAAATATTTTTGAATCATCTTCTTTTAGGAGAAACACCATTAACGTTGATAAAAAGAAATCAATAGCAACTTGCTGAATTTAGTTTTGGTGTACTTTGATATTGTTGAAGCTTGAGTTTTTAAGTTTCTTTATATTTAACACTGTTTAAGTTTTTTTGTTTTTAAGTTTCTTTTGATTTTATAACTTTATTGGAGTTACGTCTTTTAAGTTTTCATATGTTTTGTTTTTCAATGTTGTAAGTTATAGGTATTAATTTGGTTCAACTTTTGTACCTGTAAGGATGAACAATCCCTTGAGAAAGTTTGTAACACCAATAACATACTTTTTTGGTACTACAATTGTGAAACCACATTTGAGTACACATATTTTGTGATACAATTTTTTAATAGTATTTGTGTATCACAAATTTCCTCATTTCTAATATAAACATATTCATATTTGTTTCATTCTGACATTTTCTCAACAAAAATCGAGAGTTTGACTTGACTTTTGCTTCCGCAATATTTCATTTCATATTCCATTTTTTCCCAACAGATATCAACCAAATTTAATTCTAAGTCTCCTATCCTTGTGGTGAACTAGGAAAATGTATGACTAATTGTTTGAAGATTTCTGATTTAAATTTTATCACATTGAACCTCTATACCTCCCCAGTTTCTCTAAATAACAAGCCTTGGAAAACAGGTCTGCAAATTCTTAGAAGTCTCCAAGTTGTCATTTGTGAAAGAATATGGTCCAAAGTTGAAAGAAGGCTACCTAATGGTGAAGCATTTGAAACAACTCATAGGATCTGATTCTAGTGTAAAATGCTTTGCATGTCATTGGTGCAGTTGCTGCCAAAACAATTGGAAAAAGGTTTGTTTACTTAACTTCAATGATTCTTTTGGAAAAAAGAATGTTTCTTAATGATTGAGTTAGTTCCTATTACTGTTGACTGCTTTAGAAGAAGGTATTTAAATTCAAGCAGATTTTAAACTCATGCTATTAATACTCCCACATTGTATCAATCATGAATTGCATATATAACAGCAACATACTCTTTATTTATTTTTTTTCCAGTGATCAATACTTTTGTTTTTTGACAATCCCTAATGACAAACAGGTTTGGGCTGTTTTGAAACCAGGTTTCTTGGCCTTGGTTGCTGATCCTCTGGACACTAAACTCCTAGATATAATCCTTTTTGATGTGCTACCAACATTAGAAGAAAAGGAGGGATCCCAAGCATGCTTAGCTTATCATGTCAAGGAGCACAACCCTTTACGTTTTTCATTTATGGTCTGTTTTTCTTTTTCTTTATTTTTGCTTTTCTCTTCTCCAATTTGAAGATTTGCAGTAATTCAACCTTATGTTGTTGTTACTTCATCCAGATCTCTGTAATTTATTTACATAACTTGTTTGTTACCACCATAATTTTCTGCAAGATCATAGTTGAACTGAAATTTTCATTGAGGTTGTGAAAATTCAACTTGTCTGGTAATGGTGGTAAATGAATTCAGTTGTTTCTTGCCTCGTGCGAAAATCTTTCGCTTTAATTTCTTTACGGTTGAATATAAAGTCGCTTGAATAATTTATAACTTTGGGGTGCAAGTTCATTGCCATATTCAAATTTAATGACAATGCAGAATGTTGTGAAAAGGTTAGATGCGGAAATGGGAACATGAAGTTCAGAACCACAAGTACTGCCAAAGTTAAAAAGTGGGTCTCATCAATTAATGAAGCTGTTCTTGGACCCCAAGATGGCTGGTGCCATCCTCATCGCTTTGGTTCGTTTGCTCCTCAGAGAGGTTTGGCTGGTGATGAAAGCCAAGCTCAGTGGTTCATCGATGGCCGGGCAGCTTTCGAAGCAATCGCTTGCTCTATTGAAGCTGCAAAATCAGAGGTTCTGTAGTCTACGTGAAGAATGAAACAATATGCTTGTTGAATTCCACTCTAAACTAAAGTGGTCTAACATTCTTTGCAGATTTTCATAACTGGTTGGTGGCTTTGCCCCGAGCTTTATATGCGACGCCCTTTTTACAATCATTCTTCTTCACGGCTTGATGAATTATTGGAAACAAAGGCAAAAGAAGGTGTCAAGGTGCTATAGCAATTCCCAAGATCGTGAAATAATTGTTTATTATAAAACACTGGATTTTGTTACATTGTTGTTAGGCTTCAACCAAGTTTTGAATATTTTGCTGATGTTGTATGTGCATATTACTCTATTTTTTGGTTTGACTTCGGATCTTTCGAAGTCTAAACAGTCTCCAATTTTTATCTGAGTAGTTTACCTATACATTTTCTTATGGTGCCTTTTCTAGAACTCATCGGGTATCGATTTTCACTTGAAGCTAGTGCTTTTGCAGATTTACATCTTAATGTATAAGGAGGTTCCTATTGCTTTGAAAATTAACAGTATGTATAGTAAGAAGAAGCTTCTTAATATTCATGAGAATATTAAGGTACTACGTTCTCCTGATCATATGTCAACCGGGATTTACTATTGGTAAGCATTTTGTGGATTATGTTAAATTTGTTTTACCTATCATTCTTAGCTTCTGTTTTCAAACAATTTATCACCAATTCCATGGCATAATGACAGGTCACATCACGAAAAACTTGTCATCGTTGATCACCGCATTTGCTTCATTGGAGGTTTGGATTTATGCTTTGGACGTTATGATACAATGGAACATAAAGTGAGTGATTTCCCTCCTTATACGTGGCCAGGAAAGGACTATTACAACCCAAGGTAGCTATTATTCTTCACAAAAAGGATGTGAACTTGTTCTATCATTTTAAAATATCGCCGTTCTCTATTTTCGTATTCTTGAACTTGCATATGTGTACGCCTGCTTGAATGGCATTCTCAAACATGCATGTGTGATACGCCTGCTTGAAAGGCAGAGATATTCATAAACTATTTGAGTATAATAGATTTTCCCACCTTGCTTGTGTCAGAGAATCTGAACCAAATTCTTGGGAGGACACAATGAAAGATGAACTGGAGCGGGAGAAGTGTCCTCGAATGCCGTGGCACGATGTTCACTGTGCTCTGTGGGGATCTCCATGCCGTGATATTGCTCGACACTTTGTTCAGAGGTGGAACCATGCTAAGGTCAATTTTGTAATACATTCATGTGCTCTTGACCTGAAAATTTTCCTTTCTAACATGTCAAAGAAATTATTCAGAGAAACAAAGCTCCAAATGAAGAAAAAATACCTCTACTAATGCCTCAACATCACATGGTCCTTCCACATTACATGGGAAAAAGCACGGAGTCGAGCTTTAAAAATGAAGACTCGGAGCAAGATCATCAGAAGCAGACTACAGAAGATTTATTTTCCTCCTTATCACCACAGGAAGATATTCCATTACTTATGCCTCAGGAAGTTGGTGGACTTCCAAATTCTAACATGGAAACAAATAGCCTTTCCATGAATCGCAATTTTTTCGATAAGCCCATGGTGATACAAAAAAGTGATGTGGATTCTTTCCAGTACAATGTTGAACCATTGACCCAATATGAAGAAACAAATGGATTGTTAGATGACTTTGGATTTTTGGATGAGTTTGGTGATGCTCCGGCGTATATGAAAACTTCAGGCGATTGGTTAGAAACTGAACATGAAACCAATCATGTAGTTGCATTAAACGTGGTCAAGGAAATTGGTCCTCTTGCTACTAGCAATTGTCAGGTCAGATATCTCTCTCAGGCTCCATATGAATGACAATTAAGAACCTTATGTTTGAGGATTAAAAGACATTTTTTCTTCTTGTAAATAACTTCATTTTTCCCGTGACGAGTAGATCTGTCTATGAGTATGAGCACAATTACAAAGAAGTGTACTCTATTTGTCTGAATTAAGAATCTCATGTATCATGTATGTATGTACTTATGCATATGTTTGCTCGGTGATTTTAGGTGATTAGAAGTGTCAGCCAATGGTCAGCTGGAACAAGCAAACCAGAAGCAAGTATCCATGCCGCCTATTGTTCTGCCATTCAAGACGCGAAACACTTCATTTACATTGAGGTAACAAATTTAGTCAAGAGAACTTTAGTTTTTTATGGGACATTATTTAGAAGGGAAAAGGTTATTCTCTCAAATAACCATTGAACATCACATCAATCCTTAAAAAGAAACTGCTAGTTGTCACACAAAAGGAGCTGATCTGCTAATGTAACAACTAGGCCATGAAAGGAAGGACCACATATATGTTTAAGTAAGAATGTTATGCTATGGGTAATACAATTGACACTGTAATATTTATAATTAGGGAAAAAATAGATTGATAAAGAAGGAAAATATAGGCTGCAGGTAATCGGCGAACAAGGTGAGAAAATATGCACAAAATCCACTTGCTTCTCAACCTTTTATTTAGGCAATGATGAATCACTTTCTTTCTTATCCTTGAACAATACCATGTGCATCAATCAGAATTAGCAGGAATTTTTTTTTAATAATGTCGTGATTTACTTCGAAATCGTGTAAGTGTATGCCAAACATGTTGAGTCAACAAAGTTAGATAACTAGTCTTCATTTCTGCCAATGCTGAGATGAATAAGTTCTTCCCTTTGTTTTACTTCCAGAACCAGTTTTTTATATCAGGCTTATCAGGGGATGAGACCATACAGAATCGGGTTCTTGAAGCACTATACCAACGTATATTACTGGCTCATAAAGAACAAGAATGTTTTCGAGTTATTGTTGTTTTACCTCTCTTACCTGGATTTCAGGTACCTATTTGTCTATTTCAATTCTTTTTTTAAAAAAATTAGACTCCTAGCTCTTTCTATTGGCTATTCTGTTATGGTCCATGGACTATATGATTCATGGCCCCTTTGCATCTATCAGGGTGGGCTAGATGATAATGGTGCAGCAACTGTTCGAGCCTTGATGCACTGGCAGTATCGAACTGTTAGTTGGGAAAAAACTTCCATTTTGCACTGTCTCAATCTTTTACTGGGTCCTAAAGCACAAGATTATATATCGTTTTGTGGGCTTCGATCGTATGGAAGACTTTTTGATGGTGGTCCAATTGCCACAAGTCAGGTACCTTTGGTTTCCTTCCAAAATGATTAGTTCAGTATATGGTTTGTATTTGCTTATTTATTATATATAATTTCTATTATTGGTGGTTACCCTTATCCAAATCTTGGCTATATAGAGTGTTATAACATCAAATGAACTGTCATGAAATAATATATGTATAGTCTCTCATTTTTGGTGAAAATGATCTTGTTATTTGCTACAGATCTTGCATAGAAAAGCAAAAAAAGTTCTTTAATGGGCATTAATAGCTGTGGCATGGGATCAACTAAAACAAATGTTTTGATAATATCAATAAGTTGTTTAAAAATGCGATGGATTTGGCCTTGTAATGATCTACCCGATTATCATTTCTCAGATATATGTGCACAGCAAATTGATGATTATCGATGATTGCATTACATTTATTGGCTCTTCAAATATTAACGATAGAAGTCTACTTGGATCCAGAGATTCTGAGGTACTATTTTAAGCTACTTTAGAGTCTGTTAAGTTCAAATTCAAGTTTCTGAACTTATGATATCTTCTTTCTTCCTTTTTTTAGTAAAAGAAATCAAGTAAATAAGCCCCGTTTGGTATTTATTTGGTTTTTTGTTTTTGAAATTTAAGCCTCCAACAACTACCTTAACATATGTTTTTTCTTACTTGGATATCTACATCTTACCTATATTTGTAGAAACCAAATCAAAATTCGAAAAAAAACAAATAGTAGTTTCTAAAAGTTTGTTTTTGTTTTTGAAAGTTGGTTAGTATTCACCAATTTTCTTAAGGAAACATGGATACATCATAGGAAAGGTGGAACACATTGTAGGAAATTTGAATAAGAATATGCTTAAATTTCAAAAACCAAAAACCAAAAATCAAATGGTTATCAAACAGACCTAAGTATTACATCTTGTACAACGCTTGATCCGGACTTCCAAAAGAAGAATTAAGTTTTCAGTTGAGTTAACTCATCTTTGTAAAACACGATGAAGAGTAAATTTTTAGTAACTTTTGAAATGGTTAAAAGCCAATTGAATGTATGCTCCCCGGAGATTATAGGTTCAAAATTCACGAGTGAGATTAATTGTAAAATTTCTTATTATCTCCCGAGTCCAAGCCTTAAACGAGTGTGGGTGCTCTAGGTATGTAGTGTGGTGAAGCTCCGATTAAAATTAAAAAACTTTAAGTTATTTCAAAAGTTTTTGAGGCTCTTAGCATTTCTTACTGTTATGAAAAGTACTCACATCATCTCCTAGTCTCTTGGGAAGGAAAACAAGTGAAGAATACAGGTTCTATTCTAAATTTATACAGCAAAAAGTCCTTTTTAAAATCAGAGTAGAAAAGGTAAATTTTGAAAGAAAATAGGCTGTATATATACTCATTCTATTCTAATTTACAATACTCCCTTTGCAGATTGGGGTAATTATTGAGGATAAAGAGTTTGTTGATTCATCTATGAATGGAAAGCCTTGGAAGGCTGGAAAATTCGCTCATAGTCTACGTTGCTCGTTGTGGTGTGAGCACCTCGGTCTTCATCTCGGAGAGGTTCGTCAATCATATATACTAGCATTCGTCTCCGAAAACTTCAACCATTAGAAATACTTTTCATTTCCTATCTTTCTATGCCTTGATTATTTTCAGGTTAGTCAAATCATTGACCCTATAGTGGAAGCAACGTACAAAGATTTGTGGTTAGCTACGGCAAAGGTGAGAATTGAGAAATATCTAATAGGTCTCCAAAATTCCAATTTTGAACTTTCAATTGTGCTAATAGATTCATGAATTTAGAAGGAAAAAAAGTTGAACAAGTCAATGATCTATTAAACACAAAATTGAAAGTTTCATGACTTGTTAGATACATAATTGAAAGATTAAGAACCTATACGAAATTTTTTAAAGTTCAAGGACCTATTTAATACAAACTTCGAAAGTTTGGAGACTAAACTCGTAGTTTAACGACTAATTATGTTGCTCCTTCATACCACTCATACTGATCTAGAAAACTTTCTACTAATACAAAACAGGAAAACACAACAATATATGAAGATGTATTTTCTTGCCTCCCCAATGACAACATAAACTCAAGGTAACCAAACAACAACACATGGCTGTCACCTTAACCATCTTATTTACTTCTCTAATTTGTATTCGTGTTGTATTCTACCGAATTCAGGTCGTCTTTACGCCAAAGTTTGGCCGACTGGAAGGGGAAAATTGGCCATAACTCAATAGATTTAGGAATAGCTGCTGAGAAGATAGAAAGGTATGAGAATGGTGAAGTAAAAAAGGTAGATCCAATGGAGAGACTGAAATGGATTAGAGGACATCTTGTCTGTTTCCCATTGAGGTTCATGTGGCAACAAGACCTTAGACCAGGCTTCATTGAGAGTGAGTTTTATGCTGCCCCTCAAGTTTTTCATTGAAGAATGATCCACTCCTAGTTTTAATGTACATTATTCTTTTTTTTATTTTCTTTGTAGAAATAAGATTGTGAAATTTATGTATGCATTTGTAGAGGTCCAGGTCCTGTCACATGGGTGTACAAAAAACATGTACATAATCATTCTTTCTTCATCATTTCCCTTTTTTATTTTGGCTCTGGGATTTAGTTTGTCAATGGTCTTTTGTTGCTATATTCTGTGTTTGAAAAACATAAGAGTTCCAATGTTCCATAGAAGAAAAGCAAGTAAATGCTTTCACTAAGATTCCGGGAGAACTATCGGAGAATTGAATACTCTAATCGGATCTTATATAACTTAGTAATAACAATGAAATTATAAGTTCAAATTCTCTTTTTTCAAATATTATTGGATTAAAAATATTATTCGAGAATTAAAAATAATAATTACAATCTACTTCTCACTCGAGGTTTTTTATTTAATACATCTCGTTAGTTATTGTGTCACCATTATTTGTTCAAAATATCGTACCTACATTATTCAAATTTATTATACACACTCATTTTAAATATTTTAGAAAGTAAAATAATTAAATTAATATTTTAAATTTTATAGATTAAAATGGAACAAATTTTAAATTGTAGAAAATAAAGCAATATTTTTTTACAACATTTATCCTAAAAGAAATTGGGGTAAATTATGTTGGGAATAAACACTATTTTAATAGGATCAATTATTCTCTTGTGTTTTAATGGAAAAATCAATAAGCATATATATGGTAGATAAATCAAGTACAACACATAAGTATTTTTGTCATGGAAAACCCTCTTCAAGACAAAGAGTAAAAATTAAATCTCCACTCTAGTCAATAATGGGCAACAACAAGTTCTCCTTAATTACAACTAGAGGTATACAACTAACAACTCAAGATAAATAAACAATTTTGCCAACAAACAACACTAAACCAAGAGAAATAAATAGAAAAGTCTCACAAATTATGGAACCGAATTGCCATTGAAATTTGGATGTAGAAGTTTCTAAAACTCGGGTTCACCATTCAGATTGAAAACCCTCATGTCAAGAATCCAAATTTTTTGTCTCTATTTACTTTCTCTCTCTAGCTGCTATTTCTCCCTCGGACCGCTGATTCTCCAAGTTCTCTTCCAACTCCAAAAGTGACAAAACTCACTTTAAAGTTGACAAGTTCTAATGAGCTTTTAGTTGAGCTTCACAATAAGTGAATATAACCCAACAAATTATACATTTGGTTTATATATATATATATATTAGAATTTAGTATCTATAATTTTAAAAATTAGAATTTAATCTCTATACTAGAGAAAATTATAATTTAAATCATATGATTTTGAAATTTAAAATGTAGTCTCTATAATTTTATACAACCCAAGTAATAGTCAATATTCTTTGTAATTGGTGAAAAATTAAATTTGTGGAAGTTTGTTATTCACAAATCAATATGATAATATAAGATAATTAACTAATTAGACAAAATATTGTATCATTTACCACGAATAATTACCTAACATTAACTCACCAATATTTCAAACAACATTATCTACCAACTGTTATAGTAAAATGCTACTTTGATGGAATGGAACACAAAAGAGAGAAAGTTCTCTTGATTTGATATGGAAAGAATGAAAAACACACCATTATATAGCTGTCAATTACAACTAAAAAAGAGCAAAAATAGGAGTCCATGACTCAACTAATTTTAAACATTCTAAAGTTAGAATGTTTTCCTAAAGAATAGGAGTTATTAACTAGTCAATCTAGAATTTATGCAACTAAATTCTAACAATTCCTCCCTTAAACTGAAATGTTGTATTCATTCAGTTTATATCAGCCTCTGAACAAACACCGAAAAGTCTTCGAAACTTCAAAAACTGATCCAACTTGAGAGGTTTAGTCAACACATCTGTCAATTGATCTTGAGAATCACAATGCACCATCGCAACACTGCCTGCCTTAGTCAGCTCCCGAAGAAAATGAAAACGCACATCAATATGCTTTTTGCGACCGTGCATGACTGGATTCTTTGAAAGCTTGATTGCAGAACTACTATCACAAAAAATAGTAATTGATTTTTCATGATTCTGGTTCAAATTTGCTAACACCCTACTTAACCATATTGCTTGACATGCACATGAAGCTGCAGCAATAAACTCGGCCTCTGTGGTAGACAAACTAACTACTGGTTGCTTTTTAGAAGACCATGAAACTGCTCTTGAGCTCAATAAGAACACATAACCTGAAGTGCTCTTTCTATCTTCTACATCTCCAGCATAGTAACTATCAGTGTAAGCAACTAGTTCATCTATTCCTCACTTCTTATAAAAAATTCCAAGCTCGGTAGTGCCCTTCAAGTATCTCAAAGCTCTTTTCACCATTTGCAGATGCAGTTCGATTGGATTTTCCATATATCTACTAGCAAGACTTACCACAAACATCATATCTGGTCGTGTTGCAGTAAGATACATGAGACTACCAACAACTTGATTGTAATAAGTCTTATCCACCTTGACTCATGTTTCATCCTTCGTAATCTTAGATCCAGGAACAATTGGATTATCAACAAAATTACTCTTATCCATTCCAAAACGCTTCAACACCTCTGATGCATACTTACTTTGATTGATAAAAATGCCATCAGGTTTTTGTATTACTTCAAGACCAAGGAAATACTTCATATTCCCAAGATCTGTCATGTCAAATTCATTCTTCATAGAATTTCTAAACTCAATTATCATATACTCATCATTTCCTGACACAATAAGATCATCAACATATAGACTGACTACTACTATTTTCTTGTCTTGTTGTTTTATGAACAAAGTTTGTTCATAATCGCATTTTTTAAAGCCTTCCTTCATAAAATAAGCATCTATTCGACTATACCAAGCACGGGGAGCTTGTTTAAGCCCATAAAGTGTTTTTTTTAGTTTATATACCTTTCCTTCATTTCCTGGTAGAACATAACCCCTCGGTTGCTCCACAAATGTACTCTCAGTTAGTTCCCCATGGAGAAATGCTGATTTCACATCTAGTTGGTAAATATTCCAACCTCTTTGTGTTGCTAATGCAACGACTAGTCGAATTGTTTCCATACACGCAACAGGTGCAAATACCTCAGTATAATCTACTCCATATTGTTGTGAATACCCTTTCACTACAAGTCTAGCCTTGTATTTATCCACCTCTCCAAACTCATTGAATTTGGTCTTATAAACCCATTTTACTCCTACATGTTTTGCTCCCTTAGGCAGTTCTGTCAGCTCCCATGTATTATAATTTTTCTCGATTGCTTCCATTTCTGCGTCCATTGCTTTTCTCCATTTCTCACATTTAACAGCTTCTTCAAACTGAACAGGATCATCAGTTATAGACATCACCAAATAAGCTTCCTTATCTTCTTCAGAAAGCCCTTCTCTAGTCTCAAAATCTCTCATCCAAACAGGTGGTGTCCTTCTTCTCCCTTCATCTGTACTAGGAGCATCATCTCCCTGTAAGGAATTAGAGTAAGAATTTTCTACATTTGCATTTTCTTCAGTATCTCCATCTTCAGTATCATCAACTTCAGTCATTTCATCTGTTCCCTTCACTTCATCATCTTAATCTCCCTATTTTAAGTCACCCACAATCGAGCTTTCATATTGTTGATCCCAATCCCAAGCTTTATCTTCCTCAAATACAACATCCCTACTTATTATAACTTTTTTGAATTTGGATAAAAAAGTCTATAAGCCTTTGACTCCTCACTAACCCCCAATAGTACACAACTCATGCTCTTATCATCTAATTTTGTTCTTTTAAAATCAAGCACATGAACATGAAATATGCAACCGAAAACACAAAAATACTCAACTGAAGGCTTTTTCCCGTTCCATGCTTCTTCTGGAGTCTGATCTTTAACAGCAAGCGTTGGACTGCGGTTGAGCACATGTATTGTCCATTTGACTGCTTCTGGCCAAAACGTTTTTGGAATTTTCTTAGCAGAAAGCATGCTACGTACCATATTCATAATAGTTCTATTCTTTCGTTCCGCTACTCCATTTTGTTGTGGTGTATATGTCGTTGTTAATTGTCTTTGGATACCATTGTTATTGCAAAATGTTGTGAACTCATGAGATATAAATTCTCCTCCTCGATCAGTTCACAAGAATTTGATGGGTAAATCTGATTCCTTCTCTACATGAACTTTGAAACTTTGAAAGACAACAAAAGCTTCTGCCTTTTCCTTAAAAAAATAAACCCAAACTTTTCTGCTAAAGTCATCTATGAAAGTAATCAGGTACCTCTTTCCACTGTTTGAAATGGGATTGATTGGCCCACAAATATCAGTATGGATTAATTGAAGAATTTGTGTTGCTCTCCATGAGCTCTTCTTTGGAATTGATGCTCTTTGCTGCTTTCCCACCATACAATCCGGGCAAAGTTTTAATGGAGACTTGAGTTCTGGCAAGCCATTCACCATTTTCTTTTGTTGAAGTGTCTTCAAACCTTTATAACCCAAGTGTCCATATATGCAATGCCAAAGCTGAACTTTATCTTCAGTGATTGTGTTGAAACAAGCAGATGATGAAATTGTTGCATGTAGCTTGAACATTCTATTCATAGTCATCTTCGTATCCATGATCAACCCTTTCTCAGAATGATATACCTTGCATCAATCATGTTGAAACAGAATGGCCAATCCTTTCTCTTGCAATTGCCTAATACTCAACAAATTATTCTTTAGCTCTGGCACGTAAAATACTTCTGTGATGATTTGTACCATTCCAGCCACTTGCAATCTTATATTGCCCTTTCCAATTACTGCCAAGTTTGTGTTATTGCCAAGCTTTACACTATCTTTAAAATTTTCATCAAAATTGATGAAATATTCTTTCTTTCCACACATGTGATTGCTGCAACCTGAATCAAGAAACCATGTATCTTCTTTATTAGCTTATTCTGTATCCAAAGAGGCCATCAACAACATTTCTTCATGAGTTTCTGCATAGTTTGCTTCTTTACTCGAACATTCCCATTGAAAATATCCAAGTTTATGGCATTTGTAACATTCTACTGTAGATTTGTCAAAATTTGGTCTGCCTCTATAGCCACCTCGGCCTCGACCTCTTGTGGTGGATTGTTCTCCAAATGAGATTTTTAAAGCTTGTGATTCTTCAACCAAAGAACTCATATTGATGTGTTGCTCATGCACAAGTAAGCTTCCTGTAATTCATCAATAGTTAAGACGTTTGTGTCTTTTGATTCTTCAATAGAACACACAACATAATTAAACTTGGAGGTCATTGATCTCAAAATTTTTGAGACCACATCACATCACTCTTGCTTTCACCGTTTGCTTTCATTTTGTTAACTATTGTGAGAGTTCGAGAAAAATACTCATTAACAGACTCATCGACCTTCATTTCTAGGATTTTATACTCCTTTCGTAGAGCTTGAAGGTGTGCACGTTTTACCTTTGTTTCCCCTTGAAATTTCTTCTTCATTGAATCCCATATGCTTTTGGATGTATCCTTATTTAGGATTGTCTCAAGGATTGAACGATCTAATGCTTGAAATAGATAGTTCTTTGCCTTTAAATCTTTCAATTTTTTATCCTCATCATGTTTCTTTTGTGCCTCTATTGAGACACCACTCTCTGCTGCTGCAGGTAACCCATTCTCCACAATAATCCAATATTCTTTGGAGCGGAGAAAATTTTCCATGAGCATTGCCCAATGATCATAGTGCCCATCAAAATTTGAGAGCATTTGGTTGCACAAATGAACCTTGATTGCCATCTTCAATAACTCACTTAGAAGTTTGTTGCTTTCTATTTCAATCAGGTCCTATGAGTTGGCTCTGATACCATATGTTATAGTAAAATGTTACTTTGATGGAATGGAACACAAAAGAGAGAAAGTTCTCTTGATTTGATATGGAAAGAATGAAAAACATAGCATTATATAGCTGTCAATTACAACTAAAAAAAAGCAAAAATAGGAGTCCATGACTCAACTAATTTTAAACATTCTAAAGTTAGAATGCTTTCCTAAAGAATAGGAGTTATTAACTAGTTAACCTAGAATTTATGCAACTAAATTCTAACACCAACAACTCATTTTTAATTATAGTTGAATTTAAAAAGATTTCCATTCAACAATAAAACCATCAAACTACCAACATTTTCGGTATTAAATTATAAGAACTAAATTTTAAGCCTCGTTTGATAATCATTTGATTTTTTATTTTTTGTTTATCAAATTTAAGTCTATTTCTACTCATACTTCATCTTTCTTACCATATATCCATATTTCCTTAAGAAAATAGATGAATACTAACCAAATTTCAAAAACAAAAATAAATTTTTGGAAAGATATTTAAATAATAAAAAAACTATGGTATGACAATTGTTGTAGACTTAAATTTAAAAAACAAAAAATGAAAAACAATCAAAGGGGACCTAAATTTTAAGTTTATTGTTGAAAATGAATAGGTAGGTAGCTCGATTAATCATCTGGTTTGAAGTTAATTCTATTTTTATTCCACCGTCACCGATTCCATCATTAGAATTTTCGATCCTTAGAATTGGTAAAAAGTGGTAAAAGAATTTTCGATCATTAGAATTGGTAAAAAGTGGTTTTTACAACTTGATTCGTATCATAAAGTTCCCTTGGAAGTGACTCATAATTTGTGTTCTCGTTTGGTTTCGTAAAACTCCAGAGAGCGACCCAGGTAAGTAACCTCAAGCCTGCTCTCTCGTTTCAATTTTGTGCTTTCACTTTTTCTCTCACAAATTCGTCTCTACAATCATGGCGCTCGATTCGTCTCTACAACATTTTGATCGTTTAAGATTTGCGCTTTGTGAAATTTACTTTTCAACTTGCTTTTCTTTCTGTCCAATTTCCATCCATAGTTGAGTTCATGATTGATTAGTTGAATTCATGTGTTGTCCCGTTTGGAATCGTTAGGGTTTTCGCTTTCTGTTTGAATGCTGAGGAACAGAAAAAAGGAGCCGTAATCTTTTGAATCATTCCCCTTTTTGTACAAATGTTGTTCGAGGAATCTGTCACCTTGGTGGAATTGACGAGGAATCTGTTTGCTAGTGGAAACTTTGCTGGATGGAGTATAGTTTAGGTTTTCGGTTTCAAAATGACATGGAATGGACTTGGAATTTTGTAAGAAGTCAACCCATTTTATGAGTGGGGGGATTCATTGTTGCTTGGTAGTGGGAAGCATGATTTTCTTATGGGAAATTGGCAATAGCTGCTTGATTCAATGATTTACCGAATGTTTATAGTAGGTACTCATAAACATGATTCAATTTTGAGACAGGGGTTGGATTTAAAAGCATTTTGTTAAGATCTGAAACTGTGAAACATAGCAACATGTGACATGTTATTGTAAAGATTAATGGTTGAAGGACTAATTTCCCACTTTTTCTTTTTATATCTGCAAGTGTCCTGACCATTTTACGCGCACTTCGATTATTATCACAGAACATACCGTTGGACTCTACTGCATTTAGATGTCAAGGAAATCCTTAGAAAATTATTTCTTCCGTAGATGGCTATCATGGATTGAACCCATAACCTCTTAGATTCTCAAGACCCTTTTTGACCACTAGACCAGTGAAGTACTAATTTCTAACTATTGAGGACTAATTTAATTGTTACTCTATCATTTTATATTCATTTTGAAGAATATATTGATTTTATACTAAGATTTGCATATCTTTCATATAAGGTTTGACCTGTTGTAGAGACCAAAGTGTTTTCTGTGAGAAAGAGGATCATACTGGATGGCATCGGCGGCAATAAAATCAGGGGCGTTGGTTTCACTGAAAGATCTAAAGCCATCTTCTGAGTTTTTCAAGAATGGGGCTTCACTTAGAGTTACTGGAAAGTATGTTAACGCATATGCAAAACCTTCTTATGCTTTCTACAACTTCTTATATTGGCCCAAAAATTTGGGCCAAAACTTGATAGTGACTTAGACTTTGATTAATGTCCTCCTGTAGATTTTGCTAGAATTTGTCTTAAAAATTTGGGCAGCCTTGATTTCCTTAGCAAAGAAGTGATCCACTTACAATTTCTCCTCCAGATATTCACTATTTTCTTCACTAGTCCCCAAGGGGTGGCGCAATGGTTGAAAACTTGGGTTTTGAGGGTATGCTCCCCTCAAGGTCCTAGGTTCGAGACTCACCTGTAATATTACTCCTTCGATGTCTCCAGTGCCTGAACTAGGAACGGGCGTGGTTGCCATTGTTTCAAAAAACTAAAAACCACTAACAGACTATTTCACTGCAGCGTATTAATTATATATTGCATGTAACTATTATCATTGCAGTTTTCATCTGAAGTAATGATTCATTGTAGTGACATAATCAATCAATTTGCCTATCTTTCCGATTGATTTCTTTGATAGCATTATTCAATGTTGAATTTTTTGGCTTGTGTATATTGTACTCTCATCGGACGTTAAAAGGATAGATTTCCTTGGCTAGTGAAATGTTCATACCGAATGTGTTAACAACCACAACCACGAGATTTGTGGTTCAAGTCTCTTGCCCCTATTGTACCAAGAAAAAAAAATAAAGCATGGAAGTTAATGTCCAAATAGTTCTTGATGTATATGCAACTTTTTTTTATTGCTATGAGATAGATGACTGGAATAATATTGAATTTTTGAAATATTTTATTTCATTTATTCTTATGTCACAATGAAAGTAATTCTCGTCTGTTCTTGAAGGCAGATTAGTTGAGTATTCTGTAGAGACAGCCATTGCCATAATCGTTGATGGAAATGTTCGCTTAAAGATCGACACCCAGCATCTGCGAGAACTTAGCTTTCGCAATGGCTCCATGTATCAATTTATTGGTGAACTACTTATTCAATCAGACAATGAGGTGAAATACCATTTTATGACTTTTTTTTTCTTCTCTATCTCAGCGTTCACACACAAGAGTCTTAAATAAAGCTTTATTTTCAGGCAACTCTTCAGGCACGCGTTGGTAGGAATGTTGATGGCATTGACCTCAATCTGTATCATCAGTCACTGCAGCTGTTAAAACAATTTCAGGCTGATCACTTGAACAAGAGAACAAATTAGTTCACTTTTCACCTTGGGGGAGGTAATCCAGTTAACTATTATCTTTGAAATGTGAAAAGTAGAAATGACTTGTTACTTTTACTTTTCATTCTGGAAAGAATATCTCAGTAGCTAAACTACTTTTTGAATAATATCATGGATTGAATGAATAGTCTCTTCCTGTAAAAAAAGTGGTGCTTTTTGCACATATGTTTTATAGTATAGTAGTTAAAATAGGATGGTTTAAAAATGAAAAAACCATAATAACTCTTACCAAGATTGTAATCATGCTTGATCAACATGATTTACCAGGTATAATTGTGTTTCTTAAGCACACTTTACACAAGTAAATTAGCGTCTGGTACACGCAAGTCGCAACGTATTTAAAAATCGTGTCTATAATCTATATTAACAAAACTATTGTATTTTTATCATTACTTTTCGAATGACCCTATTCTTTTATATTTTCTAAGTACACTATAAGCCTTAAAATCTGGTAAAAGAGACCCCTTGCCCTTCCTATGCGTGTCTAAGAATTCACTCGTGACTGATCAAATAAAAACGTGTCAAAAAATCAAAGATACGTGTTGAACATTCTGAAACATTTATTGAATTGGTTGGTAGAAAAAGCTACCCAGACTGTGACTGATAGGATTAGAGTGGTAGGGTCCTTCCTTTCCAGTTTTGTGGAGTTCATCATTTTCCAATTTCACCCATTTGGTTCCTTTACATTTACCCTTCAATTCACCTTCGATTTAGCAAAACCATAATCATAATGCTGGAATAACAGTTGAGGGCACTACCTAGAAAAAGATAGAGCAGTTGAAATGACTAAAGATGGTCTGTATGGATGTGATTGAGGAAGTTTATGGTACACCAATCCATCACTTATGTTTAGTCGCATCATTAGTTGGATTAGATTTTTAGTTCATATATTCTATTTTACTTTTAGATAAACCACCAAACGTTTATTGAGATAAAAATGAAAGAAAACATGAACATACAAAAAAAAAAACCCACAAAAAAGATAAGGAGTCTTTCGATAAAAACAATCTGACCTAAAGAATAATTACAAAAAAAAAGACTTGGTCATCAAGACTCATAGAGAAACATAGGATCTAATGGGAGATCAAATTCCATCGGCAGACTTTTCTAACCCTCGAATGATTCTATTGTTTCATCCCAAAGACTTTAAAGCATAACACAAATACCGGTCTGCCATAAGAACTTTTTTTCTCTCGAAAAGGAGGATGACTTAAGCATTCATTCACCGTCTCTCTACACGATCTTTGCTTGGAAATGGAAATATCAAAAGTCGAGAGAAAACGATTCCAAACCAATTTAGCAGTCTGCCAGTCTTGCAATGCCACAAAGCATGGTTCAAATCCTCAAGATTCCTTTTACAAAGAATGCAACATCACGAGCCCATCAAAGAAGGCATCTTCCTCGCCGCCTTGTCTAGAGTGTTCACCCTTCCGTGTAAAAATCTATCAAATAAAAACTTAACCTTCAAAATTTTCACCTTGCAAATCAAGGCAAACTCCGAGCTCCCCACTAAAATGGTCGAGAGGGACTAACCAAACACGCCACATATTTTAATTCTAGTTTTATTTTGATAAAAAAATATATTGATGTCTTTTAAGTGATGCTTGCTAGAAGTCCTTTGAATTAGCGAGGAGTAATGAAATTTTGATCTTATTTAAACACTTGAAAAGTCATTCCAAACATGTTCTATACGAGATTAATCATAGTTTCTTTTCTTTTCTTTTTATTGTATTTCTCTTCTAGTTGGTATATATATACCTTTACTAGTTGCATTATACGAAATCCTAGTTCCATTAATTCAATCAATATATTACCTAAAACCCAACTTCATCTAAACAAAATATTCTTCCACCACATTAATAAGCAAGTTGTTATATGAGATTTTTGCTTCTTTTGATTAGAAAACAATAATATCTAGTAAGCTTTGCGTAAAGGATAAGTTTTTTTTTTTTTTTTGGATAGCGTAGATAATGAAACTTTCTAAACTTGGGAATAGGAACCTCATAATGTCTAAAAATTTGATTCTACCTCTAGGGGTCTCATATTTTTTCTTCTTATAGATGTGATATGGTAAAGAATTCAACATCATGATAGTGGTAGATATTTTCCTACTAATTGGAGATTATGTGGCTTCTTTTAATTCTTTGATAGTTTCCTTTTGTCATTATCATTCCATCTTCTTTGTGCAATCCTTCAGTTTTCATATATAATATGAAAATGTCAAGATTCTTCTCTATTCCACTCTTTTTTGTATGCTTACTTTTGAAGCCTTTATCTATTGCATTTTTGGATTTTAGATTGTGACCTTTAGAACTTTGTAGATTTAATCAGGTCATTTTTTTCAATGGAGTTAGTTGGAGACAAAAAGCTTATAATTTGAGCTTGTGAATATTTTTTAGGGTTGATTAGGTTTGGACCAATAAAATACAAAAAACACAAATGACCATAGCTTTGTTGACCAAATTTAGAATTACTATCTCACTCTCATAAGTTGGCCAAGTGGTTTTGAAAACCAAAAGGTTATGAGTCAATCTATTATGACTAAGAAATTAAATTTTTATAAGTTTTTTTTGCATCTAAATGTTGTAATGTGAGTGGTTCGAATACTAGGTATCCAAAAAAAAAATTATTATTATTACTTTGCAAGTCTTACTTGTTAGCTTGTGGTGACCATTCTCTACCATTAAAACTCTTCCAAATTTGTCAACTTTTGTGTGCAACAAACTAAAATCTTTCCCAAGTAATTATGAGCCAACCAATATGAAGCAATTTACTTTGCTTTACCTCTACTTGTAGAAAACATTAGACTTTTTATTTGTTTAACTTTTTTTTTTTGGGAAAGAGTTCTTACAATGATTTAAGAATTAGGTTTTACCTACACTTCTTCCATTCTCTTTGTTCTTTTCTTTTGAATGGATTTTGAAATTTTCTTTACAAATTTTAAAACAAGCTTTTTTATCATAAACTTTAATTAGTTTTTGTTACTCATACATTTATTTCAATTAGTTTTTTTTTTTTTTTGCTACTAGATGAATTTAGTTAGGTATTTCAGTTTCTTTACGGCATCGAGGGAGTAAAAAATTCAAAATTTATGAATTCTTAGTTGAAATATATGAAGTTGCCCAGATTTGATTTCATGTTTTTCTCTCTAAAATGAAAATAATAATAATAAAATAAAAAATAAAGTTGAAGTAGTCCAATTTAAACAAACCTGTAATTATGTACAAATTATATATACATAATCAACAAAAAGAAGCGCATAATTCTAAAATGGGACAACAAATAATAATTCGTAATATATTTCAATCTCCATTATTGTTTTTTTTTTTTAGTAATGAATTTTTGTGGAAATTTGTGGACGTCGGTATCTGCTGCCTGCACCGCCCCACATGTGATTGTTGGGTTGGCAAATTTACATGGCCTCTTTTCATTTGCTTTTATTTTACGCTCAAGTGGGCCCCCCTTTCTTGTTTCAAAAATCACCTTTTTTTTTCTCTTTCAATTCTCTCTGTTTTTCAAAATTTAAACCATGTGTTTATAATTCTATGGTGGTTGTCACTTCACTATGTATCTTTTCCCACCCCCTTTATTGGATCCAATTTCCTCATACCAAAATTGCCCTTTTCTTTTTCCAATTTTGATTATGTAATAATTGGTTGTCAAAATATTTATACATTAGATTTAACACATGACTTTTTAGTTACATAAAGGTAAATAGAAAACCTCAGCGGGGTGTTTGGGATTTGGTGTTGAGGAGAAGAGAGGAAGGAAAAATCTGAACTTTATGTTTGTTTTTAGAATATCAATTTCTCATCAACTTCTCCTCAATCTCTCTTATAATATCATATCAAATCTTTTATTTAATTTAATCTTTTAAATGTCACATCAATTTTTTTTTTTAATTTTAACCATATAATTTAATATAAAATATCTTTTAACTAATTTTGTCAAATGTCACATCAAACTTTTTTTAATTTTCAACAATATAAAATAAAATATATTATATTTATCAATCAATCCAAAATTTACAATCATTACATTATAAAAAAAATAAATATAAAATAAATACTTTTACAACATCTCCTCTCTAAAACATCAATTTCCAAATAATTATTTCATATCTTCAAATCACTCTACTTCCTATTTTTCTTCAACTTTCTCTTCTCTCCTCTTTTCAACACCAAAATCTAAACACTCCCTAAGCTTCCGGTAGATGCGACATCATATGAGACACAATATTTTTAAAAAATATATTTTTTAATCTATAAAAAAATAAAATTGTGCGACTTTTATGATGTTTTAAGCTTGAATCGTTTACTAATGCATGAGTAAGCAAGTTTTTTTCTTTCTTTTACCTTTTTAATTAGTAGATAGATAGATAGATCAATTCATGATGATGACGACTTTTAATCTAATTTTAGACATAGAAGAGTTGTTTGGATAGAGATCTTTGATCGGATGAGAAGTGATTGACATAAAAAAAATATTTGGCCTGCGATTCCAAAAAGTTCTCATTAAACTCTCTATAAGCTCTCCTAAAAAACCTCTCATATCATTTTTATTTTCATCCCTTCATACTATAAAACACAATTATATCAAATCACTCCCAAATTAATCATATCAAAGGAAAGTTTTTTTTTTTAAAAAAATCAAATAATGTTACATCTTTCTCAAAACTGCTCCTCATCACGTGCTTTGTAGTAGTTTGTTTAACTTTTCATTGCCTATTATGATTGATGGGTAGGTTAATGTGCATCGATTAATTATATTCTTTGATTTCTTGACCACTTTATTGAATTTTCGATAGCTTTAATTGAATTGATACATGTGTTTATTCTATGGGTATCACGTGAAATAATGTCGTGAAAGTTAAACATGGAGGCTCCATTCTATCACGTATGGTACGTTTTCTATGCGTCCACATTTATAAAAGAAAATTGTAGTTTTATGATGTAATGTTTTTTGCTTTGATAAGAAATTTGTGGTAGATAACAAATTATAACATTCTTTTTTTAATTATAACAAATTTTTATTCTTTTCAATTAATTTCATTTAATTGTTTCCAATCACTTTAACTTTATAGAAACCATCAAAAGTCATTCATAAGTTATTAATTTAATTTAATTTAATGTCATTGAACTAGGAGTGTTGTTGTGGAAATATGAATTATATTTAAAATAATAATAATAATAACTCAGATTTGAAATATATTTTTTTTATAAACAGTTAACAAAATATTTTTGTTAAACTTATAATAAATGAGAATAAATTAACATTTATTTTTCTTATTTTATTTGACATATCTTATACATTGATATAGTTATATACTAAAACAAATAAGTATATTGGTATAGTTCTAATTTGAAATTTCTAAGTAAGATGGAATTTTTTGATTCAAATAATACCTTTCATTTTCAACATGAATTTATTTCGTTGGTAAAAATGGTGTTATAATGAAAACAGTGGGATTTAAAACCTTCCTAAATGAAGCCATGCAATGATATTATTTCAAATGATCTCGAATTAATTTTAGAAAAAAAACAATATTATTTCTATATTGTTTAATTGATATTATTAAATACATTAATAAAATAGTTATTCGTAGTAAGTTTTTAAATGAAATTCATTGCCAATATTTATAATAAACCATAATTGAAATCATAGTAAAAGAAAATAATTTTTTTAGTTGCTTTTGGACAGTTATATATATGATTAAATAAAATTAATAAAAATATTTTCTCTTTTTTCTTTCTTTTTTAGCAAATAAATTTATAAAATCAATGGGAAAATATATTTGGTCATTCAAAATGATGACTAAAATAATTTTAAATAATAACTTATTAATGAAATGATTAATTTAATTTGAGTGTGAATTTAAAAATAAACTAGAATTAAAAGTAATTATTATTGAAATATCATGTATAAAAATATTTAATTGTGAAATAAATTTAATAACAAAAAATGAAAAAAAAAATACATTAGCTTTAGAATTGACGTGACATTAAAAATAACCAATATATATTTTTTGAGTACATAGTGGGGGAAGGAGGACCAATAAACCTTACAGAGAGCATAACTACTTTCAAATAATATGAGAGCCAAATATCGATGGATTAACACCATACAAGATAACTAACTGCGCAACTGACCCTCGATAAAAAATAACCAAAATAATTGGTTATCCACGAGTCTATCAAATTTGATTCCCTTTTCTTTCCACTCTCCTTTTTTTCATCCAAAGCTGGGGGACCCACAACTTAAATCATGTTAAAAGATAATAATAATCATAATAATAAATAACCATTCATCCATTAACACGTGTAGCAATTTCAAAGGTGAGAGTACACAGAAACAACCCTGTGATTGGTTTTACCAAATCAAAAACCCAACCTTTTCTCTCTATCCTTAGATTTGGATAATAATTACCGACCACCACACACATTAGTAAAGATCCTCACTGTGGGCCCCATGACTATGGCATTTCAGTAATATTTTAAATGATAAATTATCATTTTGGTCATTAATCTTTTGAAAAACTTTGTCCTTGATCTTGTTTATGTTACTGTAAAAAAAAAAACAATTATAGTCTAACTTTTCCAGCAGTTTGTTTAATATTTGAACGAAACATATGAAAACCAGAAAGTAGAAACGAAATAAGTTTCTCGTTGTTAAGCTAAATTTGAGAAACTTTTTTCTTAAAAAATGTTGGGGAAAAAAAATATAGGAATGATTACCAAATAATTTTATTTCTAAAAAAAGGAAAAACATAAATAAAAAATAAAAAAATGGAAACGGTACCAAATGGACCCTTTAATGCCGATTCCGTTTCATTCCTAACCATTAAAAAAAAATCAAATTGGTGTTTATAATTTTTCTTTCAAATATTACCATTTTTTTCTACCAATTTTTAATTTTAAAAATATGTTCGCATTTTGCCTTTTATTGTATTAGAAATACTAATATTATTGAACCAAATTCATTAATATTGACTTCAAATTTACTTTATGGACCAAGTTTAATTTTGATAGTTTATTGAACAAAATAGAATAAATCTCAAAATTCATGGATTAAAATTAGTCTTTTGAAAGTTCAGAATCTAAAATGGAACAAAGGTCAAAGTTCAAACACAAAAATACTAATTTACCATAATCATCTACCTCCTCTTCTCTTCTCTTATCCATATGACGTTTGAAGCAAATAGAATAAGAATAATGACTATGAAGAAAATAAGAATTATGAAAAGAATGATTATTAGAAAATAATAAATGAAGATAATAATCCTAGAAAGAATAAAATGGTTATAAAGAAAATGAAAAGTATTTATAAAAAAAAATAAAACATAGTGCCACCTATTGACAGGTGATAAGTTCAAATTCTCCCACATTAATTGTTCAATCCAAAAAGAAAATTAACCTGATTAAAGAAAATGTGATTATGATAGAATCTTTCTCAATACTCCAAACATAAGTAAGAAAATGATTCAATCCAAAAAAAAAAAAATCTTGTAACCATTCTCATTTTTCTTGTCTTAAATATTTATTATTAAGTTTTTCTTTATTTATCTAATAGATAATCTATAGAATCAAAATTTATTTAATTTTTAAATGTAAATTTATTGAGTGTGTCCACCATAGTATCATAATATCTTTTTTTCCCCAAGATATTAAGAAGGGAAACTGGTTGAAAGAGAAAACTCTATCCCTTACCAAGAGAAATAATAAGTTTTTTTACATAAAATAACAAAACGTCACTTTCCTTTTCCTTTTTTTTTTTTGAGAATCTTAATATTATTTCTTTAGTTTTTTTTTTGAAGGAATTATTTCTTTAGTTCAACATTTTGCAATTACCATAATTTCGAGATATTGACTCTTACCACAAAAAATGTGTGGACATAATTATAAGTGTGACAAAAAGAAAATTAAAAGTACATACCGGAGTTTTTTTAAATTAAGAAATTATGATTTTCGTCACACTAAAACATTTAAGTCAATAAGTTAATGTGCTAAATTAAGAACCGATTTACTTTCTTTTTTTTATTTATCATGGTTGTCCATCATTGCTTGATCACCTTAATGATTAATTAAAATAGATATTATGAAATGAATTAAATAAATTATCCAAATCTATGCCTTTCGAATTATTTTCAATTGAAAGAATACATTCCATTAAAGTGGCTTTAAATTTAGATTATAATATTTTTCACCACTTCCCATTATTTAATATAAAATGCTAGAAAATATATATATTTTTTTAGTAGTTTGGAGTTTCGAATGGAACATAAAGGAAAGCAACAATATAAATTGGAAGAAAAGAAATCCAATAATAGTTTGTTTGAAATTTTGTGGACTTATCTTAAAAAGGAAACAGAAGAAAAAATAAAATAAACTATATTTTAAAATAAATATTGGGTTTTCTCTTTTTTTCATAAATAAACAACTAAACTCACCTTTGGTTTTTTTTTTTGTTGTTGTTTTTTTTTTTAATTCTATAAATTTGTGGAGTGATAATTAGTTTTACCTAATATTATTGAAGTATAACTGGACGGGTGTTGATTTTCGTTAGTATAACAAAATTATTGAAAATTATTGGATTCAAATTTACATAGTGTTAATTATTTTTGGACTAAATACTTATTTTGAAAATATTTTCCCATCTTAGAATCACATTTTTTTAATATAAAAAATGACTTTAATTGAAAAAGGAAAAATATTAAAATAGGGAAAAAATGCAAAAAAGTAAAAATATGTAATTGGAAAGACTCATCCTTAAATAAGTGGCTCTTACTTTTTAATTAAACCCACTTTCACTTGTTGGAAAATAATTACGTTTGTTGGAAAACATAATTACCATTGAATAAAAATTCTATATAAAATTATAGGATAAAGCTGAGCTTCGTTCTTCTCCCGAACCTTACGGTCTCATATATTCACCCCAACAAGCAACAAAACTTTGATGATTATAAATGACCGTTATTCTTTAGACAAATAAAATTAATCAATAGTTCCTAAAAAAACATAATGATAATAAAATTAATCAATCACACACAAAAAAAAACTTTATAATTTTTCTTAATTTGATATGATCCTTACACCATTTATCCGTTCATATTTTATAGTCCACTCATTCCAAATAAAAACATGATTTAAATTTATTTATTTCTTAAATAAGGTGAAAAGAAATTTGTTTTCTATACTTAATATTAATTAAGATTAAAATATTAATTGATCATAGTACTTTAAAATTTATTTCATTTTAATTCTTAAATGCATGTCCTTAAACACAAACTTAAAATGGATCTTTGTGTTAGTTTTTGTTAATTTCGCTTTTTATTCTAAACTTTAAAAATATGCTTACATTGTTTGTATTAAAATTATTAAATTATTGAACCACTTTAATATTGACTTTTAAAACTAAAGAGATTAAATTCATAAATTTAAAAGTTTAGAAATTAAAATTAAATAAATCTTTAAAGGTAATGTAATGATATTTTGATATTAATATTTTTAAAGCTTATCTACTAAAAAAAACAACCTTATTTTAACATTAATATTTAAAATTGAGAAGTGGAAAATTTAAATTGTGTGCACAAGATAGGGTGTGCTTGTTTGACCTATTTAGGTAGTTTTTAGGTGGAGTTATATTGATGAATTATATTGAGTAGTTAAAAATTGAGAATGGTGCCAAAAACTTGTTTTGATGTAGTTTTTGTGTGAGGAGTTATAGTCAAAATCTTGTTTAGATGTAGATTTAAAATGAATAGTTATTTTTAATAATTAAAAAAAGATTAAAAATAAATTATTTTAATTGATTTAGAGAGAACTTAGTAAAAACTTGTTTTGATGTAGATTTTCAAAGAAAAGATAATAAATCCTCATCCTAACTCCTGGCTAAAATCATTAACAAACAGCCCCATACAACTTGGCATCCTATAATTGGTTGGTAATTGTTTAATCAATATAATATTCTCTTTTGTTATAATATTTTAGAGAATTTGCAGTGTATAGCAACTTTTTTACCACACCTTACAATTATAGCACATTTTTAAAAATAATTCTTTTATAACAAATTCTGCCATTTAAAAAAAAATTATTTACCTTTTTTATAGAAGACTTTGATAGAATCTATCATTCTCTAGTGATGGAAGTCTATCAATTTTATCAGTGATTGATTATATCGGTTCTTATTGATAGACGCTTGATAGAATCTGATGGAAGTCTATCAATTTACTTTATTTATTAGTAATTGATTCTATCACCATTTATCGATAGAATCTATCAATATGAAGTCTATCAATTTAAAATTTTTGCTATATGTGCAAATATTTTCATTATTGTACTATTCATGTAATATTTTATCTATTTGTAATATACATGCAAAAGTCCCAATATTTTACTTTCTTTTCTTTAAAAATTAGTGAACATTTGGAAGGTGCCGTTTTATATTGCTTGGTGATTAGACTGCCACGTGTACAGTGTATTTCTTCGGAAAAGCATTAGACAGGTTAATATATATATATATATATATATATATATATATATATATATATATATATATATATATATATATATATATATATATTTTGAAATTATTAAAAAGATTGCTTCAAACTTATGTGCAAACAGATAGTTTTATGGTTTTTTTTATAATACACTGATTAAAAATAGCGGATTCAAATTTATGACTTTTCAATAAACATTAGTATGGTTGAGTACCTGTCTTGTTTGATAAAAAAAAAAAAAATCCAATTGATGCTCAATTTAAGTTAAATTATAAATTATATTCCTATAATTTATAAATTTTATTTATTGTGGTGATTTTTAAAAAAAATTAAATAAAAAAGTTCAAACTCTAACTGCCATAAGTATTTTATGATCCAAACATCATGAATTTAAATTTCATACATCTAATTATTAATGAATTAAAAATAATTTTTCTTTTTTTTTTGAAATAAAATAATTTTTTTTAATAGTTTAAAAAAAATTAAATAGTCAACATGTTTGTTTAAGTTGATTATCGGTTTCCATTATTATAATTGGAAACTTTTGTTTAGTTGATTACAATAAACCATAAGATATTTTAACAAATTAAAATAACTTACAAATTTATAATGGAATATATTGATAGATACAAGCTGTTGTTATTATCTTATTGAGATGAATATAACTTAATAGTTAAAAAATACTCATAATTTCCTTTTAATACAACAATGGTAGGATAGTTTTAATATAAACTTCAACTTCCAAATAAAGAAACATGTTACCTACGGTTGAGCTACGCCCAATTTAATACATTACTTTTTTATTTAAAACAAATTTAATACATTACTTACAACTTTATGAAATAAAAAAAGTTTCCACCATCCCAATTACACCTTTTTATAATTGATGTTGTATGTTTTATTATTAGGTAATATAATGTACTTTTTAAATGTTGTATAGACTTTCATTTTATACACTAAAAAATAAATAGATGAATGTGCTTTGATTTTCACATAAATAAGAATAATGACCAAGTCAATTAACTACTACAAGTTTATCTTTAAAAAAATTACATACAACTTTTTTTTTTTTAGAATCGGCCAATCGAGCCATTGACCCAAGCAGGGATACTATCCCAATGGGGTGCCGTTTGGCTTAAATGGACTCCACTACATTCGGAATTTGATACTACACCCAAAATCCAGACCTAGGATATTTCAAGGACATTCTATTTTAAACGTTTTCCAACGATCTCAAATTCAATACATCAGAGGAAGCATGCTTCAAACCTTCGGTGCCTCCATTGTTGGGTTGTTGTTTGGAGACAACTACTAACCTTTTGACTTTTATTGGTTATATATTACTGAATTTAAAAACTAACCTTTTGAATAAAATGTTGATTTTTGGTCTAGACATTATGTTAAGGGAGAATTTGAATTGCAACGACAAAACAAATAAAAAAGTTGTAAAAATGCGTGGTGATCTAGTGACATCATGCATGGTTTAATAATCAAGATGTAACAAATTCGAGTCTTCATAACACTGATTGTTGATGAATTAAAAAAAGTTTTAAAAAAAGTTCTAGTAACTAAGCAAAGAGTTAGAGACTCGACATGAAGCCCCCAAAGGATCGGGCCACGAAGCAAATGAGAATTTGAGAGTATTGTGTGCAAATCCCATAATCCAACTCCTTGAGCTTGACATTGCCCCCAACCTATGAGATCTCGGCTTAATCTAACTCAATTCGTTTTAACCTAATTAGGTAAAAAAATTTAAAATATGTGAAATAAATATTTTTTTTTCAACTCAATAACAACTTAGGATGGGATGATTCGACCCTAAACTAGAGGGGTATATTTACTCTAGGGGTCTCGATCTATGGTGAATCCACATTTAGGTAGAGGGAGTGAGCGAGGAGAAAAAATACTACTTAAACGGGAAGGGGAATGTATTCATCATCCCGTTTTCGTGATCCCCAACCCAGTTACATTTTCAATTTTTTTTTAATTTTATTTATCAATTTTATTTTAGATAGATGTTTTTATACTCTCAAATAATATGAGAGGCAAATACCGATTTCCAGATTCGAACTCGTGACCGTGGAGTTGAAATAGATTAACACAATGAAAAAATGATAAATTTGGTGGAAAGAAAAGATTGTATTTGTTGGCCATGACAAGAAATCATTTCCAACTCCCACATAAACATTTCTTTTCATAATTTCTTACAAAACTAAGATGTCATAAAGTTTTGCTCTTTTTAACTATAAATTCTTTTCTTTCAATTGAATTGGAAGTATGTGTCACAAGTTCCACATGAGTGTCCACAATTCTCTTGTTTTTGCATACTATTCTTTTTCCTCAATTCAATTTTTATCGTGGAGGTCATAGGGTTTTTTCTTCTCCAAATTTTAGAAACAACACATTGTTCCTATCAAATTATCCTTTATTTTAATTGTTTTAGTACAAGTTGGGAAAAGGGGATTACAAATATTGATTATAGAGATCGAACCCGTAACCGTGAAGTGAAAATGAAACCCGTAACCGTGAAGTGAAAATGGATTAACACCAAATCAGATAACTAATCGTGTCACTGACCCATTCAGTCATATTCTAAATTTTAACACTTTTTTAATTCAACAATATTTAGGATAAGTGTTTTGAATTTGTTGTTAAGTTGTACATGACCCAAATAATTACACATATATGGTATCCCTTTAATACACAATATATTTTTTTTCTCTTTTTCCTTTTTTATTCACAAACAATAATCTAGAATAGGACATTTGAACTTGTAATTTGGTTATGTGATTATATATTATGCTCTTATTGGTGAATTACACAATATTCTAGATCTTTCAAACTTTAAGACTACTAAAATACCATATTTTAGACTCAATACAAAAACAGTTGACAATTCCAAAGTTATTCATTTATTATTAATAATTTTTGTTTGGAGTTAGACACCCAAAGTTTTTTAACCCAAAAAAGAATGCTGCCCGAAGTTGACCCAACCCATTGCATGTAAGCACATTTATTCATATTCTATATACATATTCAACGCATTATATATATATATGAGAGAGGGTGAGGTGTGTATGAAAATAACATTTTATAAAGGTTTTGGTGTGTAGACCAGCTAACTGAATTCTAAGTTATAAATTCTTTCTTTTTTTTTTTAGTAGAAGTTATAAATTCTAACTAATTAATAGAATATATTACCATAATAGAAATATTCATTATTAATCATTAAGAATATAGTTTTGGTGGTATGGAGGTGTATGACTTCATAAACACTAGGTTACCTATTTGAAGTTTTCACCTCAAATATTGTTAATTTTTTTAAAAAAGTATTCATCATATAAGTATGCATGTAGGAGAAAAAAGTATTCATCATATAAGTATGCATGTAGGAGATAAATAATATGTCGAACATTAATATACTTGATGATAACCATAATGCTTAATGTTTTTTCCAATTTGATATTTCAACACTAATTAAATAAAATTAATAAAGCAATATCATAAACAAAAAGAAATAGGGACTTTTGCATGTATATTACAAAATAGTTAAAAATATTTCAGGAATAGCACAATAATGAAAATATTTGCACATATAACAAAAATATAAATTGATATACTTCCATATTGATAGATTCTATCGATAGAGGCCGATAGAATCAATTACTAATAAATAAAGTAAATTGATAGACTTTCATTAGATTCTATCAATAAAGACTGATAGAATCAATTACTCATAAAATTGATGGACTTCCATCACTAAAGAATGATAGATTCTATCAAAGTTTTCTATAAAAAAAGGTAAATAATTTTTTTTTACAAAAATGGCAGAATTTGCTATAAATGAATTATTTTTAAAAATGTGCTATAATTATAAACTGTGGTAAAAAATTTATTATAGAGTGCAAATTCTCATAAAAATACATTATTTTTTTATTAAAAATTTATAAATCTCGCATTATTCATAAATAATAAAACTCTTCGACAACTCTTTTAGGACGGTTTGACATATTTAGGTAGGAGTTAGTTTTAGGATTTACTAACTTTTTTTAAAAACTATATCCAAACTAATTTTTATTAATTTCTCCTTATTTTTACTTTTAAAAATAACTCTCATTTCTAACTATTCATTTTTAATCATTAATTTATAACTACTCAATCATTTATATCTACTTATTTTTAATCACTCCTTTCAAATCAATCAAAATAACTCATTTTTAACCATTCATCTTTAATCATTTCTTTTTTAACTACTAAAAATAACTACTCATTTTTAAATCTACATCCAAACAAGATTTTGATTCTAACTCCCTCTACACAAAAACTACATTCAAACGAGTTTTTAACACAAATCTCAATTTTTAACTACTCAATATAACTTCTTAACTCAAATATTACATAAATATATCAAACAACTAGCTCCTTACAAACATCCCAACAAAATTTTATTTTAATCTCTTTGTCACTTTTCATCCAAACACCTTCTTATAATTAATTTGGTTTCCTCTCATTCTTTTTACCTTAAATATTAGGGGATTGCGCATGTATAACAAGAAGCAAAATATTTTCATCTATGGTACAAAATCAAAACTAATTCATTTGTAGCAGAAAATTCAAATTTAGTTTTATCACTAATTGAGTTCTATTAGTAATTGAATTCAATCAATGATAGATACTGCTTATATTTTCAGTGATAAAAATTCAAATTAAATTTTATCACTAGTTGAGTGATAGAAAATAATATACTATAGATTAATTATTTTAAAAATTATACTCCAAATATAATGTAAGAGATAGAATTTGGTGCTGACTAAATATTAAAAAATATATATATGTCATTATGAGATGGATACAATTTTCCATTAAAGTCCACCGTGAAAATGTAACAAATTTTACAAATGATTACCGTTTTCGTCGTATATCCATTTGGTATTTTCTTCCTCTTTGTGGCATAAATTCCACAAACCCAATTTACCAATCGCAATTTCCTTCTTCTTATGGATTTTGATCGATTTTCATCCCTATTCACTCCCACCGCCGCCGTCCCACCTCGCCGGAATTCCCTCCGCCCTGTTTTCCGGCTCTCTAACCTCCCTCACTCCATTTTCTGAGAATCCAAGGTTGCTTTTCTCAGATTTTTCATCATTTTTTTTCTTTTGAGTTCTGGGTTTTGAATGTCTCCTCTGTTTTGGTTTCTCTGTTGACACAATCGAAGAGCTAAAATATGGGTTTTGATTTTCTCGTCTTGGACCTTAATTTCCTCTCCTCTGTTTGTTTGGTCGAGAAAATTTTGGAGTGGTTCTCTTGTTCTTACAGCTTTTTTGGGGTTTTTTTTTGGGTGTTTTTTAAAGGATTAATCAACTTTAAGCTCTGATTTGAAGAGATTTTCCTTCAAAGTTTGTCAATCAGAGCATACCTTTTTGTTTGGGAGCTGAGAGAAGTTTTAAAGAACAGCAATGGGAAAGTGAGAACTTCTTTTCTGCTTAGAGATGTTGAGAAAAGTTCAAATGATTTAATTAGCTTTTCTGTTTGGGAGCTGAGAAAAGTTCGAAAGATTAACAACAGCTTAACTTTCTCAGTGAAAGACACAATGAGAGTAGCTTTTCTGTTTGGGGGTTGAGAAAATTTCAAAAGATCCCCAACAGGAAAATTTTCTCACTGTGAAAGAAAGAATAAGCTTTCTTCTGACAAGCAAACCCACCAACAAAAAAGTTGCATTCAAATATGTTGGGTTTAGCAAATGCAGATGGATTGATTTTTTATTGATCCAATTGCCAGTGGGGGATAGAAAATTTGTTCAACTCTTTGAGCTTTTATTATTATATTTTAAAAAAAAAAACCCAATTGGAGTTTCACTTCGTTATATATCGAGAGGCACTCGTACCAGTCCTAAGGTCTGAACCCGGGAAACAAGGAATTTTATAATTAAGCTCAATCATGTATTGCGAACCTGAAGCATACTTTGGTGATCCTAAGCCTCTATCAACGAGGCTACCGCTAACTTTTGAGCATTCTTGCTCTTTTTTTTCTTGCATTTATGCCTTTCTTTTTTACTATATTCTTTGAGGTGTTTCAGCTGTTTAATATGAGTTCTAGTTCAAATTATTTTCATATGTATTGTGATAATGGCTTACAAATTAACTGTGATATGTCATTTCCTGTTATAAAAAGTATAAGGTTCTTAGCTTTCTGAGTCAGATCTTGTCTTTTACTCAATAAAACCATTCATTTTGACTCTCATGCCTCAGAAGCAACTGTTATGAATTTAGTGGTTGTTTCTAAGCTATTTTGCAAAACAGCTTACCTTTTATTCTTTTTTCTAATATACACTTTCTTACTGAACTGATTATTAAGCAGTTTGATGTTCAAAAACTGATTCTTTAAAAAGAAGAGTCAAGGTTTGGGATCAGTGGGATTGGGAGAATCGGAATTGCAAAGCTGATGGGGCATTTCTCCACCATGTTCAATGGATTGGCAAGGTCATTTTCCTTAAGAAAAGGTAGAAGTTCAAGTCTAGGCGACGAGGGAGGGCGAGAAGCTGCGAAAGCCATGGTAAAGGATGCGAAGAAGAAAGACTTGATATTATGCACCTCTGGTGTCCTCAATGCAGAAGGTTCGGATAGTTTTGCTTCGGTGTTCTCGAAGAAAGGCGAAAAAGGCGTAAACCAAGATTGCTGCATTGTATGGGAGGTAAATGACTCGATCAAATTAAGTGAAGTTTTTTAGGCTTTTTCGGGCTGCCTGTTGCTATATATCAACTGCTTATTGTTTGTGTCTGTGTAGGAATTTGGATGCCAAGAAGACATGATATTCTGTGGGATTTTCGATGGCCACGGACAGTGGGGTCATTTTGTTGCGAAAACGGTAAGAGAATCAATGCCGCCATCTTTGCTGTATCATTGGCAGCAAGGACTTGCTCAAGCTTTTCTTGACCCAGAATTGAATTCAGAAAAGAATCATCAGAGATTTGATATATGGAAGCATTCGTATTTAAGAACTTGTGCTGCCATTGATCACGAACTCGAGCAGCATCGGAAAATTGATACGGTTTACAGTGGAACAACTGCCCTGTCCATTATTAAACAGGTAAAATGGTTTTTTCTTACTTGATAAACATAGATCCAATTTGGTTTAATGTTTTTAAGTAGGAAGGATATCATAATCAATTTGTCAAATGCTATTCAAATATGTAGGCCTAATATCTAGAAGATTAGTGTGCATACATTGGACTTGGATGTGTTGGACAATTTAATTGGTTTATGTTTCAATTGGCTGAATTGAATGTCAAAATCATATTATATCCTCTTGTTCTTCTTCCAAACCCGGATCAGAGACGTGTTTATCCGCAAAATTGAATTCTAAAATCATGTTCAAGCACTTTGACTGTATTCATATACTTCTGGTTTTAAATCTTCTTTGCAAATAAATTATCACGGTTTGGCCTAGTAGTTTAAATGGCTGTTAAGCCATAAAAAAATTGCGTCCATGATAGCCACTTACGTGTGAAAATTTCTTACGGGTTTTCTTGACATCCAAATATTGTAAGGTCCGACAGTATGTTTTGTAAGAATAGTCGAGATGTGCATAAACTAGCTGTCTTAGACACTCATGAATATAAAAAAAAATGTTAAATTTGCAAATAAGGATGTTGTTGTCTTGTCATTATGAGAACCAATTCTTATCGTTGCCACTCATTTCCAGGGCGAACTAGTCATTTTGGCCAACGTCGGTGACTCTCGAGCGGTTTTGGCAACTACTTCAGATGATGGAAGTGTAGTACCAGTTCAGCTCACTGTTGATTTCAAACCGAACCTACCCCGTTAGTCTCTATCTTCTCTCTATCTGAAAAATGTTTGAATCAGTTCGATTTTAATTACCTACTGGTCTTTAACCATCTCCAGAGGAGGCCGAGCGGATAATTCAATGCAATGGGAGGGTGTTTTGTTTAAATGACGAGCCGGGAGTTCATAGAGTCTGGCTTCCAAACGAGGAATCACCCGGATTGGCAATGTCGAGAGCATTTGGTGATTATTGTATTAAAGACTTTGGACTCATTTCAGTGCCAGAAGTGACATGTAGAAGCATAACCAACAGAGACCAATTCATTATATTGGCAACTGATGGGGTATGAAGAAGAACCATATGTTTTGCAGCCAAATGACTACTGGTGTTTTCGTTTTCATGATATTCTTAAATGACGTCCCGTAAATGCCGAAAACAACGATCTATAGTTGAACAACCGAAATAACTTCTCTTCTTTTTGTTGATTTCATTAGGTATGGGATGTTGTCTCCAATCAAGAAGCAGTGGAGATCGTATCGTCAACACCGGATAGAGCGAAATCGGCTAAACGCCTGGTCCAGTGTGCAGTTCGGGCATGGAAACGAAAGAGGCGAGGCATTGCGATTGATGACATATCAGCTATCTGCCTCTTCTTCCACTCTTCATCAGAGCAAGATGATCACCTTGTATCCACACCATAGGAGACAAGAGAAAATAAGCAAAAAATATATTATTGCTCTCCTTGTCTTCAAATTTATGAGTTCAATAGAAAATGCCATATTCTTCTCTCTCTGCTAACTTATTAGTATTTCAATAACCTCCTTGGGAAGGCTTTGGCCTTTTTTAAATAGGTATTTGTTTGCATCAAAGTAGTTAACATCAACATTTCAACTTAAAGAAAGCATATCTATACATCTATATACATACATACATATAAATAGATATACACATATATACATATACATACACATATATACATATACATACACATATATACATATACATATACATATATACATCTAAATACTAATACATACATACATCAACATTTCAACTTAAAGAAAGCATATCTATACATCTATATACATACATGCATACATACATATACATATATATACATATACATATATATACACATACATACATATACACATGTATACACATACACACATGTATACACATACACACATGTATACACATATACACATATATACACATATATACATACATATATACACATATATACATACATATATACACATATATACATACATATATACATACATACACATATACATATATACATACATATACATATACGTATACATATACATACATACATATACGTATACATACATATACATATACATACATATACATACATATACATACACATACATATGCATACATATACATACATATGCATATGCATATGCATACATATACATACACATACATATGCATACATACACATACATATGCATACATACACATACATATGCATACATACACATACATATGCATATGCATACATATATATATATATATATATATATATATATATATATATATATATACACACGTATGTATATATATATTCTATTTTGAATACAATGAAATAACTAAAGTTAGATTACAAAATGTGTCTACGATTTGGAAAATGTTAGAAATTAATATATTTGGTTTGAAAAGTTTGAATTTGTCCATAAAAGTTAATAATTTATAGTTATTTTTGTGTAAAATGATGTGATCAATAAGAGATAAATAGTTAATTGGATAAAAATTGAGTTGTCAATTTTTAATATATACTTTTTATCCTATACATATACATATATACATCTAAATACTAATACATACATACATCAACATTTCAACTTAAAGAAAGCATATCTATACATCTATATACATACATGCATACATACATATACATATATATACACATACATACATATACACATGTATACACATACACACATGTATACACATATACACATATATACATACATATATACACACATATACATACATATATACACATATATACATACATATATACATACATACACATATACATATATACATACATATACATATATACATACATATACATATATACATACATATACATATACATATACATATACATATACATATACATATACGTATACATACATACATATACATATGCATACATATACGTATACATACACATACATATACATACATACACATACATATACATACACATACATATACATACATATACATACACATGCATACATATGCATATGCATACATACACATACATATGCATATGCATACATACATATGCATATGCATATGCATACATACATATGCATATGCATACATATATATATATATATATACGTATGTATATATATATTCTATTTTGAATACAATGAAATAACTAAAGTTAGATTACAAAATGTGTCTACGATTTGGAAAATGTTAGAAATTAATATATTTGGTTTGAAAAGTTTGAATTTGTCCATAAAAGTTAATAATTTATAGTTATTTTTGTGTAAAATGATGTGATCAATAAGAGATAAATAGTTAATTGGATAAAAATTGAGTTGTCAATTTTTAATATATACTTTTTATCCTATTAAACTCGTCGTCAACAAAATATACATCAAGAAGCTCAAAATTCAATTAACATGTAGTAGTTATCTCAACAACAAACTCATTCGGTGGCGCAATTGATTATTTGATTTGATATTAATCCATTTTTACTTCACTATAACGGATTCAATCTTTAAAATTGGTATTTGTAATCATTCCCCTTTCCCCCAAAATGCATTACGAACTGTCTCATAAGAACAATTATGAAAGATGAAAAAGAGAGAGAAAATAGTATTTTAACCTAAATATGAATATGAACTATCTCATGAGAACATATTTAGGTTAAAATACTATTTTGATCCCTTAAAATCGGTATTAGTAATGAATTTGAGGTGGATTGAATAGAGGTAAATCTTATAGAGGGAGAGATTATGAAAGATGGAAGAGAGAGAAAATCATTTAGAAGTGAGAAAAAAATTATTTGACTAAATGACATTTTTTAACTTTTTTGGTAGTCTAAGACCAAATTTGAAAACATTTGAAAGTTGGAATCAAAATTGGATAAATAACAAAGTTGAAGAATCAAAACTGAACATTTTAAAGTTGAGAGACTAAAATCAGACAAATAATAAAGTTGAAAGACTAAAATTAGACATTTAAAAATCAATTGACTAAAATAAAACAAACTTAAAAGCCATGGATTATAATGGTATTTTAACCAAATATTTATCTATTTTCTAAGAAAATAAGGCTTTATCATAAATTATTTTTACATAAATGTGTGACTTGGCTTTCTAAATTGTCAGGCAATAAAAAGCGAACATTTCGTACAACTCGACAGCTCTGTCGAGCAACGATATCATCTCGCGAGAAAACGAAACGAACCTCTTTGTATCGCTGTCGTCATAAAGCCACCAGAACGCGCAACCCTCACAGCTCACGCGCTCGCCCAGGAGCGTTAGCGCGTGACTAATCAAATACTTCCACGTGGCACAACACTCTGCTTCCTAAAGCCTGAAGCCCCGACTTTGAATGGACATGCAACTGGTTCTAAAAAGTTTCTATTTATATTTCTATTTATTTATTACTTTTGATCTTTTTTCAATTTAAAAAACAATTCCACCAACCAGAGCTTTATCTTTTACGTAATGAGACAAATAATGTTTCATTATTTTGAACAAAAATTTATGGCAAACAAGAGAAAGGAAAAGCTGTCAAATTTCCATCTATTGTTTTTTTAAAATATTTCTAGTTCTATTGTTTTTTTGGGAATTTACTTTACCCTAACCATTTTTTAATAGTATATTTTAATTATATTACATGTACAGCAAATTTAGGTAGATTTTTTTTTCTTCTAATTTTCAATTTTGCCCTCTTCCTCTTCCTCATCCTCTTCCTCCCCATGGTTGGTTTACCCTTCCTTCATTAAGGAAAAAACAAACAAATACTCTCACTTCATGTCTTCCACTGAAAAATATATATTTTTTATTTCGGTTGATTGATCACAAGGTCACACGATTGTAAATGTTAGATAAAGAAACACACTTCAATTAAATTCTCAAATTCAAAGCTCGATTGAACCTTTGCAATTACTTTATTAAAATATTGAGTTAAGTAGTTTAGATTACTTAGTTTAAATTAGCTAGTTTTATATTTTTCTATTTTACGTTATTAGTTGGATTTATAGATTTGGGTTATTTCGTATAAATTCATCATATTATTGCAATAATAATCACGTCCTTATTTTTTCATTTCTTAATTCAATATGGTATCAAACAATATGTTGCCCTTTAACTACAACTAATATTAATTCTCATAAGAACAATTAATTATCTAAATCATTACTAATATCAATCTTTAAACGAGTGGTTGACTATCTCAACTATTGTTAATGTATAAGTTTTCAAACGAGTAATTAATTATCTTAATTACGGTTAACACCAATATCAAAATTAGTAGATTAATCATTCAATTCCACTTTTCTACCAAATCTAAACCCATCCTTAGGGTAGGTTTATTTTTTGGACATGAGGTCCTACAAAATGAGATCCTATATCTTTAACCTCTCGATCAAATGATTTGATTTTAAGTTTTTTTTTTTTTATCAAATCTCACTTATCAAACTCATCTTTTAATCTCGGCTAAGATAAATATTCAAAAGAAAAATTCTAAAAATAATTGTAACTGATGGTTGTAATCTAATTTAAACTCTACGTTCGAGGTTCAATCTTAAAATGATTTATTTCATAAAAAATTATCAATTAATAATAATTTTAATCCATAAAAAAACCTCATTTTTTAAAATAAAAAATTTCATGTAAACATATTTCTAAAATTATGAAAAATTAATAAGAAGAAATTTGCAAATTAAATACAGTAATAAATTAACCAGAAATACTAAATTTTAACTTCATTAGCATTATAAATATTAAAATTTGATATTTAAAAGTAAAAAATAAAAATAAAACAAAATTATAATTATATAGACTAAAATGACATTTTAGTTAAAATAAATAAATAAATAAAAACAAGAAACAAAATTTAATAAAATTAGGTAAAGGATTTTTTTTTTTGTTGAGAACATGTTTTCTTCCATTTCTATGTTAGGAAAAAAATATTTTAACAATAAATTTTCCTTTTGTTTAATAAGACGATCGTATCCTACTACTTCCCATTTCTTTATTTTTTAGAATAATATACTTTTATAAGTATCACATAAATATATCTTATATTTATTATTTAATAATGGTCCATTCAATCATAAATTTAGTCCAATTTTTTAAAATTTGTTACTGTTTGCTTAAGTCATATTATTAATATGTTTAGTAATAAAATATAAAGTTAAGAATTGATTAATAGTTCAATATAATAATTTTTAATCATCCTAGGAGTGTACATGTGTCAATAAACTAAAATGTTATAAATTTGATTTTTTTTTAATTATTCTTAACTAAAAATATAAAAATATATTTTAACATCGATTAACTTTACAATTAAAATTCATAAACTTTTAATTATTAACTCATAATTTCTCTTATTTAACCCAACACATTTTTAAATATATATATATGTATATAATAGTTAACCTATATATACTAATTCAATCCTCAAATAAGTAATTGATTACAAAATTACTGTTAACCTCAATTCCCAAACTAGTTGTTAACTCTTCGATATACTATTAACCAAATAAGTTAGTAACGCTATTGATTATCTAATTTGATATAATCAATTTCCATTTTTTGCCCACCACTCTGCTCCACTTTTTTATACAAAGGGAAAAAAACAAACAAACAAAAGCAAAATAATGTTTCGTAAAAAAGTATCAAAAGTGGGCCCCACAGTAACACTCAAGTCTATAAAAAGGAGCATCAATACCTCACAAGTGAGAGACTATTTTTTTATTTTTTTACTTTTAGGAAAAATTAAAAAAAAAAGAAGAAACAATTACAACAACTGGGCGATAAATAACAAAAATCGCGATAAAATAGGCGATATTTATCCAACAAAGCGAGACAATGCCGATTAGATGAGAGATAAAAAGCAGGGCACCACTGGACGTGTGCTGTGAATATTCACTAGATTTAAATTAGTGTTTGGAATCCGCAACACCGGCTCCTTCAAGGATAAGTGAATTTTCCTATCGATAAGCGAAGTGGCAATTCCAATAAGCAGGTTGTGATAGGTTATCAAGGTTTGTCACTGATAGAGAGAAAGACCCATGTTCAACGCATCGAAGATAGCGAAAACCGAGTTCTCTTTTCTCTCATCTCTGCAGCCCTCTGAAACCCTAGAGTTCCTTGGAATCCGCTCCGAGCGATGCCTGAAACCTGCACGATTCTGTGTGTTCCGAAGATTTCCGGTAAGTTTCTGCTCAGAATTGGTTGTTGCGTTTGAAATTTGACCGGATTAGGGCGTGTTTGGCGGGAATTTGAACTCTCGGCTTCGGGTTCGAGGTTTGGTGGCTGGCGATTTGGTTTCTGGACGGTGAGGTTTTGGTTTTGGAGATTATCGGTGTGGAGAAATGTCGTCTTTGAGCAGAGAATTGGTGTTTCTCATACTTCAATTTCTCGATGAAGAGAAGTTCAAGGAATCGGTGCATAAGTAAGTTTATTTCTCTCTATATTTCTCCGATGAATTTAGTTGGAATGGAATTTTACTGGAAGTGGAGGATTAGAGCTTGTGAATCTGAGTTATATGTTTGTTCTGTTTGCTTGTTGCAGCTTGGTTTCTCTCCTCGCAAGTGTGTGCTTGGAGCATATTTAATCGAATTGTTCTTAGCGGTTCTTTTTCTCTACGGAGAAATTTTAATTAAGGGAAAATTACCTTTTTAGTTTCTAGGTTTGGGGAGTAGTTTCTATTTGATACTTATATGTTTCAAAACTAATGCTAAATTTTAGTCATTGTTTATTTTTAATGCTTACTTTGTATTCAAATTTAAGTCTGGTCAAGATAACAATAATCATTTAATCATTATATATCGGAATTTAAAATTAGTCTATCATTATGATTTATGTTTAAAATGATTTGAACTAAGATCGAACATTATTTAAATGTCTGGGTAAAAATGTTTGATTTTGAAACATATGGACTCAAATGTATTTTCCCCTATAATTAACGTTTATATTTGATGTCTTGTCGTTGGAAAAATAATGGGGGAGGGGAGGGGATTTTTTTTTTCTTTTTTCTATCTGACTTTGTAGCATGTGGTATTTCAGATTGCTGGCATTTTGTATCAATAGATCAGTTTCTTAATGTCCATTTCGGGCTGATGAATTATGTTAAACCACCAATCAACCCAAAAGTCTAAGCTTATGGGTTGGGGTAAAAATTTAATTATATCAACCAATTCTCCTCCTCACTTGTGGGCTTTGAAATTTGAGAAATGCCCTACAAGTGGAATTTAATTTTAATTGGGTAGGAAACGACTTGGCAGAGATTCGAACTCATGACCTCTTGCTCTGATACCATGTTGAATTATGTTAAACCACCAATCAATCCAAAAGTCTAAATTTATGGGTTGGGGTAAATTTAATTATATCAACCAACACTGGCTAAGTAAGAAATTTTGTTGTTAGAAAGCGGAGAGAAATGGTCGTTTAAGATCGACAAAATTAAACCAAAGATTTCTTTTACAGTCAAATACTTTCTATTATTATTACTAATGCCTTGCTCTATGAAGGTTATACACCTTCTATATTAGCATTGTTGATTATTTTGTGGCATTTATTTCCTCCTTCAATTGAATTGTTGTAAATTTTGCTGATCTTTTGTTTGAGGAAATAATTCATTATGTACAGGCTTGAGAAAGAATCCGGGTTTTACTTCAATATGAAGTACTTTGAGGATAAAGTTCAGGCTGGAGAATGGGAGGAAGTTGAAAACTACTTATCTGGATATACAAAAGTTGACGATAACAAATACTCTATGAAGATATTTTTTGAAATAAGGAAGCAAAAGTATCTTGAAGCCCTTGATCGGTACTTGAGCTCTTTTTTCTAGTTTATTCACACATGTACAAGAATTTTTTTTTATCATTTTCCTATTTCGGGAAATTTAACTCTCTTATTGCAGAAGGAACAATGTATAACTTGTTCTGTTTGATGATGTTAAGGAATGACAAGGCGAAAGCTGTAGAGATATTGGTAGGCGACTTGAAAGTTTTCTCAACATTTAATGAGGAGTTGTACAAAGAAATTACACAACTTTTGACTCTTACTAATTTTAGGTGAGTAACACATGCATTCTTAATAAGCAGTCAACGTTGGTTCTATATTTTTTCTTTATATAGGTGACGAAAGAAAAGCTATTATGTTACTATACAGTATACATCTTGTTGAACATAGATTATGTAAAAAAATGGCTTGATGAAATTATTTGTAACTCTTGGAATGAACGGGCCAGTAGTGAACGAATATTAAAGTAGAGAAAAGCTAGAGCTACGTTTATTAATTTCTTGGGATTTGACTTCTTTGACTAAATTGTACCAGGGAAAATGATCAGCTTTCTAAGTATGGTGACACAAAAGCTGCTCGCAGTATAATGCTGATAGAGCTGAAAAAGCTTATAGACGCCAATCCTCTTTTCAGAGATAAGCTTGTCTTCCCAACCTTGAAGTCATCAAGATTACGAACACTCATCAATCAAAGGTCAGAATCTTAGTTCTTGGTGGTGAGGAGGTTTTGTTGAAAACTTCCACCTTTAGTTGGTAGTGTTTTATCAGGGAAAAAAATGCTTATTGAGGCCATTTCATGATATGTTCAGCAGTTCTTCATCTTTGTGCCTTTTCTTTGTGGCTCCGCTACTTCTATTTTGTCTCCTTTTAAAAAAAGAAACTTCTCTTTTATCTCTATGGATATGGATTAAGGCATTTGGCATTGGACTTTGCATCTTGACTTCACATATATTTTAATCTAGTCCCCAAGGGGTGGTGTGATGATCGAAAGTTTGGGTTTTGAAGGTGTGCTCCCCCGTAAGGGTCCCAGGTTCGAGACTCACTTGTGACATTAATTTGTAGACACTTCTCGTATCTCCATTCCTTCGATGTTTCTCGGTGCTTGGGCTAGGGATGAGCTTGGTTACCTTGAGTATAGTGAAGCGAAGCTATGATTTTTCGGTTTCAAAAAAAAAACCAATATATTTTAATCTAAAAATTGCCTCCAGAGAAAATTAGACATATTTTGACCCTAATGGGCAATAACTTGCTTTTGACTTTTATGAGCAACAAATGGTACAACACCGAATCATAAAGCTTTAGATGATAATAGTAGCTGTAGATGCTGGGGTACTTGTTATTTTTAATTCCATATTATTGATAATAGTTATTTGATGCAGCTTGAATTGGCAGCACCAGTTATGCAAGAACCCACGGCCAAATCCGGATATCAAGACTTTATTCATGGACCATACATGTTTGTCACCTAATGGTCCTCTTGCACCAACTCCTGGCAATCTTCCTGTTGCAAAACCTGCGTTCTATGCCCCCCTTGGAGCTCACAGTGTATGGCGTTGCATATTCTATTCTTGGATCATCTGAATATTAAGTTATTTCTAAATTCTATTTTGGTTTTTATAATCAAACAGCCATTCCCACCAACTGGGGCTGCACCTAATGCCAATGCTTTAGCTGGTTGGATGGCAAATGCCTCAGCTTCTTCGTCTGTCCAAGCAGCTGTGGTTACTGCATCATCTATTCCTGTTCCCCAAAATCAAGGTTTGATATCTTCTTCAAACTGCTTATTCCTATCTCTTCTTCAATTTGAGTGTACATATTATTTAGGGGGTGGTAGTTATGTGCAGATATTCTTATAGCAATAGCAATAGCATTTTCTTTCCGAAGAGTAAACTGTTAGAATTTTCACCAAATATTCTTGAAGCTTGAGAGGCAGCGCCACTTGAAACTTGTTCAAATTTGCAACACTAATATCAAAGCTTTTAATAAAGAGGCATTCATAGAAAACTTGTTCTTTGATCTTCTTCGGTTGCACAACACACACCTAGGTAGGGATCTTTTTCTATATTACCCTTGGATACTGATGAAAACTTTACATTATTACCCAAGCAGTCTCAATTTTGAAACATGCAAGAATGCCACCAGCAAATCCTGGTATGGTTGATCATCAGAGTCCAGAGCACGAACAACTAATGAAACGATTGCGGTCTACTCAATCTGTTGAGGAGGTAACAACTTTTCAGACAACTCTTTATCTTCTTTAATATGGTGTCTTTGTGCAACTTTCAATGATTTAAGATTAATATTAGTTGTCTCATGTTCTCTATATATATTTCAGGTCACGTATCCAGCCTCCAGGCAGCAAGCGTCTTGGTCATTGGAAGACCTTCCGAGAACGGTGGCTTTGACATTCAACCAAGGCTCTACTGTTACTAGCATGGATTTTCATCCTACTCACCATACGTTACTTCTTGGTATGATTGTGTATCATATGAACCCGGCTGTATTTATTGTACATCTGATTTTTTAGTCAGCATTTTGAGATATTTTTTTCCTCTCCTTTATTTTTGCTTATGTGGTCTTTCGGGCAGTTGGTTCTAATAATGGCGACGTTACACTTTGGGAACTTGGTATTCGAGAGAGACTGATTTCAAAGCCTTTCAAGCTATGGGATATGACATCTAGGTCATTGGCATTTCAGGTTTTATTCTGATTTAGAGCTTGTGGCAGCGTAATTTTATATTCTCTTTGGAACATCAAAATTGTTCTATTTTGTGTTAATATGTGGAATTTATTTGAAGTAATACCTGATATTGGTGTCTTACTGAACGTGCATGCAGGGTGCCATTGGAAAAGATGCAATATCTGTCAGCCGAGTTACTTGGAGTCCAGATGGGACCTTTGTTGGTATGTTCATTTTGACATTGGAAAAACTTGTTGCTATGTCTATTGTCATGGATGGCAGCCTATTATTATTGGTGCCCATTGTTTATCTTTTTTTTTTTTTTTCTGCAGGAGTAGCATTTACCAAATATTTAGTTCATTTATACTCGTATAATAGTTCAAATGAACTAAATCAACAATCAGAGGTTCGATTATACTTTTCCTTTTACATATAAAATTTGATAACTTCTTATTCTATTAACCTATCATTTCATCCCTTTCCAGATTGATGCCCACGCAGGTGGAGTGAATGACTTAGCTTTTGCCCATCCAAATAAACAGCTCTGTGTGGTAACTTGTGGAGAAGATAAACTCATAAAGGTAGAGAGATGAGATCATCACCTTAATTTAAGTAGTTCTCTCCCCCTCAAGGTCCCAGGTTCAAGACTCAGCTGTGACATTACTCCTTCGATGTCTCCCGGTGCCTGGTCTAAGGACGGGCGTGGTTACCTTTGTTTCAAAAAAAAAAAAAAAGTTTAAGTAGTTCTCTCATTAAAAAAAAGAGAGAGAAGAAATCTGCAATCCCGTGTAACCTTTTTCTCGACATTGCCCTTGCATTTAACTTGAGGAAATTTGTACAGGTCTGGGATATAGGAGGACGAAAACTATTTACCTTTGAAGGGCATGAGGCACCAGTGTATTCCATTTGTCCTCATCACAAGGAGAACATTCAAGTAAGTTCGTGCAAAATTCTTACTATCCATGTTCTTCACTTTTTAGAATTTCTGCTCGTCTCAAATGGATGCATGGAGTCTTATACTTCTCATTTATAAAAATGGATAGAGGACGTTACCTACCAGCTACTTTATTTTTATTTTATGAATTCTACTTTGAATTAATCTGTCAACGAACTTTGGGTGGAACATGTTAAATTGTCATCGTTGAATTATGTTAAATCACTGATCAACCCAAAAGCTTAAGTTGATGGGTTACGCAAATTTAATTATTCAACCAACAGTCCTCAATACTTGTGACTTATCAACCAACAGTTTTGTCTTTTCTTTCCTGAATTCCATCCATTAGTTTGTGTCAGGTCACAAAGCCATAAATTACTGCAGGGATTTGAGGATCATATGCCATGCATATTTTTCTTATGTTAGTTGATATAATTAAATTTACTCTAAGTTATCAACTTAACATCTTGGGTTGATTGGTTATTTCAACATGATTTAAAATAGTTTCAGGGAAAAGTCTTGTGTTCAAACTCATGTTTAATTGTTTCTTCCCGAATTTATTTATTTTTAATTTTTTTTATTGGAAATGAAAACATTTTCATTAATAAGATGAAAATGTTACAAGAGAATGAGAAGACCATTTTTTGAGCCAATAAACCACAAGGTAAAAGAAAATACAAAATCCTACCGATAGTTTAACATCCAATTTATGTTTCCAAGAGGGGGGCTTGTATGTGCGAGAAAGTTATCTTATGTTAGGCTGCATACCCGGGATACCTCCATACGATATGGTCAAAGGAAGGGGGTGAAGATAAAGACAAAACCTAAGTCAGTGCTTAGAAGCAGGTGTGAAAATCACCAAAAAAGAGAAGCTTTAAATCAGAACTATCTTGCATGAATCTACCGCCACACATCATCACATTTGAAATCGAGGAGCAACTCTTCTTTGCTAACTAATCTTAGAAGGAGAAACCACAACATGGAGAAGACTCATGATTTATCATCAATAAGTGAGACGAGTCACTTAAGTTTTAACTTGAGCTTAGACTATTGTTGCTAAAATATAAAAAAAGGTTATAAGAGACATATTTGTGGTGCGACGTTGACTCATGTGCGAGCAAATGAAACAAATAAAGAGGTCTGAGAGAAAAATTGGTGAGAAATTCCTTCAAAGATGTTGAAAAGGCACGATCTGGTTTGGTTTGGTTGAAGAGAACTGAACCATAGGAACCCATTCGAAAAAGATGATTCGACTTGATACTATAGCGAATTGGTTTGGTCCTATTAGACCGAATTGGTTGTGGACTTAATCCGATCCACATAATTTGGGTTTCTCTTTTCTTTCCTTTACCTAGTCGCTGCCGATTACAATAGTTGAAGAGTATGATGATGACCTGTGTGATGAGTGTCGAGAACGGTTAAGCGGAAGAAACAACTTCGAAGGGAACGATCGAGATGAAAGCTTGCCGGATCCTCTGCCAAATGTGAGAACTGAGTCGCTGTTGTAGAGACGATAAGTGTTCCTACGGGGGAGAGCTGACAGTCGTGAGGAAGTCAGGGAGAAGAAACTAATACTTGTGAGATATGTTTCAAAGAAGACTGACGGAAAAACTAGCGATTGGTAGGTGTCCTGAATGAGAGAGCTTGAGCATCCTCAACAAAAACCAAAATAATGCGATGAAGAGTAACCCATGGGAGTTTAACGAAGTTTGTAATAATGCGATGAAGAGTAACCCATGGGAGTTTAACGAAGTTTGTGAAAACCCATGGAAGAGAAATGCAAGAGAGAAACCGCGGCCATAAATCATTGGAAGAAGACTTGTGAAAGGGATCGAAAGCCAGCCATTCGAATGGGGATGGAGAGGGTTGTCAAGTGTCGTGATTAAGGGTCGTGTCAAAGGCCCCCTTCCAATGTTGGAGATGGCAACACCAGAGGAAGAGTGGAGAAAAAATTGGTTGGGTTTTTTTTAGAGGTTAGAGAGAGGTGAATCATTTCCTCCTTAATTAATATTGATCTCTACTCGTTGGACATTTTTTAAAAAATTTTCAAGTCTATAAGTGAAGGAGAGTGTTAATTGATATATTTTCTTTTGATATCCATGAGGGTCTAGGCCTGTTTACACGCTCTCTGACTATTCTCATGGGACATACCGCTTGACCCTACAATACTTGGATGTCAAGGAAACCTGTAAGAAACTAATTCTAAGTAGGTGGTCACCACCTTTTTGTTCCTTAAGCCCCTCTTGACCACTTAAGCTTTTGGTTTGATTCAACTATTAATATGCATTTTCCAATACAAGATAGATGACCAGACAATGTTTTCAACCTCATAAACTGTCATGGTAGTTTTTTTTTTGAAACAAGGATCTCTAGGCCAGGCACCAGAGTCATTGAAGGAGTTATTTCATAGGTGAGTCTCGAACCCGGAACCTTGAGGGGAGCATACCCTCAAAGCCCAAGTCTTCAACCATTGCACCATCCCTTAGGGCGCCATGGTAGTTTTTTCAAGAATGAAATCAAAACTTGTGCAATTTCTAGCTGGATTTTTTTGGAAGTTATAGTTGAAATGCAATGATAGACTCTTCTTAGTTTAAAATTTATAGAATCTGCCTCTTATTTAGCATTGCTATGAGTCACCCAACCATATTCTTTTGTGATTATAGTCCCTATTTTTATCATCTCAATGGAGAAGTTTTTTGTAACTTTTCGATAGGACCTTTTGTAACTATTTCATAGATAAATGAAGAATTTTGTTTCCTATAAAAAAAACACGAGATAAATGACGACTCGTAACATAATTTGTATTGAAATGTTATTGAACATGGTTGCATTTGTTGGGAAAGGTTATGTTGAATTATGTTAAATCACCAATCAACTCAAAAGCTTAAAATTTATAGGTTGGAGTAAATTTAATTATATCAACCAACCCTTTCCTTCACTTGTGGACTTGAAAATTTGAGAACGTCCATCAAGTAGTAATCAATATTAATCGGAGATGAACGACTCAACAAGGGTTTGAACACGTGATCTTTTGCTTTCTTGCTCTGATACCATGTTAAATTATCAATCTACCCAAAGGCTTGAGTTGATGAGTTGGGTAAATTTAATTATATCAACCTAAGTATTTTTTTTTTTGGAAAAGGTTATCATGGATTGTTTTTTTGGGTTCTTTGGAATTTTTCTCTGCTTGATAAGCTACTCTTTGCATATGACTCACTTTTCTTTATGAGGGATCTATAGCAGTTGTAGCTTGGCGCTGTTAATGACTTCTAGCATCTTATGCAATTTGATAATAGCTATGCATTTGTGCACCAATATACAAAGATCATCATGACTTTTGGTGCAACTCCATCGCGAGCTTAATGTTACATGTTGACTTGTGATTTTGCAGTTCATATTTTCAACAGCTCTTGATGGAAAGATAAAGGCATGGCTCTATGATCATATGGGTTCAAGAGTTGATTATGATGCTCCTGGAAAGTGGTGTACAACAATGCTTTATAGTGCGGATGGGAGTAGGTTCGTAGTCATATTGATGCATGAAATGGGAAAAGTATTTACTTAATTTTCTTGCTATGTTTTGGATTGATTTTTTTTTTTTTTTCTGATTTCATTAACCTAGGTTTCGTTTTATGACTCTACGAAAAGGTGTTCACAATTAAGTGATTGTTTTTTGTTTTTATTATTGTTTTTATGAAACAAACATTACATTGATAAAATGAAAAGATACAAAGTGCCTATCGAAAAGAAATGAAACCGATAACAAACAAAAAGAGAAAGGATGGCCAATACAATGTGCCTTACAAGGAGAAGAACAACAGAGGCAGGACAAACTAAAATAGGGCAATACAAGAGAAAGTATAAGAAAAAACTGATAAGAAGGAGCCCAAATTAGGAGAATATAAATCCTAGGTGACAAAAACCATCAACCTAACTTCAAGTCTGTAGAGCTCAAAATCCCAATAGCTAGTCTAGTCATCAAAGTTATGTGATTGTTTAGCTTGACTATTTAGATTTATTGAATTGAGTTTTTGTCATCATCATCTGTCACTCTAATTCTCAGTTCTATCATTTACCTCTCTTGCCTCATTCTGGTTCTATAATTCAACTCTTGCTCAAATCCTACATTGCTAGGTTTTGTAGATCTTTGGATGATTCTATTCTATTAGTTTAGATTTTATACACTTATCTTCTGTTCCCATTAATATTACCTATTTCTCCTTTTTGACAGTTTTTGAATATTGCATAAAACTTCATTATTATTTTCCCCTTCTGGTTTCTTACAAAAAAATTAATTATTTTCCCCTTCCTTTTCAGATTATTTTCGTGTGGTACAAGTAAAGATGGAGAATCTTATCTAGTTGAATGGAACGAGAGCGAGGGAGCAATAAAGAGGACATATGCTGGATTTAGGAAGAAATCAACTGGTGTTGTGCAGTTCGATACTACCCAGAATCACTTTTTGGCTGCTGGAGAAGATAGTCAGATTAAGTTCTGGGATATGGATAACACCAATGTTCTCAGTTGTACAGATGCTGAAGGTGGACTTCCGGTTAGTATATTTTGTATTAGTTAATTTATTAAGCAATTTTATTCTAGGCCATCGTCGACATTGACCATTTAAGTTGCCTTGTTTAGAGTCTTCCTCGCTTGAGGTTCAATAAGGAAGGAAATCTTCTTGCTGTTACTATGGATAATGGGTTCAAGATACTTGCTAATGCTGTGGGAATGAGATTATTAAAGGCTGTTGAATCCACCACCCCATTTGAAGCGTTGAGATCGCCCATGGAATCTGCCTTGAAGGTTCATACCTATGTTCACTTTTTTTTCATTATAGGATTATTCTTTATTTTATCTTTTCTTTCAGAAGAAACTTCTAATTTGATCTTTAAAATTCACAAACATGCACATTTAGGTCTCTGGCACATCTGCGGTTGCGAGCATTAGTCCTATTAATTGTAAAGTGGAAAGAAGTTCCCCAGTCAGACCGCCTTCAATTATTGTAAGTCATGCTTTCCTTTTGGAGTTTTGTAGCTTTTTCTAATATCCTACTCAGTTTTAGCAGTTACATTGTCGCTCAAAGATGAGCGGTTTTGGATTGCGTCCTTTCGTATATCTTGATTCTTTCTTCTACTTTTATTCTCTTGCAATGAAATTGTCTTAGATGCCTTTGTCAATGGACTAACGTTCTTTCTGCATGAAAGAGAGCGGTAGTTCAAGAGTGTTTCCCTGATTTCTTCTAAGCTTTTAATGTGTTTGTCATTTAGTCTATTATCTGCTAGAATTATTGACTATTTCGATTGATGAATAACTTTTTGTAGAATGGAGTTGATGGTTTGGGTAGAAATGTGGACAGGCCAAGAACCGTAGACGATGCAATTGATAAAGCCAAACCCTGGCAGTTGGCTGAAATTGTTGATCCAGCCAACTGCCGGTTGGTCACCCTGCCTGACAAGGCAGATTCCCCCTACAAGGTTGTTATATGTTCCAATTTTTTGCCATCTCAACTTTTATTTCCCACATGACTTAATTCTGAATTTCTTACATACCATTCAGGTCGTTAGACTTCTGTACACAAATTCTGGTGTTGGTCTTTTAGCTCTTGGGTCAAATGGAATCCAGAAGCTCTGGAAATGGACACGCAATGAACAGAATCCCAGTGGAAAGGTACTAGCTCGGACAGCTTTTGACATACTTTTGCTGATTCCCATCCGTGTTTTCTGTTGGCATTCATGAATTTACTTGTTCTTTTATTCACCCTTTTTCTTATTCATATGGAAGACAATTATCTTAACCCTTGAGTTTCTAGGCCACTGCCAACGTTGCTCCACAACATTGGCAACCAAACAGTGGTCTTCTCATGACTAATGATGTCTCAGGTGTAAATCTTGAAGAAGCCGTCCCGTGTATAGCGCTATCAAAAAATGACTCGTATGTAATGTCAGCATCCGGTGGAAAAGTTTCATTATTTAACATGATGACTTTCAAGGTATGTTATCCAGAAAAGAAGCATTGATTTTGTTTAATATGTAGTTCCCTGGTTGATGATGAATTACTTTGACTTGTAGGTAATGACAACATTCATGGCTCCTCCCCCTGCTTCTACCTTCCTTGCTTTCCACCCTCAAGATAACAACATTATTGCCATAGGAATGGAGGATTCAACCATTCACATATACAATGTCAGAGTGGATGAGGTATTTCCATATCAGCCTTTTCTAGGAATCGACTCCCAATTTTCTCCATGTGTTATTCCTAACCTACAAGGTTCCAGGCAGTTTTTTTGAAGCTCGCGGTGCAGTGAAGTGCAATAGCCCTCCTGGGGCTTCAATACAAGGCAAAAGAAAAAAAAGGGTTTTTTTAAAAAAGAAAAGAGGCGTACTGTAATTAAATATTTATATATTAAGCAAAACAGTAAAGAAATGAATAATAAGATGATGAACAGTTTAAGAAAATAAATCTTTTTATTCCGAGAAGTCAGACTTGAGGCAGTAAGATGTGCCTTACAAGCACTGAGGCGAGCTTTCAAGTGGCCTTTTCATCAAGAGAGACTCGCTTGCGAAGGGAGCCATGGAGGTCTTGCCTTGGCTCGATACCATCTTTGTGGGCTTTTTAAAACACTGGTTCCACAACAGAGCCTATAAACTATTTCAATTCTGCTCTCTTGTGCTAATTGTCTTCTCTCTTCAGGTAAAATCAAAATTGAAAGGTCACCAGAAGCGGATTACTGGTCTAGCCTTTTCCTCCAGTCTCAATATTTTGATTTCTTCTGGTGCTGATGCTCAAGTGAGTGATTTTATTTTCTGTTATAAACAGTATTTCTATTGTCTTTGTTAAGAAAAGATTATAAAAATCTTTCATTCAAAAAAAAAAAAGAAAAAATTATAAAAATTAAACATGTAAAAACTTTTGCACTGTCACTTTTATTTGTCTAGCCATAGCCTGCAAGGTAAAACATTCCTTTTGGTAGCTTATTTGCCGAACTTAAGAGTTTCCTTTTCTTTTTTTTATCTTTCTGAGGCTGCAAAAAACAATGTTATGACTTGAATGTCCTTTTACCAACTCGGATTAATCAATTTTTACTTTCTCCCTGATCTCATTTTGCTTCCTTTTATTCAGGGCTAATTTTCTTTTTGCCGCCAAACCATGTGAAAATTAGTATGATTGTGTATATTTATTATTAGTTTTTTTTAACCTTCAACCTACCACTTTTTTAGTGCTGATCCGTCGAAGTGGTTTCCCTTCTTAAGTAAGGAAAAGGTTAAATTGTTGTTTTATGTCTCCAGGGCATTTACTATTGGATTTTAATTAAAAAAGAAGAATAATTAATAGCATGATGCCGAAGCATATATGTTCTTCATTCTTTTCCTCAAATTCTCATATGCATATGATGTGCAAAGGTTTTGGTTCTACAAGATTCAAGATCCCCAGAGACCGATGCTCGGGCGTTGGGGTCGTATGGCTTGAATTTTATTTTTGTTTATGGCAAAAAGATTTTCTTTTTCCTACCTCGTAAAAGTTGGCTCTTGTTTTTTTCGTCTCATAACAAAACTTGCTGAACTGTGCAGTTGTGTTTGTGGAGCATTGACACATGGGAGAAGAGGAAATCCATAACAATCCAGCTCCCAGCAGGAAAGGCACCCATAGGGGATACTCGTGTACAGTTCCATTCTGACCAGATACGTTTGTTGGTAGTTCACGAGACGCAGATAGCCATATACGATGCCTCCAAAATGGATCGCATTCGGCAGGTACCGGTTTTACTATCGTCATAGATTCTGAATATACAAGTCTCAAACATGATGTATAACTCTTCATTCTTTGTCTACAGTGGGTTCCACAAGACGTGCTGCCAGCCCCTATTTCCTGTGCAGTATATTCCTGCAACAGTAAATTGGTCTACGCTACATTTTGTGACTGTAACGTTGGAGTGTTTGATGCCGATACTCTTCGACTGAGATGTCGTATTGCCCCATCAGTGTATTTGTCACCTTCGTAAGTAATCAAAATTCATGTTTCTATGAAATGATCACAAGACTTGTGCTTGAGAGTCGTTTTATCAAATTCAACAACTTCTTCACATAAGCATTGTACATTACATCTTTTTTGGCATCTCTTTAACTTGTGTAGAAGCCAAGCTGTGTACCCGCTTGTCATCGCCACACATCCAGTGGAACCAAACCAGTTAGCCATCGGGTTGACTGATGGATCTGTTAAAGTGATTGAGCCAACCGAATCAGAGGCCAAATGGGGAGCAAGTCCACCGATGGACAATGGGATTATGAACGGTCGAACCGCTTCATCGTCAACCACCAGCAACCACACACCAGATCAGATACAAAGATGAGATTTCCAGCTCTCTTTAAACTGTAATTTTATCGCCTATAGGTCAAGTCAAGTAGGTTCCTCTGCTCTCTTCCATTTCAATATTGTCACAAAAAATTTGTAAGTTTTGGACATCAAGTTATATAAGATTAGGGGATGCATCCTTATATTCTTATTTATTGTAATTAACTCATAATTGAATCTTCTACTTAACAACCCTCTCTCTCTGCTCCCAAATGCATTGTTTTTTTTACTCGTCATTTATCTTTATATTCAATAAATATAATACAGTGAGGACAATATAAATATATCATTGAATGAAGAGAATTTACCTTCAACAGCACATTCTACCTCTTGTATTATATTTGTAACATAATTTTTAAAATAATTCATCTATAACATATTTATTTTTATCACTCACCTAGTGATAGAACTAAATTTAGATTTCTATCACTAATAGAAAACTTAAGGAGTGATAGAATGAGTCTATCATCGATTGAATTCTATCACTAATAGAACTCAACAAGTGATAGAAGTCAATTTGGATTTTCTGTTACAAATGAAATTATTTTAGATTTTGTGCTATAGATGAAAATATTTTGCCTTTTTTTGTTATACATGCAAAATCCCCTTGAATGAATGTTCTTTTTTTTATAGGCTTTGGAATCCGTATTGAATGAAATTAATTTCAAATTTATTGAGGAGATCTGTCGTCAGAAATGGCGGGCGTAGAGCTTCTAAGATACTTTCTTTTAAAAGTTTGAAGTTCAAAATTCATAAATTGAATTTAATTATAAAATCTCTTATTCCATCTCGTCCACGTGCACATGTACTTTTAGATATATAAGAAGAACCTTTAGGGGTTGTTTACTTTGAGGTAATCAGGATAACTGGAATCTTCAAATGTTCGAAATTTCATACGTTCGGAATTACAGAAGTTTGGCATCCTTAAATTATTATGTTTGTTTTGTAGGAATATTTGGCTGGAATCGAAGTTAAGATAATGTAAATTTACCTCAAGTTTCAAAAATGTCTTTACAATATTTATATAATTTTTTACATTAACTTAGTATCAATTTAGTTTGTTTTTTTTTAAAAAAAGTATCATTTTAGTTTACATAACATACTTATCTAGATAAACTTAATTATTATGCATTTACATAAATTTAGTTTTTTTTTAATAAAAAATAGTTTATTGTGTTCTTATGTATGTTGTTTTTTTAAACAACCTTATGTATGTTATTTTGTTCAACCAATTCATCCATATTTATTTAAGATTTTTAACTTCAATTTAAATATGAATGTCATTTGAAAAAAAATATATGTTTAACTCTAGTTTGATGACAAATTTAATGATTTTATATGTTTGATTATATATATATATATATATAATGTGTAAACCAACTTAACGAAGCATAAATTGACATATATTATCGACAGAATGATGTAATATACAAACTTAGTGAGGGGCAAAAATGTCATTAATTGATGCCTTGTACATAGAAATCTAGAAACCCATGTTTTAAAATGGGCATCTAAAATGAATCAAATGCCTTCCATATGGGCATCCTCAGATACCCGGGTATCTTGAAAAACCTAGGTATCTCACATTACTCCAAAATGAACAAGGTAATCCAGATACCCATTTCATGAGAATTTCGGATTACCTTAAAGTGAACGACCCCTTACTGTATTTACCAAATTCATATTTGTATATGTTTAGCTGAACTCTTGGTTATTTTTTATTTTGAGACAATTGCACAAACTGTCTATAGATTAGGGATTTTGCAACAATTGCACTCCTCTTGATTGATCAACTAAACTCTCTAACATAATAGTTTTGTTTTGCTTCCTATGATTCTCGATTTGTCGAACTCTTTTTTTTTTTTTGAGTACATAGTGGGAGAAGAGGAACAAACCCTATATAGAGGACATATCTACTCTCAAATAATATGAGAGTTAAATATTAATTTTTGGACTCGAACTCGTGACCGTAGAGTTGAAATGGATTTGTCGAACTCTTCATGGAAAGACAAAATGCAACTTTTCGACACCTTTCGTGAAATGCGTGTACATAATTTTATACAGATCCAAATTATAAATATTTAAGTGGGTTGATTGAACAGAAATGGGGCTGTCAAAAAAAACAAAGAAAACATGGGAAAAGTTTCATCTCAGTTTTTTTTTTCTCTTCATTTCATTTTCGTTCTAGGGAAGAAAGATGATTGAATCTTGAAGAAGAAAGAGGATTTTCTTTTCTTTTTTTTAGAAAACTAAAAAATTGTTTTGATTCAATTACTAATTAGCTAAATTTATAAGACATCGAATGAGTTGCCACAAGTCTCAAACCGAGAATGAAATAATTAAAATGACACCAAAAGTGTTGCGTTTCCAAAAATTGGTATTCATTTAACGTAATTTTTTTTCATTGTGTTTTTTTTAGTACAAGGGGATAAACGAACTGCTTTATAACCAAACAATGAAATCATAACGTCATAATTCTTTCGATCATTTTCATTATTTTTGTACCAATTATAAAATTTATATTCGAATTGCTCTTGTTTATTAATCGATAACTTTGACAATGAAGATAATACTAAATTTTAAATTTCATTCAAATAATAAATCGATTAAATTAATTTGAAAATTAGGATTTTATAAATATTATATTAAAAATATTAAATATCTATTATTTTAATATAACAAACTATATTTTTTTAGGAAAATTGGTGTGAATAGTTCAATTTCACAAAATAATTGCAGATTTAAATAGATTTTGAAAATATTTGTATTCATAGTCAAATATGAGATATAATTAATATTCATTGGTATAATTTAGGATTTAGGATATTAATACATTATTTTGTATTATGAATACAATATATCGTATGTTATTAGTACAATATTGTATATTAATGCATGATTATGTATTAATTATAACGTATACTTTGTGTACGATATAATTATGATTGCTAAATATTTTTTTTCTTACTACTGTAAATATTTTTTCAATTTGGCCTACTCCTAAAAATACCCCCTTTTATATTCCTTTCTTAATCAACAAACACCAATTTATTATCGTTTTTTTCTCTTCCCTTCTCACTAAATAAAAATTTATTTTCTCTTTTTTTCTCCTCTCATTCCACCCAACACTAATTTATTCTCACTTTTTTCCCTTAAAATTCTATTATGGTTCAATTTTGTTTATAAAAAAATAATAATAATAAAATAAAAAAGGTTTAAAATACTATTTTGGTCCCTCGACTTTCAACTTTGTTCCATTTTGATCCCTAGACTTTTAAATGTCCAATTTTAGTCTCTCAACTTTGAGGTTTGTTTAATTTTGGTCCCTGACTTTCAAATGTCCAATTTTAGTCTCTCAGCTTTGATTTTTGTTTAATTTTAGTCCATAAACTTGGATTTTTGTTTAAATTTAGTCCGTCCCATTATAAATGGTTAGTTTTTCCATTTAAAAAAAAAAAAACTTCTCAAACTCTCCTCCTCCTCTCTCACTAAACTCATATTTCTCTATCTCTTTTTTTTTTTTTTCAAAATCATGGGCATTAGTTATATCATTAAATTAGATGGAGTCTCATCTAATTTCATTCGCTAAAAGCTTAAAATTAAGTATGAAAAATAGAGTTTTTCCTATGTGACTCTTCAATAAGGCCTCTACTTCAAAATTGTCGGAATTTAACTCAATTGTTGTAAAGAACATTGAAGTAAAATGGGTCATTTCTCAATTTAAAGAAGTAGGTGATGACGGGAGGGGCTTGGGGCCAATGTGGAGATGGATTTCACGAGCTTGAGGATGAAGGAGAAGATAGGCAGATGACTTTTTATTTATACTCTGTTTCCGTGATGATGAAAAGGGTGGAAAAGGAATGAAAAAAAAAATAAAGAAATGAGATAGAGAGATATGGGTTTAGTGAGAGAGGAGGAGGAGAGTTTGAGAAGATTTTTTTTTTTTAACCGAAAAACTAATAGCTTATAATGGGAGGGACTAAATTTAAACAAAAATCAAAGTTGAGGGACTAAAATTGGACATTTGAAAGTCAAGGGACCAAAATTAAACAAATCTCAAAGTTGAGGAACTAAAATTGGACATTTGAAAATTTAGGGACCAAAATGAAACAAAGTTGAAAGTCGAGGGGCCAAAATGGTATTTTAACGAATAAAAAAACCTTGGTAATTTTCCAAATTAGGCCCATTTGAGTAAGGCCCAAAACACGTCAACAAAGTTCACGCCGACGGAGTTCATAGTCTCCAATTCCATTTCACGTAACTTCGTCGCTAATTCTCTGATCGCCGGCCACCTAACCTCCCTCCGGCCGCCGCATTTCTTCCCCCCTCGCCCCGATCTCCGATCAACTGACCGGAATTTCTCCTTCGTTCGTGTTTCTGTTCTCCGGAAATGAGATTCTGTACTTGAACAATTTCCAACAGATCCTTCCAGTTTTGGAATTCGAGCTCTTCCTTCCCTCTCCCATGGCGTCGAGGAATCGGACTTTTGTTTTCAAGAAATACAGGGACGCGTTGAGGAGTGTGAGGGCCCCTACCAGCTCCTCGCTTGCTTCCGCATCGCCGTCGACTAGTTCCGGCGATGGTGGACCGGTGATTGAAATGGTTAGCTCCTCTCTGTTGCGTCCCAATCAGTCCTACGCTCCATTGAGTACTGAGGATCCCGGTAATTCAAGGTCTATATATGTGGATTTGATCCAAATCTCTTCTTCCTTTTTTTTTTTTTTTTTTTTTTTTAATTTACCAAATCTCGTTTTCGGGTTAATCTTGAGAACTTAATGTCGGAAAGTGAAAAGCGGTCTGTGGTTGTTTTCTTGGAGAATTGTTTGGTAAGATCTTGTGGAACTAGTGATTTTGTACAAATTCCGCTTTCATGGATCAAGGAGATATGAGAAATTTGAATTCTAAGGTGTTTCATGTTTGGAGTAGAGATGGAAAAATGGATTGTTTAATCGTATAGCTAAGATTAAGAAGTGTGAAATCACCATTGGGAATTGCAGAAGCAGAGACTATGGGATCCATTAAGTATAGAAGGAACTCATAACAATTTGAAGAACTTCTGGCTTCTCTTTTTCTTATCTTTTTTTGGGGTTAGATTACAAATTCAGTCTCTGCTAGATACTCAGCTTGAAATGCTGAAATTTAACACTGTTATTCCACATACTTATTCCAATATGCTATCGTATTTCAACATCATGGGTTGGTCTAGTAATAAAGAGAGTCTTGAAAAACCAAAAGCTATAGGCTCAATCTATAGTGATCGCCTACCTAGGAGTCAATGTGCAACGAACTTCCTTGACAACCGAAGTGTTAGAATAATCGAAATGCACCTAAATTAAAACTCACACTCACAAATTTATGCATATAATATTTGTTTATTGTACCAATGTTGGCTGATTTGGCATCAGTTGATTGGCAAGTGAAAAAAAAAGTGGATTGTTGAACAAAAAGGAGTATGTTGCATTTGTCGTTTCATTGGCCAACTGATTGCTTCTTTCCTTCATCGGTTTGTCATGTTTTCAATTCAGCTCATGTTTATCCAATAAGCCTGTTCAATTCAGCTATATCTCTTGGTGATTACCTATCTAGAAATTAATTTTTTATCAATTTCATTGGCAATCAAATATAATAGGATGCACGAGAATAGTTTGCGCATAAGACAAAATAAGATCACAAACATGGAAGTTTTGAAACTAAACTTGACATTTTTCCTTTTCCTTAGTTTCATTCGTAATGCTATTGGCTTATGAGTTCTTACTTTGTTGATTACTACAGTAAGGGTGCTCTCACAGTGGGTCTACCTCCGGCTTGGGTGGATGTATCGGAAGAAATAGCTGCAAACGTGCAGCGTGCACGATTGAAGATGGTGGAGTTGGCTAAAGCTCATGCAAAGGCTTTGATGCCTTCATTTGGAGATGGTAAAGAAGATCAACGATTAATTGAGTCTCTCACGCAAGACGTCACTAATTTGATCAAGAAGTCAGAAAAGGGGCTCAAGAGACTCTCTGTAGCTGGACCTTCCGAGGATTCCAATATCAGAAAAAATGTTCAGGTATGACCTTGAAGATAAAAATGGTTGATGTGTTCATTGATTAACCCTCGTGAATTAGGCTAATGGTCAAAGAGTTTTTGGGCTCAATCCATTGTCCATCTACCTAAAAATTAATTTCATGACTGGAATCGGTTGATGAGTTTTCTCCTCCTTAACAGCCTTAGCAATGCAATAGTCTATTGCAAAGCCTTTTAGTGGACTAATGCTGCTGGGAAGGTAGTTGTTAGTTTCGTTATGAAAATCAACTAACTTTAACTGTTATGAGTTGACCTAATGATCAAAAGGATCTTGGAGAAGTAAGAAGAAATAGATTCAATCAATGGTGGCTACCTGTGAATTTCTTTTACAATTAAATGCAATAGGATCAAACAATTGCCTTGTAAGATTTGTCAAGATGCATATAAGTTAGGTCGAACACTCAAAGATAACAAAATAAAATATCATGTTTTGATGTGTATTTTCCAGATACTAAGTTTTTTTACCATCTCATTTCCTCCCATCTAGAATTGTCAATTTAATGCAAAAGCGATTTAGATGATTTTTTTTTAATTGCAAGTCACCATATAGATGAATGCTTCTTTTCCCCAAAAATATGTCAACGTATAGATGGAAATCCTCTTTTAAGTATTGGGGTTTCCTCCTAAACTTCATGGTCTATGTTTCTATGATGCAGCGATCTCTTGCCACCGACCTTCAGAACCTTTCCGTGGAGCTTCGCAAGAAACAATCAACTTATTTAAATCGCCTACGGCAGCAAAAAGAGGTCCAGAAAAATATTTCAATTAGCATTTCAATTCCACATTTCCATCATCATAATAACTACTTCGCCTCACATGTATTATGTAATAGAGTAGCACTAAATAATCTCTTCATCTATATCTTTATTATCGAGACAAGCCGCCATAGTTACTTACTCTCATCTCCATATTGGACACTTGACTTCAAATTAGGAAGTTCAAGATGGGATAGACATAGAGATGAATCTAAACGGAAATAGATCGAAAATGGAGGACGATGATTTAGACGACATGGTACACTTCATCTCCTTCATCCTTTTATCCTTGCAAATTCGAATTGCTTACAGAGAATGTATATGAGTTTGATCCTTTAAGCCTTACTATCTTTTGTGTAAATTGTGTATAGGTATTTAACGAGCATCAGATGGCTAAGCTGCGAAAGAGTGAAGCGTTCACTGCCGAAAGAGAGAAAGAGATCCAACATGTGAGTAGAAAAGCACTTACCCTACATTCTCCATTTCTGTATACATCTTTATTCAACCATTTCACTTTGTCCTAGGTTGTGCAATCCGTGAATGAGCTTGCTCAGATCATGAAGGATCTTTCAGTACTCGTCATAGACCAGGTTCGAGAAAACGTCCATATCCCTACATCCTGAAAGTTATGCCATATATCGGTTCATACTAATCGAACATACATAAACATTCTTTCAACAGGGTACCATTATTGATAGAATAGACTACAATATTCAAAATGTTGCAACGACAGTTGACGAGGGCCTTAAGCAACTACAGAAGGTTGGTTTTGATTCACTAATTTCTTTCGATTTCAAGGAACTCTCAAACAATTAGAGATGTTGTGGTTCCGTATTTATATTGACGTTGCTGTCGTGCAGGCGGAGAAAACACAGAAACAAGGAGGCATGGTAATGTGCGCGAGCGTTCTCATTATCATGTGTTTTGTCATGTTGGTCCTCTTGATCCTTAAAACCATACTATTTTGAACCTCAAGAATACAATCCCAGATTATGCATAGTTGCCATCAAGCTACCAACATCGTTTCTCAAAAACTACACAAAAAGGCCAATCAGATAAATTCTTGAGCAGATTGATTCACTCATTTCGTGAATTATAGATTTTTGGTTTTTTTATCCTGGGAAAGGGGAAGAAGGATTTAGCTTCTCCTCTTGAATTATAGATTTTTGTTTTATTTTAGAAGTTGAATTACAGAGTTCGAACGGCATATTTTTGTATAGATATTGATTGGGCATTATATACTCGCCCCCCCCCCCCCCCTAATGATAATTCTTTTAATTTTCACGAGAGTTATTGTAGAAGTCGATTGTTAGCTGCACAACTTACTTGGTCACCATTCTTTTCACTTTTTTGTATTTTGGTGCAACAAAATTGAGAAATAAAGGCCTTTTTCCATTAGTTTCATCCCACCCTCCACTCAATATGCATCATACTTGCTTTCTTTCTACGATAAGAGATTTTATAATTAAGTTTATTTGTAGATTCAATACAATAAGAATTTTATAATTAAGTTCACTTGTGAATTTCAAACTTGGAACCTTTAAGTATACCTTGGAGTCTCTTGTCGAACTACTCCATTAGTATTATGTACTTATTTTTCTTGGCTTTAACCGACATTTGAAGGCATTTTAACCTTTTGGATTATTATGTCTCATGATGTTTGCACAATCTTTTAGTTACATAATATTGGTCTGGCAAAACTTATTAAGGGTGAATAAGTATATTAGAAATAGTTAGAAAACAAGTGTAACTACATTCATCCCTAGCTAAGCATCGGAGACATTGAAGGAGTAATTTTACACGTAAGTCTCGAACCTAGAATCTTGAAGTCTTCAACCATTGACCACCCTTTAGGAACGTATATTGAACATACTTACCACTACATGTCAAAAAATGAACTACATCTTTTTATTATTTTTTAAAAAACTCTACACTTCAACATTTCAATTTTCTTTTAAAAATTAAAAAATGTAATCTAAAATGGTGGTAAGCATTTCCAAAATAGTTGCTTACCCTTAGATAAGTATTGTTGCATGTGGTAAAGTTAAATATAAAAAATGAACATTAATTATCCCAAGCAAAAAGATCATCACTGTAAGTATATGAAGTAGACCAACATTCATACATGTTTTCGACCTTTTCATAGTAGTTGTTTGAAAGTTAAAATCTCTTTTTTCATTTGTAATAAATAAATTGTCAAAAGGAAAAAACTGCAGAGTTGGGTTAAGAAAAGATTGAGATATGAAGATTTTTAAGTTGTGTACTAAATGAATTATAGAACCAAAACTTGCTTGTGTTTTAACATAAGCACATGCCCAAAATGGTATCTGCTATAAATCTAACAACTACACTCTGGAAAACCTATGAACAAAAAAAATGTTCAAGACAAAAGAAAAACAGAAAACACAAATCACAATTTGCCCAGCGAAATCGCTCTGATTTCTCAAAACTGTGGAAAGTTAACTACTAACGTAAGAAAAAACAATCCGAGCCAGTCCAGCAACACTCTAAATGACAATTGAGACTGATAACAATAGCCAAACAACAACTAAACCCGACCCGACCCAATGCCATGGAAACCTGCAATTAGTAAGAGCCTGGTGATTTTTCGTCCACGAATTTCTACGAGTCAGACTTCGCACAAGGAAAGAAAATGTACCTTCTTAGCCAAAGTTGAATCCCCCGTTTGGTACAGCAGGCTGATCGCCACCAAAACCGAATCCAGCTTGGGGAGCAGTACCTGGTGGCATAGTCTCATCTTCATCATCCAACCAGTAGGTCTCGAGGATCTTCACTGCCTTCTCATAAATTTCAGTATTGTCATGGCTTTGTAGATTCTCAATTTTCTCTAGCCCCTCAGCCTCATCAATCAATTGAGCATAGATATTTACATCCGCGCCGCTCGTATTCTTGTCAGCTTCTCCTACCTTCAAGATATTTTCAAGTCCTTCCATACAAACAGTGACAATCCGAGGATCGGGGCAAATTAGAAGATCACACAGAGGTTTGATACACCCTTGACTTACTAGGTAACTGTCATCAGGAAAAACAATCAGCAAAATTGGCGCCATGAAAATACATTAAATACATGGAAACTAGAGGGAAAATTGCCATACTTTATCTGTTCATGAGAACCCCCAGAAGTGGCATTTGAGATTGCCCATGCAGCCTCTTTCTTAATATCGAACTCGGCACTTTGAAGCAGCTGAATAAGGGGATCAACTATATCGGCCTTAATGACAGCCTGGAGGAATAAAAAAGAAAGATGTATAGCTGAAATCAATTGGTTACCTTATCAAAATTGTATGGAAGGGGATGTTAAGATGAATAAGTATGTGATTTTACCTCAATTTGTGCCTTGTTTCCGGCTGTTATATTCGATATAGTCCAGCAAGCCTCTTTCTTGATGCTCTTCTTATGATTATTAGTCAATAAATTTAGCAGGCAAGGTAGGGCATTATGATGGATAATTACCTACAGAGAAACAAAAATCTTAATTTTTTGAAACAAAGGTAACCACGCCCGTCCCTAGGTCAAACACCGAAGATATCAAAAGAGTAATGTCACAGGTGAGTCTCGAACCTGGAACCTCAAGGGGAGCATATCCTCAAAGCCTAAGTTTTCAACCACTGCGCCACCCCTTGGGGACGAGAAACAAAAATCTTAATTAGGGGTCAGACTGCATAAAGCAGGCGTTGGTTGAAGAGTACAAATCATTGTGGATCGTAGGGAATAAATTTTCTTTTTTTCTAATTAATAGCATGTATTTATTTTTTATAAAGGAGCAGTGGGACGGTAAGAAGTCGATGTACAAAAATCAGCTTTGGTTGAAGCATACAAATCAGACTGAATATATTAAGAAAAAATTTCACTTATAATTTCAACAGGCTTTCCCTAGAAATAATTTCTCACTTCTATAATGTAATTTAACTATTACAAGAAATTATTTCAGCTTCTTTTTCTATTACTCTACATAGTTTATGCAATAGAACAAACCAATCGAAAGATAAACAGAGCATAAGAACCCAAGGGAAAGAACGGCTGAAATAGCCAGCCTTCAAAAAAATAACGTCAGAAACATTATTCGAGCTAGAAATATTCTTAAGAAACTTTGAGGCATGTTAAGCATTAGCTAATATGTTAATAACTAGTAATGTTCAATAGTTTGGGCTTGATTTTCCAAGAGGGAACTGTCCAAGTTACTCATATAAAAGTTCCTAATTCAACTTATATTCAATTCTCTGGTTCCTAGAAGAAATTAATATAAGTATCTAAGTGAAGGAATGAAAAGTGAACTTGCAACAATCATATGGGACCATAATTGAGGTGTAATTCAATAACCTATAGAAAAGGGTGAAGGCAGTGGGAAGCAATCCAAATTCAGATAAAGGCTTTGACCAAAAACTAAGGGGCATCAACTGTTATGTGATATCCAACTCCAACCCCAACTGGAGAATGCTCTCAAATTTGAATGATAAAAACAATAGTTCCATATCCAAATCCAAAGGGATGATGATCTCTGAATAATAATATGATTGTTTTATGGTTTCATCACATAAAAACATTATTTATAAATTTCACGGAAGTATAGTTTATGCTCAATTTTCTGAAAAAGCTACAACATCCAAGAGCAACTACCGAACAGTTTCCACAAAAGAATGCAGTTATTCCTTTTTTTTATTATTGGATAAGAAACAATTTCATTGACCTTTGCACAGTTGTTTCCAAGACCAAACTCAAAAAGGAAACATGCAAGTATCACATTTGATAAAGCAATGACGGAATTAACTCAATGGCAATAAAGAAAAGGAAATGATAATTTACAACCAAAATTGCTGAATAAGGTCAAATATCCAGAAGGTATACGGCACCAATTAACGAGGCAAAAAGCACAAGTCCATACCTGAGTTTGCATATCATCTCCAGTAACAATGTTTCCAACAGCTCGAAGGGCAGGAATGATCACTGAAGGCGCAGGATGCCTGGATGATAATAGATCATCAATTTTAGATGCATAAAAGAAGAAAAATATAATACCTCTTAATGATCATACACTCACATTAAGAGATCCACGAGCCGAGGGCATACACCTGCTTCAATAACAGCTTGAATTTTGTCATTTGTACCATCAGAAAGGTATGAAAGTGCCCAGCAAGCATCAGTCAAAACTTCTTCATCATTTGAATGTATAAGACGTACAAGAGCTGGAAGTGCTGGCTTGACCTGTCAGATAAATGCCAAGTGGCATTTAGGGATTTGAAAACCCACTCACTGGTCAAGACAAAATATGTGTATGTTTCTACTCTCTAGACTACAGTATATCCAGTGACTAGCGAGTCTTGAAAACCTTCCTAAATCCAATTTTACAAAGAGGTTACGAGTTTGAATCCCTATAGGCCATCCCTTAATTGTTATCAAGTTAAAAAAAAGTATGAGAACAAATTGAGGGTGTGGAGGTACTAGCTTTATCCAATTACTAATTTACTATTCTCTTTTTTATATAAACTATAATACTATTTCCAAACTTGAAATCTTAGAAAATGTATCCACCAGATCAAAATCAGGCTGTGGTTTTCCCCTGCAGAAATTTGATAGGGTCCAGGTAGCATTTCTCAGCATTGAAAGCTTGGCCTGATCGTTCAACTGGGCTAGTAAAGGAAGCAATGCTCCATAACCAAGAACCATATCACGACATTTTGAAGAATCTCCAGCAACATTTCCCAATGCCCAAATAGCCTGAAGATAGGAAGGAAATAATTGAACATTTCACATAAAAATGGATAAATCCTATGCCGCTCACTTTGATGGAAGATGAACAAACACTTCTATCAAAATGAATGGGATAAAGATCCCATAGGCATGCCTGTGTAAAGAGACTCAAAAGCTTACCTGCTCCCGGACATCGTCACTTGAACAACCAAGAAGTTTCACAAATATCGGAACAGCCCCGTGATCGATGACCACCTTAGTGTGTTCTGATGTTCCTGAAGCAATGTTCGTAAGAGCCCAAGCAGCTTCAAACTGCATAAACAAATGTATGCAACAAGGATGTTATCACTCCATCACATCTAAGAAATGCTTTAATTGTCTATATCCTAACCGGTATCACACCTGAAGGGGTGGAAAGTCCTCTCTCGCGAGAAATTCTACAAAGCGAGGAATAACTCCTGACCGTATAACTTCATCAATTGGGGGACTACGCTCTGAAGAAGAAATGTTTAAGGGTTACCAATATAATCAAAATATAAACACAACAAAATTCAATATTAGAACATTACTTACCAATTGAAAGCAGTTTCCTGAATAGAGTGGTCGCTTCAAGTTGCATATTACCCTCATCAGACAAAACACCCGCAACCATGGATGGTAAATGTTCCAACTGCAGTTAAAACACTTCCACATTAGCAAACATGATTTTCCATTAATACATAACTCAAACCCACTCAGCAAAATCGGTATTCTGACGCACGAATAAAGGGAAAACAGAAGAAATCTTAACAGGAGAGAAGATATTACGCTAGACGGAAGCTGTCATTTGAATAAAAATACAAATACTATGGCAGAATTCAGGTAAGAATAATCCACTTCAACAATACACTAAGTGTTTTAAAAGGCGTGTCTGGGCTCAAGTCCCACCTTTTGCGCCTCGCTTGTCCTAGACAATGCGGGTGTAATAAGGCGCGCGCCTTATGGCGCCTTCAGTGAAGCCCCGGGCGCCAAAAGGTGCGTGCCTCATGGGGTTTTTTAATTTCCTTTGCATTTTTTGTGTTTTAGATTTTCGTACTAGGTCATTCGAAGCACGTGAAGGTTGGTAGTTTAATATTATGTATGTTTTATATATTATTCTTGGCTCCAGAGGGCCATTGCGCCTTAGTGCTTCTTGCGCTTTAAAAACACCGAATACATTCACAACCTTGAGGCAATTTTGTTTATAAAAAGCTAAAGAGGAGAGACTCAAGTTGCAGAGTCCAAAGTCAATCAATACTGCTAAAAACAACGAGCAACTAAACCAATCGATATTATCAGGATAACGCAATGAACTAAAAGGCCTAAAACTCAGTGTCAAAGTTCAATATGCAGTTTCCCCGCAATCGAAATGTAAAAATCAACCTGACTGATCTTACGCAAATTCTACAAAGTTTCGAACCAACCAAAACCAAACTCCATTACAATAAAATTCAGATTTCCGTGTAAAAAAAAAAACCTCAAAAAGACATGATCGCCGAGCGCGTAAACCCTAAAAAGCAACCAAAATCAAACAGAAATAAACCAGAAATGAAAAGAAACAACAGAAAACTAAGCACATTCAAGATTGACCTTCTTTTCCGTCACCGAAGAGTGAGTCGAAGATTGCAGTTGCTGTGTTGGAAAACCCTCGCGCCTCTTCTTCTGCAGGCTCTCCTCTCTGCGATTCTTCCGAATCTCCACCATATTGTCTTCCCTTCTTCTCCGACCTTCATCGGCGTCGACCGCCACTTTGTACCGGTTCCGGCGAACCTCAGTCCTCTCGTTCGGTCTCAGCGACATCGTTAGAATACCAAAAAAAAGAGAGACGAACTGAAAATCCGATTGAAGGAGCAAATATGCGGTGATTGCGATGAGGATTGAGGGTTTTGATTCGCCGGAGAAAATGGAGGGGAAGAACTTTGGGTACGAAGTTTTTTTTTTGAATTTTGAGTTTCAAAATGGAAGAGAGAGAGAGAGAAATGAAATGATTGTGAGAGTTGGCGAACCCTACTCGTTAATTTATATGGACGGGTCAGCGGGCTGCGGGTTGTAAAATCGATTTAGATTGGGAGATTATTACGAAATTAGCACTTTAATTATCATTGATACTTGACTCTAATTATTATGTTTATTGAACTTTTATCATTTTAAAGTTTAAAATTCTATTTTGCTTCGTATAGAAAAAGTTGTTGCACTGTCTCTCACGGTTAGTGAGAGAAGTTCCAAGAAGAACTCTTCCATCTACTCTTGGTGATCGTTTTATGGCACCATATAGTGTGTTTGAGCTCTAAAGGCATTAATTTTTTAAGGCTAGATTGTAGGCGTTTTTATAGGATCCATTGTAATCAATTTGGGGAAAGCTCACTCGAAAACTGTTTGGGAAGCTCAAAGGAGTTGGAGTGGAGGGATCTGGAAAGTCATCAGAGATCAAAGCTCATGATGTGTTGGAATGGTAGAGGAGACTCGACTGAGCGTCGAAAGAAGAAAAGATGTCATAAGCCCGAGAAGGAAAGATCAAAGGATGTCGAAGAGGAGTCATAAATGAGAAAAGAGTGGGGCTAGGTCGAGTTCGACCGAGGGAAAACCAAGGTGGGGGTGAGGAAACCAAGGTCGAATCAAAGCTCGCACAAGATGAGGAAGTGGATCTCTTCCGATGACGTGGGAGAAAGATTGCAAATTTCGCCATCGTGCAAGGTTGTGTAAAGCCTCGCCACAGTTAGATATGAGAAGATGGGTCGTCAGGTCATTACAAGGAGATGTTTTCGACAGTGCTAGCTGTCAATCAATGGGAAAGGTTGGTTGACGAGTGGTGAGCTCAAAAAGTCCCAATGCATGAAACATGTTGTTTATCGCCTGTAAGGGTGGTTGATGACAACTTGTGTACAACTTTGGATCGGATCGGGCTTACACAAGCCCTCAACCTAGTTCAAGTTTTAGTGTGAATTGTCAGTCTATATGAATTGAATTGGAGTTTGGTCTACACCACTGGGTTCTTGATCTGAGCTGATTTTTTGGCCAAATAATTGAAGTTTTCAGTCCAGATGTTTTCACAACTTGCTTCTTGACTTCTTAGGTTATTCTTCTTCTCTAGTTTTAGTTTATTTACTTATTCTCTTTAGTTCAGATTGGTGTAGGTGATTCAGATTAGTTTGTTAGTGGCTAGGTTTTTTAGAACTCTATTGATGGTTGATGGTTGATGGTTATGCTTGGTTTTATATTAGTTCTTTGCTTTTGGTTAATGGTGATGTTGGTTGGAGATTGTCTCTATGTAATTGAGAAGAGTCGATGCATAAAGGCTCACAGACTATTAAAAGACTATTAGAGAAGTTAGGGTTTCAAGGTGGGAGAGGGTTAATATCCTCCCAAGAGTTAGTCATTTCCCCTATCTTTCGTGGAGTCATATTCTTTAACCATCGAGATGGCCACTAGGTTACTCCCCAAGGCTATTGAAAAAAATCCAAGGATTAGAGTGATGATAAGTAATGATTTCTTTTTGTGTGAGTCTCAATACTCTCGTATGATTAAGAACACGGTGCAAAAACTTAGATTAACTAATAGCTTCGGTCATATCTACGACCTTTTCTTCCTATACAGTCACACTCTAACTTGTGAAGATAAGGCAGAGTGTGTTCCTTGTAAGAGAGAGTCTACATGTATGTTTCTAATTTGATTTAATGAAGGGTATGCTTTTCTCAAAAAAAAAAATAATAATAACTAACTATTTTGCTACCCAGACTTTTATGTTTGTTACATTTTTACTCTTTTAACTTTCAAATGTCTAATCTTATCATTAAACTTTTATATTTGTTGTATTTAGGTCTCTGACCTTTAAATGTCCAAGTGTAATTCTTGGAACTTTACAAAATGTTTAAAAATACGATAAAATTTTAAGTCATATCTTCTAATGATCTTCAACTTTCATGCCTACTACGCCAAGGGTAAAACTCTATTTTATTTTAACCCAAACAAATAAAATAGAAATAAATAAAAAAGGGTGGTCCAGTAGTTTCATTCTGTGTGGGTAATATGTGAGATTTAACTTGAGAGTAAGAGTGCTCTCTATATAGATGTTTAACCTCAAGGTCGTACATTGATGTCACTTGAGCTATTGTTCGTGTTGGCATTAACCTATATCAATTTAATTGAAACATAAATATCTGATTTCTTATATTTAATTTGCCAATATTACAAAAATTTTGAATAAATTCTAAACTTTTGAACCAAACTTACAATTTTCCCAATAAAAAATTATATTTATTTAAGTTTTTTTTTTAAATCCAATTATGCGTTTCTAGAAAACTAAAAATTGATATTGGCTGAATCTAACGCTACTTGGACTTGGTTTGGAGGTTTTTATTGTGTTAGGAATCTACAGAAATTTCATTTTAACAAAAATCTACATAAATTCGTTTCAAATAGTCTAAAGGAAATTAATTTTTGAATTATTTAGCTTAAAATTTAGCTTCCAGAGATTCATGGATCGAATGTCCATCTCATCTTATCCCTTCAGAATGGAAGTTTTTCAAATTTAAAATTATTTTTATCCCCTTTATATCTTCTTTAAAATTTGATTTTGTTTGGCACAATTACATATGACATTTGTTATTCTTGATATTTTATCAAGTTCTTTGACGTTGGTTTGAAGCGATAGACGAAAAGTTAAGATAAACAGTAAGTTATTATAAATGACGTTTGAAAGGTAAGTTATTATAATATAAATTATAATAAACAATGTTTGAAGAGCTTGTTATTTAACAAAAAGTAATATATGTAAAATTTAGATAAACGGGTAAGTAAGTTTAAGATAAATTGGCACACAAATTTAACTAACCATAAACGGGGTGGGACAAACATCGGTTGAGTTATTATAACCAACTCGCACGTTTACATAAACGGAGACTCAAACACACTCATAATAACGAGAGTGGAAGCCAATCACCAGAAGACTATTATACTAATTTTTTAAAAAATAAATAAATAAAGGTTAAATTACCATTTTGGTCCCTCGACTTTCAACTTTATTCTATTTTGGTCCCTCGAATTTCAAATGTTTAAATTTGATCCCTCAACTTTCATTTTTGTTCAAATTTTGTCGTTTAATTTTGGTCCTTATACTTTACAAAATGTTTAAAAATAGTCCCGAGTAAAAAAAAAAAAGTTAACTTCACCTTCAACATCTTCATTTTCACCCATTTTATTCTTTCCAGATCATTTCCTGCTCTCACCGGTTGAAACAGACATAAATAAATGGAACATTCAAACTCTGTTCACTTTCATTATAATAAACAACAATTTAAAGTACACTCAAACACCAATGCGTCTTAACTTTCCCCGTCAATTTTGTCATTTCACCTTCATCATCTCTATAACCCTCTGTTCTTCAATCTTCTCACAATCAAGCTTCATTAATCCCAACAATGGCGGTTCTTCACTTCCCCATGAAACCCCATCAATCTTCTTCCTCAAAACTCATAACTTTGTTCCTCATTCTTCCTTTTCCTGCTCTGACTACTTCTTAGCCTCTTTTTTTCTCCTCCGATCACTCCACCCGCCGCCGGCACCGGAACTTTCATCCAGTTTCTCCCTCGATCAAATCGTCTTCGGAATCGCTCCGAACAAGGATTCACGGCCCAAAACAAAGGATTATCTCAAAACAGAGGCTGTGTTTTCGTTGACGAGTTTCCAAAACAGAGCAATTTCGATAACGACCTTCCCGCTGTTATCATATCCGGCGACACTTCTAAATTCCGTTATACTTTTAGAGGCAGTTACAAATCAGCAATAAGAGTTGCGTGTGTGGTATAAGAAACAATTGCCACCGAACATTTGAACGTGTTTGGCGACGACGACACTCTATTTTTTCCGACGAATTTGGTGAAAAGTCTCTCAAAATATGACCATATTCTATGGTACTACATTGGATCCAACTTTAAAATGTACGATCAAAACAGAGTGTTCAGTTTCGAGATGAGATTCTAGCGAAATCCTTAAAAGAAGTTTTTTATTCTTTTATTCAAAGATACTCACATCTCTCAAAAGTGATTCAAGAATCAATTCATGTATAATTGAACTTGGTGTGAAATTAACCCACGAACAGGATTTTCATCAAATCGATCTTAAAAGCAACATTTTTGGGTTTTTGGCTTCACATCCATCAAACCCATTAGTTTCATTATACCATTTGGATCTTATTGATCCAATTTTCCCAAACATGACGATCTTAGAATCGCCTTAACATCTTTTCAAAAAAATAATAATAATAATTTAAAGGACGATTTTTAACATTGGGTAAAGTATAAAGACTAAAATTAAACAAAAATGAAAGTTAAGGAGCCAAATTTAAATATTTAAAAATTGAGGGACCAAAATGAAAGTTGAGAGACCAAATTTAAACATTTAAAAATAGAGGGATTAAAATGAAACAAATCTGCAAGTTAAGAGACGAAAATGGTATTTTAACCATAAATAAATAAGCAGCCGAAGATTACTTATCACCGAAAAGACTAAACGGCCCATCTATCTTGCAATATATTACTTAATGAACCTAAATTGTCACGATCGGAACACAAATTACACCACGTCAGCTAGTGAGATTTTCGTCATTGTCGAAAATTACAACTGAACGGAAAGGATCGCACAGTGACGTGCCGTTTGGTTTAGCACCGTGAGGTGCTTCGTTTCGCCGCGCTAGATCTGGAACTGTTAACACGTGGCCTTTTCGCGGCCGTTGGATTATCGTCAACGGGAAAACCACCAATGCCATCTGAACCGACCATTTCCTTAAACATCATCTGTAGGTCCTCGAAGCTGTCACCCTACAAAAAATCAAAAGGGAATCAAAATTTCAAGCATAATGGTTTCTTCATAAGATTAAATTTGTATAGGTTTCTATTATGATCTTTCATTTCATACTCGTAACTATAGTCAATTCAAATAAAATAAACACTAGTTATGAATTAAAAACTACAATTTTCTTTCTAAAAAAAATTGTTTCATAATTTTTAGTTTTTTTAAGATCTTCCAATGATCAAAAAATTATAGACTCAAATTATTTTAGTTGAACCAAAAAACCATTTTGTTCCTTAAAAAATTGATAAAATTAACTTAACATAATAGTGTTCAGACATCAACTCCTTAGCCTAAATATATTATTTTCTTTAAAATAAAATAATAAACAACCGAAAGTAAATTAATTATCCATTACCAAGAATAAATATCTATTACATAACATGAAATTCAACTTCAAAGAAATTTTTTTGGATTAAAATACCTATTTAAGCTTATTAGCTTGAATAAGTTCCAACCTTTTAAGATCAAATATCTCCTTAAGTCGAATTGGAATTACCATATTAGGTAACACTTGAAATTCCCACCGACTTAAGGAGTTGAAGAGATTAACACACAAACTCTTCATATTTATACGGAACATCTCAAACAAGACATTATTATAAAAAATAATAATTCTTATACATGACCCAACAACATTTAGATATTGAGAAAATCCGTAATAAATTAATTCCAAGTACGTCATAAATTAAATACTTCATTTCTTAATTTCTCAAATCCTTTTTAACCTCTAAAACACTTCCTAATGTCTATAAAATATTATAAATATTCTAAAAATGATAAATTAATTATACTAAAAAACAGCCTAAAAGTACGAAAATTGTATACACATTCAATTTGTATCACATATATTGACAATTTATAAATAAAAATATATAACGTATATTTATGTTCAAACTCCCACAAATGGACATATATTGTTCATAAATTTCTTATAATTAATTTTTCTTTTTTGAAATATAATTTCCTTTAATTAATGAAAATAAATTTCAAATGATTTTTTTGTAACAAATTTAAAATCCAGGGGCAAAAGAAATTAAAATATTTACCTTAATAATGTTTAACTTCAATAAATTTCTTTATACTTAAAAAAAATAATTAAAAAAAAAACTTCAAGATTTCTTTCCAACAAAAATTAGTTAGATAAAAAAACTTTTTGTAGACGAATGAAAGCCGTTGGTCATAGTTAATTGGCGGAAAATTGTAGGGTGGAGATTTTACCTCAGGTTTGACGTTGTTCATCAATGCGATCATCTCTTGCATGAAATCGCAAAAGTCCTGCACCACACACAAAAAGGAGAGAGCATCTTTTCTCAAAAAAGCAAACAAACAAAATGTTTTTTATATGGACTACAAAATTATATATTTTTGGTGGTTTTTTTCTCTTAATTTTTAATATTACTGGTTGGCAGTCGTTTATTACTTTATTATTATTTTTTTTGGGGAAAAATATCACTTTATATATATATATATATATATATATATATATATATATATATTTTAGATGCATAATATCACTTTATATTTTCTAATTATGCGTTGATGTTTTTTTAATATACATTTAAAGAGTGAATTGCATGACACTAAAATGCACTTGCATATGTAACAAATTTAACATATTAAATTATGCTTAATGTTTTTTTTTTTAACTATAATGAAATTAAGACTCATGACCACCTCATAACCATTAAACATATACTTACTATTTACATATCTTTAAAACAAACTAATTTGATTTAAAGAAATATTTAAGTCATATCCAAACATGACCTAAATATTAATGTTCACATATTTGATCTAGGTTTAAAAATAAGTAAAATATGGTCTATATTGATATAGATTATTATTTAGGTCTCTCTCTCTCTATATATATATAAATTTATCTAACTAAAACGTGCTTCATGGTAATTGACATATAACAATATAACATTTTATTATTGATATTTTTTTTATAAGAAATCACACAACATAACTTATTTAAAAAAATGAAAAAATGCAATTGTGCTTGTGCTTGTGCTTGCTTAAAAAAACATTTAAAAAAAAAACTTTAAAAAAGGAACTTAAAATTTGAAATATTGTTTCCTTTTTGTTAAGATCTGGAAATTTATAAATAAAAGCGTCCTCTTAAAAAAAATCATAAATTGCACCCTTGACTAACCTGCTCTAGAGTGTATTTAGAGATGTCCATGGGGCGGGACGGGAACGGGAATGGCTTTACCGTCCCCATACCCACTACTCATTTCAATCCCCATTCCCACAAAATTCACCGTAGAATTTTGAGGGGAACCAAACGGAGATTCACCACAGGTAAATTATGAGGATCGGGTTCCCAAGGAGAATTATTCCTCATTTAACTCTTCTTTTTTTTCTTTTTTTTATCCTTAACTTTTTACAAACTTTCTCTATTTTTAACTCAATTCATTAACTCTTAGATAATTTTTTCAATATTAAAAGAAATGTTTATTGCTTTTTAATTAAATAATTAATTAGGTAAAGAAAATATTAATCAAAATAAATATTTTTACTATTTTTAGAAAAATTTAAAAACACATATATAAAATAGCCTAATTGATAAATGGGAATGGGAATACATTTCCTCCATTTAATTTGCGGGAATTTTTTTATCTCCACTCATTCTCTCATTCACAATCTATACATTCACGTTCTATACAGGGATTCACAGCCCTATAAGGTATAGGGGCCCATGGCCCCTGGCCCCATAAAAAAAATGGACATGGCCTAAAAAAAAAGACAAAATTAAGAATTTGTAAGGTAACTTTAAAATCATAACTTTCAGTTTCTTTAAAAACCTTCTAACCTTTTAGTCTCACGCCACAATTTTCTCTTTTCCTTTTCACACATCGAGTCATTAATCATCATCCCATCTGCTGTTTTTTTTTAAAAAATTGATTTTATATTCCATAATCATAATTACTACCCTTTCTCAAAAAAGAGAAATCATTCTTATTGTCTCTCTATAAAGAAAAATTCATTCTTACTTTCTATCTATATGTACATCTACATCTATATTTTATTGTCATACGGCTAAACTATTAATTTTATTGACTAATTTTTTTATGTAAGGTTTTTTTAAAAAACTTAATGTGGAGTTAATTCTTAATATATAAAATAATTTCACAGAAACTTTTATGATAATTATTATTATTTTAAGTAATCACTATTCATAGTAAACGTTGCGAACAAATATCAGGAGTTATTTTAACCAACTAGTCCGTCTATGTACTCGGCCCAAACACACCCTTGATTTTAGACTAATTTTTTTTATGTAAGTTTTTTTTTTAAAAAAAAGAAAAAACTTAATGTGGAGTTAACTCTTAATATTTAAGATAATTTCACAGAAACTTTTACAATTAGTATTACTATTCTGAGAATTATTTTTAAAAACAAAATCATGGAGAAAAAGAAGTTTTAGATTTAAAAAAAAAGAAAAAGAAAAAGAAGTTTTTAAAGACGCAATCAATGCATGCCGAAAATATCAAAGTCAAAACCAGAGCCAACGCAGAAGAAAGGGAAAAAAAATAATAGCAAAAAAGAATAAAAAAACGAATACGAACCTCATCGTCTTCTTCCGTGGGATCGTAAAGGCCGGCATCGTAAACGGATCTCTTCGCCTGATCGGAGAGAACTGTGACAAGAGGAGAAGCAGACGGAGCAATCTAACGGGCGTTAGTGCCGATTCCTATGAACAATGACGGGGAACTCAACGGCGTTTACAAAATTCACAAGGATTTGGGGCGGAGAAACCGATGATGCCTCACCTGAATACGCTTCCTGAACTAACTGAAACTGCCGCTTCGCTTCTCCGGCCACCGCAGGATTCCTCGTCCACCGGTCCGGATGCCATTTCTTCACCGCAAAAACAGAAGAACAGAACATTTCAGATTTCACAAATCCACTCTCGAATCGAGCAAAACTAAACAAACAGACTCTTACAAATTTCAATCCGTAACAGATGCACACACAAAATCTCAGAAAAAACAATACAGGATAAAATCGAATCTCAAAACGAGCAAAACAGAACAAAAACTCCTCCAAATTTCAATCCGTAACAGATGCACACACACAAAATCTCAGAAACACTAAACGATGAACTCGAATTTCAAAACAAGCAAAGCATAACAAAAACTCCTCCAAATTTCAATCCGTAACAAATGCACACACAAAATCGCAGAAACAACAAACGATAAGCTCGAATTTCAAAACGAACAAAACAGAACAAAAAAAACTCCTCCAAATTTCAATCCCTAACAGATGCACACACAAAATCGCAGAAACAACATGTACAAACTCGAATTTCAAAACGAAAAAAACAGGACAAAGAAAACACTCCTCCAAATTTCAATCCGTAACAGATGCAAGCACAAAATCTCAGAAACAACAAACGATCAACTCGAATTTCAAAACGAATGCATCGAGAATCGAATTTTCAATACCAGAGCGAGCTTGCGATAGGAAGTACGGATATCGGAGAAAGAGGCGTCGTTATGAATCCCAAGGATAGTGTAGTAGCAAGATCCGGATCCGGCGTCGGATCCTCCCCGCCGATCCATCGGAAAACGGAATGAGAAACCGGAATACAAGTTTCAGAGCAGAATTTCACCACGGCAAGGTTCAGAAATAGAGAAAAAGGAGGAGAAGAAGAAGCTCCGTTGCGTTGGGTTTTTCAACGATTAGCGTGTGGCTATACGGAAGGGCGAGACGACGGTAGCAAGAGAGAGATGAAAATATCTTACAGATGATATGTACGAGGAAACTTCCAGAGATTTCTTTTTTTTTTTTTTTTCTTTTTTCTCGAATACTTTCAACTTTTGAGGCTAGATATTTTTATTGTTCGTAATATGCCACTGTATTTTGCAATATTTACTGCTGATGCCACTCATTTGGGAAACAGAAAAAGTAATAAGATATATCGTTAAAATAAATATTGAGAGAGATTTGTTAAATTTGTAAATGTTCAATTTTGTACTCAATCGATCCTTCAGAAAGGAAACAATAAACCAATGAAATTTATACAATGACTGATTAATAATATTAAATTAATTGATTTGATATTTTAAAATAACAAAATATATTGATTCATATCAATTTTTTATGGACTCATCGATATATAAACATAACTTTTTAGTTAAAGAATTATACGAGATATCATTGGAGTGGAGCTTTCTTTCATTTTTACCATTTTCTTTTATGATTGTTTCTTGTGCTCCATACATTTTGATGGAACATTGAAGAGAAACAAAAACTATTTTCTTACAAATCAATGTTTTATTGGAAAATGTTATCATATATTTGTAAATAGTCGAGCTAACTTACATGGACAAACTGTCAAAACCATTGGATTGTCAAAGAAATTCGTAGGATATAAATTTATAAGTAGACGACTACAATAGACTAACTCATGTTCATTTGATTCCTGGTTCTTATGATGATCATACTCAAATGTATACCTCTGATTCCTTCCTTTTGGTAGTAGTCGTATGAGATTGGTTTTGCTAGTTCTCGGAAACACTGATTCTCCATAATGCATTAACATGTAGCTTTAAGATACATCAAGAGATATCGTTTACTAAGTTCGGCACCATATAAATTGAAACGAGAACGTCGTCACATCACCGCATAGCGACCCGACCCCTCGACCTATAAAGCCTGCCTGATAGAGGAACCTGTATCATTGACATGTTCATTTCAAAGAAAAAACAAACTTCCTTCTATTTGCTTAAGTTGCAACAGCTTCACCTTACAGAGGCGAACACAAAGATAAAATGTGAAAGAGCAGACACTTTACAAAGACTTTTTACTGCACATTGGTCCCAAGGAAAAGAAAAATATTGCAGGAAAACACAGAAAAGAACTATCTACAAAAAATACTTGAGCAGATTAACAACATGCAAATTTAGAAGAAACTTTTCCCCTTGGGTGTGCAGTATAACTTGACACTAGAACCGCAAAGGAAGCTGCGTGACACATTAAGCATCGGGCTGCGACTGGACAGACACCTGACTTACACTGCCTACGCGGAGCAGCTTGACACTTAATCTGCCCCATTTAAGATATCCAAGCCATGATCCAGACAAGGTAAAATGCCAATGCCCCACCCCTCGGCCGCCGCTGCATTACTCGGAAAATGAAGCAATTCGTGTCCGTGCCCATTCCCAAGTATTGCTGGAGGATAGTAAGTTGGAGTCTGTGGCGGAAGAGTCCATTCTTCTGCAATGTAATCAGCAGGTTGCAGTGTCGGAGGAAACATACGGCCTGTATGATTGTTATGGATTTGGCGAATCAATGGCGTTTCATCTTCATCACTGTTGTCAGTACTTGGAGCACGAATTGACAGGTCCTCTGCTAAAAAAATAGTGCATTGTTTTAGAGAATTATAGAACTGTAGAACATGACATGAAAGAAAGATAGTTGAACTCAAAATATCATTCATTTACAATCACAGATTCGTAAACGTATAATCACAAGAAATAAACGAAAGAAGGTGTTGATTTATGTGAAACTACCAATTAACCTAAAAGTTTAAGCTAATGGGTTGGAGTAAATTTAATTATATCAACCAACACTCCTCCTCACTTGTGGTCTTAGAAATTTGAGAAATGCCTTACAAATGAAATTCAATTTTAATTGGAGAGGAAACAACTTGGCAGAGATTCGAACCAGGACCTCCCGTTCTGATACCATGATGAATTATGTTAAACCACACATCAACACACCGAAGGGTCGGTGGCACGATTGGTTATCTGGTTTGGAGTTAATCTATTTCCACTCCACGGTCACAAGTTCGATCTTTGAAATCGGTATTGTACTCAAAAACCACCCATCAAAACAAAAGCTTAAGCTGATTGGTTGGGTAAATTTAATTAATACCAACCAACATAACCCAACTTCGGAAACCTTGTATACAGTCTGATGAACAGTTTTTATACCTTGTTGAAGAATGATGACAGGTTCCAATGGATGAAATCCTAGATTTGGAGAAACAGAAGGACCAGTTTGCTGGTAGTTTAATGGCAGTTTGGGGGTTGGTTGGCCATCAAATCTGTTAGGGAAAATTGACTGATCTAGAGCTTCAACTAATGCCTGCAAATGAAAATGATGGCTACTAAGTTTCACACCAGAAATTTATATTAGAAAAGTGAAGATTTTAAGATGATAAAGATTATGATTCCTTCTTTCTTTCTTTCTTTCTTTTCCCCTTAAGTTTTCTTCTCCTTACAAAAATCAAAGTTTTACTAAACGGTAAATATGGCAACTTCTGAGATGAAGTTGAGCAGAATAAATACCTCATCACATCCATTTGGGTATCTAGGAGTCGTGCAAATGTCCATGGTGCAAGTTTTTGCATGATCCAAAACTTTTTTCCATACCTTATCGGACATTCGGTCAAGTATCTGCAATGTCATTGGCACAAAACCTAGTGTGAGTTATAAGATTATTCTTCATATAGTCAGTCAAATGGATGAAGGAAAGGAATAAAAAGTAACAACTAAACATAAACGAATTATAGTTTAACACAACCAAAGAGATTATCTTACACGACGCAACATGGGTTGGTTCCTTTCATTCAACATGAGAAAATCTTTGACAGTGTGAATTTGGTACCAAGTAAGCAGCTCGTGGAATTTACCATCTTTTCTTATTTTCTCCAAACGCCATACTTCATCTTGCAAGCTTGGAGGATGGTGTTTCGTATACCCTGAAAAGTAAGCAATCAGTTGCAAGCTCTAAGCTGTAAAACAATATAACCATTTATCACAATCTGGTTCCTAGAAAATGTAAGGTTATTACAAGGCACAAGAAAGTAGATCTTTAAGTGTCGAGCTACATACCCTCCCCACGGCTGTCTTTAACCGAAAAAGGACAGCTTCGGGCGGGCTTAACTCGATGTTCTCCAGAAACTTTTGGTGAAATTTTAGCTCCCAATATGAACTTCTTGTTCGGGATCCAGCTGGAATTATCAGTGATGGTTAGATCACTGATGATTCCAACTCCGTTTTTCAAGACGATACTCTGGGGTCCTGCTAATAGAGGTCTTTTACCATCTCTTTCATTTAAAATATGAGAATTGAACTCCTCTTGAGTCCAATCCTCTCGATCTTTGGAAAATAGCCCATGGATGACAACAAAGTCGACCTTTGCGGATGATAGTGGACCAGACTCCACTATAGTCTTGGAATTGTCATAGCATAGATAAATTTTCAATGGTCCGCCCCCCTTAGCTTTCAGCGGATTGTTTGTGAAAATTCGGTCTGGCAGTTTGTCGTCGAACAGCAGCTGCAGACTACACCCTGCTGTTGATGTTTCAGCTTCATTATTTGAGCTGCTGGAGAACCAAAAGGTAGCTAAAAATCAGATGGAGAACAAGGCCTAAACTTGAATGTAGGAAAATTTACATGTTAGTCGACATAATTAAATTTATCCCAACTCACTAGTTTAAACTTTTGAATTGATTGGTGATTTAACATAATTTAACATGGTATCAGAGCGGGAGGTCCTGAGTTCAAGTTCTGCCGAGTCATTTACCTCCCCAATTAAAATTGAATTCCACTTGTAGGGTATTTTTCAAATTTTCAAGCTCACGTGTGAAGAGTGCTAGTTAACATAGATTTACTTCAACCCATTGGCTTAAATTTTTGGGTTGATAGGTGATTTAACATGGTTCAACATTATAGGATAAACGCTTTTAAGGCTTGACAGTTCACAAATGATCGACAGAAAAATTAGAGCAACGACAAGGTAAAGTATGTACCTTGAAGATGAGGGGAAAAGTTTGGCAATAGCACATTCCGTCTCTTCTCTTATCTGATCAACAAACATACAGAGAACAAAGAATATATCAAATGTATGAATCAAGGGTCTGCTCACCAACTACGGCTGCAGCTTGTTTGAACATTTGAGCATGGCAGTGTCAGCCACCTCTCGGCATATTTGTAAAAAAAATTATTTTTTATTTAAAATACAATTTGAAATTTAAGTACAAGAAATTATCATGAATTGACCTTGAGGTCAAGAAAGCTTTGGGGAAATAAGGAGTTATGTTCAGCGCAGGTGCCACCTACCTATAAATTAACTTCCATCGTTATTATTGACATCCAAATATTATAGGATCAGACGGTTTGTCACGTGATATTTGAGAGTGTCTGGACTAGCTTATGCACACCTCAACTATTCTCACACGACAAACATGAATTGAACCCTTAAACTATTGGTTCTCCAAGTCAACCTTGACCACTACGTCAAGGTCAAATCACGATGGTTCCAAAATTCGCGCAACTTCCTTCATTATCTCAGGTGTTCAAGGGATGTTTAAAGAAATGGAGAAACTAAAGAAAGTAATCAAGGGTCTGTAGCCATCAAGGCACCAGACTGTTCCTTTAATCTACAACTACAATTTTAATTGCTAGCCTCAAAGGCAGAGCTAAAAAGGTTGCCAAAGTAAAGTCAGTTTAGTTATAACCAACAGCATGAGATTGTCTTACCACTTTCCGCATCAACGTTTCGAGAAAAGCAAACATGGTATCCCCTCCAACAGCCCTGCACAAACACAGTGGAAACCAAATGTAAGAAAATAAAAGGTCAATGTACAGAACTGAACACCAACGTTCTTGGACTAGTTATGTACTCACGTCCGAAACATATTGACTCGTTTTGGCTCTTGATTTGGAGCTTCAAAACCATCACCATGGTGAAAAGGCCTCTTCTGTACCATCAAATTCCAATAAATTAACTCAAAACAACAAAAATTCCTAAAGAACTATCCTCAGAAGAATAAATATTTATAGAAACTGGCCAATGGGTAATGACAATTAATTGACAAGGAAGGGAGGAGGAAGCTTCCATTAAACTACAACTACATAACAAACGCGTTAATAGTTGAAGTCAATTTTATATTGTAAAATAAAGTTCAAATCTGCAAAACCCTTTTCAAAATTAAGCCTGACATTACCAAGATTTTGTTTGGAAAGTTAGTAGCAATTCTCTGAGAGCTTTAGATAACTAAATAAACTGCCATGTCCTAATAAAATATCAACCACTATCCATTTTCACGCGTTCATATGTATCTGACAGTGACAGGGGGAGTGGGATTGGAAGAGAAATTGAAGAGACGTCAACGAACATGACTGATGGATCAAGAATTAGCAGAGAAATTACAACACAGAGTTTCCCAAAAACCCCATTTCAGCATCTAAGCTTCAAGGGCCTGAAATTACCTACGAAGTGCTGGGAAAAATCACAGTGACTTGTTATAGCAGGACTTAGAGCGCGACTTAGAACATGAACTAAATGAACCATTTACCTCGTAACTGTTGAGGATCCCACATCGGTGAGTGAATAGACGGCCTAACAATTTATTAGGCAGTGTGTATGCATCTCAAAACCAATCAATGATAAGATTAATACATGTATTTCAATACCACAGTCTAAGGATGAACTAATACTCTAAATTCACAAGTCATAAAAAAAAATCTATCTAATAGATTTGATATAGAATCTCATAATATTGTATCAGAACACATTAAAATGAAACAGATATTCGAAAATTGGTGAAACCAAAAATGTCACCATGAAAGACATGTTGACTATCCTACATTTATAGTCACCGATCAATTTTGAGATAAATTGTCACATAATCTAATAATAACTCCATGACCCACATGAAAATGACGAACGACATAAAATTTAAAAAAAAAGAAAAAAAAAGTATGAAAGTGAGATAAAAAAAAATTACTTGATTGCATTGCACTGTCCGAAAATGGAATTAAACAATTATATCAAACTGCAAAAAGGGGGAAAAGAAAGCACAAGGAATGGACAAAATTAGGGCTAATTTCGGGGAAATGATCGGTGAGAAAAGAGTAATTACTTGACTTTTTCACCAACGGGTCGGTATTCAATGCGCCGATTGTACTTGGTGTCTTTCTGAAATTTTGACCAACCCTGATTTCGTGGACCATTTTTTATTCCAGGTTTCGATGTTCCTGGAAGATGCTGCCCAAAATGGCGCGGTCGCCTCTCGCTCGGTTGTTCATTCAGTTACCTGTTTGCCCTTCCGGCACGCTCAATTAATGATTGAATTCTATCCGTTGAATAATTTAATTTAAATTTTTTATTATAAATAAATTAATTTTGATTTTATATTATAGATAAAACTATTTTATCATTTTTTTTATCATATACGCAAAATCCATTTTTCAATTTGGTCAATCATAATTCTTAAGATTTGATCAATCTTTTTCCCTAAATTGTTTAACATTTCCAACTTTTAATTATTTTTAAACTATTTATGAACACCATTTTTAATATTTTTTTAAGAGTCTCACCTCGGCAAAAATGACACAAGTTGTGAATTCCTTCTATAATTGCACGTTTTTGGGGAGGTAAAATAAAAATAAATTTCTTAGGACAAATTTATTCTCTATACATACATCAAAATCTCTCAAATTTAAGTTGAGAGTTAGATGCAAAACTTATTACCTTGATCTAACTTGAACATTTACAAAATTAATTATTAAGTATCATACTAGGGGTTGTCTGTGCCATTTTTATCTTTTTAAAAAACAATATGTCATTATGCTCATGACCAAAATGCCATTGATTAAGTTGTTCGTCTTTAGTTAGGCTAAAAGATAAGAGATATATGAGATCATATATGGATTTATTAATCAAATAACGTATAAACCATTTTAAAATAATTTTTCTACCCGATAAAAGTTTTTAACCATTTAAAAAAAAACTGCCAAGTGAGATAAAAGTTTTTTACCCGATAAATACTGTCTTGATGCATGGACTTTGAAATGTTTATTTTTAATTCTTTAATTTAAAATTGATTTTATTTCGGTATTTAAAACTTTTAAATATCTAATTTTAATTTTTATATGTAAAAAATCAAAATTAATTTGTCTAATAAATCATAATTCTTTAATCAAGATGATTATAAATTTTAATAGAAAATAAAATATGAATATATTTCTAAAATTTATGGAGGAAGATAGAATAATATATATATATATAAGGGTTTAGGGTTTAGGGTTATGTATAAGACTGTTTGCTTGTCAATTTTAAAGATGATAGTTGAGTATTTACTAAATATTTCTCAAAAAATCATTTTCAAATGATTTATCTCCTATAAATATATTTAAAAAAAAAAATCCAACTATTCAAAATAATTTTCGAAATCAATTAACAACGAAGGAATCGACCCATATCTCTTATAAATATATCGAAGAATTCTCCTATTTTTAATGTAGGAGGTAAGTATCTCCAACACAATCAACCTAAAATTGTGTAGGCCAAAATGGAAATTTATCAATTGTGTTAAGAAAAAGAGGGGATAAAAGTTGATATATAAAATGAAAATGACGGTAGAATCTTGACCCGATTGAAAGGCAATTTCGCGCGGGAAAAATTGTTGGAGATACTCACTTGTGGTGCAATTATCCCACATTGATAAGGTGAGAATTATTCAACATATTTATAATGGATATGAGTTACTTCCCTCATAGTCAATTGGTTTTGAGATGAAACTTCATATTTTCTAATATGATATCAAAGCTTAATGTGGGTATTAGTCCCCAAATTCCGATCGGACCCAAAAATGTTTTGAATTTAAAAAAGCGGGTGTAGACCCCACCCAAGTGGGCAAAAAGTAAGCCAAAGCGGATATTTCGGTGATAAGGTGAGAATTCTGCAACACATTTATAAATGATGAATTACTTCCCTAATAACCAATTGGTTTTGAGGTGAACCTCAAATTGTTCCATAGAAACCAAGCTTCCACACTACTCTCAGAAATGGGCGGTCACGACCTGGAATTGGAGAAAGCTCGGTTGCTAAGTTTAGCCGCTGATTTCGGTTTCGACGAAGAATCGGCAAGGACCTGCTTGGAACGCTTAATCACTCTATACGGTACTTTCTGCGATCCATCAGCCATTTCCGAACCCTAAATCAGCTCTTCAGTTTCGTACGTATATCCGTTTCGCGTCATTGTTTAATCTATTTTTCGTTGATTCTAAACGCTCGCCGCTCTAGGAATCTGGCTTCGGATCATAAATCTAACTTCATTGTTCGTTTTTGTTTAGTTTCTTTTACATGTCGTAGGATTTGGTGGATGCTTTGAGTGAGAATGTGGTTTTATTGTATCAACATCGCATTCAGTGTAAATCATTAACCATTGTTCTGTTGATGGATCATAATCACCGTTAATATAAGTTTAGTACCATGATTTGTTCGAAGAAAGTTAGAATTTAGTCTCTATGATTTGAAAAAAGTTCAAATTTAGTTCCTACGGTTTGAAGAAACTTAGAATTTAGTTCCCATGATTTTAGAAATTAGAATCAAGTCCCTATGGTTTTACATAGCCTAAAATATAGTTTTTATCGTATGTAATCGTTGGTATATTAAATACATGGTAGCTCACTATTCATGCATAAATGATATGATTTTTTTTGTTATATCAGCCACCTAACTCATAATTTCATCATTGACACAAGAATAACTAACTTTAACTTGCTATTGATTAGAAAGACAAGAACTATTTTTTAGGTTTTATCTAATTGTAGGGACTAAATTTTAGTTTTTAAAATCACTCGGACTAAATTCTATATTTCTTCAAACTATAAGAACTAAACTCTAGTTTTTGAAACCATGAGGGACTAAGCTCTAACTTTCATAAAACCACAGGAACTAAACTTATATTTTACCCAATTTTTTTCTTAGATGATGTATGCTGAAGGTTATCTGACTGATTAACGGGTGGGATAATGTTATTAGATTGAAACCGTTTAAAACAATTTAATTTCTTTTAGATGATGCATTTGAGGGTTATTTGACTGATTAATGGGGGGCTAATGTTATTAGAGCGAGATAGACCATCAAAGAGTAAAACAAGCTCTTCCATTTGAGCTATTAATTTAAAATTTTGGCTATTGATTATCTGTTTATGGATGCACTTCTTTGTTTAGGTGACGATGGTAAGGAATTCGTCTCTGTTGAGTATTGCGGAGATGATTTTTTGGCTGCTCTTGCGGAGTCTTCTCATGACAATGAGGAGTGGGATGATTTGCAGGCACTGGAGTCAGAGGCTTGTGGTGCTTTAGATATTATTTTGGATAAAAATGTCCAGAAAAAAGATGGAGTTCGTTATGTTTACAACGGAAAAAGCCCTATCAATATCGTGGAAGATTCATCTGAAGCGGAGGAAACCCCGAATTTGGTTAATATTGATTCCTCCAGTGAAAGTGACAGTGTAGACTTCAAAGCTTCAAATAAGATAAATCTTGATTCTCCCATTGCAGGTTGTGCTGATCAGGCTACTCCTGTCCTCACTGCAAATAAATATTCCTCAAGGTCTAGGGTAAGCTTCTCTGGTGGCCATAGTGACGTTTGATTTTTCATTCATTTTGTTTTAATGAATTTGTATCATTTTAAGTCTTGAAGCAAATTTAGCAGTCTAACTTTATACTCCATGTGCTTTTAACATGGTACACTGCAGTAAATAACTCCATTACCTAACAAGATAACTTTTTTCAAAAAAGAAAAATCAGTTTAAGGCATGCACGTTATGGAAAGTATATTAAAATTTTGGTCCCTGCTGATAGTGAAACTTTAGCTTCTTTTGAAGTGCTGATTTAATAAGTTATGTCGAAGGATTGCAAAAGCAGCACTACTTGGGGTTCTGTTTCTTCAAGTCCAGGCCAAAGACAGCCCTCTAATACATCAGGGATTAGGCAAAAAACTCTTAGTTATGAAGAGTTACAGACTCTGGATGATTTTGAGTTGGCGAATGTTGTTATTTTTGGGAATAAAAAATTTCGACCTCTCCAACACGAGGCTTGTAAAGCTGCTGCATCAAAGCAAGATTGCTTTGTACTTATGCCCACTGGAGGTGGCAAAAGCTTATGTTATCAGGTCATTTTTCTCTAACTTTCGTACTTAATTCTAAAGATGAATGTAGAGATAGATGGTTAGTCAAATGTGTGAATTACATTTCAGCTGAGGCATTTATTACCAGTCATATTGGTCACTTGTTCTCCCTCTATTTGACATAATAGTTCATTTATTTACTCTGTTTATTCATATGCAGGTATGCAGAGTCTGTGTTTGGGAATTTCTTTGTTCCGATGGCTTTTATCTATCTTATTTCTTAAAAATGCTTTCATCAAGGAAGATTTACTTTCAATGATGGAGGAACTGAAAATTTTTGGAGATATTCAACTTATCTTTTAACAATGTTACAAAAGCTATGATCCTTAAGATCCTCCGGTTGCTACTTCATTCCCTGAATTATCCAAGGCGTCAATTCTTTTTTTTTTTTTTTAAATAGGAAATGAGAACTTAATGAAAAATTACAAAAGTCTGATCGGAACTAGTTACCAGGTACTTTTCCATTGTGTAAAGATAGTGGTAAGGCCATAGCTGATGACTCCAAAATAATGCAATATAAACAATAGATTCAATCAAAGCATCGATGGTGTGCTGAGTATCAATAAATATCCTGTCATTTCTTTTGAGCCACCATTTCCAAAAGAAAGCATAAACTAGGTTCAACCAAAGGATCTCCTTGGCTCTTTTGAAAGGATGACCAAATAGCAGAGAAAGGAGAAGTTATCTCAAGGTCTTGCAGTAAACCACCCAAATTCTTCAAACATTTTGTCCCAAAACTTGGATGCCCATTGACATTCTAGAAAGATAAAGTTATGTGATTCAGAGGCATTATAGCAAAAATAGCAGCAACTAGGAGATAAATTAAGCCAAGAGACATTTTTCGGAAAGGTATCATGTACATTGACCAATTTGTGGCAAACCTCCCAAATGAAAAACTTAACTTCCTTAGGTTGAGGCCCTTTCCAAAGAGAATTCTCTTGTTCTTGTTGACGATTCCAGTATTTGTAGCAAGGGAATTGAGCAAGGAACCTGTCGAAAAAAATACCATTTTTTTTCAAGCGGCCATATCCCATCAACTCCTGTCTTATGGAACATTGTAGGTTCAGTGTCATCCATCATGCGTGGATTATCAGGACATTTCTGCTTTGTAAATATTTTCTTATAGATATTTTGTTCGGCTATAACTTACGAGTTTTGAAAATTGAAGAGGGGTCTTGAATATGTTTGTATTGACCGGACCAGCATGCATGCTTATTTTGTATTCTTACATCTACTCTACATTGTACAGCTGCCTGCTACAATTCAACCAGGCGTTACTGTTGTTATATCTCCCCTCCTTTCCCTAATTCAAGATCAGATAATAACATTAAACCTCAAATTTGGAATTCCATCAACGTTTTTAAATTCTCAACAAACTTCTTCTCAAGCAGCTGCTGTCCTACAAGAACTGAGGCAAGGTTTATTTCTATGTCCATATTTATATATGTATATGATGTATACAGAAAGATATTTCTTATCTTAGTGAGAACGATATGTACTCTACTCTACTTAATGTTTTCAGAGTTTTCTGAGCTTAATCTCTTTGAGAAAATGTGACATATGTGCTTTAAGGAAATATACGTTGAAAATTCAAAACATTTTGATACTCATTGAGCATATTTTCAAATTGTGTTTTTTCCCTCACGTGCAGGAAAGATAAACCTTCATGCAAGCTCTTATATGTGACTCCTGAGAGAATAGCAACTCAGTCATTTTTGGAGATTTTAAGAATCATGCATATGAAGGTGAATTGCTAAAATTTACTAAATGGATGCAAATAAGATTTTATTTTAATGCAAAACTTCTAAAATTTTCTATTACAAATAATGTTTTGTTTATAATATAATGACAGAAACAACTTGCGGGTTTGGTTGTTGATGAAGCACACTGTGTAAGGTATGGCATATTTGTTTAATATGTTAACTTTTTGATAAATTCGTTAGCCTATGGGTCTTGGGATATAGATGAACTCAAATTGAAAGAATGGACATTCCAACCATTTTTGAAGAAGCATCAGTATGAAAAACTATTCTGGCTCCAATGTTTGAACCAGCAACATATGAGCACCGATCAAATTCGTTATTGTGATTTAAATTTTAAAATCTTCAGTGTTTTCATTAGTTATCTGTCCAGTTTTGAGATGTATGATAATAACTGTTGGAGGTTGTGTGGATGTCTAGGATATGATTGGCCTATAAATTAGTGAAGACTTGCTAAATGGGATTTATTAAAAGGCTACATTTCGTGGGATAGGTCAAGCAGATTAGTCTTACCTTCAAAGTCATGCCATTGTCTGCTTTCTGTTTTTCTAATGTTGCAGCCAGTGGGGACATGACTTTCGCCCAGATTATCGAAATCTGGGATGTCTGAAGCAAAATTTCCCTGATGTTCCTGTAATGGCACTGACTGCAACAGCAACACAGTCAGTTCGTGAGGTATCATGAGTTGCTATATGCCCAGCGTTTTTCCGTTTTACATGAAATGACATTTTCTTATTTCAATATATATGCTGCAGGATGTATTAAAAGCTTTAAGAATCCCTCATGCACTCGTCCTTGAAAGAAGCTTTGACAGGCCTAACCTAAAGTATGAAGTAGTGTGTAAGACAAAAGAGCCTTTGATGCAGCTTGGACAGCTCATAATGGATCGTTTCAAAAATCAGTGTGGAATCGTGTATTGTCTTTCAAAAAGTGAATGTGTAGATGTATCAGAATTTCTGAATAAAAAAAGTAAACTCAAGACAGCATATTATCATGCTGGTTTAGCTGCTCGCCAAAGAGTTTTGGTACAGAAGAAATGGCATGTGGGGGATATCCAGATTGTTTGCGCGACAATTGCCTTTGGCATGGGGATAGACAAGCCAGATGTTGTAAGTTCATTTATTATGATCATATAATGATGTGTGTGCTAGTTTGAGATTGCTGGCCATTGCCAAACTACAAATTTTGCTGTGTGAGAAATGGTATTTATAATTTATGAACAATGGTGCAAGCAAATTGAATCCTGCATTATTCACCATCATAATGTGTTGTACCAGTTTTGGCTATCATAATGTTTTATATATAAAGATGAGTTTGGTTTTCACATTTCACATGCCCTATGAAAATAAATATCTACTGCGTCAATGTGTTTTATATAGTACTCCTGCAAAGTAGTAGAATTGGTACACCGTAGCTTCCCCTTTCTCTTGAGAATTTAGGAATTTGTTTGAAATTATGTTTTAGTTTTGAATGTCTTCTGTAAAATTATAGACTTTATAGATGTGTAAATGATAGCTTTGGATATCTGGCTGATTTATTTCACTATGCTCCCTATGAGTAAGGCATATGGTTAGCTACCTTGGGCTTTGAAAAGCTTTGAACATAATGAAACATTCAAAGCATTTATCTGCTTATGCCTACCGTCCAAATTAATCTCTGTTTCACACGATTTTTGAATTAATTGTTACTTCAATTGTTGCTAGTCTGTTTCCAAGGATGGCCTCATTGGTATAGATTTGGGGTCTCCAAGGTATACAATACACTTTTTTGGAGGTCCCAAGTTCGAAACTCACGAGTGGATTTAATTGTAAAATCTTTTGTTATCTCTTAGGTCTAGGCTTTGGGATGGGTGCGATATGAAGTGGGGCGAAGTTCTAATTCTCGTTTATCCCAAAAAAAAAAAAGTTGCTGGTCTTATCAACAACTGTATTTTCTCCTTTACTGTAGGACTTATCTTAGATCCAACTGTCCCATATGTATGCTTCAGTATATTCTATTACTTGTTACTGTTTTCAAGTCATTTTTGGCATTCACTTGGTTGTTATTACATCATTCATCCACTTTTCATTTCTTCCTTCTATTTGTCCAGCGGTTTGTTATTCACAATACAATGTCAAAATCAATAGAAAGCTATTATCAAGAATCAGGAAGAGCTGGAAGGGATGATGGCCTTGCTTCATGTATTATCTTGTACCAGAAAAAAGATTTCAGCCGAGTCGTATGCATGTTACGAAGTGGACACGGGTTTAAAAGAGAGAGTTTTAAAACGTCAATGTCTCAAGCGAAGAAAATGCAGCAATTCTGTGAACTTAAGGTTAGCCACTCCATTTCCCTAATCGTCCTTGATTCATCATCATTAGAATTCCTGCCTCATTGCTTTTAGTACTTAATAAGTTCGATTTTTCTGTGCAACCTCATGTTCCTTAATTTGTGGTTAAATTTCACAGGATGAATGTCGGAGACAAACGTTGCTTCAGCATTTCGGAGAGCCGTTTGATCGAAAAGCATGCAAATATGGCTCTAATCCATGTGATAACTGTCTGAAGAAGTCTTCCTAATCATATAAAGTTGGCTACAATGCAACTTCAAACTGTACATCCCAACTTCATTCTTGGGGCAACATTTAAAACAACTGTTGTTTCTTCCTTCTTGACTACAAATTTGCTCATCCTCAATCCCGGTATTTATGCGTGTATGCTGGTTTGGACACTTACCTAGAAAAGAATTCCGAGTATTTTTGCTAAATCCATTGTGTTGCTCACATATGCTCTATCACTGTTGCATGATGGATTTGTATTTGGGAGCAACAAAGTTGTTCTCATAAACCCTCAAAATTTGAAAGAGTGACAGAGAGAGTCAAAATGATATAACTTGAAAAGGGCCCTTTTATAGATCTGAGGGATCAATTTTTTTAATAGTTAGAGCTTAATATTTCTAGTTTATTGAGGTATGCATGTTGCTATCATGCTGGAATTTTAAGAACTCTGAGCATTTGATCATTTCCCTCCCAACAGTGATTAACATGTATCCTATCTGGATGTTGTTTGTTCAAATCTCCACCTTCAAATTGTATTGTCTAACTTTGCAACCTTCAAATAGTATTGTCAAACTTTGCAAACTTCAACAAAGATGTTGAGTAGAATAACTATTCTTAAATTTTGATTTTTTAAAAAAGTCAATAACATGTTATTCTAATTAAGTTTTAACAATCACTTTAAAAAAAAAACCAAGTCTTAACAATTGATTATTTTTTTTATAACTTTAGTGTAGGCCTAAAATTAATGACAATAATATTTTTTTAACCCTCTTTTAAAAAGGTGAAGCCTATTTTTTAAAATTTTCAAAGTGATAATTTTTATATAAAACTTCAAACTTCAAGTTTCTTGTTGGAAATACTCATCTTGTGACAATTGTCCCACATTGAAAATGTGAGGATTTTTCAACATGTTTATAAGAGATATGTGCTACTCTCTTCATTACTAAATTGATTTTGAGATGGAGCTTCATATCATTTAATATGGTATCAAAACCAATGTGGGTTATGAGTCCCCAAACTTCAATCCAAAACCCAAAATGCTTAAAAATGTAAGCGGGTGTAGACTCCTCCCAAGCGTTCAATATGGTCTTTCCAATATAGCCACCATCTTGTATATATATATAGAGATTGAATTTCTAAAATAAAAAAATCAAATAGTTATTGTTTTTTTTTTCTTCTCAAATCACCTTAAAATTTGAGATTTCATATTTCTTAGTTTAATAATATTTGAAAGTTATTAAAGGGTTGATGCTACATTGGTCGATTTTAGTTGGTGGTAATGTATTTCAATTTCATAGTTAAGGTTCGATCTGAAAAATTGGTATTTTACTCTCATCTTATTTAAGATAAGCAATACCCTCTATTACCATAAAGCTCTAGTTCATCTAATTTTCATCTAACAAATAGTAAAAGTTGACACCACTTCTTTTAAGAAGCAAACATAAAGAAAGAAAGCGAAAAGTAGGAAATAAAGGGATTTGAATTGTGTAACCTTTGTTTGATAGCATTTTCATTTCATGCTTTTAGTTCTATTTTTAAATTAAAGTAAATGTGGTGTGCAATCATTATTATTATTTATTTTTATTTTTTGTAATTCGCAAAATTGTGTTTTACTTGAGTCATTTTCTGTTAATCATCTCACTTTTAGTTATTTGTTTTTGAAAACTATATTCGTTTTTTTACAACTTTTTGGCAAACTCAACTTGAAGTTAAATTTAAAAAACAAATCTAAGTATAAATGGAAGAGAGGGATTTGAATCATGATCATGAGAAAACACTAATATTTAAGAGTTATTATTCTTGTTGGTATTTTCCTTGTTCTATCAAACCTTAATGTCATGTTCTCTTAAAATATTATTATTATTTACTTGAAATGTTCTTTTAAAATACAATTATTTTTACTCGAACAGCAGCTAATGCTTTGTGATTACAAAAAAAAGGCAGCATATGCTTTGCTAATCAATATTTAGGTAATGGTATTAAAGCTTAGAGGAAAAAAAAAGATTGGAACTCAAATTCAAAATTGAGAGATGCAATAATTCTTATAGTTTGAAAGGTTGAAAACTAAATGACATTAATATATACCTAAAAATTAAAAAGTCACGAGTTCAAATCTAGCCTCATGATTCAATTGAAAAAACCAAATTTGAAATAATAAATGATTATAATAATTGAATTTTATGTATGACAGTCACGGTGAGATTGAAGTGGTACCAAATTGCATGTTCAATTTTGGCGATAAGCCAAGGCCAATCATGGCTTTGCCGATTCCAACTCAAATTTGCACGACTATCCTTTATTGATCTAGTGCTCAAATCATAACATTGTATATATAATAAAATATTAAGTATTATGACTTAAAATTTGATTGACTATTTGTTAAGTGTCTACATGGTTTGAATTGTCGTATTAGGATTTTTTTTTTACAACTTAAAATTTTGGGTTGATCAAGTTGTCAACTTGCCCAACCAATGGATTAGAGTAACCTAATATCCATATATTTTTGGGTTAAATCAATACATATTTGGGGCCAATCAAGATTTGAATTATTTAAAAAAAATCAAAATTTAAATTATTTTAAGCATGAACAAAATACAAAATTTGAGTAACCTATGATATAAATGGTAATAAAATATGGGTTGATTGTGTTGAACAAATAAAAAATTGGTCGAGAACAAATTCAACCCAAATGAAATTATGAAATTATAATTCAATTTAACTCCAAGAAAATTATAACTCAATTCAATATTTAGGGCTTGGATTTAGTAGTCAAATTACTCAGTACATATACGGAGGTAACACATTTTAAGAAGACAATTGATTTGGTTGTTTCATTGGCCATTTTAAGAAGACAATTGATTTGGTTGTTTCATTGGCCTATTGAAGTGTGTATTAAGGGTGATTTTCGGTTTGGTTATTGTCGGTTTTGTACCAAACCTACAATCGAACCGATATCTTCGATTTTAAAAAGTGGATCCGATTCTGTGTTCAATAAAATATAGAACCATTGGTTCGATTTTCAATCGGTTCAGTTCGATTTTGGATCCGATTTATTGTCCAAATTTTTATAATATATAAAAAATAACATTTTTCATTGAAATAAAAAAAACTCAAAAACAACCATTTTGGAAAGTATTTTTTAATTTATTGAAAATTATGTAAATATGTTTTTTACTTGAAATATGAGTGAATTAAGGGAAGAAATATGTCTTTATATGATTTATTGACAATATGAATATATATACATACATATATATATATACATATATACATATATATATCACAGTTAGGATAAGTTTTTACTAGTTATTTAAAATGGAAAATTGAAACCAATCCAATATTTTTGATTTTTTAAAATTACTAACCGATATGTCTAATATAGTGCTAAAAAATTGATCCAATTCATTGAACTGATTTACAACCAAACAATGAAATAATTACACCACTAACCTATTTAATGTAATCACTTAAAATTCTAATAGTTCAAATGTTGTTTCATTGATTTTTTTTTTTACAAGGTGTCTCGTTGACTTAATTATGTTATCTTATAATAATGTGAACCTTTTGTTTTAGACTGATATTTACTTTTTCTAGAAATTACTTTAACAAACAAATTGGGGACAGATAATAACTGACACTAGCCATAATAACTGACACCAGCGCCGTGGCGTTGTTAATATATAAAAAATAACATTTTTCATTAAACAAAAAAATCTTATAAACAATAATTTTTTAAAAAAGTTTAAAGTATTTTTAAGATTACTCAAAATTATTCCAGATCGTTTTTTACTTGAAATATGAGTGAATTAAAGAAATTTTTGAAACTTAAATCTTCTAAATAATGAAAAGAATATGTATTTATTAACAATATCAGTTTTTATTGGTTTTTTAAAATGAGAATTGGAACCGATCCAATATTTTCGATTTTTTAAAATCACAAACCGATCCAACATTGTGCTAAAAAACTGATTTCATCCATTTGATTGGATTGGTTCGGTTCGATTTTTCGAATTTTTGTTGCACCCCTAGTGTGTATTGCAAAGCATCGTGGAATGATCTGGAGGTAAAGAGAACTTTGATAAGTTAAGAAGTGATGAGTTAAAATCCACGATAACTATATACTTAGGAATTAATTTCATAAGAGTTTTTTTTACATCTAAATATTATAGAGTCAGATATCCCATGACATTAGTTCGCACAGACTGATGTGTATATATATATATATATATTATTGGAGTGTAGGTATTGCTTCTTTCAATGATGGTATATCTTTAAGAAATTATACTTGATAGACTCTTCTCACACAATAATTGCAAATGCAAACAAATTTTCAAGTTTTTTTTTAAACACAAATTTTCAAGTATTTGCATTCATCATTTGTACGTTTTAATATTATATTATAAATACTAATTAATATAGTATTATGCATTATAAATATTTATTAATACAATATTATAAAAAAGTATGCTTATATTCATTAATACCAATGACTATATATACCAATTTTTTTAAGTGACTATATTTATAATTATTTTCAAAATTTGACTCGTCTATAAACTTTCTTATATTCATTATATGGGATAACCACTTTGGGTATGTTTGGAGCACCGATTTGGTTATAATAGACGGAAAGTTATGATAAACGGTGGATATTATAAACAGTATTTGAGAAGCAGATTATTATAACATTTATGATAAATGGTGTTTGAGAGGCTGGTTATTATAACAAAAATAATATATGTAAGATTTAGATAAACGAGCTCGCAGATTTAGGTAACCATCGACTATAATAAACGATTGGACAAACATGGATTAGGTTATTATAATCAATTCAACTGTTTACATAAACGGGGCTCAAACACCTTTTTTTTTTTTTTTGGACATGGGATAATCACTTCAATTTCTAGTAGTTTAAATGTTGTTTCATTGACTTTTTTTTTTACAAGTTGTCTCATTGACTTAAAATTGTGTTATCTAAGACTTATGTGAATATTTTGTTTTAGACGATATTTTCTAGAAATTACTTTAACAAACAAATTAGGCCAGATAATAATTGATACTAACACAATGACGTTGTTAAAAAAAAAAAGTATTGGAGAATCAACTTGATTTTTTGTATTTTTTTTTTTTTTTTTTTTTTTTGAGAAAGGAGAATCATCTTGATTGGTTTAGTGATTTTAAGGAATCAAAACATCATGGAATTGTTTGAGGCAAAGAAGATAAGAACGGTTCCAAGAATTATACTCTTTATCTGAGTTTAGGCTAAGGAAAATCATTTATTCATCATCACATTTTCTATAACTATATTTTATTTCTGGTCTACAATATTTTATTCTCTTTTTAAATACTTTTTATTATTCTAATTATTCTCATTATATATATATATATATATATATATATATATATATATATATATATATTGAGTTTATGTTGATTTTTTATTATTGAATATCGATCTATTTAGAACTTTGGATGGGTTGATTTTATTTATTATATACTTTCATTGATATGTTAAGATGAGATGGATGATGAGGATGTTATAATTGCACCAATATAGTTGAAATGATTAGATGCACCTGTTGATTCCTATTACTGATAATTTAAGGAAAAAAAAAATATTTTTTCTTTGGATTGATTGAAACTTCCAATTTTGTTTTCAAAAATAAAAATAAAATAATAATAATAATAATAATTTTTATACTATCTTCATTTAACTTTTTAATATTGAATTGTTAAAGATGATTTTGGTCGATATGTCTATTTGGTTAGAGAAATTTGGTCCACATTTCAATAAATATCTTTCTATCTATTAATATATATATATTGAGAGAGAGGTTATAAGCTGGTAAAAAAAATAGTATTCCAATAACGTTCATGCATCACACACAATAATTGTTTTTTTTTTTTTTTTTGAGATTACAACAATTGAGGGTGGGGAGACTCGAACCCAAGACTCTGGTCATTTGAAGTACACTAATGCCGCTGAACAATTGCTCATGTTGGCCACACAATAATTAGTTGATTACATGTTTAAATCTCAAATGTTGTTGAATTAATTAAAATAAAGTGGTTATAAATTCAAATTCCTATTTCAATTGTTGGAAACAACTTGCACATTAAACTATATAAGCTATATATATAAATTTTTTTTTAAATATATTTGTGTGTGGTCGAATAAACTATATAAATAGCATATATAATTGGTTCTTACATAATATATTTCCAACAACAAAAAAGAGGACTCATAAAAATGAAAGCGAAACTGTCAACTAAAAGTCTACAAAAGTATAGCTCTAGTAATATAATGTACAACTTATAAATTTACATGTTCAAATTTTAAATGATGTTGAATAAAAAAAGGATAAACATAACTAATTTCACCTGATTAAATTATCAACATATCTTTCCTACTTTTTTTTTTTGAAAAAATTGATATCAATTAAGATAAGAGGATTTAAATTTATAACTTCATAATTACTAAATCATACCAGATGCTATCAGAATTCAAATTCTTTTTAGAGGGTCTTCAAAACTCCTGTAGAATAATTAAGCAAACATTATAGATATTTAAACCTTTATTTTTTTTGTTTCCTTTTTCTTAAAAAAAAAATAAAAAATTTAGTACTTTTTTTACCTCATTGAACGTGCACGTTATTATCTTTTTGAGAGACTAGAATTTTAACGGCGTTGTACGTGATAATTTTTTAAATAATAATTTTTATATATACTTAATAAAATATGTCAATTGAGTGCAATAAATAATAAGTATATATATATATAATTATAATTATAAATTGTTTCCTACATTTTTGCACTAAATTTAAATCATCAAATAATAATTTCAATACAATATTAAATTTATAAGTATTTTGTCACGTTAGTTAAATTATTAAAATTCACGTATATGTTAGAAAAATAATAGGTGTTATTATTTAAAAAAAACTTAATAAAATTTATTGCATTAAAATTAAATTTTATATTAGATTTTTTAAAATCGATACTCTTTATTTTTTTTTCAATTTATCTATTAATAGACCAATTACTCTTGAATTATAAAATTATAACAGTTATATCATAATTATAATTATATATATAAATAGAGCTTTTTTCATAAATAGACCATATTTGAAAAGTATTTGCAAATATAGGTATCTACAAAAATATTAGCAAAACTAGATTTTGTTTTAATACCTTATAAATTCCGAAAATAACGAATTACAACAATACCCTTAAATTGTTGGTTTTTCATTTAAGAAGGAAATTTTTAAAAAGGAAATTGCCTCATATTCCAAAACAGAAACCATGAAATTAATTAAGGTGCATTAATTATGGAAAACTAAAAACCGCCAATTTAGGGTGCATTGATTGTGGAAAACCAGAAACCGCCAATTTATGATGCATTAATTGTTGGACGAAAGTGGCGACAATACATTGTTAGAGGTACAGTTGTGATTTATATACAGTATAGTTAGTAATGTACATGTTATTTTATTTTGGTAGTTTTGTTCATAAATAGACCATATGAGTTGTTGAACGTTCAATTTTGTTGATTAAAATCAGAACACGTTTGATAATCACATAGTATTAAACTAACTTGGTATATACGGTACACCCATAATATATCATGTACAATTTTGTATTTTAAAACTTTATGTTTTTTTTAAAAGTGTTTAATTTGCTAATATGGATACTTGTAGTGTGATTTAATATGTTTGTGACAACGAACAAGTAATTTTGAATATACAATATCATATAGTAAAACATTGGGAAATAACATAAGTAATATTTGTGAAATGATAGAGACTCGTACTGTTGGAACAACTTTATACAAAATTACTATTCAAAGTGAGATCAATAGTAAATAAAAAAAGTCTCATGTGTTACAAAATTGAGACTAAAAGTGTTTGGCACATAAAAAGGTCAATGTAAAACCATCATTGGATGAATGCGTTCATCAATATTTATGCGACTCTCTTCAGCTACTTCATGATTATGGTACATCTTCATTTTCATCCCACTGACCACTATGTGCAATACGGATTGGGATGCTTGTTGAACCTATAAGGAAAAGTTGTATAGCATTACAAAAATGTCCAAACAGTATTGTCCTATATTATAAATCGTATAATATATATGTATAAACAATACCGTATTGCGGTATGAAAATATAATGAATAATAAACTATAAATGTACTGTGTAAGTTATACAATATGTAGAATGAAATAATAAAACATACAGAGTTTTGTATAGTTTATACAGTAATATAACAGTACATGGCAAACCACAATATTAATGGTATTATACAAATGGAATTATTGATGAACCTATAAGGAGAAGATGTACAGTATAACTAACCTAAAAACACAGTATGAACATACGGTATATACTCAATTATACAGTTTTGTAGATGTGTATACAGTCAATTATACCAGAATATGGAAATCAAAGTACGAAGAAACTAATGTTCTACAAATGATTTTATTGCATTTGTAAACATGATTTTTGACATTCTAAATATTGGACTATAAATGAATTATGGAGGAAGAAAACTTAAATGAAAAAGGAAGAGAGATAAATGAAAAAAGAAATTAAAATCTCTTTATATTAAAATGGTTGACAATTAAATATGGTATGTTTTTAAACAATGGAAAGTATGCAAAATGGGAGTTTTAATTCAAAAATTCAGTATTAAATGTGAGGAATGACAAAATGGTATTAAGAGAAAATTAACAACTATGATATTTTGAAAAAAAATTAACTTTGCAAAAAAAAAAAAAAAAAACTTAGGCGCATATAATTGCAAATACTTTTCGAATGCGGTCTAGTTACTTGTTGAACCTACCGTATAAACCATATTGTATATCGTCAAGAAAAGTGTAATAAAAGTCGTATGGGCATGTAAGGTACATTGTATAATTAATACAGTATGTAAACTGGAATATATAATATAGTATGTAAACTGGAATATGTGTACACTTGAAATACTATGTAGGCTAAACAGTCGTATAACAAAAATATTGAATACTAATGTTTTTATGGTCTATTTCTATGAAATATGAGAAAATGAGATGGATTTGTTATAACTAGTGCACAGTCATGATTCTACGTTTTTGTGGTAGTCGAAAGTATATGAGAATTAAAGACATACCATATTGAATCGTCTGTGACATATCAGATTGGGATTAGGGGAGAATGAACATAAAATGTTGATGTAATGCAAGGATTTCCAGAACAATACACGGGCAAAAAGCTTCAAATGATTGCGATGAATGACACTACTGTCAGAAAGAGTAAGCATCGCAACAAGGCAAATACCGTTTGGTCAGGAAACAAAATTGCCGAACAGATTTCAGGCCGTCGAAAATGGAGAATATTGATATTGAAATGAAAGAAGGAAAAAGCTCGGAAGACGGGAGAGAAAACGTAAGTCAAACGTTATGAATAAAGAGGTTAGAGAAATGAATTTGTGGGATAAATGAAAGAATCAAATTAAAATCCAACCAATTAATTCCTCATTAATATGGAATGTATAAAAAAGGAAGTTTCGTGATAGGCATTAATTACAAATGGGAAAGTATAAATAATGAGATTTTGAATTTTAAATGTAATCAATTAATGAAAGGAAGGGCAAAATGGGATTTAAAAAAAATATTAATTCGAAATTTTAAAAGAAAAATTAAAATTGCAAAATGAAAGTTAGTAGCTTAAATTTGCAAATATTTTTTTAAAATGGTCTATTTAGTACAATTTTTCATATAAATAAGCTAAATATATTTATTAATATACATCTATAAACCTACCTTTAACCTCAAGATAATTTTATCGTTCTTAAAAAAAATTTCCACACCTCCAAATCAACAATTAAACAACAAAAGATCCCTACAAAAATTATTGCAACAAAAAAAAGTTAGATGAAAGTTAAGATAAATAATCCAACAAAAATAAGATAACTAAATTTTTTATTATAAAACAAAAAAACAAAAATAAACCAAGAAAGGTAACCCTAAGCAAAGAGAAAGTTTCAAATGTATTTGTAAACAAAATATAGATAACTATATATATATATAACTATATATATATATATATAACTATATATATATATATATAATATTAGTAGAAAATCATGCATTTTAATGTCGGATGATAATCTTATCATTCTTTTTTGAAAGACAACAATTATACAAAAAAAAATCCCTACAAAAATTATTGCAACAAAAGAAAATAAGATAACTTATTATAAAACAAAAAACAAAAAATATAAAGAAAAGTAGATCCAAAGCAACAAAAACTGTTGTTGAAACAAAATGGGAAGAACTATAATTGGATTGGAAAATTTAATTTATTATTTTAATTAAAATATAAAATATAAAAAAAATCTATGAGATTTGGTAAAAATATATTATTTTCTACATTATAAAGATGATGAAAATTTAAATGATATTGAAAATATCTTCATTTGATTGTTGAAATCTCTTATCCTCTAACTTAATTATAAAATCTATGAAATTTGATAAAAAAATATTTATCTTCTACGAGCGAAAATCTAAATGATATTATAAATATCTTATATGTTATTTACATTTAACTTTTTTTTTATATTCCAATAGATGACATACTTATAATTTAAAGTATGACTTAAGAAATAAAATCATCTAAAAATGATTTTCCGTTTGGTACGTAGTATGATTTGCTTATACCTTAGTTCTATGCCTTAGCCTCATAAGTTAATTATTTTGGTTTTCTCTTTTTTAATAATGATTAAATATTTTGGATAGACTAACTTTCCACGAATAGAAAATATAAAAATAACAAACATAAGAGAACATAAGTTAAATATTATTTACTTCATCATCCAAAAACTTCCAACAGCCCATAAGAAAGAAATCATAAACTCAAAAAGAAAATAATAATAATAATAATAATGAATAAATAAAATAATAATTTACAAAATCAAATTATAACGAGGGGTTGAACTAGATAATCACCAAACAATAAAATTTCTAGCTTACTTAAATCATCTTTAAAATTATAATTTAATATATCGAAAAAATTTAAATTTAGTCATATGTAGTTATTAAAAACTACTATTTAGTTCTTATGATTTAATTAAACCTAAAATACCGATTGTCAGTGGCACGGTTATCTTGTCTGGTGTTAATCCATTTCAACTCCACGGTCACGAGTTCGAACTCAGAAATCGGTATTTGGCTCTCATAATATTTGAGAGTAGTTGTGCCCTCTATGTAGGGTTTGTTGGTCCCCCTTCCCCCACTATATACTCAAAATATAAAACTAAACTTAAACTTTCTTTAAACACGTGGACTAAATATATAATTTACTTATAATATTTAGTTATAGTTTAAGCAAACTTATAATATTTAGTTATAGTTTAAGCAAGCTAATGTGAGTTATGTGAGTTATAACTCATTAGAGATGTCAATTTTCTCGGGGACTCAGTGGGGAGTCTGTGATTAGGCAGGAATGAGGTCGGGGATGGGAAGAAAAAATTCCTCGTAGGAACGGGGCACGAAACAAAGAATGTATTCCCCATTTCTATTTTCCCCGATCCCTGTCTTGTTTACAATTTTTTTTATTAATTTTTTTTATCTCATTTAATTACTTTACTTTTTAATAAAATAAATATTTTTTTGTGAAATTATATATTGAAAGGAACATTTTTTTTCTTGTTAGTTAACCATATAATTGAAATTTATAGATATTTGATAAGAAAAATAAATTATATAAGATTATAATTTAAAAAAGTATCATAAATATATATATATATATATATATATATATATATATATATATATATATATATATATTTGAATGGAAAAATTTCCCGCGTGCAATCTCCGCTCCAATCCCCGCAAAACAAAAAAACCTAAATTTCGTGGAAACGGAAAATGGTTTTAGTGGCAAAAAGTGGAAAGTCAAGGCTCGTTTGATAACGTTTCCGTTTCTCGTTTCTTGTTTCTTAGTTCTTATTTCTTGTTTCTAAGTTTTTTAGAATAAAAAACAAGAATGCGTTTGATAACCGTTTCTGTTTTTTGTTTCTTATAAAAAATAAGAAACGGAACAAAACTTGTTTGATAACAATTTCTCGTTTCTCGTTTCTCTATTTTTTATTTTTTTTATTTTAAAAATTTGTATATTCTAATTTTTTTTAAGTATATATATATATATTTTTTTAAAAAGTTAAGATAATGTAGTATAAAAATATATAGTATGAATTAAAAATTCATTAAAATAGTTTTAAAAAATGTATATAGTTTAATATAAATAAACATTTTATAAAAAAAAAATTATATGTTATGTTTACTTAATCATTTATATAGTTTGATGTTCACTCAAATATATAACGATTATATTACTCTGAAAACAGTGCTATTAATTTAAAATATGAAAGCAATATTAAATGTATATAGATAGAGGAAAAAAAAAGTAATGGTAAAAAAAGAAAAAGAGTAACTTTTTAACTAATAATGTATCATATGCATTAAACAGATAAAAATAATTATAAAAAATATACATTATCTAATATATATATATATTTTATTCAAAACTAATGGAATATATAACATGTAATTTTATCTTTTAAAGACATTTTTCTAAGATTTTCAAAAAAAAAAAAAAAGACATTCGTCTAAAATAATGTTGATTCAAAACTAATTCAATTATATATTATTTAGTCGTTATTATATTTTAAAATTAAAATAAGATTAAATATAAATTTAAGTGAAAAAATTTATGAAATTTTAGAAATTAACACAATATATAATTGAGAAATTGAAAAGTAAGATTTATATAAAAGAAATTTTATAAAAAAAAAATAAAAATAAAAAAGAATCTCAAGTAAGATTTGAACCATCGTCTTGAGTATAAAAACTTGTTACATCACCATTAAGCCAAACACAATTTACCTTATATTAGTGTGCTTGGTTTTATATATTCAAAGATACTTTAGGCTTTAAAAAAAAGACACAGGACCAAAGAAACTACTTTCGGTAGTTTCTCACTTTTTCTCTCTTTTTGAGAAACGTTTCTTTTTTATTTTAGAAACAAGAAACGAGAATAGTTATCAAACAAGTCTGTTTCTAAAAAATAAGAAACATGAACAAGAAACAGGAAACCTGAACGTTATCAAACGAGCCCTCATTCTCCAATCCCACTCCAGACATCTCTCTATAATCCATTGAGTTTGAGTGTTTCCAATAATGGTAGAACTCAAGAACGAAAAACTATGATTTAATCAAATAGCTTATTTTATTATTATTATTATTATTTTTTTTTTAATCGATTCTCCATGATTTCTTTATTCGTCGTCAATTATATTATTACAAAATCAGCTCGAGAAAAAAAAAACAACGGTCAGGATTCAATCTGTTTCGAAAATTGATCGAGTGAGATTAGAAATAGTTTTACACTTGGAAATTGAAAATGTTAATTTTAATTAAGAATATTTATTTTGAGTAAATGGGTCCCAATGGAAGTAGCGCCAAAAGCACAAATCCTTCCTTCTTCTTCTTCTTCTTCTTCTTCTTCTTCTCACATGGCAGAATAGAGAGAGAAAGCAAAGGATTCTTAGCATTCAACTGAGAGAACTTCTCAGAAGAGCTCTTCCATGGAAGGAGCTTTCAATTCCTTCAATTTTTCCACCGTCAAGATCGATTTTCAAGCTTCTTTTTCTCTCTGTTTCCGCCATTTTTTATGCTCCCAGTCTTCCGATCACTGTTAGCTTCTTTCCAGCGCCCCATTTCCGTCAAATTTTGACCCTCTTTTGTTGGATCTGTGCTGTTTTAAGCCGGTTTTGAAATGGGATCTGTTTGCTGAGAGGTATGTGATTTTGTTTCGTTACAATGCCTGTGGTTTTTGCACTTTTTGTTGGATTGTTTATGGACTGAGGAATGAGTTGTTTCGAGCTTAGGAATGTGCCGTTGTTTGTGGATGAAATTTGTGTGTTAGATTAGGGGGAGAGTTTTTGGTTCATTTTTGGGGATTACTTGTTTTGATGGTCTGCAACTGCAATGCTTGCTATTTTTGGTCTTTTTCTCCTTTGTTTTTTTCTTCACTTTGGTGAATTTGGGTTTTGCTTTGTTGGATGATGAATGGCTCTTTCATGGCAGGAATTAGCTAGGTTTAGCTTTTGCCTCTTTTCTTGAATGATTAGGGTTTCGTGGATTGCTCATTGGAACGAGAAATTTGGATGCTTATAACTGTTGCTTGTTCTCTATACTTCTTTATTTATTTATTTTTGGAGCTCCCTGTATCCGGGGCACCCGTGTCAATTCCAAAGTCCGAACCTGAGAGACAATAAGAGATTTTATAATTAAAGTCACTTGTGGAGCTTGAACCCGATACCTCTAAAAAAACCTGCCCTCAAGAGCCTCGAGCCTGAACCAATGTGACTGCCCCTTGAGACTGTAATTCTTGATTTTTCATCTGATCTTTGATTGTGCTGTGAGATTAAATTTGGTCCCCAAAGGGTGGTGTGTTGATCAAAAGCTTGAGATTTGAAGGTGTGTTCTCTAAAAGGTCCTAAGTTCAAGACTCACTTGTGACATTAATTTGTAAACAGCTCTCATGTCTTCATTCGTTCGATGTCTCTCGGTGCTGGCTTAGGAACGGGCATGGTTTCCCTGAAGAGTGAAGCTTCGATTTTCCAATTAAAGTTGAGATTTTTTTGGTTATGGGTTGTGAAATAATGGCTTCTGTTAATGCCTTTTGTAGATTAGAAGATGGAGATTGAGAAGAAACGCTCGAAAGGAGGCTTTCTGAACTTATTTGATTGGAATGGAAAATCTCGTAAAAGGCTGTTCTCAAGCAGTAATGAATTATCTGGTACATAAAACCTTTTTTTTTGTTATGATATTTCAGGGTTCTGTGCTTGTTTTATACTTGTAACGAAATGAGAGTTGAAGAAACCTTTTGCTTTTGAGCATGACAGTTTACTTATTTAGTATTTTGACATCTCCCATTTTTTTTCAAAAAAGGATTGAAGCAAGGAAAAGAAAATGTTGACAACTTGCCAAAATCACAGCTCTTTCAGGTGAGAACTGCCTTTGGTTTACATTTTTTCTTCAGCTTTCAGTTCTGATTCTTGACATTTCTGTTTTCTGAATGATTCTCTGTCTGCAGTTAGAGGAAAGTGAAGATGGAGCTAGTTCTAGTTATAAATCAAATGGAGATTGGGATTATTCCTTGACTAAAACCAGTGATGAAAAATGTGAGGGCCGAGTCCCCAGTGTAGTTGCTAAACTTATGGGGTTAGATTCATTGCCTTCTAACGTACCCGAACCATGTTCTACCCCATTCTTAGAATCCCGCTTCTTCAGCAGGACGTCTTGTAATGATAACAGCAATGAAGTATGGAATTGTCATTCTATGGATTATATTGATATGCCAAACAAACTGGAGAGGTTTTCTGGGAATCTCTTAGACTTTCGGGTGCAAAAAGTACCGAAGAGTCCGATGGAGAGATTTCAAACTGAAGTATTGCCTCCCAAGTCTGCTAAATCTATACCTATAACCCATCATAAGTTATTGTCTCCTATCAAGAGTCCTGGGTTTACTCCAACAATGAACACAGGTTACTTAATGGAGGCAGCTACCAAGATCATTGAGGCAAGTCCAAGGAAACCTGTGAAGAGTAAAATGACATCTATTAACAATTCTTCGGCGCCCTTGAGAATCCGGGATTTGAAAGAGAGAGCAGAAGCTTCACGCAAGTCATCAGGAAATGGAAGATCCACAGAAAATTACATTGGAAAGAATAGAAAAGGAAAGGCTAGTGAATGGAACTATAGTGGATCAGAACATCTTCTTGCGTTGAGGATGGAGTCTACTGGAGCGGATAGAAGTAATTCCAACGCTTCAAAAGATAAAGGAAGACCAGTTTCTCTTGCAGTTCAAGCAAAGGCCAATCTCCAAAGTAAAGGGGACTCAACTTCTTGTAGCGACCTGGCTTCGATAGATCGGAAAGGGGAGAATGAATTAAAATCAAGCCAACTTTTCAAAAGCCAGCCTGGCATGCATAAAACTATGCAGAATAGACCCATGAAGAGGAATAACAATGTTCTTGCACAAAACACTCAGAAGCAGAATTCTCTATCCAACAAACAAAAGTTGCCTTCAAAAACTCCAGTCTTGAATCAGCCTGTCAAAAGGAATCAGTCTGCCAATTGTCACATAGGTTCTAGCAAAACTGCAAATAAGGTTGTTATCAGCTCCGAAGTTGAATCGAAAACCACACGCACAAGAGGAACTGATGCCAAAAAAGAATTTGCATCTTCTAGGAGAAATGCTGCCTCAAAGAAGAAAAAATCTGTCAGTCAGGATGTTAGCAGCGAAGAAAGTTCTGTATCTAATGGTGAGAGATGTGTTAAATATAATATTTCAGTTGATGGTTCAATGAACTGTGATGAAAAAAGGAAGCTGGGAATGGACATTGTTTCTTTTACATTCACATCTCCACTGAAGAAATCTATTTCTGAACCTCACTCAGATGAGGCTGTGAAAATTAACCACAGCTTAGTCTTTGATTCTTGTTGTGAGAATGATTATTTGAAGAACTTATCATCATTTTCACCCAATTTAAACGTCATTAATGGTGATGCTTTAAGTGTTCTGTTGGAGCAAAAGCTTCATGAATTGACGTGTAGAGTCGAGTCATCTCAATCGAATATGGCAAGAGAAGGCATTTTTGCTTGTTCTGAATCCAATTCACAAAATGCTTATGCCACTTCAGAATGTGCCAAGAAAGAAAATGGCATAAGCTGCAGATATTCAGATAGCCCCAATGATTGCGACCACTTATCAACGGATAGCAACGAACAAATTGTCGATAAACGGCGGCAGGTATTTCTCCCTGGTACTGAAAATGGTTCTTAGTTATGATAAGTCGTGAAGAATCCTGAGTTTCTCAATAGCTTTTCCTATTTAACTAAACTTGTTCAAGTTTCAGGGAGTGAAAGAAATGAAAGAACCAGATGATAGCAACAACACCAAAACCGTTACCGTGACCATGAGCGGATCTTCAGTTGATGATGAGTTTTCCCCAGACGACGGAAATTGCATATATGGTAAATACCTTTCTTTCTCTGGGGATTTTTTGAATTATATGAAGAGTGTATCCTCTGAAAAGTTGGAGACAAACAAATTTCATTGCAAAGTTTATCTAGATGTAATGGGCCAAAGCGGACAATATCTTGGCTAGCAATGGGTTGGACCGCTACACTAGAAAACTGCATATAATTTTCAGTTTTTTTTTTGTTAACATAACATCTTGGAAAATATTAGAAATTTGCATCATATTGGGGAGAAGGAAAAATATTCAACTAGCTTCCAAGTTCCGGCCACAATATGATTACACCTTCTTAACCATTGGGTTCATGGTCAAAATACACATTTTAATCTCATTTGTATTCAATGGTATAAAATCACCCGTTAAATAATTTCTCTAAAAGGAGATACAAAGAAAAAATGAGAGAATATGACAATCCTAGCTACCATTGACCATTTTTTCCTGTTTACAGCCAGCAGGTTGTCTTCAATGCAACATGGCGATGCTATCAAATTAGACCCAACAAACCTCTTCCCACAAATGCTCAGCGAGACGCCGGTAATCAACTCCGCATTGGCCATCGATGTAAGTGACAAGTTAGGAACTCCATCGTCCACAGGGACGAGTCCAATGAACATCCATAGATCAGATGACTGGGAGCTACAGTATGTGAGGGAAGTCATAAGCAAAGCTGAGCTAGCATTTGAAAACTTCACATTAGGTGTTGCCCCAATGGTCATCACTCCCAGTCTCTACAACAATCTGGAGATTGAGGAAAACATCAAGGGCACCGATGGACCAGAACATTTCAAGCTTCTGTTCGACTGCATGAACGAGTGTTTGGAAGTAAAGATGAAACAAATAGTGGTTGGAAGTTCAAAAACATGGGTTCCATGGACAAAACTGTTTGAAAATGGTGGTTTAGCAGAGGAGTTATGGAAGGAGATTGAGAGTTGGAAAAGCATGGAAGAATTGATGGTGGATGAAGTTGTGGACAAGGATATGAGCACCCAACAAGGGAAATGGCTCAACTTTGAGCAAGAAGCCAATGAAGAGGGGCTTGAGATTGAGAAGGGGATATTAACTTCTTTACTTGATGAATTGGTTAGTGACTTTATGATCTTTGGATGAGATTCTTAATCTATTGATGATGTAAATTGGTCAGATGATATTAACTTCTTTTTATGATTTTTTTTTGTTCCTTCTTGGAAAAGAAAACTTGCCATACTGATTGTCCTTCATGTAGTGTAGAGTGGTGGTGGTACTATAGGATTGCCTGATAAATATTGCAGAGAAAACTCTGGTTTCTGGATTCAAGTACTTTCCATCTTCATTCAACAGGTTTTTCTTTTTGTTTTTATAACAGCAATATTTCCTTGAAAAATTGCCAATAGAGGGAAACTTTGGGGTTGACATATTTTTAATGGCTATATATGTGGTCCAATTTAGTTCATCTTTTGTTGTTATTTAATAAAAAATAAAATAAAATAAAGTGTGGCTAAAATTAGACCAAGTATGTGAGCATGAAAAGATAGGTCTATGCTAAGGAATGATTTAAACTTTTATCTTCTGTTAGAACTCTTTTATATTGTACTAAAAAAAACTCTTTATATTTGTACTGGGGTGTCATCGTGGGTTGGGTTGACCACTTTCCAATCCAATCTAACTCAATTAAAGAGACAATCCAACCCAATTTTATATTTTTGAGTTGGGTTGGGTTGTGTTCTCGGATTCATCAATACATTGCAAATATATATAAATATCTTTTATCAAATTTTTCTTACATTATACCTAAATAAACTGCAATCTCCCATCATTATCATATTGAGCTAATGAAATTAATATAAATATTAAATAAGCAAAATACTCAAATTAAAAATCATTTTCCATTAATCTACAATAATGATTCATATAAAATATACAAACTATAAAAATAAAATAAATAGACAATTAACATAACAAAACTATATGACATAATTTAACTTTCACAAAATAAATAGATAATTAAACCAACAAAAATAAATGACTTGATTCTACAATATATTTTTAACACGATAAATAGAATATAAAGACTTCAAAAAAAAAACATAAAAAATATTGAAAAATAAAAAACTCTAAAACCAATAATAAAATAAATATAAGTATATATGCATATATAATTATGTTATATGTAAAATATACATTTTTTAAATTTAATAATCAATTCGGGTTAGGTTGAATTCATTTTAGGTCAACCCTTGATCCAACTCAACCCATAAAAATTTCATAATTTTAAATCCAACTCAACCCAAAAGTGTATTTAACCCAATCCAACCTATCAAATTGGGTTGGGTTGATTCAAGTTATTCGAGTTGTTAGGTTGTTTGAACACCCCTAATTTGTATTATCTTTATTTTCATTACACAAATATTCATTTTGAGCCTTTTTTTTTTCTTCTAAATTTTGTTTCAATGATGGAGATGAAGAATAAACTCTCTCCACTTTGACCACAACCTAAATCCTTTTTAATAAGAGTAAATATATGATTGGTTAATAATCTTATTATGAGGTGAATGGATAGAGGGAAGATGTGAGAAGAGGAAGAGGTTAAAATTATCCAGGCTTGTTTATGATATAAAAAAAATGCTAAACCAAATAATTTAATTATAATATTACAATTAGAAAGTGAATTAAGTCATTAAATCATTAAATTAAAAACAAAACTAGTTAATTAAATTATAGAAGATTTTTCATAAATAATCATTAGTGACACTATTTAATTTATACTATTTATTTTTTAAAAAGTACTAATACCTTTTTTTGTCGTAACTTTTTTTCTGTTTTTAAAAGAGATTTGAATTCATGTTTTGATTATTTATTATACATTGATATCATATAATTTTAATATCTTTTTTATTGTGATGTTTCAGAAATATATATTTTTTATATTAGTGTATAGCTCGGAAAAAAAAACCCTTAAACCAATTTTAAACTAAACCATAATATATTTTCTTAGAAGCATTTGAACCAAAATAAACAAATGGTGAAACTACATAAATCAAAACTTTCTCAAAAAAAAAAAAAAAAAAACTACATAAATCAAAACAATATTTAAACCTAAACTCAAAAAAATATAATAATAATAATTTAACCTATGGAATATATTTCGCAAACTATATAACATATTCATCAAGTTTCAATGTCATACTATCTTAAAATGTGGCTTATCATATCATACTACTTTAAAGTGTGGCTTATCATACTACCTTAAAGTATGGTTGAAGAAGAAAATTATTTTTGGACAATTTTACTTCTTAAGTCATATTCTAAATTACAAACATGTCATCTATTGGAATATATAAAAGAAAAAAAAATTCAAATAAGGTAGAAGATATTTATAATATTATTTAGATTTTCATCATAAGATATTTTTATCAAATTGCATAGATTTTATAACTAAATTAGAATATAAGAGATTTCAACAATCAAATGAAGGTATTTATAATATCATTTAAATTTTCAATCTTTATAACGTAGAAAATAAGATATTGTTACCAAATCTCATAAATTTTATTTGACATTTTATATTCTAATTAAAATAATAAATTGAATTTTCCAATATACTTCTCTATATTTTGTTTAGAAGAACACTTTGTCTTTTTGTTTGCTTGAATTTACTTTTCTTTGTTTGTTTTTTGTTTTATAAAAGTTGTTTTATTTTGTTGGATTATTTACTTTAACTTTCATCTAATCTTTTTTTGTTGCAATAATTTTTGTAAGATCTATTTTGCATAATTGTTGTCTTTCAAAAAAAATACTTGGAGATTTGGAATTTCTTTTTTGAAGAATGATAAGAGTATTATCTGAGATTAGTGCATGAATTTTTTAGTTTCAAAAGTTTGATAACAATGATTTCCTACTATATATATAGTTCTCTATATTTTGTTTACAAACACATTTGAATATTTCTCTTTGCTTGGGATTATCTTTCTTGATTTCTTTTTGTTTTTTTGTTTTATAATAAAAAAATTAGTTATCTTATTTTTATCAGATTATTTACCTTAATTTTCATCTAACACTTTTTTTGTTGCAATAATTTTGTAGAGATCTTTTGTTGCTTAATTGTTGACTTGAGATGTGAGTTTTTTTTGTTTGAAAAATGATAAAATTATCATTTGAGGTTAAAGGTAAGTTGATAGGTGTATACTAATAAATATATTTAGCTTATTTATATTTATAATTATAATAATGATATAACTCTTATAAATTTTATAATTCAAAAGTAATTGGTCTATTAATAGATAAATTGAGAAAAAACTAAAGAGGATCAATTTTTAAAAATCAGACATAAAATTTAATTTTAATGCGATAAATTTTATTAAGTTAAAAAAATAATAATAACACCTATTATTTTTTAAGTTCAATTGACCTATTTTATTATATATATATATATATGATTTATTATTTAAAAAATTATCACGTGCAACGCCGTGTTAAAATTCTAGTACTTTTAAATTGGGAGCAAATTAAATATTTTCAGTACAAACCATGTTTATAGGTAAGGAGATTCAAATTGACTTATTGATGGTTAATGCATATCGACTACCATTGAATTCAATTAACGCCGGTACGTAGCATTTTTATTTACTATTATTGTTTTTTTTAGTAATAATAAATTTTTTTTTAAAAAAAGCATACAAACTCACTCTTAACAACAAGCATATTGGATAATAAAACTTTATAAATAAACTGATTTAAGTCCATAACTCAAAGGCAAACTCAATCACTCAACTCAAAGGCAAACTCAATCACTCACTCCCTGTCAAAAAAAGAAAAAAAAAATCAATACTCACAAAGTAGCCAAAGTGTTGGACACAACTCTTACGTGGAAAACACCGACACTTTTTATTATGACCACTTTAAAAGAGAATACAAGACTTGTTTAGGACATGCACTACAAAATCACACTAGGATTCTTACAAGACATTTTGTAGGACACTACAACACTTGTTCTTTCTTGGATACAAAATATGGTGGGATGGTGGGGTATTTATAATATGAGCTAGACAATGTAGACCACACATTTGTCTCCACATTTGTCTAGAGTGCTCCTAAAAATATTTAGATATTTTACACTTTCTAAGACATTCTTTAAATGTCCACATAATTCTAAAAATCTATTCTGTTGGGCTAGTGATGAACATTTAACACAAAGATCAAAGATAATTTAAGGAATCGACATAAGCTTGTGAGTTGGTTCTCTTATATTTAAGATTAGAAGAAATCAATATAAGAGGTTGATTAAAAATTTAAACATTTTATTAGTTAAGTTTTGATGAACTATGGTAGTTAAATTGATTGATATTAACTATATTGACATATAAATAACCACCAATAAATAAGAAGAGAGTTTCCAAAATCGTAGAAAAGTGAAGACACCTTAAAAAAATAAAAGTCGTATAATTTGATAGTAAAAAAACTTTATCAACTAATTCTTCTTAAAAACAAAAACAAAACCATCACCATCACTCTTAACACATTCATTTATTGAAATAAGAAATGAGGCAGCAACAAACATATTTATAAAATTTATCTATAAAAATTAATACAGAATAACTTTTTAAAGTAAAATTTATTAATAACCGCTTCTCAAAAATTTCTCAATTGTTTTTTTTGTAATATACAATCATTCAACTATTTTAACTATTGTTCAACCCTATTATCAAATTTTACATTAAATTTTATTAAATTTTACATCAAATTTATCACTTAATCTCTATTAACCTCAATCTCTAAATGAATAGTTAATTATTCAACTATTATTAACTTCATCTCCAAACAAATAATTAACCGGTTCAAATTACTATTAATCACTTTATTCTCTTTCGCCTACTCTTTTTTATCAAAAACAATTTTAGATTGCTTATCATTCATTTTTTGTTTGAAAACTGTGCCCATAGGTTCGGACTCCGAACCTTAGCTTGGGGGCATCTCCCTCCTTACCCAAAGCCTAGAATCCTATGTCCTGCTCCTTACACTCAATCTTTGGTTCTTATTACCCCTTCAATTTTTTCCGTCTTAATTATAATCTAAATCTATATTCTAAAATTTTATGATGCGTTTGAAGCACTAGTTTAGTTATTATAGACATAAAGTTATAATAAATTGTGAGTTATGATAAATGATTGGTTATTATAATTGATGTTTGAGGAACAAATTATTATAACAGAAATGATGATAAACAGTGTTTGAGAGGTTGACTATATAACAACAAGTAATATATGTAAAGTGGAGATAAACGGGCACGTAAATTTAAATAAAAGGATACGCAGGTTTAGGTAACCACAATTTATAATAAATTATGGGACAAACATCAGTTAAATTATTATAACCAACTCGACCGTTTACATAAACGAGGGTCTGAACACACCCTTATTTTATAACATTCATTATTCTTATTCATATATTATGTTTTGAAATCTCTTTTTTTTGGAAGATGAAATCTCATGGATTGTCGTAATCATTTCTTTTATATAATATGTTAATGTGTTCAAGTTTACTTACATTCATTTTAATTGTTTTTTATATAAATATTAATAAGTGTGTAAATTTATTTATACTTACTTTAATTATTTTTGCTAGACAAAATAACTTTTCAATATTTAATTTTTTTAAAAATTAATTTTTAAATAAGTAATTAGTATTTTAATTTCTAATATCTTCAACTACAACAACCATCATAGTTGAATGTTATAATGGATTGAATGAGTCTATTTGTCGGTTTCATTTTTCGTAATATGAATGAAAAAAAGTGAACAGTTTAGGCCACGTTTGATAACCATTTTGTTTTTTGTTTATGAAATTTAAGCCTATTTCTATTCAAATTTCCTACCATGTGCTCCATCTTTCCTACAATTTATCCATATTTCCTTAAGAAAGTAGGAAAATACTAACCAAATTTAAAAAACATAAACAAGTTTTTGGAAGCTACTTTTTTTTGTTTACAAATTTTGGTTTTGTTTATTAAGATATAGGTAAGATGTAAATATCCAAATAAGGAAAAATGTATAACAAAGTAGCCGTTGTAGGCTTAAATTTCATAAACAAAAAACGAAAAACAAAATAGTTATTAAATGGTGGTCTTAATTTGGACGAATCTCGCCAATTTTGATTAGTTTGGTAATTGATTTGTTTGTTTTATTAGTTTGGTTTAGTTTTTAAGAAATTTTTGTTTAGTGTTCGTTTGTTCAATAATTTTCTTTATTGGGAATGGTTTGTTGGATAATTTAATGTTAGATGGGTAGAACAATCTAACTATTAGTTGATATTTTTTAAGTAAAGCAAAAAATAACCTGCTGCTTGGGATGCTCGTTCGGGTGTTGGTGGGATTGGTTGGATTCTTTGTGATGACGTGGGCTGTCCTATTATGTTGGGATCCATTGTGGATGTCTGGAGTGCTTCTGCTAGAGGTTTAGAAGCTATTGTTGTGCTTGAAGGCCTTCGTGTGGTGTTGTCTAAGGGGCAAGCTCTTGTTCCCTGTATCTTGATCGAATCTGACTCTTCAGTTGTTATTGATGCTATTTTGACTTCCAGAGTTCAACAATTCCATTGTTGATATCAGGGAGTTGGTTACTTCCTCTGGGAACATTCAGGTTTTCCATTGATATAGGTCTTACAATCATGTGGCTGATCGGTTAGCCCATTGTAAGGATCCTTGGTTTTTTTCTTTTGACGCGGTTCCGCCTGATATTGAGGTGGTAAGTCTGCCGTTTTGGAGAGGTTCTCCCCCCCCTTGTATTGCCTCCCTCGTTGTGGAGGAGTGGATGAATTGTTGGTTCTTTGGTTTGTCAATGATATTTTGGTTTCTTTCAAAAAAAAAAGTAAAGCAAAAAATAATTTGTGAATTAAAAATTCAATACATGATCTACTAACTAAAATTTGGAAAATGTTATTACAAGAAAAGAGTACACACATTATTTTATGGCAAACATATATATATAACGTAAGTTGAGGCTTTTATCATGTAGGCCTTTTTATTTGTTAAATTTATTTAGTACAATATTTTCTTTCAATATACGTGAGACTTTTATTATTATTATTTTTTAAGTATATATTGGAAGATCGAACAAATACTGATTATCAATATCGAACATGTAATGCTAATATTGAATTGATTTATAACTAAACAATAAAATCATTCTAGCATTGATCTTTTTTTACAACAAGAAGATTTAAAAATTTCGAACATGAATGAAAAATCAAAGCATAAGGTGTACATTTATTTAATATGATACAGTATGCCAATAAAACATATGTCATCATACCAAAATCTCTTCAAAAAAACAAAAAATGAAAACTCTAAAAAACACGTCATATCAAAGAATTATTAGAGCTTTTTTTTTTTTGGAAAAACAATAATAAATGTAACACGGTAAGAAGTTTATAATTTTCTATTTTTATGCCATACTTTCCTGCACCACTAAATAGAAAATTAAATGAGAAATATTTGCATTGTGTTTAAGGATATATCACAAAAAAAATTTCATTTTACTTTTAAATTTTTTTTAATATTGATAAAAAAAAAATAATGACCTCAGGTAGCAAATATTTCTCAAATCAAAATACATTTTTGATAGTAAATAATGATTCATTTCCATGCTTTTCCCCAAAAAAACTATTTATTTCTTTTTAAAGAAACATTATTTATTTCTATTTAATGAACAAATATAAAAAGGACAGAGATCTATTAATGGCAGTACATGTAATAAACCTGAACTTAAAGGGCGTTTTCGTAAGCCGAACCTGAAATTATTAAGTTGAGGCAGCTACGCTTATTCGTTTCTCAGAGCATCTTCTCCGTTTGGAACGGATGAACAGAGAGCAATGCAGCTCCAAATCAGCAACAATGGCGGCCCCGATTTGGATTCAGTTGCCATAACCGAGCTTCAAGAATCCATTAATGGCGGACCTCACGAGTCCCAATCCATCTTCGAAGACGTCGACAGCGCCTGTTCTACCCCCTACGTTAGTGCTCCGTCGAGCCCCGGCAGTGGCCCCGCCGGTGGGTTCTACTACAGCGCTCCGGCTAGTCCAATGCATTTCGCCATTACCAAATCCTTGAACTCGTCGGCTTCGTCCAAAGACAGCCATTCGTTTTCGTTCGAGTTTGAGTTTTCCGGGAGATTTGGCTCAAATGGATCCGGTTCGATCGGGTCCATGAGCTCGGCGGATGAGTTGTTCTTGGACGGAAAGATCCGGCCGATGAAGCTCTCGACTCACTTGGAGCAGCCGCAGGTTCTTGCGCCGTTGGTGGATCTGGAAGGGGAAGATGAAGAAGGAGGCGAAATCGTAGGGTTTGTAAGAGGGAGAGATCTTCGGCTTCGCGATAAATCTCTCCGGCGGAGAACCAGATCTATGTCGCCGTTGAGAAATACGCCGGCGGAATGGACTGAAAACGACGATGGAGATTTGATTACTGAGACCGATTCAAGAGAGGGAAAAACAACGGAGAAAAACAGAGAAGAAGATCAGAGTTCAGAAACGAGGACGAATCCTTCAGTTTCTGGTTCATCTTCAAGATCTTCATCAGCAGGAAGAAACTCAAAGAGATGGATATTTTTGAAGGAATTTCTATACAGAAGCAAAAGTGAAGGCAGCAGTAGTAATCACAAATTCTGGTCCAACATTTCATTTTCTTCTGCAAAAGAGAAAAAACCCTCAACAAATCAAACGCCATCAACTTCCACTTCATCTTCAACGAAGCAGAAATCGCATCTACCATTGCCACAGAAGGTGAAGGGAGGAAGTGGGAAATTTCCGGCGAAAAATCCGGCGGCCGGAAAACCGACGAACGGCGTCGGGAAGCGGCGGGTTCCGGTGTCGCCTCATGAGCTCCACTACACGAAAAACAGAGCACAAGCAGAGGAGCTGAGGAAGAAGACATTCTTGCCTTACAGACAAGGCTTGCTTGGCTGCTTGGGATTCAGCTCAAAGGGCTTTGGAGCTATGAATGGCTTTGCAAGGGCCTTGAACTCTGTCTCTTCCAGGTAAAAAATAAGAAGTAAGGATTAAGAACAAGAAGATAAATAAGTTTAGGTTTAGTATGATATATCTAGCTTTTCAGTTTAAAAGAAAATTGTATAGTGATTTTTCCATTTCCATTTCATGAAACTTGTTCTCTGCTAAGATGATGATTATATTATTGTATTCTTGTTATTGATTTGTAGCATTTGATCTATTTTCTTTATCTGAAAGAGTTTAGCTTCTAAGATTCATCTGAAACCTGTTTTGTACAATCTAGAAATTAATGGGGTGTTTCTTTTTCAACTCCCCATTGGCTTTTGTGTTAAGTTACTGTTCCTTTCAGCATTTTAATGGATACCCTTTTTCTCCATGAATCTGTCCAAGATGAGCTTTGATTTGTGAGTGTTTATGATTCTGGAAGTAAGAACAACTTCAGTTGTGCTAACAGATTTTAAACAGTAGTTACTCTAATGGAAAGGATCTTTTGACTTTGTTTGCAGCTTTTCTATTTGATTATGGAAATTGTTTTGAGAACTATGATTGAATAACTTGAAAAGAAATCTAGGATTTTGGAAGCGTTATTAGCTGTCCAAAGGAGTTTCAGGCAACTTTCAGGAGAATTTTTATCCAAATTAATAGAAGTAATGTGCTGAAAAACACAGTCATCTAAATATATAGGATCGTTTTTGTTCTAAAAATGTAGAATCTGCATTTTCTTTTTATTTATTGCTTGTTTATTACTTGGGTATTGAAGAACATACTGGGCCAACCCACTGATCTTTGAAGAGGTTCCACACCCTCAAAACCAGATCAGAGAGACGCGGTTTTAGATTCTTGAATTTTTCTCTTGAGGGCACGAACATGAACCCTAAGGGTATGTTTGGGGAGCGTTTATGCAAACGTGGTTTGAGTTATCTAAGCACGGCTAGAACCTCGCAAACCCCACGGGGAAGATTGGAAGAATGTTTTATCAGATAAATGATTTTTGGTGTTTGTTGTATATATGGTTAGAGTAAGTGTAATATAACACTCTTTATTACAATAACATGTACCATAAACACCGATTCTTATAACTTTTGCATCTTAAATACTGATTATTATAATTTTTGTACTATAAATATTGTTTATAATGTTAATACAATTTGCACTTCAAACACAATTTTTCCACAACTTCTAGTATAATAATACGGGGTTAAAATACACTTTATCATAATTTACTTATAATAACTCTATTGTGTTTCAATCACATCCTAAACTTTAGAGAATATTTACAAATGTCACAAGTCCTAAACTCCATCCATAGCAATCATTGGGTAGGAAGGCCACTTCAAAAAAAACAAACAAATTGGGAACAGCCTCTTAGATTTCCTCCTACCTTTTCCACTTTAGCCAAGGAGAATTACAAGTGCATCCAAGAAAAAAAAGGGTTGTAATGTGTTGTAGTAGAATCTTGTGCCTTTTATGGTTGTGCAATGATGAATGATTTATGAGTAGCTTTTATGGAGGTTGTGCTGAAAAAACCCTAAACCAAAATGTGATAATGATGATGAGAGAGAATGTTGAATTGGTTAGTGTGAAATGATATCAATTATCTGACTATGGCTCACATGGCGATGAGACATTGCTGTGTGAGAGCAGCAGAAAGGTCCCATTTTAACCCACAGACAAATTGCAAGAGTAACTTTATGTTCTTTTGGTGCTATTCTTATTTTCCATGGCTCAGCCAACCTTTTGCTGGATCCCTCACTTCATTGCCTGTAGATGCTTATGCTTGGAGGAGATTTCAGGTAAATTTCTTTTCATTCTTCTTTCTTACATACTATACATTCAATAGTTTAGAGGGTGCAGCTAGCCTATAATGTGGTGACCACATCAAATAATTTTCAGTAAATGGGGACCCTACTCTCCTTCGTACTGTGCTCGCCTGCCCCGTAATTCACGGGGCGAGTTTGAACTATGCAGGAAGAAGAAGAAAGGAAGCGTGAGCGTCGAGAAAGGAAGAAAGAAAAGAAGGTTAGTACTATGATCTCACCATTTCGGTTTCGTCATGTCATTGAAGGAGAGGATCATATTTACGCCTTTGTTTTCCTCTTGTGTAGAAAGAGAAGGCTGTAGAAGAAGAGCCTGAAGTGGATCCCGACATTGCAGCAATGATGGGATTTGGGGGCTTTCGTTCATCCAAGAAGTGACCATTACAGATTCATCTTCTTCAACTTGAGGTTTGAGCTCTGCCCTTGTGATCCTTGTGGAGTTATTTATTATGAACTGATGCACGAGGGGTCTAAACGTGGGCTTCCCGGCCTCTAATAAGACTGTTTGTTGTATGGATTGAATATTTCAGTATGACCAACGAAGAATTGGTCAAGCTTAGCATGTCACGACCTTACTCGAACAAGATTTTTTCTGAATTTGTATAATTGTATTCTTAAGTTCTTTAGGGGGGTTTATCATGTTTTTTTATGTCATATATTTAATTCATATGCTATACCATGTTTTTTCATGTCTGTGTTCGGATCGGATCATCTTACACATGCATCGACAATTCTCACAAAACAATTGGATGAAATTGGATAATCCTATTATATGGTGAGGATTCAAAGGATCACATCTTTAACCTGTGTGTTTGGGCAGAAGCCTTTTGGAGTTATGTATGTGGTTTTTTTTTAATGGTCCCTTGTTAGGCTAAAAGATCTTCCAACTCTTCTTTGCTGTGTGTGATTCAGGGACACCCCAAAAGAGACTTTGTGGCTAAATTTTGTTTAATCTTTGTTTTGGAAGTGGTGGTTGGAATGAAACAATAGGATCTTCAACACCAAGCATCTTTTTGCATCATGATCTCATGGGATCCACCATTCAGACAAACAGAGTTGTATTTGAGTCATCATCTCCCCTTTTTTGTATTTATCACTTATCTTTTCTTTTCTCTCATTGGCATCATCTTCTATAAGATAATATGATCTTTTGTACTATTTTCACAAATCAATGAAGAAAATTATATGGTTGTCAAGAAAATTCGCAGCTGACGAATTCGACTTTCTTTTTTACTACTATGCCAACAAAACATTGTTTCTTCAGGTCTCAGTATGAAATTAGGTCGGCTTTGAGATGAACGAAATCCGAGAAAGTGGAGAGAAAAAAAAACAAAAAACAAACAGATATTTGCTAAGGCTCCGTTTGATAAACATTTTGTTTTTCGTTTTTTGTTTCTAATTTTGCATTTTTGGTTTTTGGTTCTATATATGTTTGATAACTGATTTTAGTTTTTTGTTTTTAAAAATTAAAAACAAAAAAACATGTTTGTTTTTAAATTTCACATTTTGTTTGGATTTTTTTAGTTTTGATTTTTTATTTTTTCATGCTTTTTAAAAACAAAAACAAAAAATTATTTTTAAAAGTTATTTTTTTTAGTTTTTAGAATTCCTTTAATATTTTAAAAATATTTTAAAATTTAAAAAACAAAAATTAAAATTGATTATTGTTTTAAAAAGTTAAAAACAAAAATAAAAAACAAAAAATGAAATAGTTATTAAACGGAGTCTAAGTTTATAAAATTTTCAAACATTGACAGTTTTATGAGGTTGGGCGGGGTGGAAAAAGTGGACGATATTCATTCAAGAATAAGCAGAAATAACTTTTTTATTTAAAAAAAAAAATATCGAGGGTATAATATTTTGGGAATTTGCGCTGTATAGTAACTTTTTTACTACAGTTTAGAATTATAGCACATTTTTAAAAATAATTCTTTTATACCAAATTCTGCCATTTAAAAAAAAAATTATTTGCCTTTTTTGTTCTAAAAAAAAATTCTGCCATCTATCATTCTTTAGTGATGGAAGTCTATCAATTTTATCAGTGATTGATTCTATCGGCTCTTATTGATAGACTCTTGATAGAATCTGATGAAAGTCTATCGATTTACTTTATTTATTAGTAATTGATTCTATCACCCTTTATCGATAGAATCTATCAATATGAAGTCTATCAATTTACAATTTTTGCTATATGTGCAAATATTTTCATTATTGTGTTATTCATGTAATATTTTATCCATTTTGTAATATACATGCAAAAACCCCTAATATTTTTTTGTTTTATTTTATGATATGGGTTAGTATGAACTTGCAACTCGATAATTTCACAGAATAGACTTCTTAACCTCTTAACCTTATAATATTTGTGCATCAAAAAATTTATAAAAAAAAATTGCTTTTTAAGTGGTCACAAAACTCATACTCTACAATATATAATATTATAAAAGGCATGTGAAATGAGAACTGGAACAATTTGACCACCAATCAAAACTTGTCAATTATTGTTATGTCATGCTAACTTTAGCTTAAAGATTTGAAAGTTAAAATATCATTTTGGTCCCTAGACTTTTATGAAAATTCTATTTTGGTCCTTTAACTTTTAAATGTCCAATTTTAGTCCTTAGACTTTTATGTTTGTTCAATTTTAGTTCCTAAACTTTCATATTTGTCCAAATTTGGTCCCTAAACTTTCAAATGTCCAATTTTGATCATTTGACTTTCTAAAAAGTTTAAAAATAGTCCTTATGAATCAAAAATAAAAATTGAAAATTGAAAATAACAATTTCTCATCTTCTTCCTTTGTGCTCTGTTTTCTATTTTTTTTTTTCTTAATTATTTAGAGGGGAAGAAGGAGGCCAACAAAATGTGAGAAAGAAAGTATGTGAATTTCTTTTAAGCAACATAAAAATGTTTGACACCATCTTCTTTTGGGCTACAATACAAGTGTGCAATGACTTTATTCTTGAAACATTAATATTTTGAACTCCAATGAGCAAAGGGCTGGCTTTCTTCTTCCTTTTGCATTTAATTTTCTTCTCATTTAACCATTTTAGGGTTTTCTTGAATTTGTTTCATTTTCCCTTTTCCGCCGGAAGACGAGGAGCTGCTGATTGTAATTACTTTAGATTTTTTTTTTCATTCGTTCCCTTTTCCCATTTTTGGCTTCTCAACCACTAACACTTCAAGGTTTATCGAGTGAATCACTATTGGTAATAATTGTCTTTTTTTTTTGTTCTGTTGAAGGGGATGAAACTGGGATTATCAAATGCTTAGTGAATGATGAAATTATGTTGTGTGATTGAAATTATGCTCAGCAATTATGCATAGCAACATGAATCCCTAAATAGCTTCAATTGCAGCCCAAAAGAAGATGGTGTTGAAGATATTCATGTTGCTTAAAAGAAATTCACATACTTTCTTCTTCACATTTTGGCCTCCTTCTTCCCCTCTAAATAATTAAGAAAAAAAAAATAGAAAACAAAGCACAAAGGGAAGAAGAAGATGAGAAATTGTTATTTTCAATTTTCAATTTTTATTTTTTATTCATAGGGACCATTTTTAAAATTTTTAGAAAGTCAAATAATCAAAATTGGACATTTGAAAGTTTAGGGATCAAATTTGGACAAATATGAAAGTTCAAGAACTAAAATTGGACAAACATAAAAGTTTAGAGACTAAAATTAGACATTTGAAAGTCAGGAGACTAAAATAGAATTTTCATGAAAATCCAGGGACCAAAATGATATTTTAACCAAAGAATTATTATTATTTTTTAAACGTGCGTAAGGCCAAGCACTAAGAAATATCAAATGAATGAAGACATGGGAAGTAGCTACAAATTAGAAAGAATTACAACATGTTCTAAAAAAAACAAACATTACAACATGACTTAATTTTATATATCAACTGAATCTCTCATAAGTTGAGAATCAAAATAAGATAAAATCCATTATCATTTTATCGAAAGGATTGATAGCCAGTTAATTTCATTGATGGATGATAATTCAGTTCTTTACCAAAACTCATATAATTTTGGCATATGTAACTCAAATAAAAGTCAAAATCAATTTTGCTACACTGGTTATTGTATCAGTTCTTAGACTCTTTTTGCTCTGTATCTGTATTAGCATTGTTGTGAAGAACATGGGCAAGAAGTGGTTGGAGATGGAGCGCAAAATCCTGCGACTTCTTCACGGCCACAAATCCCGAACCCATCTCACTGAAATCCACGCCCATTTCCTCCGCCACGGCCTTCACCAATCCAACCAAATCCTCGCCCATTTCATCTCCCTTTGTGGAGCTTTCAGCAAAATCGCCTATGCTCATCGCATCTTTTCTCAGTCCCAAAACCCCAATATTTTCCTCTTCAATTCCATCATCAAAGCCCATTCCCTTTCCAGCCCTTTCCAGCCATCCCTTTTCCTGTTTTCCTCCATGAAGAATCGCAGGGTTGTTCCCGACGAGTACACTTTTGCGCCGCTCCTCAAATCGTGTTCCAATCTTTGTGATTATAGGCTTGGTGGGTGTGTCGTTGGTGAGGTTTTGCGTCGTGGGTTCGAGTGTTTTGGGTCTATTCGTATTGGGGTGGTTGAGTTTTATGTTTGTTGTGAGAGGATGGATGATGCGCTGAAGGTGTTCGATGAAATGCCTCATAGAGATGTGGTTGTTTGGAACTTGATGATTCGTGGGGTTTGCAAGATGGGTGATGTTGATTTTGGGTTGTGTTTGTTTAGGCAAATGAGTGAACGTAGCCTTGTTTCTTGGAACACCATGATTTCCTGTTTGGCTCAAAATGGACGCGATGTTGAAGCTTTGGAGCTCTTTGAACAGATGGGGGAACATGGTTTTGAACCAGATGAGGTGACTGTGGTCACTATGTTGCCTGTTTGTTCTCGTTTGGGAGCTCTTGATGTCGGACAAAGGATCCATTCTCGTGCGAGTTCGAAGGGAAACTTGGTAGATATCACAACAGTTGGGAATTCGCTGGTTGATTTTTACTGTAAATGTGGGAGTACAGAAGAGGCTTACAACATTTTTCAGAAAATGACTTGCAGAAGTGTTGTTTCTTGGAATTCAATGATCTTGGGCTTTGCTTTGAATGGGAAGGGAGAGCTTGGTTTTGATCTTTTCATGGAGATGGGAAGAGGGGATGTGAAGCCTAATGACGCAACGTTCGTAGCTGTCTTGACCGCATGTGTTCACTTGGGATTGTTAGAGACGGGTCGGGAGATACTTTCTTCAATGGCACAGAAGTACGAAATCCAGCCAAAACTCGAACATTTCGGTTGTATGGTTGATCTTTTGGGACGTGGTGGATGTGTGGATGAGGCTCATAGCTTGATTAAAAGCATGCCAGTGCAGCCAAATGCTACATTGTGGGGCGCATTGCTCGGTGCTTGCCGAACTCATGGAAACTTGAAACTTGCAGAAGTGGCAGTGAAAGAGCTCATCAGTCTTGAACCATGGAACTCTGGTAATTATGTGTTGCTGTCAAATATGTTGGCAGAAGAAGGGAGATGGGAAGATGTTGAGAATGTTAGACGTTTGATGAGAGAAAAAAGTGTCAAGAAAGCACCTGGGCAGAGTGCAAGTGGGTGATTTGTTGATGTGAGAAAAATTATTCAATGAAGTCAGCTACTTAATAACCGTAGGATATAGATTACAAAATCTTCATGCTCCCTGATAACCACTAGATATGCAAAATCGAAATTCTTAAATCTACAATATGCAGTCCTCGAATAATTTCTCATCTCGATGTTTACCTCATCAATGTTTTGGGTTGTCTACAAACAAGTAGGGTCCGAGCCATAATAGTTGAGATGTATGCAAGCTGGCTTGGACAATCACGAATATTAAAAAAAATGTAGGTCCCGAGCCCATATAAAGTTGAAGGCATAATGTTGAGAATAGTGCGTCTGAGCGATAACATGTGTGGCTTTGAAGAACAAAGGCGCCTAGTCCTTATAAGGCATAATGTTGAGAACATCCGTTGATTTGGATGGAAGGAATTCAACACTTACATCCATCTCGGTGTGCTTCAACACGCTTAGTAGTTCGTAAACTAGCTCGAGAGCGAAATTGGTCACAGACTGGATATCTTTCCGTTCGAACGAGCATAATAGATATGCTTTTTGTTACTATGGATGCTACAAATCTTGTCTCAAATCAATCAAAAGAGAAGAGGAACTCTTTGGAAATTGGAATACATATCTCTGGTTCATGTGTACATATCTCTTGGATGAAGCTGCTGCTGCTGTTGCTGCTGTTTTGTGCTAAGTACAAGAATTTTCCTACAAGTTCCATTGCATTGTTTCTCTGTAATCTACCACAACAAGTTTTCTCATTTGAAACTCCAAGCTTTTTATGCAAAATGTTCAAGTTTTCTACTTTTTCGTGTCCAGGAAATAGAATACACTTAATTTAAAATTTAAACTATTCTAAACTCAGCTAGTATTAAACACCAATACATTTTTTTTTGTTGGATGGCGCGGTTTCAATCCTTGTACCTCTTGCTTGTTAAACGAGCACTCTACCATCTGGTTACGTACCCTAATTGATGATTAAAATGACCTAGTTTAATGTTTAAATTATTTTAAGCACACAAAGTATTGAACATATTATATTTATAGTTTGATATTAAGAAGAAAAAAAAAGGATTGGAGATGCAGGGTATCGATCCCCGTACCTCTCGCATGCTAAGCGAGCGCTCTACCATCTGAGTTACATCCCCTAGTCGTTGGGATTAATGACATAGTTTATTCTTTAAATTATTTTAAACACAAAGTATCGGACATTCTATATTATAGTTGGATAAAGAAAGAAAAATAGATTTGGAGATGCAAGGTATCAATTCCCATACCTCTCGCATGCTAAGCGAGTGCTCTACCATCTGAGTTGTATCCCCTAATTACAGGGTAAAGTGACATAGTTTAATGTTTAACTTATGTTAGACATAAAGTATTAAACATCTTATATTTATAGTTGGAAAAAGAAAAAAATGGAATTGGAGATGCGGGGTATCGATCCCCGTACCTCTCGCATGCTAAGCGAGCGCTCTACCATCTGAGCTACATCCCCTAATTGATGGGTAAAGTGACATAGTTTAATGTTTTAATTATATTAAACACAAAGTATTGAACATCTTATATTTATAGTTGGATAAAGAAAAAAAAGGATTGAAAATGCGGTGTATCATAAAGCATTGTACCTCTCACATCATAAGTGAGTGCTCTACTATCTGAGCTACATCCCCTCGTACATGGCTAAAATGACAGTTGGATTTTTTAATTATTCTAATTCTAAACCTGACAAAGTATTAAACATCTTATATTTAATTGGATAAATAAAAAAAAAGATTGGAGATGCAATGTATCAATCTCATACCTCTCGCATGCTAAGTATCATCTGAACTACATGGCTAAAATGACATTGTTCAATGTTTAAATTATTCGAAACGCACAAAATATTAAACATTTATAGTTAGATGGATCAAGAAAAATAAGGATTGGAGATGTATCAATCTTTGTACCTCTCACATGTCAAGCAAGCTCAACCATCTAAGTTACATCTCCAATTGATGATTAAAATGACAATTTAATTTTAAATTATTAGACTCACAAAACATTAAACACCTTATATTTAGTTGGATAAAGAAAAAATAGGATTGGAAATGCAGGGTATTAATCATCATACCTCTCACAAGCTAAGCGAGTGCTCTACCATCTAAGCTACATCTCCAATTGAAGACTAAAATGACCTAGTCTAATATTAAAATTATGGGAATTTGGTTGTATAGCAACTTTTTTACCACAATTTACAATTATAACACATTTTTAAAAATAATTCTTTTATGGCAAATTCTGTCATTTTAAAAAAAAAATTATTTATCTTTTTTATAGAAGACTTTTAATAGAATCTATCATTTGATGGAAGTCTATCAATTTTATCAGTGATTGATTCTATCAGTTCTTATTGATAGATTGTTGATAGAATCTGAAAGAAGTCTATCAATTTACTTTATTTATTAGTAATTGATTGTATCACCCTTTACCGATAGAATCTATCAATATGAAGTCTATCAACTTACAATTTTTGCCATATGTGCAAATATTTTCATTATTGTGCTATTCATGTAATATTTTATCCATTTTGTAATATACAAGCAAAAGCCCCTAAAATTATTCTGAACTCACGAAGTATTAAACACCTTATCTCCTATTAGATAAAGAAGAATGGAGTCAAAGATGCGGGATATCGATCCATGTACCTCTTGCATGCTAAATCATCCCTCTCCTTTTATATAGAATCAACCAATTATTATAACTCAACTTAATCTACCCTTAAACAGGCTCAAACACCCTCTTAAACTTCAACTTAATCTACCCTTAAACGTGCTCAAATGCTTCCTTGTACTTCATTGCTTAATATATTGTTAGAGATATGGAATAGGCATTGAGCTGTTAGAGCCGAAGTATTGATTTGTGTTAAAATGAACTACAGAATTGGGTCTCAAAACTAGAGAAAACAATAAAGTTGAATTTATCTAATTAAGATGGCAATAAATGTTCAAATTCCTTCAATATTTGCACAATCATCTTTATCACATCATTCAAAACTAACATGTTTTTCGAGTTCGATGTATGGACATGAAGATTCAAATCTCTACATACCTGTTTAAACTAATTGAACTATGTTCAAGTTGACTTCCATACACCTTCGCTTTTCAAATATGATTTAAAGAATGTGTCATAAGCTTTGTCCTAAAGTGAGACAAAGATGAATATCCAGAAGTGCATAAAGAGAGAAGCAATGAAGAATAGAGTAGCCAGTTCACTACAGCATTTATAATCAAATTTCAGTGTGGGGGAGTTTCAATTGGAAATGAAAAAGGTAAAAAAACAAATCTTACCCCTTATAGATTCATACCAACAGAAAACAGTAAAAGGTTAAACAAATATTTTGTTTCTCAGCACAAAGAAAACAAAACCTACTTGATGTACTGAGAAAGCCATTTGAAGCCATCTCCATAACCCATTTTCCTCACAATGCTACACATGAAAACCTCGAGAGGACGAACATTCGAGTCGGACAGGCTTACCTTTCCCTTGCCGGTGGTGAAGTTCGTTAGGCCTAAGCTATACCGTAACTCATCCTCTGATGCAGCATAAGGAATATCAATCTTATTACCCAGAATCAGAAATGGAACGTCACCTAATGCTTCGTCCGAGAGGAGAGCATCCAACTCTTTTTTCGACTCTGTAAATCTCTCCTTGTCATATGCATCGACCAGATAAACTACTGCATCCACCTTCACAAACAATAACATATTTAGTTATTTGACATGATAAGAAACTATACAACGTTGTAACTAAATGAACCTCAGATATAGCATATTAGATCATATAATTGTAAATTAACCAGCTCAAAATAGATAATATTGGTTTATAAGATAGTGTTAACAGAAAAATGGTATTATTAAAAATGTGAATTCACGAGCCAATGAATCTAATGAAAAAGATAACTGGCCCTATGCACTTTCATATAGATGAGTATCAAGACCCATTTACATACACCTAAACTAAACTCACAAGAAAATCACCTATCCTACCATATTTTAGTTGTCAAGGAAACTCACAATAAACTAATTCCTATCCTAGATAACCTGCGACCAATAATTTTTTTTTTTTTTTTTGGGGAATTTGTGACTCTCTAAGGCAACTTGCGCGCACCTCGACTAATGTAAACGGAACATACCGTCTAACCCTACAATTTTTAGATGTAAAAAAGCTTATAAGAAATTAATTTCAAAGTAGATGACCATTATGCATTGAATCCATCACCTCTTAATTCTCCAATAACTTCTTTGACCACTAGACCACACCATGATGGTAATAACCTATGACCACTACAATTGAACCCCAATTTCTTCTAAGCACTTTATGATGTCACCAACAAGAGCAAAACTACAATGGCATGATGTACAACCTAGTAACAAAGGAGATTCCCTACCCCAAATGTTGTTGAATAATAAAAAGAATAACTTTTTTTATATCCATGAATGTTGACTCTATAATATTTGATTGTCAAAAGAAACTAGTAAGAAATTAATTCTTAAGTAGGTGAGCACTATGGATGGAACCCATAATCTCTTAAATCCTCAGTTGGAACCCATAATTTATAGTTGAAGAATGGTTTTAATGACCAAAAAGAAAAATCTGTGGTTATGTACTAGAAGCAGACCCTTTTCGGAAGAAGATATGCCATCAGCGAATAACCACACAATTTTTGCCTCCCATGAATCAGAAAATCACAAAAAAAGTTTTCTGGGATTATGAAGGCAGATAGAAATTATTAGGACAATGAGATTTTTTCCGAGTTAAGACAATCGCAGAGGTAGACATGCTTGATTATGTTATAACAACAAAATTTTCAAATTTCCTCCTCTGGAAGGCAACGCCGCAACTTTTTTTCAGATAAGAAACAAAATAAGAAAAGTCATTACTTGGGATCTCAATTATGGTTTCGTCATAAAATATCAAGCACATAATTTATGGTAGAACTGTAGAACTGTAGAACTGTTTCAATGATGAGAAAAATGTATGGATGTACTTAGCAGACCCTTTCAGGGAAGATATACTATCAGCAAATAAATATGTAATTTCCGCCTCAAATGAATCAGAAAAAAGGTCTTTCAGGGATTATAAGGGGAGGGAAATGATTTGAAAACACTGAGATTGGCGTTCAAAGATTGGATAACAGCAAAGGTAGACAAAATGACGGCAATATTTTGAATCAAAGCTTACAGTCTTTCCTCGAAGAAGGCAAAACAGAAATTTGGCACATTGTATCTCAAATATAGTAATGTCTTACAAATTATCAGTAGGTACAATGGTACATTATAGCCCAAGGATAGTTTTGATGACAAGAAAAAATGTAGGGATATATACTACAAGCAGACCCTTTTCATGGAGAAGATATGCCATCAGCGGACAACCACATAATTTCTGCCTCCCATGAATCAGAAAAACACAAAAAGGTTTGTCTGGCATTATGAAGGCAGAGGAACATTTCGAAACATTGAAATGGCTCAAGCAAAGTCAAGTTTTCAATCCTTATTGAAGAAGGCAATACAACAATCGGTACTTCAAATTCAAATATGGTAGTCGTATAAAATAGTATTATTTATTGTTGAATAATAGTTTTGAAGACAAAACTATTCAAAACTATTATTGTTGAATAATAGTTTTGAACACAAAAGCCCCTAAGGGGTGGCACAGTGGTTGAAGACTTGGGCTTTGAGGGTATGCTCCCCTCAAGGTCTCAAGTTCGAAATTCAGCTGTGACACGATGTCTCCTGATGCCTGGCCTATGGGCGGGCGTGGTTACCCTTGTTGCAAAAAAAAAAAAAAAAAGTTTTGAAGACAAAAAATGTATGGTTATGTACTAAAAGCAGACCCTTTCAATTAGAAGATATGCTATCAGCGAATAACCCATCTAATTTCTGCCTCCCATGAATCAGAAAAACACAAAAGGTTAGTCCGGGATTATGAAGGCAGGGTAGCATTAGAACACAGTGAGATTGTTCAGAGTCCAAACAACCACAAACATGGATGAAATTGATATATGTTGACACTTGACACCATAGTTGGTCATATGATAAGTCAGTACATAGGATCTATAATAGGGTAATGATGTATAAATATTAAGCAAGTAAAATATGCAATCGAAGAATAATTTGATTGACAAGAAAAAGTACAATTATGAACTGAAATCAGACCCTTTCATGAAGAAGACATGCCATAGAATTTCTGCTTCCCGAGAATCAGAAAAACATGAAATGCTTTGTCTAAGATTATGAAGTCAGCAAACATCCAAAAAATGGTGACATGGGTTCGGTGTTCAAATACATTTCACAAACATTTCTCACCTAAAGAAAATTATTTATCTGGCCAACTAAATCTTCCAACCCAAATAAAATACAGAAATAAAATGAGATATTTAAACTCAAATGTACCTTAGCATAGTAATCTTTCCAAACTCGTCGAGCAATCTGATGTCCTCCCAGATCAAAGGCCTTGAACTTGATCTTACCAATGCTCAACTCTTCCGAAGTTGGATGCTGGGTCGGCTGGTGCTGAACCAATCTCTGCAATATGACAACGAATTAGCAAAATGAACCCCTAAGGCCCCGTTTGATAATTATTTTGTTTTTCGTTTTTTGTTTATGAATTTAAGCCTACAACAACTACCTTACTATATCTTTTTCCTTATTTGGATATCTACATCTTACCTATATTTTAATATACAAAACCAAAATTTGGAAACAAAAACAGTAACTTCCGAAAGCTTATTTAAGTTTTTGAAATTTGGTTAGTATTCACACAAAAACTAAATAGATATCAAACGGGCCTAAATTACCAGCTGACTTAAAATCCAACATTCTTGTAAACCCAATCGACAAATCAGATTTAAAAAAACGTTAAGAAATTAGGCAAAGTAACCATTTTATGCTTTCTGAAATCTGAATCCAAGCATCGATTGAATCACTTCATAATCTAGAGCTAAAAAAAAATTCGAAAACAAGAGCAGGCAAGATTCAAGACATCCGACCTTCCAATTTCGACATCCACCATGTAAACTGATTGAACAAAACGAATTAAGAAATTAGACTAAAGAATCACAAAGAAATTCACCTCGTCTTTCAACATATGAAGCAAGGTTGTTTTCCCGGCATTATCGAGCCCTAAGAAAAGGATCTTGGCCTCCTTTTGCCACAGCCCAAGCGATGCAAGAACTCCATAGAACCAATCGACCAAAAACATTTTCTAAGCACTGACAGATCGCAAAGAACTGCAGATTTTTACCGTAATCGCACCAGATCGAGCGCCTAGAATCCCCCAAAAGAGAGAACAATTGAGCAGTTTCAGAGATTTGGAAAATTACGAATCAATCTGAGGAAGGTTGATATTAACGTAATAAGTAGGTGAGAGAGGAGAAGCTGCCATTTTCTGTTGAAAGCTGACCAAAATGGAGCCCTAGATAGGCCCACGTAGACTTAAATGGGCCTAATCCATTCCCCAACTGAGAAGACAGGCCCATGTTTTCGTTATTTCCCTAAAAATGCATCGTTATGCCCCGTTTGATAATCATTTTGTTTTTCTTATGAAATTTAACTCTGCAACAACTACTCTACTATACATTTTTCTCATTTGGATATTTACATCTTACCTATATTTTAATAAACAAAATTAAAATTTGGAAACAAAAAAAGTAGCTTCCAAAAGATTGTTTTTGTTTTTGAAATTTGGTCAGTATTCACCTACTTTCTTAAGAAAATATGAATACATTGTAGGAAAGTTGGAGCACATGATAAAAAAATTTGAGTAGAAATAAGCTTAAATTTCATAAACGAAAAACCAAATAGTTATCAAACGGGGCCGAAATTAGGAGAAAAATATTCGTCTTTTAGTCTAGAAGCCCCACTTGATCACGAGAATAGTCGGATCACATTTTAAACAAATATATTGATGTAGGTGAGCAATTACTTTTATTGTTCCCTAAAAAATTGTAACTCCATCGGTGTCAACTTGGTAATCTACTCCACCCGCTTCTAATATTTTTTAATTAAAAATAAATTATTTGATCAAATTTTTTTTTTAATTCAACAATATTTGAGGAAGAGTAGAATTCAAACCTACAAGATTTATTAGTTTTTTTTTTAATTCGTAAATCGAAACTTCGCTCCCTTATACCCGGGACACTACTGGTCCATCCCTAGACGGTGGCACATAGATATTTCGAAGGGTATTCTAGTTTAAACGCTTTCTAGCCATCTTAAATTATAGATCTCAAGGGCACATAGGTAATCTACCCCTTTGAAACTACATGAAGTACTAGTTCATACCTCAAGTCATCGAAGCTATGGGTTTTTGGGAGACTGAGGGGCTTTTTGAATCAGAATGTATAGAAGTGATTAGAATGAGTCATGAGAATAAAAAGTTATTTTGAATGATTAAAAATTGAGATTTGTGTCATAGTTTATATGGATAAAGTTTTGTATGGAGGAGTTGCTGTAATAACTTTTTTGAATGAGAATGAGGATTTTTGGTAGAGAAGTTGGAGGAAAAAATTCATTTATATAGAGATTTTGGAAGAAGAATTGTATATTGAGCGGTTTAAAAATGGAAGATTATTTTAAGTGATTAGAAATTAGTGATATTTTTTGTGATTAAGAATGAGTGGTTAAAATAACTGGTTTGAATATAACTTTTTGAAGAATGATCGTAATAGTTGGTTGAAAATAGAAAAATAACCCTCCCATAAAGTTGGTACTTGGTAAGTATTTTTTTATTATCTTTAATTCAATAATATTTAAAATAAGAGATGCAAATTTAATATTTGTCTCTTCTAATTATTTTGTATTTTCTTTAAATATCTAATTTATTTAAATAATGTTTAAATTTTCTATTTTGCAAATGTATTTAATCATCTAATTTATTTAAGTAATGTTAAAAATTTCTAATTTGTAGGCAAATGTATTTAAATATCATGGTGTTACATTATTATTTGTTAAAATATTATTTTGATCCTAGTTTCTTCTATATTAGTCATTGTATTTTCAAACGTTTTCATCCATATAAATTGATGTCTATAATAAATTTGAGCCAACATTAAGTTTAATAATAGCTAGTTATAAATAAAAACTTTCCATTTAAAGTTCGAAAGTTAACATAAAATAAAAATTTTAAATGCGACACGTCATAAAAATCATAAATAAAAATTTTCATAGGTTAGTGGCACAATGATTTCCTTGTTTGGTTGTAAACCAGTTTAACACCAGTGTTACAAGTTTGAACTCGAGAATCGGTATTTGTCTCCTCTCCTAATATGTATTCAATTTAAAGCTATAATAAACTTGTTGTACAGTACTAAAAAAAAAAATAATAAACGTGTCCTACTTGTAGGAATTAAAAAATGTCGTACTATGACTGAAATAAGCATAGACTAAAATCGAAATATAGTCAAACTATATAATACAATTTTATTTTAAAATATTAAAATGTAAATAATAATGTACATAGGTGGATACAAAATAATATTGGTAACAGTATAATGTCTCTAAAGTAAACTATAAGTCAAAGATTAGTTTAAGTATTAATAAGGGATTGCATGGGGAATTAGAACCATCATGGAAGAGATTAATGGTCGAGAAGGCATTAAAGGAGTTGGATTCAATTACCTACCTAATAATTCATTTTTTAGGTGTGTGTAAACTGGCTCTAGCAATCATAGATATCAATAAAATTAGAAATGAATAGTTATTTTGAATGATTTTGAAATAAGGAATTGTTTTAGATGGTTAGAAATAAGTGATTAAACTGAATGATTATTAAATTGTAGGAAATGAGTGAATATTTTGAATGATAAAAATAAATGGTTTAAATGTAATCGTTTGAAAATGAGATTTTAAAAGCTTTAACTCAATATTAGGAAAGGCTGATTTGAATCTCTAACCTCTTTGCTAGGTTAGAGCTCCAGCCGAATGATATGACCACAACTAATCTCACTGAATAGAGGCAACTAATTTTTTGAGGGGAAATTTGACATATTTAGGTAATTTTTGGTTTAAAGAGTTATATTAAGGAATTATGTGGAAGAGTTAAAAATTGAGAATTGTGTCAAAAACTCGTTTGTGTGTAGTTTTTGTATAGAAGAGTTAGAGTCAAAACTTTGTTTAGATGTAGATTTAAAAAATGAGTAATTATTTTTAGTAGTTAAAAAAGAAATTATTAAAAATGAATGGTTGAAAATGAGTTATTTTGATTTATTTGAAAAGAATGATTAAAAATAAATGGTTAAAAATAAGGAATTATGTGGAAGAGTTAAAAATGAGAATTATTTTTAAAAGTAAAAATGAGAAGGAATTAATAAAAACTCATTTGAATATAGGTTATTAAAGAGAAATTAATAAATCATAGAATTAATTCCTACCTAAATATGTCAAACAAACAGCCCCATGATGATTAACTTAAAAGTATATTTGAATAAAAAAAAAACCAAGTGTATTTTATTATGCTTGCACATAACTGCAATAACTACTCACATGCTGAGAATAAATATTCCTATATGTTGCAACTAAGATCGAAATTGCATCCCCGAATACATTTGTCTCTATGTTTTGAATGTAATTTCTATTTTAAAAGTCAAATATGCTCAGTTTTAATCATAATAAATCGTTTGAGTTTACTTTTATGACAACCATTTTATATTTCAAGTAATCATCTTAATCAAGGTTTGCTTAGAAACTAACAATTTTGTTTTCTCGTTATTCCACTCAATTATGTTATATTCCCAACAGGCATCATCATCTGCATTTCATAAAAAAAATTAATAACGTTTTGTGCCTATTCCGTAGTGGGTTATTTCCTAAAGTAATATTCGATCCATACTGCAAACAGATTCCATAATGTATTAGAAGCACCTTTTTCCTTCTAGCTTCCCGTGAGAAGAGAACTATCCAAATGACTTTTTGTTTTTTGTTTTTGAAATTTAAATTTATATTCATTTATATTTCCTACAACATGCTACATCTTTTCTATAATGTATTCATCATTACTTTAAAAACATAGTTATTTTCTATAATACATCTTTTCTATAATGTATTCATCATTATTTTCTAAATTTTAATTTAAGTTTTAAAAATATAGTTAAGAGGTACATATACAAATAAGAAAAAACATATGATCAGGGAGTCGTAAATTTCAAAACTGACCTAGCAATAAAAAGGCACCAATTTTTGCTTTTATACTATCTTCTCCAAAAAAAATTGATTAAAAACCAAACAAGTTAGGGATACAAACAATAGAATAATATCTGGTGAATCAATTTATGAATTGAATCAAAATCCAGCACAGGACACCTCATGATTCATCAAATTGTTCTATTTTTTTTTTTTTTCTTCTTCTTTCTCTAATGGCTTAAACTCAAACTAAAACTCAAGCAAATCAGTCATTTATGCATAAAAGCATCCAGACTGTTTTGTTTTCTGCAACAGATAATTCTTCTACGACTAGAAACAACAAAAATAACAACAAAAAACAAAGAGCAAAAGGGCAACCGAACTTCATATGTTCTCTCTCCCTTACAGTTCATCCTGCAAAAAAATAAAATCATACAAAGGTTGTTAGCAGAGCTATAAATATAAACATCATAACATGACTTGTTAAATAGGGGAATAATAAAGCCTACGTGTTTGTCATCCTCCAAATCTGCCTCTATGTCCGAATCTCCTGCATCTCCATCGTCCGATTTGTCATCATCCTTGTCATCGTCTTCGTCCTCGGCCTAATAGAAACAAAGCATATATATATATAAATATATATATCAAATTATGCCACACAAGGATTAATCTAAAAAAGTGTAGCTTTTCAGGATACTTACATCTGAGTCGACAGGATCACTCTTGGCTTCCTGATGAACAGACAAATTCAAAAGTTAAATGACATGTTTCAGCTATTTATTATAGAATGCCACTTCAGATGGTCTTTTTAAGTATAAGATTATTTATTTCGTAATGTTAAAATGAAAAGAATTTACTTGGCGTGTAAATATATATATATATATATATATATTATTCAGAATAAAAGAACAAGATGCAAATATTTTGCCATTTTTTGCAATACATGCAAAATCCCCAAGAACAAAAGTAATTACCTCCTCCTCTCTCTTTTTCTCTGCCTCGTCGAATGCAGCTTTCTCCACCTTTAAGAATATATGGAAAATCAAAATCAAGTGCATAATAAAATACGGGAAAAAGAGACAACAACAAGAAGAAAAAATTCTTAAAATGTACCTCCTTGTGTTTGCCCCATGTTTCTTCGGCGACCTTCGTGGCGTATTCGGGATCATCAGTAATCAAGACGTTGTCAAACAAGGTACCTGATTTCACCTGATATGCAATCATGTGAGCCATCATCAATGCATGAACTCATAACAAGATATATAAAAGCAGAAATGGTTCGAAAATAAAAAAGAGGTAAGTTTTACCTGCCACAACTCAATACCAACGTATTTCAATTTGGGGAAAACATACAGCTCGGGGTCATCCTTGAAGTCTGCAAGGAATTCAAGAATTAGCAACAAATTTCTACCACAGAATTTATGATCGAAACACAACTGAGATTTAAAGCATCAATAGAAAACCTGGGTTGTCAATCATTGGTGTCTTCCACTTTCCCTTGTAGTTAGGGTTCTTAATTTTCTGTAAAAACAAAAATAATATATAAAATTTCAAATAAAAAATTAGAAAATTATCAGCATAGACTAGCGTAGTAAAAATAACATAACCCTACCTTGGGCTCCCATGGGCCTTTGTATTCAGGGTTGGGAATGGTTGGGGCCACCCATTCACCATCTTCCTCATCATCCCAATCTTGGGGCTGAAACAAATAGCAAGGCCCATTAGTAACATATTCTCTTCAAAGCAGCTAGCTAAAAATATTTAAAAAATAATAATTAATAACTACCTTAGTGGCATCAGGATCAGTGATCTCTTTTTGGATGTCATCATACCCCTGTTATGAAACAAGTAAATTTAAGAATACACATGTACTCGAGGAATATGTTGCAAATTAAGATTCCATGAGGGATCAAGATAACTAAGGTCCCATTTCCATTTGATAACCATTTTGTTTTTAGTTTTTAATTTTTGAAATTTAAGTCTACAACAACTACCATAATATATGTTTTCTTTTACATGGATATTTACATCTTAACTATATTTGTAGAAACCAAACCAAAATTTGGATAAAAAAAATAGCTTTCAAAAGTTTGTTTTTGTTTTTAAAATATGGTTAGGATTCACATGTTTTCTTAAGCAAAGTTAGATATATTATAGGAAAGATGGAGCACATGATAGAAAATATGAGTAAAAATAAGTCTATATTTAAAAAACAAAAAACAAAAAACCAAATGGTTATCAAATGGACTCTACATTATCATTACCTCTGGCTTCTTATCTTCTGGGTCAGGAATGAATTCTTTGTCATCCCAATCCTCAGGCTGCAAGTACCATACATAGAGACATCAATAAAAATCAACAACTTCAAACACCATTGTTAAGGGGCCTCCTTATTGATGTGCTAATTATAGAGTACTACTTTACTTACCTTCTTGGCTTCGGGATCCTTGATCTTCTTTGCAGGGAGGAGGCTCCAATCACTGTACAAACTACCTGTTTGCTTTTCTACATTATCGATGAGGATGCTGTAAGTTGCATCAGGACGAATGATGAAGGTGTAAACATGAGTGAGTTGATCAGTCTCACAGGGAACGTCCTTCTTAATCAAGTGATTAGTGTCGTTATAGGTGAGAATAGCATGTACTTTCTTGGTACTGTAGCCACAGATATCTGGGCCAAACATGATGCTGCAGGCAACAAGAATCGCATAAGTCAGTACATCTATTGTAAAAAATGATTAAAAATTAATGTTCAAAAATTGACACTTCACAGGGTTAAATGTTAACCTGTAAGGAGTTTCACCACCAAATTTCTTCTGATCAACATCTCCACTGAGTAACTTCATGTAACCACCACCACAATCAAGCTTCTGCTCATGCTTGACGGAAAATTGGAAAACAAGAATGTTATCTTTGTTGCTGAATTCAGGGTACTCAGCTGAAATAGCATAGAATCTGTAGTCTTCACTGGTTTGGATACCTACAACATCAAAGAAATAGAAAATAAAACTATTGCTTGAAACAATTCTAACTTAGGCATGCACTCCGCCATTACATTCTGCAAGTCCAATAGACAAGGAAAATTCACACTATTGATATTTAATGAACTTAATAAGAGCTTCACCTTTATCATTAGCATCTCCGTGCCATTTTCCAGAGGTATAGTTCCATTCTCCGGCTAAACTTTCGTCCTTTTTCCATTCAGATTTAACCCACCTATTCTCCCATCCATCTTCAGTAAAACCAACAAACATAGTCAGAATTTGAAATCCAACCAAACAAATAGCATCAGATGATAAAATAATAAGAATACAACGCAAGATAGTTCGAACTATCAAGTCCTAAACAAGATTCATATCTCAAAACCTTTGGAAATGTGACAGAGAATAATGATCAAAACAAACCATATGGATTTTACCATAACAAAATGTTGACGTCCAGTCTACCTAAGGAAATAACGGTATCCTATGATTTTTCGGATTTAAAATAATTGCACAAGCCCGTTCATAACGTAATTCATTTCAAGATATCAAAAGCCTCCATCAATCAGAAAAAACAAATTATCAAACCATTAGGATTCTAAAACATAGAAACGCATATAAACGAAACGGATCTACGAAGAATAATCTACATTATGACCTTAACATCAAAATTCCACAAACTCATATTTAGATCAATAACAGATCAAAACAACAACCGATCCACCACAATCAAACAAATTCAACACGAACCGTTGTAAATCCATCATCGTCTAAAATGCACAGAAATTACCAACCGAAAACATGGATCTGGAAATGAAACACAACAAAGAGGAGAACGAGAGTGAAATCATACCGTCAAAACGCTCCTCGAAAAACACCTTGGCCGAAGCGATAGCCACGAGAGATAGAAGGATCGAGGACAGTAAATTAGGGTTTCGAACCCTAAACGCCATGGCTAAGGTTTGAAAGCTTTTCTCTCTGAGAGGCGAAGAGAAACGAAATTGCGAAGATGGGGGAACGAAATGAGAATCACTGTGGACTATATAGGGGGTCTGACGTCATAAACTCTGGAAATAAATTAAAACGGAAATATATTCTGACGTGGAAATATTGAACCAATAACAATAAGCCAAATAGACGCTTGTGCCACGTGGCGTTCTTTCGTTGGAAACTACACGAATTGTTGGGGGGTTTCTATCGTGCGCCACACGTGTGTAGAGTTGAAATTTATTTCAATGGACTGATCTACATGACCTGGTAAATAATGGCAGAAATGACACGTGGAATATTTTTACTGGATGTGTATAAAGAAAGTGTGTATTGGTTATGTAGTGGATTCCAGCTCGGAATTTGTAATTTTTTCGATGGCTTTATCCAGAGGACTAAATAAATGCCGCTTGGTTAAGTTATTTTAAGAGAGAGATAAATGATGGCGATTTTTCTTTTTTTTAAGACCTTTAATTTCATATTTATTTTTAGCAAGTTGTTTGTTTTCTAAAATATTGATAAATATTTCCTCAAACAAAAAAATATTTATAAACATTTTTATTTATTTACCATTTGATTAAAGTTTCAAATTTTGTATTGAGAAATAAAAAACTAAAGATAATATAGTTATAAAAAAGGAAGATATTTTTTATTCTATTTTATTTTTATTCAAAATTTAAATGTATTAGCACCTACTTTTTGATATGGTAGGTAGATTTAAGGGTTCATACTAAATAAAGAAATGTACTAAAATTTGAATGTTTATCTACAAAAAAGGGGGGAAATCTTACCAGACATCCAAACTAAGATAAGGAACTTGAGATTTGTTATCAAATAAAAGAAAAACAAAATTAAAGCAACTTTTTGTTTTTGGAGCTCTTTTTATATTGTTTACATTTTATTTGAAAGTTAATCTTCATTAATGATACAAAATGATCAATTTAACACTTGAGAATTTGCTTTTTAGTTCAAATAAATTAAATAAGTAATTGTAATTGTTTGATAGTATTAGTGTATACCAATAATTAAGAAGTTTTAACTTTGAATTCTCATGTCTAAATTCTTGTAATCTTAAAAAAAATAAATAATAATAACTCAAATTCTCAAATAAGATGATAATCAAATATTGATTTTCGATATTAAATTTGTGACCATGAAATTGATTAGGATTACACCAAATGAAGATACTCAATGTGCCATCAATAGTCTTTACAATTTTTTTTTTTAACAGAATTAGTACATACAATTAGTTTAATGCTATTTTGCAATAGAAGAAGTTCGTATTATCCCTCTATAATTTTATTTAATATATTCATACTATTTAATATTTATAATATTACCAAATAAGATCAAAATAATAAGAACAACAATAAGGACGCACATTTTTAAAGATTTTATTAGGGAGCCTAAATCTAACAAAAAAAAATTTAATTCAAGTAACCTAATGTATGGCGCCAATAGAGCAGTACCTCAAGCGACATCAGATCTTAGGTTTGAATCTCCCCCATCCCTTATCTTCCAATTGTTGTAATCTAAAAAAAAAAGTAACATAATTAATGGGCAATAATTAAAAAAATATGAATTCAAATCTCACTCTCTAATGTTTTATATTTTTAAAAAATTAAATATTTGAAATTATAAAAAATAAAATAAATTTTACAGTATTAAAATGCAACTTATTATTATTACTATTATTTTGAAAAATAAACATCATGGAGATCCAAACCAATAAGTTTTTTTTTTTAAGTGCAAATATGTCATAAGTGATGAAATATTCTCATGTGAAGCTTATTAATTTGTTTTATTTAAAATATATATCTTCACCATTAAGTTGCTCTTCTGTGGCCAAAAAAAGCAATAATATATGTGTATAACTGAGATGACATTAGTCTTAATCTTTCCACATTCCATTATTATTGAATTAAAAAAAAAGGTTATAGTTTACTTAAGATTTATATATGTAACAAGCAGTGAAATATAAGTATCAAAATAATATATGACAACTTCTCAAAAAAAAAATATATATGACAAAACAAAAAATGATGCAACATAATGGTAACTTACACTATAGCCACACTTGATCCTCAAAAGTGTCAACTCAAACAAAACCATTAAGAAAAGAGCAATTTATATGAAATTTACATTATTATTTAGCTATCTATCAAGGCAACAACTTAGCCAATTGTTGTTATATGTGCTTGAAAATGAGGCCACCATGAGCAGCAAAGAATGGGGCAAAAACCAAAGACTCAACAGCCATGAGTTTTATGAGAATATTGAGTGAAGGACCAGAAGTGTCTTTCAAAGGGTCCCCAATAGTGTCACCTATCACAGCTGCCTTGTGAGCCTCTGACCCTTTGGGACCAAGTGCTTTAGCATGCTCGCTCGCTCCCGCCTGCGTTGTATATCAATCGAAACTGCTATAAACTTTCGAACATCAATTTCAATGGTACTATAACTTTAACTTTTCTAGTTGCTCAACTGCAGATCGTCAAGATATTTCGAGCAAATCTGTTCAAAATAGTCTAAAAAACATTTCGGAGTTGAACATTCTCCCAAAAAACCACTTTAGGGTACTAAAAAATTTCACCAACATTTCTTGATACATAGTCAACAACATTGAAAATAATTGTGACTGTTTGTACCAGTTTGCATGCATTTCGACTAATATCATGGGACATACTGTTTGACCCTACAACATTTAGATATCAAAGAAACCTGTAGGAAATTAATTTCTAAATAGGTAATTCTCATGGATTGAACACATCACTTCTTACCTCCCTAATACTCTCTTAACCACTAGATCACTCCATGAAAGTTGATTTAACATAATTCAACTAGGTATCAAAGCAACAAATGTTGTCTTCAAATCTATGTTGAAATCATTTCTTCCCAATTAATTTGATTTTCATTACTGGACATGTTTCAAATTTTAAAGCTCACAAATGAGTGTTGATTGATATAATTAAATTTATCTGAATCTATCCACTTAAGTTTTTGAGTCGATAATAATAGAAGTCGAAAAACACTCCCAAACACATTCAAAGTTAATATAATTGGAAAAAGAATTAGGAAAACTAATATTGAAAAGAGGGGAAGGAATAGATCTTACCTCTATGTACTTTTTTGCATTATCCCAAGCCCCACCTGTGTTTGAAGCAGAGATTGCAACCTAAGAAAACAGCCATTCAATTATGCTTAAAGCTCATGATGATTGCCACTGAACAAAGGTTGTTTTTCAAGCAAAGTTAAAGCATGACAGAAGAAACATAAGGAATAGAAAAATGTTACTCATATATAATCATAGACCATCTTTTTATAATTCAATGACATGTATATTTATATTTCCGGTCCAAAAAAAGACGAAATCGATCTCGTTTAAACAAGGCGGGAAATTAAGGATGAATACGTCGACATCGTTTAAAAATGTGCAAAGTGAAGTTTCGTAGGAGTAATGTCACAACTAAGTCTCAAACCTAGGACCTTGAGGAGAGCATACCCTCAAAGCCCAAGTCTTCAACCATTGTGTCACCTCTTGAGATATCTTTTTTATGTCTCTAAGTTTAGTGCTGGATATAATCTTGAAAAATCATGAACAAAGCTTGTATTTTAACCAAAAATGAAGGTAACTATTATTTATTGATCTTAAGAAGGCTAAATAACAAATAAATAAATAAGAGGTAGAGAAATTTACTTGAACATCATTATCAAAAAAAAAAACTTGCATTAATCTGTCAGCCTATATCATGCATTTTATAAGTAAACAAAAACTATAAAGTAGCATTTTTAGCCATGTTTTAAAAAAAATGGAAACAGTGATTAATAAACAAAAAAAGGGTTGAAAATGAAAATAAAAAATCATATCTAAAAAAAGTTCCAAGTTCTCTTAGTAGAAATCATCATAGATTAATGAGATGAAACAGTTGAAAAAAAGAAAACACAAAAACATTCTGAAATTTCTCAAAAAAATTCTAACTGAATGATTAGTTATGAATGTAGGGAAAATTATTTTTCAAAAAGAAAATAACAAACCTGAACACCAGAAACAAGGGAACCAGCCAGAAGGCCAGCAAGAGTTTCAACTCCAAAAAATGTTCCAGCAATGAGTGGTGATACCAAGACCAGGGCACCAGGAGGTATCATCTCTCTAAGCGACGCATCGGTCGATATCTTGACACAATTTGCATAGTCCGGCTTCGTCCTACCTTCCATCAGCCCTGGGATCGAGTTGAATTGTCGTCGAACTTCCTCGACCATCTTCAGCGCTGCACTGCCAACGCTCTTCATTGTCATGGCTGAAAACCAGTATGGAAGCATTGCACCTACTATCAATCCAATGAACACTTTCGGGTTCATGATGTTGACTGTTTCGATGCCTGCTCGGCTCACAAAGGCGCCGAACAAGGCCAGGGAAACAAGAGCAGCTGATCCAATGGCAAATCCCTGTCCCAACATAAGAGACATAAGTTTTTTTAAGCAACATGATGCACCTAGCTCTTAGGATGTAAAGGCCTTTGATACGAAACCGAACTTTCATTGAAAACTACGAAGGAAACATAAAGTATGATTGTTTAATAAGTGGCACCTTTCCTATGGCTGCGGTCGTGTTTCCAGCTGCGTCTAAAGCATCGGTCCGCTCGCGTATCTCGTGGCTCATTCCAGCCATTTCAGCTATTCCACCTGCATTGTCACTTATAGGTCCATAAGCATCAATGGCTAGACCAGTGGCAATGGTGCTAAGCATTCCCAAAGCGGCCATTGCAATACCATACATGGCTGCTAATCGGAAGCTCACGTAAATGGATAAGGCGATCGAAAATATGGGAATGATGACGGATTTGTATCCGAGAGCTAAACCAAATATTACATTCGTTGCAGCACCGGTTCTACAAGAATCAGCCACATCCTGCACTGGACTGCACAAATCATTTCATCATAAGCATCAAATATTTCAGGCAATAGCCCAGCACATATCAGATTTCATATAATGCCTCTTTGTAAGCTTAAAAATTATCCTGAGATTGACCAAATGGCTGTCAATAGATGGTCTAGGTTGGATTAGAAGAAGTTTTTGGACCAACCCAAGTTTTAAGTTTGTCAATCCGCCAACCCGTCGAATCTTAGGAATTTGAACAACTCAACTCAACCCATTGAGATTGGATTATCTAGATTCTATTTATCTCCTTTTTTCCTTTTCAAAGTCCTGCCCATATCCATAAATATGATATATATATATATATATATATATATATATATATATATATTATAATATTAATCTCGAACTCAAGATGTCTATCTTGTTAGTGTATGCTCCCTCACTCGTAGTCTCTTGAGGATAAGAACCCACTATATATATGATATTATTCTTAGTTCAGGTTGGGTTAAACCTGCCGAAAATTGGCCAATCTGAGAACCAACCCAACCTAAGGAAAATTAAAATCATAATCCAACCCAACTCTTATGTTTTGGGTTGGATAGCCCACGTTGCTTGGATTGTCAATTCTATTGTACACCCTAAGTGTCAATGTTAACCGTAGAGGAAATAACTTATCAGGGATTCGGGTTCAAGATCTCCTATTCTAATATAATGGCAGAATACCACTAAACTCAAACACATAAGTTGATCGGTAAAGGGCGCGTTTATTTAATTTGTTTATATGTATCAGTAGGGGTGTACATGGATTGGGTTGGGTAGGGTTAAGGGTAATTTTTGGACCAACCAAAAAATTTGGGTCGATCAACTTTTTAACCCAATCCAACCCAATTAGAGTTTCAACCCAACCCTATATTTTCGGGTTGGGTTGGGTTGGGTTGGGTTCATCGGTTCAAAAGAATTAAAAGTTGAAGCCGAGATTACAAATTCGACGAAAACACTAATTATTTCAATATTTGAAAGTCAAATACCGGTATAAAATTTGACTAAATATAAAGCTAATTTTGTAAAGAGTATGAGATTTTTTTAAAAAAGATAAAAATTAATTTTAAATTTTAAAAAATATTGTATTTAACCTAATAAGAGATAAAAAGATTGGATAAATTCTTGAGGGAAAAAAGGTTTGAGAAAGATTGAAGTTTCCTTGCTCATAGAAGGAAAAAAAAAGCAAAAAAAGAAAAAGAAAACATAAAATAAGAAAATATGTACAACCACTAGGCTATCAACGACTTTACGCTACAAAGATAAGTTAAGAAATATATATTTATATTCGGGTTCCGGGTTGAACCCAACCCAAAACCCGTGAACCCGCGAACCGACCCAAAAATCCGGATTTACTAAAAATCTAACCCAACCCAAATTTTAAAAAGCATAACCCAACCCAACCCTTACGGTTTGGGTTGGGTAGTCCGGGTAGCTCGGGTTACCGGTTTTTTTGTACACCCCTATGTATGAGGAACTGTTATTTCACCTGTAAGCATTGCTAGTGTAATACTCGGTTGTATATCCAATAACAAGTCCTGCCCATAATCCTATCACAACACAGAAGAAAAGGTGCCTGCATTTGGATGTAGTTTTAGTCAGCATAATAGACTGTGATGTTCATGGGGGAAAATAGATTCTTGTGACCATCAATGTTGTAGACTCGTACCAGTTCTTTACAACCTTGTCGGTGCCGAAATCGTAGAGAGTGAATTTTGAAGGTAAGGCAACAAAGCTGACCAGAGCTATCCCTACCGTCATCAGCACGGTGGAGATAAGAAGCTGTCGCTTTAACGACGGTTCGATTTGACTCACTTCCTTGATCTCAATGAGATCAGTTGCAAAAAGTGTAGTTATTAAGCAAATCACAATGCCCATTGAGCTTACAAGGAGAGGGTACGACATGGCAGTGTAGTTATGTGTGAAGCCGAAGGACGATATCGACGCTACGAAAAGAGCTGCACAGGTTGATTCTGCATAAGATCCAAATAAGTCAGATCCCATTCCTGCAATGTCTCCTACATTGTCACCCACATTGTCAGCTATAACCTGAAAACCAAGTGACATAATCATCAGTTGTAACATTCCGACAAAATAAAGTTCGCGTGCATGTTTGAGAGTGATTTTAGAAGCAGCTTAAGGGTGTGTTTGGGACTAAGATATGAAATGGTGAGAATTAGGAGGATGATTCTCTGTGCTTGGCCCACCGACAATCATCCTCCTCATAATCGCATTATCACTTTTTTATTCTTCCCACAACAACTTTTTATTCTCACTATAACTATTTTTCACTTTCATCATACTCATTATTTTCTTCATAATTATTCTTTTCACTCCAAACAAAAATAATAGTTCTCCCCATAACCCTCTAAGTGAAAAAGATTAGTTTATAAGTGATAAAAAAAAATATAACGACAAGAAGAACATATCGAATTACAGCAGGATTTCGTGGATCGTCTTCAGGGATATTCTTTTCAATTTTCCCAACAAGATCAGCTCCAACATCAGCTGCTTTTGTATATATACCTCCCCCAACTCTCCCAAACAATGCCATTGAAGAACCTCCAAGACCGTAACCTGTGATAGATTCGAACAATCCTTCCCAATCGTCGCCATAATACAGCTTAAATAAATTGATGGAGGCATATAATACAAGGAGGCCATTGGCAGCAAGAAGAAACCCCATCACAGCACCAGAGCGAAAGGCGATAGCGAATGCTCTACCGATGCCTTTTCGTGCTTCTAGGCTCGTTCGAGCATTTGCGTAAGTTGCAATCTTCATTCCAAGGAAACCAGATAGAACTGAGGTGAGAGCACCTAGGAAGAAGGCAATTGTGGTAAAGATGGCATTGGCTAGAGCTGGCTTACACATCTGTCCTTTGTTGTATGTGCAAGGTTCACTTTTGGTGCTGAAGCTCTTAACTGAGCCAAGGAACACAAAAATTATGGCTCCAAATGCTACCATGAACACAACAAGGTACTTATACTGAGTGAATAAAAATGAGGTTGCTCCTGAAACCAAACAGCAAATAAAAATGAGGTTTTAGTGAGTCGAATATTTAATTAAAAGAAACAATTTCACTGATGATTGAAATTATGTGGGAAAAGAGGAAGGCTGAGTGGGCAATCTACAAAATACCTCTCCAGTCAAAGAGGAGAGTCGAATAACTATAATCAACAAAAAGATGACAACATTTTAACCAAGATACAACCAAATTAACAATCAAATCGAAAAAAGATGTAGAGTTCAAGGTTTTATCTTGGAACGTTCTTCTATTGCATTCTTGCCAAATCTTCCAACAAAAAGCCTTTTCTTGTCTAGGCACACAATTATCTAACATGTTCTTCTATTGAAGACTTGTTAAACATACTATATACTATAGACACACAATTATCTGACAAAAATAACAAATTTTTAGGGTGAATTATATCAAACTTGTTTTTTAAAGCATTAAAGGTATATGCTTAAACTTGTTGGTTTTGAAATTTACTCTAGTATAAAAAATGATATATATTTTTATAATACATACTTTTTAAAAATGTGTTCTTGTTGTTTTTAAAATGTGTTCTTGTTGTGGCTGTGTTCTAGATTTGTAAAAACTATGACATGTCCCTATATCCATGTAGTGTCGTATACGTGCTTCTTATGCTATAACTTTTGTAACATTTGACAACTTTGGAACTTTTAATTTATCGCATTATATCGAATAAAAAATACTAATTCAGATACAAACTCAAGAACATGATGTGACATGAACTCAAATCCAAAAGGACACAACAATGTGACAGGAGGAAAAAGCATGTCATTATTCTACCTAGAATATCAACTGTCATTATTATAATGTTTATTTGGAAGACAAGGATGTTCTGTCATAGGACAACTTATATCATTTCATAACAGTTGATATCCTAACAAAGTATGACTCTCTCAAAATGAAAGCAATAAATTTTCAACACCAAAAAGTGACTCACCAACAGAAATAGCCTTCTGGATTTCGGCACACTTTGCGACAACCTCGCGATCGTCGATACCTTCCTCTTGTCCTCTTTCAATCAAACTGTTTTCTTGGCTCTCATCATCAGCGTAGCCAGAAACCTTAACTCTTGAGACCAAAAGCCATTGAAGAAGTGCAAATCCAATACCAAGCAAAGCAGCTACAGGTATCAGCAACTGTGTTAGACCTTCACTCAAACCTCCCATTTTCAAAGATCACAATTGGTTTCTGAGATTTCTTGGCCTAAAATGCAAATTCAGGCTTTATAATGTGGAATTTTCTAGGAAGAAACACAAATCTATAATCTAAATTGGTTGGTTTGATCAGAATGGTTGACCTTTTGGGATTTATCAAAAGCTTTTTTTGTTTGGATGAAGAAATGGAAATTTCTGGTTGAATCAGTCTAAATGAAACAGTAGAAGTAAAGAAACTTGGTCTGGTAATTGAATGTGACAATAAATTCTCTTTTTACAATTGATCAGCAGAAAAAAAGGTGAATATAACTTCTTTATTGCTTCTCGTGGAGTATGATTCCAAGTAACATTAATTAAAAGACCAAGAAAAATTTTATGGTTTGACTAAATTTATATCCATGGAAAAAGAAATTTGCCTTTGTTGCTTGTTGCACCAACCTTATTGCATTGACTCAAAAAACAACGTTGGAAAACTTTTTTTTTTTTTTTTGACAGAAAAGTTGGAAAACTTTCAATTTAAGAAGGTATCTAAACTAAGCTATCATGGTTGGGTAGTGGTCAAGAGAACCGTAGGAAACTAAAAGTTGGTGGGTTCAATATTTGGTAGCCAATGTTAGAATTATATATATATGTATTTGTATTTATCGCTTTCGTAGGTTTAGGCCCAGTAGGCCCAGTAGGCCCGGTAGGCCCATTAGGGTTACCATGTACTCTATAAATAGGCAATTGCCTCATCTAATAAGAATTGAATGACTATTTCGGTCCAATCTCTGGAGTAACAGCCAACTACTTAATAATTAATTTTTTATGCTTTTTTAACTATCAAATGTTGTAGGGTCAAATAGTTGTTCTAGTTGAGGTGCGCATAAACTGACTCAGATACTTACCGGTGTAAAAAAAGTGCCCAAACTGAGGTAACTTGGTTCCTTCATTGCATAGTTTTTTTTAATGGGTTCCTAGATTTGAATATAAAACTTGAAGAAAAATGAAGTTAGAGTTGGCTAGAAATTGGGTGAAAAGGAAGAATTGTGGTTTCACAAGTAATTGTTTTGCCAAATTCAGACAATGATATAAAATATCAGAATGCAGAGGAAGGAAAAGAAAGAATGCAGAATAAGGAAAAGAAAAGTCAAACTTTTGTAACTTTCAAAACTAAATCAAGTTGAATTTAAGAAAAATATTATTTAAGGGAAAAAACAAAAAAGTGAAGGTTTAATGACTTTCTCGATCAACTTCCTTTCCTTAGCATTTAAGGTTCATTCATCACAAGTTTAATGTCCACCTTATTAGTTAAGTATAAATTTATTAATTTTTTTAGTAAAGTTATTTTCCTAGTTAAGTTACATCTACTGTCCACTTTATTGCATCTATCTTTCTTCCTATTTCGTTTATGGCTGTGATTCAAGCAAAATACTATTAAGATATATATATATAATAACCATCTTCCTCTAATTAAAGTATCATTTTTTATATTCGTGAGTATTTGAGTCAATTTACGCATATCTTAATTATGTTTGTGGGATATATTGCCTGATTTTATAATAGGTGGCCACCATAAATTGAACTTATCACCTTTTAGTTAGTTATGATATTATTGATCACTAAATTACTCTAATATGATTAATTAAAGTGTCATCCAATCGTGATACTTTTATATTTGTTCGATTTTGATTGATGTACTTTTAAATGTTTAATTTTTGACCATATACTTTTAATAAAGTAAAAAATTGCTCTATAATAATTTTAATAGACACATGATAGAACCTATTTCTAAAATTTATAGAGAGAAGCCCATAGAGTAATTTCTTTAAGAAAATTTTAAATCAATTTACCATTAGAACGAAATTAACCTTTATTATTATTAGTTTTTGAGATTTGGAGTGAAAGACTCAAATCTAAGATTTTACGGTTTTTAAGGTATACTGCTGAGTTATTTAGAAACACAAATATCAAAATGAGACAAACTTTAAAATATATGGATCAAATTAGTGTTTCAATCTGAAAAGTACATGTTCATATAGTTTAAAACCTCTTATATTTTAGTCAATTTTTCTTTTAAAAATAAGAAACACTTTGATTGATAAATGAAAGAAAAAAAAAGTTAACCTCTAAGCATCTAAAGTAATTACATGCAAAACTTCCAACTATGGATAATTTAGTACTTCATTATTTACTATTTGAAACTTCAATCAATAAATAGTATATGCATAATTAATTAAAAAAAAATAATTTAAACCATACATTTTTTTCATTCTCAACATTTTTCTTCAGGATTGTACATGAATTCTATCAATAAATGGCTCTAGAAGATGCATTTCCAAAGGGCTTTGCACAAACTCGTACGCCTTAGACATACATGCTTCTTCTTCTTCTTCCATTTGCCACCCTCTCAAAATTCCAGACGAAACTTAGCAAGTTGTTTGATTTCCGATTCCGACTCTGTAGATATTTTTGTTCGAGACTGTTGCGGTCACAAGAGCTCATTCAAATCTCTGCTTCAATGAGGAGATACATATCAAGGAAGAATGCAGACAGAAAGCCAATGATGCAAGAACTCTGTAGTTCGACTTGTACGAATTAGATTGAATATCACCTCATTTGCTTTAGCAACATTCTTCGACGCTGAGGCTCTTTGTAAAACGAAAGTTATATTCGGTTCTCACTCAACTGTACCAATGATATTGTTCACCTCTTGTTGCGAGGGCTGCCATGCTTGGCTGGCCCATAATGGTAGAGGAGCCTGCAGTTTGAGAGGAATACCTGTAACAGGGTGCACAAAATACAAGCTTTCAGCATGAAGCTCATGGCTATCAAAAAAATTTCCATTCCACTCTGTAACACCCTCGTATTTCACATCTCCTACGATGGGAGTTCCGAGATATTGGCAATGCAGACGGATTTGATGAGTCCGTCCACTTCGAGGTCGTGCTCGAATCAGCATCTCGTGCTTCTGAGCGTCAACATCTATCAGAGATTTCGATTGGACTACAATTGTTTCTTCTTGATCTTTACTAGAGTCTGGAAGTTCCTCCATGGTGCTTCTTTGTCCATTTACTGACAATACTTCAAAATGGGTTTCCATGTCTCTGACTACGGAACCGCCAGGTAAGGAACGACCCACATCAGCTGCAGCATAAACACGCCATACCCCGAACTTTGACCTTCCATGACCAGATTTGATGTTGATTTTTTTCCATTTTGGAGCAGAGCCAACGCAGAAGGCAATATATGATTTTGAAACCTTGTGGTCAGTAAACGCCTTCACTAATTTAGAAGCGACTTTATGCGACTTAGTTATAACCATCACCCCACTGGTGTCACGATCAAGGCGGTTAGCAAGATGAAGCTCTGGAAAACTGTTCTTGATCTCTGCATATGAAGAATCCAAGCAGGGAACAATCTGATAAATTGATAGTCATAGATAATCAAAAGATGTAATTACATGACAACACTTTAGACAAAAGTTTAGCACTTCAGACACATCCAAGCAACTCTCTCTTCAACAACCAGGATATAGCTAAAAAAAACCATTTATATCAGCTGTCTAATGATCAGAAGCATTGCCATTTTGGCAATGTAGGGAGAGCAGCACAAGTCAATTACTCAATTTAAATGTACTCGTATCAAACTCCCAGAGCCTGCCCAACTATCATAGTATTTATATCACACAGCACCCCAAAAAACATTATTACATAATTTTTTTTTTTGAAACCGGAAAATTGGAGTTTTGCTTCACTATACCCAGGATAATTGCACCCATCTTAGGCCAAGCACCGGGAGACATTAATGGAGACATGAGAGGTATCTTCAAATTAATGTCACAGGTGAATATCGAACCTCAAACCTTGAGAAGAGCATACCTTCAAAGCCCAAGCCTTCGACCATCGTGCTACCACTTAGGAACATTACATAATTTAATGACATAACCACAAGGATTCTTTGATAACTTAGCTAAAAACTAAAGATGGATTTTTTGTCTCTCTTTAAAAACCATTTGACGAGGTGTTTCACTTTCAGTAAGGAAAAAAGAAAAGAAAACTTGAGGCTCCCTTTGATAACATTTAGCTTTTTAATTATTTTTAAAAACTGTGTTTGTTTCCTGTGGGTTTCATCTTTATTAACAAAAGATTTGAATTCAAAGTCAATTTCCGAAGACGAAAACAAGTTTTGTTTACATTTATTCACTAACTTCGGCTAAATTTCGACAAAATCCAAGTTAAATATCAATGCACAAAAGTGTGATCTATAAAAATAAATGCTCAAGACTTATATGGAATAAATCTCTCCAAACTATTTTAACAAAAAAATTCAGCCCTAGATATATCCATTGAAAGTATATGCTAATACCTTTATACAAAACAACCACCATCATCGAATTCATTTTATGTTGGTCACCTACTTAAAAATTAACTCCATACAAATTTCTTTGACATCTACATGTTGTAGGGTCAGATTCTATCTTCCGTGACAGTAATCGAGTTTGCTGGTCAAACACTAGAAAAAAACTTTTTTACAAAACCAAAGAAACTTCAGAATTGCACTTGAACCATCTCCATCCAATTATCAAACACAAAAATCTAGGTTAAAATTCAATTCATATTAAAATCTGAATGTCTCAAAAAAAAAAAAATCCTAAGAGTAGCATCTCCAAACACGAACAAATTGCACATATTGGAAAACTCATGAGCAAAACAAAGAGCCAACATAAACAGAGAGATTCTAGTACCTCCACTCTGCAGACTAGCCATGGCGGAATCACCGAGAAAACGATGAGCAGAGGCCAAAACGCTTTCACAATAGACTCCTTGCGGCTTATTGACGACAATGAGCCACTCGTCCTCGTATATAACATCGCTTGCGGATAAAGAAAAGAGACTGGACTTAGAGGAGGCGGCCATGGCTCTAGCGAGCTCCAAGTTCTTGGATATGGCCGGCAATGGCGGCGAGAGAGGCACCGGGTAGTTTTCTCCGGTTGCTGGGCTGTTTCCGGCCACCGGCTTTGATGGCTCCGCCTCTGCCATGCTGCTGCCGATCGGTTCGATTGTTCGGAAACAAAAGGGTTTTGGGAATTTGGTGAAGGGTTTGTGGGGAAATGAGAAGAGTTGAAGGGCGACGAAGAGGGCCATTTTGTGACAAATATTCGAAAGTTGAGGGGTTGAATTGTTAATTTTAACGAATAAAAGGATGAGAAAAAAAAACCCAATTTTTTTTTTTTGGTAAAATCTAACTAAAAAGTTAGACTTTACTTTTTATTGTTTTAAAAATTAGAGTTTTATTTTTTGCAAGAGAATTTGCGTTCAACACCAAATTATTTCTCTTCTATTAATTTTGCATTACAATTTTTAAAATAATTGAATGTATAGTACATCAGACATCTATCACTAATGAGTGATAGAACTCAATTTGAATTTTTTGCTACGAATGAATTAGTTTTGATTTTGTGATATATGTGCAAATATTTTGCCATTTTTTTGCTATACCAAAATTTCCTTTTTGCAATTTGAAAAAATATAAAATTTAGTTCTACAATTTTTAAAACTATAATTTAGTTTTAGTAATTTGATAGAGACTATAAAAAAAAAGTTAATGTAATTTTTAATATTTATCAAATTTGGTTATTCATATATTAATGATGAATTTATAAATTAAGAATTTTTTTTTTGAAGAAAATGAATTAAGGGATTAATATAACAAAAAAAAAAAAAAAATTATCCATTAATAGTAGCATTTCATATATTTAATACATTAGATAAAGATCAATTAAATTCTAATTTTTAAAAGGATGACTAAATTTTAATTTTAAAAAAAAAATCATAGAGATAAAATTTTAATTTTCTACAAATTATAAAAACTAAACTCTAACTTTCATCAAACTATAAATATTAAATTTATATTTGATTTAATATTTATTTAGCCTTCAAGTTTCAACTCTATTCAATTTGTACTAAAAAAAAAAACTCTATTGTCAATTTGGTTCCTAAATTTTAAAATTAAATATTTTCTTATTTATGATATTTTAATCAAACTTACTTTTAATCATTAAAATAATAAAATGTTTAATTACCTAATTTAATAATGGTCAATGTTTAAAAAAAAAACTTAATAATAATTAAAATGGTAGTTAAATTAATTTTAAATATGAATATATTAATAATTAAAATAATAAAATGTTTAATTACCTAATTTCCACATTACTGTTGAAAGATAAGGGTAAATTCCCAAAAAAACAAATGTGAAACTTAAAAATATTCAAGTTTGAATGGAAAATTTAAAATAAATCTCAGGGATCAAAAATGTAATTTTTCCTAAATAGAATTTCCCACTCCCCCACCCCAGGCGAGGAGCATATGCACATTATACAAACTTCGAAAACAGAAACAGGTGCGAAAGATTTGTTTGATTTTCGAAATCGCCTTCAAATTTCCCTTTTTAATCCAATCGATTGCAATACTTTTGTAATATTTCATCTCATCTCTTCTCTTCCGTGTTTGATTCAGTCGAAAATTTTGTTTGCGTTGGTTTCGTGATTGTATCTGCTCTTTTCTTGAAGAATTTGGTTTGTTCTGAATTTTTCTGATTATAATCACCCACACACTGTATGTAACTACGCTATGTTCTGAATTTTTGTGATTTGTTCGTAGGTTTTAGATTGAAAACGCCGCTGTTGCGATTTTGAAGTAGGGGGAAAATTGCAAGGAGATTCATGAGTTCGTCTTCGGTAATAACTCCTGAAGATGTGTTGGAGTCGCTGATGAATGATGGTACTATTGATTCTCTTAGGTTGAAGATCATTAACCAGCTCAAAGCCAATGTCAGTATCTCTCCCTCTATGTCATGTTCTACTTTCTTTGGGTTTCGAATTGACGCCACTGAACTGATATAACATTGTAATTTTACTTGTAATTATGGGATGTTTTACTCGTAATTTAGAAAAGCCTAAGGTCCTCAAGAAGGGGTGGTGTGTGGTCAAAGAATTGGACTTTGAAGGTGTGCTCCCCTTAAGGTCTAACATTCGAGACTCACCTGTGATATTAATTTGTTTTTTCTGAAACAAGGTAACCACGCCCGTCCCTAGGTCAGGCGCCGGAGACATCGAAGGAGTAATGTCACAGGTGAGTTTCGAACCTAGGACCTTGAGAGGAGCATACCCTCAAAATCCAAGTCTTCAACTACTTTGCCACCCCTTGGGGACACCTGTGACATTAATTTGTGGACACCTCCCGTGTCTTCGTTCCTTCGATGTCTCTCGGTGCCTGCCCTAAGGGCGGGCGTGGTTTCCTCAAATATAGTGGAGCGAAGCTACGATTTTCTATCTCCAAAAAAAGAAAGAAAGATAAGCCTATGGATTACGAAGTTGGGTAGAAACTAAGTTGGCTTATGGTGTAGAAGGCCTAGATTTACATAGCAGGAGTTTATAACTCACATACCAAATGTAGGTTCAATTTCAGTTACACGAGTCTAACTTGTGAACCAAACTTTCTACAAGAGAAGTTGTAAGTAATGGAAGGACTTGGAGCTATGTCAACCAATGTTTTCAAGGCCATCGCCTTTCCTCGCCTATGGCCATCGCCTTGCACATAGGTAGGTATTGCGCCTCTAACGTAGCTAAGGCGAGCGCCTTCAATCAGGCCCTCACCTTTCCTCGTCATTTTGCGCCCTGCATCGCCTTCACCTCAAGCCAAGGCATACGCCTTGTTAAAGTTTTATTTATTTATCAATATTCTAACTTAATATCCACAAAATGAACTTAGAATTAGTTTATGAATAAGTCCAACAATTATGTGAAGTCTTTATTAAGGAAAATAAATTTGTTTAATTGCTATTTCAAATATATATGTGTGTTTATTCGAGTTATTTGATGTAGAATCTTTGTTTTTTTATACTTTCAGTTAACTTCAATTTTTTTTATACAAATAATAATTTAATATTATGGTATATCTTATAATAACATAATTTTTGTGATTTATTATTCTTTTATTGTTTACTTTTTAGTACTTTTCCATATGAATTTGAAATTTTATGGGAATACACATATGTTTTATTATCAATTTATAAATGCACCTCTCTTCACTCGGGCCTCGCATTTTTATCGCCTCTCGCTTTGAGGCGATCAAGGAAAGTATCGCCTTGCGTTGCGCCTTGTGTCTTTGAAAACATTGATGTCATCGGAATCATTATCTCTAGTGTTTAAAGGAAGTTAAGATCTTGTTTTCACTTATTTAAAATGAAAAAATCAAGCTTTCATTTGAAAAAATATACACACAAAAGGACATACAAAACTAAAAGCTCACAGAAAGGCTTCCTTGAAAACTGACCTCCAACTCCAATGAAGTTACATAGAATTTAATGATGGCTCACACTTCACCCGTCGATGTTTCTACCCGTCTGAAAATTCTATTGTTTCTCTCCTCACAAAGTCCCCACAAAATGTCGCACAATTCGGCTTGACACAAAAAAAATCTCTTTGGTTGAAGGAAGATAAGCAGTTTCACAATCATTTCTTTCTAATCTCTATGCCTAGCTAACACAAAGCCTTATGAAGTCATCTTACAACCGGAAAGAAGATGATCAAGATCCTCAGCTACCTTCATGCACAAATGCAATATGTAGGCCTCACACTAAGGAGGACCTTATGCAACTCTCCGTCTAAGGTGTTAATCATGTCATGGGGCATCTGCAAGTAAAAAACTAAACTTTCTTTAGAATTCTCACTTTTCATAAAGAAGCAAAGATTGAATCCCCCAATGAGAAAGATGAAAGATGATCTAGAGTCTAGACAATCAAAGAAGGACTGACATGTGAACCCCTCAAAAGGGTTAGGAGTCCTACAACAAACAGCCCTGTCCAGGAACACCATAAAATTCCCTAATAATGTAAGTAAGCAACACTCATTGTCTCCCTATCAGACAAAAGACGTCTGAAACCCAAAAGAAACAAAGGATGATGTCCTAGATGAGCTAGAAGTTAGAACATCTGCCATACTATGGTTTTTTTATGAGGGATAAATTAAAAGGATGAGGGAAAACAGTAGAAGGGACGGTCCCCCATCCATCTGTCTTCCAAGAAAAAAAATATCACTCTCATCCTCCACCAAACTAGAAAGGAGATAAGAAATGCAGGAAAAAACTTTCAATAATGCTTTTTCAAGAGTTCTTAGATATGCCTTGACTCTTACTTGCCTCTTAGTCAAAGAGGAGCAAACCATACTTACTCCTAATGACAATGACCTTGTGCCAAAGGGAAGCAATTTCATGAAGAAATCGTCATAATCACTTAGCCAACAAGGCTCAATTTTGGGCTCTCAAATTTCTCAAATTATCCACCTTTAAGTTTAAACCTTCGTGGACATATCATTGGAAACCTCTTCCCACTTGACCAAGTGAGCTCGTCTTACCTCTTCGACCCTCTCTTAGAGCTTAGAGAAAGCCTCTGATATGATCCAGGAACTAGATTATATCAAAAGATAAAAGAATAAAGATAAACCAAGTTTTGATAGGAACTTGGAACCTCCCTTCTCAAGAGAATCTCTTGAGCCCTACAATAAATCACTCAATAACTCATTTAACAATTGGATGTCTAAATCCTAACCTAACCCACTCTATTTATAACAAAATACTAACTTATTCTCCAAGTAATGGCTAAATAGAGCCCTAGGCCCAACCTTATCAATACCCACCCCTTTAAAGCACCTTGTCCTCAGGGTGGGCATACACAAAAAATAGAAAAATAAAAATTGTTTTTTTTTTTTTTTTTTTTTTTTTTTTTTTTTTTTTTTTTTTTTTTCTGGCTGCAGCAGCGGCGCGTCAGTGGTGGAGGCGGCGGTGACGGAGGTGGTGGCGATGGCGGTAACGGCAACACTGGTGGTGGTGGCGGCGGCAGTGTCGGAGGTGGTGACGGCGGAGATGGCAGCGGCGATGTTAGAGGTGGTGGCGGCGGCGGCAGCGGCGCCGCAGGTGGGGTTGGTGATGGCAGCGGAGGTGGGGGCAACGGCGGCAGCAGCGGCGGTGGCGGTGGCGACAACGGAGGAGGCGGTGGTGGCGGGGTGAAAACCCTAGCCGTCATTGTTTTTTCCATAATAATTTCCTCTTTGAGCTCTCTAAGAGAACTATTTAGGTCAATGCAGCTCTCCCTCATTTTTCTGAGATCTTCTTTCATTGAAGCTATCTCTTCTCTGATTTCTTTTCTTAGAGAACCAACCGAGGCCATCAAACTTAGCAACGCCTCTCGAAATAAACGAACCTCTTCCTGATCCATCTCTACAACCAAGAATCGAACGGCTCTGATACCAATTGATATGATCCAGGATCTAGATTATATCAAAAGATAAAAGAATAAAGATAAACCAAGTTTTGATAGGAACTTGGAACCTCCCTTCTCAAGAGAATCTCTTGAGCCCTACAATAAATCACTCAATAACTCATTTAACAATTGGATGTCTAAATCCTAACCTAACCCACTCTATTTATAACAAAATACTAACTTATTCTCCAAGTAATGGCTAAATAGAGCTCTAGGCCCAATCGAGTCCTAGGCCCAACCTTATCAGCCTCTCGTCAACTTTTCTAGACTTTTACAAATGGACACATGCATCATAAAGAGAGAGAGAGAGAAAGAGAAAATATGTGGGAATGTCACTCATAATAGCTTGGATTAGAGTAAGTTTGCCACCCTTAGAAAAGAAACTGTTCTTACAAGAGGAAAGTCGCTTTCTAATCTTTCACGATATAAAATCCCAGAAAGAGGATGAGGATGATCTAGGTGAATGCCCTAAGGGGAGACCTAGGTATGAAGGTATCCACCTCACAACCCACCTATGAAGCTTCTCTTTATCACAATTCAGACTTAACAATTGACTTTTTACTTCTTGTAATCTTTGAACCCGAGACTTACTCAAAGAAAGAAAACGTTGTTAAAATTCACAAACGAATTCTCATTCCATGAGCAAAAGGAAATAATATTATCAGCAAGTTTTTTTTTTTTTTTGAAAACCGAGAAATCGGAGCTTCGCTCCACTATACCCAGGGCACCACTGGTCCGTCTCTAGACTGTGGCACCGAGATACTTCGAAGAGTATTCTAGTTTAAGCGCTTTCCAACGGCCTCGAACTAGGGATCTCTCAAGGAAGTATGCCTTGAAATCCTTAGCCTCAACCGCTGGGCTGCCCCTTGGGGACAATATTATCAGCAAGTTGGAGATAAGATAAAGATACATTGTCCTTCGATTGAAAAGTCTTCTATAACCCAGCTCTCTAAAACTCGTAAGATATAGTCTCACTCGGCACATCCACCATTGAAAGAAATAGGAAAGGGAGAGAGGGTTACCTTGTCGAAAATTTCTAGTTGCCTAAATTTTGTCAATATCTCACCTAACAAATACTACACCACATCCAAAAGCTCTCCTTATACCCAAAACCTTTATTGACCTTAACTTTATCTAAGAAGTTCCAGTCCACATGATCAAAAGCCTTTTCAAATCAATTGCGAAGATAACTCCTTTCTTCTTACATGACCCTAAACCCTAAATAAGTAAAGCCATTCTTTGATTTTAGCCAATGTTGATGGGATGTCAATAGCAATCTCTTGGTGCCTGGCCTAGGAACGGGTGTGGTTACCCCGGGTATAATGAAGTGAAGCTCCTATTTTCCAATTTCCAAAAAAAAAAAATAGCTGACAGTATTTGCATGTGCTTTGATTGGGAATCCATGGCCAAGTAGTTGAGTTATGTGAACTCATGTATTTCTGTTAGGACAATAGTTTGTAAGAAATTTAGCAACTATTTGAATTTAGATTTAATAAGGTGATATTCTGTGATAAAATGGTCTTTGAGGCTTTCTTTTCCGGCTTGGCATTTGAAGAGTCTCTCTTATGTGTATTTTCCTTGTTGCAGGAGGAGCTTAAGAATACCACCATTAAAATGGTAGAGCAGAGCAAAGTCCTCAATACCCCTGGGGCAGAGAAACAGACTAAAAGAGAGTTGTTTGATGCTCTCCGACAGGAACTCGAGTCAGTATCATTTCTACTTTATTGTTTAAATGTCCCTCACTTTATTCACTTTCTTGTAAACTGAACTCAAACACGAGGACAGTCACATTTCATCACACGTCTTTTCAATTTGTTCAAATGATTGCACACTAAGTTTTTTCGTTTTTTCATCATGTGAGGTAGGTGGTTGGAGCGTACTCAAGCTGCTACAATTTTTTTTAAAGAATAAGTTACTATGAATTCATATATTAGATTGGGCATGATTCTGGAAGGCAGCTCTTTGTTTCCATCAGGAACAAGAATTTTATTAACAATAAATTCTTGCAAAATGATTGAATAGGAAATGGCATATGAAGCTTAAAAAAAATAGATTTTTTCTCCTCTTATGTGTTGACAATTTTAGAATGTTGTACCACATTTGAACCATCCAGATTTGAACCATCTAGGAGTGGTCTAGTGGTCAAGAGGGTCTCGAAGAGTTAAGAGGTGATAGGCTCAATTTATGTGGTCACCTACTTGAGAATTAATTTTTTACAAATGTTTTTAACATCCAAATGTTGTAGGGTCGGCGTTATGTCTCGTAACATTAGTCGAGATGTGCACAAGCTGACCCAAACAGTCACAGTAATTAAAAAATTTTGTTTGTACCACATTTGGGATGTTCATGATAATTTTCTGTTAAGAGAACCTCTCTCTCTATCATTTTCCCCTTTTTCTTTTTCTACTAAATTGTTTATCTGTTTAAACTTTAAACGCTTTGCTGACAAAGATGAAAGTGAACAAATGACTCGATACACGTTTAAGTTCCTGACAATTTAATTACTCTCTGATGTTATGCAGAGCACCGGTGCTTGAGAAAGCCTCTAAATCTGTTTGGGAATTGATTTTGGACAACGATGGATTGGGCAAAGAAATAAACGACACAGTCGAAAAAGTGTTTTGTCGATTGAGTGGCAAGGAGTTTCCTCCTCAAAATGGAGACATCCCATCAGTCAAAGAAACCGAGAACAGTAAAGGGAAGGGAAAAGAACCCGAAGACGATTATCACAAGGAGAAATCATACCCGATTAGGAAAAGGAGTTACAATGACATGAATGGCAAAGAGGAAAACAATGTTGCAGATGGAGCTGGAGAAAATCTACCTGTACCTGAAGAACGCAGTAGGTCACCTTAGTTGAGTTTGAAGACAGGTACACGAACCATGCTTTGACAACAGATCTTGCAGGTGTGGTCTTGCGATCATTGGTTCGAGTTTTTCCATCTTAATCTGGTGCGCATGGCCTGTGTCAAATATGAATAAAATCCGATGCTATGCACGCCGCATACGCAATTGATGGGACTGGGAGTCTAAAATTGAACACTTTCTGGTTAGAAAATAAGATGTTTAGTGTAAAAACTAGCTTTTGTAATCTAATCTACCCATGACAAAGCTGTGAAAAACAATATAATTATCAATTGGTAACTTTGTGCATCATCTTTTATTTGGGGGGAGTATTTGCCACCCTGATTTTATTGAATTTGATTTCCAATGCTAACTTCAGTTTATGCTAGATTTCACTGATCATTTGTAGGCGGACTGGTTTATCGGTTAAGAGCTTTTTTTTATTGACTCGGTAATTGGAAGCTTCGCTCCTCTAAATTCATGAACACCATTGGTCTGTCTCTTAAACGTAGCACTGAGACCCATTAGAGAAGTGGAGACACGATTGGAAAGTATCTACTAATTAATATCACAAATAGATGTTGAACTTGAAATTTTGAAGGAAACATATTTTATAGTTCAAGCCTTTGACCAACTACTCCACCTCTCGTGGACATTGATTAAGAGCTCAAAAGCAAGTTTTACAACTTGTTTGGAATGACTTTATCAGGAATCGACCGATGTCATTAGAAAGATTCTTTGAAATAGCGATTAATTTAAGAACCGTTCGTAACTCAACTATGGTGTATTTAATTGTTGCAATTACAACTTATATTTAATCTATATTGTTTATTTATGAATAAATAGTTATCACGATGCAGTACACAACTAGACAGCTAGATAAATTTGCTGGAAAAAAATGATAAAATTAGCGAAATGAATAAGTTCTGATTCTTTGGTGATGAGGTGAAACTTTGGGCTTTGAACTGGAAATTAAGGCAAGCCATGTCAAAATATTAGATTGACCATCTGTATAACATTTAAAACTAAATAATATAACAAAGTACCTAGGGTTCTATAATCAATGGATATAAAAAAAAACTAAACCGAAGCAATAATTAGTATGTACCACATGCAATTGCAATCAAGAGATCCTTAGTTTGAATCTAGGAATTATGATAAATAGTATTTGAAAATCTAGCTTTGTAACAAAAAGTAATATGTATAAAATTTAAATAAACGGGCACGTAGTTTTAGGTAACCACCATTTATAAACGCGGGAAGAAGTCATCGGATAATACACTATTGGAGATTTGTTTTTCCTTTTCTTTTTTTTTTATTGATAGTGATTTATTTTTCCTTTTATACCTTGAATTTTGGCACACATGGCCCTCTCTATCTTCCTTCTAACTATTTCATTCCATCAATAAAATGGTTTTTGTCTCTTATAAAAAAAAATCTAGATATGAACTGTGGTTCCATGTTGCTAACTCAACCTAGGAATCAAAAGAGAGAGTAGAGAACACTGCAAGAAAATGAATGAAAGAAAAGATTCATCTATATTTGTTTAAAATAATGTTCATAAATATTACATTAGAAATAGAGTAACAAGTGAAAAAAATGGGCGATTTTAATGATCAAAACCTCTTTCCCTCAATTGAGACATTTAAATAATAAACTGGGCAGTACTAATAATAAATAAAGTAATGAAAAAAACGCAGCTGGATGTTAAATCTGAAGTATATGATCAAATATGAAAATTTTCTTATTTTTCCTCAAATGCCAGGTTGAATATCTGGCTGTACTCATCCACAAAATGAACATCAAGGCCTTCTTTCACATTGGAAGCAAGTTCATCAAAGTCCCTCCTGTTTGCAGAAGGGAATATTATTGTCTTTACTTCACTTCTTCTCGCAGCTATGGTTTTCTCCTTCACCTGTAAGACCAGCACAGGAACAGAACAAATTTGAATTGTCTGATGAAACACTCAAACCGACGAAATGGACTCGAACGAAACTGAAGAGACCATGCTTGCTTATCTAAATCGAACTGAAGAACTGTCCTTCAGTTTTATACTTCATCAAATCAAATCGACAAAAAAGTTTACTTCAAAACCAACCAAACCATCATTTTGGTTGGTTTCCCAAGTTTATCAAGTTTTTCACAACTTCTTCTAGTACTCTAAATTAAGCTGTATTCTCTAAATCTAGGATGTTGACATGAAAAGGAGATATTATTACAACCCTTTAGGAGGCTAAGAACTTATGGGTTCAATTCATGGCGGCCACCTACCTACAAATTAATTTCCTATGGGTTTCCTTGACATCCAAATGTTGTTATGTCAGGCAGTAATCATCTAATCGAGGTGCACGCAAGCTGACCCGGACAGTCACGTATATCAATAAGAAAAAGAAAAAAAAAACAGATATTATAGCAAAGTGTTAAAATTCTTCAACTTACCCCACCAATTGGAAGAATTTTTCCAGTCAAAGTTACTTCTCCAGTCATGGCTAGATCCTTTTTGACAGGCTTCTTCATGGCCAGTGACAACAAAGATGTTATCATGGTGCAGCCAGCACTTGGTCCATCCTTGGGTGTTGCTCCAGCAGGAACATGAAGATGAAGCTTGCTATTTGCAAAGAAAGGGTTGTCTGGCTCTTTCTCAAGCAATATAGCTCGAGCAAGTGTGTGAGCGATTTGCGCACTTTCTTTCATGACATCTCCAAGCTGACCAGTTATATGAAGCGACCCCTTCCTATCTTCTTGCTCAACTTGAGTGGTTTCTATGTAAAGAGTGGAACCTCCCATGGCAGTCCAAGCAAGCCCCATCACGACTCCAACCGGTGTCTGGTCATAAATGCGGTCTGCATGGAATACTGGTTTCCCCACATAATGATTTAGATCTGACGAGTCAACAAGATCTTGCTCAATTTCGTTGGTGACTTCCAATTCGTCCTGCCAAAGCCATGAAAAATTCAGGATATGAAATCTGACTTGGAGTAAGGACATGGATGACTTTGGTAGTGACATTGCTCAAGTCACTCCAATTTGGTTAGTTTTGAGAGTCGAGCTATATTTCCTTCTCCTGTAGAAGGGGAGGAATTCCAGCAACATTTACATAGATAATGAACTTATATTTCTTAAATACCTTGGCATCCACAGGTTGATTGGGATGAGAATCATCAGCTAGAATATCACCCGACATCTTCTCTGCTTCGGCAGAAGATTCAACTATTTGTTCTTGGCTACTTTCTTTGATCAATTCACTATCACTCTGACTCTCGCTTCCACTACTGTTTTGACTTCTTTCTTCATTAGATTCAACAGCCTCTGCTGGTGCAGGTTCATTTGATGCTCCTTTTCTTACAAGTTTAAGAGCAATCTGCCACAGTACAAATAAAATTACATTGTAAGGTTTTTTTTTTTTATACAATTGTAAGCTTCTTTATCCTATGATCATGCAACGACACCAAGATGTGCCACAGAAAATTCACACAAGTGCAATTAGTTTAGCACAGAATATATCTTATGGCTTCTCAAGCTCATTTAGTATCTATTATCAAATAAATCTCAAGAATAATCCGAAAGGTTAGTACTTTCACAAACCTTGCGATAGATCTTCTCGATGTGCTTCTGGAGATTTCTAACCCCTGCTTCTCGACAGTAGTTTTCAATGAGACTAAGGAAGGCAGCATCCGTCACTTTGACCTGAAATTAATTGGAGTTATACATTTCATGGTATCCTATAGTAATAGGTGTCCCAGTGAGAGAGAAAGAAAGAGAAAGACCTGTTCCGGTTTAATACCGGACGCTTCACGTGCAGCTTTCTCCAAGTAGTCTCTTGCTATGTGCATCTTCTCATCAGTAATATATCCAGCAATGGAAATGACTTCCATTCTATCCAGAAGAGGGTTGGGTATCGTTTCAAGAACATTTGCCGTGCAGACAAAAAGAACCTGCAATAGACATTTTCCAAATGATAAGGTTCCCCAAGTTCACATGGTAACTTCCCCTTAACCGAGTTCTACAAAATAAATATTATAACCAACTGAAAAATTTATCGCCTAAACCCACCTTTGAAAGATCAATTGGAACATCAAGATAATGGTCCAAAAAATTAGCATTCTGCTCAGGATCAAGAAGCTCCAATAAAGCACTAGCAGGATCTCCAGCATGTCCTCCTCTTCCAAGCTACATGAAACAAGATAAATAATAAAAAGAAGGCCAAAATTATTAAGTTTTTTTTTTGTTAAATCAGGTTAAATTACCGATCAACACAAGAGCTTAAGCGGATAGATCGAGATAAATTTAATTATATCTTCTTTTTTTTATATAGGAAATGAAAACAACTTCATTGACTAAATGAAAGTGTTTTTTTTTTTTTGACATCAAGATTAAATGAAAGTGCAAGAGGAGAAATAAGTTTAAATGTATCAACCGACACATTTCAAATATTATCACAAGATTGTTCACGTGTTGTGTATGCACTCATGTAGAATCAACTAGACCATCAAACACACAAATACATTGTCTGTCTCATTAATCATACCTTGTCTATCTCATCAATCAGAACAAGAGGATTAGCAGTTCCAACATTTTTAAGGCACTGCACCATCTTCCCTGGCATTGCACCAATATAGGTTCGCCGATGACCCTGGATGCAGTTTTGTCGTTATTGTACATGCAATAACTTTACAAGTGTAAAAGAAATACATCAAAGAAAAAGATATGTACCTTAATTTCAGCAACATCGGCCAATCCTCCAACAGAGAATCTAAAGAATTTACGATTTAAGGCACGGGCAATTGAACGGCCAATACTGGTTTTTCCCACTCCCGGTGGACCAGAGAGGCAAATGATTTTTCCTGTCATATAATAACTCACTTGTCAACAAATTAACAATATAAAGATACAATTATGGTTGTTTCTTTATGATTAAAAAAATTAATAGCTTATAGAAAAAATTAATAGTTCTTTTGAAAAAAATAATAATAATAGTTAGTTGTCATTGATACATGTCATAAACAGTTAACCAAATCTATTTGTTTCAAAATTGATGAGAAATAAAACAATAATATTCAAGCACAATTCTACCACTTCGTTCGTTTGAAAAATTGGAATCATCAAGGATATCAAAGAAAGAAAACTACTTTCGTGGACATCTAACTAGACACTATTAACATAATCAGAAGAAGGCAAGGTAACATCCATTAAAACATATTTATCGAGAAAGAAATCAACAAGCCAAAGCCTGAAAGAAGAGAGTCAACAAACATAGAATGTCGACTTTTTTTTTAATTCAACAACAATTGAGGTGGAAGATTCGAACTCATGACTTCCTAGTAAGCTCATATTACATATTAGTTCAGCTATGCTCTTGTTGACATGAAACGAGAATCTTTTTTTATCATCATAGCATATTTTTTTGCCAAGGAAAAGAAAAGGGCATAATAACCTTGCGAACTTCCTCTGAGCTTCCCAACCGCAATAAATTCGAGTATTCTTTCCTTGACATCAGCTAATCCATAATGGTCTTCATCTAGGATTTTTTGTGCGCCAAAAACATCAAAATTCTCATCACTGCACTTGTAATGTAAAAGAGGTGAAAAATGAGATCAAGAATGTATACTGCAGGTGCAGAGGTTGAAATTTACGAACCTGTGAACTCCCCAAGGAAGTGCAGTCAACCAATCCAGATAGTTTCTTGTAACATTAAACTCACTCGAACTGGCCTCCAATAGTTGCAGCTTTGTCAGCTCTTCTTCTATGACTTGCGCTACATGTGGGGGACATTTGTCTTTGTTTGGTTCAAGCCTATCTCTAAACTTGGCTGCAAGTTTAATAAAAAAAAATTACTCAAGTAGAAGTATAATATTAGTCATACTAGTACAAGATGAAAAAAAATGAAAATCAAAGCCTAATATCATCAGTCCAATACTGCATCATTGATGGAGGCTACCAACAATCGCCACCATAACATTTTCAAAGATATAGGATACATCTTACATCTGCATTCATTATTAAACATGTTTCTAGATATTCAGTAGGACTTCCCTATGATGATAAATGAAGGTTCAAGGATATATCGTTTTTAATTGTTCAAATTTTCTACATACAAACTCTTCTGAGAGACTTTATGACCCACTCACCTCTAGGGTTATGCATACATTTTCATAGTGGTTTATTCAATTAAATACCAAGTTAGTTCACAATCCCCATGAAATTTATACCATGTATGCATACAGACCAAAATAGTATCATCACTAATAGGCCCGCTATATCCAAAGTTTATGAGCGAAGGGGTAAATAGACTTTTATATGTAATTAGCTTTCGTCTTATTTTGTAGTCGTTGATGTAACTTCCTATAAATCTATTATAAATACAATAGCCTCGTGTCCATATGGGTGGGTCACTGGTGAGTTTTAGCATCGCTCATGGAGAAGAGGCTCACCGGAAAGAGCTGTTTTGTCATCAGTCTCAAGTCCCAGCTCCTGAACACAGACATTTAAATAAACTCTCAGACGTTTGAAACAAGAGGAAAGCCATGCTAGTACAAGTAACTAGTAAGTAGACTACATTAGTAGATCGGCAATGATGACATATAAGTAGTACGAACCTTTTTAATGGCTTTAAGTTGCTCGTTTAATAAATAACGACGCTGCTCACCACTTATCTTCTCCTCAATTGCCTTTGCAATAGATTCCTATTATAACCATTTAAAGGATAAAATGAGCAAGCTAATCAATTTCAATATTTTAAAATGAGGAACATTTGTGAATCCAAATGAAAATTGTCAAAATATATCCCTTCTATCAATCGCTCTTAGCACATCAATAAAAACCACCAATAATATAAGTTAACAGAATATGGATACTTCTGAGATCATGAAGTTTTTCTATTTTCATTCTTGAGGATAGACATATTGGGTCGGGAGCCACTAGGCTCAGAGCATGCAGTTCTTTCAGACAACCTCAGTAATTGGGAAATAAAACATCATCATTCAGAACGTATTTTATTATAATGAAAACTAAAATCTCAAATGCATTTGCACATAGCAATACAGTAGGTTATTTTTTTTCTTTTTTTAAAAAAAAAAAATTTTGAAGATAGAAATAGACTAGTCTTACTAGTCTTATACATTGTTCAAAATGTGAAATATAAAGAAAATTTCACCACATACCTGAATTTTGTTTATTTCGATCTCCTTCTTCAATAATTCAAGTGTAAGTTTCAATCGTTGGTATACCTAAAAAAGAGTAAGACAAGCAAACAAAACCAATGAAATAAGCTGCAAAGTTGACTACTAGATTGCAACAGAGTTAATGACACAAATACATCCATATCTATGAAGACAATTAATTTTTTATGCTTAAAGCATATAAAATATATCTTCCCAACAATTGACAACCCAATATATCTACCAAAATTTATACGCGAATCTTTCAAATGTCTGCTTACGTCTAATTCTTCAAGCACTTCCTGGCATTGTAACTTATTTGCTCCAGATATTGCTGCCCCAAAATCTGCTAATCTTGGAAAATTGAAATCACCAATATGCTGCACATCACAGGAAGGAAAAAAGTCAAAATCAAAATAAAAGTGACATGAACAACAACACATAACATATTGCCGATGTCTGAAATGTAACCGATGTCAGTCAAATTTCTGCTTATATCTAACTGTTTAAGTAGGCTTGGATTGTTTTCATATTTGGATTATTTTTTCTTTGAATTTTTTTATTTTCTCTTTCTTTTTTGTGGAGGGAGTACCTGAGTGTATGTTTGGACATGATCCCTCCAAAGGGAGCTGGTCTTCAAAACATCCCTCAGGGTAGATATAACCTCAAATGAAGTTGCCTTTATAACATCGTCATCTTTGTTATAAGTTTTATCCTGAAGAAAAGTGCAATAAAAATTAGTAACACATAATGATAAAATCCCATTATCAAAGGAAACCTCATAAAATGATTCAAATGAAATGTGGAACCACGTGCCTTGAGATGATCAACTTTCACAGTTAGGGGCTCCTCACTAACCTATACATAAATCATAAGTATAGTCAAGTTCAGTATTTCACACAATCAAATAAAAACCTAATACACAAACATCAAGGAAATATATTTAAACAGCAATCTAAGTATTCTTAGGGGTCAGATAACATATGGCTAGGGAAGATAAAAGGGAGAATGGTTTTATCTTAAAGTATTCTAATTACCATCTCTGTAATACGAAGTCTCCTGTGACCAATAAGAACCACCTGGTCTCCTTGGATACTTGAAATCTGAAATGACAATGCAAAGCACATAGAATCAACTCGTTATGAACTAAAGCATTATGGCTCATATTGCTAAAGAAAAGTGCCAAAGGTTAACACAAATACCTGAGCAAGTGTGCCAACGTCATGAAGCCTATCATATAATTCTTTACCTTTCATATCACTTATGCTTTTTTCTGTCTCAGTTCCAGATACTAAACTAGGATCGGTTCCTGGTTCATCCTTGAGAAGGAAGGCACCAGCATATGGAGCTTGCCTTCTTCTGCTTTCTTGTAGAGCGGCTAGTAGTTTAGGATCCTGCAATATATCGCACGTCTCAAATCTCTTGCCCATATATAAGTAAATGCCTCAATTTTTGCTTTGTTTTGTTAGTAGATGAGTTTCCATAGATTTTTTTTGTTTATCTGTTGCTTTTGTTCATGGTTGTCCTCTTGGTTTTTCATTTTGCTACTCTTGGGGTCTTTTTATGTATTCACTTTTAGGTGTTCAGAGTTCTCTCCTATTTCCTTTACCAATGAATGCTTTCTTTTATAAGAAAATAAACAAGTAAATGACTCCAATAAGTTGGTTCAACTAGCAGCATAAAAATAACACAAAATTAAAAAACAACATGATACAAACACCACCAAAGAAAACTGAAAGATTAAAATACATGGCAGCACTTCAACTTAAATGACAAGGCCAATGTAGTCTACAAGCATGCCAAGAACATTGATACCTTTACATAAATCGGCATGTAGAATCCAGGAAATAAAGGCCTGTGTGGCAACGGCAACGCCAAAACCTATCCAAAGAATAAACAAAATTGGTAACCTTGTTTATAAATGAAACATTTGGGATCAGCCAAATCAAAAATCAATCCAAACTAAACTAAGCCAAGTATAAAACTTTTATAGCAGGTGATAAAAAATGGAAGGTTTTGTTAGTATTATTCTATATTTAGTGAGTTGTTAGTATTTGCATCATTCTTAGTATTATTCTATATTTAGTGAGTTGTTAGGATTTGCATCATTCTTCTTGTATATATATATGGACATAGTTATATCAATAAAAATGTACGACTTCTCTGAGTCCCAAAATATTGCGTAACATGGTATCAAAGCCAAGTTTAGGGTTTTAAAATATTGAATTTAGGGTTTGGGTGTGTGCTTCTCGGGGTATTCGAATAGTACTCTTGCTGTTCGAGATAGCCGTCAGAAACTGCGTCAGGACCGCCGGAATCTGTCAGAACCGCTTCCGCCGCCGCGCCTTGCCGGAGTTGGTCGTCACCGCCACCGTCATTCGAAAGCCCACCAGCCGATCTACCTGCATCTAGAAGATCGCCGCCGCACGACAAACAAGGACCTCACACGCGCCGCCGGAAGTTCCAGATCGCCGCCGCAAACGGAGGCGCGTGAGAGCGCGTGGAGGGGTTTTCCGACGAGATTTTTCCTGGGCTTTGAGCGCGACAAGCCTCTCTTCGTGTCTGTGTGGTTTTTTTTTGGTTTTTCGGCGATATTTGGTCTCGGGATTGAGATTTTAGATTGGTGTTTTACGCTTGGAAGAATATATGGCTGATTCTAAGCACACGAGTGTTATTTCTCACTCGTCGGAAATCACGAAGCGTAAGTTGAATGGCCTCAATTATCGCGATTGGAATAAAACAATTCGGTTTCATCTTCTGAACATGGAGATGGAGAGTCATATTAAGGATGATGCACCAGCGGATGAGTCAGAAAAAAGCATATGGCTTCGAGATGATGCTCAACTATATAATCAGATTCAAAACTCAATAGAAGATGATGTGGTCGACCTGGTGACTCATTGTAATAGCGTCAAGGAATTGATGAAATTTCTGGAGTTCTTATATTTTGGAAAGGAGCAGGTGACAAGAATATACGATGTTTGCACATTCTACTTCCATGCTGATCGAAAGGGACAATCAATAACGGCGTACTATATGCAGCACAAGAGGAACAGTGCCGAGCTCACGGCTCTTATGCCTTTTGATGCAGATATAAAAGTTCAACAGAGTCAGAGAGAGAAGATGGGTGTTATTAGTTTTCCACAGGGTTTAGGTCCTGAGTTTGAAATGGCAAGGTCACAAATTCTCTCTGGGACTGAGGTACCTAGTTTAGATGAGGTTTACATGAGGCTTCTTCGTATTGAGGGTCATCCTCAAGAACTGTTAGGATCACAGCCTAACAGTGCACTTGTAGGGAGACAAGATTCGCGTTCTGGGAAAGATGTGAGTTCTTACGCACCTAAAATCAATTATGATCGGCGACAAGAGCATGGTGGAGATAGCAGACGACCAGATTCGAAAGGTGTTATGGTATGCTATTATTGTCAGAAACCAGGGCACCTGAAAAGGGATTGTAGGAAGCTACAATATCATAATCAAAAATTTCAAGCAGCCCATGTTGTGTCATCCGATGCCCCTGAACGTTCAGTTCATGCTTCCGCGGATGGGTTTGCTAGCCTCCAAGTGTCACAGTCATCTTCCTCAAATCCCCTCGCAAAGCATTTTTTTGAGGCGGTAATAAAAATCGATGCCTCCTTACCTCTCTCTCGAAATGGGTCATCGACTCGAGGCTACATCACATATGACAGTAATCGTAATTTGTTTGTAAGTCCATTATCCCCGGCCCGCTCCCAGTGTCACCTTGGCGGATGGGTCATCATCTTCGGTTCAAGTGCAGTCCGATAAATGTTACGCCCACAATGTCTTTATCTTGAGATTATGTCTACCAAATCTTGCATTTAATCTTATCTCAATTAGCAAACTTACCCATGATCTAAATTGCTTTGTGTCTTTCTTTCACAGCTCTTTGCTTGTTTGAGGATCATATGACGAAGAGGATTATTGGTAGAGGATATGAGTGTGGCGGTCTCTACATACTCGATCAACAACCAGGGAATGAGGTTGCATGTTCGAGCACTGAGTCTTTGTTTGACATTCATTGTCGATTAGGTCATCCGTCCTTGTCAGTTCTGAAGAAACTTTATCCACCTTTCAGTACTTTGTCATCTTTAGATTGTGAGTCTTGTCAATTTGCTAAATTTCATCGTCTTAGTTCGAGTCCTAGGGTTCATAAAAGAGCTGATGCTCCCTTTGATTTGGTTCATTCCGACGTTTGGGGTCCGAGTCCTGTAACATCTAAAACAGGATTTCGTTATTTTGTAACCTTTGTGGATGATTTTTCCCGTCTGACGTGGGTTTATCTAATGAAAAATCGTTCTGAGTTCTTTTCAATTTTTTGTACATTCAATGCTGAAATTCGAAATCAGTTTAAAACTTCTATTAAGATTTTACGCACTGATAATGGGGGAAAATACTTCTCTAATCTCCTCGGATCTTACTTACGTGACAAATGAATCCTTCATCAGTCGTCTTGTGCTGATACTCCATCTCAAAATGGAGTAGCAGAACGGAAGAATCGACATTTACTTGAAACTTGAAGGGCATTGTCGTTTCAAATGAATGTTCCAAAACACTTTTGGGTAGATGCGATATCTACAGCTTGTTTTTTGATCAATAGAATGCCTTCTTCCGTACTCAGTGGTAAAACTCTGTTTCATGTCTTGTTTCCTACAAAGGAACTATTCCCAATTGCACCCAAGATTTTTGACTGCACTTGTTTTGTTCGTGATATAAACCCTCATCGCACAAAGTTAGACCCAAAATCGTTGAAGTGCATCTTCCTAGGTTATTCTCGTGTTCAGAAGGGGTATCGGTGTTATTGTCCAAGCTCGAATCGATATCTTGTGTCATCAGATGTTCAGTTCTTTGAGAATGTACCTTTCACTCCAGTGTCGTCCACTTCGAGTCTGGAAGATGATAACTTGTTCATCTACGAAGTTGTTTCCTTCCCGACTCCTAGTTTGCCTCCAACGGAGCCTCCTTCGTCTTGTCCTCCGATTACTCAAGTTTATTCCAGACGGGTACAACAACAGTCTGCTGACTCATGTCCTCCACCAGAAAATGTTTCATCATCCGAGCGCAAGCAGCTAGTGACCTAGACCTGCCTATTGCCCTTCGCAAAGGTAAGCGTTCATTTACTTATCCCATTTCTTCTTATGTTTCTTACTCTCATTTATTGCCTTCCACATACTCTCTCCTTGCATCTCTTGATTCTGTACCTATTCCTAAGAATACTCATGAAGCCTTGTCTCATTCTGGTTGGCGTCAGGCAATGATTGAAGAAATGATCGCTTTAGATGCTAATGACACTTGGGAGCTAGTGGCAAATCCTGCGAGTAAGAATGTAATTGGGTGTAAGTGGGTATTTGCAGTTAAAGTTAACTCGGATGGGTCCGTGGCTCGTTTGAAAGCTCGTCTCGTGGCCAAGGGCTATGCTCAGTCATATGGCATCGATTATTGTGATACTTTTTCTCCTGTGGCCAAGATGACGTCGATTCGATTGTTTATCTCGATGGCAGCTTCTCGAGAACGGCCGTTACACCAGCTCGATATTAAGAATGCGTTCCTTCATGGCGATCTTCAAGAAGAAGTGTATCTTGAGCAACCACCGGGTTTGTTGCTCGGGGCGAATGACAAGGTTTGTCGGCCGTAAATCCTTATATGGCACAAAAGCAGTCCGAGAGCGTGGTTTGGGAAATTTAGTCAAGCCCTTGAAAAGTTTGGATTGAAGAAGAGTTCGTCTAACCACTCGGTGTTTTACAGGAGATTCAATAATAACATTCTTTTGTTGGTGGTATATGTTGATGATATTATAATCACTAGCGATGACACAACCGATATAGTTTTGTTGAAAGAATTCCTTCACAACGAGTTTCATACTAAAGATCTGGGAACTCTCAAATATTTTTTAGATATCGAGGTGATGCGAAACAAGAAAGGTATCTTTTTGTCCCAACGAAAGTATGTCTTTGACACATTATCAAGCTAGGAAAGTTGGGGTGAAACCTGCATTACTCAGATGATACCAAACGTACAACTTGTCAAAGAAGGAGAACCTTTTAAAGATCCCGAACGATACAAAAGAATGGTTGGGAAATTAAATTATCCGATCGCATGAGGCCGGATATAGCATACTCTGTAAGTGTAGTAAGTCAATATATGTCATCTCCTCCATCGTGGATCATTGGGTGGTTGTGGAGCAGAATCTTTGAGTTACTTGAAATCTGCTCCGGTCGAGGAATAGTGTATGAGAGTCATGGTCATATAAGGGTGGAATGTTATTCGGATGTTGATTGGGCAGGGTCAAAAGAGGACAGGAGATCTACTTCGAGATATTGTGTATTTGTGGGAGGGAACTTAGTGTCTTGGAAGAGCAAGAAAGCAGAATGTCGTTTCCCGTTCAAGTCTTGAGTCGGAATACAGGGCTATGGCTCAAGCCACATGTGAGATAGTGTGGTTGCTCCAATTGTTGACTGAACTTGGGATAGAAAATGTTATACCCGCTAGATTATGGTGTGATAACCAAGCAACTATTCACATAGCATCGAATCCAGTGTTTCATGAGAGAACTAAACACATCGAAGTGGACTGCCATTTCATTCGAGAAAAGATACATCAAGGGTTAATCTCTACAAGTTATGTAAAGACAGGAGAAACGGTTGGGAGATATCTTCACGAAGGCTTTGAATGGAACAAGAATACATTATCTTTGTAGCAAAAATTTGGGCATGATAGATATCTTTGCTCCAAACTTGAGGGGAGTGTTGGTATTATTCTATATTTAGTGAGCTGTTAGGATTTGCATCATTCTTAGTATTATTCTATATTTAGTGAGTTGTTAGGATTTGCATCATTCTTCTTGTATATATATATGGACATAGTTATATCAATAAAAATGTACGACTTCTCTGAGTCCCAAAATATTGCGTAACAGGTTTCACCAAAATACTACAACAACACTTGTTGTAACTTGTACTACTTAGTACTTCTCTTGAAGTTGAATCGAATGTTCAAATCCTTATACACCAAATTGTTGTACTCAAAACACTATTATTATTTTTTTGAAACCAAGAAATTGGAACTTTGCTTCACTATACCCGAGGTGACCATGCCCATCCCTAGGCCAAGCATCGAGACACATCGAAAGAATACTATTATAATATCTAATTTGGTCTAGTCGAACCTCACAAACTCAAATTTATACTAATCAGTGTTGTTGAGGCGACCCCAGGCGCTCGCCTATGGCGAGAGGCGTGGCGACCGGGGCCCATGCGCCTCTTAAGCGGCCAGGGCGAGCGACTTCACTCAAGCGCTCGCCTACGCCGCCTCTTTCCGCCCGACAACGCCTTCGCCTCGTGGAAGGCGTGCGCTGAGTTTTTTTCTTTTTTTGATTTATAAAAGCAGAGTCATCTTCAAGGCAAAAGGTTGAAGATGATGAACAGTGTATTTATTTATGTTCTTCGTGGAGTGTTTAGAAATGGATGATAATATAAAGCAAATGTCTTTTGAGTAAAAAGCTTTCTTAAAAGTGAAAAGACAACCTCTTAATTTTTAAGTTTTCTTTTTATTTTTTGTTTGATTAACTTTGAATAGCGTGCAAACTTGATAAAATCCTTTGAATAAAAGAACTTTTATTTAAAATGTGAAATGACAAGCCATCATTCAAAATTAAGTTTTTTGTTTTTTTTTGTTCATTATTAACTATTAACTCTCAATATTGATAATTGGGAATTTTAGTTTTCATTTATTTTTTCTATTTTAAATTAATTAAAATATAAAGTATAATTTGTTTAGTTTTATTAATTCTGCAGATAAAGCTTACTACTTTAGTTACATTATTTTTTACTTTATATTATGCTTAAAATATAAAGTAAAAATTGTTTATACTTTAATAACTTTTGGAGCCCAAAGGTTCCAATTGACTTCAAAATATACAATCGGTGTATTTTAAATTTGTTCAACATTTTTATTTTTTATTTTTTGCCATTTTCCATTTGATTGATTTTTTTGTTTGTTTATTTTGATGTTTTTGCTATGTAGTATTATTTGGAAAGAATTTGATATTTTATTTGGAAACATCTTATCATATTTTGTTTTATATTTTTATTCTTTTTTTCTTCTTTTATTTATTAATAGTATATATAAGGGTTGTTTAAAATTTAAAACAATTTATAATACAAGGGTATCAAAAGTTGATGACTTAATATTTTCACAATTTTAATGATTGTTTATTATTTATTGACTTTTGATATATAAATTGTTTTTAACTTTAATATTTTTCACATTTAATATTTATCATTTACTATTTGGATGTTTTTACCATTTAGGATTTCATATTTTGTGTAAATAAGAATCTATTTTCAATATCAATTTATCTTTATATATTTATATATGTTATTATATTTTGTTATGTATTTATATATTGCGCCTCGCTTCACTCGGGCCTCGCCTTTTTGTCGCTTCTCGCCTTGAGGCAATCAAGGAGAGTGTCGCCTTGCGTTGCGCTTTGCGCTTTGAAAACACTGATACTAATAATGAAGCATTATCCTTTTTTGTTCTTGTTTTTATTCACGTAAACCCTCCAAGTTAACCGCCAACTTTTTTTTCTTTTTGTTTAAATGGGAAATCGGAGCTTTGCTCCACTATACTTGGGGGCACCCTTGCCCGTTCCAAGGCCAAGAACTAGGAGACAACAAGGACTTTTACAATTAAGCTCACTCGTGGGGTGAGCTCCAAAAAACATGCCTTAAAAGTCTCAAAAGACTCAACAAACAAGGTTGCCCCTATTTTTAATAGGAAAACAAACAAGGCTTCCCTAGGGGATAGTTACCACTAATTAAATACTAAATTAGGGATCAAGGAGTGGTGTGGTGGTCGAAGACTTAGGCTTTAAAGGTGTGCTCTCTTCAACAACACAAAGACATATAGACACCTCCCATGTCTTCATTCCTTCGATTTCACCCAGTTTCTGGTCTAGGGAAGGGCGCGCTATGAAGCATGGACACTTCAAAATAGGGAAAGGGTCTGTGTCAAACACATATCGAACACATATTCTTCCGAACACTTACTGGACACATGTCCAACACGCCATTTTACGTATCCTTGTTTTTTATCCACGGGAAGAATATATCTCTCTTGGCCAAATAGAATTGGAGATTTCATGACGAGACAAATGCCCTTTGGAGAAATTGTATTGCCTCTAAATATGGTGTTGCTAATGACTCCAAAAAAGTTGGTACAAGAGGCATTAGAATTTCAAAAGGACCATGAGAGATATTGATAGATGGAAGCCCCTTATATATAACAACTCCTCCATCAAGATTGGGGCTGGAGAAATGACCAACTTCTGGATTAACAAATGGTGCAACACAATTGAATTGAGAAGGAAATTCCCTGCTATTTATAGCCTATCCCTCAACAAAAATGAAAATGTCGCCTCTTTATGGGACTCTAACACTAAGACATGGGATATCAAGTTAAGAAGACATCTAAAAGATGAAGAGATTTGTGAGTGGATTGCGTTTCTGAATGATATGGAAGGTATTACACGGGGCATGAGCAGTGGAAGGGATAGTTGGCGTTGGGATCTTGAGTCTTCGGCTCTTTCTCAACCAAATCCTTACTTGAACAGCTTTCTACCAATTGTCCCCATGCCAAAATTGATTTGTACAAAGAAATTTGGAGTGGTCCTCAGCCCAAAAAAATCAAAATTGGGAATTGAGTCATGGAATCCTTAACACAAACGACAAACTCCAACGTAGGGCACTTGGCCTTTCTATCTCACCAAACTGTTGTATATTGTGTTATGCAGATCAAGAAACCCACTATCATCTATTCAGTCAATGTAAAAGGATTTGGGATTTTATTGTGAATGCTTTTAACTGGAACTTGACTTTGCTAGGAAACATTCAAGATTTAATCCTTTATGCTTTAAATGGACATCCTTTTAAGGATGAGAAGAAGACTTTATGGAAGACTATTGTCATTGCCTTCTGGTGGACCGTTTGGAGAAAGAGAAATGTTATGCTCTTTGAAGATAATGAACACAAGAGAATCGATGTTATCAAGTCTATTATTACACTTGCTTTAACTTAGGCTCATTCTATACATCCATTCAAAGATTATAGTTTTTCTACTTTACTTTCACAATGGCAGAGCATTTTGTAATCATGCTATAAATGACCTTTTGTAATTTTCATTCATCAATGAAAGTTTCGTTTCCTATCAATTTTTTTTTATTTTTTTAATAATCGAACACATCTTGGACACATATGATAAACATATGTGGTCTTTGAGCCCAAATGTTAAAAGCTCAACCCCAAAATAACCAATGCTATAATTAACTAAATAATAATACGGTAAAGGAAAAGGTAAAAGAAAAAAAGAAGTCATATCTCTAATTTATCACAAAAAAACCAACTACCTTATCCTTCTCTTCATGAAAAAAAACTCATCTTCATCTTCTAAAATACTCGTTTGTCACCACCTCCCTAGCAACATGTCTAATCAACTTCCCTTGTAATTAACTAGACATTATAAGCTTTTAGGGTAGAGTACATTTAGCATTTTATGCTAAATTTAGATATTTATTAAAAAAACAAAATTTAACTTATCCTCAACGTTTCCATCCTAGTTTTCAGAAAATGGCTAGCCGTATTCTATCGTGTTCGAAACCGTGTCCAGTGTTGAATGGGTGTGGTTACCCCGGTTATAGTGTAGTGAAGCTCCAATTTTTCGGTTTCCAAAAAAAATTAAATACTAAATTCAATCCTCACTGGCATTTGAAAATTTCCTACAACCCACTTCAACCTCACCCAATTATTTAAAAAAAAAACCAATTCAATTAAGAGAGAAAAGGACAAGATTTCTCAGTTTCCCTTGAATTCCCAATCCACACGTAGAGTAAAAATGAAAATTCAGTACCAACCGTCAGATAATCCTCCGGTCGAGGATTGGTGGAAACAATAGCAGATGAAGATTTCGACTCCGCATCCTCCACAGCTGCCTCCTCGGCCTTAGCCTCGATTTCAACCACAGCTTGCGACCCATCACTGGCATCGGAGCAAAAAAACGCCCGACCACTCAACCCGGTGCAGCTTCCCCGAAATCCACTGAGAGATCCAAGAACCCTAACCAGAGGCGATTCCGAACCGGTCGCCGGCCGGAGACTCGGAGCAAGGTTGTCGCGGAGGCGGCTCCGGAAGCATGAGGAGTTTACAAGCTTCAACATCGAATTTTGGAATCGAAACAATGCTTGATTCCCCCAATGGAATTCTTCAACTGCGTTTCAGTGATGGAGCTGATTCCGATGGTGGTTCTGATCGGCAACCGCCGTGGACGGGGAAAAAGCTCTGCCGAAGATGAAGAAGGCTGGTAATGTTAAAACCCTTTGTAAACCCTTGGCCTGTGTTTGATTTGACTGAAATGCCCCTAGTTGATATTGAAATGAACAACACCTCCCTCCAATTCTAAATCAAAAGACGGTTAAATTTGTAATTTGCCAATACTTTCAACCTTCTAGAAATTTCGGTTTTAGTTTTTAGTTTTTTTTTTTTGAAAAACCAATTCATTAATCAACAAACTGAACCAATACAATCCTTCTCTACCAAGGAGCCAACATTAGGAGGGAGATTCCCCCTCCAAAACCAAGGTACCTCAAAAGAGAGGATTAGATCCTTCTTATAGAAATAGTCCAAATCGAACTATTTAGCTAAAACATCTGCAACCTTGTTACGTAACCTGTTACAGTGGGACACTTTGACAATATCCAACGAAGCAATTAAATGCTTAATATCAACAATAATGTTGTTGAATTCAAAAATGTCTAAGGAGTCATCAACAATAGCTTTGATAATTTCTGAAGCATCAGACTTCACCAAAATAGGAGGAATGAGCGAATTTTGCAACTCTAAAATATGAATAAGACCATCCCTCAAAGCAATGCCCTCCAAAAAATTAATTGACACGTGTTTGGAAGTTTGCTCTCCAACTAACCATCTTCACTTGCCCTTTCTAATCTCTAATGACCCAACCAATGCCTCCTCTACCTGAACTTGGGCTCACTGACGCATCCATATTCATCTTCCGCACACCATGAGGAGGAGCTAACCATTTGGTGTTTTCATTGTCTTCACGAAAAGGCTTCTTTAGAGGACTTGCATTAAGCAAAATAAAAGAATTAATAGCAGTTTCCACCCGAATTAATAGATTATGGAACTCAAAAGAATTATTTTCATTTATTCTTTGGTTACGAAAGTTCCATAAACTCCAAATAACCACAATTCCTTTAAAGAGCTCCTCCTTTGGAACTTTATCACATAAACTCATCCAAAAGTCAATTCCTTTATCCACATTTTTTAAAAAATGTTTGAAATTAGTGAACCAAGAAAAAATGTGATTCCAAGCACGAATAGCGATCTTGCAGTCTTTAATAATATGCATATTCGACTCTTTGCATTTCCTACACATAGGGCAAAAAACATTAATATTCACTTCTCTTAAGTAAATGTTGCTCTTAGTCGGAATTGCATTAGAAAGAACACTCTCAGCTCCCAATTTAATTTTAGAAGAAATATTGATCTTCCAAAACTCTTTCCAACAATCGCTAGTAATCGGTTTTAGTTTTTTTTACAATAAAAAGAATAATATTTTAATTTAAAATAAGATGATAACATAATGCATATCTTTAGGATTGAACCATGAAATGAATTATAATGAATTGATCAAGCCAATAGAGATAAATTTATCCACTTACAAATAAATAATATCTTATCCATATTTTCCAACTTACTGGACGGTGACATAATGGTTTTATTGTTTGAGGAAAATTTAGTTCAACACTATAGTCACGGGGTTTATCGTGAGAATCGTCTTTATGAATTTGTAGTTTCCTTCTCCCAACTTGTAATAAAAAAGAATAATATATATATAATATATAGTAAAAAAATGATGATTTGACTAATATTAGATGCAGCATATTATTATGTTTGCATTGTGTTGAGAATTATGAACTAGTAACTTGTTTGACGGTAGGTAAGTTTTTCTTAAGCCAATATGTCAGCTATTTTTTTGGTGACATGTTGGTCAAAATGTAAATCGATTAAAACATTATATTTATATAAATGATTTCTTATCATTCAACTAATGTATATTTATGAGTCTATGCCAAAGAGGTTAATTCAAATATATATTCTCAGATTGTTGATCTACAAAACATAAAAGTTAAAGTCATGTTTTTTAATCAATATTTAGGATTGGAGAGACTCAATTATATAACATTTTTGTCAAATGCTCATATTTTATATCATTATCCATGTTTTTTTTTGGCTTTTGAGAACTAAGTTTATAAGTACTACTTTCTATATAGACTTCATTGTTATGTAGTTATGGACTTTGTACATATATTTAAAAAATAAGTCAACTTGAACTCATTTTCTCTCAATTTCCATTATTATGTAGTTACCGATTTTGTACAAAGAGCCATTTATGCAAAACTCAATTAGCGTTTGACCTACCGATTATAATTACAAATGGATGGACCAAAACCCAAGCTGATATTTCAGCTAACTCATATCTTCATTTGATATTAACGATTTCCTCTTCTATGTAATAATAAGAGGTCTTCCCTATGACATTATTCCTTCGATATCTCTGGTGTCTGGCCTAGGGACGAGCGTGGTTACCTTATTTAAAAAAACGAAAAAAAAAAAGAGAAAAAAGTAATAATAAGAGGCACCACAAACATTGTTTATTATAATTCATTAGAGTAAAATGTACTCCAAACACAATGATCTACATCTAAAATAACTCAACTAATATTGCAAACCCGACCCAAATAGTCGTTGACCAAAGTCTAAATAGTTATCAAATAATGTGGGTTAGGTCATGTCCGAGTATGACCTAAATATTTCTCTAAATTTAAATCACCAGAAAATCAACCAATATGCGAGTTACAAAGCTACAAAAGCTGCTTAGACTCATATTCAAACAATATACATTCATTTCTCATATCAAAACATATGCTACATAAATTTCAGCATATCAACATTAGTATATGAAATCAATCATGACTTAATTCTAGCTACTGATGCTACGTCTTTAAGCCTGAAATCCTTCGAGATTAAGAATTCCCTTCCTTTCAGATTTCGCTGTAATCTTATTTGCTGTCTGCTTTGAATCAATATCCTCCTCCTTTGCTCAGTTTCTCTTGATTCCATATAGTCTGGCTATATTTAATATTTGAGTCAACAACATAGTGACATAGACATGAAGACAAGCTTAAAACAACAATTTATATATATGTGTGTGTGAGAGTGTCCGAGCCTCCTATATATTTTGACTATTTTCATGAAACAAATCATCTACTAGGTAAGTCATAGAAAATTAATTTATGCGTAGTTACCATGGATGAAACTACTTTTGATTTACAAAGTCTTTCTAACTATTTGGCAATCCAAGAGAACCAAATCGTTATGACTTTGACTTCAATCAATGGTGGATAGTCATTAGCTATCTAGAATTTAGTTTTCAATAGATTTTCTTGATGGGTAAGTGTTGTAAGCTCAGATGGTCAATCCCATGGCCATGAGAATAATCGGGATACACGTAAACTGAACTCTAAATTGAACCCTCGTGATTTTTTAGAAAAACAACAACAAAAAATTCTTTAAGGGTGCGTTTGGGGCACCGGTTTGGTTATTATAGACGGAAGGTTATGATAAACGGTAGGTTATTATAAATGGTGTTTGAGGGGCAAGTTATTATAACAGGGATTATGATAAACGGTGTTTGAGGGGCTGGTTATGTAACAAAAAGTAATATATGTAAGGTGTAGATAAACGGGCACGTAGGTTTAGATAAACCGCACGCGCGAGTTTAGGTAACCACCGTTTATAATAAACGGTGGGGCAAACACCGGTTGGGTTATTATATCCAACTCGGCCGTTTACATAAACGGGGGCCCAAACACACCCTAAAGGGCAGCAACACACAGTTTGTTCTAACCTAACTGCTGCTTCCGCTGCTAACAATAAATGATGTATCTTTCATTCAACATCGACCTAATAGAATAAGTGAAAACTAACTAAATAACCCACACTCAAAATTATTTGACCATGCTGCTAGTTTGAAGAATTGAAGCATTAAAAAGAAGGTTGAGAGAACAGACCAAATCAAAGTTAATCTTTGTTGGTTATTTGATGATTATTCTCAAATTATTTGTTTCCATATTTATTGGATTAGAATCTTGTATTTATAATATTATTGATTTGTAGAGGATATTATCCTAATGTATTATTTGTTTCCTTATTTGTAAAGTAAGAGTTTCTCTATTTAAGAAACACCTATTATCAAAGAATAATATAGAAAAATATTCATCTCTTTATATTTTGTACATGGTATCAGAGCCAAACAAAAAAAAAAAGAAAAAGAAAAATATTTTTTCAAAACCCTATAATGACTGTTGTCAATTCATTGCATGCGCACACGCACTGTCTACCTCCCACTCGCCGTCAGCGAACATCGATCTGCTCTTATCTGGTGGCAAAACTCGCCGGCCGCCAGAACCCAGTTGTTTCCACTGCTGTCCGTTGAAAAAAAAACCCATTCCTAAGTGTTTTTTTAACTCGCGCTCCTGCTGTCCATCGGTGACTGTTTTTTTTTTCCAGGGGAGAACTCGCGCGCCTGCTGTCCATTCAACTGTCGCGACTCCAGAAAACCTTGCTGCTTGCTTGTTTCAAGTTTGGGTTATTTTTTCAAGTTTTTAGCCAATCGATTGGATTTTTCAAGCTGCTTTTTTTTTTACGCTCTGATTTACTATATTTAAAGCTACTTTGTTTTTTTAGTTATCTAGCCTTAAAATCTTGTTTTTCTTTGAAGAATAATGTATGAAGACAAGATATCAGTTGCTAGAATTCCAACCCATAGCCCTACTATCCAAATCACAACCATTCGACTTAATGGTGACAACTTTCTTCGGTGGTCACAAAGTGTTCGAATCTATATTCGTGGACAAGGAAAGATTGGGTACCTTACTGGAGACAAGATAGCACCTTCCAAAGATGATTCATCTTTTGCTACATGGGATGCCGAAAACTCCATGGTGATGACCTGGCTAGTAAATTCCATGGTGGAAGACATTAGTAGCAACTATATGTGTTACTCTACAGCTAAGGAATTATGGGATAGTGTCACAGAGATATATTACGACTTAGAAAATCAGTCACAAGTGTTTGAACTAAATCTCAAACTAAGTGACATAAAACAAGGGAGTAATTCCGTTACTCAGTACTTTCAATTACTGAAGCAAATTTGGCAGGACCTTGATTTGTTTGATAAATATGAATGAAAGTCCACTGAAGATCAAAAGCACTATAAGAAAATTGTTGAGAATGGTCGAATTTACAAATTCTTGGCTGGACTTAATGTTGAGTTTGATGAAGTTCGAGGCAGAATAATAGGTAAAGCTAACCTTCCTAATATCAACGAAGTGTTTTCAAATCTGCGAGGGAAGAAAGTCGGCAACATGTGATGATGGGTAAAAAACCAGTTGATACAGAATAAAGCTCTGCGTTAGTTGTTGAAGCCACTGTAAACAAGGCATATGATCAGACAAATAAGCCTCGTGTGTGGTGTGATCACTGCAACAAACCGAGACATACTCGGGAGACATGTTGGAAGATCCATGGAAAACCTGTCAATCATAAAAGTAATAGACAAGGTGAAAAGAGTATTCGTCCACCAACTTCTAGTGTCAATAGTGCTGAATCAACTCCATTCAATAAAGAGCAAATTGATCAAATCCTGAAGCTGCTCAAGACCACTACGACTTATGGTAATCCTAGTGTTTCCTTGGCACACAAGCAGTAATTGTCCTCATGCCTTCTTCTGTCTTACTTGACCGTGGATCATAGATTAGGAGCTTCGACCATATGACTAGTTCCTCAAAACTCTTCGAGTCATACTCTCCATTATATTGTAATGAACAAATTAGAATAGCAGATGGTAGTTTCAATTCTATTTCTGGAAAAGGAACTATTAAGTTATCTCCACACCTTACCTAACAATCCGTCCTTCATGTTCCCAAATTAGCTTGCAATTTGCTTTCAGTTAGCAAGATTTCTAGAGATTCTAACTGTCGTGTTATTTTCAATGACTCACATTGTGTCTTTCAGGAACAGGAGTCGGGGAAGGCGATTGGGCGTGCTAGGATGCTTGATGGCCTTTACTATTTTGAGGAAACTTCAACTAGTCATAAAAAGGTTCAGGGTTTAAGTAGTGTTAGTTCTCCGTTTGTTAGGGAAACTTTGATGCTTTGGCATTATAGATTAGGACATCCCAGTTTTTTCTATTTAAAGTATTTGTTTCCAGAACTCTTTAAAGGAATTGATTGTTCTACCTTTCATTGCGAACATTGTGCCTTTGCAAAAACTCATCGCACTTCTTATTTACCTCAAAGTTATATGGCTTATGCACCTTTTTATTTAATTCATAGCGATGTCTGGGGTCCATCTAAGGTAGTAACTCAAAGTGGGAAACAGTGGTTCGTTACCTTTATCGATAATCACACCCGTGTAACTTGGGTGTATCTTTTAACTCACAAGTCTGATGTTAAAGAGGTATTTATCCGTTTCTATAACATGATTGAAACACAATTTAAAATCAAAATCAGTATCTTACTGATACGAACCCGGGGTCATTGAAAGTTTACTCAAGGCGAACCAAGAAGTGACGGATCTCTTTTATTGCTTTATTAAATATAATTATGTTTTGTTATTTAAGTTGTATTGGGCTTTTGGGCCTTAATGGGGATTATTTACTAAATTAGGTTAAATACTAGGTTTACTATAAATAGGTCATGTTAGGCCTCTAGCAATTTATTCAAACAGTTGTTGTCTTTGTATTTGGCTCTTTGAGAGATCCTCTCGAGAGATTATCATAGTTTCTTAATAATAATAGTAGTAGATTCTATCATTTTGGTATCAGAGCCATTTGCCGATCCGGGAATGGTGAGTACTAAGATGGAGACCGAGGATGCAAGAGTGTGAGGAAAATGCATCGAGATGCTAAAAAAAGCAAAGCAAGAGTTCGAGGTTCGGTTGGCGGTATGGGGAGTCGGATGGATCGAGAATTTGGGCGATTGAATCTCAACATACGAAGCTTTTAGAACGCAAACCCGGGCCGTCGAATCTCGAACAGCTTATCGCGGATAAAGGAAAGGGGTTGCGCGAACCGGAAGGAGAGCGGCGCGCGGCGCGCGCGGCGGAGGAGCCGAGCGGCGTGGTCGGCCGGGCGGCCGGGCGCGGCGAGGTGGGGCGTTTGGCAGCGGTGTGCGCGAGAGCGCGACGGGGCGGGCTCGGCCGCGCACGGAGGGTCGGGCCGAGGCGGCGTGGGGCAGCGCGCGGGAACGGTCACAGGGGTGCGCGAGCGGGGGTGGGCGGACCGAGCGCGAGCGAACGGAATGGGGCACGAGGCCGCGCGCGGTTCGGCGCGGGAGAGCGGTGGTGGTCGGGGGCTGTGGGCGAGTGGGCGCGAGCCCTAGCGCGAGTGAGCGGGGTTGGTCGGGGATGCGGTCGAAGTACGGGAGAGTGGGGCGCGGGCACGGGCGCAGTGGGTGAGTGGGGCGCGGGCCGGTGGTGGTGGCGGGCAGAGGCGCGGTCGAGCGAGGGCGCGGCGTAGTCTTTGGCGGGCGGTCGGGTCGGGCCGGTGGATTCGGCCGGTTCGGTCGGCCGGGGTGGACCGGGAGAAAATTTTCGTGGCTTGACCAATGGGGACAATTATCCGAGTTGAAATTGAGCGAAGGGGAGATGGCGGTTCGAGGCGGGGAATGTTTTCCGGAGGAGAGGAAGGTGCGCATAGGCTATGAAAGGCCGGTGCGCATGACAGTTGGAACGAGCGGGAGGATTGGAGGGACAGTAAGAACGGGGTGACCGAGGGGACCGGGAAGCGGCGGATGGGATGGACCAACTGTTGATAGACGATTACGGAAATTGGAAATGTCGGTGTTTAAGGGTCTTACTGATGAGGATCCGGACGGGTGGCTCTGCCGAGTAGAAAGGTATTTCTAGGTAAATAGGTTGACGGGCCATGAAAGGGTCGATGCAGCAGCCCTGTGTATGGAAGGGGAGGCATTGGAATGGCTACAGTATGAAGAGGATCGAGCTCCGATTGCTTCGTGGGAGGAGTTTCGAGAATTGCTATTGCATCGTTTCCAACCAACGATCAATGACAATAAATATGCCAACTTGATGAGTCTGCAACAAGTGGGAACAGTCAAGGAATATCGCCGGTTGTTTGAGAAATATGCAAAGGGTATGCGCGATATCAGTGCGAGTGCCTTGGAAGGGAAATGAGAGAGTGGACTAAAGGCAGAAATACGAAGCGAAATGAGGAAACTGAGACCAGTCGGAATCCAGGATAAGAAATTCATGGCACAGGTAATCGAAGATGACTTGGCTTTTCGAAATCAAGTTAAAGGAGTTAGCACGACGTCAACAGTTAGACCAAGCCTGAGTTCAGGTACTATGAGTACTAGAGTAGCAGGGAGTACGAACAAAAAAACCATCACACCTGCCTCAGTCTATTCTAGCCGATCAACACCGTCGAACATCCCCACACCCGCCATCCCATATAAACGTTTAACAGATAGTGAGATCCGCATTCGTAAAGACAAAGGGCTATGTTTTAGGTGCGATGAGAAGTTCGCATCAGGCACAGTGTAAGAAAAAGGAACGCAAGCTCGGAGATTCTTGTTGTGCGTGATGTAGTAGAAACACGGAAAATGAGGAAAATGATGATTCCCAAGAATGTATGCGTTCAAGAGGCTTTTGTTGAGGAAATGGTGGATACAGAATATGGCGACCCTTTCATTGCACTCCATGGTTGGACTAAGCTCTCCAAAAACTCTAAAGGTGACAGCTCGTCACGGGGACATGAAGTAGTAGTATTAATCGATAGTGGGGCTACGATAACTTCATATCCGAGGACATGGTTGCTAAATTGAAATTACAGGTAGAACCATCGATGATTATGGCATTATGTTGGGGACCGAGGATTACGTGAGAAGCTGCGGGCATTTGTAAGAATGTGGAACTTGATTGACCAAGATGAGAATAGTAAATGATTTCTTGCCCTACCCAGATTTGGGTAGTGCGGATGTGATTTTGGGCGTTGTGTGGCTTGCCACATTGGGAAAAATTGAATTTGACTATCGAGCGCTTAAAATGAAATTCAAGCTAGGGTCAAGGCGGTCGGAGTGCGAGGCGAGCCACGGTGGTCAAGGCCCGAGTTTCATTGAAATCTATGATGAAATCCTTACGTCCCGAGGAGCGGGGGCTTCGGTCGAAAGTGAATATGATTGAAACCCCGATATCGCCACGTGAGCGATCCGACCCTACTACGACTTGTCTCGGTACCCACAGAACTCCACGACATACTTTGTTTATACTCACCGGTTTTGAATCATTGATGAGTCTACCTCCACGGCGTAATTGCGACCATGCTATTGCGCTATTGCGAAGTAAGGATTAGTGAATGTACGTCCGTATCGGTACCCGCAGTACCAGAAGAACGAGATTGAAAAACTAGTGGGCGAAATGTTATTGGCGGGTATTATCCGTCCCAGCACGAGCCCGTTTTCAAGTCCAGTTCTGTTGGTTAAAAAGAAGGATGGGAGTTGGCGCTTCTGTGTCGACTATCGCGCCCTGAATCAGGCGACAGTGCCCGATAAGTATCCGATACCGCTGGTGGATGAATTATTAGATGAGTTGCATGGGGCAACGGTATTTTCAAAAATTGATCCGAAGGCGGTACCATCAAATACGTGTTAAGCGGTGATGTACACAAAACAGCATTTAGAACTCACGAGGGCCACTACGAGTTTGTAGTCATGCCTTTCGGGTTACGCAACGCGCCTGCGACATTTCAATCAGTTATGAATGAGCTTTTGCGTCCGTTCCTACGCCGTTTTGTGCTAGTATTTTTTGATGACATCACGATCTCAAAGTGTGACCATCGATGAGCATAAGGAGCATTTAGTCGGCGTGTTTGAAGTGTTACGGACACATGCCTTGGTGGCAAATGCCAAGAAATGTCGATTTGGATGCGCGAGATTGAGTATTTGGGGCATTTTATATCTTGAGGAGTGGCTGCGATCAGGAGAAAATTGTGGCCATGGAGCGTTGGCCAAGCCCTAAAACATTAAAGACTTACGGGGATTCCTTGGGCTCACGGGTTACTATCGTCGTTTTGTGGCGAATTATGGGTCGATGGCTTTTCCATTGACTCAGCTGTTAAAAAAAGGAAGGTTTGAATGGGGCCCAACAGCAGAAGAATTCTTTGAGAGACTTAAGCATGCAATGAGTAGTGTGCGATATTGCGATTGCCGGACTTTGATCGATTGTTTGTTGTGGAGAGCGGATGCTTACGGTATTGGCATGGGTGCGATCCGATGCAACGAGGATACCGTTGGCCTATTTCAATAAGGCTCTTCCCCTTACACATCGCGTGAAGTCAGTTTATGAGCGCGAGCTAATGGCTATCGTGTTTGCGATCCAGCGTTGGCGAGCTTACCTATTAGGACACCACTTTATTTATGCGTGACGGACCAAAAGAGCCTTAAATTCTCGCTCGAACAACTTTGTAGTTGATGGGGAGTACAGCGATGGATAGCGAAACTCATCGAGTTATGATTTCCATATTGAATACAAGAAAGGATTAGAAAGCAGAGCGGCGGATGCCCTTTCTCGTATGCCATCGGCCAGGGAGTTGAGCATGTTGAGTTGTGTGGCGGAGTTAACACGGCAGTGTTCACTCAACAAGTCTTGGGAAGATGCAAAGTTGTTTGCTATTTATAGTGTTTGTAGTTGCAGGAGAGGAGGGTCCGCCGAGTTATTCCGTCATGGGTGATGTGCTATTATATCGGGGGCGGTTGGTGCTGCTACAGAAGCGCCGCCTACGATTCCTCTCATTCTTGAATGAGTTCCACGGGGCCATCGAGGACATTTTGGGGTCCTAAAGGCGTACCAACGCCTCGCTAAAGAGGTCTATTGGCTGGAATGAAGGCTCGCGTTCGCGCATTTGTGGCCGAATGTTCGATCCGTGTTCAAGCGAAGCATCTATCGTTGTCCCCAGTGGTTTGTTGCAACCATTACCGATTCGAGCAGGATTTGGGAGGACATTTCGATGGATTTTGTTGAAGGACTTCCCGTTACGAAGGTTATGACACTATTTTTGTGGTGGTGGATCGGCTATCTAAGCACGCGCACTTTATACCCCCTTAGGCACCCATTTACTTCTCTTTCGAGTGTCACGAGTCTTTATCGGGAAGTGGTCCGTTTGCATGGAGTGCCTAAGAGTATCGTGTTGGACCGTGACAAGATATTCACTAGCCTCCTGCGGGAAGAGATATTCAAGGCTTCGGGACTCGGCCACGTCGAGTACTACCTACCACCCACAATGATGATGGCCAAACCGAGGTCGTCAATCATTGTTTAGAATCATACCTACGATGCTTTGTGTTGACACACAGTAGAAGTCCCGTATACTGGCCGGGCTTTTGGGCCGTGAGTTCGATTTCAATATCGTCTTTTCATTCATCCATGGGGATGACTCCTTTGAAATTGTTTACGGGCGTTCTCCGCCGACCATTTTGGGTTATGATTATGGGGCTAGTCCAGAGCAACAATGATGGATTCCTTAATGATGGAGCAGGATCGAATGTTGGAGAAGCTTAAGGCAAATTTGTTGCGTTCACAAAGAATTAATGTGAGCGTGCTAACGCAGCGGATGTTCGATATGATGTGGACGATTTGGTGTATGTTAAGCTCCGACCCCTACCGCGATCGTCCTTGGCGAAGTTTACACACCCCAAGTTAGCACCACGGTTCATCGGGCCATATCGTGTGTTAGCTCGGATGGGGGCGATGGCGTGCATCGATTGGACTTACCACGCACAGGCGGTAAGGATTCACCCGTTTTTCATGTTTCGTGTACTCACGCAAAGCGGTGGGTTCCTCCGGGCTTGTTTTTCCGACACCGGCTTTGGTAGGAGATGATCTAGGCGTGCTCGTTTGTCCCGAGGCTGTTTTGGGTCACGAGAGTCCTTGCAGGAGAGGAGGTTCGCGCCAAGTTTTGATCCAATGGGAAGGATCCACTCGGACGACGCTACTTGGGAGTCTGCTGCAGATCTAGAGCTCGATTTCGGATTTTCACCTTGAGGACAAGGTGGCTCTTTGGGGGGGAAGTATTGATACGAACCCGGGGTCATTGAAAGTTTACTCAAGGCGAACCAAGAAGTGACGGATCTCTTTTATTGCTTTATTAAATATAATTATGTTTTGTTATTTAAGTTGTATTGGGCTTTTGGGCCTTAATGGGGATTATTTACTAAATTAGGTTAAATACTAGGTTTACTATAAATAGGTCATGTTAGGCCTCTAGCAATTTATTCAAACAGTTGTTGTCTTTGTATTTGGCTCTTTGAGAGATCCTCTCGAGAGATTATCATAGTTTCTTAATAATAATAGTAGTAGATTCTATCACTTACATTCCGACAATGGCACTGAATATTTCAATACCTATCTAACTGAGTTCTTACACACCAAAGGAGTCTATCACCAACCAACCTGTAGAAATACTCCTCAACAAAATGGATTGCAGAACGAAAGAATAGACATTTATTGGAGGTTTCTAGGGCCATTATGTTCTCTATGAATGTCCCTCAGTATTTATGGGGTGACGCGATTCTTACCGCTACTTACCTCATAAATCGAATGCCTACTAAGGCTTTAGGTTTTCAAACTCCTCTAGAATACCTAAGAACCACCTTTCCTACAATTTGAATTTTTTCAGATCTACCAATCAAGGTTTTTGGATGTATTGCCTTTGTTTATGTGTCCAACCCTTCACAGTCCAAACTAGATCCTTAGGCTACCAAATGCATATTCTTAGGCTATACCTCCCATAAAAAGGCCTATAGATGTTATGATCCTGTAACAAAGAGATTTTTTGAAAGTATGGATGTGTCATTTGTAGAACACCAATCCTTTTTAAACCTCATTCCCTCTGTGGGGAGACATATACATTTGAAGGAAATTTTTGGGATACCTCACCCCTTCCAAATATCATACACTCGAGGTTGTTACAATGCCCAATATGGAAGGTTTCCTCGTGGGGAGAAACACTACTGAGAATAATCAACTCGAACTTCAAGTTTATACTAGGAGAAAGCTAAGTCAAAAGAACATAGGCAAGATGGGTGATCCGAGCGCATGATCAATCGACACTCAGACAACCGATCCACGATAATCCGGTACTTTATCTCGTAACTCTTCCTTCCACTTCTCCTCCTCCCGAAAATAATATAACCAATGGCTTTGACCTTGATGTTCCCATAGCTTATAGGAAAGGAACCCGAAATTGTACCAAATATCCCATTGAGAATTACTTATCCTACAAAAACTGTCGACACTCATAGGCCTTTTACCTCTAGGATAACTAACTGTTTGTCCCAAGGAATATACTGAGAGGCCCTAGATGATCCGAATTGGAATTTAGCAATCATGGAGAAAATGAATACTCTAAAAGCAGAATCACACGTGGGACATAGTTGAGCCGCCAAAAGACAAGAAGACAAAGAGGGTGCAAATGGGTGTTCACTATAAAATGTCATGCAGATGGGAGTGTTGAAAGGTACAAAGCAAGATTGGTTGCTAAAGGGATTCACCCAAACCTATGAAATCGATTATCAAGAGACATTTGCCCCAGATTGCCAAAATTAACTCTATTAGGGTATTGCTAGCTATCTTAACACAATGAAGAATGGTCTTTGTATCAACTTGATGTAAAAAATGCATTCCTTAATGGTGATCTCGAAGAAGAGGTATTTATGGACTTACCACCTAGCTTTGAAATAAATTATGGAAGTAAAAACGTATGCAGGTTACATAAGTCATTATATGGCCTCAAGCAGTCACCCAGAGCATGGTTTGAACGATTTTTGAAGACAGTTACAAGCTATGGATTTCTTCAAAGTCAAGAAGATCACACTATATTTTATAGACATACTAGAAACGGCAAGATGGTCATTTTGATAGTGTATGTTGATGACATAATAATAACTGGCAATGATGATTTGGAAATAACCATTTTGAAGAAAAATTTAGCTAATGAGTTTCAAATCAAAGATCTGGGAGTCCTAAAATATTTTTTAGGAATGGAGTTTGCAAGATCGAAAAGTGGAATTCTAGTAAATCAAAGGAAATATGTAATAGATCTATTAGAAGAAACTGGATTACTCGGTTGTAGACCAGCAGAAACTCCTATTGAACAAAATGTGAAATTGCAAACATCAACATGTGAAGAAGTAAAGGATAAAGAAAAATATCAGAGACTTGTTGGGAGACTTATTTACCTATCTCACACACGTCCTGACATAGCCTTTGCCGTTAGTATGGTTAGTCAATTTATGCATGCTCCTGGTCCTGCTCACTTTGAAGGAGTAAATAGAATTTTAAGATACTTGAAAGGCACTCCATGAAAAGGTATACTATTTAAAAAACAAAGTCATCTTCATGTTGAAATCTACACAGATCTTTGATCAAGGCAGTAGTACCACAGATAGAAGGTCAACTTCAAAGTTATTGCTCCTTTGTTGGAGGAAACTTAGTCACTTGGCGTAGTAAAAAACAAAATGTGGTGGCAAGAAGTAGTGTTGAAGCCGAATTTAGGGCACTAGCTCATGGTATTTGTGAGGGTATATGGATTAAGAGACTATTGGAGGAGCTAAAGTTCACTCAATCAACACCAATACGTGTGTATTGTGATAACAAGGCAGCCATTTCCATTGCCCACAATCCAGTCCTTCACGATAAGACCAAACATATTGAAGTTGACAAACATTTTATAAAGGAGAAGATTGAAGCTGGAACCATATGTATCCCCTATATGCCTACTTCAGAACAAGTGGTTGACGTCTTTACGAAAGGTCTTCCTAAGCGACATTTCAATAAGATGATTGGCAAGCTGGCAATGGAAGACATTTTTAGTCCAAACTTGAGGGGAGTGTTGGTTATTTGATGATTATTCTCAAATTATTTGTTTCCATATTTATTGGATTAGTATCTTGTATTTATAATATTATTGATTTGTAGAGGATATTATCCTAATGTATTATTTGTTTCCTTATTTGTAAAGTAAGAGTTTCTCTATTTAAGAAACACCTATTATCAAAGAATAATATAGAAAAATATTCCTCTCTTTACATTTTGTACAAACTTCATATGCAAGTTCTTTTGTGCATAACAGTACAGTAATGACCTTCTAAATGAAAGCAGAAATACCATGAAGATAATACGACGAGACTCTATTCCCTGTTCGGATCCCAGCTGAAAAGTAAAATATCATCATCAATTAATCCGAATCGATGGCATGGAGCAATATTTCTTGTATCATAACATCTAGATGAACAAAGTATAAGAAATATCATACACAATGTTCTCTTAATTCATTAAGCCATGTAGAATAAGAAATATCATACACAATCTGCACCTCTTTTAATTCGAGACATACAGAGTCATAGACCGAAATCGTAAGACTAAATCAAATTTTCTTCGCAACAAGAAATAAGAGATGAAAAATGCAGTTCGCAAAGGAAGACTATGACTTTCATACAGATCAATTTCAACAAGACAATATACAATCACGTTACAAAATGGTCAATGCTGCAGCTTACTGTGTCATACCTAATGGGAAACGGTTTGGACTAGTAAAAGAAAACAAAACTGTACCCAAATTTAGTACGGAAGAAAAGAACTGAATGAACTACCTTTCCAAATTTGTTGCAGATGCTAATGAGATCCAAAAATTGTAAAAAAAAATAACTTAATCACTGCCCTTCAGTCCAGACCATTTCCCGAAGCCAAGAAAATACCCTGTCAAGCCTCCTCCTCCTTCTCCTCCTCCTCACTGTCCTCTTCATAGTCAGAATCGGATTCATCATTACGGGGTTGGACAAGAGAATTCATATCGAACATAGGTTCGGTTTCCATCTCCTCCATGTCAATGGTGTCGTAGGACATCCTTTCGACAAACTTGTCATCGGAACAATTGAGGAGCCATGAAAGTGAACAGCTAATTCCCTTCTGCACAACCTTCCTGTGTCTGGGTTTTATTGTGGACTCCAGACTATAAGTAAAGAAGGCAGGAAAAGCAACTAAATCGTCTAAAGGCCTTCCCATCTGCTTTTGGAAGAACTGAAAGCTGTGTTTCATTATGTCAAGATTCAAAGCAAGCAATTGAGGGCAACCAATAACCATGTTCTTTACTTGCAGTAAGGAAAACCCACAATTTTTTAAGAAATCCACATGGTTGATCACAGCTGAACTGCTAAGGCTAACAATTTGTGGCATCTTTTCAATGATAGTGCCAAAGTTATCATCATCCAATTCGATTATTGATTTTAGTAAGTTCCTTTGACTTAGAAGCCTAGTCTCAAGGTCCATTCCTATGATCTCGGCATACTGTGCAACTATAGAAGAAAGGTATGCTTCTCTTACATTAAACTCCAAGAGCAATTGAATATTGGGTTTAACCTTTTTTTCCAATCCAAACCCCAGAATGTGTGGCCGGTTCTCTATTAACCTAGCAACTGCTAATCTTGGAATTCCCAAACTTTCAAGATATTCGACAAACGGCTTGATTACCCGAGCAACCCTCATTCCCAAAATTTCAGGGTATTTGGTTAAAACCCCTCCAATTTCTCTTCTTGCCACTCCAATTCCTACCAAGTATGCCACTGAAGTACTCATGGTTCCCTCAAGCTTAAACCCTAATACTTCCGGATATCTCTCAAGAACGCGTGGGACGTCACTTGGTTTAATATCCATGCCTTGAAGATACTTGACTACTGGAGCAAGGTCTACAACGACGCTAGAATGGAGGACTTGCGGATACCTTCTTAAAAACTCAGTGAAAGTAGATTTCCTAACACCTAATTTACCAAGGTAATCAAGTACTGGTATCATATTTTTTTTAACACTGCAGCCAAGAACAAGAGGGTAGTTATTTATATCTTCAATTGTAAGTCCCAACTTGAGAAGAAAATCGACACGTTCCTTCATAACATCAATTGTTACAGGAAGCTCCAATCCATCAAGCTCATCAGGAACTACACCAATTCCACGCAAGAACTCGTACACCTTTGCACGATTTTCCAACCTCACATTCTTCATTTCCACTAAGCTAGGGCGACTATATAATGATGAAGAACTTCCCTCTTTTCTACCCACTTGAGAACTGTAAGGTTTTGATGTAACAGTTGACTGCACAGATTTGGAAACCGTTCTCCTATCACCGGGAGAATATTGTAGCTTTGTAATCAAACCTCTCCTTTTCTCATGGATAGCAGGCGCTGGAAAAGTTGATGTGGTACTAAGTTTGAATTTGTGACACTTAAGAGTAGGCATCTCGAATAACATGATGGAAAAATTAGGTTTCACCAAACCAGCATGGCCTCTGATCATCTTGCCTCCAGATTTTCCACTCAACTGCACCTGGAAAGAAAACTACATATATGTTACTATTTAAATAATGATTTGAAAATAAGAAGAAGAAAAAAACATCTCTACGGATAACAAAATATTGTACAAAATGGATTAACTCGTATTTACTTTCTTCTGGCTAAGAAGCAATTTTATTGATGAGTGAAATTACAAAAGAATTGGTGAACCCCGGAAGAGAGAATTACAAAAAGTCACTCTCCTTAGCATGGAGGGAGACATAACTATAATGATGAAAAAGAGGGAACTATTTGCACAACTACTAAATAAACAATAGAATCATAAAACTTGCATAATGGTGTCTCCTTTACCTAAACAACTCTTTGATTTCGTTCTTTCCATAAGCACCAACAACACAGATTACAAGATGAGCGTATAATACTAAAGACACTACAAAATTTAATTTCGATTACATCCTAGTTATGATATGCTGCAACAAAGGCTCCTCATCTGACATTAGCCCCCCAGTCCTTTGTAAACAGAATTCAGAAACAACAGGATCATATTTTCTCTAGAGGCCAATTAACTCATGCCTTATAGGATTATATTTTATTGGCTTTCAACTAGAGTGTCCCTCTACCTGAAAATTCTAAGTGTTTGCTGTCTATTACCCACAAGGGGCATCTATTCAAGATCAAGACCAAGCTTATTTGGGAAATGGGAGTTTTTTTTTTTCGATGACCCGAGAACTTGGAACTTTGGTCCACTAAACCTGGGATACCACTGGTCCATCTCTAAACTGTGGTACTAGAATACATCGTAGGACTGGAGGTGGGAAGCAGGGCCACTAGGGAAACTAATTCCCACACCAATGCCAAACTAAGGATGCGAAGGGGAGTACACTCCCAACACCCAGGTGCCACTGCGCCGCCCTAGGGAATGGGAAATGGGAGAGTTTTGTAAGAGCCTTTTTTTCTGGACATTATGGACTGTATGAAACAAAAGGATATTTGTAATGTTAGGATCTCACAAATGTTCCACATTGAAAAGTGGGAGCGTCCAACATCAATGTAAAAGAGATATGAATTACTCTGCTCATTACCAATTGGTTTTAAGGTGGAACCCCATATTCTCTAATATGTAGACAAAGCTTCCTCCTATTATTTGATGCTCGTATAGAATTATCAATACGGTTGTCTTTCTTAACTATGATTATTCTACCCTCCTTGCTAATTATTTACATCCACTTTCAAAAGTATGACATAGTCCAAAAATTCTAAGAGTTTGAAGAGAATCAAGCATCAAATATATGCAAAACTAAAAAGACCAAATCAAATCCTCTCTTAAACAAATTTCACCCGCCCTTTGTTTTTCAAACTTGTTCTATCTCTGAGAGATTTGACCCACTTCCAAAACCACCGTACTGAATCATTACCGCCACCAATTTCTGCCGGAAAATCGACCCAAAGAAACGCCGATAACAACCGCCAAAAATTGAAGGGAAAAAAGGTCCGAACTTCAGCATGTAAATTTTAGTACGAAAACTGAGGAACTTACCGGAGATTTCTTATGGTCGGGGCAAGAAGAGCGAGAGCTTGAAGGCCTGCAATGGCGAACACTGGAAATGGAGAGCGTGGGAAGATAGGGTTACTTTTTAATAAACATTTAGTGTCTATTAGATATTGTTGTTTCAATAAAGACTTACTTTCCAATTTTTGTAATAACTGTTTTCAACGGAAAATATTTAGAGGAAAAATTTGTTTGGATGTAATTTTATTTAATGGTTAGAAATGAATAGTTAGAAATAACGAACTGTTTTTTATTACTTTCACCCGTTCGGGATGTAATTTTTTTTTTCTTTTATGAATAATTAGTAAAAATTCTTTAAAAGTGAAAAACAAACACCCAAAAATTCATCAAAACAATTGTGAACAGTCATAGGAAAGAGTGAAGAGTGAAATTCAAACCTATAAGTTTTTAAAGAACTCGACAATCCAAGTATCTCGAATCATTTGACGGTTTAGGTTAAAAGGAATTTAGATTAGGTTGAATTCAAATTAATGAAATTTTCATGAATTGAGTTGAGTCAAACGTTCAACTAAAATTAGTTAGAATTAACGGATAAATCGAATTGATTATTAAGTTTAAAAAATATTTTTTTTACCTAGAACATAATTATATATTTGTATATTTATTTTTATTTAATTATTACATTTAGATTTTTTTATTTGCAATATATTTAATATATATATATATATATATTTAAGTATTTATAATGTTTATATCATGACAAAAATATATAATCAAATTATGTCATCTATTTTTGTTGGCTTTAATAATCTATTTATTTTATATAAGTCAAATGTATTTATTGTTATGTTCTATAGTTGAGATATTTTATATGAACTATGAATGTATGACTAATGGTGAATGACTTTTAATTAGACATTTTGCTTATTAATATTTATATCTATATTCATTACGTTGATATGACGATGGTTGTATATTGTATTTTATTTATGTACAGGGTATGCCTAAGATAAACCTCATAACTTGAAAATATAAGGATGAATTGGGTTAGAAAAATGACCAACTCAGAATTTTTGGATTGGTCCAAAATTTTCCTCAACTTAACCCAACCATGTATACCCTTATCCTTATTCAAACTTATGATCTTTTCGTCTTTGGATAAGCTAATGTTGTTGAGTTGTTTTGATTGACATTTTATAAGTTTCATTAGTTGCCTTCAATCAATGTGAGTGATTGAAGTCATTAAACCTGATTATGTTTTGTTATTTATTCATTATCTTCTTCCATTTTTTTTCATTCTCTTTTTTTTTTTGCTTTAATCATTCTTTTTTGTTTTTTTTTTTAAAGAAACCTTCATTAATCAATAACTCAAAATACAATCATTAGCCTCCGGAGCGGAGTCAATAACAGGGGGGAAATTCCCCCTCCAAAAAGACGACCTATCCTCATTAAAGAGAATTGAGACCACCCAGCTAAAAGAAATAAGAAAACATTGTTTTGCTAACAAATCAGTCACATTGTTACACCTCCTATTACAACAAGAAATGGTAACAATCTCTAACAAAGCAGCTAAGTGCATAATATCAACAATCACATTAATAAGCTCAGAAATATATGAAGAGTCATCTTTAATAGCATTAATGATCATTGAAGCGTCGAACTCCACCATAATAGGGGGCAGAAAAGGGTCTTTCAATTCTAACAAATGATTGAGACATTCTCTTATAGCAATACCTTCCAAAACCTTAATCGAATGATTCTTGAAATTACCTTTCAAGCCAACAAGCTTTACATGTTCTTTCCAGTCTCAAACCACTCATCCACTCCCTCATTAATTCATTTGTAGTAGCGTTAACAGACGCATCAATATTTAGTTTCCACATTCCACGAGGAGAGGCCTCTCATTTAGCATCAACAATAAATCTAAAGCAAGGTTGTTTTAACTTACCTGCACCACACAAAGAATAAAAATTAAAAGGTTTATCAATTAAAAGATGAAGATTATGGAACTTGAAAGAAACCAAATCATTTAACCCTTGGTTTCTAAAGTTCGATAAGCTACAAATAGTAATAACTCCTTTAAATCATTCTTCATTCAATTATTTTCTTTCAATTTCATATAACTGTCTCAATCTAATTTCACTTATTGTTTTCAATCCATTTGATTTTAAATGTGGAGATTTTGATTGATTTATGAAATATTTTCAGAATTGTGGTATTGTTGAAATTATAGGTAGCCAATTAATTAATTAAAACAAAAACCCAATGGACAATGGGTCAAAGTAGCAAATCACATTTTGCCCTGATAGGAGTCTTTAACACTTCATCTTCCCAACTCCGAAGCTTCTTCGATTTCTTATTTCTCATCCACATGTTTGTGATTTCATTGTCAAATTCATATCAAATTGCCCATTTTCTCACCAAGATTCGAATTGGGTCGAGAGATTTTTCATAATTAGAGGCTTGTTCTAATCGTGATTCGTGGGCTTCGAGCAATTCCATGGATTTCGAGTTCGATTTCTCAAAGAAGCGCGTCCATGTTCTGGTATTCACCATCGGGATCATCGTCCTCAGTTTCACAGGTACGGATCCAAATTCTGATGTAAATCTGTTGAAACTTTGTTGAATCAAGAATTAAAGAGATGCATTTGTGATTATTATAATTGCCCCTTTCATTTTATTTTCTGGGTATTTTATTTTGTTTGTTTCCCAAGAAATTTGAGGATGGTTAAGGAAGAAAGAAGAGAAAATCATGGTATTTCTCTGTTGGGGTTTGTTGCAAAGTGTGTATTGATGAAGGGAATTACTGGGAAAACCTTTGTGGAGCAGAATTTTTGTGTTGACTTGTCTTGATCTTGCTTGAATTTATCATAGATTTTGATTTAGATTCAGAAGAGATGTAGAAGAAGGAACATGTTATAACCATTTTATGGTAAATTCCTGTTGCTTATTTGGTGAAATCAATTATTTCATCTAAAACACCAAAATTCATGACAACCAACTACCTAGGAATTGGTTTTCTATGAGTTTCCTACGCATTCAAATATTTTAGGATCATAGAAAATAGTCAAGCTCGCTCAGATACTCACGGATATCAAAGAACATTCCATCTAAAAACATGTTTTGGCTTCATTGCCCTTTTCTTTTTTCTCATTACACAAGATCGTCATGTTTGAAAAGTGCTTTCAGGAAAAGTTGGGCAACTGCTTTATGAAAAAACCGTGCTCATAGAGTTCTTTGAATTAGAGTGATTGTTAGGAAAGTACTTCTAAATAGCAAAATGATTCAAAAAAAGAACTTATGATTCATGTATTTTTCTACAGAGACTTAGTTTGGAAAGCACTCTCAGGTTCACCTTTATCTATATGATCTTTCAATTGTAGGAATGAAAGAGAAATTAGAGGGAAAACATTTGAATCTCAGTTTTGTGATACAAACTTTTTGAATCTAGGACAAACTAATGCCCCCTCTTTTGTTGATGGCCTGCTTTGCCCATTTTACAATGACTATTGAATTCTCAGTGTACAATGTATTCCGATTTTGGTACTTTTTTTTTAATATCCGTGAATAGTGTCCACGCCAGCTTATGCATACCTCAACTATTCTCATGAGACAAATCACATAACCCTACAAAATTTGGTTGTCAAGGAGATAGGTGACCATCTTGGTTTGAATCCATAATCTCTTAGATTCTCAAAACTCTCTTTGACTACTTGGCCGATCTATGATGATTGTATTCTAATGATGATCTTGAAGAGGAATTTAATGGTGATAGGTGATGGAAGAACGTTAGTATTATGTTAAGAAACAAGAAGAAGCATTCAAAGTCCCGTTTGATAACCATTTGGTTTTTGAAATTTAAACTTGTATTTAATCAAATTTCTCTACACATGGTGTTATCTTCTCTTAACTGAAATATGTGAATTCTAACCAAATTTCATAAACCAAAACAAATACTTTGAAGCTATTTTTTTTAGTTTTCAAATTTTGATTTGGTTTTTAAAATAGACATCAAAATAATGAAAACCATGTATTCGAGTTGTAGTTATAGGCTTAAATTTCAAAAACAAACAACCAAATGGTTATCAAACGAGACCAACAGATTTTATGTCTGGGATGTGGGTTTTGTTTAGTTAACTGAATCGTATAGGGTGTTTTATACTAAGGGTGTGTTTGAGCCCCCGTTATAATAACCCAATCGATGTTTGCCCCATCATTTATTATAAACGGTGGTTACCTAAATCTGCGTGCCAGTTTTTCTAAACCTACGTGCCCGTTTATCTACACCTTACATATATTACTTTTTGTTACATAACCAGCTCCTCAAATACCGTTTATCATAATTCCTGTTATAATAACTTGCCCCTCAAACACCATTTATAATAACCTACCGTTTATCATAACCCACCGTTTATCATAACCTTCCGTCTATAATAACCAAACCGGTGCTCCAAATGCACCCTAAGGGTTTACTAGGTTTTTCATGCTTGTTTTAATGAAAAGGAACATGTTTGGTCTTTATCATATCATTGCGTATATATTTGTTCCTTAATTTTCGTTGTATTTACAGTTTCTTTTTCATATTTTTTGAAAAACTTATAGCGGAAAACTGTCGACATCTGGTTGGGGAGGAAGCTTCATCCCAGAGTGGAAAGTTCACATTGTTGAACTGTTTTGACATGGGCTCTGGGTCTGTTGCTTGTGGTGTGAAGGAAGGGGTAAAGCTTTACTTTAACAACTTCCAATCTGCCCATGTTGAGATGGCACGACACAAAGCACTTGAGACCGCATTGGCCGATGCAGTGACTCAGGGAATGCCTGCAAAAGATGCGGCAAAACATGCCCAGAAAGAGGGAGCCAAGGCGGCAAAGTTGGCAAAGAAACAAGCAAAACGCATCATAGGGCCAATCATCTCTTCTGGATGGGATTTTTTCGAAGCTATATACTACGGTGGCACTGTCACAGAGGGCTTCCTCAGAGGCTCAGGGACTCTTTTCGGCACCTTTGGAGGAGGTTTCATTGTCGAGCAAAGGCTCGGGAGGTTCGGGTACCTTGTAGGAAGTCAATTAGGTAGTTGGGTTGGAGGTAGAATAGGACTCATGGTATATGATGTTGTCAATGGAGTGCATTTCTTGCTCAATCTTGTTCAAGGTGGAGATGAAAGTGAAGTCAATGAAAAGGCAGTTTACGTCAAAAATGAAGCTTCAGACGACTCCCTTGTAAGCGAAACTTCTATTTTCGCCAGTTCCGAAGGTTCTGAAGAATCATACAACTACGAGTCTTCACCATCTGATAGTTCTGCAGAAAATGAAAACTCCGAGTTTAGGTGATGAATACTTAGTTTTTCTTGGATGCATTATTGAGTTAGAATCAATAATCTGAACAAAGTCAATACAGTGGTTTGCTTTACATGGACATTTAGATGTTCTTTCAGGTTAGATTTTGTTCAGGTTTATGAATGTAGAAAACTTCTTCATTTTAAGATTCCAATTTCAAAAGGTTTCCGCTACTTCGTTTATTTTTATTTTATTATTATTATTTTTAATTTAACTTCTTAGATTATTGAATTATATATACGCCTTTGTTTATTATGATGGGCAACTTAAAGAAGCTCGTAGAATTGGAAGTAGTTAGTTTTTTTCCTTGTAAAATTATATATACTCTCTATAAGTAAACAATTTGTTTAAAATAAGCCATTTTAATTCCTATGATTTTATAAAACCTAAAAATAGTTGTTGTCTTTCCTAAATGTTAGTGAAGTAAATACTTCGAAAGTTAGTTATTCATGTCAAACTGTGGTACTAGGATATATTGTAGGATTGGAGGTGTGAAGAGGCGTAATCCCCACACCAATATCGAATTTGGGATGTAAAGGTGAGCACGCCACCAACAAATACTTAACCATTATGCCACCGTATAGAATAGGGGTTTGGTGAAATTGACTATGGGAAGTTAGTTATTCATGTGAGACTGTGGTACCGGGATACATTATAGGACTGGAGGTGCGAAGGGACATAATCCCCACACCAATTTCGAATTTGGGATGTTAAGGGGGAATGCACCACCAACACCCAGACACTTAACCATTGTTTCGCCGTAGGGGATAGGGGTCTAGTGAGGTTGACTATGAGAAGTTGATGGAACTGTTTGCATGATCCAACTGTTGATAATAGTACTGCTAATTCTGATAAGAAATCAAAATGATTATTACAAACCATATTGGAGCTTGAAGATCAATTCATACATATAATCCATGAGACTGACTTCTTAAGAATCAAATTTATTGAATCCTAATACCCTTTGGATCAAGTGTAGAATTAATAATCTTGTTGTATTGCATGCCTCTTTTATCTTAATAATACACTTTGTTCTACCTAGCCCATTGAATACTTAGTTATTTATATGAACCAGAGTTGAACTCAACTGACATGATGTATGACTTAATAATCAAAAGGCTACGGATTTAAATCCTTCCCATTTTAAATATTGTTTTCTTAGAATTAAAAAAAGAAACTTACAAGAATAACCAAATTCAGAAAATAAATACAAATATGGTTATTTAAAAAAAAAATTAGCAACTATAGTCATAGATATTAATAATAATACCATATTAACAATACATAATAATGTGTTAATCTATGTTAATGAGTATTAATAATATAATATTGAAACGTATCGAAGACTATGAATGCAAATATTTTAAAATCTGACTATATTTGTAATTATTTTGTTAAAATAACTCGTCCATTACAATTTTCCAATTAAAAAAAAAAATTGCCACCTATATCCCATTTGATTTTACTCTCCAACTACCAGATAATTCGCCAAGTACAATCAAATTAGTAGATACAGAATTTGCCTCTTTTATTGATGTTTGATAAACTTCTACTTTTATCAATAAAAATAATTTTATTTTCTATTTAAATAATAATAATAATAATAATAATAATAATAATAATAAATCTTCTCTTCCTTTGGGCCTTTGAGAATCTTCTCATCCAACATGAATTGTGTATTATGACCATTCCAATTTTTGGATATTATTGCTCGTTCTTTTACTACAATCTTTGGCTCGAGAGATATGACAAAAGTTTTAAGGATGTGTTCTTTACTTTGATCTTTGGTTTCTGTTCTTTCAAATGTCTTTCGATGGTGCAAATTGTTTGATCTGTCTTCTTTTTATTCGACAACGTAATTTAATACTTCAAGATTATTTAATTGTACACGATGACACTAGAATTATGTTCTTAACGTCTTAATAGTTTATCCCTTTCATTCTCTTTTGGAAATCATTCTTGTAATCACGCGTAAGAGTTTTACTCATTTTCATTTATGAATGAAATTGCTTTTTATTGAAAAAAAAACCTTGTTCTTTTTATTATTATTGTAATTTAGCCATTCTTTTGACAGCTAAAGCCTTAGATTTTAATAAGAATTATATATGTATCTAGGATTTTGGATTAGCTTGTACAAACAGTAGTTCAAGAAAAAAAAAATTGAATGAGTCAGTGACGCAATTGATTATCTTGTTTGGTGTTTAATCAATTTCAACTCTATGATCGCGAGCAGACCAAGTTGAAATTAAACCCCAAATCTAAGACTAAAAATGTAATTTCCTTAAAAAAAATCGTTTTAGTCTCCAAAATTTATTTTTCAACTTTCCTACCATAAGAACTCTAATTCAATGAAAAATCTAAAATTTACACACATTACATATGACTTTGAAGTGGTGCTATACATCATGCTTCTATTAAATGTTTTCTTTTTCAATATATAAGGAAATCAATTGCAAAATAAATATATAAGTGAGATGATAATAAAAGGAAAGAAAGGATAAGAAAACACAATTGAATTTTGGCTCCAAGAAGAGCAATTATACGAGGGTGTGTGCCAAAAGGAAATAATTGAGAAATGAGGAAGATATAATAGATATGAAGAAATGGACAACATAAAACTGAAATGTCATGTCACTATAATATGTATATGAAAGACAAGGGCATTTTTGGGATGGAAAAATATATAATGGTCTAACTCAAACCAAAGCCCTATACCCCATCATTCTCAATGCTTTTAGGCCACACTATAGTGTGGAGTGTGGCATTCACACACCCATTGAGACTAGTGGAAGGTTTTTTTTTCTCAAATTTCACATTTCACACATTTAATGTCATTGTCTTTTTTTTTTTAATTTGTACATATGGTCCATATAAATTCATGTTTTTTCTCTCTCTTCTTTTCTTTGGAAATTTTATGAAATGCTTTCATTCTTTGAATTTTTTTTTGCTTCCTATTTAAGAATTCTATCACGACTCTTGGTTAGGTAAGAGACTCTCTATAATGACTTTCAATTTGTCCATTTTAATAGTTTCTATAAAAAAAATTTCATATTCAAGATTTATTTTTAGATGCAAAAGTTTACGTTTTTATACTTGCACATAATTAATGAAAAGGTAGAGGTGCTAAAAAAATCCTACAATTCGATCAACTTAACTTAAATCAATGGATTGAGCTAGATTATCAAACTTATTTAAGATAGAATAAATTCAAATAAATGAAATTTTTATAGATCACGTTTGTTCACGATAACCTAAATTAATTTGATTGATTAGAACTGACCCAACTCGTATACACACTTATTAAAAGGTAGTTAATATTACATAAGTAACGAGTTAAAAAATGAATAAACTATATCATCTGGTCGAAATAAGATAATCTTAAGACGATGATAGAAACGTATGGTATGTAAGACCTCTACAAACTAAACTTTGAGGCATGCCTCTTACCACATATTTGTCAACGGAAACTAAGAAATTTAAATTAAGAACCAAATAATAGCTTAGAAAAGTTTAAACAATAAACTCCTACCTTCTCATGACTGTCTTCCTCTGTGAAATCACACATATGTTTACTTTTGGAAGAAATCTATTTTTTAAAATATTAGGAAAAAACCATCGATCTTGGTGCGCAAGACATGACATTTCATTTTATTACATTTTTTTTCTTTTATTTGAAGAAATTTCATAACATTTTTTTATAAAATTATGCATTAATATGTTGAAAAACATGTAGAAGAATGACATTAGTGTATTCTCATGATTAAGAGATAATAGATTTAAATAAATATTTCTATTTTTCTTACCATGTCGGAGCCCCGTGAAGACTCGCTTCATTTGGGGCGACAATCACCATTTAGGTGGAGAATGAGAAGTGATTGGGGACAAAAAATTCCCTTAGGATGAGGACATGGAATATATTCATCATTCTCTTTCTGCGTCTATGCCTATTTATATTTTATATTTATTTTATTTTTAATACATATACATACATAAAAATATGAATATTTTTTTAAAAAAATTCAATGTCTAGTTGAAAATTAATAATTATTTATCATTAAAAGTTTTATTTTTTTGAGAGATATTTATCATTAAAAGTTAACTATTATTTTAGTTAGAATTAAAAGCTAACTATTGGATAATTTATAAATAAAAAATTGATTGAATTGAGATTTGAAAAAAAAAATAAATGGAGAAAAGTTTTCCTCGATGAACCTAATCTCCACGAATTTTCCATGGGAAATCTCAACCCTATCTCCGTGAAATTTAACTGTGAATTTCGTGGAAACAAGATTAAAAAGAGTAACGGGGATAGAGACGGTAAAGTCATCTCCATTTCCACCCGGTAAACATCTCTAGGATGTCTCGAAAAGTGATAGCACCATTTATTGTTTAACTTTTTTCCTTTTAAAAAAAATTATGCTATCCCTTCCAAATTAAATCGGTTCATTAATGGTATCTTTCTTCAGCCTTTTTAGTCTAGTAAAAAAAAAAACTTTTGAAACTTGTTATAAAAAAATTGAAAACTATTTTTTCTAGAAGACTTCGCAAAGATTAAAAAAAAAAAAGAATTATAAAAGTTGGCTGTTAAAGAATGCAAAATAAATTGGTGTAAAAAAACAGCCTTTAAAAAAACAGCCTTAAATACTAGATTTTTTGCTCTATAGTTTAACTAACTTATAAAATACAAGAAATTAGTTTAACCTTAAGCGGGTGTTTGGCTCCAGGTGAGATGAGATAAGATAAGATGAGATGAGATGAGATGTTAATAGCAGAAAACCTTGTTTAGGGTGAGATGAGATGACAGAAAAACCTTGTTTGGGATGCAGTAAGATGAGATGACAGAAAAATCTTGTTTGGGGTGGAGGGAGAGAAGATGAGATGTTAAGATATGTTTAAAAAGAAAAAAAAATCTATTATTATATTTTTTTAACAATAAAATTGTTCTTTTTTATTTTTTTAAAAATAATTATTCTCAGATATTTAGCTATTAATATAATAAGTTGTAAATATAACTACTATCACAAATAAAATGTAAGTAATATAAATTTAATATTAAGCACCCTTAATCATATTAATGTTTTTATAAAAAAACATAGTTTCAATGATATTATGTACGACATAATAACCATGAGGTTAAAAGTTTATAATATTTCATACTTAAATATTGTTTAATTAAAAAACATTATGAGAAAAAAAAAATTTCACACCACCAAAATAACGTTTGACTAATCTAAAATATTTGTATATAGTTAATAACTTTTTTTTAAACGATTTGTTAGACTTAAATAATAAAAAAAATTTAAAAATTTCAAGATTCTATTTATTAAAAAATAAAAATAAAACCATTTGGTTAAACTAGTCATTTCATAACAATTTTTATTTTATTTAAAAAAAAAAAATTATTTTCTTATACCTTTTATACGTTCATATTCATATTCATAGTTACCGAAGGTCAAAGAATTGTTAATAAAATACACTAATTAATAAGTAATAATGAATTAAATATATTTATCTTATTAGTCATTTATTAAATATATTTATCTTATTAGTCATTGATACTTCTAGGGAATCATACACCCCTAAATTTTTTCATTTATTGTTTTTTGTAGTTAAAAGAGAACTCGGTCACATTTTGATAATAATTATTACATGGAAGTAATAAAATATCCCTCAAATTTTAGAATTTATTGTTTTTTTTTATTAGGTAGAATAGGTCTCAATCCCTATGACTCGTACGAAGTCTTGAAATTTATAGTTGTTTTTTGTATATACAATCAAGACTCTCAAAATTATTTAAATTAATGTATCCTTTAAAAATATATATATATCTACTCTTACTATTATTTTAAAGTGCAACGTTGAATACAAGAGTATAAAATTTGAATCTCATTTTTTTAACAAACAAAATAAGTTATATTTTTAAGTTTATTAAAAATAAGTTCATACTTTTAAATTTATTGTAAACTATGAATAAAAATTCAATGTGTATAAATTATTTAAATTTAATTTTTATTTAATAATAAATTGATATATTTATTGTTAATATTAAAAATAAACACATAACTTTTAATTATTAATTTTTAAATATGATATTTATAGTCTATCTCTAAACAATTGAAATTCTATAACTTTTTTTTGTTATTAAAGACGATTAAAAAATAAATAAAAATATGAAAATTTAACGTCATATATTAAGAGATAATATATATCTATTTATTTTAATTTTTAAAATTCAAATATATTTAAATATGTACTAAAAATATATATATATTTAAATAAACATTTGATATAATAATAGTATAATTATTATAATTATATATTGATATATTAAAATAATAATATTATTATAAAAAATTATATCAAACATAAAATAAGTAAATATATATATAAATAAAAAGATGAAATTTTTTTAAAATTTTTTTTTAAAAAAAAAAGAGGAGAGAGAAGATGTAATGAGATGAGTTGAGGTGAAAAACACCTTGACCCAAACAAGATGTTGAGCTTCAACACCTCGCCTCATCTTAAAACAAATACCCCTAATACAAATAACATTTGTTTTCCATCATATATTAAAAATAAAATATTTTCTTAATTACTTCATGAATTGCTTGTTAAGACAAACAAATGATGCAAGCCAAGACAAAGTATTTTAGAGTGTGAGGTGTGAAAGAAAGAAGAAGTCAAAAAATTCTTCCAACAACATCTCATCATCGAAAAAAACTTTAGGTCTAGTTAATTAGACGTTCACGATATTAATATTCAAAAAAGAAAAAAAACTTTGAGATGTCGATAAAATATTGATGTAGATAGATAATTATTTCATTTTTGTTTTAATGTCAAAAAAAAAAATCATTTTTTAAGAATTAAAAGTAGTACTGCAGGTAATAACTTTTTGGTTATCTATTTAAATCATAACTTTTTTTTAAACACATTTAATCGATTGTTTTTTTCATATTCCAATTATTTTATTCATCGTTTTTTATTAAAAATTATCTTGATTAAAATACCTTGACACTTGATTAAAAACGGTAATGATTGAAGACTGTCGCGACACTAATTGAATATTGTATGTCATATTTATTGAAGATTATATGTGCACTTATTAAAGATTATTTGCTACACTTATTGCAACCATCTAAACCAATGAGTTTTTCGTGATTTTACTAGTCTCGCCCCAATTTACTGTTATATATGAATTTTTTACAAAAAAAAAATTGCTATTTATAGATTTTTTTCAATTTTTTTATTATACCTGAAAAATCCTATAAAATTATCATTAGTATTTATGTTGCTATTGGTGTTATATAACACAATTCCTCTCTTTCACCAAATGTATTACCACAGGTATATATCATGATAGCCCCATATTGTTGTGATATATTAGGTTGACACCTTTAATTATGTCTTAACTTTTTAGTACGCTTGTGTGCGGTAAAAAAGTCCTAAAAATTAACCTTTTATCTCTTGGTTAGCCCCATGGAAATTTTTATACACATATATTAGGTTGACATCTTTAACTATCGCTTACTATATTGGAAAATTCCATCTTAAATTGGATATGAATATGTAGACTGAAATACCCGCTACCTGCTTAAACTTATACCCGCTTGGGTAGGGTCCACACCTGCTTTAGAATTCAAAGCATTTTGGGTCGGAATCAAAATTTGGGGAACCAATAACCTATATGAGTTCTGATAGCATATTAGAGAATATGAGACTCCACCTCAAAACCAATTGGCGATGAGGGGAGTAATCCATATTTCTTATAAATATGTTGAAGACTCCTCACCTTTTCAATGTATGACATTTGCCACATGATGAGTATCTCCAACAGTATATAATTTCATAATTTTAAAATAGGTGATTATCATATGTTAAACAAAAATTATACTAGACGAACTATTCTGACAAATAAATAAATTTTAAAGTATTTGTATTGATAGTTATTAATACATTTTAATATTATATTATAAATATTCATTAATTGGATATGACATAATATAGCAGGGAAATATAATTAGTAACGAAGTACATAACTAAAAAAAAATTAGGTTTGGAAGAGTCAAACAGAGTTGCATGAATTGTACTAATTCTCTTGAATCTAAAGGTCAGTTTGTAACTAGTTGGGACCATTGACCTTATTGAACTTGACCTTGTTTTCCACTTTATATGACCCCAAAAGTGCAGATAAAAAAAAAAAAAAAAAAAAAAAAAACTATCCTAGTTTTTTTTAGAAAAACTTTTTGTACGTACTTTGGTTTTTTTATGATTTTTAAAAATAAATTATATTTAGAATAAGACTATTGAATTAGTAGTTTTCTACGGATCAATTCGATGATTTATTAAACTCTCGAAGATTAACTAATGAATATAGAAAATTAATACATGAGTTAGAATTGAAATTATACTGTCAATTGTTAATTATAGATTTAAAAGGAACATTGCTCCAATAATTTTAGATACTAAGAATCGAAATTTTCATCCTAAATATCGTTGACACAAAAAAAAAGTCAATTATATTGAATAAAAAACGACTATTGAGTAAAATAAAATCAGTCACTATTACTGATTTTTGTATTATAAGAAATGTGAAAGTGAAAATTTGAATATATTCCACATAGAATATGCAATTGGAAAAAAAATCCTATAAAAGTGAACAAAATAATGCATGAAACATGCCATTACCCCAATTTCAGAAAACACAATGCCATTTGGACTTGTCAAATTAATGTTATACGTAATAATAATAAATAAAAGATATGTAATAAACATTCAACCCTCACTTTTCTTCACGCCTTTGTGAAAAAAAATCAGTGTTATTCATGAAAATAAAATAAGAAAAAAAAGGAAACAAAATAAAACAAACCTCCTTTAAAAAAAAATTAAAATAACCGAAAACCTCTTATTTTGGACTTCAAGAGTGGTTAATAACCTCACCTCTTGTTTTTTTTATATAGTAAACAACTATTCTTAATTATTTTTAGCCACTTTGAACTTCATTATCAAATCTCACATTAAATTTTAAGAAATTTTAGAAAAATTGTGGTGGATAGTTACTTTTAGAAAAATAATTACAAATCTAATCATATTTGAAAGTATTTGTAAATCTATTTTTTATTTTAAATTTAATTAATAATATTTTTTATTAATACCTAGTATGCCCTTGTTCTCATCTTCTTTTTACCCTTTATTCCTTCTACCACATTGTCATGCGGCCACTTTTGTGGTTTTTATTTTTTTCAAATCACATTTCATTGAGGACTTGTGGTGTCCACATGGCGAATTACTGTTTTCTTAATTTTTTTTATTATATTTTCGAACAATTTTTTAAAAATGTAAATTAATTAATTACATTTTATCTATTTTTCAAAATTTGATGATTTACCTTGCTCTATTTTTTTTTTGTCCATTTCAAATTCTCGTTTTTACTTTATTCTTTTTTTTTATCTGTTATTGGTGGATTTTAGTTTTCTTGGTTTGGAATATTAAATTGTGTAAAATTGAAAATTTGTAATTGATGAACTATTCTAACAAAATAATTACAAATGTAGTCAAATTTGAAAATATTTACATCTATAGTTATAAATACAATTTAATTTTGTATTATTAATACTTACTAATACAGTATTACATTATTAATATAGTATTATGTATCATTAATACAATATGAACTATTCTAACAAAATAATTACAAATATAGACAAATTTGAAAATATTTGCACCTATAATTATGAATACGTTTTAAAATATTGTAGTATTAATACTTATTAATACAATATTATATATTATTAATATAGTATGAACTATCCTAACAAAATAATTACAAATGTAGTCAAATTTAAAAATATTTGCATTTATAAATATGATTCATATTGTATTATACTCACTAATACAATATTAATGTATTAATACACTATCATGTATTATTAATACAATATGAACTATTATAACAAAATATTTACAAATGTAGTCAAATTTGAAAATATTTGCATATATTGTTATAAATATGGCTATATATTGTTATAAATATGGTTAATACTCACTAATACAATATTAAATTATTGATACAATATCATGTATTATTAATACAATACAAACTATTCTAACAAAATATTTACAATTTTAGTCAAATTTGTTTCGCCACTTCTTGGTGTGCTAAGTCGACATTATTTAAGTATTATAATATATCTATTATTGCTCTTAATTGGAAGAACTTTTTGTAGGATCTCTCTATAAATATTTTGTCTCTTTGAGTATATATCTTACGTACACCTTTAATAAAGTATCTTCTTCCAAAAAAAGTCAAATTTGAAAATATTTGCATCTATTGTTATAAATACGATTAATATTTAATAATATAGTATTAAATTATTAATACAATATCATGTAATACAATATGAACTATTATAACAAAATATTTATAAATGTAGTCAAATTTAAAAATATTTGTATTTATAGTTATAAATACGATTCAATATTGCATTATTAATACTTATACTAATGTATTGTGTATTATTAATACAATAAGAAAAATTATAACAAAACAATTATATATACACAAGTAAAATATATATATAATATTAATAGATTTTAGAATTACTAATTCATTATGTAACTTACCCGATCAATATTAGAAAAATAATAATACTCAAAAATTCATATTTATTTATTAATACATGATTGAATTTTTTTTTTTTTGGAAAAATCAAACCAACTATCAATAATAAAGAAATTGTGTATATTAAATAAAATCATTATATATAAACATTATTTACATCTCCAATAATCGTTGGAAACAAAGTTGAGAACCGCCAAATATTGTTCTTAATTGAAATTTTGGTGCCTTTTCTATTTCAATAAATATTTGATTTAGTGATGAGGACATTTATGTAATTTTGTTATAAAATGAACTTTCCTTCTTTAGAAATATCGATTACTTTTGCTAAATTTTGAAGATGTGGACACGCGTGTAAATATTTTTTCTTTTTTGTATACTGCCGTAAAAAGCTCTAAATTTTATTAAACTTCACATCAAATTTATCACTCAACCACTATTAACCTCAATCTCCAAATAAGTACTGATTACTCCACTATTATTAATTTCAATCTCCAGAAGAGTAGTTAACTACTTCAAATTATTATTAACCACTTCATTCTCTTTCACTCTACTCCACTTTTTTTATCAAAAAACAAATCCACCCTAACCAAGAGAAAAAAGAAAAAAAAGAAAAGAAAAAGAAATATAGGTTCAATAATCTTGAATTCATCTTAAAAAAAAACTTTAATTTCATTGGAACTTATTACTCAAATTACAAAAGGAAATTTTCTTTATTAACTTATGATCGTAAATATAAAAATATTTTTGCATCTTTTAAATGCAACAATAGATCAACTCCAACAAAAGCAACAGTAAAAATGTCCTTACATGTAAGGGAAAAACAAACTTTGAAAAGTTATTGATTTTTGTAGTTTAAATTAGGGAGAGACTACGGACCTTAAATAGAAAGTAATATTGCTTTCAAATAAAATTAGAAGTAAATATCAATTTTCAAAATTGAATGTGATCATAAATGTTGGACTATTAGATTATCATTGAACAACGAAACCAACCTGTCATTTGTAAATAAATGTTGATTTACCTTTATAATATATAAACTTTGTATTATCATTTAAATCGGTAATACACTTCATTCAAATAATAACTTAAGATAAATTTTATATGTAAATAAATTTGATCAAAATGTCTATTTTATTTTTGTTTAGTCTCTAAAATTTTAAAAATCAAAATGTTCATTTTATTTTTGTTTTTTTAAATTTGGTTAAGATGTCCAAAATGTTCATTAGAGAGTTAAAGTATATTTTTAGTCTTTTTTTAATCAAGCTTGTTTTCTTTCAATTCTCTATTATGATTTTTATCTATCTAATGAAGCTATTTTTTTTAACTGCTCCTAATGAAGCATTTTAAAATCTTTGTCAAATTCTAGAAATAAAAACAAGTTTTATTGATGAAAAAATAGTGAAACTTGATCGAAAAAAACAATGAAGCTTAAAGAAGAAAATAAATATTTGTAGACTTAATTAAAAAAAGTTGAATTAGTAATTTGCTAGAGTACTCTGTTCATTTGTAGTTCAAAAGCTTTTTTATTTTTTTAGATTTCAACAATTGGAGATAAAAAGATTCAAACTCGATTTCATAGTCAATGAATATACACTTATACCGCTGAGTTACTGGTCTTATTGACAAAGTTGGAAAGTTTAAATCTCTATATACCGTATTTTATATTAAGATGAAACTTGTAACTCAACTCCCACGTACATACCCTGATACAAATATGAAACACACACATATTATAAAGTAATTAATTATTTTATAAATAGAAAAAAAAAGTGGGGTCCAGAAATGGGCATAAATAATGTAGAACCTGTAAGGATGTTGTCATAGTGTGTAAAGAAAGATAATCCTTTCACTAAAAAATTCCCAGCCATTGCCCCTTTTGGTGTAGACATGGAAGGCCCTCTCTTGCAAAAAGTGTGCGCTCTCTATGACCAAATCTCGAGCCTCACCAGCCTCACCCCTTCCAAGAATGTCGACACTCTTTTCACCCAACTCGTTCTCACGTGCTCCCCGCCCGCCCCCGGCCTCGATATAGCCTCCTTGCCCGAGCCGCTTCGGGCCATGAGGGCTCATCTCATCCGCCTTTGTGCACGCGCCGAGGCGCTTCTTGAAGTCCACTTCTCTGCTATCTTGTCGTCCTTCGACAACCCCATTCGTAACTTGTCTATCTTCCCTTACTACTCTAATTACTTGAAGCTCTCCCTCCTTGAGTTTAATATTTTGACCTCTCATTGCCCCTTCATCCCGACTACCGTTGCATTTGTTGGCTCTGGCCCACTCCCGCTCTCCTCCATTGTCTTGGCATCCACCCATCTTAAAGGTAACTGCCTAGTTCAATCACCGATGAACTTAAAAGTTGGCTTGATCAGATATATGTTTATTTGTATTCTTACATGAGCGATATTATTTGCTCTGACACCATGTACAATTTATAAAAATTGAAAATGTTAGAGCTCGATAAATTATCGTAAACTTAAAATTGAACTCAAAAGTATTAGATCATATAAGTTATTTTGCCTTCAAATTCAATTGACTATAAAAGGAATTATATATATACACATATATTAAATGTTGTGAAGTTTCTCCATCTTTTAAACGGATGATCCTTAACAAATAGTTAGTTTAAGATATGTTTATTTATATTCTTCGTAGTTATTGTAAACTTGAAATTGATCTCAAAAGTATTGGATCATATGAGTTTCTTCTTAAAATTAATGGTTTATTTTAAGGGAGTAGCCTATATATCTTATAAATATTGTTAGATATTTTCATATTTTCAACTTAAGATCCTTAATAAAAAAACTAATTTGAGATATGTTTATTTGTACTCTTTTTCTTACATGTGCTAGAAAATACTACTTGCTCTGATACCATTTAGAATCATTTCTAAAACTTAAACGTTGATAGGTACGGTTATTCACAACTTCGACATTGATTCGAATGCGAACTCCATGGCGGGTCGGTTGGTATGTGCTGACCCAGACTTATCGCAACGAATGGTGTTTCACACGACGGACGTAATGGAAGTAACGACGGGGTTGGGGGAGTACGAGGTGGTGTTTTTAGCAGCATTGGTGGGGTTGGAAGAGGAAGATAAGGCAAGAGTTTTGAGGCATTTAGGGAAGCATATGGCACCAGGGGCTTATTTGATGCTAAGAAGTGCACATGGGGCTAGAGCATTTTTATACCCTGTTGTTGATGTTCATGATGTTGAAGCCTCTGGATTTGAAGTTCTATCTGTGTTTCACCCTACTGATGAAGTTATAAACTCTGTTGTTATTGCAAGAAAGTTGTTCAATCTCGTCCCAAATGCCGAAGGGAGCTCGGTCGAGGATGACGATGACCCTATCGACGATGAAAAGCTAGGTATTTTGGTTAACACCCCTATTGTGTTGGCTGAAAAATGCTCAGGGTATAAAGCTTTTAGTACCATGATCAAGGAGCTTGCAATGGAATAGCAACTTTTTGAAAATTGTCACACCATTATTACAAATGTTCATCTGTATTTTTACTTATTTGTGTTTGAAAAGTTTACTTCTTTGTTTAACTATAGAAATTGTGTCAATAAAATGGAAATGAGTTGTAATACTATTGTTCTTTCTACCTTAATTAAAATATTGTCTAACTCTATAGAACTAAAAAATGATTTATAAAAAAATTGAGTTCATGTGCATATATGGAGTGGATTGTAGAACCATGCATGAATTTGGTTAGTTTTTTTTCTTAAGAAGTGTGCCACATGATTTCTAGTTGAAAAGAAAAGAAAAAAGAGTGGGAATTCAATGGACTTTTGGCTTCTTATAAAGCCTTATCCTCTACTATTTTGGATTCCAAGGTCTCTTGATTTTGTGATTGCATTGGTAAGCTCATGGGAAAGGAGGAAAAAAATTATAAATTTGGTTTTTAAAATTATTTTTGTTACTTTCTCACCGTTTTTTAGGAGGAAAAGTTGCATATTTGTTTATGGATAAGGTTTTCTTATATTTCACCTATATAGCATTATTGGATACCATATAATTTTTTTTATATAAAAAAAAATTAGGCTTATAAAAAAAGAAAAAAACATTAGGTGGCACCAACCACATAGGTAAAATGTAAGAACATCCTACACATAGATAATAAGTAGATAAATTTTTCTCTTTTTTAATTGCAAATGAGATAAAGTATGTTAATGTACTTATATGGAACTAGTATATAGAAAATTTTAAGACCCCAACCATAAGATTTACGGTTGTTAATATATTTAGAATATTAATTAAACTATATTCACTCCAACATACCATCAAAATTGTTAATTACTTACCTAACAACCTTTGTGTTGTTGAGTTTGAGTGACACATTTAGGAGAAGAAATGAATTTTGAAAGTATGTTCCTTTCTAAGTTTTTAAATAAACTAATTAAAAACAATAATTAAAGTGAAACAAGGGATTTTCCGGGAATATAAATTTTTTTGGAATAGTATAAGAGATTCAAAAGAATGAGGTTCCATATGAATTTCATTGAAGTTAAACTTTGAACGGATATTAAATTGGCCGACCAAAGCTCAAGAACATGATGGCTTTATTTTTTTTGAGAAAAATATGTTGTTATTAATAGCAATCGAATATAATAACTTTAATGATAAAAGATTAATTGAGATAAAATTAAATCAAATAATACGTAATTAATAAAATAAAATAAATAACTGATAAGAAAGCAACAACAATCAATATAATAATTTTAATGATAAAAGATTAATTGAGATAAAATTAAATCAAATAATATGTAATTAATAAAATAAAATAAATAACTAAGAAAGTTGAGGCTTATAATCAATTTCCTTGAAGTTGATTCTGTAAGGGACCGACCCGAATGGGGGCACTAAATGGGCCCTTACCCCAATGCATGCATTCAAAGTAAAAGACATTTAAACAGACATGATTTCGGATTCCAATTAAAACAAAACATTCAAAATAACCCCTTTAAAAACTAGACAATTTCCCTGAAACCTGTCCCTGTTTCCAAGCACCTGTTCCAAGATAAATACATTTCCAAAGTTTACTCTGATCAGAGATTTACTAAAAGCCATTCAAAACCTGTTCAGATACAACATGCTGAAATCCACAAATATTTACAAACATCCTAGGGCTCCGTGCCCTGCTACATGCATTCAGGGAAAAACAAAAACACTCGAGAGTCATAATACAAAAATCAGAGTTGGAAGACTGGGCCCCATGATCACAGCTCCTCCTTCAGCCATCCTGTCTCTTGACTCTCGGTTACTGTGGAAAAACCACAATAATAAGGGTGAGCAACGAATCGCTCAGTAAGAATCCCCAACCGGGGTACAATACGATATACATGGTCATCTCGATGAGCGTATGCAAGCTATGAATAAAAACACAGAATAGAGCACATAGCTTAGCCCACACTTGGGTCTCGGATGCCAACTCAGGGTCTTAGTCCGGAATAGTATCACCACACGATCAATACATAAGTCGCGCCTATACGAGAAACAAGTCCGGCCTCGGCACTGTCTCATTGTCGACGAAAGGTACACTGGCTCACAATCCCGAAGCTCTCGATCGGCGCTGTAATGAGCGTAATCATGCACCGCGCGTGCATCGCGAGACTATGGGAGGTTTGCGGGTCCGGAGGCAAGCGCCCATATCCGATCACCACGCCTAACTAAATCTTTGGATCGGTGTCACCGACATAGGGGTGTGAGACACGGACACGTAAACTATGTCGGCTGAACCACCGCACACTAGGGCCAAGGAACGGTCGTGGTAGGCTTACACCAGAAGCCGCCCTTGCCTTAACAGTGGCAATCGGGGGCTACCGCCAAACATGCCGAGGACATGCCACCTGCCGGGGCGAGGCAATGCCAAGTCATCATCCCGACCGTTGGGGCATTTAACAGTCTGCCACCCTCACCCAAGATTGCAGGGCCTACCGCTCGGGTTAGCTAATCCCTCACGGGGTCCAGGGACGGAATGACTTGCTCGACGTCCCTGCCATGGATGCAAAGTTCTTTATGCATCAGGCCCGGATGATGCTATCTACCTGCAATTCTAACCTGCCCTAGCAAACAACAAACAATTCCATAAAATCCAATACGTGCTCAATAAGAATACAACGAGCCTAGCATGATACTACGAAGCAAGGAACAGATACGAGCATGCTAGAGAGGAACAACCTAGCATTGATTAACAGGAGAATTAAACCAGGAAAATCATGCTAATCGGGAATTCAGAATAGATTACCTAGCTACACATGTCAATAAACACAAACAAGCAGTCAATCAGCAATCACATATAATATCGCAGGGTCCACACAACTCTGGTAAGAAATCCTTACCTTGGTCGGGGACGATGGCACGAAAACCTAAGCTGCGAACTATCTCGAACTAGCTACCAATAACCTATCAATCACAACAAAAATCACACAATAGGCCTAGATATAATAAAATAAATGAGGCTCAGCTCGGGAGCAACTCACGAGGGACGACGAACGCACGAACGAGCCGATTGCACGAACGGGGCAGCAATAGGGCTTGTTGGGCGCGAGCGCTGGGGCGCGGATGGGCGCTGCTGCGCGCAGCGATGCAGGGGCGAACAGAGCGTGGCTCGTTTGGGCGCTGGCGATGCAACGCGACACGAGGCTGGGCGAGGACACGCGCGCGAGCTCGGGACGAAGTGCGGCGTGGCTCGGTGGTGCATTGGCCGCTCATCTGCGCGAACGGCTGGCGAGCTCGACGAACAGGGGCGAACAGAGCGAGCTTCCGCGCGAGGGAAAAACGAGCTCAAATTCGAGCGATCGGAGAGGATTCGACGGGCGATTTGTTGATGGCGAACTCCCCTACACTAGCTGCACAAAACCCATACCTCAAATCACCTTGGCTCGACCGGAAATGGCGAAGCCCGAAACAGAGAACTCGGATTGAAGAAGAGGAGAGGAAAATCATACCTGCTGCCCGGAATAGAAATTCAACTTCGAAGATGGAGGGAGAACTCGATCGAATTGGAGCTGGAGAAGGAAGAATCGCCGGGAATCTCTGTCGGTCGGAAGATCGGTCGCGAAGGAGAAGAAGAAAGGAAATGAGGGAGAAGGCTCGGGCGAGCTGCCTTTTAAACCAAAACAGGAGACAGACAAGCATACATAGAAGATGGCGCGTTTAGAAACACAAGAGCGCTCAATGGCTCGATTGGAGGCGACGCTTGCCTAGCTTGCTTCATGGTCCTGTTTCGATTCCTGCTTGACGCGCTATTTAATTCCTTATTTGTTTTTGCCTCAAATCAAGCCCAAAACTTCCCGAACACATTCAAATTATCTCAATATTTTTCCGAAAATTAACAAATACATAACCGGCCCTGTCGGCCCGACCCAAAATTACCAAAATGCCCCTGGGCCTCCCGGAAAGACCGGGATGAAATTTCCGGGCCGTTACAATACTCCCCCCTTATAAGACTTTCGTCCTCGAAAGTCAATTAAGATTGAAACAGCTCGGGATAATGCAATCTCATCTCATCCTCCCGCTCCCAAGTGGCTTCCTTTGAACTCTGACTCCTCCACTGAACCTTTACCAGCCGGATTTCACGATTACGCAGTGTCTTTGTCTCAAAAGCAAGAATCCCCACTGGTTTTTCCTCGAAGCTCAACTCCTCATTCAGCTGCAAAGGCTCAAAATCTACAATGTGCGATGGGTCCGGCACGTACTGCCTCAACATTGATACATGAAATACACTGTGCACTGCCGAAAATGACGGAGGCAAGGCTAATCTATAAGCAACCTTGCCGATCCTCTCCAGAATCTCAAACGGGCCAACAAAACGGGGACTCAGCTTTCCACGCTTGCCAAACCTCAAAACACCTCGCATCGGTGCGACCTTCAAGAAAACATGTTGACCAACCTCAAACTCCAAATCCCGCGCGCGAACATCGGCATAACTCTTCATGCGCTCGAAATTTGTCAACATACGCGCTCTAATCTTCTCACGACGGCACCATTGGTCAAGCTGCGCAGCAACTCGGGACCCAAAACTCGCCTATCACCAACCTCTTCCCGAACACGGGGAGATCGCAGCGCTTGCCATACAAAGCCTCGAAGGAGCCATCTCGATCGTCGATCGATAATCGTTGTTATATGCAAACTCCATCAAATACAGTCATCGGGTCCCAAATCGCCGGGAAATCCAACACACAAGCCCTCGAATCACGGTCAGACACAATCCTTACAGGCACACCGTGATAACGAACGATCTGTTCCAAAAACAACTGCGCCCACTGTTCCACGGTATAAGTGTCTCTACCGGGAATGAAGTGTGCGCTCTTAGCCAATCGGTCGGCTATCACCCAAATCTGAGAGAACTTCCTCGGAGTCCTCGGCAAACCAGAAATAAAGTCCATGGAGATCTCTTCCCATTTCCACTGAGGCACACTCAGCGGCTGCAACAAACTGGCTGGTCTCTGCCTGGGTGCCTTCACTTGCTGACAAGTGAGACATCGACTGACAAACTCCGCAACATCTCTTTTCATACCCATCCACCGAATGTCCGCTTAAGATCCCGATACATCTTGGTACCTCCAGGTGCCAAGCAAGCAGAATCGTGGGCCTCTCGAGAGCAACTCTGTTCGCCATCCCGCAACATCGGAACACACAACCGCCTCTCGCACGTCGCCCACTGTCTGGTGAATACACAAAGTCAAAATCTCCATCAGCACTAACTCTGTCAAACAATCTCTTAAGTGCGGGGTCACTCAGCTGACTATCAATAATCCGTTGTCAACTGAGCTACTCTGGCAGTAACCTCACCCAACAACACTGCAATCTCAGCCCGCTCGACCTCTCTCCGTAATCTGGCTGCAGGAACTCAACAACGCCATGAGTGCGACGTCTTCCTACTCAAGCATCGGCTACAACATTTGTTTTACCGGATGGTACAAACTCTCGCAGATCATAATCTTTCACCAACTCTAACCATCTCTCTCGCCTCATATTCGGCTCTCCTTCGAGCAAAGCAGATACTTGAGGCTCGGTGATCGGTAAACATCCGAATCGCTCACCATACAGGTAATGCCTCCAAATCTTGGTCACGAACACCACTCTTCGCCATTTCCATATCATGAGTCGGATAGTTCTCGCTCATATGGCTTGGTGACGGGAAGCATAAGCAATGACCTTCCCGTCTTTGCATCAACACACAACCCAACCCGAACTTGGAAGCATCGCGTAAATCACGAAAACCACACTGTCCCTCTCCGGATCGCCAATATCAGTGCCGAGTCAAAGCGCGCTTGAGCACAGCAAAGCTCTCATCACACTTATCGTTTCCAAATAAACTCGACACCCTTCCTCGTCGGACGAGTGAGGGGCGAGGCTATGGCGGAAAAATCCTTAACAAACCGACGGCAAAGAAAGCGCCAAACCTGAAAGAAACGGCTCCTACTAGCAGACAACCGGAAGGACAGAGAGCTCCACATACACTCACTGTCTTGCTCCATTAAAGCGACAAGATCAAAATCTCACGGGGTAGCAACAGGGTCTACCACGGATTGAACCTCCAAATACCAACGGGGCAACTCTCAACTTTCACGGAAAGCAGAAGAAGACAACCAACGAGGCACGAACCATTCGCCCCACGAGAAAAAACGACTTCAAGCAATTTCAATCCACACCTTGGTCAACACCAAGCATCAACTTGTCACCATACGGAACCAATCCGGACTCTACTCCAAACAAATTTAACTTGCTAGGCTACCAAGACCGCCTAGCAATTCCCCCGAGGCTACAAACTACACGGCTTCAACTTGCCAACTGAAACTCACTATCAGGGCCTGATTGAGCTCTAGAGAGGCTCTCCACAACCTAGGGTTCTTCGACAACCTCGACACCCATCGCCAACTAATCGCCTACACAACCAGCTGCGCACAACAACAACTCCTTTTTTCAAAGAACACAACCATGGCCAACTCCAACTCCTTGGGAACCAAGAGGACCCAAAACGCTACCGAATGCGTCATCCTCCTACTCAGACCTCAACCACAACATAACTCCTACCCAAGGAGGGATCCGAACAACTCTCTCAGTCATGACGATCAGCAAGAAGATCCGCCAACCAAGCTTAGGTCCACTTAACAATCTCACCTAAGCAACAACCCGATACCACGAGCATGGTATCCTTACCACCTCACTAAGCCTTACAACATCCACCGAGTCTAACTTTTCCAAAACTGAGCACCAGATCCCCAAAGCAAACCCTACATGGATCTGACTCTCTCGCCACAGAACGAACCACACAAAACACACTTGTGTGCACAACTCCCAACCTTCATTTAGCGATCCAAGTCTAACAAATGCTTTTCCCAAAAGCCACACTAGCTCCTGGCAGAGATACAACCAATCAACGGAACACCCAAAGTTCCATCTCCACACGATGCTCAAGTCGTGTGGCAACCTTGCTCCACCAAAGCATAACCACGTCAAACCAAACTTACTTTATACCAAGCCTCTACCAAGGGTGCTTACCCATAAGGCATCCAACTCCTCTCACAAGGCATCCTACTTACCTCATAGGCATCCAACTCATGGTCCCTCAACTGGACCTAACTTGCTTCTACGATGTTCAACTCTCCTGAGGTTTAGGCACTCGAAGGTAGTTGACCGCACTACCAACCACAAAGATCTTTTGGCCTTAACACTAGCATGAGATGCACGCGCACTAACACTTACCAACCGCCAACCTGCTTGACTTACTCAACCTCCAGTAACACTGGGAAAGGCTCTGGCTCCTCTCGAACATCCTTTCGCTTGAAGTCTTTCGATTACCACTGAACTAGCCCTTTTTGCACGACCTACACAGGTGCAACTACCACAAATGGATCCAAGGCTAAAGGAGTACGCTAAACTCCGAACGACATAGAACCATCTGCTATGCCCATGCCAAACTCAGGCCTGAACCAGATTTAGTGCCAAAGCGGCACACCAACCAATGCACCTCAAGTGCCACTACTACCAAATCCACATCTTACTACAACGGGGCCAACAAGGTCACAATCTCAAGTGACACGAACTCTGGCTCGGCATACAAGGGCTCAACTCCAACAACCATGCCTAAGGCATCTCATCAAGCTGAAGGCTCACAACCTACTCTTGCATCTCCACATGATGCTCAACAAACTCTGGCCGGCTCTCTCAACATGCAGCAGCTAGCCCTACTCTAGGGCTTACCAAAAGAAGAGTGTTCATTTTTTTTTTTACCAAACAACTGAGGAAACCACCAACGGATCCAGTCCGTAGAGAACACTCGCTGCTTCGCACCCTTACCTACTGTGGTTCCGGCCATCGGCTGCAAACAACCACACTTCACAGAAGCACAAAGATGCCTCATCAACCTCCTCGAAGGCTACCAACTTTGCAACCACTCTCTGGGCAACCAAATAATCTAACAAGGCTCAAGATCAGCACTTGAGCTACCCAGGCTAGTCCACACGGGGACCTGCTCCACCAACATCCACATCAAGACAACCACGCCTAACTTCTCTCTTGAGTGGCATTCCAAGGCAAAGCACCTCCACCCTCTCACTAGGGAAAACCATCAATTGGGCCACAGGTTGGCCTATGAGAGTACAATCTCTACCTCCCCTTGAACGATGTCCCGGGGCATCCGAACCTACTGGATACCACAACAAGCCACAACATACATCACACACTGCGGGAAGTTGGCATGATGGCTCTCTAAACCCAAACCAATAACGAGTCGAGAACTCGCTCGTCTCCGCTCCACAACACTACACAAGGCATACACTAGATGACAGTGTATTGTAAATTCTTAACCCTTTTTCTACAACAAATAGTAAACTTAGGCGCTGATGATGATGTCTGAGTGCTAGTGATCATGGGAAAACGATCTACAACAACAGTCATACTACTGAATTTATGACTCGAGCTCGATACCAACCGATGAGGACCGCCCGAATGGGGCACTAAATGGGCCCTTACCCCAATGCATGCATTCAAAGTAAAGGACATTTAAAGCAGACATGATTTGGATTCCAATTAAAACAAAACATTCAAAATAACCCCTTTAAAAACTAGACAATTTCCTCAAACTCGCCCCCTGTTTCCAAGCACTGTTTCCAAGATAAATACATTTCCAAAGTTTACTCGATCGAGAGATTTACTAAAAGCCATTCAAAACTGTTCGGATACAACATCTTTGGAATCCACAAATATTTACAAACATCCTAGGGCTCCGTGCCCTGCTACATGCATTCAGGGAAAAACAAAAACACTCGAGAGTCATAATACAAAAATCAGAGTTGGAAGACTGGGCCCCATGATCACGGCTCCTCCGTCACCATCTGTCTCTCGTAACTCGGTTACTGTGGAAAAACCACAATAATAAGGGTGAGCAACGAATCGCTCAAGAAGAATCCCCAACCGGGGGGTACAATACGATATACATGGTCATCTCGATGAGCGTATGCAAGCTATGAATAAAAACACAGAATAGAGCACATAGCTTAGCCCACACTTGGGCCTCGGATGCCAACTCAGGGTCTTAGTCCGGAATAGTATCACCACACAGTCCAATACATAAGTCGCCCTATACGAGAAACAAGTCCCGGCCTCAGCCTGTCTACTGTCGACGAAAGGTACACTGGCTCACAATCCCGAGGAGCTCTCCAGTCGGCGCTGTAATGAGCGTAATCATGCACCGCGTGCTACTGCAGACTATGGGAGGTTGCCGGGTGGAGGCAAGCCGCCCATATCCGATCACCACGCCTAACTAAATCTTTGGATCGGTGTCACCGACATAAGGTGTGAGAGACGGACACGTAAACTATGTCACTGAACCACCGCTTTGGGGCCAAGGAAGGCGGTCGTGGTAGGCTTACACCAGAAGCCGCCCTTGCCTTAACGGTGGCAATCGGGGCTACCGCCAAACATGCCGAGGACATGTTTGCCGGGGACGAGGCAATGCCAAGTCATCATCCCGACCGTTGGGGCATTTAACGATCCGCCACCCTCACCCAAGATTGCGGGGCCTACCGCTCGGGTTAGCTAATCCTCACGGGTCCGGGGACGGAATGACTTGCTCGGACGTCCCCGCCATGGATGCAAGGTTCTTTATGCATCAGCCCGGATGATGCTATCTACCGCAATTCTAACTCGCCTGCCTAGCAAACAGCAAACAATTCCATAAAATCCAATACGTGCTCAATAAGAATACAACGAGCCTAGCATGATACTACGAAGCAAGGAACAGATACGAGCATGCTAGAGAGGAACAACCTAGCATGGATTAACATGAGAATTAAACCAGGAAAATCATGCTAATCGGGAATTCAGAATAGATTACCTAGCTACACATGTCAATAAACACAAACAAGCAGTCAATCAGCAATCACATATAATATCGCAGGGTCCACACAACTCCGGTAAGAAATCCTTACCTTGGTCGGGGACGATGGCACGAAAACCTAAGCTGCGAACTATCTCGAACTAGCTACCAAGAACCTATCAATCACAACAAAAATCACACAATAGGCCTAGATATAATAAAATAAATGAGGCTCAGCTCGGGAGCAACTCACGAGGTACGACGAACGCACGAACGAGCCGATTGCACGAACGGGGCAGCAATAGGGCTTGTTGGGCGCGCGGGCGGATGGGCGCTGCTGCGCGCAGCGATGCAGGGGCGAACAGAGCGTGGCTCATCTGGGCGCTGGCGATGCAATGCGACACGAGGTGGGCGGGGCGCGCGCGAGCTCGGGGGACGGTCGCGGCGTGGCTCGCGGCATTGGCTGCTGCATCGCGCGAGCGGTGGCGAGCTCGACGAACAGGGGCGAACAGAGCGAGCTTCCGCGCGAGGGAAAAACGAGCTCGAATTCGAGCGATCGGAGAGGATTCGACGGGCGATTTGTTGATGGCGAACTCCCCTACACTAGCTGCACAAAACCCATACCTCAAATCACCTTGGCTCGACCGGAAATGGCGAAGCCCGAAACAGAGAACTCGGATTGAAGAAGAGGAGAGGAAAAGCATACCTGCTGCCCGGAATAGAAATTCAACTTCGAAGATGGAGGGAGAACTCGGTCGAATTGGAGCTGGAGAAGGAAGAATCGCCGGGAATCTCTGTCGGTCGAAAGATCGATCGCGAAGGAGAAGAAGAAAGGAAATGAGGGAGAAGGCTCGGGCGAGCTGCCTTTTAAACCAAAACAGGGTACATACAAGCATACATAGAAGATGGCGCGTTTAGAAACACAAGAGCGCTCAATGGCTCGATTGGCGGCGACGCTTGCCTAGCTTGCTTCATGGTCCTAGCTCGATTCCTGCTCGACGCGCTATTTAATTCTTTATTTGTTTTTGCCTCAAATCAAGCCCAAAACTTCCCGAACACATTCAAATTAACTCAATATTTTTCCGACAATTAACAAATACATAACCGGCCCTGTCGGCCCGACCCAAAATTACCAAAATGCCCCTAGGCCTCCCGGAAAGACCGGGATGAAATTTCTGGGCCATTACAGATTCACCGTCTCCTCTCAACGTGCTTAGAGAATGAATTGATGACAACCTCCCAAGATACAACAACTTCGTCTTTAATCCGTAGCACAAGAATTGAAGACAAGCGAACTCAAAAACCGTGAAGAACTCTATCACCAGAGAAGATTTAGAGACAAAAGTTTTGTTTTGTTTTTGTTGTTTTTTTGTTGTTGTTGTAGAATGAAGAAGATGCAGGGTTTTTATAGCCAAAAAAACATGAAACGTTTCGAAATAATAATGGGAGGAAAGTGTAACGTTTTTCGGTTTCAAAATTTAATGGGAGGAAACTGTAACGTTTACTGTTTCAAAAGAGAAACGGTAACGTTTACAGTTTCAAAAGAAATTTAAGTTTACATTTTTCCAACAATCCCCCACATGAATGAAAATTTAAATTTCAAAACACTGACTTGAAATGGTGATAGAATCTTCGTTAGATATCTGCATAGGATAGGTGGACTATGAACCTTGAATCTTCCCTTGTGAAAGTCTGAGCAGTAGACGCGATGTCCTTGAACTGTTCTGCCGTTTGTGTAAACGATGATATACCCCACACAAATATCGCACTAACACGGTTTATTTTGTTTTCATGGTTATGTCCATTCTAGTCATGAACATCTCCTAGTTCTGCGAGATTTTTAGACAACTATGCCCCAATAGTTTCCTTCGAAGCGGCCCCACTTCTCTCTCATATAAGTGATTATGTTGTTCAGTCCACTGTTACACACATACAATCATTAAAAGCGTATCTAGATTAATGTGGTTTATCCTTACACACATGTGATCTTTGTAGCTTAACCTTTTTTCCCGTTTTTATCACTGTTTACATCATAGGAATGGACTGGGAGTAAACCCCCACAGTGACAACGACAAGGTCCATGTAAGTAGGTTGTCCTATTGAACCTAGATCTTGGGATCTCCAATCACTAGGTTAGGTTTTCCTTTACATAACACCTTTTTAATCTCATGGGCTTTAGTCCCATTCCTTTTGATGTTTTATCAACTTGATCTCGATTCAAAGCTTTAGTAAGCGGATTCGCAATGTTATCTTTTGATCTCACAAAATCAGTAGAGATAACTCCAGATGAGATCAATTGTCTAATAGTATTGTGTCGAAGATGCATATGTCTCGACTTACCATTATACATCATGTTTCGTGCTCTTCCAATCGTTGCTTGATTATCACAATATATACAAATTGTGGGCACAGGTTTAAACCATTCTGGAATATCCTCTAAAAAAATTTGTAGCCATTCAGCTTCCTCTCCAGCTTTATCCAAAGCTACAAACTCAGATTCCATGGTCGATCTGGTTATAATTGTTTGTCTCACGGATTTTCAGGACACAGCTCCACCTCCCAAGGTTAACATATATCCACTTGTGCCTTTGGAATCTTGGATGTCAGAAATCCAACTAGCATATGAGAATCCTTCTAAAATAACAAGATCTCTATAATAGTGCAGTCTATAATCCCGAGTATATCGCAGATATCTTAGTACCCTTATGATCGTTTCCCAGTGATCCTTTCCACGATTACTAGTAAATCTGCTTAAACTGCTCACAGTGAAAGTAATATCATGACATGTGCAACTCATAAGGTACATTAGACTGCCTATGACTCTTGCATATTCAACTTGTTCAACACCTTCACCTTTGTTTTTAGTTTGGTGTTGACTCGGATCAATTGGAGTTCCAGCCTCACCGGAATCATCTTTGTTGAATTTCTCAAGAAATCTTATCAACATAATGTGGTTGTGTTAACATAAGACCATCAGATAAACGTTTTATTTGGATACCCAAAATCACATCTGCTCGTCCCATATCTTTCATGTCAAATCTTGAGTTTAACATATCTTTGGTACATTTTACCATTTCTTCAGTACTACCAACTATGAGTATGTCATCAACAAATAAACACATGATTACATAACCATTGTTTGTAGTCTTGACATATACACATTTGTCTCATTCGTTGATATTAAACCTATTTGTCAACGTGACATTATCAAACTTTTCATCCAGTAATTGATAATCTCTTAAACGTCTGGAATTTAGTCCAATTAAATCCAGAAATAGATATCAAACACTATTCTGTTAAACGTCAGGAATTTTAGCAAAGCTAAAAACCAGAACAGAATATCAATCGATTAAAAATTTCAAGCACAAAATATCAATTTATTTGCTAAATTGAAATTTAAACGATTTATAAATAAATTCTAACAAAATTCTGTAAAATTAATTTTAAATTAAATTTTATCTGTTTACGTACAAGTTTTATTTTAGAAATTAACAACAAATATGATTTGAAATTTAAATCAATAAACCTTTAATCAAAACGAATGTTAAAAACAAATTCAACTTCAAGATTGTTGTTACTAATAGCAATCAAATATAATAACTTTAATGATAAAAGATTAATTGAGATAAAATTAAATCAAATAATACGAAATTAATAAAATAAAATAAATAACCGATAAGAAAGTTGAGGCATGTAATCAGTTTCCTTTAAGTTGATTCATAGTCTCCTCCCAACGTGCTTAGAGAATGAATTGATGACAACCTCCCAGGATACAACAAAATCTTTAATCCGTAGCACAAAGATTGAAGACAAGCGAACTCAAAAACCGTGAAGAACTCTATCACCAAAGAAGATTTAGAAACAAAAGTTTTGTTTGGTTTTTGTTGTTTTTTTTTTCGTTATAGAATGAAGAAGATGCAGAGTTTTTATAGCCGAAAAAACCATGAAACGTTTCAAAATAATAATGGGAGGAAAGTATAACGTTTTTCGGTTTCAAAATTTAATGGGAGGAAACTGTAACGTTTACTGTTTCAAAAGAGAAACTGCAACGTTTACAGTTTCAAAAGAAATTTAAGTTTACATTTTTCCAACAAAATATACTTTAACCATTTAAATTTGGAGTATAATTTCAATTTAATTTATTTTTTAAAATTGAGTATTTTTATCTTTAACATTTTAATAATATTCTATTATAATCTTTAAGATAATAAATTGTTTATTATATAAATAGTATATATTAAAATAATGATTAAAGTAAACTTTAAGAGTGTTTGTTATGATTGAATGAGTCGGTGGTGCAATTGGTTATACGATGTCGATAGTGTTTGAGTAATGCATCAAAATTAAAAGTGAAATCAACCTTTTTTTTTAAGCATAAATTGAAAGAGGACCATAAACTTATAGAGAGGATAATCTCTCAAATAAATGAGATTTAGGCTCCATTTGTAACAGTTTTGTTTTTTTATTTTAAAAAATATAAATCGTATATATTTAATAACTCATTTTATTTTAATGTTCTTAAAAATTAAAACCTAAAAAACATGTTCGATAACTATATTTGTTTTCAAATTTCACTTTTTGTTTAGAATTTTTTAACTTTTTACTCTTGATTTTTTTTCATGCTTTTTAAAAACAAAATTAAAAACTTGTTTTTAAATTTTTTTTTTTCAGTTTTTAAATTTCCTTTAATATTTAAAAAAGTTTAAAAAATAAAAACTAAAAAGTGATTATAAAAAAAACGTAATATATTTTTAAAAAATTAAAACAAAAATAGAAAACTCAATATCGAGTAAGTGCTCTCTACTTTCTTCCACTTCGTTTCATTTCTTTCTTCATTCAGTTTTTGCTGTTCAATCATACTGTTATCATCTCTTCTGTTAAAGTCTGTAAGTTCTGATCGGATCTAAATCAAATGTTAGATTAACAAAAACGAGCATCGAACATGGCGTATGAAGTAGGTAAGAGTTATGCATTCTGAGATTTTTTTTTTTCTTCAAATTTCTCATTTAGATCTTGAAATTTGTGGTTGATTACGCGCTAGTCATAGATGAACAATTATAGCCTGAGAATTTGATTGGGGAAATCCAATTGATTCAGGAATTCCAGTATCTTTACTACAAATTGAAGCAGGTAACAACAATTTTAGTTTCAGTTTGTGAAATTTTAAGTTTGCTTTTAGTTAATCTTAATAGAAGTATATTTCAATTCTTTGTGACTATTTTGTTTGAATCTTTGAGTTTTTCTGTTTCTGTGAGACAATAATTACCAAGCTTAGGCTCCGTTTGATAACCATTTGATTTTTTGTATATGAAATTTAAGCTTATTTCTACTCAAATGTTCTATTATGTGCTCCATCTTTCCTACTATGTATCCATATTTCCTTAAGAAAGTAGGTGAATACTAACCAAATTTCAAAAACAAGCTTTTGGAAGCAATTTTTTTTTTCTCCAAATTTTGGTTTTGTTTATTAAAATATGGGTAAGATGTAGATATCAAAATAGGAAAAAGGTAATGTAAAGTAGTTGTAGCCTTAAATGTCATAAACAAAAAACAAAAAGCAAAATGGTTATCAAACGGGGCTTTAGTTTTCTGCTTCTGGACTCATCAATTGATATTTTTTAAGTTTTTTTTTTTTTTTTTTAAATATTTGATTTATATTTGTATAGTATAATGTATATATCGATCTCGATGGATTTTCGGTTTTGTGTTGTTAGTCCTGTATATTTGTATAGTATATTTTCTTCCAGTTTAATTGTACAGTAACAATAGTAAACAAAAAGAGATGGATTTGGCCTTTGGGTTTGTAAGGAAAGAAGTGTAGGCCTGTTTTAGCTTATCAAAACCTTGAGATAACAGTCATTAGATTTTCTCTAACATGTCCAAACACATAATACAACATAGGCATTGCATTCAGTAGTTGAATATCTATATGATATGAACTATTGAGATATTGTTAGTTTAATCTGCATATGGAAAGGGAAATATTATCTACTATGGATACATGTAATGGCTTCTAGTAGAAGCTCTTTTTTCAGTGGCTTGCTTAAGTGCACATCCATTCCAGCCTCAATTGTCCTTCTTGCTTCTTCTCCTGATGTATGGGCAGTCAGGGCAATGATTGGAATGTGGGTGTTGTAATATCTTTCCATCTTTCTGATTTGTCTGGTTGCTTCATATCCATCCATTACTGGCATCTACCATATGAAAATTCTTGTAAAATTAAATCTCATATAAAACATTGTCGTTATATTTACGACTCAATGCTTGTTTTTCTTCTTTTATCCTTGTTTTTTAAAGATGCCAATAGCCTTGGGTTTTGGATGTGGTTTTTTTTTTGTAGAAAAGTTAGAGACAATAGCCTGTTTGGATATGAAGTGATGAATAGTTAAAAAATAGTGATTAGAAATGAATGGTAAAAATTAAAAAATGAGTTTTTTTAGTAGTTAGAACTAAATGATTAGAAATGAGTGGTTAGAAATGATGAGTTATTTTGAGTAGTTAAAAACGAAGGATTAGAAATGAGTAGTTAGAAATATGGAGTTGTTTTCAGTAGTTACAATAACTCGTTTGAATATCTTTTTTTGAGGAGTAGTTAGTAAATACTCATTTTAATCCTCCATAATTTCATCAAACAAACACCGCTTAGGATATTTACTCTTAAAAAAAAGATAGTAGTTAAGTTCTTACCTCACAGTCCATTAGTATGTAGTCATAAGGAAGAGTGTTTGAAACACCATGTTTCCGCTGATTTCCTAAGCCATTGGAAACGAACTCCAAAGCTTCCACTCCATTTTCACATATCTCAACAGTTGCACCAAGTCTTTCAAGGTTCAATTTAGCCAGTCTTCGTAACACTACATTGTCCTCAGCAACCAAGATTTTTTTACCACTTAGAGGTTTTTTGCCACTCATGTTTTCATATTTCTCTTCTCTAATTTCTTGGTGTCGACTTTGTTGCCCGCCAACTGGTGAAATTCTAGTCTTTGAGCCTAAACAAGAATGAATTTGATTCAATGACAAATTCTTTGGGGAGGCCCCACTAATTGATCTTGTTTCTTGTTGTACTCTTGTTGTAATTTGGTCTCTAAAACTGGGTGAAATTCTCTCTTTGGCCTTACTATGATATTGGTATACTGATGAACTTGGATCTTGTGAAACACTGCCTGTCTGATATAATCTATTACTTTCTCTGCTTTGTACTGTGCCTCCAAACTCTGGAAGAAGTCTTATGACTTCATATAAACGAGAACCATGAAAAGGTCTGGATATAACGACATCATCCGGTTCGAAAATGTTCAAATCCGGCCCCTTGTGGTTGATGACTTGTGACATTTGATTCTCCAGCAGCCAAACTACTTTACAATAGGCATCTTGAAGTCCAGTTCTAAAATTAGCCACCATATTGCATATCTCTCTAAATGGTTCTGCACTTGCATCAATTACAATCAAGATGAAGCTAATTCCACCTCTAGGACTAGTCTTTTTGAACACGGAAAGTAAGTAATTCGTGTCGTCTTTCATGGCACCCAAGGGAACATCCATATTCGGTCCATTGCCGGAGTCACCAGATGTTGATTTACTTAGACAGTCACTTGGTGAACTATTACCTGACCTCCTTCCTCTTGAACTGTGCCTAGAATTGCTCTGTTTCTCCAATATTTTCTGCAGAGTGTCAAGAAGTTGCTCCCATTGTTTCAATGCCAATACTTTTACACCAAGACTTTCCATGAATTTCTTGCATATCTTTCTTCGTTGATCATTCCGAATTAAAAAGATGACACGGGATATATCGGTTTTTAAACTAGTCGTTCGAATTGCTCTAGGGGAATGGAGACTTGGACTAGGGGATCGAAATGTCAGTTTCGAGATAGGCGATGATTGAGACGTGTTATCACCAGAATTGATGTTGCCATCTGAGACTGCAAGAAGAACACTGAACCTAAAGCACGTTCCCTTTTCTCCAATCTCTTTGTCTAAAATTGCTATTTCTCCTCCCATCAAGCGTACCTTCAATAATAGAAACAACTACTTGAAATCTCTCATCTATAATCTAATGACTCAAGCTTCCACATAAATATGTAGTTGCAAAATTAGCAAGATACATAAGAAGAAAAAACAATAAACCAGTTTATCATGAAACGTCAAGTTACATACCAGAGATTGAACAATGCCAAGTCCCAAGCCAGTTCCTCCTTGTCCCAAAGCTGTTTCCTTGACTTGGACGTAGTTTTCGAAAACCAATTTCCGCTTCTCTATAGGTATACCTTTCCCTGTGTCATCTATCTCAAATGTAAATTCCATACAATTAGGATTCAAATGAACTCCATTGTCTATGGCTTGCTGCTCTCGAAATGTATGTGTGTTCTTGCATAATAAAAAGGATAAATGCTTCAATATTTCACGATTGTGATTCGAAGCAATCATCTTATCCTGCATATTGGGTAAATTCTTCGCCCATGCTCGAACAGTTACATGCCCTTCAGAGGTGAATTTAACAGCATTGCTCAGTAAATTGCACAACACTTGTTTAAGCTTTCCTCTATCACCTCTCACTTGTGAAAACTTGATAACTGAGCCATTGTAAGGATCTAACACTATGTCTATTCCTTTTTTCATACCCACTGGGTGATACAAATCTACCACATCTTCAATAAGTTGACCCAAATCAAAATTTTCTTCCTCAAGCTGTATTTTCCCTGCTTCAATCTTGCTTGTATCTAAAATAGAGTTCAATATGCCTGAAATATATATAATAACAAAACTTATGTTATGTTTGACAGTCAAGGAAATGAGTGTTCAAGTTTATAGTGTGAATTACCTAGAAGATCCTTTGTACAACCATCCATCTGTTTGAGGTTTATGTCTAACTCTGAACCTGTGGCAGCTTCATTATGGCATATCTCAATCAAACCAATAATGCCTGCCAAAGAAGCTCGAATGTCGTGGCTCGCTTGTGTAAACGCAACGCTCTTGTTCATACTCTTTCTCTCTGCCTGTTGTGTTGCTTCCATTTGTTGAATGAGTTTGGCACATAAATGCATCTCTCTTTTTGCTGCTCTAATGACTATGAACACAAAACCAAAAATGGAGATAACAGTGGTAGTCATTATTAGTATAAGAAGAATTAGTCCCACTCTGCTACTCTTGTGGACAAGGCTAGCTAACTCTTTCTGAGGCAATACTAATGAATAGACCTGAAATAAAAACATAGGTTAGAAACATGTATACTAATTTGTGTATGCATTTGGAACTAATATAGTAAATAAAAGGATGAGATTAAGTTATTTTGATTTATGCTATCTAAATGCCTCCAAATGATAAGAGATATTAAAAATCATCTCTTATGACAACTAACTGATTCTTATGATCTCTATTTTTCAGGGATGATGACTTACCAACTGCACTCCCAATATCTCTAGTGAAGAGCAATATATCATATAGTTTGTACCCATAAGATCAAAGAAAGAACTCTTTGCATCAAAATCTTCTTTCTTAGGCAGGCACGAGATGTTTCCGATTCGAGCAATTCGATCGCCATTTGGCTTCGAGAACTGAAATGAAGCCGAACCATTAGTAAGGACCATCTGAATGTTCTTAAAACCTGGGACAAGAATTTCTCCTGCAGTGGTTGCCAAGTACAATCTCCCTCCTTGGTGTTCAATGCTCGAGAAGAAACGGTCGACAAACACTTTGATCGGAAATCCAAAGGAGACAACTCCATTACTTCCATTTACTCTGACTGTGTTTAGGAACAAACGTTCATGATCTGTGCCCCATTTTGTCCCTACAGAGGCACATCCTCGATTACTATTCAAGGCATTACGAAACCAGCTCGTATTGCTAGTGACTAAGGGGAGGGCGTCGACCATATTCCCATATAGTTCTCCTGTGGTAGAGTTTACTAATTGGGTCAGCCAATTGGCAGTGAAGGTAGAGTTAGAATAGACTGCAAAAGTTTGGTTTTTGTGAGTGTAGTATGAGAAGAAGAAACCATCCTTCCCTATATAGGATATTTGAGTCAGGTATGGAATGATTGAAAGTCCTTGAAATAGCAAAGGAGCAATCTGAAAGTTCAAAAGACATTAAAAACATTAATACTTGTATGCAGGTAAGTTGCTAACTGCTACTTATCATCTATCCTTATCCATTTAATTAAAACAGGATGAAATAGGTTAGAACCTTAGATTTCACTTCAAAGAATGAAATTGGAGTTCCATCAAAAGACGAGTCGAGTATTTTAGCTAAACTTGTCGTTGACGCGTAAACAGGTTGAATCGAGGTCGAGATGGTCTCCATCTCTAATGACATTTCGGAGGCAGCATTGTAGTTGTTCACGAGGAGACGAGAATGAATGCGATTGATCATACCATACCAACTTGGAATCAACAAGCTTGGAAGTATGATTAACACAAGTGCCTGCAATGGTGGATTTTATTATCAAGAAAAATATCATGGATTTAACATTTCATAATTCATTTGGAAGAAAAAGATAAGGATTTAGTTGGAAGAATTATTACCAATAAGATAGAAAAAGAAATTGGCCTTGAAATAATGAACCAGCGAAGCTCCATAGTTGTCTTCTTCTACTTGTGATTTTACCCAAAGTTTATCATTGCCTATAGATTGCAACACCAATTGAAATGTATAAATGAATATATCATATGGCAAGTTACAAGAATTAATCAGTGCCTCATATTGGAAGCTTGTTTGAAAATAAAAGGTATTTATTTATTTAAGTAATACAACTTTTTTTAAGTAATTCAACAGTTTTTTTTTAATAAGTAATACAACATTATGGTGGGAGGATTTGTACAAATTATTATGCCAATAGAAACATAACATAACTGACATAAAATATAATTTATGGATATGAGATCATGAGTTCGGTTCTCTACTTTTATACTTGTTAATTTTTTTCTTTTATATATATAATTATTCGGATAAATTTGCGTACATATATACTGATTAAACAAATTTATATTATACTATTATATTATACTCGCTTTTGGAATTAGAATGTCATATATAAGCATTTAACATAAAAATTAAATAGATTTTCAAAAAAAATATAAAAATTATATATATATATATATATATAAACTAAACGTTTTTATTAAATTTTTTTTAAAAATGAAGTTTGAAGGGGCTCATTAAATTTTAAGATTTCGAAAATTTTAAAACTTAAAACATACTGTTTTCCAAAAGTAGGAAACAATCCAGAGTGTTCAAACTTTTTTTTTTTTTTTGAGATAATGATTCTGCTATTTATATTAGATATGAATTATTTATAAAATAGAGAGATTATTGTTTTTTTTTTCAATTGAAGGAGGTTTTTACTATTTCTCTAATATATATATATATATATATATATATATATTGAAAAAAATTCTCTAATATATTTTTATACTACATTATTGAAATACATTTTTCATTCTTAGCAAATAGTTTTACGAAAACTTTCAGTTTTTTATTAAATATTTTGAGTTTGACTATGAAATAGTGTATATGGAAAAAATAATTAGAAAATATTGATAGATATATGTAAATATGATAGATTATTATTTGATTAGTTAAGGAAAGAATTTTAAATATTAAAAATGAAAACCTGAGAATAGATTTTTATTTGATTAGTTAGGGAAAGATTATTCAAAAAAAAGAAAGTTAAGGAAAGAGGGAATCTCATTTTTATGGAAAATAGATTAATGAATATATTTTGGAAATAGGAAAACTAATTTTATGGAAAAAAGAGAATAGTTCATTGTTTTAAGAAAGTAGGATAAGCTATCTAAGGAAGAATATAAGTCAAAAGAATTAACAAATTGAGATAAAGATAAACAAAAATTTATAATAATATTACAATATTTAACTACATGGCATCTAATTGCAAATATATTTTTTTGGAAAAATAATTGTATGTAATGAAGTTTTTGTCAAAAAAATAATATATTTTTTTTAGTAGAGAGAACTACAAAAACCACCATGCTGCAATAAAATCATTAAAAAAATTTATTATAATTAAGTTATTATTATAAATACTTTCAATTCATTACATAATATTTTCCCAAAAAGTGTCATTATTACTATCAGGTTTTCTTTTCCTTTTCCGTTCTTTTAAGATCTATGGTACAAAACTGTGAATTAAATCAATTTTCTTTTTTGTTTTCTTTTTCATGAACTTCAAAAAGAGGGGAAAAAATTGTTGCTGCGGCTAATGAGAGACCATGCGAATAAAATATAGTGATGCAAAATTGCAAATGACAAGGAAAAATAGATGTAAATGAAAAAGGAAATAAAAAAACAAATGTATATGAAAAAAAAACTAAAATTACAAAATAATTGTTTCCTTTTCACTACTGCACACGTTTTGAAAAGTAGAGGAAAAATAAGGAAAAAAATTATAAATTCATTCTATAAACTTTCAAATTTTTGTCTTTTTTTTTTGGACTAAAAAATTTGTCTAATTGATTATTCAACTTTACAAAGATCAAATTAAGTTCCCAATTTGATAAAAAAAAATTAATTTAAGGCTCTATTAGACCTAAAAGTTCTAAGTTTTTTTTTAACGGTCAACAAAAACGTAGTTCAAATGACATAATATAATAACGTGTGATTTAAAGATTATAAATTTGAACCCTCATTTCAATGTTATTGGATTTAAAAAATCTAATATAATGTAGAGCAATCTTTTAGTAAAAATTAAAAAAAATAATTAATTCATCAATAACCTATTACCTATAAAGCTAAAGTTAAACTTTAACTCAACTTAATAATTTTCATAAGGAGTTATAGAGAGAAACCTTTGAAATGGAACTTGATTCTCCTTTGATAGCCCTTTGTTTGTGTTCTTTCTTCTTTGCAAAAAGTGTAAACCTCTCTTTTTCTTCAATCTTTGTATTCAGAAAGGTTAAACTACATCTTCCTATCAATATGTATTTATATATGGAATTGAGTCAAGAAGGAAAAATAAAATATAGATTTAAATGTTTGTAATATATGGAAAAATATATGCTAATATTGGAGAGAATCTAATATACTATTAATTTTTAATCAAAGCATATTTGTTCTTAAAAAACATTATATTGTTTGGGTGAGCTTTAGTTCAACAATGATGGAGATTTCATGGATAATAATTATCTAGTTTATAAAATATCCCATGAATTATGGGTTTGTAATATCTTTCTCGTAGATGATTTTGCTTCGGGAAATGAATAGTGGTAGGAGATATTAACTACTCATTAACAACTTTAGGTGCCGTTTGTTTGGCATATTTAGGTAGGATTTAGTTTTAGGATTTATTAATTCGAAAATTTATATTCATCCGAGTTTTTACTAACCTCTCCTCATTTTTACTTTTAAAAATAACTCTCATTTCTAACTATTCAGTTTTAATCTTTCATTTATAACTATTCAATCATTTCTAACCACTCATTTTTAATCATTCCTTTCAAATCAATTAATATAACTCATTTTTAATCATTTCTTTTTTAACTACTAAAAATAACTACTTATTTTAAATCTTCGTCCAAACAAAGTTTTGACTCTAATTCATTTACGCAAAAACTACATCCAAACGAATTTTTAGTTATAATTCTTAATTTTTAACTACTCAACATAACTCTTCAATATAACTTCTTAAGCTAAATCCTACCTAAATATGTCAAACAAACAACCCCATTTAATAACTAAAATATATGTAACAAATATGTTTTTGGATTTTTTGGTTTTTTTTTTTTAAATTTTGAGTACAAATGGAGGGAGGGGCAAACTCTACCCGAGAGCTTAAATAGGAGTCAAATATCAACTTGTAGGATTAAGCTCGTGATCTAATTCTAAATAAATTAGCATCAAATAATAAAACTAACACGACACTAACTAAATATATTTTATTGAATTCAATTCAAATCCATACCTTTTAACTGGTCATAAGTCATATCAATGAACTCAATTTTAAAACAAACATGGACAATATTATACTAGATTATCAAAAAAAAAAAAAAAAAGAGGTTATATTCAACCATGCTCGTTATTTAGCAATAAAAAAACAAAGAGACAACTATTGTCCTATTAAATTAGTCTAGATGAACATAAGTTAGTTCAAGTTCACAATTATATATGATTAATTTTTTTTTTTTTTTTTTTAAAGAAAAGAAGAAAAAAAAAAGCAAAAGTGGTTACAATATTATTTGTGTGGTTTCTTTCCAAGTCAGAAAGAAAATTCAAGTACTATAACCAAAGAAAGGATACACATAAAAAGAAACTAGAAACTAGCTACCATTTGTGAAACTAAAAGAAAGGTCATATCATATCAATCAAATTACATGTCCTCCTGTTTCTCCAATGCCATTAAAATTCGATCTTTTAATGCATTCCCCGTCTCCGGCTCCGTCCATGAGCACAAATTGCATGTCTTCGGGCGGCTTCCAATGCCGCTTTCTCTGGTTTATGAACCAGTTGTTTATCTGCTTTTGATCCAAACCAGTGATATCAGAAAGTTTTGATTTTTCCTCTTCCTGTCAACAACCAATGAAAAGAAGAAGAAAAAAAGAAATAGTTCACAAATTGTGTGCTTGGTTTAATTTTGTGGAATATTTAGAAATGGGAAGGGATTTGAAATTACTGTTGGATAGGGCCATTTGTAGTGAGTGTTCCACCACTCAAATAGAGCCATTCTTGCATCTTTTGGCAGCTTCTCTTTCTTCCTTTTTTTCAAAAACTCTTTCTTCAGACTGCTGAGATAGCCACTGTATTTCTTCAGTAGCATTTCTTTCAGGTCTTGGTTCGTCCGCCTCGTGCTGAATGACTCGTGATTTCCCGGCATTTCCACCTCGCCGTAGCCGCTCGGTTCCTCCTCCGCAGTCTCGGTTGCTTCGTCTATGAACATACGGAACGAAAGAGAGCAACCGGGAAGAGAGGAGATGGAAGATTAGAGAGAAAAGTTAGGAGTAGTTTTCGGATTCCGTTAAGAATCAAGCTCTATTACGATATCAAAATAACAAAAAACAAAGATAAACCAAGTTTAAAGGACTTGGAACCTATTATTCTTGAGATCACTCAAGACCCAATACCACAATGGCCAAAATATATGATGTTTTTTTCCATACACAACTCATAAATCAGATGTCCAACTAACTTCTTTAGATATTTACTAAAATACCCTTAATGTAAACTCTACAGATTCCTAGTCCATTTTTGCATCAAAATGTTCACAATTGACAGTGTCAAAGCTTGAGAAGCACAAAGTGCAAAATAACTTCTTTTATTCCTTGCTCTCACTACGAGATGCTCTCGATATCTACTCGAAAAAGATACCGAACCAGCTCGATTCAAATTACCAATACTTTGGATTCTAACAAACTAGAAATTTTGGTTACTCACTACGAGATGCTGTCGATATCTACTGGAAAAAGATACTGAACTAGTTCGATTAAAATTGCCGATACTTTGGATTCTAACAAACTAGATTTTTTAGTTACTCTTACACGACCTATTTGAAATGACTATTCAAGTGCTTAAAAAAAGTGATTTGAGTGAAAATATATATTTTTAAGTACTAAGTAAAGTTATTCTAAACAAACCCTAGTTTTTTTCTTAGAGTGTGCACATAGAAATGATATCACTCCACAACTCATATTTCATCCCTTTACCTTTTCCACTTCAAAGTTCATACAAGATTCACGATAGCAAAAAGGAATAACGATAACGATAGCGCCAATCGACAACTACATCACATCTCCATTGGTTGCAGGAACTAATGGCACATCAATGAGACTTCTCAACGAAAGTAGTCGTCGGAATAGAACGATAAATCTCGAGGAACTACTTTTCTTAAGGAACTTGAGCAAAGTTATAAATGAAGAGAAGAAGTACCAATCATAGCAGAATGAGAATCTGACGTCGCAGTAAACGATCCTTTACACAGGTTGCTTAGCTCCAATTCAATGTTGGTCAAGAACATTGTTGCTTCATCAAATGGCTTGGATAACTCATTCTTATATTGATGCAGGACCTCACAGTATGACTCCTTATGAAGGAAAAAGTTCCATTTTTTAGCATTGTTTTGTAGCATAAAGGTTCAAAATTGCTTGAGTCTAAAGAATTAAGAACTCCCTTAATAGGATATCAGAAAGAACTCAAATTTCAAACAAAAAATAGCAAACAAGAAAGAAAAATAAAGAAAAACAGCAGAAATTAAACTGGATTTTTTCTTTTGTTTCACTGCTGACACTCTACAAGTGAAATATGAACTAATATATCAGTTTGATTTTCATCCATACCATTATGAAAATGAACATAAAATCTGCAACATTATGTCACTGACTAAAACAAATGAGAGTGCAATTATTGGAAACCGTGGCGGTTCGTGTATGTTAGAACCCGATTGTATTGAACGATAAGAGATAAAAAAAATACAAGATGAACACACCTTTATAATATCTCTAATAACCTCATAAAGTCATTCCTATCATAATCTTTGTCAATTAAGCTTTCACTAAAGAACAAAAGTCAAACCCCTTGATAAGTTTACATGAATAGTCTTTGTCAGTTTAAGCATTTCTACAAAACTATGATATCAAACAAAACCAATGTAACATTAGAACATTAAAAAAGACAACTGAGAGAGCAATGATTTGAACCTTCATCAGTTTTCACGTTTATAGTCTTCCCCGTACTAAGTCATTCAAAGCGAGAGATAACTGATTTAAGACATTTCAATATCTTAAATAACTTAATTCTACCCCGCACGAAGATATTGTCCACTTTCTCTTTTTTTTCCCCTCCCCAACTCATATTCTCCCAATTATCTAGCCACAGATGCTCTAGTTCTTCATCCACATCACCATCGTTCGTGAGTTCTTCACTACACTACCTTCAAAGGTTAATAGTTGAATTTTATATGTTTTATATATTATTATTCATTAAAACTTCATTTCTTTCCATAAAATCAAAGGTAATACTTGAATTATGTATGTTTTATACATAATTCTTCCTTAAAACTTCATTTATTTCCAGGAAAGTATTTTGGTAAAAGTTGTGCCTTTTAAAACACTGAACCATTTCTCAACAGACTTTAAAATTGAAACCCTCACAAGTTTAAGCTGCCATTAGTCTTTGTCAGTTAAACCATTTCTAAAAAATGTAATGTCAAACAAAACCAAGTTCAAAAGCAAGAAATCATCCAAGTTAAGGGACTACAACAAATCATAACTCAAAACTCAGGAATCTAAAGAATATCAACAAAGATTCTAAAAAAACAAAAAAATAAAAATACAACATGAAGTATAAGAAACAAAGAAACAAGAAAAAAAGGTACCATAAAGTTGTCCAATTGAGGATCAGCTCCCAGCTCAATACAAGACCTAGGAGTGTGATTTTCACGACCAATTTCTTCAAGAAGACAAGCCACATGTGGTGGAGCTCCAACCTTATTTTCAAACCCAAAACATCACACAATTAAAAAACATGTCAATAAACCTCAAACACTGCTAAAGAAACATCTAAAAAAAGATGATTTCATTAAAAGGGGTATGCAAATTTACAAACTTTTTGGCATTCAATGTAAGCAGAAACTAGATTGGGATAAAGGGGATGGTTGACAATTTGAGTCTTGATCATGTCAGACATGTTCAAGCCAGTGGTGGCCTCAGCTGCTAATTCAAGCTCATGAAACATTTCATCATCCACCAATAGATCCCCACCACAGCTAGTGCTTGCAATGGCTTCAACTCCATTACTGAATGAGGATAAAACAGAGTTGTTGAGCCTGTAAAACTCTTCCATTTTCCTCAAACACAACTCCAAAAGCTTGGAAGATTGTAACTTTCTTTTTCTTCAAAGCCCTAGAGAGAAACTGCAAAGTGAGATGAAAGATAACTGATACTAAGAAATATTGTCATGAACCAGCTAAATTCAAGGGGGGGATTCCATTTCTGTCATGATGCTGATTCTGAACTTAACAAGGAGTGTTTTCTATGCTCTTTTTATCTAATATTTTTACATTCCCTTTTTTTTTTTTTTTTCTATAAGCCATAAGTTAGTTAACTTTAAGAATTTTGCATAAAACTTAAGCTCACTTTTGTAGTCACATTTTTAATATACTCACATTTTTTACTGATCATACAAACGTACTGACAGAATGGAAGTTACATAGACAAGTTTCTGTAAACAAGGAGAGTGGTAGGCCCTTTCTAATGTAAACTTTTTCTTCTTTTGGTTTTTTATGTTCTCGAATATTTGGTTAGTTTACACGCATCTTTACCATTTTTATTGTACACACCATCTTACTCTTTAACATTAGTCGTCAAAAAAACTAGTATAAAAATAAATTTATAGATTGATTATTACTATGAATTAAATTCATAATATCTAAGACTCATCACATCCCATTAACCACTAAGCAACCTATGATGGCTAAAAATTTTGCTTATTTCAAGTGGTAAGTTTGTTAACTTTACCAATAATATTAAATCAGTTGAGCTATACTTGACGCATAACCATTTGTAAAACTCGCATTGTAGTCACATTTTTATACTATGTACTAACTTTTATAAATCATAAACCATAATGGAAGTTATATAGACAAGTTTCTATAAACAAGGATTGCTTGTAGGCCCTCTCTTTCTAATATTTAAGAAACCCTTTTGCTTATTACAAGCTGCAAGTTTGTTAAGTTTACCAATTACTTAAACAAGGTTGTTACATACACTTCTTTTTTAGTTCAATTGGTCAAAGATCCTTTAACCTGTTTTTTAATATGTTCAATTGAGGTTTGTTACTTCAAAGCTTGTGAAACTCACCTTACTACAAAATCATAGACTTAAGTGACAGAATGAAAGATTTAGACAAAGTTCTATAATATATTCTGTTTTTTAGTTGAATTCAGGTAAGATCAGGCTTTTTGTTGAAAGACAATAATTTTGAAGTATATTTTTTTTACATATAAGAAGAAAAGGAGAGTGTTATTGAGAAGTGTGGTTGAAAGAACAGTTGATAGAAGGATTTGACAAGGCTAAGGGTGTAGGCTGTATTAATAGAGGTCATATAGGTAAGTATGAAATGACATTCCTCCAGCTTTCATCACCTGAATGGCTGACTCACTGGCTACTACCCTTTCATTTCATTTCTTTCTACTTTTATTTACTGTACATTTCTTTATCTTTCTCTTTTCAATTATTTTTTTTTCTTTGCCATAAACTAGATTTGAAGGGTTTCCACTCATGAACAACAACATAAAAATAAATTCAAAATAGAAACTTGGTCACTGCTTGCTGAGGTGCTGCTTGCTGATTTGTCTGTCAGTTTTTTGGTTTGGCATGTCTCTGTGAGCTGAGAGCTCATTGCATTTACAATGAAGAGCATTTTTGTTGTGTCAAATTGTGAATAGGTTTAGAATTAAAGTAAATCATTCTGGAGAGAATAATTTTGATATTCATGATTGAGTTACAGACCATAATTTCTCTCATGTTCAATGTTTTTCTCTCATAATCACTTTTTGATCTCTAAAATTTGTTATCTTGTTTTTTTCATAATCACTTTTCATTATTTGATGTTTATATTATCTAGTAAACATTTTTTGCATCTCAAACACAAATAATGCATAGTTCATCATAATCATTCTATGCATTTCAAATATTGATGTTTATTATCTAGTAAACATTTTTTGCATCTCAAACACAAATAATGCATAGTTCTTCATAATCATTCTATGCATTTCAAATAGGGGTTTTGACATGTATATTAAAAAGAAACAAAAATAGAGCTTGTGAAATGACAAAAAAGTTATTCATAGGTGGCAAAAAGTTATTCATAAGTGACAAAAAAGTTATATAGAGCTTGTGAAATGACAAAAATACCCATGAGTAGAGAATTCTATCAGTTCCACTAATAGACTACCGATAGAAGTCTATCGATGGAATTGATAGAAGTCTATGAGTTTCACTGATAGAAGTCTATCAGTGCATATTCACTTTGATTCAACTGATAGAAGTCTATCGGTCGGAGTGAATCTACATACCTAGAGTTGCAGGAGAAGAAATCGGATAAGAAATCGCAAATCTCCCTTCCATTTCCGCCATTTTCACATTTACTTCTTCTTCATCATATTCTCTTCAAAACCCATTTCTTCAAATCCCTAAATTATTCACAATCAATAAACTCATTTCTCCCCACGACACTCTGTTCCTAGACCTCTATTTCTCCAAACTCTACTTTTTCCCCAATTGTCTTCCCTCTCTCTGGAAAAACTCGTCGGCGCCGCCCTCAACTTCACCTCTGCCGAATTCCAAATATCAAGAAGAAATGGTAGAAGAGCACACAAGAAGGAAGACTTGAAGGCTATGCTGTCGAATCCAAATTGGAACGAAACGAAGGAACCTCGAATTGGGTCGGAACCTTCAATTTGAAACAAAGTTAGAGAGAGAGAGAACAATTTTCTTCGCCAAAGAATTGGAACGAAAAAAAAAACTTGCAGAATGAAATTACACATATATGGAATTGCATCGGAGAAAGAAGAAAAGGAAGAGGAATTTGAGAAAGAAGGTTAGAAAATTTCAGAAAGAAAAATTGTAAAGTTGATGAGAGAGGAAAATGAGGAAGAAATGGGCAGATTTGGAAATTGAAAAGATGTGTTGGAAAAATGCTATATATGAATTATTTTAGGATTTGTGCTATAAATGTAATAAAATGAGTAAAAGTTGATACTCATGGTAAATTCCCTTTCAAATATAGATAAGGATGTTCTATAATCATTCTCTTCGCTTCAACTACATATCATTGTTCTTCCCAATATAATTCTCCATATTGTTTTCCTTTGAAATCATTAACATTCTTCTTGCCCTACACGCCCTAGAAAGGATATGTTGTATCTAAAATTCATGGAGATAATGTTTCCTACAAAACTTATCTACATATCTACATGTTTGGAACAATGAAAGAATCTTTATTTTACTTCTTGTTGTCTTCTAAAGAAAGTCTCACTATATTGGAGATGCGAATATTGTTTCATATCGATTCGAAGTGGAGAAGATTTGTGGTTAAAACGTGCAACGACATATTTGTTGATGTTGAACTTTTTTTGTAGAATCCAAAAGAAAAAAAAAAGTTTTTTCTTGCTAGCAATGGTAATATAGTTTCATGTCAATTAGATTTGGGAAGATATGTGGTCTCAAGGTTCAAAAAACATCTTTGTTAATGTTAAACTTGTGTAGAATCCCAATGAAAAGAAACAAATGTCTCAATGTGTTGGATATGCAAACATAGTTCCATACTGATCAATCGATCTTCGACGACGTTCCTACTTATGTAAACCCTTTTTCGAATAGAGACCAAAATAAAAACAATAAGAACATAGGCAATATCATTGTGGAAATATGGAGAATGAGTCATTTTAACATAAAACACACTAGTCTAACCATATTTTTACCAAAAAGAAGAAGAAGAAAAAAGACAATAGAAAAGCTTCTTTTTGAGATTATTGGCAACATTTTGCTAAAGTATAAACACTAATATAGTATAATCTATGAAGTTGAATAAAGTTAATGAGGCAAATCTTTGACTCAAACAAAATGGTTTAGCTTTGTGATGACCAGATGTGGTTTGTTGATAGTTGGATTTGCTGTTTTTTTGTACATAAGAATGACTCAAAAGTTAGAGCTGATTGCTGCTTTTTTGGTGATAAAAAGTTTTCATTATCTCAAATTACTTAACTACTCCCAAATCACACCAATCAGGTGCTAATTTATTTTTTCTTTTTTTGGTTGTCTGCTAGCTACCACTTAGATATAGATTTCAATAGAAAATAAACTTTTGTTTGGGAATTGTATTTTATCTTTAGGGAAACTTTATATATGTGTATATATACATATGCGTATACGTATACGTATACGTATATGTATATGTATATGTATATGTATATATGTGAGTATTCAAACTAACTTACATGTATCTTGATTATTTTTATACGACATATCCATCTAACCTTAGAAGTTTAGGATAACAAAATCAATTAAATCTTTGAAACGATTACATGCATTTTTAGAGAAAGATTTGAAGCATTGAAGTCAAAGAGTTATCATTCTTACCACCACAACTACTTTTTATTTTCAAAGAGAAATAGTGTTTTGATTAATGAAAATGAGAATAAGGGAGAATTATTTATGGAAAAAATGAGATTACAATCTTTGAAAATTTTGTTCACTAATTACTACCATTATCCACAAATCAAATTCAAATTTATATACTCCTAAACTCTGTGTTACATGACATCTAAAAATTCTATAAGATTCATGTGTTATATTAAAAGGAAAAGGAAAAGTTGTTAGCAGTTAGCACCCATTGACAATGTAACAGCCTAAAGTATAAGCAATGGATCAGAAATGAAGTAGAGATGGATCTTACACTTTCAAATATGTATATATAGGATAAATATATGTTTTATTTGTTGGAATATTTTACAATTAAATCTATATGGTTTAATAAGTTTCTATTTAATTCCTTATATCTTAACACTTTTCAGTTATAATTTTCTCAATATTAAAATTGACTAATAACAAACTTGTGCATGATGTAAGTTGACGTAAAATTTAGAGAATAAAAGTTAAAATTTCTCACTTTATAAAATTTTAAAAATAATTAAAAGAACTTTCATCTCTAAAATAGTATAGTGTATACTCTAAATTTATGCCCACTTAAGCATAGGTTTTCATTTATCAATTTTAACACTAACCAACAAAAAGAATATATATAATTATCAATCAGAGTAATAGCTGAAGCAATATAAGTGTGAAATGAGAAGATAGAAGGTGAGATTGAGAGAAGTTTTTTCTAACCTAAATAAACATGAGAATGTTTACCTTATTTCTTCCATCAACTTCTCATGTATCCATGCATGTCCTAAGGGACAGGTTTTGTGAAATCTTTTAAAATGAAAAAAATGGGTAAAATAAATGGAGTTGATTAAATATATTTATTAAAATAATTCTTCTTTGCTGGGGCTACTTCTCATGGTAGTATTTATATATAAACTCTCAGGATGTGTTTGTTTGACATATTTAGTAAGGAGTTAGAAGTGATCAACTCCTCTTCGAAAACCTACATCCAAACGAGTTTTTATCAACTCCTCCTCATTTTTACTTTTAAAAATAACTCTATTTCTAATCATTCATTTTTAATCATTCATTTATAATTACTCAATCATTTCTAACCACTTATTTTTAATCATTCTTTTCAAATCAATCAAAATAACTCATTTTTAACCATTCATTTTTAATCATTTATTTTCTAACTACTAAAAATAACTACTCATTTTTAACTCTACATCCAAACAAGGTTTTGACTCTAACTCCTCTACACAAAAACTACATCCAAACGAGTTTTTGACACAATTCTCAATTTTTAACTACTCAATATAACTCCTTAACCCAAAAACTACATAAATATGTCAAACAAACAGCCCCTCATATGGGATGTTTGGGATTAGGTGTCGAGGAGAGAAAAGGAGAGGAGAGAAAGGAGAATTCTCAACTTCATATTCATTTTTAAGACATCAACTTTTTCTCAATTCCTCTTCAACCTTTTTTCTAACATCACATCAAATATTTTATTTAATAATTTAAACGTTACATCAAACATTTTTTTTTAATTCTTAACTATATAATATAATATAAAATATTTTTTTATCTAATCTTATTAACTATCACATCAAACTTTCTTTTATTTTCAACCACATAATATAAAATAAAATTTATTAATTAATATAAATATGTAATGATTACATTCAAAAAAATAATATAATATGTATCTTTTTTACAATATTTTCTCTCCATGATTCTTCATGACCAAAGAGCCTAACCTATGTGCATTCAAAAATTCCAGAAAACCCCCTATTGGAAGCTCTAATTTTGCCGCCTATGTAATTCTATATTTTTAATGGTCCAAATCCAAAAAGCTAGTCTACTTTAAAAGCAAGTTCAAAACTGAAAAGTCTCCACTCTGTACTTTTCTCACAGTGCATGCCTAGATCCAATAATCATCTTACATCCATTTCCATTGACTAGTTTGAATTATGTTAGATGGCCAATCAATTCATGGCTTAAGACCAAGGCAAGAATTTGAACTCAAACTTTTACTCTAACGGCATGTTGAATTATGTTGGATCATCAATCAACCTAAAAACTTAAATTAGTTCAAAATACATAGTCAAAATGGCTATCTTGATAGGATATGATGGTGGTTCGAAGAGGCAACCCCACCACAAGTCACTATCTACTCGAGAGCATTTATCGGAAATCATCATGCTAACATGTGCATTATATCAGAAGCATCCTAACATGGATCTATTCAAGGGGCCTGTCATGAGATATACAATTCCACATACCAAAGGGGAAGAGAGAACACAAATTTGAATGACAATACATAAAGCCAAACCTAGAAAGTGGATAGCCACAAAGAGAGGCTAAGAATCATTCATCAGCATGAGACTAAAAGTTACTCTCTATCTATGGATCTTAGAGCAATAGTACATAATTTCCACCTGATTTTTACCAGGCACTGTTACTCTCTCTATCTCTGAGGTCCTTATCAGATATTGCTGAACTGATCCTATCAAAATAATGGAAAGATTCTTCCTCACTGACCCATTTTGATAAAAAAGAGCTTTTCCACAAGGGTAGAGAGAGAGAAACATTTCCTTGGTGCAAAACAGTGAAGTGGTACACAATGCAGGTAAGCTATCAAATCTAAAGTTACGGGAGGTTAATCCTAACTACAGAATGTTTCAAAGGTTAAGCTAATCGATTACGTATTTGCTCGAGTCGAGGATGGTTTACGTATTTTCAGTTAACACCTAGCTGCCTTGAGAAAGTTGTCGAAGGGGCTAGCAGGAGGCAGCCTCATGCCCAACCATGGGTCTGCTGGGAATCCGACTCCGTGAATATGTCGTTCGTCTGCAAGTATCTGCAGGGAAGTGACTCAATCAGTTTAACATGAGGATGAGATTCTGAAGAATACCATGCATTTATCAAAAGACAGGAGTCAATAAAAAAGAATCTTTAGTTAATCTTCTTTCGATCTATGAAGCAGACCTTTTCGACTGCAGAGCGGCCACCCGCGGGAAATGGGGGACAAAATCCATCAGCTGCTCTGGTCTGGTGGTTCTCATGTGCCAACCAATTGGAGAGTTTTTTCCTAGTACCGGTGCCAAGGGCTTCGCACTGGCTCGCCATGGCATTGTATGGAAGAGGCGATGCAGAAACCGATGTTCCAGCCACCTGACCAGCTACCTCAAGTGCCTGAAAATGCAATATTCATGAGTTCATAGTTCGAGCATTAGTTGGGTTGAAAATGCTTGGAAAGATTCAGATTGTATTTTGTAAACAAGTATGCTCTGAGCCTCCAACATAGACATAAAGAATGTAGACGATATCATGATACCGATTCAAGAAGTTGACCAATGCCCATTATGTGAGATATCGAAGGCGATGGAGGAACTCTAGGAATGAACCGAGCAATATCCGTAACAGAGGCTTCACTCGTCACTTCATCATCAACCAGTAAATTTGAAAGATCCTGCAGAGCAGAACGCAGCATATATTTGGTAGATGGATGACATTAAGAACTTCACAAAACAATATTTAGTATTGAAATTTCGTTTTAAAATGACAATATGTACCAGAAAGCAATAAGCTTTCGTCAGGTAATCTAGAAAAACTCAACAACACAAAAGACATTAAGAAGAATCATCTTACCCCATCAAACGATAAAGATTCCTTGGAATGGGTGACGGATTTATTTTTGTGGAAATCGAGCATTGATTGTGGGCCATATATATATGGATCATCAGGTATAAATGCCTCTACTAGCAGCTTAGCTAGTTCAATCTTATTCAGCTAAACCAACAGAAACAGATTTTTAGAGTGGCAGATAGCAAATTTAAATGAAAACGTAAATACGCTCCAACCGGACATGTTACCTCGGTAATTACAGATAAATTTTGCGCTAAAATATCCATAATAACGTTATCGGCTTCATATACTTTGTTTCGCAGGTCATAGAGACAAGATTGAGCCAGCTCATTATCAGTAGCAGATCCATATTTTTTCAGATCTGCCTGAGGCTTTAAATAAATGTGAAGATCTTCACTAATGACCAGATATGGATCAACCTAAACATGGAAATGTGTAAGCCTCGATTAAGATATCAATCATAAGGTGATGTCCATGAAAAAAAATTCAAATCATTGTCTAACTGTTTTTAGACTTGATTTTCCATCATAGATTGATACGCGAATTATATAAAGAAGTTATTTTCCATAGAAGGCAAGATGAACTCACATCAGAAGCTACTAATGACTTCAGAAGATGATTCAAATGAGGTATCTGATAGAGCTTGGTAGCAAACAGCAGCATGCCCATAGATAAAATAAACACCGATCTACGCAATGACGGGCATAAGGTACCTGTCAATTGAAATACATTTTTCACTCATCAAGTCAACATCACATTTGAAAAACTAATTTAGAATTTTCTAATCACCATGGTTGGGCTCCAGGGATACATTTCTCAGAGACAGTGGAAGCTGGAAGAAACGGACCGTAAGATTGTCCTGCTGACTCTGCAACAATGCATGCAAGTAATTTCACAGTTAAGTGCAGTCATAAAGAAAGGTTTAGGAATAAAAAAGGTAAGCAGAAAAATCCCCATGATAAGTTAATGAGAAATAAAAAACATCACTTGAACAGTGATCCTTTCTTATAGTCTGATATTATCAGGAACAAGAGTTTCGTCATCTTTTGGAAAACAATGGTGAATCATATTTAGACTTCAAAGTAATCAGATCATATCTAGATTTCACCTTTAGGCGTGCCGATATTAGTGTCAAGACAAAAGAATTAGCAATGGCTTCAAAGTTTGAGGGCATATTATCTGGAAGATTGGTCTGTATCCAGAATGCAGATAACAATTGTGATAACTGATCCTCACTAAACTTCATGATGTGTGGTTCCTGTAATACAAAACCATATATTTAGATCAATAAATCACTCGGGATTGTCACTCGGGATTGCATGAGTAAACTAATATTATATTCTATGAGTTAGCTTACTGCTTCAGTGGAACTTGATGATCCAGCTTTCCAGTCGATGATTGATTGAATTTTGTGAAAAGTAGGAAAATTTCTGTAGTACCGTCTCTGCTTCCAGTCATCTTCCGAAGAACTCTTTTCTTTTAGATTATTGTATACATTATGTCCAGTTTTTTCTTCCTTCGAGCCGTCCTTTTCTCGTCGAAGTTTATCAAGTAGAGCAGCGATAGAAGCAGATGTCAATGCAGATGCTGCATTGGAATGCCATGCAGCTGGCTTGAAAGGAGAACCAGATTGTACTGAAGCAGTTTCGGGTTGGTGGCAATTAGAACCGGGAAAGACAAGAACAGAGAATATTTGATGAGCACCGATGCGTGTTTCAATATCAGGATGCAACATTGCTTTCAGGATTTCTACAAGAAGGGCTTCTGGAAATACCTGTATACATACAAGTACTATAACTAATGAGCAAATAATGGCTGCATCAGTGAAAATTTGATAAAACTTCAGCATAAAGAAAGAAGGCTAAAAAGTATGCAAGGATAACAAGTTCAACCTCAAATGGATCTGACCATAAACACAGAGAAACAAATACAAATTAAAAATCAAACTAGAGAACCGAGCCTTTCTACAAGTATGAGTCATAAGAGTGTTCCTTTGAAATAGTAGAAAGTAGAGAAATGCATAAAAGTGCACAAAAAGTGCCTTCTAGCCAAACATTCCATGATATCATATTATTGTCTTTGACAATATATTTGTTCCTCCCAAGTCGAATACCCTAAATATTAGCATTAAAACTAGAATTATTTCCTTGAACTTTAAGGCTTAGCATAAAATGAAAAATCTTTCTGAAAGGAAAGACACAAAGAGGAAAGCTCAAAGAAAAAGATAAAGCAATTATACAGAGAGCTCCACATTTTAACCAGTCTACAACTGTTTCAGCCATGCAAGATACTGTATTTCTTTAGAACCTCCTCTAGTTCAATATCAAGCAAGTTCACCCTATTCAAAAGATGGCATCAAAATAAAAATAAAAAGACAACCCACAACTAAACCAAGCACTTCCTTTTCAAAAACACCAATAAGACTGTAACCTCAAGTTCAAAACATTGCTGTAAGATAGTTATAACATAATCATAGAGAAATTCTTAAGCATGGAGAAAACAGAAAACAGTATATTGTTAAAACTTTCTTATACCTGCTGTGAGTCTGAAGAAACTGATGCCAAAGAAATCATGTGAGCAAGAATCCTTATGGATCCAATGGTGGCTCTTGCAACAACTCCAGAAGTCAAATTCTCAAGAGATATAGCCATCAAGTCGTACAAAGGGCGTGCATCACCAATCTAAAAAAAGGTATATTAAGTTCAATCTACCATCAACATTAAACATGGAACAATGCTACAAATGCTTCAACCGTACCCCTTTGGAAATTTCAAGTAAGCAGTCTTCAATAGAATTTTGAAGTGAAATATTCAAATCTAGTTCTTGCTGCCCAACTGATTCAACTGTGACTTGAAGACTCTTCCTAAGATGCCTGCACAAATCAGAGACAGAGCCAATTTCTGCCAGCACAGTTCCTGACCTAATTTGTCTAGCTAGATTTGAAGCAACTTGAATGATACATGATTTGAGCTGAGGATCATGTGCAACATTTTTGTGGTCCAGATGGCGTATTACAGAAGCCAAAATTAACTGCTGGTTACCTGAATATCAAAATGGAAGTAAATAATACCGAAGTAATTAATTCCTCCAGTGTTTTGTTATAACATGAGTAAAAATCTCAAGTTCGATACAAAAGGGAGTGAAAAACACCTGAACTCTCCATGAAGTATAGCATATCAAACAAAACCATCAAAGCAAGCCCCTGCTGTGGAACCCAATGCCTTCCAGAATCGAAGTAGATAAACATTGGATCCAACACTCGGCGCATTGTCGAACTCTCCTGTGCCAAATCAACCATTCGTTGCACACAAATCTGAGACCATACTCTCGGAGCCTCGACCTCTTCTCTGAGGAAAAGCAAAACAATTATAAGCTACAAACTTCACTAGAAAATATGGCCGAGACTTCAGAGCATATGACCCAATGAAAGTACCTAGTGAGTACCGCAGGATCCTTCTTTTCTGGTCTTGCCCTGATGATTGTGCAGGAACCACCAGCATCAGCACCAACTGTACCACATCTGCCTTCAGATCTAACAACTTCTTTAAGCCAATTATGATGAGGCTCCGAGCTATCACCAGAGTTACCATCACGAGCAGGGTCATAGTTTTCAAGAGTCACACGAACAATCTGAAATTTCAACAGATAAGCTTTCCGATAATATGATGTCCTTTTGAATTCTTTTAGATGCATTAGTATAATCCCAGACATTTTGCATAAATCTATTTAGCAGATTAGTTGTATTGTATCAATGAAGTTAGAATATGATCCAGGCTTTGTAACATAAAACACACTATGTTATCATTAGTAATTTGCTGGTTAGGTAGCAGATTTGTTAACCGTTAGCATGTTTCTTCTCTTCTTCTTAGTGACATAGGATTAGCTGTTAGCATGTAACTTTGAGAGGTTCTACTTAACAGTTAGAGTTAGATCTGCCTTAATAGGCGAAGAACTGTAGTAAGATTACTGAAAGGTGAAATTCAAAGGGCAAAGCTTAACAATAGTTATTAGGGGAAGCCAAACAGGACTTACCTCATCAAAATCAAGAAAAATATGTGAATACTCGGTCATGAACCAGACCTGGAAAAAAAGAGTATGAGAAATTGGTGGGAAAAACAAGTATCAGCTTGGAATAAAAAAAAATGAAAAATCCAATGTTTACTAGTCCACATAAATTATGTTTGGATAAAGTTCTTTTTCTTTTTTTTGAAGTACGCAAAAATAAAATAAAGATGACAATTTTATATTAAAAAAAAGGCATTGTATTACAGATAATAGAGCAATGAAGAACTAAAGAAATGATGGTCTTCTAGGAGATTGTTTAAAGATAATCAACAAATTTTACTCAAATGATCGAAAAACCAAAAAAACAAAGCATTAAAAGGAAGCATCGTATAACCATGGCAGAAATGCATTGTAGACTTGATGCCCTCAAGCACTGCTTTTTATGGTCTTCCCCTTTTTCCAACGCTAGCATACATACTTTAGGTACCAAGTTCTCAACATTGTGCATGAAAGTGCTATCTGCCTGTTCATCATAAATGAAAAATGCAAGAAATTAGGGAAAACAAACCCAAAACAAAACAACACAAGTAAAAGGATGCCATAGTGATCAGAGGATGTATGTTCGATAAGAAGAAGAATCAGCTTTAAGTAGAAACAACTTATATAAGACCATAAAATGGTAAAAAATATACAATCGTATGCTAGAAGAATATTCTCATCCATTGTTGGATCTTTATTGTTTCAAATTATTTTTACTAAAAACAAAATGGCTATACTTAGTTTACAGAAATGCATGGCATGGAAGAAATACCAGGAAAGCATATAGTCAGGAGTATAGAATGCAAATTTGAATATGAAAATAAATCCCAGTTCTTTGATGAGAGAATACTTTTGCCCTATCTTGTAACCATCATGGAGTCGCCTACTTGTCAAGAGGGCCTTGAAGAATTAAGAGGTGATAGGTTCAATCTATTGTAGCCACCTACCTAGGAATTAATTTCAAACAGGTGTCCTTGACATCCAAATATTGTAAGGTCAGGTCGTATGTCTCGTGAGAATAGTTGAATTTCGGGTCAGCTGGCCCGGACATTCACGGATATAAAAAAATAAATATACAGTAAAATTAACTCATGTTCTGCTCAATAAAATCAGTAAGGCCATATGAACTAGAATCACCTGATTGTGTATGAAGTTTGTCAAGGTTTGACACCCAAGTATCCGCAAATCATCATGCTTAGAGTTGTCTAAGAGTTCAGCAATGACCTTCAGCAGACTACCAGCAAAATATGCCCTTCAAAATGGAAAAGATGGACTCAACTACTAATGGTTGTAAGACTCAGTCACGTCCAAATGATTAAACTATGATCTAAAATAAGTATAAAACAGTATCAAATCAAAGCAACTAGAGCTTTATAGGGTCTCAAAAAAAATTCCAAAACTACAACTAAAGATTCGCTTAAGCAGAATCCATAACCTGTACGCAAATAATAAAAATAGATGAAAGGTTATCACTTACATCTGGTTCTTACAAAAGGAGAGCAACTTATTATATGTATCTGCAATGATAGTAATGCATTTGACTTGCTCAGATCGAAGTTCTTTAAAGCACCTGTCTTCAAGATACTTTACAATCTAGGAACCATAAACGGAAGCATCAGTACCTCAGCAATGAAACACATACAAATCGAACTTTTTCACTGCAAAGATCATAAATAGCATAAATACCTTGGGAATGCGGAAAGGATTTTTTGCAGCATATTCACATAATTTGACAATTTTCCTCTCACTTTGAGGGCCATCCTGTAAAGGGTTTCGTTTCATCACCAAATCTCATGCAATTCAACTACTGATTCATAAAACTGATGGTAAAAGGAAAGGGTATCAACGGTTTTAAACCTAATGCTACACTAACAACTAAGATAAGCTTCAAAGAAGAATCGCTCCACTGTTAAGTTTGTGTACCATTACAGAGTTTTATCTTCTCCAAATAATAAAAAAAGAGGACCAATAAAAGAAATTGGACTCCATGGTTCTTTTTCATTGCATCATGCAAACCAAACTTAACAGTTCAAAAAACCATTAAAAACCCCACACATCAATGGACAGCAAACTAACCTGGTCCAAACGGCTAAAGTATTGACAAAAAATGAAGGGATAAGAAAAGTGCAACACAAAATTTAAACAAACAAATCGACAAAGCATCAAGATTTCCTACGTCAATGATCCTACAGCACAAATGATTAGGTATAAGAAACACAAGTAAATACTCACAAGAGATTTGGGAAATATATCAGCAAGCAATTTCTTGTAACGCTTAACTGGCTGCCGAGATCTTGACCTCAGAGCAGGGCAACATATGCACATGTTCCCGCATGCTGGGAAGATTTTTCTGGAGATGACACCCATTTCCTGCAACAAAAGAAGCAACACAAAACTCAGAGCATTCCTTCCACCAAGATTTCCAGGAGAAAAAAAGGGTCAAACGTTGTGAAATATCATATGGAACCCATCTAACAAGCGAACAAAACCACTTTGTGAAGAGAAAAGAAAACACTCGTTTACCAGTTAAGGGAAGATACTAATCCTAATGCAACAAAGGAGAAGATTGACAAATATGGAGGTCAGAAATCTAGAGAAGAAAAGGAGGGTGATACATATACATCAAAACTAATGAAAAACAGTAAAGTTGAAATGACAACCTAAAGAACAAGGTTCAAATCAACAAAAACGCTTTATAGTTGAAGACAAAGTGCAAAAAACAACAAATACCAAAGGAAACAAGAAACCCACCTAGAAAAAGCTAAAAAAAATGCACTCAAGGCCACACAACACTAAGAACATAATGATGAAGAACCATCCAAACAGCACATCCTCATACACAAACCAAGCTATATCAGAAAGTAGAAACAGTACAAAAACAAACCCATTTCACATAAGAGCTACAAAACTTAAAAGGCACAACAGAAATCCCAAAATAGAAGAACTTCAAGCAACCCCATGAACAAGAACAAAACCTGGACAACACCCAGAACCCAGATCCGGGTAGTGAAGAAACCTGCTCTATTGTGAGTAAATCAGAGTGGAAATGAAGGATCAAACTCTAACAGTGAGAAATTTAGAGAAATAGAAGAAGACTCACGTGAAAGGATCAGGGAATGGTGGGTTTTAATGTCAGAAATTGGAATACAAACCCGCTTTTTCTCTACTTTTTGGTGTTGGCAAAGGCTAGGACAGGCACTAGGCGGGTACCCTTTTGGTGATTCAGTCGCTCAGCTTACGAATACTCTGTGCTTTAATTTGAACTTCTTATTAGTCAAGTTCAACCCTTCTTAATCTTTGCTTCATTCAAAACAGACCATTCCAAACGTTTTGAAAAATCTGTCAAGAAGTTTCCAACGGAAGGGATTTTTGTGGGTTATGGCTCAAATAGAAACTGTAATTTGATGGAATTGAAGAAGTGTTGTGATCAAAATCTTTACGTTTGAAGTTATTTCATGTTAATTCCAATGTTAGAGAGAGTAATAACTCCAAGGGCATGTTTGGGAGAAGAGAATAGGAGGGGAAGTATTTAATACCTTTTCCAAGAAATATGATGGAAAAACAACTTTGTTTGAGAAACGTTGTTTATAGTAAAACTTTATTTTAATAATATTGTTTGAAATAGGGGTTTGGAAATTATAAGAAAAATTTGTTTGGAAAAAGTTATTTGAGGAGGGTTGAAGTGTAAAGTTGAAAGTGAATTTTTTTTTTATCCTAAACTAATATGGAGTAAGTTTTACCTTACATTTTGATCCTTTTATCTTCCTCTTATCCATGCACCCAAAAAATATGAAATCAATGAAAGAGAAAAAATAACAATAAGGTGATTTGATTATCAATTCTCTCATAGTAGAGATTATAGTTTTGAACCCTTTTACATTTAATTGTGGTTGAACTAAAAAAAATTATTTTATTCACTGATATTTGGTTTACTAAATAATGGTAAGGAAATGCACAATTTTTTTTATATCTATGGTTGTCTGAGTTAGTTTACTTGTATTTCGACTGATGTCACTAGAAATATTGTCTAACGCTATAGTATTTGAATATTAAATAAATTTGTAAAAAATTAATTTATAAATATGTAACCATCACAAATTAAATATATCACCTCTAACTTTCGAAATCCTATTACAAATGGTTGTTGTCCCAAAACAAATACATTTAAATGATGCATGAGCCCACTCCTTGCACTATTGATAACTAAAGTTGTCAAAAAAGAAAATATAAAAAAGGTGGGTTGGTTTTAGGACAACAACCATTTTCAAACTTTTTAAGATTTTAAGATTAAAAAAAGTCATGAATTTACTTTATGAATTGAAAAAAACAATAAAAATGTCATTGAGACTCTTACATTTTGCCAACAAGAGAAGAGACAAGATGTATGATTTAAGAAGCGAAAACGTTTTACTAATATATACTCTTTTTTATCGAAATAGTTAGTGGTCTAGTAGTTTCATTGTTCGGTGATAATCCAATTTAATACCACGATTACGAGTTTGATTATAAAAATTTGTATATTATCTCATTTTATTTTAGATTATAAAACTCGGGTTTGCTGGTTCCCCTTCCCCAATTTGTACTCGTTTTCATATTAAACTTGGTAATTGAAATTTACATAATAGTAACTCTATAGTTCGTAAACAATTTACTCTTCCAAAAAAAAGTATAATTGAAAAATTTAAGAGACTAGTCAAATCTAGAAAATAATCATATATAAATAGGTTGACTTAAAAAATTAGCAAATGTAGTTATTAGTGTTAATGAGTATTTATAATATAGTATTATTAAGTATTAATAATTATGGATACAAATAATTTAAAATTTATTTATATTTCTAATTATTTTATGAAAAGAGCTCATCTATTACTATTACTACTTTTTTTAAAAAAAAGTTATAAATAATTACAAATGTAGTTAAAAATGGTATAGTTAAAAATGTTGAAATTTTCAAACCAAAAATAGGCCAGAAATATTATTAAAAAATGGAAACTTTTAGAATAATGACTAAAATAAATAAATAAATTTAGCATATTTGAAATAAGAATTATAAGATGAAATAAAGTTAACAATTAAAAAAAAACATGTTTGGAATTTTTTTTTTTTTTTTTTTTGAGAAGTTGGAATTAATATTTAAGATATCACATATTTGACATATTGTAAAATATACAATAGAAAGTGTAAAATTGTCTTTCATGTGAACTTTGGTTATTTTTTTCTTCTTCCTAGTCCACCTTTTTCCTTTTATTTCCTCTTTTTCCCTTTTTGTTGAGGATAATTTGTCAATTAACCCATAGAATGTGTCTATAGAGGGTTGAGATCTCAAAGCTTTTTTATATTTCTATTGTTTTGGTTTTCAAAACCAAAGGCAACAACTCTTTAGCTAAATAGAATAACCAGAGACAAGGGGACAAAATTATTTCCCAACATTAAAAAATCAAGTTCAACCACAACCCATCCTTTCCAAAATTAAGCCTTACTTTTAGTTTTAATACACCCAAAAAATTGTCCTTTTCCTAATTTCACAAAAAACAAACTATCTTTTTTTATATCTAGATCCTCCTTTTGAGGAATTTTTGTTCTTTTCAAATAAATAAAATAATTATAAATATAACCAACTTTTAAAAATGTAGCTTTTCTTAAATTCGTGATTGTTCGGGTTATCTTGCACGTATTTCGACTAATGTCATGAAATATATTGTATAATGGAATTGAATCTATATATCATCTTAAACATCCAAAGACTTTGTTTGACCATAGGTCATTCCATGATGATTAAATGAATCATCAAACTAGCTATATTTAAGTTAATTGTGTTATAGTAGGAAATTTTAAAGAACAAATATTTCGGTCAACAAGAGCACTAGTTCAGCGTATCTGTGTATAACTGATGACATAAATTACCTACCACCATTAATGCTCTTCACCAACTTCAGCTTTGGAAGTTGAACAGTCGAAACACATACCCCAAGCAAAGCACTAGCCCATTTTTCTTGTACCATGAAATTTTTGTTCCCTTTACAAGCTTCCTGTCATTTTTGTTCCATCAAGCTAAAAAAAACATTCCCTTGCCACCTAAGAACACACCAGGCTCTAAAAAACATTCTCCCGTCATGGTTGATATCACATATAACACCCATTGCTAAGTCTGAGATGTATATCTCAAGTACGTGTTTGGATGATGTTTGCTAGGATACAACAATCATTGTACAAACCACCAGCCCACTATACATCCATTGGACGCCTCTGTCATCTTTTAGCATCTTCGACTTTTTTTTATGCGATCCATCTTTATATAGTGATATGTTTATCACCTTTGCATTTTCGCCCAAACCCAAATTTTCTTCAATAGACGATATCAGTAGGGGCAGAAGGGTGTTATATTTGATATGAACCATGATAGTTTTGTAGTTCGAGTAAATATCTCTATCATCTCAATTTATAATAAAGACAACCGTAACTGTTGTAACCTCAATTTGCAATTATATCCGGTTGATCCCTATACTTGAAAAGTGGCAAAGAAGACGATAAGATGGGAATCAGTGATAGGATTAAGAAACAATAGTGTGATTTGGGGATTTGCTGCAAAAATGGGAATTCGGTGTTGGAAACAAAGAAAAAAAATGGTGAAAATGACACATAAAAAATGAAAATGGGAATCGATGATTTGAGTTTCTAATTTGATCGAAATGAAAAATGGTGGAAATGTTTACTGTTGTGGGAAACTAATCTTAATCATAAAATGGTGGGGTAAATTAGTTTATTAGATTTGACAATGATTCTTAAAATTGCGGGGTTAGAAATTGGTTGTTATTCATAAAATAATGGGGTGGAAAAGTTTGATTATTTTAATTCCAAAAATATTAATTAAGTGAAAAGGGCATAAATGATACTAATATTTTATCTTTCCTCTCCTAAAATTCAAAATTCAAAATAAGTATAATTTCCCTAAAACAAAATAAGTATTTATGAAAAGGACCCAATAAAAGGCCCCACCTTGGTTGTGTTTAAAGCAAGGAATCTCCCAATAAAATCACCAAAGATGTGGACAATTGATCTTCTCATTTCAGAGAAACAAAAAGAAAAAAAAAAAGAAATTGTTTTTTTGGGAGAATTGAGCATTTTCACTATTTTTTTATTGCAAAATTTAAAAGTGCAAAAAAGACCCCTTTAAAAATGTATTTTATCTATCAAACTTGTAGGTCAACAACCATCAGTAATTTAATCTAAAAAAACTATCAGTAATTGGGGTAGGAGCCACCAGATTCAAAGTTGATGTCCATAAGAAAAAGCCAGCTGAATTTGTGGTGTGTACTGCAAAACTTTGATGACAATCTATCACCAGCTTCAAAAAGTTATGTAAAATTTGGGAACTTGAATATGAAATATTTCAATCATAATCTCTTCATTATAAAGTCATACATCATATTCATTAAAATTATACTCTGGTTGACAAAAAAGTTGGCTAATAAATAAATTATTTTCTTAAAAAAAGGTAAAATTCACCCTAAAGAAATGCAGCAAAAAAAACAAAAAACAAAAAAAAACAAGAGAATTTACTTTAATTGGCAAATTTTTTGCTGTTTATTTTAATTAATTATAAAACTTTTTAGAAATATTTCATCATAGTAGAATTTTTTGTATATTCTAATTTTATCTTGATTGAAAATTATCTATTGCATTATTTCATTCCTTGAAAATTGTTTGTGGTATTAGTTGAAACTAATTGAAAATTATCAATTGCATGAGTTGAAGTTATCGAACGAATGGACTTTTTCGTATTTTTACTAAAATTCATAGATTTATTATTATTATTATTATTATTATTTTATTATACATAAAAAACCGTAAAAACTGAAATAAAAAATCAAATAATTATAAATATATATTTTTTTCTTTTTTTTAAATTGGCTTAAGAATTTTGATATTAAAATGGTAAATTAAACCCATTTAGCAAATGTTAGCATGGGAGTCAGGGAGTGCTTTACTGTATTTTCAAAGTAAACACGTGCAAATGATATATATATATATATATAACATAAACAGATTTAAGTATAATTACATTCTTGCACTATTTAATATCTTTAGACATTTTTCGAAACATACTCTAACTCATGATAAGTAATTCTATAGTATATGTAAAAGATTATCTCATTATCAAATACAGATTCGAGGAGAAGAACTTGCATACCGAAGAACGAACAAATCTAGCACACCTCAACTGTTGTTGAACTAAAAAAAACAATCTTAAACATCAAATTTACGCCATGGCGAAAATAAACCTAGAGTCCCAACAAGCAAAAAAAAAAAAAAAAAAAAAAAAAAAGATTGAAAGCAATATGGGACACTCATATATCATATAAATTGCAAAGGAGCAACATGATTTGTCTAAAGCCAATTTGACAAAGATGCAACAGCAATCTCAAAAGTAAAAATGAAAGTGGCAAGTCCTAAAGACTTGTGATTGGAGGATGGTCCAGTCCAGTTGAATGGAAAAGGACCATTCAATTATCAACCCTGCATGTGACACTGCACTACAACACAGCACATCATGGGGCAACTCAGCCCTTTCCAAGGACACTATACCTTAATATGTTCAATATGCTAATACTAGAAACTAGTTAGCCAGAAAACAAATCATTTCATTGATAAATGAAAGTTTACAATGTGCTTATTAAAACTAATTACAACAAAGAAGCTCTCCTAGAGGGGAAGAACAATAACAGACCAAAAAAAAAAAGATCATTCAAGAAAAAACCTATGAAAACAGTATATGCCCATATAAATCAATCCTATCTCAAAGAATTGATGATAAGGGAGGCTTGATCTACCATCAACTACGGGTTCGAATCTACCATCAACTACGATAAATCAACATCAAAGGAATTATTCGTGGAATCGGCCAATGCTCGATGATTTGATCTTTGTTCCTTTGTGGTGGATGCTACTTCAGGGATGTCTTCTTGTTTTTGAAAAAAGTTTGTTGTTTGTTAGCTCTATTTGTTCCTTGGTGTGTTTGGATTCAATAGAAAAGAATGGAGTGGAAGGGTTAATGGTAGTTGAAGTGATAAATTTGATGGAGAGTTTGACGAGTGGTTAAAAGTGGTTGTTTACCATCAAATACAAACAAGTTCTAGATGAGTGGTAAACCACTCTTCTACCAAAAACAAACACAGTTTTCTCCTTAGTTTTGCATCTTACTCTAGTCTTTTTATGTGTTCACCTTTAGGGGGCGTTTGTTTGACATATTTAGGTAGGAGTTGAGTTATCAACTCCTCCACGAAAACCTGCATCCAAACGAGTTTTTATTAACTCCTCATTTTTACTTTTAAAAATAACTCTCATTTCTAACCATTCATTTATAACTACTCAATCATTTCTAACCACTTATTTTTAATCATTCCTTTCAAATCAATCAAAATAACTAATTTTTAACCATTCATTTTTAATCATTTCTTTTTTAACTACTAAAAATAACTACTCATTTTTAACTCTATATTCATACAAGATTTTAACTCTAACTTCTCTATGCAAAAACTACATCCAAACAAGTTTTTGACACAATTCTCAATTTTTAACTACTCAATATAACTTCTCAATATAACTCCTTAACCCAAAAACTACCTAAATATGTCAAACAAACAGCCCCTTAGGTGTTCGAAGTTTTTTCATTTTTCATTTTTCATTTAAGCAAGAATTATTTCTTATTCAAGAAAAAAAAACAATTGGAACAACATCATTGCAAAATGCTTCATTCCAAATCTTAAAGATAAACATCTCACCTTATCAAGAGGTAACTTGAGAGTTCTTTTTTGGTTAAGAAATAACTTCATTAATGGTATGCAAATTACAAAATATAGGAAAAGAGATCTGGAACTATTAAGTAGAGAATCTGAACTATAATCACAAAATAATGGGGATATTTTACACCAAGATACCACCAAATAAGTAATATTATAAATGAGGAAGATCCTACCATTTCTTTCTAGCCACATGCTCCAACCGTATGCTTTAGGGTGCTTTTGCATGTATATTACAAAAGCACAAAAATATTCCATGAATAGCACAATAATAAAAATATTTGCACATCTAGCAAAAAATAGAAATAGGTCTATTAAAAAGACCAAAAGGTCCATGACGTGGTCCAACTGCTTTGCTCAGATTGAACTCTGTTAATTTTAAGTATTGGGTTTCCTCTTTCTCTGTCAATAGTAAATTGATAGACTTCCATCACTAGAGATTAATAGATTCTATCAATAGGGTTGATAGTAACTAAAACCTTTGAATAAGAAGTTGATTCAATCAATAATAAATTGATAGACTTTCATCAATAGTAAATTGATAGATTCTATCAAAGTCGTCGATAAAAAAATGGTAGAATAGAGATTTTTTTTTTTTAAAATAGGCAGAATTTGTTAAAAACAAATTATTTTAAAAAAGTTGCTATAATTGTAAAGTGAAGTAAAAAAATTGTTATACAATGCAAATTCTCATGCTTTAATGAAGTAGTAAATCCTAGGTAAATAACCAACGTGACTAATCGACATACCAATAACAGAAACTAGTTACCTTATTATTCTTGTCATGAAAACTTATATGTTTGTGAAAGTTAAGAATTGCAAATTCTGATAATTTCTAGCATATTCTAAAGATTATATTTTATATTATAACATTGAAATTCATTGCGTGAGATAGAAATGTCAACATGCCAAATTGTAACCCCAAAAAAAGAGCAAGTGATTGGATACTTTACGCTGAAGCACCAGAGCTGACTTTACGAGAGGCAGAGTTTAAGGAAGTACTTTGAACGCAAGCTCTATCAAGAATTTCTGCATACTGAATTGAAACAGAGCCTCATCGCAAAATACTTCATCCCAAATCCTGACGAGAGATCTGTTTCACAAAGTTCTCAAATTAGAGTACAAATAAATAAAAACACTAATGGTGTGTTTAGGCCCTCGTTTATGTAATCAACCCAACCAATGTTTGCATTACCATTTATTATAAACGGTGGTTACTTAAACCTACGTGCTCATTTATCTAAACCTTATATATATATATATATTACTTTTTGTTACATAACCAGTCCTTCAAATTCTGTTTATCATAATCCATGTTGTAATAACTTGCCCTCAAACACTATTTATAACAATTCACCGTTTATCATAACCTTTCATCTATCGTAATCAAATCAGTGCTTCAAACACACCCTCAGCCATGATGCTACGAGCAGGCCCTATAAATTTACCCAATAAAGAATGAAGTAAAGCATTTTGTATTCATTTCCTGCTAAACTTCCAACCATGAAGATTAAAAATATGGGGAAAAGTTGTATAGATTACAATGCAAGAAGAGGCATAAGAACATTGAGCGATGAGATGAGAAAAGGATTCCAGGCTATTCTTGCACGCTGGGCACCATTGTGGAGAAAGGGCTAACTTCGATAGTCTAGTTCGTAGTTTTTCGTGTGTTCACCTTCGTAGATAGGGGAGCGGTCGGTATGCGGATTAGCCAAGTGATGCAATAGAATGTGATGTTGGTCTTGTTTCTCCCCTGGTAAAACTCACATTATCAAATAAATAAGAGTTGTATTCAAAATAGTTTTCCATAGCCCTATCCTTTTGTGCGCACTTCGAATAATCTTATGAAATAACCTTTTGACCCTACTACATTTTGGTTATCAAAGTAACTTATTAAGACACCAACAAAAATCAAATACGCAAAAGAACTATATTAAGATATAATAAAGGTCACCGTACCCATAGGCATTTTGAGAGAGTCAAGTCTCTCCCAAAGCTTTTATCAATTCAAGACAATACAAAAATATTCACTCAGTGAAATGTACATTTTCGAGATAGCAGTCTCTTGTTCTAAAATGTACATTTAGCTGTCAAAAAGAAAGCTTGATAAAAGCAAAACCTCGTTTTGTTTACCAATGGCCAGTGGCTTCAAACACCTTCTTAGGGTGTTTTTTTAAGATTATAACAATTGATGGTGAAGGATTCGAGCTGAGATTTTTTGGTCATTGAGTACATACAGGAGTCGTTAGCTTACTACTCTTATGGTGTATTTTCGAACATTTGTCTAGTTATCATATACTACACTTAAATGATGAAAATACATTAACAAATTTGCACAAACCTCAAAGCTATGATGTTTGTAATAATTAAAATTTTAATTTTATCAACAAACTCTTACTAAGTAGGATAAGTGTTTGTAATTAACTCGTGTATTTAATTTGAAAGTTTTTTTAGACATAATTTGAAAGATTCTATCATATGTAAAGAGATTAAACTATCATACGATTTTAATTAATATTTTACTAATGAAGAAGCTGCCTCTAAAAAACGGGTCTCTAAAACCTCTTACTTTTAACCTTCATTTTCATTTTTTTTTAAAAAACTCTTAAAGTAGATATGTAAACATGCATAGATGGAAATATAGCCTGTATAACTTTCTTTTTGGCCAATTTTATATAATTTAATATTTATGAATTTAGTTGGATCTTTAAATGTTGTTGATTAAATTTCTCAAAAAAAAAATGTTGTTGATTAAAAAACAAATTTTTAGTCAAAGTGAGCATATGCATATCTAGTTTTATTGATACATATAAGGTATTAGTAATCACAATTTCAAAAAATAAAATTATATATTTATATTAACAACTCTTTATTGTATTCACAAACAAGGTTTGTATTTTTAAAAAACAAGAGACAAAAATGGTATCAAACCAGTACTCAATTTCAATCTAAAATGCGAAGCAAAAACAAGATTCCATCAAAATGAATCTCAAACCTTTGAAAAACAGAAGAAAGATGAATGAAAAATCTTGAAAAACAAAAAGAACAGCACAGAAATTTCAAGAACTCACTTGAATTTTTTGTGGCTTTTTGAGGGTGAATGCTGAAGTCGGATCCAATAGGAAAAACAAGAAAACACTAATTTTTTTCTACACAAAATTTCCTTAGCTTTGTTGTAGTCAGCAACGACATATATTTTTTTTAATTACAAATTGAGGAGAGGACCAACGAACCCTACATAAAGTTATTATCGTTCTAAAATAATATGAGAGTCAAATACCAATTTATATGATCAAACTTGTGATCATTAGATTACAAGTAAACAATGAAACTATTAAACTACTAATCCTTTCGATGTTGTACTCAGCAAGAACATGTGCACGATGAAGATGACAAAGTGATAACTACTTATAACCTCTCTATTTAAATGAGAGTTTTCTGTCACACCCACTCATAATTTTTTTATATAAATAAAAATTTCTATTACAACCATTCATAATACTTCTAATTTTATCTTTATCAAGCTCTTCATAACCACTCAAAATCTTTCATAACTATTACTCTTATTTACAAATTCCTCTATCCAAACACACTCAAAGATAATTATGTAATTATTCTATAATTTCCTTTCTTTTTTGGGATAAAAAATCCCAAAGAAGACACGTAATTGTCAAATTGTCATCTTCAAATTCATTTTTTTTAGCCAAGTACGAATTTATATAGCCATTAAAACAACTAAAACTTGCAAAATTAGTCAAACGTAGAGAATGATTAATAAATACGGTATATAATCATATACTTTCTTTTAATAATACTGATACTAATGAGTATTATAATACAAAATCAAAATTTATTAATAATTATAAACATAAATACTTTCAAAATTTACGTACATGAAAAGAATAAGTCATCTAATACAATTTTCCTGGAAAGAATGGCCATAAAGGAAGCAAGTAAGAGCCCAATAAAGAGGAGGGAAAGGCCCATGAAGGAATAAGCCAGCCCAAAGGCATAGCCACGTGGCGAAAGGAGACGAATTGAGGGCAGCGAATAAAGAAATTGGGTGGATGACGTATGAAAGGGGAGGGCCAGGTGTCACATCTACAAACTCGAAACAACCGGGTGACATTAGCAACACCCGTCAACTCAGCTCATTTTTCTCTCCTTCAAATCAAATCACTCACTGACGTGGCAGACACATCAGACACCTGCTGACTCAGACTACCCTTTTTCCCAACTGTTACGTTACATTTCAAATTTTTATCTCGAAAATAAATAAATTAACTTTCGTCTCATATTTTGGTTTCTGAATTTACTTTAGTAAAAAAAAAAACTAAATCTGTTTGAAACAAATTTTAATTAACATTTGGGGTATTTTTAGAGGTGGGTAAAATTAGAAAAATATTTATAATACTATGAAAAAAGAGAAATATTTAACTATCATAATCATATCGTACACAAATTATAGTATATTAATAACATATAATATTATATGTTTTTTTTTAGAATAATAATATTATATGTTATTTTTTATTTTATTCTTTTTCCTAAAAAAAACATATAATATTATTATGGGGCTTTTCATGTATAGCAGATTTAGAAAAATATTTCTTTTATATAAGAATCTTCAAACGGGCTAGTGAAATGACGAAAAAGCCCACGTCGAAATAAAAGAAAACAGCCCACACTCAAATATAAGAAAACGGCCCAACATAGCTCTTTTTCACGATCTCTGCTTTTTCATCTTTTCTTTCTTTGCGATTTCAATCACCTTCGAAAATCTTTGGAAAGAGCTCATTTCAATCACCTTCTTTGCGATTTTCTATCAAGCAGCGTTCGTCCTCAATCTCCTTCTACAAATCGTCTCAATCGAAACTCTCACTATGTTCTTCACTCTCCTTGGGGGGGGTTACTTTACTTTTTGCTCAAACTATGAATCGATACTTTTCGCTTAGTTTTGGGAGAAATTGTGAATCGATGAATGTTGGTACTGTGAATCGAACTCCTTCAATCTCCTTCTATCACCTATGCATGTTTAGAAATAGACTTTTGTTTCACCTATGCATAAGCCGTCTATCACTTAGGTAGAGACATTCTATAATTTATGCATAAGTCTTCTATCACTTAGGCATAAACCTTTTATCACCTATGCATAAGTTGTCTATCACTTAGGTAGAGACATTCTATTATTTATGCATAAACCTTCTATCACTTATGCATAAGTCTTCTATCACCTATGCATAAGCCGTCTATCACTTAAGTAGAAACATTCTATCATTTATGCATAAACCTTCTATCACTTAGGCATATAAGCCTTCTATCACCAATACATAAGTCTTCTATCACTTAGACATAAGTCTTTTATCACCAATACATAAGCCTTATATCACCAATACATAAGTCTTCTATCACTTAGGCATAAGCCTTCTATCCCCAATACATAAGCATTCTATCACTTAGGCATAAGCTTTCTATCACCTATGCACAAATCTTCTATCACTTAGGGATAAACCTTCTATCACCTATGAATAAGCCTTCTATCACCTATGAATCAACCTTCTATTACCTATGCATAAGCCTTCTATCACTTAGGCATATGTCTTCTATCACTTATGCATAAGCCTTATATCACCTTTATATTATCCTTCTATCACCTATGCATAAACCTTCTATCACTTATGCATAAACCTTCTATCACTTATGATGCCTTCTATCACTTAAGCTGAAACATTTTAGTGTCTGCTTTAAAATGAGTGATATTATGTATATAAAAAACAGAAAGAAAAAATGAGGTAAAAATGACTTGCACTCAGATGAATGATGATTGAAAATTTGGTAGATTTGTATAGTTTGAACAATTAGTCCATTTACTTTTGAACAAGTACATTTGAACAATTCTTATATAGTTTTGGTTGTTGAACAATTACTTCAAATAGAATTAAATGAAAGCTTTTGTTCTATCAATTTACTTTTTCTCTATTATGCCTAAGTAATAGAAGGTTTATGCATAGGTGATAGAAAGTTTATGCATATGTGATAGAATGTATATGTATAGGTGATATAAGGCTTATGCATAGGTGATAGAAAGTTTATTCCTATTTTCAAAATCACTTATTAAATTGCTTATAATTGAATATTTGGGTATTTTTTGTTGCTAAAGCAAGTGAAAGAGAAACAAGAAACAGAGTAGATAGTTCGCCGGATATAAAAAAATCGATAGCGTCGCCGCCAACTAGTTCTGTGAATTTCGGTGAAATCGAAATTGGAAAATTAGTTATGTGAAATCGAGTTCTATGGTATGGTTGTGAAATCGATTGAAGCTGAAGGTAAATTGAAAAATAATTGGAAACAATTTCTGAGAAATCTGAAGGCAAATTGAGAAACTGTGAAATGGATTGAAATCTGAAACAAATTTTTGTGAAATTGAAGCCAATTTTTGTGAAATCTGAAGCTAATTTCTGTGAAATCGTTCGAACCTGTGGAAAATTGGAGATTAGCTAACGTTGGAAAAGAAGGGAAAGGGAAAAATTGGAAATAAAAAGACACACCCAAAATTCTGCTATACTTACAATTATTTTAGGAAAAATGTTACAAATGTAATACACCAAGTAGAATCTACTATCTGAGATAAATTCTCTATTATTATTCTAAAAAAAACATATAATATTATTAAAATTTAGAGAAATTGTTATAAATGATATAATTTAACAAAATAATTATAAATTTAGTCAAATTTAAAAATGTTTACAAATTTAGTTAAATATACAATATTATTAATACTACTTACACCGTATTATTTCGAACTTCCGTTTTTTAATTCAACTTAATATTTGAAGGTTTTTTATTGATAAATTAGGCCATTCTAATTTGTTTAGATGTTGTGACATTTAAAATAAATTAAGTTTACGATTTAACATTTTTATAAATTAAGATAATACAAAATATATTGCTTTTTGCAACTCGACAGTATCTCGCGCGATGCCGGGAGTCGTAGTGCGGCCCAGCTCTTTAGCTTCATTTTTCTTTTTCTTTTTCTTTTTTTATTTAATTGATTAGTTTTTAGTTATTGTGGGACCCCTTACCTTAACCATGATTTTGTTTCGGATTTTCAAAAAACAAAAAACCATGGTTTTATATCTACTTATTATTATTTTTTTCTCCATTTTAGCATTGAATTTTGTCATTTATGTTCATTTAGTCCTAACTTTTAAAACTAGAAATTACTCACTGGTATTCTCAATCCTTTTAACAATAAATTTAACTAAAAAATGGAAGTTCAGATATGTCCAAACAAAATCTAGGAATTTGTTAGATATTTATAAAAGAGAGAGGTAGGAGTTTCAAGGTTTATGGATTAAACTTTTAATTTAATCGTATAGTTTTAAAAGGGATATTTTATTGGTTGAGGGTTGAAAAATATATTTAAAGGTCATTTTGAACAATTTCCTAACTTTTTGCAACTCACTCTTTCAAAATATACATTAAATAGACACTAGATTAAAACTTGTAATTTTGTTCAAAATATACATTGAATAGACACTAGATTAAAACTTGTAATTTTGTTATTTATGAGTGACGAAGTCTTAATTATTATTTTTTTGATAAAAAACTTACCTATTAGTCAAATTCAAAAAATAATTATAAATATAGGTATTTAAAAAATATATTAACAATCATAGTTATATATATATATTAATAATAACACGGTTTTCTTTTTTTGAAAAATAATAGCACTATATTAACAATGCATAATAATATAAGATACTGTAATTATTATAAATAATATCATATTAATAATATCGTAATAAACCATGTTTATGATTATAGAGGTAAATATTTATAAATTTAACTATATTTATAATTATTTTGTTAGAATAAATTATCTATTACAATTTACTTTTTTTGTTTAATACATATTAAAGGGTGATTTGACCCATTTATAGGTGGATGAGATTGGATAAAATTATAATAATTAAAGTGTAAAACTCTCCTACACATGCATGTGTAGGGGAGCCCTACATTATACCTATGTGGCACCATTAAATGCCACAATTTTTTTTTTATAAATAAAAATATTAAAAATGAGTGAAGTTTTTGTGACTTTCAATAATGAACATGGGTAAAATGTAGGACTTCCCTACACATGTAGGTGTAGGGAAGTTTTACTCATAATTAAACCCATATTTCAGCCACCACTTGTAGCTGGATTAGTCTAGTAATTTTTCATTCCAAATATAATAACTTTACAATCATGCCATACTTTTTATTATTATTATTATTATAGTCCATATTATAGTAATATAGACTTCAAACACATGTTTAGCATAATTCCTAGTATATAAATGCAAAGTACTACAACCTCTCATGAAATAACGATTTCCATATTTTTCTTCATAATAGTCTTCGTAATATAAAAATTTATCAATTGTCTAAAAACTTTATCGTTTTTAATAATACAACGATGGTCTTTTACCGTATTGTAAAATTTTAAAGCAGTCTAATAAAACAATTTGTTTTATATTGTATTCAATAGATTCTTAATTTCATAATGGGTCGGTGACACGATTGTTTATTTGATTTGATGTTAATTCATTTTCACTCCATAGTCACAAGTTTTATCTCTTGTATCGATATTTGTAATTCTCCTTTTCCAACTTGTATTAAAAAAAAAGATTCTTAATCACATGAGCACCAAACTCTTGCCCAGTTCGTTATTGAAATTTGAGAGCAAGGTTTATGCTTTGTTTTATTTTTTACTTGAAATGCACATGTCTTAAGAGAAAGGTGAGAGAGGGATGGCGAAAATGATAATAAATTTATTTTATTATTATTTTGCCACTTCATCAATTTTAACTCTTGTTAAGTTTTTTTTTCTCCTTAATATTTTATTATTTTTTAAAAAGTTTAAGGACCATAATTGAACTTTAAAAAGTTCAGAGCCCAAAATAAAACAAAAATGATAGTTCGGAGACTAAAATGCTAAATTATTACTTATAAGTCATGAATTAGAAAACTTCATCACTCAAAAAAAAAAAGAGTAATAAGAGAATAATAATAAAGATCATAGAGTTTGGTCTTAAAAGAAAGTAAATGATCTACGTGAGATTTACCTTAAACAAATTATTACTTCTCAAATATTTTTCATTTACCTTGTAAATAATTATGTTGAATTGAATAATAAACGCTAAAGCAAATTCAACCTAGGAGTAATTGATATGCATCCAGTTATAGATTTAAACCTTTTCATCCTCAAATATTGTTGTTGAACTAAAAACACAAATGTTGCGAGACATTCCTTCTTTCGAGGTTGAGAAACTACTTGTGCTCTTCAGAAACAAGGTTGGTCGAACGATCAAGAAAGTGAAAGGATTCGAACTTCATGAAAACCAAATGGTTCCTTTCTAAATGTGGTGATTCCTTAACTTCCAAGTTGCAAAAATGTGTTTACAAACTTTCTCATTCTTTTTTCTTTCTTTCAAGAGTGCCACAGTCTAGGAACGGACCAGTGGTGCCCCGGGTATAGGGGAACAAAGTTCTAATTTCCCGATTTTCAAAAAAACATATGTTGTTTTTACACATTTTTTTGTTCCCATTCTCATGTAGAGCCATTTCCAGGCCCTCCTAATGTTAAAAATACACCTTGAAGATCATCTCTAAGCTTGACTGGCAATGAAGATGGAGCTGGTTTTATGATTGGAACTGGAGGACTTAGCTGAGCATGCATGAAGCTTTGAGCTAACTTGGGCATCGACGGTCGTTGCTGCAAGGTCTTTAACGGTCGTACGCGATCCGAGCTCGGAACTGTGATTGCAGGAAGAGGTGGACTTTCTGTTACAATGCTGCCTCTTGAGAAGACCCCAGATCCCTGATTCAACAGAAAAGTTATTAATACCTTGAAAAAGTTTGCATTTGTATAGCTACTTGAAAAGTTGAAGAAGAAAGTTCGAGTTTTCGGGACACTTACGGGAGTGAACAGGACACCTCTGTATACTTTCCCATTCACAGTAGCAGTCATCAGGAAGCCGGAGTCGAATGCCCCGTCTACTCTTCCTCGAACCTCCAATCCAACCTGAAACAAACAGGACAACAGAAGAATTAAAAAGTGAAAAAGATGTATAGAGCAGGTAATGTTGCTCGTGGTGATTGTGTTATGGTATATTATTGAGTTAAGCTACCAAGTTTTGAATATGTCCGGTCTCCAAAGACGCGTGTTCTTTCACCGGGCGAACAACGTGAAGAGGCGGCTGTTGTTCAGTCTTATGCTGATTCTGGTGTCCGAAACATGGAAGATCTTGCTGCGGAGCAGCATTTCTGAACTCGGGTTGAATTCTAGAAATGCTGTATGATTCGCTAGTTAAGCTACAATTTGCATGCTTAGGAAGTCGTAATCCTTGGGAGCTTGTTACCGAATCGGAGGCTTTTCGAACTGGAGTCTGTTCTTGATCTGATTGTGATGGAGATGAATGCTGGGATAGAGACAAAGAATGCTCCTCTTGCTCGGATTCGAACTCCCACACTTTCGGATCCATGGTTCTCCTCCGTTTTGGATGTAATGTCTCTGTAAACATAATGAAAATCAGATCTTTCAGAGCACATTATGCAATTGAAAATGAAGATTCAACTTCAAAAGTTAATACAAACCTGACATGAACTGAATAGAGTTTTTTGTCTCTAATTTTGGATCAAAATCTCCATTGTTAACAAGCTCTATGTTGTTCCCCATAAGCTTAGTTTTCTGCTTATTCAAAGGAAAAACTAACGGATATAACAATTACAGACTTTATTAAAAGGGAAGGACAACTTTTGTAATTTGATTCGATGTGTTTCCATACCATGCCGCACTGATCTTCTCGTAAAGAACTCTTCCTACTTTGATTATTCCAATGGTTTCCAAAACTTTTGCTCATGGAAATGTTGTACCGACGGTTCGGATGCTCCGCTCCAAGTTGCAAGACCAGCAAATCATTGAGAGGTCGTTCATCCTCCCCACACCTGAAATTCCAAAAAAGCTGTTATGAAAACAGCAATCAACAATCGTAAAACGAAGAATCAAGAAACGTGAGAGAAGAAGAACAAAACACATAGAAAGTTTACGTGGTTCACTAACGTAGTGTTAGCTAGTCCATGAGTAGAGAGGGAGAACAATTTTATTAAGGAGAGACGAATTACAGAGTTAAAGAATGAACGTCATAATACGGCTAAGCTTTAATTTGAGTTTATATATTCACTCTCATTAAACCCTATTACAGAATGCATAAACATTAAAAACAGAATGTTGATGAGAACACATGGCAGCAATGCGAGATGCGTTTGCACGCGGAATGCACTAAGCGAATATAGATGCATTCACGCATGTGAAATGCACAATGCGCTTTTTGCAATGAGCGCGTTGCTCCCGCACCCGCACTCGCTCCGCTCGCATGGCATTGGTACGTTCAAGACATATCTCAACAAAAGCAAAGAAAATAAGCATCTATAAACCCGAAAACAGGACACGGCACGACGTTTGTGAAGTTTTGCAGTAAACTACCCTCCATAGATGACAATGTCTGAGTCTGCAACCACAGCAGTGTGAGAAAATCTCCCTTGAGGCTGTTGACCGCACGTATCGAGCCGAGTCCACGAGCAAGTACATAAATCAAGCACCCAGGCATCATTGTAGTATTGTCTATCTCCAACACCACCTAGGATGTACACCTGAAAATGGGAAAGATCAGTCGTGGCCTCGAAATGAAAGCAACAGACCAAACAACATGGTTTAAAGATTCTGATTGTTTCTAGTGTCGAGTGCCATAACGACTTGCCTTTGTCGCAATATTAGCCGCAGCATGACCTGCTCGAACACCAGGGGAAGATCCTTGAACAGACAACTATTGACAAAAAAGAAGATGAAACAGCCATTGAGAGAACCATCATCAGAAATATGCAAAACAGAATAGTTCAAAGAAAGATCAATACTCTAGACCAAGTAAGCGAATGCATATCGAGCATCTCGACGCCTCCTTGATAACGGTCTCCACAGTCCCCGCCATAAACATACAGCTTTTGACCAACTGCAGTAGCTGAGTGGCTATCCCTAGGGACTGGAACACCACCCCTCACCTCAGAATTCATCCACTCCATAGTCTTGAGGTCTAGAATGTGCAGATCATTCAAGTAATTCGATTCGCCCTCTCCACTTCCCCCGAAAATAACCAGTTTGTCATCTTCAACGAGCGTAGCCGTGTGACTTTCTCGTGGAGACGGAGGATTCCCTTTGCAAGCAGGTTGCACCCACTCCTTGGTACCAAGATCCAAAATGTGGAGATCATTCACCTTCTTAGAACCATTTGTTCCACCAAAAACTAACATCTGATTTCCAACGATCACAGCACCGTGGCTGTCTCTCGGGCCCGGACCCTGTCCAGTAGTTACCATATTGGTCCAGACCATGGTATCAAGATTTAACACAAGCACATCACTGAAATGCAACCCCCCACAGCATCCCTAGTTTGAAATAATGGTAAGAAAAACATCACAAAAACAGCACAGCTCACCAAGGAACATAACTCAAAAGCATTTCTCATACACAGCATCAGATTTTCTGTTTTCCATTTGAATTTGGACCCAAAATTTAGAGCAAAACTTGGGTACTTGTCCCAAAAATACTTACCTAGTTATATGAGGTATAAAAATTGCCAAGTTGCTTTCTTTCTTTTCCTTTTTTTCCCCCAAAATTAACAAGTAACCCTTTTGCAAGAGCTATGTAAAGCAAAGAAAATCTCGACTCTTTAAAACATGCATTGAAATACAACTACCTAGGCAGGATTGAGGAAGTTCAGTGGATGTGAAGAGGCTTAATTTTTTTTTTTTTTTTATGACGGGAGTCGGAGGTTCGCTTCCTAATAACCAGGACACCACAAATAACCGGGGCACAACGGGTCGATCCCTAGGCTGGAGCATGGTGATACCTTGAAGGGGTAGAGACAAAATTGAAGGTGTCTATGAATTAATGTCAAAAGCAGGTCTCAAACTCAAGGGGAGTATACGCACAAAGCCTAAACATTCGACCAACTGCCCTACCCCTTAAAATGAATGTGGAGCATTAAAGGCTATTAAACCATCAAGTTAAAGCAAAGGGGTATCATTGCAAAGATTTAACAGAATATATCAATATGAGATAAGAATTCATCAACCAAACCAGCCAGCACTTTTAACAGTATGTACTAATTAGTAACTAAAAACTACAACCATAGATAGAGAAAAGAGCAGAACAACCAATGACCAGTATAATTGAAGAAGGCATATAACTCAAACAACACGAGGATCACACACAGCAAAGTTCCAGTTTTCCAACCAAAACCTCAAATGAAAACAAAAAACCAAAAAAAATGGAAAATTCTCAAGACTGGAATTAGGAAAAGCAGAGGGCTACATACCCCAAAAACATAGACATTTCCTTGGTAATTACAAGCAGAATGCCCCCATCTTTCAGAAGGGGTAAAGGCCATGGCCTTAGGATAGAGCCACATTGCCTTCTTCTTAGAAACCTCTCCTCCAACTCCAACACAAGACCCCATTTTTTTTTTCTCTAAAATTTTGCTCTCAATTCAGATACTTGAGGAGTTTACTTGAACACAGTGCTTGACAAGGAATCAAGGGAGAGAAATAAGGAGTCAAAAGAAGACATGAACAAGCCAAGTGATGTATCAACTATCAGTGTCAATAGACATGAAAAGATGGGAGCTTTCAAGTCCAAATCACTGTGGCACCCAACAAATACATAAGCTTGTGATAAGAATAACATTTTCCTTTCTTTTTTTTCCTCACTACATAAGAAAAGAAAAGTAAAGGAAAAAGAAAAATACACTTTTTTTCAGCTAGGCAATATATCAAACATATGAAAGGCAAAAGTGTTGGGGGTTTAAATAACAAGTGATGTAATTTCATTGAGAAGGTAACTGTAGAAAGAAAAAGGGGCATATATGAAAACAGAGTGATCACATTACTTAATTGGGTTTTTTTATACTTTTCATAAAATTTCTATTGAAAATGATGAAGAAAAAGTGGAAAGGGCATTGGGTTTTGGGGGATTCAGGTTGTTTGAGAGAAATAAGAAGCTTTTTATTATTAGTATTGTTTTTGGAAAATGGAGTTTTTTTGCATTCTTTTCTTCTTTTGTTGGAGTTAAAAAACTGCTCACATGGTTTTCTTTCCCATCAAGAATTATGATATGATATGATATGGGGATTGATGGAAATGAAAAGAAAGCTCTTTTCTTTTTGGGTTCAAATACTGATTCATTACAGCTCCTTCATTTTAGAAATTCATTCCATTTTTAGCTCTATACATTCATTACAACTTAAATACTAATCTAAGTTATTAGTTTAAAGTTAATTTATTGAGTTTGATAGAATAATATTTTTTTTTTTATTGAAAATATATATATATACTATGGCATAAGTGTGATTCCCTTTTCCCATATGATTTTTTTTAAAAAAAGTTAACATTTACCCTTGATTTATAGGCTAGAGGTTGATCTTTACACCCATAATTTAATGAGGTTCAAGGTTAAATAAAAGTATAATAAATAAAGAAAAAATTGCAAAAAATCACTATAGGGTAATCGTTACACCTCTGAACTTTTAAATTAATTCATTAATTTCATTATAATTTGATCATTGTTGCAGTTAAACTTCCAATATCTAAAATACTCTTATATTAAATATGGAGAGTTAATTTCAACATGAAAAGAGGTAATAAATTAAATTAAAAAGTTTAAGGGTGTAATTGTTAGGAATATCATAATTTAAATGTGATTTTTGCAATTTTTCCTAAAATAAAATTTGCCTAATTAAGGGGTGTTCGAGCCACCAAGAATAAGGGAGAAAATGAGAATGAGAATTAGAATGAGAATGATTCTCATGTTCGGGCGACCAGAAATTATTCCCCTCATAATTATGTTTTCTAAAAATCACTTTTTTTATTCTCTCTCTAACTACTTTTTATTATCTCCAACAACTTTTCATACATCACATCACTATTTTACACTCACATCATTTTTATTATTTTATATTTCTCATAATCATTACCTTTATCTCAAACAAAAATAATAATTCTCTCCATAATCATTACATTTATTCCAAATAAAAATATTCATTACCCCCATAATCATCCTCATTATTATCCTCCTCATTACCATTCTCCTTGTCAAACACTCCCTAAGGGGGTGTTTGGCTGCAGGTGAGATGAAATGTTGATAGCAGAAAACCTTGTTTGGGGTGAGACGAGATGACAGAAAAACCTTGTTTGGAGTGGAGGGAGATGAGATGAGATGATATGTTTTAAAAATAATAAAAATTGTTCTTTTTCTTTTTTTAAAAAATAATTATTCTCAAATATTTAACTATTAATATAATAAATATGTAAATATAACTACTATCATAAATAAAATGTAAGTAATATAAATTTAATATTAAGCACCCTTAATCATATTAATGTTTTTATTAAAAAAAACATAGTTTTAATGATATTATGTAAGATATAATAATCATGAGGTTAAAAGTTTCTAATCTTTCATACTTAAAATTTGTTTAATTAAAAAAAATTATGAGGAAAAAAAAATTTCACCCCACCAAAATAAAGTTTGACTAATCTAAAATATTTGTACATCATTAATAACGTTTTTTTTAAGATTTGTTAGACTTAAATAATATTAAAAATTAAAAAATACCAAGAATCTATTTATTAAAAAATAAAAATAAAAATATTTGGTTAAACTAGTCGATATAAAATCTTGATAGCAATTTTTATTATACTTAAAAAAAAATTATTTTCTTATACCTTTTATACATTTATATTCATATTCATAGTTGTCGAATGTCAAAGAATTGTTAATAAAATACACTAATTAATAGGTAATAATAAATTAAATATATTTATCTTATTAGTCATTGATACTTCTAGGGAACCATAGACACCCCTAATTTTTTTTATTTATTGTTTTTTTGTAGTTAAAAGAGAACTCGGTCACATTTTGATAATAATTATTACATGTAAGTAATAAAATATCCCTCAAATTTTGGAATTTATTATTTTTTTATTAGGTAGAATAGATCTCAATCCCTATGACTCATTCAAATCTTGAAATTTATAGTTGTTTTTTGTATATACAATCGAGACTCTCAATATTATTTAAATTAATTTATCATTTCAAAAAAATATATATCCACTCTTACTATTATTTCAAAGTGCAACGCTGAATACAAGAGTATAAAATTTGAATCTCATTTTTTTAACAAATAAAATAAGTTTAATATTTTTAAGTTTATTGAAAATAAGTTCATATTTTTAAATTTATCGTAAACTACGAATAAAAATTCAATGTGTATAAATTATTTAAATTTAATTTTTATTTTAATAATAAATTGATATATTTATTGTTAATATTAAAAATAAACACATAACTTTTAATTATTAATTTTTAAATATGATTATTTATAGTCTATCTCTAAACAATTGAAATTCTAATTATATCTTTTTTTTGTTATTAAAAACGATTAAAAAACGAATAAAAATATGAAAATTTAACGTCATATATTAAGAGATAATATATATCTATTTATTTTAATTTTTAAAATTAAAATATATTTAAATAAACATTTGATATAGTAATAGTATAATTATTATAATTATATATTGATATGTTAAAATAATAATAATATTATAAAAAAATATATCAAACATAAAATAATAAAATACGTAAATATATATATATATATAAAAAGATGAAAAAATTTTAAATTTAAAAAAAAAAAGAGGAGAGAGAAGATGAGATGAGGTGAAGAACACCTTGAACCAAATAAAGTGTTGGGCTTCAACACCTCACCTCATCTCACCTCCACTTAAAACAAACGACCCCTAAAAGATATACTATTTTGGTTGTCATTATATTTTGAGATTTGTTTTCCTTGACTTTCAGATATACAATTTTTAAATCAAATCAAAATTGGTCCTTATGTTAGTTTTTCTCTAAAAATACTCTTTCATCTATGAATTTTATTTCTGTCCACATTTTATTATTTATTATTATATTACAATTATTAATACTATTAACAAATATCTGTAAAAAGAACATTAAATTTATCATAAAAATTAATTTGAAGATTTATTCAAAATTCAGTAATCATACTAAAAGAAAACCCAGTAATCAAAATAAAAAATATAATGTTCGACTGAATCAGAGGAAAAGAGGAAAAAAAATAATAATAAATAACCAAAATTTTATAAAAATAACGGATTTTAAGAATTGAAAAAAATATTTAACTTTGTTTTTCTCTTTCACCTGTTTTTGGAAAAAGTGATGAGAATGAGCCCACACAGCCAACAACTCAATTTTCAAGGTGGGAATCCATATGGATCTACCAATTATGTTTTGGGATAACTAGGGAAATATCTATTTTTTTATATAATTATTTAGTAAATATCTACTATTTAAAAAACTTTAAATGGATATCTAAATCTGATTTTCTATAAATAATTAAATAATTAATTAGATTGCAATTGACAATTATGCGCTTATTAATACTTTTAATTGATGTGAATTATTAAAATATATTTTAGATTCATTCTTAACCAACAAAAATTAAATATTTAAATAACATAAAATTTAAATTTATAACCATCCAAAAATAAATTTGATAATTAAAAAAATATTTGATCATTTTGTTTTTAAATAAAAAGTTATAAAGATTAGTTTGCTTTGAAATATAGAAAATAAAACAACATAAATTTGACGGTACATATGGTACACATCTTTATACACATTGTAATAAATGAATATTAAATTCTTAAACGAAAATTTAGTAAGCAAAAAAAATTACATATTACTTGACAATACCGTAGCTAGAATTGTAAATTTTGCTAGAATTCACTAGGGATGCAGGTTAAACGTGCTTACAGTTGTGTGCATACTCTCTCCACCTGAAACTGCATGCAATCGAAAAGATTGTAGGTTAGAGGAGTACACGATCGTGGGGATACTTTCCTTGTTACATTAAATCATGTGTGACCATTTGAACGTTGATGATGATCAGTATGCAAAAAAAAAAAAAAAATCAAATCAAATCAAATTTTGCTGGAATTAACTGTGTATTTATTTGTACACTAAAGGATGCATGTTAAACATGCCTACACTTGTGTGTATACTTGTGGATAGCGATTGCTCTACCTGAAACTGTATAAAATTAGAGAGATTGTAGGCTAGAGGGGTACACAAAAGTGGAAATACTCTTATTGTTATATCAAATCATGTGTGACCATTCGAACGTTGATGATGACCAATCTGAAAAACAAAAATTAAATTTTACTAGAATTGTGTACTCATGTGTACACCAAGAGATGCATGTTAAACGTGCTTACACTTGTGTGCATATTCATTGACAATGTAACGACCTAACTTCCTGAAATACTCTATTGGGGTGTTACGAGTGCATGCATATTAAAATCCTCAAAACCAATTTGTTAATCAAATGCATTTTTCCAAAAAATCTCATAAAACATGAAAACGGTGCTAATAGTTCGAAAACATACAAAGTTCGGGATCCCGATAGTTCAAAACAAATACGGTTCAAAAGAGTTTAAAATGTAAAAACATATGGTTTGACACAAGTAAACGATGCAGAAAAGAAATGTCGACACCGTGTCCATGATCCTGTCAGCTCCCAGCCTAGCCACCTCGGGATGGATCAGTAACTGAAAATGTAAGGGGTGAGTATATAGAACAATACCCAGCGGAGGCATGCCTCGGGTAGCCTGACCTCTGCCAGGGATCCATAATGCTATGCTTGCAGAGACATACTCTAATGTCTCGAGGTAGAGCCCTCGCCAATGACCCACCAATAAGTCACCCGACCCTGTTGGGGAGGACCACGAGTGAGGGGAACACACAACATCCCTAAACCTCGGGTCGAGAGTACGACACACGAGTCGTGTCAGCAAGGGCATACACAATGCCAAGAGAATCACCCGACCCTGTCGGGGAGGACCACTAGTGAGGGGAACACACAACATCCCTAAACCTCGGGTCTGGACAACGACACATGAGTCGTGTCAGCCAGGGCATACACAATGCCTAGTCAAAATCACTTGACCATGTCAGGGAGAGCCACGAGTAAAGGAAAACTGCACGGTTCCTAAATCCCGGGATCGAGGGGCCAACTGCTAACCCCTAGCATGCGGGAGGATCGACCTGCCTGCAGACAACATCCCCACTAATGCATGCAGGCTCACCGACAGGCATTCCTCCGCGCCTTCATCTGTCCCAGTGGCCTCTTCCAGTTGTCGCAGGGACAAGCACGACATGACCGACCCCCCCTTCAACGTACTGGGAAGGTAACCTGGTGGAACCATGCACACAACATATGAGGTTCCACGAGTACACACAAAGAGATAATAACTAGCATTAGAGTCACACGAGATCTAGCCTAGCCTAAGTGAGTGTACCCGGTCCCACCCGAGGGTTGGTGCGACCCGCAACGTGTGCTCAACAACCAAGAAACTCGTTGTTCCGCACACAAGGTGACACGTGGATGAGATCCGACCCCTTGGTCGGATGCAAATATCAATCCGTAGGTTTAAGCAACCTAACCACGTGTCTCGAAGCAAAGAGGATCCATATCCTTGCTCGGTTCCTAAGGGACACTAGCGAGTCATAACAATAACAAGATATCAATCATGTAATCTCGAGCCCTAAAATGTGTGAGCTAGCTGCTCCTCTAGGTGGTCAACACGGTAACCAGTCCTAGCTATTCTAACGTCAAAACAACATACAGACAACCCTTTAGGTAACGAACAGAGAAATCGAGCATAATCATGGCAGCACGTGTACAGTTAAACATGGATGAAGTCAACAACATAAAACGTGCATACACCCAAGGTGATTCAGTTAATCAACAAGTTAAACAGATAAACAGTTCATCGCATATACGAGCAGAGATACACATTGGGCAAATGATGATATGATCACAAGATACACATTAATAAAGATTTAACAGTTTACGAGCTACACAAAACAACTATATGGAACCAAGAGTGGAATAAGATCAAGCGGTGAATCACAACACCAAAGCATACATGTGACAAGTCATCCAACCTTCAATTCCCGTAAATCCTATCATGCCACTATTCACATGCTTTAAACCACAAACCCGAATCATAATGAAGCTCCTTACCTTTCCGACGACTCGACTGAAACACCACGGGAACCCACGAGCTAAACGGCGACCCGAAACGATGAAACCCGAGAGCACCTAAACACAAAACAACGCCGAGCGTTAGTTATGGAAAATCTAAACAAGCCACAAAGGATGTTAACATCACAAGAACGAGGGGAAGCTACTGCCCGAAAATGCCTCGCCGGAGCACGGCGGCAGCGGCGGCGGTGCATGGTGGCCAGCGGTGGCGTGCCATCCCAGAACGGGGCGAGCCATACCTCATTTCGAAGGTCTCGAGCTCAGGATCAAGGAACGGATATCAGATTTGCAAACAGACTTTTCTAGCTCCCGAAAACTACAAAAGAAGAAACGGGTTTCAAAACCCTCTCGCCAGAAAACTCCATGAAAACCAACAAATCTTACCTTGTATCGAAGCTCTCGACTCCCTGAGCATGGATCTGGTCTCGGAATCGCAAACGGAGCTCTCTAACTCCGTGAAACTGAAAAGGAAGGAGTGGGTTTTAGGTGGTGGTGGTTGTTGGAGTTGGATGAAGAAGAGAAAGAAAATGTGGCCAAATAAAAAAATACATAAATAAAACATTCTTTCCATTTAATCCATAAACCCTAATTTAACTTTAAAACTTCAAATTCCATAACCCAAAATAACTTTTGCATTTTAGCTTTTATTACTATAAATTTCTAAATAACTTATCAAGGTGACTCATAGCTTAAATCTCATAGAGCATTAAATAATATAATTAGTTTGAGATTTATTAGCATATTCAATAAAACACTAGCTATACTTAAAAATTATCTAGAGTGTTATAATATTATAAAAATAAATTCATTAAAAACACTTAAATGATTTTAGAATTAACTAGGGTGTTACAGACAACGTTTGCTCCACCTGGAATTGTATAAAATAAGAAATATTGCAGGTTGGAGGAGTACATAACAGTGGAGATACTCTCATTGTTACATCAAATCGTGTGTGCCCAATGGAATGTTAATGTCGACCAATCTGGAAAACAAAAATCGTTAATACTTATTTCGAAGTGTAATGCGGTAAAGATCAAATTGCATAGAAGTTGAAAAAGAAAGATGACGTGTGAGTTGGAATACGAATAAATTGAAAATAAAAATATGAAGAAAAAAAAACTTACACCCCTTATTTGGAAGAGAAAAAGTTGGAAGAAGAAAGAAACTCCAAAAAAAAAAAAAAAAAACGAAAATAACTTAAATTTTCTTAAGAACGAATGACCAATCTTATAATCTGAATATAAAGCTTTGTCATTTCAAAATAACGGGAAGAATCAAGGGATAGGAAATGAGGAAAATAAATAAGGTAATTGAGATTGGAGAAGGAGCAGAGAACTCGATCACTAGAATGAGATTTGAAGATTTTCAAAATTTTGGCAGCGATCATGGTGATTTATAAATGATTTGATAAAATGTTTTATAAGAAATGTTTGATATTTTATATAGATCTTGTTTGATAAAATATATTTTTAGTTAAAATGAGTTATTTCCTTGTTATTTTATGGGCGTTGGACTTGACGTATTTTAATGAAGATTTAATTATGTTTTTTAAAATTATTTAATAGGTTAAATAATCTAATTAAAGCAAGGACATTTTGGAGATAGTATAATTATCTCTTCTTCCAGATTTTTAAATTAGCACTGATTTAAAGTGAAAAACAAAAAAAAAACATTCTTTTAATAAATATATGAAATATAGAAATTATGTATAAATTCCCTTATATTTTCGAGGGTCTTTTCTCCCATGGGGCTTTGGAGTTTGTAAAAAAAAATTTAGTTAATTTTCTTTTTCGTTAAAATAATATTTTGATCCCTTAAATATTAGTATTATTTTATTTAGATTCTTAGATTTTGAAAACTTTTTAGTTAAACTTTGCCAAAAACTTAAAAATAGTCTTTGAATTAAAAAAAAAGTTAATCACAATTAAAAATTTGATGAGTTAGACAAGAGAATAATAATAAAATATATCATCTTCTTCCTTCACCTCCTTCGAATTTCCTCTTTCACCTCTCTTTCCCTTTCATTTTCCACCAACTATTTCTTACTCTTGTTACAAAAATCATTCATATTTATTTAAAATTATAATTCTCTTTGTCTTTTTTTAAATACATATTGGGGAATGAGACAAATACTAATCTCTCGAGATCGAACCTGTAACACTAGTGTTGAACTCATTTACAATCAAATAGTGAAACAATTATGTCACTAACCTATTAAATACAATTCTCTTGTCTTCAAAGGGAAAGAGATGTGAAAAGATAAAAGGAAGAATAATATATATATATATATATATATATATATATATATATATATATATATATATATATATATATATATATTTATTATTGTCTTGCTAACTCATCAAATTTTGGCTCTCATACTATTTCAACTCCATTTCAACTCCACCGTCGCGAGTTCGAGCCCGAAAATCGGTATTTGGCTCTCATACTATTTGAGAGTAGTTATGCCCTCTATGTAGGGTTTGTTGTTCCCCCTTCCCCCACTATGTACTCAAAAAAAAAAAACTCATCAAAGTTTTAATTAGAGTTAACTTTTTTTTTTTTTTTTTTTTTTTTTTTTTTTTTTTTTTTTTTTAATTCGAGGACTATTCTTAAGCTTATGGCAAGATTTAGGGACTAATATTAGACTTTTGAAAGTTTAAGAAGTAAAATAGAACAATGATGATAGTTGAGGGATCAAAATAATATTTTAATCTCATAATAAAGGGTAAAAATCATTGTTAAACATTAAACAAAACATGGCACACTCCCTTGTTAAAAAAACCCCACAAGTTGAGTTGTGCAACAAAACCAAATTTGTGAGCCTTTCGGTTTCAAATTATTTTATCTTTTATTCTTTTAGAAGCTTTGATTCTTCAAATCTCATTTTTTAGGAACTGACTTATTTTATATTTATCTGAAAATACATACTTTAATGATTTTATACGAACAATATCAATAATATAAGGGTAGCCTCTAGATCCACGAAATTATGAGTTTAAACCTCAACTATTGTTAAATTTAAAATTTAAAAAAATATATATATATAATGAAATTAGCAAATTTAACTTTGAACATGTATCCATAGTAAGAAAAAAAGAAAAGAAAGAAAGAAATTTGGTTGCATTACAAAATCATTCACATGTATTTATTTTTGAAGTTCTGAAATTAACAATGATTACAAGCAAGGAGAACCTAACCTTTAATTTTTTTATTTTTTTTTTGAGAATTTAATTTTTTTATTATTGAGTTATACATTATATCATTGAAATTATTGTACTCTTTGTGAAATTATTGTACTGTTTGTTAGGACAGTACAAATGTATAACAGATTAAAGATATTAAGATCAAAATTCAACTTTATACAAACTTATTCCAAATTTAAAAAAAAAATAAAAAATCAAGTATGGCAAAATTTTATATAGAACTTTTTAATTCCCAATTTTATCCATGTTGCAAATTTTTCTATCAATATTTATAATTTAAATTTATAAACCGAAAGAACAGATAGACTGCTATTAAAATCTAATTCAATATTACGATTACGCGTTCAATTATTAAAATTGATATTTAGCTCGAGAAAAATAATCTTTTAAAATTAAGGAATAGTACTACAATAACATCTATATATATATATATATATATATATATGAAAAGAAAAAAAAAAGTGAAATGTTAAAGTAGGGTGATGTAGAGAGAGAGAGAGAAAGAATGCACGCGAGAAACACGGGAGCATTTTGTTATGTCCAAATGGCGGTTATGCCCTCTTTCTTTCACGCGATTTCCCTTTTTAACTTAAAAACAATTATTTATTATTGTTTTCTCATCGTAACTTGAAATTTCTTTCTCTCCCTCCTCTTATTTATTATCTTCTTTTTGTTACATTTTTAAATAAAGTTTTTTTAAAACACATTTTAAAATAAAGTAGTTAAAGTCTAGTTGAATGATGTTTGCTAAGTTGTTATTTGATATTGGCTAAATTGTATTTCAAATGTTTGGGTAAAGATGTTTATTGTTTTAGTCCATTTATGCAACAACATGACCACATGGTCCTCCAAACTTTGTTCTTGAAGAGGCCTTAGTGGGAAAAAAAATGGATTATATCTAGTTGATACCAAAAAATGGTCCTCCAAAATCAATGATAATAGATGTTTACAATATGACGAAAAAGTAAGACATCACCTACAGAAGCTCTAATGCTTAGGTTAGAAAGAGAATAGAGAAAATAGCATATGAGTATTAAGAGTGCTAGAGAGCTTGCTTGCTTAACTCAATTAATAGCGATAAGAGTTGTAACTGGGTCTCATAATTATCTCTTAATATTGCATTCATTAATGGATAACGTTTGTAACATTTCGCCATTTAAGCCTGAAATAAATGAGTTTGTAACTCCCAACCATTACCTATCTCCCTCTTTGAATATCTATTTGTCAACTTGAGATGTAACGAGAGGATTGAAATGGTTGAGACCGATCCCAAAGGGTCAAAATTCTCCTCGGTCAAACCCTTGAGGGGTCGAAAGGTGTTGGACTGACCCCAAAGGAGTTGATTTCCCTTTGGCCGACCCTAGGGGAGTCAACTCCCCTTTTGGTCAACCCCGATCTCGAGGTTGGCCCCCAAAGGTTGGTTTCCTCCTTTGCCAACCCTGTTGGGGATTGGCCCCTTTCTCAACTATCCTTTTGGGGGCTTGGTCTTTTCCTTGGCCATTCCTTTGGGTTCAACCTTTTTTCTCCTTTCTCTTAGAGCTCGATCTCTTTCTTTGGTTTCACTTTTAGGAAATCCATTTCACTCGACTTCTCCTAAAGATTCGTGGATTCTTTACCTCTCGGGTGCTTTATCACTCCTTGAGCTTATCTAATATTTTGACCCATAACATGTACCATTTATTTTAATGTAAAAAAAAAAAAAAAAACTAGAAAATCAATTGCCATTTATTTCTCTCTTTTTGTGCCAATTTGATCCTTAGAGAAAAAAAAAAGTTGAGGGTAAAAATGGTGGAAAACTTTGTTTTGATATAAAGGATTAAAAGTAAAATGGTATAAATTTTGTTTTAAATGAAGGGGAAGAGAGTAGTTGATGTTTTTGAGAATATCATTTACCCCTCCAACCAAACAGGAAGAAATAAAACCCTACTTCAAACCCCCCTCTTTCTTTCATACTAAACACTCCCTAAAGAATTAAAATGTAGACTATCTAATTATTTCACTTAATAAGAAATAAAAAATGAACTAATATCAATATCAAATCAACAAAAGTTATAAAAAAAGAAAAGCTCAATCAATGGAAAGTGTAGAATAATAATCAAGAGATCATATTTTTAAATCTTTGATCCAAATATTGTTAACTCAAATAAAAAGATCAATATTATTCAACATGAATTAATTTATTGGTCAAAAGCATAGACCAGTTGAAGTATACATAACCTAAATATATAATATAAAGAATTCTTATATGGGTCCCCAAAATTTTCTTACATGTTTTAGTTTGATTTTTTTCATCATTTAATTGCTGCATCTTATCAAATCAATCAATACCTTCCCAATAAGACATAAAACTTAAAAGTGATAATATAAATTTTCAAAATTTAAAACTTGACAATCAGAATAATATCTATAAATATAAAATAAAAATAGTGGGTTTGAAATTAAGACAAAAAGAACAAAATTATTCAAAAGTAAGAACCAAAAAAAGAGAATGGAAAAAGAATGCACGTGCATGGGCGTGTGAGTATGGTGCGTTTTGTAGGCTTACGAGGTCAAGTGCTGCGTGACCTCGACGAGCCGCTGCTGCAACCCACTTGGGGTCCAACACAGGTTTCTGCTTCTTGGCCCTTGTGCTTAGGACTTCAAAACCCAATCCAAATGTGTGTACCTACTCTTGACTCGGTCTCCATCGTACTTTGACAAACACGAATCGGGCCTTTCTACCAATAGCATTCATTGGCATCAACGGTAGAGATTTGAGTTATTTTGGTCCCTAATATGATCTAGTACTTTTGACTTTGACTCTTTTCTCAAGAGATTAAAAGATAAGATTCGGTTTTACTTGACATAGATTCGACATGAAGAACGGTAGTTATCTACCTCGTTGGTTGGCTTTTGGTAGTTCGACTAATGGTTAAATATATTTTGTCTATTTCAATCAACTAAATCGAAAAAGATGAAGCGTGTTTACGACTCAACACAAGAGTTTGAGGCTTCTATATGGAAAGTTAGAGGCTAGGTGGGTTTCAAAGAATATAGCAAAAAAAAAAAAAAAGATTCCATTGCACAAAGGTGAATAAAAAATCTTGCCCCTTCTTTTTTCTTCACTAACAGTGTTATCTGAACCTTTCAAACCTAGCTGATGAAAGGGAACTGAGTGAAAAAAAGAAGAAAAAGTTGGCCTAGAAAAGTTGATGGATTTGTGGGTTTGAATAAAATTACAACATTTTATGACAGTAAAAAGAGACAGTCCCCCACACAAAAATAAATGGCAAAATGAGAAAGGACAAGTAGAGGGAGAAGGCACAGCACAGTACTAAGAAAATGAAGTCTAACCTGGCTACTCATCTTTGAACTTTCAGATCATGAAAACAGTAGAAACCAGAGAGGAGAAATTTAGGCCATTGATGGTTACAATCAACCAACAGTAAATTTTGTACAAATTTATCAGATGATGAAGTTAGAACATGGAAGTGGAATTACACCAGCACAAAAGCTACTTTCAGTTTCAGCTGTTTCTGTTCAACCAAAAAGAAACTGAAAATCTTCAGTTAAATCAGACTTTTCCAAGAAGAACTCAATTTCTCAGTGTTTTCCAGATCATGATGATTTACTATGCAAGAATGAGATGATTATATGAAGAACTGAACAGTCAACAGGTTTGTAGTCTTTGCTATGTCCAAACCAAAAAGAAAAAGCATCATGAACAGTCAAGGTTTGTAATCTTTGCTATGAGCCTATTGCTTTATAAGATGAAGAGGAAATGTATGTACAATGCATCCTTGTTAGTCCAGCTTTTGAAATATGTTAGGGGAGTTCATTTCATTCCACATTTCCACTTGTATTCATTTGCCCACAAAATAATATATGAGGTGCAGGAGTAGATGAGATGTGGCCTTGAGCTTTCATGTTACATTGTTAATTTGTGTCCTATGTATCAAGAATCCAACAGCTCCAGCTTTGACATCAGGGCATCTAGAAACATTGAATGAATTGTCAGGCATTAAACAAAAAACATTATGTCCAAATTACTAGCAAATGTTTGTTTTACTGTTTTGTCATATCCCTCGTTATTTTGAGAATCTCTTAAAAGCAGATTGGCTTTTACATTATTGAAGTTTATGGTACCAAATGAATCCTATCTGATCGTTATGTTTTGTGTGTGTGAACATTAGAAAATGTGTAATTCAATCGGACCTCAACTAACTTCATAAGACAACTGTCTTATCCAACTACATATCGTGGGCATAAACCACCATCGATTATTATAACCTCACTATTAAGATCCACCCATATAGGCCCAAAACCATCCGTACACATCTAGAAGGGGTGTTTTGGGCAAAGAGAATGTGAATGGTCATGGGGAATGAGAATATGAAGTATAATGATCTTCGGCGTTTGGAGTGAAGGGATTACAGGAGAATGGTTATCTGTGTTTGGAGTGAAGTGAATGATTATAAAGGGAACTGTTACCTATGTTTGGGTGGAAAGAATTGATTATGAAGGAAACAAAGCCGTGCACTTAGAGGGGGTGTTTTGGCCTTTTGGGCAAAGAGAATGTGAATGGTCACGAGGGAATGAAAATAGGAAGGATAATAATTATATGCATTTGTAGTGAAAGGAATGATTACGATAGAATGGTTGGAAGGTAGTGAAAGATTATGGAGGGAACAAAATAGTGAGTATGAGAGGAACGAAAAGTGATTATAGAAGGAGTAGACTATGAAGAGAATGAATATGGATTATGGGGAGAATGATTTTTGGTGGTCCAAATGTAAGTAAGACAACTATTCCTCCATAATTATTCTCGTTCTTCTTGTCCCAAACACCCCCTAGAAGATAAGAACCCCAAGTTCATGGAAAACAACTGAAGAATTATTTACAGAACAGTATATTGGCAATCTAATTACATAGTCAACCATAAGATATTTATCAAGAGGGCACAGACATAGTCCCACATTGGTCAAAAGTGAGGAAAAACCTTAAATAAAAGTAAAGGCAACATCTCTTTTAACTCAAATGGTACGAGGCTTTTCAGATAGAGTCCAAAAGTAAGGCTATGCAAGATTAAACATGAAGTAGACACAGTATAATGTAGCATCATAAAATATAATATGCGTTCATTCTCCTAATAAACCAGGACAAGATGCCTTGCCTCTATAGAGCTTAGTAAACTCTATGAATCAATCCATCATTGAATTATTTCTTTGCTTGATTTCATCCTTCCTGTTGAATTATGTTAAACCACCAATCAATCCAAAAGTCTAAGTTCATGGGTTGGGGAAAATTTAATTATCTCAATCAACACTCGACCTCACATATGAACTTTGAAATGTGAGAAATGTCCTCCAAGTGGAATTTAATTTTAATTGGGGAGGAAACGACTTGGCAGGGATTTGAACTCATGACCTCCTGCTCTGATAGTTGATACCATGTTGAATTATGTTAAACCACCAATCAATCCAAAAGTCTAAGCTCATGGATTGGGGCAAATTTAATTATATCAACCAACACTTCCGTTTATGTACCAATATCAGTTAGTTTTTCTTTTCATTGGCACCATCGATGGAATGGTTTCTTTTGCTTTTGTTTATCGCCTCCACCGACAAACTTAAGGGATTTCAGCTAAACAACAGCTGCTACTTCTCCGGAGACTTAAATAGTGCAACCTTCACGAGTACCCTTTAATTCTAATTTTCTCTTCTATGACAAATCAAATTATTTATGAACGAAAGTTCTTCTACAGCAAATCTAAGTAAGTAGTTAAAAGTGGCACTAGAGTCTAAACAAATGTTGACTCAAAGTTGAACTAATTCAAAGAAGAGTTATTGATGTGATTTCGATATGACAGTTATATGACTCCCTTTGTTTCAAACATCCATTGCTAACTGTTTATGCAACAAGTGAGTTGACTAATGACCAAAAGGTCGCGAGTTCAAACCCAACATCCCAAATGTTGATTTTTTTATAAAAAAACAAGCGAGTTGAAGTTTCAATGAATTTTATCTGAGTAATTTATACTTACCTCAAACTGAGCTGAAAGAGAAAAGTTTTCTTTGTTCATCAGTTGGATTCAACAACCACTGACAGAACACCACTGCTGCTCCAACAACAGATAGAAGTGACAGCATTGCTAGAAGTCCAAAATGGGAAGCATCATTGGCAATTATTGCAACTCCCAACATCACAGACTCCACTAAACTTGCGACCGAAACCTCGGTTGATGCGATGAGGTTTGTTTTGGATGACGGTATTCCAGTTTGAAGAATTTGTTGCCCCACAACATCATATGACATGTGTCCCAACCTAGATAAAACCTGCATATAGGATAATCATTTAGGAAAACAAAAGATGAACAAATTATCAGATGCATCAAATCTCTCTCTACGAATAAGAACTTAGATTGCCAAGAGTGACATCTCAATATAAACGAGGTAGTTTTCGAGCTACAATTAAAAACAGATTAGCTTGTCAAACTGCAACTGATTCTATATGGGGGTGTTTGTTTAAGGTAATTAATGAGCTATTACAAACGAGTTTTTACAATTCATCTTTAAACGATCACAACCAAATGAGCTATTGTAATCACTCAAAATAATCACTCATTTCTAACCATTCAAAGTAATCATTCATTTATAACCACTCATTTCTAATCATTAATGTCTAATCATTTATTTATAGCCATTCATTTTTAATCCCTCCAACTAATCACTCATTTTTTACATCCAAACGAGCTATTAACGGCAACCCCTACAAATAACCACATCCAAACAGGCTATTACTAAAATTCAACTTTCCAATCACTCAAAATAACCCCTCTTTTATAATCACTCTATAATTTAGTCCTCAAAGGGTGGCATAGTGGTTGAAGGCTTGGGCTTTGAGGGTATGCTCCCCTCAAGGTCCCAAGTTCAAAACTCAGCTGTGACATTACTTCTTCGATGTCTCCCGGTGTCTGGCCTAGGGACGGGCGTGGTTACCCTTGTTTCAAAAAAAAAAAAATCACTCTATAATTTCACATCCAAACACCTTCGGGAAATAAACACTTACAATCATAGACAAGAAGAAAAGAAGAGGGCTTTGCCGGGAAAGAGACCCATTCCAGTACACAGCAACAGCAATTGTTAGAAGTGCAGCCTGAAATATTAATCCAACTGCTCCAGCCTGACAAATGGAACTAGGAAGTGCGTGAGATTATGTCCAAAATATAGAACTACATGGAATTACGAGAATTTTACATAGAAGAAAATGTATATAACCTTCAAAATTCCGAGTTGCCTGACCAAATTTGCCGATACAAAAGTCGCAGTAACACCCATGAAAGCACATAATCCATTAAAACCACCAATAATTGATGGACTAAGACCTGTAATTTAATACCAACAAAAAGTAAAAAATTAATCTTTTGAAGTCAAATACTAAATGATCAGAAATCAGGGTACGAAACAAAGCATTCTTTGCTGAAAATTGAGTTCTGAATAATGGAGTATTGATTTCTTATTTCTTTGTTTCGGGGAGTATGTAACGTAGTTGCGTAGGATCCACGGATTAATTGAAGACCAAGGAGTTAAACTTATATGGATTAATTGAAGGCCAAGGAGTTAACTTATATGGTTGTATATCAGAACTAATGGTTGTAAAATAGGTGCACATTGAAGCTACATTTGCTTGGAAGAATGAACTTAAAAATATGATAATCATGTCGAGTAAGAAGTCAAGTCATAAACATACCTCGCTGAGTTAGAAATGCTGTCATCAAACTTCCCGGCGCAAGGACAGCATTGAAGTAGAGGAGCACATAGGCAAGGCTTGCAGGAAGAACTGGTTGCTGCAAGTACTCCTTCCATCCGTTTTTAATAACTTCTACACCCACACCGACATCCACTGAAAGAACAAAAAATAATATTAAAAAAGTTGTATCTAAACAAGCTTTGATTAAATTGCATAATGTTTCATGAAAGTTTACTTATCCTCTCAGCACCAGGTGAAGTTACTTCAGTGGGACTGCCACAACAAGTTTTTGAACATTTTGCACGATCGAGAACACCAGTAGAGAGTTGGTTGGTTAACCACGTTAGTCCAACCTGACAAAACATGGGTAACCATTAACCAACTTACCACTCAAGAGTTATATACCTAGCACGGGAACAAGTAATTACCACAACTGGCAAGGACCACAACATTAAACCCACGGCGAACTTCAAGCATGTTACTGGGTCATACTTGGAAAGGAAAATACCAAATAAAGATGCTCCAACTATCTGCACATTAGGAATATCTTAGTCAATTGAGTGCAAGTTTTCATCTAGCTCACAACTTCAGGGAAACCATGTTTAAGTAAAGTAAGAGACATAAATAATGTGCTACCTAAATGGTATTTTTTGTTAGATTTCATACATATCAAAACAAGCAGAAAATCAAGATTACATGGAGCTGGAAAAAGAGTTGAGTTCAGAAGATCCATTTACCTCACATAAAAGATCAATTCTACTAAGAACAGCATTAGCTTCTGCAAGTGCAATAGGCCTATTAATTCCAGCTAGCTGTACATGGAAAAAACGCTAGTTTTAGAGATATTTCTCGAATAACAAGGACACGGGTAATTTAAAAAGAAACATACCAACACAACCCAATCGCGCTCCATAGCAACCCCCAATGCTATCCCCGACAGCCTCTCTATGGCACCAGCAAAAACCAATGTAACAAACCAAGGCTTGAGAAGTATGGATGATGATGCAGCAGAATGGGGAACAGTATGGGCATAAATTACCATTGAGGCAGATAGCAACTGAGCAGCAGCCTGAAGAAAACAGAGAAATCTTAGTTTGTAATAAAAACCGGGTCATATTCAATTCAAGTTCTATAATGGCTTTAGCTAGTTAAGTTCCATGCATGCTCTAGCGAGATTCTGATATTACAAACATTTAGAAACATACCTGAACACAATTCAGACAGATATATGCAGGTAATCTGGGAAAATTATCCATAAACTTCCCGACCAAAGGACCTCCAACTATTAACGCAAGCTGTTAACACTTCAACATTATAGAGAGCATTTCTCTTGCATCGTGATTCAAAATGATTTATTTTGATGAATGGCTAGTTACCTTAGTAAAGAATCCCATAACTGCTACTGGCTGAAGACTAGAATGAAGCAATGCAATGGCAGAAGGCCAAGCAAAATTCCAAAGCTGTTCGACCAAGTTGCCCGCAATGCATGAGGCATATAAAGCTGTAAGATGGACAAGATCTAAATTAGTTTAGGATTATTTACATCACTTAGATATTAAACTTTGCACCGGGTGGGTTACCGTACAATCCAGCTGGATGAGCTGGAGTTGCTGCAAGAGCATTATCCTCCTCGGATAGAACCTACAATTACACAAGCAGAATAGATGTAATGCATGATTTGAACTGTTATCTTCTTCCATAATAAAGTCAAAATCATTAAATCAAGGTGAAAGAGAAATTTCCCAGGCTTACAGGAAATGTTGACAAAAGACTATCAACATATGTCCTTTCGGTCAATAAACTCAGAGGTTTGGTCTGCAGAGTCAAATTGTCAGCCTTGAGGAAATCAGAATTCAATTGTACAATTTGGAGTGAACAATCAGCTTCTACACAAGACAAAGCTTCTTGGACATCATCTTCAACTGAAACTCGATTGAGTTTTACATCAGAGTCGGTTATTGAACACTTAGAAATGACTTTCTCAACCCTGAAGCCAAAATTTTCCAGTAGAAGGAGATTTAATCACCAATTCCAAAACGAAAACAATATTCCAAAATTAAAGAGATTTGGTGTGTACCATATGACCAAGAAATCGATATAAAACTGAACGCTAAATGGAAAATATGAAAGATGAAGAAGAAGAGCAAGGAGAGAACAACACCATCTTCCCCAATTTGTACCCTTCCTTGAAGCTCTTGGTAGTGGCATTGTGAATGAGAAATTCATCTCTTATATTACAATAGTGGATGTAAATCCATGAAAGTTTTGATTCCTATAAAAAAAAATTACAATAGTGGATGTAGGGCTAGTTCCTTGACCGCTTTAAATTGGTGTGTTGCTCTTCTCCATCCCTTCTTCATCTCTATTTTGTATTTTTCCATTTTACATTGTGATTTTGTTTGGATTTGGAGCCATTTTGTTCAACATTCGGGGAACATAAGAATTTCACAATTTGAAGGTAGACAAAATATATACCCAATTAAACAAATTTGTTGTAATTTGATTCTCTCAAAACTTAATAACGGGTTTGATAAATTTAATCCCTCTTTCTCAAATTTCAAATTTCAAATTCTCTCTCACCTCTCTCTAACCCTGATCACATTTTTGCTACTCCTTCCAGTGTCGTTCTCACTAGCGCCAAGGGAGCCCGCCTCGATATTGATCATCGTCGATCTCCTATCGCCCCTTCCCTCTTTCCCTTCTTCTTCCATTTTTGTGTTTGCTTCTTCCCTCATTCCAAACTTCATCTCCCTCTCCTTACGGGGTTGACTATGTTTCTTCTTGCCCCTTTTATCCGATGGACTTTCAACATATCTCAATTGCGAGAGACCTTCTGCACTGTCAAAGGCCTACAGTGCAGCGTGGTTTCTTCCTTCGACGAGCAAGCACGGTAGCATTTCGTCTCCTCCTCCTTGACCCATTGTGCAGCATGGTTTCTTCTCCCTCCTAATGATCAAAACAAACGATGTTGCCCTCTTCCTCGATGACCGCAGGCAACAACGTTGATTTCCCAGACGCTCAATACAAATGACGTCCTCTATCCCCACCTTGATGATTGGATGGCACCATCGTCTTCAGATAGCCGGCCACAGAGCAACTTTCATTGACCTCTTCTTCTACCCTTGTATAAGCAGAAGGCAAACCATCAGTTTCTTTCACTATCCCTTCCATCTAGTTCAGAATAGGAGCAATGACCCCATCAACCACATCAACAACAATCCCTCTTTCCTTTGAGGTGTTTCATCTAGCTCAACCACGAGCTCTGATTTGAAGTGGCGTTTGGATTGGACTACTGAGAACGGAGACCTCTAACGATTTTTTGATCAAAGGCAAAGGGAAACCCTATATTGGACTTACACGGTGTTGAAAGTTAGGGTTAGATTTGTAATCTTGTAAATTATATTTATCTAATTCTGGTTTGTGGGTTGTTAGGTAAGTGAGAGTCTATAGGAGAGTTGTTATGTTTGTTAGGTAAGTGAGAGTCTATAGGAGAGTTGTTATGTTTGTTAGGTAAGTTTGAGTCTATAGGAAAGTTGTTATTTTTGTTTTGATTTCCTTTTGGTGTGTATTTATACGTACGTGATTATGGAATAAAGCAAGAAATCAGAGTTTCTTCATGGTATCGTGTGAGAAGATTCACTCTCTCCTCCGATTAAATTCTCTCTCCTATTCGTCGGAATCTCCTCGCCAAGCACATCGAATCGTGAGCCTCCGGCGTCCCTTGAATTTCCTCGCGAGCACACCGACTTAGCGAGCCTCCGAATCTCCAAACCTGAATCGTCAACTCCGAGCATCGTTGGTGCGCGTCAAACCCGCGAAGCTTCTTCGCCAATCAGTTCCGCGAAACCTCGTTAGTTCGCTATCGAGTTCTCCTCTGCTTGGTCAAGGGCCCAATCGGATCATTGTCGCCGCAATTCGGATCATTTCAGCGCCTCTCCACCTCCGACTCTTATTTCTGCGCCTCTTCGCGGCTGTAAATTGAATCACAGCCGTTGCGAATCTCGTCAGAATTAGATCCATCACGCTTCCCCTGCGTTCGCTCCAGCTGGGTTCGCTATCTGTTCTAAAGATCGTCAATCTTCGTTCGCTCCAGCGAGGTAATCCTTTTCCCATATTTGTTCTAATGGTTAGCTTTGTTATTTGTCTTTGGCTAGCTCAGTCATTTGTCTTGTGTGTCGTATTTCAAATAGTTTCCTATTATGGCTTCATCTAAGGATTATACACTAGGAAGTTTTGATTCGTCACCAATGTGTATTCATGGTCATAAATTGAATGGTCATAATTATGTTCAATGGTCACAAGTGGTACACATGTTCGTTTTATGTAAGGGTAAGGATGATTATCTATCCAAGGAAAAGGAGCAACCAAAAGAAGGTGATCAGGAATACAAGCGATGGAAAATAGACAATAACCTGGTAATGTCGTGGTTAATTAATTCCATGACTCTATCAAATTGGGGAAAATTTCCTCCTCTACGACATGACCTATCGTATTTTGGAGCGACCAAAGAAACCTACTCTAGTAAGGAGAACACCTCGAGTTGTTTGAATCGAGTGCATTCTCCATGATCTCCGTCAAGGAGACCAATCGATCACCGAGTATTTTAACAACCTCTCACGTCATTGGCAACAATTAGATCTATTTGAACTACATACACGGAAGTGTCACGATGATAAGGCACAATATAACAAGATCACGAGCAGAAGAGAACATTTAAGTTTCTCTTCTCTTGGCCCTGAAACGATGTCTGGATGAAGTTCGGGGACGAATCTTGGGAGTCAAGCCCTTGGTGTCTCTTCGTGAAGCTTTCTCGGAAATCCGAAGAGAGGAAAGCAGGAAAAGTATTATGATGGGAAAATCAGAATCAGTTCCAATCTCTGATGCTTCTGCACTCGTGTCTAGAAATTTCGATTCAACAGAAACCTGGCGACGTGTGAGGTCCGGCAAAGGAGGCCTTGGTGTGACCATTGCAAAAAATCAGGCCATGTGAAGGAGACCTGTTGGAAAATCCATGGGAAACCAGCTGATTGGAAACCTCGAAACCGGAATGATCGTGACAGTAGGGCATATGTGGCCAATGTCGTACCTGATAAGAATGCCAGTACAGAATCTTTTCCTTTTAGCAGGGAACAGATGGATGCACTCTAAAAACTCATAGGTGACACAATCCAGGGAAGTGGTCTAGTTGCTCAGAAAGTTGCACCAACCGCCCTAACTGCGAATAAGGGAGGAACTCAGCCCTGGATCATAGATACCGGAGCCTCCGATCATATGACAGGAGATAAGTCATTGTTTCAACAATATCAGGCCGATACATCCAATGCATCCATCAAGATTGCAGATGGGTCACACTAGAAAATATCAGGAACAGGTTCTATCCGTATCCATCCCAACTTATCTCTTACATCTGTTCTTCATGTGCCCGATTTGGATTGTAATCTTCTTTCAATAAGCAAATTGACTCGCGATTTAAAGCGTGTGGCTAAATTCTATTCCAATTCATGCGTTTTTGGGATTTGGAATCGGGTAGGATGATTGGCGATCTTTGAAGTCTGTTCGGGTCTCTACCACCTCAACTATGATCACGGTTAATTGACAAATGGAGACAAGTCATCCTTTCTATCTTTCCATTCCAGCAATAAAATGTCTAGTAGCTTCAATAACGATAATGAGATTCTATTGTTACATTATCGTCTAGGTCATCCCAACTTTGCGTATCTGTCTAAATTGTTCCCGAATCTTTTCTATAATAAAAATCCTCATTCTTTTTCATGTGAGATTTGTCAAATTGTGAAACATACTCGTACCTCCTATCCAAGTATAGGGTATAAATCTTCCAGCCCATTTTCGCTAATCCACAGTGATGTTTGGGGCCCCTCTAAAACAAAAATTATCTCTGGAGAACGATGGTTCGTGTCCTTCATTGATGATCACACGCATTACTACGTGGATCTTTCTTATGCGAGAAAAGTCTGAAGTTTGTTCCCTCTTCAAGCAGTTCCATACCATGATTAAAACGCAATACCAAACTCGCATTCGTGTCTTAAAAACGGATAACGCAAAGGAGTTCTTTAGTTCTAGTCTAGGAGACTACTTGTCCACCGAAGACATCCTCCATATCAGCTCTTGTGTGGACACTCCCCAACAAAATGGGGTTGTTGAGCGGAAAAATCGCCACCTTCTTGACATCACTCATTTGTCTCATGTTTCTCTGCCCATGTTCCCAAATTCTATGGGGCGACGCAATTTCACGGGCCACGTATCTTATCAATCGTATGCCTTCCCGCGCGTTCTTGATTTTCTAGTCCTCGTCAAGTATTTCTCAAGTCTTTTCCTCACCTTCGTCCTCCGTCTCTTGACACAGCTCCGAAAGTATTTGGATGTAGTGCCTTCGTCCATATACATTCCCATAATCGTGGCAAGCTTGATCCTCGGGCTCATAAATGCATATTCTTGGGGTACTCACCTACTCAAAAGGGGTACAAGTGTTACTCCCGAGATAAAAAGAGTCTATGTCACCATGGATGTTACCTTCTCGTGAACACCTTCCATACTACTCCAAGCACCTGCTGTCGGGGAGATGGTGAGTGTGACCGATTATGGTCCTCATGGTTATCTATTCTTGAAACTATTCCGGATGATACCGTACCTAGTCCCTCATTCTTGAACCCGAGTCTTCTCGGCCTCACCTTTAATGTCTCCAATTGTCAATAACCAACTCCGTGTCTATGCAAGGAGAAGCAAACAACGAGTTGAGCGGGAGATGCCCAAACAGATCAAGCTTTGCACGATCCCGAACAGTTACGAATTTTGAACAACCCATCATCGAACCTAGCAATGCGGTAAGCGATGAGGTTGATGATCTTGATCTACCAATCGCAATACGGAAAGGAGTGAGGAGTTGTACCATGCATCCTATTGGGAATCATGTATCATATGATAACTTGAGTGATTCTTATCGTGCATTTGTGTCTAGTCTCGACGCCACACAAGTGCCAACCAATATTGTGGAAGCATTAAAGCATCCTGATTTGGAAGAAAGCGGTACAAGATGAAATTGAGGCGCTTGAGAAAAATGGTGCGTGGATAATTCTGAGAATTGCCCAGTGGAAAACGAAGCGTGAAGGCTGCAAATGGATATTCACAATTAAGCATAATCTTGATGGAAGTATTGAGAGGTTGAAAGCTAGGCTAGTTGCGGAGGATTTACCAGTCATATGGAATTGATTACCAAGAGACTTTTGCACCAGTTGCTAAACTCAACACAATAAGAATTATCTTGTCTCTTGTCGCTAATCTCGGATGGGGACTTCAACAAACTGGATATAAAGAATGCTTTTTTGAATGGGGATCGGAAGAAGAAGTTTATATGGAAGTCCCTCACAGGTATGAATATGATCTTAGTCCAACAAAGGTATGTCGACTCAAAAAATCTCTGTATGGACTGAAACAATCACCCCGTGCGTGGTTTGGGAGGTTTTCTAGCTTCATTCTAAGCCTTGGATATTCACGAGATCGAGGCGAGATCACACCTTTGTTTGTTAAGAGGAAGTGCGAAACGTCTTTAGCACTATTGATAGTGTATGTGGATGATATTATTTTGTCCGGAAATGATGAGCTAGAACTACAGGAATTGAAGGAAGCTCTAGCTCAAGAATTTGAAGTCAAAGATCTCGGGAACCTCAGGTATTTCCTAGGTATGGAGGTTGCACGGTCCAAGGCAGGCATAGTTATGTCCCAGAGAAAGTACATGTTAGATCTTCTTACAGAGACTGGCATGCTGGGATGTAAACTGGCAGCATCCCCCATGGATCCTCAGGGAAAGTTCGAACAAAGTCATGAAAGCGATCCAGAGAGTGGGGAGATACGAGGAGAGGTGGTGAGACGTCTTATATATCTCTCCCATACTCGACCAGATATTGGATTTGCGGTTAGTGTTGTCAGTCAGTTTACGCATAGTCCCAATGACCAACATATGGAAGCTGTATACCGAATTCTCAGATACCTGAAGATGACTCCTGGAAAGGGGTTGCTATTCAAAAGGACTGATAAGAAAAATATTGAGGTATACTCAGATGCAGATTGGGCAGGGGATACTACCGATCGAAGATCGACCTCCGGATATTGTTCGTTTGTTTGGGGCAATCTTGTTACCTGGAGAAGTAAGAAGCAATCCGTGGTTGCTAGAAGCAGTGCAGAAGCATAATATCGAGCCCTGTCTCAAGGAATCTGTGTAGGCATCTGGATAAGAAGGGTTCTGAGTGAGTTAGGTCAAGAGTACTCATCATCAATTCAAATGATGTGTGATAATCAGGCCACCATAAGTATTGCCAAAAATCCTATTCATCATGACAGGACGAAGCACGTTGAGATTGACCGACACTTCATTTCCGAGAAAGTTAACAGCCAAGTGGTGCAACTTACCTACGTTCCTACCAAGCAACAAGTGGCAGACATCCTCACTAAACCATTACCAAGACCCAACTTCGAAGACTTGAATAGCAAGCTAGGTTTGTATAATATATACAATCCAGCTTGAGGGGGAGTGTTGAAAGTTAGGGTTAGATTTGTAATCTTGTAAATTATATTTATCTAATTCTGGTTTGTGGGTTGTTAGGTAAGTGAGAGTCTATAGGAGAGTTGTTATGTTTGTTAGGTAAGTGAGAGTCTATAGGAGAGTTGTTATGTTTGTTAGGTAAGTGAGAGTCTATAGGAAAGTTGTTATTTTTGTTTTGATTTCCTTTTGGTGTGTATTTATACGTACGTGATTATGGAATAAAGCAAGAAATCAGAGTTTCTTCACACGGTCCATCTCGTTCGACAATGAACGACTTTATTGGCACGAGTCGTTTGAGATCGTGGCACTTCCGTGATGGCAACTGGATCCGTTCTCTACATTTTAGTTCGTTTCTCTTTTTTCTTTGAAATGGATGTTACACATCTTTCTTCTATATACAGCCCTTTCTCCCCTAGTAACTTTCTCATTATATAGATGAAAGATTTTTTGTTTCCTATAAAACAATAATAATAATGTTCAATTAAATAGCAAGGCACGAATCCAAGGCTCCACAGCAACACAAAACTCTGTTTCACACTCTCACCAACCAGCACATTCAAACTCCAACACATAGGATCAATCGTAATATGAGCACCCAGACAGGTTTAACAGCTAATTATAACAGAAAACAAATGCAGCTACATCAAATTCCTCCTAGATGTTATCATATCTTAAAATCGCTCGAAAACCTTACTTGGAGTTGGAAGAAATGTAAGCCTGATTCAAATTCTTCAACCGCCGGCAAGAAACGAATCGATAGCGAACTCGAGAAGAATGCGACGATATAGAAGCTTCACGAATTGAAACTTCGAAACAACTGAAAAAATGGGATCGAGAGAGTGCAAGAGAGTAACCAATAGCCATGGCTGCTGCTGCTTAAGCTTCAAGTTCAAGCTCCCAAGCTCGAAGAACCCACAAATGGAGATTTTCCCACTCATGCAGCCCCTCAAACGCAAATCAGCTACTGGGTTTTCTTTAAGCACATCAAAGAAGAATGCCCAAAACGATTTGGTTGCCAATTTCAAACCCCTTTGACTCGGGGAAGTGAAAATGGTTGAATTTGGGGAAAACCCAGAATTTGATCCTTGTTGAACAATCTGGGATGAGAAATTTTGTGGGTAATGTAGGGTTTTAGGAATCGAAAATAAGATAATAAGCTAAGAAAGAGGTTTATATTTGTGGAGCAGATTTTGGCTAGCAGCGGAAAGTTCAAAGCCTCGATTGCGTGTATGATCGTTTTAGATGAAATTGTTTACAAATGAAATTTAGATAGTAAGAGTTTGTTTAAAAATATCTTCTAACTTGTTTAGAGGACTATCCATTTTGGATGAATCTTTGAGACTTCAATTTTTTAACAAGTAATTTGTGTTCAGCCAAAACCTAAATCGCCAACAACGGTAGAACTCTACCGACATCTTGTACAATCCAATAATCGTGAGGTTACAGGTTCGAGTTTTCTTCCTCTAATATTGTTGTATCAAATCACTCTAGAGACAATGTGCAACATAAAATTTTCCACTAAAGAGCAATCCAAATAAACCTATCCAAGTCAAAATGGAACTTTACTAGTAGATAAAAAACTTTGTTGCTCTCTGTTAAGATATTAGAATAGAATCAGATTAGTATTAATATTATTGTTAAGTTGTACTAGAGTTTAATGCTAGTGTTTTGTGCTTTCCCTAATGTAAAACTCATTGGGTTACTTAGGTTTAGAATATGTCTTCTTATATATTGTCTTTTATGTTATTCAATGGTAGAGTGTGACACATTATGTCTACACCACTTCTCTTCTTCATACAATTATCTCATTTTCTAATGGTTGTATCATTTTTCTTCGAACCTTAATACCGTTAATAACGTATAAAGAATCAAATTCTACCAAGATCAAAAGGATAGATTCAAAGGTGCCACCCAACAAATGATTGAGCGCTTTCTTGTATCACCAAGTCTAATCCTCTCATTCTAGTGCCCAATTTGGGAGGGGTTCCCACATATTTGCAGGTGGGATGGTTGACTACTCATTTGATAATGTGTATTACACATTATAGATATTAATATTGATAGCAATGAAATAATTAACTACTCAATTGATGATTGATGTTAATAGTGATAAGTTTAATATGTAATTTGACAGATGATTTAAATAAGGAAATTTACCCTTCATAACACATTCTACCTCTTTTGTTATATTTATAACATAATTTTTAAAATAATTCGTATATAGCACATAATTTTCTATCACCGATAGAACTCAACTAGAGATAGAACATAAATTCCTATCAGTGATAGAATGCTATAAATGAATTAATTTTGATTTTGTACTATAGATAAAATTATTTGACCCCTTTTTGTTATACATGCTAAATCCCTTTCAAATAATTACGAATGACCTAGTGGTCAACGGAGATTTAAGAAAGTGAGAGATATGATGAGTTAATCTAAGTTGGTTTCGAACCGTCATAACCAAAAATAAATAAATAAATAAAGAAGATCGAGGATTTTTTTTTTGAATTACATCAAATGGGAGAGGGGGATTCGATTGTGTGACCTCTTGGTTATGAGTATACACATATGCCACTGAACTATTGTTGGCAAAAAAAAAAAAAGGTTTTAATATGACTTTTTATAAAGGTCCTAAAATATATAAAAAAAAGTGGGTGTTGGATTTTGGTTCCTCAAATGCAAACCATTCTTTAGGGGACGATTCAATGGCGCGTATCGTGTAGCTAAGGATATTTTTCTCAGGTAATAATCCAAATCACAAGTTTAATGGTTTTTTTTATTTGTTTTTTTCTGGCTGAATTCGATCCACGAGTCTCATAGTTCCGTAATGGATTCGAAAAGTCAGTGAATGGTGAATTAATTGGGAACATGGATTTGAGATATCCATAGCTTTGATTTTTTTTTTTTTTTTTTTTTTAATCTTGTGTTTCAATTTTTTTTTTTTAGTACATTGGGAGAAGGGGATTACAAATATCGATTTTAGGATCGAATCCGTGACTGTGGAGTGAAATTGGATTAACACCAAAGCAGATAATCTTGGGTTTCAATTTTAGAACTCAGTTGCAATGTAAAATAAACTTCAAGTTTGATAAGAGTTGTCTTACTTCTTGTCTCTATTTGTGCTTCATATTCAATAATATGTGTGATTGTTAGGCATACTCTTTTTGTCCCATTGAAAAGATGAGAGGTTTCAATATTTTTATAATAGATATAAGTTAGTCTCTTTATTGCCGATTGGTTTTGAGGTAGAATCCCACGTTATCTAATAGCAATGGAGAGAAGTAGAGTAGTTAGAAGAGTATATTTGATTGTAGTATTAGTACTATTTTAGAGGATGGACTTTCAACTGGATTGATATTTAGTTTTATTTATCTAAGTTTTGTTGTTCCTGACATTAAATTTGAGTAGGCAGTTAATGAAATGTTAGCAAATTTGTTGAATAGAAACGAACACTCCATGTCAACTTGAGCATAGTTTAGCAGAAATTTGAAGTTTGAATCTTCCATGGAAGATCTGATATGAAGTGTGTTTAAATTTTCTTTCTAAGGATCCTACCCTATGAAGGTTCATTGTCTCTTGGGATTGGATTTTGTTTAGACTTTTTCGACACAACTTAGGTATATGGTTTATTGGTTTAGGATTTAGGGTGAAGGGTGAATGACGCTACTTTTAGGATGTAACTTTTCTTTTATTCGTGATTGTTCGGCCCAGTTTGTGTGCATCTTGGGACATACCACCTGACTCTACAACATTTAGATATCGAGAAAACTTGCAGCAAATTAATTCTTAAGTTCACTTTGGAGAACCCATCACCTTTTAGTTTCCCAAAATTAACTTTCTCGACGTATAGGTTACTCTATGAAGATTGGATGTACTATCAGTTAAAAGAAGAGACCAATCACTCTTTCTTAGAATCCAATGTGAGTTCTAATTATCTTTATGAAATTGAAGACTATTTTACAAGTTATGTGTTTTCATGTCCCAAAATAACTCAAAATATATCTTGCTTTTTGTAGAAAGACTTGAAAGACTTGAAGTCAGTGCTCAAGTATTCTGCTTACCATATGCTGTTGTGTAAAACATGTATAGAATTCTGAAACTTGTTTGCTTATTTGTTGTGAAGCCTTTTAAATGCCCAAAAAGAAAGCTAGGAAAAGAAAAAAAAAAGTGGCAATTACTAACAAATTAGGACACAACTTCTAGTCATGACCGGCTTGTGACTGTTGTCACGGGACATACTGCTTGATCTTACAACATGTCAAGAAATCCGTGGAAAATTAATTCCTCGATAAGTGACTAACATGTATTGAATTCATCACTTCTTAGTTCTTCAAGACTCTCTTGACCACTAGATCACTACATGATAATTTGTGATACAACTTTCGTAACCTGCTGAATCCTCAACTTTTATAAGAAAAATGTGCAACTAAGGCCCGTTTGATAACCATTTGGTTTTTTGTTTATGAAATTTAAGCTTATTTCTACTCAAATTTCCTACCATGTGCTCCATCTTTCCTATAATGTATCCACATTTCCTCAAGAAAGTAGGTGAATACTAACCAAATTTCAAAAATAAAAACAAGCTTTTGGAAGATACTTTTTTTTGTTTCCAAATTTCGGTTTTGTTTATTAAAATACAAGTAAGTTATAGATATCCAAATAAGGAAAAAGGTGTAGTAAGGTAGTTGTTGTAGACTTAAATGTCATAAACAAAAAATGAAAAACAAAATGGTTATCAAACGGGACCTAAACTATCGAAACTTACTTCATTAACCTAGATGGGTTATGAAGTAAGTTTTCATGGCTGTTTAGTTGTGAGGCGTCAAGTGTCTATTTCCATGGCCGCCCCTACTATTCACCTTGACGTACGTAAACTTTTTTCTAAAGAATAATGTAACACCAATTACAACTTGTCAATTTAATTCCAAAAAAAAATTAGATCCGTTTGATAACCATTTTAATTTATAAGTAGTTTTCTATGAGCTTTATTTTCAAAAAAAAAAAAGAAAGACTTGTTTTGGTAGTGAACCCAGGCATCCCTCTGGTTCTACCACTAGACCTAAGTAGCATCCTCTAATATAACTCTGGAAAAAGAACCATAAGATTTTCTAAAAAACTTTGCCAGAACTTGTTACGGTGCACTGTTTAAACACGAATCCGCTCGGATCTGCTCCAGATTGTCGATTTTGTGCAGTAATGTATCCTTGGTTAACTTGAGGGAGATGTGCAACATTTACATTTATCAACCAGTTCTGCATTGGTCAAAACGTGCATTTTTTATCCATGTTTTAAATTGTTAAAGGCAGCTTCGAGACTTTTCCTTTCGAAGAGGAAAACAAGTTTTAAATTTAAGTGAATGCTAAACATAATACTTCTATAAAAAGTAGTCTCATTGCCACCAAAACAAAAATTTCAAAAAGGGCTAGAGTTTACTTTTTTTGAATTAATAGGATTGGCTTATTCTATAACTTTTTATCATTAATGTTATAGATCGTAAGTAGGAAAGTAGCCATAGTTCAAATTGTTATTAACTCAAAATCTTATATTTAAGAATGTCACAAATTTATCTATTATTCTAATCATATACAAGACAGATTATAATTCTAAATGTTTTATAGAGGTGTAAGCTACTTTTAGAGTCTTATCTCGATACGAGTTTCCAAGACCAGTAAAGAATCTAGTTATTTTGTGAATTACACATCATTATGTATTTAACCCATATGGTGAGTTTAGTGGAACTTGGGTTAATTGTGAGGTTAGATTAACTAACCATCTGTGGGTGTCTAATATGAGCTAGTATATATAAAGCTCCATTTGGATTTCCATCTTCCTTGAGAGATCGAGAAAACCCTAGTCACCATTTGAGGGCTCTTGAATTCATCAATGACAATTATGAGTGAGTGTGATCAAGATCGATCAACTCACGTTCTGATAGTGGAGTAGACAAGTCTGAACCACTTTAGATCAGTGTGCAATTTCTTCTCCTTGCTCCTTATTTGCTTTTAGATTCATCTCTATAGTTTGTATTGATCTTGGATTAGAATGATATAGATCTGAAATTTGGTGTTACTAAGTCTCCTTCAAATTTGTGTAAATAACAGAATATCAGCATCTGAAGTAAGCAGAAAAAGAACTTGAACAGAGTACACACCTTCCTTATAAACTGTTTGGCCATTACCAAAGATGAAATCTATGGCACCTTCAGTGTCTTGAAGCCCCCTTGAATCCACAGCTGAAAAATGTCCATTTTTCACCATAGATTATTGCAGCTAGTGCTTGTGTAATGAAACTCCCTTTATTTATTATGAAACATAAATTGGAGGAGCTACTACATTTCACCACAAGAACACATAATTAATAGCCAAACATGCAACCATGAACTTAACTTGCAGCTTACTTTTCTTTAAATTTTCAAATTCCATGAAACTAAATTCATTTTACATGTCAAATTCAGGGAATGGAAAAAGCAGCAGCAGCAACTCAAAGGTAATGCTTCTAGCAACAATATTAGAAAGATACGATAGTAAATGTAGCATTGTTATCGACTTGTTTACTAAAAAATATGAACCATCAATTTCAAAATTAATTAGTAATGAAAAGAGTAACTCGTCTATCTTCTTAATATTAGGAGGTATCCTCATTTTTTTAATGTGGGATAATAGTAGGATCCTCAACATTGTTGATGTCATTAAGATAAATGTGCAATAATTCGAATCTTAAACTACTGGTTATTATTAGGTGGGATCGAGTCCATGGCAGTTTGAACGGTCTGAAAATTGGGGGATTGAATTGTTATGTCCGAGGTTCTAGCACAATTCTCACCTTCAAAACAAAAAACAATCGTATGGAATAGAATGAAATGCAAGAGAAATGGAGGTAGAAGCTAACCATCATGAGTAGGTTTAATAATCAAATGATGGTCTTGAAATTATAAATAGTGTATTTGGGACGACAATTGAATTATTATATTAGATGATGTTATAATAACTAACGTTTGGTGGGGATGTTATTATAGCATAGTAGAGAGTCTTAATATATAACAGAGTTATCATAACATGTATAAGAAGTTATTATAGATGAGACGAGAGGTTACGAGCTAACCTACTAATTGTTATAATGGGTGGCTCAAACATAGGTTAGATTATTATAATTCAAGCTAACCCACGCCCTTAAATGGAGGCTCAAACGCCCACAAAGTACTTTAGATAGATTGAGTTCAATGCAGTTATCTTCTTAAGAATTAATTTCTTGTTTTTTTAGAGGAATCAGGCTCGACTTTCCTATCTTGAAATTCATTCTCAAGTCTTAAATCATTTACCAAAATATTGCATATTTTCTTCATGGCCACACCTATTGAGTTATCTTGGCAATCAAATATAGTAAGATCAAATAGTTTTTTTTGTATAAATAGTAGAGGTATAGTTAAACTGGTCCAAACACTCACATATAGGAAAAGGAAATGGAAGTAAAAAGTGCATTTTTTTTATTCTTACGGTCAGTTGGAAACTTTAAGTTTTGAAATACCACGTACATACTTAGTGAGGAAATATAAATTCATAAAGACATTGTTTTTAGAATCATCAATGGTATTATTTAATTTTGCTGGTCATAGTATCAAATTGTCATGCAATAATCCAAGGTATGTTTATACAAAATTTCAAGGCGTAAATGGTTCATTTTGGTAATAGACATTGAGCTTGGTTGTTAATCAACACATTATGTCAATGATTTCAGCGATTAGCATTTATGATCTGTGTTAAATTAATTGGCCAAATGAAGACAAAAAAAAATAATAATTTCCCTTTTTTCTGTTTTTGGCTTAGGTAGGCTAGAGCCAAAGCGCCATCTTTAGGCACATTTTTTTCTCTCTTTTTTTGTTCAAATTTTAAAAAAAAGAAGTTAAATTCGGGTTCTTGTTTGAAAGTTAAAATTCTGTCACTAATATGTTAAATAAAACCTCAAAATCATCCTGAGAAAAATTCGTCTTCAAAAATTAAGATATAACGAATTTCATATATATATATATATAATAAGTTCTATTCGGTCCTTTATAAATTCTACCATCACAATAAGTTTAATAAAACTTCACAAATAATCACTAATAAATTGAGTACATGATAGTCAGTTCCTAGTATGTCAATTTATTATTATTTTTTTCCTTTTTGCAATAGTTCAAGTAATGGACCTTATTTTATTTTATTTTATTTTTTGAGTTCAAGTTGGGGGAAGAGAGGATTACAAATAGATTGAATCCATGACGGTGTAATGAAAATTGACTAACACCAAATTAGATAACCAATCGCGCCACTGACTCAGTACCCTTTGTTTTATTCAACATCTTTATAAGATATATATTATTTTTGGATTTTAAGGTAGAATTCAATGTTATCTGACTCCCCCTTCTGCATTAAAAAAGCTAGATTAACATTACAAAATCATAAATAATTAAAACTTAAACTATAAATTTAGTTCACCAACTTTTATTTTAATTGTATTAAATATGTCAATGATCTTAAAATAAATAATTAGATCCCTAGTTTTGCGTTTGATAAAACATTAAACTCTATGTTTTGTATCTAACCAAATAAAAATTTAATTATTTTATTACATGCAAAATTAAATTTATATATAATTCAAAAACTTATTTAACAAAAAAAAATCTTAATTCAGCATGAAAGATTCGAATTTATAATCTCTCGGTCAAAAAAGACATATTTTATATATACCGGTTGAACTATACTTTTATTAATCTATTAATAAAATTAACTAGTCTAAAAGGTTTGGTTTTTATGATTAAAAAGAAATTTAAACCCACCAAAGATGGAGGCTTGGGGGGTATTGGAAGGAAAAATAAAACAATTGGGAAGATTATTGGGAGGTAGCAAGTAGTGTGGAGTAAAGTTTGCCACATCTTTAAAACAAACCAAATTAAATAGTCCAACCTACAAAAGGAGAAAAAAATAATATAATGGAGATGGAGGGATTGAGTCACATTCCCAAAAGAAGCAAGAATCCAAAAGAGAGAAAGAATGCATACACACCCACATGATTGAAAGTGGTATGGAAACAAAAACAACCACATGCTCTTCTCTCTCTCTCTCTTCTTCTTCTTTTCTCTCTCTCTCTTTGCTCAATTGGCTAACATCACCACTAATCATTGCCTTGCATGAAAAAACAAAACTTTGTTGACACCCACACCAAATTAGTGCTTGCCAACACATAGGAGTGTATAGGTGTTCATCAACTTATTCAATTCTATGTATTAGAATTAGAGGTGCATGAGAGAACCAACAACCCCAGTTATACCTAGATTACCTAATTCGAAATATTAGGGTTGGATTTTTTTTCGGTTTAGGTTGGGTTGAAATATAGTAAAATCAGGTAATTCGGGTTGGGTTGCGGGTTGACAAAATTTTGGCTCGTGAGTCAACTCGAACCGGACCAAATTCAATTTTTTTCTTTTTCTTTTTTTTAATTTTCCAAATGAAATGCTTCTTATAGTTTGGTGGATTTAGAGGTAGTTTTTTCTTTTCTTTCCAAATGAAATGCTTTTGTAGACTTTTTTTTCTTTTCTTTCTTTTACTGTGTAATGTTTTTTTTTCTTTTTTTAATTTTTCAAATGCCTTTTTTAAAATCCATAGTATTTTGTGAAATTTAAGTATGTAAATTAGTACATAAAAACATATATTTGATTAAAAAACACATCCCGGTGAACCCAACCCAACCCAAACCGAAATATAAGGGTTGGATTGGGTTACTCTAATATGGGGTTAGATGGGTCGATGAATTAGCCCACCCCACACGTTTGGGTTGACCAAAAAAATCCCCCAACCCAACCCGGATCATGACACCCCTAATTACAATAGTCTAACTCAACCAAATTTAATATATATATACTGAATTGAGTTGAATTATCAAATTGTATTTATCTTATATTCTTTGGACGGAGCACTGGTTTAGTTATAATAGACCGGAAAGTTATGATAAACGGGGAATTATGATAAACGATGGGTTGTTATAAATAGTGTTTGAAGGGTAAGTTATGTAACAAAAAGTAATATAGGTAAGAATTTAAATGAACTGGTAGTAGGTTTAGATAAACGAGCATGCAGGTTTAGGTAATTACAGTTTATAATAAACAGTGCGGCATAACCAACTCGACCGTTTACATATACTGGTCCAAACACACACTAAAATTTGTCCTTATAATTCATGAATTTATTTTTTTTCTCGGAAAAAAATGCATGATAAAGCTAGATTTAAATTTAAAATGGTCATATTATTAATACATGATCTCTAGCAATTTGTTAAAAATTTGCCACCGACCCATGGATAATCTAGCTATATATCTTAATCAAACAAAATATGCAAACTTTTTTCAACAAAAAAAAAATTAAAAAATTCCCAAACTAATCTAAACTTAATATTCAAACTAATCTAACAAAATACCAAAACCTAACTTATAATCTAAAATACTCAAATTAAACTAAACTCAATCCTTAACCTAATCTAACAAAATAGTCAAACCAATCTAATAACATACTTAAATCTAACTCTTAATAAAAATATACCTAAAACTAACTCTAAAATTTTAAAAAAAAAAAAAAAAAACCCAAATTAATTTAAACTCACTACCCAAACTAATCTAACAAATACCCAAGCTAATCTAACAACATACTTAAATCTAACTCGTAATCTAACAAAATAACCTAAATCTAACTCGTAATCTAAAATACCCAAATTAATCTATACTCAATCCTGAACCTAATCTAACAAAATACTCCAACCAATCTATTAACACACTTAAATCTAACTCATAATCTAAGATACTCAAAATAATCTAAATTCTAACTCAAACTAATCTAATAAAATAACTAAATCTAACATTTAATCTAAAATACCAAAAATAATATAAACCCAAAACTCAAACTTAAAGTGAATATAATCCATCTATATGCAACAAAAATTGAACAAAAATTTGCTCCAACTTAATGGGTAAGAAAAAACTAGATCTAAACTTAATACACAAGATGCTCAAAACTAACATAAATCTAACATTATGTAACCATTTTTTATGATGAAAAAATATCTACATCCAACTAAATATAAACATGCAATTTTGTTTCCAGGAAAAAAAAGAAATACAAAAAAAAAAACATGCAAAGTTTTGGTCGTTTATAACAACTATGGGCAACTGGAGCCGTCGACAAATCTCAATGAATTGTAACACTTAAATACAGTCATCGACAATTTTCCACAATTGTCAATGACCTTACTCGACTGTCAACAATTTTCACTATTAACCGACGATAGCGATGTCGTCGGCGATTCGTATCATAAAATTAAAAATAAAATTTATATCATAAAAAAATATTACGGTGAATACTAAATTAAAAAGAAAATTAATGAAGTAATATTAGTTAAGAAAGTTATGAACTTAAATATAATATTTGAGATTTGAAATAACAAACAAAACAAGAAATTATTTTTATTAAAAAAAACTCATAAATGTCAAATCATTCATAAATAATAAAATTATCCTAAAACTCCACTACAAATATGCAAATGAGTTTTTATTATAACTCCTCTAAAAACAAGCATATCTAAACGAACTTTTATTATAACTGCTCGGCTAAACTCTCCACAACTTGTCATCCAAACACCTCCTAAAGGTAAAAATCAATTAATTTTATTATAGAAAATTAACCTGTCTAATACAACATATATTTGGTCGAAAACACTTTCATTTCTTCTCATGTTTTCTTACACGATCTTAAGTTTATATATATAATCAGTTTTGTCGCATAGATATAGAAAATAAGTCGTCACATGTTCAAATAAACCAACCACAAAAGCAAACTAAACAAAAGCCTAATTCAGAAAAAATAGAGTAAATGGATAATTTAACAATAAAAAAGTACAAATATATTATCCATTAATGATTAATTAGGAAAAGAAAAATGAACAATTTTATAAAACAAAAGGATGGAATTGCCTGGTTTTGAAGACAAGACATGGAGACAAAGTGAGGTTGTGCATGTTTTTTGCTTGTAATAATGAAAGTTGTTTTAGTTTATTGTTTTTTTAAAAAAAAAACTTGTAGCAACCAACATTTGATACATGTATATATAAAATTATATCCTCTTCCCACCTAATTTATTGTTTAGATTTATGATAAATCATAATCATCTCACCTTTTCCCTTTTCTTTTCAAAAAAGAGAAAAAAAAATTACCATGTAAAAAGAATCTAATTAATGTTGTTTTTTTTAAAAAATCTAATTAATGAGGCTTTTGGTTGATTAACTTGCATTAAGCTTTACCATATTGCCAACAGATTAGTGAACTAAAAAAAAGCTTTACCCTGTTAATTGGTTTGACTTTCTTAGTTTTTTTTTAACAACTTTTAGCTTGATTTAATGGGTAAATCAATTTTTGTCCGAAATCAAACACAATCTAATTAAAGTCAATAAATATAATTAGGAATTAGAAAAAGATGAGTTACCTTTAATTAGTACTGTCACTATTGTTATTTATGTATTATACACATGTGTTGGATACAAAATTCTGTTGGTATTTTATGCATTCATATTCATATTCTTGATTTATTTAAAAAAAACATATTCTTGATTTAAGTTTACTAGTATAATTTTAAATATAGATCACAAAGACATACTTTTTTTTCTTTTTAAAAATAGGCAAACATATTTTTTAACATTGATGAATAAAATTGTTTCTTTTAGCACTAAAACAATTGCGAGGTGAAGAGTTATCAATGACTTCTTAATTATTAAATAAATATTGATGCAACTCTTACTTTTTTGGTATATTAAGAAGTTGTTTATTTGTTGGGTTGGTTAATGATTAAAAAACACATTCAACAAACACCCATTTTAAATTCACAAAAAATATATATATAAATACAAAGTGAGATGCCAACAAATCTTTTAAAAAAATGTTTGATTTCTTTTTTGTCCCTATGATTTTCAATTCCTCGTTTATATATATATATATATATATATATATATATATATATATATATATATATATATATATATAGTTTTAATTTTAGATTTTGTATTCATTCTAATGGATATTATTTTTATTCATGCATTATTTTGAAACTCACCATTTGATCTACTATATATGACTTTCATCCTCAAATGACAGCGTAGTAGTTGATGCTAAGGACTTTAAGACATACTTATTTAAAAAATCACTAGTTCGAAACAGTTGGAAAGTGCTTAAACTAGAATATTCTTTGAAGTATTCCGATGTCACAGACTAAGGACGGGTCAGTGTGCCTCGAATATAGGGGAGCGAAACTCCGATTTCTTGGTTTTCAAAAAATAAAAAAAAAACTTAATTTTATCATAATCATATTATGGTTAAACGAAAGAAACAAAATACACTTATAGTACAATATTCACTGTATAGTATAAAAAAAAAAAAAAGTAAAAATGGACTTAATTTCTTTTTTTTTTTTGGGTAAAGATTTAGGGGAAAAAAAAGAATCGGCATAAAATTATTTGTATATGGACAAAAGTAGGAATTCAAGATCAAGCCTTCAAAATAAATCGAAAAATGTCAACTTTAAGAATGGGAATGTCTTTTATGTTGATATTTATTGCATTAATTTTCTCACATTTAATATATGAAACCACCTCATCTTATGAAGTAGCAATAAAATAATAAAAAGTAACGTAACATCACATGGGTAGTATATAGATATAATCCCTAAAAAAGAACAAAAAAGTAAACCTCAAGAATCTATCTCATTTCTTTTTTTATACAATATTGGGGGAAGGGGATTCGAACCTGTAACCTCATGATTACTAAGTTATACAAGATGCTGATAGAGCTCTGCTCTTGTTGGCAATCTATCTCATTTCTTATTTATTTATTTATTTGTGAATCTCCCTCATTTGATATAGGGAAAAAATAATATATAATAAAATGATATATAGAGAAAAATTATAATAAGCTAGGTAGAATTTTTATTCAATCGATTCAAAATCAAATAAAATTTGTGTCAAGATTTTTTTACAGTTTCATTATGTATGAATTTATTTTAAACTCAAATATATTAAGCTTCACTATTCTTTTTTTAAAAACATATTAAGCTTCACTATTGATCTTCAAGTTTAGAAGTTGGATTTAATCTCTCTCATCCTACTTATGATATAATAATAATGATAACTTATTTAATAATGATGTCACATTATAAAAAACTACTTAATTTATATGATATTGTAAATAGTGTTCACTTTATTTGGAAATGATGTTGATAGAGAATTTGGCATTGAGAAAATATGGACATATAATTTTAAATCATAAGGGGTGTTTGTTTGACATATTTAGGTAGAAGTTAGTTTTAGGATTTATTAATTCTTCCTAAAAAAATCTACATTCAAACGAGTTTTTATTAATTTATCCTCATTTTTTGTTTTAAAAATAACTTTCATTTCTAACTATTCATTTTTAATCATTAATTTATAGCTATTCAATCATTTCTAATAACTTATTTTTAATCATTCATTTCAAATCAATCAAAATAGCTCATTTTTAACAATTCATTTTTAATCATTTCTTTTTTAACTACTAAAAATAACTATTAATTTTTAAATTTACATCAAAACAAGATTTTGACTCCAACTTCTCTACACAAAACTACATCCAAACGAGTTTTTATCACAAAATCTCAATTTTTAACTACTCAATATAACACCTCAATATAACTCCTTAATCCAAATACTACCTAAATATGTCAAACAAACAACCCCAAAGGCTCTTAAGAATGAGAATAGGTCACCAAATACATTTTAACTCCACATTCACGAGTTTGAGTGTAAAAATCGTTAAAATTTTAAGTTCTAAAAAAAGATCAAATTTTAAAAACTCTTTTTTCTAAAAATTAATTCCTCGCTCAAAATTTTGGAATGTCTGTAGAAAAAAATTTGTAACTTTTTTTTTAGTTTAATAACAATTAGAGATATATAATCACAAGTACATAAACATAAATATATATATATATATATATATATATATTTTGTGTTCTTTATATACTTCTAGTGGACTAGTATAATTTTGAAAAGAGAAATATATATTTGATCTGATTTTACTCGGTTTCAATTTTATTCATTTTTAAAAAAATAAGAATAATCACGTCTATCCTTAAATCAAACATAAAAAAACATCAAAGAAGTAAACGTTACAGGTGAATTTCAAACACAAAACTTTCCAAATTTACAATGTTCAACTTTTATCTCTAAATTTTGAATTTAATTTCAATAATATTTGAACTTTTTTTTTTGTCATTTGTTTTAATGAAAATAAATCTTTTTTTAGTATATATTGAGTAAGGGAGGACAAATACCGATTTTCAACGTTAAATTTACAACCAAATAATAAAACCATTGCGCGGGTGACCCAATCGATAATAAAAATAAATTTATAATTGAACAAAATGACAAATTTTCATTAGATGAAAACATGAACTAAATTAATAATTGAAGTATAAAAATATAACTGGATGGTGAATTTCAATATCATACTACCTTAAAGTGTGGCAGAAAAATCATTTTTTGACCATTTTTCCCTTAAGCCATATTATATATCTACAAATATGTCATTATTTTTTTTAAATTATTAAAACCATTAAAATCTTACCGTATCTTCAAGCTAAATAAGTATAAAATCAAATGAAGATCTTGAGTTTTTTTTTCTTTCAAAATTAGAGTAAATCTTGTTTCCAGTTTATTCTATAAATACCACACATTTATTATTAGTCATTAAATTCAAATTAAATAAGTATAAAATAAAATGAAAATTTTGAGTTTTTTTTTTCAAATTTAAAGAAGATTTCTAGCTTTGTTTTTCAGTGTATGATCTGTTTTCATTCAAATTACTAATAATTCTTTTATTATTGATGTTTAGAGATTTTGTTCGAATTTGGATTGAGTCTTAGCATTTGTGCACGCCAGAGCCGTTGTCGTCAAAGGTAACAAACAGCTTTTTCAATCCGTATTTAATTCGTTCTCTTCTTCTTCCTTTATTTTTATTTTTATTATATTTTCTTTCTGTTATTTATTTTATGGTTCAACACTAATTATAATTTTTTTAAAAATTTATGCACTATTTAAAATTTTGAAGAAGTGTTTATAACGCTCTTCAAATTAGTGAAAGATAATTTTTTATAATTATTATTTTTTGTTATTATAATATGGTCTTAACATGTAATCGATTGGTTATTCTTTCATATGTGATGTTATTAGAGTACTACTCCTATTTTGACATATGTACCTATTTAAAATTGATCAATTTTACGAATTAATTAATGAATTATTTATATATATTTTTTTTAAAATTTTAAATATAAATCTATACACCATATCGTTTTCATAAAATAAAGATATAATATTATTATTTTATTTACTCAATTAGTGTTAAATTAATATTTAAAAATTGATATTTTATCGAAATTCGTTCTATTAGCAATGATAGAAAGAATGAGAAGAGACTGACAATAGATTTTATCTTTTCTTTTTCAATGTTTTCTTTATTTTTTTATTACTTATATAATATAAGATGAAATAATAAATAAATAGGATTTTTGAAATTTTAGATTGTGTGTTTTTTTTAAAGGAAATTGTATTTTATTTTTCATACTTTCGCGTCAAATGAAATGTTTGATAACAAATAAATATATATAAAAGAATAAATTTGAGTTATTAAAATTGATTTTTTCAAATATTACAATTAATAATAAAGATACATGATATATTTCAATTAATTAATCGGTGTTATTGTATCTTAAAAGAGATAAAAATTTGAAAAAAAGTAAAATTTTAGCATAAATATTATGATATATATTAAAATATATAATATTATTTATAAGTATTTTAATAAATGAACATAGAGAAAGAAATATAACGTGCTGAAAAATTCTGGTATATATAAATGGAAAAGAAATGGGAAATGAACGTGTTGGAAGAACTCGATTTCCCGTGATTGTTTTTAAACCCTCTTCTCTCTCTTCTCCTCTGTTTCTCTCTCTAAAACCATTTCAATTTCAACCTCCAAATCCTTCAAAAAAACTTCTCCATCTTCAAGGTATTGTTCATATCAATTGAAATTTTGTTTCCTGATTTTCATTTCTTGACGATGTCGATTGTTCGATTTCTCCGTCGCTGCTAGACTAGTTTTTGTTTGATTCTGTTCATGATTTCTGTTTCTTCTGATTTTCTTTCAGATTGTTGCTGATTTGTGTGGATTACAGACTTGATTGTCGATCCATTTTTGCTATGTTCATGGACGCTCCGATTTCAGATGCATCGCAGCAGCCGAATAAGCGCCGGAAACTCGCTTCCGGTGACCGTGTAGAAGGCGGAGAACGGAAGAGGTGGAGGACGGAGGTCGAGCGTCAGATCTACTCTTCGAAGCTCGCGGCGGCGCTCCGCCGCGTCGGAAAACAGCGGTCGTCGATCAACGGAAATCTAATTCGAGAAACCGCGGATTGCGTCCTCGCCGCCGCGGCCAAGGGGAGGACTCGGTGGAGCCGCGCGATTCTGGCGAAATCGGTTCGCCAGAGCCTCGCGAGGCGGCGGAGGGCGAAGAAACTGCTCGGTCGTAAACCGCCGCGCGCGGCGGAGGCGAAGAGCAAGAAGTTGGCGGCGGTGCAGAGGAAGGTGAAAATTCTGGGGCGGTTGGTTCCAGGTTGCAGGAAAGTTTCGTTCCCGAACCTTCTGGAAGAAACGTCGGATTACATATCGGCTTTGGAGATGCAGGTACGAGCCATGGCGGTGCTGGTTGAACTCCTCGCCGGAACTCAAAGTAATTTGATCGGAATCTCGAACGATTCTTGAGATTGATAACCGTTTCAACAATCGGAAATCGGAATCGCCGCCGTGGTTCTTTTCCCACAATTGAATTGTTTCCGGCGGTTATATTTTTATTTGTTTTAAATGTTTTCCATGTATCTTAATTGTACATGTTAAATTATGAATTTAGTTTTCCCTTTTGGACTACATTTTACTTTTGATTTTGATAGCCGTATATCTTCATCTCTTTTAAGTAACGCTTATAGATTTTTCATCTTAAATCTCCATATACATATATATATATAATCATCTTAATTTTAATAAAATTTTGTTACTAATTATAATTACTCTTAAGTTATACGCAATGGTATACCTAATGACCAAGAGGTCCTCGATTTAATTCTTCAATTCTCAATTATTGTAATCTATACAAAAAGCTATAAATAATTTAAAACTAAGAATGTTTATTTTCAACATAAACAATAACTTAACAATGTTATAGTATATCTATGAGTTAGAGTTTGATTGATCCTTTTTTTTTTTTTGAGTATATATTGGGGGAGGGGACAAATACCAATTTTGTGGTTTGAACCTGTGATGTTGGTGTTAAATTGACTTATAACCAAACACTAAAACTATGATTGACCAATTCGGTAGAGTTTGGTTGATTCTCTTTCATATTTTAACTCACAAAAAAAAAAAATATTAGTTTAATAAGCACAACTTTAATTTTGATTGATCCTCTTTACATAATCTTATATTATAGGGTATTTTTTTTAGTTAGCTAAACTGCATATATGAATACTTTTTACTTGATATTTATATTATGATTTTTTTTCGTACACCAAATATCTTTTAAGTTAAGAGATTGGAACTTGTAAAAATGGATAATTTTTTTTTAATGAGATATGGATAAATTATTCTTAGACTCTATCTACTTTAACATATTACTATGATTTGTACTTTAAATAAGATAGCATGTATTACAAAAAAGTACACTACAAAAAAGTTGTAAGAAAACTTGTTTAATTATTAACAATAGAAAACTAAAATGTGTCATTACTAGCAAGCTTGGTTTTGTTTTCAACTCGAAATGTGCATACTATTAAGAAAACATCCTTTGTGACTGTGGATAAAAAAATTTAAATGTCTACCTAATTAAATTATACAATTAAAAATTTTATCTTATAACAAAAAACAATCAAATTTATTTATTTAAATGTTGTACAACCTAGTAATTAAGATGATATTGTTAAATAAATGGAAAGATTATGATAATAGTCAATCACTTAAAAATAAGTTATTTGTTATATCCGATCAATTGTAAATGTTTATCCCGCAAACATGATATTAAAAAATAACATTAATTTAATTAATTTTCATAATTTCCTATTAGAGGGAAGAACAACAAATTTAAAAAGTATCAACTAAGTTGACATGAGAGATTATATAGGCGATTGTTTACCGTAATTAACGAGTTATTATCAATAAGTCTTTACAACTTTTTTTCAAACATTCACATTCAAACGAACTATTATAATCATTTAAAATACTCATTTTTAACTTATCATTTATAATAATTAATATTTAATCATTTATTTCTAACACATTAAAATAATCACTCATTTCTCACAACGTCCAAACAACTTATGGTCTATAATTACTTTACAAAAAACTATTATCTAAACGAGTTATTGCAATTTATTTATAAATAACTACATTCAAACCCGTTATTACTAAAAACAAAAAAAATTAAATTTCTAATCAGTCAAAATAATTAATTATTTATAATTATTCAAAATGATGACTCTACAATTCGACCCCAAACACCTTTTAAAAACAAAATTTAAAAGGTGGGACAGGAGGAATAGGTTGGCACGCTTGTTCTTCCAATTGTCTGTCGATATGTCGGTCATGTGTTGTATCTTTGCCAAAATGCATTTCGTCATGTCGTTTTTCAAAGAGGACCACAAGCTTTCATGTTCAAAATGAGAGTGGAATATATTTTTTGTTTAATAATAATAATAATATAAAATTAAAAAAAAAAATAGAAGAGAATAATAGCTTTGAAATTTGCTTGTGATTTTTGTCTTCTTCTTGTTTGCCTTTTGCCTCTTTTCTACATATCCCATGTTCAACATGCATCCATGTGCTCCATTTAATTTCTCTTTCTCTCAAGTCCTTTGAATTTCCAATAGATTTTTTTTAATAAATAAATGACTTAGTAAATCATATTTGAATTGATTGATGACTCTAGGAGTTAAATATCGCTATCAAGAAAATGTGTTGAAGTTTCATTTATCTTTCTTTTTTCTTTTTTTTTTTTTATAAAAACGTCAAGGTAAGTTTAATTATGCTCATAGAAAAAGCATAGCATTATTCTTGAATGGATCAAGTGTTCACTTTATTTTCCTTATAAGCCAAATCAATTGGCACAATTTCTTTTGAATTTATTATTAGTTATTAGACAGCTAATAAGAACTTCTTGTGATATAACTTATCGAAAAAGTTGGATGACGTATTATTTTGGTTGATTGGTCGTAATCTAATTCAATTCTACCGCCATGAATTTGATCTTAAAAAAATTGATATTTGACTCTTATCTTATTTAAGAATAGTAATACCATTTATACACGATTTGTGGATTTACTCCCACAATTTGATTTTAAGAGTTTGATCTTAAGAGTTCCCGATTTCTTCCACTTTCAAATGTTACGGAATAAACAAATATTAAAAGAATAATTATATTTCAGACTTTCATCTCAAAATCAAGAGTACAAAGTTTGTGAGATCCATTTCAATTTCTAATGTGAAAAGAATTATGCTTAGGTTAATAATCTCTCAACGTTTTTGAATATATAAAATTTATTATGCAAATTAAATTGTGGATAGATTTAAATGTTTTTTTTAAAAAAAATTTAATAAAATTTAAGGGTGGGATATTTGAAAATACGCCCTCTTCTTAATACTAAATTATATCATGTTATTAGAGCTGCACTTTTATTAAGGATACATTTAAGAGTTTGATTCGATAAATAAGTTAATTTTAAAAATAAATTATTTCTAAGAAAGATTATAAAAGCAACGCAACACATATATTATTATACTTATTTTTCTTTTTTCAATAACAATTTAAGTGGAGATTTAAATCAACCATCCTTTTATTTATTAAGTTATACATCATACTATTTTAATTTTTTTTTTTTAAAAAAAAATCTTTTTTAAAATTCAACAATAAATAAAGAGGCATGATTTTAATTTTTAATTTTGTAATTACTCAATCACATATATTAGATGTCTTCGACTCTCTTTTTCAAAAAAAAAAAAAGATGTCTTCGACTCATTTTCGTTATAATTTTGTTAATTTAATTTGAGTTTGTGAGTGATATTTTGTTTGAAAGTTGATCTTTTTTTTTAGAATCATTTAATTTTTTTTTTTTAGTATAAAGTGAGGGAAGAGGGACAAACAAACCCTACATAGATGACATAACTACTCTCAAATAATATAAGAGTCAACAACCGATTTATGGGCTCGTACTTGTGATCGTAGAGTTAAAATGAAATAACATCGAGATGAGGATAATCAGTCAATGCATGTGAAAAATCAGAAAAATCATTTTAAAGGTTATCTTTAAAGAATATATATATAGATTATAGATTATTAATAAAGATCGTGGACTATTTTGTTTCCTTTTAATAATCTAGATTAAATTTGTAACTTAACATAAAATATTTTGTATTAGAAATTGATCAAAAAACCAAAACAAAAAGTCTCATTGGATTTTACGTTTGGAATTGGCGCTGTCATCTAACAGAAATCACCTATAATGAGACAAAACATGTTGCAACAAAACATGCCACTTGTCATATTCCTAGTGGTGCCTACATGTGACAGCCGATATTGATGAAACTTGTCCTATTATTATTATTATTACTTTATAACTTACTTAATATTGTTATTATTTAATGGTTTTTTTAAGTACAAATTCCAAAATGGAACAATAAACTCTTCCAAAAAGGTAAGTCTAATGTCAAATAACTAAGAGTCAAATATTGATTTTAAAAATTGAATTGTGATTATGATGTTGAATTAAATTTTTACCAGATAATAAAATCATCAACTCGCCGACACTTTCAATGTTATTATTTAACATTTTAAGAATGGATGTTCAACCAATTGATCATATATGTGTCAATAGAGCAGTAGCTCAAGTGACATCAATGTACACTTAATGACTTAAAGATTTTAGATCCGAGTCTCCTATGCTCCCCAATTTTTGTAATCTTAAAAAAAATTGATCATATATGTGGCTTAAATACTAAAAACAAAATAATGCCTTCTTTGCTAAATAGTAACATTTCCCTTGTGAACTTATTTAACTGTGGTTAGTATGTAGTTAATTCAATCTATAAAGGTCAATCTATCGAATCGAAATAGAATAAATTGATCTAATTATTTCCAAAAAGAGGAAAAAGAAAAAACAGGGTTGAATATGAGGTGTATAAATTATAAATCACCCATGCAATAATAAAAATTATGAAAAGAAAAAAAAGAGAGAGAATGTGAATATTTTAATTTCAGAAATTACAGGGGATAATTAAAGAAGTAAACGACAAAAAATAAATGGAGGCATCAACACCACTTACTTTTCTAGTGGGCCAACATACGGCCGAAATCCAACTCTGTTGGGCCCAACGATATTGGGCTGGGCCCAATAACTGCAATAAAACGACAAAACATGTGGGACCTGCTCGCAAAATCCCATTGAGCCCTCTAAATTGTGAATTTTATGCGATACGATACCACTTCGAAAAGAGAGTCCAGAAAGTAATAATGCACCCTAAATTATCAAACATGCATTCATTTATGAAGCATTTTTGGCTAAAAAAAGGGAAGGGAAGGGAAAGGAAGGAAAACAAAAAGAAAGGAAGGAATGTTAGAGCGAATTAATATTTGGTGGGAAGGAAAGAGTATGAAAGTGATAGTAAATTAATGTTTGGTACAAAGAGAATTGATAATAAATTAATGTTTAGTGGGACGAGAAGACAAGTGAGATTTTTTAATTTATATATTTAACATTTTTAATACAAAATTCACAATTTAATACATTTTTTTCACTTATTGATAAAATATCATATTAAAATTTATTTTGTTTATTTATTTATTAAATAAATTTAAAATTTAGTACATTTATTTAATTTAGTAAATTTATTTATTTAATTCGATTTGTTATGTTCATTTTTATTCCAACAGACTTTATTGTTGGAGTTAGTTTTAGTGAGTTCATGTTTTGTTAGTTTTTGTTAGAGAAGAAGATGACTCATACAAGATTTCTTTAAAAAATACAATATTTGAGTGTTATTTTCTATGGAGTCTTCGTTCTTCTACTGTTTTGAAACTCGTGCATTTCTACTTTGAAAGATTCTTATTCCTCCGTAGTCATTATGTTGTTAGGATTAATTCTTGAAGTCTTTTTGACATCAACCCCTATTGTTGTGGCAACTATTTGTTACTGACCTATTACGTTAGGATCTACCATTCGGTTCAATTGGCCAAAGAGGGTCTTGAGGTACATAAGGTGACGAGTTCAATCCATGGTGGTCACCTACTTAGGAATTAATTTCCTACGGTTTCTTTGGCATCCAAATGTTGTACAGTTAAGCGGTATACTCGGTGATATTAGTCGAGGTGCGCGAAAGCTGGTTCGAACAGTTACAGATATTAAAAAAAAAAAAAAAAAAAAAAACTAATTGAGAATATATTGTCAATTAATCTTGAGATCTTCAAGATTAACACCAAAATCCATACGTCAAACGGCTGCAGCCAGAAGATGTGAGAAATTGATTGTGTAGAGAGAAGAAATTACCATCATCTAGCCATTGATGTCCGTTATTCACATGCTTGCACACGTTGGTTGTACAGAGAAACTCGAAACTCGTCGCTCGTCCCACGTTTGCACCCCTTGTACCAGTGCTATAGTGCACAAAAGTAAGTAATCTATCAAATAGAACTGTGAGAGTTTCTACTTGTACAAAAAGAGAGAGAAAGAAGAGAGTATGCGTGACAATGAATAATACAACTCACACTGTGTCCAAAGACTCCAAACACAAACTAAAATAGAGTTTTCTGATGCAGAAAGACAGAAGGCCTTCTTGAATTAGAAGTCTAGTTCAGCTTGTCTGTCTAATTCAGAATTAACACATCATTTTTCTGTCTAAAATGGTGAACTCTAATTTATCTCTTTTCCCAAATTCACATGGGACATTTCTTGTTAAAAGGGAAAAGTGAAAACCATATCTTTATTTTACCAAACCAATGCAAGGGATTTAGCCATCTCCAACATTGCTCGTGTTTTCGCTCGTGTTTTGTCTCACAAACTGTCCCCTCACGCGGGGTCTCTGTTCTGCTAACCTTTTTCTGCTTTGATATCGAACCTGCAAAAGGAAATAGTATTGAGACAGCATCTCAACATAAAAACTTGAGAGATTTCAAAAAAAAAAACATAAAGACTTGAGAACCATAGTAAAATGTTGCATATTTCATCACTTCACTCACATGTAAATATGAAAACCCAAAATAAACCTCAAATGTTTTTTTTTGAAATCGGGAAATGGACACTACACTATACCCGGGTAAACCACGCCCGTCCTGAGCCCAGGCACCGGGAGACATCAAAGGAATGGAGACACGGGAGGTGTCTACAAAATAAACCTCTAATGTGAAATTGTTGAAATGTACCGATATGCCATGTCACATGTATACATTGAATATATATAAATACCCATGTTTGTATCGATGACTTTCAGACTATTGGTAAAGCCAGCACAACAAGTCAAAGATAACAGTAAGGGATCTCAAAGTATCTGTTGCTATGCTGATTAGCTACCCTCAAAGTGAAAATGAGAAATATGATACTAGCTGAAATCTAACATGCAGCAGTGAAATATGATACTGACTGAAATTTAAAACAAGGGGCAGGGAGTAGAAAATGAAAGTGAAAGAGCTCATACTGAACATAGAAAGTTTCCGAATACACGTTCATAAGACGGGGAATCAAGAAATAGACATAGCAAGCATTGGACAAAGAGAGGGACTAAGCAGCATTACCTTTTTACGGAAGCATCTTTCCTTCCTTTTCAGGCGAAACTTTGTCAAGGCTGCTTCCCTTTGTGAAACTTTGTTTTGGTCCACTTTGTTTCCACTTCCACTTCCACTCCCACTTCCATCCCCACTTCTGCTGATCTGACCGATTCCATTATCACTTTCCATATTCAGCCCTCTGGCATTTCCTGCAGTGCAGCTTCCATTTTGGCCATTGCTTCCATGGTTACTGCCTGAGGCGCTACCGTTCACGCTATAATTTGCAGCATTGCCTTCTACAGGGCCATTTAACACATTGGTCGACCTACAATGCGTGGCAGCTGATATTTTCTTCAATGAGAAAACATTATGCTCAGATGATATTTGTTGATTATTGAGGGCAAGCTGATGGGTATGATCATACGGGTGACCAAGTTGCTGAATCTGAGATTCCCTGAGCACACAGTTAGACTGAGCTTGCATTGTTGTAGTTGTAACATTGTTGACATTATCTGCTAGCTCAGGAACAGATAGGCTGTTGTTCTTAGTAGGCTGAGAAGCTGCCGACGGGTGCAAACAGTTGACTGTTGATGCTATTGCTGACTTGTTATTTGTAACTATGGACTTGGAAAATGCATTATTTGTAGTGGACCCCATGTCATTATTATTGCTATATCCATTTGAGCATTGATTGGGAGGATTGCTACTTGAATGAGATTTAATATCTTGCATGTTCTCTTGGTTTGTAACTTCTAGGTCGTTAACAGGAGGAGAGTTACTTCCGGCATTCCCAGTCGGAGTCTTGTTAGAATTTGAGCCAGCATTGTACCTGGGAATGTATGGACAGCGAGCTTTCATTGGTTAAAAAGGAAATTGCCTCAACATTTTGAAACAATATCTAGACGGTGAAGGATGCACCATTTTCTCACATACCTAGAAAAAGCTGAAGAATCTGAGCGTCTGACAACATTGCGATCATCTTGGACTGCTTTCCCTGTCGTTTGAACTTCTCTAGGCCTTTTTAATCCAAGCTCAAGGGATGGAAATTCTTCTGAATCTGTAACATCTTTATTCTTAATGCCTGTGGTCTTGGGATGGTTGCTCGGTTCATCAAACACAGTGGCATCCATCTTAGTATCAGTAAGATTGGTATCAAGACCAGTAACAGTTGTTTGTTCATACTTAAGTTTGCTGGATGGGCTCTCACAGTTGAGGTCAAGATGTCCTTTGCTGAACTGCTCATTAAATCCACTGGATCCTATCTCAAGCATAATATTCTGTTTTCTGTTATCTAACTTGGCTGGATGCTCCGTACACAGTTCAAGTTGTAAATCTATATTTCTGTGCATGCCTAATTCAACTTTACCCATGGTAGCAGTATATGAAGAAAAATGAAATTCAAAATATTAGACGTATGTATGGTTTAACAGTTCATAAAATTCTCACACGGCAAGATATTCAAGGGCATACCAAGTTGCTTTTTCTGCACCGGGCACTCGGCGGTCAAAACAGGTGGCACAATATTAGCAAATGTATCAGCATTTGAGTGAACAACTTGAGCACAAGTGCTATCAGGATGTTCACGTTTTTTATCCCATGCTGATGCAGATAATGGTCGAGGGCTTTCAACTTCTATAGCTTGCTTGGTCCAAGAACTCTGCAGAAAGAGAACCAGCAAATTACCAATTACCTATTTAATTAACACGTAAGAAAATTATAACAACCCTCCTACAAACAGATTCCAACTGGATGAACTTGAAATTTGAAAGTCTTATTATTGGGGTTTTTTTAATGTATGATACAGAGCCCACGAGAAAAGTGAGGCTTCCTAAAAAAATGGCCTCCAATGACGCCTATAGAATAATTATAAAAAGGCTTAGAAAAAGATGCCCAAAGAGAACCATAAATTTTATGAGGGTCCATACATCACCTACCAATCTTTCTGCTCTAAAATTCTATTGTCTCTCACCCAAGACCCCACAAGATGGTACACACTCAGCTTGCCAAGAAAAGCCATTTTCTCGAGAAAAAGGAGGGGAAGTATCTACTCAATCAAAGGCCTTTTCTCAGCCTGTCCAAAACGAAGCCGAATTCCTTGAAGAAATGATTCTATACTGTTGCGGACAACTAACAATACCAAAGAAGATGATCAAGACACTCAACCACCTTTCTAGACAAAACGCAACAGGTAGGCCTTATTAAGGAGGCGACCTTTTGCATCTCCATGTCTAAGGTGTTAATCTTTCCATGGAGCACCTACCAAGTAAAAAATTAACTATCTTTGAAGTTTCATCATCCACAACGAAGCAAAGATGCATTGGATCCCACTTATCTGCCCTTTGATATGGCAACATAAAGCCCAGTCACAAGATCATAAAAATGCATTGGATCAAACCAAAGTGAGAAGGGGCTTTAAAGTTGAGAACTTGAGTCATTGGATAGATAAGCTTATGGTAACACTTCAACAAACTGAAAGAGAAAGTGAAACTAGTTACTGTTGGCACTTTCAAGGATTTGGAGAGATCTTGGGAAGGGATTTGACTATTGAGTAGGTCTAATGCTTCAATTTTAGCACCAAGACTTTTGTAGTTACCCTTTAGGTCAAGATTGAAATTCGGTCATGTCAGACCCATGGTAGGTCAAAGGTTCCTAGTCAATCAAGAGGTTGCTTTAGCTAGTGAGAGATTATTGAAACTACTTTCTTTTATCAGAGCATGTGATACTGTACAAGGGTTGAACAAATATATTTGTCTCATCATTGATCATACAGTGATCTCGTTCACTCTAATACTTGTTTAATATGTATCACTTCAGTCTAGAAAAAAAGAAAAATTAACTATATATTCTTGCATAAGTTTGATTAGTCTAACAGACATTTAGTGCTATCCTTTCCTAGCAGACCAAGATGCCAATCAATTCATGGAATGCAAAGGAAAGAGATTTAAGTGGCAGTGAAGTGTAAACTAGAACAAATGAGAAGGGATAAGGCAAGTTATTCACAATTGCATGGCAATGCAAGTTACGAGATTCATCCTGACTTCCTGGATAATCTAAAATCAAAAGTAACTAAGAAGTAATCCAAGAGAAATAAGACAGGACAATCCTATCCTTGATCAGATATGTGTGAGACTCTGTAATGTGCATATAAAACAATCCTAGATTTTGTTAATCTCTTAACAAGAACTTGTAATACCTGTGTGCCACTACCGTCGTCACTTTCATCTCCAATATTGAAACCAATGCTCTCACTGTCTTCTTCTTCATCATTGCTCCCAGTGTTGTTGTCTGACTTTTCAACACCTTTTGACTTCACAGACTTTTGGGTCTGTGTGCCACTTTCACTTCCACTACCGCTAGACTAAGAGAAAAACAAGATATCAGTATGCCATAATTAATAGGAAAATATCAACTTTCCAGTTTCCAATGACAGAAAATAAATGTTGTGAGCCATAAGTCGATGAGATTGCACCCGGCAAAAATTCAGGCAGATAGCAGAAAGGAAATCGGCATTCCTTATAGATAATTAGTTAAAAGGACATCAAAAAGTCTTCACTCTTTGCTAGCAAAAGCAATAGCTCAGCGGCATAAATGTGTCCCCATGAACTAAGAGGGTCATGAGTTCAAATCTCCCATGCTGAATTGTTGTAGAACTAAAAAAAAGACTTCACTCTTTAATTTTATCCATCCATAATAAACTATAAAGTCAGCTTATCAATATAACACAATCGAGAAGGGACACACAGAAGTGAAAGTACTCACGCTATGGCATCTTCTCCAAACATGTTGCCAAAGGTTTTTAAGCTCATTCTTCCGAATGGGCTTCACTAAAAAATCGACAGCACCCTTTGACAAACATTTAAAGACTAAACCCATAGAATCATGAGAAGACATCACTGCATACATATCACATCAGAATCAAGAATTCAGTTGATTAGCTTGCATAGAAAGATAGCCAGCTTAAAAAGTAGACTCTTGATAAACTAGACACTTAAAGAAACTTACTGATTACAGGTATATTCTTCCTTGTTTTGTGGCTCATAATCTTGCTTAAAAGACCGACCCCAGATAAGAAAGGCATGACCACCTCTGTTAAGACAAGATCTATGTGATTTGACAGATCTTCTAGCATCTTCCATGCGTGTAGTCCATTTGCAGCTGCAATAACTACAGATGCCGACATACAAGAAAGGGTGGTAAACCAGAAAGAGATAAAGAGAACATAAAACCCAATTGAAAGTCAGATCAAAGGCAGAAAATTTGTGAAAGGATATTCAAAGCTCAACCAACTGTGAACTTATCGGAGATTCAACAGATCCTGAAATGTGACGAATCAAGAAATGCAGAACTACACACACATGTAAGAGCATAGACCAACATATTAACACACACATTGAAAATGAAGGCAATCAAAGGAACCAATAATGATATCCGTCAAACAAGATATTAGTCATGTCAACTTTCTAGTACAAAAACTGAGAAGAAGGGACCAGGGAATCGAATTGTACGCAACAAGGAGTTCTAACAAAAATCAAATGCAGATTCATCAGGAAAACGAATTAATTACAGTGACAAACAAGTAATTTCAAATCATAAGCTACTAAAATTAGTACTTCCTAAAAGGTTTGCATCCAATGACATGCCCACATATGAATCATAGCAGCTAGTGCACTTCCTAGGAGGAACTAAGAACAAAATGAAAAAAGTGTAATGGACCAGAATTGCAGATAGTTTCTCCTGGAGAATTCTTTTTGATGAATTGGACAATATTTTTATTTTTTAGGATAAAATTGAAGAGCCCTAACAGTTTCAACTTTCAAGCATGAGCTGATGATGCTAGTATACAAACAGAAGATTTGAAGAGCAAACGAAATAAGAAAAGATGACTGAGTACATGTACGGTACCAGCTTAGGGGCATAATAATAATATGGCAAGGAGTTAGTTAGAGAAAAGGTTATAAATAGGAGAAGGAGAACTAAAAGAAGTTATAGATGTATCATGATTTGGCATAGAGGGCTTGAGTTAGCATACTCAAGAGGGAGGGATTCTAGGATCCATACCTGGACGTCTTGTATCTATCACATGTTCATCAATTATATACATATTCTATTATTAAGGCTAATATCCTTACAAATTGGTATCATAGCGCTGGAAACTCAAAGAAAATGCTATGGAAAAGGAGAAGTGTGAGGAAACGAGAAAGAGGATTGCAAGGATTCACAAAAAGATTGCTGAACAGTCAAAAGGAAAGTACGAAACGGCGGATTGGTTGGTGAAGGAACTCGAAGATAAAAATGAGGTTAGTAAAGTTGTTGAAATTACAGTAGAAACTAGATTTGAGGATTGCTTGCACAAAAATGAAGAACAAAGGAAGAACATTTAGATGAAAAAAATATTGAAGAACAACATAATAGGATTGAGGATAGTATTGTTAAAATTCATCAGATTGGGAAGCAAAATCAGTTAATAAGGCAAGGCAAAAATAAGTAGGTTATCTATCAGTAGTACATTTAAGCAATTGAAAAACAGAAAAAATGGAACACGATCAAAACATTGTCGAAGTTCATATTTAGTAAAAAGAACGTAAAAATGCATAGAAAAATAATGGATTCGGTTGTTGAAAGAAGAAGTCGACGTTATAGAGTCATTCTACTTGAGACTAGAATGACGAGAGCTTGTAGCCTGAGGCTCGGTTTTCCTTGTTGGGCATGGTCGAAAGAGATGAAGTAGGAGAGAAATCACAAACAAAAAAGAATTGAATGGCTGGATGAAACGCATATGTGAAAACAAAGAGGTAAACATCCTAACGATGATTTGAAATGATTTAAAAGATAACTGAGAGACTTTCAGACAAAATTTATCAAAAATCGACCAATCAATAAAGCATTCCACCTTCTTTGAAGGAGCAATATCATGGAGGTCAACAATTGCCTTATTCGCCTAGAAAGGGTTGATAGAGAACCAAGAAGAGAAGGCCAGTTTAATTTCATCCTTGAAACACTGCCAATTGTCATGTTGATTTTTTCATAGACAACAAGCAACCCTACCGGTTTGTTGGTAGCAGTGTAGCACAAAATGGCAGTGGTGGGTTGAACTATGCGGATTGGGGAGCAGACTGATTAATGAAAGGGGGATTTGTGGGTAGTCGGAGATGAGGGAGAAAAATACAAACCATCCATGTTTGTTGTCGCCCGAGGGAACTGCTACCTTCCATCGCCAACTGTGATTTGATAGAAGAGGAAATTCAACAAAAAAACCCAGTTTGTTGCTTAATTTTTCAAACCAGAGTGCGTCACCGTCTCCAATCATGGAATTTTTACTTCGATTAATCTTTCTATGCAAGGATTCGGACTAATGAATTTGAATTGCAAGGTTATTTAAGAAGGGTTTCAAATGCCGATTCAAGCCAACGAGGTGCTTTCCAGGTGATAGAAGTAGATTCAGATAGATTCCTTGATCATTCTGTAATCTTCACATGGCTGCCCCGGGTAATGTTCGTCAAAAGATATGGTGAAGGACTTTCTATCAATCTGCACATATCTGGTAGAATGGTTCCAAGGGATTTGCCTACTGGGTATGTTCATGGGTGATAGGAAGAAATCACAGAAAAAAGTTACCAGCGATGGGGGAGTTCTTAACCAATTTGTCAAGGCTTTTGCAATGATTTCATACACGCTGTAATTAGGCTGATAGGTCTAAAGTCTCCCACTTTCCTAAAAACTCCTTCTTGGGGATAAGGCAAACGAGAGTATTGTTCATATGACTAACAATAACACCTCTCTCAAAGAACTCATGAAATACCTTCCACATCTCATCTGTTCTACATAGTTGGCAGAAGTTAAAAATGTATAGGGTCATATACTTTTGGTCTGTTGTAGTTCTTTTAGGTTTTACCTTTCAAGTTTTATCCCCAACATTTATGTTGTAATATTAATGAAAGTTTGTACAGCCACTTCAACAACATTTTTTTTCATCAATCTTATCCAAAAATAACAATATTTGTTCATGTAATGAGATTAGTACTTACTAACAAAGAAAATTATGCATTATCATAAAAGTTCAGCTTCATCCAAAAAAAAATCATAAAAGTTCAGATGATGAAAGTCAATCTCTTTCTTAAGTAAGAAAAGTTCAGATGTTAACAGAAACTTCAGACCATAAACGGGATTTTTTCACCAGATGAAAAAGATAACGAAAAGAGACTCATTCCAAAATACAAGCTACAGTAAACAAAACATAAAATAACCAGGCAGAACTCAAATAACAAACGGTTGAAATAAAAAAAAACAAATAATAATAATAACTGAAATATAGGTGCATTAATAACCAGTTTTACGCATGGAGAAAATTAACTGACCTTCGTAACTGCAATTACGAAGCAGTGCAGTAACTAGATGGCGAGTGGAGTCATCATTTTCTACAAGCAAAACCTTGAGGGACCTAAGATGTAGAAATCTCTCCCAGCAGACCATAGATCCTTGAGGCTGCTGTTGCTGTTGTATTTGTAGAATGTCCTGGGCTTGAACAGTAGGTTTTCGTCCATCTTCTCCATTTCTAGAGAATCCATTGACCTTCAACTCATTTTCGTCAACCGGGCTTTGTCCCCTTCGCATCCTATGTGTGGTGATTTGGTTCACTTCGCGCCTGTCAGCTTTAGCACTCATTAGGGAAGATTTTGTAAGTGAAAGTCTAGTTTCCCAGAATCTAAAATCCCTCTCCAATCAGCTGCTACGCAATAGCACATAGCTCTGTGCGGTGTTCAACAACACAGGCAGATAGAAAGACCCCCTTCAACTACTACATACACATGGAAACAACCACACAGACTATGGTGGAAGATTAAACACAGATTCTAAATCCAACACAAAGCCTCAAAACCAAACAGTTGCTAGCTTCCGCCTCACCTTCAAAGCCTAACCTTTACAAGTGAAAAAACAAGAACAACACACACTGCAAAAACAAATGTTCGCAGACGTTAAGAAATTAATCCTACCACCAGCAGCATCAATAAATTCAAGAAACAAACTATCAGAACCCACCGGATTAAAAAAAAAAACCAAAAATTCATCAAACCCTAAATGAAGCAAACCGAGAATCTCCTGGTATTAACAGCAAGAAATCCACAAAATTCGATCTAAAAATCACCTAAAAGATCAACAAACTAATCTACGAAACAGAGACTTGTCAAATACAAACTCGATGAAGATTCTTTCACGACTATTACTGAAAAAACAAGAAACAAAAAGGCAAATAAAGCAACAAGAACGAATCGCGAAAAGAAAACTATCTACAAATTAAAAAAAACAACAGTATTGATGCATGAAGAACATCACCATCGGAACTTCACCAATCTCGTGAAATAGATCGATCTGGAGGCTGGAAAACGAGGAAGAAAGAAAAAACCTCTGAAGAAAAGGAAAAATCTCAAGATTTCTGATAAATCCAGAAATTGCTGAATTTCAATCTCTGTAATTTGCGAGCACAGTTGCAGTGATGAAGATTCTTGAGCAAGAGGCCGGAGGTTGAAGAAGAAAAGGGGAAATGGCGAATTTTCAGTTTTGTTTTTTTTTTTTTTGCTTCAGAATTATAATTGGAAGAGAAAAATTAAACGAAAAATGGAAGAAGATATTGCAGGGAGGACGTGGAAAATGAGGTGGACAAATTGAAGCTGTGGGATGGTCGAGGTGTGCCACGTAGGACGAAGATATTTCCAACGTGGCAGGAAACGTGGGGGCCACGGTTTTAGACGCGGAACGAAATCTAAAGCCGGGAGCTGAAGAGAATGAATGGATACGCGAGATTTATTCGGGACACGTGGCGCTGTTTTAGAGATGATGGAAATATAACGTCGTGTTCACGGACGTTAATTTATTTCGCTAACTTTCCGTCCGTTCCCGTTGGTTATGGTTTTTAAATAAAATACGCACGCACGCACGATAGTTTCTCTTTCTTACACTCCAAAAAGAAAAAAATATATTGGTTTTCAGTGATGTAAATTGTAAACACACTTTTTTATCCCTGTTTTTTTTTACTAAAGATATTATATGAAAACAAATTATACTAAAGTTTATTCACAAGAATAGTATTAAATTATTATTTTATTAACATATTTGAACGATTGTTTTTTTATTCAATAAGAATTTTGATGGAAAATTTGGAATTCATAATATTTTTTATCGTGTTGCTTTGCGAGGGTTTGTGGCCTATTAGTGAGTGTGCTGGATTAGAAATGTGGATGGGGATGACTTTACCTTTCTCATCCTCGTCCCTCTTTTTTATCCTCATCCCAACAAAATTCACGTTAAATTTCACAAGGATGGGACGAATATTCCCTACGGGAATCAATTTAGGGTTATTTTCCAAAACTCAATTCAATATTTTCTCTTTTTTATAAAATTTCAAATATTTAACTTTTAATCCTTATTAAAACAATAGTTAACTTTTTATTGATAAATATTTATTAATTTTCAACTACATATTGATTTTTCTTAAAGAAATATTCATATTTCTATATATATGTGTGTGTGACTAAAATTGTAGGTTTTTTAATTCACAATTTCCAAAAAAAAAATTGTTGGAAATTAATTTTGAAATTTATGACTAACGATTTTGGTCAAAGATTTGTTGGAAATTCTCAGAGTTGAGTATACCACTTGAAATATCACATTCCAAGATTTCTCTTATTCGTCACATGTCGATATAGTTTGATGAAATTCATGGTACAACTTCCACCTACTTGACTTACTTGGAAGTTTTTCAACCACTGACGTAGCTTCCACAACACATCTGGAATAACCGCTAAGTTAATGCTTATGTGCAAACTTGTGGAACCGTTGACATCACATCTACCATGACAAAATGGACATATCATGAGATGATTTCTTTGTTTTTTTTTTTCTTCAAAGGAAGTCACCAAAGCCCTTGATGAGAGAGATCACATCAGCATCCTAACTAGAGTCGTTTGATGAACTTCCCATGTTAAGGCAATTGTTTATCAAGTATAGGTTGTCCATATTCCTAATAACATCTCGCTTGCACAAAGTTTTTCTTCTTCTTCCTAATTACTGCAAGAATAAGCAGAAATATAACTGAGAAACTAAGGAGAAAAAAATAAAGGACAAAAGAACTTCCAGTATGTAAAAAATTGTTATAATCACACATAATTCTCTCATCAACCCTAATTACATAAACATTATTTTCAAATTTTATACTACTCGCACCCTTTGCCCCACTTTTCACAGATGAATACAAAAGTAATTTAAATAGAGTCCATACACATTTAAAGTGTTTTTGATTGGGATGATTTAAAATCAAAGCAACATACTTCTTTTATGGTGTTTGGAGCACACCACTGTCTTGCACATTTTCAATGTGAGACAATTCTCTTCTAATATGTTTCCAACACTAGTAGAATATTGGGTATTGATGGCGGGCACGACCCATCATTATTCACAAACAATTGCGGGCATGAGTCTGCCATCAATATTGATGACATTGTAAGCAATTGATGACGGGCACAAAAGGTGGTGGGCATTGCCTGCCACCAAAACTATATAATGGTGGGCGCTTAATGCTCACCACCAATACTCTTTGATGACAAACATCTTTGCCTGCCACCAATCCCATCAATCATAATTTTCTTAAATCTCCAATAGCTCCATCGCTTTTCTCTCCAAATCTAATCCCTCATCCACCGTGTACTACCCCATTCTTACCCTTCACATCTCTCAACTGCCTTGTCGTCTTCTTCACCATCGCTCTGCCATCCACACTGCCCTCCTCATCACCAACATCAGCTTCACTGCCTATAATCTACTTTGGCACTTCCTCCACTGCAATCTCGCTTATCCTGAAAGTTAGGGACTAAGAAAAAGAGTTACCAAATTTATGAAGAAATATCCAAAGTTGAAGAAGAAATGAAACTCAAAATTTGTGAACTTCAAATTTGTGAGCTTCAAATTTGTGAGTTTTGAAGTTAAGGGAGAAATGAAATTTGAAGTTGTGAGCTTCAAATTGACCGAAAAATGTCGAATATGAGCGAGATATGCCGAAGAATTGAGCCAAACTTGTGAGAAGAAATGAAACCCTAGGTTTGAGAAGAGAAAAAGAGAAAGAACAGAGAAGAATGAGCGTGTTTTTGTCGAATGAGGAAGAAAAGAAAAAAAAAAAGCGTTTATGACGCTTATAATAGATGGTGGGTAGTGCCCGCCACCAAAAGTAATTAATGGAGACATATTTTCCCGCCACCGTTAACAATTAACGGCGTCACCATCTTTTCTTCCGTGTTTTTCTTTATAATCTTTTTAGTCTATCATCTATTCTTGTAACTGTAGTTGCAAAACTCAACCACAACATGTTTCCTTCACATTTTTTTTTATGAAACACGTTTCCTTCAGTCACAAAAGATATTTATCTTTATGATCCAATCCTATATATTTACCCTAAATTTTCAATAATCGAAGTGTGTTTAAACTAATTTAGAAATTCACAAGTAAAAAATTACTAACCTGCTATCCAATTTCAATTCCTCATTAGCTAAAAGAAGTGACCATCATTTTATTTCTTATTTTGTGGGATACACTATCTCTTTTGTTTACCTTATAGTATTTGCTTTCTCTTCTGAAAACTTTTCTAAAACTTATAGAATTTTATTGATGTATGAAATTATGAGAGAAAAACAACTATGGAAGATAAATTATAAAAGATCTCTCGAATTAGTACGGACAAGTGGGAAAATTCAATGATGAAAAGTGGAAAGTGGTTCATCATGTGATAACCAAAATAACAATATAAAATAATAATAATAATAATATGAGGGCCCTAATCTTGGAACATTTTCTATTCCATCATTACCATATGTTCTAACAAAAATGGGGTCAAATTCTCTCATAATAGTTTTTTCTTGTTGAATTGATGACCATCAAGAGAACATAGAATGTTGGGATCCAATGGGAAAGTCGATTGCGAATTGAATGTTTTAAGATTATTCCAAATTTATCTTTTTCAAAGTCGACCAAGAGCAATAATTTCACGTGTGTCAATGACTTAAAGGTCATAAATTCGAACTCCTATTCTCTATATGAGTTGATAGCCTCCATGTGTAAATTTCCATGTGCAAGAACTTGATCTTTTTGGATAGGTGGCTTTCCAAATCACATAGAAAAGATGAAGAGATTTAATGGAAAAGGATCCATGTGTTTCCAGCTTCCATAACCTAACATCTTGTCCATGAGTTAGGTCATGTTCTTCAATATTCTTCCCACCTTTCAATTTTTTTTTTCTCAATCTTACGTTTCAAAAACTTTCAACAATTCTTCCGAGGCTCGATTTCATGGGAAGGAGAAGAGAAGTGCATCGTCTGCAAATCGAAGGTGGTGAAAATGAACAAGACGAGACCCATTATGAAACCTTTAACCAACTTTTCATTTGTCATAATGTACAAAAATTACCTCTTGAACGACCATTTATGATAATATAGTTAGTTTGGAAACAATATGCAACCCATTACCCACATTCTCCATGTATTTAAGAATCCTTTGGCTTTAAAGGATTTAATTAATGAATTCTCACTTTTACTTTATCAAATGAATTCTTTATTTCTACTAAGAAAAATAAGTTTCAATAGCATTATGAATGAAGATGTCTATAGAACGGGGTGAGACTTAGGAATAACTTCTCCGTCTCTATCTTTGCCATAAAAAACAATCTTTATCCATATAAAATTTAAAATTATTTTTGCAAAGATTCCTACCGAGAATCGGTGGGAATCGAATTCCTACCGAGAATTTCTCCATTTATTTTTTATCTTCTGCCATAATCTTTATAAGTATTTTGTAAACTAATATTTTCAATTTGTCATGAGAAAATATATATTAATTTTCAATTAGATAATTAATTATTAAAGAAAAATATTCATCTAAATAAATATTTGAACAAACAAAAAAATCTATATAAAAGTTAAATTAGTAAAAAAAGAAAAACTCTCATTTTTGCAGGATTCACTGTCACAATAGGGGCAGGTCTCAACAAAGTCATGAAAATCTCTAATCATGCATGATTTAGTAACCAAGAAATTATTGGTTTGAATCTTCACCTCTTCATTTGTTGTTTCAGTAACCAAGAAATTACATGAATAGGGTTTGACGATTTGATTCTCTGATTATTGTTGATAACTGTGCTTTTTTTTCTCATTCATTCATAGCCCCTCAGGTAGGGATGATTTCGGTTCGGTTTTTGTCGGTTTTATACTAAATCAACAACTGAACCGATATCTTCAGTTTTCAAAAAATAGATCTGATTCAATGTCCAATAAAGTATAGATCCGTTGGTTCGGTTTTCAATGGATCTGATCCAATGTCTGATCCAATATCCAATACAATACAATCATCGAAAACTAAATTTTCTTCGAAAACTAAATTTTCATTGAAAACTATATAGTAATTCATTCTATGAACTGATTGTAAAAATAATAGTAGTTAAGATGAGTTAACAGACTTAATTTTGGATTTATTTGAGTTTTATTAAGCACTTAAAGCTAACCATCTCACTGTTTCAAATCAATAAATTTAACAGCTTCATTAAGTAAAGAGCTACCACAACTATCATAAGAAGCATCCAAGAAACCTTAAACAAAGCCTTAAAATAATTCATTTATCCAGATCTTAAAATAGTAGGGTGGAAGACAAGAAAAATAATGAAAAAAAGTAAAAGGTGAACTCATACATAGTACTAAATAAGGGGCATTATCCAAACTCCAAAGATCAATTCTTAATTAAACATATAATAAAGTAAAGAGCATGGTGAATTCATGCCAGATCTAAGAAACTCATGAGCAGATCAGGGGAAAAAAATAATGCTTAAAAAGTTGGCATTAATTCGATGCTTAAAAAGTTGGCATTAATTCGGGTGAAGATAGAAAAATAAACATGAATGAAGCTGAAAAAGTAAATAGAATTTTGTCCTTATATCATTTTGTTTTGTTTTGTGTCTATTATAATTATAGTTTATTTAAAAAAAATATATTAGTCACACTCCACTTTTTCACCCCTGTTTTCCGATCCCTACAAATTGGAAACCAAATTCGACGTAGCAAAATGTCGCAGAGCCACCGCCTAGAACATATATTTCCAAACACTATCTTCCGGCACCAAATACATGCGCGAAGGCCCTATTTCTCAATCGACAGTAAAGACATTTCAGCTTTCTATATTTCTTCAAATAAGACAGAAAAATAGCTCACTTGATCTAAATGCCCACACCACAACACCGAAATAATGGAGTGTAAAAATGGACTCGTTGGGCTCTCCCACAATAAAAAAATAATAGAGAAGAAAAAATTCAACACAAGAAATTGGAGGAAAAAAGGAACAAACCTCAATAGCTTTGAATTGAAGGAATTCTTCTTCTCCGATTCATAGTTTCGCTTTCCAAATTTCACGCAAGCTTCAATTTCGGCGGTGAAATATAACGTCTTATGTGTCAAGGAATTGTAATGAGAAATGAAAAATAAAATGGAAAAATTTGTGAGACGACGCTCAGGAATATTGGAAGGATCGACTTTCTGAAAAACCCTAAACAACGCTTGAGAGAAAAGGGGGAAAGAAAAAGGAGGAATACGCATGAAAAAGGTGAATTCTGGGTTAGGGTTTTTAAAAAACATTATTTATACTATTGGTTCGGTTCGGTTTTTTATTGTTTTTGTCAATGGGGAACCGAACCGAATCGAAAAAAAAATCGATTTTTGCAATTTAAAATCGAGTAATCCAATGCTATTCTAAAAAACTGAACCAATCCATTGGATCAGTTCGGTTTAGTCGATTCAGTTTTTTTTCTTTCACCCCTACCCTCAGGGTGTTTGTTTACCGTATTTAGTGAGAATTTAGCTTCATGAATTATATTGAAGAGTTATTTTGAATAATTAAAAATTGAGAGTTTAGTAAAAAAAGTCGTTTATATGTGATTTTTATGTAGAAAAGTTAGAGTCAAAATCTTGTTGGTGTGAAATAGTGTGGACATCCATCTCAAAACCAATTGGTGATGAGAGGAGTAGTCCACCTACCTTTTAAACACTTAAAGATATCCTCTCCTTATCAATGTGGGATTCTCAACAGTTGGATGTAAATTTAAAATGAATAATTATTTTGAGTAATTAAAATTTGTTATTTTGATTGATTTGAAATGAATGATTAAAAATAAGTAGTAAAAAATGATCTTATAATTGAATGATTAAAAATGAATGGTTAGATTAAAAATAAATGATTAGAAATCAAAGTTATTTTTAAAAGTAAGAAAGATAAGTAAATATAAATTTGTTTGGAAGTTGATTTTCAAGAAGGAATCAGTAAATCCTCTAGTTAAATTCTTCTTAAATATGACAAAGAATCAACGGTCGTTAAATACAGACTCTTCTAAAAACGAATAATAAAATAAAGAGCGCAACTTGATTACGTGAGGGCTTCATGAAACGTCTTTCGTGGGCCTTTCAAACCGTGCCTCACCTTCAACATTAAAAATTTAGCCCAAACCACGTATTGAAGGTTAAAATTACAAAAATAAAATTAAAAAACTCTGGTTTCAATATCAATACTTTATATTAAGCATAGTGTTTATATATATATATATATATATATATATATATATATAATTTAAACACTCGTTTCAATACCTTATGTTAAGCATAAAAACTCAGAAGATTGGAATCCACCAGCTAACTTCCTCTAATACACCATGAAACAAGGGTAACTACCCCTATCTCTAGGTCAGACATTGAAAGACATCAAAGGAATAATGTCACAGGTAAATCTAAAATCTGAGATCTTGAGAGGAAGCATCCTCTCAAAACCCAAGTTTTTAATCACTGTACCACTCTTTGAGGATTCTAACACACTTTTTTAGGACCACAAGGGATGTTCAACTTCATAAGAGTTATACAACTTTGGTTTTTTTAAAAAAAAAAAGCGAAAAAAAACTCATAAAATTGACTTCTCATCTATAACACTAAGTTTCATTATCATGTTATCATTTCCATATAAAAGAAGAAAAACAAATCTGTAAATTACATCCGGATGAGATCTGAACTCCAACATATTTGGTTCTTTATCGAGTCCCAATTTTCACAACAAATATGAGAAATATTTTAACAAAAAATTGAGTGCTAAAGGATGCTGAAAATGAAAATGAATAGTTATGACCCTGTTTGATAATCATTCATTTTTTGTATTTGATTTTTGAAATTTAAGCTTACAACAACTCTCTTATCACATAACTTTTCTTATTTGGATATCTATCTTTCACCTATATTTGTAGAAACCAAACCAAAATTTGAAAAAAAAAAAAAGTAACTTCAAAAAATTTGTTTTAATTTTTGGAAGTTGGTTAGCATTGACATACTTTCCTAAGAAAGATGGATACATTTATAAATTTATAGAAAATGTGGAATACATCGTAGGAAACTTGAGTTAGAATAACCTTAAATTTTAAAAACCAAAACAAAAAACCAAATGGTTATCAAACGGAGCCTAAATATCAATAATATCTTCATCCTCAAATATCTATTCTGCCTGAGCGTCCAAAATACTTAGAAACACATTATACCAACAATATAATTCTACAACACATAGCTAATATCTATAGAACAAGTACATAACAGAGCATGCATTAAAATTGTAATGAATAAATTTGAATCTCCAAAGCTGTGTTTAATGCATTGGGTTGAGCATAAAGTAAGGAAAAGTGTGGAGCAAAAGCTGGTATTGTGCCCTGGATTCAATGTATGCAGCAGTGTAACTTACTGTAATTGGAAAATACCCTCACTGTTTCACCAAGTAACTCTCAATTTTGCTTCCGTTCTTACCATGTATTTCAATACCATAGTCTAACGACAGACCAACGGTACCTGGTGCCCTTAAATTCAGAGGAGCAAAGTTCCAAGTTCCGAGGTAATAGAAAAAAGGGGAAACATGTATTGAAAATGGGTAAACTAAGTTGTATATAGTTTCTCCACCCTGTCTAACAGAAGGCTACAAGAAAATTTAACGTCCCCACAAAGATTTTCGTCCTGAATCTCCAACAGATAGATATAATTCCGCAGACCAAGCCTTGGCTACTAGAAAGTTCAATAATGTACAAGATTCATCCTTGAACAAATCTCATACAACTTTTTTTTTTTTATATCCATGAGTATCGAGAGTGATGGATGGAAGAGACAGAAATCGCCGAGGATTCGGAATAGGGTTTTTATCCAGGATTTTGTTAGTTACAAGATTTAGACCGTTTAGCAGATGTCAACCTTTTTAAGGGGTGTATTACTTGAAGAAATGTGGATTAAGATTTATTTCATGATTGTTTAATTAGCTTAGAAAAAACTTTTTTTTTTCTTCCAACCATATTTCCTAAATAAAATTTTCCTACTTTGTTTTCATAACTCATCCATGCATAAATAAATTTATCCAAATATGTTTCTTATGCACTACTCATTTAAACATTCTTATCAAAACATCAATTTTCTACACCCCTTTGTTCAAACATGATTTTGTTGCAGTTGCATTTTCTTGCTTCGATCCAACCTCTTCTTCCAACCATATTTTCTAAATAATTTTTTTTTATAATTAGTTGGACCGTGACCCATGTATTTTTGGATCCTTAAGAGAGTGTTTGGGTCCATTTACGTAAACGGTCAGGTTGGTTATAAAAATCCAACCTATGTTTCTCTTATTGTTTATAATAAACGGTGATTTGACTAAACCTACGTGTGTGCTCGTTTATAACCTTATATATATATATATATTATTTTTTGTTGCATAAATAGTCCTCAAATACTGTTTATCATAATCTCTGTTATAATAACTTGCCCTTCAAACACCATTTATAATAACATACCGTTTATTATAACCTTCCATCTATCATAACCAAATAAATGCTCCAAATGCACCCTTATTAATTTTTCTTTTTTCTTTTTAAGTATAAATTAGGGGAAGAGGTGGACCAACAAATCCTACATAGAACACACAACTTTTTTCAAATAATACGAGAGTTGAATACTGATTTTTAAGATCAAATTCGTGACCATAGAATTAAAATAGATTAATACAAAATAAGATAAATAATTACGTCGCCCACCATTCGACCCATTATTTTGAGTGGTGCGTAAATGTTCCATGGATTACATTTTGAAAAAAAACCCATAAAACCAAATAAATTATTGCCACATAAAATAAAATATATGTTCGTTCGTCAACCCGCCACGTTTTCCCTCCGTTCCAAAATTCCAACTGCCCCTCCATTGCCGGCCGCTCATCCCGCCGGAACTCATGGCGGCGACTCCATCAACTTCACTACTTCCCAATTCAGCGCCGCCGCAACGGAAATCCATGCAAAGCTCGTCGCACAATTTCTACAATCTCTCTCACCGGAACATTCGCTTCGATTCCAGGTTTTCGCAATTCAACAATATTATTAGATTCTCATCTCCGCCAACTGGTGTCGTCGTATCGGCCGTTTCTGGTTCCCCCGGTAATTCAAATTTCTCTGTGCGCTTTGATTTCCCCCTTATTCTAGCGATTTAGGGGTTCCTGGAATGAGGGTTTCAGGAATTGAATCGAATGTGGAGAGCGGAAGCGTTGTGGATTTGCTGGATTCGGTGAAGGTATATGACTTGAACGGGAACGGGATTCCGATTTCCGATCTCTGGAAGGATAGGAAAGCCGTTGTTGCATTTGCGCGTCATTTTGGGTACTTTGTTTGAACTCTTTCTATTTGATAAAAGTTTCTCAATCTGTATTTCTCTTCATCGCATTGTTGATTAGATATGGTTTGTTGCTTCAGGTGCGTCTTTTGCCGAAAACGCGCTGATTATCTTGCATCTAAAAAGGTAACTAATATCCACTATTAGATAGCGTGTACATCCATCTCAAAACTAATTGATGATGAGAGGAGTAGTTCACCTATTTTATAAATATTTGGACGACTTGCCACTTTTTTGACGTGAGACAATCGTGGGGTCCTAACATGGAGGTGGTGCCTGTTTTGGGTTTTACCAACCTTGAATTGGATTTAGTGGACCAAATACCTGTTTGAGCTTAATGTACTCTAATACCATATTAGATAGTGTGGACATCCATCTCAAAATCAATTGGTGACAAGAGTAGTTCATCTATTATATAAATGTTTGAAAGACTCTCCACTTTTCCAACAGAGGGATCCTAAATCTATGGTTACTTAAATTAAATGTGTTGTTCGGAGATTATTTACATTTTAAGACCCTTTCGTTCTCAATCTCTGATCAAATTTACATAATTTAGCTTGGTCTATTTCTATTGTATAGAGGGGAATCGGTTAGTTCCCAATGTATTAGCATTGGTTTCAATGGTTTTTGTTGAATTATGTTAAACCACCGATTAATACAAAAGTCTAAGCTGATGGATTGAGGTAAATTTAATTATATCAACCAACAGTTTTCCTCCTGTTTGCATTAGAGACTTGTTTGTTTACTGCTCTTTTCCGTCCAATAAGAAATTCTTCAAGAATTTAGTCACAGCTTTCTTGATATGGTAGCAGGATATACTGGATGCATCTGGTGTGATTCTTGTGCTGATTGGGCCTGGTAGCATTGATCAGGTATGAATTTAATCCTCAACGGAAATTTTGGAGAATTCTATTGTTTAGGATCCCACATTGGAAAGGTGGAAAGACCCCTGGCCTTAATATTAAGGAGATAGGCGAGCTACTCTATTGGCCTTAATATTAAGGAGATAGGCGAGCTACTCTATTAATTGTCATTTGTCAATTGGTTTTGAGATGAAATATCTACTATTTAATATGGTATCGGAGTTCATTAAGTTCAATCGAGTATTTAGTATAATAAAATAAAATTGAGATCCGATTAAAATTAGTGAACACAAAGAGGCACAACCTTAAGGGGTATGTTGGTGATTTTTTGGCTACTTAGAATTGATTTTGAGTTAGAATTCAATACTGTCCTTTAAAAAAAAAACTGAAATCCAATACTATCTAATATCTATATTTGTGGGATTTATTAAGCATGTGAATCAGAATCATGACGCTTGATTTGCTAAGCTGCACTATTTCTATTCAACACCCATCTTTCACTTCATTGATTCTTATTTACTGCTAGCAATTTGATGTAGGCAAAGGCATTCAATGAGCAAACAAAATTTCAGGGAGGTAAGTTTCTGCTACTATGGAGGTTTGGAACTGAATTGTATGTAGCCTTTTTATGTGTACCAATAGGGATCGAACAGGCGTTGATGAAGAATATTTTTAGCTATGTAGAAGATATCTAGTTAGGCTACTGGTAGTTGAAGACTTTGTATGCAGTAAATATTCCTTTGAACCATACGTTGATCTGAGAGAGAAGTTTGACGCTTGTTCCTTTATTATCTTCTAATAGCTCTGTTGATGCCTTCAAGATGGATAAGAGTAGTACTTAAGAATGAAAATTTCTCTGAGAGGTTCTAGCAGTAAGATGAATTGGATTGTCAGCTTTCTGCTAAATCAATGCAGTTATACGTGTAACTAAACCATCATGAAGTAGCCTAATGGTTAGGAAGGCATTGGGAAGCTAAAGTGATGGTTTGAACCAATAATGGTCACCTACTTAGGAATTAATTTCATACGAGTTTTCTTGACATACAAATGTTGTAGGGTCAGGCGGTATGTCTCATGACATTAGTCGAGGTGCCAAACTGGCCCGGACAGTCATGGGTATCAAAACAAAAGTTTTACTTGTAATTAGAATTGAGATCTAGCATCAGAAAGAAGAAAAAGAACGGTCTTCTCTGAGATACAGAGTCGACTGGTCCCCTTCCCCGTTCATTTGATTGTGAAACATTGTAACTAACTGATGTTTCAGAAGTTTATGCCGATCCTGCTCATTCATCATACGAGGCTCTAAATTTTGTTTCTGGGTTTACAACCACGTTTACCCCCAAAGTATGTTAAGGAGTCCAGTTTCATAATAATGTTAACCAGCAACATCAACGGTAGGTGCTTACTTTGGTTGCTTGTTGTGACTTTACAGGCGGGTCTCAAGATTATTGAGCTATACATGGAAGGCTATAGGCAAGATTGGAATCTTTCTTTTCAGAAGGACACTGTGTCTAGAGGGGGCTGGTAACTGAAATTTCTAATTATTCTTTCTCTCTATAACTTTTTTTTTTTATAGGAAATGAGAAACTTTCCATTGATATATGAAAAGTTACAAAAACTCCTCAGTCCTCACTCTATAACTTTTTGAAAATGATGAAGTGCGTTGAATAACGAGGAAAAGAAAGAAAAAAGGGGAAGAAATAGGTTAATGATTCATTGACCTCACCTTCCATTGTTAAGCGAGCAGGCAAAAATTTCATCTCTTCTTTCTGTGCTACAAGAAGAATATTCCATCTTTTCTACTTTGAGTTCATCCTCCATTATCTAGAGATTGTTTAGGGGAAATATGATTTCATTGATGAATAAAATATAAAAAGAAAGAAAAAAAGCCAGCTTCCATAAGTGTTGGTTGATATAATTAAATTTACCCAACTCATCAACTTAAGCTTTTGGGTTGATTCATGATTTAACCTAATTCAGTCGCTCTGAGCGACTGAGGTGGAACAACTAATAGTATTATCCAAATAATAGTCAAAAGAGGGAGAATTATCATTGAAAGGTCCTTTTCTCTCTCTCAAAAGTACCAAAAGAAAGCTTCGGAAGAACCTCCTCGTCTTTAGAAGGGTTCCCCAAGAGGACTCTGTGTGACTGTGTATTAGATAGCATGTGATTTCATCTCAAAACCAATTGGCAATAAGTAATGTAGCCCATCTATCTTATAAATGCTAGGTCTCCTCACATTTTCAATATAAGATTCATAACACGCCCCTTCAAGATGGTGCCTCTGCGTGTTCACCAATATTAGATTGGTTCCCAATTTCATTTTTATTGGATTGAATATATCACTGACTCACTCTAGTTTTCTCATTTTCTGAGTGAAACTCATCATAGGCCATGGAATGTATAAGTAACGCAGTTCATTACTTTAAAGACTTGGTCGTTGTTTAAACGATCAATTTATATTCATTCACAATCTATTTCTTTTTCAATCTCACAGAAACATACATAACTAGAAAGTACATTCGTGTCATTTTTCAGGCAGCAAGGTGGCATTATAGTTGCAGGTCCCGGTAAAAATAATATCTCTTACATTCACAAGGTATGCCGCTTTGTCAATACATCATGTACTTATATGTTATCCATACTGTGTGACCTTACAATATTTAGATATAAAGGAAATCCGAATTGTGACGAATATCTAAAAAGGAAAAGAAATGTTATCTCTCATGACATAATAATAATCCTGATCAAGAATCTTGTTGGTTTTTTATTTTTGTAAAACAAATGACAATATTTTCTGACCCCAAGTTTTGTGGATTGAATCTAAGATGAACTTCCTGAAACTTTTTTCTCTCCTTGTGGTAGTAAAATTTGCATCTGTGAAGCTGCAATTGTCAACTTTATTTAATTATTTATTATTATTATTATTATCCTCAAGGGGTGCGTGGTTGAAGATTTGGGTTTTGAGGGTATGTTCCCCTCAAGGTCCTGGATTCGAGACTCACCTGTGATATTACTCTTTTGATATTTCCGCTGCCTGACCTAGAGACGGACGCGATTACCCTTGTTTAAAAAAAAAAAAAAATCATTATCATCTTTTTAATTTTAGGATAAAGAAGCTGGGGATGATCCAGATATCCAAGAAATTCTCAAAGCTTGTTGCTCATGAAGTTGAGTGGAATTCTCACACTGCTGAACAAGGTGCCACTCTAGGCTGGCTTGCAATAAGGTAGTGATTATGAAGGAAACTGTGAAGTATGATTAGTATTGATACCTCCCCTTGTAGAACTATATGATAAAATTTTAGAATCAGGTGAATGAAATTCAGTTCATACATAAATTAAGACTGGCCCAGAATATGTTTGAATAATTAACACAATAGCATTGGAAGTATTACTATTAAGTAATACTTGATAAATACAGTTAGAAAAATTATAAACATCAACTAACATTAAAAAAAAGGTTAATAAACCATCATGAAGTGGCCTAATGGTCAAGATGGGGAAGGGTCAATATTCTGATAGCATGGACACTTTGTGCATATTTGACCAAGTTATATCTTTAAGGACTGAATTTTAGTGTTTAGCCAATTTCAACCTAAGTTTAACCTAGGTTGCTTTAGTGGTCAAGACTCAAGATAAGCTTGAGGAATAGGAGGTTATGAATTAATTCCATATATATTAGTCATCTAACTAAAAATTAATTTCCTTTGAATTATCTTGACAACTAATATTGCAGGATCTGAAAATTTCTCTGGTAAAAATAGTCAAGAGGTGAGTAAGTTAGCCTAAACAGCGTTAAGGCACTATGACTTCAAACTAGAAATTTAAGATCTGAATATGCGCTTTATTGTTGAACTAAAAAATTATATTTTAACCATCATAGATTGTTATAGGGTCAAGAATGTCTTGAAGAACAAAAATGTTACGAGTAATATACATGGTGATCATTTATATGAGAATTAATTTCTTACCTAAGTTAGTGTGAATCTTCACTAATAAAAAAATATATTAATATTTTATACAATGGGAACCAGATTGAAGGATAGGATCCAAAATTTGTTTTGACTTTTTTTTTTACCTAAAACCTAAATTACACTGATGCCAGTTTTTTGTGTGATTTTTTTTTTTTTAAATCAATTTTTATGATTAATTCTAGATATTTATCCTTATACATCATACTTATTATTGATAACTTCATTGCTTAGTAACAAATTCAGTCAATGATAAGTTCATTGGTTTGAGATATTAGTTAAGTCATTTTATATAAATTGACGTTCATCATCACATATGCTTGAGTACAAAACATAGTTGAATTTCAAATTCTGTCAATGAAATATTAAACTTGTATTAAACTATATCTCTAAACTTTCGAAGTGTATTCACAATCTACCGACTTTAGTGTTGTGTTAAGTCTAAAACGATATAAAAATTGCAATTTTAGAATTTTCAATTTGTGTTTAATTATTCACTAAACCTCTTCCTCATTTTTTTAAAAAAGAAAAAAATTCACCTACCTATGAACTACTGAACGAAAAAAATGGGTTTCATTTGACATAAAATTTGATATTTTTATATAATCAATGAGCTAACATTCCCGTTTAATAACTATTTGATTTTTGAAATTTAAGCTTATTTTTACTTAAGTTTTTTACGATGTGTTTTATCTTTCTTACAATGTATTCATTTTTCTTTGAGAAAGTTGGTGAACGTTAACTAAATTTTTTTTTTTAAAAAAATAAAATTTTGGAAGTGCTTTTTTTTTCTCCCAAATTTTGATTTTGTTTTAAAATATAGGTAAGATATACATATTCAAGTAAAAAAAAAACCAAAAATTAAAAGCAAAATAGTTATCAAACAAGTTAAATTTTAAAATTTTGATAAATTAAATAGATAGTAATTGAAAATTGTACCACCTTTTATAACCGTTTTCTTATTCATTTTGACTAATTAACTCATAAATATGCCTTTCACTCACGGGTGTTTTACAAAAATTATTTTTAAAAATGTTTTTTTTTTTTTGAACAACAAAATAACTCTCTCTATTGTTTTTAAAACTATAAAAAGATCTTTTAAAAAAAACTAAAAAAAAACAACTAGTTTCATGTACTATAATAAAAACCAAGAAAATGAGTAAAATGTATTCGATAACTAGTTTAAAAAAGAATGTATTCGATAACTTCAATTAATGAACCTATAATTTTTTTAATTATTTTTTTGAAATCATGCACCTATAATTTTCAATAAATACTATAATATTCGATCAATACAGTTATCTAATATTTCTTAAACAATATTACCATTAAAGTATACAAAAAAAAATTCCAGAAAGATTTATAATTTCAACTCAAGAAATTTGGTTTTGTTTGTGAAATATTGGTAAGATTTTAAAGGTTTTTATTAAGGAATATTCAGGGTAAAGAAATGATGAAAAAAATAGGTATAATTTTTTGAAAATAACTTCGTCAATGTTTCAATTGAAGCCCTAAAAACACTCCACATTGCCCGCTTCTTCCACCATTTCCATGGCCGACAAGAAAAAGCGGCGGCGATCGGAACCAGACGCCGGCGACGAAGCTCTGCCCTTCAAGAATCAGCTCAACACCGACGCCATCATTCTCCGGATTCTCAAAGAGCTCAGCGCCTCCTCCGCCGCCGCATCTTCCTCTTCATCCAAAACCCTAGACGACCTCGGCCTCGCCGCCACCTGCCGTGAAGTCTCCGATCTCTCCCTCTCCTCCGTTCAGTCCACAATCGAATCTCTCATCCTCAAAATCGCCCGCTCCATCCTCTCCGGCAACGGCTTTTCCTTCGACGTCCCTTCCCGATCGGCGGCGAATCAGCTGTTCGTGCCGGAGCTCGATCGCATCGTCTTGAAAGACAAGACCTCGGTTCGTCCTTACGCGAGTATTTCCACTGTTCGGAAATCCACTATTACTACTCGAGTTCTTCAGCTCGTGCACCAGCTTTGTATGAAGAACATCCATGTAACCAAGCGGGATTTGTTCTATACGGATGTGAAGCTGTTTCAGGATCAGACTCAGTCGGATTCGGTGCTCGATGATGTTTCGTGCATTCTCGGGTGTACCCGGTCGAGTCTTAATGTGATTGCTGCTGAGAAAGGTGTGGTTGTGGGGAGGTTGATTTTTAGTGACAATGGGGATATGATTGATTGTACTAAAATGGGGATGGGTGGAAAGGCGATTCCCCCGAATATCGATAGAGTTGGAGATATGCAGAGTGATGCATTGTTTATACTCTTAGTTGAGAAAGATGCTGCGTATATGAGGTTAGCGGAGGATAGGTTTTACAATCGATTTCCGTGTATAATTATAACTGCTAAGGGACAGCCAGATGTGGCTACGAGGTTGTTCTTGAGGAAGATGAAGGTGGAGCTGAAGCTTCCAGTGCTTGCTCTTGTGGATAGTGATCCATATGGGTTGAAGATTCTGTCTGTTTATGGATGTGGATCGAAGAATATGTCGTATGATAGTGCTAATTTGACTACCCCTGATATCAAGTGGCTCGGAGTTAGGCCGAGTGATTTGGATAAGTATAAGATACCGGAGCAATGTAGGTTGCCGATGACGGAGCAGGATATTAAGACTGGGAAAGATATGTTAGAGGAAGATTTTGTGAAGAAGAATCCGGGTTGGGTTGAAGAGCTCACTTTAATGGTGAAGACAAAGCAGAAGGCGGAAATTCAGGCATTGAGCTCATTTGGGTTTCAGTATCTGTCTGAGGTTTATTTGCCATTGAAGCTGCAACAGAAGGATTGGCTGTGACCTGAGAGCTATGATCAGATGAATTTCTGTTACAACATTATGATGAAAGTTGGTCTATGATCAGATGAAGTTATTTATGATCCAACAAAGGTATCAAATATCTGCTTTCAGGAGGTACAACCATAGATACTTTTTGCTTCTTGTTCAATTCCATGTTTATTGTCTGAAATTTATCAATAGTTTGAGAAGATATCTACCACAGATCATGATATCAAGAGGGTATGATAATCTTAGAGACTAGAAAATTGCAGATTTGTAGACAGTCTTCTGCATAATCAGCCTGTAAGGAACTTACTTAGTTGTTTAATTGTGATGTATTTGGCAGCCCCATTTCTAATCACTATCAGTTGGGGCTCTTGAAAATTTCTTGTTTTGTTTTTTTTTTTTTCTTAATCTTTAGTTTGCACCGACCCTTCTGTTTGTGAGAATTTGTATTAAGTTGTTTCATTCTGGAGAAAGTGTGCCTTTTCATTTAAAAAAAATAGCTGATGACGTGATGCCCACTCATTTTCTTTCGAATTTTGATACTCAATCTTGTTCTCTTCAACATTTGAATCAATAAGCCAATGATATGGTTTAGGGTTCCCTTACGACCCTAACCCGGTAGTCAAATGTCAACAGCATAAGGTTTGAGTTGTCAAAAACTTTGGAGATAACAATTAACATCTATATGAATCTAGTAGGGGTTGGTTCCGGGTAAGTAAGGGAGCAAAACTTACTCGACAGCTAAACCAGACCACCACAACAACGAATCCTTTGTCACTTACAAAGGACACACACTAAGCATAAAGACAAAAATTACAAACCGAAATTGAAAATTCAACTTCGAAGGGAAATTAAGAATCATCTCACCCACAAATATCACAATCCTAGAGCAAAGGAAGTTTGAATTCCACTTGGTGTTAGGAAAATCTGACACCAAAAAACTCGAACCAGATCAAGAAACAAGCCAGTTAAGAAGAACATGTGGTTTGGTCCGAGTACCAACCCTATTTAGACGAACCAGTGGCTTGGACTGCAAACCAAACCAGTTTGAAAGAACAATTGGTTTGGTTTGGAGACTGGTCCAGGCCCCTAGACCCAATTATCCAAATCTGCTCTCGAGATGTCACCACCTCTAGCCTCTCACTAGTCGACTGACACTATCATGGAACATCCAGCAACCTCGAACAGGGCACCCCTCTAGCTCCTTTGTTGGATAAAGTGCCACCATGCCTTTTGCCGTCAATGGCTGACCAACCACCCTTTCCTAAGGATCTTCCTTATGGCGACCATATTCTTTGCAATCTTCTCCCCTGCAACTCCTTTTCCTTGATTGATGTGGCGTTTTCTCACCCCTTTTTCTTTCCTCGCCTTAGAGTCCAACCCTCACCCTCATCAGTCATCCCTTTTCCATGTACGATGTACCCTTTCCTCTTCTCCAGCTTCAACCTAACCAAGTCTCTAGAAAAACCCCTGCACGGAATGCCACCACTGGAAGCTGCTTTGAGCTAGACAACCCGAGCTCTAGCTTCAATCTAAGTAGTGGGCCACCTCCCACACTGAGACCTACATTGCTGAAAGCAGGAGCTTTTCTGAAAACTCATGCCGACAAGCCCAAAATTGCCCACACACATCCCCCAAGGAGAGCAAGAAGGAGCCCAAGAAAACAACCCAAGAACGCTTGTCCACGCACCTAAGGAACCGGCCACAACCCAGCTCTCCTAGGAGAATGAGATGAGGCCCCAAAATTGCACAAGAGGTGCCCATGAACGCTCACAAACCTGGTCTTCAAGAAGATTAGGACTGCGCCTGAAGAGAAAAGACTCTCTCTGAAAAAACAGTTGAGTTGTTTTGTTGTAAAACTTCTTAAAAAAAAACTAGTTATGTTCTTAACACTTTTTTGGATTAACCACTTGAGTTGGATCCTGAACTAGTTATGTTCAGGTTGGCTAAACCAAGTTATTGAACAAAAAGGCATACACTTCTATTAATGAATGATAATTAAGATTTTCATTGATATTACATCAGGTCATAAAAATAATATAGTATACTTTTCTGCGAAGCGCCCTTGGGCTGCTCAAATTTTTCGGGTAAAAAAAAAGTTCTCTAATTTAATGAACTTCCTATTGTGATTAGGCATGCTTAACAGGCTCGAATGAGCAAAATGAGCTACATGGTTGGCTGACTATATGCTCGGTCATAGCTGGACCATGTGGTCGGTCAAACAAGCCAACCAAGTGATTGAGTGAGCCAAGCACTCGGTAAACTTGGCCACTTATGGTCAACCTGAAAGAGGAAAAAGTCATCTGATCAACTATTCTGAGTTAATGTCGTTTTGCTACTATTCTGAGTTATCTAAATTATTTTCTAAAAACTTTCAATATCGTTTTGCTACTGACCGACTCGATCGTTGAGGTATTTGTGGCAGATTATCACACACACAATAGTTTTCTGTTTCGAACGCACATTCGTTCCCTATCGTGAACGAGCGAACTAAATTTCGACATCAACAACAAGGCTTTCAGTAAAACTCTTCAGCAAATGCGATGCTGAACAATTTTGTTTCAAGAATTTCAGTTCTGTTGCAGTGAGTCATCTTTCCTTTGCTGCTGATTGTTATTCTGTATACATCTCTGTCACGTTATTCTGCTATCAATTCCTTGAGAAAGGATGATGGCCTTGGCATTGCATTAAAGATAGCCCATTGATATGATTTACATAAAATTACATTTTTAGTCCCCTATTTAGTCCAAATTTCTTTTTATCTTTAATATTTCAATAATGCTTAGTTTTAGTTATTCACATTTCAATAATGCTCAATTTTAATCCTCAAGAATAAAATTTAATGTTGATTACAAGGGTGATTAAGCTAATTTCAAATTTTAATATATTAGAAGTAATTGTTTCCAAGGGGTGGCGTAGTAGTTGAAGACTTGAGCTGTGAGGTTATCCTTCCTTCAAGGTCTCATATTTGAGACTCACTTGTAACAACATTCATTCGTTGTCTTTGGTGCTTGACTTAGGGACGGGCGTGGTTACCCTTGTTTCAAAAGAAAAAAAAAATATTCGTCAATAAAGGCGTTTGAAAGATTAAAGTTTTTTTTTTATAAAAAAAACTTTTGAATAGGTCAAAAACTTATTGGCAAGCAAACAGATTGAAACGTTGTTTGATAGCAATGGAGTTTTTTTTTTAAACCGATGGTAATGGAGTTTAACATTACGATCAGTCTTGAAAATAGACATTTAGCAAATGAAATCATGGTGTCATCCAAATCAGTTGAAAAAACAAAGTGAAATCATTTCTATAATCACTCCATTTTCTTTTCTCTCATCTTTTTAACTCCAAAATCCAATCAACCCTAAATGACGTCAAAACAAGAGTATACTCGAAAAATTGGGGTTATAAATATATTTTCACAGGCTGTTTTGATAACTTTTCTTTTTAATTTTTTTTACTTGGATCATTTTAAAAAGAAAAATACTTCAAGAAGCCAACCTTCCTCTTTATTTGGCAGATTTAGGTAGGATTTATTAATTCATTTTCGAAAGTGTACATCCAAACAAATTTTTACGAACTCTTTATTTTTACTTTTAAAAATAACTCTCATTTCTAATTATTCATTTTTCAATTCAATTATAACTATTTAATCATTTTTAACTACTCATTTTCAATTATTCTTTTCAAATCAATCAAAATAATTTATTTTTAACCATTTATTTTTAATCATTTATTTTTTAACTACTAAAAATAATTACTCATTTTAAATTTATATCCAAACAAGATTTTAATTCTAATTCTCTACACAAAAACTATGTCATAATAAATTTTTTACTACAACCCTCAATTTCAACATAACTCCTAAATATAACTTCTTAATCTAAATATTGACTTGTCAAGCAAGACAGCCCTTAATACGTAAAACACACGTATATATAGAAGCCTGAAAAACCCTAATTATTCTCTCCTCTTCTTCACATCACACACGATCACTCTCCAATGGCCGCCGCCACTCGCCCGCTGGTGTCGGTTCAGTCCCTCGACGGCGACATGGCCACCGATACAGCGCCCACCGTCCCGCTGCCGGACGTGATGAAGGCATCAATTCGGCCAGACATTGTTACCTTCGTTCATTCCAACATCTCAAAGAACAGCCGCCAGCCTTACGCCGTCAGCAAACGCGCCGGCCACCAAACCTCCGCCGAGTCCTGGGGCACCGGACGCGCCGTGTCCCGTATTCCCCGCGTTCCCGGCGGCGGTACTCACCGCGCCGGTCAGGCCGCTTTCGGAAACATGTGTCGCGGCGGACGAATGTTCGCTCCGACTAAGATCTGGCGCCGTTGGCACCGCAAGATCAATGTCAATCAGAAGAGATTCGCCGTTGTTTCCGCCATCGCCGCCTCCGCCGTTCCATCTCTGGTGCTCGCTCGCGGCCATCGAATCGAGTCCGTCCCTGAATTTCCTCTCGTTGTGAGCGATTCGGCCGAAGGCGTTGAGAAAACCTCCGCCGCAATCAAGGTTCTGAAACAGATCGGCGCGTTTCCAGATGCAGAGAAGGCGAAAGATAGCCATTCGATCCGTCCTGGTAAGGGAAAGATGAGGAATCGTCGCTACATTTCTCGAAAAGGTCCGTTGATTGTTTATGGAAGTGATGGTGCTAAGCTTGTTAAGGCATTTCGTAACATTCCCGGAGTCGAGATTGCGAACGTCGAGAGGCTTAATCTGTTGAAGCTTGCTCCCGGTGGTCACCTTGGAAGGTTTGTGATCTGGACGAAATCTGCTTTTGAGAAGCTTGATTCTATCTATGGATCTTTTGAGAAGGCTTCTGAGAAGAAAAATGGTTATGTTCTTCCGCGGTCGAAGATGGTGAATGCAGATTTGTCGAGGATTATTAACTCGGATGAAGTGCAATCTGTTGTGAAGCCGATTAAGAAGAATGTCAAGAGGACTCCATTGAAGAAGAATCCATTGAAGAATTTGAATGCCATGCTTAAGCTTAATCCGTATATCAAGACCGCAAAAAGAATGGCTCTCTTGGCGGAACAGCAACGGGTTAAGGCGAAGAAGGAAAAACTCGACAAGAAGAGGAATTTGACAACAAAGGTAATCTTTTTCTCGTTCTTAATTGGAATTTTCAAGTTGCTCATCGATGATCAATTACATTCTAATGGAAATTTTGGAAATTAAGTTGTGTATATGTTCATATTAGACTGGTGTTGAGATGTTTCCTGCCTTTAGTTTAATTATTTGTTGATCTTGGGTTGGTTTCAGTCTTTGATTGATGGCATTTTTATTGGGTGCTTGCTTTCATTCTTGTTGAATTTTTGTATCTGGTTCATAGTCATGTGGTTTTCACTATGTTTGTAAAAAATGTTATGGTCTGTGTTTAACTTAACAGCATCAAATGCTGGATATGTTGAAAAACTACTCATTGGAATGAACTTTAATCTGTCTATACATTGCTGCCAGTAAATATAGTGTTAGATTACAGCTGCAGTTATGGATGATATACAGTCAATTTACTTAATAGATTAGATTTGTTGCTTTTGAGAAGTGAAGAGTTCAGTTCATGATGCTACCTACTTGGCAATTAATTTCCTTTAGATTTTCTCGAACTATCAAGGATAGAAAAGGCTAGCACACAGAACCCAATATTTAAGAATTCAACCAATCTAATCATTTTTTTTATATCCGTGACCGTTCAGGCCAACATGCTCGTACCTTTGACTATTATCGCGAGACAAACTTACTGCCCCTAACCATGCTAGCCTTTCTTATCCTTGATAGTTCGAGTAATCTGTGGTGGTGTTATGATGAGAGAAAACTTGAGAAAGTTATTTTGCCCTTAAATTTTTGGATATTTTTCATTGATCACATTTGAAGTGAAATCATGGATACTTCAGTAGTGATCCTAACCGTGGTATTGACTTTCTTTTCTCTTTTTGTATGTGCACCTTATAGGAGGAGGCTACGACAATCAGAGCTGCTGGCAAGGCATGGTATCAGACTATGATCTCAGACAGCGATTACACCGAGTTCGAGAACTTCTCGAAATGGCTTGGTGTCTCTCAGTAATTTTGTTTTTTCTTTATTCATAATCTCATAGTCCTTATTACTTTGTTAATCTATTTTGTTAAGGGAAGTGATTTTTGGAAGAACAATGAGTGAAATAACATAGATAATAATTTACTTTCATCTTGTTAGGCTCATAGATCTCAGATTTTAAGGCATCCATTTAAATCACAGATCTCTTATGGGTTCTTAGGCTCATAATCATTTATAAACTATTAGTTTAATTTTGATAACTTGTTTGGTTTTTTTTTTTCATTGAATTCACTTATATTTCATTCATCAAATTGTTTCACATAAAAAAAAAAAAAAAAAACTCAATTTTGTTAGTGTTAGTGTGATTTTTATGTATTTTTACATAAGTATTATGTTTACTATACATGTTTTCTCTAATTTAGAATTTTTATTATATTTTTAATTAAAATTGTGACTTATAAAACATTAGCTAGGTTCGTGGAAATTATTATTATATATATATATATATTTATATTTATATTATTTTTTTTTATGAATAAAAAGAATGAGTCGATAAGGATTTTCAAAGATTGATGATTGTCATCTAGTTTGCATCAACCCTTCTCCAAAAGTAAAAGCATAGGCAAGATTGTTGAAATGGCATTCTTGAAATTTGATGGCCATTCAGTAATGAGTAGAGAAAGGGTAACAGTATCAGATATAGAGATGTTCAACACTCTGGGGATTTGCCTCTGATTGGTGGGGAATGGTAACAAAAAATTTTTTGGTTGTGTAAATGGGATCGAGGGCGGTGAATGTATTCTCGTTTCCCAACCTTTGCTCCCCATGTACAATTTTTTCAAAAAAAAAATTATTTTTTCTTCTTTCTCACTTATTATTTTTTAGATAAAACTGCATTTATTGGTGAAATTATTTTTTCAAATGAATATTTTTCCTTGATAATTAAAGATATAGTTGAAAGTTGATAGATTGTTAAAGAAAATTTAATTATTTTGGATTGTTATTTAAAAAATGATAATAGAAAAACAATATCACGAAAAATTCCTCTCTAGGAATGGCATGTTGATTTTGGCAGTAGGAATGGGGAAGTCATTTTCTAACTAGTTGAATTGGTTGAATAATATGGTTATGTGAATCTTCCACCATTTTAACAAAGCTTCTTCTCTAAAATGTCATGGATATTGATCACCGACCAAATCCACTTGTCAGTATCATCAGTTTTGAGTGTTGTCGAGCCCTTGTATGAGAGTTCTAAGGAGAGACGATAAACAAAGTTAGATTCTTCTAATACGAAGAGTTAAAGTGGATTGTCTAGTACAAAATTTTAAAATTGTAAAAAATATGTCTAAAGTGACTAACCATGTTAGATGTTAGAATTTCCCTCACCCAATGTCTCTAACTAAATAGAATACTTCGACAACTCAAGATATTCACGTTCTCTTAGAAATGTCACATCATTTAAAATACATCAATTATCAAAAAAAAAAAAAAAAAAAGAAAAAAGATTACATTAATTATCAAGTTGCAACTTCTTTTAAAAATTCATAACACCATATTTAGTCTCTAATTAATCGTTAAATAATGTTTCTGTTTACGGTCAATGAACCATTTTCCTAAATTTTTAAGACTGAATAGATTTGAAGTTCAGACTTAAGAGACCGAAGTGTGTTTTGTCAATTTTTAATTTACTATTACTAAGTCAAGATAGTATAATAATTATTGAAAAAATTAGTTAGCCATTGATGTACTGTAATCATTAAAAAATTAATACAAGTAAATTTGTACTTTTGGTTCAAAATCATCCAAACATAACCTCAATTTCAATCACTAGTTATTTCTGAGATAGGATTTAGGTTATTCTTGAATTGTTATGCTTACTCACCCCCAAGCCTATTATTTGTATTCTTTTTTTATTATGTGAACATCAAATATAAGTTGGTTCAATTGAAATGATCTATAACCTTGATAATGAAGAAGTATACTTGTTTCAATCTTCTATTCTAATTATTGTTGAATTAAAAAAAATGAAGGTTTTTATTTTTTGTTGAAGCCTAAGACAATATTTGACTAGACTAGTTCAACCCATCTTTACTTTTGAATTTGATATGACTCTCATGTTGAGGTTGGACAGACTTATGGGTCCAATTTAACTGACCATATTTTGAAATGACCATTGTATTAAATCAACTTTAACCTAATGATGAGCCATACTATAAAGAAAGTAGCCCCTTCTTCTGGCTCATTTCTTCAACACCCTTTCAAGGTGTTTGGAGGTAGAATTGTACGGTGATCATGAATGAGACATTATTTTTTAATGATTAGAAATTTGAGTTTTAGTAATGACTCTTTTAGATTGATTATTTGTAAACACTACTAAAAAAATGGAGTTCGATGATACTTGTGGAAAGTACGAATTGATGATTTATTTTATACGTAAATTGTTTATATATGATAATAGATTAATGTTATCAAAAGAGAATTAATGATGGTAAAAAAATAGCATCTAAAGTACAGTTTTCATGACACTTATAAAAAAGTGTCATCTAAAGAGAAAAGATGATATACGATATAGTGATCGTTAAAAAAATATTATCTCAAGAGTTTTAATGATACTTCTTAAGAAGTTCCATCTAATGAGAATAGATGATATGCGAAAGCATTTATGATACGTTTTTAGAATCATTATATCCCAATTTGGTAGTAGTGAAAGATGTTGTCTATAATAGTTCGTTTGAGTGATGGTTTTTATAAAGGAGTTATAGACAATAACTCGTTTGGATGTGATTAAAAATAAGTGATTATTTTGAGGGTTAGAAATTAATGTTTAGACATAAATGGTTAGAAATGAGTGGTTAAAAATGAAAAATTATTTTGAATGATTAGAAATAAATAATTAAAAAAAATATTTAGAAATAAATAATTATTTTTTAATAATTACAATAATTCATTTAGATGTTATTATTTGAAGAAGAATGGTAAAAAGCATTTATAATATGTTCGTACATTAAGTCAAACAAATACCCCATTAAATTTAGTTGCATTTACTCTTACAACTTTACCGTATACTAAATATGCAAGTTGCTCTTTTACTATTTAATAAATGAGCAAGTTGTATGCCGTGAAGAGTCAAGTTGATAAAAACAATATTCTCGAAAAGAAAAGTTGATCAAAACAATTTTTTATTTTTTAAATTTCTTTTCGATAAGTGCAAGTTTGATTATCAAATAAGTTGTAGCTCATTGGCAATGTGTTAACGACTCAGGGTCAGTATTCACATGTTGCAGGTTCGACCTTTGTTGGTAACAACAAAAGTGCAAGTTTGATTTATGAATTCTTGTACTTGTGTTTCTGAAATAAATCCATAAACTTTTACAAAAAAAAAAAGAAAAAAAAAAAGAACAATTATAATAAGTCATTAAATTTTCAAGTTTTTCAACTTAAAAAAATGTTCATTTTTTTTTACTAATTACATAGCATCTTTAAAGATTAATGAATCTATTGGGCAGAAACTATGGATTTTACATTCAAATTTGTGTCCAGTACTTATTAGAGAAAATTAAAAGTTTAAGAGTTTACAATATCTTTTTTGTACTAGAGTTATTAGATACTTCCTAAAGTTAAAGAACCACTCAAATATAAAATTGAAAATTTAATAACATATTATGCACTTTTTAAAGATGAGAGATCTACTTAATATAAATTAAAAAGTTGTGGGTGTGTGTGTTTTTTTAAGAAAACTTTTTATTTTTAATTATGAGTGATTTTGTTTTTAAAGAAAGTTTTAATTATGGGTGATTGTAATTTGTACCTTCTTTTAAAGGAATTAAAGGTTATTGGTTAAACTTTATAGTTCAATCAAGCCAATTATCTGATTGAGGAAAAACTATTATAAGAAATTAAGTAAGATATATTTAAAGTGAAAAATGACAAACACAAATCCTATTTTAGGGTAACTACGAAGAGTCACCTCTTAAAGACATATAATTGTTCCTTCTAATGTTTTATATTAGTCTCTGATCATTTGAATGGTTATATTTTTTTGAATTTAGTATTAATAATTTTAATAAAATTTAAAATCAATTTTAAAATGCAACACTCAACAAGTTTAAAGATCAAAATAAAAATGTGTATTCTCATGGAATGGTACCATGTGATCGTGGAGTGGAAATGAATTAACACCAAACCGGATAATCAAACACGCCACTAATCCATTCGGTATAAATGTCCCATCTCTTAAATTGGAATTCTCAATAAGTAATTTCTTTTTACACTAATGAATCAAATTGAGCTTGAACTTTAAGGTAGCAAGTGTTTATCATTTAATGTTTGCTACCAATTCCATCAGAATTGTTTCCATAAACAGTTTGAGCTAAAAATAGACTTTCAATTTTGGTTAAATTTGTTAGGTCATCAAAGATGAAATGACAATTCTATATTGCTTGTGGGGAGTGAACAAGTTAGTGTTAAATTTCAAATATATATGGTTCACACATAGAGTCATCAGAAAAAAAAAACAAAGAAAATTGTGATTGATAGTTCCATTTCACAAAATAATTGTATATCTAGATAAATTTGAAAATATTTGCATCAATAGTAAAAAAATAGGATATAGTTAATACTCATTATATACTATAATTTAGGGTATTAATATATTTTTTATTATGAATACTATATATTATATTTTATTAGTGCAGTATTGTGTATTAATATAGTATTATGTATTAATAATAATATATAATGAGTATTAATTATACCTTATGTTTGATTATGATTGCTAAATTTATTTTTATGTAGGTTAAAATATCATTTTGGTCCCTCAACTTTGGGGTTTGTTCTATTTTGGTCCCTAGACTTTCAAATGTTCATTTTTAGTCCCTTGACTTTGTAGTTTGTTCAATTTTGGTCCCTTGACTTTGTTGTTTGTCCAATTTTGGTCCCTCGACTTTCAAATGTCCAAATTTAGTCCCTAGACTTTCAAAAAAGTTCAAAAATGGTCATTTCATCAAATAAATTTTTTTCTCACTCCTAAATTTTTTTTCTCTCTCTTCCATCTTTCACATTTCTCCTTCTAAAAGTTTTATCTCTCTTAAATCCACCTCTCTAATCCTCTTCTCTTCTTTTTTTTCTCTTATTCTCTCCTCAATCATCTCATCAAATTATTTAACATGAGATAATTTTTCTAAATAATAATTTTCCTACTTTGATTTGTCACTTTTTGTTTTCTAAAATTCATAGTCTACCATGGAACAAACAAGAAAAAGAAAGAAAATAAAGAAAAAAAAAAAGAAAAGAAAAGAAAAGAGGGGAAGAGATTATAATTTTCCTATTTTGATTTGTCACTTTTTGTTTTCTAAAATTCATAGTCTACCATGGAACAAAAAAGAAAAAGAAAGAAAGAAAAAAAAAATGGGGAAGAGAGGTGGATTGAAAAGAGGTGAAATTTCTAGAGAGAGAAATTATGAAAGATGAAAGAGAGAAAAATAATTTAGGAGCGACAAATTCATTTGACCAAAGGACAATTTTTGAAGTTTATTTATAGTCTAAGGACCAAATTTGAAAACATTTGAAAGTTGAGGTCCAAAATTGGACAAATAGCAAAGTTGAGGGATCAAAATTGGACATTTGAAAGTTGAGAGACCAAAATTGGACAAACAACAAAGTTGAGGGACTAAAATTGGACATTTGAAAGTCGAGGGACCAAAATGGAACAAACTCCAAAGTCGAGAGACCAAAATGGTATTTTAACCTTTTATGTAATATTGTAAATTTGACCGATTCCTAAAAAAAATCCAAAAATAGAAAAAACAAATCCTTGTTTTGTCATAAAATGTAAAATTGAGTTTTTTTTTGGTCCGATTTGTTTTTGAAAATCCCAAATTGAAAATCAAAGGTTAATTAGTGTGGTTGCGCTTGTTTGTAATTTTGGGTTCATGTTTTTTTGTTTTGTTTTTTTTGAAAGGAATTTTTGGTTCATGTTCACCTAAGTGTTTATTCCTAAATTTGTCATTATTTTTCATTTTCCTTTTTGTATGGGAAGGGTGTATACATATAAAGTATAACAAGTTACGTTGTTTGATTGTTAATCAGTTCAATACTAGTGTCACAGGTTCGAGTCCGAAAAACGATATTTGTCTCCCTCCTCATGTATATTCAAAAAAAAAAAAGCAAAGTTACGTGAAGTACAAGTATAGAATAGCCTGAAGTTATAAGAGAATACAATAATTACAATTGAGAGTAAATAGAAAAAGATGGAAAGTTGGTTGAATCTAATTATTCCATAGACATTCACGATAACCATGTAATATGTCTAGATTAATTCATGGGAAATTGCTCCACATACCATTTTAAAATAAAAATAAATGTATAACTGAAAAAAGGTGATTTTTTAAAAATTAAGTTTATGCTATCAACGAATTGATTGAAAACTATCAACAAATTAATTGAAAGTTATTAACAAATAATTGAAGACTATCAACGAATTGATTGAAGATTATTAATTAAGAAATTGATTTAAGGCTATCACTCATTAAAACTAAATTGATTGAAGTACAAACATTTTGTAAAGACTAGGACAATTTTTTACGATATATATAATTATTTTTAAACAAATGCTATTGTTTGTGGTTTTTGTTTTCCTACACATGTAAAACCCCCTTAATTCATTATAGGACCTTGGAAACAAAACAATAAAATATAAAGAATCGTCCCTAAAACAAGGATTCAGACCTTCAAAGTCTAAATTTTCAACCACTGCATCACCTTTTAGGACATATTATATTAAATTATTTAATACATATATACACATAAAGTTAAACAAAAAAAAGTTAAATGAGAAATAATTTTCTATAAATAATCGAAATATCCTATGTATTCCTTGCACGAAAAGTTTCACCCAAAATTTCGAAGGAACGTGTATTAAAATGGGTGGCGGGGATAGAGACAATAAACCCTCCTCATTCCCATCCACCCGGTTAGACATCTTTAAATACAGTAATGATAACGTTTTAAATTAAGAGATTTTATATGTATAGCAAAAAAATATTACGTATGCAACAGAAAATTTAAATGAAGTTATATGAGAGTCAAATACTGATTTATGAACTCAAACTCGTGACCGTAGAGTTAAATGGATTAACACCAAATAATATAATCAACTACGCCACTGATCTTCGGTCACATTTTTCTTAAAGTTAACACTATTTAAAGATGTATATTCGGAAAGGTAACTTCTTGATTATCAAGTATACTAAGTAGATTTAACTTTGACTAGCTTATGAAATCACACATTAAATTAATGGGATTGAGCATGAAATTAAAACAAATCAAATAAATTAACTACAACCTCAAGGTTTCAACAAGTCACACAAGAAAACAAGAAAATCATAAATTACTATATAGTTCCTTGAGGCAGAAGTTATTTATTTATTTTTTTAAAGATGATTCTAAGACAAATAAAGATACACAGTATATGTCTTGTTATAATCAATTGCCACAGAAAAAGTTTTTTTTTTTTTTTTTTTTTTTGAGGACAACCACAGAAAATGTTTTAATCACAAAAAGAATGGCACAAAGCAACAAAAACCAATGAAATCGAAGTCCTCAGGTTAATTGAATCATAATGAACATGGGATCCAACTATCTGATAAAAATCTTAATTAAAAACCAGAGAAAAAAATTAATTAAAACTATCCATTATTATTTATGAAATTATATTGAATAATTTTTTTTACAAAATAATTATAAATATTAATAAATTTTAATATTATATTATAAAATTTATTGATATCAATATACTTTATTATAAATATAAATATAGTATCATAAAAAATACGGAACCATACTTATTAACATCGATAAATATATTTGTTATTTTTTTAAAACCGTAAAAATTATTTTCTAGGTTTGACGCAATTTCCCTTATTATTTTTGTTCGTTTACGAATAAAATTGGAAAAAGACAGTGGGACACAATCATATTGTTTGGTTTGCAACTTGGAGGTTTAAAATAAACTAAATAAAGGGTTTTTTAGGTTTAAATTGGGTACGTCGAATTTTATGTCATAATTTAATTCTTAAAGTTTTTTAATATTCTATTTTAGAAGTAATTCTAGTTCTTATCATTAATATTTAATAAATCAGATATCAAAATTTGTCGTGACTTATTTTTCTAGTAACCTTTTTTATAAAGATATGTCAACATTAACAAGGATTTAATACTAGAAAAGTATATGTTATTTATTAGGTATTGGATTTTAAAGTGGTCCATTTGTTGAGTTATAAAGCGAGAGTTTTTAATATAAGATCGAGAGATAGAATTAAAAAGATATAAATTTAATTTAATTGTAATATATATATATATTTTTCATTAAAATATATTATTTGAATCCATCCAATTTAAACACGGTGATTGAACGAACTTATAAATAAAATAAAGAGTTTTTTTTTAATAGATTAGAATATGAAAATTTGACGTAGATAATAAATTCTACTGTTCTATTTTCATTACAACTTCTTTAAAATCTTTCATACATAATAAACATTTAATTTGATTGCTTTTCAAAAAAAATAAAAAATGATTGAAATCTATTAGTTTCAAGTTTTATTTAATTGAAATATATCGATTTTATTATTAAATTGATTGAAACCTATCAATTTTGTGATTTAATCTAAGAATATTGAATATATTTTTGTTATATTTGATTTTTATTTTTATTTTTTTTTTGAATTTTGACATCTGTAGAAAAACAATTTGTCATTCATAAAAAACCTCTTTGAAATATAATATCTAAAAGTAATAAAAAGGGTAAAAAATCAAAATAAATTTTAAACAAATTTTTCTTTGGGTATAGTGTGGATTTTCCTTTTCAAGGAGTGTATTTGTCATGCTTTGTGCTTGTCTTTTATAAAAGTTAATTATTATTTTTTGTTTATATAGTTCGAAATAAATATGAACAATGTTTGAAATGTGTCATTTAAGATACTCTTATAATCAAACTTAGGATGTTCTTTCATGGGTTTCAAAGGGTCATTTTTTGTTTTGTCTTTTAACATCATATGTAAAAAACATGATTCCATTTCAAGTTATCAACGCAAATCTTGTTTTTTTTCAATAATTTCCAACTACGTAAAGTAATTTTGTTTTGGCTATGATTGAAGTGTCAAATCATTCTTGTACAGTACTCTTTTTTTTTTTTTTTAATGTTAAATATTTTCCATTCTTGTACGGCTATTTGACGTATTTTATTCATTAACAATATCAAATAAAAACAGTTTTTTAAGGTGTGGATGTGATAGGATAGAAAAGACGAGAATAAGAAAAGGCACGATTATTAAAAAATGATTGTTTCAAACAAAGGAAATAATTACAAAGGAAAAGTTTATGTAATTAAAATGTACGAAATGATTAGGAAACAAATGATTTTATTATTATTATTTTTTTTTTAATGATTAGGAGAGAAATGATTATTTGTGTTTGAATGCGAAGAATGATTACGAGAGATAATATAGTAAGAATAAAGAGAAAAAAAATGTAATTGTTGATGATAAAAAAAAAGTGTGGTAAACAATAAAAAGTGATTAGAAAAAATAAAGATTATACGGAGAATGAATGATGAGTCAATAACGATGCATCGAATAAATATTGAGATTGATTTAGAGAGAAAAAATATTGTAGTGGAATTAAATTAAAAGTTCGATGATCAATGCTGTTGATCGAGAAGATCTATTTGGAACATTTACCTTATATGATATGCTTGACAATTTAAAGTTTTGGCTTAAAAAGTATTTTTCCGTATATTTGATCAAAATGAGCGAGTATTATTTGTAGATGAGTATTAAAAGGTACTAAGTTTAGAAAAATGGTAGTAAGCAATCACTTTACAAATCAAATTTTAAATCATTACAAAAAACATTCACTAAATTAAAATTTATTAATAAATAATTTTGAGTTATGGAAAACATACCCACATCTTTCTTTTCATTAGGGGTGATTTCGATTCGATTTTTGTCGATTCTGTACTAAATAGACAAATCAAACTGATATTTTCGGTTTTCAAAAAATGGAACTAATATAATGTCCAATAAAGTATAGAACCATTGGTTCGGTTTCAATTACTTCAGTTTGGTTTTTGATCCGACCTAATTTCCATTTTTTTTCGTCATTTCTTTAAAAATTATGTATCCCAATATGAAAGTGACTTACTTTTGGTGGTTCATTTGTTCACCTTGTCAAAACGAATGAGAAGGATTTTAATATTAACAAGTTTAGTCCTTGCAACCAATTTTCTTTGGCGAAAAAAATTAAGGTTTAAGAAAGTTACTTGAAAATATATTAACATTTGAAAGATAAAAAAACATTTACTACTCTAAGATCTTTAGGAAATCTTCTAAATAATGGAAGAAAGATGACTTTATATGACTTATTGACAATGTATATATATATATATATTTTCAAATTACAAACTGATATGTCCAACTTTGTGCTAAAAAACTGATATGATCCTTTGAATTGTATTGGTTTGGTTCGGTTTTTCGATTTTTTGTTGCACCCATGATACCATATTAGATAATATGGAGAGTAACTCACGCCTTCCAATGTGGGATCCTTAACAGCAAAAGAGTCGACACTAGAGAAGCAAATCGTTCATCGTGATTGTTGCTCTTTCTGAGTCGTAGGAGTCTATGATGACACCACCCATCAAAGCTTAAACCTGGAGTTGAAACTAGCGGTGTTTATCGGTCGATTGGTGTCAGTTTTGGGTAAAAATTGACACCAAAATCATTCAATCGATTTGCTTAAAAATAATACCGAAACCGTCCTATCAATTAAATTATATAATTTTTTTAATTAAAAAAACATATTTATCAAACAATACTTTAATGAAATTTTAAGAATTGATTTTAAAAAATTGGACTTACCAGTTAATTTTTGGAAACACGTTTCAATTTAAATTAATTTTGCAAATAACTAAAAGAAGAAATCTATCTAATTATATAAAAAAATATTAATATTATATAAAAATAAATTTCTCCCAACCCACCAACTAAATATTTTGTAACCTACACACTGATCGACATATACTTAAAATTTGATCAAAAGCTCTTTATTCTGTCGGTTTCAATGGAGCAATTAGATTTTCAAGACTATATCAAAACTTTTAGCAAAACCCTAATTTCCATGGTTGTGGAATATCAAACAAACACATATTTAAAAATATAAATACGCATAAAATAAATAAGATTGATTTATTATAAATACTAACACGAATATAAATATTGATATTGTTGTGGTTGTCATGTATGATCTATATGTTTTCACTATATATTGAATAGGGGTGTTTGTCGGCCAGTCGGAGTTATTTTTTGGAGAAAACCGACATCGATAAACGACATATCAGTTTTCTAATAAAAAAACCGAATTTTATTTTTAATCAAGAATTCCGACCGACGGTCAGTCGGTCGATCGGTCGGGTAGTTCGGTTAAGGGTTTTTTTTTAAAAAAACAAATCTAAATATTTTTCATTGGAAAACCATGGTTGTTACTCTTATAATTTAATTTTTTTAGAAAATTCTCCGACCGACCGTCGGTTAATTATTTAGTTTAACCGACTCCGATCGACCTTATCAAAAAACCGACCGACCTTGATTCGGTCAGTTTTGGTCAGTCAGTTCGATTTCCAGATAAAATGTGAACACCCCTAATATTGAATATGGTAATAATAATAATGTACTTATTCACTTATATAAGTAACTAGTACGTTTATGGTCATATAACTAATATTGTTATAACAAATAGACGTGTTTGGCGATATAAATGCAAGCGAAGTTAATATAATGTATTTATAATTAATATCGTATTTATTTTTTCTCCGCATGAAAGCATTTTTGGTAAATTCATTCATCTTCGAGTTAGTCGTTAATCTGTTTATGGATAAGTAAATAGATTTGCTAATAATTTAAGCTCGGTTTGATCATCATTTTGTTTTTTATTTTTTGTTTATGAAATTTAAGTCTATTTCTATTCAAATTTCTTCTTATGTGTTCCATCTTTCCTACCATGTATTCATCTTTGCTTAAGAAAGTAGGAGAATACTAACTAAATTTAAAAAACATAAACAAGTTTTTGGAAGCTACTTTTTTTGTTTACAAATTTTAGTTTTGTTTATTAAAATATAGGTAAGATGTAGATATCCAAATAAGAAAAAATGTATAGCAAGATAGTTGTTGTAGGCTTAAATTTCATAAGCAAAAAACGAAAAACATGATGGTTATCAAATGGGGCATTAAATTTTGTGTAGAATTATAAACACAATTTTCCTATATAGCTTAGTCAAGTAAAGAACTTAAAGATCGAATAGGTCAATGAAAAAATGGTTTCATTGTTTGGTTGTAAGCCAATTTAACACTAACATCACAGGTTCGATCTCGATAATCATAAAAAAAAATTATGTAAGTCAAAATTTTAAAAATTCAACCTTGAATAGTTTGTCCAATTTAATAACATTCGATTTAATTGGACGTAATTATCAATAGTCAATTGTGATGCTTTAACTAGTTCATTTATGAGTTATCAAATTGATTTATTGAGAAGGAAAGTCAATTTGTTGTCAAGTTTTCAATATATTGAGCTAAACGATTCAATCTAACAATTTAAGAGAGAAAAAGTAAAAGAAACATGATATAGGAACAAAACTTTGCAATACTTGGAAAATAAAATAGCCACAAATAACTTGGCAAAGTTAATAGCACAATAAAAAGGCAAGTGCATGGAATGGGAAAAAAATGTGAAAGGTTAAAGATTTATTAGATATAATATTATAAAGTTTATTACTAATTTTCTCAAGCGTCCTCATCTGTCTCGCATTAATTTTTCTCATTTACATTCGTTGCTTTCTTGCTTTATATTTTTAAGATTAAAATATCATTTTGTTCGCTCAGATCTTGAGATTTACTATTTTGATCCGTAAATTTTTAAATATCTAATTTTGGTCCTTAACTTTGTTATTTGTTCAATTTTGATCCCTCGACTTTACTGTTTGTTTAATTTTGGTCTTTCGACTTTTAAATATCCAAATTTAGTTCCAAAACTATAAAAAAAAAAAAAAAAAAAGTTTAAAACATGGTCTTTTAGTTAAATAATTTTTTTCATTCTTAAATTATTTTCTTCGTTCTATATTTCATCATTTTTCTTTTTAAAAGTTTTTTCTCTCTTAAATTCACCTCTCTAATCGTTTTTCTTTTTTTTCCCTCTTATTACCTCTTCAATTCATCTCATCAAATTTTTTAACATCGTTCTATATTTCATCATTTTTCTTTTTAAAAGTTTTTTCTCTCTTAAATTCACCTCTATAATCTTTTTTCTCTTTTTTTTCCCTCTTATTACCTCTTCAATTCATCTCATCAAATTTTTTAACATGAGATAATTTTCCTAAATAATCATTTTCCTACGTTGATCTGTCACTTTTTGTTTTCAAAATTTATAGTCTATCATGAAACCAAGAAGAAAAAGAAAGAGAATGAAAAAGGGAAAAAAAAACAAAAAAGTGAAAAGGGGTGGATTGAGGAGAGATAAAAAAATGTTAGAGAGAGAAATGATGGAAGATGGAAGATTGAAAAAATAATTTAAAAGTGAAAAAAAATTTATTTGACTAAAATGACCATTTTTTATAAACTTTCTAGATAGTTTAGGGATCAAAATTGGACAACACAACAAAGTTGAGGGACCAAAAGTGGACACAGTAAAGTCGAGGGACCAAAATTGATCATTTGAAAGTTGAAAGACCAAAATTGGACAAACAATAAAGTCGAGGGACCCAAATGGTATTTTAACTTATTTTTTATCAACCACCATTTTGGTCCCTTAATTTTTAATTTTGTTTTACTATATGATCATTCAATTTTTAAAAGTTAAATTTTAGTTTGTGAACTTTGAGATTTGTTTCGTTATAATTCCTAAACTTTCAAATATTTCATCCATATCAAATTTTGAGCGTTTTATTTTTGTATATTTCAATTTTGTTCTTCACTATCTTTGAAGACTATATGTTGTATTGATTGAAAGTTATATTCTAAATTAATTTAAGATGGTTGATGATACTAATTGAAAATATCAAAATTTACTAAACTAGTCAAATCTAGAAAATAATTACAAATACGGTAAAAAATCAATAAATGTAGGCCCTATATGATAACCAATTGGTTTTTTTGTTTTTGGTTTTTGAAATTTAAGTTTATTCTTACTCAAAATTTCTAGTTGGGCTCCATATTTCTACAATGTATCCTTGAAAAAATATGTGAATGCTAATCAACTTTAAAAAAACAAAAAACAAAGCTTTTAAAAACTTTTTTTTGTTTCCAAAATTTGGTTTGGTTTCTACAAATATAGGTGAGGTGTAGATATCTAAGTAAGAAAAAAAAAACATATGGTAATGTAGTTGTTGTAGGGTTAAATTTCAAAAATCAAATGACTATCAAACGAGAGCGTAGTTATTGGTTTTAATGAATATTGTCACATAATTTCTTATGATACTAGGAGTATTTATAATATAATCTTAAAATGAACTTTTGAATTTGCATACATTTGTAATTAATGTGCGTGAATAGCCCCAATTTCCCTTTAAAATATAAACATTAATTTAAGACTATGTGTTGGATTGTTTGAAGTCATCAGATGTATGAACCTGGGTCGCTTACTTTCTGGTAATCTAGATAATTGGAATCTTTGGATATCTGAAATCATAGATGACCGGAATGACAGATGTCCGACATTCTTAGATAGCCATGTTTGTTTTGTATGAATAATTTCACGGGTATCTTAGAAACCGTTATGAAAATGTCTTAAATGCCCTTCTAACTTAATTTACACATTAATTTATATAACATATTGTTTTCATTAATTTAAATATTATATTTTAAAATAAACTTATTTAATAAAAAAAAACTAAAATAAATTCATTTGCTAAATATAAAAAAGTAACAATTATATTTTGAAATATATAAATAAATAAATTATGTCTGGTTGGTTGTTAATACTTGCATAATAATCGTATACTAAAAAAGAACATATTATTTTATTTTAAGTTACAAACTACTCACAAAATATGGAAAAAAGATTTATATGAATTGATAAAATATAATTAAAAAAAAGGATAAAAAAAGGATACATGAGAATCCTAAAAACTCATGTTGCTGGAGGACATCTAAATATCTCTCAAATGGGAATCTTAAGATGCCTGAGATATTTATGATTGTTGTTAAATAAACGTGGTAATCAAGATGCTCATTTCATGAGAATCTTGGATTACCACAAAGTGAATGGACCCTGAGAGTGATAATAAAAATCGAAAATGTAAGAATCGAACCGAATCAAATCGATCCATTGGATTGATTTAGATTTTTCACATAATATTAGACATATTAATTTTTATTTGGAGAAAAGTTAAAAGTAATTAAATTGGTTCGGTTTCTATTTGTAATAATCAATAAAAAAAATCAAACCAAACCAATATTAATTTATTTATTTTTATATGCATGTTAGTTTAATTTTTTATTGATAAACGACTAATTATTTCACAAAAATAAGATTCAAGTAGGGGTTGGAAGTAAAATAGTAAAAAAGAATTAAATTATAGGGGGATCGAATCCAAGAAAAGTAAGCCATGATTTTATCCTTCAATTCAGTTCCTCTTTTTCTCAAAATAATTAGATCACCTCGATTCTCGATTCAACCTAAAAATCGGAAAAAAAACTTATAACAAATAGTGTTGCCTTTTATTAAACTTTAGTTAGGTTCATCTTTTTATCAAATTGATTATATCAATTCCATTCTCAACTAAACTAATCTCATCCATAGTATGAACATTTTCATCGATATTCATATATACATACATGCATATACATACATACCTATATATACATACATGCCTATATATACATACATGCATATATATATATATATATATATATATATATATATATATATATATATATATTATACATTAAAAATCCAAAAAAAAAAACTAAAAAGAAAAGTTGGGGCGTACCTCTCCTCTGGCAATATTTGAATATGAGCGAGGCGTCGTAAGGAAACATTTTTGGGACCTCCATTTTTCTTTTCTTCTTTAAAATGATTTGCAGAACAGAGCATGATTCTCTAATTCTTTCATTTCTTCCATCCAATTTCCCCACACAATTCTTCCATTCCTAAATACCCACTCATTCTTCTTTACCCACTTCTCTTCCCCAATGTTGGACCTCAATCTCTGTATTTTCTCCGGCGACTCCTCCGACGTAACCCTCTCTCGCCGGCCGGCCCCCTTCCCCCCGGTTCAACCGCCGCCTCCTCCGGTCCGCAAGGGCCGCCGAGGACCCAAATCCAGAAGCTCCCAGTATCGCGGGGTTACGTATTATCGAAGAACAGGGAGATGGGAATCGCATATTTGGTTTGTTGTTTTCGACAATCGCTCTGTTTTTGTCTAAAATCGATTTCCCTTTGACTAATCGCTTGTTTCTTTGCGTAGGGATTGTGGGAAACAAGTCTATTTAGGTATTTTACACAACTTTCATTTCTTCTAAATTTAATCTCCAAAGAGAAACCCCCTTTTTTGCGTTGTAATTTTTGGGTTTGGGGGTTTTTTTTTTGCAGGTGGATTTGAGACAGCCCATTCCGCAGCCAGGTAGAAGAAGCAAAACCCATGTGGGAAATGGGAAAATAAATCAAACCCATGTTCTAAATCTTCGTGGTTTTGATTCCAGGACTTACGATCGAGCTGCCATCAAGTTTCGAGGGGTTAATGCGGATATAAATTTCAACATCGGCGAGTACAGTGAAGAGATCGAACAGGTTAATCGGTAACGATGGGTGAGATTTTGGGGGTTTTGTGTTTAATGTTGCGAACTGTGAAGTTTGAATTTGGATTTGGATTTGCAGATGAGTAATTTCAGCAAAGAGGAATTTGTGCACATTCTTCGGCGGCAGAGCACTGGATTTTCAAGAGGGAGTTCTAAATACAGAGGAGTTACTTTGCACAAATGTGGCCGATGGGAGGCTCGTATGGGCCAGTTCTTGGGCAAAAAGTAACCTCTCTTTTCTCTATCATGTTCTTCTTTGCCTCTTTTTTTCGACGAATCAATCGCAAGTTCGGTTAGCATATCGATCCCACGTGATCATTATAGATTGAATTCATCACGGTTCGATTTATTAACCATTTAGGCAGCCAAAGATGGTTGAGATCATGTTTGTGTAGTTCTGCCATATATATGAGTTGATGATTTGTTGTTTAAGTTATGTCAATTTTCATTAAGCTATATTCATTTTTTCTTTTTTTTAATACAAAATTTGAGGTCGATGTAGGTGATTTGAACTCGTAAACTTTTTGATTAATATGTTATACTATATGTAGTTGGAATTATGTTCTTATGGGGTATTCACTTTCTAACTGAGAGAGCTGTTTTAATGATTTTTCTCAGAAAGTTTATTGCAAGAAAATGTCTTGGAAAAAAAAAGTGTGAAGACATCCTAATTTGTCATTAAGTGTAACTCAACTTTTTAACCTTTTATAAATTCAACCAAAATAACCACAAACTATGATAGAAGTTTTTATAGTGAACACCTAGTTTAAAATTCGGACCAGCCAAAATATTATATTCTCGAAACTCTCTCCCAACATATTGAGAAAAAAAAAATGAAAAGAATAGCACACGCCTACTAAGAAGAGGAAGATTCAGGTGGAGTCTAAGTTGCACCCATTTCACATATCACTCTTTTAAGGGCCACAAATTTTCTTTTTAATTCTTTTTTTATATTTATAAAAGATTTTTTTTGTGATCCTTAAGAGGGTGGGTGAGATAGGTTCAGCGTCAACTCCGCCCAAAATTTTCTCGAATTTGAATTCGTTTGCATTGTTGTAATATTCTAAAAGTACTCTAATGTTAATAAATACTTTCATTTTTAGAATAATGGTAGGACCATTGCCTTTCTTCTAAAACGAATGATTTAAATGTGTACAATAACTCTGGTAAATGTTTCAAAGAAACAAAAAAATCTTTAACTAATTGCAAAATTTTGAAAATAATTTCCAAAAATATCCATAGGTTGGTATATAATGTGGATTTTTTGCAGGTATGTGTATCTAGGGCTGTTTGATAGTGAGATAGAGGCTGCAAGGTCAGAAGAAAACAAATTTATATTCAAGGCTCAATACAAAAATTGTCATTAGATAACATGTTTTTTTATTGTGTGTTTGGTATAACATTGTGGTGTAATTTCAGAGCATATGATAAGGCTGCCATAAAATACAATGGAAGGGAAGCTGTTACTAATTTTGATCAGAGTTCCTATGAGATGGAGATTTCTTTTGAATCTCAAAACCAAGGTCCATCTTTCATCTAGCTCACTTTTCCATGCAACTTTATTAAATGAATTTTATATATAAAAAAATGCTTTAAAAGACAAACAATAAAAACAAACAAACACTACTTTTGCTGTACATCTTCTTATGTTTTATTTGAGGCATTCTACATTCACCTTTCATACAGTACCTCTAATTATTTATTTATTTTTCATTTTTCTTAACAAAACACATTTGTTAACTTTTAGGATAGATTGAGCTTATTTTCTTTTGGTTCCCTTAAATTTTCTTTTGACTCGTAGATCAACTCACGATAGTAATATTATTCTTTCGAAAAGTTGCAATAATGGTTGACTTTTTGTACGCGTTTTAAAATTAATCTTGTAGTAGAAATTTATTAGAATTTTGAATGAAATGACAAAGTTTAGAAGTGCATTTGAAACATCGAGGGTCAGTGGCGCAGTTGGTTATTTTGTCTGATGTTAATCTATTTCAACTCTACGGTCACAAGTTCGAACTTGGAAATGAGTATTTGACTCTCATATTATTTGAGAGTAGTTGTGCCCCCACTATGTACTCAAAAAAAAAAAAAGGTTTGAAACCAATGACATACTTTGGTGATATTATTTACCATTTAGCCAAAGTTTAGAATTGCATTTAGCCTAAGTTACATATCTATCATAATATTATTTGCCTAAGTAACTATTGTGAAGTTCTAAGCGACGAAACAGTAATAAAATAAAATAAAAAGCTCTATTCATCATCACTCTAGCTAAAACTTTTCTCTCTCTTTTTTTTCCTTTTTATTTGTAAAAAAAAAGATATGGGTGATATTGACTTGAGCTTGGGTATTGCACCTCCTTGTCCACCTAAAGACCAAAGGGACAACCTTAATGGTTCTGAAAGATCTAGGGTGATGGTGAGTCTATTTTCATAAATTTTATTTATTTTTTTATTGATTAAGATTAATTTTCTAATGTGTCTTTTGAGAAGTTTCTATGTTTTCTCATCCTTGTCTCTGGTTTGATTTGGAGTTTTTTTTCTTTTATATAAGTTGCAGTTTGAAAACTATGCATCTATGGCTGTGGGAGCACACCCTTCTATTATGAATTGTGCCAATTTCTTTCCAACCTACCAGGTACTTTAAACCAACATTGTACTTTACATAATCTCCTAAGTAATTTTAGATGACTAAAGATGTTTTTTTTTCATAAAATTATTAGTGTTAGGTAGCAGACACAAAACTTCTTAGAAAAAAACAAAAAAATTGTACTTGACATAATTTAGCTAGTATCTTAAAAATTCCTAAAAGGAGTTGGATTAAACAAAAACAAAAAATGAAAGCAAGGAGTTTAAGCCTGTTTTGAAATCTATTTTTTTACTGCATTTTTAAAAAACTTGATTTGGTTTTCAAAACATAGGCAACAATTAGATAGAAAAATTTAAATAATAAAATAAACTCATAAGTTGAGGTAATATTTATATTGAGCATCGGTGTGAAAGCTTTATTTCAAAATTTATTTTAGAAAAAATATGAAGCTTCTCCACATTTCCAATGTGTGATTGTCAACATCCCTTAAGATAGTATCTCTTTAAAATTTATTATTTTTTAATTAAATCTCAATTTCATTTATATTAAAATAAATATCCGTTTAAATTTAATAAACTTTGATATCAAAGTAAATAATATGAAATTTCATCCGAAAAACAATCGCAATACTATAGTTCTTTTTTTAGAAATTTACAAAATTAGTAAAATTTATAAAATATTTACAAATATGGTCACTTTTAAAAAATAATATCATATTAATAATACAAAATACCATATTAATAATAAATAGTATTGTATTAATGAGTACTAATAATACAATATTTAAATGTATTAATGACTATGGATGCAAATATTTTAAAATTTGATAACATTTATAATTATTTCAATTTTATTTTTTTTATGAAATAACGTTAGGAGCAAGAGGAATTTAAATATGTAGTCTCGTGATTACTAGATTATACAAAACGTCGTAAAGTTATGTTTTTATTTATCAATATTGGAGTAGTTAGATGAAATACTGGAGTAGTTAAATGAAATATATGTCTTGTTGTGCAAAATCAGGAAAGAGCAATGGAGAAGACAATGGAAGTTGAATCTTTACCAAACTGGGGATGGCAGATCCCAAGCCCTGCTTCAGTCCCTTTCTTCTCCACTGCAGCATCATCAGGATTCCCTTCTTCTCCGACCGTCCCCCCGACGCCCTTCTTCCGCCCCCACATTCCGCCCTCGGTCACAGCCTACCTCATTTCTACAACAGGACCCGAGGTCACAACCCAACACAAGGCTTAGAACACTGGTCTGCGTCTGCTTACGGTTGCTTTTTCGTTGTCACACGAAAGCAAAACGATCGACTCGTTTTGATCAGTTTGCTCGTCTAGTGCCGGTTGAACATTGATAATATAGTTTGAATTAATTTGAAGAATTTGAGTTATGGTTTTATTGAATTTTGTTTAGCTGTATTGACTTTTAGCAAATTCTCTGCGATAGTTTCTCAACTGCCATTATTCATTGTTAATCAACTATTTTCAATGAGTACTTTATCCACAGTTTTAGATATCAAAAGTTTAAGATGGATGATTGACCAGTGATTAAAATATCACATTCAAAAACTAAAATGTTGAATCCCTATTTAGATCATTTCCGTACTTGTTTTATTTCACCATTGAGTTCAATATGGGAATGAATGGAAAATTATGTCTTAATTAGTTGATGACAAATTAGGCTCATAATAGAGTGAGTCTATTATAAGTAACAAATTATATCAAGTGATTTCTACAATTATTAGATAGTGTGTGGGTTTCTATAAAAAACTAATTGATAATGAGAAGAAAGTAGTTTACATGTCTTATAAAAATGTTATGAACTTATATTTTCAATGTAGGACAAGATGAATATCACCAATATATCTTATTTCCATGAATTGAATCCATATAAGTGAATCAAATACTTACATAGATTTACCGGTTTGGGTTTGTGAACCTAGTACCTACTTGAAATTTTGGTATCATATTAGATAAGTAAAATAATATATCTTTTTTTTAGATTACAATCATTAGAAGTGAGATTGTTTTTTTTTTTTGTTGAGATTACAACAATTGGCAGTGAGAAATTTGAACACATAATCTCTCGATCTATGTGCATACATTAATATCATTGAATTATTGGTGTAAAATATCATATCTTGGTTCTTTAACATTGAATTCTACTCTATTTTGTTCCATAGTTATTGCACAAGTAACTTGATAGTTATTAAATCGTACCATATGTTATTTACTATAAATTTTGTTAACTTTTCTTACAAAAAAAAAGGGTCTTTATATCTTTCTTCTAAGAAACTATACGATAAAATTTAAATTGTGAATTAAAATTGAAATCATTATTTTTTTATTGAAAATATTATTATATATTTCATTCCAATAAAAAAATAATAAATTCAAATTTTAAGTTGTATAACAAGTATATGGACTAAAAATCTTTGTTTGGTGGAAGCGGGAAATAAATTATGTTCATTATACCAAATAGAATTTTCTCCAATTCCTATCCTCAACCACTCTCTCAAGCACTCATGCGACCAAACAAAATTTTGTGTCATCTCAACTCTCAATCTTATATATCTACAAAAATAATTTCTATCACTTCCATTTTTAAACTTCTCATAAATTTTTCCAAATTTTTCTAAACCTAAAAATTTCTCGTATGGATAACTATCTTAAAACGAACTGATAATAAAATGAATGATCTACGTAGTAGTGGAATTCTAGCACGTCTCATCAATATAGAATTTTTTAAATTAATTGAATATCTATTTGGACTTATAAACTCTACTACTCGATTAAATAACGTGAATATTCATTTTTAAATTAAAAGAGCAAATCCTTTTATAATGAGATACTAACAACACCCCTAATTTATACAATAATATTACTTTCCAATAAATATATATATATATAAAATATGGTTAGTGGAAAAAGGAGATAAAATGTGGATGGGAGGGATGAGACAAGAATTATTTGTCGCGTAGTAAAAAGTAGTATTATGGTACAGCTGCACCAAAAGCGACAATAGCATTAAAAAGGAAAAAGTAGAAACAAAAATAAAAACAAACAAAATGTGTGTTTGGTTTCAGACACACTGATGAAAGCTTTCACTTCTTACTGGACACTATTTTTCCTAACCATTTTCTCTGTCTTTTCTTTTCCCATTTTCTTATTTATCCACTTGCCTTCACCCTACTCTAGCCTACCCTACTCCAATCACAAGTCAATTTAATTTATTTACAAGTTTTTTTTTTTTTTTTTTGAAAACTACCGTTCATTCAACCAAGCATATCTAGGTCTATTGTTTGATATATTTAAATAGGAGTTATTTTTAGGTTTTATTAATTCTTCGTCGAAATTTTAATTTAAATGTGTTTTTATTAACTCTTCATCATATTTACTTTTAAAAATAACTTTCATTTCTAACAATTCATTTTTAATCATTCATTTATAACTACTCAATTATTTCCAACCACTTATTTTTAATCATTCATTTCAAATCAATCAAAATAACTCATTTTTAACCATTCATTTTTTTTAATCATTTCTTTTTTAACTACTAAAATAACTACTCATTTTTAAATCTACATCCAAATAAGATTTTGACTCTAACTCCTCTAAAAAAATACTACATCTAAACGAGCTTTTGACACAATTCTCAATTTTTAACTACTCAATATAACTTCTTAACTCAAAAACTACCTAAATATATGTCAAACAAACAGCCCCCCACACCAATACAATCATTCTCCAAAGTGGAGTGAATGCTAGGGAAGAGATTCTTCCTCCGAAAAAAGGACTCAGCCTCAACATCAAGGCAAGGAGTCACCCAACCAAAACCATCTGAAACCTTCATGGATAGAAAATCAGCTACCTTATTACAAAGTCTATTACAAAAATAGATTTGCTCAATGCCAAGAAAAGTAATTAAACTTCTAATATCAATTATTAAATTGTTGAATTCAGAGATATCTTATTGCAAAGTCTACTGTATTAATAATAAATATTATATTTCTAACTAACATATGTATCATTCAATAACAAATAAATATTGTATTCTACACGAACATTTTGAATGTGTACATCAAAATATTTAAAAAAAGTATAAATAGCCCCATTAGGAGTTAGAGGTTTGAATTCTAACTTCGCACCAGTATTTTTGGGGGAAGGAGAGTCGGAAAAAATTATGAGGAATGAGCGAATTATAAGAAGAATATAAAAGAGAATAATTATTTATGTTTGAAGTAAATGAAAAAATTATTTGTGTTTGGAGCGCAAGAAATTATTATAGGAAAAATGATTATTTGTGTTTGGAGCGCAAGAAATTATTATAGGAAAAATGATTATTTGTGTTTCTGGATAAAGAGAAGAGAAAATAAAATAATAAGTATGATGTGAATGAAAAATAGTTGTAAGAAGAATAAAAAGTTATGAGAATGATAAAAAGAAGTTAGAAAGAGAATAAAAATGTGATTTTAAAAATATATATTATTATGAGAAGAATGATTATCGGTGGCTCAAAAATCGAAAAGTAAAATCATTCTCATTCTCATTCTCATTTTCTCATTTCATTTCAAAAATCGAAAATCATTCTTATTCTCATTCTCATTCTACCAATTTCATTTCTTGGCACAAATACCCCATAAGTACTGTGAGCTAAAAGGAATGCATTGGAAGTGATGGTTAAAAATGAGAACTTTTACAATAATAATTGAAGCTGATCTTATCTTCTGCCTAGTTAGCTGATTTGTATGCTTTTCTTGAAGCTTGAGATTACTGTTTGTTGTTGTCAACATTTGAAGTCTTTCTTATTTCCACCATCTTTTGTGGAAAAAATAAAAGCTTTGTTTTTCATGTCATGGCTTCCTCCATTGAGCATTAATTTTCTCTTTCTATTTGGAGTCTGAAAAATCTCCTGAATAATGGGAATTTCTCCATATTTTTGTACCTTGGTTTCTGCCATGGATTCCTTTTCCTCTTTCTGAAAATACTGTTTTGGAATTTTTATTCAACTCTTTCACCTTCACATAATGTGTATGTGTGTACTTTTAGTAGGTTTATATTAATTTTTTCTTATTATTTTTCAAAATCAAAGTAACTTCATTAACTACCATCATGAATGAGTAATAAATAACCTTTGGTTTACGAGTTAGAATCCAAATTCCCCGAAATTAGAATTTCTTAGAATCCAAGTGTCGTAATTGTATCTCCAAAATTTATGTTTACAGTTTGATTCGCTAGATTGAAACTCTGAAATAAAAAATGTTGTTCAATTTTTTATATTGAAACTCCGGAATGAAACCTTAATAAAATATTATAAATAATATTAATCGATAATTTATGAATTTTAACTTTGTTTTGTTATTAAAACTTTTAATTATTTATTTCTATTTTCTATATCTATTTATTTATTCATTATTATTATTCCAATAGTTATTGTTACTATTAATTTATATTATAATTAATATTAATGTTATTATTATTAGTATTATAATGTTTAATATAATTAAAATAATAGTAATCTCAATTATATGTTGATATTTTAACTAATTTAGAAAGAAATGCTATAATTCTAATCAATAATAATTATAAAATTAAATATAATAATTATAAAACATTTTTTAAGAAAAATTGTAAACCATTATCTCTTTTAATTTTACTCGGTTTAAATTTAATGGCCTTGATTTTATATTATTTTTTACTAATAAACAAGTGAATGAAGTCGCTTTTCATTTATCTATTAGATTCAAAACTTAACCCACAAATTAAATATTGTGTATCATTCAAATATTTCATAGAAACTAAAAGATAATAAACAAATAAATCACCTATAAATACATTCTCAATTATTCGTGGAAGAAAAAATTGTATAAATAATAAATCAAAATATATAAATAAAAAATGTCCCCAAAGGGCAGCCTATCGGTTGAGGCAAAGGACTTGACATGCTTCCTTGAGAGATTTCGTTTGTTCTGCTTCCTTTTTTTAAGAAATTTTCATTGTTTCTTTAAAAGTAATAATACTTGCAAAATTGAAAAATCGTTTAATATCAATATTAACAATAAATTATTATATCCCTAAGAGATGAGTAATGGTTGAAGATTTGGGTTTTGAGGATATTTTCCTCTCAAGATTCTAGGTTCAAAACTCATTTATACATTACTCCTTCGATATCTATGGTGTAGTGAAAGGTGGCCAACTGAAGTGAAGTTTATATGTGTTAATGAAGTTTCATTTCACTACAAGAAAAAAGATCTTAGGCGACGTTTTATTAACGTTGGGAAAGAAAACATTGCTTAAACCGGCCTTAGGCGACGTTTTATTAACGTTGGGAAAGAAAACGTTGCTTAAACCGGCCTAATGCGACGTTTTTAAAAAACGTCGCCTAAAATATATCTTGGGGGCGACGTTTTATTAACGTTGGGAAAGAAAACGTTGCTTAAACCGGCCTTAGGCGACGTTTTATTAACGTTGGGAAAGAAAACGTCGCCTAAACCGGGGGTTATGCGACGTTTTTTAAAAACGTCGCCAAAAAAATTTCTTTTTCATAAAAGAAACAATCTTAGCCCTTCATCTTCTCCTTCTTCTTCTCCAACCCAAACCCACTCCTCCATCTACCAGCAGCTGCCGCCGCTGCCCTCAGCTCCCCACTCCGCCGATCGCTCGAACCATGCCGCCGCCCTCAACTCTCCACGCGGCCGGCCGCTCGAACAACGTCACCACGCCGCCCCCTCCGTCGCGAGCGGCCACGAATAGCCCCTTCATGTGCACGCTCCCACATCGATCTCCCCCGTCGCAAAAAGCCCCTGCTCGTACCTACCCACGCCGATCTCCCCCTTCGCGTCGATCTCCTCTCGTCGCAAGCAGCCACGAAAAGCCTCTTCGATCTCCCCTCGTCGCGAGCAGCCACGAACAGCCCCTTCGCCTCGCCCGTCCCCACCGAGCCCAGCTCCTCCCCACGACGATCGTTCAATTGTGATTGCGATCGATACGTATTTCTCTATTTCGTCTACGGAAATATCTATTTCAATCTCAATACTAGCTTATTGAACTTAAAAAAGAAAAAGAAAAAGGGAAAACCAATAGCAATTCATTTGTATATACATTAATTATAATTTGAAAAATAAGAAGAAAAAAGAAGAAGTTAATTTGCACCATGAGTTTTACATGTGTAAGTAGTGTAATATGTGTATAGTTAAAGTTAACAAATATATATGTGCCAACATAATGAGTTTATTGTATAACTATAATTTGTGTTTTAGAGCCCCTATAAGCTGTTGGCTTCGGGGGCGTTGCCTCCAAGCCCTCATCGGGGGTCACGTTACGCCCCCGAACCCCCAAAATCGAGCGCTTCACCCCTGGACCTCGACTCGCTGACCGGGCAGCGAGACCTCCGTACTAGTCATTCGAAGCGCGACATAACTGATTCAAGACATTTTAATGCCTTAAATAACTTAATTTTTTAACTCACAAAGACAACATTCGCTTAAAATGAAAGGTTAATAGTTGAATCTTATGTATGTTTTATATAGATTCTTTGTTAAACTTCATTTCTATTCATGAATTAAGGTTAATAGTTAAATGTAATGTATGTTTTATATATTATTCTTAGTTAAAACTTCATTTATATCTATGGAAATGATTTTATTGTGTATACACACACATATATATATTTTTTGTGTTTTTTTATATAGTGCGCCTTAGGTAAAAAAACCCTCGCCTTTTGGTGCGCCTTGCGTCTCAGGCTTCAGAGGGTCATTGGGCCTTGCGCTTTTTAAAACACTATTAGAGGCTATAAATCCTCTCCCTATAAATATTGCTTAATAAAAAGAAATATATATCAAACATAGGTTTACCTTCTTAAATTCAATTACCTTATTCACTATCTTTGTTGCTTTCCCTTCATTATGTTTTCAATGCCACTCTCTAATGATTCACCTAAATCATGTAGGATAGTTCAACGCTTGAATCTGAGAGTGGTTATTGAAAGAGATTGAAGATGAACAAAGATTGGATAAAAAATAAAAATAGGTTGTCTGTTGAATATGCTGAAGGCATTAACCAATTTTTGGAAATGGCAATGTCTCATGTCAATAGTGTTGGAAAAGTGAGATGTCCCTGCAAAAAATGTATGAACGTGTTGTGCCAAAGTATTCAAGGGGTAGAAACTCATTTGTTCATATATGGAATTGTGGAATCGTATCGTGACTGGATATACCATGGAGAACCTGTTAACTTACCTAGGTATGAAAGTCAAACAGTGAGGTCAATACACGTCGAAAGGGTCAATTTAGTTGAGTCTAGTGGGCATAATGATGACAATGAAATACTGACAATGTTGAATGACATGAACCATCGACAAGACGAGACGATCGATCAACATCGTTTGATGACTTGATGAAAGAAGCATTTATTCAGTTATATCCAGGATGTAATCGATTCTCCGCTTTCTATTTTTTGGTAAAATTGATGCATCTAAAGACTATGAATAACTGGACCAATACCTCATTTGATTCGTTGTTGAAATTGTTAAAAGAATCGCATCCTGATGGTTCTTGCATACCAGGTTCATTCTACGAGGCTAATAAGAAGTTTCGAGAGTTGGGGTTGACTTACGAATCAATTCACGCATGCAAGTACGATTGCGTGTTGTATAGGAACGAATACAAAGATGATGAACAATGCCCTACATGTGGAGAGTCTCGATATAAGACGAACAAGGATAATTCTAAGAAACTTCCCCACAAAGTGTTAAGACATTTCCCGTTAATACCTCGACTAAAGAGATTATTCTCTTCTAAGCATTATGCTTCCGATATGAGATGGCACAAGGAAAAACGTGTTGAGGAACTAGGAGTTTTGCGACATCCATCAGACGGTGAAGCCTGGAAACATTTGGACCTTCAATTTCTTGAATTTGCATTAGATTCTCGAAATGTACGATTTGGATTGTCTTCGGGTGGATTCAACCCTTACGGTCATATGAGTACCACGTACAGTATGTGGCCTGTACAATGAGTGGTGTACAATCTACCACCTTGGAAATGCATGAAAGACACAAATATCATATTATCCTAATTAACTCCCGGTCCAAAATCACCAGGAAGAGAGATTGATGTGTACTTGCAACCACTAATTGAGGAGTTGAAAGATTTGTGGAATAATGGTGTTCGCACGTTCGACTCATTCAAAAAGGAGTACTTCCAACTTCCCGCTTGTTTGATGTAGACCATAAATGATTTCCTGGCGTATGGTGACTTGTCTGGTTGGAGTATGAAAGGTTACCAAGCTTGTCCTATTTGTAAAGAAGAACCTCCCGTTGTTGGTTTGAGAGGGAAGCGAGGATACATTGGACATCGACTGTATCTACGTAATAATCACACTTGGCGTAGAAGTAAATTGTTTAATGGAGAAAATGAATCTTGTGAGCCTCCAATGACATGTGATGGAGAAGAGATACTGCATCAAGTAAGTCGTATGAGATTTCATGTGCTTAGCAAGCATCCTTCTAAACAAGATAAGAAGAGGAAGCAAATTGAAAATAATTGGAGAAAAAAGCTCCCATATTGGTCTAAACTTCTGTTAAGACATAAGCTCAACGTAATGCACATATAAAAAAATGTGTGTGAGAATTTGCTAGGAACTATATTGAATATTGAAAGGAAGACCAAAGATACGATGAACGCTAGGAAAGACCTCGAAGATATGGGAATACGAATAGAATTGCACCTACAAAACATAGGAGATAGAGAGCTTAAACCGCATGCATCATATACTCTCAGTAAAGACGAAAGAGTTGAATTCTGTAACTTTTTAAAACCAGTCAAGTATCCTGATGGTTTTGTTTCTAACATAGGACGGTGCATTAACGATTCAAAATTAATGGGTTTGAAGACACACGACTGTCATGTTCTTCTTCAGACGATGAACGGCTTGGAGAATGTGAAGTATTCAAACAGAATGCACGACCAATGGGAGAGATGACACCAAATACTTTATCTCATATTGACATGCGAAGATTACATTGGTACATTCTCCAAAACTGTGATGAGATAAATAATTATCTTATTCAACATTTAGAACTTCTCTGACCAGGTGTGATAAGTGCTGCCGACTTACATGCAAAACATGAAGAACAATTTCCAGGTTGGTTTAAAAAAGTTATCAAAATGCGAGAAAATGGACATAATTGTGATCATTTGTATGCAATGGCAATGGGACCCAGTAGATTGGTTCGATTATATGAAAAATGCATAGTTAACGGTGTAAGGTTTCACAATATTGAGGTTCAAGAGCGTCGAACAACTCAAAATAGTGGTGTTAGGGTGTCAGGCGAAGGGGAACCAAAGATGACCCCTTGTACTATTACGTGGTACTAAGGGAAGTGTTTGATCTTGTGTACTTTAATAGGAGAAGAGTAATGATTTTTAAATGTGATTGGTACAACACTGACACAAAAAAAGGTAGATTTCATTTCGAGCTAGGTTTGCGTTCAATTGACACGTCTCAATTTTGGTACAAAGATGAGCCATTTATCCTAGCCACACAAGAAGAACACGTGTTTTATATAAGTGATCCAAAGTACGGTCGAAATTGGAAGGTAGTGCAATTAGTACCGAATAAAAAACTATGGGATGTGCCTGAAGTGGAAGAGCAAGAGGATGATGAACTTGATGAAATACAACTAGAAGGTCGAACGACTGTCGATGAGTGTATAGAAGAAAACAGATTAGATAGGATTGATGTCGAACCAGTCATAGTTGATTTAACACTGAATATGAGACAATCGTCAAATAATTTGGACGATTTCATCGACGATCATGAGATCCAAGATGATCGAGAAACGTCTCCTGAGAGCCTCTCATTGGATGATTATTCTTCAGACTAATTAATATATACTTAAGTACGTTCTTATGGACTTCACTAGTTCGCTTTCTGATTTCTGATTTCATATAGTAATATTTATCTATTTTCTACAGTGTAGTCATGCCTGGTAATTTGTCGGGGATGTCTAATACATTATTTGATGAGACCGCTGATGATCAGGATGTTGTTCCTGAGACTTTGCCTTCTGAGGAGACTTAGGAATCAGGTATGATTTTATTTGTTTAGTTCATTCACAATTTTTTTTCATTGGTTTCTAACATTTAATCACGTGCAGATAGTACATTTAGATCTTGACGCTGTCGAGGTATTTCGACTGGCGCTGAGTTAGAGAGAAACGTAACTAATCACGGCATTCTTAGTGTCAAATTCAGTCAGGAATACGAAAAGGCTGTTGGACCAATTGCAAGTAGCTTGAGTAAGCAGATCGGGGTGCTTGTGAGAGGGTCATTTCCTGTAACTCTCAATAAATGGAAAGAGGTCACTCCAGAATTGAAGAAGCTAGTGAAACAAAGACTCTTGGTATGTTTAAAAACACATAGTTCGTATTTTATGCAAAATTTTGTTCTATTAATCTATACATTTGTTTTACACAGTCACACTTCAACCTAGACCTTAGTAATCCTATGGTAAGCAAACATATAGAGGACGTGATGCAAACCACGTTCAAGGGCTACAGATGCTCGTTGCACAAACATTACAAGTAAGTAACATATTAACTTATACTTATGTTGTTTCACTTTTAATACATCATAACTAACCATACATTATGATTTTTTTAGGCTTCTTGATCCGACAATTCGACGATCGAACCCACATATTAGCATAACGGATCCAGCTGATTGAGAATATTTGTGCAATAGATGGGAGGACCCGAAATTCAAATCCAAGTCAAAGAAGGCTGATAAAAGTAGATCTCATGTTAAATACAATCACGTGGGAGAGAGTCATTCTTTCTTGACTATATGTGAACATGTAATATTTCATTGTATAATACTTTATTGCGAACGATTTGTATAATATGCTAACGACTTTATTTTATTTTTCTAGAGAAAGAAGGGTGATCAATTCATAGGGAGCATAGACCTATTCAAAGAAACTCACTGTAAAGAAGAGACTGGATGGGTGAACCTAGATTGTGAGGAGGCTTATGTAAGTATGTTGATTTTGCTTTTTTCATTTAAAGTTTTTCTCGATACTAATGTATGTTTGATTTTTATCTAGAATAAAATGATACAGATTAGAGCGACTGCGATTGACGAATGGACTACCATACGACGAGTTAGAGATCACCGACAGAATTCTAGGTATGAGGGGAGATTTGATAAAGGGCCCAGGCAAGGTTCCTTATGAGGTTCGGTGTACTGCAAGAGGAAAGAGGGCGTCTTCATCAAGTTCTAGTGCTAGCATGTCTTCTCAGCATGAGTTACAACTTCAAGGACAGATTACAGAACTGGAAAAAGAACTTGCGTTGACTCGCGAGGAACTACAGAAGACTAGAGATGAATCTCGAGAAAATTACAGCCAGCTTCGAGAGATGATGGAACAGTTTAGGAGATAAAGGACGTGACGTTACACTTAGGTAAGTAATTAAAACTCTACAATTATGCATATTTTATGTGAATTGTGGCTATCTTGTCCACATGGTAGATTATATATGATTTTCATTGTTAAAGCAGGTGTAATTATTTTTTTTTGGTTAGTCATAGAGGTGTCGTTATGCTGCCGAAATTTTGAATTTTCTTTTATATAAGTATAATTTATTTTAATTTTTGTCAACTAACACATATTACATTTCATTTTTTCAGATGATGCACGACCTGTGGTTGAGGACAAGGAAACAATGTATGGAGTGTGGACCTTTTGTTTAGGAACTTTTGTATTGTGATACTTTTTAAAAAACTTTAAATGGATGTATGGTTAAGAACTTATTTCTATTTTTTTGTTATAATAAAATTTCGCAGTTTTCATTCAGTTATGATGTAGTTTACCTTTTAACTTGATTTATGATTGATAGAAATATCATGTGTATATCAAAATAAAAAAAATGAAATCAATAAATTAGGAAAAATTGCAAAAACCAGCTTAAAACACCTTAGGCGACGTTTTGAAAAACATTGCCTAAAATACCTTAGGCGACGTTTTGAAAAACGTTGCCTAAAAAACCTTAGGCGGCGTTTTGGAAAAAAAACGTCGGCGAAGGCTCTTGCGACGTGGTTTTGCCGACGTTTTGGGCGACGGTTTATTTACCGTCGCCTAAAGCTTAAGCAACATTTTTCAGACCTTAGGCGACGTTAAAAAATGTCGCCTAAGGCCTTTTTTCTTGTAGTGTTTTTTTTTATGAGCTATACTTACCTACACATGAATGTGTAGGGTGAGTATACTTGTTGTTTATGTGACACAAGTTTTTACTACACATTAAAGCATAAAATTAATAAAACATTGAAAAACAAAATGAATATGTGGTAAAAACTCGTGTCATATAAGCAACACGTATACTTACCCTACACATTCATGTGTAGGTAAGTATTACACTTTTTTTATTATGAGTTAACAGTAAAGTGTGGATGAAGTAAAAAAAGTCCAACTCCAACCCTAATTTTATGTTGATTTGACAGTGCGATTTCCCATTCTTCAAAGTAAAAAAAAGTATGAATACTAATGTGTCCAATTGCTCTGTTCACTACCACTTTTAAAAACACTTATCATCATGTGTCTTGCAGGAATGCATAATTTATTAGTTATAAGTTTGATTTTTTTTTTTTTTTTGAATTATAGTTTAGCTGCCCACAAAAGAACTAGGTTGGATTGATTTTTTTTTAGTTGATTTAAATTGTGCATTTATTGGAAGAAGTCTACATTTGAAGAGGAAGGTTGAATCGAATTGGGTAAGGAAGTTTATGTTTGAGGGTAAGTACATATAAAATAAGAAAAGGTAAAACATCGATGTGCTATCCATGCAACCTCTGATGCTTAAGTCGTTAATCAATAATGTCAAATAATATTTGAAAGTAGTTTAGATATTTAGAACTAGCTTACCAAAACAAATGAATTTTGTCAAGTTCGTAATAGGTATTGCCTCATAAATTTCGTACTAAATGTCGAGAGATATTTTTAAATCATTAAATCGACTTTAACAACTTGTAACGTCACACCAATTAATTTCTTGGTTTCAAAAAATAAAAACAATAAAAACATACACAAAGTGGATGACTAAGATTAGGTCTATTACACACCATGACATATACATAAGACTATCTATAGTGTTAGAATAGGAATGTTAGAAATTTTATCAATATCACTACGTGTGTTAGGTGAATCATTATTACAAGTTTTAAGTCTTTTCCAAGTGGTGTACTAATTTACCTACTGTTTTGCATGTTTAACTTTTAGCTAGCCTTGAAATAAATTCAAGTTGAGACAAATATAATTTGTTCTTTAGTCTATCTCTAATGATGTAAATTTCTGATATATGTTTTGCATTGTTTAAGTCTTTCATGTCAAATTCCTTTCTTAAAAATTTATACAATATTTTATCAATTTCATGTATGGATTTACAAACAATCAACATGTCATCAACAAAAAGAAGTAAATGATCTCAATATTAGAAATTTATTTAAAATAAACACAAAAGATCATATTTACTTATAGGAGTCAATGGACAACATATAAGAATACAATCTGTTATACAATTGGCAAGTTGATTGCTTCAGATCATAAACAGACTTTTTAAGAAAACACATCTTATTATCTTCTTTCGAAGCTTTAGACCCGAGAGATTGGTCCATGTAGATAGTCTCATCAAACTCTCCACGTAGGATGCCAGTTTTGACATCCATTAACTTTAATTCAAAATTCATAATAAGTAACACATAGGCAATCAATATTCTAATAATGAGAGACAAATATCATCGTATAGCATAGAAATAAGAAATAGTTATCAAATAAGTTTTGTTTTTGTTTCTTTTTTATTTTCAAGAAACAAAAAACATAAATAATTATCAAACATATTATTATTTCTAGTTCTAAAAAACAAAAAATAAAAAAAAACATTAAGCAAAAAACAAGATACATAAAATTAGAACGTTATTGAATAAACCCTTTAACTTGAACTTATTCAAATCAATAAATTTAATATCTTTCCTAAACCAATCTTATCTAACCTCAATTAATCAGATAAATCAATCTATACCAAATTGAATTATCATAGTTAAATTTGAAATTTTAAAAAAAAAGTAACAATAATGAAGAGAATGAAAGAAAGCAACCAACTAGTTTCACTCAAACTAATTGGATAACCAAATTGGGTATGAGTTTTGATAAAAGCCAAATACATATATACCCTTAAAAGGGCAGAATGAAAAAGGCAAAAACCAAATGGTTCAAAGGGAGAGTTAAGTTAAGAATGAAGGGTCATTTTCAGGTGAAGTCACTGCCAGAAACCTCACTTTAATGACAAGACAAAAAGTAATAATAATAATAATAAAAAAAAAAAAACTTTAATTAATTCTTCATCTTCATTAATAGATGCTACAAAGTAGCTGTTTTTTTTTCTTGCCCTCTATGAGTCCCTATGAGAAACAAAACAGAAGCCAACTTCACTTTGTCCTTCAAATTTTGAATTCCTTTGCCCTTTTCATTCAACAAAGTTTGCAGATTTTCAGTGAATTTTAATGCATTCATCTCTACCTCACCTGACTTTTATCAGTTTAAAAGAATAGATTATAAATATATTTTTTTTACCTTTTTTTTTCAGATCTATAAATTTTAGAGTAGATTTATTATTTTTGTGCGGTTTTTTTTAATTCATTTTCTATAATTTTATGGCCTTATTTGAGTTTAAAAAAATGATTTTAGTTGATATAGTTTCAAAAAAAAAATTTGAAAATGGTTTCTTTCACTAATTTGTGGCAGCCAACGGTGGCAGCCAACGGTGCCATCATGAGTTTAATCTTGAATATAGGTATCAAGATATCATTAACATTTTAATTTGGAGAGGTGAACAGTTGCATCATGGGTTTGATAATCATTTTGAGCTTGGTTTAAAAAAAAAAAAAAAAATCAATTTCTTAATTTTATTGTCAACTTATTAGGAATGTTTTAAAAATGCAAAGTTAAATTTTGGTAGTTAAAAGAAGTGATTAGTTAAAAATCAAAATATTTTTTAAAAGATATAAAAATTATTGAGAAGAAATTGCGAACAAAAGTAGCATGGTTTAGAAAAACCAAAAATCGAATTGTTACCATAGCCACTATTGAAAATTTTGGAAATGATGTATTTTACCATACAAATTCTTTTATATTACATTTAAATATATAATTTTGTTATATATGATCCCAATTTCTTTCTAATATCCTTTCATAAACAAAATTTTCATTATTATGATTCCGACAAAAATTTTGGGCCCCCAATATTTATAGTTTAATTTTGCAGTCATAACTAAATATGGTACTCTCCTACTAAATGGGTCAGTGACACAATGGTTTCATTGTTGGATTGTAAAAAGGTTCAAGAATAGGTTTAAATTTAAAAAACCAAATGATTATTAAACAGGATCTTATTAGTTCATGTCTGTTGAGCTATACCTCTTTTACATATGAATAAATGTAGAAATTTTTGTCATCTAATTCGTTTGAAAAAGTGTTGTGGACAACGTATAATAAAGGTAGTATGTTCAAATTTCTAAATTGTTTGTGTACTAAGGTAAAAAGAAGGTTGAAAATAATGAGCAAATTGAAAAGGAAACTCATTCGGAACACAAAATCAGATTGGATTTCCCTGTAAAATTTATTTTTGGCCTGCAAGGGAGGATCTCAACTACCCTCTTAAAAAGTTCAAATGAATGTATTTGCCTTCAATCATACTTAACGAGTTTCCGAACAACTTAAATGTACCTCAATTGTTGGAGATACTCAATTCGTCGCACATTAGAAGGATGAGTATTCAACATTTTTATAAATTATACCAATCAATTCATTTTGAGGTGAAACCTAGTATTAAATTTTAACAGGTAACTCGTCCCTCTATATCTGGTTGGAAAAAAAAAACATAATATATCATCTGAGGTCTAGTTTGCTAGTTGAGTCCATACTTACAAAGATGTGTGACTTCGATCTACTGGGTTAATATTGAGAAGAATAAGTTAATAGATGTCAAGATTAAGGTGTTTGTGTAGGTATATGTTTTGTAAGTATTTGTATAGGTTAGTGAGGATATTTGTAAGATGGCATCCAAGAAATTTAACCTGTCCCTTTTCCTTCAAATGTATATCTCACCAGCTTCAAATTTTCAAAGAACAATAGCAAAACCTTCTTCGTTAACCAAGATCAATTCTTTTTTTATGATTTTTATATTTGTGACTATCCAGATTAGCTTACGCACACCTCAACTAATGTGTCACACGACATACTATTTGATCTTACAACATTTAGATGTCAAAGAATTCCGTAGAAAATTAATTCTTAGATAGGTGGAAACCATGAATTGAATTCATCCCCTTAGCACCTCAAGACTCTCTTTGACAACTAAGCCACTCCATGATGGTTATTAACGAAGATCAATTCTTGTCAATTCGATGGACTTAGACCACCCATCTTCACATGACCATACTTCAAATCTAATCTGTTGGCCTTGGCTTTTATTTTTTATTTTTGAAAATCGGGAAATCAGTGCTTCGCTCCACTATATTCAAATAACCATATTCATCCCTAGGCTAAGCACTAAAAGAAAGGAGACACAAGAGGCATCTATAAAATTAATATCCCAAATAAGTCTCGAACCTTTGAACTTTTTTTTTTATACTTTTTTTTTTATAGTTCTAAATGAGAAATCATAGGTGAAGTGAATAGTCAAAACCAATTCAAATCTAGTTTAACAGACTAAAAGATAAACTAACAGAATTAAACATCTCATCCCTTTTCTTTATATGTCCTTATACAACCTAATAAGCAGCAGAAAATGGAATCTAAGTTCCTCAGAAACCTGGAAATGGGTTGCTAATGTAAGTTAATTAAGAAAACAGATAAGTTCCTAGAATTTCTAGGAAGAGTATTCAATTCATAGTTCATTATGGCTAAATAGCAAGTAATCACAGCCAAACTTGCAGGATTTCTCATTTTGTCAATAAATCCACAGTAGTATACAAATAACATCCCCAATAATTAATCAGATGTAAGTAAATTTATGATATAGTATCAAAATTTTGACACACCAAGTGAGCTTAATGGCGAACCTCGGCCTATTGTACAGGCATGCTATGCTAAGTGAGCAAATAACCGGCGCAGCGGCGACAATCAGAATGCAGAATTGCTTCCCCTGGTTTTGCTAAACATGACGTCTTTTGCCTCGTTGATCTTGGAAGCAAGATAATGGCTACCACCGGCATCGGGATGATTTGCAACCATCACTTTCCTATGAGCTTCTTTCACCTTATCCATTGGAGTGCTCTCCCTGATAATATGATGAAGGTAAAATATCTTAGCTACAAGCAGGCATGGGGAGACATATTAGGGGGAGAATGTAGATCAGATTGATGAATGATAGTTTGAACATATACATATATGAGAAAATTGCAAGCATGGGTTTTGAACATTTTAAACTCAGCCAAGATGACAAAAAAGATAGGAGGAAAATTAATGGAGCAATGACAGGCTTGATCGTATCATTTTTTTTTTAAAACAAAGTAACCACGCCCATTCCTAGGTCAGGCACCGGAGACAGTTTCGAACTTGGGACTGAGGGGAGCATATTCTCAAATCTCAAGTCTCCAACCACAGCGCCACCCCTTGGGGACTCTTGATCGTATCATATCAGACTCGGTAAATACCTAATTCCTAGAATTAAAGCTGCCTCTCTCCTTGTCATTGTAGACTGAAATCCACCTTCATAGAACTTGCGCAATCGAGCTGTTGGTGGTCTTGCCTTGAATGCCTGCCAAGCCTGAATACTATATTTCCCAGCCCAAGCTGCTGCAGCAACAGCAATTCCAGTGATCAATGGAGTGGCCTATAATGAATTTACCCAAAATTAGAGCCGATTTCCAATAGAGCAGTAGCTGAAAAAACTAGTTCTTTAATACAGGAAGTTCGAAAACTATCCTGACGATGAAAGAAGAATAGGAAAGCGGGAAGCACTCCCACGATTTTTTTTATTTATATTCTTGAGTGTCCGGGCCAATTTAACCACACATCAACTATTATCACAAAATAACTACTACAATTAGATATCAAATCCTTAGTACGTAGCCACCATGGCTTGACTCACAAGATTCGGGCCGCATATGCTCTAGCAAGGGGGCGAAATCCCATAAAGTCAGAATGAAAACAACAGAACTCAAATCTTGCTAGCTAGGGAACATGGATTAATTGTTTACCAAGCACAGTACGGAAAACGTTCACAAATTTTCTAGACGACCTAAGATTTGCTTTTGGTTTGAAATGTTCCCAATTTCTAAAAAAAAAATTGAAATCAGAACATTGAAGTTTCACCCCATTTTTTTTAATCCAGAAAATCGGAGTTTTGCACTACTATACTCGGGTTAATCATGCCTATTCTTAGGCCAGGCATCGGAAGACATCAAAAGAATGGAAACACGGGAGGTGTGTACGGACTACAAATTAATGTCCCGGGTAAGGTGAATCTCAAACCTGAGACTTTAAGGAGAGCTAAATTTCAAGTTTTCAACCACTATCTCATTCCTTAGCCAGGCACCGAGATACAGGAAAGGAGCGAACAAATTAATGTCACGGATAAGTTTCGAACCTATGACTTCGAACTAGAACACTTTTAAAGCTCAAGCCTCAACCACTACTTCCATAAACCCAATTTTCTGAAATTAACAGATACATAACGCAAAACCACTGTCATAAAAATCCAAAATAATCAAAATTATTACAGAATCAACGTTTTTCAAGTTGCCGAAGAAAAAAAAACGAGCAACCGACTCGAAATCAAACAAAAACAGAAACAATAGAAAATTCCACAACATACAAAGAAAACCAAGAATGAGCGAAGACTCACCATCAATGAAGAACACTTGAGCTCGACGGAAGAACAACGATCATTCAATGGCTATGGGTTTTTGCTTTTCGCCGAGAAGGGGTTTACCGAAATTGGATTCTAGGGTTTTCTGGAAAACGAATTTGATCAGAGCCGAGAAAAGACCCGAAATAAACCAAAAAGTATTAAAAAAAAAAAATGAAACCAACCAAAATTATACAATTATATTTTATATTATCTGAGAATATTTTATTCTTGGGAAACAATTAATTCAATTTCTTGGCAGACAAGTTGCTTGCAATTAGAGATGTCCACGGGGCGGGGAACGGGGATGACTTTACCACCTCCATTCCTACTACTCATTTCAATCCCCATTCTCACGAAATTCACCATAAAATTTTGAGGGAAACGGGGCGGGAATTCACCGCGGGGAAATCACGGGGATCGGGTTCCCCATAGAGAATTTTCTCCATTTAACTCTTTATCTTTTCTTTTTTTATTCTTAAATTTTTTCAAAGTTTTTCGACTTTTAACTCAATTCACTAAATCTTAGATAATTTTTTCAATTTATAACAAATATTTATTGATTTTAAATTAAATAATTAATTAAGGAAAATATTAATCTAAATAAATATTTTTACTATTTTATGTATATAAATGTATTTCAAATATTTATATAAAAAAATATGAACGGGACGGAAAACGGGGAAACGGAGATGGGGAATACAATCCCCGTCCCCATCCCCATTTAACTCACGGGGAATTTTTCATCCCCACTTACTCTCCCCATTCACCGCATATTCGGGGATTCACCGCCCCTATAGGGGCAGGTCTCCACGGGGCTCCGGCCCCGTGGGAAAATGTACATTTCTACTTGCAATTCATCTAGAAAGAATGCAAGTGGAAAAAGATTAGGAAAATAACTAAAACTATTTAGATTTAAAAAAAAATTATAATTAATTAAGGACTATTATCTCCTATAATTTATTTTTTTAAGATTTATTTAAAATTAGGTTCCTTCTAACTCTACCAAAAAAAAAATTAAAAATCTAGTTTAGTATTTTTTAAACAATCCAACTATAACCTATAACATTAAAAAAAAAACCTATAATATCTCAAGAGGAAGCCAAAAGTGATCGAGCTCCAAGAAGCCACTAAGCCTAGTCCAAAACGAGGCAAAAAGACAAAAAGAGAATTCCAAGGGAATGTTTGGGCCACCAAAAATAAAGAGGAGAATGAGAATGGAGATGATTTTTACTCGTAATCACGTTTTTCAAAAATCATTTTTTTCATTCTCCCCTAACTATTTTTTATTCTCTCTCCAACAACTTTTCATACATCACATCACTATTTTTCACTCACATCCTATTCATTATTTTATTTTTCTTATATTCATTACATTTATCTCAAACACAAATAATTATTTCTCTACATAATCATTACCTTCACTCCAAATACAAATAACTATTACCTCACAATCACTCTCCTCCTCATTACCATTCTCACCTTAATCATTATCGTTCTCCTTACCCCAAATACATCCAAATCATTGTTTGCTGCAAACAACTTTGTGTTCTTCAATGGTAGTTTCCTTCATGAAAGTGTGACCATTGTCCACAACACTCATCCTTTATTTCTCGAAAAGCCCCCATGCGATTTAATTTACCACCGGTTGAAAGTGCAACAACCCTCCAAAATGGAACAATGAAAAGCCCGAGCTATCATTTAATTTTGCAATTTGGAAGACCCGGCCTCCTAAAGATAAAATTCATAAAATAATTTGTTTTAAGAAGAGGTTATGAAACAATATTCTTAGAAGAGCATTCATTTTAATATATATATATATATTAGGGAATCCCAAAAAAATTCCAAAAGGGGTTGGAAGTAAAGATAAATTGAAAAATTACTCTTAAAATAGTTTCACCTAAAAAGCTTTAAGTTAAATTTAAGACAGGAGGTAATATTGTGCGTGAAAATATTTGCTAAACACAAGGACTTGTACAGCTCAAAGAGAAGACACTTGAAGTCGAACAAAGAGGAAGCTGGCCCTAAGAGAGTCGGTCCCCTAAAAACTCCTCAAGATCCAATAGGAGGCGGAAGAAACTGACTCCAAAGGGGTCGGTCAACAGGAGAATCGACCCCCAATGGCTCTTTTGGTAATGATCTTATTTCTAATTTCTTGTTTCTTTCTTCTTTCAAAGACTAAAATATTACAGCCAAAAAACCATTTTTCGATATCAATATTTAAGTTTATGTTATAATTTCACTTTGATTCATATATTTCAAAATTCAATCCTTTTAACCACATTTCAATAATGATCAAATTTTAATCTTTGAAATAACAAAATATTAGTTACATAAAGTAATGTTGACTAAAATGATAATTGAACTAATTCTAAATTTTAATAATTGATTAAGTGATTATTTTAATTTTCATAAAAATTTAACTTTTACTAGAAATAAGTATAAAATTAACTAGAAAAAGCATAAACATTAAAAGTAAGTATTATCAAAGTGAAAAAAATGTTCAATTTTGAAACATATGAACTAAATTGAAATTAGATCACAACCTTAGAAACTAAAATGATAATAATAATAATAATTTTCCCTGTTTTTAGTTATTTACTTTTTTTAAGAATCAAAATTTTAATTTAACCTTAAAATTAATTGTCATTCTTCCTAATTTCAAAAAATCAAGTGTCATTCTTTTCAACATGCTCATTTACATTTCTTTCCAAGCTAAATTAATAATCAAAATTGATTGGAAATAGACAAAACCCAACAAGATTTAGGCAGCAATATCTAAATGGAATATAGGTCAATTATCATTCATCACAACCAACTTTAGCTAAGTTGGATCGACTTGAATTCAAAAAAAAAAAAAAAAAACCTCTTCAGGCCGTATCTAGATAGGATTTAGTTTTATGATTTATTAGTTATTCCCAAAAAATCTACATCCAAATTTTTTTTATTAATTCCTCCTCATTTTTACTTTTAAAAATAACTCTCATTTTTAATCATTTATTTATAATTACTCAATTATTTCTAACCACTCATTTTGAATGATTCATTTCAAATCAATCAAAATAACTCTTTTTTAACTACTAAAAATAATTACTCATTTTAAATTTACATCCAAACAAGATTTTAACTCTAATTTATCTGCACAAAAACTACATTCAAACGAATTTTTGACACAATTCTCAATTTTTTTAAACTACTCAATATATCTCCTAACTTAAATCCTAGCTAAATCTATCAAACAAACACCCCTTTAAAATCCCCAGGTTGAATATTTGGAAAAGGAAAAAAATAGCCAACTCATAAACATTATATGATAGAGAGAGAAAAAGAGCTATCAAGGCATTATGTAATATAGTGGTCTCAAAAGTCAAAAGCATTGTCAAAGGGCTCAAGAAAAGAATCCATATTCAGTGGGACGTATTTTCTTTCTCATGTCACAGGTCAATAAGGTCACTCTACAATTTCATATAGATAATGTCTATGTTTTATGTAAATTGTTCAATCAATGGATCCACTCAATGATGTTTTTGTAAACCATAACAAAATGTCGTACCCTACAACTTCATATTATTTTCTCAAATCAAATTAACAAACTTAAAAAAGCTTAAAGCCAACAAGAATAATAATTTAGTGGTATTAGCTTAAATTCAATAATTAAGAAAACGTAAGTTCGAATCATCACATCCTAATACGGTAACACTCAAAAAATGAAAGTAAAAAGTAACTAAGCGTAAATAATGTCAATAATAACCATTTTAATGAGGAGAAGAATTTGAATGAATAGCATATTGAATTTGATTGATATCGAAAGGTCAATGCCGTGTTGATTTCATTGTTTGTTGGTTAATCAAATTCAACATTATGATCACAGATTCAATTCTAAATATCAGTGTTTGAATATTTGACTCTCACTTATTTAAGAATAATAACCTTCCAATTTATACTAAAAAAAAAGAATTTGATTGTTTTTTTTTATCACTCTTAGCTCAAAAAATGTAGAGTAAAGAGCAAACCTTAGAACAGATACAAAATACTTAGACCCTAAGCCTATGTTTAAATTTGCAAATTGAATATTCAAAAAATGGCTATCTTAATATTTAAAAATTAGGACATGTCTCAAAAAAATCAAAATCCTAGAATCAAATAACTATCCAAAAAAAAAAAAAATTGTGTAGTAAATTTATAACTTAAAAACACATAAATGTTCATTTTGTTTAAATTTTCAGTTAAAAGATCCTAGAATCCAAAATAGGCAAATACAATTCAAATAGTATTTTCAGAAATAATACCAAATATGCTCAAAATTAATAATATCATGAGAAATATTATGTGATGGTTAAAATTCACAAATAATGTCAAAAAAGAGAAGAAAAACAAAATTTGAATGGCAATAGCATAACACCAACCAAATGCCAAATTCCAAAATAGTAAGAAAACAAACTCAAAGAGGATAAACAGATAGCAATATGACATGAAAAGCAGAGCAACCAATCACCTGCACAGATTTCGATTTCCATCGCAACGATGAAGCAATCATCGAAGCCGATTTCGAGTCCGAGTCCGAGTCGGAGCGATTTGCTTCCGCCGCCGTTGGTGAGCTTCATCAGAGCCGATGCCGGAAGCCGGAGTAAAATCGGACGGTCTCGGTCCAGTCCGATCTTCGTCAGGAAGAAGAACGCCGCCATTGAAACGCAAGAGCCTTCCTCTCCCAAGGTCACTTGTATGGGACAAGTCCGCACCAGTAAAACTCCCGCCGCCGCAACCGCCGCCCGATGCCGGTGGATTCGTAGCGTTCTGTCTTCCAATCGCCGCCATTGCCGAGCGTTCTGGAACAGATCGGCGGCGCTCTTCCGAAGAAAACTTGAAATCGAACGGAAATCATCGATCTCTGATTCGGAGGAAGACGTAGAGAAGAACGGCGTCGTAGATCCGGTTTTTGAATCCTCGATTCTAACGCCGCCGAAGAACGCTCTGATTCTAACGAGATGTAGATCTGCGCCGCACCGGTCGATGTCGTACGGAAATCGGAACCGGAGTTCGTCGATAACCGGAGATGAAGAACATGAAACAGATCGGCGAACGACTCCGATCGATTTCACGAAAACCTAGAAAATTCAATCGTAGATGGAGATTCTAACTCTGCAAATAGGAAAATTCGAAATCGAATCCGAACCTGATTCTGAGGAGAAGTAGATCGGAGCGTGGAAGAATTGCGGAGAAACTTTACAGAGATTTGAATCTTGCTGGAGAAGAAAGGTCGGTTTTGCTCATTGAACAAATTTCGATTAGATGATTGAATAATTTCCAGTGTGATTTTGTTCCCTAAGGTTTTTTGGGTATGAATTTTGTGTGTGTTCTGATGAAGAGAAATGGAGAGTTTCTTTGTGGCTAAGTAAGTTGAAGAACAAGGAAAGCCAATTTAATAGTAAGATGAAGCTTTATAAGAAACTGTTTAGTGCATTATTTTATATAGTGTGTATGTAATATGTAATTTATTGGAGAACTAAAAAAAATTGTCATAACATTCTCAAAAAAAAAAAGAAAAAAAAAAAAAAGATTGGGCATAACTAGTTTAACTACCTCATAGTTGAATGCTTAGACAAATTTGTTTTTTGAGTTAAAAAATAATTGGTATCTTTTGATCATGTGTCCAAGCCTACGCTTTTATTGGTTAGATAAATTTGTTGGAAGTTAATAACATTAAGGAGTGTTTGTTTGACATATTTAGGTAGGAGTTGGTATTAGGAGTTTTTATTAACTCCTCCTCAAAACCTACATCCAAACGAGTTTTTATTAACTCTTCCTCATTTATATTTTTAAAAATAACTCTCATTTCTAACCATTCATTTTTAATCATTCATTATAACTACTCAATCATTTCTAACCACTTATTTTTAATCTTTCATTTCAAATCAATTAAAATAACTTATTTTCAATCATTCATTTTTAATCATTTCTTTTTTAACTACTAAAAATAACTACTCATTTTAAATTTACATCCAAACAAGATTTTGACTCTAACTCCTTTATACAAAAACCACATCCAAACGAGTTTTCCAATTTTTAACTATTCAATATAACTCCTTAACCCAAAAACTACCTAAATATTAGGGGTGCAACAAAAAACCGAATAACCGAAATATATATATTGTCAATAATTCATATAAAGTATCTTCCTTCCATTAATATTTCTTTAATTCATTTCTATTTCAAGTAAAAAATATCCTTAGATAATTTTGAATAAGTTAAAAATACTTCTAACCTTTAAGAAAAACATTATTTATGAGAAATTTATTTTCATATGAGAAATATTGTTTTTGATATATTAAAAAAAATTGGACATTGGATCGAATCCATTTTTTGAAAACCTAAGATATCGGTTCGGTTGTCGGTTTGGTACAAAACCAACAAAAACCGAACCGAAATCACTCCTACTAAATATGTCAAACAAACAACCCCTAAGGAAATATATATTTTTAGTGTTTAAGTTTTGAGTGTAGTTTCTATTTGATGTGCTTGTTTAAAAAATAAAATATTTTTATCCTTCAACCATTTTAATAATACTCAATTTTATAGTTTTGGTATGCTTATTTTCAAAACCGAATTAAAGTTGAACATTATTGAATAGAAGAGAATTCAATTCTTATGTAAATATATTTTTTTGAATTTAATAATATCTTATATCATTAATTACTAATCAAATATCTGATTTGTAGAATTGAATTGTGATCGTGGAGTTTAAATAAATTATCATCCATCAACATAACTAACATGTCACTAACTCATTCATAATTAAAAATAAAATTAGTTCCGATAATTTAACAAATAGTTTTGATATATATATATATATATATATATATATATATATATATTAATTTACTTTTTTTAACATAAGAATATTTGGATGGGAGAAAGAATGGAAGGAAAAAATGGAATAGTTTAGATGTAATGTTTCAATGAAGAGTTGCACCAAAATTATATTTGGATAAAATTGTTTGAAGAAGAGGTGTCAAATTTAGATAAGAGTATTTGAATGAGTAGTTGACAAAAATCATGTTAGGATAATTCATTATGAAGTGACCTAATGGTCAAAATGGCTCAATAACTAAAAGATGATAAATTCAATTCATGATGACCACTTACTAAATAATTAATTTTCTGCAGATTTTCTTGACATTCAAATACTGTAGAGATAGATGATATGTCTAGTGACATTAGTCGAGGTGCGTGCAAGCTATAACTCGAACAGTCACAAATACCAAAAATTGTTTCGAGGAGAAATTAAGGAAAAAGATTGAAATATGGGATTTGAGATACATTTTTTCTACCATAAACTAGTTGTGTACATGGTTTGGGTTAAATTGGCCTGCGAGAATTTCTTGGATCAACCCAAAGTTTCAAGTTGGTCAATCCTCCAACTCGTTCAACTCTTTACATTAAAGCAACACAAATAAACCCAACTTTACATTTTTTAGTTAGGTTGAGTTGGTTCTATGGTTTTGTTAATTTCCTCAATTCAAGAGATATTAATTTTCTCCACGGTGTTGAGGCACTGTGGCGACCCGTCCCTGAAAGGTGGTGAGGAAAAAAAAAATCTTTAAAGACAAGGATGAAGAATGTATTCATCATTCCCATGTCTGCGTTAGACGCATTATTTATATTTTATATTTTATATGTATATAGACACAAAAGTGAGAATATTTTCATACCAAATTCCATATATATTTGAAAATTATATATATATATATATATATATATATATTTAAAAGTTAAATATTGTTACCATAAAATAATTAAAAATTTAACTCTTTGACAATTTACCATGAGAATAAATAAATAAATGAATGGAGAAATTTTCCATGGGAACCTGATCCCGCAAATTTACTACAAGTAATCTTACCTCCATCCCTACAAAATTTAAAGATGAATTTTAAGTAGGAATTAAAAAGAGTGACAAGATGAGGGACAATAAAATCATCCATTTTCCCCACATGTGGACATCTCTATTCTTTCCTATATTTTTTTGTCTCGTCTATTCTTTCTTATATAAAACAATTCTATTCATAGAATATATAAACAAATAAATAAAAGAGAAATGATATTATACTTAAATCTAAATTATCTGTGTTAGATTATCTATCTTATAAGTTGATGTTATCTATTAAAATATTAGGAAAATTGGTAATTCTACGACCAACTAACGAAAATTATAACCGAAAAAGTTTCCATTGATTATTTTGTTTGATGTTATTCTATTTCAACTTGAAGATTATAGACACGGGTTAAGTATTTCTTATTTTAAGCAACAATTTAGATTTATGGCTAATTTTACAGCTCCGAATAAAAGGGTATGGATCCGCGTAGACTTAGTTCTTCCCCTCCGTACGAACCAAAAATGAGTAAAAATCAACCTTCCATTAAAAGTTTCTAACCTCGTCTCCTCCACTTCATTCGATTCCAAATTTCTGTTCTCCATTTCTCCCAATTCGCCATGGCCAATGCCGAAACCCTCGAAGAATCGAGCCCACTTTTGGGCCAAGTCGTTGAAAATCCGGATGAGAAAGAGCCCCATCGCGGCTCCGCCGGTGCTACCTCCGATGCGGTGGCTCCGCCGCCTCCTGATCGGAAAGATGCGGCTGAGGACAACGACGGCGGTGGATGCGGTTGTGGGTGGACCGCCGATGGGCTGCCGGTTCATGGTAGTGTGGTCGGCGAGCCGGTCGGTCGGGCTCAATGGGAAACTGGCCTCTGTGCTTTTCTTGGACGACACGATGAGTTCTGCAGCAGCGATCTTGAAGTTTGTATGTCTATCTTCTTGTTCTTGTTTTTGTTTTTGTTTCAATTTTTATTGGCATTTATTACATATTATGGGATTGGGCTCCATGTTATCTAATATGGTATTAGAGTTTCATGTGTTAATGGTTCCATAGTATCTATTGGTCTCCTGATTTTCGATCCGACCAAAGCTGATTATACCCGAGAGGGTGATTTGGATTTCATCAAAGCGGGCTTAAACTTAATCGGGTGTTTCGGAATTTGGGGACCAACTCACTGGGAGCTCTAATACTATATTAGATAATATGAGATCAGTTTTGTGATGGAATCCCATATTATCTCAATATGTTAATGGTTACCTAAGTTTTGATTGGACCCAAGCCAATAAAACCTAAACTAGTTAATTGGATCTACCCAACGGGCATAAGCTTAATCGGGTGTTCCGAGATTTGGTGACTAATACCTCACATGGATCTTTGATACCATATTAGAGAATATGAGATTTCACCTCAAAAACCAACATGGTATCAAAGCTTTGTGTGTGCTATTGGTCCCCAAAATTCCGATTTAGCCCAAATGCTTAAAAATCTAAGCAAGTGGGGATTTGATCCTAAAAATTTGGATCCGAACCAAGCGACCAAGTCAAAGTGGGTGTCTCAGCATGCATCTAAACCAAGAGGGTCTTTCCTATATGGTATCATCTTGAAGGGTATGTTAGAGATACTCAACCTGTGGCAATTATTCGATATTAAAAAAGTGAAAGGTTTCAACATTTTTATAAGAGATATGCGTTATTCCCTCCTTTTCGACTGGTTTGGAGGGGTACCATATTATCTAATAGAATTGAGCTTTTGCTGATTTTAGGTTTTGGGATTCTGTGATTTTTTATCTTTGATTTTGGGGTTTGAGATTGCATATTTTGGGAAATTTCTTTATTATTGGAGATTCAACTGGATGATTCTCACAAATTTTAATCCGCTCGTCCTCAAATTTCTTCAGTTTTCAATTGTTTCCTCTCTTTGTAGTTTTTCATTCATTAGTGAGGAAATTAATCTGAAATGACGAAATGAAGCTATATATTCTTCAAATGTGAATATATTTGAAGAATATATAGGGTGCCTTTTGTGTATGTGTGTTGACATTAGACATTACAAGATTATGTTATGTGGTTTGCCTCCTGCTTATCTATTTTCTAACCAAAGTTTAGGATGCACCATGTTGTGCTAGCACTTATTTAATGGTAGTCAAAAGGGTGTTAAGAAACTAAGACACCTTTCTCGAAATTAATTTCCAATGGATTTCATTGATAACAAAATGTAAAAGGGTCATACGGTTGTTCCATAAAATTAGTTGAGGCATACAAAGAACGGCCTAGACTCTCACGAATACCAAAAACAATGCCTAACACTTATTTGGGCAGTAGTATATTGATATTTTTTAGCCAAAAGGAGCATAGCTCCGGTGGCATCATGTATATTGTCTAGTAACCAAGAGGTTATAGATTTACTTGGAACCCTTAAATGTTGGTGAATACAAAAAGAAAAAGAAGATATTTTTTCAAATAGAGTTTCAGAAAATATCTGGCCTATGCAGAATTGTTTAGTTCTCCAATACCATGTAGCCATGCTACCACTTTTGTATTATTGTATAGGCGGCCACAGTAAAGGCTGTTTGCTGAATTTTCTGTGAGCGATGTTAATGTTGTTTATAGAGTTCAAAAGTCTACCACCTAGTTCTTAATTTTCCATTGAATACCGAGTCTAATCCTGGATGTCAATGACTTTAACTGCAATATAGTTTCTTGGTTGCCATGTTTGACCGATCTCTTTGTTCATGGGGGAGAAGGGGCTAGTGGAAATCAGGAGATTTATGCGAGTAAGCCCCAAGAGACAACCTATTGGCTAATACTCGCACAAGATCATGTGTTCAAGTTTTCAACCATCATGAGTTGGCTTAGTGGTAAAAAAGATCTTAGAAAACCAAAAGGTTACGAGTTCAAACCTTGATGATTACCTATCTAAGAATTAATTTCTTACAGTTTTACTTGTAAAACAAATATTGTAGAGTCAGATAGTTACTCTCGTAAAAATAGTCGAGATGCGCGTAAGTTATTCTAGACATTCATGGATATAGAAAAAGGTGTTCGAATTTTCAAGTGAGCTTAATGAAGTTGAAATTTCGAGAAAAATAAGGCAATGTAACTAACAAGTATCAATCACTGTTTGTAGGTCTTCTTGGAAGTGTGGCTCCTTGTATGCTGTATGGAACCAATGCTGAGAGACTTGGGTCTACTCCTGGGACATTTGCAAACCATTGCTTGTCCTATTCTGGTCTCTACTTAATTGGAACCTCTTTCTTTGGTTGGAACTGCCTTGCTCCATGGTTTACATATCCTACCCGTACCGTTGTCCGCCGGATGTTCAACCTAGAGGCAAGTTAAACCTACTCTTTTCATATGACTTTGATTTAATGAGTTGATTGAGCTATGCTTTTCCTTCTCATAATAACCATGGTGGGGGCTTGGATCATGTTCATCTGCATAAGTTTTAATTCGATTTGATGCACGAGTTTATTCCTTAGCATTCTCATGACGAGCAGGGTACCTGTGAGGCACTTCATAGGACATGTGGCTGTTGCGGACTCTGTGTCGAAGACGAAGTACAGCGTGAGCACTGTGAATCTGTCTGTGACTTTGCAACTCATGTCTTCTGCCACACATGTGCACTTTGCCAGGAAGGTCGTGAGCTTCGTCGAAGGATGCCTCACCCTGGGTTCAATTCTCGTTCGGTGTTGGTCATGATTCCACCCGCAGAACAGAACATGGGGCGGGGAGTCTGAGATCATCATCCTGCTTCACTTTTCATGTTTCTGTTGCAATGGCCTCTTGTTGCAGAATCTGCATGAAAATATAGTTGGGGGGTTGATAAACTGGATGTTAAACTTTCAATGGGAAAATATTATTGATTGAATGAGACGGCGTATATCATATTTGTGGATTATATATTTTGTTCTTACTATGTATAGAATGTATTGAGGATTTGTTGTGGCTACCAGGGCCAGCTTTGTTTCGTTTAGTTTGGATTCTGGTCTTGGATGAATGTTTCGGTGTACATTTCTTTTTTAAAATATTTGATCATTTGCAAACTTTTGACCTACTAATTTAAACTGTACTTGATGGGTAAATGTTTCATTTCCTTTTAATAATGGTGGCTGTGAAATTTGCCAGAAATTAGGTGAAGAGGATATTAAGGAGAGGATGAAAATGTGGATGATTTTTCGTATTTGGGCTATTGAGAATCATTCTCTTCATAATTAAGTTTTTCAAAAATTACATTTTTCATTCTCCTTGTACATACTTTTCATTCTCTCTACAACAATATTTTATACATAATAATTAATATCACTATTTTTCACTTTCCTCATATTCATTATCTTATTTTTCCTATAATCAATCTCTTCATATTCCAAACACAAATAATCATTCTCTCTCATATTCATTTTTTTTATTCTCATTTCTCCTATAATCATTACCATTCCTTTTCCTCCATACACACTCTAAGGGTATGTCTCAAAAACTTTTTTTTTTCTTCTCATTAACCAAACAGTTGATTTTTGTCCTTTTTTTTAACTCATAAAATTACAAATAAAGAGGGAAAATCTTGAGAATGCACGACGAAAGTATGGGTCCGTGGTGCGATTAGTTATTTGAATTGGTATTAATCTTTTTCTACTTCACGGTCACATGTTCAATTCCTAGAACTGATATTTATAATCTCCTTCCCCCAAAAAAAAATTGTTATGTTTTTGTCGGTTTTATGTTTACTTTTGATTTCAGTGAGAATTTAATTCAATCGATTTTTATATTGGCTCTTCCATAAAAAATCGAATCAAACTAATATATTTCAATTTTCTAAAATATCAAATTGAACGATCTAATATTGCTTTAAAAAAAGCAAACCGATCCATTAGAATGGAAGTTTTTAGTTTTTTCATTCACCCCTATGAATACATATTCAACTAAGAAGGCAAATGCAATCTCTACCAAAGTAAATAAAAAACTACATAGCTTTTTGCAACATAAAAAGGTAAATGTAGATCATAATGCATTATCAATCTATAATCATTTTTGCAACATATTAGTGGTTGACACGTCGACAATCCTTTCTAATCTCTCCTTCTTGACCAATGAGAGGGCTATTTTGAGACAACAAAAGGACAGCCCTAGAAAATTGTTCCAAAAAGTAGGTATTATTGGAGGCCATTTGTTGGACATAAGGAAGGGTTATTGGGCTTGAGCCCAGTTTCTGGTCCACCAACAAAAGGGCCTTTCGGCCCAATACGTTTTTGTAGAAGTTGTTGTCCAGCACCATTGGGCTTTCCAAATCGTTTCTCGCGTATTGGACTGCTTTCGGGTTCGGGTTCGGGTCGGGGCACCTGTGCTTTAGATACTCTGCGTGCTCTGGGTCAAGTGTCGGGTCGACGGTCGGGTAAATCCGGTTCACTAGATTGACGCAGTGGACCCGACCCACTGAGTGAGCCCCTGAACATATACAATTAGAATTTAAAAAGTTAAAATAAAAGATGAAATACATCTTTTTTTTTAAATCATTTTAAAATGGTTTGAAAACCTTAGTGACATTTCAAATATTAATGATTTTAAATTTTAAATATTCCTAAGATTTTGAGATGGTTAAGAAAAAACAAATTAATTAAATGATTTCTTTTAATTTATTTTTAATCATTTTTTGAAAAAAAAATCATTTCTCTCCGATGCAGAACCAAAATTTAGTAATTTCATTGGGAGGGTAAATTTCTAAAATTTGGGATTTGATAACCACTTTGATTCAGTTTATCTAATTTTATAAAAAAGTAAATAAATTTAGGTATATAAATATCATCAACTCATGAGGGCTTTTACATATATATTACGAAAGGGTTAAAATATTCCATGAATAGCTCAATAATAAAAATATTTGAGCACATAGAAAAAATATAAATTGATAAACTTTTATATGGATAGATTCTATCAATACAAATTGATAGAATCAATTACTAATAAATAAAGTAAATCGATAGACTTCCATTAAATTTTATTAATAAGAGTGATAGAATCAATTACCGATAAATTGATAGACTTCCAGCTCTAGAAGATGATAGATTCTATCAAAAGTCTTCTATAAAAAAAAGGTAAATAGAGATTTTTTTTAAAAATAGGTAGAATTTGAATTATTTTTAAAAAGTTGCTATAATTATAAACTGAGTAAAAAAATTGGTATACGGTCCAAATTTCCTTTTATTTTAAAATATATTTTTTAAGTCTTAGTCAAATTTCAATTTTCTTAATGTTTTTTTACTTGCAATTTTCTTAATGTTGGTAGAATTAAAAATAAAAGGCGTTTAAGATTTTAAGAAAAAAATTTAGTACTTAAAAAAAAAATTCATTATCCCTAAACCCAAATATTTTAAAATTCATAATCAAAGGCGAGGCCAAAATTTTGTGCAAAATTACATGGGTTTTTTAAGATTTGAAGACAATCTTAACAATCATAAGCAACCATTTGATTTCAAATTCTTGTTTAAGGCACCATAAAAATTCAAGACTCAAAATAAGATTTTATGAATACTTATCTCCCCCAACTCTCTAACCACCCAATATAATGAAAAAAACAGCCAAATATAAAAAATTAAATGTAAAAAAAGAAAAGAAAAGAAAAGTAATGGAATTAAACCTAAAAGAGCAACAGTAGCTTCAACATCAATGCCAATGTCACCAAAGCTAGAGAGAACCAATGAAAGAGAGTCATTGTGATTTGGTATAAACTCTTCCACCACTGCTTCATAGCTTTCTTTTCCATCTTTTCTCCCTGTTTTCATTTCCATCTCCATTCCCCCTAACTATTTTTTGTATCATTCAAATATTAATTAATATACAACACAAATATAGTTTTGAATTCAACATTAGAAAGTTTAGAAACTAAAATGGAAACAAATTCTAAAGTCTAGAAGGAAACAACGATAAATCGATTTCCATTGGTATAATTTTGTCCAAAACTCTTGACTATCATAAAATGACCTACCAGTTAAAGAGAATTTTGGAAATTAAAAAGTAAATTGGCTCAGTTTAGAGTGACCATCTATCTAAGAGACAATATAAAAAAAAAAAAAAAGAAGAAAGAAATATTGTCCAAATCTCTCGTAAGAGAATAAGAGGTTCCACCTCAAAACCAATTGGCAATGAGGGGAGAATCAGATCTCAATTTCATTCTTATTAGACCGATACCCATTTGGGGTTTTATGGACTTTGATACCATATTAGAGAATATGAAGTTCCACCTCAAAATCAATTGACAATGAGGAAAGTAACTCATATATCTTTCTCGCACTTTTCAATGTGGGAAAAGTATGAGATCCTAACAGACCACAAATAAATAAGAGTAGAATCGACTGGACCGTGGTGTTAAACTTGAGTAGCCACAAATAATAAAATATATTGTCCAAAACCCTCCTAACTTTATTTTTTATTATTTCAACAATAAGGCTATATTAATGGAAACTGTAGTCTACCTTTTAAACTTGTGAATTTTCTTTATATGTTATGGATGTGGGACAATGGTCGAATTCTCAACCATATACAATATTCGACAAGAAAAAATGAAATAAATAAATAATAAAATTAGTAAATAAATACCAGAATAATGGCATCTCTTGCAGCAAGAGCCATAACATCAGCACAAGAAACAGTGTTGGGGCATTCATTTTCAAGGGCTTGTTTGATTTTGTTTACATATTTGAAATTCCTTATCCCAAAACTCCTTGAAGATTTCATCTCTGAAATTATTTCACCTTCTTCATTTTCAATCTCTAACAAAAGAGATGCATCACATGACTGATTTAACAAAAACAAAACACAAGTTATTAATGAGTTAAATTAAATAGAATTAATTATGAATTTTATTTATGTTACCTTGACCATGCAATCATGGAAGAGATTTCTAATCCATGGAATGGCTGAGTTGCCATGTTTTTTGTAAAGGGAGAAAACTTGTTGTTTGATTATAGCTTCCGCATTCGGGCAAGTTTCATTGTAGTAATTTACGACGAGTTGTTGGGTCTTCCCTATATGAAAATGAATTAGAATTAGATTATTGGGTATACATTAATTATATATCGAGTTGAACTAAAAAATGTTAAATAAAAGGCATTGAAATAGCAAAGTGTATACCAAAATTGAAGAGGAGGAGAAAGGATAGTAGAAGAAACACAAATTTTGAGCCCATGAGAGACATGTTAGATACTATTGATCTCTTTGTGTTTGGTGCATTGGCCAAATGCTAGGCTATTGCTTTATATAGAGGGAGCTTTCTCTTTGACAAAGTAAGAAATTGAAATATATCTTACAAAAAGAAAAAAAAAAGTAAGAAATGGAATAACAAACCTTATTAATTTGATTTTTTCATGAACCATTCTAGCTTGTGAGAAATATAATAGTTAAAAAATTAATAAATTATGAATTCGTGGTTATTAATCTAAGAACCTACCAAATATATGCATGAGAATTGTAAAGTTAATGTCTATTAGTTGAGCTTTAAAACAGAATTTTGCTTTAAATAAGCATTAGATATCACTTCATGGGTTTCTCAAAAAAAAAGATATCACTTTAGAGTTAAGGCCCCATTTTATAACATTTGGTTTTTTGTTTTTTGTTTTTGATTTATAAAATTTAAGTTTATTTTACCCAAATTTACTACCATGTACTTCATCTTTTCTACTGTGTATCCATATTTTCTTACTTCATCTTTCCCACCATGTATCCATATTTCCTTAAAAACAGTAGGTGAATACTGACCAAATTTAAAAAACAAAAATAAGCTTTGTTGTTGTAGGTTTAAATTTCATAAACAAAAAAATTAAAAACAAAATGGTTATCAAACATGATCTAAATGATCTCCTAATTTTTATGAGTGAGATATTATCCTAGATTCTACAACTCACAAATTCAGGAACTAAATTAAAGTTATATATATAAAGGTAAAAATAATTCCGCCTTTTTAAAATACAATATATATATATATGTATATCACAAATTCAGGAACTAAATTAAAGTTATATATATAAAGGTAAAAATAATTCCGCCTTTTTACAATACAATATATATATATAGGATTTTTTTTATTCAATATAAATAAAAATTTATAAAATTTAAAGGGAGTGCAAGCTAATTGCTTCTTAATCATTTTTAATTGTAGCCAAGAAAATCGACCTAATCAAGTACGTTAGGAATTTTTTTATTATAATTTTTAGTTAACAAAATTTAGGTGGATGATTTACCTCTTAACAAGTTTAAATTATATTTTGAATAAAAAAGGTTTAAATTAGTTCTAAAAAAAAAAGTTTAAATTATATTTCTTGATTAGTTGATTTTTCTAAAGTACAAAATTAAATATAGAAAATTTGTGATAAATTTTATAGATTTTTTCTTTTTTTCAAAGTTTGATTTTTAAGAAATTCCATTTTATCTTCGGTTCCCTAAGAAACCAGTCATTTTTTATTTCAAAAAAAAAAAAATCATTTTAGAGTTGGTTTTAGAAATAATAATAATAATATGAACATGTTACACTGCATTTTAATAATATACCTAACATCTTAATAATACTTTAACATCTACGTAAGTTATTTTAACATCTTATCTTATTCCACATAAAAAGGTAAAAATACTTTAACATCTTAATAATATAAGTAAATTATTTTCTTTATTATTAATTTAATTTGTTTGGAGTGGAACTCCATACTATTTTAAATATGAGTAAATTTTAGCTTACGGTAGGTTAAAAAACGTGGCAAAAAAGCGAAAGCCCAAATAAAATAGTTAGGCTGTTCAGAAAAGAAAGCTTCATCCAAAGCAAAATTGAGAGCCTAAGTTAAGTCCAATAAAGAGGAGATCGAGCCTAAAGAAGTTAAGCCAAAAAGACGAGTAGGTCATGACCAAGAGATCAAAAGGTCAATCAACCTATACCTCTTGCCCTCTACTCGGCCGAGGTGAGTCCAAAGAGGCTCCTTGTGTTGTGTGGTTGAACTTCAAAGACTAGTTGTTAAGACGACGATTTAGATAGGATAAAAGAGAAGGTTGACCAATATAACCAAAATATAATTTTTTTAGTATATATTGGAGGAGGAGAACAATAAACCCTACATAGAGAGGGTATCACAACTCTCAAATAAATGAGAACTAAATACCAATTTGCTGGATCGAACCTATAATCATGACGTTGAATTGATTTATAACAAAACTATGAAACCAAAACGTAAGTTGAACCATTATTAATCAGATATTAGGAATAAGACTTACTTTAATTCACCATAATTTGGGTGCCATATAAGTGAGATAAGACTTGATTTAGAATCCAAGGCTATATAAACTTTGGATGCTGATTCAAAAAAGATGAATTCAATTTATTTATTTAGGCTCTCAATGTTCTACTTTACAAAGCAATGTTGTTTTCAATAAAAATCAAAACTATCATTAATCCAACAATTCATTTTCGAGTATGAAACAAGTTCCAACAGCCAATAGAGCAGTAGCTCAAGCGGCATCGATGTACACCTAAAGATCATGAGATCTTAGGTTTGAGTCTCCCCACCCCACATTATTGTAAACTCAAAAAAAAAAAAAAAAACAAGTTCCAACATCTAACTTCTGTTAAAACTATCTGTTAAAAGAAGATTATGCTTAGGTTGTTAAATTATACCTAAAGTTAAACGTATTTATAAATTATGCCTAATTTAAAATTTAAAATTTAAAATTAAATATATAATTAAATTAGTTAAAATGAACATCGTTCAACTATAATCGATACATATTCTTTCCTTCTGAAATTGAATGTTCAAAAAAATATTATACTCTAGCTTTCATTATTGATTATTTTGTTTGGTATTAATCAATTTCAATTCCACAGTTATAGGTTCGAGCCCGAAAATGAGTATTTAACTCTCATATTATTTGAGAGCAGTTTAGGTATTATTCTTCTATGTTAATATATGTACTAAAAAAAAATATAACGTAAATTAAAATTAAATAAAACAGAAATTGAGTCAGCTAGAAGTCAATCTCCACCGAGACAAATTCTTTGACTTTGAGCAATGCCGTTTGAAAAAAATTCCAATTAATTTCCCTAGTGCAAGAAGCATTTGAAGGCAAGTCATTTATGATTATGATTATACAACTATTATATAGTTTATATGTGGCACTCTAAATTTTGGAGGCTAAAGGGGCATTGAAGTCTTATGAAAAGTGGATGTAATTATTATATTTACATTGATAACCCTAGTTTTCAACCCATTTTAAGTAAAGGCAAAAAAATCCCAACGAGATAATTCCAATAATTATTGAAAACCTCTTGTGGGTAATGATATTCAACCAAGTTAAGTGATCTCTCCAAATGTGTTTTTGGGTGCTTGCATCTCTCTCTAAGTAAGTGGTTGGGATTTTCTACTCTTTTTTTTTCCAATTGTATTTTTTTTTAAATGGTGGTTGAAATTGATTTGTTGGTTTGCCACTTTGGGTTTAAGAGATGTTTAGATAATATTGCATTTCCTTAATCTTTAGATTACAGCTCATTTTATTTGTTCTAGATAATGTTCCTAAATATAGATTTTAATTGGGTTAGGAATAAATTCCGACTTTTGTAATAATATAAAATAATATAGTAGAAGATAAGAAACGAATTTTAAAATTAATCGTGTCAAACTTTGTTTGAAGTTTGATGTACATAAAATCATTTCATGTTAAAATAATATCGTTCACATATACATATAGTAGAAGATAAGTAATAGAGTCTGTGTATCTAAAAAAGGAAGCGACAAAACCAAGCTTAAGAAAGTTAGAAGTAAAACATTAACAAACAATAACGTTTGTTAGAGTAGTGGAAAGAAACATAGACGTGTGAGTTCTAAATGACTTTCGTATTCAACGTACATTACTGTAGAGGAATACCTCTATTTATACTAAAAAAATCATTTGGAAAATAATAAAAACAATGTTGAAATAATTACCAAAATATTAATAATAGATATACAAATGGAATATCATCACATGGCTGGTTAGAATTTTGTCGAAGCCAAGGCCTACTCTTCTTGGGCCTTAATTGTTCATTCAACATTTGGGCTTTATATTTTAGGAAAATAGTAGAAACTATCTAAGTTTTAAAATCTTATTAAGGGAAGGTCTAATTTATTTTGTAATTTAAATAAATGTCTAAATAAAAAACAAGTGGGAGAGATAATAATTATATCTCATTTCATGCTCAATTAAAAAAAAAAAAAAAAAAATCAGCCACACGCAACCTTCAATCCTTGATTGGAGGAATTATCTACTAACTTCTTTATTTTTTTTTAATAGAATTTAACATTATACATTTTCTAGATATATCTTTCAAATATTTGAAACAAAATATAAATATCTATTCACAAAAAAATGTACAAAGGTTGTCGACAAAAGCAAGAACATAACGTAAAATTCTCAGATCAATCTTCAGGCCTTCATACCCATTTGTTAATCCAGATTGTTTACAAGATGATATCTACGGTAAATTTGTACTTAGGGTGGGGAATACTGCTTTAAATTTTGTATTAGTGAAAAGAATTTTTTTTTCATTGGTTGTTACAAAAAAAACGTATTTAATTCTTCTTTCTACTTTTAAATCTCATGATTTTTTGTATGGGTGGTTACAAAAAATCATATTTAATAATTTTTTTTCTTAAAAAAACTATAGGGGTGAAAGATATAATTGTCAAAAATATTTTTTTAATTAATAATTAACTTTAGACATTGATTTAAAGTTCAAAACAAAGTAGACATTCTCTTAATATAGTTTTTAATCGTAGATATTTACCTAGTTCTCCCTTTTATAATCTTTTGCATTTAAAAAAAAAAATCCATAATCCAAATTTATTAAGTGGAATGGTAGAAAATTAAATATATCTTCCCCTTTCCATCTTCAAAAATTGGTACTTAAAGCCCCTCCTAACATACTCAAGCTTAAATAATGACTCAATATTAACTTGAGTGATTACGGATCACATTAACTCATAAGTTATGTACGGGTTATGGAAGATGATGTCCAGTAAGTAGTGAAAAAATTAGGCAAAGATTTTTAAATTAGAAAAAAATTCTTCCAAGTTTCTTTTACTTGATTTTCGAAATGATGAATCAAAATATTTGATTATATAAGACAAAGATATTTTATCATTATTTTTTTTATAATTATTATAGATTCTTAAGGGTAGTTAAAAATAAAATTAAAAATAAAATTTCCAAATTAAGTAGAAAATTAAAAATTTCAAAATCCCTGATTTCATGAATATTTTGATTTGTTGATTATTTAGGCCCATTTTATAACCATTTTGTTTTTCGTTTTTTGTTTATCAAATTTAAGCCTACAACAATTATTTTATCATACATTCTTTCTTATTTGGATATGTATATTTTATCTATACTTTAATAAACAAAACCAAAATTTGTATAATAAACAAAACCAAAATTTGTAAACAAAAAAAAGTACTTCCAAAAGTTTGTTTTTGTTTTTGAAATTTGATTAGTATTCACCTACTTTCTCAAAGAAATATGGATACCGGTAGGAAAGATGGATTGGGTAGAAATAAACTTAAATTTCATAAACCAAAAACAAAAAACCAAATGGGTTAGTTATGAGATTTATTTATATTTAAGTAATATATTTTATCATTATTTAATTTATTTTTGAATTTTTCTAGGTAGTTACAACAAAATTGAGATAACATATAAGAGGGTACAATTATCTATTATTTTTAATAATAAAATTTAAAATAAAAAGGATATAAATTTAAAGTTTAAATATCGTTAATCATGCTTTAAATTAGTTTTTAAATCCTAATGATTTCCCTTGTTATCCCATTCATAAATAATCAGTTTAGTTTATTGTAAAGTTTAACAATTTTGAAAAATCGAATGGGTTAGTGACGCAAGTTTCATTGTTTGGTTGTAAACTAGTTCAACAGCGTCACAAGTTTGAGCCCGAGAATCGATATTTGTCCCCTCCCCCAATATATACTAAAAAAAACAATTTTGAAAAAAAAAATCGAGCTGACTTTGTAAGTTATATTATACGTATTTCATTTTCAATATATATATATTCGTATTTCAATTTAGTTTAATTTAATACTGAATGGGTCAGTGGTGCAGTAGTTTCATTGTTTGTAAACCAGAGCCTGAGAATCATTATTTGTCCTCCCTCCCCCAAATATGTACTTAAAAAAAAAGTTTAATTTAGTTTTCTTTTTTCTTTTTTTTAGGATGTGTTTGTTTTTTTTGTAGAAAAGAATGAAGTGGAAGATAATGAAGTGATTAATAGTAGTTAGAAGTGATTAACAACTCGTTTGACGATTGAGGTTAATAATGGTGGACTAATCAACTACTTATTTAAAGATTGAGGTTAATAGTGGCTGAATTAGTAAAATTTAATGTGAGATTTGATAGAAGAAATTAAAAAGGAGTTGAAGAATGGTTAACAGTGGTTGTTTACTACAAAAAAAAAATGAGAATTTTAAAGTACCACTCCTCATGTCTAAAAAACAAACACACCTTTTCAAAGAAAAAAAAATCCACTTTTATGATAATTTAACAGTAATATTAAGGCAGAAATAAAGGATATTGTTCCCTCTTCTTGCAGACGAGGAATTTACATGGATTTATGTTTATAAGAGTAGAGTCTTCTAACATCTTATACGACGTAGTAATCATGATATTATAAGTTCGAATCTCCATTCTCCCAATATTTTTGTATAAAAAAAAGTTATCAATGAATGAATATTTTTCGTCTTTTTATTAAGTCACTAATTTTCTCCTCTACACAAATTTCTTCTAAAAAATTACTATTTTATTGAATTTTTTTTTCATTATACATGAAAAATTCCAATTTTTTATAGTCTTACCCCTCTCTCTCTATACGTATATAAACAGGGTTAGAACTATATATAGGTTTAAAAATAAATATAAACAAGAAGTGATAATAATGCATGGATATGGGGAGTGTCTTGTTTTTATATATTTGTAATGGTATGTATTTTTGTGTGTGTTCTATATATAATTCCACGTGGTTCCTCAAAAAAAAAAATAATAATAATTCCACGTGTATGTGTTTTATGAAGATTGAGAATTTGATGCCATGGAATCAAAATCCAATTGCATGTTGCCAAAAGTTGTTGGCCTTTTCATTATTATTTAACAATTTCATGCTATTCAAAGTAAAAAAAATAAGACCCGGTTAGATAACAAATTTTGATTTTTGTTTCTAAAATTTAAAAGAATTTTTAAAATATTAAAGAAATTTTAAAAGTAAGGCATTATTTGATAATTATTTGATAACCATTTGTTTTTTTGTTTTTTGGTTCTAATTTTTATTTATTTTTTTGTTTTGAAAAATAAAAACTGTATATATATTATGATTTATTTTTCATTTTAAAAGATCCTTGCAAAATTTGACTAGCTTCCAAAAGATATTTTAATATATACTGCTTTTTGGTGTAAAAAATCCATCTTATTTCATAGCACTATTATTCTCAATCGAAGATTATTCATATAATCTTTTGTATGTTTTTTTTTAAATTTTTATGAACAAACCTTTTGTATGCCTCTTACCTACATTATTTATGTATGAAATTAAAGTATATATTTTCTTGGTTGGTGTAGTGCATGTTATCTTGTTTAGATTGCTTAGTGTCATACAATTATTTCATTATTTGGTTGTAAATCAGTTCAATACTAGCATCACAGGTTCGATTCCGAGAATCGGTATTTATCCCCTCCCTTGATATGTATTAAAAAAAGTGTTAATAAGATCGTGTTAAATAATATATTTCAAATTCCATAATAATAGAAAAGAAAGCACGACCTTGGGCTGCAAGTTGAAGTGATTCACCAACCAACTAATTGAAATTTTATAAATTTTTCCATGGAAGTCTACAGACCTTGGAAATATGAAACTATACGATAGGGATTAGACCCATAACTTTAATTATAATAAGAGAAAAACTTATCTCCTTAAAAGGATATGTGGCACCATTTGGTGTCATAAATTTTTTCTTTAGCAATACTATTTTTAAAATAAAAAAATTTTAATTTTTTTTTAAATGATGCTACGTACCCCTTTTAAGGAGGGCTTGCCTCCTTAGCGCCTCCTTCGTTAAGGAGGCAAGTTTTTCTCTTATAATAATAACAATATTATTCTCCTGAATATTATTTTGATTTCTTTTTCAATATATTTCATTTATTAAGATTCAAAGATCTTTTAATACTGGCAACTTTGAATATCAATACACATTAGTAACTTATTTTAAAATTTAAAATTAAGAATTTCTACCCACATTATAATATAATATACTATAAAAAAAAAACTGCAAATTAATTCATAATTTGCCTATTCTTTTTATCCTATTTTCAAGAATGAATTCTTATGCCGAAACAAAGAGAAATTTAGTGGCATCTCATATTATTCAATGACTAAAAAATTATTGAGTTCAAATCACTCGTTCACAATTATTGTTGAATAAAAAACGAACCAATTCTGTATACTCTCTTGAGAACTTTCCTCAAGAGTCTCCAATATTATTGATATATTTGTGAATAAATATCCGAACGGAATTATGGAGCTCATCAAATAGCTTGCTTGAACCCGAGCGAGCCACCAAACATGTATCATATAAGAGTTAAATACCGATTTCCAAACTCAAACTCGTAATTATAGAGTTGAAATGGATTAACATCAAATAAGATAACCAACTGCGTCACTACCTCGGTAATTCGATCCCCTTAATTGAATAGTGATATATTATATTATATTTTACATATTTTTTCATCAATGACGCGATATATCTTTTTTTTAAAATAGGTCAAAGATATGCATTATTAATAAAGTAAAAAAATATGAATTATTGTTAAAGAATTCATTTAAATCTACCAATCCTAATCAAAGAATCAAGACTAAGAGGACTGACCACCGAACCATTTAAAGTTAAATCTTTTCAAAACTTAGGGCCCAAAAAACGGTTGATTTGATCACATGGACAAAGATATATAACCACAAATATCAATAATTAATTTGATATAATGCATAATTAATTATAGAGATATAGTTCAATCATGTCTATATTAACCAAAATATAGTAGATTCAAATTTTATTTATAATGCACTATAGTAGAGTTCTAACTGCATTTTTGTACAATTTAGTAACTATGAAATTAGAGATTTGAATTATATTTCTTCTAATATTGATGTATCAAAAATAAAATTATTTATAATTATTATGCGAACAAATTAATTTACTTTTCTAACGTGTTCATGTATTCTATTATTCTCAAAATTTAAAGCTGATCAATCTTTTAAAATTTAGGGCCCAAAAAAGCGGTTGATTTGAGCACATGGACAAAGATAAATAACCCAAATATCAATAATTTGAGTTATGTTCTATTATTCTATTAAATATTGTAGTTATTGAGAATATTAAAGTTAGTTCCCTTGTGATTTCGTTGGAGGGGACAACGAATCTTAATTATACTACCACTTTTGAATAAATGAGAGTCAATATTGATTTTCTAGATAGAACTCGTGACTATGACTTGTAGTGTTTAATTGATTACAGAAAACAACAAAATCAATACACCACAAACTTTTTTGCCAAATTTTTTACTTATACATAAATAATTATTTCCACATATTTATTTTTATTTTTTGAGTACATATTGGGGAAGAGGAACAAATATCGATTCGATGGTGTTGAACTGGTTTACAACCAAACACTCAAACTTGTGCTACTAACCCATTCAATTATTTTCACATATTTAATATTTTGTCATCGATTATGGAAATAACTATTACCAACGTCCACTAGTAGAATATTGAATATTCATGACTAGAGATGTCCATTTTTCTCGCAGGGACCCGCCTCGTTTACTTTTTTTCTTTGTCTTTTTTTAAATATATATTTTTTTCTATATTTTACCCCTTTCGTTTTCAAATAAAAACATATTTGTTGATGAAATTATCTATGCATATGAGTATTCTTTTTAATAATTAACATTATAGTTGAAATTTATAAATATTTTCTAAGAAAATCTAATTATTTAATAGTATTATCCAAAAAATATATTTTAAAAATTTGAAAAAATTCCCGCTCGGACCCGATCCCCGCCCCGATCCTCAAAAAGAAAATGGGGATTTTTCTGGGGACAGGGACGAGAAAGCCATTCCCCGGGCCCGCCCCACCCTGTGGACATCTCTATTGATGACGGGCATGAGCTCGCCATCAATATTGATGACATTGTAAATCATTGATGGCGAGCATTGCCTGCCACCAATACTATATAATGGCAGACGCTTAATGCCCTCCACCAATACTGTTTGATGACAAATATCTTTGCCCGCCACCAATACCATCAATCCTAGTTTTCTCAAATCTCCAATAGCTCCGTCGCTTTTCTCTCCAAATCAAATCCGTCCTCTGCCGTGTACTAACCCTTCATATCTCTCAACTGCCTTTCCATCTTCATCGCCATCACTCTGCCACCCACGCCGCCCTCCTTTTCAAAGACGCTCGCTTCGTCGACGTCTATCATTGACCCCATCGTAAAAATCATCACCCGTAACCAATACAACATCATCTCCACTGCCTACGATCTACTTTGGCTCTTCCTCCACCGCAATCTCGCTTCCCAAATCCTAAAATATGGATAATTACAACATAAAAGAACTAAAAATCATTTAAAAAAGTTAGAGACTAAGAAAAAGAGTTACCAAATTTATGAAGAAATATCTAAAATTGAAGAAGAAATGAAACCCAAAATTTGTGAACTTCGAATTTGTGAGCTTCAAAGTTAAGGGATAAATGAAACCCAAAGTTGTGAGCTTCAAATTGGCCAAAAAATGCTGAATACGAGCAAGATATGCCGAAGAAATGAGCCAAACTGGTGTGAAGAAGCGAAACCCTAGGTTTGAGAAGAGAAAAAGAGAAAGAGTAGAGAAGAATGAGCGTGTTTTTGTCGAAGGAAGAAGAATGAGTGCAGTGGCCGCCACTGAAAGCAATTAATGAGGGACATATTTTTCCCGCCACCGAATATGACCGCCATCTTTTCTTCCTTGTTTTTTTTTAATAATTTTTTTAGTCCATCGACATCTATTCTTGTAATTGTAGTAGTGGTAAAAGTGCACCGAAAATGACTATTATAAACAAAATAGTAAGCATAGAAAGAACAAAAACGTAAGCATAGAAAGAACAAAAAAGTATAGCTACAGGGAATTAAAAAATGGTTGGAATAAATATAGATCACGCAGAAATTGATTATAAGTAGTGTTGAATTATTTTAAATTGACAATCAACTAAAAAAAGTAAACTTATGAATTTAGATAAATTTAATTATACCACCTATCACTTTCCTAAGTTGTGGATTTAAAAATTTAAGAGTGAAAATTAATATTGATTAGGGAGGAAAAGATTTTACCACGGTTCAAATTCAAGACTTCTCACTCTAACATAATATTAAATGGTATTAAATCCCTATTCAATACAAGTTTGTGAGTTAAAATAAATATAAAAATATCAAATATCAAATAGTTCAAACACAAAATAAAATGATTATTGTTTGAGTTTGTTTCACAAAACTTGAGTAAGAAAATTATTGTTTGGGTTCATTTTTCCCAAATATGTTCACATTGTCAATAATATTGAAACTTTGAATTTACAAAGATGTGCATGAAATGATGGAAATTACAGACAAGAACAGTAAAAAAAAAAAAAAAAAAGGGCCGCTGTTACAGACAAGAACAGTGTCACAGTCACAGAGGTATCACGGACTGTCCTGTCACTTTTGCATCGGTAAACCTCACTATTCTCTATTATAAAAAAGAGTTTTTTTTTTCACAAAATTATATTTTTAATCTCCAAATTTTTAATTGAGTTTCAATTTTTTTCCATATACTTCAACATATTGAACACTCTTTATCCTCAGTTGAATAATGGTCACTTTAAATTCCCAAAATAATTAAATCATTAATGACAAAATAATGATTTTAATATATTCATAAAATGATTATTTTATTTTTCATTTGAATTTAATTTTGAAAAGAAAATAAGTATCAAAGTAAAGTAAAATAACACACAAAGACCAAAATAAGTACTATTGAAATATCAAAAAGTAAAAATATTTTAATTTTGAAAAAAAAGACCAAATTTGAAATTGGACCTCAAACTAATAAACTAAAAAGTATTTTTTCCATTTTTTTTATAGAGATTTGAAAAAATAAATCAAATATAGCAAAAATAAATCTTGTTACCTTAAATTGAAAATTACAAAATTGATAAAGTTGGTAATGCATTGATTATCTTGATTGATGGTAATTCATCTTATTGTTCATTCATTTGATCCTAAAAATCATTATTTATCATATAAAATAATTTAAAAAAATTAAAATAATTGAAATTGGTTATCTACAGCAAATTTACATATATTTAATTTAAAGGGTAAAAGTAAATGAATAGTTATAGACATAGGTTATAATTATGGGTTAATCATATTCCATAAAGGCATCTAACTTTGCAGGGATTCTCGGTTAGTCAACATAGGGCTTGTTTGGCTACGGCAGGAAGGGAAGGGAAGGGAAAAGAAGGGAAAGGAAGGGAAGAGAAAGTAAATTATTGTTTGGTGAGAAGGGAAGAGAAGTCATGTGATAGTAAATTGATGTTTGGTGTGATGGGAAGGGTAGTGAAGAAATGAAGATTTTTTTTTAAAACTAATAGATATTTAATATTTTAATATAAAATTCATAAAAAACCATTCTTAAAATTTATTTTATTCATTACTTAAATGAAATAAAACTATTCCAATAATAAAAATTGATGATTATTTGAAAATAATAAATCAAAATAAATGGATAAATATAATTTTTTTTATAATAAAATTAAGTTTAGAAATCTAAATCAAGGTAGATGCAATAAAAAAAAACTAGTTTAAGTATTTTGAGTAATTAGAATGAGTATGATAGAACTCTATCACTGATTAAATTTTATGAGTGATAGAAATGAATTTGAATTTTTTGCTACAAATGAATAAGTTTTGGTTTTGTGCTATACATATAAATTGTGCTATAGATGAAAATGTTTTGCACTTTTTTATTACATATGCAAAATCTCTTTTATAAATGAATGATTTGGTAAAAGTTTATAAAGTTAATGTTTTATTTAAGAGAATCTCAACACAAAAAAAAATAAATAAATTAAGAGAATGTCTAGGATCAAATCAAATGCATCACACTATAATTAAAAAAAAAAACATCAAACTACAAATATATTTTTAAAAAATATAATATATTTAGAGAAAAAAAAGTATGTAAATATTATAATTAAAAATAAGCATACATAAGTTAAGATGAAAGAGTTGGTAAAATAGTGCAAGAGAGAGCAAGGTCAAATCTTATCTTTGATAATTATCGAAAAGAATTGTGTGTTAGTTTTATTTGTTAAGTGATAATTCAATTCAATCTTAAAATTAAGATCTTGGCTCTTATTTTATTAAGTAGGTTTTGTGTTCATCATCCCTTAAAAAAATTTATTTTAGAATAAATCTTTTGATTAAAAAATATATATAATTAATAAACAAAAGTTGTGTAAAACATTAAAAAGGAAAAAAAGAAATAAATGAGAAAGGAAATCTAAACATAAAGTAGGAAGTAAATAAAAAAAAAAGAAAATAATAAAAAAGGAAATGGATTAGCTGAGAAATTTAAAAAAACAAAAAAATCACGCGCTGGGAAAAGGCCGGGTTACGCGCCGGATTAAGCCGGCCTGGAAAAGACAGCTGGCCTAACGGCGGGAAGGGCTCTTCCCTTCCCTTCCCGGCCTGTTGTTGATGGGCCAAACAGGCCCATAGTCTCTTCAGCCGTCGGGCAACAATCCCATCATCTTTTTTTAAAAGTTTTTTAAAATTTTAATTTAAAATTTATGTGTTATGATTTTCTTTTCCCTCCCTTTTTGGATTTACCAAAGAGAGAGAACTATGTACAATTTAAAAATGCACAAATTCTTCTTGAGAGTGATCCGTTGCAATTATTGGATTTGATGAGCTTCGTTTTATGTAGGTTTCGATTTCAAAAAAGTTAGTCAAGTTTTTGAGTTGGAATTCACCTGATTTTAAGTTCAATTTCAACTCAAGTTAACTTTTCGTGTTTGTATCAAACAAACACGAAAAGTTAATATTAATAGATTTAATAGTGAATACCATAATTTTTCGTTTAGAATTATGGCAGAAAGTACACCTAAGAGTGTTTGAGAAAGGTGAATAAAAATGATTATAGAGAATGAAAATTAAGAAAAGAATTGAAAGAGAAATGATCATGCAAAGAAGAATGATTAGTGTTTGAACTAAAGAGAATGACTATAAAAAAAATTAACATAATAAGTATAATGATAATAAAAAATAGTTAGGAGAGAATAACAAATTGTTATGGGAAAAATAAAAAGTAGGTTTTTTTAAACAAAGAATAAAAAGTAGGTAAGAAGAGAATAAAAAAATTAAATAAAAAAATATGATGGTAAAGATAATGATTCTCGATGACTCAATCATATAGAACCATTCTCCTCATTCTTTCCATTTTATCTATTTAACATCAACCCCTTAAAGTTTAAAAGAGATAATGTTTTTTGCTCAATACTAAAAGATATGATTGTTGATTTATTTATTGATTGATTTTTTTTGAAAACTTGACTAATATGATTACTTTCAGAAAAATTAATAAATATAGTGATTAGTATTATGGATTACTCAATATTATAAAAAAATTCTTATAGTATTAGTAATGAGTAATTATAATACATAACAACAATATTAGTAAGTATTTATGATAAGTTTTAAAACACATTAATGATTATTCCTGCAAATATTTTAAGATTAATCTATTTTTATAATTACTTTTTTAGAAGAATCCATCACAATAAGTTTCCTTTTATTATTATTTTTAAATGCATTTAGTACAATAATTTATCTTGTTCTTTCTTGGTCATTTTTGGCTAAAATGATTGAAGAAAAGTTGAGTACTCCACAACACAATTCAGAGATGGGTCATCTAAATCTATGGCTAAGGCTGAGGCATCTTTAAGAAGGAAGTACTCAGTAAGATTAAAAGGGACTACACACATAAGACCATGACAACTTTTTCAGAACAAATAATAATAATAAAAATAATAATAATAAAAAATAAACAGGAAATATTCCCTTTTAGTCATCATGGTTTTTGGAGCTTTCTTTTTAAACCAAAAAAAAAAGCCACACAAATACAATATACTCTCTCTTTTAGTATCTTCCTCTTCTTCTTCTTCTTTGAGGGTTTTGTTTACAACTTAGTTTGAGTATGTTTCTTCTTGTCTTTGGCCATAAGTCTTAAAAAAATTTCATCTTTTTCTCTTGATTTGGAGCTTCATCAAAAGCATATAAAAGCAAAACCCCCTTTGGATTTTTGTTTTTTTGAATTATTTTCTTCTTTTCTTGTAGAATCTTTAATTAATTTGTTTGTAAGCTAATTTATGCAATGATGTCTGGCATTGACTTTTCTGGTCCTTCTCTTGTTGGTGAGTTTGTTCCTCAAAAAAGCTCTCAACTTTATCATCTTCCTCATAACCCTAATCCAAACCCTCATAATAACTCTTCTCTCCCCAAGAAAAGGAGAAATTTGCCAGGAAAACCAGGTATGTTTTTTGCTCTCTAATTTCTCTCTTGAAATTTAAATGGGTTGTAAAAAGTTAAAAACTTCATTTGATATATATATATATATATTTTAGTTTAAGCTTGCCTCTATTCAAATTCTCTACTTATAATTTTATCTTCCTTCAAAAAAGTATATAAATCTTAACAAAATTCTAAAAACAAAAATTTGAAAGCTTTTTTTTAATTATAAGATTTTGGTGTGGTTTTTAAAAATATAAAAAAAAAATTTGAAAGCTTTTTTTTAATTATAAGATTTTGGTGTGGTTTTTAAAAATATAAAAAAGTCTCATTTGATTTTTTATTTTGAAAATTTAAACTTATTTTGATTCAAAGCTTTCTCTCTTAATTTTTATCTCCTCCTTCCTAGATGTGCGGAAGCTATGAATTGAACCCATCACTTTAAGGTGTTCAAGATCCTCTTTGACCACTTGAGTCACTCCATGATAGTTTTTGCAATTTAAAAACAAAACAAAATGATTGTCAAACGTGGCTTAATTTAGAAATGTCTCGGACCTATCCTATTATGATACCATGTTGAATCACGACAAGCCACCATTAACCAAAAAAATGAATCTCAATTTGAATTGGTTTATCGTGATTATACAGATCCAGAGGCAGAGGTAATTGGTCTATCTCCCAACAGTCTAATGGCAACAAACAGATTCATATGTGAAATATGCAACAAAGGGTTCCAAAGGGATCAAAACTTGCAGCTTCACAGAAGAGGGCACAATCTGCCATGGAAGCTAAGGCAGAAAAGCAGCAAAGATCAAGCAAAAAAGAAAGTTTATATCTGCCCTGAAAAGTCTTGTGTTCATCATGATCCAGCTAGAGCTCTTGGGGACTTAACTGGAATTAAAAAGCATTTTAGTAGAAAACATGGGGAAAAGAAATGGAAATGTGAGAAATGTTCTAAGAAATATGCTGTTCAATCTGACTGGAAAGCTCACTCCAAAACTTGTGGAACCAGAGAGTACAAATGTGACTGTGGAACACTCTTTTCCAGGTTCATTTCTCTACCTTTAATTTCTCTTTTGATTTTTATTTGCTTTCTTTCTTCAAAATGTGCATTTCTTTTTTGAAATTCGAGTTTGCTTTCGCGTACTTTTCGCTTATGAGCTTGGAAATATGACATTACTAAATGAGGAATTAAGCATTTAACTCAACGATAATTGACATGCACTCACTTAATCACAATGATTATGAATTGATATAGTGATCAAAGATCACCTTGAAAACCTAAACAATTATGAGTTCAATTTATAATAGTCATATATCTAGAAATTAATTTTTTTACCCTTTAAAAATAATTGAAATGTGGGTAAACTAGAACAACAATCACAATAAAAAGAAAATGGGGATTTTGCATGAATAACAAAAAAAATATATATATTTTCATCTATAGCATAAAATCAAAACTAATTCATTTGTAGCAAAAAATTCAAATTGAATTCTATCACTGGCTGAATTATGTTAGTGATAGAATTTAATCAATGAAAGACTTCTTCTATCACCGCTTGAATTTTCTACTAGCGATAGAATTTCAAATTGAGTTCTATCACTAGTTGAGTTTTATCAATGATAGAAATTGATATGATATAGAATGAATTATTTTAGAAATTGTGCTGCAAATGTAATACAAAAGGTAAAATGTGCTGCTGATGGTAAATTCTCAACAAAATATATGTCTTTTCGTTTTTTAAATTTTATTAGAATATTAGAAACGTTTTCAAAATTTAAGAAAAATAACAAACTCATTTAGTTATCAAAATAAATATGTTTTTCAAAAATAACAAATAAAAACAAAAATGAAATGGGTGTCAACTAAGTGCTAAAGTAAACTAACTTAACAATAGTTGACATGCATTCACTCACAAATATCATGAATTGTTGTATTAAAGATGGCCGTCCCCAATTGAGAGAGAGGTGCACCCTTAAGTGATAGCTATTTACCTTAAAAATTATTTTTTTTCGGTATTCTTTGACAACCAATGTTGTACAATAAAACGGTTTATCCCTAAAACACATTTTTAGTATCCCAAAAAGCTTTTAGAAGCCTTACCTAATTTTTATTCTTTTATCTGCATGTGTAAAAGTGAGCTTAGCTCATCAATAAATGACATGTATCTTTGACCAAAAAATCATTTGATTCCAACCTCAACCTCAAATATGCATTCCACTGAAAAAGAACTTTAATTTGCATATTCTTTCAACACTTATTCAACCTAAAATTTAGTTCATTGAATGCCATTTTTAAAGAAATTTATTGAATTAACTCTCTTTTCTATTTCTTTTGATGAATTTCAAAACAGGAAAGATAGCTTCATTACTCACAGAGCATTTTGTGACGCTTTAGCAGATGAAAGTTCAAGGCTCATTGCAAATTCAAAGCCAAATTTCATTGGCAATTCATTCGACCAATCAATCTTCAATCATGATCCCAATTCCCAAGGCGGAATCTTTGTCCAATCGGATAATAATAATAATACTAATTTCAATCATTTCAAAATTAACAACCTCATTCCCATCAACAACAACTTCCCGCCTTCTAATCTCTTCGAAATCTCGAACCGAATTCTCAGTTCGAACAAAAAAAACTCTTCCAAAATAGTGTCAGGTTGCTCGGGAGGAATGTCGGCCACGGCACTGCTTCTTAAGGCGGCACAATTGGGGTCGACAAAAAGTAATCCGTCATGCTCGGGGAATAGTGTGGGGGTTATGAGTTCGTTTGAGCAGAACGAAGGGTTGAGGGATTTTCTTGGCACGAATTCGTTAATGGAGATGACGAAATCCGGGAGCTCGGATATGGGGTTGAGCCAATTCGTTAGGAATGATCGAGGATGAGGAAAATGCTTGAGATGTTTGTTGTTATTTTAGGATTGAGATATTAGAAGCAAGATCGAGAGGGGGATTTTATAAGGGAAGGGGAAAATGTCATGTATTGATAATATATAATAAAGTTTTTGGAGGAAATTTTGAAATATTTGAATGCTTCTTAATATGAATTTGAAATTCTATTGTGCATGTATCTTTGTATTAAAGAATGAAAGTATTTTTCTGTTTTTCTTTGTGAAAAATTACACCCATTTAAAAAAACAAATAAACTAAAAGGGTCGGTGGACTGATGGTTTCATTATTTGGTAAAAAATCCAGTTCAATATCATGGTCATGAGTTCAATCATTAGGGTGTGTGATTATAATAGTATCATTTTGAACAAGAGAATAAACTAGTCCAAACCACTTTACATCGGTGCCTTAATTTCTTCTCCATATCCTTCTTTTACTTTGCTTGATTTTCATCTATTGATATTGCTTTGATTTTGGGATTAGATCTGAATTTAATTTATTAGTGATTTTGTTTTATAATGAATTAGGGTTTCCAAAAACAATTTAGTTCAACAATAATTTCATTTACTCTAAGAGACCACATACTTAAATTCATATTTTTTAAATGTGAATGATCTAAAACAATAATAACAAATTAAGGCTCAATAATTTTTATGGGTTGTGTTAATATTTTTATGACCGACGTTTGATGCAACAATCATTGTTCATGGATAATTATTGATAATGATCGAATGTATTTGAAGGATATATAATGGTACGTTTTCTTTCTTTGAGTTGCAAACAATCGTTAAAGGTTGTTATGAATAGAATTTGAACAACAAGATCTTGATACAAAGTACGAAAATGAAATCCAACAAATTTGTAAGGGAAACTCGATCTTTAAAGTACGAAACACGAAAGGTTAAGGTAAGGGAAGAGGAAACTCGATCCCTCAAAGGGTTTGACAGCATAAACCTGAGACCTAAAGAGCCTCATCCATCCCTTAGGGTATCAATCAATACTAACGCCAACAAGACCTTAGGTAAAAATATTGTTCCCTCAACGAATCGGTCTCGACACCGAGACTCCAACCGAGTGTCCCGATCCCTATGATAGAATTGTCGATTCTTTATGGGACCTTCACCCATCTCTATGGAACCGTCATTGATTCCCACGAAGATTGGTCTCAAACCGACATTTTTGAGCTCCCTTAGTTCTAAATAATAATTTAACTCAATTATAATTTTTTTAATCTCATGAACCATATAAATATAGGTTTATAACTAAAAATCGGTAGGTTTACTCTCATAAAGAAAGTAAGTGCTCATTCTTTATACTTTTGCAAAATGTTTAACTAAGTTGAGTATCAAAGGCTATGTAACAATTACACTAATGATTTTTAAGACTCCATTTGATAAGCATTTGGCAGAATAAAAACAAGCTTAAGTTTATAAACTAAAAATAAAAAGTTAAGATCTCGTTTGATAATCATTTTGTTTTTAGTTTTTGAAATTTAAGCTCGTATAAATTCAACCATTGTCACGCTTTACACATGACCGTGGAGTGAAAATGAATTAACACCAAACCCTATAACCCAATCGTGCCACCGACTCATTCGGTGAAGGTTAAGTGTGTTACTATGTCATTCTGACAACAAAATATATTAATTTCTCTTATAATTAACATGAATGAAAATTATTTTTAGAAAATTACCTAGGTACTAACAATATGTCTAAAAGCAAACAACCTGCTGAATGGGCCGAAAGAACACAAAATGGGCCGTACTAAATAATTGAAGCCCAACGATAGAAAATAATGGGCCACAACCATACGTCGAACTCTCTCGGTGACGTGGCGGGTTCTAATAGGCTAAACTTTGTAAAAATTGTCATTCCACGTGTAATTCTTCCATTGGAGGTAAATACGTGGAATGACTCCATTTTTTATTAAAAAAAAAAGATTACATTCCCATTTGGATGAATTAAATTTATAAACATAATTTTGATTCAGTTGATGAAAAACAAAAAATTGAAGAAACAATGCTGAGATTTTCGATTCCGTTATCCGCCATGGATGCTTCAGCTTGGAGAGGATTAGCCTTCACTGCTTTTCTTCTCAACTTCGTCCTAATCTGTCAGCTTCTTCTTCTTCAACCATTGGTTTCGGCTTCAGGTTCCTTCTTTTCTAATTCTGCACTTCGATTCAATACCTAGATCTGGTTTTTTGATTTGTTCGCGTTTTGAGAATTTACGATGTTGATGAGTTTGATGCCGAATTCTGATGCTCTTATTACGGTAATTGATGCGAATATCAATTTATTGTAAATTTAGTTGGGGTTATGGTTTTCTCTGGCGTACGTATTTTCTATTTTCCACATTTGTTTGTCGGACCAGAATCAATATTGAGTTTTAGAATTTATTGTTGTAGGTTTCCTTGCGCTGCTATTTGAGTTTTGTGTTTTCTGTGTTTTAAATTTGGCATGAATGGGTACCCTAGAATGAATTGAGGCAAAGCTACGATTTCTGGTTTTAAGAATGATGTTCGTTTATTCCAGAATTTTCCTAAAATAAGTATAAAAAAAAAGTACACTGGGGACGAAATTTAAATACCACATTTAATCTCTTCATGGTGTAAATTTTGCATGTCTTAGGATTGTTGTTTTTAGGAAATTTACAAGATTAGTCAAATTCAAAAAATAATTACAAATATAGTTAGATTTTTTTAAAAAAAAAGCAATCGTAGTTATAGGTAACCTAATAATTTTGTATTATTAATCATTAATTTTTTTTTGAAACAAGGGTAACCACACCCATTCCTAGGCCAGGCACCGTGAGACATCGACAACTGAGTCTAGAACCTGAAACCTTGAGGGGAGCATACTCTCAAAGCCGAAGTCTTCAACCACTGTGCCACCCCTTGTGGACTCATTATTAATCATTAATGAGTATTAATAATACAATATTGAAACGTATTAATGACTATGGCCTCACCCGCCCACTTTACTATTTGATATTATATTTGGTATTACTAGGCTTAATTATTGTCTGATTAAAAATTTTTAAATCATTTTTTATTCAACAACAATTGGGGAGGGGATTTGAACTAGTAATCTCCTGGTTGTCTTCCTAAAAAATGAAAAAACTTTGCCTTGTGGTTACTAGATGCCACTGACCCACTAGGGCTATGCTCTTGTTTTCTACGGTTCAATACGTTTAGTGGAACATAAATTGCCTAGCATTAGTGATAAGCAACCCAGACACCTAGCTTTAGAAAAGGTTATCGCTTTGGTTTCAAAATAGTACTATGACTTATGAGGAGGCTTTGGAACTTCCCTCATACATTGTCCATTGATGCTCCTTTACCTTAGAGGTCTCTGTGAGGTTCTTAGTTGGATCCCTCGATGCATATAAATTTGTATCTCTATTTGATCTGTGCTGAATATGTAAAATTTTTCTTCATTAAAGGGTCTATAGTCATGATCTAAATGACTTTAGATCCTTTAAATGGATAAATAATTATACATAATCAAACTACTCATCTTTAGTATTTAATAAGTGTTTTTAAAAGCACAAAGCACACTATGACGCAATAGTCTACACTAGGGCTTAGGCACAAGGCACTAAAAAAGTGCGGACTTCCTTGTGCACTATATATAAGAATATTCATAAAAAGAGAAATCGTAAATATTAAAAAATACATAGAGGGGTAGTAAATGTTATTTTTTAGTTAATAAAGAAAAAAAAATCCTTAACTCAAGGATTTTTGCTTTTAATGTTGGTAAAAATTATTTTTTACAATTATTTACAGGATGACATGCACCTTTTTACCTTAGGCGCTCAGGGCATAGGGCAAGGTGCTGGACCTACCCTTTGAGCCTAGGCCCGAGCCTTTTTAAAACTGTTATTAACAGTTTCCTCTTTGTTAATAATAATTATTAATAATACATAATCAATTGTGGTTTTTATTGCTGAGTAAGGGTTCGAGACTCACTTGTGACATTACTCTTTCGATGTCTCTGGTGTCTGGCCTAGAGACAGGCGTGGTTACCCTTGTTTCAAAAAACAATTGTGGTTTTTATTGCCGGTTGCCTCTTTTAATTGATTGGTTTTTTTTTCTCCAGATGGAAAGTTGGGTAACTCTGCTGAGTTGTTTGAGAAAGTTTCACAAAATGTAAGGGTGAAGCGTTACAGTGAGGCACTTGATGATCTTAATGCTGCTATCGTGGCTGACCCCAAACTTTCAGAAGCATACTTCCATCGTGGCTCAATTCTTCGCCAGTTATGCAGGTTTTTCCCGTCATGTTAATGTATTGAAATTCATTGCAAATTATTGCATCAAATTGAGAGAAACTGTTAAATTTTATTTTTGGCTCTGTAAATTACTTTCTTTCATAATTTTGATGATCAAATTAGAAACTTAGGATTTTCCCTAAATTGGAATATGCTTTGATTTGATCATTTGACGTACACACACTCTGTCTATGCTTAGGTAAATAAATGCCAACAAAATTTGGTAGAATTTTTTCTTTTCTATTTACATGTGCTAAATTAAAAGATGTTATAAATAATAAAGAGGATAAGGACGCTTCATCTCGAGGGAAAAGTAAAAATAAATTACAAAAAGGATTTGTTTATCTTGAATCCAACAGACGCAAAGGATGAAAGGAAAGAAATAACAAAATCCAGAAGTGTTTACTTTTCATATCAATCATGAAAATAATGATCACCGATTCCCAGTTCTTCAGTATTCTCATTTTTGGCTCTGTAAATTACTAGATCCCTTTTCGACCTAATATCCTGATATAAAGTTGAAGCTTCTCGATTCCATAACATCCAATCTTTGGTTAGCCTTGGGTCATGAAATCTTAAGAAAAAAAAAAGAGTACATCATCCTAGGGAAGGTTTAACATACTTTTAGAAAAGTGAAAAGTACCTTTAATCCCTAGGTTTTAGTAGTAGTTTCTATTTGGTCCATATATTTTAAAATCAAACACTTTTACTCCTCGTATTTCAATATACTCAAATTTAGTCATCGAAAACAAAACCGTAAGCTGCATAACATAATATTGACTAAGATGATGACTAGACTAATTTTAGAATTCAATATATTGATGAAGTTGTAATTTTAGTCTTGACGTGAATTTAATTTTTAAAAGAAAAAAATGTATGAAAATAAACTCAAAAGCCACACAAAGACTAAAATTGAGCATTGTTGAAATGCCAAAGGTACACATGTTTAATAACATAGGGACCAAATAGAAGCTACTCCTCAAATATAGGGACTAAAAATGTTTTTTCCCTTTAAAAAATCATATTAGAGATGGAGAATATTGTAAAGGAAATTTAAACTATTGTGGCATGTAGAAAAGCCTGCTTCCATTCTGATTGGATAATTATATGATTCAGGAACTTTTTGGCTGATGTAGATATAATGAATCTGAGAAGAACTACAAGAAGTATCTGGAGATAAAACCTGGAAATTCTGCCGGCGAAAAGGAGCTTTCTCAATTGCTTCAAGCTCAGAATGCCTTAGAAACGGCTCTTAAGCTTTTTGATACAGGAGATCACACAAAATCATTGGAATACTTGGATAAAGTTGTACTTGTTTTCTCTCCAGCATGCTCTGAGGTGATACCATCTTTTTTCCAATTATACTTGTCTTCTTTTAATTATCCTCTTGAATCTTTTTACTTACTGTGCGCATCAATTTGATGTAGGCCAAATTCCTGAAAATCAAATTATTGTTGGCAACCAAGGACTATTCTGCTGCCATCACTGCGTCTGGATATATTCTTAAAGAAGATGAAAGCAATCTGGATGCATTATTACTTCGTGGGCGTGCGTACTACTATTTGGCAGATCATGATGTAGCCTTGAGGTTGATTTGACCGTTCATATTGTTGGAAACTTTACCTATGTTAACATGGACAGATTTTTATAAATGAACAATTTTTCCAGGCATTATCAGAAGGGTCTTCGCCTAGATCCAGAACATGGTGAACTGAAGAAAGTGTATTTTGGATTGAAGAATCTGCTCAAGAAATCCAAGATTGTAAGCCCAAGCAACATGATGAAATCTATTCATTTCAATTTTTTTTGGATCTTTTTCTTCTGGTCAGGAGAGGGAAGCTTACAACTAATGGAATTTTTTTAGACCCCTTCCGTTGGTCTGATAATGTTTATAAGTTAATTTGGATAAGGTTATTCATCTTGTGCTTCATTATGATTTTTATTTTTGTGACAGGCAGAAGATAATGTCAACAAAGGTAAGTTGCGGTTAGCAGTTGAGGAATATAAAGCAGCCCTTGGATTAGACCCCAATCATCTTGCACACAATGTACATCTTCATCTTGGCTTATGTAAAGTACTGGTGAAGCTTGGTCGTGGAAAGGATGCTGTTACGAGTTGTAATGAAGCACTAACCATTGATGGAAACCTTATTGAAGCTTTGGTCCAGGTTTGCTTTTTTAACTTTTGTTTTGTTGCAAATTAATTTATTAGTTTTGAACCCTTTCTTCTTATAATTGCTTTTCCATTTCTGGACCCACTTTGTCTCCTTAATGCGTTTGTGGAAGCTCCTTTGATTCACCTTCGTTATGTTATGCTGAGCTGCTATGTTGTGCTATGATTACCATCTTCTTCCTTGGATTCAAGATCTTTATTTTTTGCTTTGTTAAAAACCCAAACTTCATTTCAATTCAGTTGCTTGTGTATGTTTTGGCAATTGAGTGATACTGGGAATTGTCTTTTCCAGAGAGGTGAAGCAAAGCTTTTAACAGAGGACTGGGAGGGTGCTGTTGAAGATCTTAAGTCAGCGGCTCAAAGTTCTCCACAGGTTGGTTATCATCCTTGGAGTCCTTCTTTAGTTAGGCTCCCTTGTGCGAGTGACCGTTTCTTTCAAAAAGAAGGATCCAAATTTAAAAAAAATTAGGTTTCAAAATGGAAATTTAAGACTGCAACAACTATCTTACCCTATGATTTTTTCTTACTTGGATATGTATCTCTTATCTATATTCTTAAGAACCTGACCAAAATTTGGAAACAAAAGAAAGTAATTTTCAAAATTTTGTTTTTGTTTTTGAAATTTGGTTAATATTCCACCTACCTTCTTAAGGAAAGATGGAATACATTATAGGAAAGATAGAATACGTGGCAAGAAATTTGAATAAATTAAGCTTAAATTTCATAAATCGTAAACAAAAAACCAAATGGTTATCAAACGGGCCTTAGTTGAACAAATTTGTTTTATACCAGTTCATACTAATAAGAAAAAAGTTTCACTTTTAGATGAAAGAAATTAGAACAGGTTTAATCCATTGCAGGTTTTAGACTGTCATTAGTTATCATCAATTTATGGGATCAATGATGTTTGCAGGATATGAACATTAGGGAGTCACTAATGAGGGCTGAAAAGGCTTTGAAGTTGAGCAAACGAAAGGACTGGTACAAAATTTTGGGAGTGTCGAAAACTGCTTCTGTTGCCGAGATTAAACGGGCCTATAAGAAGCTTGCTTTGCAATGGCACCCTGACAAAAATGTAGAAAATAGAGAAGAAGCAGAAGCCATGTTCCGAGATATTGCTGCTGCATATGAGGTTTGACTTGAAAAATATCTAAATGCTGTAATTTCCATCCAATGCAAAAATACCATAATTCCAGCACTTTGTACTTTCAATTTGCTGGCATTGCTTTTACATCACAAACATATAATGAACTCCCTTACTGTGAAAAGTTGTTAAGTTATGCTATGACGAGCAGGTCCTTGGCAATGAAGAAAAGCGTACGAGATTTGACAGAGGAGAAGACGTTGAAGACATGGGCATGGGCGGCGGAGGCGGTTTCAATCCTTTTGGTGGTGGAGGACAACAATTTACATTTACTTTCGACGGAGGGTTTGGAGGAGCCGGAGGCGGGTTCGGAGGTGGCCATCCTGGAGGGTTTGAGTTTCATTTCTGATTTCAGCAAAAGCACTGTGATTTCTCTTCTCTCTGATATTTTTTTATGGTGATTAAAAAACATTGGCTACAAGAGGAATCCAAATATTTATTTGCTGAAATGTAGAAATACTTTAGGTTAGAGTTGAAATGAGAAAAGTTTCATTGAGCAAGATTTTACTACGCGGAACATTATTAATTATGGAAGAAAATGTTCAAATCTTGATGTATGAGTATTTCCTTTTCTTTATCATATCTCTCTCTTTGAAGTTGGTAGCTCAAATATGTTTGATGATGTTCTTATGACCATGGGAATCAAAATTTGGTGTACTATAGCTTTTTCTAAGTTAGAGGAACAGCCAATCTACCAAAATTTAGCTTTGTCAAGAGCTTTTTACAAGTTTGTTAAGATATCTTTTCTGGTTTGGCTTTTTCTGAGAAATTGCTTTAGAAAAATGTAAGCTATGATTATTTGGTAAGTGAGAAATAGGTGAGATTTCACTAAACTCTCCCTCTTGCTATTGAAAAAAGTAATTGGGAGTTATTCTTTTGTCTATTTCAAGAGAGTTGGCAAATCCTTGTATGCAGGAAAGTAAGTGAGAGATCTCTTTCCTCTTGAAAGAATTAGGTTTTCTCTTTCATTTAAAGCCTAATGCAAATTTGGTAGTTCCTAGAGAGCTCCATTTGACCTTGCCATAGACTTTGTTAATGAAGTGGACATAGTGGTATATAGTTAAAATATTGCCTTTTGATGTATCAAATGAGGTCAAATCACTTTATTAGTTCATTTTTTTTAATGCACTCTATTAGGTCTACAAAACGTCCATGTCATTAAAAATCTTTAAAGGAGGGGTGGAAAAAGATAGAAATTATAAATAAATAAGAAGCAACTAATTTTCAGGTGGAGGTGTTATGTGTTTATGGGATTAGAACATAGACCTTGGATCAAGTCCTGGAACAAACAACATAGTTAATGCTTGGACACAGATTATATGTGTAGTTGTCTTGGTCAGCTTGCGAGTATCTCAACTATTGTCACAAAATATATTGTTTGACCTTGCAATATTAGATTGAATTTATCACCTCTAAAGTCATGTAGTTCTTTTGACAATTAGAGGTAAGTCCTTTTGACAATTAGAGGTAGCTCCATAATAGTTAATGTAATATGATATTGGACACCAAAGCTATTACATTTGTTGTTAGACCATGTCAAAGTGTTTGAAAGTAGCTTTCATAAAAATATAAAATTGATAAGTGTACACTACGCTCACTTCAACTATTCTTGTAAGATATATTGTCGACCATCCTAATTTGAATTGAGAGCTAAGTTCCGATTTTCAAGCTCAAACTCGTGATCGTGGAGTTGAAATGGATTAACGCCAAATAAGATAACCAGCTGCGCCACTAACCCTTAATTTCTACAACTTTAGTTATAATGTTCAAAGGTGATAAAAAAAAGAAGAAGAAGATGACTGCTGTGATCATAAAAAATAATATATATATATATATATATATATAAATAGGTTTTCGATAATACTTTAAAGAGAAAAAAACTAAGTCATGCTTATAACTACTTATGTGGTTTAATTGGAACCACATTTTATTTTTCTTTATTATTCCATTTTCTAAATAAATGTGGTTCAAATTATGTAGGCATAATCTAAACTTTAGAGAGTGAATACATATTCATTTTAAAATTTAAAAAGAATAATAAATAATTCATGACATTGAAACAAAAATTTTAATTAAGAATATAGAAACAAAAATTAAAACCTCAGCAAAGAATATAGAAAAAAGTATGGCAATTCATAGTTTCATACAACAAAATTGAAAAATACAATCAACAAAGATACAACATAGACATTGAAAAAAAAAAAAAAATTATTCTTCAAATTCACTTCCAACTCCAAAAAAACAATCAAATCCTCTAAACCAATAAAAAACCCTCATAGCTCCAAACCAAACGCAACCACAACTCCAACCACCGCCGCAACCGCCGCCGCAAAACGGAAATTCAAAACCACGGCGGCGCCAGAGTCACCACTAGAACTATCCTTAGAAGCCGCAGCCGGAGCATCAGAACCAGAAACCGCCTTCACCGGCTTGGTCGGCGCCGGTGCCGGCGCCGGCACGGTCCCAAAAAGATCAACGGGGAGAAGCACATTATCGAGCTGATAAACAGCCAATTTTCCATCGGAGAAAATGGTGTTGGAGACGACGGCGTCATCGACGCCGGTGGTCAAATTAACCTGCGACCCAGAAGTGGTGACATTCAACGGAAACTGGCCGGCATTGCTGTTTCCGGCCTGAGTCCGAAGTGGGTTGCTAACGGTTTGAAATTGGGACATGGAAATGAAAGAAGGGAGGACATGGAATTGAACCAATTGGACTTTTTGCTGATCGGAAAGCGAATTTAGAGTTCCGGGTTTGAGATTTGTGAAGGCATTGTCCGGCGGAGCGAAGACGGTGAGGCCTTGGCCTTGGTTGGAGTTGTTGAGTTGATTGTTGATTTGATCGCTCTGTTGTGTGATTTTGAGGAGTTTCAGGAAGGTTGTGTATTGGCCGGCTTTTTCGAGAATGGCCGTGATGTTTGTCGGGCCGGAGGGGCCGGGTGATTGAGCTGAAATGGATTTGGAGAAGAATAAGATGGCGAGGAAGATGGAGATTGGGAAACGTTTGTTCATGATGAATGTGGGGAAAAACAGAGGAATTTTTGTTTGTTGGAATTGCTCTGTTTTTGAGGGATTGAAAATGGGGTTTTATAAGAAGGGAAATTTTGGTTTGGTGAAATGGGGATTTCAAGATGGAAAGTAATTGGGTATTTTGGTGAGATGAAAGAGATGGGATTTTGCTTGAGGAAGCAGGAAGAACAGAGCATGAGGAGAGTGTTTTAAAGCTGTTTTTTGTTTGGTGGGGATTTTTTTTTTTTAAATAAGAAAAAAAAAATTGTTTTGCTTCTTAAAAAGGACACCTTTTTAAGGAAGCTTGAGATTGAAGTTTTGGAGAATGGGGCCTTTGTAGTATCTGTTTAAACAGATTAGGGTTGTATTAGTGAGCTGCCTGCTTTACATTTTTGTCTTAAAAAGTTATTTTGGATGTCCTAGGAAGGTTTTTTTTTGCAAATTGGATTGGTGAAAGATAGAATGTTGCTCCTGATGTCTATTCGAGCGGGTTGGGAAACTCTCCTCTTGCTTCTAATGTCTTAAGAAGGTTGCCTGACTAGCATTCGACTTTTTCTTTTCTTCTTTGTGAATTGGCTTTGCGAGAGATAGAATTTTGAGGGGAACGAGAGACTCTACGGACTTGGATAAGGCCTTTACTAGGATTGAGGTCGAGGTAGCTTTTAAAAAGTATGAATCCTTCCAAGGTTCCATACTTTGTTTTTTCAAAATTATTGGAAAATTATTGGAGACGATGTTGTGAGGTTCTGCCTGGGGTTGTTGAATTAGAGCATCGAGTTAGGGCCTATTAACAACAGGTTGATTGCTCTTATTCCTAAGTTGTTAACGCAAAATATGGAGAACCTTCGCTCGATTAGTCTTTGTAACATTGTTTATAAAGTTATTGCAAAGGCAATGACTAATAGGCTAAAAGGTGTTCCGGGTAAAATCATTTCTCCTAATCAAGTGACTTTTGTCCCAAGTAAGTTTATAATTGAAAATATTATTCTTGGCTTTGACTATATACATACTATCAATAAAAGAAAAATAGGTAAGCATGGATGGGCGGTGCTCAAGATGGATACATGTAAAGCTTACAACATGGTGGAATGGAGCTTTCTCTTTGGGATGATGGAAGCAATGAGGTTAAGTCAATCCTGGATCATGAAAGTTGAGATATGCATTATCTCGGTAAAGTATGTTGTGCTTATCAATAGTACTCATGTGGTTATTATTCCTGAGAGATGAATGAGGTCAGGAGATCCACTATCTCCCTATCTTTTTATCATTTGTGCGTAAGGTCTCTCTTCATTGCTAATCGGGGAAGATAACCTTAATCATTCTAAAAGTTTTCGAATTAATAACCATTGTCCTTCGATTTCTTGTTTATTTATTGTTGATCGGAATTTGTTGTTTTTTATGGCTTATGAGGATCAATATATAATAGGATAAAAGATCTTTTGATTTGTTATGAAAAGGCTTCGAGTCAAACGGTAAACCTTGATAAGTCTTCTATTTTACTCGAAATATGAAAGGAGTGGAGTGTGAAAAGATTAGTAAAATCATGGGAGTGAAGGTTAATGACTGCCCTTCCAAAACAATAAAAACAAAAGGGCCCTTTTCAATTTGTTATAGGGAGACTTAAAAAATGCCTTCAAACTTAGAAGGTCAAATCGTTTAGAGGTGGTAAAAGAAGTTCTGATTAAAGTTGTTAGCTAGATTATTCCCAGGCATAGATGCCAAACAAAGAGATGAGACTCTTTGTACTCAATTTTGATCAAAAGCTCGACCACAATTTTATCTTTCCAGTCACTTTTGACACCATCTGCATAAGGGTTCCCTTCTCACCACAGGTTACCCTCAATAGTAACCCTTCTACCATTCCCTTCCTTCCATCTGTACCCCATTTTAAACAAGTCTTACCCCAAACAATACTCTTCTAGGCCACTAAAGGATTGTTGCAAGGGAAGCATTAAAAATTGGCTATTAGTGTAATACTCCTCCAGCTCCTCTACACATTCATGTGTAGGGAAGTTTTTCCCTTTCAATTTTGTGTTCAAATCTACAAAAAATAAGAATTAATGTTTACTTTATTATGGATCATTTAGATTTTGTTTTAGTTTAACAATGAAGAAGTAGAGGGTTCAAACCTTTTAACACATGTTTATGTAGTTGAGCTAGCAAATACTTTAATTACTCCTTCAACTTCCAAGGACAGAACAAAAATTCAAAGGGTTGAACATGTATAACTATTTATAGAAATTGGATTCTAATCTCAAGATAAAAAATGTATTTTCTTTTCTTTTACTAGTTTAAGTAGGAGGGGAAGAATCAAGGATCTTGCCAAACCTAAGATTTTCTAACAATGGGAAGTGTATGTTATTTGCAACAATAGGTTATGCATGTTGTATGATTGTGGTTTTGATCAATTATGTTGTAGATTAACAAAAAAAAAAAAAAATCATCTTTAGGGGTTTTAGGGTTGGTGATGAAGATAAGAGCAAATAAAAAGATTGGAGAAGTAGGGTCTAAAGGAAAAGATTATATGATTTTTGAAGCAAATGAAACTCATAATTGTGTTGATCATTTAAAGGGATATGTAGGTGTTGTCTAAGTTGCAATCATAACATGCCATAAAAGATGTAGAGAATAGGTAAATTGAGGGGAAAAAAACATTTATGGCATGTAGTAAATATTAATTCCACCATTTGACATTTCTTACAAAAACAAATAAGTTTTATGTTGGATCATTGAAGTTGAAAATTGTTATGAAACAAAACTAAATCAACACTGTCAATTTAGTCCTCATAATTTAATTGGTTAAGGCGTAATACAAAAACTCAAAAATTCAAATTTTCAACACATATTGCTCAACCGAAAGGGTGGGTGGCCTGATGATTTCATTGTATGACTGAAATTGAGTAGAATACCAAGGTCACGGTTTCGATTCCATTTATCTCCTTTCACCAACTTGTACTAAAAAAAAAGGCATATTGTTTAATGAAATTATTCAGCTCAAAAAAGGTTTACATAAACCTTTTACAAGATGTTGGGGGCAATAATGGTGCCATTACAAAGCTTAAATGAAAATAGAATTCTTTATCCCTAAAGTTGATTACAAGATAGAATGTTATGCTACCCATAAATTAATTTAAATTTTTAATGTACTAAATTTTTTTAATTTTTTAACATCCATTTATCTCTAATATGAATGAGATCAAATGTTTGAGAAATAAAATATGTTCCATGAATTTATAAACATCCCTCATATAATATATAATTTATTTTCATTTCGGATATAAAGTTTTTTTTTTTAGTACAAGTTGGGAGAAGAGGTATTACAATACCGATTCCAGGAATCGAACTCGTGACCATGGAATGAAAATGGATTAACTCCAAACCAGATAACCAATTGCACCACCGACCCATTCAGTGATTAATAAAGTTAAATTATATAAAATCGATCATTTGATAACTCAAAGTTTCAATAAATGCTTCTAAATACCTTTATTAAAATTTAATTCAATCAAATGTTTGGAATCTATGAAAACCTTAAAATGACAATTCAAAAAAATGTTTCAAATTCTATGTTATGAAAACGACAATGAACAATCGATACGAAGATATGAAAACAAATAACGAAAAACGCGAAAAAAGAAGGCACGCAAAAAATTTACGTGGTTTACTAACGTAGTGTTAGCTAGTTCACGGGTAGAGAGGGAGAACCGTTTTATTAAGGAAAGAAGAATAAATACAGAATGAATGTCATATTACGGCTATGGTTTAATTCGAGTTTATATATACACTCTCATTAAATACTATTACAAAACAGAATGAAAATGCAGTAGCACACACGAAACACACAACATAATGCGAGCAGCGAAATCCCCGACTACTAATCGTAGAGCATTAATAAGTTTCAGACATATCTTCAACATAATAAATATTCAAAGTAAATGCAGAAGAAAATAACGGCTAATGTCCATGATCACTCTAGCCATCGCTATCTCATTAAGCTTAAGTACAAAGAAAAAATGTAGAAAAATAGTGAATTTAAAATACCTTTGTAGCCCGTATGATAACCATTTCGTTTTTTGTTTTTTGTTGATAGTTTTTGATTTTTTGTTTTTGATTTTTTGTTTTAAAAAATAAAAATCGTGTATGTTTGATAACTCATTTTAGTTTTCTATTTTTAAAAATGAAAAACCAAAAAAAATATTTGATAACTGTTTTTTGTTTTCAATTATTACATTTTGTTGGGATTTTTTTAGTTTTTTACTATTTATTCTTATTCTTTTCATACTTTTTTAAAAACAAAAACTTGTTTTTAAAAGCTACTTTTTTTAGTTTTTAGAATTCTTTTAATATTTTAATTTTTTTTTAAATTTGAAAAACAATTGGTTATTAAACAAACCTGTTTTTTAAAAAGTAAAAACAAAAATAAAAAACAAAAAACGAAATAGTTATCAAACGAGGTCTTAGTAATAAATATTCAGTTTTAGTATGCATAAAATACAAAGCTAAGCCAAAAGAATAACACATGTATTACCATTTAATACGGCCATTAGGCTTAAACCATATAAGAAAGGTCACAAGTTCATAAACTTAAACTAATTAAATAATTTCATTAATTATATTTATTTTCCTTTTTAAATTTTATAATGCATAATATTCAAATATGTATTAATATTCAGTAAAAGAAGCTACAATTATTTAACCTTCATCAAGCACATAATTTCATAGAAATTAAAATAAATTTCTTCACTAAGTGCAAAAACTAAGAGGATGTGATTTAACAAAAACAAAAAATGAACTCTTTTTTTTTTTTTTTGAAATAACAAAATGAAACTTTGAATTTCCACATGGTAATTGGTGTTTATTTTGGTCATAGCTCATTTGAGGCTATTAAATGAAAGTAGTAAAATGGAAAATTTCCTTAGTATATAGGTATGACTAAACATTCCTCTTCCATCTTTGACCAGACATAAAAACTTCTATCTATTTTTTCTAATGTTTATATAATTACAAGGAATCCAACAAAAATACCCAACAATTCAAATCCTAAATTCCCTTTAGAAACCTTAATTCTGCATGCTGGCAATCTAAATTTTGATTAGAATACTGTAGTTGAACAAGTCAATCAACTATGTTAATATAAATAAGTCTATTCTAAAATTTATTTTGGTCACGTTTGTTTCATTTAAGTTTTTAAATTTTTAGCCAACAAGAATATAGTTCTATCGACATTTTGTACGGCCTAGTAACCATGAGGTTATAGAAAACTTTCAAAAGTCTAATTTCTCAACTTTGAAATTTATTTTAGTTCATAGACTATAAAAAATCTAATTTTAATTTATAAATTTTGAATTTTGTTCTATTTAGATCCTTAAATTTCTAAACAAAGAAGCTTAAATTTGGTTCTTATAATTTTGTTTGTTTATTTTTTCTTTAAAAAACATATCTTTCCCTACAAAATTTTTAAAATAGGTTCACATTTTGTCTTTGATTATATTAAAATAATTAATATTATTGAACCAATTTTAATTAATATTAAGTTTAAATTTATTATAAGAATTAATTTTCTTTTCTTTTTTAAATATAAAGAGTCGATTAAAATAGATTTTTGAAAGTTAATTAACTAAAATGAAACAAATATTAAAGGTAAAAAACTAAAATTAAACTTTTGAACGTTAGATTAAAATGGAACAAATGTAAAAATGAGACCAAGATCATGGTAATATCCACGGTTTGAAAATCCAACATGGTAAAATGAGACTGGTATTTTCAATTCCAACATTCACAATGTGACCAAGATCATGGTAATATCCACAATTTGAAATTCTAGTTAGAGTCTATAGAGTTTCATTGTCTTTAGAAAGGCTTGTAATTACAGGTTCGAGCTCGAGAATCGGTATTTGTCCCCCCCTCTCCCAATATGTATTAAAAAAAAAAAAAAAAAAAAGACTCGTAATTAATGACTAATTTAGACATTTTCTCATAATTTTTTTTGACATCCAAATAATGTAAAATCATGTGAAAAAAAAGTCTCACATCAATGGTAAGTTAGATAATTTAGTGAGTTAGGTATGGATTGCAACATGACTTAAAGTTGCAAAGACAAACTTGAAATTTATGTTATACATTTTTCTCATCTCAAACACCAAGCAAAAGTTATTGTATTGGCCTCAAAACATGTATTGGATTTTCAATCATATGACAAGGGCAGAGATGTTTAAGAAGAAAAAAATTAGAAAATAGAAAAAAATTACTTGGTATTGATGATCTCAAATTAAAGAGGGTATTTATTACATAATACAATATTAGATATTAATTTATATCCTTGATTGTAATTAATTGTAATCTGATATTGTGATGCAGGTAGAGCTTTTGAACTGAAAATTGAAATCTGTTATTTTTTTTCCCAAGTTCCATCTACTGTACATATAATTTCAAACTGTTACAACTGTTTTTTTGGAAATCAATTCACTTAGGTCTCATTTGATAACCATTTGATTTTTTTTTGTTCTTTGAAATTTAAACTTATTTTTACTAGTTTTCTACGTTGTATCCATCTTTTCTTGAGAAAGTAGGAGCATGCTAATCAAATTTTAAAAACAAAACAAGTTTTTGAAGGTTACTTTTTTTTCTCCCAAATTTTGGTTTGGTTTCTTAATATATAGGTAAAATGTAGATATTCAAGTAAAAAAAACAAACTCATGGTAAGATGATTATTATAGGCTTAAATTTCAAAAACTAAAAATAAAATGGTTATGAAACAGAGTCTTAATTACTTATTTTATTTTATATATTCCTTCAAACGTGTTAGGAAGTCATTCTTAGAAAAGTCAACAAATAATTGTTGGAGATAATTTTATTATTAAGACAATCTAACAAATAAATGAGAATGATGCTACTTCTGTCATATTATATATAACTTAATAATTGAGAGGTTATAAGATTGAAACTCATCATTTCAAATATATATATATATATATATATATATATATATATATATACAAATATATATATATAAATAAATAAAAGTTTAAAATCCAATTGAAAAAATTCCAAAACTATCGCCAAACAACAATTTATGGAGTTGCTTTTGGAATTAATATATAGTTAAACCCATAAAAATAAAGGAGATTGATACATAAGATTTAAATAAATAGTTCAAAATTGAAGATAATGCTAAGAGTGACAAATAAGTGATTAGTTTTTGGCAGAAAAGTTTTGGGGATCTAAATATGAAATTTGTAAAGGGTAGTGAGAGAATAGTGAAATTTTGTCTTTTTTTCTTTGTGATTTTAAAATTTTATCTCAATGTAAATAAAAATCACTTTCAAGTTATTCTATAGAAAATTTTGTCAAAATTAGTCAACTTTAAAGTACATTTATCACTTATTCCAAAAAAAAAAAAAAAAAAAGAAGCACATTTATCACTAAGCTTTGTTGAGAAAGACAATGCCCCACTATTTGACCATTGGTCACATTTCACTTCTCTTTATTTTTTTTTTAAAAAATCTTTTAGATAAAATGAAATAGGATGTAGTTTAGATAGGACAACATAAAATGTGATATCTTGAAATGAAAACTTTGGTAATATCTTGACAGTCATTAAATGTGATCTAAATTAAATTATATAAATGAGTTAACATCATCAAAATCTTTATATATATATATATCAAATTCTTGTTTTGCTAACATATTTAATATTTTTTAGAAAGAATTTGAATTCATGATCTTTTGGTTATTAAATATATACTTATAGCACCAAATAACATTTAAATTTGTTAGCATATTTAAATACAATTTAGTGATATAGGTGTATATTTAATAAAACATGCTTATTTGCTAATAGAGCAGTAGCTCAAACGGCATTGTTGTACACCTAATGACTTTTTCATCCCCAATTATTGTAATCTAAAAAAAATACGCCTATTTCAACAACAAAAAAATGCCAACAACTTTAAATGCAGTCTAGACTTGTTGGCATATTGTTTTCAAAAAAGAAAAAAAAGCTTGTTAGCATATTCCTTCAAAATGTTACGTAAAAAATAAATAAAATTTATTAATTGAGGAATTTTATGTTTATGTATAAAAAATGATACAAGCTTCATATTCAGGTCTAAATGTCATATTTTTAGAATTAGTTATATTTAATATAATATTATTAGATGTTCTCTAAGATTTATTGAAATATTTGAAGGTTGTCCATTAAAACATCAATTAACAATTGTATAATTAAAATAGTGAGCTTGAATTGATATCTAGTAGAATTTTAATGACATCTTATACGATTGAAGTTAAATGGTTGAAACTTTTCACTTCTAAATGTTGTTGAAGTTGAAAAAAGAAAATTCTCTTTAACAATTCAGCCAATTTATTTAAAAATTAATTTTTTTATAAATTTTATTTACAATCAAATATAATAAATTATTTTTAAAAATATAGTAAAATTGAGCGACTTATCCAAATAATCAAGATATACATAAATTGGTCCCTAACACTTATATATATATATATATATATTATATTATATATTATACTTTCACCTTCCATTATATTCATTTAAAATTTGTTAGTTCCCATGTGTGGAGTCATTTTTGCAATTTTATTGGTCAAACCTTTAAACTTTTTTGAACCAATTTAGACTATCGTTTGAAAATCGTTCCTACATCAATTTTCACACGTTGATTTCTTCAAATGGTGGATTAACAAGTTAACTTTATTTTCTATTTTTGTAACGAATTTAGAAACAATCAATTTTTCTCCGGAAATATATAAGTTAACAAAAGGAACAGTTTTTAATAAAAAAAAACAAGAGGAATATTTTTTTTAGAGAATTTGAACCGTATAGCAACTTTTTGGTTAAAATATCATTTTGGTCCCTCAACTTTGAGGTTTGTTCCATTTTGGTCCCTAGACTTTCAAATGTTCAATTTTAGTCTCTTGACTTTGTTGTTTGTCCCATTTTGGTCCCTTAACTTTGCTGTTTGTCCAATTTTGGTCTCTAGACTTTCAAATGTCCAAATTTAGTCCTTAACTATCAAAAAAGTTCAAAAATGGTCTTTTCATCAAATAAATTTTTTCTCACTCTTAAATTATTTTCTCTCTCTTCCATCTTTTATCATTTCTCCTTCTAAAAGTTTTATTTCTCTTAAATCCACCTCTCTAATCCTCGTTTCTTCTCTTTTTTTTTTCTTACTCTCTCTTCAATCCATCTCATCAAATTATTTAAAATGAGATCATTTTTCTAAATAATAATTTTCCTACTTTGATTTATCACTTTTTGTTTTCCAAAATTCATAGTCTATCATGGAACCAAAAAGAAAAAGAAAGAAAATATAGAAGAAAAAAAGAAAAGAAAAGAGGGGAAGTGAGGTGGATTGAAGAGAGGTAAAATTTCTAGAGAGAGAAATTATGAAAGATGAAAGAGAGAGAGAAAATAATTTAGGAGTGATAAAAAATTCATCTGACTAAAATTCAATTTTTTAACTTTTTTTTATAGTGTAAGGACCAAATTTGAAAACATTTGAAAGTTGAGAGACCAAAATTAGACAAATAGCAAAGTTGAGGGACCAAAATTGGACATTTGAAAGTTGAGGGACCAAAATTGAACAAACAACAAAGTCGAAGGACTAAAATTGGACATTTGAAAGTCGAGGGACCAAAATGGAACAAACCCCAAAGTCAAGGGACCAAAATGGTATTTTAACCCAACTTTTTTTAGCACAGTTTACAATTATAGCACATTTTTAAAAATAATTTCTTTATAGCAAATTCTGCCATTTAAAAAAAAAAAAAATTATTTACCTTTTTGATAGAAGACTTTGATAGAATCTATCATTCTCTAATGATTGAAGTCTATCAATTTTATCAGTACTTAATTCTATCCATCCTTATTGATAGAATCTGATGGAAGTCTATCAATTTACTTTATTTATTAATAATTGATTTTATGCGTCTATCGATAGAATCTATCAATATGGAAGCCTATAAATTTACATTTTTTTGTTATATGTTCAAATATTTTCATTATTGTGCTATTCAGAGAATATTTTAATCATTTTGTAATATAAATGCAAAAGCTTTTTTTTTAAATTAAGTTCTATCACCTTCTATCACTAATCACAAATAGAAAATTATGTGCTATAAATAAATTATTTTATAAATTGTACTATAAATATAATACAAAAGTAGAATGTGTTGCTGATGGTCAGTTTTCTATATTAATTGATATCCTCTAAATTTTGAGTTTTATTCTATTTTCATTTTTCATTTTTTAAAAATTTAATTTTAGTCATCATATTTTCAAAAATATTTAAATTTGGTCTCTATAATAATTTTGAAATGAATATTAGTTGAAATTGGTTTGGTTTAATAATGTTAATAATTTTAATACAAATAAAAAACATATTTTTAAATTTATAATTTTATAAAATTAATTCTTTTCAAGAAGAAAATAACAAAAAGTTTCTAAGACTAATTTAATTTTTTTTGAAATAAAATCTAGAATTAAATTGAAACAAATTTATAAGTTCAATAATGAAAATATCATTAAAATTAGACTTTAGAAATTTTACCATCTAAAATGAAACAAAACTACATAAAATTATACTAAAAGTAAAACACCTTAACCTTGAAAGCAATATACCTTCAAAGTCCAAATCTTCAAATACTGTACTATTCTTTGGGGCCGTAAAACACTATTTTCATCACTAGACTTTAAGTTTGTTTCATTTTTTTTTTCTCTTAAAAAAAATAGAAATTTGATAGACTATTTTAACAAACTAATGATAAATGTAGTCAAATTTTAAATTATTTACATCAATAGCCATTAATACGTTTCAAAACTATTATTAATACTCATTAATACAAATTATATATTATAATATTATGCATTATTACAATATTATGTATCATTAATAAAGTATTACTAATAATTATAATTTTTTTTTATTTTTTGTAAATTATTCAACACTGACATAATAATTTTAATATTTGGTTATAAATAAATTTAACACCATGATCACACTCACACGATTTAGAGCATAGATACCTTCAATGTAGGGTTCAGATTGTTATTTTTGTTTAAACTGACCATATTTTAATACATTATTAAAATGATGAGACATTTTTTTTAAAACAAAAATAATGAGACCTAATTGGTAGATAAAATTAGGGATAAATTGGAAAAAACTCTGGTTTGAGTTGAATTGAGTTTTACTTTTACACTTAGTGCGTGTTTGGTGCAGGGATTAAGATTAAGTTAGTCGGTATTAAGTTAAGCTGAGTATTAAGTTAAGCTGAGGATTAAGTTAATCTGTGTTTGGTGAACATGTTATGTTAAATTTGGATTAAGTTAAGTCGATCGTTGTTTGGTGCAAGGATTAAGTTAAACTGAATTTTCATTTAACATTTTTTAAAAATTGTTTTCTCTTGATAATAAATAAATGACAAAATGACATTAATTAGAAATAGTAACAATATAATATTCATTCAAAAAATATGTTTATTAATTATTTCAATTTTAACTTAATATCTATATTAAATTTAAAAAATATATAACAAATTTTATATTCATTAAAAAAATTTAGAAAGACATTAAATTATGTAAAAATCATTTTAATTTAATTGCTTAATTATAAGGTTGGTATAAATTTAAATTTTTTAAAAAACAATTTAATTTATTTAGTACACCTTAAGTTGATCATATTTAAGAGTAGTTCAAACTTCAAATACGTTGATGAAAGTTATAATAAAAGTGTAAACCTAATTTTCATGCATTTTAAAATTATTTTACCTAATACTCATTCAAATTAAAGTTGTAGTTAATATAGAAATAACAAAATTACATTCACATATGGGTATATATTATAAAAAGGTTTTTTTTTTTCTTTTGAGAAACATAAAAAGCTATTTAGATGTTTAGAAAGAAGTCATCAAATAACACAAGTAAAATTTCTTATGTGTATAATAATAAATCAAATTATATTCTAAGTAGTAAAATGAGTTTTAAAATTTAGCAATTTTTGTGATATTTTATGTACCAACCATTGATTTCAATTGAACATAATTTTAAAATAGTCAATTAAAATATTTAATGTTATTTTTTCAATTAATTAAACTAAAGTATTCAAATGGATTCAAATTATTTATGAAAATTGACATGTAACATGTTTTATTTGATTTTTTATTTAATAAAACTCATTACCTTTTAAAATGAATATAGTTTTAAATTTATTTTTACAATAACTTGGATAAAGGAATTCGAACCATTTTTAAATACCATAAAAAAATAGCAAAAAAAATTTCTTGACATTCTATTAGATGTATGCATTTTATATTTTACAAATGTAAAAAGAATGCATTTTATATTTTACGAAAGTTTTCTCCAATATAAATTGAAGATTGGTTAACTTAGTTTTCTCCAATAAAAAGAGTAAATTGTTAATATCCATTATTTCAAATTATTTGTTAATTATATTGTTAATATCTATTCCTTCCAAATTTAAAGAGATTCATACTATATCTTAATAATAAAATTTTGTCACATTCAAATAATTATCTTTAGAAATTCAAATATAGATGTCTTGTTCTTTTGAATCATTTATTTCTTTAATTATTTAACATTTAACATTAAATTTAGAATATACAATTATATATTAAATAAACTACAAAATATAAAAAAATAATTTTATTCTAAAAAAATTAAACATAAAAAATAATTTAAATAAACTTTTAAATTTAAAATTTAAAGTTAGAATAAATTGTTTGAAAAATAGAATTAAAGATGATTTCGGAAAACGAGGCAGAGAAAGAATATATGAAGATTATTGTTGTATTTCGTGAAGGATTAAGTTAATCTGAGGGGTTAACTTAATCCGTCCACCAAACACGAATTGGGAGGATTAAGTTAATCCGGATTAACTTAATACTCACCCCAAACATGCCCTTAGATTTGAAGGTCCTGCAAAATGTTCATGACCTCTCCAATTCCTTTGGTCTTTTTTAATGGTGGTATGATTTTGAAAACCCACCAAAGCATTGACCAAAATTCAGCCGAGCCAAGTCCCTGTTGATCAATTCCAATTCAATCATAGCAACCGAATTGAGTTCATATGACTTTCTTTTCCCATTTCTTGTTTAATATTCCCACTTTCCCGATCCATGAACATTTCAAACCCCCACCCTTCTTAATCGCCCAATTGGGATTCTTCTGTATTTCATTTCTCAACAAAGTCCACACCCCAATATGAAGTTTCGCTCTCTTTTTTCTTGTTGTTGTTCCTCTTCTCAATCGCTCACAGCTATGGATAATACCCTTCATGGTAAAACCCTCAATTCTTTTGCTTGAAATGTATGTTGGGTTTTTGAAATCGAACCCACCCATTTGACTGGTTTTTTTCTTTTTTATTTTTGAATTTATGTAGATTTACAGGATAATGATGGGTTTCGTGTGTACTCTTACAATGAGTTGAAACTGGCCACCAATGGGTTTAGTGCGGCGAATAAGGTTGGAGAGGGTGGATTTGGGTCTGTTTTTAAGGTACTGAACTTGCCCTGTGTTTTTTTTGTTTTATGCCCTTAAGGTTACTGATGAAATGTCTGAATGGGGGTTGACTTTGAAAAGGGTCGGCTTCGAGATGGTAGGAAGATTGCTGTGAAGGTGCTTTCTGTTGAGGTTGAATCTATGAGAGGAGAAAGGGAATTCATTGCTGAGTTAACTTCACTTTCTAATATTAGACATCAACATCTTGTTGAGCTTAAAGGGTTTTATGTTGATGGAAGTAACAGATATTTGGTGTATGATTACATGGAAAACAATAGCCTTGCTTATGCTCTTCAGGGTAAATTAACTCTTGTTTTGTAATGATTTGTGTTCATTTGAACAGTTGCAAGAATAGGCAATGGTGTTCTGAACTTAGACTATGGTTTTAAAATCTTGATCAATAGGTGTGGGGGAAAATAGAATGAGACTTAGTTGGCAAGCCAGAAAGGGCATTTTGATTGGAGTAGCTCGCGGGCTTGCCTATCTTCACGAGGAGGTCAATCCGCATATAGTTCACAGAGATATAAAAACCAGCAATATACTACTCGACCGTGATTTTACGCCTAAAGTTGGGGATTTTGGATTGGCAAAGTTGTTAACAGACAACCATTCTCATGTTAGTACTCGCGTTGCTGGCACAATGTAAGTCTGTTTTTTTCTATCAATATGTTTGAATATGTTAATTACTTTCAGGAAACAAATGCTGATCTGATCATGGAAAATACAGAGGATATCTTGCTCCTGAATATGCTGTGAGCGGCCATTTGACGCGAAAATCAGATGTCTATAGCTTTGGAGTATTGTTGTTGGAGACTGTCAGTGGGAGAGCAATTGTTGATTTTGATATGGAACATGGCGAACACCACTTGGTTCAGAAGGTAAGATATAGAAATAAAGGTGCATTTGATTGTTGAGGAATCAATCTTGTGTTAGGTTGTTGGTCCGGCATTATTCTGAAAATTCGATTCCATGGTGTTGAGATATGCGTTGAACGACATAATGCCTTACAATTGCTTAGGCGGGGATCTTGTTGCCCGGTCAGCGAGCGGGGGTCTCCCATGATGCTCATTCTGTATTTTCGTTCCCCTTTATAAAATAGTGCCCCCACTCTGCCCGTGGGCTAACTAACACAACGTTAGTGAGCCACGTAAATTCTATTTTGTTTTCTTCTCTTCTCGTTTTTCTTATTTTCAATTGGTTGTTTGATTGCCGTTTTCATAACCATTGGTATTTTGTGTTTTGTAGGTATGGGAACATTACAAGGCGAATGAACTAGTAAAATTGATAGATCCCTTGCTTGACATGGACTTTCGTGAAGAAGAGGCTGTTCGATTTATGAAAATCGGCCTTATATGTGTGCAAGAAAACACAACGAAACGACCGCGAATGTCTCTCACGGTAAGTATGTTGTTGAAGGAGACAGATATTCAAGATCATAAGATTTCACAGCCAGGACATATTATTGACTTCATGGACATTAAGATGGGTAGAGGAACTACATCAACCAGTATTTTCTCCAAGGTTTCCACATCAAATAGCCTATAAGACATCCCAAATGAGCCTTTGGAATCTTGTGTGTACATAGAGAATTTGGTACATGTCTAAAGTTCTTACATTGTTTTTCCACTTCAAAATTTCATCTAGGGGTAGGTATACGCTTTGTAGAGTGAAGGTGTACAGAGATATGTGCAGAGTTTTGTTTCTTTCTTCTACTTTCTTTATTTGAGTTGTAAAATTCCATTCTTTTGATCTCTGGTACCCAAAATCTGTAGTTTCATGTATTGACTATTTGAAAATCAAAATCATACTAACCATGATTGTTGTTTATGTTGGGCATCCCACATTCAAGTATTATCGTCGTTTATGTTGAGCATCTCACATTGGAAATGTGCGGATATCTCACATTTATAATTACAAGATAAATAACATATTTCATTTATTACCAATTGGTTTTAAGATAGAACTCTATGTTATCGAATGTGGAATCAAAATTCATTAAACCTAAATAAGTATTCGGTCCAATAAAACAAAGAAATTTGAATCCAATTCAAGATTAGTAAACTCAAAGAAGCACCATCTTGACTTAAACGACATGTTGGGGATCTCAAATTGAAAAATTGAGGACACTTCACTACATTTATAAGATAGACGAGCTACTCAACTCAATATCAACTAGTTTTGAGATGAAATCTTATGTTATGTAATAATTTAGTACATAAAACTCCATGTAAGAGATCTAAATTGTTTAGAACAAAAGGCAAGTCCTTCAAAGCCAAGAGGATCTATATATTTGGTCCTTTTGCATATGCAAATTGATGCATGCATGATTCCTTGCATGTCATCTGAAAAGGCCACCTATTATCAAATGATGGGCTTTGCAAATGACATACAAGGAGCCAGACATACAATGATGTATGCTTCTGCAATCGAACAGAAAGAATGAAAGAAAGAAAGAGAAATTAAGGGCTCGTTTGGTAACGTTCCCGTTTCCTGTTTCTCTTTCTACTTTTTTAGAAACAGTGTTGTTTGATAACGGTCCCATTTTTTGTTCTCAAAATTTAAAAAAAAAAAAAAAAGCGTTTCCAATATTTACCTTGAAAATGAGAAACTCTACTCACGTTCGGTCTAGGTTTCTTTAGGTTGATATTTGGTTTTATATACAATGCAGTATACCATGTAACAAAATTCAACTTTGGCATGATGGTTAGTGATGGGAGCTGCTTTCCTTTAGTTTTAGGCTCAATTCCCAGGTACACCTTTATTTTGTTTTTTCCAGTTTTAATTTTATACATTAACTTTTTCAATTTGAATAGGTCAAATATATTTTATATATTATTTTAATTTCTAAAAATATAATACTAATATTATTATCTTACTTAATTCTTTTTTTCTATTTCGTGAAATGGTATTATCTTAATTTTTTATTATATATTAGTTCAATCTTTTTTTAATATAAAATACTTATTATTTTTATTACTTGAGATGGTATTATTTTTATTTCAATATACAATAACTTTTATACTTCTTTATATATATAATTTCTATAAATAATAATATTTATATTATTAATTTAAAATATACTAATTTTGCAAAAATAAAAATTCATAAGTAGCAGAAAAAAGTAAAAGTTCTATAAATATCAAAATTTTGGAAAAATTAAAATTTTAAAATATTATTTATGTATAATTGTTTATTTTTATTTTTGATTCATAATTTTAAAATGTTTAGCATGTATATTTACATCTTATTTAAATTTATTTATTTATAAGTTAATTTTAAAAATTTGTTGTTAATTTCACATTAAAATTCATTTATTTATTTAATTTTATTAAAAAATGAATTTATACTAGAGGATGCAAACTTTTGATATATATATATATATATATTATATTAATTAATGCATGTTATATTTTTTAAAATAAAAAAAAGAAACGAGAAACAAGAAATAGTTATCAAACATGTTGTTTCTATTTCTTATTTTTTATAAGAAACAAGAAACAATTATCAAACACATTTTTGTTTCTTATTCTAAAAAATCAAGGATAAAGAAACAAGAACTAAGAAACAAAAAACAAGAAATGAGAGTGTTACCAAACGAGCCCTAAGTACCTGAATCACATCACTGTTAGTAAAAACAACAAAGCTCTTGAACTTCAAAACACAGCCTCCTATTTACTACAAGCTAATGGTTTTAGAAAATTTTGTTTGGAAGATGGGAAGAAAAGAGTTACCATGGCAGCATTTAAACAGAGTTTGTATGTTAGAAAGGTTGGGGTCAGCCTCTCATGGACCTTAACCTATCTGTACTATTCTGCATTGGTCTTTTCAGGAACAAACTTATAGCTTTTGAGCTGTCAAACAGGAAAGAGAGAAAGATTGGTTTTTCTGATTTAAAAAGCAAAAGAAGTAGTTGTCTTTCTTTTACAAACAGGTTGTCAAGGAGTGCTGGAGTGACTAGGATTCCAAACTGAACTTCAGAAAGAATGGCTTTTTCTCTATCTTTACTCTGAAACAATGCTTCTTTTCCATGTTTACCTAATTAGCAGCCATTACTGTTCAGATATGGTAAGTGGTTTCAGAGGTTGGCAGCATTACTGTCATGGTGTGGATACCACTGAGAAATTTGTTTGATATCTCAACATTTGATTGTTAGTTATAGATTTACAGCCAAAGAATCAAAAAAGGAAAAGCAAAAAGTATGAACAGAGTAAGCTTTTGTAAAGGTAACCAAATAAACATTCAATTCACTTTTGGTTTTCCTTTTCATGACTCAAAGTTCTTGAATAAACAGTGAATATGAACGATACTCCGGGATCAACTGTGCCTTGCTCGTGTCGTTACAGAGAGAATATGCAATCTTAGTCATAGTCTTTTGAAGTCTCATCATCCATGATTGAAGAATCTCTCAAAAGGAAAGGGAATCTAGTTGAAAATTATAGCAGGCAGTGGTTAAATCGAGAAAGAACTCGGTTTTTTGATTGATTGAACAAGCAAATGGAAGCTTTATAAAACTCAACATCCAGAAATGGTAAAAATGTGCAGGCATACTCAGAAATGGAAAAACCTTTATTGAAAGAAATAGTGTAATAACAACAACGTATGTGTTCATGTACAAGCTGAAGCTCAATAACTAATTTACAGTTGAAGAGAGCAGCACTCACATAAGCTGTAAAAGAATATGTTCCGTTGCATCGATCAAAATGTATGTTTCAAACTCGAGCACCTGTGTTGGGGGTACTATTATTACAAGATTAATCCATCTTTAACAATTTGTTCCAACCAAGATGCGATATCTGAGATTGTTGGTCGTTCGCTGGAATTTCCTCTTAATGCCAATTCGGCTATATCAGCAAGTTTAAGTAGAGGCTCAACGTTTCTCGGTAGGGCAGTGTATCGATCTATTATGGCAGCAGCCTTACCCTGCTTGATCAAAGGCACTGCCCATTCAACTATGCTTGAAGGGGTGTAATCTCTGTCATAAGCCTTCCTTCCACTAATGATCTCCAGCAGCACAATACCGAACTCATAAACATCGCTCGTCAAATCCCCGCTAATATCGTCTTCGTTTGATGTAATAAGCCCAAAATCTGCAATCCTAGCTCCCCAATGGGAATCCAAGAGAATGTTTGAAGTTTTGACATTTCGATGAACTACAGGAGGGGCAAGCTCCTTGTGCAGATACTCCAGTCCCCTGGCTGCCTGCGTTGCTATTTTCAACCTCAACATCCAATTCAATGGAGAAAGGCCACCGTGGAGATGATCATAAAGCGTACCATGCGGCATGTATTCATAAACAAGAAGCCTCTCTCCCATCTCAGAACAGTAACCCAACAGATTCACTATATTGCAATGCCTTATCTTACAAAGAATATCCAACTCCATTTCAAAGTCCCTACTGTTGGTGTGAATAATGGTAGCAGCATTTGCCCTCTTCACTGCAACTTGCTGCCCATCAGCCAACACAGCCTTGTAAACAAAGCCATATCTCCCCCTACCAAGCTCATTAAACTCCTTGAACCCGTTCGTGGCATCTTTCAACTCCGAAAGCCGAAAAATTTGAGCAATCCCAGGACACAGAGGAGCCAGTGGAGCACAAGAATCAGTTTCAGTACCAGTCTCCAACTCAGACTTATGCTGTTTCTTGCCCCCATCCTTTGACGCGATGACGCGTGGATGAAGACACCAACCGAGTAGAATCAGTACCAATCCAGCAGCAGAACCACCAATGATCAGTAATATACTACGCCATTGATGCCAATGCTTCTGCTTGAATTCAGGAGATGATTGAACTCCACAAATATCCCAACAAGAACTGTTCTGGCAAAGAGAACAAGCAGTGCAAATCCTATCAGAATTTTGAGTGCAAGGGCTAGACAAGAAGAACCCATCAGAGCAATTCACTCCACAACGTGAACAAATGTTCAGATCCTTCCTCACACACAAGCTCTTCAAATCAGGCTCATTCAAATTGCTGGCATTGAAAGAGAATTCCCCCTCACGGCACGGCCCCGGAGCGCAAAGCCCGGGACTACAAAGCTCCAAAGGAGGGTCATAGCCAGGAGTAGCATCAGGAGGAGAGTGAGAAAACCAGCAATCAAGAACCAGATTGTCTTCTCTAATGCCACAGATTGAACGATCAGACGAAGCAATCGCCATAAACCCCGTCTTTTTCGGAATCGAAGACGAATTCAAGCTACCCCAACAATCGACTTCGTGAGTATCCGACCGGATGCCGCAGAAATGCCGCTCCCCCGCAGTCAACGTCACGTATCCATTCGTTTTCGGAAGGTCAACAAACGAATCCGGATCGCCCCAACATTTAACTCCCCCGGAAACCGCAGAGATTCCACAAACCGCATCTTTTCCAGCAGCTAGAACTATGTAGTTCTCAGAAATGTTAGAAACGTCGAGATTAGTCGAGTTCGGGCCCCAACAAAGAATCCCTCCATCTCGAAGCTCAGCACAACTAAATCCATCACCAGAAACAACCCTTTTGAAGACAAGACTAGCAATGGATTGATTATAAAACAGAGCACTCTGTTTTGAACTCAAAGTACTATTATTCAAATCTCTCAAAATATCCCAACAATCCACCGGACCCGAATCGCTATCAGAATAATAAGATCCTCTAATTGCACAAACATGGCTCTTTCCAGCAGCAATATGCGAATAAGCAGTGTTACGAAAATCCAAAGGGACGAGATCTATACCTGGATTTGCAGAACCCCAACAATACGCACGAGAGGTGTTCGCCAAAACGCCGCAAAGAAATCCATCCCCGCCCGAGAGAGCCGCCATTGCCGGGATGTCGACGGAGAAGATCGAGGTGGAAGACGAGGAAGAAGGCGAAAGAGACGAACTGTTTTTGCCCCAACAAATGACTTGTTGTTTGCCACTGGCGTCAATGGCGCAGAAGAATCCACCAGGGCCAAATGCAGCTGAAATGGGGGCCATGGATCCAAACCCAGATGCGAAAACGAAGAAAAGATTGAGAAAAACACAAAGGGTTGGAAGATATTGAGGAGATTTGAAAAGGGTAGAGACGAATTCCATGATTTGGCAAAGCTGCTACTCACAATGGTGGGTTTTTCAGGCGTGTCATGGACAGAAAATGGGAGCTGTGGTTGGGTTTTGTGTGAAGATGAATTGGTGATGAAGATGAAGAAGAAGAGCTAAAATGGAGATGAGAGTAATGGTGACGCAGAGAAATCGTGGATTTCGCCATTTTATTTTTACGGCTAAGGGAATCTGAAACTACTGAATATAGTTACTGATGGAGTGGCCGAAGAGAGATGATCATCAAGTTTAGTCAAAGTTTTGTTCTACTAATTTCAAATTTAGAATTTACTCCATTTGGATTTAAAAATTAGAAATTGTTTTCTAGCATTTTATAATATCTAGAACATAATATTTATCGTTATCACCAAGGCATGAAATATATGAGAACTCATTGTTCATGTATAAATGAAATAATTTTTTTGTTAAATTAATAGTTTAACTCATTATTTTTATTATTGAAATATGAAAAACTAACTTGTATTCAATTTGTTAATGATAAAAAATGTCAAGAACTATTTTCTAAATTTTATAAAATTATAAAGACTAAATTATCGTTTTTAAAATTATAAGAACTAAATTTTATATTTTTCTGAATTTAGTTTTTAGAACTACGAAAACTAAACTCTAACTTTGTTTCAACTTTAGGAATTAAACTTATATTTTACCTTAAAATAATTTATAAAAGAGAAATGGGCAAATGGTAAGAAAAAAAATTGTGAAATTGAAATTAGGTAGAAAGTTGGGATTAATTTTTCAACCGAACTTTAATTTGGCTTTCGATTTTATCATATATTTTGGTATCACCATTTAAGAACAAATCAATAGTGTTGAGTTTAGTGAAACAAACCTCCAAATTTTTAGATCATATTAAAGAAAAAAAAAATTGAAAGAAGATGAAGTTGAGAAGTGAAGTGTTTGTCCAGTTGGGTCCTTTTTTTCATAATCTTTTAGGGTGTTGATGTGTTTTCATCGTAAAGTACAATTTGTGGTTCGGCAAAAAGGCTCCTTTTTTTTTTTTTCACTTTTTGTTTTTTAAATGTCTTCAATCTTCATTTTCTTTTTGTCACGAATTTCGATTCCGTCCGGACAATTTTGTTTTCGTTTTTTATTGTGATTGAAAATTTGAGCTTCGAGGGTATGCTCTTCCTCAAGGTCTTGAATTCAAATCTTTTATGTGATATTACTTTTTCGAAGTCTTCAGTACTTGGTCCAAGAACGAGCATGATTATCTTATTCTAAACAAGAAAATAAACATTGAATATGAACATCAATCATTTTCTATAAAATAATATGTATAGTTTTTGAGAAATTGGATGGTGTGAACACAATAATGCCTTGTCCACCGTCCTAGTGACACTTATTTCAAAAATTATATTGGATAACCACTTTTCACGAAAATAATTACATATTTAGTTATATCTTAAAGTATTTGTAAATTTATTTTTTGTTTTAAATTTAATTAATAATATTTTTCTATGATGTCTATTATATCTTCCTTTCTTTTCTTTTTCTTACCCGTCTAAAATAACGTAAATAGTGTTGCCATTGAAGCAATTTTTTTAAAATTCTCCTGCCTTTATTTTATTTTTTTCATTTTCCCTTTCAAATTCTCTTTTACTCTTTCTTTTTTCTTATTTACTTTGGGTGGATTTCAATTTTTTCGATTTTTTCTAATATTCCAAAGCTAGGATGATTATTGATTATTGTATTTTTATTTTTTTTAAAATCAAACCTATGATGATTATTGAATGTTGAGGAAAGACATTTAATTTCTATTTTAGTCAAATTAAATATATATATATATATATATATATATATGTGTGTGTGTGTGTGTGGTCACTTTTAAACAATAAAATTAGCAATCGTAATCATAGATATTAATAATAACAGTAAAACCTCCCTGCACATGCATGTGTAGGAGAACCCTACATTTTGACTATGTATACCATTGAAAGCCACAAAAACTTCATTCATTTTTAATATTTTTATTTATGAAAAAAGCTTTTGTGGCACTTAATGGTACCATATGGGTAAAATGTAGGGCTCCCCTACACATGCATGTGTAGGGGAGTTTTACTCTAATAATAAAATGATATTAATAATACATAAGAATGTAATAATACACAATAGTGTATTAATAACATATAATAATGTATTATTAATACATAATGTATTAATAATACAAAATATTATACTAATAAGAAATAATATTGTTTTAACGAGTATGTATTCAAATGTATTTATAACTGTCAATTCAAATATTTTCAAATTTGGCTACATTTATAATTATTTTGTTAGAATATGTCATCCATTATAATTTTCCAAAAAATTGTAGTACTTATACATTACATGATCGATACTACAAAAACAATATCTATAAATCTTTATATATATTACAACTTTTGTATTGATAAATAAATACAAGTTTTAAATTTTAACGACATTTCCTATAACATAATAATTATTAGAGTAATTGTTGGTTCATTTTTTTCTCCTAAAAATATGGTCACTCTAAAAATAATTAGCAAAAGAAGTTATTTATTACACACTTTACTTATAATACCGGTATTAATTAGTATTTGTAATAAAGTATTAAAACATATTAATGATTACGATTACAAATAGTTTAGAATTTATCTACATTGTAATTAAGTTGTGATAAACAATACAATTTTCTTTAAAAACTTTACACTACTTATATATAACACGAAACTCGTATTTATTAATTAATACACGATTAAAGTTTTTAAAGTATTTATGAAAAATCGAAAACTCCTTAAAAAAAAATATGTTTCAAACTTGGGAAGAAAAAAAACCTATAAAATCCCACGATTTTAGAAGATTTTTTAGGTGAAAAGTAAAAAAAAAAAAAAAAGAGAGAAATAGAAAATAATGATGATTTAGAGACTTGTTTTTAAAATATTGATTTAAAGAAGAGTGAAAGATATTTTTGCCTTTTTCTTATAAAAGAAAGTTTCTATTAAAAACGGGACGAAATTTTTCTAAATTTAAATACTTTTGCAATTTTTTTCTTTTATTTGGCTTAGTCCGGAAGCCCTTTTTTTTAGTAATCTAGTGACACAAATACGATAGTAACAAAGTAGGTTTTTTCCACTTAAAACTAATTGAAAAGTATTTTCTTCTAATTTAGCACTTTCTTGAATAAGAGTGATTGAATGGCTAATGAAAATTATAATCAATAATCAATCTATGTGCACATATTAAAATCATTGTTATTTTAAGAAAGAAAGAAAAACTTTGTTTTTTCATTAAAAAAACTTTTCAAAGGAAAATGACAAAAAGATAAATAATAGACATCTTTCTTACAATATTTGTTCGGGATAATTTTTTTTAAAATAAAATCAGCAAACAACACACCAAAAATAATAGATGATAATAGTTGGCTTGGCACCAAAATTTGAGAAGTAACAATTCAAGTAGTTATAAACTTAGGCATAGCTAGTTTAGGAAACATGACACTTATAAATTAGGTCTATAATGTTATTAGAGGAAAGTAGTGAGAAGCTTCCTTAAATAATTATATGAAAAGGACATTGAAATAATTTTTATGTACATAATAAGAAAAAGAAAATAAATAATAATTTTAGAAGTTTAAAAATTTATTGTATACTTTATTTTTTTTTCATATAATAAACTTAACATTAAAATTACAAAGCAAATACCACGTCTCTCATAGAAGGAAATCGAATACTAAAGCTGGCCTCCTTTCGAAGATATGAAGGTGACTACTTAAAGTGGAGAAATCTATAATTAAAGAAAGCTCATGTTAGGATAAGTTATGTAATACAAACTATAGACTTGACTAAAAGGAAATTCTAGGATTTCAATAAGAATGGCCGCCAAATAAACCTCGTCAACACCAACTTGGTTGTATTTTGTGATACTTAGAGGGATAATCCGACTATCACGAGAAATAATGAGATACGAGACTTGCTAAAATTAAAAGAAGCGTGGATCTAGAAAAAGATCTGCACTTGCCCCTAAAACAACCGACTAAACACATGATTAGTGCCTAATTTATCTATCTATTCTTCAGGATGGCATCCTAACAAAAACGAACACTTAAAAAATAGGAAAATTCAAAATAGTACTAACATACAATAACTTGATAAAAAAAACACCAAAGAAGTGAACCCGGAAGATGACTCGACCCTACAAAGAAAAAAACAGGAAAAAAAGACATGACAAAAATGAAAAGACTACGAACCGAACCTCATGCGATGACCCCGAACAAACCTAATTTAGTTCAATCGTCCAAGTCTGTTTAGTTTTTTATCTATTCTAAACGAAACTCTCATATGATGACCCAATTATTTGCATGTTTACCAATTTTCAACCTCGAGTCTAACGATCGGCAGTTTTCGTCATCTGATCATTTGATGCCTATTCCACTAACATCTTTCCATCTTGATGATCTAACACCCACGAAAAACCTTGCAACCTCTTCCAATAGCGGAGATTTCTTCGATGAGCCTAGTTACAACCTCCACCAACATGTGGTAGGTCTTTTCATCCTCATCGTCGATTTCTTCCTATGATAAAGCTCCTTGTCGAAGCTAACTATAGTCTTAGGGGTTCTTTCCTTCTTTATTTTCATACGGTCCCTCTTCATCATTGTGGTCTACCTTTGCTTCTATCGGAAAAAAAAATATCTTCCCTAATAACAAAATAAATAAGTATAAATATAACTAAGAAAATAAAGGAACAACAAAAGAGTAAAAAATACAAGAATTTACATGGAAAAACTCCAAACTTGAGAAAAAACCACAGACAAAAAGAACTTTCACTATATGAAAAATTGTTACAATCACACAAAATTCACTCCCCTACCCCAATTACATATACACTTTCCTTCAAAATTTATACTATTCATGCTCTTTGTCCCACTTTTCACAAAAGAATACAAAAAGAATTTAATTAGAATCCGTACACCAAGCTTAAAGTGCTTCTGAATGGGATGCTTTGAAACCAAAGCCAGTTGCTCGTTTTATAATGCTTGGAGCACACCACTTCTTTTTTAGGTTTTTGATTACTTGAACCTTTCTAATTCTTTGAACCTTTCTGATGTGGGATAATCTTCTTTCTAATATTATGCCAAAAACCCAACAGTTTCATCATAGTCTTGCAATAATCTCCTTTCCCTTTGTCAAATTGCCGATTGCCTCTTCCCACACGATTTTTCTTTCCTAATATTTCCTCCATCCTTCTTATTTGTTATTTTTCCAACTCGAGATAATCTCGACCTTTTCTTCGTAACTAAACCAGAAGAGCATCCAACCGATGAACCATAAATTTTTTGACACCTCGCCATCTCTGACCTTTGATCAACTATCAAATATCCCGACTCGAGCATATCTAATTTCCTTGATCAACTTCAAGAGAGCTCCTCCTACACCACCCACAAAAAGTCCAAGAATCGCCTACACCCCAACCTCAGAAGAGGACAAAGAGGAGCTAGAAAACACACTATGGCCATGTTTGGTTCATTGTATTTAAACATGGTTTTGGAATTGATTCCAAAACCATCCATTTTTCAATGTCATTCCAATCCTTCACTTGATTTTGGTGTGAGTTTCAAAGTATAATGAATTTTTGTCATGCCCTTTCATTTTTGTCATTATTAATAATATTAAATAATAATAAACAAAAGAATTTCAAAAAAATTATGTATTATTTATATCTATTGGATTCCATTCCAAAGGAACAATACAATGAACCAAACACAATATTTTATTTCGGAGCATGAAACCAGCAAACCAAACACCGTAATTGATGATTCCAGGGAATTCTATTCCGATGCTACATTCCTGGGAATTAGGGTTCCAACCAGCGAACCAAACATGGCTTATATGGCTTCCACTCACGCTCACCTACGGGTCTTCGGAATGATCTTCACGGAGCTCAAGAATAGAGCATCTCTCTAGAACTTAGAGCGAGACATCAACATCATTTTTTTTAGCTTCTATTCAATAGATGACAATTTAATAGATACTTTTTCAAAGTTAGTATTAGATATATTTAATATTTTAAGAAGATTTATGCACTAAATTCTAACTTAATCTAACCAAAACTAAACTAAATTTACATACAAGAAAAGGACTTTTTAACTCCAATTTGAGGGGGAAAACAACATAGTTATGAAGAGAGAGAGAGAGAGAGAGATTCAGTAAGAAGCAAAAATGCCAAATTGGATCACATGGTGAAATCAAATGCCTGTCTGCCCACTCACTCTAAGTCAAATTTTACTCCAAATTGGTGTGCTTTTTTATATGTCAGTCAAACCCTAAACCCAATTGGCTTTTCTATAAGATCTCATTTCTTACACAACATATATCTTATTGGTCAAATCTTGTCCACTTGTAGGGTCACTTACCCTTGCATCCAATGAACCTTCATACAAGGGTAGCCCTTATTCTTATAATTAGCTGATCAAAAGGCAAAGAGTGATTAAGAGATGTCTTGTTACTATTTTCTCAATCAACTTCAACTGACAAATCTAGACAGTAGAGAGCTTCACTAATGATCTTAATGAGTTGAATTGAACCCAAAATTGTATATTTTAAAACCCCCATATTTTCACATGGGTTTGCTTTAATTTTTAAGTACCATATGTCTTTTTATACCTTCAATTTTCCTAATTCAGTGTACAAATATGTAAATTCCATCTATAATAGGAGTTTTCTATTCATCTTATATGTATGGTCCCTCCATTAATGATGTTGTTAATGTTGCAAATTGAAAAATATTATTAGAACATGGGATATTTTGTGGCTAAGAGATGAAACGAGGATAATGGAAAGAGAATGATTCTTGGTGTTTGAACTTTTTTTATATTCTCTTTTTGTTCTCTTATAACAACCTTTTAATTTTCACGGTAATTATTTTTCACTCCACTATATTTTTATTATTATTATTTTTTTTCATAATTATTCTCTTCATTCCTAGCATAAATAAATATTTTTTCCATAATCATTTTTATTTTCTTCTCTAGAAAATCTCCCGAGATGTTAACGAGATATCAATCAAAGAATGACACATCGAATATGGATTTGATGTTAAGGTACACAATTTATGAATTTTCAAAATATAGTAATTAACATATAAAGATATTATTGACCGACAATATAGAGATCCAATCACTAGTGTTTTACATGAAGAAAAATTAAGGAAAAAAAAAAATGAATTTAGAAATGAGAGGGTGAACAAAAACAAATCCAATCAAATTCATATGATTATCAAACAATATTTGAAGTAGCAGTTAGGTCTCCAATCACAAATCAAATTTAGAATTTGGCAAAAAGGAAAAAATCATATTAAAATGGAAATTAAAACACAACTTAGTTTAATCAAACTATATCTTTAATGAGGATTTGGTTCCAATAGAGAAATGCATTTTCACAAATTGGGGCCCTCAAGAAACTATTGCATATATATTTATATATATATATATATATATTCCTTAGAAATAAAGTAGAGTATGTCACCGCCCAACCAAACATATGGAATGGCATTTTGGGTTGGGATTGTAAAGGCAACCCACCATGGCTCACCCACCATTCTTAAAGGCCATATTTTTCAGAAAGAAGACAAATAAAAAATCAAATCCCATTGAAGAATAAGAAAAGAATTTATAGATATTGTTAATAGGGTTTGAAAGAAAATATTTTATTGAAATGGGTAAAGAGAGGGAGATATTTTGACCCACATATGCACCCACCTATCCAAGGCTCAATTCAAAGCTTTTCCATGTGATATCTATCATTAAATTTATAAGTCTAATATACCTACTTTAACAACCCTTTATATATAGGTCTTCATTTTTTTTCATTTTTTGAAATATATAGGCCTTCATTTTTTTCCATATGCATTTGATGTTGTATTATTGTTGTGATTGTGATAAGTTTATAAAATCCTATTTGTATAATTTGAGATCTAGAAGTTCGGATTTTGGATTGTTTATGTTGAAAATTAAATGGTGATCTTGAGTTTATTTTATTTTTTAGTTAATTGGTCTTTTTTTGAGTGTGTCCGAATACGAATTCATGACTTCTTAATCATAAATATATACATTTGAGGTAAGTTAGGTTAATTTCATAGTGCTTTTGACATTTATTAGGATAAAACAAGAGATTTTTTATAAATAAGAAAAAAATAAAAAAAATTGTATGAATGTCAAAATTTTAGAAAAAAAATTATATATAAAAAAAATCAAGGACCGACCTTTGTAAAAAGACCAAAATACCCACGCATGTAAACTTCAACCGTTCAATTCCAGAAATTTTGGCGCACAAATTGATGGCTTTATTCAAGTGAAACGGATTGAAATCAATCAGTTAAACTATTTTTTTATGACTAAGAATTGGAGCTCCACTCCTCTTATGTCATCAAAATATATTAGAGAGTTTTTATTATTAAACACAATAAAGGGTCTCTCAAACTTGGAACCTCTAAAAGAAGCAGGTCTTCAATCCTTGGGCATTTGACTAATTGTGCTCACGTCCCTCAGAGACAAGTCAATCAGTTAAACTGATTAAAAATAATTAAGTGAAATTGATTGAAGTCAATAAGTTAAATGATTGAATATAATGAAAGTTGAAATTTAACTATTCTTTGTATGAAGGAAAACAATATGAAGTTGAAGAACATAATGAAGAAAGTATAAATAAATGGAATGAAGAAATTACAAAACGTGCTCTGGTTTAATGAATTCAATAGCTGATATTGATTTAAGGCAATCGATGACAGTGGTTGAATGCAATCTTGATATTGATTGAAGGCAATTGATGGAACTCATGAAGTCAATTAGTTAAACCTAATATTGAAAATAATGAAGTAAAATTTATTGACAACAATTAAGAGAAACCGATTAAAATCAATCAATTAAAAGATTGAAGACATTAAAGTTGAAATTTAACTATTTTTTGTATGAAGAAAAATGAAGGAAAACAAGATGAAGCTGACTAAGAGAATAAAGAAAGTATCAAAGAAGGGAATGAAGAAATTACAAAATGTCTTTCGATTTATTGACTTCAATCACTAACACTGATTGAAGGCAATCGATGACACTGATTGAAGACTATCATTGAAATTGATTAAAGGTAATTGATGATACTGATTGAAGTCAATCAATTAAATTTATTGAAAATAATTAAGCGAAATTGATTGAACCTAATTAGTTGAATGATTGAAGACAATGAAAGTTGAAATTTAACTACTATTTGCATGTAGGAAAATTAATGATAAAAAGATTAAATTAAAAAAGATAACAAAGAAAAAAAATGAAGAAACGACCCAAGAAGTGAATGAAGAAATCACAAAATGGTCTCAGATTTAATGACTTTAGTCATTAATTGGATATTGATGGAAGACAATCATTGATACTTGTTGAAATTAATCAGTTAAAGTGATTGAAAACAAAGTGATGAAAATAATTGAAAGGGTAGAGTTGGAATATTAAAAAACTTACATAATTCTACTATGCATAAAATGTTTCTAAAAAATAGCCAAAATTAAAATATGGAAGCTATAATTTACTGGCTACAATAAATTCCCTAAAATTTTCTTAGGTAAGAGGATATTGTCGATAAGAATTTATTTTTTTAGATATAATATTTGTTATCAAATATACTCTGCATGATTTTATTCCTATTATTTCCAAACATATCTCTTCTAAAATTAATGTATTTTAATAAAATAATTTACCCTAACAAAATTCATAATCCTAATTTTAATCATATATACATATTACTCAACTTGTGGTCTCCTCAAGCACATGATATAGTTTAATTAAACTCCCATCTGATTTTATTAATCATTCTAAGTAATTTAATAATTAAGTTCTTTTATGAAAATATTTCATGTCTCTACAACTTCATTTAAATATACAAGTCAAACCCATTAACTATGTTAATATATTCCCACAACACATGATATATTGTTTTAAAGTTTCAAGTTGGTGATTTAACACCTGACATCAAATCTCATGTATGAACGATGCTTCTAATTTTTAGGGCATGAATAATACTCAAATTCATATATTGTCTAACAATTTTGAACAATTGTCCAATCCATATAACTTTAAAATTAAATCATATTTAGATTGATTGTCTTTTAAAATCTTTTTTTCTTGAAGTACATAAAGAAATATAGAATAATATCTTAAATAAGATGAGAGTCAAATATCAATTTTCAAAAAATCGAACTCTTTCACCCCTATCTGGTGGTGGCACCTCCGTAGATGAATCCCTAATCTATGTATCAAAAATCCTAAGTTGCACTATTTATAGGATATTATTGTTCTAAAATAATATAAAAGTCAAATACTAATTTTTCAAAATTGAACATATGACTATGATATTAAACTGAATTATTACCGAACAATTAAACTAACTGGCTACCAACGAAATTAGTTTTCATACAAAACTAAACATTAATTTGTTATTACAAACTTGGGAAAATTGACAATTCGAAATTATTTAATGTTAGGACAATCAGTAAGAAAGGGATACAAAGAACAATAAAATTCAAACATGCATTTCATTTAACCCAATCACCAATGATATAGAATACATTTATATTGTTTGGAGTATTCCAGAACTTTATAATATACAAATTAAAAAAAAAAAAACATTATACTATGGGCAACGCCAGCGGCGACTGTCGCCCAAGTTGCTCTGATGGAGAAACCGCCAAAACGACGCCGTTACGGCTGGAAGTTGGGCCGTCCACTCCACGCACACTGTCTTAAAAAGATACATTTTTAATCTGATTTGAGTGATTTTTTTTGTGACTTTGACGGTTGAACCAGTTTTCGCGTACCTCCATTAATGATACTATAATATTTTGATGTCAAAAAAGAAATTAATTTATAGGTAGATTATTATTATGGATTGAACTCATCATCTTATGAATCTAACGCCCTCTTTAACTACTATGCCATTTATAATAATTATTTGGGTAATTTTTAGTTGACCAAATTTCTTTTTTACTCATTTTTTTTAAAAAAATAAAATTTATGTTAAAAATAAAACAATCATATAATCAATTTATTTGAAGTATAAAGATAGCATAATCTTCATCTTAGCCAATACTTCGATATAACATTAATAATTTTGTTATTTTAAAAATTAAAATTGAAACTAAAATAACTAAGGTTTTAAGTTTGCCCCAAAATAAGTAGAGTTTTAATATCATCATGTACAATTTAATAAATTAGATATTACGGGTTTGAATCTTTCACCTCTAATTGAGATTAAATTAAAAAAATATATATAATTTTGTACGACTAATTGTCTTTTGGTCAGGTCAAATTTTAGTTTGATGTGCTTAAATTTAGTCTATGATTGTGATGTGTTCGTAAAGGGCATGTTTTGGTTTAAAAAAACTTTTGAATCTTTTGATGTTTTGATCCTTTTGTCATTCTCGTTGTCTCAACATCATCTTATCTTCCCAGGATAGAGAAGAAATAAGGTGGAGATGTTACATCAATCCCATAGGATTCAAGAAATTATAGAAAATAAAGAAGCTAATTTCCCTTGTTTAAAACATATTCCAACTTATTCTAAATAATAATAATAATAAATATATAGAGTGAAATACTAGTAAATGTATAAATTTCCTAAATTTATTAAGGACGACCATATTTTTAACTTAAAATTTTTGTTTAAACCAAAATCTTGAAAAGTAGGAAAAAAATTTCATTTCCACAATGCTCTATTTTAGTTTTCCAAATTAAAAAAAAAACGTACTTTACAAACATTTTTATCCTTGATTCAAGGAATAAACATCCACCAACTAATCCCACCTATTTAAATTTGTAATTTTCAATAATATATATTTCAAAAGGATAAATATTTAAGTCATGTTGGGGCATAACCTAAATTGTATTGACCCCTATATAACTCAATATGAACCACATCCTATTTATCTTTTAAGTTTAAAATTAAATAAAATGGGGTTCATATGTAACAATAGGTGGACATTATTTTATAGGTCCTGCTCGGACATGACCTAAATATTTCTCTTTCAAAAGATTTTTTACTCAAATATTTTGAATAAATATCTAGATATTTAAATCTTGTTATCACATTTAGATCATACCATAGATAATCTTAGTCATTTATTTTTGTATATGCCCATATCATCTTTTTTATAAAAACGATTTCTTTCATCTCCCTCCTAAATAAAATTTTACAATTTCTTTCATCTTCTTCCCAAATACAAAACTAAAATATAGTAATTCAATTTCATAAACTATTTATTTTAAATATATTAATTCTATTAAAATAAATCTCATCATCTAATGAATTACCAAACCTAAAATAATTTGAAAGGAGAAATCTGCAAAATTAGAGGAGATATTATGTGTTGGTTTCTACAACGTGGAGTCTCGGCACTCCTTTTGAATAAGAACATAGAGCCAAACCTTGGTTTTTCTAATCATTTTAGCATTGTCTTTGTTCTTTCTTTTTTTTATGTGATCACGTTTCGACTTGTAAAGACGAATCAATTGTAGTCTCAAAAAGTAAGAGTTTTGAATGTATTATTTTTAAGGTTTGTTGTTTGCTTTTAATTTCAAAAAAAAAAAAAAAAAAAAACACACACACACACACGTGTGTATATTGGAATCACATTACCCACCCAACATAACTTATATCAAAGAATACATATGATACATAAAGAAATCATACAATACATACGAAGTACATACATCAGAGATAATAATTAAATAAGAGAAGTATATTTCCATACATGTATACAAAGACGTACAAATACATGTTAACAAGCCTCCTTTAAAAGATGAATATTAATTCACATAGATAAAGACATATTAATAAAGACATACGTCCATATACATAATGTTGAACTTTTTTTGTGGAAATCACAATACTGTATTCGAATCTTTCTAGATTGATTGTAAGTTTTAAATGAATTTATATATATTTCTTTCTCAATATTTGTTCTTTCAAGTTGATGTTGTTTCTTCTCCCAAGACTACATGAAATGACATAAAATGATGTCCCTCATTCGAGACTGCATGAAGTGACATAAATATTAAGAAAATCTTGAAGTAAATTAAGTTTGAGTCTTAGAACATGGTATGAAATTCCTCGGTACAAGAGAACTAAGCTCTAATTTCTCACTTTCCAAAAAAGTTGGTGGGTATAATTGCTTTTATATTTGTTGTGAAACTATTTAATTATCAACATTAAGGATTGTGTTTTTTTTAAGATTCCATAAACTGAATTTATTAGATTTTAAATTTCTTTTACCGAATAATTAGTGACGTGATTGGTTATCTAATTTGGTATTAACCTATTTCCATTCATGGGATCAATCTCTGGAATTGATATTTGTAATTCCACCTCTCCAACTTATACTAACTAAAAAGAAAAATATAACAATAACAATAATAATAATTGAAATTTGGAATAATAAATAGATAAAAAGACATTATTTTGAAGGAAAAAAAATTATAAATAACATACGAATGTTGTAGAGGTTAATGTGAATAAATCAGACATTAAAAAATAATAAACACTTCTTAAAATGCCTCTTACAAACAATATCATCCAAATAAGCTATTGCATGCTATTACTTTAATAAGAACTATATTCAAATGAGCCATTATATATTCCTTTACAAATTACGTGGGAACGAATCACTATTACAATCCCTCTACAAGTCCATTTCTTTTAACTTAATTTAGTTATTTATTTTTTTTATTTTTTTGAATACATAAAAGGGGAGGGGACAAATACCGATTTTCGGGCTCGAACCTGTAACGCTGGTATTGACTAGTTTACAACCAAACACTGAAACCATTGCGCCACTAACCCATTTAATTATTTATTAGTCGACTAAAACAACCCTTGCAGAAATGGATGTGTTGATTATTTTTTAAACACATTTCTTTTTTTTTTTCTTTTTTTCTTTTTTTTGGAAATAACATATCCGTTTTTAATAAAATTATTTATTTCAAAAAGATATTATAATTATCAATTTCTTTTTTTTTCTTTTTAATTTTAAAGGAAATATATATCTTCGGTGAAAGCAAAGTCAAAATAATATTCAGTTTCTGTAATGTCATTTTCGAAATATATTTGGTTTTTGTGAAAGGTCATTTTCGAAATATCTTTTGGTTTTGTGTAAGGTCATTTTCTCGTTCGTCTTTTTTTTTCTTATAGATATCGGTTGACAATGGACATAACCCAAAAACAGATGCAGTGAACATAGTCTGTACATTATATAATTTCTTTTTAGATTGACGATGGAAAATTCGAACTAATTGAGGGTAAAATAATTTTGTTGAATTAGTACTCTTGTTGATGGCACATTTTAATATTAATAATTATGAATGTGTGAAATTACTCAATTTCATATTGTACTAAAAGAATACAGAACTCAAACAATTTGGGCTGATTTTGAACTCTATAATAACTAGACCATTTTTCCTACCCTAGTGAAATTAATTTATTGCCTTTTTATATGTATCTTTTATCTATCGAGGATTAGTGGTGTAATTAGTTATCTTGTCTAGTGTTAATGCATTTCAACTCAACGGTCACGAGTTCGAGTCCAGAAATCGGTATTTGATTCTCATATTATATGAGAGTAGTTGTGCCCTCTATGTAGGGTTTGTTTAGTCTAGGTAAAACTTTCCCTCCAGCTGGTTAGAGGTGGGTGGGTGCCTGCTTATTCGGCCCCGTAAAAAAATGATCATCTCTACTGACATCCTTTTACCTAATACATTTTGTTTTTACCTCTTTTTTTATAGTCAGTAAAAATCTACCAAAAATATAATTTTAATTCCATTTTAGGATCTAGTTTTAATTTAGTCCTTACGAACATTTTTACCTTCGCATTTTAATAATGTTCACTTATAGTCTACAAAATAACAAAATTGTGAGTTACATAAAGTAATGAGAAATACTTCTCTCTTTATTCATAAGGAGGGCTCCCTCTTTAAGGGTATATGTGGCATCATTTGGTGTCACAAAATTTTTACTTTTTTACTTTTTACTTTTTCGTTAAAATTGATTAAAAATAAATTTGTGACACCAAATGGTGCCACATATGCCCTTAAGGATGGAGCCCTCCTTATGAATAAGGAGAGAAGTATTTCTCAAGTAATATGGACTAATATGATGGTTGAGTTTTTTTTTTTTTTTTTTTTTTTTTTTATAATTTAAAATTTCTAAATAAAACAATACTCAAACACTAAAAGCAATCATTATTGAAATGTCAAAGTAAAAGTATTCATTTTAAAATTTAAGAACCAAATCGAAATTACATCCATATCCAATTCAAGGCACTAAAAATGTAAAAATCCAAACTATGGACTAAAAGGGAAATTTTGCAAAGTCTATATCATGTTAAGGTAGGCAGAGCATATTCAACATCTGCCTTTTGAAGTGTGAGAGCGCATATGTAATAGGTGACTTTGAACCAAAACATAATAATTTCTTTGACATTTTGCTTTTCCTTATGCCAAGTTGTTTATGCACTTTGAATATCCAACAATTTCAGAGAGGAAAGGAGAGTTAGAAAATTGCCTTTTAGGGCATCTTTTGTTTTCTAATTTTAATGATGGAAGTCCTTTTTGTGTGTGTGTGGCTTCCATGGTTGTTTTGGCTTATGGTGTTGTATGACCTAGGGTTGTAATTTTTCATTATGATAAATGAGTATTTTCTTCTACAATAATAAAAATTGATCTCTCTGTGCATTAAGTTGACATAAAACACTCATTGCTTTATGTTTCATATGTGAGATGTCTTATGTTATGATTAGTCTGAGTGACTATAGATGCTAGATAACCATCATGAGCAGTCTAGCGGTCAAAAGAATATTAAGAAATCAAAAGATGATGAATTCAATCTATGTAAATGTCACCTATACCTAACAATTAGTTTCCTAAGAATTTCTTTGACATCTAAATTATGTTGTGTAGATTCAGACAGTATGTCCCGTGATAATAATTGAAGTGCGTGTAAACTAGTCTGGACATTCTGATAGGTTTGGGACCTTAAAGTATTAGGAAATAATATAGGGGTATGTTAGCTATTACTCGGAGAATAAGTAGAGGCTTGTGGTTATAAATAGGAGAGTTTGTGTGAGGGTAAGAGTATGCATATTTTGAGGGGTAAATTATTAAATGGGGTCTGATTTTGAAACTTATTAGGAAAATAGGTCTAATTTCAAACATATTATAAAAATGGGTCTTTGCGTCTTTTGGAGAGACGCAACACCCTTTACTTTTTTGTTTCAATTTTTGAAGAAATTCAATTGATCACACGTGGCAAAATTTGGTTAACATAAAGTTTTTTACTTTTTTCCTCTCTCTTATTTGTTTCTTTAATTCCGTTTTTATTTTACTTTTTCTCTCTCTTCTTTTCTCTTTTCCAATATCTGCTTGCTTTCACATATATTTTTTCGTTTTCTTTGTTTTTCTTTATTTTATTTTTCCTTGTTTTATTTTTCTTAAAATATTTTGTTTGTTACAAATATATATTTAACTTGTGAATTTTTTTTCCTTTTTTTAAACCTTCGAAAAAGAGATTTTTTCTCATGAACATACATATTAAGAATTTATATTTTAATATAAGTAATTTATCATTATATTAAAATTATAATGAATGATTTTTTGCATGTTGATTTAGGGTTATAATAAATTAAGAAATTTTTTTTTGAGAAAATTAAGAAAGTTTTTTTTTTCATTATCATGTTAAAATTATAATGTAATTTATGTTGTAAAGATTAAAATAAATGACTTATAATGAATGATTTTTTGCATGTTGGTTTAGTTATAATATTTTAAGAGTGCATACTTAGTTCATTTATTATTACGTTAGGATTATAGATTTCAAAAAAAGAATGTTAGGATTATAATGTAACTTATTTCGTAAAAATTATAAAAAATTACTAATAGTTATTAAGGTTAAAAAATATACATTGAATGCTACCGACATTTTTGTATAACATGATAATCATGAGATTACAGGTTCGAATCCAGAAGTCCAATGAAATACTTGACTCTTATATGTAGCACACCCAAAAATTGAAGTTGAATTTGACAAATATCATTATAAATATAAATGATTAAGATATGTTCATTGTTCATTTATGTGATCAATAGTTGTAAGTTTTTAAGATAAAAAAGTATTCAAGTTTTTATTTTTTTTCAAATAGATATGCATTCCATATATATTAACTTGTCATTTATTTTAATCTTTACCACATAAATTACATTATAATTTTAACATGATAATAAATAAAAATACTTTTCTTAAATTATAATAATTATTATTATTATTGAGAACCATTCTTAAATCATTATAACTCTAAATCGATCATGCAAAAAATCATTCATTATACTTTAACATAATGATAAATTACTTATATTAAAATAGTCGTTCTTAAATATATATGTTCATGAAGAAAAGTTCACAAATTTTGTATATATTTGTAACAAACAAAATATTATAAAGAAAAATAAAATAAAACAAAGAAAACGAAAAAATATATGAAAGTAAGTAAATTTTTTTTTGAAAGCACGTACATATCGGCAAAAGAGAAAAGAAGGAAAAAAAAGTAAAGTAAAAACCAAATTAAAGAAATAAATAAGAGAGTGAAAAAAAGTCAAAACTCAAATTTTGCCACGTTTCTTAAAAAATTGGAACAAAAAAATAAAGTGAGTTGCGTCTCTCCTAAAGACGCAAAGACCCATTTTTTAAAAAAGTTTGAAATTAGACCCATTTTCATAGTAAGTTTCTAAAACAGACTCCATTCGACAATTTACCCATATTTTGAGTGGTTAACACTTTGGACTCTAAGAGATGATTCTCTAAAGAGAAAATGACGAGGTTCCAAGTCCTATTCAAACTTGGGTTATCTTGTATACCTATTTCTATATTTCAATATATTGTCCTTCGGGTGCTTTGGATCCTATCACACTCAAATATAAATTTTTTTTAAAAAGGACAATAAATGCTCGATGTATACTATGTATATTCGATTGACGTTTAACCACCAACAAAGTAGAAATGTATACACTATCTTGTATAACAAAGCCAATATACCCGTAATTAAGGACCTAACTCAACCTCTTACTAAAAGGTTATAAGTTCGAATCTTCCATCTTCAGTTATAACTTACTCATACATTTGATCCCCACACGGTTTTCTTTTATCCCATGAAAATACTACCTTATTTTATTTTTTACTCATAAATTATGGCTACAATCCCCAAGGATGATGGTTAATCAAGTGGACCTGAAGGATGAAATAATTTATTCTCAACAACACATTTTACTTCTTGTATTATATTTGCCGCAAGTGGTATACATATGTATATCATACCTCCTCTTTCACATGTCTTTCTTTCAACTGAGACATGGACCTGGTCAAAGATCTCTCTACAATGTTTTAAAGGAATATTCAGTTTTTGAATGGAATAATGTTGGATATGTTCAGGTTCCTTTTATATGATCTGTAGTACCATTGAGTTAGTTATGAACTACAATTAACTTGTGTTAACGGCTGTATGGCTGCTTGCTGTTGTAGCATGGGTTTAACAAAAGAATATGAATAGATTCTCGCTCGGTGACCGGAAAGTGAGACTCCCGACTAAGTAATCGTGTGATATCATAGGTCAAGGCATACTTCAACAGATTATAGGCCCATTTTTTTGTAACTGAAGTGCTTAACTCTTTGTACAAACCCACACCAAATTCTCCAATCCCAATCTTTTCTTGTACCCTCTAATCCATGGAAAATAAAAACTATCACAAAGCATTCCTCAAATCCTTCAATTAGGCGCAATGGGGGGTAAAGGAATGGTAAAAATCAGCTGCTTCTACACAAAATGCTTCATTCTTAAAGTTAATGCTAAATAATGGTTATGAAAAAGGAAATTAACAATCAATCGAAAAATAGAAAAATATAAAGAAAAGAACACACATGATTTTGATAATTACACCCACGAGTAGAAGAGAAAACATTTTTATTAAGGAGAGTGTGAATACAGAATGTCATTACACCCACAAATAGAGGAGATAACGTTTTTATTAAGGAGAGTGTGAATACCGAATGTCGATCCGGTGAGATTAGGATTTCATTAAAGTTTATATAGTGCATTCTAATTAATCCCTTTAAAGGCTCAATTACATAAAACCACATATACGAAAATAAAAAGTGTTTAAATCGGACAGCGAGACCCCCAACTAACTAATCGTGGAGCATCAACCAGTTCAAGGTATATCTCAATAATAATTGGAAGAATGATTTGCTCGTAAATATAACTAATTGATTCATCAGCTCCCCCATTCTGACCTTCCTGCATCTAAATAAATGTCTTTAAGAAGTTCATGTACAAACCAGATTATAACTTTTCATGGCAGTTTTTTGTTCTACTAAATTCTATTTGTTGCCGATACCCTTTTTTTTTTTTTTTTTTTTTATTCTTCTGCACTAGTTGTTTGTGTACAAAAATGTCTAAATTATCTTTCCCTTTGTTAATTTCAACTTCTCATACACCATTGCAATTGCTTCACAATGACGTATGGGGTCTGTCCCTTGTCTTTTCTATTAATAATTATTGTTACCATGTGAGCATGGTTAATGATATTAGCATTACTTGGTTGTTTCCCCTTATTTATAAATTTGATGTCTCTATCATTTTACATAGATTTGTCCCATTCATTGAAAACATGCTATCTACTAGAATTAAAACTTTTCAATCTGATGGAGGAGGCAAATTTGCAACTCTAAAGTCTCTACACTTTTTCAATTAAAGGGTATTCATCATCAGAAATATTGTCCTTATACACCTGAACAAAACGGGATTGTTGAACGAAGGCACAAGCACATTGTCGAAACTACCGTGTCCCTACTCTTCCATTCATCTGTCTTTATTTCATTAATGTCCACTGAGTCTTTGAATATGATGTCCCCTTTTGAAAAATGGTTTAATCGAACTTCGGATTTGCTACACTTGAAAGTTTTTGGTTGTGCATGCTACCCTCTTTTAAAACCATATAACAAACATAAGCTTGAACCCAAAACCTTTGAGCATGTCTTCTTAGGCTATACACTTGACTATAAAGGATATATGTGTTATAACATTGTTACGCAAAAAACATTAGTATCCCATCGCATCATATTTCATGAAACGATTTTTCCTTTTCAATGTGTTCCTCGTTCATAAAGGAATTCATCCAGTCTGCAAAGTCTATTGTCTCGTCCTCCAATTATATTACCTCCCGACTCGTCTCCTTCTTTTCCTTCACACTTTTGGTACATACCAAGAGTTCCCGTGTTTAATGCAAATGATATGTCTGTCTCTACAGTACCAAGTACCTCCCCCATCCTCTCTCCCTCATGTCCACCAAAACCTGTCACCACCAGTGACCTTCCCTTCTTCACCACCTTGCACTGACCCTAGTCACCCACTTGACAATGCCTTCACCCAAGCTCCAGAGAACATCCCTTCTCCTTCCCTTCCGCCACGGGTAAATACTCACCAAATGCAAACACGTTCGAAGTCTGGTATATTTAAACCACGTGCTCTACAAGCCACTGCCAGCCCTAGATGAATTGGATCTCAATATTCCACTGGTTTAGAAACCTACTTTTTCACTTTCATGTTCTACCCATTTGACAAGAATAGGGTGCAAGCAACAAAATTATTTAACATTTGCAAGAATCACAATAAGTGGACAAATTCCTTATGTGCTTGCTCACTGGCAATTATGAACCTCATTCACAATAAATAATTAAAGTACTCAAAAGAACCACATTGATTCACTAAAAAAATTAAAAATATGATCTAGTCTTGGAATTTGGGAGCACATTCTACTTAACTTCACTAAACAACTTCCTTTCCCAATATTTTAACTTTGGCAAATAAAACAAGAGCAAAATTACACAAATAAAGAGAAAATAAAAGGCACTAAACAAATTTCTTCACCAAATCACACATGGCTATGAACATTGAGATCCAAAACCATGTATCTGTTCTTCCATCATTAAACACTGTGGGTACTCCTAAATGATCCCAAAGCTTTAACTGCTCCAGCCCTCAAAACGAACTGGTGATAAAAAGCAGCAATGGCAGCTCCAATGAAGGGTCCAACCCAAAAAATCCACTGTTTCAAAAAAAAAGCAACACAAACAAGATCAGATTTGAACTTATGAAATCTAATGAAAGATTGTTAAGGAAAGAGAATCAATCACCTGGTCATTCCAGGGCTTGCTCTGGTTGAGCACCACTGCAGCACCAAAGCTTCGAGCTGGATTGATTCCGGTGCCGGTGATCGGGATCGTGGCAAGGTGCACCATGAACACGGCGAACCCAATTGGCAGAGGTGCTAGAACCTTCCATTTCAAGGGAAATCAATATCATTAGACTATGGAATTAACAATTCACCGGTTTCATCTCAAAATCAATTAATTTTTTAAAGTACAATCCTATATTATTAATGTGCTATCAAAACTTCAAATGGGGATTTAATTTATGAATGTGGATCCAATCCAAATGAATATTTCAGTCCACTAATTCGGATACATTCCAAAACTTAAGTGGATATTTCAGTCAATAAATTTAGATCCAACCAAACCTATAAACTTAAGTAGTTGGGTTCACAAATTCGGATGCAACCTCAGCGGGATAAAACTAAGCAAGTAATTCGGTCCACAAATTCAAATCTTAAACAAGGTGGATAAATTTCAAATTTAGGGATGGATGATTTAAACTTACGGGAACATGAGAATCTCGGGCACTTCTCTTGGGATCGGTAGCAGAGAAGACAGTGTAGACAAGAACAAAGGTTCCGATGATCTCAGCAGCCAGGCCGGTGCCGGTGCTGTAACCGAGGGCGAGCGAGTTAGCTCCGCCGCCGTGGCGATTGTACAGACCCTTCTGAAAGGATTTAACCAACGCACAGCCACAAATGGCCCCAACACACTGAGCCACCATATACAAAACGGCTCTCACTAAAGACACTTTCCGAGCCAAAAGCAGCCCAAATGTCACCGCCGGATTTATGTGCCCACCTGAAAACAAAACAGAGGATTGAACCATTTTAGTTTTTTTAAAAAAAATGGGTATATTACAAATATTTTTAAAGTTGTTTCAAACCCAATTAACTTTAAGATATGAATGTCCACACTACAAAACCCATTAGCCTCAAGGAGTATTCAGTTCAATAAAGTACAAATTGAGATTTTTTATTTGTTTTTTTTTTGGAAGAAATGTGATAAAAAGCCACCTGAAATCCCAGCAGTACAGTAAACAAGAACGAAGATCATTCCACCGAAAGCCCAAGCAATGCCGAGAATGCCAACGCCGCCGCATATTTCGCCGTCGGACTGGTGGCTGTTGCCGATGACAGTGAGAACGGTGACGTACAAGAACAGAAGCGTGGCGATGAACTCGGCGATGATGGCTCGGTAAAACGACCACTGAGTGAACTCGCCGGCGTCGACGAACGGCGCCGGAGGGGGGTCGTGGTAGTCTTTTCCGGCGAATGCTCCGGCGGCGGGGTCAGAGTCCTTGGCCATGGATTTGGGGGAAAACAGAGGATGGGATTGTAGAGGATGGGATTGGAAATGGGGAATGGTGAAAATGAGTGGAGAGTTAAAGATGGAAACAAGAGATTTATAGGGGAGTGAAGGAGGTGAGATTCCATTAATGGAGTGTGAATTTCTTGCCGACCCATTTTGAAAAAAGTTTCCTTTTTTTTGTTGTCGTCGCTTTCAATGTGTTTTGTTCTGTTCTGTTCTTCTGGTTGCTTCTGGTTCCTCTCACGTCAATTCATTGTATTAAAGTGATTACTAATACTGTCAGAAATAGCATAGCATGTTTTTTTTTTTTTTTAAGAAAAGAGGGGGTGTTTGTTTTTATGTGAGATTGATGTAAAGACTTAGGTTAGTTAAAATTGAGAGTTAGTCAAAAATTCCTTTAAATATAATTTTAGGATAGAAAAGTTAGTGTGGACGTAGATTTAAAATCGATAGTTAAAAAAAAGTGTTGATTTATTCTGATTTTATTTTATTTAACTCCTGCCTTAATTGTATGATTCTATATATAATTGTTTTCTTATTGTAAATTATGTCTTATTTGGAGAATGAAGTTTCTTCTATAAAAGAAAGGTCATTGTAACATTTTGAAATATCGATTAATGAAATAGAACTTATTTCTATTCTTTCTAAATCGACATGGTATCAGAGCATAAAATATTTTAAAACCCTAGTTGAATTCTAAACAAAGTCACAACCCTAGCCACCATTTATCAAAGGTGCACCCTACTTGTGACTAGTGTATTCAAATTCGTACTTGGGAATTAAATCTGTTGTTTCATAGCTTTCTCTTTTCATTTGAGGATCTGGTGGGTATTGTCTTTGTCATCAACGTTCTTTCCTGTTGGGTTCTTTAGAATTTGACACATCGTTGCCTTACGTGTTGCTTGAGTGAGAAAAAAGGCGACCCACAAATCGCGAACCATATATACCCACGAATGGACACGGAGAGAGATCTAAGAACCTGTACGACCTAGATCTTGCAGCAACCCGCGAACTCATTTGTGCGAACGTGTGACTCATGAAATTTTCACATTTTTCAATTTGACGATTCTCTAGCTATTTTTTGTGTGTTTTTTAAATGACTTTTTTTTTTACCATTTTTTTAATTAATTGATTTTAGAGTTACTCTCAGATTTTGATTGATTTTATCATTTAAAAAAAAAATTTAACTAAATTTATTACATTTGTTTTCTGCAGACAAAATTTCAAAATTACACCATAACTAGTATTTTTTTTCTTTTAACTTGTTTCGATTGTTCGTTACCAAAATTACACACATGACCCGAATACACGACGACCAGATCTGTAGCGATTATTGTTCCAATTAACAATCTTCGTTAAAGGTTAAGTTGTCACATAGTTCGGCTCTCCGTGTTGCTCGGTAACTTTGACAGTCGATTCATTTATTAGTTGTTTGTTTTTCTCAACTAGAATTCCTGGATATTTGGTGTATTTTTTTAAGGATGACAGACTATCAAAATTTGATGCCTACAGTCTCTGGCTCACGTAATGGTCAGTTTCTCTCTACCACTAATATTATTAGTGCCCTTGTTGCTGACAATAGGTCTCTGAGTCAAGAGCACATTCATCAAGTCCTAAAACTGCTAAATATCACATCACTGGTAATTCTTGTGTTTCCTTGGCACAATTAGGTAATTATCCGTTGGCCCTATCTTGTCTTAATTCATCTCCATGGATCATCGATTCTGGAGCATCTGATCATATGACTACTTCTTCCCAGTTTTTTACCTCATATATTCCTTTATATTCTCATGAAAAAATTAGAATTGTCGATGGAAGTTTCACTTCTATTGCAGGAAAAGGAACTATTTTCTTAAATAAAACCTTAACTTTAAAATCTGTTCTTCATGTCCCTAAATTAGCTTGCAACCTGTTATCTGTCAGTAAAATTTCCAAAGATGTTAAATGTCGTGTTACTTCCTTTCCTACTTACTGTATTTTTCAGGATCAAAAGTCGGGGGAGATGATTGGACGTGCTAGAATGCTGGACGATCTCTACTATTTCGAAGAGGAACCATCCGGTAATAAAAAAGTTCAAGGTTTAAATAGTGTTAGTTCTTCTCCTATTAAAGAAACTATTTTACTTTGACATCGTAGACTTGGTCATCCTAATTTTTCATATTTAAAATATTTATTCCCAGACTTATTTAAAGTAATTGATTGTTTAACTTTTCATTGTGAAGCATGCATCTTTGCTAAAAACCATCGAAATACATATGTGTCAAAACCTTACAAAGCCTCCAAACCTTTTTACTCAATTCATAGTGATGTTTGAGGTCCATCTAAAATTTCGACTCGTAGTGGAAAACGATGGTTTGTTACATTCATTAATGATCATACTTGTTTGACTTGGGTTTATTTGTTAACCAAAAAAATCTGAGGTTCAAGATATTTTCATTCGCTTTTATAATATGATTGAAAATCAATTTCAAACAAAAATAAGCATTTTACACACTGATAATGGGACTGAATATTTTAATGAAACTTTAGACACCTTTTTTAAATATAAGGGGATATCTCACCAATCTACGTGTAGAGATACTCCCCAACAAAATGGAATTGTTGAAAGGAAAAATAGACATATAATGGAGGTTACACGTGCACTTATGATTTCTTTGCATGTACCCACTTATTTATGGGGTGACGCAATCCTTACCACTGCTTATCTTATAAACAGAATGCCTTCTAAAATATTGTCATTTAAAACCCCTCTTAGCATCTTTAAAACTTTCTTTCACACTGTTAGACTGTACTCAGATTTACCAATTAGAGTTCTTTGGTGTACTACTTATGTTCATCTTCCCCATTTTACTCGGTCCAAACTTGAACCTCGTGTAACAAAATGCATTTTTTTTGGGCTATTCCTCGAATAAAAAGGGGTATCTGTTCTTTGATCCTTTAAAAAAATATATATTTTGAAAGTATGGATGTCACATTTGTGGAGCATGAATCATTTTTTAAACCAAATTTGCTTCAGGGGGAGAATTCTAACCTTGAAGAAAATATTTGGGAAACTTCTCTCCAAATTATTAGTCCTAACAATGTATGTCATAGTATTTTTATGCCAAATGTAGAATGTTCTACTTCAGGGGGAGAGATACTATTGGTTGATCTCCCTACTCCTATTCCTGAGCTTCAGGTTTATACTAGAAGGGCACCTATTCAAAATAGTAGAGATCAGACAGTGGACTTGTCACCGCATCAATCCAATTCCCCGACAAATGATACTAAAAATTCAAGCAACCCCTCTTCTTCCAATGACATTAATATCAATATTTCTTCTAATAACCTTGAGCTTGATATTCCCATAGCACAAAGAAAGGGAGTTCGTAATTATACGAAATACCCAATTGCCAACTATCTATCATATCATAGGTTGTCTGAAAACCATAAAGCATTCACGTCTAGGATTAATGACCTTTTTATTCCAAGGAATATACAGGAAGCCCAGAATGATCTGAACTGGAACTTGGCAGCTATGGAAGAGTTGAATGCGCTCAAACAGAATGGTACTTGGGAAATGGTAGAAAGACCGAAGAATAAGAAGACTGTGGGATGTAAATGGGTATTCACTATAAAGTGTAATGCAGACGGTAGCATTGAACGATATAAAGCCAGACTCGTTGCTAAAGGTTTTACTAAGACTTAGGGCATTGACTACAAAGAAACATTTGCTCCTGTTGCTAAGATTAACTCAATTCGAGTTCTACTTTCTATTGTAGTAAACTCCGAGTGGCCACTTTATCAACTAGATGTGAAGAATGCATTCTTCAATGTTGATCTTGAGGAGGAAGTGTTTATGGATTTGCCACCTGGATTTGAAGTAAATCTTGGAGTTGATAAAGTCTGCAAATTAAAAAAGGCATTATATGGTCTCAAACAGTCTCCGAAAGCGTGGTTTGAACGCTTCGGGAAAGTAGTGAGAAGTTATGGATTTCTTCAAAGTTAAGCAGATCATACCATCTTCTACAATTATACTGGTAATAATAAGATTGTTGTTCTTATAGTATATGTAGATGACATAATTCTTACAGGCAATGATGAAGATGGGATGAACGAACTAAAGAAGAGACTAGCAAATGAATTCCAAATCAAAGACTTAGGAATGTTGAAGTACTTCTTAGGGATGGAATTTGTCAGGTCAAAGTAGGGTATCCTTGTTAATCAGAGAAAATACATTCTTGATTTATTGGAAGAGACGGGATTACTTGGGTGCAGAACAACAGAAACTTCTATTGAGCCAAATCTAAAACTGCAAGTAGCAACTGACGAAGAGGTGAAAGATAAAGAGCGCTATCAGAGACTTGTGGGAAGACTTATTTATCTATCTCACACCAGACCAGATATTGCATTTTGTAGTAAGTATGGTAAGTCAATTTATGCATGTTCCAAGCCCTAATCATTTTGAAGCAGTCTACAGAATTTTGAGATACTTGAAATGAACTCCAGGAAAAGACATACTGTTTAAAAAACATGAATATTTCAATATTGAAATTTATACCAATGTTGACTGGGCGGGTAGCACTACAGATAGAAGGTCTACTTCAGGTTATTGCTCATTTGTTGGAGAAAATCTGGTTACAGAGTGTGGTATCTAGAAGTAGTGCTAAAGCAGAATTTAGAGCATTAGCTCATGGTATTTGTGAAGGTATATGGATAAAAATGCTTCTAGAGGAACTGAAAATTACTCATGTCATACCTATGCGAGTCTATTGTGACATCAAATCTGCTATCTCCATTGCTCATAATCCAGTTCTCCATGATAGAACAAAGTATATTGAAGTCGCAAGCATTTTATAAAAGAAAAGATTGACACTAGAGTAATTTGTATTCCATACTTACCAACTACCGAACAAATTGCTGATGTTTTGACCAAAGGACTCCCTAAGTTACGCTTTGAAAAAATGATTGACAAACTGGCTATGAAGGACATCTTTACACCAGCTTGAGGGGGAGTGTTGATTTATTCTGACTTTATTCTATTTAATTCCTTCCTTAATTGTATGATTCTATATGTAATTGTTTCCTTATTGTAAATTATGTCTTATTTGGAGAATAGAGTTTCTCCTATAAAAGAAAGGTCATCGTACCATTTTGAAATATCGATTAATGAAATAGAACTTATTTCTATTCTTTTTAAATCGACAAAAAGAATGATTAAAAATAAATAATTAAAAATAATTTATTTTGAATGATTTAAAATGTATAATTATAAATGAGTGAGTAGTTATAAATGAATTATTAAAAATAAATTGTTAGAAATTAGAATTGTTTTTAAATATAATAATGATGAACCATTAGTAAAATAAGTTAATAAATCTCTATCTAAATGTTAGTAAAATATGACAAACAAACATCCCCAAATAGCATAGCTCAATGTCTCTTTATGTAAAAAGATAAGTCTTGTCATTTTTTTTATAACGTTCTATTAATAATATATAATATTATATTAATAAATTTTTATAATATAGTATTAAAATTTATTAATGAAAATCCATAGAAATATTCGAAAGTTTGATTGTATTTGTAATTATTTTCTAAAAATAGTATTCCGTAAAATTTCTTTATTTTATACTTTTTTTGTGTAGAGTTCAAAGTAAATAGAAGCACATAGTTAGTTCTTGAGGATCTCAATGGGGTAAATTACTTTTCTTATAGTTAATTTTTAAAAAAAGTGTGTTAAGGTGTTAATTTTCAATTTTTTATTTATTTAAATTGAATCCACCACGTCAACAAAACTACTAAAGACTACTTCATTGATACATGAATAAATAGTTTTTTTTAATGAATAGATAGTTAGTTTTACATACTTTTCACCGACAATTAGATTTTAAAAAATCCTAGATATGATGGTGCAAAAAGTTGACAACTAAAGCAATGAGAATACTTAACTTAAATCGTAAAGCTTAGGTTGAATTAGGTTATAATTTTAGTTTTTGTTAAGCTTGGTCAGTTTTTGAGTTGGCTAATTTTTAATTCAACAAGAAAAACAAAATAACATGTAATTAGTGAGAGGGCCCAACCGGTGACCTCTAGATCTGCAAACAAATGTTCTACCACTGAGCTATGGACCCTTGGTTGTCTTTTGATTCGATGATTTTTTTTTTTTCGTTTCCTTTCTACAATTGCCACCATAATGAAAGAGAGAAAAGTCATTAAAGAAAGTCTATTGTACGTGTTTCTTGCAATTGATAATTGCCTCCAACATTTTTGTAGCTGTCAAATTATACAACCATTTTCTTTAAAAGATGGAAGATACAACAACCATTGCATGATATAAGGTTGGAGCCAAGAAATATTAGATAGTCGTGGATCGCCTATCATGCTAAAATTTATTATTTACTTTGTAAGCAATTCTTTTTTTCATTCGTTTATTATTTTAGTTTAATCTACAAACTTTGAAATCATCATCTCAATCTTTTCACTAAAATTTATTATTTTATGTATTTATTTGTTGTTATCAAACATTTCATTGGACGTGGACGTATTCAAAATAAAATACAATTTTCTTTAAAAAAAACACACAATCTAAAATCTCAAAAATCCTATTTGTGCTTTCTTATTTTACCTTATATTTTATATGTAATAAAAAATAAAAAAATTATTGAAAAAATAATTAAAAAAAGATAAAATCTATTATCTACATCTTCTCATTCTTTCTGTAAATAAAACGAATTTTGATGAAATATCAATTTTTTAAATATTAAATTAACACAATTGAGTAAAAAAAAATATTATTATATTTTTATTTTAAAATCTATTGTTCTCTACGGAAATGATAGTGGTGTATAGATTTATATTTAAAATTTAAGTATATATATATAAATTTATTATAATAACAAAAAATAATAATAATATAAAAAAATAATTATTATAAAAAATTACCTTTCACTTATTTGAAGAATGTTATAAAAACTTATTCAAAATTTTAAGCACATATGATTCTCAACAAAAAAAAAAAAAAAAAAAAAAAAAAATTATCGCACATATAAATATTCCAGTCTGTAGTGCCTAGTTTTTTTTTTTCTTTTTCTTTTTTTGAAATAAGTAGTGCCTAGTTTCAATATAGTGAAACGTGAACCAATTACATGCCGCTAGATTATTTTTCCTCTTTTTAATCACAACGGTAATATGAGAATAAATATTTATTTATCACAGGAGTTTTTAAAACTAATCACGGGAAATAACACTTTTTAACTTTTGTAATTACATTAATTAAATATGTTAACTTTAAAATGTTGATTTCATAAAATTCAACCATAACGAGTATGATACTTATTTTTTACTAAAATGGAATCAAGCTTTTTTTTATTGCACACCTTTATGTAAAATATTGAGAATTTACCATCAACAACACATTCTACCTCTTATATTATATTTATAACAGAATTTTTAAAATAATTCATATATAGCACATTAATTTCTGTCATTCAAATAATGATAGAACTCAATTTGAATTTCTATCACCGATAGAAAACTCAAGTAGAATGAATCAATCATTGATTGAATTCTATCACGAATAGAACTCAACTAGTGATAGAATTCAATTTGAATTTTTTGATACAAATAAATTAATTTTTATTTTATATTATAAATGAAAATACTTTGCACTTTTTTGTTATACATCCAAAATCTCCTAAATATATGGTTGCTATAGTATATCCCTTTTTTTTTGAGAAGCATAATATATCCATATTTAGAGGATTGAGCTTAAGCTTGAGATTAATATATTTTCTTTTCAAAGTTTTTTTTTTTAAAACGTATAACCCATTAAAAAAACATATATTAAATATAGGTGGTAGTTTTAGGACAAAATTTTAGTTTTTCTTTTTTTAATAAACCGTACTTGTACTTCTACACTTATGTAAATACATGTTTGGGTAGGGTGAGTTGGAAAGAAAAGTGATGGAAAAGATAGAGAAGTGAGAGTAAATTTATGTTTGATGGAAGAGAAAGAAAGTGAAGTTATAATTAATAAGAGATAAGTGAATCTAAGATATTTTATTTTATTTAAATTTTTTTATGAAGTTAGAATCGATTCTTCACACCTCCTTTTAATTTAGATTAAACAAACTTTATTAAAAAAAACATGCCATAATTAAAAAGCAATAAAAAAAATTAGACTCTTAAATTCGCGACATGTATTCAGCACCAACACTTTATCTTAAGGGGGTGTTTGGGCCCCGTTTATGTAAACGGTCGGGTTTGTTATAATAACTCAATCGATTGTTTGTCCCACCGTTTAATATAAACGGTGGATACTTAAATCTACGTGCCTGTTTATCTAAACCTACGTGCCCGTTTATCTAAACCTTATATATATATATTACTTTTTGTTACATAACCAGCCCCTCAAACACCGTTTATCATAATTCATGTTGTAATAGTTTGTTCCTCAAACACCATTTATAATAATCCATAATTTATCATAACTCACCGTTTATTATAATCTTCCGTCTCTCATAACTAAATCGATGCTCTAAACACACTCTAAATGAAATGTCCACCCTTTGGGCTACTACAAGAAATGGACCGTAATTTTATGTTCAAGAAATGATAACTAGTGGCAAAATTCTAAAAGTAGATGTGGCGTAGAGTGATTGGTGAAAAGTTGAGATGGGTGGACCCGAGTTGGAGATGGACGGTGGTGGTTGATTGAATCATGGATGTTGATTGGTCAGTTCAATCATGTCCTCACCGACTTGTCGTCTCACTTAGCACATGTGATTGTAACCTTTGGGCGCGATTCATCGCCTCGCCTACAATTGCAAAAGTGATACCAATGAAAATAATAATGAGCAACTATTGCTTTCATTATCTACACCAATTAAAATAAAAATTAATTGCATTAGATACATTAGTTTAAGAAATTAATTACAAACTGTGAGTTTAGGAAATTGTATTAACTACATCTCAGTGATTATTATGTTCCGACAATATTGTTGTGTAATGATTTCTAAAGCATGCAAATTTTTTTTGTTGTTGAACATCCTACGTTGATAAAGTGAGAATATTTCCTAGTGTTTATAAGATGAGTAACCTATTTTTCTTGTTATTCATTGATTTTGAGATGAATATTCAGACTATCTAGTATGGAATAAGAATCCACAAGTTGAAACACGTTGTGGTCCACTAAAAATGAAATTGGATTCGATTCGAGATTGGTGAGCCCAAAAGTGTCCCCATCTTAATGAGAATCTCACATTGATAAGGTGAGGATATCTCACCGTCTTTTATGAGATAGGTAGACTATTCGTCTCATTACCAATTGATTTTTAGATACTATCTAATACTTTTTAATAAGTATCCTATAAGTTTTCATCAAGTTTTTTGATGTAGTGACGACGGCGTCAAAGACATATCTCATCCCTCAACGCAATTGGTTTAGATCTCGCCATCATTGATATCATTCATCGGAAACGATGATCGAGATGATTAAATTAATTAGATGTTTGAGTTGCAGCAGTATCGACGCCAAAAGTGTCACAGTGCTGTTGAGATTGATAACGACATTCTATCGAAACCCTTAGTTTGCATGGATGTAGAATCTAAAAATAATACAATTTTATAATAATATCGTATAATAATACTCATAGCATAAATACTAACATTGTATAACAATATACATTACATAAATAAATTGTATTCATTATAATAAAATTATATTGTTCGTGAGTTATTATATAATATAAAATGCGTGGATTTATTTATATTAAAATCTTAAGTTTGCATTGATATAGATGATGAAATTAATACGTATATACAAACATAATACTGTATCATAATACCTATAAGATAAATACTAATAATGCATACAATACTCCTTACATAAATATAGTTTATATATTATATTATTATATATAATCAATATGTATTGCTTTGTGACTTTTTATATAACGAAAAATATGTGAAACTATTTATATCATAAACATTGTATTTATTACATCTTCTTCATAATACTTGTATATAGTTATAATAGTGCGTATTTAGTTAATGTTTTGTAAAAATTATACTAAACTTTTCAAACTCCATCAATATCATAATTACTATTATCAAAACTTAGTAATACAATCATTTTCTTGGTTGGGTAGGATGAATGGACATAAATATGGTTAGCACAAAGTGCCAACATGAGGATGCTCATGTGATATGTTTAGCCCCTAACATCGAAGTCTATGGACTTCCAAATTTTACATGTTCATACAATTTTCATTATGATCATATTGTTGTTTACTATAATATTTCTCCTCTTCTCTGTTAAAAATTATGGCCCAAAGAGAGTTTAGGCCTAAAGAAGATCAAAAGCCCAAAGAAAATTCTAGACTTCACATATTTATCCTAGATGGTTAAAGAAATCTCTGAAAGTTCAACTTGTGAAAAATATCTAGACATTCTTATCCAAAGTGAAGTGTTGGCAAAATCCTAGCCATACATTTTCCTTGATCACCAAGGCAAATTTTGGACCATTGGATGATACTTGGAGCCCAAGTTCAAGGAGACTATAAATAGGTTATGCCATTTGTTGGCAAACCATCCCAAATCATCCCAAGACTTCCCACATCTAAAAGTGAGGTTGTGAAATAAAATAGAGAGTGTTTCTCCTTGTAAGAAAGCTTATTGTTTCTTTGTAGAGAGAAGGTTTATTTGTAACTCCTATTTTATAATAAATTTTTTCTATTCTTACCTGTGGTTTTTACCATAATTTGTTTAGGGATTTTCCACGTAAAATCACTGTGTCATTCTTTCTCTTCTTCCTCTTCATTATTATTGTAATTTTCAATCTCTTGTTAGCTGCGACCCTGCTCTATTCGTGTAAACAATTATAACATTCGCAACCTTATATTGTATTTTTCTTTAGTTTGTAATGACTTTGGAATTTAGTGAAGAATTCTCTTTTCCTTTCCACCTTATATTGTATTTTTCTTTAGTTTGTAATGACTTTGGAATTTAGTGAAGAATTCTCTTTCCCTTTCCCTTCAATACTTTTTTTTATATAAACTAAAACTCTTTTAAGTGATTTTAATTCAAAGAAGATAGTGGACTTTTGTTATAAAAATTAGCTTTCATTTGAAACAACTAAGCCTTCAAAGTTGTAAGAACTTAGTTAAATTGGAATAGATGTCCAACGCTTTAAATATCTCTTGATATTTATAAATTACACTTTTTTTTTCGGGAATCATCTTTTAATCATTTAGCATTTTGAAGAGTTCATGGCCAATATCTTATTTCATAGTAATGTAAACTTCAAGGGCTTTCCTAATTCAACAGTGCTTAATGTTACAACTATTGTGTTGGTCTCTTGTCTTGAGATCCTTTATGTTTCGTAATAGTAAGATATGACAAGTTCTAAATTCACTTTCTCTCTTTTCCCAATTTCTTAGCTCATTGAGTTTTTTGTCTTTGGTTTGTCGATTCTTCTTTGAGTTCACTCCAAAATGGGGAGCGGGCTCAAGGTTAGGATTGAGTTCGCAACAATCTCGTGAATACTTTTAGACGCTCATGTTTATGTTTGATTTCAAAAAAAGAAAAAGAAAAAAAAAAGCTTCATTTAGTGGTGGTAAAACAAACAAAAGTAAAGATAAAATGATTTTATAGGGAAGAAAATAAAAAGACAAAAGACATCCCAACAACCACTGCCCATCCAAGGATGATCAAACAATGTTTTTCATTTCTTCAACGTGCAATAATGACGCGACACGTGGATCATCGACAGCCACAAATCATCACATTTTCCACCTTGGAAATTTTGTTGACTGGACCGACAAAAAAACATTTGACTGCGACTTGCTACGTGGCTTTGTTTTATTGGTAGACACGACTTAATTGAGTGGGGCGGCAAATAAAAACAAAAAAAAGTTTTGATTTTTAAAATTTTTGTTAATGATAAAAATTTAAAATTTAAAATTTAACAATTGAAGACTCTAAAACCCCTAGTAAATCTCCCACTTCATCTAGAGATGTCCATTTTCCTCGCGGGGCCGGGTCTCCAGGGCGGGGAATCCCCGATTAAGCGGGGAACGGGGCCGGGGATGGGGGAGAAAAAATTCGATTCCCCGATCCCCGGCCCGATTATTTTATTTAATATTTTTTTTTATTCTACTCCTTTAATTTTCAAATAAATATATCTTTGTTGATGATATTTTCTATACATATGAATATTTTCTTTGATAATTAACATTATAATTGAAACTTATAGATATATATATTTTTTTAAATCTAATTTTTTGAATTTTTTATCCAAAAAATATTTAAAAAAATGAAAAAAGAAAAAAAAAATGTAAAAAATCCTCATGGAACCCGATCCCCACGGTTCCTCGCTGGAATCTCGCCCGATCCCGAAAAAAACCGGGGATTTTTCCGGGGACGGGGATTGAATTTTATGGCGGGGACGGGGCCGAGGAAGCCATTCCCCGGCCCCGCCCCGCCCCGTGGACATCTCTAACTTCATCCCTTACTTCCATCACTGCACTCTGCAACTCCTCTGTTTTATACACTTTTATACACTTCACCAGCCATGTCTAAGGATCTCGAAGCCGGTGGGTTCGGCGTCAAGGACTACCAGGACCCACCTCCGGCTCCACTCATCGACGCTGACGAGTTCACTCAATGGTCATTTTACCGAGCCATCATCGCCGAGTTCGTCGCCACGCTTCTCTTCCTATACGTCACCGTTCTCACCGTCATCGGCTACAAAAGCCAATCCGACACCAATAATGGCGGCGAGATCTGCGGTGGCATCGGTATTCTCGGCATTGCTTGGGCCTTCGGTGGCATGATCTTTGTCCTCGTGTACTGTACCGCTGAAATTTCCAGTTAGTCTATTTAGAACTTAATATTCCTATTTCCAGTCTTTTGTTTCCGTAACAGGCTTGTTTGATAAATATTTTCGTTTGACATTTATGAAATAAGAAGATATAAAATTTACAAAACTAGTAAAATCTATAAAACGATTACAAATAAGATCACTTTATCAGGAGGTGTTTGGATTTTGGTGTTGAAAAGAGGAGAAGAGAGAAAGTTGAAGAGAAAGAGGAAATAGAATGATTTGGAGATATGAAATAGTTGTTTGGAGATTGATATTTTGAGGAGGGGATGTTGTAAAAATATTTATTTTATATTGATTTTTATTATGTAATGATTGTAGATTTTGGATTGATTGATAAATATAATATATTTTATTTTATATTGTGTTGTTGAAAATTAGAGAAAGTTTAATGTGATATTTGATAAGATTAGATAAAATATATTTTATATTATATTATATGGTTGAAAATTTAAAAAATATTTGATGTGACATTTAAAAAATTAAATAAAAAATTTGATGTAATATTAGAGGAGGATTGGGTAGGAGTTCATGTACTAAAAACAAACATGGAGTTCAGATTTCTCCTTCCTCTCCTCTCTCCTCCTCAACACCAAATCTCAAACATCCCCTCACTGTCTTCTTTGTTATAATACTAGTATTAGTTAGTGTTTATAATATAAAATGAAAACGTATTAATAATTATAGACGCAAATACTTTAGAAATTTGTGAAACAAGAATGTTACCAGCCTTATACTCATTTGCTCTGTTTCTCTCTGTTTTTGGATTGGGTTATGGTAAAAATAAAAATCACTTTTTTTTTGTTGAACTTTGTAGGAGGGCATATTAACCCAGCAGTGACTTTTGGGTTGTTTTTGGCTCGAAAAGTGTCTTTGGTTAGAGCAATTTTGTACATGGCGGCTCAATGTTTGGGGGCCATTTGTGGTTGTGCATTGGTGAAATCATTCCAAAAGGCTCATTACAACCGGTACGGCGGGGGAGCCAATTCCCTCGTCGATGGCTACAGCACCGGCACTGGCTTGGCCGCGGAGATCATCGGTACTTTCGTTCTTGTTTACACCGTCTTCTCCGCGACCGATCCCGAGAGGAACGCTAGAGATTCTCATGTTCCTGTAAGTTTCAGTTTATTGAATTCCCTCGTTTTGACTTACTTCATCCAACTAATTGTAATGAATAAATCAAATACAATAAAGAAAACGAGAGACAAATAAGGGACTAATTTAGGTAGTTCACTCATCTTGTATTTATTAAGTGAAATAATTTTATTAAGTAGAAGTCAAATTAATTCATAAAATGGATTAATACAACATGACCAATTGATAAAACTCTATAGGAAAATAAAGAAAAATTGTATTGGTTTTGCTCTTTTCGCAAAGTAATTACAAATGTAATCAACTTTTAAAGTATTTTTGTTCATGATCAATAATATTCATTAATACAATATTTTTAAAGTGGTCATATTTGTAATTATTTTATAAATTTGACTAAATTGGTAAGTTTTCCAAATATAAATCCAATTACATATTTTGACTAAGTATAAGAGTATTTGTCCGTGGATCTCGAGATTCGGACTAAGTAGTCATAGGGCAAGTACTAACGTTGTTGGAACTTAAATTTGAAGGTGTTGGCGCCACTACCAATTGGGTTTGCAGTGTTTATGGTTCATTTGGCCACTATTCCAATCACTGGCACTGGCATCAACCCAGCTAGAAGCCTTGGAGCTGCTGTGATATTCAACAAAGCCAAGCCTTGGGATGATCAGGTAATTAAAAACTCTTTTCTTTGAGCTTTTGAATCTTGTGTTTGTGATGGAGAAATTGAAGCTTATTTGTTTGATGTTTGTTTTTGACTTTTGAGCAGTGGATCTTTTGGGTTGGACCATTCATTGGAGCTGCCATTGCTGCAATTTACCACCAAATCATATTGAGGGCTGGTGCAGTTAAAGCTCTTGGATCATTCAGAAGCTCCACAGCCATTTAAAACTTACCAAAATCTTCACTTTTTTGTTTGTTTGTACACAAAAAATGGGGATTTTCTTGGCACTTGCTTTTTCATGTGTGCCTAAGTATGTAGTTTTTGGCTTTGTCTTAACGCAAGGTTGATCCAATCAAGTGGATCATGTGTGTGTTTAGTGATATATAATGTGCCATTTAAATTTACCTATGCTTTTTTTAGTTTAGGTTATAGAAAACACTGTATTGTGCCCAATATGCATATCCTTGGCTTCTTGAGTTGGCTTACTTGGATAATTTATTTTGGGATACAAACAAAATTGTCACATATTTGTTAGATAAGGAAAAAACATGATATATAAGTAATGACAACCATACTGGATTTGAACAATATCATATCTATATCAACATGGAGATTGACTCAAGAATGGTCGTTATCAATTAGCCGACACCAACATCATGAGTTTCACCAAAAGGAGCAACAGTCCATCTTTTATGATTAAGCAACTATGGGTTAGGAGTTCGAATCCTCCTCCCTCGTCATTGTTGTGTAAAAAAAAAAAATACTAAAAAAAGCACCAACGAATTTCAGATGGATAAATCGTACACACAAATCTAAATCCAAAATTTTTCTTTGACTTGCAAAAGGTAGCCATAAGAGTAAAATCTAAAGACTTGAACAGAACTGAATGTTTAAGTCCCAAACCAGAGAAAAAACTTGAAGGTTGAGAGAAGAAACGTCAACAGCAGGATTCGAACCTACGCAGGCAAAGCCCAACAGATTTCAAGTCTGTCTCCTTAACCACTCGGACATGTTGACAATTTTGTTGTAATTCATACTTAACTAATAAACTGAGCCATGTTTATGCTTAATGATCACGATGCCAATTGTTCACATTTCATATACTTCTAAACTTTCGAGAATTAGAAAATCAGAAACAAATCACAATCCAATACTTTAAATTGAAAAGTTACAAATATTTTCAAACAAAAACAAACATCTTTTTCGTCCCTTGAACAGAGGTTGACTAGTTCAGGCATTTATCGTTATTTCATCTCATTTGTTTCTCCATGTCTTCATCTTATTTATGGAATCCAACAGTGAGAAAACTTGATGGGAAAGACAAATGGAAGTGGTGCTTTCTCAATCTAATTTTTTTCTAATATTCTTTGAAATCAAACTCACTAGTGATTGATTTGGAGGCTTAAATTTGAAGAGATGAAAGAAAGAAGATGAGTAACTTTGAGATGAGATGAGATTTTTTTTTTTTTTTTTAAAATCGAGAAATCGAAGTTTCGCTCCTCTATACCTGAGACACTATTGGCCCGTCCCTAGACTATAGTATCGAGATACTTCGAAGGGTATTATGGTTTAAGCGATTTCCAACAACCTTGAACCAACGATCTCTCAAGGAACCATGTCTTGAAGTTCTTAGCCTCAACCGCTTGGCTGCCCCTTGGGAACATGAAATGAGTAATGATGAGTGGGTTTCCCTTTTATAAGTGTTTTTTCTCTATCATTGAGTGGGCGAACCTACAAAGAAAGTACCAAATAGATTCTTCACACGCTACTAAGTTTTTTTTTTTTTGGAAAAATATCTATTGTGATCTTAGGCTACGAGTCTAGTTTCTATTTGGTCTATATATTTCAAAAGTGAATACTTTTAATTTATAAGTACATGGTGGGACAACCACAAAAATAAAAGGGTGAGTACAAACATAGTCAGTAAGAATCTCCTATCAGAATACATTATAAATCAAGTACCAAGCAGACAAGAAAGTATAAGCATGCAATATATATGAGCCTAACTAGCCAACATCTAACTGCAACTATGCCTTAACCCTGTAGTATGTCTTAAGGTTGTGGTTATGAAGTACTTCTCAATTATGAAATGCGTCTCATACTCTTTGTTAACCATGAAATGCGTCGTGTGATACTCAACGTCTAGTGTCACACTCGTACTAACCCCTCACTAGCTCATCTACGAACAAACATAAAGTACGTCTCATTAGTATCACGAGCCCTAGCAATTACCAATAACAACACTAGTCGCGTAAACATCCTAACAATTCATGCACATATACATATCTAATAATGTTCATCAACTTCACACAAGTCGATTTATAAGCATTCATGATATCGAGGACCTATATCCACATACATACAACAGAATAGTCCCACAACATCACAACCTATGTCTACATATAACAATACTCACAAGTCGAAGCACATAAGCATCACACAACACACATATAACATATATATATATATAACAAGTCCCTAAGCATAAAAGTTGCATATGGTCCATACATCCCTCTGTAAGAGATCCCTGAACAATAATACAAAAACAAGTAACAAACTAAAGCTTCTAAGCATTCGATCACCTCACACGGGACTAAATCAAGATCATACTGATAGAACCCTGCTTTGGATCACTATCTTCACCTGTCAATTACCTGCACTAACACTAAACACACACACAACGCAAGGAAACTGAATTTGGGATTGCTAAGAAATTTGGGTTACAACCAGCCACCATTCGAGAGGGTGGTGCTCTCCCGCCAAGTTCTTCTTCGAACTTAGTTCCAAAATGTCAAAAGTCAAGATAAGATCCCTTTACAGCACAAAATACATTAAATACACCAAAATATTAAAATAAGATTGAAGGACACCTATAGGTCCTAGGCTTCTGCTAATTCTGGTTTGTTCCCAGCTGGTCATTTCCCCTTTTGCCCCTCCTGGTGTAGACCTTCCAACTGGGAAGGGCCGTATCATACCTCGGAACTGGCAGCAACCCCTTGTCCTCAATGGGGAAACAAAGGAAACTGCTGCTTGATGAAATCTATCGATTCCCACGTGGCTTCTTCCATACTCAAGCCCCTCCATTCGATGAGCACCTCTGCTTCCCGCGAATCGTAATTCCATCGGTACGCCACGGCGTGTTCCGGGTTCGCCTCTCATTCATAATCCTTTGTCCATACTGGGGGTCGTCCAATGAGCGCATGTTGTTCCCCGATCATTCCCTTGAGCTGCGATACATGGAACACTGGGTGAATGTTGGACCCAGGGGGCACCTGCAGTCTGTAAGCTACCTTGCCAATCCTTTCCATGATCGGGAAGGGCCCATAAAACTTCGCGGCTAACTTCTGATTACGGCGTTTCGCTACCGTCGGCTGTCGATAGGGACAAAGTTTGAGGTACAACCAGGATCCGACGTCGTACTCGACGTCTCGACGGTCCTCATCCGCTCTTCTCTTCATTTTATCCTGGGTGACAGTCAGTTGTTCCCTTATCCTCTCAATCATTTTATCCCTTTCTCGTAATTGCTCGTCCAATGTGGCATTCGTCGTTTGTTGATCTCCATAAAGTAGAAGGGGGGTGGGGGGCGACCGTACACAATCTGGAAGGAGGTCATGCGTGATGATGAATGGTAGGTTGTATTATACCAGTACTCGACCCAATGGATCTAGTGACTCTAAGTTCGGGGGTTTTCGCTGCAAAAACAACGTAAATATGTCTCTAAACATCTGTTGACTACTTCCGTCTGCCCATCCGATTAAGGGTGGTAGGCGGTGCTTCGATGCAGACTGGTTCCCTGTAACTTGAACAACTCTGACCAAAAGTGACTAAGGAATATTTTATCACGGTCCGACACTATCGATCTAGGAAACCCGTGTAACCTTACCACTTCTTGTATGACCACCGAGGCTACCGTCTTGGCTGAGTACGGGTGGCCTAACGACACGAAGTGTGCTGCCTTACTGAGGCGGTCCACTACTACCATGATTGTTTCCTTTCTGTCCGATCTGGGTAGCCCCTCTATGAAGTCCATCGACAGATCTTCCCATATCCTCTCCGGAACCGGTAGGGGTTGCATTAATCCCGCAGGTTTCAGCGTGGAATGTTTGTTCCTTTGACACACTTGACACCGCTCCACGTGTCTCAACACATCGTTCCGCATCCCTACCTAGTAGAATTCAGCCGCAATCCTTTTATACGTTCTTAAGAATCCGGAGTGGCCCCCCAACACGGAGTTGTGGTATGCTTGCAGAATTGCCTCGCGGATTTGTGGTGACACCGGTATTGTCAGTCGATTCTTGTACAAGAGGTTTCCTTGCACTAGTGCGTATGGTGGTCTGGAGTTTTCGTCTCTTTCCAGGTCGTGCCTCACTGTCTTTAAGTGGGGATCGTCTATGATGTCCGTTCGGACTCGCTCCAAATCAATCACCGGGGGTCCTTCTAAGTGCGCCAGATGGACCACTTTAGGCATGCGGGACAGGGCATCGGCTGCCTTGTTCTCTAGTCCGGGGCGGTATTGGATCTCGAAATCGTAGCCCAGCAACTTATACAACCATTTCTGGTATTGCGGAAGGACCTTCCTTTGTTCTACCAAATGCCTCAGGGCCTGCTAGTCAGAACGGACCACAAACCTTCGTCCTAACAGATAAGTTCTCCACTTTTGGATGGCCATTACTACGGCCATTAGCTCGCGTTCGTAAACCGACGTCGCGCTGGCTCTGGGCGATAGGTTGTGGCTGAAATATGAGATCGGTCTTTTGTTCTGCGATAGAACCGCCCCTAATCCGTTTCCGGCGCGTTCGTCTCAACAACGAACTTTTTTGAGAAATCTGGCATGGCCAAGACCGGTAGCGTCGACATAGCGTTCTTCAATTCATCAAACGCTCGCTGTGTACTCACTGTCCAATCAAACGCGTCTCTCCGCGTTAACGCATGCAGATGGGCAGCGATGGCTCCATAATTCGGAACAAACTTCCTATAGTAACCTGTTAGCCCCAAGAATCCCCTGATCTCTCGCACATTCTTGGGTTCCAGCCACTCTATCATTGCCCTCACCTTCTCTGGGTCCGCTTCAACTCCATTCAGGGAAATCCAATGCCCAAGATACTCTATTTTTTCTTGTCCGAACGTGCATTTCTTCTAATTCGCAACCAATCGGTTGTGTCTCAACACTCCGAAGACCATCCGTAAGTGCTCCATATGCATGGCCCAGTCCGGACTGTATACTAAGATGTCATCAAAGAATACTAACACGAATTTCCTAAAAAATGGTCTAAATACCTGGTTCATCAGGGCCTGGAAAGTGGTCGGGGCATTGGTTAACCCGAACGGCATCACCAGGAACTCATAGTGTCCCTCGTGCGTCTAAAACGCGGTCTTAGGTACGTCTTCCTCTCTCATCCTGATTTGGTGGTACCCTGATTTGAGATCAATCTTTGAAAAATATTTCGCCCCTTGGAGCTCATCCAACAGCTCATCTATTATCGGTATGGGAAATTTGTCCGGAACCGTGATGTTATTCAGATTTCGGTAATCGACTCAAAACCTCCAACTTCCGTCTTTCTTTTTAACTAACAGTACTGGGCTGGAGAAAGGACTCTGACTGGGTCTTATGAGCCCCGCGGTCATCATCTCATTTACTAACCTCTCGATCTCGTTCTTCTGCGTGAACGAATACCGGTACGGTCTAACGTTGACTGGTTCTGCTCCCTCCTTTAGTGTAATGACATGGTCAATTTCTCTGGTCAGGGGTAAATTCTGGGTCGTCATAAATATGTCACAATAATCCGCTAGCACCTCAGCCAGGTCGGATAGGCCTTCTGGGTCGTCTGCCCTCTCTGTTAAGAAGTCGAAATTGTCTGACACTTCAGCCTCAATGACCCGCAACTCAACCAAGTACCCTTCATCGTGCTTCTGCCAAGATTTACTCAAGTTTTTCAGTGATACCTCAGCCCTTGTCAGCGAAGGGTCGCCCTGTAAAACTATCTTATCATTCCCCGACCCTACCGTCATCCTTAACGCTATCCAGTCCACCTTTGTTTTCCCTAGCGTTTTGAGCCACTGCATGCCCAGGATGGCGTCGACGCTACCTAGCTCGAGGGGAAGGAAATCCTGCCGAAAATCCAATCCTGCCATTTTGACCGTCACATCTTTGCATATACCCTTCCCGCGTTTGGCCTCCCCGGTCCCTAGTATGACTCCGAAGTGGCGGGAACTGGTCGTTGGAATCTTTGCTTTTTCGACGAACCCCGGAGCTATGAAATTGTGGGTAGCGCCACAATCTATCAACAAGATCGCTTCATGTACGCCTATTTCTCCTTTCAGCTTGATGGTTCCCGGCGATGAAAACCCTACTACCGTGTTCAACGATAATTCTGCCGTTATCTCTATCTCCTCGTCTTTTTCCTTTTCTCGCCTTTCGCCTCCACTGCTCGCATGTACTCGCTCGCGGCTACGTCCTCACACAACCAAAGCAATTTCAACTCCTTGGCTTTGCATTTATGGCCCACGAAATTTATTTCGTCACACCTATAACATAATCCTTTCTCTCTCCGGCTTTGTAGTTCAGAGTCGGTCAATCTTTTGAAGTTCGGATCCCGAGCGACGGGGTAGGTGATCTGGGCCGGTTGATGGGGTCGGGTTTGGGTTGCTAACGATATGGTCCAAATCGGATTGACCTCCAAAGGTTTTTGAGTGGATCCGGTCCACACCTTGGTTGGCCCCATCATTCCCTGTGTATTCGGCCCACTCATCTTTCCCTTGCTTTGGCCTGGCCCAGATCCCTTCCGCTCTGAATTTCGACGGTCTTCGATTTTTTTGGCCAATCTCATCATCGCTTCTAGGCCCACGGGCTCAAAGCATAGCAGCTCCGCTCGAATGGTCTCTTCCAGGCCGTTGAGGAACGTCGCCTCGAAAACTTCTTCGGGCAGATACACCACTGCTCCCGCGTATAGCTCAAACTGGTGCCGGAACTCTGCCACCGTGGATTCTTGGCGAATTGCCAGAAATCTCGCACATAGCGACCCTTCCTGAGTAGGTTTGAAACGGTTCAAACCCGCCCCTTCAAGTCTCTCCATCCTTTGAATGGCGTCCTTTCTTCCTCCCATCTAAGCCAGTGTAATGCCCCTCCCGCAAAGCTGATGGTCGTTACCGTGACTCTCTCTGTTTCCGTAAGTTGGTTGATGTCAAAATACCTCTCGGCTCTGAAAACCCAGTCGTCCGGGTCCTCCCCATCAAAGACCGGCATGTCCACTCTCTTCAGGCGCTGCCGTACTGGTATTTCGGTATCGCTTATCCCCTCCGTTTTCGACCCCGCCTCTCCCTCCGGTAACTTCCTTTTACTGCTTGTTTCCCCTTCCCTTAAGGGTGATCCTCTGGCCAAATTCTCTATGGCCTTTTGTATTGTGGTCGCTGTTTTACTGGTTCTCTTCCATTCCGACGAACAGTTGTGCCAACTGTTTCTTTGTCTGATCGGCCTGCTCTCTCAATTCATGTAGCGACGCCTCTGTCCTAGGGGTATCCTCCTCCTCGCTTCCCGTCGAGCGAGCTGACTGTTCCATCCTGCCCCTAGCTCTTCTTCCCGATCTAGTGGAGCTTCGTGCCCTTCCCAGTGTTCCTGCTTTGATACCACTTGATAGAACCCTGCTTTGGATCACTATCTTCACTTGTCAATTACCTGCACTAACACTAAACACACACACAACGCAAGGAAACTGAATTTGGGATTGCTAAGAAATTTGGGTTACAATCAGCCACCATTCGAGAGGGTGGTGCTCTCCCGCCAAGTTCTTCTTCGAACTTAGTTCCAAAATGTCAAAAGTCAAGATAAGATCCCTTTACAGCACAAAATACATTAAATACACCAAAATATTAAAATAAGATTAAAGGACACCTATAGGTCCTAGGCTTCTGCTAATTCTGGTTTGTTCCCAACTGGTCATTTCCCCTTTTGCCCCTCCTGGTGTAGACCTTCCAACTGGGAAGGGCCGTATCACATACTTGCATAAACTAAACAATATATAATCAGGTTAGGAAATTACCCGCGAAAGAAACCAGGAATGGCCTGCAAATTTAGGCTTAGGGGTGATGGTCGTAGGTGAGCGTGTGCGCAAGCTGTTGACACTTTTGCTTTGTTGAGCAGAGACTTGATTAATTCTAAAAAACCGTCAACAGCAGGATTCGAACCTACGCAGGCAAAGCCCAACAGATTTCAAGTCTGCCTCCTTAACCACTCGGACATGTTGACATTTTTTATTTTGTTTGTATTAAACTAATTAAGCTATTCCGGTTTGTCCTTAGTGATCATGATGCCAATTGTTCACATACATATACTGCTAAACTTAAGAGAATCAGAAAATCAGAAACAAATCACAATCCAATACTTTATATTGAAAGGTTACATATGTTTTCAAACATAAAACAAAAATATTTTTTCATCCCACGAGTAGAGGTCGACTAGTTTAAGCATCCATGATTGTCTTCATCTTCTTAATAATTCGGGTACTTGGAGCTTTGCTCAAATTAGGGGTCGCTTGAAAAATTAATCTCCATAACCACCCCAAACCTAAGACCGTGAGGGGAACAAACTTTTAAAGTCCAGGCGCTCAATCATTGCACCACCTTAGGGGACAAAATGTTAAATAAAAGAAGGAAAAAAACACTCCTTGGTCATATCGAAATACGTAATAGACATACGTTTCTTGAGATGAGAAAAGTCTTTCATGATATGCGTATGTACTTCAACGCCAATGAAAGCATAAACTTTTTATTCAAACATAACAACTTTATAAAAGAAAGCTATGTTATGACACAGACAAAAAGGAACAATGACTCGTTTTTTGGAATGTCATGTGAACTTGCATTATTGATGTTAAACTGTCGAAGGTGCCAACCTCGTGCTCGAGCTAGAGTAAACAAGACTCTAATGATCAGCGCGGTTTAACAACCGGGCTGGATGTCTCTAAATAGTCAATATCATCTCCTCCGGATGAAAGCCTTGAACAACCAATTATTTGACCTTGAACTGTGAGATGAATCCATCTAAAATCTTCTTAATTTTGAATATCCATTTGCACCTAATGAAACAGTAAATTAAGTTTAGTTTCAACATACTCAAAACAACCAGCAATTTGGGCCCAAAGATACCATTTTCCCTCTAGTTATCATGGAATGTGTTGCTCAGATACATATGAGAAGTTGCAGAAGGCTTAGTATTGGTGAGGTGTAAATGTGGATAACTCAAATTCACATGCACCCAACAACAAATCATACATATGAATCAAAACCCCAAATTTTTCATTGAGGAATTTAGCAAAAGAAAACATAGGTTCTAGTAAGAAAACGTCAACAACAAGATTTGAACTTACGCAGGCAAAGCCTAACAAACTTCAAGTCTGTTTCGTTAACCACTCAAACATATTGATATTCTTGTTTTTATTGTACTAAACTAATTAAAATGATTTATGTTTATGCGTAATGTTCATGATGCCATTTGTTCACATACATATACTTCAAAACTTAAGAGAATTAGAAAATTAGAAACATATCACAATCCAATATTTTTCATTAAAAAGTTATAAATTAGCAGAGGTCGACTAGTTTAGGCATTTATGGTCATAGGACCATAAACCCTACATCTACTGCTTTCAAATAAATATTGATTTTTACGATCGAACTTGTGATCGTGGTGTTTCTTCAAGCTCTTCATCTTCTTTAATGGTGTCCAATCGAGGAGAGTGTAGAATCTTGATGGGAAAAACAAAGGGAAGTGGTGCTTTCTCAATCCAAATTTTGAGAGCTCTATCATTCTTTGCCATGAAACTCACTGTTGATTGATCTGCAAGCTTAAGTTTGAAGAGATCAACAAAGAAGATGATTGATTTTGAGTTGAGATGGGTAATGATTAGTGGGTTTCCCTTTTATAAGTGTTTTTTTCTCTGTCACCTATTGGATGAACCTACAAAGAAAGTACCAAAAAGATTCTTCACAATTTTTTTTTGCCTTTTTTTAGGCCATGTGAATTTAATTCTATTCTTTTCTCATCTTCAACTCCAAGGTATATGATGCATTTTTCATGTGGAACTTATAATTTTTTGTATGACTAACCTAGTTTTCTTTCAATTTTCAAAAGTTTATCATTTTTTATTATTACTTTGCACATTCTAATACGTATTCATTACAAAAAAAAAAAAACATTAGATTTAATGAACTTTTTTAGATTTCTTTTTATAAAATAAAATTTCACGTGACTTAGTTTCAAGGTCAAGTAATTAACTTCATGATTAAGAGCATAAAACACATATGTTTTCTTTTTCGAAGATAGAGAGATTAGAACTCACAAGTTTTTTTATTATTAAATAGATACTAATAAGGTTGAGCTACTATTCTCGTTTGTCCTAGCGAATAGATTTAGTATATTTTGTTTGGTTTTATTTTTGTCTTCTAATTTATGTCTTTTTAAAAAAAAGATAAACTTCTAATTTATGTCAAACCAAAACTTATACAGGTTACACAAATCATTGCAACATTTATATAATTCAGCTAAAATTATATGGATAATGTTTTAAATAAAAAATTGAAATACATGATTCTATTATCACTTCAAATCCTTTATCTCTAGTTGTGTCGTTAAACTAATATATATATATATATAAATAAAGAAAACTATTAACAAAAGTAATGTTGAAGCTTGATTAAAATGAGGTACATTTAAAATACTTCAACATAACTTTAACCGAATGAGTTGGTGACGCAATTGGTTATCTGATTTGGTGTTGTCCATACATAACTACAACATTAATTAAAATATATAACTATGTTTTGTTGGTTCAACTTTGGTCAATATCCTTATAAATGTCTAATTTTAATATATACATTTTTAGTAAAGTTTAAAATTGATTCTTTTATATATATATATATATATATATATATATATATATAATACTCTTAATTTTATTTCTATAAATGTTAGAAATGTATTTATATTGTACTGTTTCTTTTATTAATAGTATTTTCTTTTATATAAAAACTACTTTATATAAAATTGAACTACAAAATAATTTTGGGTTGGCTAATGATAGAAATGAACGGATTTGAGATCTTAGAGATTTATGAGTTCAATTTATGTCCCATATAAAGTAAATTATTACAGATTAAAAAAAAAAAAAAAAAACTTAATTTCAACATTAAAATTGATCATTTAAAAGTCTAAAATATAACCCATCTAGAAAACCAAATGCTATATTAACATGTTACATTTGGCATTGTCATCTTCTTCATTACATACACAATACCTGGCTGTGTAGAACAATATCATATCTCCCAAGATCTCTCTAACCCTTCAAGCAAAACTACCCGATTCCGCGACCACAAATCCGACAACCGGAATCATTTGCATCGACATAACAAGTTTTGATTTTGATCTTTTCAAGAAAAAAAACAGCCATTTAATTCATGAATCTTCATCGTACACTTCGAAAGTTTCTTCTTTGATGGTCTCCAATGAAGGAACAGTGGAAGCTTTGATCGGAGAAATGATCGGAGATGGAGCAATTTCAATCCAATGGCTCAAAATAATTTGAATTTTCTTGGCCATTATGATTGAAAAAATTGTTATAAAAATTGGCTTTGGATCTTAAATTTCTTTGAAAATTCTCTTTCTTATGTTTTTTGATTATGAGAAAGAAGGGGTTAATTTGGATTATATAATGAAGTCCTTAAAATTGGCTTTTGCTATTTTTGATGTTTTGGAACCTATTTTCAGGGGGCTTAAAAAGTTAACAGCTGCCCCTTTACTAAAAATTGACATGATTTTGTTTTAATTGTTTTTTTTTCACTTATTTATGCATTTTTTTGTAATGATTTAGGGGAAGGCGTGAACAAATTGAGAAAAAGGTGAGAAGGTGTTTTTATTTTTTATTTTTTATTTTTTAAAACAGTAGGTGTGTATTTTAAGCTAATTAGGCTATGGATGATACTATTTTTAAAATGGTATAGAAATGGTGACCGAATTTCATATTATTTTTTAAATGATTTTTTGTTGTTAAAAATAAACATGATTTACTCAAAATTTGGTTCAAATGCCTTCGTAAAAGTAGGTTTTAGATTGTATCAAATTTTTTGGAGTATATCAACAAAAAGTTATCTATACCGTATTATTTAAAAAAATTTAATACGAATGAATATATTCATAAGGTTGTACCTAAGATTTAACTTTGTTTTCTTTTGAACAAAGTTTTTTTAAGTATAAATTGGGAGAGGATCACCACAAGCCAAATATATGGAGGGTACTATTACTCTTAAATAAATGAGAGAATCCACTCGTGGTATTAAACTAGAAAATCACCAAACAATGAAATCAACACACTACCAACTTTTTACTGAATGGGCTGGTGGCCCTAGTTGGTTATCTTGATTGGTGCTAATCTATTTTAACTACGGTCACAAGTTTGAGCTCAAAAATAAGTATTTGACTCTCATATTATTTGAGAGCATTAGTGTCCTCTATGTAGGATTTATTGGTCCCCTCCTCATAATATATGTACTAAAAAAACATGCCACCAACCTTTTTAGTCTTTTGAGACAATTTTTCTTTTGGTATAAATTTGAGAAAAGGGGAACACAAACCCTTCATAGAGGATGTTACTGTTTTCAAATAAATTAGAGTCGAATGCTGATTTTCAGAATGACTGTAGTATTGGATCAGATTTCCGCCAAACATTCTTAACCTGTGTATAATACAAACTATATAACTATCAAGCCTCTCTCTTTAAAAAAAATTCGACAACTCATTTAGCATTGGATTTCATCTAGTCATTTCGACAATTTTACGTGAACCCTGGTATCAAATAACCACATATATAATATCCCATAGGAAAGACCGTAAAGGAGAAGAAAGAGACCTATGGTGTTCCAAGAAACATATGGAAGATTTCGAAGAGGTATAGTGATGGATTTCATGTACTACTAGAAATATCACATCAATGACTATAAATTATAGTCATGAACACCTTCCATGACTAAAATCAAGAGTCATTGTATCCACTGTAACGACATAACGAAAAGAGATCACAAGGCTAGAATCGAACACGAAAAGGATCCTAATCAGGACCAACAATCCAGCAATACAAAAGACAACCCAAAAACACTTTCGCAACTAAAACATGCTTCTTACTTTACCCTACTACACATACCTGATGGCTGCTGGTCTGCTGATGTTCATGGACACACGGTTTACATCGTAAACCAGTCTACAGAATCTATGACTCTAAGCTCTGATACCAACTTGTAATGACTCGACTTCCTAGAATACTCTAATGGGGGTGTTACGGGTGCATGCATATTAAAATCCTCAAAACCAATTTACTAATCACATGCGTTTTTCCAACAAAACCTTGTAAAACATGAGACGGTGCTAATAGTTCGAAAACATACAAACAGAGTTCGAGATCCCGATAGTTCAAAACAAATACGGTTCAAAAGAGTTTAAAACGTAAAAATATATGGTTCAACAGTAGTAAACATTGCGAAAAGGAAATGTCGACACCGTGTCCTTGATCGATTAAGCTCCCAGCCTAGCCACCTCGGAACGGACCAGTACCTAAAAATGTACGGGGTGAGTATATCGAAATATACCCAGTAAGGAGCCCCACCATGGGGTTAAACATGTAAACATAAACAAGTTAGAAGATACGACAACTGAAGCTAAATGTCTCGCACATACGTGGCTGGCCTTCAGGTCGGTCACGAGCAAACAATGTCAAACAACGGCGTGCAGGCCGTGAGTAATATACGGCTAAATGGCAAGAAATCATGTGACCAAGGTCAGAGCAAAGACCCCGAGTGAGGAGAACACACAAGTTCCCCAAACCTCGGGTCGGACACGTCCCATATCGTGTTCTTAGGGGCAATCACAATTACCTCTAGGTAGCCTGACCTTTGCCAGAGACCCACCAAACTTCATCAGCGGAGACATACACGAATGCCTCAGGTAGCCTGACCTTTCAGGGACCCACCACGCTGTGCTCACAGAGACATACTCGAGTGTCTTGGGATAACCTGGCCTACGCCAGGGACCCACCACGCTTCTGTTGCGCAGCTTCAATTAGCGTATCAACAGATACATACCCAAATGCCCCGAGGGTAGCCTGACCTTTCAAGAACCCACCACACTTTCGCTGCGCAACTCAATCAGCGTATCCGCAGGGCATTCACAAATGCCAATAAAAGTCACCCGACCCTATCAGGGAGGACAACTAGTGAGGGAAAACACACAGGATCCCTAAACCTCGGGTCAAGACTATGACACACAGTCGTGTCAGCACGGCCAAACACAGCGCCGTTAAAAATCACCTGACCATGTTAAGTAGAGTCACGAATGATGAAAACTGTAGTGTCCCTACACCTCGGACTCGGGGTGCTAACTGCTAACCCCAGCATGTGGGAGAACCGACCTGCCTGCAGACAACATCCCCACTAAATGCATGCAGGCTCACCGACAGGCATTCCTTCGTGCCTTCATCTGTCCCAATGGCCTCTTCTAGTAGTCTCAGAGTCAGGCAAGGCATAACCAGCCCCCCTTCCAACGTACTAGGCAGGTAAACTTGTGGGACCATACACACAGCATATAAGGTTCCACGAGTACACACACAGAGATAACTAGCACTAGAGTCACATGAGATCTAGCCTAGCCTAGGCGTGTGCACCTGGCCCACCCGAGGGTTGGCGCGACACGCAACGTGTGCTCAACTACCAAGGAACTCGTTGTTTCGCACATAAGGTGACACGTAGGTGAGATCCAACCCCTTGGTCGGATGTAAAAGTCAACATGTAGGCTAATGCAACCCAACCACGTGTCTAGAAGCAAAGAGGATCCATCTCCCTCGCTCGCATTCCTCTCCGCCTCCTTCGCTGGCCAAACCTCACCGGAGTTCATCTGGCGCAGTCATCCACGCCGTGCAGCCTGATCCATTCTGGTGTGGGTTTCACCTCGGTCCAGCGCTGCCATCGCATGTGGTTGTTTCGGCGTGTAGGACGAGTTCCAGCGGTTTGGGTTTCTAAGTCGATTGTTCCACCGACGAGCTCGTTTTGCATTTTCCTTTCATCCTCATCCTTCCAAGAGCTTGGGTAAGCCTTCTTTCCTTGTCTCTTTCTTTCTATTTTCAAGCTTGTTCCAGCCATCAATGGATTTTTTCGGCAAGCTTGCTCAAACCCACCTTAGATCTACTTTCTTTATTCGTAGTTTTCGGGAGCTAGAGAAGTCTGATCGCAAATTCGAGACCTGTTCCATGATCCTGGGCTCGAAACCTTTCCAACCAGGTATGACCCACCCCGTTCCATGACGACGCACCACCGCTGGCCACCACGCGCCGCCGCTGCCGCCGCCGTGCTCCGGCGAGGTTTTTCGGATAGAAGGTTCCCCTCATTCTTGTGATGTTAACCACCTTTGTGGCTTGTTTAGTTTGTCCCTAACGAACGCTCGACGTTGTTTTGTGTTTAGGTGCTCTCGAGTTTCATCGTTTCTGGTCGCCGTTTAGCTCGTGGGTTCTTGTGGTGTTTCGATCGAGTTGTCGGGAAGGTAAAGAGCTTCATTATGATTTGGGTTTGTGGTTTAAAGCATGTGAATAGTGGCATGATAGAATTTACTAGAATTGAAGGTTGGATGACTTGTCGCATGTATGCTTTGGTGTTGTGATTCACTGTTTGAACTTATTTCTACTAGTGTGTAGCTCGTAAACTGTTAAATCTCCATCAATGTGTATCTTGTGATCGTATCATCATTCACCCGATGTGCTTCTCTGCTCGTATATGCGATGTATTGTTTATCTGTTTAACTTGTCGATGGACTGAATCACCATGGGTTTATGCATGTTCTATGTTGTTGACTCCATCCATGTTTGACTGTATACGTGCTGTCATGATTATGCTTTGTTTCTCTGTTCGTTACCTAAAGGTTTGTTCGTGTGTTGTTTTGGCTTCAGATTAGCTAGGCCTGGTTACCGTGTTGACCACCTAGAGAAGCAGCTAGCTCACACATTGTAGGGCTCGTCATTGCATGATCGATATCTTCTTGTTGTTATGACTCGCTAGTGCCCTTAAGAACCTAGCGGGGATATGGATCCTCTTTGCTTCGAGACACGTGGTTGGGTTGCATTAGCCTAAAAGTTGACTTTTGCATCCAACCAAGGGGTTGGATCTCACCTACGTGTCACCTTATGTGCGGAACAACGAGTTCCTTGGTAGTTGAGCACACGTTGCGTGTCGCTCCAACCCTTGGGTGGGCCAGGTGCACACGCCTAGGCTAGGCTAGATCTCGTGTGACTCTAGTGCTAGTTATCTCTGTGTGTGTACTCGTGGAACCTTATATGCTGTGTGCATGGTCCCACAAGTTTACCTGCCTAGTACGTTGGAAGGAGGGCTGGTTATGCCTTGCCTGACTTTGAGACTACTAGAAGAGGCCACTAGGACAGATGATGGCGCAGAGGAATGCCTGTTGGTGAGCCTGCATGAATTTAGTGGGGATGTTGTCTGCAGGCAGGTCGGTCATCCCGCATGCTAGAGTTAGCAGTTAGTGCCCCGAGTCTGAGGTGTAGGGACCCTGCAGTTTTCCTCACTCGTGACTCTACCTGACAGGGTCAGGTGATTATTAACAGCGTTGTGTTTGGCCGTGCTGCCACGACTGTGTGTCGTAGTCTTGACTAATTGTCCTCCCCGACAGGGTTGGGTGACTTTTATTGGCATTTGTGAATGCCCTGCGGATACGCTGATTGAGTTGCGCAGCAGAAGCGTGGTGGGTCCATGAAAGGTCAGGCTACCCTCGGGGCATTTGGGTATGTCTCTGTTGATACGCTAACTGAAGCTGCGCAACGGAAGCGTGGTGGGTCCCTAGCGTAGGCCAGGTTACCCCAAGACACTCGAGTATGTCTCCGCGAGCACAGCGTGGTGGGTACCTGAAAGGTTAGGCTACCCGAGGCATTCGTGTATGTCTCCGCTGATGCAGTTTGGTGGGTCTCTGGCAAAGGTCAGGCTACCTAGAGGTAATTGTGATTGCCCCTAAGGACACGATATGGGACGTGTTCGACCCGAGGTTTTGGGAACTTGTGTGTTCTCCTCACTCGGGGTCTTTGCTTTGACCTTGGTCAAATGATTTCTTGCCATTTAGCTGTATCTTGCTCATGGCCTGCACGCCGTTGTTTGACATTGTTTGCTCGTGACCGGCCTGAGGGCCAGCCACGTATGAATGAGGCATTTAGCTTCAGTTGTCGTATGTTCTAACTTGTTTATGTTTACATGCTTATCCCCATGGTGGGGCTCCTTACTGGGTATATTTCGATACACTCACCCCTTACATTTTTAGGTACTGGTCCGTTCCGAAGGTGGCTAGGCTGGGAGCTGAATCGATCAAGGACACGGTGTCACATTTCCTTTTCGCATTGTTTACTACTGTTGAACCATATGTTTTTACATTTTAAACTCTTTTGAACCGTATTTGTTTTGAACTATCGGGATCCCGAACTTTGTTTGTATGTTTTCGAACTATTAGCACCGTTTTCATGTTTTACGAGGTTTTGTTGGAAAAACGCATGTGATTAGTAAATTGGTTTTGAGGATTTTAATATGCATGCACTCGTAACACCCCATTTGAGTATTTTAGGAAGTCGGGTCGTTACATCCACTATCACAGAAGGTTCAACCAAGACACTATAATACAAGTGTCATGGTAAAACCAGTTATGACATAAACTTATAGTCATTGTTGAACTATTAATGACAAATATATATAATCGTTAATCATGTAAGAATGACAGTTTAGAAGTGTCCTCTTATAACCAGTTGTGACATTTTTATTATAGTCATGGTTGAGTCATTGATGACACATATTTATTGTCAATATTGATTTATTTATGACATTAGTTTATTGTCATGATATATCCATTGATGCACATATATAATGTCATGGTTGAAGCGTTTATGACATTAGTATTTTGTCATAGTTGATCTATTAATGACACATATTTATTGTCATGATTTATATATTAATGACATATATCTATTGTCATGATTGATCAACTAATGACACATATCTACTTTCATGATCCATCCATTGATGATAGATATCTATTGTCATTATTGATTCATTGATGACACATATCTAATGTCATGATTGATCCATTAATGACATATATTCATAGTCATGATTGATGTATTCATGTTATTACACTCTTATTTGTGCCTTTTCATAACTAGTCTTCATTGTACCTATACCTGTCAAGAAATATCCATAATTTGCAACCTCATAGCTAAACAAAATATCTTTAAACGAATATCATTTCATGTATAAATAAAGACGTATGTTACACTTAGATATATATATATATATATATATGTGTGTGTGTGTGTGTGTGTGTGTGTGTGTGTGTGTGTGTGTACTTAATAACAATATGTTTGATAGTTCATAACATGTCTACTAAATGTGTAAAAGTGGAATGATAAAGAATAAATCAGGTGCATATTGACAAGCTTCATTGAATAAGGTCATTGACCCATAAATTTGCTCATTAGTGTGAATATGGTGATACTCCACTAAGCCTTATAAGATATAATCAATATTTCTGCACAATCATCAAATAAAACAACCAAGATGTCAATCTTACTCATCAAGAAGAAATATAATACACACACAGAGCCTTTGAAACTCATATACTTGAAGGAAACTCTTATAATAAAAACATCGATGAATTCACTCCATGTTTTTGTGACCTGCCCAATGTCCTACTCCATCCGAATCTATATGATAGATTAAAGGTAACTCACATATAGCTAATAAATTAAATAATCAAGTATAAGGGAAATTTTTTAAAGTGGTCAAATATTTTAGAATCATAAAAGTAACTCACATAAGGATAATAAATGAAAATACTACTGGACGAGGCACATAAGGTATAAAACAAATAACAAGTTCGTAAGGTATGTTTTGAAATTAAAAAAAGCCAACTTTCATTTGAAAATGGAGAATTAGAATACTTTGAAATAAATATCGAGTTATTAAATGCAAATAAGCTCTAATTGTTCCCAACTAAGTAACTACAAGTTTCCCCTAAAAAAAAGTAACTACAAATTTGATTATAAAAAAACAAACTAAATGCTTCAGGAAATAGAAAGTACACATAAATGTACTACATACATACCATACCATATCTGGAGCTCCCAGGTTCGAGACTTATCTGTGATATTAATTTGTAGACAACTCTCATGCTCCATTTCTTTGATAGCAAAGCTCCGATTTCACGATTTTAAAAAGGAAAAAAAAATCAAATAACTTCAATTCAAAGTTCAAACTCACTAGATGTTTCAATTCTATCTCAAAAGCATTATGAAAGTACCCAAAGCTGAATCTTAGATACAAGCATATGAAACCAAAATTTTTGCAACACAATTTTAGTTGAAAAAAACCCAAATAATAACTTCACAACAATTTTTATGAAAACAATTTTGATTAAGCCTAGATGTTGAATGTTTCGTCTACTAAATCCAAATCAAATGATTTACCCACAGACAATCACAATCTTAATATCCAATTTCAAAAAACATGTAAACCAACGATAATAAACTAACTAATCCAACAGGGAAAAGACAAATGACCAAATCAATAACCCACATATGAAATCACAAGCCAAAATGCTCAAAACCCCCGTAATCAACAAGATCAAAAGTGGGAAATATGAATTAGGATAGACAAAAAGCTTCAACAAATTACCTAACATCGACAATTAATGGCTTCTGAAATCTCGAAGCCGACGATGAACGGTGGAAGCAAAATGGTTGTATTAGGTCTGAAATGGTTCGAATGAGCAGCTTTCTAAACAGCGACGGCTTCGCATTTTTTATGTAGTTCGCGAAGAAGAGAGGGGTGAGCGACAGTGTTTTGTGTCCTTTGTGCATGCAAGTTAGAGTTAAGAAGAAAACTTTTTTTTTTTTCACTTTTTAATAACTATTTTTAAGCTACTTGAATATTTAGAAAACAACAACGACATTTCCAGCTCGAACATAGAACCTAATGCACTTTTCATGACTCTAAAATATACTCATAAATTTAAAAAAAATGAAAAACAAACCTAAAAATCTATTATGACTTTTTCATTTCTCTTTCTTGCAAAATGAAGAAAGGTGTCATGGAAGATCAAATTTCTAGTATTGATGGCCGATGTCTAACCGGCACGAAACTCTGACATGAAATGAGTTCCCCAGAGCTAAAATGCCATGAAAATAGAACTAAAAAACATTGAAGGATAGAAGAATTTGGAATTATAAAATATGAACACTTAAACCACTCTTGTTTTGCCTAGTACTCTGGTGGCAATATGTATCACTTAGTAATTGGTTAGGATTTGTCATATTATGAGATAGAGCACTAAAAACGATGAAAGATCATTAAAGAGTCAGAAAAAATGTTTATTGAAGAGGATAAAGTGTTGATATAGAGACACATGGTGCTACATGACAATACAAACATAAATATCTAAAACCAACATTTATTGGGTTACACTAATCTTAATCTTAATACTCACAATTCAATTCGATTCTCAAAATCTTGTTGAATTAATTTTTTTTTTTAGAACCCACTCTTTTTTCTAAGTATTGAAGATGAAAAAAAAAACTCACCAATATATATGGACAAATTGAGAGAGAGGGCTATGGAAAAGTGGATGCTTTTTTTATCACTTGTATTGATCAAGTGTTAACATGAGTGGAGGTCTTACTCAAAGAGCATCATAAAGATTGGCCATTTTTGGCCTGAAACCCACTTTAGCCTTCCAATATACAACAATATTATTTTATATTGGGTGCTTTTTTGTGTCCTACACACATATGGTCAAGTTCATTTTTGTTATTATCATATAACAATATGTAAATATATATTTATTTAATTTAGACCTTGAGCTGGTTGAAATTGACTTGCTAGCTGTGAAGAAATACTTTTTTACTAAACGCAAGTGAAAGGATTGGAAAAAAACATAAACATGGAGATGAAAAATCTAAGTCTAAGGTTAATTTACATCTTAAGAGGCATTAATTAGGGGAAAATTCCTCATTCTAATGCATTGGCTACCTCTAATGAGATAATAACTAAGAAAGAACTAGTTACAACTTGAGATTGGTTACTAGATTCAGGCTGCTCATTTCACATGACATTGCAAAAAAGATGTTAGTCTCTCAAACCAAACAATAAAAACCTATTTCAAATTGTACAGTTGACTCATATGCTCTTCTTCTCTTAGAGTGTCATGTAAACTTCATTTGATATGTGTCAACCTCAAGCTAGAGCCTAGAGTAAACAAGACTCGAATAGTCAGTAGTTTAATTACCAAGTCGAATGTCTCCATATAGTCAAGATCGACTTCCTATTGAAATCCTCGAGCAACCGATCTAGTCTTGTACTGTGAGATAGATTCATTTGAAATTCTTTTAATTTTGAATATCCATTTGCACCAGATGACCTTCTTATCAAAATGGGGGAGAAACAAAAATCCATGTGCCATGGAACATATGCAAATCAATTGTATGAAGACGTCAACAACAGGATTCAAACCTACACAGGCAAAGCCCAACAGATTTCAAGTCTGTCTCCTTAACCACTCAGACATGTTGACATTTCTGTTTAGTTTATACAAAACTAATTAACTCAGTCGTGTTTCTCAAAAACAAATTAACTGGGTCGTGTTTATGCTTAAAGATCATTATGCCATTTATAAACATACATAAACTCCAAAACTTAAAGAGAATTAGAAATTAAAAACAAATCACAATTCAATACTCTGAAAAGTGTCATTTTTTTTTCAAACAGAAACACGACTCACTTAATTAGTTTAGTACAAACAAAAGAAAAAAGTGTCAACATGTCCAAGTGGTTAAGGAGATAGACTCGAGAACTGTTGAGTTTTGCTTACGTAGGTTCGAATCCTTTTGTTGAATACTTTCATATGTGCAGACGTCGACTAAGCTTAGGCATTTATGGTTGTTTCATCTCATTTGTTTCTTCATGTTCTTCATCTTCTTTAATGGTGTCTATTTGAGGAGAGTGGGAAACCAATAAAGGGAATTTTGCATGTATAACAAAAAAAGACAAAATATTTTCATCTATAGCATAAAATCAAAACTAATTCATTTGTAGCAAAAAATTCAAATTGAATTCTATCGCTAGCTTAGTTTTATTAGTGATAGAATTCAATCAATGAAAGACTTCTTCTATCACCGCTTGAATTTTCTATTAGTGATAGAATTTCAAATTGAGTCTATCACTAGTTGAGTTTCATCACTGATAGAAATTAATATGCTACAGATGAAATTATTTTAAAAATTGTGCTGCAAATGTAATACATAAGGTAAAATGTGCTGCTGATGATAAATTTTCAAAAACACATGGAAGTGGTGCTTTCTCAATCCATATTTTTAGAGCTCTAACATTCTTTGCCATGAAACTCACCAATTCATCTGGAGGCTAAGTTTGAAGAGATTCTTTTTATCATCATAATAAATAGTATTGTAAACGTATATTTATTGAATTTTCCAATTTCTCCATCTTGGCAATCCTTTACCTCAAAAATATTTCTTTTGATGATATGTCACTAACATTCAGAGTGATGTGCAATCCATTATATAGTTTATGATAACACACAAAGCAATTTTGTTGAGGTTAGCTAAAGAACCATATTTTGAACATAATTACAAGGAAAATATGTATAATTCTTATTAAGTTCAACATAGCAAAAAAGGGCATCTCAGGTTACACTTCACCAAAACAAATATACAAAATAGCTAGAAGCACATTCCAAAAATGGTGCACTATTGAACTATATATATATGGCCCTTTGAATACCAATTATAAAGTATGAGCTTATTGAACTAAAAATACATGTGAAATTCAATGATGATGAATATGCATATATTTTCCCTAAAATGGCTTTAAAGATGGGTAGAAAAAAGACCCTTCTTTTTCAGCAATTTCTTCAACTTCATCTCCTTCAGAAATAGTCTCCAATTCAGGAGATAAAGATGTCTTAACAGAGACAACAAGCAAAGCTGGTGCTTTCTCAACCCAATAACTCAAAACTTCAATTCTTGGATCAAAAAGGGTTTCAATTTCAAATCTAAATCAGCCAAAAAAGCAAAACACTTTGAACTAGTTTTGAGAATTATGAAGATGAGTTCCAATCTGGGTGGAAATTTTAAATGTGATTTGAAGTTTGGGCATTTAATGTGTGATATGCTTTGAAATTTGAGGCTTGTTTTAATTAAGGAAGCCATGCGAAAAATAGGAGAAGATGTTGTGATGAAATGACCCTTCAACCGAAGGGCAGCACCACGACCTCGTCTTCATGTTTTCATCTTTATTAGAAGAAGAAAAAGAGAGTAATTTAGGTTATGTCCTGACATGACCGAAATATTAATATCTCATCCAATTTGAATCACATTTTGTTGTTTTTTAATTCAAAAAATAAAAATAATTAAATTAAAAAAAAAAAAGATATATCCAAAATTAAGCCACATAAATAGTCATCAATATTTAGGTCATATCAAAATATAATCTAAACTATTCTTGAACAAAAAAGTTTGTTGTCAACAAAAAAAATATATTAAAAGTTTTGCTGAGTGCTGAAAAATGTGCATAAATGGTTAACGTCCTTGTTGAAGAACAAGTTTGGAGTACGTTCTTAAGGGACTATTTAAAATAGTTTAAAGTTTTTATTTTTTCTTTGAGAGAAAAAATAGTTTACAGTTAATTGTCTAATTAAAATCACTAGTCACGAGATTATGATTTTTCGATGGAATAACAGTGTAGGGCATTCTTGAAAGAAAACGTTGTGATGAGCTTCTTGTTTAGTTTTGGAGAAATTGAGTTGAAGTGTTTGAATTGAATAGTTTGAACGTGGTGTTTGAATAAATGGTGTTAGAAAAACCTTATTTAAATAAGATTATTTGTTAGAAGTTTATAAAAATAAAAATAAAATAAAGAAAAGTAAATCCAAGTAAACAGAAACTAGTTTAATAAACAAAACGTACATAACTATTTATAGGATTGAAAAATTCAATTTATTATTTTAATTATTATAATATAAAATGTCAAATAAAATTTATGAGATTTGGTAAAGATATAAAAAATTTAAATGATATTAAAAATATTTTCATTTGATAGTTGAAATCTATCTTCTAACTTGGTCATAAAATTTATGAGATTTGGTAAAAATATTTTATGTTCTAAGGATGAAAATCTAAATGATATTGTAAATATTTTCTACATTATTTGCATTTAATTTTTTTTATATATTCCAATAAGGGGTAAAATCGTCCAAAAATGATTTTCCCTTTAAGCCACACCTAAGGTAGTATGATATGATATATATAAATCATTAATAATAATAATAATAATAATAATAATAGACTATTTTAGAGATGGTTTGGATTTTGGGTAATTGGAATGGAAGGAAAAAATAAAATGGAGTAATTTAGAGTTGTAAACCACTTGTTTGAAAATTTATATTTATATCATACTACCTTAAAGTGTGGCTTAAAAGAGAAAATCATTTTTGGACGATTTTACCCTTAAGTCATACCCTAAATTACAAGCCATCTATTGGAATATAAAAAGAATAAATAAATGCAAATAATGTCAAAAATATTTACAATATCATTTAGATTTTCATCATAAAAGTAAGATATTTTTATCAAATCTCATAGATTTTATGATTAAGTTTTTTTTTTTGAGTTAGATTTTATGACTAAATTAGAAGATAAGATATTTCAACAATCAAATGAAGATATTTTAAATATCATTTAAATTTTCATCATCTTTATAACATAGAAAATAAGATATTTTTACCAAATCATATAGATTTTATTTGACAATTTATATTCTAATTAAAATAATAAATTGAATTTTTCAATCCTATAAATAGTTGTCTACATTTTGTTTATAAGAACAATTTCTGTTTGCTTGAATTTACTTTTCTTTTTTTTTTTTGCTTTTTTTTTTCTTTTTTATAATAAGCTATCTTATTTTTGTTGGATTTTTTACCTTAACTTTCATCTAATTTTTCTTTTGTTGCAATAATTTTTGTAGGAATTTTTTTGCATAATTGTTGTCTTTCAAAAAAAGACTTGGAGATCTCGAAAATAAAGTTTGAAGATGGATAAGATTATCATCTAAGCTAAAGTGCATGAATTATTTAGTTTCAAAAGTTTGGTAACAATGATTTCCTACTATTACTATATATATTTATCTGTATTTTGTTTACAAATACATTTGAAACGTTCTTGGGATTACCTTTTTTGGTTTCTTTTTATTTTTTGTTTTATAAGAAAAAAATTTAGTTATCTTATTTTTGTTGGATTATTTACCTTAACTTTCATCTCACTTTTATTTTCTTGCAATAACTTTTGTAGGGATCTTTTGTTGCTTAATTGTTGACTTGGAGATGTAGAATTGTTTTTTAAAGAATGATAAAATTATCGTTTGAGGTTAAAGGTAAGTTCATAGATATATACTAATAAATATATTTCGCTTATTTATATTTATAATTATAATAATTATAATGATGATATGACTCTTATAAAATTTATAATTCAATAGTAATTGGTCTATTAATAGATAAATTGAAAAAAACTAAAGAGCATCGATTTTTAAAAATCAGAGATAAAATTTAATTTTAATGTGATAAATTTTATTAATTTTTTAAAAATAATAACACCTATTATTTTTTAAGTTCAAAATAAAATATTAGCTATTCTTTAATATAAATGTGAATTTTAATAAATTTAACTAACGTGAAAAAATAGTTATAAAAATCAATATTAGACTGAAATTATTATTTGATGATTAAAATTTAGTGCAAAAATGTAGAAAACAATTTATCATTATAAATAATTAAATATATATATATAATTTATTATCTAAAAAATTATCACAAAATTCTAGTTTGTTTAAGTGTTAGAAAATGTTATGAAAACTATCGAATAAGTCGATGGCGCAGTAGTTTCATTGTTTGGTTATAAACTAGTTCAACACCAACGTCACGAGTTCAATCCCTGAAATCGGTATTTGTAATCCTCCACCCCCAATTTGTACTAAAAAAAAAAAAAAAAAAAAGTTATGAAAACTTTGTTTGGTTATTGATAACGGTAGAAGTTAATATATTTTATATTACAATCTTAATTCATTATTATTGTCTTTTAAAATTAAATATTACAATTTTAATTCATTATTATTGTCTTTTAAAATTAACACAATACAATACAGGAAAGTAGTAGGTTAGTAGACGCACGTGGTAAATAAGGCAGGGGAATCATCCAAAACAGAAAGACCAGATATTGTATTCAATTACGAGTATTAGCAGCTTGAGAAAAACAACAACAGATAATAGAATAAGTAGTTTATGAACAAAATAATAACTCAATGGACATAACTGTAAGCCCATACCATTGACCTCACTTCATTGATCTCAAAATAAGCATACAGAGTTATTTAAGGAATTGATGATACTCAAAATTAGACCTTGATTCATAATCTTGAGATTCAGATCTGTTATATACACAAGTACTCTAAAGAAATTTGAACTAAAAATGAAGGAAAAACTGCAACTAATGAAACATTAATTTGCTAATCATTGGATAGCCAATATAAGGATGCTACAAAATGTGTCCCTCAATGAGTGGCTAAACATTCCGAACCAAATGACAAACAAACAAGAAGAAAACAATGACTTGGTTAACATTATCAGTGAATCATGGTTTTTCAAAGTTTCACCATCATGACAAGCAACCCCAGTTTAAATTCTTAACAAGGACTATATGAGGAGTTAAGAGTTTACCACATCTCATTTAGCACAAAAAGTATGCCTGAAATGTGACTTGTTTGTAATGAGCTTCTCAAATGAGAAACCCCACAAGCATTTAGAATGGTAAATGAACACAAACAATGAATGCTACAAGCTTACCAATCAGAGCTATGTTTCTGTTGCAAGTCTAGAGATTCTTCCCATAAAATAAAACTATGGTAAAAAACAAAGAAACCATCTCTAATTCTACTTCAAAATTTTCCCCATTTTGGGCCACCTAAACAGCAACTGCCACTTCACTACACAGTTCAACACAAGTTTAAGGATATCTGAAAAAAAAAAAGATCAAAAGGAATGCGATAATCTTGGACCAAGCATAAAAACATGCAGCTAGATGAGTTAATATGAACGTGGATTACACTTGGGAGTGTTTGTTTGCCATATTTATGGAGTATTTAAAATGAGTATTTACTAGCTACTCTTAAAAAAACTACATGGAACTATTCAAAATAACTCTTCATTTCTTAACACTCATTTCTAATCATTAATTTATCACTACTCGATACTAACTACTCATTTCTAAATTTTCAAAATAAGTGATTTTTAACCACTAATTTCTAATCCTTTCTTTTTTAACTACCCAAAAATAACTACTCATTTTAAATTCACATCCAAACAAGCAATTGTCTCTAACTCCTCTACAAAAAAAACCACATCCAAATAATTTTTTAGCTACAATTTCCAATTTTTAACAACTCAAAATAACTCCTCATCCAAGACATCTGTGAACAGAAAACAGATCAATGAACTCAATTCACCTGGAATCGGCTTAAATGTTATGTTAAAAAACCACTACAAACAACCTAAATAGTTCTCAATTGCCAACCAGAGCACTAGCTCGACATTAAAAGTGTGCCCATGAACCAAGAAATCATGAATTCAAAATAGAACTCACTGATTCAAAAGCAATGAACAAAAAAGGAATTTTAAAATAGCAACTGCTCAAGACAGAAAACTATGCCCTGCGCTCAGATTAATTACTGAATCTTAATAGGGCCATTCTCAACAATTTGAAAAATACCGAAAAGTCTAAACTTCAGATCAAAAGGGAACCACAAAATGAATGCATTCATCCCCAAAATGAAGCAATATCTCCCACATTAAATAAATCCTCATATCGAGATATAAAGTCATTTAAAAACAATAATATAAAGAAAAACATTTAAAATTCCAAAACTTGAAAGCAAAACAAAAACCTCAATCCAGGGGAATTTCAATATCCCCATCAGAAATTTCCTGCTGCAAATCCTTGGGATCCTTACCATCAACCGTACATCCAACAGAAACGCAAGTCCCAAGAATCTCCTTGACAGATCCACTAAGATCTTTGGCCATAGACCTAGGTCGCATAATCCTCGCAATCTCAATCACATCATCGAGCGAGATATTACCATTATGCTTGATGTTCTTCGTCTTCTTCCGATCGCGCTCAGGCTCCTTCAGCGACTTGATGACCAAAGCCGCGGCGGAGGGGACGACGGAGACTTTGGCTTGACGATTCTGGACGGTGAGCTTGACGGTGACTCTCAGGCCCTTCCATTCCTTGGCGGTTTCTTTGGCAATGTCTTCTCCGATTTTCTTCGGGGAAAGACCTAGCGGACCGATTTTGGGAGCGAGGGAACTGGCGGCGCCGACCTCGCCGCCGGTGACTCTGACGAATACGTCGACGACTTGGCTGGGATCGAACTTGGGAGGCATTGTTGAATTTCGGATTTAGGGTTTGGAATTTTTGTTGAGTTGCAGAGATTTGGAGGAGGCGAGGACAGAGGCTTGGTTTAGGGTTTTAGAGATTGGTGGACTTTCAGTTCCCTTGTGGGCTTTTTCGGCCCATTGGGATTTGATGTCATTTTTTCTCTTTTTTTTTTTAAATTGTAAAACATTTTCATCTAGAATCATTAATAAGTTTTATTATTATATTAGAAATACTTTTTAATATAAATATTACAAAAAAGTAGGTGACAATACATCTCATTTCCCCATTCATATTTTCTGCCATTTTATTTTATTTTATAAATTAACAATATAATTGAAAATTAATAAGCATATTTATTTTCTTTACATATAATCAGCAATCTAATTTGAAAATTTATAATAAGAAAAAAAAAAGAAAAAATATATTAAATGGAAAATAATTCCCGCAATGTACGTACGGTTCAGTTTTCAATAAAATTTTGCAAGGAAATTGATAGAGATAAGAATTAAAATGGGTGGCCGGAGTGGAGAATCTTAAAACTCATTCCTAATTAAGTTTGGAAAATTTAAATTTCACCCACTTGATCGTAGACAAATACGCACCATCTATTCAAATTTCACTTGGGGTAAAAAAAATCATAAAAAGGTTAGGTCGCATGTAATTGATTGTACGATTAGATTTGAATTATGCCATACAATTTAAATATGCTTCCTTGAAAGATTCCTAATTCGAAATTGTTTAGAAACACTTAAATTATAATACATTTCAAAGTAATCCAATATCATAGTTTGAAGGCAAGTCAGTGGTATTCCAAGCAAAGGAGATTGAAGCTCCTATTTCCCTTTTTTTTTAAAAAAGAATAATAATAATAATTGGTTTGGTCGACTTTTTTGTCACTTTGTGTTGTTTTTAATGATTGGGTTTTATTTGATTTCTTATTTGGTAAACTTGACTTTAATAGTCAATTGATGGTTTATTTTTTAATATCTTTTATAAGTTATAAAGAATTTGAAGGGGTAGAAAATTCCAATACATAACCTATTTGATAATAAATACATATGAACGATTAATTAATATTTAGAATCCTCACCGAGGAAAGACTAAGGGTGTGTTTGAAGCACCGATTTAGTTATGATAGACGAAAAGTTATGATAAACGGTAGATTATTATAAATGGTGTTTGAGGGACAAGTTATTATAACATGATTATGATAAACGGTATTTATGGAGACTAGTTATACAACAAAAAGTAATATATGTAAGGTTTAGATAAATGGACACGCAAGTTTAGGTAACCACCGTTTATAATAAATGATGGGACAAACATAAGTTGGTTATTATAACCAACCCGGCCGTTTACATAAACGAGGACCCAAACACACCACAAGAGTATTCACCTCCTAATACTCTAAACTTGAGGGGTTATATCCCTAATTTTCTCGTGGTAGCCATAGAGGCTCAAAATATCAGAAGTAAATAACCCAGCATGTCACCACTAGGAATACATAACAAGAACATAATTACACATTTCTAATCAAAATGAAGTGATTTTATTCACTAATCATTATCTAAATTCTCAATCAAACCCATGACAAAACTACACATGTACATCAAATTTTTTTAATTTGTACTGAATAATTTAGAAGCAAAAAGTAGTGGAGGTCAGCTGATACAAAAACTAAAAGAAGCAGACATTGATGCTATGAAATCTCACCGAGAAGCCAATGACCAAAAGTTCAAGAGAAATGAAGGTGAAACCGAAAACCAGCTAATGAACGCCATTGCCGTAGCGGACTCGAACCGTGCACAATGGTTAACACCACATTGACTAAGATCATTGCTTATCAGAACAGTAATCCCGGCTGATGAACATGCAGCAGAAAATGTAAGGGTGGATGTAACCTGCAGGGGGACACAATTTGCTGATTGTATTAACAACTATAAACACTGAATGAGCTTAAGACATTTAATGAAATAAAGTTTATATGATTTAAAAAATTGGTTTTTATCATTATTTTTTATATGAAAATTGGTTTTTTTTATAAGAACACCATTTTTTATAACCAGGAAAATAAAGCCGCCCACTTATAGACAACTATTTGGCTTAATTTTTTTGGAAATTAAAAAATTGAAGTTTCATTCTACAAGTAACCACACCCATTCCTAGGTTAAACACTATAGGAGACATCGACGAAATGAAGACACGAGGTGTACAAATTAATGTCACAGATGAATCTCGAACTTAAGACTTTGAGGGGAGCACACCGTCAAAGCCCAAACTTTCAACGATCGTGCCACCCCTCAAGAACCAACTATTTAGCTTATTATAAGATCATCAATTGGTCCCCTAGGGGCGATGCAGTGGTTGGGCACCTAGGCTTTGGGTGTGTGCTATTCTCAAGGTCTTAAGTTCAAGACAACTGTGGGGTTAATTTTCCAAGTAACCCCCAATTTCGCTTTCGGTCCTATAATGTATCATGATGCCACAATCTAAGGACGGTTCAATGGTACCCTCGGATTTAGAGGAGCAAAGTTCTAAGTTCTCGGGTCATCAACAAAAAAAAAACATCAATTGAAATAAACATAATTACAAGAAATGAATAAATATATCAATTATAATACAGTTACCAGCAAGTATATATTAGAATAACATATCATTCTCATTTTCGCAAACCCAACATAACTTAGTCCCCAATAAAACTAAATTTCAACATCGAAGTCCATGACCTACTTTAACAAGCTCCTAGATTGATCATATATCAGACTACATATAGAAGACTCATACAGATCTACTATGCATGCGTAAGTGTAGTGTGCGAAAAATCTTACCGCATCACCGACCGTGAACAAACCAACCATTTTGCAGTTCCGCAAGCTTCGCCGAACTAATAAGGAATATGCATCAACTACTGCCAATGAAAAGCTCCACAAGAATTGCAACCCAACAGCAGCAACAAGATATCTGAGAGGAAATGAAAGGCGATGGTTCCATATGACCAATTGAACATAAATTAGAAGGATCGAACATATGTAGGACAACTTAAAATGACAAGAACTACAAATAAATAACACATCCTCCAATATCCTAACTTTTTAAAACCAACCGATGTTACCAAAAAAAAAACCCTCCTGTTATTATTAAAATGATGAAAATCAGAATAAAACGAACAAACACGGTGAACTATAAAAATCAGTGCCATTCTTTATCACAAGCAGGGTCAATGGAACTTCAAACGTATAAAAACAATACAATTTATTCATTGGAAATATGAACTTAATTATGGGATACATGGGTCAAAAGAGCCTTGGGAAATTAAGTCGTCTTGGGAAATTAAGTCGTGATGGGTTCAATCCATAGTGACCACCTAAATTAATTTCTTACGAATTTTCTTGACATCCAAATGTTATAGGGTTGACATTAATCAAGGTGTACAAAACTGGTCCGTACATTCACGGATATTAATAATAAAAAAAAAAAAAAAAAAGAGGACCCTAGGGATTAAGAGTTGATGGTTTCAATCCATGACGGCCACCACCCTAAGAATTAATTTCCTTGACATCCAAATATTGTAGGACTAAGTGGTCAAGGTGTGCACAAGTTGATCCAGACAATCACGAATATCAACAAAAAAAAAATTATGGGCTACATAATCAACCAACAACAAATGCACTCGGTTGGAAAAAATAGCACAACAGTAATAGTAAGAAATCCCTAAAATCATCAAAGTAAATACAGATGACAAAAGCTTCATGGTTTCCTTCTCGTAGAACACACTCGACAGTTAAGAAAACTTTTCTACATGTCTGTATGCAATTTCCTTGCCCAAGGTCTTCATTGCGACTTATTAGATAATATAGAGTTACACCTCCAAATCAATTGACAAGGAGGGGAGTAACTCATATCTCTTATAAATGCTTATAAGACTCTCCCACTTTTCAATGTAAAATATTTGAAAGATCCTAACATGTCCCGTCAGGATAGTACCTATTTTGGGCTCATCAATCTTGAATTGGATCTCAATTTCATTTTTATTGGACCGATGCCAGTTTGGACTTTATGGAATCTGATACCATATTAGATATTTGTGAGATCGAGTAAAAAATATTCTAAAACACAAAACCTTAGCTATAGTTTGATACAAGTTATTGCCAGGACAATCCACAGAGTTTAAAGTTCGACGGTAAATATATTAAACAAAGCACAATTACAGAACAATTGTACAAGAACAAAATCCTAAGCAAGAAAAAACAAACAAACACGCATTTACAGGTTCGGCAATAGCTTTTTTTTTTTCCCATTAAGAAACGAGAAAAGTTGTTTGATTCTTCACGGACAAAATATTCTAAAACGACGTCCAAATCACGCTAACTACTTCTTAATTGAATCAACATCCTTAGTTCAGTTCATTGACTCAATATCGAAACGAATCACAACATCGAATATTTGAAGATAATCACAATCACAACATCAAAAATATACACAAAACCTAATGGGGGTGCTTGTTTGACGTTTTTACAACTACTCTTCAAACAATCACATCTAAAAGAGTTATCGTAATCACGCAAAAACTCATGCATGTCTAATCACTTCTAAATATTAGTTCTAATGCTTAACATAATTAAACATTTCTAACAACATCCAAATGAGCTTCGGTAAACAAAAAGAAACATCGAAATGAGCTATTAACTGCAAAAATCTACACATAACCTCATTCAAACGAGTTATTACTAATAATCAAATTTCTAATCACTCAAAATAACCCCTCATTTATAATTACTCAAAATAATCACTCTACAATTCCACATCCAAACACCTTCCACGAGACAAGATTCCAAGAATTACGTACCGAAACGCCGAGACGGAGGGGAAATCACTGGTAGTGGCCATAACACAGAGAGAAACAGCAGCAAATACGAACTGAAGGAAACGGAGAGAAAGTCCACCGAGTGTACCAGGCATGCCCTGCACATCCTTCATCCTCACCCTCGGCGCATTCTCTCCCGCTCCGCCCGTCAACGGCGGCGCCTCCACCGGATGCACCGACGGCCGGCTCACGTTCATCGTGCCCTTCGGCGATTCAACCGTTCGATCGCTTAACTGAAACAAAGGCTCTGTTCAATTCACTCCATAATCCAGAACCCTAATCAGAACAACAAAGGGAGAAAAACGTAGAGGTTTAGCTTAGCAGTTGAAGAACGAAGATTCTTTGCAGTTCGTCGTCTTCTCCATTGATAAACAGACTCAGATCGCCAATTTTGGTAAAGCTGGTACTGCCACAAGGGAAGAAAGAGATTTTGACCATGGGCCATTTATGGGCCGGCCCATTTCTAATTTGTGATTATTATGAAAATTAGTTACCCTTTTATTATATATTTTTTTAAATAAAGGTAACGACCCTCGTCCTTAGGCCAGACATTGGAGATATCATAGGAGTACTGTCACAAGGAAGATTCGAACTTGGTATCTTAAAGGGAGCATATCTTTAAAACCCAAGTTTTCAACTATTGTGTCATCCTTTGAGGGACAGTTATCCTTTGATTAGCACCCACTCACCCACTAAGTTGGTTCTTCCCTTATTACCCATTAACCGTAGATTTATTGATGATCAGGTTATGTTGAATATCATTTGTAACTTAAATTTCTTAAAATTATAAATATGAGTGTTGAAATCGAATGAGTCGGTGGTATAATTGGTTATCTGATTTAGTGTTAATACATTTCCACTCTACGGTCATAAGTTTGATTCTTGAAATTGGTATTTGTAATTAGATTCATATAACTTTCCCGTGTTAGTGAACCACGTAAATTCTTTTTGTATAAAGCTTGCATTTAAGATACGCAAATTAAAGTGTCTAGTGAAGAATCTTTTTTTGAAGTTGTAGAATCAGAAAAAAAAAAAAAATAGTGAGTACGAAGGTTTAGAAACTCTCAATTAATTTCCTACGAATTTCCTCAAAAGTTGCAGAATCACAATGAAAAAGTTTATGAGAGGTGAAAAAAGAATGGTTTAGAAAGTAAAACTTGGTATATTTTGCTCACACAAGCATACAATTTTGTTTTGCAGAGAGAGATACAATAATCTTGAGACAGTGAAGTGTGGAAATTGAAAAATGAGAATGAAGGGCCGAGAAGAAAGAAGCTGCTATATTCTAACGGCACTAGCACGGCGGAAGGTCGGGCGGCGGCGGCAGGACGGACTGGTCGGGTGTTTTTCCATTCTCAACGACGAATGCCATCTTCAACCCCCACATCGTGTGCACCTCCAGGTGACAATGCATGAACCAAACCCCTACAATCACATCATATCGTCAAAACTCTTGTTAAATTAAAATGCCTTCCTCTTTCATTTTACTAACACAAATTATAACTTTGTGGTAAACATTTTTTTTATAACCATTTGGGGTGTTTATTTGTCAAATTTAGGAGGAGTTATATCGAATTATTTACTGACTACTAAAAAAAACTACATCTAAACAAGTTTTTGTAACTATTTAAAACAACTCTTCATTTATAGCTACTCAAAATAACTTCTGATTCTGATGATTTATTTTTAAATATTCAAAATAACTCTTCATTTCTAACCCTTCATTTCTAACTACTCAAAATAATTCCTATAATTTCTAATCATTCATTTTTAATTACTCAAAATAACTCTTCATTTTTAATCTACATCCAAATAATTTATTGTCACTAATTCCTCTACAAAAAAAACTACATCCAACCGAATTTTTTATCGCAACTCCTCCATAAAAATCTATATCTAAACCACTTTTTACAAAAATCTCAATTTTTAACTCCTCGTCCAAACACCTCTAAAATGAAAGGTGAGAGTAATGGGTTATTTATTAGAAGGGGTCTTTTTAAAAAACTTTTTATCAAAATGGGTCTCTTTTTAAATTAAATCTTAAAATGGGTTGTGGCTTCTTTACTATAGACACCACACCCATTGAATTGGTCAAACATTTTTGTCGTATTAGCCACATAAGCAATATCTTAACAAACTTCAATTACCACTCTACTAAACACGCCACATGCTACTATTTCTCTCCTTTTAAATTAATTTTCAATCATAAAATCACTATTTTTTCAAATAACTTTGAGATAATATTTTTATAAAATAATTTTATTTCATCATAATCATATTATTATTCTTCATATTCATTAAAAATTTAAATTTAATAATTTTTAAAATTCCTAATTTAAATCATTCCATTTTTATTTAGTTATATTCTAAAATATTCTTATATTCACTAAATTAACTTATCTATAAATATTTTTATTAATTTTATCTAAGATCATTATTGTAAGGTGATTTCCAATTTCAAATTCACCATATATAATATTGTTGTAGATTTTGTTAGAATATTATCATTAGATTTTGATAAACAAGTGTAGATTTTGTTAGATTGTTATCGTTAATCTTAACAAATTAATTGACGTATACCATTACAAAATTAAATCTAAAAAAAACTAAAAAAATCCATTACAATCGGACATCCTCCCACTCTTAATTTAAAATTATCAAACATTTTCAAAAAAAGAAAAAAAAATTAAAATTCTAAAAAAAAAAAACTCTTAACTTAAAAGGAGTAATTAAAATAACATATAATCTATTTATAATATAAATAATGTTTCTTAAATTATTAACCTCAAATAGTCATTTGTTTAAATAATAAATTAAAATCTTAACCTTTTTAATAATTATAGGATTTTGTAGATGATAAATTTGAATTAAAATTTACGGATAAAAATTTTATACAAAAATAATAACATTCTAATCAAATCTATAAATAATTTTATTATTAAAATATAATTATGTAATAAATTTAAAATTCATTTTTTTTAGTTAGAACACTTATCAAATATGTGTGTTATAATTAAGATAGCATATTAATGGTATTAGGATAAAATTAATAAAAGTGAATTCTTATCGTAAAGAGAACATTAATTTTGTTAATATATATACACAAAAGTTTAGAATGTAATAATAGTTGAATTATTAAAAAATTTAGAATTTCAGAAAAATAATTAGATTTATTTTTAAATGAATATGAAGAAATAAAACATGATTATGATGAAAGAAATTATTTTACAAAATTAAATAAAAGTTATTGAAATAAAATTTAGTTATTCTAAAAATGATGTTTATAGATTTGATGGTTAAAACATAACAGAAAAGAAAAAAAAAGATAGAGAGAAAATAGATATATTGGGTCTCTTGTAAAGTCGTCATTGGAATTTATTTAGATTTTGCTGATGTGACAAATACGAAAAAAGGGGTTGACTAATTTCCATAGGTGTTGCTTTTTTAGAAGAAATCGCAACAACCCATTCTTATATTTAATTTCAAAACAGACCCATTTTAACAAAAAGTTTCAAAAAAAGACTCATTTAGACAATTAACCCGAGAGTAATATATATTTACTCACTTTTGAGGAATATAAAACTAATAGTCAAATGGATATTTGAACCAAGGCTTAGTCATTCAATTTTTTAAGTTAACTTGTTATCTTTGATCTAGTTCTTATTTTACTATTTAGCAGCTGCTTAATTTTTTCACATCTCCAACCAACCTATACTATTTACTTTAATATGTGCCAATTCTAAGAAAAGAAATTATGAAAAAATAGTCTTAAGATGACAGAGAGAATCTAGTTCACGACCATGCCACATCTATCTTAAGCATAGGCTGGGACGCATACATGAGCAGACAAGTTTTTCTCTTTTTCTCGGTAGTTAAGAAAAAAAAAAGGAAAGTTGAGTGATAAGTCACCTGGATTATCAGCTCTAAATCTGATAGCAGCCCAACCACCAGTAGGAACACCAACAGTATTCCTCTCAGGAGGATCAACAAGATTAAACCTCAAGGGATCTTTCTCAGAATCAAAGTTACCAATCCCAGTCCCAACCACAAAGAAGTTATACCCATGAAGATGAAACGGATGCGACTCGACCGTCAACAAACTCGTATCTTGCAACACCAACTCCACCGTCGAATTAAACCTCACCACACTCAGCCTCGTCCCCGCCATCGTCCCCAAATTCGCCGTCAACCCGACACCCGTATAATTGAACGCCACCGCGGGCCGGTCCGGGAAATCCCCAGTAAACACACCGGAAATGTTGAAGTAATGAGCTTGCAACAGCCCTGTTTTCGGCATCACAAAGCTGATATTGTTCAAAGACGCTGCTAACTTCGTTCCATTAAGGCAGTTCGCACATGGGTTCACTCCCAACCCGATCGCGTAAAACAGACGCCGCTGGACGTGGACCGGAACGTCGGCTGGGAATCCCGGGGTGTTTAGGCTTTTGAGGTTTTGGTTGTAGGAGAGGGCGAAGTTGGTGTTGTTTGGGAGAGGGAGAGTGGGGAGTAAAGGGAGGACTGTAGTGGGGATTCCTTTGTATTGGAGAATGGCGGTTACGGTTTTATTGTCGACCGGGACCGGGGCGTCCATGAAGGGTCGAGCCGCCATGAAGTATCTGTTTGGGGATTGGTTTGCGTGAACCAAAACGTTGGTGGTTTGGCCTGGAGCTATGAGGATGGCAGTGGTTGTGAAGGGTTTTGTGTAGACGGCGTCGATTTCGACTACGGTGAGGTTGTGGCCGGCGATGGCGAAGAACAGCTCGTCATTGAGCGCAGCGTTGATGATTCTTAGCAGGTATGTTTTTCCGGACTCTACTTCTAATGCGTATGTGTCTGAAAATCATAAATTATGAATCAGAATTTAAACATTGTTTCTTTGTGTAGGACTTTTTATGAGAGTAACACATTATCAAAAGAGCAACAAAATAAATGGATACTTCCTAACAAGTAATGATCGTACATACTTTCCATTATATATATATATATATGTGAGGACAATAACTTGTTAGAGCTTCAATATACCATTTCTCTCCTAGTAATCAAATCATCCTTTTTTATATACTTGCAATATTCATATGATACATTATTGTCCTTATAAATTATGGGAAGTATTTACTGGTTACTTCATAATAGGAAGTATAAATACATGGTTTTCAAATTTAATAGGTTAAAATAATTAACATCTTGGTTCCTGAATTTTGAGGTAAAACAGAAATCGACCTCAAAATTTTATGAATTAAAATTTGACTTTTTGAAAATCCACAAAGAATAAAAATAAAACAAATCTCTCAAATGTTTAAAGACAAAATGATATTTTACCTAACTTATTATCGCTATAGGATGGTTTTTATGCGATTTTTTTTAGCAAATATGCCACTAAGATTGGTCTCTTGGACAGATGCTACCATATTCATTTGTTAAAATTCCACAAAAACTTGAACAAATAGATGTGGTGACGTCCGTTTAAAAAAAAATTTATCCTATTTTAATAATAAATTTGAAAAGAATCATATTTTGATAATATGCTATAAAAACAACTATACTTTCACCCAAAAAAAAAACCATTTGTATCTTATGTATTCTTTTTTTATGGCTCAATTGGTTAAAGGAGGTCTTGAGAGTGCATAAAGTGATGAGTCCACCTATCTAGAAATTAATTTCCTATGAATTTTCTTGGCATCCAAATGTTGTAGAGCAGGGAGTATTCCTTGTGACAATAGTCGAGGTGCACACAAATTAACCCAAACAGTCGGATATAAAAAAGTAAAAATTTTATAGTACTGGTTGGTTTGTCGAACCAGTACTATGAAATTTTCTGTGCTACGATAGAATTAGAAATTTTAAACGATGAGATACATACGTTTTTCGGAGCATGAGAAGAGCGGGCCGGGCTTGCCATTGATGGTGTGGGCGTCGGAGGCTTGGGGTGGGAGTCCCATCTTGTTGCCTTGATTAACGATGGTTTCAACATCTGAGTTCCACCATTCTCCTGTATTTAACAGATTAACTTTGGTTACATCAAATGTCAATGCTTAGAATAAGTAGAGCAAAAGCATGTATGAGAAAAAATGTTTGATCTCATTGGTTAGAGGTTTTGTTTTTATAAGTTATATAGGTCTTTATCAACTTCTTTTTTCTTTTTTGACCTATTGGGAAATATACTATGAATCTTGTTTGGTCAAATTAAGAAATGAGAAGTTGAGTATTGAAAATTATAGGCATGTTTGGTAAGTTCTTTATTTGTCAGTTGGCTTTTGAAATCCAACAAAAAATTTCAAAAACCAGAAAAATGTACTTGTTGGATAACATTTTTTTTGGATTATTGTTTTTTATTTTAATGGGTTTTTTAGATTATTGTTGGATAGCCATTAGTTTGTAATTTTTTGATTTTGAAATTTAGGTTACTTCTTTCACAAATTCTCTTTACCATCATTTTCATTTCTTTGTTCGAGAAACATTCAAAATTTTTAATCAGATTTCAAAAGTAAAAACAATATTTTTTTGGCTCCCGTTTAATACCCATTTGGTTATTTGTATCTCGTTTTTGAAAATTAAACTTATAAATACAATTTTTACATATGAGTTTTCTTGTTTTGTTATCTACTTAGTCCAAATGTTTTCTAAATCCAAATCATATTTTGACAACTAAAAAAAGTAATTTAATTTTTATTTTTAAAATTTAGATAGGAATTCAAATACGACAAAAATTATGATAAAGAAATGGAGAGAAAATAAGCTTAACTTTCAAAAATTAAAAAGAAAACAAAGTAGATAATAAAATAAATATATTTAAAGGTGGAAGAAGTGTAGATAAGGGTAGTTTTTAAAATGAAAGAGCTATCCAACCAAGCCAAGTTTCAATAATGTTGCTTTTCTTAAAAAATTTGGGTAAAGTTTGAATAATGTTGTTTTTAAAGAAGTTGGGTAAAGTTCTTTTCTAAAAAACTGTTTTGTTAGGATATTCCAATAGAAACAATGTAAATGATTGAAAAAGGAAGAGAGAAAGCAACCTAAGACAATATTAGCCTCCAAATATGGGTGAGGAAATGGGAAAGGAGTTCCCAATTTAGGCATAATTACAAAAGCCCCATAAACAGTGGCTCTTAGCCACAAAATATGTGCATGCCACCACAAAGTCCCACGTTGTCCTGTTACATTAATGTCATATGTATAGCTGTTCCCTGTCTTGATTGGACATTGTGTAATGTAAGCTGGCCCATCAGCCCAACCATTTCTTTGTTGCTTCAATCCATGCCTGCATTTTCACACACACACACACCTCTTTTCAGTTTTCACATTTTCTAGTAACACTAACAACATGTATGATGTTCATATGCTTCATACCAGTGAATTGACATGTTGTATTGTGCATGGTTTGTCACATTTATGAGAACCCGGTCGCCTTCTCTCACGTATATCGTCGGCCCCGGGAACATTCCGTTCACCGTCACGATTGGTTTCGCATTGCATAGCCTGCTTACATTCTTCACTTGAACCTGAAATCCCCCCAAACAAAGAAACAAAAACTCTTTTACATTTATGTCGATCAACAACATTTTATTAAGGAGATAAGAATATTGATGTTTGGCCCCCTTCTCACTCTCCGGGCAAAAGTAAGAAGAAAAAAAAAAAGAGAGGAAAAAAAAACCCCACATCAAATTGGTACTTCTTGACAGCTGATTCAGCCAAAAAAGGGAGAGACCCAACAAAGAATGTGAAGAGAAACAGCAATCCCAGGAGAGAACCATTTCTTAGGATTGCCATTTTTATGATTTTTGTCTCTGTCTTGATTTGAGATATTTGTGTTTGAAACATAGCTGCTACTTATAATAAGTAAAAAAAAAAAAAAAAAAGAATAAAAAAATGTTAGGTCTTTGAAGTTGTTAGGGCAAGGCTGGTTGGCTATGAAATGAAGCTTTCACTTAGCAATGTGTGAAAGCAAAACAACTTAGGGGTTGAACAAAGCTTCAAAGCAACTGTAGTAAGAAGTTGAAACATCACTGTTACATTTGTTATATTGATTTGATTTGGAACATTACATTTTTATTTTCCCAACAACATAAAAACCATTGTGAAGCACTAACCATTTTTAAAAATTTTATGGAGTAGTGTTTAAGTTAATGTTGAATTGACTATTTTCAATATAGTATATTAAAACATGTTCCTGACTGGAAATTTCTTTGGAGTAACATGTTGCTTTTGTGGTGCTGGCTTTGGTGTTTGTTCTTAATTCTTCTTCTTCTTCATCTTCATCTTCATGGGGTTGGGTATAGGAAAAAGACATGATTGATAGGGAACATATTAACTTCTTCTACTTGAATTCACAAGCCTTCAACTACCAAAAATTTTAGCCTTCCTCTGTGATTTGGACCCTACAAGGGCTTGCTTATGAGTGTTTGGGCCTTATAATTAATGTTTCTCTTCTTATCCAAAACAGTGCACATCCATAGTGACGATTGAATCAGGTTAAATTATCAATCAACTCAAAAATATAAGTTAATAGGTTGGAGTAAATTTAATTATACTCAAAATGTTTTGAAAATGTCTTTTTTTGAAAGAAGATACGAAATATATTATAGCAAAGCAAGCGAGGAGCAAGCAAAAGCAGAATTAGAATTCATGAGTACAAAAAGCTCTCCAGTTTAGAGCAATACTGGCCGAATCATAATTACAAAAAGATGAGTCTTTAGTGCACCAAGATGTCATCTGTATAAGAATGTTCTCCCAAAGAGTTGTGGATGACACATCCAAGTGAGAGCTATCAAAGAGACGTGCGTTCCGTTCTCAACAAATACACCAAAGAATTGAACCCAATATGTTACTTTGAAGGATATGTCGCTGGTTGGTAAGGCGAATATCAATCTTGGAAAGAATGAAATCAGAGGTAGATACATTGTTGGAGGTAGGTTGCATATCAGAAGGAAGGCGAGACCAAATATCAGAGCAGTACGAACATTGCAAAAAGATGTGGTCTAGGCTTTCTTCACTATTTTTGCATAGAGAACAACGGTTCGGGTTGAGGCATTTATTAGAAAATCGTCGCTGCAAAATTTCCATAGTGTTGAGGCCGTTGTTGAGCATGATCCAGATAAATATTTTGATCTTCTTGGGGATATGAAGACTCCAAAAATCCAAACTCAACTTGGGAGAAGTTGCCGTAATCCAAAATGTTTTGAAAATGTCTGACAAGTAAAAAAGAATTATTAATTAGAAAGGAAACGACTTGACATGGGTTTGAAGATAAGATCTTTCGATTACCAATCAATTAAAAAACTTAAATTAAGTAATGAGTTATATGACTCATAACATTAATCATCACCACATTACTGACATCAACAGTAATACCAAGACCTCATTTGATAATCATTTGATTTTTTGTTTTTTGTTTTTTGTTTTTGGAATTTAAATCTATTCTTACTCAAATTTCCTACCATATGTTCCACATTTCCTACAATGTATCCATCTTTCTTTAATTCTTTAAGAAAGTATGTGAATGCTAATCGACTTTCAAAAATAAAAACAAACTTTTGGAAGCTATTTTTTTTTTCCAAATTTTATTTGGTTTTCACAAATATAGGTGAGAGGTAGATATCCAAATAAGAAAATTATTTGGTAAGCTAGTTGTTGTAGATTTAAATTTTAAAAATCAAAAATAAAAAACGAAATGGTTATCAAATGAGACTTAAATTATGTCGTTTCTATAGAGTTGTTTATAAGAAAACAAATCTCCTCAAATACCTTTTTGATGATAACATCCCCACATCAACTTAATGACTTCTGATTTAGTATGTCTTGAACTTTTTGTGTCTAAACATGTATTTGACACATTCACAAAGTTTTTAAAATTAAATAATGTAGTAGGATTTTATGTCAGAACTTAAACTTCAATCTTTGTGTCACCGTAATTTAGTAGTTTTATTATTTAGTGGTAATTCAATTCAATACCACAGTCACAGGTTCGATCCTAGAAATCAGTATTTGGCTTGGTTCTCTCCTCCCAATTTGTATTAAAAAAATTGTGACAAGTAGGTCCGCACATTTTAGAAAATGACGAAGTTGATAAATAAACACATAATCAAAAGTTTAGGCTTGGTAAAAGCTTATTAAGATTCATTAATGTAATAAACATAATCATAAAAGTTTCAAAACTAAACATAACCTAAAAAATTACACATTCCATAAATTTACTTGTCGAGTATGTATTTTCAATTTACTGTCATGTAGGTCTGTCTTTTATTATCAGTTTTAAGAAAATGTGAGGTTGTCCCCAATACAATTGTGTATAAATAATATTTAGATCCTTACCGATAATGACCAAAGTTCTCCTTATTCATATTCATTTCTCTTTTTAACGAGTACGTTGGTGGAAGTTCTCTTTATCTATAATTCCTGAAACCCAAAAAGAAAAAAAAAATTTGTGGTCATAAATATGAATGAGGATGGTTTGGGTCCTTACCAGTAAGGACCCAAGTATGGCTCATTGTGGATAAACCAGCCAGTGAAAATCAACTCCATGAGGGACACTTTGATGGTTTTCCCATCTAAACATTCCACACCTATTTGCCTAATCCATCCATTTTGTTTGATGTGTTGACTCATACCACACCACTAACACTTGTCGCCGTGCCATTGGCTCCAACCCACTTCCCTATGTCTCCAAGAGATTTGTTGGAGGCCATTTCTCAAAAAAAGAAAAAAAAATTGCTGACATTGTCAGATATCACAATCCCATTGGTTTGAAAGAGATGAATCCTACCACTTGTTCCTGTTAGAGTACAGATAAGACCCCCACCAATGGCATCTCCCACCCAACACTGGGGACCTTCTAAGAAGTCTCAACAATAAACAGGTAATGAATTTTTAGGCTCATGGCCCCCTCATTTATCCTCTTTGTTAACTTAACTGTTCGACTAACTCTCTTTTAACGTATGTTTGAAGTAAGGAGAATGAGAATACATGAGAAATATGGAAAAAAAATGTGTGTTATGAAAACGGCAATCAACAATCGTAAGACGAAGATATAAAAAGAGATAATGGTAAACGTGAGAGAGAGGAAGAAGAAAACAACACACAGAATTTACGTGGTTCACCAACGTTGTGTTAGCTAGTTCACGGGCAGAGAGGGGGCAGATTTTTTGTTATAAAACGGAAATCAACAATCAATAACGAAGACAAAGAAATCGTAAAAGAGGAAGAGAAGCAGAAATCACACAAGGATTTACGTGGTTCACCAACGTTGTGTTGGTTAGTCCACGGGCAGAGAGGGAGAATGAGTTTTATTTAGAGAGCCTAATTATAGAGGTAAAATGTCATAAAAACGACTAGGGTTTTAATTCGAGCTTATATATGCGCTCTAATTAAAACCTAATTACATAATGCTAATTTACGTTTTGGCATTAGTGCGTTCAAGGCATAAAAGCAACATTTTTATTAAGGAGAACGAAATTACAGAGTTTTACAGAATGAACGTCATAATACAGCTAGGGTTTAATTCGAGTTTATATAGGAACTCTCATTAAACCCTATTACAGAGGGCGTAAAGGTAAATTAGAATGTGAATTTGTAAACGCGCTGCGGAAACAAAATGTTGATGCGCAAACACATGCAGAACCCCCCGACTACTAATTGCAGGACATTGGTGCGTTCAAATCATAATACAACAATGTGATTAACCGAGACAATAATACATTTCTCCAGTGTTTGGGATGCAATGAAATGATTATAAAAAACAAAATAATGAATATGAAGAGTGGTTATGAAAAGAATGAGATTAGGTTAAGAACGAGTAGTACTCGTGTAGAAGATGAATAATGATTAGGAGAGAAATGAATAATAATCATAAGGATAAAGAGAATTATTTTCCATCTCCATGATTATGAAACTCTCCTTTAAGGGGTGTTTGAAGGAGAATGAAAAATACATGAACAATACGAAAAAAAGTGATTAACCGAGAAAATAATACATTTCTCCAGTGAAATGTTTATGGAGAAACAAAACAATGAGTATGAAAAAAATGAACGATGGTTATGAAAAGAATAAGATTAAATTTTAAAAAAAAAAGTGATGCTTATATAGAAGATGAATAGTGATAGTAAAGAAAATGAATTTTGATTATGAGAGAATGATTGTAAATAATGGAAAGGAAATTATTTTCCATCCCCATAGTTTGACTCAAACACCCTCGTAGTGGACTAGTGTGTTTTCTTGTCCACTTTGGACATTTCTCAAGTCAAAAGGTGAGAGAGAATCATTTAATGTTTGGTTTGATCTATTTATATGACCATTTTTAAACAAAGTGATATGTTGATGTCATAATTCTAGTTGACAAGACCCACTTGGAAGTTGGAACCGACATGTTCATGTTCCAATCTCAATTAAACAAAAGACCTGAATTCAGTAGAGCCATTTGTTATATCAATACCCATATGAATATCTGAAATGATAATGGAGGTTTCCTGTCATTTTACAAAGATACCATGAAGAGTAAGAGAACACAATACTTTGATCAAACTTCTTGCAAATATCTTCCTTTTTTTTTCTTTCTAAAGTTAGTAGAGTAGCTCATTTTCAGAAAGGAAACCTTCATCAACCTCAATTACTTACAATTTCAAAAAAGGAAATTAGTAGTGTTTCTTGGAGAAGGAAAATATAACAAACTTCATTTACTGAGGTCAATTTGCAGTAATTTACAAAAAAGAATCATCCAAAATAGAACTTTAGACCTTCAAAATTCAGATTCCTTCTTTCTTCTTTATTCCTTCTTTCTAGAGATACTCAAGCTGCTCTACTTGCCAGTTCAACTTTGAAGCAACTCTTTCATGGCAAGGTACATACTCCTACAATAACCAACAACACATACTATTAGAAATGACAGAAACAGAGAGTTTCCCCTTTTTTCTGTTTTCCTTCAAATTTTCATTCAATCCATACCTCCATTTTCATCATTAACTCCTTTGCGGTCGGAGCGGATAAGATTATTTCACGTGCGCTCGGGCTGACGAATCCCTCTTCCACTGCTTTGTCGATAAATGACAGCAAGGAATTGTAGTATCCATCAACATTCAACAAACCCACCTGCAAAAATTTGATATTTGTTGTAATTTGAGACAATATTCCTCACCAGAAAGTTAACAAAGAGTACAAACATGACTTGGATAAAGAATATCAGAAGTGAAGTTTACAGGTTTATCATGAATTCCAAGCTGAGCCCAAGTTATAACTTCAAGCAACTCCTCTAGAGTTCCATAACCACCTACAAGAAACATTCAAAATCTTCATTATCTATAATCAAGTGATAGTTTGATGTTAAGCAAATACACTTTACATCAAATAGACACCTCCTGGATTGTTAATTACCAACAAAAGAGTTGAATATGTTGTTCTTTTGTCTACAATACTAATTAGCCATTTCAGCACAAGAATATATTTAGTTGCAGTTGTCATAGTCTACAAAGTTTATGTGGAAAGTTTTTCCATTCATCAAGTATTCAATACTACTGTCATGATAATTAGATGCATAGTTAACATATTGAAAGATACTTTAGTTATTATCATGCATCTAATGTTCATTGTGGATGTCGCCTCCAAACGCAGATACCGCTCCCTCACATAATAACCTAGCAGAGTAAAAATATTTTGCAACCCAAAGTAATGGTAATTTGTACAAAGCCATACTGTCTAAAACACACATCTCTTTTTTGTTGAAGGAAAAACACAAATCCTTAAAGCAGATGAGGAACAATTTATAGAAGAATAATTGCCCCTCTCTAGAGAGAAGGAAACAATTTAGAGAATGAGGGCACTTTTTGTTCCAATGTTAAAAATAACCATAATAAAATTTGGAGCTGGTAAGATGTAGGTGATGACTGAGACAACAATGTGGACAAGCAAGAGTATATATTTTTTTTAAGTCATCGAAGGGTCATTAGTCAAGCGTTAGGGATTGAAAGGCTACATAATTATCATTGTGCCTCGGGGTTTGTGAGGAGTTTTGTTGATGAATAATTATGACTAGCAAGCAAAAGAAAGACCCTATGGGCCATTTGTTTAACGTATTTAGGTGGGAGTTAAATTTAGGATTTAGTAACTCTTTCAAAATTTATATTCAAATGAGTTTTTACCAACTTTTTCTCAATTTTATTTTTGAAAATAACTTTCATTTGTAACTATTCATTTATAACTATTCCATTATTTCTAACCATTCATTTTTAATCATTCATTTTAAATCAATCAAAATAACTTATTTTTAACCACTCATTTTTAATCATTTCTTTTTTAACTACTAAAAATAATATACTCATTTTAAATCTATATTCAAACAAGGTTTTGACTATAACTTTTATACACAAAAACTACATCCAAACGAGTTTTTGGCACAATTCTCAATTTTTAACTATTTAATATAACTGCCAATAGAGCAGTAGCTCAAGCGGCATCAATGTACACTTAATGACCTAGAGGTCTTAGGTTCGAGTCTCATCCACTCTCCAATTGTTGTAATCTCAAAAAAAAAACTATTCAATATAACTCATCGACAAAAGCCACGGGAGTAAAATGATTCAACCCTAGAAATGGACATAAGTAGAGCTTTCACTGGATGAAATAACATAACAGTGCTGGCACCGAAAGCAAAATAAGTCTTTTTCACTTTTTTTTTTCTTTCTCTTTTCAGGCTTTGGTATGAGTGGAAGGGAGAGATTTGGGGTAGAGTTTTCTTTCTACTTGTTTGGTGGAAGGGATAAATGGTACCCCTTTCAAACATCCACCTCTTGTACCAAGCACGGTTTTCTATCCAAACAAGATTTTCTGTTATTTTCAACTCTTTATACTAAAAAAGTTTTTCAACCACTTTCTTTCTCTAACCTCTCGTACCAAATAAGATTTCTGTCATTTTAACTTGCAACTGCTCCTAATCTCTCTTAACTCCTCATACCAAAGAAGGTTTTATCTCCTCCAAACTACTCCCTTTCACTCATACCAAACACTCCCTTCTTTAAATCCAAAAGCAATAAATTCAGAGTACCATTCATTTTTCAGTTTATGGTTTCATCAACTTTGACATAAATTCACACAGAGACCAAATTAGAAAACGGGGTTTGGTAATTGGCCAAGTCATAAATGTTCTGATATGCAGCAAAAACAGAATTAAAGAGCAGAGGAGCATTATGTTTAAGAAATATGGTTCAACATTGCAGACTAACCAGGCAAGGCAATAAAAGCATCTGAATGCTTAGCCATTTCTGCCTTCCTTTGGTGCATATCTGCCACTGCCTTCACTTCCCCTACTGTTACACCAGTTAGCTGCAGAAGGAAAAAACATGGCACAAAAAAAAAAGTTTAATTTTTTTTTTTTACTGTAGTGTTGCTGTAAAGTAATGATAAATGAAACAGGAATAATTTCTTGGTCAGATATTCCCTAGCCACAACATTTCAAGGTATCACAAGGAGAAGAAAATGTTCACTAGTAGGAAAAAGCCAAAGAATAAAAAACAATGAAACAGATACTGGATAGCTCACTGATAGGAGAGAGTTTATATGAGAATCATTCAAAATAGTAAAAGAAGATTCCCAAATATTTATGTCTCTTAACTGTTGCCAACCATTTGATTGGTGGTGCATAGATAAGGCCAAGTGCCAACAAAAGAGACAACCCCTTTTAAGAACCACTTGGAAAATAGCAATAAAACACATCAATGGAGGAGTTTAATCAGTAAGAAATTGATGAAAAGAAGAGAAAAGAAAGGTAAGAAATGAAGCTTATATTCAATTTCATATTTATTATAATTTGAAAAAGGTTAAAAGGGTATCTTTCTAGCAGTAGAGACATACCTCTCGAGGCATGAGCGTCTTGGGAATGATTCTGTAGAGAAAAACAACAAGATGACAAAAAAAAACCTAATTATAATCATTAATATGGAAAATCAAGGCCTAAAAACAGAACAAACTCTCTAATTTTTCCCCTCAATCACACCCATTCTTGTCTTTTACTTTTCCAGTGATGTTTACAAATTTTCAAGACTTAAAAATGAAAAAAAAAATGTTAAGCTTACCCAATGACATGGCCTCCACCATCATGAACAGCTTGTGAAACCAATCCCATAAGCCCTATGCTTCCTCCTCCATACACCAGATTTATGCTCCTTGAAACCTTCAACAACAATGAAAAAGCAACATCAACAAAAGGGAGGAAAAATTCTAAAAGGCAAAGAATGGACAAAAGGGATAGTTTATAGCCAGAAAAAGAAACAAAAAAAAAAAGAAATCAAAAGGTAGCTAAAGGAAATGAAATTTTGATTGACAGCTTATGACACAAAAAACAGAGGAATCAGAATAGACATATATGGCAAGAACAAAAACAACCATTTTAGGACAATGATCAAAAAATAAAGCAAAATCCCAGAAAACCCATCTTCAAAACAAACAAATAAAGAGATTTCTTAAACCCCAACAAGAAAGAAAAAAAAAATACCAATTCCTTGCCAAGCTCAATGGCAGCATCTTGGTAGCTACTCTTCTTGCCTTGACTACTCCCACAAAACACACAAATCCTTCTAAACTTGGACTTCTTCTTCGTCATCATCATCATCATTCCATTCTCAACCTCTTCCATCTCTAAAAATTCACAAATTTCTTTTGAATTTGTTCCCTAATGGTCACAAATAAAAAAAAAAGGGGGTGTTTCTGAAAACTATAAGAAAAGAATATATATATATATATATATAAATATCTGTGTTTGTTCTTGTATTGCTCTTTGTCAGGCTATAGCTATTCCCCTATTGTGTGTCACAGAACAATACAAAAATATGAAGGCACCACCACCACTACTACTACTACTACTTGGCCACTCTTTTTTTTTTCTCTCTCTCTCTCTCAGTGCAGTGTGTGTGTCCTCAATTTGTATATATAAACCTCCTCGCACGTGACTGCTCGTACGCCCACCATCTTCCCACGCGTGGACCACCATTTCCAAAAACTTCACCTTTTATTTACACGCCTCCTCCATCCACTACAAAGATTGTGTTTTTTTTAGTTTTTACACTTTTTCTCACAAAACCCATCTTTTATTTTGCCTAAACTTTCATACCCATTTGTTATTTCTTTTAGGTTAAAATATCATTTCGACCTATCGAATTTGAAATTTATTTCATTTTGGTTTCTACACTTTTAAATGTCTAGTTTTGGTCCCTCAAATTTTAAATATTTAAATTTGGTTCTTAGACTATCAAAAAAGTTACAAAATGATCTTTTGGTCAAATAATTTTTTTCAATTTTGAATTATTTTCTATCTCTTCTATATTTTATCATTTTTCTTTCCAAATTTTTTATCCCTCTTAAATTCACTCTCTAGTCTTCTTTTCTTTTTTCTTTTTTTTTTCCCTCTATTCTCTCTTCAATTAATTTCATCAAATTCAATAAATGAGACAATTTTTCTAAATAATCATTTTTCTACTTTAATTTGTCATTTTTTGTTTTCAAAATTTGTAGTCTACCATGGATCCAAAAAGAAAAGGAAAGAGTGAAAGAAGAAGAAAAAAAAAAGAAAAAAAAAGGTGGATTGAAGAGAGATAAATAATAATAAAAATTAAGAGAAAAAAAATAATTTAGAGTGAGAAAATTTTTATTTGAATAAAATGGCCATTTTTAAAACTTTGTTGATAGTCTATGGACCAAAATTGGACAAATAATAAAGTTGAAGGACCCAAAGTTGACAAACATTTAAGTCGATAGACCAAAATTAGACATTTAAAAGTTGAGGAATCAAAATTGGACAAACAACAAAGTGGAGAGATCAAAATTAGACTTTTAAAAGTCAATGGACCAAAATGGATAAACCCCAAAGTCGAGGGACCAAAATGATATTTAACCTTTTTTATGATAATAATAAGGATAAAATAAAGTTTTTGTCCAAATTCCAACTTTACTTCGTAAATTTTGAAATTTGTTTCATTTTAATTTCTAAATTTTAAAAATTATATTTTAATTCTTACACTTTCAAAAAAACTTTAATTTTCTTTGTATAATATATTTAAAGTTAATTTTAGAAATTAGCTCAATGATCTTAATAATTTTAACATTGTGAATTTGAACATATTTCTAAAATTTATTGAGGAAAATGATAATTTTATTTTTAACAATAAACAAATTTTTTTCTAAAGACAAATTTTATGTTTTTTTTAATAAAAATTCAAACACCAAAATACAATAAAATTTAAACTTTAGAGATTGAAATTGGACTTTTTGAAAGTTTAGTGATTAAAATGGAATAAGTTTCAAAGTTAAAGGACTAGAATTGAACTTTTAAAAATTTAAAATCAAATGAAATAAAACTCAAAATTGAGAAACTAAAATACATTTTACCTTAATAATAATCTCTAGTGGACTACATGTATGAGGAAGTTGAGAGAGTAGAGGAGAAGAAATTATCTCAACTCCATGTGTTGTTTTTTTGTACAATACATTCTCTCAATTCTTTCTTAGGCACCTCTTCACATCTCATCAAACATATTTAATCCTATCAAACATTATTACAATAAAAATTAATATAAATAAAAAAAATTCTCTCTTAAAAACTAATTCCAAAAAAAAAAATTAAATTCAACATCTAGTTTCACAACCTAAATTCCCCCCAAAAAAATTTATTACCTCATTTCCGAAATACCAATTTCCAAACAAATATTTCATCTTTCCAAATCACTTCGTTTCCTCTCTACTTCCTATTCTTCTCCTCTCCTCCCCCAAACTCCAAAATCCAATCACCCAGCTTTCTCTGTTTTTCTCTCAATATCCAAGGTGATTTAATTTTTCTTTTCCTTGATCAAAATATATATTCCATAGCTGAAAATGATTTCCTTTTTGTTTGTTTGGTTCACATGAGGGTATCATTACATCATAGGGATGATGTTGGTGAGTATCTAAAATATAATTTTTCCACTTCACTCCCATTTAGCAAATAAACATTTAAAAAATATAATACTTTGGTATTAAGAAAATTTTGGAATCTAGAATCTTTCTTTTTGGAAATAAATGTTATGTTGACGGAATCATTCTCCTTTTTTAATAGCATGATTCTCTTACAAAACTAAGGTTGAAGCAAGCATTAATTTATACAAGTGTTAAATCACTTTATAATTAATATGATAGTACAAAAATGTTTGAATCATCAAAGTCATTATTTTTATGCATACATACATTTGATACATATGTGTCATCTTTTATTTGATATTATCTCTCACTAATTAAATTTATATCATAGTTCAACATGTTATTATATATATCGATAAATTATATTTATTTCCATTAAACATTACTTCAATACATACATTATGTCATTATAACAAAACATTATGCAATAAAATTATGTTTAAAGAGAAAATTAATTTGTCGTAGAGAGCACAAACATTCTCATCAACATGAGCCTAAACTAATCTAAGATCAGCATAAAGTCATTCATGAAAAGTAAAAAAAAAAAAGTAAGGCAAAAAGGTTTACAACTTTTAGCTAGTGATGTGTTGAATATGGAACTAAAAAATTAAACTTATATATATATATATATATATAATGATATTATGTGGGTTTGTTTGTTTGTTTTGTCCAAAGATACAAACTTTTTGAAGGAGAGAGTATGGAGATGTCCATTTGCAGAAGGCAGTAATGGTAGACACTAAGATATGGGGATCATTATTATTTTTTATTAAAAAAAAACTCAATATCGAAACATTATAATGTAGGTTAATTTATTATTATATAATTTTTTGGTCAGTTGTCTTCTAAAAAAAAATGATAATTTTACGGCGACTCGACTATTTTTATAAGATAAATTATTGAAAGCTACTATAATAAAATTTTATTAAAAAAATCAATTCTTGATTAAGTGAATGTAATGATTTTTTTTTTAAAATAGAAAGGTTAAAATTAAATATTAAATATTTAAAATCAAAATAAAATAAGCATAAAAAAGACTAAAATATTAACTTATTTCTAAATTAAATAATGATTTTTATTTAAAAGGAAAATCCAAAAATTTATAATGAAAACTAATTTAAGATTTTTTTTTTTTTTATGATTGAAATGAGACATTTGAAAATTTTGAAGACTAAAGAAAAAAAAGAAAAAATACAAAAAATGAAAATGGTATTAAGATAAAATAGAGTAAGGAAAAGTATGGGGGTGAGAGAGAAATGAAATGGGATTCTTGAGCTTTGTGTAAGGAATTGGGAGAGAGTTTGATGATTGAATAAAAAAGAAAGAGAAAAGGGAAATAAGAAAAGAACATGTGGGGGTTATAGCTTATGAGAGTGTGTCCTAAGAAGGAAATGTTAGTAGACAAAGTTGTTGTCTTCAAAGGAAACAATTCATTTAAATTTCACACCTCTTTCCCCCCTTACCCATATCCTCCATTTTCACCTCTCCAACCATCCTTGTCTCCACTCCCAATCTCATGCCTTTTTCTTCACTTTTTTTTTACTATTTTTTTTTTTGAGAAAAATATATACTTAAGTCTAAGAGGTAAACTATCTAGGTGGCTCAATTAGTCAAAAAAAGTTTAAAATAAATTTATAAAAGAATATAAGTTTTATAAAATAAATTTAACTATTATATACTAGCCAAGTGGTCAAAGAGGGTTTTGGGAGTTTAAGGTGATAAGTTCAATCTATGATGACCACTAATTTTTTACCTATGTGGTATTATATTAATCGAAGTGCGTGCAAGTTGAACCAGACAGTCACACATAAATTCACATTATTCAAATGTTGAGGGTAAAATTGTTTGATTTTGAAATATAAGGACCAAATAAACACTACACTCCAAATCTTTGGACTAAAATGGTATTTTCCCCTTTATTCTTCCACTTATTGTTTAATTACTCTTCTATATTCATCTGTTTTTTTTAGTTTGTGTGTGAAAAATTGATGTTTGTTGAGGATGTGACTAAAGTTTAACATTGGTTTAAAGAGAGGAAGATATGGGAAGATTTATAACGGATGAATAGCCTTTGATCCTAATTAAACTTTTAAAATTATAAATCTACTTTCTGAACTTTCAAAAAAAAATTAATTCAGTTTTACTAGATACTAAGTTGAAATTTTGTGATTATGGTTACGCAGAAAATTATTATTTTGTTTGAAGTGAAAAAAAAATTTATGAAAAAAAATAAATAAATAATAAAAAAGCAATTATAAAATAAATAAAGTAATCACGAAGAAATACACAAAATAATCAATCACTCAAATGTAGGTAAGAAGATTATTCTTTCCGTAACTATTCTCATCTTCTTTACTATAAGCATCCAATTAGTCTTCTTGATACTATTAGACATTTCAATTAATTTAGAATTTTAATTTTTTGTGTTGATTAATGGAGTATTTTTTAGTATGAAATTTTCCCTATTGTTTCGAATTATCAATTAATTTTAACATGGAATAAATCTTGTGGTTTGTTTTTTAAATTAACTTCAAACTATTTTGATTACGAAGTGTAATTAGAAGGCTTAACTTTTTCTTTTATTTATTTTTAAAAGACAGACAGCAAGAAAGAATTGTATATTTTTTAATATTTTAAAAGGAAGTATTTTGAAGCATTATTTTGACCAAGAATTGTGTCAGATTGAATCATTATTTTAACATAATGTTGTGTGGTATTTTACAGTTGGTTCCATTACCTGGAATGCAGGAAAAAATTGAACTAAAAAAAATACTTAATTTTATTAAGCTTCCTCTACTTTTTGGGGGGGGGGGTTAAATAATAATAGAGAGTTTAGAGTTGTCTACCTATAAATCCTCATTTAATTTTAAATTTGATTTTATTATATATCTTTTTTTTTTTTTGAGAATCGATTTTATTATATATCTACAATACATGTAATTGGTCCAAAGACTAAACAAGAAGGACAGTATAACCATATAATATTTGAGTCCTCAAGCAGTCCAACAATTGAGACTAAGCACTTCAAGACATGCTTTTTTTTTATAGATTATTGGTAAATTAGAAGTTTTGATTTCCTGATTTTTTTTTAAAAAAAAACCATATAATATTTGAATATTAAAAAAAAAGATAGAAAATTATGAGTTGAATTCATTACATTTTAATTCTTTAAAACTTTCTTAACCATTAAGTAATTAATCTATTTTATATTTAATAAGCTACATAATCTACATCATCACCAAATAATGATAAAAAATTTGAAGTTAATTTTATCTCATTCGGTGAAACAATAAAGACTATTTATAAAATTTTGAATAGATTATTGAAACATAAATAACTAACAATGCCATATTTAATGATATAAAGAAGCTAACACGTTTAATAGCTAAAAATATTCAATACAAAAAGAAAAAATAATTTCAAAAAAAAAAAGAAGAAGAAAAGATATGAAGAATTCATGATCTCTTTAATCATAGACACATTTAAACGCCTAAAATTATTTCTTTTATTAGAAAAATCTAGATATATTTTTAACAAAATAAAAAAATATATTATAAACAACAATGGTAAATTTCATTAAAAGTTACATTAAAATATAAGTAAATAAATAAAATTAGATTAAAATAAAACTAGTATCAAATTACTCTTTTAAATTGAACTTTTTATAAACTTTGAGTTCCCAATCCTCAAAATTTGACCTTTCTCTCTTGCTATTCCTGTTTACTGCTTCGGCCTTTTGTTTTTGGATATTATAACAACTCATAATTATTGCACACATAGTATTAGTTTTTTTTAGTTCTAAAATTAATATAATTGATTAATTAATTAAAAAATACTATAGGATTATTATATAAATTAGTATTGGTTTGGTTATAGTTTTGTCCCTCATGCACTCCTTTTTGCATGCGCATCTTACACTTGTCACATGGTTTTGTGTGTTTTTTTCCTTGGTGCCTGTTTCATCTATTTTTTTTTTCACATGCCAAATTCCATATCACTTATCACAACACAATTATCGATTGGGTCGGTGACGTAATTGGTTATTTGGTTCGGTGTTAATTCATTTCTACTCTGCGGTCACGGTTAGATTCTTGGAATCGGTATTTGTAATCTCATTCCCCAATGTTATGCGGCTAATTGGATTCACACGTCGAAAATTTTAATTAATTATACCGCCCCACTCACTATATATACACATATATAGTTTATGTTTTACATGCACACAAAAAATTCTTTATATAAAAAATTTTCTAAATTTTTTTTATATTAATTTTTAATTGCATTTAGAAATTAGTTTTGATGAGTTTCAATATTTGGGTGTGTTCAGATTTTGGTGAGTGCTTTGAGTGTACTCTTTTGTAATCCCATTTTTGGAACTCTAGTGGAATATTTTTCCTGTCTTCGCCGGTGGATGTAGGCTTCATCCGAACCAGTGTTATTACTTTTCTCTCTTTACTCCATTTATTTATTTTAGCTATTGTCAATTAGAATCTATTTTATTTCCGCTGCATCGATATTAAGTGGTATATGTGAAGTTCAAGTAGTTTTTCAACACCCAACTTGAATTCAAAAAAAAAAAAAAATCACAACACCATTCAAATAATAATAATAAAAAAATATGGTTGAGGATCTCATACTATCTCACGTTAGAAAGTGAAAAAAACCCTAGTATTTATAAGATATACTAATTATTCTTTTTATCACCAATTAATTTTAAATTATTTAATGTAGTATTAATATAGTATTAAAGTTTATTAAATTTAAATGAGTATTCTATCCGATTAAAAATGAATTAAGTTCTAATTCAAAATTAGTTAGTCTTAAGTGACACCATATTAAATATAGTAAAAATAAAGTAAAATTAATTAAATAAATAATTAGATTCAAAGTAATAAACATACAAAAAAAAAACTCAATAATTAAAGCCATATATGATAATCATTTGTTCTTGTTTTTTGTTTTTGGAATTTAATTATATTCTTACTCATATTTTCTACAACGTGTTTCACCTTTTTTATAATGTATCCACCTTTCTTTAAAAAAAAAAGTATATGAATGTTAACTAATTTTAAAAAACAAAAAAAAAAAAATTGAAAGTTATTTTTTTTCTTCTAAATTTTGGTTTGGTTTTTATAAATATAAGTGAAAGTAGATATCCAAGTATGGAAATATATATGATAAGGTAATTGTTGTAGACCTAAATTTTAAAAACCAAAAACAAAAAAGTAGATAATTGTTATCCAACGAAGCCCAAATCATTCAAATTATAATAAATAAAAAATTACATCGTATGATCACATTTAAGAAATAACTTAATCATTATATTCAAATTAAAAATTAATATAAAACTAAATAGCTAAATTGTAAGATTTAATTTTTTTTTAAAAAAAGATAAAATTAAATAATTAAAGGTTAATATATTTTGATCCATATACTTTTAGTTTTGTTCTATTTAGATTCATCCACTTTTAAAAGTTCAATTTTAATCTATCAACTTGCAAGTTATTTCTATTCTGCTTTGTAAATTTTCAATTTTGTTCAAATTTGATTATCGATTTTGATGTTCAATTTTAGTCCATAAACTTTAAAAAATAGAACAAGAAAAATTAAGGAAATTGTTTGTTATTTTTTCTTTAAAAAGTTATCATCATTTTCTTTTAAATTTATAAATATGTTGGCATATTTTCTTTATTTGTATTAATATTATTGAACAAATTTCAATTAATACTAACTTTAAAATTATCATTTAAACCAATTTAAAACTTTTTTATTCATGCTAGAGATTAAAATTAAATATTTGAAAGTTTAAAGATCAAATAGAACAAACTCCAAAGTCCAAAGATAAAATTTGAATTTTGAAAGTTTAGATACGTATAAAACAAAACTCAAAATCCCGAAATCAAAATACTATTTTAATCATAATTAAACTATAAAATTACTATTAAAAATTTAGTAAATTAAAGTTGTCCTCCAAACAATCTTACCCTTGTTTAGTCTCTAGGCCAAGAAACCGAAGCTATATTGAAGAAGTAATGTTGAGTCTTGTACCTAAAATTTTGGGGGAGCATATCCACTTTAAGTCTAAGTTTTCAATCACTGCACCACTCGACGAATGTATCTTACCCTTGTTTTGAGGGGTTTTTTTTAGGGTCTTATTAAAATGTGGTTTCCATATAATTCTTCATTCAAAGATGATTTCCTACTACCCTCTTCCAAAATTTCAATCGCGTGCAGCCATTTGCATGGATTTATTTTTTTAGTTCAATAACATTAGAGAAGGATCTTCGTCGATTACTAAGTTGTACATGATATTATTGAAACACTTCTTTTTTTGACGTTGTTTGTATGCTTACGTTGACAAATATAGAAATTTTGATGTTTTCATGTAATTTTTTTCTTTTTTAATATTCACATATCATTAATAAATCACTAATCGAACTGTTATGAAAACGGAACAACAATAAAAATGAAAATTATAAAAACGTTAGAGAAAAATACAAAATTTACGTGGTTTACTAACGACGTGTTAGTTACATCCACAAAGAGAGAAGATAATGATTTTGTTAATTTTTAGAGATGAGAATACAAAATGTCGATAAACCAGCACTAGGGTTGTCAGAGAGACGTTTATATAGTGCACTCTCATAAAATCCTATTACAAAATAGACCAAAATACATAACAGCCCATAGGCATAAGCATAAATCTAATTACCTATTTTGTCTAGGTTTCAGGGTATTGCTTTTAAATCCCCACCATGAACCTCTCCCCTAGACCCCGACTCGTTGACCGAATAGCAAGATCTCCGACTAAGTAATCATGGAGTATGGAACAGTTCAAGACATATTTCAAAAGATATACTTTATAGATATATTGTTAGAAACCATTGTGGGAGAAAAGAAGTATCAAACTGTTGTTCTATGGTAAAATTCAAAATATCATCTCTACACTTTTAATGAGTTGTATTTGTTAATTTTTCATAATGTAAGCACTCCTTTAATTTGTCTATAACATTAAAAACTTATATTGAATCGAATGGGTTGGTGGCGCACTGGTTATCATATTTTGAGACATATTAAATATAGAACTTGAAGTGATTTTTCACATTATTTGAAAATAATAGTATTCTCTATACACGATTTATTAGTCTTTCTCTCTTGAATTTGTACTTAACAAAAACTAAAAAAAAAGAATAGTAATTAATATTTTAGCATGGAAAACATGAAATATTGAATTTAAACATTTTCTTGGTCATGATGATATATTGCCCAATGCAACCATTTACATTTTAAAATCTTCTAGTTTAGGTGGATAATTCATACCAATTAGTTTTTCATTTTTGTTTTTTGTTTTTTTGTTTTCTTCAAGTCCTATACTTAATGTGTCTCAAAACAAAAGGCAACAAAAGAAATTACTTCACTTGAAGTTATCTAAGTTATGATAATAATCCACATTATTGGAATAGTTAATTTGGGTATGATTTTGTTGTTGACTTAAACAAAAATGATTTTTTTTTCTTTCATTTATTTTTATAGTTTGCAAGTGGATGGTGACTAGCTGCAAAATTGTACCAAAGAACTCTTGCAAACCATTCATCATATGCACTTGCTTTATGTGGATAAAAAATCCTATCCATTGTCTCTTGAAAATTATTGGTGTTTCTTCAATCACACCATCACCCAAAAAAAATGTTTTTTTAAAAAAAAAAAACTTTTCGTTTCTTTTAAGATTAAAAAATAGCACTAACAGAAATAAATTCAAATTCACTATATGCTAGTATTTTTATTTTTTTTAAAATAAAAAATTAAAACCTATATTACATAAGTTTTAAGGTTAGAATTTCAAGTTTAATTTATAAACTTTTAGTTGTTTATTTGATAGTTCTATAATTTTTTAAAATGTCGAATAAGTTCAATAACATATTAGACTTTAAATTAAAAATTGATGGTTCTACTTTTTTGGTAAAAACTTAACCACATAATTAAGAGGAAAATATTTGAACCAATAACCTTTTAAATATAAAGTAATACACTATACAGAAACTATCTTTTAATCGATAAATTCAAGAATTTATTAAATACACGTTTGATGGCAAATTCCAAGAAATCTAATAGCACATCATAAACTTAACTAAACATACATTTTTAAAAATCAAGAACTAAAAAATTTACAAACTAAACTTAAAGAAAAACAACCGACATAGAATAGGCAAATAATGAAGTTTAAATTGGGCAAACATGAAGGACCCAAAGACAACAAAATGGACAATTTTAATTACAAAACCACTGGGGAGTTTAATAAGAGATAGAAGCATGTTTGGTCACTAACAATAGAAGTTGCAAATAATTTGTTGGGAGGGACCAAAAAGGAAAATAACTTTTAATTTGTAGGGTTTATATATGTATATAATGTGTAATATGTAAAGTAAAGGCTTTGGGTTTTGTTTATGTATAATTATTTGGTCTGGGAAGGCTGAGGCATTGCAAGCCACCCTTTGTCTCTCCAAAAGTAGAGCAAACATCTTTCATTACTCTTGAACTATCTTTCTCCTTGGTTTTATTTTACTTATTATTTCCTTTTCATTTCTTCTCTCTTTCCAACTTTTTGTAAATTGATGTTAAACATTTACCACATGTTTGGATGAGTAGAAGTTGAGTGGTTTGATTGTACGGTGGTCGCATGAAAATTATGTTTAGATAAAATTGTTTGTAGATGGAGTTGTAAAAAAACGGTCTTTGAATGAGTGATTGAACAAAAGTAATGTTTAAGTAAGGTTTTCTGGAAAAGAAGTTTGTAATAAAAAAAAAAAAACCCTTGTTTGAATGAAGAGTTAAAGTAATAAGTTGAAATGAAGGATTGGAATATGGATTTTTGAAAAAAAAACATTTGTACTCTAATAAACCCGCACGTGAAATAGTGTGGACATTCATCTCAAAATTAATTGGTGATGAGAGGAGTAGTCCACTTACCTTTTAAATACTTAAAGATATTCTCTCCTTATCAACGTGAGATTCTCAAACACATACATGCTTAAGGGCATCTGAACTTTGGTAAGTTAAGTTGGGCTTATAATAATATATATTTTAACTAGTTAAGTTGAGTTAGCCTATAGTCCATCACAACTATATTAACCCTTCAATCATATGATGATATAACATTTATATAATAAAACTCAATTATTTAATAATTTTTTGTCATAATAATGTATATATGCACCTTAAAATTAGATTATCATAATTTATGTTATAATAATTGAATAACTACTTCAAATCTAATGTAATTGTATCTCAAGTCATCATATAATTGGTTAATATAAGTGTAACTCAACTAGTCATACCTTTTTTTCCTTTTTTTTCGTACTGTAGCTGGTCATATATTGTTAAACTAAAGATCTATTGGGTAATTGTGACACTTAAATGTAATTTTAAAATGTATTTACTCTTGACTTAAAATCTACTATTAAAAAAGTTTGTGACATGTTAGTTGATTGATTGATTATAATTTAATTTAATTTCATAATCACATATTCAATCTTGAAAATCGGTATTTAACTTTCATCTTATTTGAGGTGTAAGATTAAAAAGAAAGTTAACTATTTTTTCTTTATTATTATTATTTTTTAATTTTCAAAAGTATGTTTACAAAGCTTAAAGTTTATAATTGAGAAGAGTAGGAGAAAAAGGATGGTAAATTGAAATTTTTTCCATTATAGTGTGTATTTGAGGAAGAATGAATTGGAAGTATGTTGAAAGTGCAATGAGTAAAAAAAGGAAAGGTTTTGAATTGGCAGAGGATTTATGTGCAGGCTTTTACAATTTCCATGTCAGTCCAGCCCCCTACACCCACATTCTTGTGCTTATCCTCTTTTATTGGAACTTATTTATTTATTATTATTACTTTGAGAAACTCTCTTTTATTGGACTTGTTTCTGCTCATTTCAACTTTCCAATATTTTGGACTTTTCATTACAAATACTTTTTTTTTTATTCTAAAAAATTTAAGACACTGCCCATCATCTAGGTTGAATTTGTTTTTGTTTCAAATTAAGGAGTGATAATAATTTATTTTAGTACAATAAAAATTGGAAGGTTTCAATCACATATCTCATAATTATTAATATATTAATACGCCAATTGAATTAGATTCATTTTGAGAGCGATAATAATTGATTGTTGGGGTAAACTTTTTAAGAAGAAAAAAAATAGTTGAGAATACAACCGAAGTTGTACATTTGCTTATTTCAAAGAAAAAAAAAATCTACATTTCGTATATAAGATTATAACTAAAAGACATTAAAAAAACACATTATCTTCATTGCAAGGGTTATCAGGTGAAACAAAAAAAATAAAGGGACATAAGAATTTATGTTCTGGAGAAAATTGTTGTTGTGTCTAATAAATGATATTATAATCATACTCCTAACTTAACAAATATGGGTATAAAATTCATCCGATGTTAAATAAAGAAGACTTATTTTAAAGGACTTGACAATAATTTATTCTAGGAGATAAATGTCGGAAATGCTACTAAAATCCATCAGTATAAAATATTTTGGATGAAATAAAAGTGATGAGATTTATATCAAAGCAAAAAATTTCTTAGTTATATAGAAATATGTGGAGAATTTTTGTCTCTAATTATTACAAAAATTACGATTAAATTATAGAATAAATGATAAAGAAAAAAAAATGTTGTTGTCTTTCCACTTCTAAGGTTTAACCAGATCATGTATTATATAGTAACTAGTTAGTTATGAGTTTGAATTCCAAGTGTTAGAATTTAAAATGAAAAAGAAAAAAAACTTCTAATATTCAACTAACATTTTTTTTTTTTTTGAGTACTTCAACTAACAATTTTAATCATGCGTTTTTAATGCAAGTTTTGCAAGACAATCATTAAATTAATGTATTGAGATGAAGAACATTTAATTTTTATTTTAGTAAAAAAATTGCCTAAAAAAGAAAAAGAAAACATTGCTCCAAATTATAAAATCAAAATGATAACAAAAATGGAATTAAAAATGGGTATGATTATCCTAGCAAAGTGGATGGGGGATTTTGTTCTCTGATGTTGGAAAGTTTGTTGGCAGTGTCTAATTGGCATTTTCTTCAACCCCAAAGGATGCTATGACCTATTCATTCAAAATTACCTTTACTTATTTTAAGTGAAAATAAATTAATAAAGTTGGTCAAAAAATTCTGAACAATAGTTATGAAGATTAGTTAGGTGAGATTCAATTTTTTTATCTTTTATAGTTGATAATTATTTAATTAATCAAATGAAACTATAGTTTACACTAGTTGGATAAATTTATAACTAAAATAAATTAACCATCTTAGTGGAAGTGATACTTTACACCATATTAATTTCAATTATAACATTTCATGAATGTACTACCAAATTCACTGACATATTAGTATACTAGCTAGGAAACAATGATGTATTATTATGATAAATTAATGATGGTAATAATGAAAAAAAAACACAAATATATATAGTTCATTATAACTGTTGGTAAATAAACAACATTTTTGTAATGTGACTTGCAAAGAAAATAAAACTATATGGATCAAGTTGGTTATATGATAGTGTTTCCTTGGATGAAAAACTAAATTTCTCTTTCTATAACTTAGGCGTTGGGCCCCAAAACCATAATTACCACTACAAATTTTAAATTCCATTCCTTCATATTTATGTTATTAGTACTAAAAATTATGGAGATGATAAATTTGTATATATTTTGATTATTTTTATAAGACATTTTAAAATATCATAGAAATTAACTTTCAAATAATGATATCATAAATTAAATCTACAAATCTTTTAGTTTCCCAAAATATTATGTCTTATAGGAAAAATGTGATATGCATGGAATTAATGTTTCATATACAATAATAAAAATTATTCTAACTCATACATCTATCGTTTATTAGTTGAACACACTAGCCTTAACAATCATAAATTTATGGTTCTATAATTTTGTAAATTGTTTTGTAGGATTTTTTATGGTTTTTTTTAAGTATATAGTGGGGAACAACAAACCCTACATAGATAGAAGGCACAACTACCGAACTCGTGATCGTGGAGTTGAAATGGATTAACACCAGACAAGATAACCAACTGCGCCACTGACCTTCGATGGACTTTATGGGTTATGATATCATATTAGATAGTTTAGGCATTCATCTCAAAATCAATTGGTGATGAGAGAAGTAGTCCACTTATCTTATATATTGCTATGAGGTCTCCAATATTCTTTTCGACGTGGGATCCTAACAAATCTTTAAAAAAAAGTAATGCTCCATGTGAACTGAGAAATTTCAGCTAGTTGTGAATTATCACGCAAGTACTCTTAGATTAAAATTAAAATATAATTTTAGGTCAATCACAAATTGACGTGTGACGTTTTCCCACAACTAAAATGGATTAAACGTTTTCCCACAACTAAAATGGATTAAATGTAAATCTAATCCATGTGGACAAGCCCAAGAGACAAAGTCCAATGAGTTAGGCCCACTGGCCGACCAATGCCTAAGTCCATGGTTTATAGGAGCTCTATAAAAAAGAAGCTCTTTTTTATTTATTGGGATTTAGAATCTGAAACTTTAAAGAGAAATCAACAAAGTTAAAGACTATTCAAATTTCGAAGGATAAAACGTACTTTTGAAGTCCAAAATCACTTCGAGGGTCAAACAATTCCATGAATAATCAATCAAAACAAAGAATACACACATAATGGTCTTTGATTGAAGAACATACATTAAGAGAGAAGAATCCGCGAATAATCAATCAAAACAAAGAATACACACATAGTGGCCTTTGATTGAAGAACATACATTAAGAGAGAAGAATCCGCTGATCAAATCATAGAGACATAGAACCAGTTTTTCACAAAATCATCTCAAAATCTAACTTTAACTCTACAAACCAAAATTTCTTCAACAATCTCGTGTGAACAATCTCATATATCTCCCCCAACTTGTACTCAAAAAAAAAAAAACAATCTCATATATATATATATATATATAAATAGTTTCAAGGTAATTATTTATTATTTTACTTAAAGTTTCCGAAAGTAAATGAAAATTTAATTAAGTAAATATTTGACTTAAATGCTTTAAATAAATTAATTCCTCAATGGAGGGCTTTCTTTCTTTCTTTCTTTCTTTTTCTTTTCCTTTTTTCTAAATTCTATACTTGTATTTTAAATTTTAGGTTTGATAGTAGACATTAAAACCACCCCTTCATAATTTGTTTTTCTCAAATCTCAATAACTTTAAAGACCTTACTTTTCGACTGAAGGTTAGTGGTGCAGTTGGTTATCTTGTCTGGTATTAATCTCATTTCAACTTCACGGTCACAAGTTCGAGCCTAAAAATTGATATTCAACTCTCATATTATTGAGAGTAGGTATGCCTTCTATGTAGGGTTTGTTGGTCCTCCCTCCCCCACTTTGTACTAAAAAAAAAGACATTACTTTTCGAATTTCCCTTCATCCCCCTGTCCTCGCACAACACCCAACCCCCATCAAAACCATTTTATCGTGAGTTTAAACCCACTACTAGAGAATTACCCTTCACCATTGAAGCTTGTCGAACATTGCTCGCCTGAAGTCACTACGACAAGTAGCCTGTTGGCTAGAGCTTTGTTTAGCAGCTCGCGTGCACTGAAAGTCTTTGTTCATCATCGCTCAAGTAATCGTCGTTCCAGCTTTTCTAGCCGCTTGTGGAGTTCTATACATGTCTATGCACCAACCAGCGAACCCACATGTCCAATCCAGTTTACACTCGATCTTCTTAAATAGTGAGGATATCCATCTCATCACCAATTGGTAATGAAAGGAATAGCCCACCTATCTTATAATTGTGAAATCCTAGTATGCCCCCTCAAAATGGTTCCTTTTTTTAGTTTTACCAATCTTGAATCAAATTTCAATTTCATTATATCCGTCTGAGTTTAATGGGCTATGATAGCTTATTGAATAGTGTGGACTACTCCTCACAAAACCAATTGGTGATGAGATGAGTAGTCCTCCTATCTTATAAATACTTGTTAGACTCTCTACTTTTCCAATATGGAACAATTGTGACATCTTAAAATGTCCCTTCAAGATAGTGCATCTTTTGGATTTCACCTATCTTGAATCGAATCTCAATTTTATTTTATTAAACTGAATATCCATTTAGACTTAATGAGCTCTGATACCATATTAGATAGTGTGGAACAATTATGAGATCCTAACAGATCTATTCCTTAATTACATGTGTCCTTCCCACGCGTTGTACATCCCCATCGCGTGTTGTGCGTAGCTGTCACGTTCTGCCACCTCATCCCATTATGCATGTTCTTAGGTAAACTTGTTGGCCTTTAGCATCTTTCAATGTTTAGGCTTAGATAGTGCAAGTTAGGAGAAATGTCTTCCCCTAGCTTCTAATAGGAAAGCTAGAAAATTTCTCGCTCATGGAGCGTGGGGTTATCTCGTCAAATTATCGGGCGAGGTACGTCCAGTTTTGTCTATCGAAGTTGTACCAAAGGGCTTGTTTGATTAGACCATGGCCGGTTCATATATACCAAACTAATTGTTCAATGTTTCAAAACTATATCTTATTCCATTGAAATTTGGTTGTATGTAGGATCGGTGCTTGGAGTTATTGTGCAAAAAGCTCCATTACCATGATGCTCTTTTCTTAATTTGGTTTAAAAAACAAATTACCCATCATTTGTAAAAGACAAAATGAACCTTCAAGATTATAATTACACATTCTTGATTTGGAGGGCAAGTTCATCATTTACACCCATGCTTCAAATAAATACTCACAAGTATGATATGCTCTAAAATACAAACAACATAAATTGATATGGTAAATGAAACAGAAGTATAGAACGTGGTATTATAAAAGAAAAATATTGTCAATAATGTTCACTAATAATTAGCATGTGCTTTCAAAAGTTAGATTTATAGTTATTGAACTAAAAAAATATTATACTAACTTGAATGAAAGATAGAAAATTAAATTGAGAGAATGAGTGCTTAAAATTCAATAAGAAAAACCAAGTTGTTATACATTGGTAGGCATGGGAAATGCTCATGAAAATGAAGCCCATATAATACCAATTGCATTACTTACTATGTTAATTTGAGTTATTCAAGGATTGAAGGTGAATAAAATTAATTAAAATAGGCCGGTGAGGGGAGTTGTTCGACGACATCAATGTACATCCAACGACCAAAAGGTCATGGGTTCGAGTTCCCTACCCCCAAATTGTTGTAATCTCAAAAAATAAAAAATAAACTAGGTCATACCAATTACGTCGTCCATTAGATAGTATGCAAGATTTTACTGGAAAAAAATATATTAATTGACCATGGAAAGAGTAGTTTTTCTGTCTTATAAATTTTTGGAGGTATCTTTATCTATTCAATATAAAATAAAATAAAATTATAAATTTTAAAAGATCTCCTCACCTTTTTATGTGGGAGAAAACAAGATCATCGAGGTTCTTGCATGAAAAAATATTTTTTAAAATGACAAGGGCCAACAAATTTATTTCATTCATATAAAGAAAAAAGATCGTTTTTTTTTAAAAAACAGAAACCTTGCATTAAAAATCAGTCAAGCCATTACAATCATACTCCAAAGCGAAGCCAGTAACAAGGGGAGATTCTCCCTCCAAAAAGAAATCATGTCCTTGATAGAAAGGACCAAAGCCTTCCAACAAAAATAATCTAAATCAATTTGTTTAACAAGCACATGAGCAACTTTGTTAAAAAGTCTATTACAATGGGAGACTTTCACAATGCCTAAGGAAGTTAATAAAAACTTAATATCAACAATGATGTTGCTGAATTCAGAGAGATTTGAGGAGTCATCATCAATAACTTGGACGACCTCTAAAGTATCGGACTCCACCAAAATGGAGGGCAAAAAGGGAACACTCAAAGCAATACCTTCTAAAAATTTGACAGACAAATTCTTGAAATTTGAGCTCCAACTGGCCATCATCGCCTGACCCTTCCAGTCAACCACCCAACCAACTCTCCCTTCCCCAAAGACGGATCTAACGGATGCATCAGCATTCATCTTCCAAAAGTAATTGGTAATGAGAGAAATAACATCTATTATTAAATGAGTGTGAGGTTTCATCTCAAAACCAATTGGTTATCAGAGAAATAACTAATTATCATATAAATGCTATGTTATAAATAATCTAAAAACAAAAAACAAAAAAAATCGTGAGAAAATGAACACACAGTGATTTACGTGGTTCATAACATCGTGTTATACTCCACGAGCAGAAGAAAGAAATCATTTTATTCGGAAATAAGAATAAAAACGCTTGGTCAAATAGAGATAGAATTTTATGAGAGTTTATATAATATATGCTCATAAAATCTTAATACAACATATAAACCAAAATACATTAAAAAAAAGGACTAAAGTATAAACTCAATTACGTATTGACTAAATTTCTAGGGTCTTGCCTCCAAACTCTCACCGGACACTTCGCTCCTAAACCTCAACTAAGTAATTGTACCGCAACTATTTACAATATTAAATAAAAATAGAATATTTAGCAATCATAATCATACACAAATTATACGGTATAATTATTACATATTATTGTATTAATAACATATAATATTATATTAATAATACATAATAATGTATTAATAATACATAATAATGTATTAATAATACAAAATACTATACTAATATCCTAAATTATACCGGATGATGAATATTAATTATACAGTATATTTGACTATCGATGCAAAAAAAAATTAATTTACCTAAACCTAAAATTATTTTGTGAAATTAAACTATCTCGCCCAATTTTCCAAAAAACTTTCCATGTGTGTCAAAATACACAAGTTGTTTAGAGATGCTATAATTGAAGATGAAAATAACACACGACACCTAAGAAATCAAAGTGATTTGGATTACGTGGATGATTATGACTAGTCATGAAAGTGCTTTTCTTTCCCTTATTTTCATATGATTTTTTTTATAGTAATTTTTGTTTTTGGGAAGATTTTTGTATGCAAATTTTAGTGGAAAGTTGAGAAGAATGAAAAAGATGGTGTTTTAAAGGTTTGGAATTTGTGGATGTGGCCCCTTAGTTATTTGGTATTTTTGTGGGTAAATGCTTTCATTCCACACACTATCTTATAAATAATATTTGGTAATCTGACTTGGAACCCACTAAAAAATGACCCATGAAAGAGACTACACAAATTAAAGTATTAACAATTCAATATTTTATTTTTAAAATTAAATTTAGGACACGAGAAATTCATGCAATGGAACCAACACCAAATGCCAAAAAAAAAAGACTTTATTTTTGTTCCAATATGTAAATTCATTTAAAGATCCTCTCTTTTCAAAGTTTTGTAAATTTACACCGAGAATTCTTTGAGAATGAAGAGCAAATGAAAGGAGGGAAAAAGGCAGGTTCGAACTTATGATTTCTAATAAAAAATTATACGTCAAAGTAGTTTTTTTTAGTTAACAACAATTAGAATGAACGATTTAAATTTACGATGTTTTAGTTATAAACATAAACTTAAACTATTTGAACGATTGTTTTGATTAATTACCTCATACTAATTGAGTTATACTCTTGTTGACATCTTAAATATTATTCAATCGAGTACTAGTATAGGTAAGTTATTAAACAATATGTTTTAAAAAAAAAGTTATTATGCTCTCTCATCTTATCATGTTAATTCACTATTAGATTTGACAGTTTAAGGTAAGTTATTAGAAAAGGTGGATAAAACTTTTTGCAACTTGGTGTGGCACGTTTTAAATTAACTAGAACTTTTTAATCTTTAAAAGGTTATGGCCTTGGTCCTCATTTTTTGTAGGATGCTTATTTAGGCTCGATTTTCCCGTTTGGGCCTTTATTGGATTTCAAAACTTCAACTCATAGAATATAGTGTTGTAGAGTCTTTAATCACATCTTTTTGCTTATTAACAACCTCTCACTTGTGGTACTAGATTTTTATCTATAACAATGAAAAAGAATGTAATTTTGTTTTGGGGTGTACAAAAGAATCAGTAACTCGATAAACTTGAACTACCCAATTCAATTCATAAAGGTTCCGTTTTTTCAATTTGAGTTGGAATGAAGTTTAGGAGAACCAAAGATAACAGTTAATTCTCGGGATTGAAATTTGGTTTGATTCAACCCAAATTGAGTTGATATATATTATATAGGATAATTATTTACCAAACTCCTTCACAACATGATGGTCGCAAACATGGATAAGGCTTTGGGTTCCATGCACATCACTTTTTTTTTTTAATGTTTTTAACACACTTTTATACATAAAATGTCACGTATTCGAATCAAATAACAAACATTTCTTCTTTACTAATTTTTTAAAACAAATTGTATTATTATTGGGAATCGATAAACTTAGTCAAATAAACATGTTAGTCAAATAAACATGAAAGTATAGCGTTGGGTTATTTTTTTATTAGGTTGAGTTGATTGAATTCGATTGAATTAGAAAAATGACCAATCCATGTTTTTGATTAGTCAAAAAATAACCCTTAACCATACCCTACCAACTGATTGTCATAGAACATAATAAATAAAACACACAGCAATATAACTCTTTGGAATTGGAATTTCTAACTCTTTCATAACCCCCCACATATCCTCAAATGTCAAGCAATTTCTAGTTTTTTTTTTCATTGAAAGTAATATTCTTTCAAACCAAACATAAGACATCACATGGGGTGTGTCATTTCATCAAATCATGATTAACGTTATAGACATGCCTTGTTTATTTCATTTAAATTAATCTGATGTGAACTAATTATAAGAGTTTAGTCAAAAAGAAGAGTGTGGGGAATCTCTTTTGTAAAGACAAAGACTTCAATGATTTCCAGCAAAAAGTTTTAAATAAAAGTATAAACTTCACTGGAAAAATATTTGGTATTAAAAATAATTCAACCCTTGATCTCGTTTTGTAAATTAATTTACGAAGTTTAAAATTTTAAACTAGATATTTGGCTAAACTTTTAAATTTAAATCCTTTAATTTTGACAATGATTTTGTTTTTATCGTATAAAATGCGGAAGTTTAAAGCAGTTTTCGATAGAGTGAATACTACATATATATTTTTCTTTATTAAAAAGTTAGAAATTCAAATCTTTCTCATACATTTTGAGAGTATTATTTGTATTTCAAATGCATTGCATTGATTTCGACAGAGTTTGTTCAATTGAACATTGGACTTTGTTTTGTGCGGCTTATGTCCTTTGAGAGATGATACCTCATTTGCTATCATTCCATGTTATTTGGCAATGTTTGGTTCGAAATCGTGTTTGTTATAATTTAACTATTTTTCAGATATGTTATTTTAGAATCGATTTTAGTTGTTATTAGTGGATTCAGTTCACTGTTGTATTGAAGTTCTGAAGTTATGAAGTCTGAAGATTGTTCTGATTTACTTGTGCTGAAGAAAGTTTTAGTTCAATTTTGTCTATAATTTGAAGTTACGATAAGATGTTTTTTTTTCTTATTTCCATTTATGATATGTTCGTCAAGAGGATAATTTCTAAAAATGACTTCACTTATTTTACCTTGGGTTTAGCCTTTTACCTTGAGTTAAAAGTGTGGTTAGGTCATTTAGGTTTCAGGTGAGTTATTTAACCTTATTCTTTAGGGCTTTTCAAATTGAGAGAGATTTGTGAGCTATCTTGTAATACCTTGAGTTCTTGATATTTGGATGAGAAGATCACCATCGCAAGCTTGATAGTGGATGTATGGCTAGCTCTCGAACCACTCTAAAATAATTTGATTTAAATTTTCATCATTTAATTTGGAATTTGATCAATTCAAGTCTGGATTTGGGATTATAAATCCAACAACACTCTTAAGTATTAAGAACAATATAAATCTTGCTAAATTCATTAGTCTTTATGTTAAACTTTTTAAAGATAAATAATTTTATTACAAACCACTAACTCGAGAAAATAGAGAGATAACTAATGCATATCAACACAATTTGAAAATTGAATAAAATTTCATTAAATTTGATAGATTTTTCATTGGGTTAATTAGGGATATAGCTACTTTTACGAAAGTAAATAAAAAAAATGTCTACCTGTTTAAAAATTTAAATAATTATCTAAAACTTAAATTCTAGAATTAATTAATTATATAAATAGATTAGAATTGACTATTTTACCCTTCCTATTAATTTAATTTTTATTTCACTAATTAGTTTTATTTTAGATTTTTTATAACCACCTACCAAAATTTTAAATATTATTTTCAAAATCTAAAAAAGAAAGAGATGGATCATAACTATTTATTAGGAATTTAAAAAATAACTAAAAAATTGAAGTTAAAATATCATTTGAAAAATATCATCATAAAAAATCATTCTAGTGTTGATGTTATACATCACAGTGTGCATGAAAACAATTTCTCTAAGGATGCTTCAACATTTAAAACTGATCAAAAATTGTTGCAGGACCTCCATCTGCTTACATATTCGTACATACCCATAAATTTAAAAGGATGAATGTTTGACTTGAGACACAATGCAACTTTTTTTTTTTTTTGAAAAGTAGATACAATGCAACATAATGATTAGAAAATGCATACCTTACCTGCTACTGCTACGACTCCATGATTAATTTAGTGGTGGAGAACGTGACTAACTTTTGGCATATGTGCATACTGGTACAACCTCCATAATAACAATGACAGATGATAGAGATGTACAATCATTGTTGTATCCTTGAAAAATTTAAGTGTCTAACTTTTGACATTTGTATGTACTAGTACAACCTCCATAATAACACTAGTATAGAGAAAAAAGATGTATAACTCTATGTTTGTCATCTAAACAACGTGTCAAAATTAAATTTAATCGTATGCTCTTCAACATTCAAATTTATCATTGATAGATACTAAATAATCACATGCTCCTAGAGTTTAATCTACTCACATGTATTGAACTCAAAATCTTCAGAGTCAAAGTAATCATTCGAATGGAGAATCTCAAATATGGGGTTCGAGAAATTACGTCAAACTTCACGAGTATGCAAAATAACATGATAACCCTCTAAGCATGACCCTTGGCTGAAGTTTCAAAATCTCCAATTCTCATGGATGAATTTGAATTGGTATTTACTCCATCAATCTCCTCTCGTCAATGTTGATCTTTGTTAACTTATTGGTTTGAATGTGAACAGAGAAAAACGAGGTGCAGAAGGTGAGGACTTGAAAAGGAAAGCGACTAATGATTAAATATAAAATATTTACTTTTAAAATTGAAAAAGTAAAATATATCATCAGATTTGGTTCGAACCAAGTTTTGTTAAATTTGTTGGGAGGAGAATTTTTCTCCTCAATTTTAGGGGTGATATTAATTTTTTAATAATTTCAAAAATTGTAGATAATTTTTAAATAATTAACATAGGGGTATTTAGGGCTCGAAATTTCTATCTCTCTTCCTCAATTTTCGAAATAGACATATATTTAAAGGTTTTTAAAGTGTAGACATCCTATCATTTATTTAAAAAAAATATAGTCATTTGTTACTAATACCTTTTTCATGTGTATGGAACCCTACATTTTAGGGATGTGGCACTATTAAGTACCACAAAATTATACACTTTAAAAAATAACTCCATTATAAAATGTTTTTTTTGTGGCATTCAAAAGTGTCACATTCCCAAAATATAAGGCTCCCCTATACATTCATGTGCGGGGGAGTTTTACTCCTTTTCATTTTCACAGAACTGTTCAATATTTCTTGTAAAAGTTCGTTAGAATATGTTAAAAGTTTGTAATTCCACAACGAAAACTTGTATTATGTGGACATGTTGGCATTGGCCAAAAATGGGCCTAAGCCCAAATAAATTTGTAGGCTTTTCAGAAATAATCAAGGCCCAATAATTTCAAGTGTTTTTTTCTAATTAGAAGGGAGAAATTCTGATGCACAACTTCAAATTGTTGGTTTTCATAAACATTAAATTTTTAGCAATATTTTTAAATGGTAATTTTTAATGAATAGTATACATTTTATTTAAAAATATCAAAATTCAAAACTAAATTATCTATAATTTTAAAGTATAGATTTCGACTATACTTTGATGAATTATGATATGATTATATTATCTCGACTATTATGTACCCTCCTGGCAATATCAAGGCAACGACGGCGTTTTATGTCTCGCTTAAAGTCTATAGAAATGGATGATGCCAAAATTGTGTATGTCCTCCTAACCCTCTATTCTTTCCAAATATATTTGGAAAACTCAAATTACAAAAATCATTTCAAATAGATATTAAAGAGTGTAAAACTTACAAATAATTTGATCTAGATGAAGAACCTAGAGTCTTAAAAATGTCTGACACTTTTAAGGTTATTGCCTTACTTGTTTATCCTAAAAGCATGTTATCTTTGAATTGTTATCTTGTAAGATTATGTGATCATGCATGTACTCTAGGAATTATATCTTGATATGAGTTGACCATGTAGATGTTTGGTTGACTGATGTAAAATTCCATGGCATGTTTGTATCTAAGATTGAGCCTGTGATAGTCTTATCTTGTATGTAGACTAGGCTCTATTGATCAGTAGTGGTTATTGATTATGTTGTTTGTATGCCATAACTTCCTTACCTATATACGTCGCAAGGTTCCAAGGACGTATGGAGGACTACTAGAGTATGTGCATGGTTACAAATTAATATTGGGACGCCTACCCTAGCAATCCTTGGGACAAGGCTCTATAGTCGTGGCGAATATGTCGTAAGGATGGTTGGGCCAATCGTCGACTTTGCTCACTTAGACATCGACTAGAAAATCTTAGGGAAACTTGTCTCTAGTAGATAGGTTGAAAATGAAGGAGATGAGTTAAATAGACCTGGCAGCACTTGATCGCTCCTCGGTCTTAATAGTCAGTTTAAAAAATATGTTTTGCATGTTATGAGCAACAAATTTTGATCTATTTCTTCTACATCTTAAAATAATTATTTTTATTTCAATTTAACCATGAGTTAACTTTTAACTAATATGAAGGACTATTTTTAAGTTTAATTGATAGTTGAAGAACTAAAATTGAATACTTAAAAGTTTAGGAACTAAAATTAAAAACTATAATTAGACATTTGATAACTCAAAGATTAAAATGAAATAAATTCGAAAATCTATCGACAAAAATGATATTTTTAACCCAAAAAATTATCATGCCCTTTTAATAACAATCCCGGAAAAAAGTTTTCGATATACTTTCACTCACAACATCAATTTCCATTACAAGGGTTTTCCTTTTTTTTCTTTCTAACTTTTAATCCTAAATAAGATTTCTCACTATTTCCCCTCATAATATCATCAATATCCAAATAAAATTTTCGACTTTCCCCTCCTGACACCAAACCTAAACCAAGAGTAATTTAGGTGATGTCTTGGTATTATTTATATTTTGAAATCCATACATGGGCCTTAGTTTAATTAAAATCCATATAATTATTTTCTAACCCAAAAAATAGACAAATACAGTTACAAAAAGATTAAAATGTGGTCCAAGTTGGACCACACGTCTGAGTTTCAAAATATAAGTGATATCAAGATATCACTTAAATTGCTTTCAATCTAAACTTAAATTTAACAGTTCAAACAATTTTTTTTTTAAATTTTATAACAATTGGAGATAAGAGAATCAAACTCATGACATGTTAGTCCTTAGCTATAAAAACTATAAACTGATATCGTTTAATTACTATTTTTATGGGCCACTCCAAATAATTATTTTCCTTCCATTCAATTTCTTCAATTCCAAACACCCATAATTATCAATTTCAAGAGCTACTTAATTTGTCCAAATTTACACATGTTCACTAACACTGTTCAAATTAAATAATAAAATCCCTGCTAGATCAAATCAAAGGACCCACCATTTCAAATATATATGTATATATATATATTATCATCTTAATTAAAAATATAATTCAATTACAGGAATAATTATTTAATTAAATACTAGATCAATTATGCATATAATAGTACATATAAAATGTTATATTATACACACAAAAAAAGAAGTAATGTTTGCTAATCATAATGTTAATCATTTAAAATGATGCTCTTCAACATGTGTAATCTGAGTCAGAAACACATATTTTTGTGGTTAATATCAAGGATGAAGATACAATGAACCAACAATTTTCATCTATGAAGTGAACCAACAATTTTATCATCCATGAATTGAACCAAACTTTGCTACAAAACCCCATAAATCTGAATCTTCTACAAAAGATGAGCTTTATATATATTTATATTATAACAAGTGTATAAGGTGTTGGGGATTGGGATTAAACAAATTACTAGATTCTTTAGCTATTATGATCCAAGAAAAATCAAGATCTCTATTATTATTTTTTTCTTAAATCTGCTTCTGCCCTTTGAAAATATTGAGAAAAAAATGCATGGGTAATTTTGTTGGGGAAAAAACTTTCCATTGCTACAACATGATGAATAAACATAAAAATTAACAGATAATGTTTTTTTAAAGCAACAAAATAGGACAGCAATGGTTTATGCCAAAAAAACTACAAAAGTCCAAAAGAAAAAATATATATTAATAATAAGAAAATAGTCCCAATACAAAGAAACTCTCAACTAAGTGAAAAATAATTATAATCATATACAAACTTCTGTTTCGGATCTCAATTGCAAAAACACTTTATATCATCTTCAAACAAGAGAATACAAAAATAGAATTTAATTTAGCTTAGTCCATCAAATAAGATAATTTGAAACCGAAATTATGGACTTTCTTTGTAATGTTTGGAGTTCATCATTTAAAAAAAAAAAAAATACTTTCTCGATGTGAATAACTTTTTTCTAATGTTTTTGTAAGAAATCAAACAAATTCTATTTCATAATGCGGTGTTATGTATAGTGCATATAATATGTTGTTATCATTAAAAATAGTGTATTTTTCTTTATTATAGTTTTTTCTTAATTAATCTTTTATTATATAGTTGTTTATTAGATGGAAAAATAATGTGATGACAATAATCATATATTTGGAAAGGAAAAAGTACTCAAGAGCACATGTTATGATTGTTAGAAATGCTAATAAAATAAAGTTGATGAGAGATTATTCAAATTTGTTGGGGTCAAGGTGTTTATATAAATACTTTTATTTCTTTATTAATATATATATGTATTGATATATGGCTAAAGTTCAATGAACGTGTTCTATTTTGAAATGTTTTTGTTTGCTTCGTTTGGGGTTTCACTAATTACTTGTTTAATGAAAATAATTATGCATCCTTATTCGAATGTTGCATTGTAGACCATAGCATAGGCTTTGGAGAGAGGAATTTTTCTTTTTTGTAAACAATAATTAATGTACTTTAGAAGTTTTGACATTAGTGGGATTTCTTTTAATATTATCTTTCCTTAAAAAAAATATTGGGAAAGAAAAAAGTATTCTTTCTTTCTTTTTTTCTTTTTCCTTTTAAGTTTGTTTGGGTAATTATGATAGTTTTGGTAAAGTTGTCAAAAAATTCTCTTTAGAATGTGAATTCATTGAAAATATATACCATTTATTTTAAACCATCAATTTAAGAAACTATCATTTTTCAAATGACAATCCTACGATTGATTATTGAAAATTGATTGTCTAAATCTAGGGCCGCCTAAAGTTTTTTGTCAGAATTTTGCCTTTTTTTTTTTTCTTCTTTTTTTCTGAAATCAGAATTTTGCCTTGTTGAAGTTGGTGATAAATACAAAATAGTTTTATTTTATTTTATATCCATGTATGCTTTAATTGCCACATATGACCAACAAGAATAGATATCTATCGACATTTTGTATAACCTAATAACTATGAGATTATAATTAAGTTTGAATTTCTCTTGGCTCATTATTATTGTATCAAAAAACAGATTATCACAAATATTGTCTAATTTTTTAATATTTTAAGGAAATTCATGGGATATTTGTTTTTTGTATTTAACGAGTTATTATAAATTGAAGTTTTACAACCATTTTTTTTAGATAATTATATTCAAACAACGAGCTATTATAATAAATTAAAATAATGACTCATTTCTAACAATTCAAAATAAAGACTTTTTAAAATAATTCATTTTTGCAACTTTTCTACTAAAATCTACATTCAAGCGAGGTATTAGCTGCAACTTTTGTACAAAAAATTACAATCCCAAATTCTAATAACTTAAAGTGACTCTTCATTTATAATCACTCAATATAATCATTCATGCAATTACTTATCCAAACACCTCTATTAAATTAATTGTTAAGTAAATGATTATTACACTTCATCATTTCTTAATTTCACAATAATATATTATTTTTTTTGAAAAATACAATAGTTTCTTAATCATGATCATTCGTTGATAATTAATAAATACCAAATAGTTCTTTGATCATTTACGATTGTGGTGCGATCATACTATAAATTCCATTTATCACTCTTTAATAAGTCTAAAAGACACAATAAATCAACAATTGTATCATAAAAATATAATGATAAGATAATATCACTACCAGATTTCAGTACATACATATCAATTTTCAAATATGATATAATTCAACCGAAAAATAAAATAATTAACTCAATAACATATACAATTGACAAAGATTAAGATTATTTGTCAAAAGAATAAAGTTCAAGTGGCATATTGTATGATTCCGTAACCGAGAGAAGTTATCGATTCAAATCCATAAAATAAAGTAAACTTTTCCGATTAATATAACCTTACCATGTCTTCAAAGAGTGGTGCAGTGGTTGAAAATTTGGGTTTTAAAGTATGCTTCCCTCAAAGTTTTGAGTTCGAGTCTTCCATGCAATAGTACTCATTCGTTGTTTCCGGTGCCTAGCCTAGAAACCAGCTTGATTACCCTTGTTTCAACGATAATAATACCGTACCATAGTTTCACACGTTATCCTAACTAATTAGTAAATGTTTTTTTGGGGTTTGAATTTTGAAGCATATTCGCCCATTTCCACATTAAATAAATAACTAATTTCCATGGAACCCACCATTTTCCTTTGGCTTCCAAATCCTTTCACTCAACAAACTTTTGTACCTAATCATTTAATGCATTGCAATCGATGACAAGACTCAGAGTTTACCACTGTGATCAAGTGAGTTTCTTCTTACAATGAACCCTTCGATTTTATTTTTAACATTGAATACCTTTTTTTTTCTGCCCCTTTTGATGTGGATCCATTTGGAAACATTTTGAATATTGGGTTATCTCTCCAAGTTGGTCAAGTAGGGGCTGTTAGTTTGACATATTTAAAGGACTTAGCTTAGGGAGTTGTACTGAAAATTATTATAAGTAGTTAAAAATTGAGAGTTGTAGTCAAGAACTCGTTTGGATGTAGTTTGTATGTAGATGAGTTAGAATCAAAATATATTGTTTGGATGTAGATTTAAAAGGAATAGTTATTTTGAGTAGTTAAACAAGTAATGATTAAAATGAGTGGTTAAAAATGAGTTATTTTGATTAATTTGAAATGAACGATTAAAAATGAGTGTTTAAAAATAATTGAATAGTTATAAATGAATGATTAAAAACAAATTGTTAGAAATAAGAGTTATTTTTAAAATTAAAAGGAAGGAAAAGTTAATAAAAACTCATGTCGAGATAGGTTTTCGAGGAGAAGTTAGTAAATCCTCCAACGAAATCCTAGTTAAATATATGACAAACAACTAGGCTCCGATTTAAAGCTATGAAAATAATATTAAAAATTTTGAAAATGGAAGATTTCTTACCCCATAAATTAACATGAGAAATTGGGATTATTCAATCGTTTTGTATCAGTCATTGGCAAAATAGGAAGACTCTTGTTAATGAGCCCCCTCACTTGCTCAGGAATAAAAGGAATCACTTGTAACGGCCCAGTTTTCTATTCCGGTTTCCCAGGTGCTTCCGGTTCAATATTCGGTTGTTCGGTTGGGCCGTTAAAGCTATTTTAACCCTTAGGGATATTTTGGTCTTTTTGCTCCCCGGACAGGGTTTGGGGATTTTAAGGATTCCAAGGTCAATCCTGCCTTTTTCGAGGCTTGATTGTTGTTGGTTGCAAGACCCAAGATGTATGGGCTAGTTGTTTGGAAGTTTGGAAGTGGTTTGGTTATTGGCAAAATTATTGTTAATTTGAGTGCTTCCATTGAGATTTGAACCCTTGCCCTAAATGATGATTTGGGAGTTTGACTTAAATGAGTTTTAATTAAGAGAAAAGATTGCTTCAGCTGGGACTCGAAGGAGGAAGCCTTGGGAAGGGATTTAGGTCACCAAGGCCTATTTAAATTAGGAAAAGGAAGGAAAACCAAGAAAATTCCTTCCCTTAATTTGCCGCTCACCCTCCATCACTCCTTCCCTCTCACCTTGCCGTCCTCCAAGAATCAAGAACCGAGAGCCAAGACCAGCGCATTGGACCCGGCCGCTCGCTCGTACACCACCCCAGCACAGACGATGTCGATCATTTGCCCGCCCGTGACTGCCTGCGCAGCCACCCACTGTCGCACCAAACACCGAGTAGCCCCCAGACACCCAGCTCGCCCCACATCGCCGCGCGCCTTGACGCCACGCCAGCCTGCACCGCGCGCCAAGTCCGCGCGCCGTCCCAGCGCAAGATCGCCTGCGTCGCGCGTCCGCGTCTGTAAGCCAGCGCGCCCGTGTCGCCGTCGCTCGTCCGCGCGCAGCTCCGTGCCTCCGCGCCTGTCCCCCTGCCGCTCCAGCGCTCCCAACCTGCTCGTCCAGCCTGCTTCCTTGCCGCCGAGAGCCTATTTTTCGCCGAGAGAGTTGGGCCGAGACCTTGTGTCTTCTCGGTTGGTAATTCCCGAGTCTTTTCTCTTTTGGGCCCTAAGCTGCTGGCTGCTGTTTGTTTAATTAGGATGTTTTTATTGCATACTTAGGTTGCTCAGGTTCGCTTAGAAGCTCGAAGATCGCTTATTGATTCGTGGTAGTTATTTTTCTACTTGTTTCCAGGTAAGGATTTCTTACCGTGGTTGTGTGGACCCTGCGATGTTTTCTTGATTGTGCCTTGTATGCCTGTTTACTTTTATGAGCATGATAGTGGATAGGACAGCTTGTTTTTGATTTCTTGCTAGCATGTTTGCTTGTTTGTACATGTTAGTGCCATGCTAGGTTTGTTCTTCCCGCATGCTTTCGATTCCTACTTAAGCTCGTAGTATCATGCTAGGCTATGTGTTTTATGTTAAAAATGTATGTTTAGCCAGGAATCGATTATTCTGTACCCATAGCTAGTGTAGTAGGGTTTGTCATCATCCAGAGGCTGAGAGCGGACATAACATACTTTGTCCCCACGGGTCGGGTGTTAGAGCGAAGCATAACGTACATTGCTTCCCCCTGGGCGCCGATGTGGATGTAGCTACCACATCGACATAAGCCTAGTTTGTAGCCTGCTAGAGCGGAACTGTAACAGCCCAGTTTTCTATCCTAGTTTTCGAGGTGCCTTCGGGTCAAGTTTCGGTTGTTGGTTGGGTCGTTAGAGCGGTTTTGACCCTTGGGGGTATTTTGGTCTTTTGGCTCTTCGGGCAGGATTTGTGGTTTTCAGGGCTTCGAGGCAGCTCCTGCCTTTGTTGAGGTTTGTTGGTTGGTGGCTGCGAGTCCCGAGATGTTTGGGCTCTTCGGTTGGTTGTTCGGTTGTGTTTTGGGCTTTGGCAAAGTTATGGTTGTTTGGGTGTTTCCTTTGGGATTCGAGCCCGGACCCTTAGTGTTGCTTTGGGAGTTGGGTTTAAGTGAGTTTTATTTATTGGAAAAGGTTGCTTCAGTCGGGTCTTGAAGAAGGAAGCCGGGAAATGGGATTTTAAGGATTTTTAGAAAATTGGAAAAAAAATGGATAAGGATGAATTAAATGGATAAAATCCCTAATTTTCATTTTTAATTTCCCATTTTCTTTTATTTATTTTTTTTCCCAAAATCCCTTTTTCTCTTTTTTTCTCTCTCTCTCTCTCTCCCGAGAGCACCCAGTACCCAGCCCAAATTTCACCGTCGGCCACTCCACATCGCCGTCGACACGCCCAAAGAGCCGAGGAAGCCCGTCGCACCAATGAGCCTGTCGTGACGCTTCAGCAGAGACGCCCAGATCCGCCCGAGTCGCCGTCGCCATCGCTTCGCCGTCGCACCAGTGAGGCCGTCGCGCACCAGATCTGCCCGTCGCTGCAGCCCAGATCGCTCGCGCGCGCCCTCGCCGTGCCGTCGCGTCGCTTCGCCCAGCTCGCCAGCCCCAGCCTCGAGCCGCGTCGCCCAGTGCCAAGCCCAGCCAGATCGCGCGTCCCCGCGCCCTCGTCGCGTGTCCTCGCGCCAGATCGCCCAGCCTAGGTCCGAGTCGCTCGTCCCAGCCCGTGTCGCGCGCCCTCGCCCTGCAGCTTGCTCGTCCGCGCGCACCAGGTGTGCCCAGTCGTGCGCCCAGTAGCGCCCGGCTTGCGCCATTTCGCTGCCTAGCCCGAGCAGCCGGCTCGTTCGCGTGTCAGCCGCGCCTCGTGAGTTGCTCCCGAGCTGAGCCCTGTTTATTTTAATGTATTTAGGGCTATTCTATGATTATTGATGTGTTTGCTTGGTTCGTTATAGGTTGCTCGGGTTCGATCGCAGTTAGTTTAATTGTGTGTTGTTGTCTTAGGCTGTAAGGATTTCTTACCGGAGTTATGTGGACCCTGCGATATTATATGTGATTGCTGATTGTATGCTTATTTGTGTTTATTGACATGTTTGGTGATAAGTGCTCTATTCTTAATTCCCGACTGACATGATTTTCCTATGTTGTTCCTCATGTTAGTCCATGCTAGGTTGTTCCTTTCTCGGCATGCTCGTGATCATCCTTGCTTCGTAGTATCATGCTAGGTTCGTTGTTTTCCTCTTGAGCACGTATTGGATTATATTGGATTGTTTTGTTGATTGTTAAGGCGGAGTTAGAAATCGGGTAGGTAGCATCATCCGGCCACGATGCATAAAGTATCTTGCATCCATGGCAGGGACGTCGAGACAGTTCTCCGTCCCTGGACCCCGTTAGGGTTTAGCTAACCCGACCGGTAGGCCTTGCAATCTTGGGTGAGGGTGGTAGTCTGCGCGATGCCCCAACGGTCGGGATGATGACTTGGCAATGCCTAGTCCCCGGCAGCCGGCACGTCCTCAGCGTGTTCGGCAGTAGCCATTGATTGCCACCTGTTAAGGTAAGGACGACTTTCTGGTGTAAGCCTACCACGACCATTCCTTAACCCTAGGTGCGGTGGTTTAGGCTGACATAGTTTACGTGTCCAGGTCTCACACCCCTATGTCAGTGACACCGATCCAAAGATTTAGTTAGGCGTGGTGACTGGACATGGGCAGCTTGCCTTCGAGACCGACAACCTCCCATGGTCTGCGGTAGCATGCGGTACATGCTTACGCTCATTCTGGCGCCCGTGGAGAGCTCCTCGGGATTGTGAGCGGTGTACCTTTTCGTCGGCATGAGAGCAAGTGAGGTCGGGACTTGTTTCTCGTATAGGGCGATTTGTGTGGTGTTATTATTTCCGGACTAAGACCCTGAGTTGGCATCCGAGGCCCAAGTGTGGGCTAAGCTATGTGCTCTATCTGTGTTTATATTCATAGCTCGCATATCTTTCTGCTAGATGACCATGTATATCGTATTGTACCCCGGTTGGGGATTCTTACTGAGTAATTCGTTACTCACCCTTATTATGTGGTTTTCCACACGGTAACCATGGTGCGAGACAGGATGGTTTGGAGGAGGAGGCTGTGATCATGGAAACCCGTTGTTCAACTCTGAGTCTTATGTTTATGTTTATTATTTAAATGTCCTCTGAATGCATGTAGTTGGGCACGGAGCCCTAGGGTGTTTTCTGAATGTTTTCCCGGATTCTAGCATTGTTGTAAAGCTTGTATGTTTTAAATAAATCTCTGATCAGAGTAAGTTTTGGAAATGTATTTGCCTTGAAAGCAGTGCTTGGAAACAGGGACGGAGTTTGAGGAATTTTCTTTGATTTTTAAATGGATGTTTTCATGTTTTAGCTTTTACTTAGAATCCAAACACCATCTTGCAAATTTTCTGTAGATTTGTATGCATGCATTGAGGTAATGGCCTATTTAGAACCCCATTCGGGTCGGGTCGTTACAGGAACCCTGCCAACGGTGCAAGCCTACCTTAGCCGGTTCTTAGCTTCAGGTCGGTGGTACAGGCTGTTACAGATGAGTGTCGAGGGCCTCGCACTACTGTGTTCAGTGACACCGCTTCCGAGTCTTTAGGCATGCGTACCTGGCCCGCTTAGTTTGTACCTAGGCCCCCACATTTACGCCCGTTGCAGCAGCATGTGGTGTGCGCGCACACGCGTTAGTCGCCGGTTCGGAGAGCTCCCCCGGGCTAATGTTCGTGAGTACACCAGTTTCTTCCAGTTAGAGCTAGACTTCGGGTACTCTCCCGATAGTCCAGATTGTTAGCGAGGGTAAGAGACCCTTTAGGATACCCGTTGGGATTAGTTTTTGAGCCAATCATATGGTCGAGAGAGAAAGACCCTCGAGGGTGTCGGACATCCTTTGGGATCGGTTTTTGAGTTGATCAATTGGCCGAGGGAGAAAGACCCTCGGAGATGTCGCGAGATTGGTTATGAGAACCAATCATTAGGCTGGAAGTAGGAGACTTTTTGAGGACTCCGGATTTGCCTTGTAAGCTCGTTGAGCTAAGATCCGTGTTGATATCTGTTTACATGTGTACTAGGTTGCTAGATGATTGATAGCATCGTATCGTACCCCGGTCGGGGATTCTTACTGAGTATGTTTATACTCACCCTTACTGTGGTTTTCCACCAGGTAACTTGGGACAGCACCGGGGCGGTTAGCGGAGGAAGCTGGGAGATCATGGATGCTGCTGACACTCTGTCGTGTCTTTATTTGCATTATTTGAATTCAGAATGTAGTTGGACATGAGTTCGTAGGGAAAACTTATTTACTGTTGCTTCGAACTATCTTTTATGTTTTAAGGAAAAAGTACTGATCAATCACTGTTTTTAATTGGATGGTTTTACTTAATGATTATCTGACTTGGTTTTAATGTTTTCCACTCTATATGTTTTGAAAAGTTTTAAATTCGACCTCCGGTTTGTGTCATTTATGCTTTTCACTTGCATGCTGAGTAAAGACCTAGGTTTAGAACCGTTTTTCGGGTCGGGTCTTTACATCACTACTAGAAAAAGGGGTTTAGATGACACTTGTGATAAATAAAAATTATGAGGGAAAGCAATTAAAGTGTCATAAACAAAAACACGCGTTTTATGACACTTTATTAGAATCATCTAGTGATCAGTAATTAAAATAAAATTACCATCACAAAAAAGTATCATAAATAAAAAATGCGCGTTTTATGACACTTTTTTAGAATCATAAATTTATGAAAAATAAGTATAATTTTGATATTTTTAAATATTACATATTTTTCTTTTAAACTACTTCTAAACTCTTTTTTTTCCTATTCGTATTCCTTTTTTCTTTTTCTTCTTTTCTTCTTTCTTCTTCTCCATCCCCATCCAAACCCTAGTGTCGCCGCCACCCCTCACTTCCGACCGCCGCCGAACCACCCAGCTGCCGAAAAATCGCTGCAAAGCAGCCCCCTTCTCTCCCGCTTGTGTTTCTCTCTCACGACCGCACAGACCCACGCCACGAACCAGCCCCTTCTCTCCCGCTCGAGTCTCTCCCTCACGCACGCGCAAGCCCCCTGCCGTCAGCCTTGTTCCTCGCCGGTTGACGCAGCCACGGGCACGACCAGCCACCAAGTGCCCCTATAGCCGCGCGTCTACACCAAACAAGCGTCCCAGCTCGGGATTTCATCCGTGTGTACGTGCCGGGTGGGTTTCAGACCTTGGGAAAGTTTCGCAACCTTGATCTCGTATCTAATTAAAGGTTGTTCGAGTTTGGGTGTTGATTGGGAAAGTTTTTTCTCTAACAAATATTTTAAATTTCATACCTTTGGATTATGTTTTGAAGTGGCAATGGAGTAAAATAAAGTATATTTTTTATTTATATAAAAGAAAAATATATGTGATAAATCTTTCCTTACCACTAGGTCTCCTTCTACACTCCAAGATATAATGCTTCCGATTCTTGCTTATTGATTTTGTTCTTATTCTCTACTTGTTTTTGTTTGTGTTTAGGTTCATCTGTATTCTATACAACTATCAACAATTTTGGCTTTTTTGTTGTTAAAATAAAATCTATGTTTGATCTAAGTCATTTATTCAGTCATGTCTATTGGGTTTGTAAAGACAAAGTCTTAGTTTGCTAGTTGGGGGTTGTTTGATTCATATGATTTTATATGGCTGAGAGTTCAGTTTAAACATTTTGTTTTTAGAGGAGCAAACTTTTTAGGCTAGCTAGCTGTTAATTAAATATGGGATTTCACAAGAGCAATGAACTTCCAAAGATTGAAGAAAAATTAGTACTTATAAGGAAAGTGATAAAAAAAATTAATAGCTCATACAATGATAAAAAACAACACGTTATCAATGGATTTTGGGAAGAATGTTAATGTGGGAAGATGGGTTTTGCCGAGGGAGGGAGAGTTTCAGAGTGCTTGAATTAAGGAGATTGATGGGGGTTAATCCTTGTTAGAAAAGCCTTCAACAATATTTCTATTCAGCTTTATAATTATGGAGAAGGGTGGGTACTGGGTTGGTGTTTGTTTGATTGGTTTTTCTATGGTGGAGTCTTTTCATTTTGCATGATCTTTGAAATGAAGAATTGGTTCGAGTAGTAACAATAATTTGTTTGGATGTTGTTTTCTTAGTAGTTAGTAAATATTTAAATTAAATACTCCTTAAATTTTACAAATAAACACCCTCTTGGTTATTAGATATCTATATTCTTTGCTATTGGCAAGCATATTTCATTTCAATGAATTGCTCAAGTTCAATAATTGCAACAACAAAAGTGAAGGAAAAATGTCATGTAAAGGGGTTGTTTAGAAAGAAGATAATTTGCAACTTTTTGGTGTATTAGATTCATTCCCAACGTGCAACTCCTTGTTGGCTTTCTTGCTTTGCTGCATTGGATGCCAATGCTACGGACATACCTTTTCTACAATAGAAATCGATTGAATTTCACTTTGAAAACGTATCAAGTTATATTAGGCTGATGGGAAAAGTTGCAGTATCATGAATGGGTTTTAAAAAAACCTTCAAAATGTGTGCCAAACATTTGTAATTGGATTTAGTGAAGGGTATGAGCTTATTTGAATTGGGAATTTGTTGTGTTTATGGAATATTGAGGATTTTTTTTTCCTCTTTTTGTTATGTTAGTCTGATTGGATTTACGGGCTGCATTTAATTTTTAGTGGGTTTTTTTTATGTTATTGTGGACTTTTGAGAAAATGTTTTTTTGGTTTGAAAAATGTTGTTTTGATATATTAAAAAAATTGGACATTGGATCGGATCCAAAACCGAACCGAACCAATAGAAAACCGAACCGAAATCACCCCTACTTACCACACATGTGAAAATCCTTTCAAATTTAGGATAAAAAGGTTAATTGCAACACTTATCAAAGTTTAAGGGAAGTGATTGCTTTGGTAATTTTTGAATTGAAGTTTAAACCTAAAAACAAAACAAGTAAGTGGGTCTGAGAAGGTTTGAGAAAGGTAGAGAAGATGTCATTATTGAAAAAATGATTATAGGACGTACATAATCCCACACTTACAATCCTAATATATAGAAGAGCATTGTATCTCACTTTCACCTCAAGTTCGTTCATTTGTTCTCTTTTATCATATTCTCATCTCCCTCATTCGTTCTCCTCAGTCTTCCGCTTCGGGCTTTAAACGAATTTTGTTAATTCTCCACGAAGGGGTTTAGAGGTGTTGAGGTTCAATTACTGGATACCTAGTTGTTTTATGTGATTTACTTTTCTTTGCACTATCTTCTCATTTAATTTCATGTTTGTTTCCTTTTTCAATATCAATATATTATGTGTTACTCGTAAGTTTTTATTATTTTTTTGTAAGGTTTTTTTTTCTTCGATTATTATAGTAGAAAATGCAACTTATTGAAGTGGGTAATTGTATTTTTCTATTTTCTGGCAGTGAGTTTAGTCAAGTTCTTTTTGTTTTTGTTATTTGTTACTTTTTTAGGTTTGCTAATGGCACTCATGCAGTATGTTGTTTTTTCACTATTCTTTATTTCCTTTTTGACATAGGATATTGCAATGAAACTAAGATGCAATGCTGCTACTACTTTAGTGAACTCTACTCGCCTCAAGGGATCAACTTTTGCAGTTTTATTCTTCTTTTCCTTTTTTCTCTATATCTTGTACTATTCTTACCCAAAATTATTTATAACCTATTACCCCACTTCAAACGTTGAGGTATTTTCAAGCAATTCTCTCAATCTCTCTTCAAAACCCAAAATTGTTTTCAAGCAACGTTGCTCCCCCAAAAATCCAAGGTTTATTGATATGGTTTTTATTTTGACTGTATAGATATGGTGTGATTGTTCGATTTTAATTTAAATATTCGATTTAATTTTGCAAAGTTTGGGAATTCGGATGCATGATTGAATGATTTGTTACTTTTTTTTCCCATTTGCAGAATCATCACAGGAAGATTGGGAACCAAGTTGTTCAGTCAGCTTCATTGAGAGTGACTTGAAATTTCCATTGAAACAAATAGGAAAATGGCTCAAATGATTATCATTATAGAAATGTAGATGATTTTTATCCTTATCCAGGTAACAACACATTAAGGTGTTTTTTTTAAATGACTTCATCATATTTCTATTAAAGTTACATGTTCTCATGCAGCTCTGGCTATTCTAGGTGAGGAGTTTTGGAGAATTTTCAAAGAACAACATAAAGAGATTATGCCTAATGCATTATGGGTAAATTTCATTTCCTACCCATTAAGTATTCTAGTTTAGTATATGCATAACACCAAAATATTTATGTTTAAAAAATGCTTTATGATATTCGTTGGGTCATAATTAACTTTTAAAATTGTGAGTAGTTCAAGATATTAGCTTGCAAGATTTGTAAATGCTAAGTTCCAAATTAGACTCAATTGTCCTTATTTTTGTTACTTTTGATTTTTAATCTCTTGGCCAAACCTAAGATAACATTTAAAATGATCTCTTATGTGAATTTTTCTATTGTAAGGGTTACTGCTGCTTAGCGACATCCCAATGAAAATTTAAGTAAGTTTCATTGCTATAACTTTCTTTTTTGTTGTCATTATTTTATCTCCTGTTGATTTATTATTAGTATTTATTTATCTTTCTTATTATCATTATTGTTTGTAACACGGGTCTCGGTTTCTTTGTGAACTTCATTGATTTAGGTAAATTTAAATGACTTCTAAAAAAAGGTAAACTTAAATGATAAATAACATTTGTATTTACATGTTTATCTCATGTGTTAAATATTTTTTCAATGTTTTGTGCAAGATCTTGTTAACGAGATTGAAACGCTACAACATTAAGAGGTAAACTACGAACCATTTGTTACAACTCTTGACATTCATTAATAATATCTATATAACTTGAAGATTTCTTGCTTATTAGGTCTTGCACAAACACAGTCAAGTGTTGAAGCCATTGATTCAAACATTATTGTTATTATTATTTTGTTGTATTAGTTCCCAAAATTATGTACATTTTCTACCAAGTGTTGTGGTAGTTTTATTGGGTTGCTATCATATGTATAAAATTATACTAAGAATAATATTTATTTATGAATGATGATTTTGATCATAGTTCTTATATTGGATAGATTTAGAAATAATTTAATTTTAATAATTGTAGGTGCAATAGCATATATGAATACGAATAAATTATATAGCATGTAATAGTTGCATGTGAATGATATATGACTAAAATAGAATGTCATGCTTGTATATTTTGTGATTAGAAAAAAAGTATCAATATAAACTATCTAATGATAATTTTAATGTGTCATAAATAAAATATTGATGATATATTTTATATGTCATTTATTGTTCATATATGACATTTAATTTGTATCATAAAAAAGCAATCTATGATTCTAAAAAGATATCATCTAAAGAATTTTAATGACACTTGTTAAGAAGTGTCATCTAATGAGAATAGATGATGTGCGATTCAATGATTGCAAAAGAGTATCATTTATAGGGTTTCATTGACACTTCACAAAAAGTGTCATCTAAAAAGAATAGATGATGTGCGATATAATGATTGCAAAAAAGTATCATATAAAGCATCTGTGATACTTTTTTACAATCATCATTTATAGGGTTTCATTTGTGTATTAATACAATAATGAACTGTGATCACATCGAAATGAGAGAGATTTAAGAATATGGAAAATGGTTAAAAAACACTTGAAAGAATTGATAGTTACTACTTATACTAATAATAAGATACATCTTTTAGGATCTCACAATTGTCCTATATTGAAAAGTGGGAGAGACCTACAAATATTTATAAGACATATGAATTAGTCCTATCATTGTCAATTGATTTTGAGGTAGAACTCCATATTTTCTAATATCACCTAACTTTTGGTGGCTCAATCGTAAAAACTTCAAATTTAAGTATACTTAATTTAGAGCAATACTTTTGGTTGAGTAACTTTTGGAGAAATTTTCTTAGAAATCATATGAGTGAAGACAAAACAAGTTAAAATGACTTAGATAAGTCGATAGAGACACCCTTAACTCGTAGAAGCTGTCAATTAGGTATAGGTTAATAGGTAATGTTATCAGGTCGCAATGTCGAGACCAAATTCAAATTACGAATCTTAGTCCGAATCGCAAGTATAATATAAATCTAATGGTGCTATCAGCTATATTTTGCAAGTCCTTGCATTACTGATAAATGCCAATAAGTTAATTTGTTGGTCTTTTTAGACACTGCTCTCTGTACAGCACACACAAGTGGGTTGCCATTTTCAAAGGGATTTCTAGGCATCTTTGTGAATTTCAGGCTTTTCTTTATTCTAAATTATGTTACTGCACAAGTGGAAATTGCTGTTTTTTGCACCTATTCTGAGGGTCTTTCTACACTAGCTTTATCTTGTTGGCCCCATTTGTGTAATTATTATTATTATTATTTTAATTTTTAACAATTTGTGCTGCTGTTTTCCAACATTGCTGATATATTTATTATACTTTATTTATATAAAGTATGGGATGTTGATTCGTATAGGTATGGACAAGAGTCTTATCCCTTTAACTAGCTTGTTAGGTGAGGTATATCCTTCAGACATCAACATTGATTTTAATTTTAATATTTGAAATATATATCCTTTACAAATGAAGTAATTTGGGATTTTTTTTTCTCATTATTTGGAAGTTCTACTTGATAAGAATACGAGACGCATGGCTGTTAGAGCCATGTGCGAGAGACCTCAACGAGCCTCGCGTCGATCTCACCAAGCCAAGGAGTTAGAATTGGGAAGCTTAAGGTAAGATGTCTGTCGAGCTTTGGTATAATCCAAGCCAAGACATGCATAACATATTTGATGTTAGATACGAACCTGCCAATAAGAAAATAGAGTTATTAAAAAGAGAAATTGATCATACAAGAAAAATACTACTTTATTATTTTAATAGTCCATTTGATCTAAGCATTTACTTAAATATCGGAGTGTGTTAGGCTTAACATCACACTCCGATATGAGTATCTCTTGCTAGTCATCTCAATGTTTAAGCTCGTCATTTCAACTAGAAGCCTTAATTACATGGACATGTGAATCTATGTCTCGATTATTGCATCACTAATTTCATGTACTTAGGACAAAATTGTTGAGTTAAATGTTAAAACTCTCTTTCGTGCTTATGGACTTCAATGTTATTTGAATCTTTGATGGGTCTTGCTAAAGATTTTAGGCATTTCATGACTATTTTCATACCACAAACTATATCGTTAATAAATATTAATGCTTAAATTGATGTTTATTGAAAATTAAATTCATAATTTTTTTGTTTTCAAAATCTTAACTGGTTTCAGCCTTTTCAACCACTCAATTATTTGGTATACTCATATATAATAACTCTTTGAAGAATGGAATCAACCAAACTAAAATAAAATTCACAATGAAGTTTTTCAGCCTATATTAATTCATTACCAAACAGATATTTGATACTTAACTACTTTACATTATTTAATGTTATCAATACATCTACCTTTTTGAACATAAGACAAGCACCTTATCTTGAATCTACCCTAGCTAAATACTATAGGCTAAATTTCAAATTATTACATTATTCTTATCAAATAGTCAAAAGTATTTTATACAATTTTTTATACTTTAGGATCACAACCAACACAAAAATTAAAGTTGGGTTATTTCTTGTCATGTGACATAACAGTATTACAACTGCAAACAGTTATCCAATTTGCAATTTGATAAAGCAATGTATTTTGACCCCACTTGAGCTGAGTAGGATTAACTAATTTGGAAAATATATATTGAAAATGACCTCAACTAAATTTTGAAATGTATTGGACTAAAATAGAATGAGTGGAAAATGTTAAACTTCTAATTTAAATTTATGGTGCCAGTATTTATATTAAGTGGTTTTTTAGGAAAGAAAATCATGTGAAAATTGTAATCGGTTATCTATGCAGGCTTGAGAAGGAAGGAATCAACTAAAACTATAGTTTTGCAACACTTTTTATAGACTAATATATATTTCTTCTCATTCTTTTCTATCTCTATACAATCAAGTATTTTTAAAAAATAATTTAAGCTAAAAAAAATATTTTTAAATAGTTGCAATTTTGTTCAGTAATGTTAAGTTTTATTTCCTTTATATTTTTTTGTTTACTTAATATATATATATATTAATTACCAAATTAAAAATTAGTATACCTGACTAAAGTCTTTGAAATTCATTTAATTTAAAAAAATATGTACAAAAAAAGTATTTATAGATTTAATTTTCTAGACCAAAGTCAAAAGCAAATAGTTATGCAATGAATTTAAATATTAATTTTTTTTTTGAGATTACAACCGTTGAGGTTAGAAAGTGTTATTCGTCATTAAATTTACATTGATGTCGTTGAATTACATATTTGACATCTAAAATATTTGTCTTTTATCTTATAGTTTAATGAATTACTTATTTTTTTTCCTTTTTGAATTCAATAATAATATTTTGAAGTTTAAACTATAAAATTATTCATTAAATATTTCACTCTACTTATTATTAAATTATATGTATATATATTTGAAGGTGAGAGATTTAAATTGACAATTTTCTTTAATAAAAGAAAAAAAAAATAGCACATCACGTTATTAGAGCTTTTTGTCATTTTTTTATGAACTAGTTTTTGTTTATTAATTCAATAGTATTTGATAAAAACTCAAACTTATAATTTCATTTTCTTTTCTTTTCTTTTTTTTCTTGAAGTAACTCAAATTTATAATTTCTTCATTATCAAATCATATATTATATCATTTAAATTTAAGCTACCCAGGGTTGGAATATTTGTTTTTGTTTTTTTTTCAATAAGAAATACGTTAAAGAAACTTATTAATGGGTGTTAAGTTAAAAAAGAAAAAGAAAAATTGGAAACTGAGGGCAATTACAATTAAACGGAAGTAATAAAATAGTAGAAAGTAAATCTCGAGATTTAAGAAATGCGAGGAAATCGAGAGGTGAATTTGTATCGTAAAAAAAAAAAGAAAAAAAAAAAGGAAAAAGAGAAAGAATTTTAATTCGTTAATTATTATTTTCTGTAACGGAAAGAATTATAATTGTTGTACCGACACGTCGTTCGGTTTCCATTTGACCGTACATCTGCGATAATACGCATTCCTGAAGTTCGCTCAAACAAGGAAAGGTATCCATCATCCCTCCCCTCTGCTCACCTGTCTTCCCAAATTTATTTACTTACAAAAATTATCATTTAACGCAGAATATATATAAATACTAAAATTAGTCAATTTTCCAATCAAATATAATTATGTGTTTACCTAATAGTTTAGCCCCATAACATTTTATTTTTTAAATTTAAGTCTACAATAATTATCTTACCATTTTTTATTTATTTAGATATCTACATCTTATCTATATTTTAAGAAACAAAATCAAAATTTGCAAACAAAAAAAGCAACTTCCAAAACCTTGATTTTGTTTTTGAAATTTGGTTATATATCCTAGAAAAGATAGAACACATGTTAGTAAATTTGAGTAGAAATATATTTAAATTTCATATATAATTATCTTAGAGAGACATTTATGATTTAATCTTGTCATTTATCTAGAAATAAAATCGTCGCAATTTTTTACAACAAGAAGTTTTTTTTTTTATTTGAGAACATAGAACAAGAAATTTCAATCTCATGTAATTTATCTTTATAAAAATAGTTTTGATGTTCAGCTGTGTCTATCGTTTAGATTGAATTCCGTTACCGCCTTTTGATTTGCACTTTAGAAACTCTTTATTTACATATTTTTATCTCATGTTTTGATTTGACTCCACTTGTGGATTAATTTCAAAATATTGTTTTGAGTTTATTATTCTTTCATTTTAATGTTTTTTCTCTCAAGTATTTTTTATGTGTTTATTTTGTTATTAAAGAAGGTGTTTTGATATAAAGAAAAGATTGATTTCAATTAGAGATTGTATTAAATTAGTATTTTTTTTCTTTTGAGAGGTGGGACTCCAACCCACAAATCTGTAAAAAGAATGATGGTATATTATTGGGTGGTAATCATCCGATTCTCCAACAAATAGTATTTGACTCTCATTTATTCTTTGTAGAGTTTATGATTCTCTCCCTATAACTTCAACTTTTTTTTTGTTATATTCTTTGTTTTTTTTAGTTTAAATTAGAAAGATACACAAATATTTACTACTATGATAAAATCGTGACTCTAATGTTAAATTAAATTACAACAAATTAACCAAACAGATCATTTCCATTATTGAATGGGTTGGTGACACGATTAATTATCTGGTTTGAGGTTAATCTATTTTCATTCCACAGTCACGAATTCAATCCTTAAAATCGGTATTGTAATTTTCTTTCTCCAACTGAAACTTAAAAAAAAAAAAAAACAGATCATTCCCATCATAAATTGGTTCATATACTCAAAAAGAAAAAAAAGAAAAAGAAAACCGATGAGAGGGAAAAGAAAGAGAGAGAAATGGGCGTGTCAATGCCAAAACACTCCATCACTGTCATCAGCAGCTATAAATCAAAAAGGTGAAATTTCTAATGGAAAATTCTGAATTTTCTCTCTCCCACAAACCCTCTCATCAAGATAGCTTCAAAACCCACCAGAGTAACTTTTTTTTTTCTCTCTCTCGATATATATATTGATTTACAAGCATATAGCATATTATGTAATTAACTCTGTAGCGTTTCTGAAGCATCTATGAGATCTACTGGCCACACTGAATACATGGATTGATTGAGATTTCCCACAAAAAAAAAAAAAAAAAAACTGAAACCAGAAACACCCACAAGGTGAATAACCAAGAACAACATCAACCCTACTTTTCTCTTTTTGATTTTGATTTCCCCTTTTTCTTGTTTTAGGTATGCATCAATACCATGTCTCGAAATCTGTGCTGAAGATGCTTGAGTTTTACTTGCTTCTCTTTGGCTTTGCATCTGATCTGTGGTTTTTGATTCTGATCTTTCTTTTTTGTTGGCTAATTTGTTGTGGGATTGCAGGTTTTGGGATATGGGTTGGGGTTTATTTCAACTTTTTTTGGTTTGTTTGTTGTGATTTTGTAATACCCATGTTGTGTTTGATAAAAGTCCTATGTGGGGTTCTTGAGCTTCTAGGGTTTGAATTGTAATGGGGTTGTGTTAATTGAGCTACTAATGCATAGCAGCTTATGGTTGCTGACTTTCTATAATTGGGGAGAAGGCTATTTGTTGGTAGTGAACATACTTGTAGAAATCTTCTATTTTCTTAGAGGTTGCCAAATTGACTTTGTTGAGAATTGCTCTTTCTTATAGATTTTGTTTTAGCTACTTTTCCAATTTGTTTAGTCAACATCTTATCTTGATTCTTAAATATGTTTATTTATTGAAAGTTTTGGATTCTGGCATGGGTATGGATTGTGAACTTTCAGTTGTTTTTTGTTTTTTCTACCTTCTTATTATACTTCATTATTATGAGATCCTATATATTGTTTCTCTTATGCATTTGGTGAATACTAAAAATATCATTTTATTGATTTAGGTCACAGTGGCCATTGGTGGAGGGGAGGTGGCTGTTTTTATCCGGGTTGTTCGGTGACAGAAGAATATTCTTTCTGGAGCAGGGCAGTATATAACAGATCAAAATTTAGCTTTTCTGGGTTGAGCTCTGTTATTTTTATTGGATTGTCACTAAAATAATTGAGTATCAAGCTCACTCTAAAACCACATTCAAGTGGACTCATTCTAAGGATGCGAAGGAAATTAACTGCAGCTATATTTCGAGGATTTCTACGCTATTAGGACTGCTGGAATTGATGACAACAATGTGCTAGAATGATATTCTTGAGCCAATCATGGATGCATATGCTATATTTTCAGAACGTGATGGAACATGGGTCATTTACAACGGATGAGTAATTTTTATTGTAGAAGTTGTTACTTTCCAGTAATAGAGTGGCGAAAGGTTGTAATTGTTGGAACACGAACAGTTGTGATGTAAATTAATTGCCTTGGTGCTTATCTGGAAGTCTGTAGTTTCTCATACTTGTAAGCCAAAGCTTTAACACTGCTCTATTGGACTATTGTGGAAATCCCCATTTATACCATGGAACCCACGACATTGCATACAAATCATCTGCCGGTTTCTGTTCATCGGTTTATACCTTTCATTGCACCTGCACTTCTGGTTTCAGCTAGTTATATTGACCCTGGAAAGTGGGCTGCAACTGTTGAAGGAGGTGCTCAGTTTGGGTTTGATCTGTTTGTGTTGGTGCTTATTTTCAATCTTGCTGCTATTTTGTGCCAGTATATCTCGGCTAGCATCGGTGTGGTCACTGGAAGAAGTCTTGCCCAGGTACAAATTATTTGTCCTCAAGTCTTTAGCATTTTTACTTATAAAGTGAAATTATTGTTGTTTTCTTGTATTCAAATAAGTGGTCCATGGTATTCAAAGGGATGTATCTCCCTTACCTTTACGCATAGGTTACTGTTTCAGGTGTCTTCCAATCTGCTTTTATCTGGAAATATGTCAGTCTACTGATGTTAGTTTTTTTTTCAAGTTGTATTAATTTTGATATCTTTTTACAGGATACTTACATGTGTAGTTTGCATTTTGATTCTCGTCAAGTCTATATTTTCAGTTTTGGGTTACCTTCAAGAACAGTACTCATTTATGATGTTTGATGCATTAGGTTGTATCCTTGATTTTTTGCCTCTTACATTTTGGTTTGTGCTGTGTCTATAAATTGTTTTATGTTATTTTTTTATATTACTTTACTACTGGTTGCTAAATGTTACTGAACGCTGACATTTTCCCCCCTTTTTCTTCTGTGATAATAATATTACAGATTTGCAGTGAGGAGTATGATAATTATACATGCATCTTTCTGGGAGTTCAAGCAGAGGTTTCTGTGATTCTGTTAGACCTTAACATGGTAATTTTATTTTGTTTCTACAAACTTATTCCAGCCAAACGAGTGATTCAATTTTGTTTAATTCTTATAATTTGGAAACCAACTTCGTTATTAAGCTAACATGTTATTTAAACAATGTACTAGATCTTAGGTGTTTCACATGCACTTAATTTTCTGCTTGGGTGGGACCTCTTCACGTGCGTTCTTTTTACGGGTGTTGCAGCTGCTTTATTTCCTCTTTTTGCTAACCTTCTGGTAAGTGTGAAACTTTTAATCACAATCAATCATAATTTGCTCCTTGATGTAATTCATTAACGTAATGGATTTCCATTTTTTAGGAAGATGGCAGGGCAAAGTTCCTGTATATATGCATGGCTGGGTTCTTATTGCTCTCTTTGGTTCTTGGAGCACTCATCAGTCAACCAGAAATTCCACTTTCCATGAATCTCATGCTGACAAGATTAAATGGGGAAAGTGCATTTACTCTTATGAGTCTTCTTGGAGCAAGTGTCATGCCTCACAATTTTTATGTGCATTCTTCTATTGTGCAGGTATTTCACACTTCTCTTGCTGTTTGTCTTTGCCTGGGCATGAATCTACAAATGTTTTGCTTTTCCCATTTAATGTGTGTGAGCAAAAAAGGAAATTAAAGTGATTATTTACGCCTAGCAATATCTTATGATTGGGATTGGATACTCCATGATTGACAACGAAGCAGATAGATTTTTATCCTTGCTAAATTCATATTTTTCATGCAGTTTATACATAAATATTGTTGAATTGTGTTAAATCACCAATCAACCCAAAAGCTTAAGCGTGTGGGTTGGGGTAAATTTAATTATATCAACTAACACTCCCTCTCACTTGTGAGCCTACAAGTGGAATTCAATTTTAATTGGGGAGGAAACGACTTGGCAGAGGCTCAACTCAAGACCTCCTTCTCTAATATCATGTTGAATTATGTTAAATCACCAATCAACCCAAAAGCTTAAGATCGTGGGTTGGGGTAAATTTAATTATATCAACCAACACAAAGGAGTTTTGATGGAAAGTAGCATATGGGATGAGACTTTTGTGAAAAACTTGTACTTACATCCTTCAATTTCTAATTTTTCAGCATCTAGATTCTTTGTGTTTGGGCCCCTGTTTATGTAAACGGCTGAATTGGTTATAATAACCCAACCGATGTTTGCCCCACCGTTTATTATAAACGGTGGTTACCTAAACCTACGTGCCCGTATATCTACACCTTACATATAATACTTTTTTGTTACATAACCAGCCCTTCAAACACCGTTTATCATAATCTCTGTTATAATAACTTGTCTCTCAAACACCATTTATAATAACCTACCGTTTATCATAACCCACCGTTTATCATAACTTTCCGTCTATAATAACCAAACCGGTGCCCCAAACGCACCCTAAATGTTTGCTGATGTAACTTCGTAAAATCCCCCAGTTCCAAATTTTAAGCAACTAGATTTCTCTTTTATTCTACAAGGGAAATAACTTATATTTTTCATAATATAAATTTAGGCGTTCTTATTTTCTTTAGTGATGCTTTTTCAATATTTTCTTGCAGCAGCACCAGAGTTCGCCTAATGTTTCCAAGGAAGTTTTGTGTAATTATCATTTGTTTGCCATCTTCTGCATATTCAGTGGAATTTTTGTGGTGAATAATGTGCTCATGAACTCAGCTTCAAATGTATTCTATAGCAGTGGTCTTGCTTTGCACACCTTTCCAGATGCATCATCTCTAATGGAGCAGGTGTTTTGCAGCCCCTTTCTTCAAATGTATTACTTTGATGTGTATTGATCATAGTCCCCATTTCCCCCAAATTATGCAGGTATTTAGGAGCCCAGTGGTATATGTTCTCTTCTTGCTTGTTCTGTTTCTATCAAACCAAATCACATCACTCACATGGAGTCTTGGTGGTCAACTTGTCCTGACTAATTTCTTAAAATTAGATATTCCTGGTTGGCTCCATTGTGCTACGATTAGGATTATTGCAATTATTCCAGCATTCTGTTGTGTCTGGAGTTCAGGAGCTGAAGGGATGTATCAACTTCTTATATTTTCTCAAGTTATGGTAGCTCTATTGCTTCCATCGTCTGTGATTCCCCTCTATCGCGTTGCTTCGTCAAGACCAATAATGGGCGCCTTCAAAATATCGCAGCTTGTGGAATTCGAAGCAGTTGTTATCTTTATTGGAATATTAGGATTGAAAATTATATTTGTTGTAGAGATGATATTTGGTAACAGTGATTGGGTAGTTAATTTGAGGTGGAACATGGGGAGTGGTATGTCAATCCCATATGTGATTCTCCTCATTACTGCTTGTTCATCATTTTGTCTGATGCTATGGCTGGCAGCTACCCCAATAAAATCCGCCACTGTTATCGCGCAATTAGATGCTCAAGTATTGAACTGGGACATGCCGCAGATTATACCCGATTTAGCTGCAGAGAGAGAAGGCATTGAATTGGGGAAAAGTTCATACAGTGCAGAGCCTGTAGCTATTCATTCGGACTTGTCTGCACCTCCAGTGATAGATTTTGGTTTGCCTGAAAATATTATGGAGCCTGATCAGGTGCTTGGTTCAGTTAATCAAGGTGAGAGTCGATCAAGTAGTGTCGTTCCAAGCTCCCCGAAATATGCTTCGGAGGGAATCATATCCACCGAGGAAATAGTCTCATCCCCAACGGTGACTCGTGATGTTCCTGTCTCAACATTGGCAGCCAAAAATGTCTTAAAAGTTGTTCCAGTGGAGCCCATTGAAAAGACTGTTGGGCTGGATGGTGACTTGCGTTCGGAGAAGGATGATTACGAGGTTGATCACTGGGAGGCTGAAGAGCCACTGAAAGAGATTTCTGGGTGTGTACCATCTTCAGCATCTGAGGGTCCTGGATCTTTTAGAAGTCTTAGTGGGAAAAGCGAAGAGGGTGGGAATGGTGCTGGTAGTCTTTCGAGGTTAGCAGGACTTGGACGTGCTGCAAGGCGCCAACTAACTACAATTCTTGATGAATTTTGGGGACAATTGTATGATTTTCATGGAGTGGCTACTCAAGATGCTAAGGTTAAGAAACTAGATTTATTGCTGGGAATTGATTCGAAACTTGTAACTTCCTCTTTGAAATTGGATGCTGCCGGAAAAGATTTTCCTTTCTTATCTCCTCTTGGAATCAAAGTATCTGATCCGATTTCTTCAGGTTTATACGACTCCCCCAAGAGTTTGAGGGTACAGAGTGGTTTAGATTCGCCGTACAGGATACAAAAGGGACATCAACCATTGGGGTATAACAACACACAGCTTTTGGATGCATATGTCCATAATTCTAGCCACAATGGTCTTGACACCGGAGTGAAGCGCTACTCTAGTTTGCGCAGTTTTCCTTCTTCTGAGAGTTGGGATCCTCAGCCTGCAACAGTCCATGGCAGTCAGTTTACTTATCTTAGTAGAATGGTGAAGGAGAGAACTTCTGGTAACTTAAATGGTCGGTTGGATTCATCGGCCTCAAAATATCATACCTTGGGTGGTGGTGGTGCAAGCTTGCGAGATTCAGTTGCTTTTGCAATGGGGCAAAAGTTGCCAAATGGCTTGGGTGGTGCTTGTCAGACCCCTGCTCCTGGATTCTCTATCCATTCGGTGTTGAGGAATCCTGCTTCCGAATATGATCGACCTTATTATGATCTTTCCACTTCCGAAACTGGTGAGAATTTGTTGAGTGTATCTAATACAAAGAAATACCATAGCTTGCCTGATATTCATCGTGATCAGCATGTATCAGTTAATAAGAGTTCTCCGTTGGATAAGGTGGCTGGTTATGAATCATCTATCGGTACGATAACTGCTCGTGGAGTGTCCTACACAAATTCTGGTTTAAGATCAGTTGCTCCTTTAGCATTTAATGAACTTCCTCCATCAAATGTCTACTGTGGTGATTTATCACCACAAATGAGTTCTCATTTAGATTCTGGATCTTTCTGGCACAGACAGCCTTCTGAACAATTTGGCTTGGATAAAAACAGCAGCTCTGAGAGTAAAGGAATTGGGAGGGTGCATACAATTAGTCAAGAAGCTTCTTTTGTTGTGAATTCAGAGGCCAGGCTTCTCCAGTCTTTCAGAGACTGCATTGTCAGACTTCTGAAATTGGAAGGATCAGATTGGTTGTTTGGGCATAGCGACGGTGCAGACGAGGAACTGATTGACTGTGTAGCTGCCAGGGAGAAATTTCTTTATGAAGCTGAGACACGGGCAGGGGCGGTCCGTATGAAAGAAACTCCATTTTCTCCTGATAGGAGATCGGGCTCTGGAATGAAGAATGATTCGAACTTTGGAAATGGTTCTATTTCTTCAGTACCTCATTGTGGGGAAGGCTGTGTTTGGAGATCGGATTTGATTGTAAGTTTTGGTGTATGGTGCATTCACAGAATTCTGGATCTTTCACTTATGGAAAGTCGGCCAGAACTGTGGGGAAAGTATACTTATGTACTCAATCGTCTTCAGGTAAACAACTATTTTTCTCTGTATGAATATCATATAACCTAGTTTGTCAGGTAAATTAAATGTCTCAAAAGAGGTGTTTTGGGCAAGGGGAATGAAAATGATTACGAGGATGAGAATTAGAAGGAGAATATAGAGAAAAATATTTATCAGGGAGAATGGCGTCCCCAAGGCATAGTAGATGAAGGCTTAGGTTTTAAAGGTGTACTCTCCTCAAGGTCTCAGGTTCGAAACTCACCTGTGACGTTTATTTGTAGACACTTCCTATGTCTTCATTCTTTTGATGTCTCCTAGTGCTTGGCCTAGAGACGGGCGTAGTTCCGCTGGGTTGGTTAAAAAAAGATTATCGAAGAGAAAGATTATGGAGAAAACCATTATTTGTGTTTGGGGATAAGAGGAACGTTGTCCCTGCAACCATTCTTGATTTTTCACTTTTTTTCTTGGCTTTTGTCATTCTAATTTTGTCAACTGTAATGGTAACATCCTTTCAGGGTATTATTGATCCTGCATTTTCGAAGCCTCGGATACCAATGCCACCCTGCTTCTGCCTTCAAATTCCCCAAGCATTCCAGCAGAGGTCAAGCCCACAAATTGCAAATGGAATGTTGCCTCCTGCTGCAAAACCTGGCAAGGGAAAATGCACCACTGCCGCAATGCTTCTCGATATGGTCAAAGATGTGGAGATTGCAATCGCTTGTCGAAAGGGCCGAACTGGTACAGCTGCAGGTGATGTAGCTTTCCCAAAGGGGAAGGAGAACTTGGCCTCGGTCCTCAAACGCTACAAGCGGCGGTTATCCAATAAGCCTGTCACCACTCACGAAGTATCATCTATTACACGCAAGCTTTCAGCAGCGGCTGTTCCTTTTAGCTCATAGTATTTTACCCAAACATGGTGATCAGAACACCCAGCTGTTTAATTTTGGAAAGCAGCTCATGGTCCCGAACGAGATGCCCACGTCGTCTCGGCCTTTCACTATTTCTCTTTCTCTGTCTCTCTCAAAACTTGTATCAAAGCCCTTTGCTGTGGATTTTAATTTCTTCCCACATGTTAAAATATGGAATAGGATGTGACTTTTAGTTGCAGCAAAGCTCAAGGGAACTGGTGCAAACCCTCACATGTTGATTGTTAAGATGGTTGCACCTGTTTTACTTGTGTCAAAAGTAATTGCTGGAGAGATCACAAGGTGACCTGCAAGGTTGAAAAATGTTAGTATATAGCAGACAGAGCTAATGTGCTGTATATATTGTCTGTGCAAAACTTTCTGAACATTTCAAAATCTCTTCCCACAAAGGTATTCTAGTCTGGCTGTTTTTTAGATGATGATGGCCCATGGGGCTACTTTCTTTTGTTGCCTAGTTAGGCGATTCAAATGCCAAACTCGATCTTGCCAGGTTATCGGCTGTGTTTTTGTCAATTCGGATCATCTAAATTGGCTATTTGTTAGATGATAATGAGGCTATTTCTTTTGTTGCCCACTTCGGCGAGTCAAATGCCGAATTAGATCGTCTGGTTATCGACTGTATTTTTGTCAATTCGGATAATTTGAATTGGCTGTTTGTTAGATGATGATGGGGATACTCTCTTTTGTTGCCCACTTTGGCGAGTCAAAAGCCGAACTAGATATTGCGGGTTACGAACTGTGTTTTTGTCAATTCAGATCATCTGAATTGGTTTATATCTAGATGTTTTAGTCAATGTACAGGGTTATCCCCTCCCTTGATGCATTTCTTTTGAAGTGAAAAGATATTTGAAGGTTTTTAGGTGGCTTTTGCAATGTTAAGGTGGTTAAAAAATTCTTTTGCCTTATCATGAAGTTGATGGAAATGCTTTAAAGGAAAGTGATCAAAACAGGTCACTTTGGGGTTTATCAGTTAAAGGGGGGCATTGCTATTAAATTTTTAATAATGTAAGTGGCATGAGGGGCCTCACATTTCTCATTACTCATACACATGGAAGGTTTCTAATTCAATGTGCTGTGAAGACAAAATATCTTTTATTGTATGACAAGTTTAATATATTTTTTAAAAAATAAATAAATATATGTGATATTGCTCTTGTCACTATTGAATTATTTTCTTCATCTTTATTTTTTTTTTAAATTCAGCTGGTAGCTTGTTCTATTGAGGTTGTTCTATTGCTCATGTATTTGTTGGGGTGAATTGCTAATTGTTGTTAGTGATTTATGTTTAGGGGCACATAATGATTATATAATTTTTCATTATGTAATGATGATAGGAGTTATCATTATTTATGTTTGATATGCATGTAATGACTTTCAGTGTTTGAGGTACAAATGTTTGACTGAAAATAGATCAAGGATTATATAGCCATTGGGTACTCATTATTATAGGAATCAAGTGTTTGTTATTGAAGTAACTATTATTGAAACTTCAAATAAATTGTTTTGAGGCCAAGTTATATATTATCTAATATGGTATTAGAGTTTTATGTGGATTATTGATTCCTCAATTCTAATTCAACTGAAACAGGTGAAATTTAAGCGGATGATTTTGACTCCACCCAAGCGGGCAAAAAAGTTAAGTCGATACAAAAGTTTGGATCCAACCCAAGCAAATAAGCTAAAGTGGATATTTTAATCCACAAATTTAGATTTAATCTAAAACGATTTTCTCTATATAATATCATTTTGATGGTACATGTTGGAAATACTTATCTTATCCCCATTAGAATTATGAGAAGTATTCAAACATTTTTAAAAAAGATATAGCCTACTTCCCTCCCTAGGTTTTGAGGTGGAATGTCTAATGCAAAAATGTTTTATTGGCAATGGTAAAATTTAAACATGATGATAAAAGAATTTTTTTGGCCATCAACTACAAAATTGTAAAATTCATTATTTAAAAAAAAAACAACATGGTCTTTATTACCACCAACCCTCTAAGAAAAGAAAAAGAGGTTCCACTAACCATTTAATTCAGCAAACCAATCCCTTCTTTCTAAATTAAAAGCCCTCATATATATATATATATATATATATATATATATATATATATATATATATATATATATATATATATATATATATATATATATATATTGTCACCTACTCCCTTTTCTCTATCTCAAATCATTATTGGTCATGATATTGACATTAAAATAAAAGAGTTTATAATATCTTAAAATTAAGTTTGAATTTCTCAACCCCTCCATTTTCTTTATTAAAATAAAATAAAATAAAATTAATCAATTAAGAATTCAACTACGGCAGGCTTGAATTAATTTACTCATATTTATACGATTAATAAACAATCCCTCCTCTCTCACCAACTCTTACACAAAAACAAACCAGATTTAGGATGCATACACATCTATATTTAGTTTGTAAAATTATATTACAACTAACTATATGATTATTATTATTATTATTATTATTATTAGTTTAGGTAACATATCATTTTATTCCATCAGATTCTATCAAGAGTCTATCAATAAGAACCGATAGAATCAATCACTGATAAAATTGATAGACTTCCATCACTAGAGAATGATAGATTCTATCAAAGTCTTCTATAAAAAAGGTAAATAATTTTTTTTTTTAAATGGCAGAATTTGCTATAAAAGAATTATTTTTAAAAATGTGCTATAATTGTAAACTGTGGTAAAAAAGTTGCTATACAACGCAAATTCCCAAAAAACAAAGTATATGGTTAATTGTTTGAAATTATTTTTCGAAAGATTTGATATGAGCATTTAATCTTCATAACAGTATACATGGTCCACATGAATGAATTCTTTAATATTGAAACAAGTAACAAATATAAAAATATAAAGTGAATTCACCTGCAAACCATCTCTTGCATACGGACGTTGGATGCGAAAAATGCATGCCTAGCATAATTCTTTGGTGTTGTAGGTGTATGCTACTACACAGATTTATTTGTATATATTCATCCCTGTTTTTGCATCTTTTGTTCACGGTTATATACCATGTGTACCAAAACATACTGTCAAGATTTCAACTGCTTTTGCATCTTTTGTTCCTGGTTATATACCATGTGTGCTAAAACATACTGTCATGATTTCAGCCAGAACACATTCGTTTGTTTTTTGTTCCTAGTTATATACCATGTGTACCAAAACATACTGTCATGATTTCAACCATAACACACCAGTTTGTATTTTGTTCCTAGTTATATACCATGTGTACCAAGACATAATGTCATGATTTCAACCGTTTTTTCATCTTTTGTTTCTGGTTATATATCATGTGTACCAAAACATAATGTCATGATTTCAGCCAGAACGCATCAGTTTGTGCACACACCGTTTACTAACCCCGCACTTCTCTATCTTCTGTTAGCGCCAACCTTATATTTGTAAAGAGAAAGACTAGACACTAAGCCTTGTGTCCAGTTTGAGACCTGGAGTGAAGGTGGATAAAAATTGGGATAATGTGGATTCGATGTCAACAAATTTTGTTGTGTAATTTGAATATACATTTGCATCGTCCAAACTCCGTTAAAATGTAACAGCGTCGCTTATATTGATGGAGAAATCCATGAAAATCAAACAAAAACTTGTGAATACCTCCACTCAATGGAAGTGAGACCCAACAAGACTCATGAAATATCTTGAGTGTGCAATTGTATCCCCAATCTCCAAAAATCAAAATCATGAACGAAAAGTGTGGGTGGGAAAGATATTACGAACAAAAAGTGTGAATGGAAGCGAGAACGATCAAAGAATGTGACAAATGTTGGATGTAATGAGTTGTAAAATGAATAAAAGGATAATTTGGGTTCCATGGGGACGACGATCGATTTGACAATTCCTTACCGTTAAATAAAAAAAGATTTGACAATGATATTAAATAAATTAAATAAAAAATTGAAAGATATTAAAAACAAATATATGAGTTAGTTGTATGGAGATATTATCTCCTAGGTTTAAGGGTGTTAGTCTTGATAAAAAGAACATTTAATTAGGCTTTGTAATTAATAAATATGTTTACAAATAAAATAAAATCAAGAGTATTATGAAGATATTTTAATTATCTATCTCATTGATTTTTAATTTAGATACTCATTTAAATTCTTAAAAGTTTAGATATTTTTTTAATTATTTTTTAAAAAGTAGTCATTTACTACTATTTAATTATAGACACCTCTATATTTCTTCAATGTAGCTATCCCAAGGTTACACCCAAAAAGGTGAAACAGATTAAAATATAATAATTGTAGAGATTTAAGCAATTAATTTTTTTTTTCACTTATTAAATGTGTATACATCCATTACAAGAAAAAAATAATAATAATATACGTTTTGAAATAAATTTTCATTTTCATTCTAACTTACTACACCGTGCTAAATAAAATTAAAATGAATATGGCTCGAGTAGTATCGAACTTTTTAGAGTTCTAAATTTATTTACTCACCTCATATTTGATTTATAAAAAAATGCATTTTATTATTATTTTTAAAAAAAGTCACCAAGTTTGACGTTTGAAAACAAAGGAAATTAGGTAAGGTTTGATTATAATATTCATTTCCCAACTACCACCTCTTGTGTTGTTGTACTTCCACCATGCTTCCTTATTTTGGTGCTCCATAAAACTTTCTATATAAACCAATCTTCCCAATCCTCTCTTTCCACAATCCACATATACTTTCATATCCCAAATTTGTTCTCAAAGAGACAAACTCAATTCTTATCATATTCTTTTATTCATCTTTCTATTTTCTATTTCCTCTTCTCTTGTTCTAGCAATGGCACCCATTGAGCAAACCAACAATGAAAGTTTCTGCACCGTTACTGCTCATCCCGACCCCCTCAACTGGGGTGTGGCAGCCGAGTCGCTTAAGGGAAGCCATCTCGATGAGGTGAAGCGCATGGTTGAGGAGTACCGGAGACCCCTTGTGAAGCTTGGTGGCGAGACCCTCACCATTTCTCAAGTGGCTGCCATTGCCACTCGTGATAACGATGTCATGGTGGAATTGGCAGAGTCTGCTAGAGCTGGTGTTAAAGCTAGTAGTGACTGGGTTATGGATAGCATGAGCAAAGGTACTGATAGCTATGGTGTTACTACTGGCTTTGGTGCTACCTCTCACAGAAGGACCAAACAAGGTGGTGCTCTTCAAAAGGAGTTGATTCGATTCTTGAATGCTGGCATTTTTGGAAGTGGAGCTGAGTCGAGCCACATATTGCCACACTCTGCTACTAGGGCGGCAATGTTGGTCAGAATCAACACTCTTCTTCAAGGCTACTCGGGTATTAGATTTGAGATTTTGGAAGCCATCACAAAGCTGTTGAATAATAATGTCACTCCATGCTTGCCTCTTCGTGGAACAATTACCGCTTCGGGAGATCTCGTTCCTCTTTCTTACATTGCTGGATTGCTCACTGGCAGACCAAACTCTAAAGCTGTTGGACCTAATGGAGAAAATCTTGATGCTGAGGAGGCTTTCATGAAAGCTGGTATTCCTTCTGGGTTTTTTGAGTTGCAGCCTAAGGAAGGTCTTGCTCTCGTCAATGGTACTGCCGTTGGTTCTGGATTGGCTTCAATTGTTCTATTTGAAGCCAATATTTTAGCTGTATTGTCTGAGATCTTGTCAGCTATTTTTGCTGAGGTTATGCAAGGAAAACCTGAATTTACTGACTATTTGACCCATAAGTTGAAGCATCATCCTGGTCAAATTGAGGCTGCTGCTATAATGGAACATATTTTGGATGGAAGTTCTTACATGAAGACGGCTAAGAAGTTGCATGAAATGGATCCTCTTCAGAAGCCAAAGCAAGATCGTTATGCTCTTAGAACTTCTCCTCAATGGCTTGGTCCATTGATTGAAGTTATTCGATTCTCCACAAAGTCTATTGAACGAGAGATTAATTCAGTCAACGATAACCCTTTGATTGATGTTTCAAGGAACAAAGCTTTGCATGGAGGAAACTTCCAAGGAACTCCAATCGGAGTTTCTATGGACAACACTCGTTTGGCTGTTGCTTCAATTGGGAAGCTCATGTTTGCTCAATTCTCTGAACTTGTCAATGATTTCTTCAACAATGGTTTACCTTCTAATCTTTCGGCCAGTAGAAACCCGAGCTTGGATTATGGATTTAAAGGTGCTGAAATTGCCATGGCTTCATATTGTTCTGAGCTTCAATATCTTGCAAATCCTGTGACAACCCATGTCCAGAGTGCTGAGCAACACAACCAAGATGTTAACTCCCTTGGTTTAATTTCTTCACGAAAAACAGTAGAAGCTATTGATATTTTGAAACTAATGTCATCTACCTTTTTAGTTGCTCTCTGTCAAGCGATTGATCTGAGGCATTTGGAAGAAAATTTAAAGAATGTAGTGAAGAGCACAGTAAGTCAGGTGGCCAAGAAAGTTCTCGCTATGGGTGCTAATGGAACACTTCACCCATCTCGATTTTGTGAGAAAGATTTACTCAAAGTGGTTGATCGAGAATACACCTTTGCTTATGTCGATGATGCATGCAGTACCACTTATCCACTAATGCAAAAGCTGAGACAAGTTCTTGTTGAACATGCTTTAGGAAATGGCGAAGGCGAAATAAACACAGGTACATCGATCTTCCAAAAGATTGGAGCTTTTGAAGAGGAATTGAAAGCCATTTTGCCCAACGAAATAGAAAATGCAAGATTGTCCTACGAAAACGGAACATCAACAATTGATAACCAAATTAAGGAATGTCGATCTTATCCATTATACAAGTTTGTAAGAGAAGAGTTGGGAGCTGGATTGTTGACCGGAGAAAAGGTGATTTCTCCTGGAGAAGAATGCGAAAAAGTATTCACAGCTCTTTGCCAAGGAAAGTTGATTGACCCGATTCTAGAATGCCTGAAGGAGTGGAATGGTGCGCCTATCCCCATTTGCTAGTTATATTGTTGCTGAATTAGAGGATAAAATTCAATTCAAGGCCTAAAATCAGCTCTATTTATTTTGTTTTTGTTTTGTTTATTTTCACTTCATATATCTGTGTGTCTATTTGTAAAACTTGACGAAACTTACCTTAAATAATATTCAACATAATTCTCTTACACTTTCGGTTCTGTATGATGAGTGGTTTTGATATTCTTTACGCTACAGTTAGTATAAAGTTCATTTTTTATTTATAATTTTTCTTTTTATCAGAGAATTGTTTTTTACAACGGTTAGATAAAGTATTTCCTTATGTATTTAAATTACTATTTTAAATTTTAAATAAAATACTTAATAGTGGTCAAATCAAGCAAACAATTTGGGTTTATGTCTCAAAAGACATAAATTCTCCATCCTTAATTATTGAATTAAAAAATAAATTGACAAATTGAATGGACCAATGATGCAATAATTTCATTGTTTGATTATAATTCATTTCAATACTATGTTTACAGATTGAATCTCAACAATCGGTATTTGACTCATTTTAAAAGCTAAGATGTTTTTATTGATTGATCCATATATTTCAAACTCAAAAATAATAATAATAAAAAATCACCCACCTAATTGAGAAAGATGAGTGTAGCTCTGCACCAATTTGATTTTTAAGAATCATTCATATTTGATTACATCATGACCAAAAAGATCGGTGTGGTGTTGACCTTGTTAATTGGTTATAATCCACTTTAATTCTATGATCACAAATTTAATTTTTAAAAATTAATATTTAATTCTTATCTTATTTGAAGATAGTAATATTATATGTATAGAATTGTGGTACCTCCTAAATTTGAACTTAATATATATATTATATAATAGTTAATAACATTGTGGCATGGCTTAGACAACAAAAAATAGGGTCAATTCGAATAGATCAGTGACTCAATGATTTCATTATTTTTTCGTAAATCAGTTTAACACCAGTATCATAAATTCGATCCTAAAAATTAGTATTTGTCCCTTTCTTTCGATATATACTAAAAACAAAAAGAAAAAAAAAAGAGCAATCCTAGTTAGAAAATTATATCCCACTTCTCCTCCCGAGGTTGACTTGTCAACAAAAACATTTCCTTCAGTTATTGTGACATATCACGTGTGGTTTCCTCTGTGTTTCGAAAAGTCTCGTTGACCATCACTTTTTTTTTTCTTTACTAGCCATCTTTAATTTGCTGCTAACAACCCCATTTCCCATTTATTTTCAAGTCAAATATTTACGACAATATTATAATAATAATAATTGCTTGTGTATTTTTTAACTACATCACTAAAAAATGTATTATATAATCATCCTTTTACTCAGCAAGTGACCCCTTGACTGGGTCAGACATGCATATACACATACTACTACATATAAAAATATAGGAGGTTGGTTGCACCCATGTTCAGAATGTTGGACTTTTAACAGATGGTGTTAGCTTTTTTTTTATTAAATATTTATTACACTTTCAATGACGGTCATTTTTGTCATTCAATGGTGCCCGACAATAAAAACCTTTTATGTCGGGTGCGTGCCCAACATGAAATCTTTTTATTGTCGAGGTTTATCCTTCATTAATACCCAAGTTTGTAGTAGTGTATATATTTATATAATGAGGTTCTGTCACGACATAAATTTCACATCAAAGTTTAGGCCCCGTTTGATAACCATTTTATTTTTTGCTTTTTGTTTATAAAATTTAAGCCTACAACAACTACCTTACTATACTTTTTTTCTTATTTAGATATCTACATCTTACCTATATTTTAATAAACAAAACCAAAATTTGTAAACAAAAAAAAAAATAGCTTCCAAAAACTTGTTCATGTTGTTGAAATTTGGTTAGTATTCTCCTACTTTCTTTAGGAAAGATGGATTACATGGTAGGAAAGATGGAACACATGGTAGGAAATTTGAATAGAAATTGTTGATAAAATTACTCGATCTTCACATATACCACTTAATATCGATGCAGCGGAAATAAACTAGATTCTAATTATGACAATAGCTAAAAATAAATAAATAAATGGATTAAAGAAAGAAAAGCAATAATAACACAAAGATCTTACGTGGTTCGGACGAAGCCTACATCCACGGGCGAAGACGGCAAAAATATTCCACTAGAGTTCCAAACGGGATTACAAAAGAGCACACTCAAGCACTCACCAAAATCTCAATACACCCAAAGATTTTAACTCACAAAAATTAATTTCTAAATGCAATTAGAAATTAATATAAAAGGAATTTAGAAATAAGAATTATAAAATTCTTATTTAATTTGATGTTGTGATTGTGATTTTGCAAAGGAAATATGCATATGCATATATAGGAAATTTGGGCGGTGGAAATATTGCAAATTCCCGTTGTGGGAATTGTTAAGCAGCACACAACAAATCTCCACCTTGATGCTTAATGATTCAAACACCAAATAAAAACTTCAGTCATCTTCGCCAACTTTAAATTGTTTAGAAATTGCAAACACCAACCAAATTCAGCAATGCTTGAATTTGTTTAGTGGAAGAGATTTAGTCATCATATCAGCTGGATTGTCGTTGGTACTAATCTTGCTCACAACAATATCACCATGATCAATGACCTCACGTACAAAATGGTATCGAATATCAATGTGCTTTGTCTTCTCATGAAACATCTGATCTTTTGTAAGGAAGATAGCACTCTGACTGTCACAAAAGACTGTAGAAATCTGTAAGTCTTTACTAAGTTCACCAAACAGTCCCCTCAACCATATAGCTTCTTTACAAGCCTCAATAATAGCCATATACTCAGCCTCTGTCGTGGACAAAGCAACTGTATTCTGCAAAGTAGCTTTCCAACTAATAGTAGAACCACCAACTGTAAATACATATCCAGTAAGAGATCTTCTTTTATCAAGATCTCCCGCATAATCAGAATCCACATAACCAATGACTCCATCTCTGGTTCTCCCAAAGTGCAAACCAACATCAATTGTACCTCGTAGATATCTTAGTATCCCCTGAACTGCTTTCCAGTGTTCTTTACCTGGATTGCACAAATACCCTCTTGACAAAGACTTCATCGCATAGGATAAATCAGATGTGTACAAACCGTTGCATACATCAGAGAACCAACTGCACTAGAATAAGGAACTCGAGACATATAATCAACCTCATCATCTAACTGTGGAGATAAAACAGACGAGAGTTTAAAATGCGAAGCTAACGGAGTACTAACTGGCTTGGCATGATGCATATTGAATCTGGACAGAACTTTCTGTATATACCCCTTTTGACTTAAATAAAGTTTTCTCGCTTTCCTGTCTCTGACAATTTCCATACCCAAAATTTTCTTTGCTGCACCCAAGTCTTTCATATCAAACTCTTCATTGAGCTCTATTTTGACTTGATTAATTTCTTTTATATTGTTAGCAGCAATCAACATATCATCAACATATAAAAGAAGATACACAAATGACCCATCATGATTTTTCTTGAAGTAAACACAACTATCATAACTACTTCTCTTGCAATCAAGTGTAGTCATAAAAGAATCAAATTTCTTGTACCATTGTCTTGGTGACTATTTCATGCCATACAGAGACTTCTTCAATAAACAAACATAGTCCTCCTTTCCTGAAACAACAAAACCCTCTAGCTGATGCATATAAATATCTTCATCAAGTTCTCCATGTAAAAATGCAGTTTTTACATCTAACTGCTCAAGTTCAAGATTATGAATAGCTACAACGCCAAGCAAAGCACGAATAGAGCTATGTTTAACAACAAGAGAAAATACATCAGTATAATCAACTTCAGGGATTTGACTAAAGCCTTTAGCAACTAATCTTGCTTTATATCTGGTTTTCTCAACTCCAAGAACACCTTCATTTTGTTTAAAAACCCATTTGCAACGAACGGCTTTCTTATTCTGAGGAAGCTTCACAAGATCCCATGTATCATTCTTATGTAGAGATTCAATTTCTTCTTGCATTGCAATCATCCACTTATCAGAGTTGTTGCAATTTACAGCCTCTGTAAATGTAGACGGTTCCTCACTTGAATCAATGTCTTCAGCAACATTTAAAGCATAAGCAACTAAATCAGCTTCTGCATATCTCTGTGGAGGTTTAATTTCTCTTCTTGGCCTACCTTTAGCAATAGAAAATTGCGTGGGTGCTTTCAAAGGTGAAGCAGTATCACCATCATGAGGTAACTCAGAAGAAGCATCTGATGAAGAAGTACCAGAAGTAGAAGCACCATCTTGATTAGGACTACAAGATGATTTTAACCCAAAATCCACCTGCACATGCGAACTCTGCTGAATTTTATCGGAAGACTGCATTTTAGAAGATTGTCCACCAAACATGGAAGATTCATTAAATATCACATCTCTACTGACAACTACCTTTTTAGTCTTGGGACACCATAACTTATATCCCTTAACTCCAGGCTTGTAACCAATAAAAATACATTTCAAAGATCTTGGTTCAAGTTTACCATCATTCACGTGAGCATAAGCGGGACAACCAAATATCTTTAAATCTGAATAATTGGCTGGACTACCAGACCACACTTCTTGTGGTGTCTTTTTCTGGAGAGAAATATAAGGAGAACGATTGATAATATGACATGCTAAAGCAGCGCTTCAGCCCAAAATGATTTAGGTAAGCTTGCATTTGATAACATGCAACGTACCTTACTAATCAAAGTCTGATTCATCCGCTCTGCTACTCCATTCTGCTGCGGAGTATGACGAACTGTTAAATGTCTAACAATTCCTTGTGTCTTGCAAAATGAATTGAACTCACCAGAACAAAATTCCAAACCATTATCTATACGAAGATATTTTATCTGACGCCCTGTCTGTTTCTCAATCATGGTATTCCAATCCTTAAACGTAGAAAACACATCACTCTTCTGCTTCAGGAAAAACACCCAAACTTTTCTAGAAAAGTCATCAATAATGCTTAGCATATAAAATGTACCACTTTTAGAAGGTACTTTAGCTGGACCCCAAAGATCAGAGTGTATATAATCAAGTGTTCCTTTTGTATTGTGAATACCCTTCGAGAATTTGACACGTTTTTTCTTTCCAAAAACACAATGCTCACAAAATTCAATATCAGTAATTTTATGTCCATCAAGAAGCCCTCTTTTACTTAACTCGACCAATCCATTTTCACTCATATGCCCTAGACGCATATTCCAAAGTCGAGTAATATCAATATCAGATAACGAAGGTGTAGAAACTGCTACATCACCCATAACAGTAGAACTTTGTAATGCATAAAGATTGGCAGAAGTTTTCTGTCCTTTCATGACTGTCAAACTGCCTTTACTAACCTTGATAGCTCCACCTTCAGCAGTGAACTTGTACCCTCGTGTAGTAAGAGTACTTAAAGAGATTAAGTTTCTCTTCAAATCAGGAATGTGTCTCACATCAGAAAGTATTCTGATAACACCATCAAACATCTTGATTCTGATTGTTCCAATACCATCTATCTTACAGAAACTATTATTTCCCACAAATACGGTGCCTTTTGACGTTGATTCATATGTTGAAAACCAGTCCCTATTGGGACACATATGAAATGAACATCCCGAATCAAGAATCCAATTATCAGATTTTAATTTGTCATCAGAAGCAACTAGGAGATCACCATCATTATCAACATCTTCAACAATATCAGCCTGATGTGAGACATGGCCTGATTTTTATTTTGAAATGTAGAGGTTCTCTGGTTTTTATTTTGTAATTTGTAGCATTCAGAAATGACATGACCTTTCTTCTTGCAATAATTGCAGGTTATATTTTTATTTCTCGATTTTGATCGATTCCTCTGATTACCATCATTTTTCTTCTCACGTGTTCTCCCTCGAACTACTAACCCCTCTGCAGAACTCTCAGCTCCACCAATAATATGTTTAATTTTTTCTTTATTAAACACACTATCATAAACTTCATTCAAAGTGAGAGTATCATGACTATATAAAATCGTATCTCTAAAATTTGCATACGAGGGAGGCAGAGAACACAACAAAATTAAGGTCAAATCTTCATCATCGTAACTAATCTCCATAGATTCTAAATCAGAGGCAATTTCTTTAAAACCAACTAAATGGTTATCTAAGGATGATCCTTCATCCATATGATAAGAAAATAAACGCTGCTTCAAATGCAATTTTGTGGTTAAAGTTTTGGTCATGCAAATTTGTTCTAACCTTAACCATAAACCAGCAGCACTTTTCTCTTTCAAAACATCTTGCAAAATTTCATTAGACAAATGCAGATGTATTAAACTAAGAGCCTTACAATCTCTGCTTTTCTTTTCTTCTTGAGTCAAAGAAGCCGGCATTTTAGAAATTCTCAATAAAGCTTCTTCTAAATCCATTTGGACAAGAACTGCCCGCATTTTAGCTTGCCATAATGAAAATCTAGTACTTCGATCCAAAAGCGGTATATGATGTTTCAGAGTTGTCATATCAAAATTAGCACAACCAAACGAAACAATAATAACAAATCAAGCTCGAACAAACCAACCAAGCTCTGATACCACTTGTTGATAAAATTACTCGATCTTCACATATACCACTTAATATCGATGCAGCGGAAATAAACTAGATTCTAATTATGGCAATAGCTAAAAATAAATAAATAAATGGAGTAAAGAAAGAAAAGCAATAATAACACAAAGATCTTACGTGGTTCGGACGAAGCCTACATCCACGGGCGAAGACGGCAAAAATATTCCACTAGAGTTCCAAACGGGATTACAAGAGAGCACACTCAAGCACTCACCAAAATCTCAATACACCCAAAGATTTGAACTCACAAAAATTAATTTCTAAATGCAATTAGAAATTAATATAAAAGGAATTTAGAAATAAGAATTATAAAATTCTTATTTAATTTGCTGTTGTGATTGTGATTTTGCAAAGGAAATATGCATATGCATATATAGGAAATTTGGGCGGTGGAAATAATGCAAATTCCCGATGTGGGAATTGTTAAGCAGCACACAACAGAAATAGACTTCAATTTCATAAACAAAAATAAAAAAACAAAATGGTTATCAAATAGGGTCTTAGTGATTGGTTTAGTGTGACTTGTTTTTTCTGAGGGTCAAAGACGGTCGAAGGGTCGGTTTTATGTAATACATTCAAATAGAGAGTCAAGGTAAGGGTTTTACTTTAGATGTTGTTGTCGTATGCCTAAGTAGAACGCATGTGTTAACGACTTAAGTAGCATGATACTGACTATATGTATCTTAAACTTGAGAATTGTTTGAATGTACGCTATTTGTTGTTATGCTAGCTAGGACCTAATTAGTCATATTTCATATAGTCATTGTTGTAGTCATTAAAGAAAGCATGTAGATGTACTTTGGACTGTATTAGATTTCAGGTTGAGGTGGTTGAAAAGTATGTTGTGTTGTTAAGCATTTGGATGAAATTTAAGCTTTTAAAAAGGTGTTGTATGTAGTCTTTCTCACTTTTGCTTGGTTAGTTATGCTACCGAATGTTTATTATTCCCAGGCCATTCACTTATTATGTTCTATGTGGGCCAGTGTACTTATTATGCTATGTTATGAAATCAGAATAACAATAAAAGAAAAATAGTAAAGACAAAATACGATGATTTACGTGATTCACTAACAATTTGTTAGCTACGTCTATGGACAGAGGAGAGAACAATATTATTAATTTGTAGAGAGAATAAAGAATGTCGATCAAACTAGGACTAGAGTTTTAAGAAAGTTTATATAACCCAATCTCATAATTAAAATTTTAGTACAATACATCACCAAAACAAATAAAATTCCAATACAAAAATATTAACCCAATTAGATATTTCAAAGGCATTTCAAAAAATCGCCACCTTGACTTGAATTTTTGTTCAAATAAAAGAACTGTACCATATGTATACCACATGCACCAAATACATCAAATATATATCAAATGTATACTAGATGTACTAGATGCTTCTTCCTCTACCTCATATGGTCCCCTCAGGAACCTCAACAACTATAAACATTAAGTCCAAACAATTTTGAAACTTGCCGTGTGGCACTACTTTAGTGTACATATTAGCAGTGCTCACTTTCATTACCTTCACCATCTTTTCATTTCTTAAGAAATGGTACCTCACATATATGTTATTAGTTCTTACTTGATGGATTTGACCCTTGACAAGGTATATATCACTCGGACTGTCCACAGTACACAACTATTTGATCATGATGTAGACCAAGATCACCAACTAGTTCTTTTGTTGAATAAACTTAAATATATTTGAAATAATTGTTAATTGGGAAATAAATGCATAGAAAATTAAGGAATAAATGTGTAATCACTTTTGGAGTTAAGTAAGGAATTGGTGGATCCTTAATTTAGGAATTAGTGGAAAACATTTTTTGTAAGAACGTGGAGACCAAGTTTGTAATGGGTTGTAAATAGAGTGTTCTTTGATTGAGAATTGTAGAGCAAAAGAGAGTGAAGAGAGAAAAATTTGTGCAGAGGGTTATAGAGAAAGTTAATTGAGAAATAAAGGAAAGTGTTTTTAGAGAAATTGTTGTGTGTATTGTCTCTTCAATCCCGAACCGAAAATCTTGCGCGATTGTTATTTGTGTTCTATTAATTTGTTATTTTAATTTAGTTTCTACACCTTTTAGCTATATTTCTGACTAAGTAATATGATAGGGTAGCAAAATTCCTGACCAAATAATCATGAGACATCATAGTTCAAAGGCATCTCAACATGGTATGTGTGAGCGAGCCATTATACTAATTATGCTTTGTGTGTAACACTATTATGTTTTGTCTAGGCGGGTTATATTGTGCTGCGTGTGGGCAAGTATATTATGCTGTATAAGGATCACCAATTAGAATATTGTGTTGTATGATGAAGATTGATTTAGGTTTATAATTGCTTGTTGGGTTATAATATGGACTTGGGGTTTGATGCATGTGGACCTCAGTTGATACTTTAAGTTTTAGCCAATGTTACTTATGGTTTGATGTAGTGACCGACAAGAGTTTTTTCCTTAATGGCTAAATATGGACAGGGATGAGCTCAATCATTAGTAAGATCCCCACTATATTAAGCTAAAATTTGATTACCATTTGTTAATTGGCTATTCATCCATCATTAGTTTGAAGTGAGTTAATGTGGATAGAAATTACAATTCTTTATTGTTCTTCATTAATTGATCAAGTTGTGGAGGAATGATTTATTAACCAAAGTATTGTTATGTTATTGTATGTGCACCTAATGCTAATGAATTAGTCAAGAAAATGAAAGTAAATTCCAAAAAGAATTAAACTTGAGGGTAGTGTAAATTAAGCAAGGAGTACTAAAAATATGCATGGTTAAAATGTAAAGAAAAAAAAAAGAAAATTTAAAAAAAAATACACTGAGAAAAATTTCTTGGGGAAACCCCTCATTCTCCGTGCAAGAAATCTTTCCACGATCTCTACAAAAAATAGTGAATTTTACAGAAATGCGGATTACAATTAATAGTCGTGATAGGGATGAGTAAGACTTTCCTATCATTGCCCTTTCTTGTGGACATCTCTAAAAAAATTCAACTTTATTGAATATAAATGTACTCGCATCCTTAAATACTTTCCCTAGGTACTAGAACATATTGAGGTGACAGACCGGTGAGTTAACCTGATCATGGAAAAAGTTTTTTTTTTCTTTCCATTTATTGTTTAGGGATCTATTTATCACACTTGCACACTTAGGATGTGTTTATTTGACATATTTAGATAGAATTTAGCTTAAGAAGTTATATTGAGTAGTTAAAAATTTAGAGTTATAGTCAAAAACTCGTTTGAATGTAGTTTTTGTGTAGATGAGTTATAGTCAAAATTTTATTTTGATGTATATTTAAAATGAGTAGCTATTTTTAGTAGTTAAAAAAAGAAATGTTTAAAAATGAATTATTTTGATTGATTTAAAAGGAATGATTAATAATGGGTGGATAGAAATGATTAAGTAATTATAAATGAATGATTAAAAATGAATTATTATAAATTAAAGTTATTTTTAAAAGTAAAAATGAAGAGAAATTAGCAAAAACTCGTTTAAATGTAGATTTTCGAGTAGAATTAATAAATCATAAAACTAAATCCTACATAAATATGCTAAACAAACAACCCTTTGTTACTTAGAGACTATTATTTATTTATGATTTTACTATTTTTCTATGAGACCCCGATCATTTATTTTATTAGTTTTCATTTAATAAAATATTGAGGTATTTCTCCTGAAAAAGTATGCATAGTTACCACATCTGTCTGATTATCATTTAAAGTATTTTAGGTTCTTTACATATGGAATCATCAAATACATGTATCTATGTAATGCTTATAAGTAAACATGTTAATATGTAAAATTTTAGTTCCCTTTTTCATGTACTTGATTGAGGATTGACAAGTTGATGACCATATGGACTCAAAACAACTTAGTAAGTAAGCTAGTCGACATTATCTTTGATTTTGGGCTATGATACCAAATATAAAGACTCGACTTCTAAAATAAGTTGTTTTATTTATAACTAAGAACAACAAAAGTGTAGTTGAAGTAAGCTTATATCGATATTAAATACTTGGCCATAAGAGAATGTTTTAAAGATAATGAAGTGGTCATATTGAACACACTAGCACTGAGTTGTTGATTCTTAATCTATTGGCTAAAGGCATGCCTCTTAAGAAATTTCAAAGATCGTGAACTTGGTTCCTCTATGTCATATTCATTGTACACACATTCAATATTTTATTGAAAGTCTTATTCCGTTTATGTTTTTTCATTCACTTTGTGCACATACATATTTATTCTTGAAAAAAATATCACTTCATACTTCTGACATTGATGAGGTGTTCATGGACAACGTTGGAGAATGTTGAAAATTATAATTTAATTTTTTTATTAAATTATAATTATTTAAGTAGTTAATAGTCCATGCTTTTAGGCACCCACACCCCACTTCTTTTGTAACCTCCCACATTTACGACTTTCATTTTATCTGATTCTCTTCATGGTAGTCAATCAACAGATTACACAAACAACACAATACAAAGAACTCTCTGTATTTTTCTACTTCATATTTGTGGTCCTTATACTTTACTCTTCTATTAAGAAACCACATCATTCAAAACGTTAGAAAAAGTGAAGGTATAGAAGAATCAAGACCTCTACTGGTGTTGCCCTTCTATTTGTGTTGCAATTTGAGATGATCATTTGACCTTCATCTCGGTTACCAAAAATAATGGCAAAGGTATGCTCAATTTATTATTTATGTTTCCAACTTAAGTGATCGATTATTTATCACATTTTAGGTATATATTGTTTTAGAATGTTTAACAAAAATAATTATCTAATCACATGTGAAGAAAAATGATATATCATGGAGGCAAACATATTTGTAAAGACATTGACTGCAGTAACATTTTCACGACTCAAATATCTCAAGTAATGTTTTTATGAGGACAAGTGAAAGTAATGCGCACTCGTTTCCCTTAACTAAGCTTTTTTCATTGATCAATGAAAATTTTTTACTAGGAAAACTCATGAGTTTCCTAGTAAAATTTTTAATGAGGTAATACTTATTAAAAATAAAAATATATACTCTTTTTCCTTAACTAGAGTTTTGCTATTGAATTTTTCTTTTAAGATTTTAACAAGACATATTTTATACACATAATAGATATGTAAGAGGGAATGTTATGAATTATTAAATAAATATCCATGTCTAAGAAATGATCCATTATAATTACTTTTAGTCTACATTTTCTTAACATTATAAATACAAGTGTTTGGGGAGCTTGGTAAAATCACCCCATTGCATTAAGAGATCTCTATTTTTCTTTCTACAATTTCATTTTCTTGACGTGTTTTACTTTATTTTTCCTTCTATGCTTTTGTTCTTAATTTCAAAGCACATGCATAATTATTATTGAACAAAAAAATTAGAGAAATTTGGGTATAAGGTAAAGAAGGGTATGAGAGTAGTGATCTTTTTTTTTCATCTCTTTCTTTTGTGCCAATTTTTAGCGGGAGCGAAAGTACTATATTTAACTAAGGGCTTGTTTGGCCCGCCCATATCAGCCCGGGAAGGGAAGGGGCGGGCCCTGCCCGGCGTTTGGGCCGCCGGGTTTACCCGGCCGGGTTAACCCAGCGCGTAACCTGGCCCAATCCGGCGCGTGCTGTTCAATTTTTTTTTTTTTTATTTCTTTTAAATTCACTTTCCTTCTTTCTTAATTTTTTTTTTCTTCTAAATACAAACTTTCCTTTATTTCTTTCTTTATTTATTAGTATCAATGTTTTTCAAAATACAATATTTATCTATTTTTTTCTTCTAAATACATCCTATTTTTTTAAAACATATTTGTAGTTTGATGTTTTTATAATTATAATTTGATGCATTTGATTTGATCATAAACTTTATTTTAAATAAAATAATAAGCTTGTTAACTTTTACTAATTCATTCATTTAAGTTAATGAATTTTTTTTAGAACCACTTAATTGATTAAATTTATACTATATGCTATTTATATATTTTTTTTATTTTAAAATGCAACAATTATTATTATTATTATTTTTATAGATATATCAAGTTCTTTAAACAATATTTGTAATTGTTTATATACAAATATATATTAATTTTATTATTTATCAATTTTTTTAAAATTTATACATTTTATAAAATAAATAGAAATATATATTTAAATAATCCTAAAATAATTACTCAAAATAATTAAAATAGTTATCTTTTTATTACATCTATCTTGATTTGAATTTCTAAACTTAATTTCATTATAAAAAATTATATTTATCTATTTGTTTTTAACAATTATGAAATTTATATATTTTGATAATGAAAGTTATTAAATTTTTAAATTTTATTTAAATAATAAATAAAATAAATATAAAATGATATATTATAAACATTATATTTAAAATATTAAATATCTATTTTTTTAACAAAAAAACATCACTTCACTACTTTTCTCATCCCACCAAACACCAATTTACTCTCACTTCTCTTCCTTTCCCTTCCTTTTCCTTCCCTTCCCTTTCCTTCTCGTCCTAGCCAAACAAGCCCTAAGTATCCTAAAAAATATTCACAATTTTTTTTGGTCAAAGAAAGATGATAAATCCAAAAAAATTTATCATCAGCAATACCATTTACTTCTTATACTTTCTAAAATAATTTATCTATAACATATGATTTCCTATCACTGATATTTAATACTCTCACACTCTATCACTGGTTGAATTTTATTAGTGATAGTAATAGAACTCTATCACTCATTGAATTCTATCGGTGAAAGAATTCAATTTGAGTTTCTTGGTACCAATAAATTAATTTTGATTTTGTCCCATAAATCAAAATATTTTACCATTTTTTATTATACACCCTAAATCGTGTGATTCCAATGTGAATGAAATTAATGACAATCCCGGATTTCTAACTGTTTTGCAAGGGCCATGAACACCCAATATACAAAATGGAAATTATTATTTTGAATTTATCAATAATTGAAGTTGGAGTTTAAAATTCAATATATATTTTAATCATACGAGTACTTATGTTAATGGAGTTTAAAATTTAAAATATTTTAAGCATCAGTACTCACTTATATTGATAGCTATTGCGTACCAAAAATTTGAAAATTTGAAAGAAAAAAAAAATGGCCATGAATACCAAAAATACAAAATTGTAAAATTCATTATTTAAAGAACACACACATGGTCTTTGCTACCACCACAAACACTCCAAAGGGAGAAAAAAAAGTTCCACCAACCATTTAATTCAGCTCACCAATCCCATATTTCTAAATTAAAAGCCTTATATTATATTATATTTTCTCACCTACTCCCTTTTCTCTATCTCAAATCATTTTTGGCATCATATTGACATTAAAATAAAAGAGTTTATAATATCTTACAATTAAGTTTGAATTTCTCAACCCCTCCATTATCTTTATCAAAATAAAACCAAATTAATTCATTAAGAATTCAACTAAGGCATGCTTGAATTAAATTACACATTTGTATATGCTTGATAATCCATCCCTCTCTCACCTACTCTTACACAAAAACAAACCAAATTTAGGGTGCATACTCACCTATATTTAGTCAGTAAAAATTTATCACAACTATATGGTTTTTATTATGAGTTTAGGTAACATATCATTTCATTTTAAATCATGGTTAGAATTTATCTTTTATTTTTCAATAAATATTAAAATTAGTACTTATATATTGTTGTTTGTTTGAAGGAAGATGTAATCTAACTTTACATTAATAATAATAATTTTTATTTTAGAAATGATCAAACGTGAATATCTTTTCCTTGATGTTATAAAGAAAATTAACCGTAAACAACATGAAACTAAGAAAACTACGTTTGGACATTTAAAATTTAAGAAACTAAAATATAATATATCTAGTGATTTAAATCATTATTTATTTTATTAAATATGCATACATTAATTGTAAAAAAAAAAAATCGCAAAAGAAATATGACTTTGGATCGTAGTGAATTTAAGATTACATGTTTGAATATCTTCCCAATTAATTTTCAATTAAAATTTTTAACTTATTACCACATTTAAAAAAAACTAAAATGAATATGGTTTCGTGTACTAACCATTTTAGGGTTAGAAATTCAATTTACTCATCTCATATTTCATTAAAAAAAATGTATTGTATTAAAAAAATAAATGTCACCAAGTTTGACCTATGAAAACAAAGGAAGTTAGGTAAGGTTGATTATAATACTCATTTCCCAACTACCACCTCTTGTGTTGTTGTGCTTCCACCACGCTTCCTTCCTTACAACAACCCACTATTTTTGGTGCTCCATAACAAAGCTTTCTATTTAAACCAATCCCATATTTTCACAATCCACAAATACTTCAATATCTCAAATTTGTTCTCAAAGAGAAACCCCAATCTTTTAGTATTCTTTTATTCATCTTTCAATTTTCTACTTCTCTTCTCTTGTTCTAACAATGGCACCCATCGAGCAAACCAACAATGATAGTTTATGCACCGTTACTGCTCATCCCGACCCCCTCAATTGGGGTGTGGCAGCCGAGTCGCTCAAGGGAAGCCATCTCGACGAGGTGAAGCGCATGGTGGAGGAGTATCGGAGGCCCCTTGTGAAACTTGGTGGGGAGACCCTCACCATTTCCCAAGTGGCTGCCATTGCCACTCGTGATAACGATGTGATGGTGGAATTGGCTGAGTCAGCTAGAGCTGGTGTTAAAGCTAGCAGTGACTGGGTTATGGATAGCATGAGCAAAGGCACTGATAGTTATGGTGTTACTACTGGCTTTGGTGCTACCTCTCATAGAAGAACAAAACAAGGTGGTGCTCTTCAAAAAGAGTTGATACGATTCTTGAACGCTGGCATCTTTGGAAGTGGGGCTGAGTCGAGCCATATATTGCCCCATTCAGCTACTAGAGCGGCTATGATGGTAAGAATCAACACTCTTCTTCAAGGGTACTCAGGTATTAGATTTGAGATTTTGGAAGCCATTACCAAGCTCTTGAACAATAACGTCACTCCGTGCCTGCCTCTTCGCGGAACCATTACTGCTTCTGGAGATCTAGTTCCTCTTTCTTACATTGCTGGATTGCTTACTGGGCGACCAAACTCTAAGGCTGTTGGACCCAATGGAGAAAGCCTTGATGCCGAGGAGGCTTTCCAAAAAGCTGGTATTCCTTCTGGGTTTTTTGAGTTGCAACCTAAGGAAGGTCTTGCTCTTGTCAATGGTACTGCTGTTGGTTCTGGATTGGCTTCGATTGTTCTCTTTGAGGCCAATATTTTAGCTCTCTTGTCCGAGATTTTGTCAGCCATTTTCGCTGAGGTTATGAACGGAAAACCTGAATTTACTGACTATTTGACCCATAAGTTGAAACATCATCCTGGTCAAATTGAGGCTGCTGCAATTATGGAACACATTTTGGATGGAAGTTCTTACATGAAGACTGCTAAAATGTTGCATGAAATGGATCCTCTTCAAAAGCCGAAGCAAGATCGTTATGCTCTTAGAACTTCACCTCAATGGCTTGGTCCATTGATTGAAGTTATTCGGTTCTCCACAAAGTCTATTGAGAGGGAGATTAATTCAGTCAACGACAACCCTTTGATTGATGTTTCAAGGAACAAAGCTTTACATGGAGGAAACTTCCAAGGTACTCCAATTGGAGTTTCTATGGACAACACTCGTTTGGCCGTTGCTTCAATTGGGAAGCTCATGTTTGCTCAATTCTCAGAACTTGTCAATGATTTCTACAACAATGGTTTACCTTCTAATCTTTCAGCAAGTAGAAATCCAAGCTTAGATTATGGGTTTAAAGGTGCTGAAATTGCCATGGCTTCATATTGCTCCGAGCTTCAATATCTTGCAAATCCAGTGACAACTCATGTTCAAAGTGCTGAGCAACACAACCAAGATGTTAACTCTCTTGGTTTAATTTCTTCACGAAAAACAGCTGAAGCTATTGACATTTTGAAACTCATGTCATCTACCTTTTTGGTTGCTCTCTGCCAAGCGATTGACCTAAGGCATTTGGAAGAAAACTTGAAGAATGTAGTGAAGAGCACAGTAAGTCAGGTGGCCAAGAAAGTTCTCACTATGGGTGCTAATGGTACACTTCACCCATCACGATTTTGTGAGAAAGATTTACTCAAAGTGGTTGATCGAGAATACACCTTTGCTTATGTCGATGATGCATGCAGTGCCACTTATCCACTAATGCAAAAGTTAAGACAAGTTCTTGTTGAACATGCTCTAGGAAACGGTGAAGACGAAACAAACACAAATACGTCAATCTTCCAAAAGATTGGAGCTTTTGAAGAGGAGTTGAAAGCCATTTTACCCAAGGAAGTAGAAAGCGCAAGATTGTCCTACGAAAATGGAACATCAACAATTGATAACCAAATTAAAGAATGCCGATCTTATCCATTATACAAGTTTGTAAGGGAAGAGTTGGGAGCGGGATTGTTGACGGGAGAGAAGGTGATTTCTCCAGGAGAAGAATGTGAAAAAGTATTCACAGCTCTTTGTCAAGGAAAGTTGATTGACCCAATTCTAGAATGCTTAAAGGAATGGAATGGTGCTCCAATCCCCATCTGCTAGTTATGTTGCTGCTTAACCAGATGATCCAAAATTCAATTTACTGTGTCTGAGATTGAAACTAAAACAAGATCTTTATCAGCTCTATTTGTTTCTTTTTTTTCATTTCTTAGTGTGTTTATTTGTAATATTCTGTTTAACTTACTCAAACAATATTCAACATGATTTTCGTACTCTTTAAGTTTTATTTGATGAGTGGTTTGAATTTTTTTTATGCTACAGTTTGTATAAAGTTGAATTTTCTTTTTTAATCTGATTTTTTTTTATATTGGTTAGGTTAATTATTTCTGTGTATTGAATATTTTAAACTTTAAATCTTATACTGTACTCAATACTTAATATTTGATAAAAACATAATTCAAGGACATCAAATGTCAGTATGAAGAAATTTTAAGTTCGCATTTTTAATTTAAAAATTTATATATATATATTTTTTGGAAAACAAAAATTTATATAATATATACCTTATGATTAAAAGGTTAGGAATGATATTTAATTAAAAAATATATATAGTACTTAATTAATTATTTGGAATATTTGAGCTATGTATGACATATTAAACATTGTCAAAGACATGGGGGCATTGTAAGTTATTACAAAGTAACAATAATATTCAATAATGGTAGGTTGGAGTCAATTTCAAAGGTTGGAGGAAATTCATTGAAGTAATGAGATTTGAACATTTCAACACATTAAAAAAAAAGTCTCAATTACTTATACGTATTGATATTTATCAAATTGAGCTTTTTTTTTTTATATATATATATTATGACACAATAGAGAATGAGAGGATACGAACTCAAAATTTCTTGATCATTAAATATATATTGATGTCTCTTGAATGCTGCTCTTGTTGGCAATGAATTGTTTTTTAATGAAGTTAAGAATGTACAAATTGTATAGAAAATTTATCCTAGATAGCCAATTTTAGGATGTTCATTACACTTATGGCAATGTTTTTAAAAACTTTCATTTATAGTACATTTTTAATTCGTTTTTATAAAATTTTCATTTTACTCGCTCTTCGTCAAAAACTCTTGTTTATTTTTCTGGGTTTTGGGACTTCATTTTTGTTTGTTTTTGGCCAAGCAATACTTCAAAAAAGAAAAAAAAGAGAGGAGACAAAACTAATTCAACAAAAATAGAATAAAAAATTATGGCTTCTCGAAATCGCAAGAAAAGTTACTTATCACTAGAAAATTAAGAAGAGAAGAAAAGTGTGGCATTAAAGTTGTTTGATTGAAGACTATCATTGAACTGATTAGAGACTATCAACGAAGTGATTGAATCTATACGCAAACTGATTGAATCTATAAGCGAGTTGATTCAAGACTATTAGTTGAAAATTGATTGAATTTATCGATTGAAAATTGATTAAAGACTTGTCAACTAAAACTGGTCGAAGACTAATCCACTCAAAATTGATCGTAGGGTAGTTTAATCATTTGAGCGTTCTATTTTTTTTGAAATATTAAAAAACAAAAAAAAAATGTTATAGATGGTTTTTTTTTCCTATAAAATCCCCTATTACTCATCAAAATTATATTCTACTTCTTTGTGTGAATAGTGAGGTTGACTTGTGTAAAACAAGTATTACCCACTTTCCTTATTGAAACATCTCCTCCACCTTCCTTTACTTATTTTGATGCGTAATGTTGTTTCCTTTGGGTTTCAAGTAGCATTGATTATCACCTCTCTTCTTCTTTTTTTCTTTTTTTTTTCTTTTTTTTTTATTGTTAGAAAACTCACCTTTGACCATTACTTCTTTTGCTTTGCTAAACCCCATTTCCCATTTCTTTTTAAATTAAAAACTTTCGATAATAAAATAATATTCGAGAATTGATTCCTCCTAGCATTTTTTTGTGCCTATCATAATTATAGTTTTTTTTAATGAAATATTACCTCTATTTCAAGTCTACCCTTTAATTATAGTTGAATCTCGCCTCTTCTACTGGTACAAGGGGTGTTCATATATTTTTCAAAATCGGTTCAATGGATTGAAATCGACTGAATTAGAATTGGTTGGTCAGTTTTCAAATATATGTCAGTCGGTATTGATTAGAAAATATTTAACTACAAATTTATCAGTTAATTAAGTCAGTTTCGGTCAGTTAACTTACTTTATATAATATTAATATTTTTCATATAAATAATTAGATTTATTATTAAATTATTATAAAATTAACTTAAATTTAAATATATTTTCAGAAATTCATTGGATAAGTTCATTTTTTTAAAATTAATTTTCAAAATTTCATTCGTGTTTTTATAATTAAAAAGAAAAAAGAAAAAAAATAGTGTGAGCCGCCCAATTTATTACGTATTTTCAGCGCTTTTTCCCTTGGGTCAATAAATACATTTTTTCTTCTTTTAAATACTATTTTGATTTGTTTCCATTTTTGTCTTTTTTAAATGGAGTTACATACTAAAAAGCACCAACACTTCTATTTTGACAATTTAGGTGTGTCGTACTCATATTCGACACTGATATTTTCGAACACTCTTCGGATATGTGTTCGGTATTCAAAATTCCGTGTCCTTTATTATTATTATTTTTTAATTTTGGACACTTCAAGAACATACCACATATATACTTCATGGACACCCCATTTAATACTTATTTGTTTCAAATTGTCGATGACACGACAATGGGTAGTGTTGGTGGAAGGGAGACGATGACATCCATCGATGATAGATGGACTAAAATATGGAAGAAAAGGAGAAAAACGAATGAAAAAAATGAGGTAAAAACTAAAATATTTTGAAATTGTTAAGGATAAACATCGAAAGAATTGTGAGATTTTGTTTTGTATTGAATTTAAATGGACTCATATAAATAAGGGCAAATTGTAATGAATACTCAATTTTAAGAAAATATTTGCGGATTTAGACAAAGTTTACAACAATTACAATCTTATTTTTCTGTTTATTATTATCTAAAATATAATTTTGTTTATTCCTATTCTGCCCTTAAACAAAATAATTGACATGCATATATTCCAACGTCAGTTTTCTTATATTTGTGGATTGACTTTTCAATTTCTTTTTAAAAAAATTAATTTGCTTACTCAATAGATTAAATGACGTCCTATTATTTTAATAACTTAGTAAAAACATCTGTTTAAAAAAAAAAAACTTAGTAAAAACACGTTAATGTTAATATTATGTAACTGTAAATAAATATTTTTATTTTATTGATATAATTATTTATGGTGAAGTAAAAAAAACTTTATTTATGTGTATTTATTTCATTTATGACGTATTTATGAGAAATTGTATTGGATGAGCTATTCTAATAAAATAATTACAAAACATTTAAAAATATTTGTATTCATAATCATAAATACGGTTTAATACTGTATTATTAATATTCATTAATACAATATTATTTATTATTTAATATTAAGTATTATTAATACTGTATTATTACAATTTTATATAATATTAATTCCTATAATGTGATTGCTAAATATTAAATATTTTTTTAAGTGACTATATTTGTAATTATTTTCTAAATTTGACTGATTTTATAAGTTTTCATATATTATTAAATGTCGTATTTAACCGTATTTATGCTGCAAGAATGTATTATTATTAGACTATTATTATAAATACAATAGTTATTATTTATAACCAAGTATCGGTCTCTTTAGCATAAATACTGGAGTATTTATGATAGACTATTACATGTTAATTCTATAAAACAAATGTATTATACATGTATTAAACATAAATACATCATTAAATTATAAATACTACTAAGTTAGGTGTATTAATGTTTATAAAAAGGCATACAGATGTATAAATGATACAAATAAAAAAGTCAAAATAAATTCAATCCTTATTTATATTAAAAAATTTGTATTAACAAATAAATACAGGTTTTAAATTTTAACAACATCTTCCATAATTTAATAATCGGACAGCTACTTATTTGTTAATCATTTTTCTTAAAATATGGTCACTTAAAAAAATAGCAAAATAAATCATTTGTCATATTGAGTACTATCATGTATTTTTCTTATAATACTGGTATTATAATACAATATTTTACATTTTACATACACTTGCAATTAGGTTTTGAGAAAAACTCATTCAATATAATTTTCCTAAAAAAACTATAGTACTTATACATATCATGATCGATACCACCAAAACAATATCCATAAATACATATTTATTTAAAACATGTATTTATGTATTAATACAAACATGTATTTATGTATTAATACATGATTAAACATTTTATGAAATAACCATCGCCTTTTTCCCACATGTTTTCTTAAAGTCCAAAACAATGTATTTGAATAATTAAATAAATCCATTTTTACTATTCATTTTTAAAAAAGAAAGTTAAGTTTATTTCATCTTCGAACACATTATTTGTAAACCCATAAACAAAAAACTTTATTTATGAAGTATTAATAAATTAAACTTTAGAATCGTGTTCATTCATTTAATATTGTATATTCAAAAAATAATTATTAAATAATACAAATAAATATAAAATTTTATGAATTAATACTCATATATAAGATAAATACATTTTAATTGTGAAATGTGGTTACTCACGTAAAAAGAAATATAGTATTTATGTATAACATGTTCAATACCACAAAAATAATAACAAGAATCCATGAATTCTTATTTATCTCAAACTCTATATTTATTTATTTGAGAATTAGAAATTTGTATTTATTTATTAATACATGATTAAAATTTTTAATTATTTTGAAAAAATCAAAACATCTACCAAATAAATAAAGAAAACCGTGTATCAAATTTTTTTTAAAAACTCTTTAAAACCCCATGATTTTGGAAGATTTTTTAAGAGACAATTTTATATGAGATATTTTATACGAAGGTTGAAAAACTCTAGGAGAGACTTATTTTAAAATGTTAATTTTAAGATGGGATAGTTCTGTCTTTTACCTATGAAAAAAAGTTTATGTTTAAAAGCGGATGGTTACTTATGCTAAATTTTCTAATATGTCTATTTTTGTAAATTTTTTATGGATTTAGCTTACTCTTGCCAACGGCCCATAAATAAGTACGTAGGTTAAATTCAATTGCTAGTTCAATCTTCACGTTCATCCTTGTTTGAATTATTTGTATTGTTAGTAAAAAAAACTAAAATATTTTGGATTTGATTTATTAATAGTATATCATAAAAAATAATAATAAATAAGTATTTTCGACGTATCCATGTCTTACATTTTTTAATAATGGCGTGTCTACATATTCGAATCATGTCATATCCGTATCTCGTGTCTGTATCTGTGCTTCTTAGGTTATATATATACTGAATTTACTCTCCATAATAACTTTTGTGCATTCAATTTTAGTTATAGCAATTTTTATAAAATATTACATGTGATGTAAATTTAAATGGCTTTTTTATTATCGAATGGGTCAGTCGCGCAATATTATAAACGAGTTCAACACCAGCTTTACATGTTCTAATTTTTCCCTTTTCATTCTCAGACCAACTTAGCAAACACATTTTTCGGTGTTTCGCCGACAGATTCCTCCTAAATTCTCAAACCAAGAATCAGAGACCTACAAAAGTGGGTTATCATGATCGATTATAAATAGTAAAACTGAAGAACCGCTCGAATTAAACCAAATTTGATTTGGAAACAAAAATATGGATTGGACCAAAATTTGTAACTTTTTTGTCGTTGCTTTAAATTGTTTGTGGTTTGTTTTTATCGATTAGTTCAATCGAAATCGACGACATTCTGAGATTACTCGACAGTCTAATTATAATAAGCAACATCTCAATCGTTTTCAAGGTTAATCCACAAAATCAGAGTAAATTTGAGCATGTATCAGCGTTCTTCAATTTCATAGGTCTTGAAATTGTTTATGATTCAGTTAAATTAGTGTTCTAATCAGTCATTTTATTGTGATTTTGAATATATCAGCTAAAAACTCCTTGATTCTATTAGTTAAAAATTGATTGAAGTGTGAGTATTTTGGTCATTTCATCGCCCCATTTCTATGTTATATATAAAATATTTTATTTGAATGATTGAAAGATATGAGCTGTTTGAATTTATCAAACTTAAAACTAATTGAATCTATTAATTGAAAACCAATTTGAATCTATCGGTTGATTGAACACTATCAGCAAACTGATTAAATCTAAGAACTAAAAATTCATTGAATCCATCCGCTAAAACTGATAGAAGCATGAATATTTTAATTATTTCACCAAAAGTACATTATTTTTCAGCTATACATAGAATATTTTCAAAAAAGTATTATTCATAATATTTTTTGGTTTTTTTTTTCTATTCATGCAAAATTCCCTTTCATCTATTTTGATTTATGTCTGTTTCAAATATCTAATTTTAATTTATGTATTTTATCAGATATTTTTCATGGAAGTAGAATATTATTGTTAAAGAGATACAAAAACCACCCGCTTAACTGCCCTGTTTATATGTCTTTTTTTCTTTTTTTTCAGTCCAACCATACAACACAAAATGATTGGGTGGAATATAAAATCAGGAAATATAATTGATATTTTAAACCTCAAACGCTCCCCCCCTAATTTATTCTTTGAAAAAGAGATAAATCGAAAAGGATTAGTGGCTTAGTGATTTTATTGTTTAGAAGTTTTTCAGTTTAATATCATGGTCATAAATTCTATCTTTAAAATTAGCATTTGATTTTCATATTATTTAAGATCATTAGTATCTTCTAAGTAGGGTTATTTGGTACTCTTCTCCTTAAATTGTATTAAAAAATGAAAATTACACCCTATCTTTTTATTATTTGTGATATATAAAAAAATAATTTTTCTTTTTTTATTATTTGTGAAATCTCCTCATTAAGTTATTTTGACTCGTCAACAAAAACATGCAGGCCTGATTGCAATATTGAACCATTCTTATAAAAATATTTGGTTTCCTATAGGCTTCAAGCAACCGTTGACCATTGCTTTTTTTTTCTAATGCCGGCCGAATCTCCATTATCTTATCTATATAATTTTAGGTAAATAATAAATTTATACCGGTAAAAGTTATAGTTTGATTAAATCTAAACACTAGTTCATATTGTTTAGAATTATTAACAAATTTTTTTTTGAGGAAGAATTATTAACAAATTAAATAGTCAGTGATAGCTATATAAGTTAAATAATTTATTTAAGGTCACCAAAGGATAGCACAATGGTTGAAAACTTGGATTTTACAAGTATGTTTTCTTCAAAGTCTCGAATTCAAGATTTTTCAGTATTATTCATTTGATATTTTCAGTGCATAACTAGCTTAGAGATGAACGTAGTTACTTTTTTTTTGTAGTAACTTATTTGAGAAAAAAGAATCATATTGTTTACCGATAGATTAACTGCAAATACTTAATTCACTGGTGATAGATTGTTAAATTTTAGATTTTACTAAACTTTAAAAATTAAAATTTTTTATTTCTTAAATTATATAAACTAAATTCTATCTTTTTCCAAATCACATAGATTAAATTTTAAGTTTCGAATTACAGAAAATGTGCTAAATATTTACAATGATATGTAAATAGTAATAATAGTAATAATAATAAAAAATAATTTCTTGTATGTTTTTTCAATAAAAATAATCATAAAATATAGTCATAATTTATTGATAATTAGAGGGTTCGTTAAAAAAAAATAAAAAATAAAAATTTACGTGGCAATTTTTCTTTTTAAACATCACTATAAATTTATTTTACTCGAACACGTATGTTAGTTTTAAATCTATGTTTGGTATGACTTAGACTAACCTGTGCTTGGCGTTAGGTGAAAAGCAATTGATAGAGTTTGGTGAGAATAATATTAATGTTTTATTTATTCAGCCATACCTTTTATTTGATCTTTTCAAAAGAAGTCCTTTTTTTATTCTATCCCAAAAAATTATAAATTGAAAATAAAACATTGTTTGTTTTTTTTCCTTTTTTTGAGAATATAATATTGAGGATAGGGAATTTGAACCTATAACATGTTGGCAAATTAAATATTGGTTTACTCTAATAGCATCATATATAGCATGGTATTAAATAAAAATGATATTCTCTTAATTCTTGTAAAATCAAATAATATGTATGTGAAAATCAAAAAAATCAAATTAGAGGATTCTTGTATTAAAAAAAGTTGAAAGGACATATCGATTTATAAGTTACCTTTACTATCTAAACTTTGAAAAAAAAAAAGAAAAAATTGTTTCAGAAAAAAAAACTTTGAAATTTTTTTTATTTCGATATTAAAATTTTGAGTTTAATTAATTTTGAGCCTTAAATTTTAAAAAGTTTAATTTTAGTTTTTAAATTTTGAAATTTATTTTATTTTAGTTCTCGAAGTTTCAAAAAATCAATTTCAATCCAAGATATTTTCTAAAAAGCTTAAATTTAGTCTTTAAAGAGACTTCTTATATAGTTTTATTTTAAAAATAATTATCACCTTCTTCTATAAATTTTAGAAATATATTTACATTTTATGTTTAATTGTATTAAAATAATTATCATTATTGAATTAACTTTAATTAATATCAACTTCAAGATTATCGTAGAGATCAATTTTAAATTTCTTTTAAGTATAAAAATTGAAAAAAGATTTGAAAATTCAAACATTAAATGTGAATTTTTAAGATTTGTTTCATTTTAATCCGTCAACTTTTAAAAGTTCAATTTTAATCTTTGTATTTACAATAACAATAATAATAATGTAATTCCTATAATAAATTTGAAGATAATATTAATAAAATTGATTCAATAATATTAATAATTAAAGTATTTCTAAAATTTACAGAGAAATATGATAATTTGTTTTTAGAAAAATAAGCTTTTTTTTTCTTAAGACTAATTTTCTGTTTTTTTTTTAAGTTCAAGCAAACAAAACTCAAAGTTTAGAATTAGATTGTACTTTTAAAAGTTTAGAAATTTAAACGGAGTAAATTTTAAAGATCAGGGATTAAAATTGAAATTTTAAAATTTTAAAGAGCAAAATAAAACGAAGTTGAAAGTTGAAGTACGAAAATAGTAATTTACTCTTTTTCTTTTAATCAACAAGTATAAAGTCTACAATCACCCAAGTTTGACCAAGGGAAAATAATAACAAATGTATGTTTGCAGTTTCTCTGCACCAACCGCGACTTGATGATGATATTTCCTTTCACATTTCTGGCCAACCACAACGCAATTTTCTTCACCAATCCCAATATCACATTCAACAAACTCCCCCTTCTATTTAACCCCATTTCTTCTTCTTCATCTCATTCAAATCTCTCACATTTCATTTCTTTCCATTACCAACTTCTTCTATTCTTTTCTTCTTTCATTCCCTTTGCACCAATGGCAGCCATTAACAACATTGGAGAGAGCTTGTGCCAAACCCGTAACGACCCTCTCAACTGGGGCGTGGCAGCCGAGTCACTTAAGGGAAGCCATCTCGATGAGGTGAAGCGCATGGTGGAGGAGTACCGAAGGCCCCTTGTCAAGCTTGGTGGTGAAACCCTCACCATTTCCCAAGTGGCTGCTATTGCCACTCGGGATAATGATGTGATGGTGGAATTGGCTGATTCTGCTAGAGCTGGTGTTAAAGCTAGTAGTGATTGGGTTATGGAAAGTATGAGTAAAGGTACTGATAGTTATGGTGTTACTACTGGCTTTGGTGCTACCTCCCATAGAAGGACCAAAAATGGTGGTGCTCTTCAAAAAGAGTTGATTCGATTTTTGAACGCTGGCATTTTTGGAAGTGGGGCTGAGTCGAGCCATATATTGCCCCACTCGGCTACTAGGGCGGCTATGCTGGTGAGAATCAACACTCTTCTTCAAGGGTACTCGGGTATTAGATTTGAGATTTTGGAAGCCATCACCAAGCTTTTGAACAATAACGTCACTCCGTGCTTGCCTCTTCGTGGAACCATTACTGCTTCTGGAGATCTCGTTCCTCTTTCTTACATCGCTGGATTGCTCACTGGGCGACCAAACTCTAAAGCTGTTGGACCCAATGGAGAAAGTCTTGATGCCGAGGAGGCTTTCCAAAAAGCTGGTATTCCTTCTGGGTTTTTTGAGTTGCAGCCTAAGGAAGGTCTTGCCCTCGTCAATGGTACTGCCGTTGGTTCTGGATTGGCTTCAATGGTTCTCTTTGAGGCCAATATTTTGGCTGTTTTATCTGAAATTTTGTCAGCCATTTTTGCGGAGGTTATGCAAGGTAAACCTGAATTTACTGACTATTTGACCCATAAGTTGAAGCATCATCCTGGTCAAATTGAGGCTGCTGCGATAATGGAACATATTTTGGATGGAAGTTCTTACATGAAGACAGCTAAGAAGTTGCACGAAATGGATCCTCTTCAAAAGCCCAAGCAAGATCGTTACGCTCTTAGAACCTCTCCTCAATGGCTTGGTCCTTTGATTGAAGTGATCCGATTTTCAACAAAGTCTATTGAGCGAGAGATTAATTCAGTCAATGACAACCCTCTCATTGATGTTTCAAGGAATAAGGCTTTGCATGGAGGAAACTTCCAAGGAACTCCAATTGGAGTTTCCATGGACAATACTCGTTTGGCTGTTGCTTCAATTGGAAAACTCATGTTTGCTCAATTCTCAGAACTTGTCAATGATTTCTATAATAATGGTTTACCTTCTAATCTTTCAGCAAGTAGAAACCCAAGCTTGGATTATGGGTTTAAAGGTGCTGAAATTGCCATGGCTTCATATTGCTCTGAGCTTCAATATCTTGCCAATCCAGTGACCACTCATGTCCAGAGTGCTGAGCAACACAATCAAGATGTTAACTCTCTTGGTTTAATTTCTTCAAGGAAAACTGAGGAAGCCATTGACATTTTGAAACTTATGTCATCTACTTTTTTGGTTGCCCTTTGCCAAGCGATTGACCTGAGGCATTTAGAAGAAAACTTGAAACATGTAGTGAAGAGCACAGTAAGTCAAGTGGCTAAGAAAGTTCTCACTACAGGTGCTAACGGTGCACTCCACCCATCACGATTTTGTGAGAAAGATTTATTAAAAGTGGTTGATCGAGAATACACATTTGCGTATATTGATGATGCATGTAGTGCCACTTATCCACTAATGCAAAAGTTGAGACAAGTTCTTGTGGAGCACGCTTTAGGAAATGGTGAAGATGAAACGAACACAAGCACTTCAATCTTCCAAAAGATTGGAGCTTTTGAAGAGGAGCTCAAAGCCATCTTGCCCAAAGAAGTAGAAAACGCAAGATTGTCCTATGAAAATGGTACGTCTAACATTGAAAACCAAATTAAAGAATGCAGATCATATCCATTATACAAGTTTGTGAGGGAAGAGTTGGGAACAAATTTGCTTACCGGAGAGAAAGTGATATCTCCGGGAGAAGAGTGTGAAAAAGTATTCACGGCTCTTTGTCAAGGAAAGATGATTGACCCGATTCTAGAATGCTTGAAGGAGTGGAACGGTGCTCCTATCCCGATCTGCTAGTTATATCTCGTCTGATGAACCAGAGGGATCCAAAATTCAATTACCGTTCATCAATATAAAAAGCAAGGCCTTAGCTTTATTTAGTTTGTTTTGTTTCTTCAATTTTCCCTTCTAAGTGTATGTCCATTTGTAATATTGGGGTAAATTTACCTTAATTAAAATACAACATAAGTTTCTTACCCTTTTTCCCTATTTGATAAGAGGTTTGAGTTTTTCATGCTGGTTTAGTAAGTTAATTTTTTCTTTTGTGGGAATTTATTTTTATTATAGTTAGGTTTTTTTTTTTTTTTTTTTTAAAATACTATAGTTAGGTTAATTATTCCAATATGTAATTTTTGATATTTAAGTACCAAATATTTGAATACCATTTAGACCTATTTGGGTTGTTGACAATTGAAGCAAATTATTGTAGCCCTGAAGGCATTTCTAACAATTAATAAAAGTGGGGATGGCATGGGCAATCAATTTAATCAGGACTTTTTTTTTTTTTTTAGAACATATTCGAGGAAGAAGAACAAATACCGATTCTTAGGATCAAACTTTTGACATTGGTGTTGAACTAACTTACAATTATACAATGAAACTGTTGTGTTACTGGTCCATTCGATTTTAATCTAAGACTTCTTAGCTCTTATGGGAAAATAGTTTTTTCTTCCATTTTTTTAGTCAGCTGCTAATCTTGTATTCTAATTCTATAAAAAACATCATGAGGGCTGAAATTTTTGTTAATTGTAAATGCATACTTGTTCAGGTTGATGGTTTGACCCAACCCTTTCTCATAAGTAATCAGAACTTTTTTTTATCGTATCACTAGAGGATCTGCCTTCAGAAAAATAAAACAAAAACAAAAACAAAACAAAACAAGGAAACTAATTAGTAGTTTAGTCAAAGTCAGAAATAATTACAAATATAATTATTTTTTTAAAAAAATAGTAATCATAATCTTAGATACCAATAATAATACAATATTTTTTTTAAAGTAATACTAATGCAATATTTATGATACATAATATTGTATTAATACATAATACTATATTTATAATACTAAATTAATAATACATAATAATGTGTTTCAAAAAAAAAAAATAATACATAATAATGTATTAATAATATAAAATAGGAAAAGTATACTGGATAGTAAAATTTCACAAAATAATTACAAATCTATATAAATTTGAAAATATTTGCATCTTAGTAAAAAATATGGTATTATTAGTGCTCACTATACAATATTATTTTATTACTAATACAATATTTTGTATTATTAATACATTGTTATGTATTATTAATACAATATTATATGTTATTAGTACAATATTATGTATTAATATAGTAGTATTATTAATAATATTATTTAATAATACTCTATAATTATTAATAATATTGTATAATTATTAATACCTATAACTATGATTGTTAAATATTTTTTTTTAGCATTGTAAATGCTTTTCCAATTTGGTCTAATCCCTAAAAACTCTCTATAAAATATTGTATTAATAATAAATAATATTGTATTTATGAGTATTAATAATACCGTATTGAATCATATTTATAACTATGGATGCAAATATTTTAAAATTTGACTACATTTATAATTATTTTGTTGGAATAGACTATCCATTACACAATTTCTCGTAAAACAAAAATCGATCAATCTATAGTGCATGCTCACAGGTTGAGGCTCAGTGTCACTTTCGTACTTCGTTGACCTTGCGAAGTGATTGTGAGACACTTGCTCTAACCAGGCGAGCAAGTCAGCGAAACATAAACGAAAAGCCGATGGCACAACTGGCTGCAACCTCTATTTTGGGACTCGACAAAAGGTTTTCAAAAAAGGGAGAAATTTTTTTTTAGAAATGCTTTTGTCTTTCGAAAGGTTATACAACAATTGAACAAGGACCACATCGAATATATATTGTATACTCATATAACTTGGTAGGAAGAAAGCTTCAAGAAGTCATACTCATACCCCTTTATAGTACATTTTGGGCCATTTTTTTATGTGGCGAGCTTGCACGTCAAAATGGTAAGGGAACATACGCTAACAAAACTACAAAGAAATGAAAACAATAACGGAAGTAAACCCTATACTATGAAAGCATGATAAAAAGGATCTAAATAGGCATGCGGCCATGTGCAACCTACACTACACAGATATGACTGTGACACTCAGCTTGCATAGTTTAGACAGAAGTTTCAACCTGTCTAGTCAAGACATGCCTGACTCCTCAATATTGGGTGCTAGTTCCAGATGGTGGCTGGGTTATTGGGTCTTGGAGTTTTTCGAATTAGACCTAAAATTGATTAAATTTGATCAAATCTATATTTTTAGAAAATATTAATTGGGAAGATCATTTGAAAAGTAATTTTATGGCTTCGAAGATGGACAAGGAAGATCAAGATTCAAGATAAATATTTTGAAGGCTAAGATACGTTTTGGCTATCTTTTTGTAATAATTAGATCATTGCCTAAATTTCTAGGACGTGCCAAAATATGATTGCCAATTGTTTACTCTGCTTTAACTTTAAATACATGTTTTCATTCCTTTGTAGTTTTGTTAGCGTATGTCTCCTTGCTGTTTTGGGAGTAAAATGTTCGTAATGTATTTAGTTTTTAGGAGTAAAAAGTTGGTAATTCCCAATTAAATCAATTTAACAAATATAATAGCTAAAATGGGATTATTATGATTTAAATGAACAAATTTAACCTAGTTCATGTGAGTGTGAAAAGATCTTATTTAAAATAGTTAGTGAGAATTAAAAGGATCAAGGTCAATTGATCTTGCGATCTCTACTATAAACTCTTATCTTGAGATTCTAGTAAGGCCTCGTGGGAGTTTGTGAGTGTTCTCCTTTGGAATTTGTTTGCTTCGATCCGTATCGGGGTAAGTTTTGCGAAAGAGATAAAACGTCCTATGATGTTACTTGTTTGAAAAAAAGTTGGTTCAAAATGGTGGTTTACGCTTTCAAGTGACTGGTTAAGGTTGTTAACGAAGTCCTAGCTAGATTGAAAAGTGGTAACTAAACGTTACACGTATAAGAGTTATTCACATATGTGACAGTTTGGTTGAGATAGTCTCGTGTTAATAATGGAGCATTTGACGACCTATATAGTATATGACGAAACTTGCACAAAACCATTGATTGTTACATGTTAGGAAATATACAAATAGAGTGTCTTTCATTTTTGTTTATTCGGTAGCATGTCTAAAACCCTTATAATAGCAACTGATAAATTAACTACATAAATTACGCCGATTGGAAAAAGAACAACACTTTCAACTTGATGATAATATTTCATTTTCTAGTTTAGTGATTGTGCTGGTAATGAACCATTTTATTTTAGACCAATTCAAATTTTCTTGTTGGTCAATCAGTCAACGATTTGTATTAATTTCTTCTTTCCATTGCTCTCAAATACTCAAATAAATGAGAGTTCAAATACCGATTCTCGAGATCGAACTTGTTACTATGATATTGAATTGGATTACCACCAAACAATAACATCATCAAGCCACCATCCCTTTTGATAGACTCAATACCTAAATATGTAAGTACATAAAGAAAAAAAAATACATGGTATCATACTTGAATTTAAGTTAGCTTATTTTATTAATGCATATTTTCTATCAATATACCATTAACCTATTTTGTTTATTTCATCTTACACACATATAATGCACCCTCTGTGGCAGGTTGTTTACAGGTTGTATTTGTCTACAAGGTCCAAACATGCCCAAAAGGTTAGGTTTTCTAAATTTTAAACTAAAAAGATAATAAATAAAACGTTACTGGTCATTTCTTTCTAAGATGTTTTATATCATTTTTACTTCTATTTTCTATTTATTGGCGGTACAAGAAAATGATGCAAAAACCTGTGCCACGATGTTTATTAGGTTTGGTGTTAATCTATTTCCACACAACAGTCACAGTTCGATCCCTAGAATCGGGATTTGTAATCTCTCTTTCTCCGATTTGTACTAAAAAAATAAGGGAAATTGATCGAGGTAGCAACTTTTTTGCCTTCTTTTATAATTGTAGTATTATTTTTAAAAATAATTCATTCATAGCAGATTATCAATTCGGTTTTTTTAAAATACTCATTCTACCCTTTTCAGTCTCTTCCAGGACAGGGCACGCAATTCTTATCCCTCCCAACTTCCCGTGTGTTCTTTCTTCTCATCTTCTTCCCCGAAAATTGGGGAAAATGAATCACTCATCTAAACCCACTCTTTCTCTAACTTTTCCATTGCTCATCGGAATGGTAAGTTTTAATTTGAATCGATGAAGTCGATTTGAAAGGTCGGCACCAAACCTCCACATCGAAAATGGTAGAGATAACGACGCCAATTGAAAATTGGAGTAAGAAGGTGTTGCAATTTTTCCCTTTCTTTAATCACGAATCAGGATGAATGAATGAAGAATGTTTGAATTTATGGCACTAAATGGTTCCTTCAATTTTTCCATTTTTCGTTTGCTTGCCTCAAGACTCCTAAAACCACCACACCAAAAAAAAGTTAGAGATAAAAGTTGAAGATAGTAAACACATTATGGAGTTAGAAACAAAACATTTTAAAGAAGACACTAGAATGTTTTTGCCTAGGTGATAGAAGGTTTCTACTTATGTGATAGAAGGATTATGCATAAGTGATAGAGGGTTTATGCCTAAGTGGTAGAAGGTTTATGCATAGGTGATAGAAGGTTCTACCTAAGTCATAGAAGACTTATGCATGGGTGATAGAAGGTTTCTACCTAAGTCATAGAAGACTTATGCATAGGTGATAGAAGGTCTCTACCTAAGTGATAGAAGACTTATGCATAGGTGATAGAATGTTTATACCTAAGTGATAGAAAACTTATGCATATGTGATAAAATATTTATTCATACGTGATAAAAGATTTCAGCCTAAGTGATAGAAGGTTTATGCATAGGTGATAGAAATTTGATGCATATGTGATAAAGTTTTTATGCATAGATGATAGAAGGTTTAGGCATAAATCATACATCTATTTTTTACTAGGTGATAGAATATCTTTGACTTGGTGATAGAATGAAACCTAAATATCAATTTCATACATGATTGAATGATGAAACAAAGTCATACTCCAAGAGATTTCAAATATCAATTTCAAATAGAAGTCATACATCTATTTCAAACTACCTTAAACATGCAATGATTGAATTTAATCTGATACTCATCTAGATAGTCAAAATTATTATATCGATTCACAAGCTCCACTGTCTAAAATTGAAAAAGTTCTTCCGATTTCTCATAAAAAAATTTCTTAAACTGAAAAAATCAAAATGAATTAGTTTGATAGAAAAAAAAACTGCGAGCAAAATCAGTACTAAAAACATATTCTCAAGCCCTAAAATCTTGCTAAATTTACATCAATCAAGACATTGGGCGAAAAGTAAAGTAAAAAAATAAAAAAGAGTGAAGAACTTACGAAGAGCTTCAATTAAGACGAAATGTAAAATAAGATTGAAGGAGTTGACTCAATCAGTCAAGTGATAGAACTCAATTAGTCAAGTGATAGAACTCAATTAGTCTAGTGATAGAAATCATCTACTTTTGTACATTTCATCTTCTTAGAATAAGAAGTTTCTCCCTTTACTAATTTTCTTTAAACTAATCAAATTTTTTACTATTGATTTTGAAAATAGTAAACACATTATGGAATTAGAAACAGAACATAAATCGATAGAATATTTCTAATTGGGTGGTAGAATATTTTTTACTAGGTGATAGATTGTTTCTGCATAAGTGATAGAATGTTTAGTAGGACTCAAAGAAAACAAGCACACATATGTGGAGTTAGAAACATAGATTTCAAATATCAATTTCAAACAGAAGTCATACATCTAATTCAAACAGTAAGAAAATCAATACTAAGGGGAACACAATTATTTGGGAAACTTTAAGCACATTCAAGTCATATATCTATTTTTTCCTAGGCGATAGATTTTTTCTACCTAGGTGATAGAACGTTTCTTCCTAAGTGATAGAAATGTCTGGGTGTGTGATTGAATGAGTCGTACAAATCTGAAATGGGTTGTTCGCAATTGTTAGAAATGGGCTTTTTAGTCATTTCATTGGGCCGGTTATGATTTTCTGCTACAAAAGAATTTCTTTTGAAATTCTGCTATGTATGTAAATATTTTGGGCTATTTTGTTATACATGCAAAAACCCCAAAAAAGAAAAGAAAATGATGAAAAAATTATCGATAATTAAGCAGAAAGATTAAAACTTAAACCCATAAATATAGTATGAAGTTGTAATTATTCCTCGAACAAAAAAGGTTTTAAATATTCATAAAATAGAAATGCGATTAATAGAAAACATATATTTTAAAATACAAATAAGAAGTACACAACAAAGCCTTTGCTCATCAAGAAAGGTTGGGGGCTTCCTGTAGACATTGTGGAACCTAACATATAGGAATTGGAGCACCGTTCCACTCCTTCAAACATTCGAAGATAGAATCAATCATCTTTCCTTGAGATAAAGCGGCAAATACCTTTTCACATTCTTCTCCAGGAGATATCACTTTTTCACCGGTTAATAATTTTGTTCCCAACTCTTCCCTTATGAATTTGTATAATGGATAAGATCTGCATTCCTCAATCTGATTTTTAATTTGTGCATTTCCACTTTCATATGCCAACCTCGAACTTTCAACTTCTTGTGGCAAGTTTGCCTCTAACTCCTCTTCAAATGTAGCAATCTTTTGAAAAATTGAAGTGTTCTGGTTCTTTTCGTCATCACCATTTGCGAGAGCATGTTCAACAAGAACTTGCCTTAATTTTTGCATTAATGGGTAAGTTGCATTGCATGGGTCATCTATATAAGCAAAAATATACTCTCTATCGACAACCTTCAATAAGTCTTTCTCGTTAAATTTTGAAGGATGAAGGGCATCATTATAGGACGTGATTAACACTTTCTTGGCTACTTGACTTATGATGTTTTTAACCGTGCTCTTCAAGTTTTCCTCCAAATGCCTCAAGTCGATGGCTTGACAAAGAGCAACTAAAAATGTGGAACACATGAGTTTTAGAATATCAATTGCTTCAGCTGTTTTCCTCGAAGAAATTAAACCAAGAGAGTTAACATCTTGGTTGTGTTGATCGACACTTTGGACATGAGTTGTTACTGGATTTGCAAGAAATTGAAGCTCAGAACAGTATGAAGCCATAGCAATTTCAGCACCTTTGAACCCATAATCCAAACTCGGGTTCCTACTTGCAGAAAGATTAGAAGGCAACCCATTATTATATAAATCATTAACAAGTTCTGAAAATTGAGCGAACATCAGCTTTCCAATCGATGCAATGGCCAAACGGGTGTTATCCATAGAAACTCCAATAGGAGTTCCTTGGAAGTTCCCACCATGTAAAGTTTTATTCCTTGAAACATCAATCAAAGGGTTGTCATTAACTGAATTAATCTCTCGCTCAATTGACTTTGTGGAAAATCGAATTACTTCAATCAAAGGACCCAACCATTGAGGTGAAGTTCTGAGAGCGTAACGATCTTGTTTAGGCTTTGTGAGAGGATCAATTTCTTGCAACTCCTTGGCAGTTTTCACGTAAGAACTCCCATCCAAAATGTGTTCCATGATTGCTGCTGCCTCAATCTGACCAGGATGGTGTTTCAACTTATGAGTCAAGTAATCTGTGAATTCAGGTTTTCCCTGCATAACCTCAGCAAAAATGGCTGAAAGAATTTCCGACAAAACCACCAAAATATTGGTTTCAAAGAGAACAATAGAAGCCAAACCAGAACCAACAGCAGTACTATTGACAATAGCAAAACCTTCTTTGGGTTGGAACTCAAAGAAACCAGAAAGAATACCAGCTTGTTGGAAGGCCTCATTTGCATCAAGATTTTCACCATTTGGACCAACAGCTTTAGAGTTTGGTCGACCAATAAGCAATCCAGCAAGGTAAGAAAGCGGAACAAGATCTCCAGAAGCAGTAACGGTTCCGCGAAGAGGCAAGCATGGAGTAATGTTACAGTTCAAGAGTTTAGTTATGGCTTCCAAAATCTCAAATCTAATACCAGAGTAGCCTTGAAGAAGAGTATTAACTCTCACCAACATGGCCGCTCTGGTAGCAGAGTGAGGCAAAGCATGGCTTGACTCAGCTCCACTTCCACAGATCCCAGCATTCAAAAATCGAACAAGCTCCTTTTGGAGATCCCCACTTTTTTGGGTTCTTCTACGAGAATTAGCACCAAAGCCAGTAGTAACACCATAGCTATCAATACCTTTGTTCACACTCTCCATAATCCAATCACTACTAGCTTTAACACCCGCTCTAGTAGACTCAGAAAGAGTGATAGATACATCAGATACCCGAGTAGCAATAGCAGCCACTTGTGCAATAGTGAGGGTTGCACCATCAAGCGTGACCAGGGGCTTGCGGTACTCTTCAACCATGCGCTTCACCTCATCCAGATGGCTTCCCTTGAGGGACTCAGCCGCTACACCCCAGTTTAATGGATCATAGGTAGAGCTGTTGCATATGGTATTTACTTGGAACATTTTATTAAGCTATACACAAAAGAAATAAAAAGATAATGATCAAAAGAAGATGAATGAATTAGCTTGCTTGAGAATGATTTAAATATAAATTGGATCAGCCTTGAAGGGGACTGGTATGGAGGGTTCGTGGAAGTAGAACAAAGGTGAAGGTAACACGCAAGTTTTTATTTTCTATTTTATTTTTTGAGAAAAAGTGAAGCATATATAAAGTTCATTTTTAAAAGAATGGGAGTAATTTTCAAAGATGTGATTGCTTAGACTTTTCAGAGTTTTGAAAGTATGTAAAGGTTTTTGTTTTTTTTTTTTTTTTGACAAATTGGGAGAGAAAACTACAAAACTCAAATAAAGGGCATTGCTACTTGTGTTGAACATGACTATAACCAACATGCATCAACTATTTCTGTAAAGGTAAAGTTATTAATGACTACTATGATCTCCTCCTTTTTCTTGTGATTAAACTCCTAAAATAATCTGAATTGATCCTTAATTTTTTTATTTTTGAGTCAGATAAACTTTCGAACTTCACATATAGGTAATTGTTCTATGACATTTTAGAAATTCTCAAATTTTTTTAATACAAAAATGGATGTTTAAGATTTTATACATCAAAATATCGACTTCAAATAGAACCATAGAAGCCCATCCAAAACCAACGTCCAAAATCTTAAAAAAAAAAAGTCATTAAATAGGAGTTTAGGGGATTTTTTTGTGTAAAAAAACAGAAACTTTTTAAAAGAAATTTGTGCAAGTAAATAAACGACAAAGTTCACATGATATCTTCAATTGTGCAATACATAGTCTATAATTATTCCACAAGCAGCCTCCAATCAATGTCAAAATCAATCTCCATCAATACCACAAAATATCTATGTTGCACAAATAATTTTCAATCAATGCCACAAATGGTATATCGCTGCACAAATAATCTCCAATCAATGTCACAAACAATCTACGATCAGTGTTACCAATAGTTTTCATCAGTATAGCCTTTCAATCAGTACTACATGTAGTTTGATCATTGTCACAAATAGTTTTTATCAATATAGTATTGAATCAATTCCACCGATAATTTTCAATCGGTATAGCAGATAGTTTTCAATCAAAAGATAGGCATAAGACAAAATTAAAATATGCAATATATATATATACTATAAATGAAATCTTTTTTTTTTTAAGTATTATAATTTTTAAAAATTTTAAAAAAAGGATGTCACCTAAACCAAAATTGCCTTATAATTTATCGCAGTTTTTCAAATATTGATTAGACATAAGACCGAAAATAGAAAGTTCACAACACAAACTTAAAAACTAATTGATTAAACTTGTAATTTCATCCCACCAAAATTAAGTGTAGCCAATTTGGTTTTGAATTCATACAATTTGATTTTTGAGTAATAAAAAAGAGTTGAAAATTCTTGGTAGTTGGAACTTGGGGAGGAAGAGGGAGTTATTTCATTACAATGACAATGGTAAGAATAGTCAGGAGGGTTTGGTTTGAATCTGATTAGTCTTTTTATATATTATATGATTAATATTCAAAGCAATTATATAATTATTTAATAGAATAATATTAAATGTAAAACACCTCAAGTTTATTTTTTGAAACAAAAATACCTCTAGTTGGTAGTGATTTTTATTTCTGAATAGTTATCATTTTTTAAGGGAAATGATATCTAAATAAACTCATCTATATACAACTTTTTTTTTCTTGCAATCCTCTCTCTATATATATAACTAATTAACATTTAGAACTTAAACAAAATAACATGTAAATGTTTCTAATTTAACAAATCTTTTATTATTTATTCCCTTCAAATCTTAATTATTTTCTAAATTTGATCAAGTATAACCTTTTTTAATGGTTACTATTTAGAAGGTTAGTCATGCATTTTATTGAAGTTGTAATATTTCATAAAAATTTCATTTTATTTTGTAATTTTTAGAAATCTATTAAAGATTATGCATGGTATTATACATATTTTGCTGATTTACTCCTAAGCATTAGCTCATATGATAGTTACCAACGTAACTTTGTATTGATAATCAATTTTTTTATGATTCGAATCACAATCTGAGGCACAGTGACTCTAAAATATATCATAGGAGCGAAAGTGAAATTGGTGGTGACTTGGAAAATTTTCTTCACAATCGCCTTGAATATAAGAATTCAAGAGTAGCACACCCTCAAAACACAAGCATTTGACCACTACATTGCCCCTGAAACTAAAAAATATATATTTGAGCTACAAAATATGTTTGAATAATCAATTGTCATACGTTTGACGGTTTGAGTCTCTCACCTCCAACAATTCTAAAACAATATAAGCACAATCGTTCCCTAACATGCTTTAATATTTATTCTATTATATATCAATCCCTTAGATTTAGCCAAAAGAAACAAAGCTTTTGTGACATCTTGCATGACCTAATAACAAAAAAATTATAGATTTGAATCTCTTACTCCCAAATGTTGTTGAACTAAAAATAAATACCCCTTAAGTTTATTTTCTTATCAAATCTATTTATAAAAATTTTAGATTTTTGTTTAAACACTATTTTAGATAATCATAGATATCTAGAAATAAGATAAAGAAAAATTTTATTGGACAAATTATTCTCACAAACTAATTATAAAGTATTTACATTCATAATCACTAATACGTTTTAATATTGTATTATAAATATTCATGCATACCAATATCATAAAAAAAAAAAAAAAAATAGGTGACAATACTCACTTACACCAATATTTGCTCATTCTTTTTTAAATAATTATTTTGTAATTATTTTCTAAAATTCAGAAAAGGCTATTATTTATTGCAAAGGACATCTCACTCGAGTTAATATCGGATCGAAAGTCTAGCCCAATAGCCCATATAACTAGCCCACTAAAAAGCCCAACAATCGTTACTCAAAATACAGCCCAACAATCTTCAGTTTTATATCTTTTTTAAACTTTGTTTTTACAAAAATACATTTTAATCCTAAAATTTTAGTCTACTTTCAATTTTTTTTTTTTGAAAAGAAGTCTACTTTCAATTTGATACATATCTTTTAAAATTGAAAACTTTTTATCTATAAAAATTTCAATAATACTCACAATTAGTCTTTAAAATAACAAAATAGTTTTTTTAGATAAAAAATAAATAAAATAATTAGTTGTATACATTAATGTTGATTAAAATAATGATTAAACTAATTTTAAATCAAATAATTATTTTAATTTTTCATTGAATTTAATTTTTAAAAGAAAATATGTATAAAAATAAACAAAAATTAAAAGTGTACATTATTAAAATATCAATTTTAAAAATATATGGACTAAATTGAAACTAGATCCCAAAGGTAAGACTAAAAAGTTAAGTTTTACCCTTTTTTTTCAAACTAAATTTATATTTTATTTAAACAAAACTTTTGGAGGTGCTTGGATGGGAAGTTATTTTGATAAATTATTTTAAGGAATTAGAAATTGAGAGTTGTAGCAAAAACTACTTTGGATGTGGTTTTTTTTAAGAAGTTAGAGAACTAGTTTGTTTGGATGTGGATTTGAAGTGAATAGTTAAAAAAGAATAAATAAGAGTGGTTAAAAATGAATTATTTTGAGTAGTTATAAGTGAATGATTAGAAATGAATTGTTAAAAACGAAGAATTACTTTGAATATTTTGATTAGAATTGAGTGGTTAAAATGGCAGAAAGGGATAAAACCCTCTAAGTGTGTTGTGGGTTATTTGGCATTATAAAAACCTTATAGGTCACAACTAGTGTAGGGCGTCCGTGAAGGACCTTAAAGAGGTGATTCTAAACGATATCAATTTATTTACAAGTATTAATGGCTCATTTTATCAATCCCTTGATCGAATCAAGACTCTTTCTATGGCTATAGATGTTATATTGACTGGTTTTAGATATCTAACTGAGTTCAACAATATTATTGTTGATATTAGAAAGTCTATCCCAATGTTTTCCCATATAGCAATGTTGCTGATCTACTAGTCCATTGTGTGGACAATAGTTTCTCTTCTTTTGTTGAGTTTTCCTCCAATTGTGAGGATGGACGCTTATTTTTTGGACGGGCTTTCTTCCCTTCGTATTGCCTCTCCAATTTACTAAGACGGTAAGGATGTTAGGTTGGTTTATGATTGAATGTGGATGTGCTTTTAAAAAAAATAATAAATAAAAGAAATGAATAACTATTTTGAATGATTAGAAATGATTATTGGAATTGAGAAATTATTTTTAATAATAAAAATGAAGAGTTCTTTTGACTTTTGAATAATTACAGTAATTATTTAAATATATTTTTTAAACAATAATTAGTAAATACTCATTTTAGATCTCCACACAGTCGACAAAGAAACACCCATTTGGTCGAGACATAAATTTAGTTAAAAAAAACTAAGAATTAACAAAAACATTAAATAACAAAAATTGAAACTAGATAACAAATTTAGAAACTAAAAGTGTAATTTGTTTTTTTTTTTTTTTTGTTAACGAAATTGATATGTTATTTAAGAAAACATTTTTGATTAAGACATATTCTCCGTCACTTTTCTTCGTCGTGAATCATGGGTTCGCAGCTCCTCAGACGCGCCCTCGGAAGCCGCTCGGCTCAGATCCCGGTTAGGGCTTTCTCTTCCGCCGCCGCCGCTTCTCCGATCCGAGCCACTCTCTTTCCCGGCGATGGTATCGGTCCAGAAATCGCCGAGTCCGTCAAACAGGTCTTCATCGCAATTCGCCCCTTTTTTGTACCTACTGCAACTATTTCTCGACGAAATTCATCTGGATTTTCTATTTTAGCGTTTTTTCGTATGCTGTTTCGACTTATTTTGTTAGAATTTGTTTCTTTCGTTCTTGTCGCTGATTTTGTGTTTCTATTGTGGGATGGTGATTCAAGAGTGTTTTGTTCTTTCTTTTCTTTCCGAATTATCTCGAATATCTTAAACTCATATTTGATACAGAACAAGAGGAAAATCCTTTCGTCAAACATTTTGTGGTAAATTTTTAATTTGGCCCATAGAGTTTCGTCCTTGTGATTTCAAAAACTAGATTTTAGTTCCTATGATTTAAAAAAGAAGTTGCATTCACTTGATATCGCTAGCGAATTAAATATGTGGAAACTCACTGTTGTACGTAAATGATATAACTTCTTTTTTCTTTTTTTTTTTTTGAAAACAAAGAAATCGAAGTTTCGCTCCATTATACTTAGAGTAACCAAGCTCGTCTCTAGGCCAGGCATGGGAATAATTTGCTAACAATTAGAACACATGAATAGCTAACTAACAATTAGAAAAACAAAAGGCCTAGGGACAGTGTGGTTACCCTTGTTTTAAAAAAAAATTAGAAAATCAAAGGACTATTTTGTAGGTTTTGTCAAACCATAGGGACTAAATTCTAGTTGTTCAAAACATGTGGATTAACCTCTAACTTTCTTCAGACCACATGGACCAAACTTATGATTTACCCAACATTTTATGAGCATTAAAGGGCGAGATACTTCTGGTTTGATTTTCTTTGTGATGTTTACAGTGTTGTGTGACGAATTTCATTGTTCTTCTATACAGGTATTTAGAACTGCTGAAGTGCCTATCGAATGGGAAGAGCACTATGTCGGGGACGAAATTGATCCCCGAACTCAAAGTTTTCTTACATGGGAAAGCTTAGAATCAGTGAGGCGTAATGGTGTGGGCTTGAAAGGACCCATGGCCACTCCCATTGGAAAAGGCCATCGGTCTCTGAACCTTACCTTAAGGAAGGAACTTAATTTATATGCTAATGTTAGGCCTTGCTATAGCCTTCCTGGTTATAAAACTCGATATGATGATGTAAATCTTATCACTATCCGTGAGAACACTGAAGGAGAGTACAGTGGACTTGAACATCAAGTAAGTATGCCATCTAAGATTTCTACCAAGGTAGTGCAAAAATATTTCACTGTGATTTATGTGTGTGGATTCTTGCATGTTAGGTGGTGAGAGGTGTGGTTGAAAGCCTTAAGATCATTACCCGTCAAGCGAGTTTAAGAGTGGCGGAGTATGCATTTCACTATGCCAAGGCTCATGGAAGGGAAAGAGTCTCTGCGATACACAAAGCCAATATTATGCAGAAAACTGATGGTCTTTTTCTTAAGGTGTGACTGATTCAATTATTATCTGCCATCTCATCTTCATTTTTCACTCGCCCAGGTTTTCTCATCGAATGTTTTTGTGTCCTCACTTCCAGTGTTGCCGTGAAGTTGCAGAGAAGTATCCTGAGATCAAGTATGAGGAAGTTGTCATCGATAATTGCTGTATGATGGTATGAATTAGTGTTTTTTTTTTGCAAGATTCATAGCACTCATATAAAAATCAATTCTGAATTATAGGTGACACAGAGGTCTAGGATGGTCAATTAGAATGCTTAGTATATTCTTTTTTTTTTAATATCCATGATTGTCCGACTAGTTGCGCGCATGCGTCGAATAATGTCATGGGGCATGCAGTTTGACCCAACAACATTTGTATGTCAAGAAAACCCGTGGGAAATCAATTCTTAGGCACTACGGATTGAACCCATCTCCTCTCATCTCCTCAAGACCCTCTTGACCACTAAGCCATGATGGTTAATGCTTAGTATCTATAAAGCACGGACACACCATTTTGGGTTGAGAATATGTATCAGATACGTTTCGGACACAGATACGGCAAGATACGCCTAAGATACGTATCAGATAGTCAATTGAAGTATTTGATTTTTTATTTTATTTTTTTAATATTGGACACGGGAAGATACGCAGAAGAAACGGCCAGGATACGTGAGAATTTTTTTGCATTTTTTAAAAGCCGTTTTTACGAGCCCAACCCATTATATTCACCAAATTAAAATCATTTTAGTGAGTTGAATCCATTATTCTCATTTTATTGAACCCATTTTATTGCTACTAAAATGAAATTCAATTTCATGTTTTATTTAGTAAAATTATAAAAAGAAAAAAGTTAACCTAAATTCAATTTCATACGGTTTTATTTTAGACAAATTGTCGTATCTATAACTTAGTTTTTAAGAAATTGACGTATCAGTCGTGTCGTGTCGTATCCATATCCCATATCTGTGTGCGTGTCTGTGCGTCATAGCTTAGTATATTCATCAGAATGTATTTCTGATCATTACTTGGTTGATGATGAAATTTTGGATCATCGAAGGTTTTTTGACTTTTTGCATAACTTCAGTGAAATTTTACTTTTGTCATGCGAGTGTGAGTAAGGTGGATGTGGAACTGGTCTTCATTGTGTATTGACTCTGTGCAGCTTGTGAAGAATCCAGCACTATTTGATGTGTTGGTCATGCCAAATCTGTATGGTGACATTATCAGTGATCTCTGTGCTGGTCTGATTGGAGGATTGGGGTTAACACCAAGGTATTCATGCCACATTTTTATTTCTATCGGTAAGTGGAAAGATTTTTTACATCTAATTTTTTTTTTTTATTATGCAGCTGTAATATTGGTGAGGGAGGCATTGCTCTTGCAGAGGCAGTGCATGGTTCGGCACCAGATATTGCTGGAAAGGTTAGGTTTCATAACTCTAAGATCATTTACTGGCGTGGCTACATTTTCATTTACTCCTTTGGTTTTGTCAGATCCCTCTCTTATAGTGCCTCCATTGTTTTGTATGTTACTTGTAATTGTTGTTGTGGTTTTATGATCTTTGCTGTGTTTTTTCACTAAACAACTCATATTTGGTCCTTAACCATCTCTAGGAAAATTTAATTGGTAGCATAGGGTTTATGGTATCAATTTCAGTTCCTTAGATCAATATTCTTGTCTTGTGATAACATGTCAATCTTGGAGACGTATGTTACTAATAAATTACCTTTTTGACATGGAAATGCTTGATATTCGTGGGAAAATATCATTTTTGTTTTTGAAACAAGGGTAACCACGCCCGTCCCTAGGCCAGGCACCAGGAGACATCGAAGGAGTAATGTCACAGCTGAGTCTCGAACCTGGGACCTTGAGGGGAGCATTACCCTCAAAGCCCAAGTCTTCAACAACTGTGTCACACCTTGGGGACGGGAAAATATCATTTATTAGTAACTGATTGAAATTTCCCACAATCTTTTTGATAGATATATCATATCGTAAATTAAAAAAAAAATAGTGGGATCTATTATTAAATGCAACAGAAACAAACTTACATTTTGATAGATCGAGTGTTAAATGACCTTGTTGGTAGAGTCTTGGAGTTTCAAGTCATGCTCCAATTGGAGGTCTCATATTCGAAATTCACAAGTGAGCTTGATTGGAAAATCTCTTATTAACTCCTGGGTCTATGCCTTGGGACAGACACATGTTCCCCGAATATATAGTGGATTGAAGCTCCAATACCCAGTCATCCAAAAAAAATCCATAGAAAGCTTTCTTTGTATGCAGAAATACAGGAATAACCTTGTAATGTTAATACTTCTGCGGCATTAGAACTGGAAACAAACATGTTAATATTGAGAGTAAGTGTAGAGAGATGATGGGAAAATAAACTTGAATGGAGAGATGACTAGGAAAAAGTGTGTAGACTCAATAAAATAAATAAATAAAAGAAAAACCTGGGTAGGCAAATGAAGTGAATAGAGGAAGTAGGGGGCAAAAACCACACACCAAAACCAAAACCAACTTCTGAATCTTTTGATACTTTTCTTTTAAAAGTTCTAATGAATTCAATTAACTTGAATCCAAATAGGAGTTCATACACTTGTTTGGTTTGAATTATATCTGAAATATTGGTATGAATTATATCTTTTGAGAACACACAATAAACACAGCTGGTTGCTTGCGCCATTCAGTAGATGCACATCTCATTGGAAAGTTTATACTCATGTATCTGAAAGTTTATGTACAGAATTTGGCAAATCCAACTGCATTGCTTTTGAGTTCCGTCACGATGCTTCGGCATTTGAAGCTCCACGACAAAGCTGATCGGATCCAAGACGCCGTCCTCAAAACCATTTCAGAAGGCAAGTACCGAACAGCAGACCTCGGCGGTTCATCTTCAACTTCCGAGTTCACCAATGCAATCTGTGATCATCTTTGAGGAATGTTTTCTTCATCATATATTTTCATAGTTTCTCAGAAGAGTAATAAGTTCAGATCACATTGATTTATGAGTATGAAGTAGCGTATCCCAAGGGTGCTACTCTATTTTTACCATCGATTGTTTGTTAGCCATTCAAAGCAAATGGCAATGGCCATGTTCATGTAATCAGCCCTTACACTATCAGATGATTGAGCAATCTGTTAAAATTTCTTTCTACAAAGCACGGTTGATTCAAATCTCTAACTTCTTAGTTATTAGGTCATATAAGATGTTCTCTTTTTAACCGATTGAGTCATTTCATGATGGTTCACTTGAACTCTCTTACTTTTGTGGTTGCCTAATCGTGGAGAATTTGATTTGATAACATGATTGGTTGAATATGGATGGTTTTAAATGTTAAAAAAAAAAAGGTAAGAAGATAGATTTTAGCTGATCATACCACACTATCTAATGGATAATATAAACTTTATTTAGGGGACTTTAATTTCTTGATCTGAGTATACCATTTCATCAAATGATTTAATGGTCAAAGAACCTATTATTGATAACAATTTTGTTGACATGTTATTGAAACTTTATAAATAACAAATGCATAAGTATTTGTTTTTTTTTTTTAATCACAAAAGTTTTTACTTCAGTTTTTTTTTAGAAAACATAAACTTTGTAAAGAAAGATAAGGAGCCAAACCAATACAATCCTCTGTGATAGCAGAGCAAAGATCTAGTAGGAACAGAACCTCTCACCACCAAAAGCTATCACTTTTCTAACAAGAATTTACAAAAAACTCGATTTCACAAATTAATAATATTGGTGATCGATAAGATCTTGGAAACCACTCAAAATAGAATTTATGATCTCTAACACGTCTAATTCGACCACGAAGAGGGGCACCTACCCCTCATGCCCCCGAATATTGTACGGAGTCCGGGACTCATGATTGCACATATGACTGAGCTCATAACTTGCACATTCATAATTGAGTCCCTAGCTCTAAGAGCTTGCCGAGGCAAATCTGGACAGATCTAGTAGTCTAGGATGGAGATTGAATGCTGTTTTCCCCTTTCTTTCTATGATTGAAGATAATGGTTGGAGCTCATAAGAATTAGATTTGGAGATTATGCAGATAGCTTGCAAGCTTCAAAGATGCTGTTTGGATTTGGTTTTTTTTAGTTTTTACTTCAAAAATAAGCAACTGATGATGTTCTGAAAGTGGAATTGTTCCAATTTGATTGCCAAGTTGCACTGATCAAAATTCTCAAGTACACTATTGAATATGCTAAAGCATATGCAACATACCTTCAGCAACTTGGCTGCTAAAACTAAAAGTACTATTTTCTTAGTGGCATTAGGCACCCAAGTGGAAAGGAATTCACTAGCTCTTAATCAAGTTACATTAGTATACAACAAATCATGGCTACATACATATCAGCATTCTCAAAAGAGGATTAAGATCTTCCAGAATGAATCGAATTCGACAGCAACAACGCCTATCTTCAAAGACAGAGAGGGATTTGTCGGCTATCAGGCGAGCTAGCACGGCGGACAACACTAAGAAAGAGGTTCACATCACAAGGAATGCAGAGTTTTGAGTTTGCAGTGAAATCAAACTCATCTTTTGCTTGATCCAGCAATGCCTTGAACAGAGGGTGATTGAGAAGGCTGATTTTGATTACAAACCTTGTATAATTTGCACCCACGTAAACGACCAAGTGACCCTTCGGGACGTCTCGTGGAATGAAGCAATCGTCATGCAAGGGAGACCACAACACCCATTGGCAACAATGCTCGCAGGGTGCGCAAGGTACAACTTTGCTCCCTATCTTCCTCCATTTGTTTGCACATGCTCTTATAAACTTCCCCTTCATATTTTTCAGTATGTACCTTTAACCAATGAATGTGAGAGAAAGAGAGAGAGAGAGAGGTATGGTATTAAAGAGAAACTGATTGGTATATATAAGAAAGGATGGAGTAGTAGACTATTAAATGGTTGACATGGTACATATAGCTGAGAAGTGGGCTTAGTTTCTGTATGGCATTTTTCTCTTTGACAGTGCATTATTTATACGAATCGTACGAACATTCATGGCATAGTTTTGAGATGAGAGATTTTTATATTCATACATGGAAAAATATTGATTTTTTCCAAATGTAAAATCTCTTTCCTTCTTTTACTAAAGCATGGAGTAATATGGTTGACTGATATTTTTCCCCCAAAGTTGTTGTAGTTAAATTTGTAATGGCCACACATGATAGGAGTGGAGAAGAGATAAGATTTGAAAGAGGGGGATGGAGATAACTTTCTTGGGTATAGTGGAAATGCAACTTACTTTCTGACTCTTAAATTTTAAGCTTGGATATATTTTCCAATATCACTCTGTTCACAATCATTTTTAGTTAGTGAAAGTAATAATGGTCTCTGGATTCTTTTATTGACAAACTTCATGAGTTATTGCTCGTGAAAGATAAATTCTCAATTATATGATACATGATTTTTTGGAAAACTATTTGATGATAGCAATAGAGAACAAGAGCAACAACATATAGTTTTATGTGGTTCACTAATAGTATGTTAGCTACGTCAGCAGAAAGAGAGAAAGAAGACAAAATATGTCTCCAAGGAACAGTCCAACGGTTGATGCTAAGGACTGCAAGACATGCTTCCTTGAGAAATCACTGGTTTGAGTCCGCTGGAAAGCGTTTAAAATAGAATACCCTTCGAAGTATCTCGCTACCATAGCCTAGGGACGGACCAAAGGTGCCCCGGGTATAAGGGAGCGAAGCTCCAATTTTCCAGTTTTCAAAAAAAAAAAAAAGGAGAAAAAAACCAAAATAATAAGATAAAGCGGCTTTAGGGTTTTAAGAGGGTTTATTAGTGCTCCCTTCCTAAACTCTATATAGATTAATAGACTCAAATAATACAGCTTAAAACGAAAACATAGACATAAACCATATCTTCGGCCAATTTAGGTTTTGGGGGTATTGCCTCGAGCCCCCACGAAGCACTTTGCCTTTGAACCCCGGCTCGCTAAGCGGTAGCAAGACCCATCATTCATAGGCTAACTAACTAATTCAAAGCCTTTCAACATGAACTATGAGTTGATTGATGTTTACTCCAAGTCAACTTTGAGCTGTTGGGTGCAGTTCCTAAAAACTGATTTCTCTGAATAGAAAGAAAAAAAAAACATGGAAGTACACTTGTTAGTAATAAGAGCAACTGACAAATGATTTCTCAGTTAAGTTTGATTATTTTCCTGAAGTATTTGAAGAAGGCTAAATTGACTCAAGCGTTTGGGTCAAAATCAGCATAAAGCAAAGTGCATGATGCTTATTCACCATAATTCTGAGTCATATTTAAATCTTTGCTCTTATCTTTGTACTTTTGGATTGATTTGAGAGCACCATGAAATGCCTATATCTTTTATTATGAACAGTGTGTGATTTGGAGTACTATGGCCGTACAGATGTGTTTATTTGAAATTGTACATTATGGGATTGTTTCATTGCCATCCATTTTTCTTTCATTTGCAGCAGATTGATTGTTTTGGGATAAGTTTCTCTGCAGAATCACATCTGGGTGCAGGAGATGGGCCATTTCACTCTAACATAACTCTTATTTTTCAGTTTTCAAGCATCTTAAAAACTTCAATGATTTTGTTTGTTTTGGTATTCAAGTCTAGATTTGGTTACTACTCTCAGTTATCAGTCAGTTCCTTTTTTGTTTTTATCTTCTTTCTCAAGTCTGTTTGTATATAATGACAGAAAGCTGAAAATATTCTCTTCTGAGGAAAATGATAGACTCCATTTAATCTTAATTTACCGGGGTAAAATGATTATAAGGAAGATGAGAGAATGATTATATGTATTTGAGGTGAAGAGAATGATTTGTTGGGAAAAAATGGAATTTGAAATGAATATTGCGGAAGCAAAAGTCAAATCAAAGTCTCAATGTTGGTTGAACAAAGAGAGAAAATGTGAGAGTGAACAAATGTGAATATGTTTCTATTAAAAATGGGGAAATTGGTGAAAGAGAGAAATTGTTGTTGTGTACTCAAATGTGGTTTCACAATTGTAGTAACAAAAACGTATGTTATTGGTGTTATAAACTTTCTCGAAGATTGTTCATCCTTATATAGGTACAAAAGTTGAACCAAATTAATACCTATAACTTGCCACATCTAAAAACAAAACATATGAAAACTTAAAACACATAACTCCAATAAAGTTTTAAAATCAAAAGAAATATAAAGAAACTTAAACTATAAACAAAAAAAATGAAAATTAATTAAAGAAAAAACTCAAATTTCAACATGATTATAAAGAGAATTGTTACATGTGTTTGGAGTGAGGAAAATAATTATAGAAATAATAAATTAGTTTACAGAGAGAAAATAAGAAGTGGGTTATAGAGGAATGTAAAGAAGTTTTGGGAAGAACAAAAAGTGGTTAGGACTAGAATAAAAAGTAGTTATAGGAAAAAGAAATCGGGAGGGGAATGATTGTTAATGGCTTAAACGTGGGTAAGATGATCATTCTCCCTGTTATTATTTTCATTCTCCATCCTCTAAACATCCCTTGAATGATTTAATTTTTTTTTTTTTTTTAGAAATGTGAAGCTTGGAGCAATCTATATGTGGAGAAGCTCTTGCAGCAAAAGGAAACAGAGCAAGAGGAAAGTCATAGAAAGATGGAACATCTTGGTGAGTAATGAGCTTTCTTTTCCCTCTCTTTTTTTGGTAAAATGTGCTGAATTGGACATATGTTTTTGAAAATTGTGGCAGTTATGATGTAAAGATAGGATGGGCATGATGGGGCAATAATTTTATCATGATTCCAACCTAATCCTCTATGCTCCCATTTACAAGATTCTGCTTAAAGGCATAGTGCTGTGATATCTTATGGCTTCTTTGACATTATTTTTATTTTACACAATATTCAAACCCACTCTTTACATCTTTTGTGCATTATTCATTAGAACACTTTTGGTAATAGCCATCATTTACTCTTTCAAACCATGAAATTCAGAGAAAGAAAGCAGGAAAAAGAAATGGAGAGATAAATCCACAAAATTTAACTACAAAATCCCATATATTTAATGTAATTGAATTCAAAGTACAAGTTTGGTCTTTAAATTTGGGCCGGTTGAATTCTTGTACTTTAACTGGATTTTTTTAGTGATGGTGAAGATTCAAGTTTTTTTACTATACTTTAAGGTTTTCATTTTGGTCCTGCATTTTCAATAAAGTTTAAGTTAAATTTCTTGTTGATTTTTCTTTTCAAAAAACTATTCTCTATTAAAGTATTATATGACTAAAATTAGTAGACTTTTAAAAGTATTAGGACCATTTTAAAAAAAAATCGAAAAATCGGAGCTTCGCTCCACTATACCTGGGGTAACCAGGTCTGTCCCTAGGCTAAGTAGGAGGAGATATTAAAGGAACGAAGACACTGGAGGTAACTTCAAATAAATATCACAAATGATTCTCGAACTTGGGACCTTGAGGAGAGTATATCATCCATTCAATCGTTGTACCACTTCTTAGGGACAGACCAACATCTAATTTTAACTACAAATAACTAAGAACAATGTGATTAGAACCTCTTGTCCAAGTCATATGTCTTCGGTAGTTGAACTATGTTCATGTTGACTATTCCATCTAATTGTTTTTTTTTTTCCAATTTCCTTGACTTTTGTATGCAAAAGATTTATGGCATTGGGCACTCTGGTTTGGTTCATTTAATATTTGTAGCACTGTCCAGCTCACTGATTCATCTCCCAAGGACGACAATGGAGTGATTTGGTTTGGTGCCTATTTGAAACATCGTTTTCAATCACTTGCAAATGGTTTTCATGCAAAACTTAATTAATCAATGCCCTCATTTTTTAATAGTCTTTTTCATTCAGGGTCTCACCTGAAATCATCACCTAAAAAGGATTGAAATTTTAGAGGTTGTTTGGGTCATGTTTAAGGGGATATACGACCGGGTTATAATTATACTAACCTAACTCATGTTTTGGATCACCCGTTATAATAACTGGTGAGTTAGCATGTAATCTCTCATCTCAATTATAATAATTTTATGTTATAATAGCATGCACACTCTAAACATTGGTTATCATCTACTACAATGACATGTGCTTCAAATGTAGGTTTTTTTTTTATCAACGAGTACTAGGGTAACTTATATGCATACCTTGATTAGTTTTAGGGGATAATCGTCTGATTTTACAATATTTGATTTTCGAGAGAGAAACTTACTAGAAAATAAATTGTAGGTTGGTGGTAACCATGAATTAAATTCATAACCATTTGGTTTCTTAAGACAATCTTGACCGCTAACCGATGATGGTTACTTAATTATTATAATAATTCATCATTCATAATGCCTTAAGTGAGTTTCCTCCTTTGAGATATTTGAAGATATTTGTGCAATAATAGGATGGGATAGGAAGTGAGCCAAACGTATTCAATCATCTCATGTCAATCAAACTGGCAGGTTACAATTTCATGTCATTTCAAATCAACCAAAATGAAAAACATGCATTAAATAGCCATATCAAAATGTAATAATATTCTGATATATCTTTGGATTAAAAAAATTTGAAGCAAAAATATACACAGGTTATGAATTGAAAGAACCCCAAGTTTGTTTTCAAGTGGACAAAACCCTTCCCCACTCCCACAAACAGATAGCAAAAGTTATGGGGGTTTTAACACCTAAGATCAAGCACATGAAGGTTGGGGCCACTCCAATCACAACTTTTTTTAATAGATAGAGAGAGATTCATGTTCATAGACAAAGAGCCATTCTTTATCTCCGCGTTTATTGTTTATACCAAAAATAAATTTATGGATTCGATAGTTCAATATAGAAATATAGATGTTAATAAGTTAGAATATAAACAATCACCAAAATAAAAGTGTTATATTAATAAAGAGGTTATCTTTTATCGAAATTTCGATAAAGATGCGATCTTTATCGTGTGTTCGACCAAGTCGAACACCAATAGAGTCGTTAGATCTTTATCGTGTGTTCGACGAAGTCAAACACGAATAGGGTCGTTAGTAAAATTGAAAAAGTCGTTAGATCTTTATCGTGTGTTCGACGAAGTCAAACACGAATAGGGTCGTTAGTAAAATTGAAAAAGATAGAATGATTTGAATTGGGTTGGGATGATGGATGAAAATGTGAAAGAGAATGTGCACGTGCAGTGCTCGGTTTTAACAAGCTGTACTTGTCAGTGATAACATGCCCTGCAGGTCAGAAGCTGGCATTTTTGCAATTTTATTTATTCATTATTTTTGCATTTGAATATTAAATTGAGTCCCTTTCTCCATCTACTTTTGCCCCATATCTTCCTATTAATAACTTCCCATGCTTCCTTCTTGGAAGCACATGTTGTTAAAAAATTGTATTGTTTAATGTGATATTTAGAAGCGTTAGTCATCTTATGCATACTTCAAATATTATTCGACATATTTAAATAATTATTAATGAAATTTGTCCCCAAAAAAAAAATTAAAAAACGGTTACGATAGATTCAATTCATAGAAGTTTTGTTTTCCAAAACATTTTTATTTCAGGTATAATGTCTCTTCGATTTAAACTTTTGTGTATTGTGTTCAAGTAAACATGCTTCAACTATTGGTATTATGCTTAATTTTGAATTTTTCAGTAATTTAGCGACGTTTGTTGTATGCAGTAAAAAAATCATTCAAATGTGAAAAGAAAAAAAAGCAAATTCAAATTAAGACAGTTTCTATGACATCATGTATAACTTAGAAACTAAAGTTCCGTTTGATAACCATTTTGTTTTTCGTTTTTTGTTTATGAAATTTAAGTCTACAACAACTACCTTACTATATTTTTTTTCTTATTTGGATATCTACATCTTACCTATATTTTAATAAACAAAACCAAAATTTGTAAACAAAAAAAAAAGTACCTTCCAAAAACTTGTTTTTGAAATTTGGTTAGTATTCACCAACTTTCTTAAAGAAATATAGATACATTGTAGGAAAGATGGAGCACATGGTAGGAAATTTGGGTAGAAATAAGCTTAAATTTCATAAACAAAAAATTAAAGACTCGTTAGATAACTATTTCGTTTTTTTTTTGTTTTTTGTTTTTGCTTTTACTTTTTTAAAAACAGGTTTGTTTGATAACCAATTTTGGTTTTTGTTTTTAAAATTTTAAAAATATTTTGTAAATACTAAATAATTTCTAAAAACTAAAAAAAAGTAGCTTTTAAAAACAAGTTTTTATTTTTGTTTTTAAAAAAGTATGAAAAGAACAAGAATAAAGAGTAAAAAACTAAAAATATCCAAATAAAATGTGACAATTGAAAACAAAGCACGGTTATCGAACATGTTTTTTGGTTTTTCATTTTTAAAAACATAAAACTAAAATGAGTTATCAAATATACACGGTTTTTATTTTTTAAAACAAAAAACCAAAAACAAAAAATGAAAAACTATAAACAAAAAACGAAATGGTTATCAAACGAGACCTAAGAGATTATAGATTCGAATTCTTCTGTAACTTTAATTTTTTTTTTTTAAGATCTTCCATAGCCCTAATTGTAGTTGAAAGAGGAAAAAAAAAACTAGTCGACAAATAATTATCATAGAATATGATAATTAAATCCTACACCGACTTTTGTTTTGACATATAATAAGCTTGATTGAACTGTTTCACGATGTATTTATCAACATATTCCCCCAAAAGATTGGTAGTTAGCATTTGGTTGTTCTTGTTAGAAAACAAACACTATATATAAAGATACACAGTTGCATGCATTATTACAATGTGTTATTAAAGCAATCATAACTTTCTATGGTTTTTTTTTTTCCATTTCTCATTATTGACATAAGTTTTGTGAGAATCATTTAGGTCATGATTTAGTCTCATCTATCTGTTATGTAACATATGCAGTTTAATTTATGCCATATTTTATTGTTTTTAACTAGAAAAGTTGTTTTCTCAATTTGAATTATATATATGTAGCCATAAAAGATAAGTCCTAAAACTTTTCTCAATTTTGATTTATTTCTTCCCTAATCTTTACTTCACACCATGCCAATTCTCCTATACATTGCTTATCATTCAACATTTCTTGGACATATTACATTCTTTTTTGTTGAATTTTTTTTACGTTTTATTATAAATATTTCATAATTTATTGTTGCCAACAATGACCGCTTAGGAGCATAATTATTGTGTATTTGTGAATTAAAAAGGTCAAGTCAAATCCTCCACTTCTAATTATTCTTTAAGAAAAAAAAGATTAGTTGTTAAATTATTGTTTAAAAAAACGTGAAAGTAGATCTAATACATTCACATATATAAAATAATAGTAATTATCATAATTTGTTTAAGTCATATTCTTAAAATTTTTGGCGCTTCATGAATAATGATGAAACCACATGTAGTCAGTAAATATATATAAAACACGCCCATATATATATCATATTCTTAAATACATAACACATCGAATGGGTCAATGACACGATGATTTTAGTGTTCAGGGGATCGCTCCCTGTGATCTAAGTCGGTTCGGCTGCAACTGAACGTAAACCAATTCAACACTAGTGTCACAGGTTCGAGCTCGAGAATCGATATTTGTACTCTTTCTCCCCCTATATATATTGATCAATAATTGTTCTTGATTGTTGAATGTACACTAACACGATCATGCAAATGCTCTTATTGGCATTACAAGATTAAATGGTTGAATCTCCAAAATCCCAAAATTTGTTACCATTCATTGTTTTTTTGTTTAAATATTATTTTTATATCTATAAATTGATTTTTTCTAATTTTTATCACACGTGTTCAGCAAAACAAAATAACGTCTATTCAAACGATAAGTGGATGTCAATAATGCACACGTTCTTCTTTAATTTTTATATATAACCCTTTTTTTAGTTAATTTTTATTTAAAGAAAAAGGCAAATGCGAATCCTCAGATGTAGTGGAAACCCATGAAACAATGTCTTCTACGTAAAGAGACTACGATTTTTCAAAATTAAGACTCGTTTGATAATTATTTTGTTTTTTGTTTTTCGTTTTTGAAATTTAAGCTTATTTTTATTTATATTTTCTATCATGTGATCTATCTTTTCTATAATATATCTAACTTTTCATAAGAAAGTATATGAATCCTAATTTGATTTAAAAATTAAAAAATAAAAAGTAAAAATAAATTGGAAGCTACTTTTTTTTCTTCAAATTTTGGTTTGGTTTCTACAAATATAGGTAAGATATAGATATTCATATATATGAAAACATATGATAGGGTAGTTGTCGTAGGATTAAATTTCAAAAATAAAAAACTGAAAACAAAATGATTATTAAAGGAGGGCCGTTAAATTTTAGATTAATTTTTTTTGTATTTTAGAATTTTTAGTTTACTTTTATAAGTATTATCTTTTTTTTTTAGTACGTAAAAGGGAGGGGGAAAAAACTAGTGAAAACCATTGTGCTATTGACCCATTCGATATTATTAAAATTCAAATGAAAATTAAAATTAATCTAGTTATCATTTTAAATAATATTACTCAATGCAATTAATAATTTTGTTATATTAAGAATTAAAAGTGGGTATTATTAAAATGTCATTAATTTTGAATTTTAGGAACTATATTGAAATTAAACCTCAAGCTTACGAATTAAAAAGGTATTTTTCCTTTGTTTCAAAAAAAAAAAAGGTATTTTTCCTATGTATATTAGGTACTATATGACCAATATGTTATGACATTTTCACTAAGTTTACTGATTTTTAAAAAAATTTGATCATTTATTTTGTTGGTGCTTATATTTTAAAATTTTAATTTATTTTACAAGTTTAAAATTTAATTTGTCAACTTAAATATATTACGGTATAAAAGACTTTTTTTTTTCTTTTTTAAAAACATTACGATTTCATTCCAAAATGCACCCATGAAAGCTTAGGAACTTGGAGTAAATGGATGTCACCATAAAAATTCTCAACACACCTTATCAATTTGTTGCCCCTACTCTTTTTTTATAAAAAATAATCGTGACTATTTAGATCAATTTGTACACGGTTTGACAATTGTCACGAGATGTATCGTTTGATCCTATAACATTTAAATATAAAAAAATAAAAATAAAAAATAAATTTTTAAGTAGGTAGGCATTATAGATTGAACACCATTTTAGGTCATAATGGATAATTGTTGCCCTAATGTAGGATTTTGAGATTACTAGATTCAATACCACTAACTAAATTAACACATCAAATTCAAGGAGAAACTAAGATTGAAATATCTGGGAAATACAAATTCACAGCAATAATGTTAAAGCTGTTGAGATATTGTAAATTTCTAAACTCATTTGTGGCTCCACAACATGACCAATAACAATCAGTGAAATGAAATTAATTATTCAAAACCAGACCATGAACAAAACATCTCTATGTATAGTTTAGAGGCCTATGAAATCAAGATCGAACGAGTATCATACTGAACAATTCACATCAATGTACACCCAATGACCAAGAAGTTATAAGTTCGAATCACATCCCACTCTCTTAGGTGTTGTAATCTAAAAGAAAAAAAACAACAATTGATTGTTCATAGAGTAGGTAATGATAATGCATAACAAAAAATGCATGCCACTCTGAACCAAAATTCCATGAGTTTTTTTTTTCTTTTTTTTTTTTTTTATAAACAACCGAAATTTTATTCGAAAATAAAAGAATAACAGAGAATACAAAAAGAATGAAAGAAAAAAGAGCTTTTAATTCAGTAAAAAGCTGGACATGTTCTTTTGGATAACGGAAAATTGGAGCTTTGTCCCAACTACTTGCCAGAAACCGTTGCTTCCGTTCCAAAATCTAGATCCATAAGAAACTTTATAATAAAACTCAGTTATATATTTTTATTTTTTATAAGAAACAAAAACTTTCATTGATAAGATGAAAAGTTATAATAAATCATATAGTAATTACAAAAAGTCTTTCCAATGAGTTACAGCAATGAAAGTAATAGATGATGCTGTGGTCGCGGGATGCGTTCGTAGCAAAGATGAAATCATTCTTAGTGTTCCAAAGCTTCCACCAAAATGCAAAAATAAACAACTTTCATAATATCTTCTTCTCGTCTTTAAAAGGATGAAGTTGATACATGTATAGAACCATGTATCTATGATTCAGCTGTCACAACATTACAGTTGTGTATTTCGAAATTGGGACTTCCAAGTGAGCATACCATAAAGACTTCAAATCTCTATCAACGAAACATAAGATCTAATACGAGACACATATCTCTCAAAGCTCCCATCAAAAGCACACACACACTCAACTCACCACAAAAACTTTAATTTCTTCTTTAAGATGATGGAAGCACTCCACAAATCTCTCTACAATCTCCCTGCAATTCATATTATCTAGCCACATACAAACCAAACTGGTTTTGTATCATTTAACAATATCCTACTCAAAGTCTCTAAGAAACACTATAACCAACATTTCCCTCAGCTCATGTTTTGTGTAATCCAATTCTGCTTTCAGTTTTTCAAGTTGGAGTAAACTAAATGCACGAATTTATGGCATTAATAAAAGTTCGCTACCATCATGGAGTAGCCTAATGGTTAAGAGAGTTTTCAAGAAATAAGAGGGGATGGATTCAATTTGTGGTAGTCGCCTACCCTATAAATTAATTTCTTATAAATTTCTTTGACAATCAAATGTTATAAGATCAGACAGTATATCTCGTGAGTCCGTGATCATAGTTTAATATGCGCAAGCTAGCGTAGAGAGTCAAAAATTTCAAACTAACAAAAAAGAAGAGAGATTTGAAGTGTGATTGCCTAAGAACATTGTGAGAAAGTATTCCATGTAATTAATTTACACATTGACATCACATAGCAACTATAAACAGGAAACATCATTATGTCTAATTGACATTTATGCCCTTGTAATGATTTCCATTATGAAGGTGGATAATCCCTATTGAGGCTGCTAAAGTGGACCCATTCATTTCAAGTCAACCATAATCATTCATTAATTAAATAAATAAATAAAGCGCAATGGCCCAACAATACAAACATATATATACTTCATAGTTTATTATATATCTTGTCTGGTCTTCTGGTGGAGACTCCATATAATTCATTTTTAGTTCTAACTTTCAATTATAAAACCACTAGGGGAACTTTTTTTAATATTAATCATCAAATCTTATAACTTAGCTATTGTTCCTCTATAAATACCAAAGCCTTATTTCTGATACATCATGATCATACATCCCAGGATGAAGTTCTTAGTCCTGATAATCTTATCAATCATGATATTGAGCTACACTTGTTCAGCAACTTCAAGAAGGATTGATTTGGGAGGACTTAACCAACATTTCTTTCAGCAATCACCAAGTAGCAGAAACAGCAAATTCAAGCACCTACAGAGTGGGATTAGCAACCATCACTCATTGCCTAGAGAGTACTTCAATGAAAAGGGTGGAGCTTTACAAGGAAATAACAGTAATGGTTGAACTGGGTGCGGGAACCATCATGGTGTGACCTACGAGGGGAAAGAGTTTAATTCATGGTAGCCACCTATATAAAAACTTATTTTTTATGAATTTTCTTGTATCCAAATGTTGTAAGGTAAGGTCTATGTCCCGTGACAATAGTTGAGATGCACGCAAGTTGACCTGGGCAGTCACGGATATCAAAAATAAAAAGTGAGTGACTATTGAAAATCGAGAAGACTGTTATAGTATAAATATACCGTACCTGGAAGGTCCTAGTTGTTCTATGTGTTCTTGCCTTTGATGTTTCTTTGTTGCAAAAAGTTAGGCAGGGAATGAAGGTAAAAGCGAGGTGCTCTTGAAATTCCAAAGGATTAATAATGTGTAAAACCCCTAATTCTTGTGTGAATATTCTAAAAAGGATAAATTGGGAAGTTCTGCTTGATGAAGGAGCCTCTAGGGGTCATAATTTATAATAATGTATATAGAAGAAGGGGAAGAAAGGTCTTATTTTGTGCTAAGTTGTAGGACTTAGAGGAGAGGTTCCAGTGCTCACGAATTCACCTGTTAGCTTGTCGTTTATCCTTTTATGCTTCGTACTGTTAATTCTATTTCATGTTTGTGAATGAAATTGGATCTAAATAGGGACAATTCCAAGTAAATTGAGCATTTGGTATTGTTCTTGTGAATTTATTGACCTTACATAATGGTCATCCATGAGAGAGAGAGAGAGAGAGAGAGACAGCTATGAATAAGAAGATACTATCAATTAATTAACGTCAAACTAAGCATAGTGTTAACAAAAATCTCGATGAAATAGAGAATATTGAGACTGGAGAAAATGCATCCTTGCAAAGGAACATCAACTTGTACAAGATTGACTAATAAAACTATACTTTTTTTTTTTAGTTCAAATTGGAGAGGATCACAACCTCTATATAGAGAGTAATACTACTCTCGAATAAAATAAAAGTTAAATATTAATTTTCATAATTGAACTTGTGACCATAGAATTGAATTGAATTACATCCAATCAACCAAATCTCAATACGTCACCAACCCTTTTGGTTAGTAAAAATAAACTTACCTAACCCAATAATGAAGGTTAATTATGCTGCTAACTGTCTCAATTAAGTCCCAAACATCCAAAATTTTCTCACTAAAACTCTCTACAAAATTTTCACTTCTGTTCTCATTTTTATTCCTTCTGTTATCATTTTAAACTAAGTTAACAGAAAATGAAAGAAGAAAAAAAAATCATATATTAACACTTCTGTTCTCACTTTTATTTCTTTTTGTTCGTCCTAAGAAATAGGACTTTATAAAAAGTAAGAGAAATAAACTAAATTAACAAAAGAAATAAAGTTGGCAAGAATTCAACTTGTTTAGTTCAACTTTTTTTTTTTATCAATAACTGTTCGGGCCAGCTTATGTAGGACCTCAACAAATGTCACATAAGATACCGTCTGACTTTATAATATTTGGATATCAAGAAAATCGATAAGAAATTAATTCCTAAGGTAGGTAGTCACCATAGATTGAATTCATCACTTTAAACACCTCAAACCCCCTTTGACCACTAGGTCACTTCATAATGATTAGTTCAACTTTTAGAAATAGAAAGATTCAAACTTCTTACATCTGGACCAAAATTGCATACCAATTACCATTAATTAAGCTTATTCGGTAGGAAGAGTTCAAACTGTCTATAAAAAGGTAATGGTATGAGATACTCACATGAGAAAGATTATAACTCAACCATATACAATTTAAATGTAAAACATATACAACTTAAATATAAGTCAATTAGTAAAAATATACATCTTCCATAACTATATCGGTTGGAACTCAAAAAAGAAACTTGAACCCAACCTCCAAAACAAAATCTGAAACTTGATCATAAAATTAGGGATCACCTGAAAAATTAATCTCTATAGCCACCTCGAACCTGGGACCTTGAGAGAAACACATCCCTAAAGTCTAAGCGTTCACAACCAGTGTATCGTCCGTAGAGGACGCCCTGGTAAATCTATGTTGAAGATTTGAGTCTAATCTGTACAAATCTACTAAATTTTTGGCCTTCAGTTCCTAACAGCTAATAAGAGAGAAAACTCTGCAAATGAAAGAACTAACTAAACTCATTTCTTTCTGGAGTTGAGCATAATAAAGAAAGCAATTACACGGCTAAGTATCCCAAACAAAATCAGCATTACTAAAGAAAGTTGCCAGTCATGGAGATCATAGCCTCTTTCCATCAGTGAAGTGCAGCGAGTTATCAACCATACACCAGAATACCTGTCACCACAACATTGGACCTTAGACATCACAGCACAGTCTTTCCAATTCATAGAACAGCATAACTGTTAGAATCAGATTGGTTTTATTTTTATGTAGATCAAGTTCACAGTTCCATGAGTAGTAATTTATTAATTCCATTTAGGCTTCAAACAAGAAACCATCCAAAAGGAAACAGCACACGGTTGAGTTAGCTTGCGCGCACCTTAACATAGGATATACCGTCTAAACTTTCAATATTTGGATGTAAAAAAAACCCGCTAGAAATTAATTCTTAGGTAGGTGGCCATCATCGATTGAACTCGTCATCTCTTAGTTCCCAAAACCCTCTTGACCATTGGGTCATTCCATGATGGTTGAATCAAATGTTAAATATACCATTGTCTACAGCTAAATCAATGAATATGCCTTGAGATAGAAACTATCATTTCATTAACTCGTACTGGCCAAACATCCGGCAGAGGCTTGAAATTCCAAGTCCTTGATTTGCCACGTTCGGAGTGAACTTATAGCAAAATTGAGCAGAAGGTCATGAGTTCGAGTCTCTATCGAGTCGTTTCCTTCCCAATTAAAATTGAATTCCGCTTATCGAGTATTTCTCTAATTTCTAAGTCCATGGGTAAGGGAGAGAGTTGGTTGATATAACTAAATTTAACCCAGCCGATATGTGATTAGTCACATTAACAATATTGACTGCATTCTAACAGACAAGCTAAATAGACTCCAAAATGGATAGAGCGAATGATAGACGATATAAATTACCTTTCTGCATTTGCGATGACAAAGCCTTCGAGTGCCCACTTAGGGTAGCAAAACACTCCTAAATATTGGACAATTGGAGTATCTTTTTCTTGGTTTGCAATGAGGGTCAAAACTACAGGAAGAAGCACCGACCACTGCAACAGGAAGAAGATAATGAGGATCAATTTTTTGGTCTCCTAAATAAATTAGACCAGATGATGAACACTTTTTATGGAACCCAAAACGGAATGCCTATGGCTAGATTAAAGTAAAGGGAATTTTCATGAGTAGCAAAAAAAGGAAAAAATTCTAGAGATCTCAAATTTTAGAAAAAATTCAAATACAACAAAAACTGATTCAATCACATTAAATTGATAACCAAAATTGATAGGTTTCAATCAAGTGAAACTTGAAATTGAAAGTCTTCAATTAAGTTAAATATTTCATATTTTGCTATGTATGAAATATATATCTTTAAAAAGTCGCTATAATTTTTTTTTTAACCGGGAAATCAGAGTTTTGCTCCACTATATTCAGGGTAACCACGCCCGTCCCTAGACTAGGCACTGAGAGACATCAAAGGAATGGAGACACGGAGGTGTCTACAAATTAATGTCACAGGTGAAGTTCGAATTTGGGACCTTGAGGAGAACATACTTTCAAAACCAAGCTTTCATTCACTGTGTCACCCCTTAAAGACTAAAAAATAAAATTAAAAAAGATGCTAGAATTTGCTATCTACAACTAATTTCTAAAAGTAATAATGTCGCAATCTTAATTTACGTGTCATGAGTTGGCATTGTAAGTTTCGAGTATGTACCAATTGGGCAGGAGCAGGTTGAAGGTAGATGGCAAGTGCATAGGCCATTCCAGTCACGCAGTACACAAGACAAACTAAAACAACATAGTTATCTGTAAAAGATGATCTCGGATTATTGAAGAAATAGAACATAGACAGATAAACCAGTGGCTTGATGATCGTATTGAAAAGGTCAAGTGTGTCTTTTGCGAGAAAATGCGCCAGACTGCTAATCCCTGATGCACTCTCTCTCCAATACTCTAATTTGTCAAGGGAAAATGTTCTCAGAGCAGAGATTTTGCAAAGGAGGGCTGCAAAAAGAGTAGGGCTGCAAATGAGCAAAAAGAATATGACATAAGACATATAATGGAACGTACTTCTAACTGACAGTAATCAATCATAGACTATGCATTGTCTGAATTTGTCTCGTGGAGAACTTTATACTTGTTATGGCATAAAATCAAGTTTTTGTTTTTAAGTACAAATTGGGGCCTCGGGAGGAGGACCACAAACTCTACCTCAGTACTACTACTCTTGAATAAATAAGAGCCAAATACCAATTTTTAGGATTGAAACCGTGACTGTGGTGTACCCCTAAACAATCAAACCAACACGCCACCAACCCTTTCGGTAATGGCATAAAATCAAGTGATCCAAACTATTTCAAGGAACAAAAGAACAAACCGACATGACTATGATTAATGCAAAAAAAAAAAGAAAAAAGAACCACTTTCATTGGTGCTGTTATCAAAGAAACAGTAACTTTAAAAGAATTATTCCCAACTGGCAACTCACAAATAGCAATGACGGTGAAAGTATAGCCAAGGGAACCAAATGTTTCATCGTTCACTTTAGCAAGAGCTCCTAAGCAGGCTCCAGCAAGTAATAACATCAAGTAATCAGATAATTGAATTCTAGCTTCTCGCAGTCGCTGCTTGCACACTCTGGCAAAGCAAGAAAAATCAATTATTATCAATAAATTAAATTAAAAAAAGAAACACAGATACAAACATAAGGAAACTCAAAAGAACCTCCTGTCTTATCAATTTTGAACCAACGCAAGTATTACAGAACTTTCACTCTCCCTTACTTTCGTTGTACAATATTTTGATGCCCCACTGTACTATTTATAAGCCTAGATAAGCAACAACTAAGGCCCCGTTTGATAACCATTTTTTTTTTATGAAATTTAAGCCTATTTCTATTCAAATTTTCTAATATGTGCTCCATCTTTCCTACAATGTATCCATCTTTCCTTAAGAAAGTAGGAAAATACCAACCAAATTTCAAAAATATAAACAAGTTTTTGGAAGCTACTTTTTTTTGTTTACAAATTTTGGTTTTGTTTATCAAAATATAGGTAAGATGTAGATATCTAAATAAGGAAAAAGGTATAGTAAGGTAGTTGTTGTAGGCTTAAATTTCACAAACAAAAAATGAAAAACAAAATGGATTTCAAACGGGGCCTAAGTAACAAACTAAACAACCTTCAACTGATTTAGTTAGTTAAATTCTCCTTCTACCCTACCTCGTATAGACATGTCGTATAGGGGTCTATCTGAAACTTACCGTTGCAAACTAACAGCAAATTTACAAGCATAAAACTGAAATGTCTGTACAATTCCATATTTATCAATGTTTTACAATATAGAATGGGACCGCATGAAACAAGGGCATGTTTATAGAATCAGCCCCAGTGATTATATTTACTATCATAAACGTTTTAATTATAAATCATTCCGGCCCATAAGAGATAACCTGGCGCACAGCCAGAACCTTTCCCAAGCATGGAAATTTTGTTTTTGTTTTGTTTTTTTTTAAATTTATCTGTATGAACCTCTCGTTTTCAATTTTCTCATCAGTTCTTTTCAAGTTTTTTTATTAATTTTGTTTACAATTTTTCACCTTTTTTTAATATCAGTTTACCAATTTTAATTTTTAATTGTTTATTTCATATATGTTTTTATTAAAGGCTGAAGATGAACAAAATATAAATGCATTGGATTCAAAACCAAGACCTTCTATATGAATATCTAAAATTGGACCTTCAAACCAACTCATCCATTTCAACTTATTTAAATATAGTTGTATATTGTATTATATGTTATTTATTTGTATCTCTTTTGAAAGACAATATTTGCAATATCTTCTTAAACAATACTTACAATTATTTATACATTTGAAATTGGTTATAAAATGTATTAAAAAAAACTAGATTGTTTATTAAAAAAAACATATATTTATAAATATCAATTTTATTTGTTATAAACTAAAGTACTATTATTCTATACTTACATCAATTTCTTTCTAAATTCATACAAACATATGAATGTAATTTGATTATTCTATACAATTACTTTTTTTTGAAACAAGGTAGTCACGCCCATCTCTAAGCCAAGCATCGGAAGACATTGAAGGAGTAATGTCACAGCTGAGTCTCGAACCTGGGACCTTGAGGGGAGCATACCCTCAAAGCCCAAGTCTTCTACCACTGTGCCACCCCTTGGGGACTTATTCTATACAATTACTGTATAACCAAAGTACTTAAAATCTTATTTTGATTGTTTTCTTTTTAATTTTAACTCATCTTGATTTGAATTATCAAACTTTTTTTTTATTATTATTTGAACTATTTTGATTTAAATTATATTGAATAACTATTTTTATTATTTTATTTCAATTATCATGTTTAATTATTTGGATTCATTTATTGAGTAATTTGTATACTCAGAATTTACTAAATTTCAATAATTCTTATAATAATAAATTAAATGAATTTATTTTTTGTATTTTTTTGTTTGGATAAGAAGCAATTTTAAATAAATGAAATGAATTTTAATAAGGAAAAAATATTATATTAAATTTTAAAAATATTCAATTGTCTATAAATAAATAAATAAAGTTACAAATAAAGTCCTATCATATAGTTACAAAAAACTTAATTATAGATAAGATTCTACGTATTTAATCTTAATTTTTTTTAACAAATGGTGTTTCATTGTTTACAAGATGTGGAATCCTCTAGTTCTTAATGAATGTTTATCCCTAAAAAAGAGCTGCATGAATAAATAAATTATATCGAGTATTTGTGTTAATGAGAAAGGATTGCTTATTGTTGGACTCCTTTAAAGAAATTGAAATTCTAACACTTAGGGTGCGTTTAGGGTGACAGTTAGGTTATTGTAAACGTGCTAGAGTCCAGTTCAATGGAAATTACCCAAGTAAGGGCTAAGGTGGAGTTTTAAAAAGTAAGTAGGACGGAAGTTAGGCTATGGGTATTTTGTATAAATTGTTGGAATCCTCAATTGCAGTACTTTGTGTATTTAATTGTGTTGTGGTTTTAACGCTCTTTAAAGCACTTTGAGTTATTTTAGTTTAACAAAATTCAGATCATATAAATTATTATTAAGAATTTTTTTTTGAAAGAAGGATAACCACGCCCGTTCCTAAGCCAAGCACCGGAGACATCGAAGAAGTAATGTCACAGCTGAGTCTCAAACCTGGGACCTTGAGGGGAGCATACTCTCAAAGCCCAAGTCCTCAACCACTGTGCCACCCCTTGGGGACAATTTTTTTTTTTTTTTTTTTTGAAACAAGGTAACTACGCCCGTCCTTAGGCCAGGCACCGGGAGACATCGAACAAGAGTTATGATAACCTATAACAAGAGTTATGATAACCTATGTAGTTATAATAATATAGAAACTAACACGGGTCAGTTACTATAACCCAACCCAGACTTAAATGGGACCAAATGCCCCTAACTATATTGAACTTGCTAATTGCACATAAAGTAGAACGATGTAATAATTTAAATAATATTTACCTTCCGATGAAATACCTATACTGCCGAGCAATGCCAGGAGTTCTTCGATTAGATAGATCCTTAGAACTTTTAAAAATTTGTTGTATTTGATCGCGCTGTGTCTCAACACTCAATTTCATACCATGCCAAAATTCTCCAGCAAGAGAATGTTCCCCATCTCCAGAACTTTTTTCTGGTGTTGAGTCGCTTGCAGATGTATCAAATTCACATAATTTCAGCATGTCAGGGGGTACAGGATAGCCATTATGAAGCATCCACCGGACAGGAAGCTGTTCACGAGTCACGCCTTGTAGCGTCACCAGACCCTCAAGAATGTCAATGAAATGGTCTGGAGGATTCACGCGATCTGGCACCGTGATCCCTATACCAGCAAAGTACTCTTCAAGTTTCTTTACAGATCCATGATATGCAGTAAGCCCACCCTTCGCGAGAAGTATCAAATCATCAAACATCTTGAACAACGAATAGCTGACTCCACAAAAATGAAAATAAGTTTATGAATGATTGAGGACAAAACATGGAGAAGTAAAAGTAATATCAAATTGAGAAAATTTAGAGAGTGAGAGAGGGAGCAGGGAAAGGAAGGTTTCCTTTCCTCCTGGCAAAATAATAACAAAAATAAGATCCCATGAGAATAATTATATAAGATTTCGAGATTTTTATGCCAAAAGAAAATCTTAAAGTAGGATTGAAGGTAACTGATGGTCCAAAAGAGTAATTATGTTCAGATATCTTTAAGGAGTATTGATCAAATAATAATAAGATCCTATGAGAAGGGAGCAAAATTATATATTTGTTAGACATGGCATTCTAAAGTTCCGAGTAGTGTTGGTGGAGGGCTGGCCATACATACCTAGGTTGGTGAAGTACCATGCAGATGTTCACACCTTCAAGAGCTTCCCGCCGAAGTGCTCGAAGAAGTAACTGAGAAGATGCGCTGTCTAGACCAGTGGTAGGCTCATCCAGGATCAGTAAGGAAGGATCCATGACCATTTCAATCCCAACATTAACTCGTTTCCTTTGACCTCCAGAGATTCCTCTTTTCTCCACAGTTCCAACAAGTGAATCTCTCACTGCTTGTAGTCCCAAGGAGTCGATAACTCTTTCTACCACAAGAACTTTATCAGGTTTTGGCATGTCAGCTGACAATCTACAAAGTCAAAAATATCAAACCATAAGATAAAAATCAAATATTTAACTAAAAAAATTGCTTTAACAGACCCAAGCAACTAATGTAAATTTAAATGTTTGTAGAGGATAAAAGACAACAACGATTGATAATTATCACAATATTTTCACATTCAACCAATATGTAAGGTAACCATCCGAGGGGCATATTAGTAGTAAGGGATGTCAGTAGAGGCATAAGGGTAATTGGCTAAGGAGTTGGTTAGAATAGTTAGGGAGGGCTTGATAGAAGGGACGGGTGTATTTGGGAAGCCACGGCTTCGGTGAGTTCACAAATAAGGAGATTCTAGGTGCCTTTCACCTAGATTATCTTGTAATCTTTTCTATTTTGAACAACGCAACTCTGATTCAGTCTTGTAAGGCTGGTATTCATTCCTTACAATATACCAAGTTAAGCTTTAAATTATTCAGATATACCAAAGACGTCATGAAATTATCAAGAATTTTAGCGAATTAGAATTTTACAGTTAAATTCGAGCATGCAACCACAAGCATCAGAAGAAACTAGTTATGGTTTCAAATGGTGATAAAAAACTGATAGGTTTGAGTCTTAGGAGTATTAGGATTTGTTTTTTATGACAGGGAAACTTGGAGCTCTCCTCTAAGCCTAGGGGCACCACTGGCTCGTCCATAGACTGTGGCATCGGGATACATTGTAGGACCCGAAGCAAAATTGGGGATCGCTTGAAAAATTAATCCCTACAGCCACCTCGAAGTTGAGACCTTGAGGAGAGCACATCCCCTAACCCAGGCGCTCAACCATTGTACCACCCCTAGGAGACAAGAGTATTAGGAATACAATAGGAGCATGTGTGCAATTAATTAGAAGGTTAGTTACATATTATGGTTATAAATAGAGAAGGATAGTTAGTGTTGGAGCATCTTTAAATTGTATGATGGTTAGGGCTTGAGAGATCTCAAGAGTTATGGAGGGTTAAAGTACCTCGAGGCTCGAATCACTTGGTTATCGTGTATTCTCGTTATGGTTTGTTATCAATAGATTCAAGTTCTATAGAAAAACATATGAAATTCAAAAAAAAAAATACGAGTTCAGGTAATTAGCATTTAAGCAAGAGCAGGGTCCAGAAAACTGGAACACACTCTGGTCACCATTCACATTATGGTGCAGTCTAGAATATGAAGTGATATTTGGGTGAAGAATGGTAAAGTTCCAAATAAAGGAATTCACATACCTGCACCTAGCATTAAATCGGAGGTTTTCCTCAACCGTCAAATTTCCATGCACTATATCATCTTGTGGAACATAACCAATAATTTTTTTATATGAATAAATGGACTCAGGTTTTCCATTTATAAGAATTAAACCATTCATAGTGCATCCAGATATCTTCCCTGCCAAAGCTGAAAGAAAAGTGGTCTTCCCTGCCCCAGATGGACCCATGACTGCTGCAACCCGACCTGGCATAATCTTCCCTGTGACACACCTCATTATGTGCTTATTTTTCCCCTTTAATGTTAGAGTAAGATCTTTGAAAGCTACTTCAATCACAGGCCTAGTCTTAATTTCAATATCAGTGGCCATTGAAATCACTCCTGAGAAAGTCAAGTTTTGGTTTTGCTGTTGCATTGCTTTCTCTTTCTCTAGCTGACCATAAGCATACTTAAAAATTTGACTGTGAGTATGTGATTGCTTGTTCTTTGGTGCATGCTTTTTGATATTTTTATCTCCAATCTGCAAGTTAAAGCCTTCACTGCTATTTGGATCGCTATCAATGGACTGCATCATTTTTGTAAGGTTATTCTCTTTTTTCTTTCCTTTTGATGTAGGAGGCTGTTGTTCTGATGCACCTGGATGCACAGGTGGTAATTGCCCCAAACCCTTCGACTGATCTGGCTGTTTCGATGATTTTTTACGAGAAAATGTCCGTGACAGTTGTTGTTGCAACCCTGTTGTGTGCTTCTTGGCAACATCTCTTGCAGATTTCCACCTTTCACGAGCTTGTGCTGTTTCTCGAGCATGCCTTGCGGCAGCTTCCCTTCGTTTGGCCAGTCTTCTTTCTCGTGTACTAAGAACTTGATCAGAACAATTATAAATGATCAGCAGCAGAGAACTTATTGCAACCTACAAACATGTGAACAATATCAAATACATTGTTGACACAAAGATGAAGCAATTCAATGGCATATCAGACTAGAAGTTGTTTCTATTAAATCAGCCAAAGGGCATGTTTAGACAATACATTAAATTGGTTCACAAATGTGTATGTTTGTTGCTATTTTATGCTAAGAAGCGTTCTGACCTATATGTCTATAAATACGCAAAAAAGTTCTGCATATAGAATGAACGGGGTAAAAGTAGTCATTGAACACAATAGAATAAAGGGTTATTTGAGAGCAATGTGAAGAACTTGTATAGTTCTAATCTTAGAAGTAAATTAGTATGACACCCAGAATCACAAATGAGAATGATATCTACCAACCCAGCCCAAGCATCCCGTATCCAGTGAAGATTTGATATCAGCTTTCATCCCAAAGCATACGCAGGAAGAAAAAAAGGGGAAAAAAAAAAAAAGATCAGTTACTTACAATGAGTATAATCCCATAGGCTTGTATATTTTGGTTTTCAGTATTTTGATTGCAGGTTGCCAACTTGAAGCAGGCTGCAAAACCATTACAAAAGAGATAAATATGAAATAAAAGATGAAAACAATCAAATCCTAACTGAGCTTTCTTCCTTACTAGACACCACATCAAATTGTGATCAGCCCTTGACCCTTGTTAAAAACCCTTCTCTTTTTTATGTGTCACCAAGTAAATATTAATGCACCAACATTACTAAAAAGTAAAAACCATAAAGCATGTAGAACCCTCCCTACGACAGGAGTATAAAGTCAAACAATCACAACTACGAGTATCACTCAGTGTTATTGACCGAGTCTGCCACCCACCCGTTAGTATCTCTTTTAATGACTTCATGATGCTTCATCCATTGTTACCAGAAGTACACTTGATGACTAAAACATCTTGCAAAAAAACCTCCCACATCACCTCATGTGTCAACAAGAGCATAGCTCAAGTGCATGATGTATGGCTCAGTAACCTTGGTTACGGGTTCAAATCCTACACCCCCAAATCCCAAAAGTCGTTGAATTCGAAAAACCTCTCACGTCATGTAAACAAGCAATAAGTAAAAATACAAGAAGGAATTGATATGAATGTGCAATTGCCTAAATACTCTAAATTCACAATAGCATTTAGAGGTGCTAGATAGGCATTCCCTTCTCCTTTTCTTTATTCATCATGGTAGCCAATAAGAAATGAATCTTAAAGGGTTTGAGTCGTCAGATAAATGGCCGATCAATTGTTTATAATTCGTTGAATATACTATCCGTTTCTCAAAGTGTAGAAAGCCACTTTTTACAGAGTTCCATTTTCAACTTGATCTCATCTTTCTGCACTTCCCTTTACTCTCTTAAGGCTTAGATTGGTGTCATGTTCCAATATAGAATAGGTGAGGGTTTCTGGCCATTTTGCTTTGGAAGAAAAGTGAGCACATGGAATACTTCGTAAATCCTTTGTATTCTTCTCATTCAACAACAATATAGATCAACACACCACCATAAATTTTCACTTCAAATTCTACTTCCCATCAACTTCATCTTCTTTACTTTTACAGCTACATTTTTCTAGTGCCATACATCATATTTAAAAAGAGACATCTTATCCTAGAGATTATAGCTTCAATTACAAAGAACCTAAAATAAATCTTATTCATATTGATCGAACTAAACAGTCTCACATACTTCGATAGAATTAGCTAACTATTTAATACCATTTCAATTTTCAAGGTGATAGCAAATGGCATGCCACAAAGAATTAACTTGCATGACTTACGTTTTTCAAGAGTAGAACCCTTCCTGCAGTAATGCCTAACACAGAAGTAGGAACATAGATTAGAACAATGACATGATGAGAATGACAGCAAATATCATGTACTAATGTGAACAAGAAACTAGAAAATAAGTAAATATCACATACTAATGTGAACTTAAATTAAGCCGTTCTCTGATTAAATTTTAGACCCTTGCAGATATCAATGTGAGTTCACAGATGAAGATTAATACCCACTAGTGCAAGAAACTTTGCTTGTGGTAGTAGGGCAGTATGATCCAGGCGAACAAAAAATTTCACTACTGCTTCCTACATCTGCCCATAAATCTGCTCCTCCGCAAGTATGATTAGGTTCTCCAGGAGGAATCTGGTAACTATATCTACAGAACATATCATAAAGTTGAAAGGCATAGGCACAATAAAAATTCGGTAATTCAAGCGAAGAAATGACTCTGACAAGGGATATGAACTTACGGATCACATATTCCAGTTGTCGAATTTAGCTCTGCAAGAGGACAATAAGATCCTAACGGGCATGCTTCATTTGATTTTTGGGGTGCGAAAAGTGAACTTGTTAGGTGCAAGTTTGAAAAATTATAAAATAACACACAATTGAATCATCACAAATGTTGGAAGCTTGAAAGTTAAATAACAACATATAAACAACGAACTTTCAGAAATATGTAGTCCAGAGGACATCAATGATCAAGGTATCTTCCTGGTTATGGAAATAAAGTGTGAAAAAAAAAATCATCTCAAAGTCTTTTATTACATAACCCAAAATATAAGCTATGTGAATCAAATTACAACATAAGCCACAATGAAGCATCAGAAAATACTGGCAAAGAGCTTGAAAATTAAATAACTTCTTATAATGATCTGTCAAAAAAAATATCATTCTAAACAGTTTGCGCACGCCTCGACTGGGACATAACACTGACCCTACAACATTTGGATGTCAAACAAATTAGTAGGAAATTAATTCCTACATAGGTGGTCACTATGGATTCGTTGAACCCATCTCTTCTTAGTTCCACAAGACTCTCTTGACCACTAGCTCACTTTGGTTATAATAATTTGTAAAAATTATTTAGTCCAAAGTAGATCAAGATATCTTCCTGGTTGGGAAAATACAATGTAAACACAGTTTTAGCTCGAAGTTATCTTTGTTAACGAAATTTCGTTATTGAAAGTAAGATTTCTATGCCTTAGGGTTTCTATTTAATTTATTCACGAATAGTCGTGAGGTTGTGAAAAACTGTGGAGAAAGAAGTCTTGTAACAGATGTGATTTCTTTCATCAAGTACACAACAAAGGGAGCAGAAAAATAACAAGAGGTAATTTAATAACATACTTACGTATCATGCATGTAAGACCCTGAGGACAAAAGAAACCCTCACAACAAGATTGACAGTCTTCAGTTCTAGAAGGAATATTCGTATCTTTGAGGTCAATCTTCATGTTATTACCAAGACTGCAACTCCAACCTGGTTCACATCCAGATGCCCACGAAGTTAAATTGCAGTTCTTGTTAGGTTGTATGTAAGTGTACGAGATCTTTGACGTAGGCCCTCTCTCACGGAAACTGCTGAAGAATAATCTAAGCTCGGCTGCAGTACACAGTCGTTGTGCAAGATCTCCTGTTGAGAAATTAGTATGTCATCAGGAGATGTAGAAAAAGTTTCAAGGCGTAGGAAATGTTTACAAAGGAGGAACGCAACTAAAATACCAGATGATAAAAGTGAATTCAATCAATTCAACTAGCTCAGCGCTTTTCATATGAATTTATAATTAGACATACAGCACTGGCATCTAAAAGAGAGGGATATGTTATCTACATTCTAATGTAATAAACCATTTCTCAATTTAGAGTGCATAGATAAATAAAAAAATTGGAAACCGAGAAATCGGAGCTTCGCTCCACTATCTCCAGGGTAACCACTAGGGGTGCAAGTCAAAACCGAAAAACCGACCAAACCGCTAAAACCGACCGAAACCGATATAGGTTCAAACCGAAACCGAATTTACTGATAGATTTCGGTTTTATAATAAGGAAAACCGAATAAATTCGGTTCGGTTTCGGTTTCTTGTAATTTGCATCAAGTAAAAACCGAACCGACCGATTATATAATATAATAAAATAAAATTTAAAATATGTTGTGGTGTAGCTCAGTTGGTCTCGACACTGTTTAATGCTTTCCTTCAGCACGGGTTCGAATCAGTTGCACCGCGTGTTTTTTTGTATATATTTTAGTGACTTTAATTTATGTATTAAATTTACATAAATAACGAAGTAAAGAAGATGTGGCAGTAGATTAGCGGATTTTGCGTTGGTCGGCATGGCAGCAGGTCGCGTGTTCGATCCTATGTTATGCCATAATATTTTGATTTTTTGATGGTTCTTTGTGAACCGATAAACCGAACCGAGTACACCGCCGGTTCAGTCGGTTCGGTCTGAGCGGCTTGGAAATTAGTTGGTTTGGCGGCGGTTTCCAGATAACCTGACCGATTATAGTCGGTTCGGCCCATAAACCGAGCCGAACCAAACCGCTTACACCCCTAGTAACCACACCCATCTCTAGACCAGGCATAGATAATAAATACTCCAATGGGTTGATCACTAAAAATAGTGTAAAAGCACCTGATCAATATCCCCCAAAATGATTCGCCTACAAAATCTTTGACAAATTTTAAAATGGGCTATTCAGTTAAATCTTCTTTGTGGAGAGTTGTAGGTGCCCATTTCTCATATTTAGTCATTTTGAACCTTCTTTTATTTCAAAAAAAAAAAAAAAAATCTTCTGCAATGAAGATAATCCAAACAAGGATACCATTTCTGTGGAAAAAGAAAAAACAGATCAAGAAAGACATGCAGCCACACCAAAACAAGTAGTCTAGTGGATAAAAGGACCTTAAGAAACCAAAAGGTTATGGCTTCAATCTATTAACCTAGCAAGGAACTAAATTCCTATAGGTTTCCTTGAGTAGGATCAGGCATAGTCGAGGTCTACATAAGCTGGCCCGGACACTCAGGAGTCATGGAATATCAAAAAACATAATGTACGCAGTGTTTTAAAAGGCGCGCCTGAGCTCAAGTCCCACCTTTTGCGCCTCGATTGTCCCAAGCCAGGTGCGTATAATAAGGCGCGCGCCTTATGGCGCCTTACGTGAAGCCCCAGGCACCAAAAGGCGCGCACCTCGTGGGCTTTTTAATTTTTCTTTGCGTTTTTTGTATTTCAGATCCCCGTATTAGGTCATTCGAAGCGCGTGAAGGTTGATAGTTTAATATTATATATGTTTTTATATATTATTCTAGGTTAAAACTTAATTTATGTCCATGTAAAGTGTTTTTATTGTGTATACACATATATATAATTTTTTGTGTTAAAACACTGAATGTACGTCTCTTTTTTTGTTATCCTAATTTTTTAGAACTGGGTTTATCACACCTCAACCCAGACAATCTCTGTGCAGTTCCTCTCACCTCCAAGACTAAAATGACATTATATGCAACATTCAAAGATTTTGAAAGAAATTAAATAATGTTTAGACTATAACCTTCTTATACAACTATAAATAACATAAACTGAACTTAGAGCATTACCTTTTGTCATCTTAATACATTTACTCAAGAACCCAATGTTGTCCTCGTAATTGAATGCACCATTCCAATCGGAATCCCTAGAAAAAAGCAGGTGACAATCGAGTTAAGAACTTGAATATAACAAAACCATAAGTAACAAGCTAAGATCCCATTTGATAACCATTTGATTTTTTGTTTTTATTTTTTGAAATTTAAGCTTATTTTAACTCAAATTTCCTAAGGTGTGTTCCATCTTTACTACAATGAATGCTAACCACATTTAAAAAACAAATTTTGGTTTGATTTCTAAAAGAAAAAACCTATGGTAACATAGTTGTTGTAGGCTTAAATTTAAAAAACCAAAAACAACATGATTATCAAATGGGGTCTAAATCAAGTAAATACGCACAAATCCTTTACACAGAACCCCCAATTCTTTCCAATGTCATTACTCATAATCCGTGTCATATTCGTGAGCCGACCATTGATAATCTGTACAACAGAAGAAAGCAAGGCCGGGTCGCCAGTTTTCTGGAAATCATCATCATCCGCACATCGAACCGTCGGAAACAGACTCAAACCCACGACTACAGACAACAACACATGATAAAAACAGAACCCAGCAATGTTCTTCATCGCAAAAAAAGCTAAAAACGCAACAATTCAAAACCATGGCAATAAATCGAAAGCTCTCTCTAGGGTTTCATCGCAATCCGAGTACCGACGCATAGACTGCAGAATCGAGGCGAAAACGGGCGAATGAAGAAATGGGTATTGGAGATTTCAAATGGGTTGTTGTGGAAGACGAAGCTGTGGAAGTTGGAGCTGCAATGGAGGTGGGAGAAATCGGAAAGACGCGCTGAAATTGGGTCAAGGGAAGCCATGGGAGATTCAAAGGAGGTCCTGATTTGGAAATGAAGAAATGGCGGAGAGGAATGGGTGGCTAAATTGATGGGGGAGAAGCAAAACTTCATGAGAATTTGAGAAGATTGGAAATTGTTTCGAATGTTAACGGATGATTTTGTTGATGCAATGTGGCGCGAGATGAACAGTCCCTACACGGTTCAACCATTCAGGTCTCGCCCGATCCGGTTTATTCATACTTTCCCTTTTTTCCGACATTGGAACATAGCAATTATAATTATGGAAATTTGGAGTGTATAGCAACTTTTTTACTGCAGTCTACAATTATAGTACATTTTTTAAAATAATTCTTTTATAGCAAATTCTGTCATTTAAAAAAAAAATTATTTGTTTTTTTATAGAAGACTTTGATAGAATCTGTCATTCTCTAGCGATGGAAGTCTATCAATTTTATCGGTGATTGATTCTATTGGCTCTTATTGATAGACTCTTGTTAGAATCTGATGGAAGTCTATCGATTTACTTTATTTATTAGTAATTGATTCTATCACCCTTTATCGATAGAATCTATCAATATGAAGTCTATCAATTTACAATTTTTGTTATATGTGCAAATATTTTCATTATTATATTATTCATGTAATATTTTATCCATTTTGTAATATACATGCAAAAGCCCCTATAATTATTGGTCTCTTTTTTCTTTTTCTTTTTAAACCCTAATTATTGGTATTAATAATAGCAATGAAAAATATAAATTGATGAGTACAGTATATATAAATACTTTTAAATTTTCCTCTATTATAATTAATTGGTGAGAATAGCACATTTAGTACAATGTTTTTAATAAAATAACTAATTTTTAATATAGTTTCAATTAGGTGAGATTCAAATAGAAATTTTGAAAAATTTAGAGTTGTCATGTCATTGTTTAATATCTATCCATAAAGTCAAAATGAGCAGTTGTTCAGCGACACTAATGTATGTCCAATAACCAAAATTTTTGAGTTCAAGTCAGATTAAATAAAATAAATAATTGTAAATCAAATAGGTCAAGTGTCATTTTTATAGTCACATGATAAAATTCATAATTTTTTTAGTCAAATAGGTCAAGTGTCATTTACATATTGTTAATATTAAAAAGAAACACATTATTTTATAATAATAATTTTTTAATTATGGTATTTATAATCTATATGAAACACATTATTTTATAATAATAATTTTTTAATTATGGTATTTATAATCTATCTCTAAACAGTTGAATTTGATAATAAAAAAAAAAAGTTTCTTTTTAAGAATGATTAAACAAATATTTAATTTTTTATAAATTAAAATATTAAAATTTATTGGCATATCTCAAGAGATATTATTTATATATATAATTTTAATTTTCAAAATTCAAATTTATTTAAATAAACATTTGATATAATATAGTATAATTATTATAATTATATACTGGTATATTAATATATTTAAATAATAATAATATTATTGTTTCTTAAAAAAATAATAATATATCAAACATATAGTAATAAAATAAGAAAACAAGTAAAAATAAATAAATGAAAAAATGTTTAAAAAAAAAAGAAAATGAGAGGAGATGAAATGAGATGAGGTCTTAGGCCAAATAAAGTGTTGAAGCCAAACACCCACCTCATCTTAAAACAAATACATCTTAAGTTAAAAATTAATAGTAAATATTTCGTTCCTAAAATAAAATAAAATTATTTTATAATAAAAAGTTAATATAAATAAATAAATTAATGAATATTAATATTTTGATATGTACCGTATTAATTGTGTTAAAGTTATTAATGAAATTAGTATATAAACTTTCCTTTAGAAAATTACCCATCATACGAAGAAAAAAAGTTAATTAATATATATATTTAAAAATTAGAAACGAATTATAGTAATTTTTAATAAAAGTTTCAACTACACAATAATTATGAAATCATTATAATATCGATTTTAAAAATAAAAAATAAATCTCTAACCTCTCATTCAAACCATCGTATTCAAAGAAGGTTTTTAACAATATCTTCTACAAATATTCATATTCAAAGAAAAGTTTTTTCGTACAAACATCTATATTCAAATAATGTTTTCCTACAATGTCTCATAAAAACATTCATATTCAAATAAGTTTTCCACAATCAAATCACTCAATTCTTTTTTTTCATTTCAACTTCTCCCAAACCAAATAGTCTCTTAATATAATCTTTTCACTCTCGTTTATTTTTATTATCATATTCAGTTACTTGTTTTAAAAGTTATTTTTTACATAAGTTCAAATTTAGTTCTTCGACAGTTGATATTATCATCGGTGATAGGTTCTAATCCTTCGACTATAAACATCTAATTAAACTGAAAAAAAAAAACATTTACATATCTAAAAAGGTGGTGGCATATCAATTTCATTGTTTGATGGTATGGAAATGAACATTTGACTCTCATTTAATTGACAGTAGTAATATTTTTTATGTAAGATTTATGGTTCGTCTCCTCTAATTTATATTTTAAAAAAACATTTCCATAATTGTTATGAAAGCAATATTGGTAAATGGTACATTTGTTTTTTTGAATTCTACGAACCATTGATACAAATTTAATGGATTGGCACCGATGCTAGACTTTGAATCATGTATTAAATCCTTCTAAAAAATCATTTATTAAGGCTCCGTTTAATAATCATTTGATTTTTTGTTTTTGGTTTATGAAATTTAAGTTTATTTCTACTCAAATTTTATATAGCGTGCTCCATCTTTCCTACAGTGTATCTATATTTCCTTAAAAAAGTATGTGAATACTAACCAAATTTCAAAAATAAAAACAAGATTTTGTTAGCTATTTTTTTGTTTCTAAATTTTAATTTTGTTTATTAAAATATAAGTAAGATGTAGATATATGAATAAGGGAGAAGATATAGTAAAATAGTTGTTGTAGACTTAAATTTCATAAACAAAAAATAAAAAATAAAATAGTTATCAAACATAATCTAAATATTTTTATTTGTAAGTAATAGATCCAAAATCTCATCAGAATTTAGATTTGTGAAAATCAAATGTACACATTTTTAAAAAACTATGAAATGTATACATTTAACCTTTAAAATATTTATTTAATTTATTGTTTTTAAAGCCAACTGTCAACTTGTATTGTTAAAAAAAAAAAAAAAAAAAAAAAAAAAAAAAATTGTATTCTAAAAAAATAAAAAGCGAATTGTCAACTTCAAACTTTATCCAAGCTACCTATCAAGGAGAAAAAAAGCAGATTAGAAAATATAAAGACCGGTTCTTTTTTACCATAATTTTTTTTTTAAACAACTTAACCACATCTGTTTATAAGTCAGACTTTTTTTTATTATAAGTTGTGAGGACGAATACAAACTTTTTCAAGAGGGTACAACTACTTTTAAATAATTGAAAGTCAAATATTAAACTTTTAAATGTTAAAATATCATTTTAATTTTTTATGGTTGAAATTTATTCGATTTTAATTTTTACAGTTTTAAATGTCTAACTTTAATTTCGATTTTTTCCATTTTGTTTTTTTATTTTCAAATTTTCAATTTTAATTTATAATTTAAAAATAAAAAAAAGTTAAGCCGTTTAGTTTTAGAATTTTAGAGACGTTATAATCAATAAAATTTTGTTTTTCTCCCCCTCCTTTTTGGACTTGTGTTTGACTTTTATTAGTTGACAACTATTTTTTTAATTTTGGTTTGAGCACACAACAACTATTTTATTTTATGTTTTTTGTTATTTAGCAATTTGTAACTCATCTATATTTGTAGAAATTTAACTAAAATTTAAAAATAAAAAAGTAGTTTCTAAAAATTTATTTTTGATTTTTAAAGTTTGTTAATATTCACATATTTTTCTTAATGAAAGATGGATACATGGTAGCAAAGATGGAATATATTGTAGCAAATTTGAGTAAGAATAGATTTAAATTTTAAAAACCAAATACAAAAAAATAAAGCCCCATTTGATAATCATTTTGTTTTTCGTTTTTTAAATTTAAGCTTACAACAACTATCTTACCATAATATTTTTTTCTTATTTGGATATTTACATCTTACCTATATTTTAAGAAACAAAACCAAAATTTGTAAACAAAAAAAAAAGAGTTTCCAAAAGCTTGTTTTTGTTTTTTTAAATTTGGTTAGTATGCACCTACTTTCTTAAGGAAAGATGGATATATTATATAAAATATGGAGCACATTGTAGAAGTAAAAATATATTTAAATTTCATAAACAAAAAATAAAAAACGAAATGGTTACGAAATATGACCTAATTATTGAACTCCGTCTAGAAACCGAAAATCGAAGGTAAATAATGAACGATAGAGAAATAAACGTTAAAAGAGAGAAGGAACGAGTTTTGTTTTTTTTGTTTTATCATACTACCTTAAAATGTGGCTTAAGGGAAAAATCATTTTTAGACGATTTTACCCCTTAAATCATACCCTAAATTACAAAAATGTCATTTATTGGAATATAAAAAAAAAATCAAATAACATAAGATATTACAATATCATTTAGATTTTCATTAGTAGAAGATAAGATATTTTTATCAAATCTCATAAATTTTATGACTAAGTTAAAAGATAAGAGATTTCAATAATCAAATGAAGATATTTACAATATCATTTAAATTTTCATGTATTTAAAGTGTGACTTAAGGGAAAAATTATTTTTAAACGATTTTACCCCTTAAGTCATACCCTAAATTACAAAAATGTCATTTATTGGAATACAAAAAAAAATTCAAATAACGTAGAAGATATTACAATATCATTTAGATTTTCATTCGTAGAAGATAAGATATTTTTATCAAATCTCATAAATTTTATGACTAAGTTAGAAGATAAGAGATTTCAACAATCAAATGAAAATATTTACAACATCATTTAAATTTTCATGTAGAAAATACGATATTTTTACCAAATCTCATATATTTTATTTGACATTTTATATTCTAATTAAAATAATAAATTGAATGTTCCAATCCTATAAATAGTTGTCTACATTTGGTTTATAAGAACGCTTTATGTTTGCTTAGATTTATTTTTCTTTTCTTTTTTTGCTTTGTTTTTTGTTTTATAATAAGTTAGATTGGATTATTTACAACTTTCATATAATTTTTCTTTTGTACAATAATTTTTTGTAGGAATTTTTTTTTGCATAATTGTTGCATTTCAAAAAAATACTTGAAGATTTGGAAAAAAGTTTGAAGAATTATAATATTATCATCTGAGGTTAGTGCATGGATTTTTCAATTTCAAAAGTTTGGTAACAATGATTTCCTACCATATATATATAGTTCTCTATATTTTGTTTACAAACACATTTGAAACTGTTTTTTGTTTGGGGTTACTTTTTTGGTTTTTTTTTTCTAATAAAAAATTTAGTTATCTTATTTTTGTTTGATTATTTACCTTAACTTTCATCTAACTTTTCTTTTATTGCAATAATTTTTGTAGAGATATTTTGTTGCTTAATTGTTGACTTGGAGATGTAGGATTTTTTTTTTTGAAGAACGATAAAATTATCATTTGAGGATAAAGGTAAGTTCATAGATGTATACTAATAAATATATTTAGTTTATTTATATTTATAATTATAATTATGATATAACTCTTATAAATTTTATAATTCAAGAGTAATTGGTCTATTAATAGATAAATTGAGAAAAAAATTAAAGAGCATTGATTTTAAAAAATCAGAGATAAAATTTAATTTTTATTCAATAAATTTTATTAAGTTGTTTTTTAAATAATAACGCCTATTATTTTTAGAGCTCAAAATAAATAATTAACTGCTTTTTAACATAAATTTGAATTTTAATAAATTTAACTAACGTGAAAAAATGGTTATAAAATTTAATATTATATTGAAATTATTATTTGATGATTTAAATTTAGTCTAAAAATGTAAGAAACAATTTATAATTATATATATATAATTTATTATTTAAGAAATTATCACGTACAACGACGTGCTAAAATTCTAGTTTTTTAGAAAAGTTAACTTCACTAAATAGGAGGACTCATTTTTAACATCTAATGTAAGGGACCGACCCGAATGGGGCACTAAATGGGCCCTTACCCCAATGCATGCATTCAAAGTAAAGGACATTTAAACAGACATGATTTCGGATTCCAATTGAAACAAAACATTCAAAATAACCCTTTTAAAAACTAGACAATTTCCCTGGAACCTGTCCCTGTTTCCAAGCACTTGTTCCAAGATAAATACATTTCCAAAGTTTACTCCGATAAGAGATTTCTTAAAATCATTCAAAACATGTCTAAATACAATAATGCTGGAATCCACAAAATATTCAGAAAACATCCTAGGGCTCCGTGCGTGCTACATGCATTCAGGGAAACAAAACATAAAGAGTCATAATACAAAAATCGAGTTGGAAAGACTGGGCCCCATGATCACGGCTCCTCCTTCACCATCATGTCTCGTGAACTTGGTTACACCGTGGAAAAACCACAATAATAAGGGTGAGCAACGAATTGCTCGGTAAGAATCCACAACCGGGGTACAATACGATATACATGGTCATCTCGATGAGCGTATGCAAGCTATGAATATAAACACAGAATAGAGCACATAGCTTAGCCCACACTTGGGCCTCGGATGCCAATTTAAGGTCTTAGTCCGGAATAATATCACCACACAAGTCCAATACACAAGTCGCCCTATACGAGAAACAAGTCCCGGCCTTAGCCTCGTCTCATCGTCGACGAAAGGTACCTTTGGCTCAAGATCCCGATGAGCTCTCCGGTCGGCGTGTAATGAGCGTAAGCATGTACCGCGTGCACCGCAGACTATGGGGTGCCGGGTCCCAGAGGCAAGTCGCCCATGTCCAGCCACCACGCCTAACTAAATCTTTGGATCGGTGTCGCGACATAGGGGTGTGAGACCTGGACACGTAAACTATGTCAGCCTGAACCACCGCACCTGGGGCCAAGGAAACGGGTCGTGGTAGGCTTACACCAGGAAGCCGTCCTTGCCTTAACAGGTGGCAATCAGGAGCTACTGCCAAACATGCTGAGGACATGCCGACTGCCGGGGACGAGGCAATGCCAAGTCATCATCCCGACCGTTGGGGCATTTAACAATCTGCCACCCTCACCCAAGATTGCGGGGCCTACTGGTAGGGTTAGCTAATCCTCACGGGTCTAGGGACGGAATGACTTGCTCGGACGTCCCCCGCCATGGATGCAAGGTACTTTATGCATCGGGCCGGATGATGCTATCTACTCGCAACTCTAACTCGCCCTAGCAATCAAACAAACAAATCCATAAAATCCAATACGTGCTCCATAAGAATACAACGAGCCTAGCATGATACTACGAAGCAAGGAACAGATACGAGCATGCTAGAAAGGAACAACCTAGCATGGATTAACATGAGAATTAAATCAGGAAAATCATGCTAATCGGAATTCGAGAATAGAATACCTAGCTACACATGTCAATAAACACAAACAAGCAATCAATCGGCAATCACATATAATATCGCAGGTCCACACAACTCGGTAAGAAATCCTTACCTTGGTGGGGACAATTTGACACGAAATCCTAAGCGGCGAAAGAACCCGAACTAGCTACCGAGAACCTATCAATCACAACAAAAATCACACAATAGGCCTAAATATAATAAAATAAACGAGGCTCAGCTCAGGAGCAACTCACGAGGCACGACGAACGGGCAAAGAACGGGGTTTTGGCGAAGCGGTGAAGCGAAAATGGGCGCGTGGCGCGCGTTAAGCGACGAGGCAGCTGGCGCGCGAAGCGCAACATGCGACGAACAGGCGTTGGGCGCAGACGCGGCGCGCGCGCGCGATGCGAGGCGCGAGGCGAGCGCGCGCGAGCGGCGTGACACGGAGCTGGGCGAGCGCGGCGCGGGCGCGCGAGCGCGGCGCGCGCGGCAGAGCTGTTTCGCGCGCGAAATAGGGGCGATGGAGAAAACCCGAAATCGAGCGATCCACGGGGATTCGACGAGCGATTCTTGGATGGCGAACTCCCCTACACTAGCTGCACAAAACCCATACCTCAAATCGCCTCGACTCGACCGGAAAACGAAATCGAAACTAGGGAGAAAGAAATCGGATTTTTGAAGGAAAGGAGGAAGAAGAAGCTTACCTGTTGCTCGGGGATGGAAAACGACTTCGAATTGGAGACGAAGCTTGGTCGAACAGAGCTGGAGAAGGAAGAAATCGCAAGGAAATCGCCGGTCGGTCGAAGGGAATCCGCGAAGAAGAAGAAGAGGAAATGGGGAAGGAGCTTCGGCTGACTCTGTTTTAAACCAAAACTCAGCACAAACCGGCTTATATATTAGATCGTGCGTTTAGATTAACAAACGCGCGCAGTGGCTTGGCTGGCAGCGTCCTCCGCCTAGCATGCGACACATCCTTGTCTCGAATCTCACTCGACGCGCTATTTAATTCCCTATTTATTTTTACTTTTTTCCAAGCCCAAGCCCAAATGTCTTCACCAAAATTCCCGATCCCATTCAAATCGACTCATAATTTTTCCGGCAATTAACAAATACAAAACCGGCCCGACCAAAATTACCAAAATGCCCCTGGGCCTCCCGGGAAGACCGGGATGAAATTTCCGGGCCGTTACATCTAAACTCTAAAATATATAGACTAAAATTTGACACTCGAAAATCTAATGACAAAAATCAAATAAATCTAAAAAATTTGAGATTATGATGATAATTTAACCTTTAAAAAAATAACAAAATATACAATAATATGATCACAATTTTAAATGCATTTTTTTTATAGTGACGTTCAAATGTATTTAATTTTTTTCACAATTTCAAAGAGATTATGAGTTTGAATAATCCCACACCTTCAAATTTAAAAACTCAAAAAAAATTATTATTATTTAATTTACTGAGGATGAAATGTATGTTTGGATCCAACTCCCAAATAAATTTCTTTACTTTCAAAAAAGAAAGAAAAAAAAAATTCCCAAATAAATTTCTTTACTTTCAAAAAAGAAAAAAAAAAAAGAACTCCCAAATAAATTTCCAAATATTATTATTGAATTTAAATTTTTTTGAGAAAACCACATTTTTAGTCACAATCTTTTGGTTGAAGTTTTACTTTGCTTTTTATATTTCAAAATCAAGCACTTTCATCTTTGACATTTCAATAATACTCGAGTAATGAAATGATGACTAAGATAATGATTAAGTTAATTTTAAAATATAATAAATTAATAATATGATTATGTTGCTTACATAGATTTTATTTATAAAAAAATAATTAATATAGAAGATCAAAAGACATCTTAACTAGTTTTCAACAGACGGTTCGTTTGACATATTTAGGTAGAATTTTAGTTTTAGGATTTATTAATTTCTCTTACAAAATCTACATCCAAACAATTTTTTACTAAATCCTCTTCAAATTTATTTTTAAAAATAATAATAATTTCTAATTATTTATTTTTATTCATTTATTTAAAATGAATCAAAATAATTCATTTTTAACCTTTTTTTTTTGGAGTGCTGTCATAGGAAAAATTCGAACTCGAGACCTTAAAAAGAACATACCTTCAAAACTTAAGTCTTCGATCACTACGCTATCCGTAGGAACAATTGTTTGTTTTTATTTAAACAAGGAAAGAAAAGGTAAATGAAACCCAATCTATATAGAATTAGACATCACAAATTTGGACATAGTAGAAAGAAATTGACTGCAAATTGCAATCCACTCCAATCCCATCCGTGTTCACATGATTGCTCCAAAAATGGCGAAAAAAGGTAACAAAAAAAAAAAAAAAAAGAAGAAATTTAGGTTTTGGGGTCGGTGAAGGCAGTTACCTTCCTCCTTCGTCGCCTTTAATTCTGGTTGAAGTTCATCCATGGCGGGCCCTCAGAATTGTAATCTCTTTCCACGAATCCCATCCATTGACTTCCCCCCCCACCACTGCTCCATTTCCCCTTTTCTGCCCTAAACCCATTCTTCACTTCTTAATCATCATTCTTCCTCTCTTGATTCTATTACTTTCAATTCACACCCTAGATTCCGTTTGCCCCTTCCTTAATCTCGCCTTCTTCGCTGACCTGACCGATTGACTTCGCGGATTTCTAACTCATTTGGGTGTTTTCCCATCTGGGGTTCCTTCTTCAATTCCTCCAATTTGTTTGGATTTCATGGGTTCTGCCTTCTTTAGCTTCTAAAGGTTTGTGTTGTCTGATTCTCATCTTTTTCTTGTTTTTTTTGCTTTATTGGATTTGCTTTTTGCTTTTTTTTTTTGGAAACTGGGAAATTCGAGACTATAGTTAGGTAACCACGTCCGTTCCTAGACCGGACAGACACGGGGAGCACTAGCTTTCGACCACCGTGCCACCGCTTAATAGCTAATTTGTGGGTCTGTTCATTTTTTGAATTTCTTCGCATGTTGTTCTGTTTAGACGCGTTTTTCTTTTTGTTGTAGTATGTGGGCTGATTTGAGTAGTTTCTGTTGCGTTGTTTTTGTAGTTGATTATTTCTAGGGTGTTGTGTACTGGTTTGTCGTTTGAATTATTATGGAGAAAAGAAACTTGAAGCTGTTGCAGGAATTGGGGTTCTGGAGATTTCATTTTCTTCTTTAGTGGGAGAATTGTAGACAATTCTTTCACTTAGATTGGGATTTTGTCTGTGGTTGTTTTGCTAACAAGATCATAAGTCAGCTCGAGAGGTCATGATTTCGAATCCTTCTTCTCTAAGTGTTGTTAAATTCAATAAAGAAAAAAAACAGGGCAGTTTTGTGGTGGGTTTGGGCCTTAAAAATATTAAGGAATAATATAGGGGCATATAGACTATTATTTAGGGAGTTAGTTAGAAGATTATGGTTATAAATAAGAGTATGAGTAGTGTAAGGTATCTTTGAATTGTATGAGAATTAGGGCTTGAGAGATCTCAAGAGTTAAGGAGGGTATAAGTAGCTCGAATCACTTGGTTTATCGTGTATTTTCGTTATGGTTTGTTATCAATAGATCCGGGATGTATCATTTTGGTGCTTGAATCTTTGTTGAGGCTGAAAGTGAAGGCTTGGCTCTGATTGTTATGAGTTTGTTATGTACTCTTGAATTCTTTCCTTTGAATTGTAGTTTATTTTTCCTGATTGTTGTGGCAAGTTGACATTGATGTCCATGTTTTCTGCTATGTTTAGATCGGTAGTAGTTGAAGTGTCGATGTTTTGATTTCAGGAGGCATGAGTTGGTTTTGCTCATTTTGTAATGATGATAAGAGGGATAAAACCATGAACTCAAATACAACGCCAGTAATGTCTACTAATTCCACAAATACTGAGGTTGAAGTTGGGAGATATGGTTCTGAACTTAATTCGCAAAATGTTTCAAACAGTAGCTCAGAATCCTTAAGGAGAAACTATATACTCAGCATGTCCGAAAGAGCTAGCAATCTCAGAGTTTTTACTGTGTCTGATCTCAGATCTGCTACTAAAAATTTTAGTCGAACTTTTATGGTGGGGGAAGGTGGTTTCGGATGTGTTTTTAAAGGTTCAATCAAGAGTACAGACGATCCATCACAAAAAATTGAAGTTGCCGTTAAACAGCTTGGTAAAAGGGGATTGCAGGCAAGCTTTCTGCCTTTGTGACAGTAACTAGCAAGCTATTTAGGTTTGATGAAAGTCTTAGGCCAACTATTTTTTTTGCTTTTTCACTAATTTCATTGAAAATATCTTAGGCCCCGTTTGATAACCATTTTGTTTTTCATTTTTTGTTTACGAAATTTAAGTTTACAACAACTACCTTACTATACCTTTTTTCTTTATTTGGATATCTACATCTTATCTATATTTTAATAAACAAAACCAAAATTTGTAAACAAAAAAAAAAGTAGCTTCTAAAAACTTGTTTATTTTTTTGAAATTTGGTTAATATTCTCCTACTTTTTTAAGGAAGGATGGATACATTGCAGGAAAGATGGAGCAAATTGTAGGAAATTTGAATAGAAATAGGCTTAAATTTCATAAACAAAAATCAAAAAACAAAAAACAAAATGATTATCAAACGAGGCCTTATTGACCAAAGTACATAAAGGGTGGTGGTGTGTATTGGTGTTTTCATGGAAGATGTATATTTTTGTACCCATTTGTAAGTCTTGAATTATAACTTATATGTGACAATCATAGTCATCAGAAATCATCCGAGGATTATGTAAGGGACCCATCTAGATGTATACTAGTATTAAGTTTATTATTAGGGGCATAATAGTAAATATGCCGAGTAGTTTGCATATTGAGGTTCTGGCCTCTTGTTGGCAGGGTCACAAGGAGTGGGTGACAGAAGTGAATTTTCTTGGATTTGTTGATCATCCAAACCTTGTTAAATTGGTCGGCTACTGTGCCGATGACGACGAAAGAGGAATACAACGTCTACTGGTTTATGAGTTTTTGGCTAATGGAAGTGTGTTGGACCATTTATCCAGTCGAGCAGAGACAACTCTGTCCTGGGCCATGAGATTAAGGGTTGCCCGGGATGCTGCTCGTGGACTAACATACCTACATGAAGAATTAGATGTTCAGGTACTTTTCTGATAGGTTTTGGGGTTTTAAGATATTAAGGAATAATACAAGAGTATATGGGCAATTAGTTAGAAGATTATGGATATACATAGGAGGAGGTATGGGTTGTGAAAAGCAGTTGAGAATTGTATGTGAATTAAGGCTTGAGAGATCTCAATAGTCAGCGAGGGTCCAAGTATCTTTAATCACTTGGTTTATCGCATATTCTCGTTATGGTTTGTTATCAATAGATCTGGGTTCTATCATTGAGAATACGCGATAAATAAAGTGATTCAAGGTACTTGAACCCTCCCTCACTCTTGAAATCTCTCAAGCCCAATTCACATAAAATTCTCAATACCTTGCACTACCCATACCTCCTATTTTTAGCCATAATTTTCTAACTAATTGCCCATTTACCCTTATATTATTCCTTAATATCTTAAGACCCCAAACCTATCATTTTCTTCCTTTATTTAGATAATTTTTTCTGGGCTTTTGGATACATGCATCTTTATTCCCCAAAGAATTTTGCAGATAATCTTCCGGGATTTCAAATCTTCGAACATTCTTCTCGACGAACAATGGAATGCCAAGCTATCAGACTTTGGACTCGCCAGGCTAGGACCTCCAGAAGGGGATACTCATGTCTCCACAGCGGTATGCTTAAGTAGTACCATTCACTATATTCAATATTAATCGAACACTGCTAATCTCGGATAACAAACGCCAAACACGCACACACATACATAACAATCTGGCAGTTTTTACTTTCTTTTCTTTCAAATGAACTTCGTGGTTCCAGGCTTCCAACAATTTTTTTATACTGTACTGATTTAATGTCTAAAACACGTACCACGATGCTTACTAAGATTGTCCTTGTAGTCCCCAAGGGGTGGCACAGTGGTTGAAGACTTGGGCTTTGAAGGTATGCTCCCTTCAAGGTCCCAAGTTCGAGACTCACTTGTGACATTATTTTTTCGATGTCTTCCGGTGTCTGGTCTAGGGACGGGCCTGGTTACCCTTGTTTCAAAAAAACAACTAAGATTGTCCTTGTAGAGTTCAGCTTTGGCTTCTGTGTTGCTATATTGGGAAGAGTTATCTCAAAATCTTAATAATAAATGTTAAGATAAAAAGTATGATAGGTTTGTGCCTCAGGAGTATTAAGAATATATTAGGGGCACATGTGCAATTAGTTACATATTATGGTTATAAGTAGGGAGGGATAGTTAGTAGTAGAGTATCTTGGTATTTTATCCAAGTCCTAGTTCCAATTGGCAAGAAACAGAATGGAGAATGCTGTAGTTTTGTTTAGAATTTTTTGTGTTTTCTTGGGACTCAATTAATATGACAACAAATACAATGGCACACCAGATTGTTGGAACAATGGGATATGCAGCTCCGGAGTATGTTCAGACTGGACGTCTCACATTGAAGACCGATGTATGGAGCTATGGGGTCTTCCTTTATGAACTCATAACCGGTAGGATTCCCATAGATCGAAACCGTCCAAAGAGTGAGCAGAAGCTTTTAGAATGGGTAAAGCCATATCTGTCAGACATAAAGAAGTTCCAGCTAATACTGGATCCAAGGCTGAAAGGGAAGTCACACATCAAATCTGCATATAAGCTGTCGGGTGTAGCAAACCGTTGCCTCGTCCGAAATCCAAAGAGTCGTCCAAAGATGAGCGATATTTTGGAAATGGTTAGCGGAATCGCAGAGGCATGGACAGAAACAGGGAACTCTCAAGCACCCTTGGAAAGTCTTACACCAAAAACTCCCAAGCCTGCAGAACCATGGAATGATAGTAATACCAAAGATTCTCAACATGGTTGGTTTTCGTGTTTACCGGCGTCGAAGCTTTTGAGGACATGCTGATTGAAGTAACGGTTAGCGAGCCTGGCCGATTTCAGATGCCGGTAACTCGGACGATACATGACATGGATATTAATTCTGTAATATATGATGCTTCTCTGTTGTGCAAATAGAAAGTAGCAAACACAGCTGCTTTTCCATGCACTAAATCCATTTTTTTCCTTTTTCTTGTTGAAAAGTTTATCATAGTTGTTACTGAACCTGGCAACAGTGAAGTGAGGGTTTGATGTTAAGTTTGAAGAAGTAGATTTTGAAAACTGGAGTTGCTCGTAATGTTGTTACAAATAGAAAGAAGAATTGTAAAATTGCAGGGTGTTTGTTTGTGGATTTTAAAGAAAATTTATATTGAGCATTTACTAATTATTCTTAGAAAAAAATTACATCCAAACGAACTATTATAACAATGCAAAACATTTATTCATTTTTAACAACTCATTTTTAATAATTCATTTCAACTTATTTTTAACCACCTGATTTCAATAATTCATTTTTAACTATCAAATATCTCTTCATTTCAAATTTACATCTAAGCAAATTAATGTTTCTAATTTTTTTTTTAAAAAATCTACATCCAATAAAGTTTTTGGCTACAACTCTTTCGTAAAAATCTACACTCAAATAAGTTATTACAAAAACAATAATTTTTTAACTATTAAAAATAATTCTTCAAAATAACTCCCGTCCATCTTCATCAACACTCGGCTTTCTTCTGATGTGTTTTGTTCTTTGTGGGTTTTCAATAGGAGTGGCTTTTTGTTCTAAGGGAAGAAGAAAGAGGAAGATGATGTATAGAGCTTTTTTTTTTTTTTTTTGAGAAAAGATGATGCATAGAGATTGTTCTAGGGTTTTTGATGCATGAAAGGGTGTATCTTTAAAAATAAAATCTAATTCCTATTTCACTTTAGGGAAGACCAAAGACCAAACCTATTTCTATTTGCTTTTGTTTAAACATATATATATTTTTTCTTTGAGATAAACATGAGATCTTTCAATTTGAAGTTCCATGATTTGAGGTTTTTTCATCTTTAGTTGATTTAGGATTTTAAAATCGAAATCAATTTAAATTCTTAAATTTTAGAGATAATTGATTGAGATAATATGAACTCAAGTTAAAAGTTGTAAGGAAAAAAAATGGCGTGAGGCTTTGATAAGAAGTTTGATAGACTTGATGTGGAGTTTGGATGTTTATTTTACTCCAAAACAAATAATCTCGTTTGATAATCATTTAGACCCTATTTGATAATCATTTGATTTTTTTGTTTATGAAATTTAAGTCTACAACAACTACTTTATTATGACTTTTTTCTTATTTGGATATCTACATCTACCTATATTTTAAAAAATAAAACTAAAACTTGGAAAAAAAAAAAAAATAGCTTCCAAAAACTTGTTTTTGTTTTTGAAATTTAGTTAGTATTCACCCTACTTTCTTAAGGAAAGATGGATACATTGTCTAAAAGATGGAACACATGATAGAAAATTTGCGTAGAAATATACTTAAATTTCATAAACCAAAAACAAAAAACCAAATGGTTATCAAACGAGATCTTAGTTTTTTGTTTTTGAAATTTAAGTTTATTGTTACTCAAATTATTCCTACTATATGTTTCACATTTTTTTACAATGTACCCATCTTTCCTTAAAAAAAAGTATGTAAATGATAACTAATTTTCAAAAACAAACTTTTAGAAACTACTTTTTTTTCTTTCCAAATTTTGGTTTGGTTTCCAAATATAGATGACATGTAAATATACCAAAAAACAATATGGTAAAATAGTTGTTGTAGGTTTAAATTTCAAAAGCAAAAAACAAAAAAACTATCAACCCAATTCTTTTCGCTCCAAACCACATTCCCCGAACACCCTTAAGGAGGGTTTGTTTGATGTAATTAATGAGCTATTAAAAATTAGTTTTTACATCTCGAAAGAGTAACACCCAGACGAGCTATTGCAATTGCTTAAAACAATCACTAAAAAACAATCACTCATTTTTAACCACACATTTCTAATAATTCATATCTAATAATTTATTTCTAACTACTAATTTTTAATCTTAGAAGATAATTACTCATTTCTATCTACACTAAACTAGTTATTATTTGCAACTCCTTCACAAATGACCACATCCAAACGAGCTATAACTAAAACTCAAATTCATAATCACTCAAAATAATTCCTCAATTATAATGACTCTACAATTTCATAACCAAATACCTTATAGGTTATTTGAGACACTAATAATAATTAGTCGGATAATAATTATTGAGATAATGAACATTAATTATTCGAATGATAATTATTTACGTGAATGATTATTATTCTAAACTCCACTAATTTATTTTCCTCCAAATCTTTATTATCAATTACTATCTCTAAACTCCACTAATTTATTTTCCTCCAAATCTTTATTATCAATTACTATCTCCATCCTAAACATATAAGCCATATAATTATGAGCAATTTGCCATTCTAAACGCCCACTAAAACAAATTTGACTTGTACCTTTCTTTTTTTTTTCTTTTTTTTTTTTAATTATTATTTGAAAAATACCTTCCTTATTTGATATGTCAAGATTATATTGTATTATTATAAAGATCTAACAAATACCCATTTGACTATAAAATTATATACATAGCAAAGCCTAGGTGTAAAAATACCTACATTTGATGGCTGTTGAAATATCTTTTCAAAAAACAATTGGGAAAAATATATTTTTAGCAATTAGATTTGTTGTCTAATTTCAATTTGGTCTCCAAATTTAACCTCCTTACCTTTTAATAATATTCATTTTCGAGTCACATAATATTGATAAAAATGATAATTAAATTAATTTTAAATTTCAAATTTTTTTAATACCAGGTGATTATTTTAGTATTTACAAAAAAAAATTAATTTTTTATAAAAAAAGTATAAAAATAAACTAAAAAACTAAAAGTGAACATTAACAAAATGTCAAATAAAAATAATATAGAGATCAAATTGAAATTACATCATTTTCAATAAAAGAAAAAATTGAAACTAGATCGCAACTTTTATCATCACAAATAATCTTTTCAAAACTAATAAATGTATATTGTATTATAAATTGCATTAATATTGAAATTATTTTAAAAAGGGAAATTATACTCATTGTTCACTTTTACAAAACTATTAGCAAACGTGTGCAAACATGAAACTATTTGCAAATATATTTTTTTAATTAAAATTATTTAAAAATTATTTTTATTAAGTACGAGTCTACCCCTTTCCTTTAAAGTGGTCATTTTCTTTTTTCCAAATCATTTATGACGATGTCAGCCACACTACACTCACATTTAAATTTTCAATATAATTAATTGGAGAAGAGATTTTTACACACACCATCTTTTAAAAAACTTAAAACTTCAAAAAAAAATTGTTTGAGGAAAATTTAAAACTTCAATTAGTTATTATATTATGTTACATGTAGTATTAATTTTATTGACTAAATAATTTAATATTAATATTTAGTCAATAATTTAATATTAGTATTTTTATTAATATGTATTAATTATGTATTATAAATATTCATCGATACAATATTTTTATTAATACACAAGGACTATATTTGCTATTTTTTCTTAAAATTAACTATAATTACGATTATTTTCTAAAAGTGATTAATTTCGCAAATTTCTTTTTTTAAATGCAGTAAACTTTATACCATATTTATTAGACAACATTAATGATTAATACTAGTATTATTGAGTATTTATAATACAATATTAATAATTAATACTAGTATTAATGGGTATTTATAATAAAATATTAATGAGTATTATAATACAGTATTAATGATTAATACTAGTATTAATGATTAATACTAGTATTAATGAGTATTTATAATACAGTATTAATGATTAATACTAATATTAATGAGTTATTTTTTTGAAATTATATTAATGAATATTTATAATATAATATAAATGATTAATGCTAGTATTAATGAATATTTATAATATAATATTAATGAATATTTATAATGCAATATTAATGATTAATGCTATGTATTAATTATGTATTATAAATATTCATTGATACAATATTTTTATTAATGCACAAGGGCTATATTTGCTATTTTTTTTCTTAAAATTTATTATAATTACGATTATTTTCTAGAATTGATTAATTTCGCAAGTTTTTTTTTTAAATCAAGTAGACTTATTGAATATTTATAATACAATATTAATAATTAATACCAGTATTAATGAGTATTTATAATATAATATTAATGATTAATACTAGTATTAATGAGTATTATAATATAGTATTAATGATTAATGCTAGTATGAATGAATATTTATAATATAATATTAATGAGTATTTATAATGCAATATTAATGATTAATGTTAGTATTAATGACAACTATAATACTAATATTAATCTTTTCAAAAAAATAAAAAAATAATACTAATATTAATGCAATTTATAATACAATATTAATCATGAATACTATATGACTCACAATTATAATACAATATTACAATGTATTATAGATTATAAATGACTTTAAAATTTGTTTCTCAAAAAATGACTTTAAAATTTGCATATATTTATAATTAAACTCATCTAGTAAAATTTTCTTAAAAAAAGAATTCAAAAAATATATCAAATGCTCGCTAGAGAAAAAGAAAGCCAAAATAAGAAGAAAATTTTAGGATGAAGCTGAAGTTAAAATGGGATGACGGAAGTTGAAAATGTGTGATTTTAAGAGTTTTAAATCTTTTTAGTTTTCATTTTATTAAAGGTAGTAAATGATAGTTTTGTCATTTCATATTAAAATAAATTTCCTAATTTTTAGTGGTGCGCAACTTTTGCTAAATGTTTAAAATCTAAACATTTTTATAATTATTTTTCTGTTTAGTCTAATCACGTAAAAAACTCAAAAAAATTCTATAAACTTCATGATTGAGGAGATTTTTAGGAGGTATTTTAAATAGTGAAATTGTAAGAAAAGTAGGAAAAATTATAATATAAGATTATTTTATAATAGGGAGGGTGTATGTGTCTTTTGCTTGGAATTTTTTTTTTTTTCAAAACACGGTTGTCTAGTTTTGCTAAATTTTCTACTTGTGTATATTTTTGTAATTATTTTCCTTATTTAACTTAAACATGCATAAAGCCCTTATTTAACTTAAACATGCATAAAGCTCTTTTAAAAATAATATTTAATAATGGCAAAGCTTTCACGAATCATTTACTTCGTCATTTCCACGATATAGTCCAAACAGTGGATAATGATGTATTAGAAAATAAATTTTTTTTTGATAATTTATCTTTTGAACTTTTGTCACCTAATTTAATATGAGAAATATTTAGGTTATCTCCGAGTATGATGTTTAAAATAATGTTCATCTATGTAGTTTAATATGAGCCACATTTTATTTTTCTTTATTTTATTTTTATATCTTTTAAATTTAAGATTAAATAGATTGTGACCCATATTAAACTACATAAATGTGCATTATTTTATACATCATGTTCGGACATCATATATATATATTTCTCATTAAAACACGTTTAATCGTGGAGTTCTTCCGTAAGATTTGGCGCATTTCTTTTTCTTATAATAAATTTTACAAAACATACACAAGAATATTCAATGCACGTGATATCACATGTTCCCAGTTTACACTTATTTTCATTGGCTCACAGATGTGTACCGTACACTTCAAACAATTGAAAACACAATTGCATATAGTTTTTTTTTGTAACGAAAAAATAACACACGAGATATTTGGAGCAAAAAAAAAAAAAACTGATTTGAAGAGTACAAGAATTAGAAAAAAAAAAATATATAGAAAAGAAGTACTGTTTATATTTAAAGTTAGGTCAACTTCTTTAATTGGAATGTGACCACACTTTAAGGATAAGACCAAAGAACAATTCAATTTACCTAGAAAAACAACCTTTGGATCAACCGTTGTAATCACTATAAGGTAATGTTAAGAAGAAAGCCCACTAGGGGTTGGTTCGGCCCAAAATATGTGTGAAGATATTTTTTGCTTTCTTTTGGAATCTGTTAAGAGTTTTAATTCTCTGTAGCCGGGAATAGACTGTTGGGTGTGTGTTCAGAAGTTTTTTTTTTATCTCTGTTGCTTTTCTTCTTTATTTGGTGTGTGTGTTGAGATGTATAGTTTTGCATCTGGTGTTGAATGATAATGAATGCAGAGATTTTCTCCTGAAGGTTGATTTCTTACTTTAATATGGTATCAGAGCCGTAGTCTCACGACGACAATTTTTTTTTTCCGCATCTTAGTTGCGATGGAGATCTCAGATGTAAGTGGCGATTCAACCGAAGGTTATTCATCTCTTCCGGCGATAATCAATCCTGGAAGTAAGGTATCAATAGTTCGTTTATCTAACACGAATTTCCTGCTATGGAAGTTTCAAGTGGAGTTTGCTCTTGGAGGATATGGATTACTCCAGGCTCATCTCTTACCAGATTCGAAGTCACCTTCGGAACAAATCCAAGTTAGTTCTGATAATTCATCGACTAGCATCTCGAAACCTAATCCATTCTTCGCACAGTGGAAAAAGCAATATCAATTACTCTGTTCATGGCTGCTTGGTTTGATGCACAAAGATATCCTTGAGCAAATGTTGCACTACACGACGACGAAAGATATATGGCAAACGTTGCTTCGAATTTTCAATTCCAGAAATCTCGCACAAGTGATGAAACTAAAAAACACTCTTCAGACTATTAAGAAGGGATGATCCTCTCTTAGTGGATATTTCTCGAAGATAAAGAAACGTGTAGTTGCTCTAGCTGCAGTCAATAAACCAGTTTATGCTGATGATCACATCATGTATATTCTGAATGGTCTTGGATCTGAGTATGAATCCATGGTATCAGTCATTACAGCAAAGATCTGCACAGATGATGTTCATGAGGTAATGGTTTTGCTACTTATTCATGAAACAAGACTTGAAGCCAAATCGATTAACAATGATGGAGCTCTGCCTTCGGCTAATGTAGCTACTCAATCAACACAACAAAATGAGTTCATCAATCAGCGAAACAATAGTGGTCAATATAATCCAGGGAGAGGCACGTGGACGAAATAATAACACTCAAGGAAGAGGTGGAGGCGGTCGAGGTCAGTGGACAAATAACAATGCCAACACTAGCAACAACAACCGCAACAAACCTCAATGTCAATACTGCAACAAAGTTGGACATACTGCCAACAAGTGCTATGCTATTCAACAGCTGCACATTCGGCCTCCAACTTATTATCCTCCACCAGGAAATCAATATGACAACTACAGTATTGCTCATATGGCAGCTTATCAACCACAAAACTCACCTATGTCTGCAATATTGATGGCACCAAATTTCAACACTGACTGTAATTGGTATCCTGATTCAGGTGCGTCAAACCATCTCACTCGCAGCCTTGGAAATATGTCTATTAGCAATGAGTACTTGGGATCCAATCAAGTTCATGTCGGTAATGGAGAAAATTTGTCTATATCTCATCAAGGTTATGGCTTAATTCGTTCATCTAATCGAGTACTTCATTTAAATAACTTTCTTTATGTTCCCTCAATAAAAAAGAATCTTATCAGTGTTAGCCAATTTTCAAATGATAATGATGTCTTCTTTGAATTTCATCCGTTTTTTTGTTTTGTGAAGGACCGAGTAACTGGCTAAATTCTACTCCGAGGGACTCTCCATGAAGGATTATACAAATTTCATTTCCCTGATGCTCCTACTTCCTCAAGTGCTTTGCACACTAAAGCTCAGTTTAATTCCCTTATTTCTACTACTGCCTATACAACTAATGTGATACCTTCCTTATCATGTTTTCCATTCAATAATGTTGTGTGTCTTAATTCACATATATCTACATCTATGTCTGTATTTGATTTGTGGCTCAAAGGTTAGGTCACCAGGCTAAACCTATTGTTCAATCGACATTGAGAGGCATTTTACCTCCTACTGAATGCAGAAATAAAAAACTCTATTTTTTTTCAAGCATGTGTTATGAGTAAAATTCACTATTTACCTTTTCCAAACTATTTAACTGTGTATAACAGTCCTTTAAAGTTAGTGGTTGTAGATCTTTGGGGTCCTGCATACAACATTTCCAGAAATGGTTTTCGATATTACATGAGCTTTATTGATGCTAACTCCCGTTATACTTGGATTTATTTTCTTGAATCCAAATATGATGCCTCTAAAGTCTTTCATTTGTTCAAAACTCATGTGGAAAAACTTCTCAATACACATATTCGTCGTATTCAAACTGATGGAGGCACTGAATTCATGCCTTTAGTTCCATATTTTAAAAATCATGGCATTGAACATCGCATCACTTGTTCTTATACATCTAAACAAAATGGTATAGTCGAAAGAAAACACCGACATGTAGTTGAAACTGGTCTTGCATTATTATCTCATGCATCTATGCCTTTAAGTTTTTGGGATGAGGCTTTTTCCACTGCTGTTTATCTTATTAACAGACTTCACACGTCTATCCTCGATGGAAAGAGTCCCTTGCAGCAGCTATTTGGTCAGAATCCAGATTATTCACAACTACGGGTGTTTGGTTGTAAGTGCTATCCTTATCTTCGACCTTATCTTAAGCACAAACTTGATTTTCGATCTAGTCCATGCTTATTCTTGGGGTACAGTTCACAACACAAAGGGTACAAATGTCTGTCGGTTGATGGAAAGATTTTTGCCTCTAGAGATGTATTGTTTGATGAACAATCATTCCCGTATGCCTCCAAAAATGTACCTTCAAACGTTAAAACCAGTGAACCATCCCATATTCAAAGCTCCATACCTATAGTGGCAGCCTCTTCATCTCCACATACTATCAACCCATCACCACAACCGAGTTTGAACTCCTCTGAGTCTGCTGTTCCTATGAGTGATCCTCTCAACATACCTTCATCTGCCACTTCTCCAAGTGTGACTCATGAAAGTCAACCTAATATGGATCATGAATAGACTGGCCAAACTGAAGTGATACCACATGTAAGGGACCGACCCGAATGAGGCACTAAATGGGCCCTTACCCCAATGCATGCATTCAAAGTAAAGGATATTTAAAACAGACATGATTTCAGATTCCAATTAAAACAAAACATTCAAAATAATCCCTTTAAAACTAGACATTTTCCCTGAAACCTGTCCCTGTTTCCAAGCACCTGTTCCAAGATAAATACATTTCCAAAGTTTACTCGATCAGAGATTTACTAAAAGCCATTCAAAAACACTGTTTCGGATACAACATTTGGAATCCACAAATATTTACAAACATCCTAGGGCTCGTGCCTGCTACATGCATTCAGGGGAAAACAAAAACACACGAGAGTCATAATACAAAAAGACAGAGTAGGAAGACTGGGCCCCATGATCACAGCTCCTCCTTCACCATCCTGTCTCGCACCCTCGGTTACTGTGGAAAAACCACAATAATAAGGGTGAGCAACGAATCGCTCAGAATCCCCAACCGGGTACAATACGATATACATGGTCATCTCGATGAGCGTATGCAAGCTATGAATATAACACAGAATAGAGCACATAGCTTAGCCCACACTTGGGCCTCGGATGCCAACTCGGTGGCTTAGTCAGGAATAAAATCATCACACGCCCAATACGTAAGTCGCCCTATACGAGAAACAAGTCTCGGCCTCACTGTCATCTCGTCGACGAAAGGTACACTAGCTCACAATCCCGAGGAGCTCTCCGGTGGGGCGCCAGAATGAGCGTAAGCATGCACCGCGTGCTATCGCAGACTATGGGGTTGCCGGTCCGGAGGCAAGCCGCCCATATCTAGTCACCACGCCTAACTAAATCTTTGGATCGTGTGTCACCGACATAGGGGTGTGAGACACGGACATGTAAACTATGTCACCTGAACCACCGCACTTGGGGCCAAGGAACGGTCGTGGTAGGCTTACACCAGAAGCCGCCTTGCCTTAACAGTGGCAATCGGGGCTCTCGCCAAACATGCCGAGGACATGCCGGCATGCGCGGGGACGAGGCAATGCCAAGTCATCATCCCGACCGTTGGGGCATTTAACGATCGCCATCCTCACCCAAGATTGCAGGCCTACCGCTCGGGTTAGCAAATCCCTCACGGGGTCCGGGGGCGGAATGACTTGCTCGACGCCCCCGCCATGGATGCAAGGTTATTTATGCATCGGCCCGGATGATGCTATCTACCGCAATTCTAACACCGCCCTAGCAAGCGACAAACAATTCCATAAAATCCAATACGTGCTCACTAAGAATACAACGAGCCTAGCATGATACTACGAAGCAAGGACAGATACGAGCATGCGAGAAAGGAACAACCTAGCATGGATTAACATGAGAATTAACCAAGAAATCATGCTAACCGGGAATTCAGATTGAAGCACCTAGCTACACATGTCAATAATCACAAACAAGCAATCAATCAACAATCACATATAATATCGCAGGTCCACACAACCCGGTAAGAAATCCTTACCTTGGCTCTGGGACGGTTTGGCACGAAATCCTAAGTCGCGAACAATCTCGATCTAGCTACGGAACCTATCAATCAACACAAAAATCACACAAAGAGGCCTAAATATAGTAAAACAAACAAGGCTCGGCTCGGGAGCAACTCACGAGGCACGCATTTAACGCACGAACGAGCCGATTGCACGAACGGCAAAGCAATAGGGCTTCTTTGGGCGCGTGGCGCGCGCGCGCGCGGCGAGGAGGGCGCTGGCTGGGCGCGCTCGGCACAGGGGACGGCGACACGGGGCTGGCGAGCGCGGCGTGGCTTGACGGCAGCACGCGCGTCAAGCGTGAGGCGCGCGCGCGCGACGAAGAAGCGGTGGGCGAGCTTGCAGCAGCAGCGTCGCGGCAGCGTAACAGGGGCGAACAGGCATGAAGAAGACGAGCTCGATTCGCGATTGGAGAAGATTCGATTGCCGATTTATTGATGGATGAACTCCCTACTCCGGTGCACTAAAACCACCCAACGCTTCACCTCGACACTACGGAAAATGGAAATCAAAGCAGGGAAAGAAATGGAGAAATCGGAGGAGAAGAAGAAGAAGAGAGGAGAAAGGGAGGAGAACTCACCGGAGGATCGATCGGTCGAGGGAGAGCCGGCGAGCTGGCTGGTCGGCGAGGGGAGGCCGGTCGGTGAGGAGAATCGCGAAGGAGAAGAAGAAAGGAAATGAGGGAGAAGGCTCGGGCGAGTGCTGCTTTAAACCAAAGCAGGGACATACAAGCATACATAGAAGATGACGCGTTTAGAAGCACAAGAGCGCTCAGTGGCTCGATTGGCAGCGACCCCTGCCTAGCACGCGACACGTCCCTGGTTCGAATCTCACTCGACGCGCTATTTAAATCCCTATTTAATTTTACTCTTTCCCAAGCCCAAATGCCTTCACCAAAAATCCCGATCCTTTTCAAATTGACTCATAATTATTCCGGCAATTTCCAATTTCAAAACCGGCCCGACCCAAAAATTACCAAAATGCCCCTGGGCCTCCCGGGAAGGCCGGGATGAATTTTCCGGGCCGTTACACCACATGTTGTTAACAATCATCTTATGTGTACAAGAGGTAAAAGTGGAATTCGTAAGTCGAAAGTATACATGGTAACCACAAAATATGATGATCAGGAACCGTCAAGTGTTAGAGAAGCTTTAAAGAGCCCGTATTGGATTAAAGCTATGCAAGTTGAATATGATGCACTTATGAAAAACAATACTTGGCCTGTAGTTCCTAAACCAAGTGATTGGATGAAAATGAATTTTTAAAATCAAAAGAAACTCCGATGGAACTATTTCTAGATACAAGGCGAGGCTCGTAGCCAAAGGGTTTTATCAATCTCCTGATATAGACTATTTTGAAACATTTAGTCCAGTCGTCAAACCCATGAAAATTAGAGTTTTACTTACTCTAGCTCTAGCATACAATTGGGTGATTAGACAAATTGATATTAACAATGCCTTTCTTCATGGTGTTCTTTCAGAAAATGTCTTCATGGAACAACCTATAAGGTTCAGTAACCATGACAAGAATACAATATGTAAGCTTCATAAGGCATTGTATGACCTGAAACAAGCTCAACGAGCTTGGTTTGAGAGATTAACTGTTTTCTTAAAGGGCATTGGATTTGTTCAATCTCGAGCAGATACATCTTTACTTTATAGACATGTTGGGTCATGTTGTTGCTACATTTTGATATATGTTGATGATATTTTACTAATGGGGAACTCCACTGATGAAATTCATATGTTGATAACTAAGCTGAATCAAACTTTTGCTCTTAAAGATCTGGGGCCTCTCAGTTATTTTTTGGGCGTTGAAGTTTCTTACCCAGCCTCAGGTGGGATGCTTTTGACTCAAACCAAATACATCATGGATTTACTTAGCAAAACTAATATGGCAGAAGCTCATTCAATAGCGACACCCATGGTAAGTGGTAGCTTACCTGCAGCTTATGATGGAGAACAAATGAAGGATGTTCGTTTTTATAGGAGTGTTGTTGGAGCACTCCAATATGTCACTTTAACTCGACCAGAAATAGCTTTTGTAGTAAACAAAGCATGTCAGTTTATGCATTCCCCTAACGTTGAACATTGGAAGTTGGTGAAGCGCATTCTCAGATATCTCAGAGGTACAGTTTATCATGGTTTATTATTGACTAAACCAACGACATTATCTATCCATGGTTATGCAGATTCGAATTGGGGCTCGGATCCGGATGATAGGAAGTCAACCTCGTGATACTGTTTATACTTTAGTAACAACTTAGTAACGTGGGGAGCAAAGAAACAATCTATTATATCTCACTCAAGCACGAAAGTTGAGTACAGATGTCTAGCCACAACAGCTGATGAATTAATATGGTTATGCTATCTTCTTCGAGATTTACGAATTACGAATGTCAAACCTCCTATATTATGGTGTGATAATTTGAGCACAGTGCATCTAAGTGCCAACCCTGTTTTACATTCCAAAACGAAGCATGTGGAGCTAGATATTTATTTTGTTCGAGACTTAGTTCTTAATAAGAAACTGTGTTTATCATTTACCTGCTAGTGCTCAGGTTGCAGATATTCTCACGAAGCCTCTATCAGCAGGTTTCTTCACAGTCTTGAGGTTCAAGCTCAATGTTCGAAATGCTCTCTCCTTTGGCTTGCGGGGGGTGTTAAGAAGAAAGCCCACTAGGGGTTGGTTCGGCCCAAAATATGTGTGAAGATATTTTTTTGCTTTCTTTTGCAATCTGTTAAGAGTTTTAATTCTCTGTAGCTGGGAATAGACTTTTGGGTGTGTGTTCATGAGTTTTTTTTTTTTTAATCTCTGCTGCTTTTCTTCTTTATTTGGTGTGTGTGAAGAACTGTGTGTGTTGAGATGTATAGTTTTGCATCTGGTGTTGAATGATAATGAATGCATATATTTTCTCTTGAAGGTTGATTTCTTACTTTAATAGGTAATGTGCTTTATTTCGAGAAATGGAGAAATTTATTGAGAAGGGAAAGTTGTGATAGAGGCTAAATTGACGTTAGGTTTTGTAAGTGTGTGAGGAACAATTTAATAGACACGAAATATAGAGTTGACATTAGGTTTTGTAACCTAATGTCATAGAGTTGATGGAAATAAGTAAATAAGTATTCCTAGAAAATGTTAAGAGCGTGGACTAGCCAATAAATATCTTACTTTTCTAACAATTATCACTTCCGTGACTCATGATTTTGTAACTTGAATCAACTTCCGCTGCGAACACCATACTAAGCAAGAGCAACGTAAGCAATAATGAGGTTATTCCTAACTTCTTAAATGATGAACAACTGTTCATACAACCTAAAGTAGCGTACTGGGTCAACATGCGATTCCTCTTCTGATTCTTCGTAAGATACATGCGTGGGTAGCTAATCGACGCAGATATATATAAATAACATTTAATGACCTACGCTAATAACATGATCTATTCATAAATAATTATCATATACTCCTATAACGCAATCATAGTAAGTAAACACCAAATAGAAGTTTAAACAGACGATTTTATTGCGACTAAAAAAATGTTTAAGTACTATAACTACTCCTAATAAAAATAATAAATGGAGTTGGCACGGCTGAAGATGCGTAGTCTCCTTGTCATCAGCTCCCACAACACCACCATTTAGCTTCTCTGGAGTAGACTCAAGTTTAGGCTTTAGTCCCTCGATCGGCTTATGGCCAACCGACCAGCTCGATGAATTCCGCTCCTTGCCTTGGTATTTATAGGATTGAATTTCGTGATCCACAAGAAGAGGTGAGCTGTATCAATCATCATCAAGTCTTTAGGGTTTGAAAACGGATTTCGTCCTCATCCCCTTCTTTTCTGTGAGTTGCAAAAATTACCTCTACCTTGGGATTATTCTGAAGCCATGTGAAGATGGAGTTGTACAACTACCACTATCGTCGGGTTAAGGTTTGAAACTACATGTAATTTCTCTACATTTTTCTCCTCAGCTTCAAATAGAACTTCTAGTTCTCCGAGTGTATTCAGGTTACTTATAGTGCAAATTGATGTTCGAAAAACTTCATATTCAGCTGGTAACCCATTGAAAATGTTTACAAGGTCTCTTCATCGTTTATCAAAACTGAAACAACTACTAATTTGTTGACTATATCTTTTACATGCCTTGAGAATTCGCCAATTGTCTCAAATGATTTTTTTTTTCTTTTTTCTGAACAATATAAAGGAAAGATCATTAGGCTAAGATATTTGAGCTTGTTTTAAGGAATACCTTATTTCAAGAGACAACCACAGATCACGGGCAATTAATGTCAATGTTACGTGAGAGAACGTTCAAGGGGAGAGTATAGCTTTGATAAGGTTATCAATGCTTGGTCCTGGTAACTCCATTGCAAATATGCGGGGTTCTTTTGCCTTGTTGTGGGATGGTAGAGAATTATGTAGCTCGAGTTTGAGATGGATTTAGTATACATTGGTCAGGCTGAATAACTATGTCATCAGTGTGGTCGAAAAGAGTATGAGCCTTGAGAATGGCCGAGACTTGCACTTTCCATTGAATATAATTCGTGGTGTCAAGACGGATCGGGACAAGATTATATATGTTTGATAAGAGGAAGTGTTGGATTGATGTTCCTGCCATTTTATTAATAATCAAGAGAAAAGAAAAAAAAAAAGAAAAAAAATAATAGATGTGAGTCTTTAGCTTCGATAGCAAGATAAATTTCAATTCAATTGCGCTTTGAATTTATATTTTGTATTGCACATTTTGTAAAGGATAGAGAGGCATGAGTGTTGTTTATTAATTAAATAATTGATTAATTCTGATTTAATTTTATTATTTTAATGTTAGTGCGTTTCTAGTTTTTAGGCCTTAATGAGGATCGTGCAACGAGTAGCGCATCGCGAACAGAAGAAGAAGAACAAAAAGGCGTTGTATTTCATCCACCAAGGGATGAATGATGAGACATTTGAGCAGATAGAAGGAGCAATGACCTCAAGTGAGGCCTGAACCATTTTGTCAACCTCTTATAAAGGTGATGACAAAATCAAGAGGGTGCGTCTTCAAACTCTAAGACGCCAATATGAGTTGATGCAGATGGAGACTCAGAAACTGTTGATGAGTATATCAATAGGATTCTTGCCCTGGCAAACCAAATGAAGACCAATGGTGAAACACATTCAGAGCAGACAAAGGTGGTGAAGATTTTGAGATCTTTAACTCCCAGATTTGAACATGTTGTTGCTGCAATTGAAGAGGCCAATGACCTGTAAAAAATGACTGTAAGGGTATTGTTGGTTCCCTAAAGGCTCATGAGCAGCGGATGAATGACAGTAAAATTGCAAAACCAATTGAACAGGTTTTACAAGCACAAGCCTCAATTAATAGCTCAAGTCCACCAGGTAGAGGTCGTGGACATGGTCGTAGCTATTCCAACAAAGGTCGTGGTGGCCAGAATCATGGAGATGGTGACCAAAATAATACGGGTTCCAACAACAATCCAAATTCAAATTCCTATTGGCAAAGAGGACATGGTCGCAGTGGATATAGAGGTAAATACAATAAATCAAATGTGGAATGTTATAATTGCCACAAGCTTGGCCATTATGCAAATGAGTGCAGATAAAAAAGTGATAATCAAATTGCCAATTGTGCTCAAGAAGAGGATTATGACGAAGAGGATCATGCATTATTAATGGTAGCCACATCAAATGAAATTCCAAACTACCAGACTTGGTATTTGGATACTGGTTGCACAAATCACATGAGTGGCCATAAAGAATTGTTTGCAGATTTTGATGAATCCTTTCACACAGAAGTGAAATTTGGTGATGGAAGATTAGTTCCGGTGACTGGACAAGGGCAAATTCTTATAACATTGAAGAATGGTAATCAAAGGTACATTTCAAATGTTTTCTATGTACCTGATATGAAAAGTAATTTGTCGAGTATGGGACAGTTGGCCGAAAAAGGTTATGTGATGCATGTCTCTGGAAATAAATTCTCAATTTTTGATAAAGAGGGTAATATGATTCTTGAAACCTTTTTATCAAAAAATCGTATGTTTCCAGTAGATTTTAATATGGGTGATTTCAAGTGCTTGAATGCAATGGTGGCTGATGAATCATGGTTATGACATTTACGTTTTGGGAATTTAAATTTTCAGAGTTTGGAAAATCTTTCCAAACACAATTTAGTGAAATTTTTGCCCAATATTCATCACCCTGATCAATTGTGTAAAGCTTGTATTTTTGGAAAGAAGCACAGGACAACTTTTGTTAAGCAGTCTTGGCGTGCAAAATTTCCTTTGGAGCTGGTTCACACAGATGTTTGTGGTCCAATGAACATATCATCAATTGGAGGGAACAAGTATTTTCTGACATTTATCGATGATTTTTCAAGGAAAACTTGGATTTATTTGTTGACGAGAAAAGATGAGGTATTTTACTGCTTAAAAATATTTAAAGCATTTGTGGAAAGACAGAGTGGCAAATTAATCAAGATGATGCGTAGTGATGGAGGAGGTGAGTACAACTCCTTTGATTTCAAAAGTCATTGTGAAAAGCTTGGATTGCAACATAACATTACTGTTCCCTACACTCCCGAACACAACGGAGTGACTGAGAGAAAGAATAGATCAATTATGGATATGGCTAGGAGCATGCTTAAAGCAAAAGGTATGCCAAATTATTTTTGGGCTGAAGCTGTATCATGTGGAGTTTATTTTTTGAATAGATCACCTACCAGAAGTCTTCCCAACATAACTCCTACTGAGGCATGGAGTGGATTCAAACCCAATGTCCAACACTTGAAGATATTTGGATAAGTTGTTTACGCTTATGTACTTATGGCAACAAGATCCAAGTTGGATGATAGGGCAGTAAAGACAATTTTCATTGGATATAAGCAAGGAGGGTACACATTGTACAATCCAATGACAAAAAAGGTGATAGTAAGTCGTGATGTTACATTTGCAGAAGACGAAGTATGGGATTGGAATACAACAGGTGCCATAGACTCAACCAAAACGTTACATTTATGTTTTGAATGAGGATGCAGATGTAGAAGATAAAGTCAATGAAAAAACACCTACAGTTCAAACAGAAGTTATAGGTCCAATTGCAACTATACTATGGAAAAGCAAAGAAGGGAGAGACGTCAAACTCCACATCTTCAAGATTACGAGGTTAATGTTAATGATGAGGTTAATAATGATAGAGAATTAGTTCATTTTTCTTAGATTCAGAACTCAATAAAGATGTCCTCAAAAATCCAAAATGGTAGTTGACTGATTTTCCAAAAGGTTCAAAAGGACACAAATCAATTGATGTGAAGTGTATGGATAAAATTAAAGTGAAGTGAAATAGTGAAATTGGCAAACATAAAGCAATGTTGGTGGTGAAGGGAATTAAGCAAAGATAAGGCTTTGATTATGAACAAATTTTTTGTTCTGTTTCCAGAATGGAAACTGTGAGATTAATTATTGATTTGACTACACAAAAGAAATGGAAAATTCCATGGAAGATTGCAGATACTTTTAACCATTAAAGATTGTGACTATTTGAAGATCATTCCAAATCAGAATTAAGGGAGGATGTTGTTTATTAATTAAATAATTTATTAATTCTGATTTAATTTTATTATTTTAATGTTAGTGCGTTTCTAGTTTTTAGGGCTTAATGAGGATCGTGCAATAGTGATAGAGAGTGGATCCTAGAATTTAGGTAGTGGGAATATGCGAAGTATTTTTGGGATTTTTATTTGGCTATATATTGCTAAATGTAAAATCGATAACATTAAGAAAAGGTTCTCCAATTAAATTTTTTTTTTTTGCACAGTCCAATTTAGTCTCAAATTGTCTCAACCACACTTCTTTGTTAATTTTCCTACAATGAGTGAGATCTAAATAATAAGTTGTTACACAAAAATCAGTAAATGTTACTTATGGGTACTATATCTAACAATATTCTTAATAATGATTAACACAATCTTAACGACCATTATTATAATTACGTGCATTACAACTACTATTTTATCATAGTTCATATTACAATAACAATTATTATTTATTATAAATATTTTAATTACATTCAATTGCCATTTATTATAATTCATATTTTAATAACATATAATCAAAAACACCATTTAAAATAGTTCACTATTTATAATAACCTTTTATTTATAATAACCAAATGATATCCCAAATACACCTTAAAAATATTGCAGAGTCATTACAATAAATTTTAAAATAAATAAAGTCATTTATAATTCCACTGTTTTAAAATAATTTTTAATAGTGGCAAAGCTTTCACGAATCAATTTCTTCGTCATTGCCATGTCATAGTGGAAAAAATGGACAATGATGTATTATAAATTAATGTTTGTTAACAACAATTATAATAATAATTGTGTTTTTGTTTATAAACTTTTCAAAACGTACGAAGAAATTTCTATTTTAAAATATTGAAAAAACTACACTAGTTTTTCTTTTTCTATTTTTGAAGAACGCTTTGTTTTTTTTGTTTTTCTTTTTTAGGACACCAAAGTCTTAGTTGTTCATTCATCATAATGAATGGCCTTCTTTTTTTTTTTTGGAAACATGGCTTTTTCCATGGAAATGTTTTCTACACAATTTTTTTTTTGGAAACAACCGATAACCACTCGTTTCTAGACACGGAGATATCGAAAGAGTAATATCACAATTAAGTATTGAAACCAGAATTTTAAAAGGAGCATACCTTCAAAACTCAAGTTTTCAACCACTATACCATCCTTCGGGAACAATTTGTTATTAGAAATCATATTTTTTTAGAAAGCAAAACTCATAACTTTAAACTATTAATTTATATATACGAAACATCTCAATAGCTTGTAATTTATTGGGCTATCTAATAATAAATAGACTTGTAAGAATATTGTCAATAGGTGTATCACACTCATTGCTATTCACTCGAATCATAATATGTAAAAGAGTGGTCATGATATATCTATCATAGTCTGTTTAACATTACTACTCATACTAATCAATTAATATGTTAAAGAGGGTATAACTCAAGTAATAAAGTAATGAAAGTAAATGTTATTGATCAAAATATCAGAAGTTCAAATTTCTCCTCTTTTGTCTTGAATTAATAGGATGATAGCCCATGCAATTTATTCTATTTATTATTTTTTAAGGCAATAAAAATGGGAGATTTGAATCATCATGATTAATTTTGGAGAATTTGTTTAGATGACAATTTTTTTATTATTTATGACAAATATCCATTAAAGGGATTGAAATAGAAATGTCTACGAGGTGGGATGGGGTCGGGAGATGGCTTTCCCATCCCCGTCCCAGCCATAAGAACCAATCCCCATCCTCGAAAAGTTTCCCCTTTTTTTTCTGGGATCGGGGCGAGGATTCCCCACAATTTTTTTTTTCAATTTAATTTTTTGGATAAAAAAATTAAAAAAAAATTAGATTTTTTTAAAAATATATTCATATGAATAAGGTAATAGGGAAAATGGACATCTCTAGATGAAACCCGTGAAGCTGATGTTAAATTGGTTATAACCAAACAATAAAATCATTGCGTCACTTATCCATTCGATCTAATTTTGCTTTCTATCGTCTTTTAATTGAGGATTATATGTATCCTTCATTAAAAATTATGTTTAATATTGATTAAAAACTATCTGTAACATCAATTGAAGATTATATATGCACTAATTTTTCATTTTTTTTTATTAAACTCTCCCTAATTTTATATTTTCCTCTTGAAGGTTATATTCATAGAAGTTTTTAATTATATATGAAAAATACCCTTATTTCTATAACATGACACTTCCTTTCTTGAGTGCAAACAACTAATTCACATAAAAGAAGAAAAAAAAAACTAGAGAGTAAAAGTAAAAATGTAATTTAAGTCTACAAAAGAAATAGACAAATACTTACATGGTGTCCAGGTAATATTATAAAATTTGATCTGTTGATTTTATTTTTAATGTGGAAAAATCATTAAAATAAAAAACAGTAGCTTGTATTTTATCACATAATATTGGTGCTTGGTAGCATGCAAATATTTTTCAAAAAAATATGCATAATTTTGTTTCAAAAAAAAAAAAAAACGCCCTTAAATTATGCATAGCTTTTTTCTTCTCAAAAACTGTATATAAAGGGCTTGAAATGCGCCTTTTTACAAAAAAATTGTCTTCGTCATCCATTGCCTTCTTTAAATGTGCAGTCGTCTGCAACTTTCTTCGCTTTCTCCCAAACATTTCTTCGATGAGAAGTTTCGTTCTTCAATTCCCTTGATCGCTCCCGCCTTTGATCCAACTTCAGGTCAGTGTTTCTGTTTATGATTAATCTCGTTTTTCTACTCTCTATTATGCAACCGATTCACACCGATCCAATCCGCCATTGTTTTGAGGTTTTTGATTTGCTTCGACTCATTGATCGTTTTCCTGTACGTTTTCACTTTTCATCGTCTTCTTCTTTTAGTTTATGCGAGCTCTGTTGTTGTTCGTTTCATTCTTCTGATGTGTTTGGATTTATCCTCTTTTTTAGTTTGTGTGTGATTTGGTTTGTGCATTGTGTTTTGATCTGTACCCATGTTGTAAATGTATAGAGGCGTTTCTCGATAAATTAAAATCAAAATATGGCTCCTCTTTGATTTTCATTTATGGAACTTAGATGTTTGAAGGTACGGTTTGAATGAATTTCGGAAAATCCCCAAGGACTCTATGTTCTATTGATTATTGATCACGCTTCCTTGATGTGTATCTGATGATGAGATGATCGCTCGGATATGCTTGTTTTTACTTGTAGGAGTCATAGTTGGTGGTTCATTGTAGTTTACAATGATTGATCTAAAATCTTATAATGTTTTCGTTTCTTATAATAAAAAATGATTGATCTCGTTTCGTTTTTGTGATCATTGGCAGTTCGTTCTTGAGTTTTGAGTAGGTATTTTTGCAAACTTGCTAAACAGCTACTGCTCTGGTGGAGAAATTACCATTACTCGATTAGTTGTTATCAGAAAACAGTCATGAACGAGTACGATTCCGATGCTATTAGGTGGGGTCTTCGTTTTTTCAATGGAGACTCATCGTACAGTACCGAGTACTTTCCTGTTATGGCACAACATGATGTGAATTTCTATGATCATTATTATGGAAATCATTGCAATACTAATGAGGATAACCATGTGGAGAACGATGAGATTATTGCACACACTCTTCAGGAAGAGTTTTCCCGATTAGAAATCGCAGAGGCCTCGGGCTATTCGAATGCAGAAGCGCCCTCCCAAGCATCTAATTTTGCGCTTGGTTGGAATAATCGATCCTCGAGGAACTATAGTTCAGGTTCTTACTAATACTAACTAACCACCTTATTCTTTTTTCTCTATACATGTGTGATAGAGATCTTTACATGTGCCCACAAATCTTTTTATAATTTACAGAAAATGGTTCTGCTGAAGATGAAGTTGAAACTTTGGAGCCTTCTAGTTCATGTTCTAGTCCAGGTCAAGAGGATAATTACTATCCATATACACATGATAATCAAGTAGATTGGAAAATGGATGAAATGATTCCGGCACCTGTGAGATTTTCTGTAGTTGCATCTTTTTATTTCGGTGTCATAGAAGCAAATTATAGATTCGTTGTTAAGAAAATACTCTGCCAGACTGATCAAGTTATATCAGACATTTTTATGGAGCATGCTTCTTTGCAGGGAGTTTCGACTGCTGACATCTAGGAATAATCTATATTTGCTTAGAATTTGGAATTGTTTCCTCTTGATTGAGAAATATTTTGTTAAGATTTGATTAGATTCTTTTTTTCTTGTAATTTTTTTTGGAAGATTTTGAACTATTCTTACATCATTCGTGCATGATTTTTGCAGTCTAAAATTGGCATTGGAAATTTTAGGCCTCATTTGATAACTAGTTTGTTTTTGAAATTTAAGCCTACAACAACTACCTTACCATAGCTTTTTTCTTATTTGGATATCTACATCTTACCTATATTTTATAAACAAAACCAAAATTTGGAAACAAAAAAAAGTAGCTTCCAAAAGCTTGTTTTTGTTTTTGAAATTTGGTTAGTACTCACCTACTTTCTTAAGGAAAGATGGAGCACATGGTAGGAAATTTGAGTAGAATAAAAAACCAAAAATAAACTTAAATTTCCTAAACCAAAAATAAAAAATCAAATGGTTATCAAACGGGGCCTTAGCTGTTGGTATAGATGATTCCTCTGTGAATCATTGACTTGTGCTCGCTACTACTGATTCCTGATTCTCAACATGCTGATCTTTGGTTTTCACATTTTATTTAATTGTTTGGACGAGAATCAAGAAATCTTTTGAAACTATGTGATTTCAGAAGCTGATCTCTAGTTCTTTTCCATTTTCCATGCTAACATATGTATGTGGAGTGGGACCGTGATATTATATATGCTTGTCTGCCTCCTACAAAGTTGCCTTACAACTTCTCATATGGTTTGTGCAGCATGTCCCAAGAATTAATGGTGAGATTCCTCCTATTGATGAAGTAACCTCAGATCATCAAAGATTGCTGGATAGGTAATATCTCAAGAACTGTCATTTGGTAAATGGTTTAATTTGTAGTCTATTGTTTATAGCATGTGTGTTTGAATTTCTTTTACTATTTTGTAATCTATGATCTCTCTCTTAGAGAAAATTTGTCGTTCGACATAGAATTTTGGTATTAATTGTTATGTCCACTGCCTTTTCAATCTTAGGTTGATGGTATATGATTTTGTGGAACGTAAGATCAAAGGGGATGGTAACTGTCAGGTCAGTTGTTTCTCATGTGTGCGGTTCTGGTCACAATTGAACAGTTTGGATTGACCATGGAATACTGTTGAATTGGGACAATTGACAATAATTGGTTTTGAAATGGATATCCACATTATCTAATATGGTATCAGAGCCCATAAAACCAAAACGAGTATTGTTCTAATAAAAATGAAATTGAGATATGATTCAAGATTGGTGAGCCCAAAAGAAGCACCATCTTGAGGAGGTATGTTGGGATCTCACTATTGTTCCACATTGGAAAAGTGGAGAGTCCAACAAGCATTTAAAAGAGATATGAGTTACTCTCCTCATTGTCAATTGGTTTTGAGATGAAACTTCATATTCTATAATATGGTATCAGAGCAGGAGGTCCAGAGTTTGAGCCCTTGCTAAGTCGTTTCCTCCCCAATTAAAATTAAATTTCACTTGTTGGGCATTTTACTCCAACCCACCAGCTTAAGCTTTTGGGTTGATCAGTGGCATAACATAATTTAACAAATACTCATATCAGTTTTTGATTCTCAGTTTCGTGCTTTATCGGATCAACTATTTGGATCACCTGAACGCCACAAGTTGGTAAGAGAAAATGTTGTGAATCAGGTATGTCCTTGTTGCTCATAGCTTTACACTAGTATTTTTTTCGATATATCGGATTATAAGTTTGTAACCTACTTAACATGGGTTTCTATCCCCTATTTTTTTTCTACACCAGCTCAGGTCACACCGGGAAACTTATGAGGGATATGTTCCCATGGCATATGATGATTATTTGGAAAAGATGTCCATGTATTTTCAACTTCTATTTATATCATTACTTTCATCCCCCATGTTCTTGTCTTGTTTGGATAATTTTTATTTTACTTCATTTGAAATGTTTATAGGAGTGGTGAATGGGGTGATCATGTAACACTACAGGCAGCTGCAGATTGGGTATGGTCATTGCAAGACTTTGTCTCTGGCTTTGAAGATTTTCTTTACGTAGCGTTTGAAGTTTGAAATATGTTTGTTGTTCGTTCATGCAGTGATCCCAAATTTAAAAAAGAAGTAACTTTCCACCATGTTAACATTTATAATAACTAAAAGAAAATGAAGCAAACTGAAGTCAAAATTTGAAAGTCGCATGTTCAGCCATTTTAGATTCATTTGCTTGTTCTTATTTAACTTCATTGAGTGTTCCTTTGTATAACCAGTCTGTATCTTGGGTGTGGTAACAGTGTGAATATGTTGTCAATTACTTGAAATGAACTTGCTAGACTGAATATGAAATTCATGTTCTCTCCAAAGAGTTTTATTAACAAGTTTTTGGAATCTATTTTTTTAGTTTTGAAGCCCGGTTTGATAACCATTTTGTTTTTAGTTTTTGGTTTTTGAAATTTAGCCTACAAAATAACTAACTTATCATATGTTTTTCTTACTTCGATGCCTATATGTTGCCTCTATTTTTTATAGATCAAACCAATGCTTGGAAACAAAAAAGAAAGTAGCTTTCATAATTATGTTTTTGTTTTTGAAATTTGGTTAATATTTACATATTTTATTGAGGAAAGATTGATACATTGTAGGAAAGATGGAACACATCGCAAGAAGTTGGGATAAAAATAGGCTTAAATTTAAAAAACCAAATGATTATCAAACGGGATCTAAATTTTCATTTGGTTTTTAAAAACATAGGTAAATGTAAGTATCAAAGTAAGTTATTGTAGGCTTAATTTTTAAAACAAAATAGTTATGAAATGAAGTTTAAATGTTCTAACTACTGTTTTATGTTGCAGCATGGCGTTAGAATATTTGTTATGACTTCTTTTAAGGAAACCTTCTGTATAGAGATTATTCCTAATTTCCAGAAGAAAAAACAAGGTAAATTCTCATCTCAAATATTTGCTTTAACTCAGGTAATTCTTTTTCCTGGTTACGGGCCTATACTTGACACATTCTTTTGCTGATTTACTTTGAAATGCTCATATATAGTGCAGTACACCTATTTTTTTCATTTTGTTTTAGTTTTTCACCAGCATTTTGATACGTTTTGGGCCTTAGCTAAAATAATAGTATTTAGAAGGGCATATGTGCAATTAGTTAGGAAGTTTATTAGGGTTTTCAATTATAAATAGAGGGGAAGGGTGAGTGAGGAAGGGATCCAAAATATTGAGTAAAGGTTTGGTGGACTCAAAAGAAGTGTTCTCTAAAGATATGAGGTTCCAAGACTTGTTAAGTTTTGGTTTATCTTACAGTTTGTTTATATTTTAATATCAATATAGATCACGGGTTGTATTGATTGGTATCAAAGCAGTTTGATCCGCTGTTGGCCATAGAGATGGATTATGAAGGATGACATTGTTGGATTCATATTGGTTCCAAGACTTATTAAATTTTGGAGGATTACTGCCAAAACAGTATCTCTAACTAATAAAAACCAAAAAACCATCTCTTGGGTACCAAAAAGAGGCAATTCCAACATTCACTTCATTGACTTCCCTTCTTTTGCCACCATCCAACCATTCTTTATTATTCTATCAATGGATATTGGTAGAGCTTCACTTATTACTCATTTGTGCAAATATGCAGTCATTTTCCTGAGCTTTTGGGCAGAGGTGCATTACAACTCAATCTATCCTCAAGGAGGTAACTATTTTTTTCTTCATTCCATTATGAACTGGAAGCTGAGTATTATATCAGGATAAGTGATCATTACATTGTTTAGGAGGAATAGAAACATGCATAAGCTTTATTTTTCATGAACTACATCAAACTCCTTACTAACTTGATTTGATTGATTGAGCTTGAATATTAGTTCGGTAGTATTTATGCTCCGTCCCTGCTCTCGATGTCGCTCCATATTCACCCCCATGTCTCCTCAGTTGCAGATGAGCAATCAAATGACTCTAGAAAGAGGAGAAGATGGTGGATTTTTGGCAACAAGCATTGAGAAGATTCCGGGCAAAATGCGTAACATGACCTTTCCTGCATCTTACGCTTGAGACTCATGGTCTTCTTTAATTTTCGAGAAGACTTCTCAGCCCACTTCCTCCATCAAGAGCTACTCTAATAACATATTGTATAACTTAAGATTCTATATTCGAACCCATCTTCCCAAATCTTATTGAATCTTAAAAAGAAAAGGAAAAAAAAATCTACTACCGTTTTTTACATGAATGAAGTTTTTGGAAGACTAGAACATTAGTATCGACTCTGACGATTGGATGCTTCAATGTTTTCAGTTGTTACCCGAGAGGCTCGGTCTGTCCTGCTCTGGATCGTATTTACGTTTTTACATTTCATAGATTAATAAAATTTGCTAGCTTCTTCACTTCATTGACCCTTGCTTTATGCTTTGCGTGACATGAATGCAACAGACATGAATTTAGTTCATTTCCAGCCATTTAAAAACTCTAGGGATGATTTGATTCTATAATATTTGACTGTCAAGAAAATTGGAAGAAAATAAATTTATGAGTAACATGGTCATGATGGATGAAACCTACATCAATGATGGTTACACAATTGCATCTTTATTCACATATATTTCTACTAAAACTTCTATGAACTAGTTGGCTGCATCTCTCCATTTTTATAACCAAGTGATTAGAGCTGTACCTTGAAAGACTTTTACAAAAAAAATATTACAAGCATTAAAAATGGAATCATTTTTATTTTTGATATCCATGACTGTCCGAGTCAACTTGCACTTCAGATAACCTGACTCTACAACATTTGAATGAAAAAAAAACTGTTTTTATTTTAGTATAATATGTACTTTCAATTTAACGAAAAAGAAAAGCCAGCAGCAAAGAAACCGAACAAAAGTAGCATTTCCCTAAAGACTGGATGATCTTAGTCCATCTCACCTTCCTTTCAGAATTTTAGTGGAAAAATAAAATCCAATATTAAATTTCCAATACTAGGAATCAACAAGACCAGGTTCACAATGGTGGGTCCATTCCATTCCATTCAATCAGTTTATCCAGAGAAAATATTTAAATTATATATATATATATAAAAAGAAAACAAATTTCATAGAAGTTGAAGATTATACAGTTTCTTCTTAAACAGTAAAATTTCCATACTGATTTCACTATTGCTCTCTGAAAACCTCCTCTTCCTGCTTCTCCTCCTCCGCCGTCGCCGGCTGCAACAGCAACGCAGTAAACGGCATGTGCCGGTAATCACTCCCGCCGGCAGAGTACACCATCCCGACCGGCCGGGATAGATCCAAATGACAGCTCGGCGGCGGCGGCATTGTGAACATCTCTAACGCAACGGTCGCCACCGGCTGCGACGGAGAAGACGAGGCCGTGGCCGGAGAAACAGTGGAGATCGGAGCCGCGGGAACGGTGCCGGTACCGGTGGCGGCGATGATGGATGGCTCGGCCTGACGGAGAAGCCACTGGATGGTCTCGCCGTCGGAGCGGTGGCCAAGCTCGCGCGTCAACTGAAAGATCCGGGCGGCGCAGAGGGGCGGCATGCGGAGGCGCCGCCCTCTGCCGTTGACCTTGGTGTGGCGGTCCTTCGATGAGGCGGCGGCGGATTTTCGAGGGGCGGCGTTGGGAGGATGAAGGATCTCCGGTCCCATGGTTGGGTTTTGAAATGTTGCGATTTGATTTGGGGATTTTGTGGTTAGGGTTTTGATCGGAGGAGAAGGTTTTTAGGGTTGGAAGGATGAGGAAGACGAAGAAATGAATGTATAATAATAATATAAACACGGAGGGTGTGATGCAGATGCATGGTTTGCTTTTTTTAATTTAGTTTCTCATGTGGGGGTCCACTTGGCTACTCTGGGTCCCACCTCTTCTTCTGAAGACTTGCTGAGCAGAGGAGACCACAAAATTCAGTTAATAATCACATGCGAAGGATGAAAGACAAAGAAAAGGATCATGAACACTCATCATTCTACTATTAACTCAATTTTCACCCTACAAATTGAGGAGAGGAGACCACAAAATTTTCACAAAGGATGTTCCTATTCTAGATTGAATTTTCACAAAATAATAAAATTATTATGGGATTGACCTTTCCATATAAAGTACTCATTATTATTTGTGAGAATAATATGTGTTTTTCATTTTAGAACTTTTTTTCATTAATTAAATTATTATTTTCAATATATAGTATTACCTATGTGACATGTCATTATCCTAACAACCTAAAAAATAGTTATAAGTGCCTAAGAATTACTTCTTAGAAAGTTGTCAAGATTTACTCTTTTTCTTATCTATCCCACACTCATATAAGCTACGAGACTTTTGTTTGTAGATCTAAATTATTAATATGTTTTTATATTTGTAGCTAGATGTTCCAACCAACTTATGAAGTACTTATTGCTATAATTGACATTTCTAGTTTAATTACTACAATTCAATCTAGTCCATCCTTAAAAAGTTAAAGATATGATTTTTGGTGATGTATTTTAAAAATTATTCTATTTTTAGTCTTTATTTTTATACTAAAATAAGGGGCTTTTTCATGGATATTCAAAAATAAATAAATAATTCTCTCTAGAACACATTTTTTAAAATTATTCATCTATAACAAAAAAATATCCTAAGTTTGTAAAATTACCAAAAGACCCCTACTTAAAATTCTCACAACAAAATTTTTTCCCACACAAACACTGTACACACCTCTCTTTGTCAAAAAAAAAAAAACCCCTCCCAACATGATTTCTTCCCAATCATCGCCATCACCTTCGCCGGAACCACTTTCTTCGCCAAATTTTGCGATCATCTATTCGTCTTCTAACTTTCTCTCTTTGCAAAAGCAAAAATCTCTGGTTTTAGAGAGAGAAAGAAGAAAACAGAGTAAAAATGTCTTCCTCCATTCAGCTTCATCGAATCAATCCGAGCAACAATCCGACCGGAATGTCATCGATTATGACCGTCGGTCACAGAAATGTAGCGGCGGCGGCGGCGCGTCAGAGAACCGAGGCGGCTCTGGTACCCGACGCGGTGGCTCAGCACCTCTCTGACTTTCTATTCTTCTTCTCCGCCGTAGTTGGGAAGACCGATTAGAAGTCTATCAATTCTACTGATAGAAGTCTATCAGTGAAAAAAGGATATATTTAGAAATTGAAAAAGAATGTAAAAAATCTGCTATGCATAAATTTTTTTACAATTTGTGCTATAATTAAAATAGGTGAGCCAAAAAATGTTATTGGTAGCAAATTCTCCTAAAATAATGGGTAAGTGGTGGCCCAATGATTCTATTTTTTAGTTGTAAATCAGTTTAGCTCCCGCTCATAAATTCAATCCCAAGAATTAATATCTGTCCCTTCTTCTGATATGTAGGCAAAAAAAAAAAAAAGTCATTTTTTTCTTTAAAAATTTACTCTCTTCTGTAAATTTTATAAATAAAAATAGTTGATCAAGTTATCGATAACCTTTTTTTTTTCTAATACCGAAGATTCTCCCACTTTTGGAGACTATTATTTGAGTTCTACTAAATGGTGGATTTTATAGCATTTCTCAACACTTAGATTGAATAAATAAAATAAAATATTTATGTTTAAATCATTCTCTTCTTGAAGTTACTGGTTAAGGTTTAGTAACTTTAATCAATGTTATTGATAGTTATTGATAGTTGATCAACAAATATATGACAGTTATTGAAGTCAATTTCAATGTAAAAGAATAATTTATATTTTAAATCTCTTTCTTAATAATGTATTTAACCAAAAAAAATTTTACAATCAACAAAAGTCATCGTGGAAAGAAGTGAACTCCAATGCACAATTCATCTTTGATTAAAGAGGTCTAAGTGATTGAAGTCACTAAATAATTTTGAGCATTCAACTAATTAAATCAGTTCAATCAATTTGTTAGTTCCATCTACAACTAAATCAGAATTCTGTTGGTTGAAGCAAACAATTTCTGACCACCTAAATAGAATTAATCAATTGTACTTCTATATAAACTAGTATATCTTCGAATCAGTGAGTGATGAGTGAGTTGTGCAAAAGTGTAGGTAAAAGAGTGTGCAAAACTGTGATAGAAACTACTTTATAGAAATCAAACGTACCTGCGCTCTCGTGGATGTAGGCCAAAGTGTTGTCGAACCACGTAAACTTGTGTGTGTCTTTCTTTACTATTCTCTTTACTCTTTTGTACTTTTCCTTGTTTGCTTTCGGTACTCGCAAAAGAAATAAAACAGGTTAAACCCCATGAAGAATATTATGAGTATTGATGAAGGAAGAAGGGAATAGCTCTTACCTAAAGATGTATCGTTTCTCTGATACATCCTCCTAGAAACAACACCTATTGAGCTGAAGCGCGAGCCATTCGACACGCATAGGGACCGTGTGGATGAAGATGTTGAATTGGACCATGCGTAGAAGGGATGAGGTAAGTTGGCTTCAATGATCCTTGCGGTTTTGAGTTCATCTGAGTGTGAGTTTTGTTGAGCAAGAAGGCTTAAATTATAGGGCAAACTAGGTAAACGTCTAAATTTAAGAAATTATTTAGGAAAATGTCTAAATGAGAAACATTTTAAATCCATGTCTACTTTTAGTTTTTTTAAATCTCTAATTAATTAATATGTAAATGTAATAGTCCAAACTACCCCATCTTATTTGTTCCCATTTTTTAATTATAATTATTTTAAATAGCATTCTCTTTTAACTAACACGAGAGATGAAGATTTTGATTTAAATTTTTAAACAAAACACTCAATTAAAAATAATGAAGATCTTTATTTAATTTTTTTAAAAATTACAACAAACAACTACGTTAGAATTTTTTTAAAACATATTTTATTTTGAATTATTTTTCCATTCCACCATTATGGTACATCCAATGCCCATAACAGTCAGTATGCCCCCAGGTGTTTTCAAAAAGTTGTGAAAAATGACAAAAAAATAATTCCGTACCTACCACTTTTGCCGTCATTAATTCCCTTCACCAAATTCAAGTTGGGCAGCTAAACCGTCGAAACGAAGCCCTAAGAGAAGCTCGTGCTTCTCGTCATTCCCTAAACCATCGTCATTCTCCCTGTCCATCATGATTCGTAGGTAAAAATCTTTCACCCAACCAAGAACACCGCCGCACGTCTCTGCCACTCCGACTCGAGCTTGGACATCTCGGTCCGTGTTCTGGACGATGTCAGCCAGGATGCAACAATCGCTGTACATGCCACCAGCAAACCCCGCTATACATCCATTGAACATCCATGTCATCCTTCAATATCTTAGCATTTTCTTTGTGTGGCGCATCTTTATACAATGCTATACTGATGACTTTGGAATCTTGGTCCAGCCCCATAATTCCCTCGATAGACGATATCAGTAGGGATAGAGAGGTGTTGTGTGTGATATCAACCATAACGGTATTGTAGTTCGAGTAAATATCTCCCTCATTTCAACTCTCATTAAAGACGACCATAACCGATGTAACATCCATTCACAATTAAACAACAAGCTTCCTACCCCCTTGAAATTTGGCAGAGAAGAAGATAGAATATGAATTGATGATGGGAATAAGAAAAATATGGGGATATGAGGATCCGATGCACACCTAGGAATTGGTGGATGCAAAATGTGGAAAATTGTGACAAATGAGACAATTCAATTTACAATGAACCTCGAAATTTAGTTTGAGATTCGATTATGGAGGTTCCCAACATGATCTAGAGGAAGATGGGAGAAAATATGGTAGTTGTGTGCGGCAAAACTAAATCCTAAATTAGGTAATTTGTTTTTATAATTTAGAAGAGTCCTAAAAAGGTGGGGTGTAACTAATTCCTAAATGGTGGATTATATTATTTATTTAAATTAGAAAAATAAGGATTGAGTGGGAAGGGCATGAATGATAAAAATAATTTCTCCCTCTTCCCTTAAATTCGAAAATAGACATCAATTTTAATATTTTCCTAATTAGACATTTACTTAAATACTTTGTGAAATATAGACAAATACTATGCTTTTCCTAAATTATAATAGTCATAAACTATCAAATTTAAAAAATTATGGTGCAATGGTTAACAACAATTCTGTATTTGAAGTGGATTGATATTAGATATTAGACTATATTTGTACAGTTAGTTTATTAGGTTCTATATTTGTTACAATATTTTCTATTATTAGATTTACTATTTATCCTATTTGTATATTTATATTCTTCCAGAGAGGAGATAACATAAACAAATTATTATTCTCCCAATTATTAAATGAGAATAGAAAAAACCTTCTTTTGTGTTCTAACACCACGAGTAGATTGAGGTTTCAGGAGAAGATAAGGGAGGAAATTCCATTAGAGAATATAGAGAAAGTTGAGAGAAATTGTATTGAGGGAGAGAAGTGGTGGTAGAGGCATAATTGGAAAATACAAAAGAAACATCAAAAGAAAGTTATTGGAAAATAAAATGACTAACAAAAAATACTAAGATTAACCACACCTATACTAATCTAATACTATTAATACAATGCTTATTACTCGAACTAATAGAAGTATTTTATATACTATACACTCTAATCAGTGTAACAAGTGAAATTCACTAATTGAATTGTATTAAAGGTAAGCCAATAACACTAATTGAAGTCTATAATATATTTATTAAACTAATTGATACTAATCATGTTTTCAAGAGACTAGTATCTTATATAATATAGACTTCAATCAATGTCATTAATTGAAATTATCAATTGAGATTAGTAAATAACATTGATTCGCCAACATGAGCAGTTGCTCAACGGCACTAGTGTATGCTCAATGACCAGAGGTCTTGGGTTCGAGTCCCCTATCCCCAATTGTTGTAATCTCAAAAAAATAAAAAAATAAAAAAATAACATTGATTCAAGTCTATAGTGTACTTAACAAATTAATCAACACCAACCTTGTTATCAATAGACTTCAAAGTAACATTGATAGTTCATTAAATTTGGATGATTTTTTTTCCTTTCATAATTTGCTTAAACTCCCTTTTTTTGTTATATCTTCAAAAAAAAAAAAAGAAAAAAAAAAGAAAGTGGTTATTTTACTTAGTTATTTTCCATACTTTAACCTAACTTAAGTACAAGAGTGAAACTTCCTTATTATAAATGTGTAAGAAACCTCTCCATTTTAATCGTATGGCACTCTTATACACCAAAAAAATTAAATTTATAAATAAAAACATTAAAAAATATATAAATTTTTGCAACACCTAATAATATCATAATTCAAGTATAATTCAAGAGCATTCTAATATATATATATATAATTCAAAAGAATGTCAATACTTGTTGGGCCTCCATGTGAAAACGGTTGGGGGCTGTTTGCATGACGTTTTTAACTAGGAGTTAGGTTTATGATTTAGTAATCATTAATTTTTAATCATTAATTTATAATTACTCAATCATTCTAACCACTCACTTTTAATAATTATTTTCAAATCAATCAAAATAATTTATTTTTAACCACTCATTTTTAATCATTTTCTTTTTTAATTATTAAAAATAACTACTCATTTTAAATCTACATCCAAACAAGATTTTAACTATAACTCCTCTACACAAACTACATCAAAACGAGTTTTTGGCCAACTCTCAATTTTTAACTACTTAATATAATTCATGTATATAAAGCCTTAATCTAAAAACTAACTAAATATGTCAAACAAACGCCCCCTTAGATTCTACGGAAGAATCGGTCATATCGATCATCGAAAGCTCAATCATTTCTTGTCTCAAAAAAAAAAAAAAACAAAACAAAAAATCTGAAGAAGCGGTAGTATATAATAGAAACCTGATCCATTTGAAAAATCTAGCATCGATTATGAGGTGTAAATTACACTAACATCTCCTTCTTCTTCACCCAAAAAATCCCATATCCCAATTTCCGATTTCATACCAAATTTCTCTGAAAAAATCCAAAAAATGATTTACAGACACTGAACTGCGAGAAATTTCTGAGTGGAACAGTTTCTGAGAGACCTCCATGTGAGGAAAGGCTGTTGGGTTTTCACGTATGGAGGCTGGACTCAACTTGCTGTCTTCATCTTCGCCTTTCGTTTCGAGATGCCATTCCAGAAGCTTCGTCCATCCTTCTTGTTCTTCCTCTTCTTCTTCTTCTTCAGGTAGTATTTGCATTTTTTTTTATCTAGCTCATTTCTGTGCCTTTGTTTTGGATTTTCCTGTTGATTTTAGCTCGAATGTGAAACTTATCGAGTTCTGTTTAGAATGTTTCTTGTTGGGTTTGCCTTATTTTGATTTTACTGTGCTTCTACTGGCGTTTCCTTGTTCAAATTGTGTAATGATTTTGCGAATGTTAACCATTATGGAGTGTCTACTGGCCAAGAGGGCCTTAAGGAGCTGCTAAGAGCTAAGAGGTAATGGCTTCGATCCATAGCGAACACCTAGGAATTCATTTCTTAAGTTTCCTTGACACCAACGTCGTAGGGTTAGGCAATATGTGTCGTGACATTAGTTGAGGTGCACGCAAACTGGCATGAACAATCACGAATATAGAAAAATGATTAAATTGAGATATGCATTGAACACATTGCCCTGTGATTAGTTAGTCTGAGTGCGGGGGTAACACTCCCATTGCATAAACGCTTTTTGCATTACAAGAAATTGCATCCCAAATTGCATCAATGCATTCTGCATGCATTTAGCGCATCCCGCATTCGCACTTCGCAAAGTAAGCGCATCCACATTCTGTTGACGCTCCGCATGTGCTAGTGCATCCGCATTCTGTTGCACAATTCTTATTTATGCATTATGTAATAGGGTTTAATGAGAGTGCATATATAAACTCGAATTAAACCCTAGCCGATTAGGATGTTCATTCTGTAATCTGTAATTCGTTTCTCCCTAACAAAATTTCGCCCCCTTTCTGCCAGTGGGTTTCTTAGCTAATACAACGTTAGTGAACCACGTAAATTTCTGTGTTGTTTCATCTTTTTTTATGTATTCTTTATCTTTGCATCGGTTGTTGATTGCCGTTTTCATAAGTGATTATGTGAATGCTTTTTCTGAGTCCAATGGTGCCCATTGGTAATTTGATCACATGCTCCATTTCCATTGTGGAGTGTGAGAATAAGTTGAACCTATATTAGATAGTATGAAGAAGTTCCACTTCAAAATCAATTGGTGAAGAGGGGAGTAGCCCACACATCTTATAAAAATGTGTTGTAAACTCCTTACCTTTCCAATGTAAGATGAGGTGAGGATCTCTAACGTGCCTCTCAAGATGATTCTACATTGGGAACACCATCTGATTCTTGAATTAGATCTAAAATTTGTAGACCAAAACACCCGATTAAGTTTTAACCGCTTACTTTGAGGGTATGCTCCCCTCAAAGTCCCGAGTTCGAGTCTTCCTTGTGACAAGACTCCTTCGATGTCTCCAGTGCTTGGCCTAAGAATGGGCATGGTTACCTTGTTTCAAAAAAAAAAAAAGTTTTGACCGCTTGGTTGGATCCGAATTTGTGGACAAATACCCACTTGGAGTTCTAATACCATATTAGATAATGTGGGGTTCCATCTCAAAACCAATTGGTAATAAGAGGAGTAGCCCACATATCTTATAAATTTGTTGTAAACTCTTCACCTTTCCCATGTAGGATTTTAGAATCATTTATCAGAAATGAGCATTGTACTTGGGTTATTTATTTCTTTTAGTTTTAGGGTGAGTTACTTTTAGGAGAAGCAGTTTTAAGGATTTGAAGTCCTTTTTAACTCTTTTGAACTTTTGAGTATGCAATTAAACACCATGAAAATTGTGAAAATGGTCTTTTAATTGGCTTAAAGCTACAAAAGAAATATCAGATTCATTATTCACTGTAATTTTGTGCATAGAATTCTCTATTTTTGTATATTATTCAACATTGATAAGGCTTTCTTAAATAGGGAAAAATACCTTAAGCTAGATAAGGTAAAAAAGTATGAAGGGAAAGTGCACAACGGTAAAATGTACATTGGAAAGAATAATAAATTACATTTAGGAAAGAATAATTCACAATAATCAACATTAATTTATGCCAATCTCTTGTATTATTTAGTTTTTCTTTCTACACAGAAAGATATATATGTAGAAATGATACATCTACTCTGGTACGCGTTTGTTATGAAATCCTGCAGTTTCTATGTTCAATGAACAAGCGACTCCTGCTCGTTACTTTTCAACTTCATTTCTTTCACAAGAACAGCACCATGAGTGTAGAGCTCAATCACAAATACTTAAGGATGATAAAACATCCCAGGTTAGAATTCTCTTACCTTCTACATTTAAATTGGATTATTGTATTGTATATTGAACTATATTAATGTGTGTTTTCTTTAAAAGAATGGTCAGTATTTTATTTTCTCTGTGCATGTACATATTTTTCGTGAATGGCTGTATGTTCTCTTCGGCGATGTACCCTCGTTTTATTGTTCTCACAATGTTGTTAGATCTGTCTGTTTAATTGTGTATCCTCTTAATTCCACTGAGGATACTCTTGACTTGTTCTTATGCTCTCTCTGATGTACCCTAGACCAATGAATAACAATTCTACAAGAACTCAATCTTTATTAATCAATCAAAAGATATCATACATGAGGGGGAGGAGATTTGTATTTGTAGGAAAATATGTGCTTAACTAACTAGCATGAAAAATACCTAATTTACCCTTATCCTATTACATCACTCTCTCTCTCTCACACACCCACACAGTTCATACATATTCAAGTATTTATATGTATCTGAGTGTGCACATGTGCATTTGGGATTCTAATTGATTATTCATTTGATGCCCCATTGTGAAGATGACTATAGATAGGAGGCTGATTGAGAGGAGTGTTTCAATTGATGAAGGGAGTGGAAGCGACCTGGATCATCTGGTCTGGGAACTTAAGCATCAAGCGGTCGAGTGGCCTGGTTTATTATCATCGTAAGATGAACTAAACTTCCTTCTTCTGACCATTCTTATCAATATACAGATGGAAATCTGCATCAATTTATCATTTCTGTCATGTTGAGTAAATGGAATAATTTTGCAGATGGCCATCCTTACAAATGGGGGAATATAAGGTCTCATCAATGGAAAAGCATTTCAATAACACCAGTAGGGAGTTGCTTGTTGAAGAAGAACCAGAGAATGCCATTGCTCTTGCTAAGAAAGCTTTGTCAGCTTCAAAACAAGCAGCATCATTAGTGGAGGAGTCTGACTTGGTTGGAACCAATATTGATTACTCTTCTGAGGAGTAAGTTATAATTTTCTAATGTTATGTGCTCAATTTTTGATAGCCACACTTGTTACAATAGTTTCATTGCAACTATAGTCTTGCTCATATTGGGATATATTCATTGATCAGTTCTCTAAGCAAGGAGAGGAGAACTGTCAAGTCAACCAGGCTGCAAGATAGACGGCCAAAGAAGAGAAGGGTGCCGAAACACGTAACAACAATGCATGAGACTTATAATTCTAGAGGCAAAGAAACACGGAGAAAAACAACTGAAAATTCTGATCCTAATGATCCTCTACGACTGTTCTTGTGGGGCCCTGAAACAAAGAAGCTGTTAACAGTTCAAGAAGAGTCCGAGTTGATTGTACAAATCCAAGTATGCATGTGAAGGCTATATGTTTGTGTTTTTCAGTTTACATTTCTTCTATTCATTAGAATTGTTGATAAAGTAACCTTTCACAGGATTTAATGATATTGGACAACGTGAAAGCTCGACTTCAGTCTCAGTTCAGCCGTGAACCAACTTTGGTTGAATGGGCTGAAGCCCTAGGGCTTACTTGTCAACGTTTACAGTCACAGCTTCATTCCTTTAGGATCAGTCGTGAAAAGCTTATCAATGCAAATTTGCGAATGGTGGTTCACATCGCTAAACAATATCAGGGCCGTGGTCTCAGCCTTCACGACTTGTTGCAGGTTATGCTCTAATTATGAGGCATGCATCCGTGCTGCAAAGCCCTTAACTCTCTTCCTTTTAAGTTGGTAGATGAGTTCAATGGTCAAAATTTCTAGGCCACTAATGAGCAGAATGACATGTATTTCTCAAACCTTCTGCTTCAGGCACTGTGCTTAAGTTAAGACATTTTTTGTTTCCCTGTTTGGAAAAGTATCTTCTTTCTCATCTATCCATTTGTCTGTCTGTTTATCTACCTTATTTATTTGCCGTGTCATAATTGTTTATCTTTGGTGAACAGATGGTAACTTGTTTACCCAAACTATATCTTGAATCAATTATAAGATCTGAAAATTCAGGCAATAAACAAGTTACCATGTGGGATCTATCCAAACTTGGCATTTTGCTCTAATTTACTGCTAGTTCTGTTGTATAAACACGTATGCCTATCTGTTACATTACATTACTCTCCACATTCTTTCTGGTAAAACTATTACTAATGAAGTCCTGATCTACATAGGAATAATTGTACAAATCATTTTAATTAAGATTTATTTGATATTGAGTTATTTGAGTTAAGGAATTGGTTCAGGATTCCTGATTTGTAAACGTTTGCATTCTCCATTTGGAATAAGATCCTCTATTTAATGTGTTTAGATATGTGAATAGGCTATACTGATTTTCTAGCTTCATTTCTGATATTGTCTTAGCAAGGAAGCTTGGGACTTATGAAGAGCGTCGAAAAATTCAAACCACAAGCCCGTTGCCGCTTTGCTACTTATGCTTATTGGTGGATTAGGCAATCAATTAGGAAAGCCATATTCGAACACTCACGAACTATTCGTTTGCCTGTAATCTTACGGTTCATTCTTGAAGAAATTTGACGATTAAATTCCATTGTTCAGTTAACCCCTTTTTTAAAACGTAACTGTTTTTCCTTTTTCCAAAGGAAACAAGTATAACAAAATTGCATCGACATTTGCAGGAAAATGTGTATGGCCTCCTCGGAAAGGTAACTGAGGCAAAGAATTATTTTGTTCGAGCTGGGAATTATAAGCCGTCTAAAGAAGAATTAGCTGAACATGTCGGAATTACCGTTGAGAGATTGGATAAGTTAATGTTTATGTCAAGAATTCCACGTTCGTTGCAGCAACCTGTATGGTCTGACCAAAAAACCACTTTTCAGGTATCTTTCCCTTCTTCTATTGACTTTAACCAATGAAATAGGACAGAGAAGATTGATCAAAGACAGGATATGGCATTAAACATACAGCTTTGTGAATCTAATATTTTAGATTTTACCTTCCATAAAGCTTGCAATGCAACTCTTCACTACTTTATTGGAAATGTGGCTCAGAGAAAAGAAACATTTAGGGTGTGTTTGGCCCCCGTTTATGTAAACGGCCGGGTTGGTTATAATAACTCAACTGATGTTTGCCCCGCCGTTTAACAGTGGTTACCTAAATCTGTGTGTCCGTTTATCTAAACCTTTGTGTCCATTTATCTAAACCTTACTTATATTACTTTTTGTTACATAGCTAGCCTCTCAAACATCGTTTATCATAATTTCTGTTATAATAAATTGTCCTTCAAACACCATTTATCATAACCCACCATTTATCACAACCTTCTGTCTATCATAACCAAACCAGTTCTCCAAACACACCCTTATTGAACCGGCAGATTTGCTAAATGCTGGGTTACCAATGAAATTCACTTTATACCAGTGATTATCATCTTACAGGGAAGATGTTTTAAATGTGAGAGATTAATGATGTCACGAATAAGTGATCAAAGAGATGTTTTGCCATTATCGAAAAAACCATTCCTAATCCCAAATTCGAACGAAAACAGTAATGATAAACTATATTGTAATTTATTCCTTACGGTTAACGATAAACTATATGTAACTTAAAGAAGAAATTATAATATCATTACCATTCGAGAGGGTTAGAACTTTCTCAATCGAACGAAAACGATAACAATAGACTATATTATAACCATAAGGAAGAAATTATAATATCATTGCCATTAGAGATGGTTAGAAAACAATAACAATAGACTATATTGTAACCTTAAGGAAGAAATTACAATATTATAGCCGTTGGAGAGAGCTAGTACTCTACCGATCAATCCACCAAAGAATGATTTACCCAAAATATAACTTATTTTCTACAAACCTTACCTCTACAATTTATAACAGATTTCTCCAATTAATACCCAAAAATATCCCTTACATAACCTTTTAAACCCCATACATCCATATTAGGACTCAGTTCCATCTTTTTCTGTTGTCCAAGCTTTGGTTAAGTCTGTCAGAAGATAAATTGCTTTGCTTGTGTCGCTTGAAAACATTATAGAACTGGTTTCTATAATCAAGCACAGAAAAAGTGCATAGAAACATTCACTCTAGCATCATGCTAATAGCTCTTGCATTCTGAATTATATTACAGGAAGTAACTGCAGACTCTGAAGTCGACACCCCGAACGACAGCGTAGAAAAAGAGCTGATGCGAAGGCACATTCGGAATCTCCTCAGCATTCTCAGTCCAAAAGAGAGACGAATTATCAGACTGAGATTTGGTATTGAAGATGGTGAACAAAAGACACTGTTGGAAATTGGCAACATGTTTGGTTTGTCCAGGGAGAGGGTGCGACAGCTCGAAAACCGAGCCTTGTACAAGCTCAAGCGATGCTGCAATAGCCAGGGACTCGGTGCATATGCCGATTTACTGACTTGAGAACTAGCTTTTTGAGAAATTGGAAGGTCTCCATCAAGAATTCTGCAGATACAAACAATACTTTTGTAAGTCCTCCAGTAAATAACTATGTATGCATATGTAGGGGTCATTTTGTAATCCTTTTTAGCTGCAGTACAACCTGATACTGTTCTTCAAGATGTTGAGCAATTGATACTGATATGACATATGCTGGCTTTATAAAGTGTATCTTTTTTAAATTCATACCAGAGATGATATACAATGAAAATGAAGAAACAATACTTTTTTCAAGAACAGTACGATACCGACCGGGAATGGAAATCGTCCTCGAGCTAGAGAAAAAGGAGAATGATAATCACAGTGAATCATAAGCAAAAATGAGTCTAAAAAGATGAGAGAAGAAAAGGAACACAAATATCCATGGATGTGCTCAAGCTTGGATTTCTCTGCAATAAAAATTCTAGTATCATAAAAAATACAATCTTTGGAGTTTGGGAGAAATGATTGTATCGAGACCCAATCATTTGGAACCCAAATCAACCCAATCCAATTTGACGGGTTGGATTGGGTTAAATATATTTTTCGGTTGGATTAGGATCAAAATCATGAAATATTAATAAATTGAATTGGGTCAAGAATTGACCTAAAATTAACCTAACTCAACCCGTTAAATTGAAATACGGGAGACTTTGAACTCGCTAATATATTAGGTGAGTTATGCTTAGCATAATATATGTTATGAAACGGAAATCAACAATCAATAACGAAGACAAAGAAATCGTAAAAGAGGAAGAGAAACAGAAAACACACAGCGAGACCCTCGACTACTAATCGTGGGGCATTAGTGCGTTCAAGGCATAATGCAACAATATATAAATATCAAAATAACATTTATTTTTTTGCCTTTTTGAGTTAATCATTTTTGCGTTAAAAAAATCAGTCCCTATCACAATTATTATTATTTTGAAATGCTATCAATATATATAATATCTTTAACAAAAATTATATACAACCGAATGAATTAGTAGTTCAATGATTTCATTATTTGGTTGTAAACAAGTTGAACACCATTATCATGAATTTGAGTTCGAGAATTGGTATTTATCCCCACTCCCTCAATATGTACTCAAAAAAAAAAAAACAAAACAAAACAAAAATTATTTTTTTTAGAAATAAGAGTTCTTTTTAAAAATAAAAATAAGGACAAGTTAATCGAAACTCTTTTGGGCGTAGATTTTCGAGGAAGAGTTGATAAATCCTAATACTAACTCTTAACTAAATATGTCAAACAAACAGTCCCATAGGGATTCGAACCCAATTATTATATAAGATTTCATCTTAAAATTATGATAATAAGAAGAATAGACCACTCATAATTTCTTTATTGTCAATTTATACATCATATGAGTTGAGATCAATTCTTATTTAACCTATATAGAACCTCTAAAATAAAAGGATTGAATTCTCCCCCACCCATAATTGAAACTAAATGTGTAAAAAATCACAACAAGAAAATCAGGTAAAAAGGAAAAGGAAAAAAAAACATTTTTAGTCCATAACTTTGAAATATAGTTTTAATTTAATATTTATGTTTCAAAATCAAACACTTTTATCTTTGATATTTTAATAATACTCAACTTTAGTATTGTGTATATTTTGAGTTTACATTTGTACTTATTTCATTTTATAAATTATTTTATATCAATATAAAAATGACTATATTTTGTCAATATATTAAAATTTTAAAATAGTCTAAATTATTATGATAGTTGTTTTAAAAAAATAAATTTAAAGAACTCGAACCATTAATAAATTAGTTACTATTTGATATATGATGTCATGGAAATACTATAACAGTTATGGTTTTTTTAAAAAAAATTTTGATAATTAAAATTAAGTATTATTGAAATGTAGTAAATTTTTTAAATGTTATGAGTAAAAGCATTTGATTTACCTCACTAAAAATGTATTTTTCCCACAGAAAAAAATATAAAAAAGAAAAAAAAAAGGAAAGAGAAAATGGTGTGGCAGAACATTGGCCCATATTGAGTGCCTTGTCCTCAATACTTGTTTATAAAATTTTGGCTTTCATTTCTCAACAGTCAATTACACACACAAAACTCATCTGTTTTCTTCTTCTTCTCTCTCTTTTTCCATAGAATAAATCTGGGTTTGAAATTTTCAAACACAAACCCAGAATTGGCAATTTATATATGTATAAAAAAGACTATAAAAAAGAGAAAGAATAATAAAATGGAAGAAGTGAAAGAAAAGAGTACAATTGGAAGGGAATGGGCATCATCTTTGGGCAAAAAATGCAGCAATTTGGTGAAGATACAGCGCACTAAATTCTACATCGTCCGCCGTTGTGTGGCTTTGCTTCTTTGCTCCCACGAGCGCGGCGACCATTGATCGCTCACGTCTCGCCCGAGCGCCGCTCGTTCCCCTTCTTCTTCTTTTATTTTCTTCATAATGTAATGCTCTCAAGAATAAAAGCATAATAGTCTTTCATTTTTACTTCTTGTATGCCTATTTAATAATGTAACTGCCAAAAGGAGTAATAATTGGAGAGTATCATATATTATATAATAATTAGTTGGTTGTGAGTTTGAGTCAATAGTTAAATTCAGAAAATTATAATATTAATAATGTAACAATATTGAAAAACTCTCTTTCTATTAGTGAGGTTTTTCTTTTCTTCTAAATCATATAATTTCTTTCTCTACTCTTTTTTTTTTATTCCAATGGAAAAATTGATTTGTTTGTTTTTGGTAGAAAAGAATGAAGTGGAAGATAATGAAGTGATTAATAATAGTTAGAAGTGGTTAACTACTCGTTTGAGGATTGAAGTTAATAATAGTAGAGTAGGTAATCAATTTCTTGTTTGGAAATTAAGGTTAATAGTGGTTGAATGATAAATTTGATGCAAAATTTAATAAAATTTAATGTAAGATTTGATAGAGAAGTTGAAAAGGGATTGATGAATGGTTAACAGTGTTGTTTACTACAAAAAAAACAACAAAGGAGAATTTTTTAGGAGTGGATGTCCAAAAAACAAACACAATCTTGTGTGTTGATGGGCTTTTTAGCTCAATAATGAGCCTAAATGGAGTGAGGATTTGAATCATAACTTTTTGCACATAAATTAATATTTTATGCTAGTTGAATCTCTTTGATGTGAATAGATTTGTTAGTTAAGTTAGTTGTGGAATTAAGGATATTTATTATTTAAATAAATAAATATAAGATTGATTGGATAGCATGTATTTTTTTTTTATGAGAACTTGTTTACTTTCTACTAAGTACGTAGTCCCTACTTTCCAATATAATATGACATAATTAATATAATATTTGTCAAATCGTCAATTTTCTATGTATTTTTTATATACTTATATAATACATCAGGGTCCATACATATGTTAGAAAATATGAACTAGGTACTTACTAGTAAGTGAATAAATTTTTTAATTTCGAAAAAAAAGAAAAAAGGAGTAAATTTTGATATGATTGCTTACAAGATATTGTTCGATTATGTTATAAATTCAAGATTTTTTTTTTTTTTTGCCTATTTAAAATGCATTGAAGAGAATGTGGAATTGTTTTACTCTTATTTTCCCTACTTTTATTGGATACAACCTTTATCTTGACAGTTAGGAGTTGTTTGGCTTACAAATATGATTTTGTAGGGTGGAATGATATGATATAGTATGAGTAGTTTGATCAAAATCAATATTTGGAGTGCGCGAATGATATAAATTAGATTATAAAATTAATGTATTTAGGATGCAAGGTTGCATGAGGTTGTTCGAAATTTGTGTTTGGAGTGCAAAATTAGGATGAGTTGTGGGGTAAAGTATCTCGACAGCGTTTTATTTTTAAAAAATTTGTACATTCGTGATATAATAAGATTGAAATTCAATTTAATCAAAATTGGTTCAATAATAATAATTTTAATGCAAGAAAGAATAAAATGTGAACATATTTTTAACTTTAAAGAAAAGGTAATAGAATAATTTTTTAAGAAGAAAATTGAACATATGAAAATTGTGAGACTAAAAGAAACAAACTCCAAAATTTCAAAATTAAAAAAAATATGTTTTAACTTTTTTTTAATAATATAAATGATATTTTAAACTCTAGATCATAAATTAGTTCTTTAACTTTTCGTAGGTTTTAATGTTAATTGTTTTCAAAAAAAAAAATGATGTTAATTCAAAGCAATTTATCTAATTTATTATTTATCTCCAACATGAGCTTATTTTAGCAACTAACATGAGATTAAAATTTAAAGATTCTATTAAAATTTAAAGACTCCTTTTCATTTTTGTTGTATTTATAAATAAAATTTTTCTATCCATTATGTTAATTTTTTTTTTGAGATTTCAACGATAGAAGATGGAGAATTAAAAAAATGATGTTTTGACCAAATGAACTTATTAAATTTTAATTATTTTATAAAATGTACGGGAATTTATAATTAACCTTTTTTTTAGACAATTGGTAATCAACTTTATTTCTACTTTTTATAGTATTAGTAATGAATATTTTTTTAAAGGAATGGTAACTAATTTATTTACTAGTTTTTTTTTTTAAATAATATGTTTACTAGTTCAATTGGTTAGCGTAGGTGGAACCTGAAGATATTTATAAGAAATAACAAATAACAAATAAAGGGCACATTCCAAATTTTAAAAAATAGAACAAAATTTTAATATGACATATTTTTATTAAATCCTAATCGGGCAGGTCAGGCTAAAGGATATCGGGCGTAGATGTTGGAAATTACAATGTATTTATTAAATTATAATTATTAAGGTTGTGTTTGGAACACTGGTTTGATTATGATAGACGGAATGTTAGAATAAATGGTGAGTTATGATAAACGATGAGTTATTATAAATGGTATTTGAGGGACAAGTTATTATAATATGGATTATAATAAACGGTATTTGAGGGGCGGGTTATGTAACAAAAAGTAATATACGTAAAGTTTAGATAAACATGCACGTAGGTTTAGATAAACAGACATACAAGTTTAGGTACGTAACCACTGTTTATAATAAATGGTAGGACAAACATTGGTTGAGTTATTATAACTAACCTGACCTTTTACATAAATGGGGGACCAAACACACCATAAGTGTTCATGATCTCATGTGTAACCACCCACCAATTGTGTAACTACTCATTTTTTAGCTTATATTTTATCGATTAATTCTTTTAATGGTAGAGAAAATAATCCATAGATTATTCAAAACAAAACAGAGAGAAATGGTACAAGATAATTATATAATACTTTCTTCTTCTACTCCATATTATTTTGGGTCCCTATGCTTACTCTTCCACTAAGAAACTACGTCATTTGAGTTAAGAAGAGTGAGAGTGTAGAAGAATAAAAAACCCCCCTGCGGGTGTTCATTGTTGTTGTGATCGTGTTGCAGTTCGAGGTGTTCATTGACATTCATCTTTCGGTTAACAAAAAAAAATGGCGCTAAGTACATGCTAATTTATTAATTACGTTTCTGCTGCAAGTGATTTTAATTAATCATATTTATTTTTTGTGTTAAAAATTTCTAACAGTAAATTATACCATATTGGTAAAACAGTTTGGTTGTGTTTGGATTGCGAGTTTTCAAAATGAAAGATAGTGATTTTGAGTACCCATGATTTGATGAAGATAAAATCTTATTTGTATTTGAGGGATTACGAGTGATTGTGGAGAAACTCTCATTTAGATAGAGAGATTATGAGTGATTGTAGTTGTAGAAGAAACATCTCGCTTGGATTGATTGGTTAATCTTAAATAGTTATGGTAAAACACTCTCGTTTAAATTAAAAAAGTTGCAAGAGATTAAAAATAGAAGTAATATACACCTTTAAGGATTTATAAGATTTATGAAACATTTTAGTGAAGTTTTTATGATAGCTTTTTGGAGCTACTTCTTCCAAATGTGGAGTTGAGCCAACTCCTAAATAAATTCTCAAATTTTTTTTATTCAAACACACTCTTTTAATGTGAGAGGAATCATGAATTGAAATTCTTGCGGTGTTTGGTTAATAGTTTGGAATGAATTCTTTTGGAATAAATTCCAAATTCGTGTTTGGTTTTTTACATTTGGGAGGGGTTTGGAATCCTATTTTCAAAGAGTAAACTCTCATACATATGAATAGGTAGGAGAACTCTATATTTTGAGTACCATAAAAATTTGGTTTATAAATAACAATATTAAAAAATATATAAATTTTTGTGATACCTAATACTCCCCATAAGCAAAATGTGGAGGTCCCCTATCCATTCATTCATGTAGGAGAAAATTTTACTCTTCAATAATTTTGAAAGATCCATGGGTTGCACATGTTTTTTTTAGTCTCTTATGTTCTCTTTTTCCCCTTCCCGTGATATTAATCAAACTTTCAATTTTGTAAGGATTCATATATTTGCTATTAATGTAATTACTTATGCTTAAAATTGAAAGTCTTCATTGTTTGGCTGTTAATTTAGCTCAATACCAAAGTCACAAGTTCAATTTTAAAAATTGGTATGTGACTTTCATATTATTTAAGAGCACTAGTGCCGCTATGTAAGATTTGTTGGTCCTCTTCCCCTCTCAACTTACACAATTTTTTTTTTATAAATCTTCAATTTAATTTGTTGGTCCTCTCTCCCCAGCAAAACAAATATAAATTGGATTAGCATGAAACAACAAACTTTTGTCTGATAAGATGAAATTGAGAAATTGATTCATAGCTAAATAAAAAATGAGGGAAAACTTTAGAATTATATTGATAAAATGATTAAATTTTTTTATTTTTTTGTTTGGAGTAGAATTCCCACAAATCAAACACATATTTCTCGTTCCAAACTAAGATTCTAACCAACCAAATGTGATAAATAAGGAATCTAAATTCAAACATGACAAACTAAACACCTTGAAGAAATCTGGTGTTGAAAATGACTGTAAATAAAATAAAAGCTAGTCACATCATATAATTGTAAATTAACTTGTTCTTTCTTTTCAATCCCATCATATGATAGTTGACTTGGAAAAGAGAATTGTTAAGAGTACATTGAAAAGATCAAACTTACACTTGACTTATCACTCATTGTTCACCTCAAATTTGTAGGCCTATATGATCATCTATTTATGGTTCAAATTTTCATATACACTATTCAATACCCTAGAATGGTAAAGGAAAAAAGAAAGCACTTTTTCTACTCGAAGAGATGAATCTAGGTTGTAATGTTTGAAAGGTCGAAAAATAAAATTATCTTTAAATATTAAATACTCGACTTCAAAAAAATGGTTCAAACTTTTAATATTAATGAATCGATTTAACCTTCAATCTACTATTTAATAAGTTCCTCAAATTTTTAATTTTTGTTTTTATTAAGACAATTTTTTTTTGTTGGAGTACAAATTAAGAAAAGGGGATTAAAAAAATCTACAAGAGTACTATTGCCGCTTTCAAATAAATGAGAGTCACAAACCGTGTGGTGTTGTACTGTCATAGGACACAAATTTTTTAATAAGTAGAAAATATTAAAGTTTCTTTAAAAAAATTAAATATTAAAACTAATTTGAAAATATTGAAAAATCTTTGGAGATGTTTTCAAATATATAAAAATGGTAAATATTATACCGATATAAATTTGTAAAGAAAAAAATTTGTAAAGAAAACAAAATTTATTGTTTCTATTTATAGGAAAAAAAAAGAATAGCCCTGTGTACCTAGTAAGATTCGATCTTGAGACCAAGAATATCAAACTAAATTTAAATTTGACATGTTGGTCATCAAGCTACAATGCCGTTTGGTTGCTCAGTCATAGCTTAAATGTAGATTCAATGACTAAACAAAAAATAATAATGCTAAAAAATCAATAAAAAAATAATATATATTTTATATAAACACATAAAAAGTTTAATGAAATTTTCTTTCGAAAACTAGTAGCAACGTAACACTTGAATTTTTCTAAAGTTTCGAAGCTATTATTAGAATGCTAAACAAAAAGTTGACATATATGTTTCAATAAATTTTTCAAACAAACAATATAACACCTTGTGTTTTTAATTAATTGACTTCATATAACTTTCTCCGTGGTCTAACCTTTCATTTTTATTTTACGCTTAAGAGACTTAAGGTTCAGTTAATTGTTTAGTCCCTTGGGATAAGATAATTAAAAATATCCTACATGGGTCAATTGCATGATTTTAAATACTTAGGGGTCAAATTACAATTTTAAAGAGTTATGCTTTATAAATACATTTTTATGATTTAGGACAACACTTTTGAGCATTTGAAACAAAAGGAATGAGCCAAAAACCTCTCTCCCTAGTCGCCTAAAACAGTTAGCATCATCCCCAAAATTTCAGTTTGTCTTGCCGTTGTTTTTCTTTCTTTTTTTTAGTCCACAAGGTGAATTCCAACCCCTTGTTATTTTCGATCTCTATCTTTTTCCAATCGATTTGGTCGTGCAGAACTCGAAAGTAAGTTTTTTTGTTTTGTCGTTGCCGCATGCACTCTCGAGGGAACTCAAAACCGCCTAGCAACACGAATTTCGTGCGTTTGTTGTTGTATGTTTGATGTTTATATCGTGTGTTGTTTGCTTCACTCACCGGCTAACCTATTATTATCTTATATTTGATTGTTTGAATTGTTATCCTATAATTATATGTGATGGTGTATGCACTTTAGGGTTTATATCTTGACATAAATTGAGCATGTAGAAGCATGGTTAACTAATGTTAAGTTCCATACCATCCATATATTTGATTGAGCCTGTGATAGTCTTATTTTGCATGTGGACTAGGCTCTCTATGGTCCCCTTGTTATGGTCATTGATTGAATTGTTTGCACGCTATGAGTTTCTTGGTTAGACGAAGCCAAGTTATAGGGATGGATATAAATAACTACTATAATATTTGAGAGGCTATCAACTATGATTAGGACACCCACCTCAATAATTCATGGGAGGAGTTCTCTAGTCGCGACGATGTCATTAAGACGGTTGGGCCAACCATTGGCTTTGCTCGTTTAGACACGAACTAGAAAATCTTAACGAGACCTATTTTTGGTCGACACCACTACTTTGTGGTTAATGTTAAGACTTGTCGAAAAACAGATAGCTAAGACCCCGTTTGATAACCATTTCTTTTTTTTATTTTTTGTTTTTGTTTTTACTTTTTAAAAAACAGGTTTGTTTGATAACCAATTTTGGTTTTTGTTTTTAACATTTTAAAAATATTTTAAAAATATTAAAGAAATTCTAAAAACTAAAAAAAGTAGCTTTTAAAAACAAGTTTTTGTTTTTATTTTTAAAAACGGATGAAAAGAATAAGAATAAATAGTAAAAAACTAAAAAAATCCAAACAAAATGTGATAATTGAAAACAAAAAACAATTATCAAGCATGTTTTTTGGTTTTTCATTTTTAAAAACATAAAACTAAAATGAGTTATCAAACATATACAGTTTTTATTTTTTAAAACAAAAAATGAAAAACTATAAACAAAAAACAAAAAACGAAATGGTTATCAAATGGAGTTTTAGATTTTCAAGTTACCTTATTTACTTTGCTTTTGAATAGGGATCCTAAGTTAATGTTATTTTAAAGCTTTTAAGATTTCTCAATAAAGGACATTGTTGCATCTAAAAAACAAGCCCGCTTAAGATTGGTTCTCTTTTGGGTTCGAATCGGATTCCAATTTTATTTCTATTGGATGGAATATTTGTTTCGGTTTAATGAGCTTTGATATATATAGTATGGACATCCAAACTAATTGGTGATGAGATTATTAGTTCATCTATCTTGTAAATGTCAGGAAGTCTCTCCACCTTTCTAACGTGAAATCCTCAAATTCTATAAATTTTATCACTTATTATTCTTTTTTATTTAAGATTATTATGATTCTTGAACGGATTTCAAATAAAATTAATTTCAAACTTATCATAAAAATCAATTTTAAGCTTTAATTAAATTCTTATTAGAATAATATGAGGTTCATCTAAAAATTAATTGGTAATGAGAGGAGTAGCTTCCTAACTTATAAATGCTAAAAGGCCAACTCACTTTTCCAATGCAGAAAAACATGAGATCCATAACATACCCTTTAAATATTGTACCGATTTCATTTTTATTAAACCGAACACGTGTTTGAAACTAATTGGCTCTGATACTACATCATAACTTGTTGTGTACAACAAGTTATGATGTAGTATCAGAGCCAATACGATGTCGTATATGTGTTGTGCATTTTGTTATTTCTCTTTCACTACATGTGGTCCATTGCAATAAGCTATAAAGAGATTCTTTTTAGGGCTATTTAAACATTGCCTTGTTATTGAATTGATATCAAGCAATATTTGCAAAACGAATTTGTGTGAGCTATTGGATTTAAACATGTGATAATTTTAAAATGCATCGAATACTATGAATCCACTTAAGAGTGTGGGACAATAGACCGAGTTTTAATGGGCTGGTTATTTGGTTCGATGAGACCAATAGTTGCAGCAGCACATGTGGTCTACTTCATGAACTCATGTAATGTGTGGTAAAATCTCGAGCTCATGTATGAAGCGACAAGTAAGGCACACATAAACTACCTACGAAGAGTCCTCCAAAACAAGAAGAAATGAGCTAGGAAAATGTTGGATTATCTATCCTCAATGCGATAAGCGATTGAGAGTGTTCAACTTGCAAGGGTATCAGTTATGTTATCGAACCAGATTCTATACGTATCGGTCTGACTAGATGCTGATTCTATCTCAGTGGTCTGATATTGAAGGAAAATGCATCTCCTCTTGGCAAGAATTACATTCTCTGTACATTTTAATCATGCTGCTCATATTCTCATTGATATTTCTTTTTTCCCTATGCCTATAATATGCAAAGGGCCTCATAATGAGCTTTAGAATAGTCTTCTCCTCCCCATAATCAACGATACCAAAGGCCTAGTACTCAAATCAATCATCTGAAAATCAGTTTCTTATTTTGGGATAGCCTCATTAGTAGAGACTTAACATCACTAAAGATGTGCTCTCTTAAAACTACAAGTTTAAAATTTATGAGTGAACTTAATTATTAACTTGTGTATTATCTTCTAGATTTGGGGATTAAGACAGGTAGAAATGTCTAAGATATATAGTGGGATGAGATATTTTAATAAAAAAATGATATAGAATTATAGAGAGAAAAGAGTATAAAACTAGACGATATATTATAGGGAGAAAAAAAAGAAGCTATCGACCGAATAGGTCAGTGGCACAATGTTTTAAGTGTTTGGTTGTAAACCAGTTCAACACCAACGTCACAGGTTCGAGTCCGAGAATCGATATTTGTCCCACTCCTCCAATATATACTAAAAAAAGGGGGCTATTGACAAGTTGGGACTTCTCGTGCCACCCTCCATTTCCTCTATTGTTACTAAAAAAAATTTCCTTCCCTAATGATTTACCATCAGGATTGTTTTTTTTTTTTTCACTTTTTTTTTCTTCGCTCGCTTGCAACCTCAAAATTTTCCTTTCCTATTGAATTCGTTCACTTCTTAGCTAGGTAGGTTCGTGTTCTTGATCGATTAAGTTTTTGGGTTCGATGGTGATTAAACATCATACTTTGTCAACTTTCCTACTTAATTCACTCACTTGCAAAATCGGGTGCAACTCTCGAAGTAAAACCAAACTTTTTTTTTTGAGGTCCGCCCAAAAGACCGTTGCAAAGTTTCGTTCATGTGTCAAAGGAGTATTTTCAAAAGATTGTTTTCTACTTCTAATCCAAAAATGGAAGCAATTGAAAAAAATAAAATGGACTTTGCCAACTTTTATTTATTATTAATTTTCTATTTTTAGGGGATGCCAATTTCATTTTGATATTTCTACAATGAGAACTTGAACAATAAAATGTAATTTGAGAAACACACAAATAAAACTTAAAAAAAAAAAAAGAGAACAATATTTTCCAAAGGGACCCATTAAAATTCATGTGTTTAATTTTTTTTATAAGTGGGTTATGTGTGGTTGGTTGGTCATAAAGTTTAAGTTAGTCTAATCATACATAGGCACAAAATGTACCAATTTTAGTGGACTCATCCCAAAACCCCCACATCTTAGAACTCAGTTTCTCCAACTCACAAATGAATCACCAAACATCCAACATTTAACCTTAATTTTCAAAGCTTTCTTTGCTCCCAAATATGGGTGACATAATCTTTCAATCATTTCCATTAGAGCCATCAAGTTTTAGTTTATTTTGCTTTGACTGAGACGTTTTTTCTTGTTAACATTGTCCTATAAAAATGCTCTTAATGTTTGTAATCCTTCCTTCCAAAAATATTTTTCATATACAATCATACTTAACCTATACAACACGATACGAATACATGACTAAAAAACTAAGACACGATTAAACACATAGTTTTAAAGTAGTCTATTTTTTATGCTTAGAAGTGTGTAACACTTGCCTAACAAGTAAAACCCAACTAGTTTTCGATACGTATTATACGAACAAGCCTAATGTTTGACACGTGACTACTATATGAACAAGGATTTGGTCAAACATGTCCAACCAGTATCAAAAGAGAAGCAAATAGAAAGAAGAAATTGAGTAGTGTCCAAGCAAATAGTCTTATGGTGTTCTAAAGTATCCATTTATATTTAAAAAAAAAAAGCATTAACATATTACAAGAACTGAAGTCTACATTATAAAGCAAGTATCACTACTACCCAAGGGAGAGGTGACCGAAACCTACGTTTGGGACCAAACAGCCCTCCAACTGTAGGCTCCTCCCCGACAGTTTTTTATATGAGAAACGGACACAAGTTTGCAGAATTAAAAGAAAGAAACGTTCTAAACAAACATACATGACACATCGAAAACCCTACCTAGTTGTAAAGATCATCTTCTTCAGCCCCGCCACCAGCAGAGGTCGCAAACGGGTCGGCTGCTGCAGTTCCAGAGGTGTTTTCTGAGAACCGGAATTCAGAACCAAACCCTCTTGACTGCTGTAGTGTTTGAGCAAATGCCTGGTATTTACGGATATCGGCGTCGCTCACACTCCTCCGAGCAAACTTCATTGACTCCTCGAAATGAGCAGCTTTAATCTCCGCCACCTCGTCTTCTACATCCTCTTCCATAGCCTCAGGATTGTCTCCTCTCCTCCTCTCCCTCTCAATATCCTGCAAGACAGAATATTTTAAAATATGTTCGTAACTGAAAATATAACAACGCTTTGAGATAAAAAAAATGATGATAGAATTGGAAGTGAAGGACTTTACCTTCTCAATGTTCTCTCTGATAGCATATTTGCAAGCACGCTGGCAGATTTCAGTAATATCAGCACCACTAAAGCCTTGAGTGTACTTAGCGAGGGCTCTGAGGTCAACATCTTTCGATATTGGCGACTTCCTCAAACAAGCCTTGAAAATTTGGTGACGAGAATCCTCGTCGGGAAGAGGGATATAAATCAATTGATCGAGACGTCCAGGACGAAGAAGAGCAGGATCTATAATATCTGGTCTGTTGGTAGCTCCAATAATGAAGACAGTCTTCTTAGCTGACATTCCATCCATTTCTGTAAGGAGTTGGTTCAGAACTCGATCCGCCGCACCTCCAGCATCTCCTACGCTGCTGCCTCTCTGCAGACCATTTAAAACAAAACAAAATAAGGCAATAAATAATTTGCAAGAATTAATTGAACTACATTTCTACATGAGGATCACTTAGTTTAAGAATTGCAAGAAGATGGGAATAAGAACCTGAGTGGCAATAGAATCGAGCTCGTCAAAGAACAGAACACAAGGAGCAGACTGTCGCGCCTTGTCAAAAATTTCCCGAACATTGGCCTCACTTTCACCAAACCACATAGTAAGCAACTCAGGACCCTTGACACTGATGAAGTTTGCTTGGCACTCATTTGCAATAGCTTTGGCAAGAAGAGTTTTTCCACAACCGGGAGGGCCATAGAAAAGAACTCCCTTCGAGGGCGACATTCCGAATTTCTCAAACTTCTCAGGATGCTCCACAGGATATTGTACAGTCTGAGTGAGAAAACAGTAAAATCAGATAAAGAATGAATAAAATAATAAAATAAAAAAAGTTTCCACAAAATTAAGGAGATTGTTCATCAGCAGCATCATTTTTACCTCTTGCAGTTCCCTCTTGACATTCTCAAGACCTCCAATATCTTGCCAGCTGACATTAGGAACTTCAACGACCTGGAAAAGAACAATTAAATCAAAACACATTCTCGCCGACAAATTTTAAAAAGAAAACTGCAGATAATGCCACTTGATCCAACATAACACAAGCACTTACGGTTTCACGTAGAGCGGATGGATTACTAGTTCCAAGAGCAGTCTGGAAGTGCTCATTTGTTACTGCCATTGAGTTGAGAATCTCGGCATCTATTGTTTCATCTTCTAAATCAATCACATCCATTTTCTCTCTGATGCATTGAAGTGCAGCCTCGGTACAAAGAGCTGCCAAGTCAGCTCCAACATACCCATGTGTGTCCTTGGAAATTCTTTCCAAGTCAACCTGCAATAACCAACAGAGGTAAATCCTTTTACTTAATTGATGTTGCAACAACCAACATGCAAAGATAATAAGAAAGAAATATACACAACTGAAATCTTACATCTTCAGCAAGCTTCATGTTCTTTGTATGGATACGAAGAACTTCAAGACGCCCAATTTCATCAGGCACTCCAATATCGATTTCCCTGTCAAATCTTCCAAATCGTCTCAAAGCTGGATCAATGCTGTTTGGACGATTTGTAGCTCCAATAACAATGACATGGGCACGGGACTTTAACCCATCCATGAGTGTCAAGAGTTGAGAAACAATTCTTCTCTCGACTTCTCCATGAGTCTTTTCACGCTTAGGAGCGATTGAGTCAATCTCATCGATAAAGATAATAGATGGAGCGTTCTTTTCTGCCTCCTCAAAAGCTTTCCTAAGGTTGCTTTCACTTTCTCCAGCTAACTTTGACATAATCTCTGGTCCATTGATACAGAAAAAGAAAGCCCCGGTTTCATTCGCTACTGCTCTGGCAATCAAGGTCTTTCCAGATCCAGGGGGTCCATAAAGAAGAATTCCCTTCGGTGGCTTTACTCCAATAGATTTAAAAAGCTGTGGATGTCTCAGTGGCAGTTCGACCAATTCACGGATTTGGGCCATTTGTTTTCTAACACCACCAACGTCATCATAACCAACCTCATCTAATCTATCTTCATCCTCTCTTTTCACAGGCTCCCCTTCGCAGAAGATTTCAGTGTCGGGAGCAACCACACAATATTCAGCAGGATCAGTTTCAATAACCTTAAACTCCACACTTCTCATTCCTCCCCTCACAATGAAGAGATCACCCTTCCTCACTGGACGATAGGCCTCCAAGAAGTAAGCTGCATGATATGAATAATGTAAGAACTATAAAATATGCAAGCTGTCACAAATTGTATTGATTAGAATTGACCCAATGTTGGAAATATGAAAATGTATCTACTTCTGAAGCCTACCAATTTACAGCCATGTATCCAAAAAAATTAGGAATTAGGAAAGTGTGGAGTGTCCTATGGCCACAACTAAGAAGAGTCCTTCGACAACCATTACTCATGTGTAGATGATCAGGTTGTTTCTATTAAAAATGTAAAGGAGAAAAGGCACATTTGGATACAAACAAAAGGATTGGGGAAGACGGAATTGGTTTACACCGTATATTAATTTATAAACGAACTTGTTCAAGATTAAAAAACTAGAGATAAAAGAGCTGCTTCCCGGCCATGCAGTGCATGCCAATGATAAAATTAAAAAGAAGCATAGATACTGCTGGACAGATATTATAATTTACAGGAATATACACAAAAACAGAAACACACATTAGAGGGCTTGCAATATCAAAAATCACGTCATAGCTAACATGTTGCCGAAATCCAAATACCTGAACAAGATGATCAAAAAGATAATGGATGAGCATTATTCTAAAAGGTAGACTGAAAGAGAAAAAAACTCCTGGTTAACCATACACTAAATTGGGAGAAGAGGAGGGGCCAAATAAATGGCTTACCACATGACAAAATCATAACAATATCACACTCAAGGTAAGGAAATATAGCTCAGGGATAGAATCTCACGTTTTAAGTATGCATCAAAAAGATTCCCAGTGACCCCTTCAATAGTGTCATCTACTGGAAGAACGTGTACCCGCTTTCCGTATTTAACATCAGCACATTGATGCACAGAAACAACATCTCCGAGCCTAACACGAAGGTTGCTTCTCACAACCTTGTTCATTCTTATTTTGGGTTCATCACAAGTGTCATCAGCAAGAGCAATGCAGATTGTATCCTTCCTTTTCTTCCCCTGGACTCCAGAAAGAAGACAAACAATACAGTTACAACACGTAATTCAAGAATAACCTCAAGCCATGAGTATGGGAAAGCTGAATTTTTTTCTGATAATTCTTCATCAAATTCTAAAACAGACGAGGAGAAGGGAAGAAAGTGACATCTATGCCCTTACAAGAACAAAGGAGATTTTAAAATTTTTATCTAAATCGATTGAATCATACAAAAGGAGTTCTAGAAGTATTCGTTTCAACTAGAAGCTCGAAAGGAAAGGACAAGGGCCTGTTTTTAGTAATCTGTTTCAGAAATATATATATATATAGCAGTTTTATGAGGCTTTTTATTTTTCTTTAGTGTGTCCTCACTAATGATTTGTTTCGTTGGAAAAATAAAAATTAAGTTATAATTTCTTCAAAAAATCAAAATTCAAATTTGTTCCGTGTACAAAAACATTGACTTTATATGACATAATCACAATTCTAAAACACTTTTCAAAAGAAAACTATCTTCAGACAATTTTCAAAACAACCTCAAGGTTCTCAATATTTACTTTCCAAAAAAACCTTCTTCTAGGTTCTCAACCAAAATTTCTAAAGGAGGATTTCATGTGGCTCGTCTTCAAGGGTTCCCATAACTTATATATATCTTAAACTCACAACTAACAAATCAAACACAAGCTACACAAACTTCTACAACTAATTCATAGCAAACAGTAAAACTACCTATGTAGACCCAACCCAAACTTCGTAACAATCACAAAGTTCACAAAACAAAACTTTCCAAACACGTACAACAAAGCAGCCTAGAAGAACTAAGAACGACATCTTGTCCACACAACGCAACAAAACACACTCAATTCACGGTTCCTAAATACCGACCAGAACTCCCACCTACTTAAAAATTAATTTCCTACAAATTTTCTTAACATCCCAATATTGCAAGGTCGTAAGCTGGCCGGATAGTCGATAATACATATTAAAAAAAAAGAGTGGAACCAACATTTAGTCTAAAATAAAACAAAGATACATCATACTCCCCAATCCTACACAATTCACTTAGGGCAAAACATTTACAAAAACCTAGCTCGATGAACAGTAATCAGTATATATACGATCAATAAAAACACGAGAAAAGTAAGATCATCAGACCTTGATCAAAATCGTATCACCGCGGAAGAGTTGAAGCTTCTCCATAGTATCAGGGTGAAGCGCAACCACGGAGTTATCATCGTTGACGGCCTCATCGACAACGAGCCGGTTCGGAGCTTTCTTACGCTCCAGAATCGCAGTACTAAAATCCTTCTTGGAACCCTTACTGGAACAAAGAAATCAGAATCAGAACAGAAATCAGAAATCGGAAGAACACAAGATGAAAGAGATAAAGAAATTGGGGAATTAGGGCTTACGAGTCGGAGGATTCAGCTTGATTCGCCATGGATGAGAATCTGAGAGCAAAATCGAAGGAACGGTGATAAGAAATTGAGAATATGGAGAGATCTGAGCACAGGCAGAAGTTGGGTATGATATTTATATGCGATCGGTCGCTCCTTTTCCTGTTAGGAAAGAAAAAGCTTTATTGTTCTTTTTCTTATCATTTTAGTTTTTTTACTTCTTACTTAGTTCTCGAATATTTTATCTTATCTAAAATAAATGGCTAAATTATTAATTTACTCCTTATAAAATAATTTAATCCATTATGGTTTGATCAAATTTACTAATTACGAAATGGGTGAATGGCGCGATAGTTTCATTATTTGGTTGTGAATTAGTTCAACACCAACGTCAGGTTCGAGCTCGAGAATCGATATTTGTCCTCCTCCCCCAATATGTACTAAAAAAAAAAAAAGTAAGTCATGCATGATGGCATTAGCGTGGTTATTAGTTTTTTTTTTTTATGACGAGAGTTGATATTTCGCTCTTTATTCCCAAGGCACCATAGGTCGTTCCTAAGACGATTCGGACGAAACCACAGTTGGGAGTATCTACAAAAAAATTAATGTCAAAGCGAGTCTCAAACTCGAGACTTCAAAGGGAACATACTCTTCAAATCTGGGCTTTCCACCAACTACGCCTCACTTCGAGAACATTACTTTATATTTATAAAACTTTGTCTATTATAATGTTTTTTTATTTATCGAGTTAGTGTCTTGGGTTATACTTTTTTTCCTTTTTAAATGTATGTTGAAGATTCTCACCTTGTCAACGAATGGACAGTGACGCAATGGTTTTATTCTTTGGTTATAAATTAGTTAAAAACTAGTGTTACAGGTTCGAGGCTGAGAATCGGTATTTGTCTCACCTCCCCCAATATGTACTCAAAAAGATCCTCACCTTGTATCACATGAAAAAAAAAGAAGAGAATTTAACCACATATATGAACTACTATTCTCATCATCAATTAACTTTAAAATCTCATATTATCTAATATGATATTAGAGCTCTAAGTGAGTATTTGGTTCACAAATTTTGATCCAACACAAGTAGATATTTGATTTATAAATTTAGATCTCACCCAAATAGTTAAACTTATATGGGTAATTCGATCAACAAATTCAAATAGAACCCAAGCGGGTTAAACCTAAAGCTGGTATTTGATCCATAGATTCGAATTCCAAGCACCTGATAATTGAGAAATTTGATCTATACCTTTAAATCTAATCCAATATGGTGTGCTTAAATCTAACACTATTTTGTGAGGGATGTTGGAAATTCTAATCATGTTTTATATAAGGAAGTTGAGAAATGCTCAACTCATTTTATAAGGAAGGTGGATTATTCCTTTTATTACTAATTGATTTTAAGATGTAATCTCATATTATCTAATATTGAGGTATAGTTGAGTAACATGTCACCATTATTAAAGTTATATTTTAAAAAATGCAACATTTATGTTTTTTAAGGGAAAAAAAATCGCAAAAGCTACTTCTCCAAAATAGTAAAAGTCTAATGGATTATTGGAATTATCACTAATATGGAGGTGTAACACTTTTTTTTTTTTTTTTTACGTATTTCAAAAAAAAAAACTTTTTTTTTACGAGTAAAACTGAATCTATGATTCCAAACGTGTAAACCCAATAGATGAATAATTTTATGGGAGATGCTGGTAATTTTTCAAAAAAAAAAAATTATTGTCTAAATTATTGAAATGACTTGAGATAATAAACTTGTGACGCTAGTGTTGAATTGGTTTACAACCAAACAATAAAATTATTGCGTCAGTGATTAATTGGAAGTACTTTTTTACTTTATTATTTCATTTACTTTTATTAAATATATTCTTTTATTTATGTTTCTTTTTATCTTTTGTTTATATATAAATAAACTAGAAATATAATGTCTAAGTATGCTTAACCTAAGATGAATTGACATATAATACATAGATCCGAATGAGTCAGTGACGCAATGGTTTCAGTGTTTGGTTATAAACCAGTTCAATACCAGCGTTACGGGTTCGAACCCGAGAATCGGTAAAAAAAGACATAAGACATATAATATATAGTCAGCAGTAAAATTGTTCTTAACAAATGCTCGTGAAAGAAAAAGAAAAAAAAATAAAAAAATTTCGCAAGGAATTTAATCCCCACCAATTTTTCACAAATTTTTTTTTTTTTAGGATATTATAGTTTAAACGCTTTCCAGCAATCTCGAACCACTAATATCTCAAACAAGTATGTCTTCAAGTTCTTAACCTCAACTGCTAAATTGACCTTGAGAGACAATTTTTCACAAAAAATTATAAATTTAATGGGAATAAAAATTGATTTTGGCAGTGGAAGCAAAGACGTGGCGGGATGTCCCATAATCATCACTATTGTCACAAATATGAAATGATATATGTGAAACATGCAACCCAATTTCATGAAACATGCTAATTAATTTTTTTATTATTAACTAATGCTATTTTTTGAATTAGTAAAGGTCATTTTTAAGTTATAAGTAGAATAGGAATATATTATAATTGATTAAATGCATCTTTAAAATGATATATACAAAAAATTTAAAATATTACAATTATAATGTAAATTCATTTTAAAAAGGGTAAAACTTAAAAGTCATAAAGTTATTTGAAAAGTAAGAAATACGTAAAGGTCCACAGTACAAAGTGTATAATGTATGATAAGAAAGAACCAAATTACACATCTCAGTCTATTTATAAAATAATAAATAAACAAATAACATTTCACTTTCCTTTTATTCTATTCTTGACATTTTATTCTACGGATTCACTAATTCATTAGCATTAAGTAATATAAGTCAAAATAATGAATGGAAAGGATTGGTGGTGGATTAATTTGGTTGATTGATGTTAATTCAATTTAATTTTATGATTATAAATTTAATCTTAAAAATTATTATTTAGCTCCAATTTTATTTGAAAGTAGTAATTCTTATCTTATCTTATGATAGTTTATTATTTTTCTTGGGACCCTGATCAATTGAATATATTATTTTTTTGGTTTGATCAATTTAATATTACAAGAATATGTTGGTCTAAGGGTAATTATTCAATTTTTCCCAAATTATTTTGATCTTATTTCCAATTCAGTGTAATACCCAAAAAGCCTAAATTCATTGAGAAATTCGACAGCATCAATTTGTTGGTTCTTTCTATTAAGACCTCTAACGGAAACTACTCAAATGACTAATGAAATTAAGTTAAACCTTACAATGAATTATTAGGAATTTTAATGAATATTTAATAATTATTTAGCATTCTTAAAAAAAAAATTAACTCTCATTCGATAACCATTTAGTTTTTTAAGTTTATTCTTATTTAAAAAAATTTCTCAATGATAACCAAATTTAAAAAATAAAAATAAACTTTTGGAATCTATTTTTTTTTTCTAAATTTTGATTTGGTTTCTACCAATGTAAGTAAGATGTAGATATTTAACTAAGAAAAAACATATGACATGATAGTTAGTTTAGGCTTAAATTTTAAAAATTAAAAAAAAATCAAATGGTTTTTAGAGTTTTAATTTAGAAACTCAAAATGTGAGAGATATTAAGGAAAATGAGAAATGATTTACAAATGAAAAAATATATATGTTATATTGTCATGAATGTCGATATTATTAAAAATGAAGTACCATTCCTAGAAATCTTGGGTGGTTGAAACAACTTTATCTAAGGGACTATTCACTATCTTAAATTCTGATAAAATAGACATCTGAATTATCATGTTCATTTTTTGGTAATAAAAAAATATCGGATACCTTAATATTTGGAGACATATTAAGATTCCCGTATGAAAGGCATCTGATAAGAATTGGACGCCTCTCTAATTGGTGGGTTTCTAAGATTCACACAGCGAGGGAATCGTCTATCAACAATTTTTTCCTTCTTTTTTAATATATATTCATATTTATCAATTTTCTTTATTTATCAATTTTAAAATATGCATATAGAGAATTATTTTTCTCAATTGAAATTTGAAGTATTTTTTTATTTTAATTTTTCAAAGATAGTACACATTTATTAAAAAAAATAAAAATACAAATGCAAATATAAAGTTGATACTATTTCTTTAAAATAAAATGTATTTTTGATATATATATATATATATAAGAATTAAAAAGTATAAGTAACTATACAGCTATATTTTTAAAATTTATAATTCATTATACACCTAAAACTAAAATTTAATATAAACAATTATATTATATAAATTTAAATTATTTTAAAATTAATTCAAAATTATATGAATATTGTATGGGTATTATTGGAACATTCCGTAAATTTATATGTGTCAAATAATTCCTATGAAAGAAAGAGTTATTTAAATATTACCAAATATTTGTAAAAATATATTTCTGCACAACAAACATATGTCTGACATATGTGATTTCGAGTATCAAAAGATTTTACTTGTCGTGATTACCTCAAAGTAAATGGCTCATAAATATAATATTCTTACAACTTTTCATTCAGACAATCTTATACAAACATTGCTTTCTAGTAATCCCTCGTTGAAATAACTTTTATTCAAACTTCCATTTATCCATTAACATAACTTACCTTAAATATCCTAAGTTGCAGTACAATTGTCTAAGTTGCATTAGAACTTGATATTTCCAGAGAGAAATTCATAAACCAAGAAGCAAAAGATTCAATACCACAATTAAACAACAGAACAAGCAGTTTAAACACATCCTGAGAGGAAATACATGAAACTCAATGTTTTATGTGGTGAGGTTGCTTTGCTTTATTTTTTTTGTGGTTTTGTTCTGTTTTATGCTGTAGTATCATGTAATTGTTTGGACGACAATCTCTACGTTGATATCATATTATTGATTATTTGACTTTAACATGATTTTATTTATTTTTTATTTTATTTAATAGGTCTCGCAATAATGAAAATAGATGTCTTCAATTGTACACGCGTGATAACTAATGTGGAACTACTTGTTTTTTGTATTTCAACAACCCTCTCTTCAAACGAAGTACCATCGAGCTTCTCTTTAGACTTGTCTTCTATATTTGGAATTGGATGTTCTCCTATAACAGAGACCAAGTCTTCCCTCAAACAATCATCTATCCATTTAGTTCATTTCCAGACAACTTTTATGCGGAGAAGCACCCAATGTCTACAATAGAGCTCTTTACCATGATCTCCACAATAAGTGTGTCTTTGTGGCTCCTAACTTCTTTGTTTGAACATAGCTAATTTAGCGGCATAAATTTAATTTCATTTGTTCGAACAACGCATAACATTGTCTACCGTAGATATAAATCCTCCTGACTTTATGTTTTGTTTCTCCTAAAATATCTCACATGAATGGAGATGATTATCTTTACTCATATACTCATGATTTTTTCTTTATCAAACGTATGTGAAAATATTTTATTTGCATCCAACATTAATTTTGTGATCGAAGTGACCATTGCTGATTCTGATCATTTTTCATGAAAAGGAAATTAGACTTGTCTACTGTGGGCTCCACTGTCTTCAAAAAATATCCACTATATGCTTAATCTTTAGTCAAGACCATAGCCACAGGCTTTAAAAGAAACACCGTTCAATTAGCAGATCATTGAATTAATCTCACTCTTCATGAAGATTTCATCATTAAATTTTCTAAAATAGTTTGACTGAATTTTACGAGAAAATTGTATGCAAAAGTCTTGATTTATTAACATTTCATAAACTTTGAATGTTTCTCACTCACAAGTCACACACACACACGTGTCAAGTTCTCAATCAATTTTTTAATTTTTATTGGCAAGTGGATGATGGAACAATTGTGTTTTTGCCTATCCTACATTTGGTATGGACAATATTAGCTTACTTTTTGCCTCTAAGTACATCCTCATTGGTTGAAACTTGAGCCTTTCAAGCCATAGGTTCTTGGAGGTCTCAGCCCATGAATGAACTTAATTGTAAAATATTTTGATCTCTTAGATTCAAGTTTGTGACAAGTGCGGGTGCCCCCAATATATCAAAGCGAAGTTTTAATTTCTCGGTTTCATCGAAATATATATATGTATATATGTATAAATACATGTATGTATACTTACATATACACATATGTATACATACATATACACATACATGTATCAACTTACTTTTCTCCACTTATGTTTCTGATGACAGTGAGTCAGTGACATCTATTGAACTTCAACGCTGGAGAGTCTTAGATTTCGATATTCCACAAAGCTTTTGGAGCAGTTTGGCTGGAAAGCATGGAAACATATTTTATTGGAATGAGAAGCTAACATTATTTATTTCTTTTTGTTAGTATTCGTCAGTTTTCAGGCCAACTTACGTACACCTCGACCCATCCTATACTATAATATTTGGATGTTAAAAAAATCATTTTAGAAAATTAATTCCTGGGTAGGTGGTTCATCATAGATTGAATTCTTAACCTTTTTGTTTCTTTAGGCTCTCTTAGGACTATTAATCGGCATCTCATATCATAACTCTCACGACTTAAACAGCGCGGAGATGCATCTATTGAATCAACTCTCATGGCAGCTTGCTGCAATTTGCACGTCTTAAATGAAATCTTGTTGTTTTTTTTCCATCATTTAAGGATGTAGTATATGACTAAAACCATCGTGGAATAATCTAATAGTTAAGAGTGTCTTAAGTAAGTAAGAGGTGATAGATTTATTCCATATGACCACCTACTTTGGAGTCGAGTTTCCTTGACATATTTCAATGTTGTAGAGTCAAACGGTTGGAGCATAGCAATGAATAACCTTAGCATCATTGGGACAAATTTCCACTACTTGGTCTAAGAGACGTGGATTTCACGATAGAGCTCGAGCCAGGGACAGTCCCTATCTCAAAGGCACCGTACAGGATGGCCCCGAAAGCGTTGAAAGTGTGCTTCGGGTTGAGGCGAAAGAGAGTTGGGAGGAGATTTATATTTACGTGAGGGATGTACCATTAGAAATTGCAGTGAAGCTTCTTAGAGGGCCAATGTCTGAACCATTCCATGTGGGTAGCATCAATATATATGCACCATTTAACGCTTCAATAGGTCACATAACTCTTCTGTCTGACCAGATAAATGGTAGTCAGCGTTAGGTTCCTCTACAGAAGCTAGACAATTTAGGATGACATATCTAAGATGTTGGTCTTTTATTGTGGAAAAAGAAAAAGGAAACTCCAAACAAAGTAGATTTGGAAGGCATGCTTCTTTTTTCTTTTTTTTTTTAGGTTGTAAGTTCGAGCCCTAAGGGTGAGCTTAATTGTAAATCTCTTGTTGTTTCTTAGATCTGAGCTTTGGAATAGGCATAGGTGCCCCCAAGTATAAGAGAAGTGAAACTCTAATTTCCTAGTATAAAAAAGATGTCTTGAGTATCATCTTGTATTTAATCTAAAATGAACAATAATTAGTCTAAATGATTAAATTAGTCGAAATAGACATAAACTTATCGAAATATTTATTGATATAAAAAAGGAAGAGTAATACTTGTCTACTCATTAATAAGTATTAATTAGGCAAGTACTATTTAAGAGAGTATGCGGGTACTATTTGGTGTCACAATTTTTAATTTTAAAAAAATTTGTTTATAGATTTTGTGGCAGTATTACTTAAAAAGGAAAATAAAATTTTAGAACTTTCAAAATGCAACTCAAAAAACACATTACTCTACTTGTCATGGTAAATTTGTAGGATTATTATTCCTCAACAAAAATCCCCATCTTTCTTTCAAGACCAGGCTCAATCATTTTAAATGGTTTGAAAATCTTTGTTGAGGAATTGATGAAGGTGTCTCATCTTTAGAATGGTAAAAGTTATTTTTTTTATTATCAATTGGTTTTAAAATGATCATCTTGGATGGTATAGTAAAGAAAAGAGATTAGAGGAAAAAAAAATGATGGGACATGGTGGAAATGATGAGAATTGTTATGTTTGGTGTGATGCTAGAATAGAAATAAAAATGCCAACATGGGCAATAGTTCAAGTGGCATTAATGTACACCTAGTGACCTTAAGGTCATAGGTTCGAATCCCCCACCCTCAAACGTTGTATCTTAAAAAAAAAAAAGAATAGAAATAGAAATAAAAATTGGAATTAGGTGAAAGGAATTGGGGGTTGGTTTACATTGCCATCAATGCAAATGGAGTGTGGAGGAGATATGTTGAAGGAGTCTAATATTTTGAACGACCGCACCCTTCTGTCTGTTGACTTGGTCTCTGAGTCAGTCTCCTAGCATCTACTACAAATTGTAAGAATATGCGAGCCGAGCCAACAAAAATAATAACTCATCAATATTAAAAAATCATAGTTCGAATCTTCGATTCTCTAATTGATATTGAACTTAGGAAAAAAAAAATGTGTCAAAGAGGAAATTTCCCGACTTTAGTAAGTTGAAACTAATGTCAAATTTATTATTTGCCTAGCACCATATACGAATAGAAAAGGTTAGAAGTTTAAAACTTGTCGACCTAATATTATTGAACTAACAAATATAAGTTGAGTTTAACTAGTATTTTGTATTGCATTCTAATAAAAAAAGTTGCATGTAAAATCTCTCATTAAATTTAAAAAAAAAACATTATTGTTCTAAAAAAATTCTATTTTTAGTTCCATAGTTTTATTTAGTCTCCGTATTTCAAAATGAAATACTTTTTTCATATATTTTATTTTTTAAGATAATAGAGTTAAGTACCTGACATAATATAATAATAACAACAATAATAATGATTAGATTAATTTTAAATTTCAATAAATTGACGAATGATTACTTTTATTTTGATGTGATATTTTTTTGAAAAAGAAAACAAGTATGAAAGCAAACTAAAAAAAATATAAGATTAAAATAGAAAAATATTTGATTTTGAAATACAGGAACCAAATAAAAATTATACAATCTAGAGACTAAAAAAGTAATTTTCTCAAGATTTTAATATATTAATTAAAAACAAAATACTTTTCTCTTCTTTTTTTTTATGTGGATTTGATAAGATGTATAAACTTTACCTAAACTCTAATATACTTATCAATTTCTTATGAATGTTGCAGCTATTAACATATTAGACAAATATTCATAAGTTCTTTGAGAATTCAATAATGTTGATAATTAAGAAAAATATTTAAGGTTATATTCCGGCATGACCTAAAAAATAATGTCTACCTAAACTCATATTAAACTACGTAGGTGAGCATTATTTTCTAGATAATGTCCAACTAAATATTCCTCTTTGGAGTTTGGCTGTTCGGCAATGATCTATTTTCTTCCAGTTTGGAAGCAGAAATTGTACTAGACCAGTACTTTGTCTTGCAGCTGCTAGGTTTGATTCTTTTGACTTTTCTCCCAAGAAGGATAACGATAATTTTGATTCTCTTTTATCTAAATATATCACAATTCCTTGATAAAAATGTTTTTTCTCTTCAAATGACAATCAAATACTCGCAGTCATCAGTCCAATTTAGCCTAGGAGGATATATATACATGTTGGTTCATTGCATGGTAGGCGTAGAGAAGTTGTTCTTAGTCGAGAATCAAACAAACCAGATACCCGAATCGAGTCATATTTGAGATCATCTGGTTTTTTATGGGGTCTCACAAATCGAATTCATAAAATTGGATTCACATCTACTTACCGCATTAGTAGAGCGGTAGAGATACGAGACTCCCACAATTTAATAAACTTTTGATATATAAATGTTATGATACCATAACAAATTTGAAAAGTCGTACTCCTCCGATAAAATTTAATTTTTTTTTTTATTAATTTTCTACGAATATATATATCCAATATATGAATATCTTAACCAATTAATAGGCCATGCAAACTTAGATTGGTTAGCTATTTTCCAAGACCTCCTATGGTTATTTGAACAATTTTATAACCATTTTGAGCATCTTCTCGAAGACGTTATTGAAGAAGACATATTTTGAGCATCATCAAAGAGATGCTATTCACTCACAAGTCAAATACTAAGTTCACTCCATGTATCTCCCACTTCTCGCCGATTCTCAAAAAACTACATCCAAATAAATTTTTTGTAACTTCTCAAAATAACTTTTTTTTTTTTTTTTATATTTGTGACTATCCGGGCCAATTTGTGCACACATCGGCTAATGTCACGAGACATACCAGTTGACCCTATAACATTTTAGATGTCAAGAAAACTTGTAGGAAATTAATTCTTCGTGGATTGAATTCATAACTTTCATTTTTAAATACTAATTTCTAATCATTCAATAATAACTACTAAAAATAACTCTTCAATACTGACCATTATCTTTAATTATTTTTTTCTAATTCAAAATAACTTATTTGTAATCATTCGTTTTTTCACTACTCAAAATAACTATTTGTTTAAAATCAACATCCAAACAGGTAGTTGGTGTCTCTAACTAGTCTATAAAAAAAACACACACGCATCCAAATGAATTTTTTGATACAAGTGCCAATTTTTAATTATTCAAAATAATTTATCGAATTAGCTTCTCATCGAAGCACCTCGTGAGATAGTACAATAAGTTACATAGTGTGAAATCTATGTTATATGATATACTATAGGTGGAATGATGAATTCATAACTACACATGATTTGATGATGATGATGATGATCCAAATGGATTGGATCGGTAGCACGATTGTTATATAGTTTGGTGCTAATCCATTTCCACCTTACGGTCCCGGCTGTCTAAACCCAAAACCCTTAATCACAACCGTAACCTGCAATTTCCAAATCCCTAATTAGCTCCAAAATCCAACATGGCATCAGATCGCTAATAAATAATGGACAATTTCTATCATCTTCGCCTTTCAGTTAGATTCTAATCCTAAAACGAACTCAAACAGATTACAAGGAAGTATTATACAAAGAAAACAGAGAAATAGAAATTAAAAACTGACCGAGTTCGTAGATCTGTGGAGGCCATTAATGGCGGAAGGTATCGAAAATCAAGTGAAGGAGATCGGAGCAGAAGATGAAGAGGAGGACGAGGAAGAAGAGGAGGAGGGCGAATCGGAAGAGAAGGATGAAAAGGAGAAGAGCTAAAAGGATCGAAAATGGAGAGTCGAGAATGAGAACCAGCATCTTCGAAGCTCCATTCATGGGGGGAATCTTCAACGATTTCGAATCAGAGGATTCATGGATGCCCCATTCATTGTTTTCGGGTTTAGGGATTTGGATTCTGGTGATTTTGTAGTCCAAGTGGTTGAAACTCAAATAAAATGCAAATTTGGGGCTGTTTTTTTAATTTTTAACAAGTCTGTGGATGTCCTTTTCCCTATCGGTTTATTTTAGTATATATATATATATATATATTAAAGAATGGAAAATAAAGGAGAGCAAGGTTTTACCAGACTTCCCGAGAAATGTAATCAGCTTAAAAAAAAGAATTTTCACAAATAATAATTTCAGAGACTTTAGTCTCGAATGAAACTTCAATGCAAATTTGAGATCCCCATATATGAAAAGCAACTCTCTATTTATATTGTTTTTCATCAATTTCAAATGGGCTTGCAGCCCAAATATCTTCAAAGGCTGCATTTGGGACCAAGAAGTGATTTTGGATCCAAACGTTTTCATGGACCGGAGCGTCTTGAGCCCAATTTGATTCCATAAAGAAATTAAACTTCGAGCCTAAATGATCATTTTGATCGAGCTAGCTTATTCATAGCTTTGGTCATCATAGCAATAACACGTGGCACATTTTCATTTGCCACAAATAAATCTAAAGGATAATATATTTTTTTTATATAATTGGTCCCTAAATAAAAATATTTGTTTTGTCATTTAATTTTGAATAATGAAGCGGCAACATTTGAATTATCGAAATTTCTATTCCAACAAATGCTGCATTAATTAGATTTTTGCATGAATATGTGTGAATGAATCTCGAAAAAGTTAATGTGGAGTCGAACATAACATTTATCTATAGCTAATGTCAACTATGTTGACGTGATTATTCAAACAAGGTACAAATTTATCTTATAACCTTACAATCTTTTTAACCCATGTATTATGTCTATGAATCAAATTTTGAAATTTAGTCAAAAGTTTTGATTCTACTTATTTGACACAAGAAATTTTGATTTTGAAATTAAAATAGAGCAAGCTATGGTCAATTAATTTCGTATTTGAACTTGAGGCTCCATTGTTTAGCCGCCACCTGACTTGGGGTCACCATTAGGCTTTTGGTCAACATTTGACTTTAATTTGGGATGAACCAATTTTTCTTTGGATCCCTCCGATTTGGACGCACCATAAATTTTGGTTTGAAACCAATTCGTAAGTCTATTCGAAGAACTTTTTTTTTTTTTTTCATTTAAAAAAAAAAGTGTATTCGTATCAAATTTGGAATATACCCAAATTTAAATTTGAGAAAAGTATTTGGACTATGATCCATTTGAACTTGGATTGGACTCTTTGGTAATTAAAATTTGAATTTTCCCAAAGATCATTGCACCTACATCACACGTGAATTAGCTTGACTTCTAGAAAATCATTCAACTTCAAAATTTGGATTTTGCTTTCAAAATCTCTTAACTTAGGTACGATTTTGTAAATTGAGATTTTTTTTTCTTTTTTTGGTTAGAATACCATTTTGGTCTCTCGACTTTCGTATTTGTTCCATTTTGGTACTTCGATTTTCAAATGTTCAATTTTAATCCCTAGACTTTAATGTTTGTTCAATTTTGGTCCCTAGACTTTCCTCAAAATTTAAAAATAGTCCCTGTCTTTAAAATCTGTTTTAACTCCGTTAAAAATCTAAAGAATTGTCAAAAAAATAAAATAAAATAAAAGATTGGACGATTTATTATTTGGGAGTTAGGGTTCATAATCCCTATTTTGGAGGAAAATCTCCATCTTTGGATGAGGAAAAACACAGATTTCACTCTAGATTTTTATTAAGAACTTGAAGAGGCATTTTAAAAAGAGAAGAATAAGTCAAATCGATTTGGTCGATTTTACCTCTCTCTTTTTGTTTTCCCCTCTCCTGTTTTTCTCTTTGTTTTTTTTTTCTTTAATGGTAAAAAATTAGAAACCTATTAGCTTCTTACTGGTGCTCAACTACAAGTATAAAGCAATCTTGAACAATAATTTTGAAATTTTGAAATTAACAAAACCCTACGATGTCATGCTGAAATCCGACAAAATTTAAAGAAAAACTAAATCTTCGACATAGCAAAACACACACCATTGAAAATACATGTTTTCTATCCGAAGAATAATGTATTTTCTATAATATTCTTCAATGATTTTCTGTATTTTCAATGGTGTGGGTGTGTTTTGCTATGTCGAAAATTTAGTTTCTCTTTAAATTTTGTCGGATTATTTCAGTATGAGATCTTAGGGTTTTGTTAATTTCGAAATTTCAAAATTATTGTTCAAGACTGCTTTATACTTGTAGTTGAGCACTAGTAAGAAGCTAATAGATTTCTAATTTTTTACCATTAAAGAAAAAAAAACAAAGAGAAGAACAGAAGAAGGAAAAACAAAAAGAGAGAGGCAAAACCCACCAAATTGATTGACTTATTCTTCTTTTTTTAAAATGCCTCTTCGCATTCTTCGTTAGTAAAAGTTTGGAGTGAAATCTGTGATTTTCCTCCTCCAAAGATGGAGAAAATCGTCCAATCTTTTATTTTACTTTGACAATTCTTCAGATTTTTAACGGAGTTAAAACAGATTTTAAAGACAAGGGAATATTTTTAAATTTTGAGGAAAGTCTAGGGACTAAATTTGGACACTTTAAAGCCTAGGGATCAAAATTGAACAAACATTAAAGTCTCGGGACTAAAATTAAACATTTGAAAGTCCATGGACCAAAATAGAACAAATATAAAAGTCAGGGGACCAAAATGATATTTTAACATTTTTTGTAAACCAAGATCTTACCTTTCCCTAAATTTCATTGCCAAAATTATTATGTGGGTGATCTCTTCCATTAATTCTAATTATCAAATTTGATATAAAAGTGTTTCATCATCTGCAATGGCTTAACGATACAAGTTTATCTTTGTCGTCGATTTTGCATTCAAAAGTGTTCCATCATTCAAGAAGTACAAAATGAACAGCTGCAAGAGTGCTTAACGATACAAGTTTATCCTCTAGTGTTTTACCGCCTATCTTGCACTCAAAAGTGTTCCATCATCCAAGAAATACAAAATGAACAACTGCGAGAGCTTTAACAATACAAGTTTATCCTCTAGTGTTTTATCACCTATCTTGCACTCAAAAGTGTTCCATCATCCAAGAAGTACAAAATGAACATCGGTGAGGGCTTAAAAAAGTGTTTCATCATCCAAGAAGTACAAAATGAATGTTAGTGTGAACTTAACAATACAAGTTTATCTTCCACTGTTTTATCGCCGATCTTGCACTCAAAAGTGTTCCATCATCCAAGAAGTACAAAATGAACATTTGTGAAGGCTTAACAATACAAGTTTATCCTCTAGTGTTTTATCGCCGATCTTGCACTCAAAAGTGTTCCATCTTCCAAGAAGTACAAAATGTGAACATCTGTGAGTACCTAACGATATAAGTTTATCATCTAGTGTTTTATCGCTGATCTTGCATCCAAGAAGTACAAAAAGTTTAAAATTTATTAAATAAAGGGAAGTGGAGCCTAAAAACTGAAAATTCTATAATAAAAAATGTGAGGTTTAAACTCTTCCCTGTCACTAAGACATAGGTGTGTACAAAGAAAGCGGCAATCCGAGCAACCCGGACTACCCAACTCGTAAAGGTTGGGTTGGGTTGTAATTTTTTTGGGTTTGGTTGGGTTATGATTTGATAGTTTTTGTTGGGTTGGGTTGGATAATTTTTTGCTCGTTCAACCCATCCATTTGTTGGATCGGGTTGGCTAATTTTTGGCTCATTCAACCCAACGCAACTCGAACTAAGAATATTTTATATATATATATGTGTGTGTATGTGTATGTGTAAGATAAATTAATAAGATGAGTTCTTAACTTGTTAGCTTTCTAAAATAAATATATGCACTAATAATATAAGCAATAGGTTGAAATTGCACTATCATTTTTTTTTATTGAATCTTAAAGAAAAAGAAGAATATAGTAATATAACCATATGACCCAACCCAATCCAAACCGAAAATATAAGGTTGAGTTGGGTTGGGTTGCACTAATGCATAGGGTTAGACCAATCATAATTTTAAAAAGCTAATGAAAGGGCAAACAAAAAAAACAAGTATATCTAAAAGGCGTAGTTATCGGTACAAAATAAATTTGATCGTAAACAAAATAAAGTATACATCATTTTCCCAAAGAAATAGTTAAGAGAATTTACCATCAGCAGCACATTCTACCTCTTGTATTATATTTGTAGCATAATTTTAAAAATAATTCATCTATAGCATATTTATTTCTATCACTCACCTAGTGATAGTCTATCACTCACCTAGTGATAGAACTCAATTTAGATTTCTATCACTGATAGAAAACTTAAGGAGTGATAGAATGAGTCTATCATTGATTGAATTCTATCACTAGTAAAACTCAACAAGTGATAGAAGTCAATTTGGATTTTCTGCTACAAATGAAATTATTTTAGATTTTGTGCTATATGGAAATATTTTGCCTTTTTTTGTTATACATGCAAAATCCCCAATAGTTAATGGTAGATTTTCATTCCATAACCAAAAACTTATTCAATTTTCTACGTGTATCAAATATTAAAAAAACACAATGTCATAATTAAAAATAATATATATTTTTATAAGTGAGATTCGAACCTATAATCTCATAATTATATATGTGTGTGTATGTGTTTATTATTTCCTATTAATTAGTGTATTTTATTAACGATTCTTTGACTTTCGATAACTATGATTATAAATATGAATGTATAAAAGTATCAGAAAATAATTTTTTTTTATATAAAATAAAAATTGCTATCAAGATTTTATAATGACTAGTTTAATCAAATGATTTTATTTTTATTTTTTAATAAATAGAATCTTGGTATTTTTTTAATTTTTTTTATTATTTAAGTCAAAAAAATCTTTTTAAAAAAAGTTATTAACGATGTATAAATATTTTAGATTAGTCAAACTTTATTTTGGGATGTGAAAATTTTTTTTTCTCATAATTTTTTTTAATTAAACAATATTTAAGTATGAAATATTAGAAATTTTTAACCTCATGGTTATTATGTCGTACATAATATCATTGAAACTATGTTTTTTTAATAAAAATATTAATCATACTACCTTAAAGTGTGGCTTAAGAGGAAAATCATTTTTTGACGATTTTACCCTTAAATCACACCCCAAATTACAAACATGACATAATCTTCTATTCAAATATAAAAAAAAATGAAAATATAAAAAAAAATGAAAATATATTTATAATATTATTTAGATTATTTAGATATTTAGATTTTCATCATCTAGAAGATAATATATTTTTAGCAAATCTCATAAATTAAGTTAGAAGATAAGAGAATCTGCGTAATATTCTTTATCTTTATCTTTATATTTACTACTTAAAATGTGACTTTTTATTATTATTATTAATTATTAAAATTTAGTATCTTCAAACTAAATATCATACTTCTTAAAGTATGGTTTAATAGGAAAATCATTTTTTGACGATTTTACCCTTGAGTCACACCCTAAATTACAAACATGTCATAATCTTCTATTCAAATATAAAAAAAAAAATTGCAAATATATTTATAATATTTAGATATTTAGATATTTAGATTTTCATCATCTAGAAGATAATATATTTTTAGCAAATCTCATAAATTAAGTTAGAAGATAAGAGGATCTGCCTAATATTCTTTATCTTTATCATTATATTTACTACTTAAAATGTGACTTATTATTATTATTATTATTTATTAAAATTTAGTATCTTCAAACTATATAAGTATAAGGATATTGAGTTTTTTTTTTCAAATTTAAATAAGATCTTGAGTTCCAACTTTTTCTATAAATACCACAAATTTATTGTTCTTCAAAATTAAAATTACTAATAATTCTTTTGATGTTGCACAGATGTACAGATTTTTTTTCGGGTTGGGAGTCTTAGCATTAGTGCACTGAATTGTGTTCGTGGGAGTGATTGTCGTCGTAGGTAAAGAACAATTTTTTCAATCTGTATTTAATTCGTTGTACATAACATTTTCTTCTTCTTCATTTATTTTTATTTTTATTATGTTTTCTTTGTGTAATTCTATTTATTTTATGCTTCAACTTTAATTTATAATTTTCTTTTAAATTTATGGAGTATTTAAAATTTTGAAGAAGTGTTTATCACATTTTTCCATTAATGAAAGGTAATTTTTTATAATTATTATTTTTTCATATTATTATTATTATTTGTTATTATAATAAATATGACTTAATATGTAATTTATTGCTTATTCTGTGATACGTGATGTCATTGAAGTACTACTCATATTTTGACATACGAAACTACTTAAATTTTATCAATTTTACTAATTATATATTTTTTAAATTTAAATATAAATCTATACACCATTATTATTATTGTAGAGAACAATAGATTTAATATAATATTATGTTTTAAATTAATATTCAAAAAACTTATGTTTCATCAAAATTCATAGAAGAGGTAGATAATAGATTTTATGAGTTTTTTTAATCTTTTTTTTCAATATTTTATTTATTTTTTATTATTTATAAAATATAAAATGAAATAAGAAAGCACAAATATGATTTTTAAAATTTTAGAGAGGTAATGGTTTCGAGATTTTTTTTTTTTTGAAAAAATGGCTTCAATGTTCGTAGATTAAACTAAAATAATAAATGAATGAAAAAAAATATTTGGTACAAAGTAAAGTTTTAGCGTGACGAAAACTTATTTCTTAAAGAAGTTTAATTTATTTCATAATTTTCTTTAAAAATTATGATATGTATATTTTTGTTATTTCACTTTTATCTTGAACTACGTCGTATGAGATTTTTAAATAAAGTAAATAATAAATATTTTACTTACTCATTTAAAATATATATATATATATATTATTTATAAATATTTTAATAAATAAAAATATAATTTCACATGCCGAAAAAAATCTTCCGTTCAAGGCACGTTCCAAAGTTCTAGTATGATTAAGGGTGCTTAATATTAAATTTATATTACTCACATTTTATTTATGATAATAATTATATTTACATAATTTACTATATTAATAGCTAAATGTTTGAGAATGATTTTTTTTAAAAGAACAATTTTATTGTTAAAAAAAAATATAAGAACAGATTATTTTTTTTTTAAAAAAAACATATCTTAACATCTCATTTCCTCTCCTTCCACTCAAACAAGGGTTTTCTGTCATCTTATATCATCTTCCTGCACCCCAAACAAGGTTTTTCTCTCATCTCATCTCATCCCAACAAAGTTTTCTGCTATAACATCTCATCTCATCTCACCTCACCTTCGGCCAAACATCTCCTAAATGTGTACTAAAAAATCAACAATCTAGCCGATGATAAACGTGGGCCAAATTTATTTTCAAGGAAATATTACATTGATCCGCTATCTTCTATTATTACATCATACATGAACCGAACAAAAGGTACTATAAAATAAAGAGAAAAAAAACGGCCAACTTCCCCCAATGAATCGAATTGGAATCGACCTTAGACACATAAGAACATCCACACAAAAAAGGAAAAAATAATCAATAATCTAAATCTTATCGTAATTCATTTACGCATATGAAATACGTTAGAGGATTATCTCACATGACGGAACAAGCATTCGTATTCTCGTCGCTGAACATCTGAGGCGCGTGAGAGTAATTCCCGTACATCTGAGGCGCGTGAGAATAGTTCCCGTACATCTGAGGCGCGTGAGAGTAGTTCTGATTCGTGTAATACCCACTGAAATTTGCAAATCCGTTTGTAGGATAGCCGTACTGCGGGTGAGCCTCGCCGCCGTAGTAACCACCGTAGTAGCCGCCGTAGTCCATCTTGTTCACCTCCACTTTTGCGGTACCTGCGGGTTTTGCGGCGGCGGGCTTTGCGGCGGCGGGTTCTTCTTTCTTGGGAGGAACAACTTCAACGGACCTTTGGAACTTTCCACTCAAGAAACTTGCAATGTCTTTTCCTTCTATTGTGCCTTTCACTGTTATCAGATCCTTTTCGGCGTCCACATTGATCTCATTCACTCCTGTAACAATTTTAGACACCTCAATTTAGTACTTCCATCGTATATATCCTCCATTTCATTTTGGTTTTTTAAAAAGAAGTGTGAAGTTTCGATTTTAACTTATTAAATGAATTCTAAAAATAAAAAGTGTTTTGTGTTTTTTATTTCTAATTTCTGATTTTTCATTTTTGAATTTTTTTGTTCAAAAGCATAAAAATCGTGTAGGATTAATAATTGATTTTAATTTTAAATTTTAAAAAATAAAAAAAACATATTTGATCACTATTTTTTATTTTTAAACATCACATTTTATTTTAACTTTTTTTAGTTTTTTTATTATTATTCTTGATTTTTTCATACTTCTTTTACAAATGAAATAAAAAATCTAAAACTACATTTTTATTGCTTTTAAAATTCTTTTAAAATTTTGAAAATAAAAATAAAAATTGGTTATTAAACAAATTTGTTTTAAAAATATTAAAAAAAAAGTTATAAAATGAAACTGTAAAAGCAATTTTTATTTTTTTGTAAAAATACTTGAAAAGTGATAAAGCTCAAACTCACAAATTTGAGGTTTATTTGATGAATAATATTCTAAAATAAATTTATTTTATTTTATTAAATATTAAAATAATAATTTTTATTTTTGAAAAAACAAAAAACCGTAAAGCATTTTTAGTTTCAATTTTGAAAAAAACAATTATCAAATATACATTGTTTTTATTTTTTAAAACAAAAACCAAAAACTAAAAATAGAATAACTAAAAACCAAAAACAAGTTCTAATTGAATTTGATTTCAGAGTGAGGTAAGTTTCTTCACCTTTCAGTTTGATGAGTGATTTCCAAATCCTTTGAATGCAACCTTGGCAGTGTAATCGCATCTTCAAAACCACAGTACTCTACACTCCAAAAACAAGATCAACGAAAATCAGTTGCTATTTCGACAAGATGTTGTGAATTCGAATGTAAAATCACTTTGAAACAGTATGATTCTCTTTGAATATTCGTAGTATTTTACCTCTTTTGCCTTTTTTTCTTCGGATTTCTTCTGTGCCTTTTCGTCCGTTTTCTTCTCTGATTTCTCGTCGGATTTCTTATCGCCATCTTTCTTAGGCTGAGGAGAAACGATTTCAATCTTCTTTTTGAATTTCTGTTCCAGCTTCGATTTGATTGCGGCAGCGTCAAATTTACGGCCAGTAACTGTTAGTTTATTGGAGGCACAATCGGCCTTCGCCTTACTCACACCTACAAACACAGATGAAATTCCTTCAATTAATCAACCACTTCACAATGATCTAACACAGAATTTGAACAGATCGAACAAAACCTAGCCGAAATCACGTTTGAGCGAAAACAAAAATCAACAATCTAATTACGAAATCGCAGGAGTTTCAGGAATTCCAGATCGTTCTTCGAGGAATTAAGCATGAAAAAATCGCGAAACCGAGACAAACAAAATAGATTTCATTACCGATAGTTCAAAAATCGAGAGGATTAACAAACGCGAAGAACACAGAAGAAATTCAAAATCAAAGTGAACGAACATCAGTTGCTAGTTTGAAGATCTGGTACTCAGATCGTGTAAATTCGAATATAAAGTCACTTCGATTCTCTTTGAAAAAATTGCGAAATCAGAGACAAACAAAATCGTTTCCAGTACAGATAGATCGAAAATCGAGAGAGAAAAACAAACACGAAGAAGAAATTCGAAATCGTGAAGTCGGTGAAAATTCAATTACCTTCCAAATGCTTCACAGCTCGTTCCACTTTCGTAGCGCAACCTTCGCAATGCATATCGATCTTGAAAACGGCGGTGACGGCACCGTCGTCCTTCTTCGCACCTTCAACTTTCTGAAATCAAAACGAAGATCAAAATCAAACTAAAATCCACCAGAATTACAGCAATCAAAACATCATGCACCATCAGAACCGCGGAATTGATGAACAAGAGATTCAACGTTCAAAAAAACAAAAAAGGAAAAATCGTAAAGCAGAAGAGACTCGGCTCTGTAACTAACCTCGCCCATTGTTATGCTAAGTCTCTGTGAATTGCTATTTGCTTTGGTGACTAAGAATTGGGGCTTAAAGGCCTATTTATACATAGCGTTGGATGTATGATGTGCCGTTCATGTATGTATGTATGTATGATGTGAATGCATGATGGTTTGTTCTTGGCCGTCGATTTGGACTTCGTTGGTATTAGACGACCAGTTGTTTGACTTCATCACACGCTTTTTATTACAAATTTCTTTTTTTAAAAAAATATATATATAATTATGGTTACTAATTATGGTAACTTTTGTTTCTTATTAAAAAAAGAAACTCCTGCACTAAGTTGTTATTTTCCTTTTAAGAATGTATTTAGTTTTAAATTATATTTCAGTGTTTATTTATGGAAACATTATCACATAGTTAGTCATTTTGGTTAAAATAATAATTTTTTTTGAATTCGTTAAATTAATATGAACAATATTTGTGTTCTTACGAATGAGAATCCATGTCATACTTATCCACTTTTATTATTACATATTTTTTAGTTTAAAAAAATATAGGTAAAGAAAAAGAAAAATATGAATATAGAAAAAGAAAATGTATGACTATAAAGGTGGATAAAAGGACTAATTGTAGTTTAAACATAAATATGTACATAGTTACCGAATGAGTCAATGACGCAATGGTTTCATTATTTGGTTGTCAATCACTTCAACACCAACGTCACAGGTTTGAGCCCGATAATCGGTATTTGTTCCCCTCACCCAATATGTACTAAAAAAAAAATGTACATAGTTTACCTATCATTCTGAAAAAAGAAAAAAAGAAAAAAGAAAAAAAACCTTTCTCATAATTTTATAATTATTATTTTCTTTATTTGAAACTTGGATGATGGATAATCATTTTTTTTTCTATAATTACTTTTTAATTGTTATCACTTTTATAAGGAGTTTTTCGTTTCCCTTCCCAACCGATGTGGGATTCCCCTATGGGTTTCCACATCCTCTTAGAGGTCCAGCGTCCCGATCGACCCGGCACACCGGCCCGATGCCTGGCTCTAATACCATATGTAACAGCCCAACCCATCGCTAGCGAAGATATTGTCCGCTTTGGCCCAATGGCCTCAAGGATTTGTTTCTCCCCCATGGGGAAAACGCTTCTTACTAGGGACAGGTATCCACACCCTTTATAAGGAGTGCTTCGTTCCCCTTCCCAACCGATGTGGGATTCCCCCATGGGTTTCCACCTCCCCTTAGAGGTCCAGCGTCCCGATGGACCCGACATACCTGCCCGATGCTCGGCTCTGTTCACCTGAACTCAGATGGGTCTTTACAGTTGGTATCAGAGTTAGGGCTCTTGAATTAGCAATGTGGGTGAAGACTCCCAATGTAGAACAAAGGAGAGGCGAGCCTCGTAGAGCTTGGTGTACTTTGTTTGAGGGGAGGTCTCCTCCGTATAGACAAAGTCGATAAGGCTCGAAGGGTTCGAGGTGTACTTTGTTTGAGGGGAGGATTGTTGGACAAACAAAGTTGTCCCACATCGCTAAGATAAGGGAAAGATCTTGTGTATATAAGAAGGGGACAACACCTCCATAGATATGAGGCCTTTTGGGAGATGCCCAAAAACAAAGCCATGAGGGGTGATTTCCAAAGTGGACAATGTCATATTAATGTGGAGGTTTGTGGTTGCTCGTTGTCCCTAACAAGTGGTATCAGAGTCAGGCATCGAATCCCACATCGATTGGGGAGGGCCTAGCAAGACGCGTTTTCCCCATGGAGGGAGAAACAAATCCGTGAGGTCAATGAGTCAAAGCGTTTTTTTTTTTAAATTTAACCGCATTAAGAAAAAGTTGATTGGAATTTATAATCAGAAGATGAATTTTTTAACCAAACTAGTATTATTAAAAAAAAACTCAATTTAAGTATAATATAAAATACGATAAGAAAAGTCATACTTTTTTTAAAAAGAAACCTAACCTATGAAATTTAATACTTAGATATTTTTATCACATACATAGATAGATGTATGCTTGTCATGGGAATGAATAAAGTATAGTTTAATTACGTTAAGTTTGTATTAATCAAATTTTATTCAAGGTTATAAAAGTATACTCGGTTTGATAACTAAATGAAATAAACAATTACGTCAATTACGTCAATAGAACAATAGCTCAAGTGACATTTATGTACGGTTCGAGTCTCCCCCACCAATGAAGTAAACAATTACGAAATAGAATGTATTCAACAAGACACATAAATAAAATAATATAATATGAAAATATTTTGTGATAAAATAATGCATGGATAGAGAAAAACAGAATGATATTGTTTCATTAGCTATATTTTAATTATAGCTAATTTAGCTATGTTTATCCTTATTTATAATATTATAAGGAAGGAATCAATCTTTCTTTGTCACACTTTTTCCAAATGAGTCGTTCCTGTATTAATAAGTTAAAAATAACTATAGTCCAATTTATGCAATATAAATATTAATAATATCCTTTAGGTGTTATCCACTAAAAAGTCTTAGCTCTACAATTGTAATTTGGCATTATTTAAAGACATCAACATCAATAATTAAGTGTGATATATTGAAGGATTGAAGCTCAAATTGAAGCTAAGAGCAGCCTCCTTTATGAGAATTTTGCTGGCTAGAATAAATTTAGTGATTAGTGATGTTGATAATTAAGTATTCATGATAATTTCCAATTTTTTAAGTAATTATTATGTTTTTTTTAAACAAATGATAACAAATTTTTTGTATTTGTAAGAGAAGAAATTGAGCATATTATTGAGTTGTATGCCACTACATTCACCCATAAAATCAATATAAATATCAAATTCATCCTAAAAAATATATTTATCTCAAACTTTCATCGAACAACCAACCTAATTAATCACAACTATTTATTTCTCTTAATGCAAGCATTTTTTTTTAAAAAAAATATCTTAATGCAATTTATTATTATTATTATTATGAGATCACAATAATTTGGAATGATAGATTTAAACGTGTGACTTTTTGACAATTAAGATACATCTTTTGAATCATCAATTATACTGAATAAAAGTTCACTTAAAAAAATATGACTTTTTTGTATGGATAATGTCAACCAAATGACGTGGAGTTATCTTAGTTATGCAGAAAAAAGTATACAAAAATAATAATTTAATGGACATAAATATGTGGTTCCAATCCCCATTCTGACTATGATTAAACTAAAAAAAATATAAATAGAAATTAAGACAAGGTTTTGGATTGGAGGGCCATAATTTGAAGAATAAAAATTTAAAAAACACCATTTTTTTAGTACAAAGTTTTTGAGAAAGTGACCAATATACTTACATAAAAATATTAATATTTTTATCATCCAACAAGATAATCAATGCGGTGCAATTATTTGATAAATGCTTATACTAAAGCAAATTTAACATTACTACTATACTTTGAAATGAATGGATCATACATGATGTGCCATTTTATTTCCAAAAAAGAAAAAAAAAGCATAAACCAATTGAAGCGTGTGAAGGAGGGACCTTTGATTGACCATAAAGCTAAAGAAATTTCCCTACTCATAATGGGGCCTAACAAAATATATATATATATAAAAAAAACAATATATTTAAAATATAAAAAAAAGAGTGCAAAAAAGAAAAAGATAAGGAAAACCGTGTTTATCATCACATTTATAGATTGCAAATATCTACACGTACGCGTTACTATCAAACAAGTTGAACCTTGAGCTCCAAGTAATTTGTCGTTATTTGAATAGTACTCTCATGTTTCTAAATAAAGTCCATACTGTTGAGAAAAAAAAAAGAAAAAAGAAAAAAAAAACTATTTTTAAAAAGAAAAATCATGCTATCATTTTCCTAATTTGCAATGCAAGAACCTCTAAACTTGTAATGTTTTTCTCCATACACAAAAAGTATTCGTCAACTTTATTTAAAAAAAAGTATTTGTTGATCATTATTTTTCTTTTTATTAAATGACAGTGGGAGACTTGAACTTGTAGTCTCTTGATTACATAAAAATATTCAAACAATTTATTTACTTTTGTCAAATTTTAAATGGTAGGGATTAAATAAAATCAGCCTCTTAAACATGTCAATAAGAGTATAACTTTAGTAATATTTGTATAAATTTAATAACTAAAAACGTAAAGATTTAAATTTTACCTCTCTTTGATTTCAAAAAAAAAAAAAAAACCACCACTCTAAATATTGTTGAGTTAAAAAACTTAAGAAAATACTTTCCCATCTTTTTTCTCATATAAAGTCAATACTTAGCTTCACTCAATGATTAATAACCTCTCAAACATATGTCAAAATTTGGAACTCTTAATCTCACAATTATCATGCTACTACATTATTATGGTATAAAAAAGTTGCTAAATGTTTTTTTTTTTTTTTGAAGAAAAGGTCAAAACATGAATAACCATACCTTAAATTATATATATATATATATATAAACATCCTTTAAAAATTACAAGTTCAAATCCTCAACAAAATCCTATTGCCAATTTTCATGATTAGAGTTAGAACCTAAAAGATGTTGGAAAATGACCTAAGTGAGTATGTTTGCAAATTATAAATAAATAAGAAACTGGTGGGTGTGCTTTTTAAAAAAAAATTAGTGGGAAGGAAAAGAACAAAAAGGAACAATTTCCACCTTATTTCCTCCATGTGTAGAATTTAGAAAGACTTTGACTTCAAAGTGCCAATTTTGCTTCCCCTTTTCTTTTGCATTCCACTTCCATGATGTTTCCTTCCCTAAGGGACCTCATTTGAGTAGATGAAACCCTAAACCCCCCAACTATATAATCAAATAATGGAAATGGGACCCAAAGTCTAAGGGTGACCTACCCTAGGCTTTTCCTTTCAGATTAACTTTAAAGAAGAAAAGAAAAACACTTGGGTTTGGACTCTATATGCTTGCGCCTCACTCCATTCACTTTTATTTTAAGTCAATAGATATCTTATTTCTATATTTGTGTGATAAGTCTAAATCAATTACATTTATTGTTCTTAATATTCCCTATATTATAATTCAACATTGAGTTAAAAAGTGAAAAATGTATTTGAGTTGATTTAAGTTGTTGATTATTAAATATTAATGAAATATGCCTAAAATTAACATTTTAGTTTGAAATTATAAATGGTAAACAAAATCGAAAGAATTGGAAAATGAAAATGAAAAAAAAAACATAAAAAAAGAATCAATAACATTGTTGATTTTTTTAAAAAAAAGAGAAAAAATACATTTACACTTCTACCTAATTTTAACATTTTTAATTTAATTATGGATTGTGGCAGTTGAAGAGAAAGTGGAAGTGTGGAGCATTTTCCTCGTTATTTGCAAGCACCGAAGGATTTTATAGAAAAAAAAAAGATCGAAAAAAAAAGACAGACAGTAGAACACAATTTTGGAGTAGCAGTGAAGAATCCACCAATAATGCGTAGTTAAATTTCGATTTCTGATTCAAGGGTGATTTTAGTTTCAATTGTAATTTTGTGAGGTTTTAGACCAAATGGAATTTATTTCAATTCACAAATTAATTTTTTTTTTCTTATTATTGTAATTGATTGTTGATAAATTAAATTGACGACTTAATTTTTAAAAATTAATTCGTGCTATACATGACTCTCTGATATGTGTAATGTTCCAAACGATTGTATCTTGTAGCAAGAGATTGGCTTATGTGTGTAATTATGGCCGTTCCAAATACATAGCTTGCGTAATAGACCTTAACGAAACAATTAAATAAAGTTGATTAATTTGTAGCTATTTCGGTTAATTAATTTTGGTTTAGTCGTTCTCATTGTTTTCAATAGTACTACTGTTTAATTGGTATGGAACGCTATCGTGCCCAATCAATTAAACAATAAGTTTGACTTTGATGCTGGGTCCGAGTCGATAAATTAGGGGAACAATTGCTTATTTTGGCTTTACCAAATAGGTAGACTAATTTCTTGAATTTGATCAATTCTATTTGATTTTTATAGTCTATAATCAAAATTGCAATTAGATTATATAATGAACCCTTGAATTAGAGTTTTCGTTCACTGTTTGTTTGATTTATTTTTGTTCCATCCAAAATTATAAAACCCTTTTTATTTATCTATTAACATTAAGAAATTAATTCTTAGTTTCCTTTGGATTCGACCTCATTCCACTAATTCTACAAATTAGATTTAGAAGAGTCAGTATTGATGAATACATAATAGGAAATATGGAATGCATGATAAAAAATCTGAGTAAAGTAAACTTAAATTAAAAAGGGACAACTATGTAAATGTCTAAGATTGAAAAATATATTAAGAGAATGTCTAGTTGTTTTGAACTTTAAATCAATGTCTAAATTTAATTTTTAGAATTAAATTATTAATTAAAGAAAATATTTTAGAAATTTGTATTGTATAGCAACTTTTTTACCCTAATTTATAATTATAACAACTTTTTAAAAATAATTCGTTTATAACAAATCCTGCATATTTTAAAAAAAAAAAATCTCTATTTACCTTTTTTATGGAAGACTTTGATAGTTACTATCATTGTCTAGTGATGGAAGTCTGTCAATTTTATCAGTTAATGATGCTATCAGCCCTTATTAATAGAATCTAATGAAAGTCTATCAATTTATTTTATCCGTCTCTATTGATAGAATCTATCAATATAGAAGTTTATCTATTTACAATTTTTGCTATGTGTGCAAATATTTTCATTATTGTCATGTAATAATTTAACCATTTTATAATATATATGCAAAAGCCCCAAATATTTTTGACAATTATATCATTTGCCATGTAAAATTTTTTTTAAAGAAAAAATAATTAAATATGATGATTTTTTACCAATATAATTCAAATTTTAAATGAATATTTTAACAAATAAAAGAAATTTGGAAGGTCATTTTTTAAAAAAATTTATAGATCTTTTATGATACATAATCTTACATATTCGTACTCACAACCCAAATTAGTTATAAAAATTGTGATGTGAATAAATCTATAATTTAAAAAAATCAAATATAAAGTACACACTTGGAGGGTGTGAGTGTCATTAAACATCTTCAATGAAAAGACGAAACTAAACTCTTGGTTGCCACCCTATAAACTTGAGAGCATCATTGCAGAGTTGTCATCGATTCTTTGCCCTATACATTGCACATCTCTGTCTTCAGTTAGGATTATAACATTGTGCTTGTTAGTGTCATCTCTCTCATTTTTAGTCTCAAAATTTGACTATTGTCCAATGTCCAACATCTAAAGTGATGCATGAACATGAATAGAAATCAAGCAACTACAACATAATGTTCATATAATAGACCCAAACGACTACAACTTAATGTGTAAGAACCGAATGGGTCAATGACGTAATGGTTTTATTGTTTGGTTGTAAACCAGTTCAATATCAGCGTCGTAGGTTCGAGCTCGAGAATCGATATTTGTCCCCCCTCCCTCGATATGTACTAAAAAAACAACCTAATGTATAAGAGGGAAATGTCTAATAAAGCAGTTGGATAGTTTGTTTCATGAATCATGGGTTGAAGGTTAGGATGATTACTTTTTTAGTTTTTAAGATTTTTTTTTTAAATCGAGCCTAAAATAAGGTAATCTAGAGACGAAATTATTTTCTATCCTCCCTAATTTTTAATTTAGACATTTATTTAAAATAAAAAAATATATATAAACACTCTATTAATACATTTATAAAAATTAGACATTAACTAATTATCTAAAAAAAAAGACATTAAAGGGGTGTTTGGGTGCAATATAAAAATTCCGCAAGAGGGTATGGTATGGTAAAAATTTTGGAGGAGTGACGTAAAATAGAGTAAATCAATGTTTGAGGTGTAGGTATGACATGGAAGTATATTGGAAACCAGCATTTGAGATGATCATATAGCTATGGGTGTAAAAAAAGTTAGTGTTTAGAATGTAGATATGACTGAAAGGTGTACTCAAATTGTATTTAGGAATACATTTATGATATAAAATTATTCGAAGGTTTATTTACTTGAAAAAATTGTAAATTATAATCAAAATTCACATGATAACATTTTTAGTTTTAAGAATGGACTCAATCGTGTTAATACAAAAAAGGAAAAGGGTACACATATTTCTAAATTTTAAGAAAAATAAGTTAATAAAGTAATTTTATTAATTAAGAGAAAATTTAAGATTTAAAAGTTGGGGAGACTAAAAATGGAACAAACTCTAAATTCATTGACCAAAAAAAAACTTTTAACTTATCATTAATTTAGTTTTAGAACTTTTATATGAATCATTTTAATGCTAATTATGTAACTATTATTCTACTTTTTTTTTTTAGTATATCACCAATATGAGCTTCTTTTATCAATTAACCTGATGTAGACTTCAAAATTACTTTACATGATATTAGATTTCAAATTACTTGAACTTTATCATAGACCAAATGTGTAACAATTTTGAATTTTTTTGAAGGTTTGTAATTTTAGGGAAATTAATTTAATAATGTTAGAATTTTCAATACAAAAAATAATAAACATGAACATATTTCTAACATTTATAAATAAAAATATAATAAATATTTTGAAAAACAATAAAAAAAAACTAGCAAGAAAATTAACATAATACCAATAATTTGTTTACGCTTGAACAAAATCTATCTATTTTTAAGACAAATAGTATCGAGATATTTGTAATTAATTATTTTATAATATATAATGATATATAATAGTGTTTTAGAAGGTATATCAATCGAAGCACTTTTGGATTTTTAATATTTAAATGTAAAAAAATGAGGTTATGGGTGGTATGGGCCCACTAAATAATTGGGCCATGTTTTTAAGGCCCATAGAAAATTGCAGCTCAGCCCAAGCCCAGTCAGCCTCCTTGATCTTCATCTAACGGTCAAATATCAGAGCTCTGCCCATACAAGCTTTCTCTCTCGCTTCCTCGATCTCGGCCCCTTTGGAATTTATTTTCTCAATTTAATTTTTAGTTATATTTTTTATTGGTAAAATATTTATTCATATTTCTCGCCTCCCCCTTATTCGGGACTTCGACATGACTGACATTTAAGACGATGGATTCAATCTATTGTGTGTCAACTACTTGACATTAGTAACAAAATATAAAATAAAAATTGATTGATGATCCAATATGATACTTTTTTATATAATACTTTTTAATTATCTTAAGGGTGTTTGTGTGTCAATAAACTAAAATTTCATAAAATTTTAATTCTTCTATTTTAATTATTATTGAACTAAAAAGATAAAAATGTTTTTTAAGATCAATTAACAATAATTGAGGTGGGTAATTAAAATTCATAAACTTTTAATTATGGAATTATTCTAATCACGTTTTCTTATATCAACCACTTTTTACCCTCAATTCTAAAATACGTAGTTCATTTCACATCACTCCAGTGCATTCCACTCTTTTCTACTTAAAAATAAACACACCCTTAGAGATGTTCACAAGGCAGCACCGAAGAATATAATGGGTTCTCTGTTCTTGTCTCTACCACCTAAATTAGAGTCTCCGAGTATACAATTATCGTTTTTATATGGGAATAGAGATTCACTGCCAACTAATTTTTACTCATTAACTAAATTTTATTGGTTCTCATTAACTTCAACTCAACTCAATTCTTATACATTGAGTTGAATTCTTCGAGTTGTTTGAATTTTCAGTACATCCTAAATTGTTTAGCTTTATAATATTTAGTTTTTAAGTGAGTAGATTTGAACACATTCTTTTGAAGCATTTTATGATTCTTGACCATTAAATTAATTCTTATTTGTTGTTTTCTAAAATTTATTGCTTATTTGAATTTTGTCTTTTGGGTTTTCCAGAAGGATGAACTCTTTCCAGATATAGATAGCTGATCATTCTTTCATACTTTTTTTCTTTTAAAATAGAATCTTTCCTATCTTTAACATGTATCTATGTTTCTTTCTACAACTTCCTCTCTTTCTCTCTCATATTTCTTTCTTTTTTTATGACCATTTGTGGCATGGGTTTTTTAAAAATTATAGTAAATAGATTTTCTCACGAAAGTAATTATAAAGGTAAGCTAAATTTAAAATATTTGAATTCATATTTATTAATATTAATGACAATTTTTTTTTTTTTTGGAAATGATCATATTTGTAATTATTATTTTAGATTTGGCTAGTTTGATCAGTTTCCTTTTTTTCTTTAATATTTTTGTATCTTTTTCGTTTAAAATTTTCTTCCTCTAAAAATATTTTGAGTTAAAATACTATATTTGGTCTTAAACTTTAGTTTGTTTTATTTTAGTATGACTTTAAAATTTTCAATTTTAATTATTGAACTCCTAAAAAAAGTTTAAATTTGGCCTCTCTTATTTAGAGAGGAGTTTATTTTTTCTGTTAAAATTTACCTTTTGTTGATTTTAACGGAAACGTTTTTTTATGAATTCATCTAGATAGGGGATCAAATCTATAACTTTTTAGTTCATAGGTATACATTGGTGTTGTTGAGTTTAATGATAGAAAAATAACTAATCTAAACTAAACACTTAGGACCAATTTTGATTAAAATGGAATCAACCTCGAAGTCTAAAAGTTAAAATTAGATATTTGAAAGCATATAAAAGAATAGAACAAATCAAAAAATTTAGACATCAAAATGTTATTTTAACGAAAATTTATTTTTCCTTTATTCCAATTGAAGCTTATGAAGTATGTACATAATAATCAAAAGGGTTGGTGGCCAATTGATTTTATTGTTTGGCAAAAATACAGTTCAATGGTGAATTCATTCTTGAGAATCAGTATTTGACTCTCTCCTTTCCTTCTAAAACATCTATCATTTGTAAATTACTTTTCTTTTCCTCTACCTCGTAGAACTTTTTTTCATGCCTTGAGACCTAGATGACTTGGAGTACCCTAATTATTAATCAAACACATGAAATTTAGTCAAGATTATATAAAAAGTAAATATAAGATATTTGATGTGGCCCATTACAAAATTTACAAGCAATTGACTCTTACAATCCCACTTTTATAAATATCTTCAAGTGGGTTTTATTTACTTTCTTTTGTTCCACAAGGAAACCTATGAGCATGTCTTGTCGATATAAGTTATCCCATTGACATATTTGATCAATCTTTTTAAAAAGCTAACACCAACAAGATAGTTTGGCCATATTTCGATACTAACTCTTCATCAATTGAAACGACATAAATCAAAAGTTGGTAAATTTTTTTCTCTTTTTTTTAGTACAAGTTGGGGGAAGGAAAATTACAAATACCGATTTCAGGGATCGAATTTGTGATCACATGGAGTGGAAATAGATTAACATCAAATCAAATAATCAATCACGTCATCGACCCATTCAGTAAAAGTTGGTGTGTTCATCGTCCACTAAAATAATTTAAAATTTGGATCGATAATGTTGTAATGCACTTTGGCTAGGTCATGCAAACTTAAATTTAACCTTTACTCACAACAAAAAGACATGGAATATTTGTTAAAGTTGTGCACAAAATGCCTTTAGCTGGCAAACCCCATTAGTTTACTTTAAAAGCAAACAAAATTTCATGAGGAGGTCAATGAAAAATTGAATCTTTAATTTCTCATAAAAGTCCAAACAAAACATCTAAATCCCACTATCTTTTGCATTGAGGCATTATTGTAAAACCACCTCCCTCTTTTGGTGGCATCTTGGCTGCTTCCCCATGATCAAAGGGATTCCCTTTCTTTTTTGCATTTATATTAATTAAAAATAATCAACATGATCATCATCCATTCAAAGTCTAATCTTACCACTAAACTTTCCATCTCAATTACAAATTTCTAAGATTATATATTATTGTTTTAGGGGGAAAATGGGTGATTTGATAATCTTCCTTTGTTATTCTATTTATATGATGGTGATAAAACACATTAGTTTTTTTTTACTTCTTGGTACTTAATTATATTTAAATCATTTATTGACTAATATATTCAATTTCAATTGAATTTCAAATCAACAATTGTTTTAAATAATTCTTTGTTTTTTTTTAATTCAAATAATTATTTAGTTGGGTGTGCTATTTCTTTATAAGATGAGGTATAAACCACCCCATGAGAAAATAGCATACATCTAATATTGGATAATGGTTTGATTAATCATATTTGCATTATTCTCATTTAAAAAAATATTAAATACAAAAACTATTTTAGCTATAGCTAGCTCAACTCAAGCTCTAAACACTAAAAGAAGATAGGAAATCTTGGTGCAAAAAAAAAAAAGGTTTATTAATATATTAAGGAAAAAAATAGTTTAATTTATGATATGAAGTTATTTACATTTTTTTATTATTTAATGGTAGAATAAAATATTTAATTTAAACAATTGGAAGATGATATTAAACTCATTCAATTATTGAAGTATTTAGTGGGTTTTAATTAAGTTTGATTTTGAATGGATAAAAAAATCAAACCTCCAATGTCTTTAACTTTTACTCTCTCCATAACTTGCTCTAAAACCTGAAAGTAGGGTTGAATATATTATATCTATTTGGATATGATTGGAGCTTAAAGTTCAATGACAGATTGATCCAACTAAAAATCAAAGATTATGATAATAAATTCATAATTGGGAGATGGTTTTGTGCACTTTTTTTAGGGTGCGTTTGTTTTTTTGTAGAAAAGAATGAAGTGGAAGATAATGAAGTGGTTAATAGTAGTTAGAAGTGGTTAACTACTCGTTTGGAGATTGGGGTTAATAATAGTGGAGTAATCAACTACTTGTTTAGAGATTGGGGTTAATAGTAATTGAATGATAAATTTGATATAAAGTTTAGTAAAATTTAATATGAGATTTGATAAAATAGTTGAAAAAGGATTGAAAAAATGGTTAACAGTTGTTGTTTACTACAAAAAAAACAAACAAGAGTTTTTTAGAAGTGATGATTAATCACTTCTCATGTTCAAAAAACAAACACACCCTAAAAAATTAAATCACCGGCTAAATCAGATGCAAGTAAAAATAAAGTAGAATCAAGTCAAGTCAAGAGTATTTTGAGAAACTAACAGATTATAGATCACTGCAAAATTAATTTCTTAAGAAATGTTTTTTATAATAAATATTTTTTATCTAGTAAACTTGACTTAAAACATTTATTGATAAAAAAAACTAATATATATATTTTATTTTATTTTATTTTTTGAGATTATCATATAGTATAATTTACCCCTTACTTCACACTCTAAAATGTGAATAAAATATATACATACATTAAAAAAACACACACACATACACATTTGAAATCTTCAACAAATTGAGTGTTAAATTTCAATAATAGCATGTGAATTTCTCTCCACTCTTGAAACTTTGATCAAAAGAAACATTATTATCACTGCAATTACTACTAATCAGCCTATTGATTTCTTTTAAACTGTACTCAAATGGAGTTTCTTCTTTCCACACCACACTTTCCTTCTTACTACACCCACCCTGATCCTTTTTCATTACACCACTCTCTAAATCCACAAGTTCAATTTTTCCTCCATCTAACAAACTTTCAAAATGCCCCATTGGTCCCCTATTTTTGTAGTCTTCACCGCCACCGCCACCGCCACCGTAGCTGAGGTGGTTACTGCTCGAGCTTCTGTCCGAAGAGCTGCAACAACTCGCCTGATCCCCTCCAAATAAGAAGATGTTTTCTTGAGTGAGATCATAGTAATTATAGGGCTGCGCTTGCAAATCGTATAAACCTACCGAGCTGTTATTGCAGCTCGAAGATGGGGTCGCTGCCGCACTCGTGAAAGACAAGACATTGGTTGTCATTTGCGGCGCTGGAGATGAAACCAAGGCGAGGTTTGGTTTCATCTCCAAGAACTTCTTTCTTAACTTCGTGTTCCAATAGTTTTTTATGTCGTTATCAGTTCGACCAGGTAATTGAGCTGCAATTACGGACCACCTGCACACAAATCATTAATATTTCATTACTAAGCTCAAGAAAATAAATTATTGGAATTTAATCTCATTCTTAACACCCTCCTATGAGATTACTACTAAACACAAACAGTTATAATTATAAATATTAGTTGAAAAAGAAGAACCTAACATTCTATTCTATTGGCCTTTGGGATCTATATGATGATTAACAGACATAATCTGATGGTTTATGAAAAATAAATAATTGCAAAAACATTTATGCCAAGATGTTTTCATTTATTTTAAAAAAAAAAAGTTGGGATGTGAGTGTGGTTTAAACATACCAGAAGCTGATTTGTTCGAATATGAGAGGAGCAAAATTCTGACATCCGATCATTAAAAAGAAATCAAAATAAGACATGTTGTTCATAGCTCGATGACTAACCTAAATTCATAAAGCCGATAAATTGTAATAATAAAGGACAAATAACCTTTAATTCATATATTCTTCAGAAAAAAAAGTTAATAATTTATGGGGACCTGGTTCCGATGGTGGAGAAGAGGTTGCAAATGATTCGATCTTCATCATCAGTAAAATCGCCATGTTTAATATTAGGTCTCAAATAATTAAGCCATCTCAATCTGCAACTTTTCCCACATCGCTTAAGTCCTGAGAAAATTCATCATTAATATATCATGCCCTCACCAGAAAAATCAAATTAAAAAGAGAAAAAAATATATAATAATTACCAGCTTTGGGAGGGAAGGTAATCCAATTACCACCAGTTCCAAATTTCTCAATATATTCTTTAAGCTTTGCATCTTCTTCTGGTGACCATGGCCCTTTCTTCACACTCGACTTGTCACAACATGGAGCTCTTCCCATCTTTTGTCCAACAATGAGAAAAAAAAAATCAGTTTAGAATTTATTTATGGTGTTTTTTTTTTTTTTTTTTTTTTTTTTTGTAAGAGAAGAAACTAAATAGATAAAAGGAAAAGAAATAGTGGCAAAGAAGTCAATAAAAGACAGCTTATTGTATGCATTTTTTCTAATCATATATTTTCTTTTTCTCTTTCCTTTCTGTCAATTTTGATTTGTCTTCACGAACCTTTCTATTTAGAAAACAATTATATTACTCTTTTGTGCTCATTGCTCATGTCATTTTTACTTTCTTTTTTTTTTTTTGTATAAATTAGGGAATTGGACCCCAAATCTTATATATAGGATAGTAACACTCTTAAATAAATAAGAATCAAATATCGATTCATGACCGTGATATTGAAATGAATTATCACTCAGCATGAATCCTAGAATTATTTTCACTTTTTTTCCTCTTACGTGAACCATGTCCCCACTTATGACATACTTTTCCCAAATAATTATTACCTAATATCATCCTAATTTTTTTTATATGGCCTTTGTATAATTTAGATTGTTTTTTATTTACTTGTTATAGAATTACTGTTAATATGATTTCTCCATAGCATTTGAAGTTTAACATCGTGCAAATATCAATTCTATTTTATTTTGTTTTTGTTTTTCCTAAGAAAAACCTTTTTGTTTTCCATTCATGAGGATAAGTAAAACACTTGTTGATCAAGTTAATGACAAGTTAGAAGTTATATGTATTAGGTTAGAGACATAATTATATAATTAGGGTAAACATTAGTTTTTGTTCTTTAAACAAGTTTCTGGTTAAAAAATCTATTATTTTAGTTCAACAATATTGAAGGATTAGAATATCTAATTCACAACAGTTTATAGTTGACATTTTTTTTTATATAATTCATGGAGTGTTTGAAATAGTTTACGCTGCAACTCAATTATTTTCACGAGACATACATTTGATCCTAATATGTTTATGTTTTGGAAGTTAAAAAATTCGTAAGAAATTAATTTTTAGGTATATATCTTTTAATTTCGTAATACCATTTTTTGTTATAGTTAAATTTGAGTTGTTTCACCAAAAAAAAAAAATACAAATGATTTCTTGATTTTTGACAAATTGAGGCCAGATGTTTGATTTCGTCAAAATAGATCTGGAAAATGAAGCCCTTACCATAAATTATATTTTCAAGGATTGTTCTAAAATTTCTTACTTTTCACCAACTTGGCCTGGCGCCTCATCCATATTACAACTATATTTTGTACCATTTACTTTTTTACTCCATTTTTCCAAATGCTACCATTAAATTCCTCTCTTCGAAATTAATATTGTTGAATGGTAGAAATTGCCTCTTGGACAAGATCGTTCTTATTTGGTTTCCTCTTAGTAAAATTATTGATCTTTAATTATATATATATATATATACACTTATTCTAAGGGTAAAGTACTATTTTAGTCGCCCAACTTTGAGTTTTAATCTCTTGCCAGCAAAACAGAGTTCATAGTAAAGGAAACTCGAAAACTCTTAGTTCAATCTGGTCTTTCACGAGGTTCTTGTGATCGGTAACCCTGTTCATGAAGTTTCTAAAATTGTTTCTCCATTTTGATCTCTAAATTTTTAAGAGTCTAATTTTATTCTTATAATTAAAAAAAAAACATAAAATTAATACTTGAACATATTTCTAAAATTTATAGAAACTTTTTAAAAGAAAATTAAACAATTTTTATCTAAGGGTTAGTTTTTTTTTTTTAAGTTCAAGAAATGAACAAAATTAGAAATTTATGAACTAAAATTGCACTTTTGAAAATTTATAAAGCAAAATGAAACAAATTTCAAAGTTTAGGAGCAAAATAGTATTTTTACTCCTTTTTTTGTAATACCTTCATACATAAGTTTTCTTAAATTAGGTGAGCAATAAGCTATCTTATAATGACTTTCAAGTTTCAATATTGTCGAATGGTATTGATTCAAAAAAACATATTGTCGAATTGTATTGAATGTTTTAATTGAATATTTGGTTTTATTTATATATATATATATATATATATATATATATAAATGTATTTATTATTTCTTTACAGTGAATTCTTTTAATTTTTAGAAAAAATAAATTGAGATTTTTTAAATGTTATTTGAAAAACATAAACTTTTTTTTTAGATTAGTTTTTTGAAAATGTAGGTAAAAAGTTATACAAAATAAGAAAAAGTAAAAAGAGGAAAGAAGTCTATTATTCTTAATTAAAAAATCTAAAAAAATAGTAAGTATAGTCTCTAATTGACAACCTAGTTATAAGTTCGGAACTTATAAATAAGATTATGCACCTTACAACTATATTTAATATTGAAATATTCAAATCTATAATATGAAGTTATGCCCCTACAACTATACTTAATATTAAAAGATTCAAATCTACAATATCGAGAATATATGTTAATTAGTGTGGAGATATATTAGGAGGGGTATGAATATTATTTCATGATGTAGTATTTAATTTTTGTTAATAGCTTTACTATTCCATTTCAATATTATTATTAAAATATACAAGTGGTCAAAGTGAAATAAGTTTTTCAAAGGGGGAAACACGTGGTCCAACTTTTTGTTTTTATCAAAGTTACAAGCATTCAAGGCAAGTACTGAATTATATGAGGAAACTACATGTCGACAGCTAAAAAGCTTATGTTTCCTTTGAATCTTTTCCCAAATATTTATGCAAACTATTCCAACAACTAAATCTTTTATTGATAAAAAGATAACAAGGAAAAAGAAAAGAAGGGTCAACGTGCAGGAAGGTTTCAATAATTGATTTTTTTTTAATATAAAAGAGGAAGGGGACAAATACTGATTCTCATGGTCGAACCTGTGAAATTAGTGTTGAACTGCTTTACAACCAAACAATGAAATCATTGCGTTATTGATCCATTCAACCAACAATTGAATTTGAATTTTACTTATTTTTATTATGTTATCATACATTTGTTTGCTCACTATAGATACATATTTTATAATTAAATGAGTCGGTGACGCGATTGGTTATTTAATTTGATATTAATCCATTTTCACTCTTCGGTCACGAGTTTGATTCCTTAAATCGGTATTTGTACTCTCCCTTCCCCCAACTTGTACTTAAGGGAAGTAGGAGCGTGAATCCAAGGTTTCAGCACTTGCAGGGGTCGAAAAATGATATCATATATTTAATGTGAATTCTTTAACAAAACTAAAATTTTGGCTAGGTTAATTCGTCAACTCGTCAAACCCTATGTATTAAAACTATATTTAGGTCTTTCTCAAAACAAAAAAAAAAACTATATTTAGGTTAGATTGTGTTGGGTTATTTCATTGGATTTGTCTACTCTTTTCTCTTTATGGCCTAACTAACGATTAATAAATCTAAAAAAAATTGAAGAAAAATTACATAATACTAAATTAAAACTCAAGATTCTTATATTGTTAATACATGTTCCCTATCAACATGCCAAAAACGTATATTGTTAATTAATCTTACACATATATATATACATATAATATTTTTCTTGGTTCAATTGGATTGAATGAGCTAAGAACGGATTGAATGAGCTAAGAACGGGCAAACTTGAAAAATGATATAACAGAAAAAAAAAAAAAAAAAAAAGTTAAAAATTGACTTAATTCAACCTAAAGAAAATTGTAATCTAGTCCAACTCTTACGATTTTGGTTGATTAAATCCCTCGACTTTCTCTTTAATTATATCAAATATGTTCTTGTTTTTTTTAAAAAAAAAGTAAAATGAACTTTGAAAGTGTTGGTTAAGTCCCTCGACTTTTCTGGTTTTAAAAAAAAAAACCCTCAAATTTTCCTTTAATTATATCAAATATGTAGATTTATAACATTTAAAAGATATTTATAAATTGTAAATATTTTGTAAGAAAATATGGTCTATTATTTATATTTTTACAAATATTGTAAATATTTGTAAAAAAAAAAATCTATGAAATAATATATTTAAGATCTCTTAAAATTATTGGTAAGAATTGTTTGATTATTATTATTTTGAGAATTCAAAGAATATAAGTCAACAAAAATATGAGACTTTGATAAATATATTGAAAAAAAGTAAACAAAAACGAAGAGAAGCGAGAATGTGTTGCTAACTAGACATGCTCATTTAAAAATATAAAAATTATATATATAAAGAAAAAAGACAAAATGATGATTATACATGATAATAATCAAAGTATATTAGAACAAAAAAGCTTCTATTGGGATTCGAACCCGGTGAAGACGAGAATGTCTTACTATAAATATTAAAGAGAAAAAAAAAAGAAATAGAAAGGAAGAGAAGACTTGCCTTTTTTTTTATAAATAATAGTCATAATTGAATATATATTTTTATTTATTGATAAAATATTATTTTTAAAATATAATTTAACTAATTTGATTATTTAGCAGTGATGTTCTTTTAAATACAATCAAAGCATGGTTGATTTAATTATATAAATATATTTAATTGATTTATAATTATTGTATCCCACCAAAATAAAATATATAAATATGTATTTAAATTATCTCGAAAATAATGTTTTAAAAGAATGTATGCATTTAGAAAATTTGATGAATAATATTTTAATTCTTAAATATAATGAAATAAAAATACAATATTTATTAATATATATTTTTGTGTGATAAATTTATTGTCGAAAAAAATCAAATGTATAAATAGTTGTAAATATTATTTTAAGATATTTTATAGGAAATTTTGCATGTATATTATAAATGGGATAAAAAATTACATGTATAGCACAAAAATTGAAATAATTGTATATATAGCAAAATCTGAAAACAAGCAATTTAAAAGACCAAAAGGCCCATGAGATATGGTCCACCCCCACTTTTACCCATCTGCTCGTATTGGGCTTTCAGCACTGGGCTTTCAGCATTGGGCTTTGCCCTTTCACTCAAACACACCTTCTATCAAACTTCTTTGGGTTAATTAGAGAAATAGCTACTTTAACCAAATTTATTAAATAAATATCTACTTGTAGAGAGTTAAAATAACCACCTAAAAATAAATAAATAAATATATTATAATGGACTATTGTACCCTTGCATTTAATTACCTTTTTTAGAAATTAATTTATTTTATTTTAGATATTTTTAATAACCACATAAAAATAAAATATACTCTGTTTAAATTTAGATTATCTAATAACCATCAAATCTAATTTTTATCTTAAAAATTAAGAATCAAATATCTTTGATAAAAGAATAGTTGAATTTTTAATTCACAATTTTGGAAACTGGCGACAGATTGATAAAAAAAATAATTTAATTTTTTTAAAAAAAAACTAAAAAAACTATTTCAAGGTTCATTATAGATACTTACATTCTCTTACATCTTTGAATGTAGATGCAGAATAATGATAGAATAATACTTTAATTAAAACTTGAATAAAAACAATAAATCAACATACTTGTGCATGACCTTCCATCTACGTCGATTCTAGTTGACAGAAGAAAAATGTATAAGTATGTACACCTAATACTAAGATTGAGAAAATTCAGCCAATATTCCATCCATGTACATCATTATCTTCTTCCATTGTTACTATACATCCAAGTGTGTACGAGTACAACTTTCTATCCGGATGCAATAGTTTTTGTATATGCAACTTGAAAAATCATTATACATCCACTATACATCTCTATGTTGAGAAAAAATATCTCATCGGGCAAAGTCAGGCTTGGTCAGTGATACGTGTATAGCACCACGAGTATAAGGTTGCTCCAACATAGTTGGTTGGAAGAACTCGGCGTTGAAGCGTCTTCTAGCGTGAGGTTTTATAGGGATGAATAAATAATTATGCTGAGAATGGAGAGCCGTCATTGAATTTCAACTTACACCGATGATTTGGAACTACATAACCAAGAGGATAAATGTTAATGAAGAAAGATGCCATAAATCTCAATGTAAGAGAGAGAATGAGTTGACAAAAAAAAAATCTAATAAGGATTATAAATAATCTCAAATTCATTTTAGGAAAATAAATTTGATGAAAAAGAAATTAACAAAAATAACTTTTAAATTCATTTTTTATTTTATTTTTTCTGTAAACTCCTCAAATATGGAGAAATAATTTTAAAGGTATTCCAAATTTGGATAAACACGCCACAATCAAAATCTTCCTAAAAATTAAGGAGTCAAACAGAACACAGTACGAAGTTGAATTTAAATTTTTCATACACAAGCAGAAACTTACTTTATCCTTTCTTCGCAACATTAGACCAGTCATTAGCAGTCACACCCATCCACGAAATCCATCTACAATGTGATTTAAGGCTGGTGATCGGGAGCCCAAAAGTTTGCCATCAAATCCATGACTATAAGATTGTTGCACCATTTTGGAAAAATTGAAGAATTTTTTTTTTTTTTTTGTATGAGAGAGATTTTAGATTGTATGTGTTGAGGAAAGAGAAGAAATATAAGACATTTAAATGGCATCCAATGCAGAATCTTAAAATCTAGGAATCATTGATGTGAGAATCATTTGATTTTAGTAATTAAATATTAAAGAAAATTAATTAATTCTTGATTTAGGGGATCATTTGATTTGACTAATTAAATATTAAATAAAATTCATTTGAAAATATGGATAAATTGAGGGCATTTTTTGAACAAAAAATTTCTTTTCCACTCATTTTATGAAAAGGACATAAATTTAAGAGAAAAACTTACCTACACATGTGTAGGTAAGCCCAACTTATATGCATATGTGGCAAATTTAGAGCCACACAAAATAAATTTTTAAACAAAAAAGACATTAAAAAAATGCATTTATGTGGCACCAATTGTGCCACATATGTTATAAGTTGGACATACCTACACATTTATATGTAGGTAAGTTTTTCTCTAAATTTAAACAGTTGAATGATGTAGACATTTGATTATTAATTTCTAAAAAAAGTAGTTATACACTACTATTTCCCAACTTCTTTCTTTCAATTTTTCTTTTCGATTGAGTGTAGAGCCTTTTTCGATTTTCTTTCACAACGCTTCTCCACGTTCTCCACTTCCCATTCATCTTCTACACGATCATCTCTTTCACGCTCTACACTCTCTCTATCGCCATTTTCTTCTTCAAGGTCGACATTTATTCCAATCAATCACGAATCAGAGATCAAAGAAAAATTGTTTGCAGCACCGATTTCCAACTTCTTCAATTCGATTTCAAGCACAAACAGTTGGTATATTCTTTACTTAACCTAAACTATAAAATGTTTGATTTACTAACCTTTTCCAAGTACTGATTCTTGCTGCATGATTGATTTAGTGTTAGTTATTAATTTAAATGTACTGATTCACTGTTGATAGAAGTCTATCAGTCCATAGTGATCAAATTCTATCAATTTACTATTGATTTAATCAACTTCTCATTCTATCAATTTATTGTTTCAATGTTCTATAAAAAGGCAAATTGAGAAAGACTTTTAAAAAAGATTTGTCATCGTGATTTCAAACAGAAAGGGAAATTGAAAAAGGCTTTTCAAAATGCATGTTTATTAGTGATTGATTATATCATTCTTCAGTGATAGAATCTATCTAACCCTAGCTGATGACTATACTTCTCTCAAAGCTGCATACAAATCTTTAGCTATAAATTCAAATGCACATTACAAATCCCAAATAAAGTCAAGCAATCATTCAAATGCCCATTACAATGTCAAATTGCAAAAAACAAACTGTGTCAAAGATATTTCTAAATTTTATATAAAAGTCAATTGTCTAAACTGAGATTATTGAAATATAAAAACGAAATATTCCGTGTCCATTGCAAGAAAAAAAAAATTGTCCAACAAAAAGTTCTTCTATCAATCTTCATCTTCATCTTCATTCATTTGTGTAATTTTCAAACTAAAAGAAGGTGCTTCCACATTCAACTTTGGAGAATGCCTTACTGGAGGAGAGATTGTGGATAATGCTTGACCTTTTTTCTTTGGAGAATTTTTCTCCATAATTTCCAATCCTTTGATAGCTTCAGATGCTTCTTTTAGTCCTTTTCCTCTATTTTTCTTTTCGTTTATAATTTTTGCTATCCTTTCTGCTGATTCATTCTTCGATGTCTTTTTCGTTGGCCTTATTTGCCTTTTTTTCCTTCCAACAGCAACAACCTTAGGTTGATGTTTTGCTGCAACCTGCAAGTATTACAAGAATAATTTGTTGTTAAACATTCTATTGACAATGGCAGGATATTTAAAACACAACTGCAGTCACCTTACCATAGTTTTTCCTTTTCTGTCATTTAACATTTTGTTTTTTTCAGCTTTAAAAAAGCCTCTACTTCGTTCTCGGTTTCTTCTGTTTGTTCATCCTGCTTTTCATTCATTTCTTTTTTTTCTTTTTCCTTCAATCAAACATTACAAGTCTCAATCATTTAACTATGAATAACCTAAATCAAATTACGCAATATAAGTTCAACTGATACCAACTACAACTGTATAACCTAAATCAAAATTTCCAAATTAGTCAATCAATTAAACTTCTAGAATATGAATAGAAAAACAGATATATAATCTAAACTAAATAAATCAGTTGAACTAATAGAAGCCAATGTGATTGACTTCTATCAATAGAATTATTAGAACTCAATCTGATAGAAATCAATCAGATAATTTAAACAATAAACAAACATTGCCTTAATCATTTTGCATAAGTAAAATTTACTTTTAGCTTCAAGTTCATCTTCCTCTTCAGCAACATTCGCATCAATATCTCTCATGTTCTATATAAAAAAAAAGTTATTGAACATGAAAGTAGATAAATAAATTGATTGAAATTAAAAATGAATTTTCACTGTTACCTCAGTTGCATAAGTAGTTGCATAATCAACTACTTTATCAACATCTATCACATCGTCTATTTTTTCTAAATTGATAGTGGGGGGAACATTTTTTATGTTGGATTGTTGCTCTTGTGAAGGCTTTTCAAGAAAATCAGAGAAAATAGAGGAATAAAGAGCTAAACTTGTCAAGAAAATCTCAATTACCATTACCTAATGAATTACAACAATTTAAATCCAAAAACTGGGTTTGGTTGCCTTTAAGCAGAAAAAGGATTGAAATCAAAAGGAAATCGATCAAAAGGTAGAAAAGGTAGAAAAGAATTCGTACCTATAACCTAGATCCTTCGGTGATCTTGATGGATTGAAACACGAAATCAATGATGAATTTGAAGAAGTCAATCCTTACTGAAACGAAATCAATCGATGAAGAAGAAGTCGAAGTCGAAGTCGAAGAAGTCGAAATCAATCCTTGAAGAAATGAAATCAATCGATGAAGAAGAAGTCGAAGAAATCGAAGAAGAAGAAGTCAAAGCTTGAAGAAGACCTGTGCTCAAAGTCGTTGACCAAAAGGGTAGAATAAGAATTTTTTAAAAATATCGGTAGAATGTGTTATGAAAGAATTATTTTAGAAAAGTTGCTATAATTGTAATATGAGGCCAAGAATTTGCCATATAGTGTAAATTCCCTATTTTATATTTAAAAAATGATAATTATTGCGTTTTAAAAGAAAAAGATAAATCTAAATAGTGTATAATAATTAAATATAATTCAATAAATTATGATTACGAAACTTAATCAATATTAAAATACATTCTCCCCTAAAATTACAAATCCATAAAATGTATAAAACAATCATATAAGTTAAAAGAGATGAGTTTTTATTTTCAAAAATAGATTCAAACCTGTGACCTATTGGTCATTAAATGTACATGGATGCCAGACTACTGCTCTTATTGGTAAATAGATGAGTTAGTTGATGATATTAATGATAATTCTTAATTTAAGAAATTGTTTAGGTTCGAATAAAACATTAATAAATTAAAATGTTTAAGGAAAATTGAAAAATTGAAATTATTAAAAAATGATTAAATAATTAAATACCACTAGAGATGTCCGTTTTCCCCACGGAGAATCCCTGGTTAGGCGCGGAACGGGGGGAAAAATTCCCCGTGGGTTAATCTGGGCCAGGGATGGGTAATGTATTCCCCATCCCCAATTCCCCGATCCTCGCCCTGATTACTTTTTTTTTTTAAATATTTTTTCTATACTTTACCTATTTTATTTCAAATAAAAATATATTATTTTGATGAAATTATCTATGCATATAAGTATTTTTCTTTAATAATTAACATTATAGTTGAAATTTATAAATATTTTCTAAGAAAATCTAATTATTTGAAAGTATTGTCCAAAAAAATATATAAAAAATGTAAAAAAAAATTTGCAAAAATGCCCGCGGGGACCCGATCCCCACCGGGGAATCCCCGCCCCGATCCCCGAAAAAAAAAATTGAGAATTTTTCCGGAGACGGGGACGGAAAAGCAATTCCCCCACCCCCCACCCCGTCCCGTGGACATCTATAAATACCCCCAAAACTATTAAAAAATTAAAAATAAAACTTCTTACCGATCAATTTGTTACCGCAAGATTAAGCCAAATTAGAGACGAAGAACTTTCATTCCCATACGCCATAAACCAGATTGGTCCCGCAACCCAAAAAATCTGCAACGCCAATGAATTCGCAGTGAGAGATTCCATTTTCCATGGCAGCTCTCTCTCGTTTTCCGCCATTGTTGTCGTTTCCTTCTCGGAACCTCTCGTTCCTTGACCAACTGCAAACGCAGAATCAGCACCACCGCCCTCCGAGGAGAAATTCCGCCGTCGTCTGTGCTTGTTCCGTCAGGAACTCCAGGTTTTTCTTCTTCTTCCGTCGCATTTGGTTTCTTCTTCATTTTCTGCGTCGATTTCTGCGATTCTTGTTGTTTCGCGTTTCGTTTTGATTTTGCGGTGGAATTTTGTGATTTAGGGCTGGTAGGAAGGCGAAGAGTGATGAGGAGCTCTGTAAGGACATTCGCGAGTTCGTTAAATCCGTCGGACTTCCGGAGGATCATGTTCCTTCCACGAAGGAGCTTTCGCAGCACGGAAGGTTCTTTTTAATCTTTTTCGTGTTCTTGTTTGCGCGTTTATGGAATTGCATGTTTTGTGGATTGTTATGGAATACGAACAAGAATCAAGATAAAACGAAAAGAAAAGGTGAGGCACGACGAGATGATTTATGTGACTCACTAATATTGTGTTAACTGCGTCCATGGGTAAAGAGAGAACTATTTTATTAATCTTGGAGGTACGAAATAGAGAATTTCGATCAAGTGAGTCTAGAGTTATAAGATAGTTTATACACCCCAAATACATAAAAATCCAAATACAAAAGACATACACCAAATTACATATTTTGTCTATCACTGATTGGGCAAGGAGACCCCGACTTAGTAATCGTGGGGCATCATAATTAAGCAATAGTGTGGCATCATAGATTAAGTAATGTGGGGCATCATAGTTCAAGGGATATCTCATGGAGGCTCTAATTATACATTCTGAAATTAGAAAGAAAACAAGATTTGGATAGGTGTATAGAGTTTCGAAATATCTCTGTTACTCGTTTAATTTCTCACGTGGGAGGTGCAGTGTTCTATTTTGAAATACTTCTAATGATTGATGATTGAATGCCTCATTCTGAATGCATTCAGGATTGACCTAGCGAATATCGTAAGACGAAGGGGTCACAAACTTGTTCGAGAGCTTCTTATTACTAACTCAACCAATACAGTTGAAAGTGATTGTGAATTAGAGAGCATTACTTTGACAGGTTAACATTTAATTCTTCAATCTTTGTTATTTAATCTTAATCATGGTTCATTCATTTAGATAATTGATATCCTTGTATTTTTCAAAAGGCCAGGACAGAGAGACCAGAGATGTAGTCGAATACCTTTCTGTACCCAACGAAGTCCAGGTCTTGGAAAATATTTCTTCCAGTTCAAATACCAACCATGGTTTTATCTCCGATGAGTGTGATTTGTCTCCTTCAGCGATAGTCGATTTATCAGTGCAGGGAGGGTTGTCAAATGATTTAGAATGCCATGGTGAGTATGAATCTTATAGGGAAAATGAGAATGTTGAAGAAGATAGATCCTCGAAAACCGAAGACACTACTTCGGAGGATTATTTTAGTAGTTCAAATGACAAGAGTAATGACTTTAATGGAGAGCCGTCTGAATTTTCAAAGAATTTCTCTATAGAAAAGCCTGAAAATTCGTTGGACTGTCAGAGTGAAGTTATAGGCAATGGAGTTGAGGAATCTTTCCTCTCACCCGATTCCCTTTCAGGAGAGAATTATACCATAGATTCTGCAGTTGATGAATATCTCGACACTCATGACTATGATGGAAAATCTCTGCTTCTGACTACTGGTTCCTCTTTGAAGGAAGAAGCATTGTATTTCTCGAATGAACAGGTAGAGAAAGTAGATAACAATGTGGATGATGTATCCTTATCAGCAGAAATGACTATCCTGGATGAACAATCTAGTGATTTAAATATTGATAGAGCTCTAGAACATGAAGAGTCTAGTTACAAGTTGATGAAATACTCAGAGGAGATATCCCTTGCAGAGAAGGTGGCTAGATTTATGCAAAATGGAGATCTAGATATGATAGAAGGTAAGTTGCATCAACTATTATCTCTTAGACTGTCAACATAGTTTCTATATGGGTGCTGTAGATAATTTGCCAATGTTATCTGAAGCATCAATTAGCACTCTATATAAAATTGAGAGTCGCACAGTCCAATTATAAGAGGCTGGATAGTTTTTCTTTTGCATTTAGAACCATTGATGTTGTATTTTGTATGATTGGGATTTTAAATCAACATCTATAGCACAGTGATCAGAACTCATAAAAATGAAATGTGCCTTAGTGTTTATGTTTGGAATGAATCAAACTTGTCAATATCTCTCATTCAAATTAAAAATATTGTTATTATTATTATTATTATTATCCTCTAACTTTGAGGTTTGTGTCTATTTGGTCATTTTCTTATAAGAAACAGAGAGTATATATCATATGAACAAAAGAGAAAGTACCTAGGGGGTTGGGTAGAAAGGCCGATCCAAGTCCAGAAAGGTTTAAAAGTTTATGAACTTGTTCTACATTTTTAAAGTTCAAAGACCAAATAGATACAATTCTAAAAGTTCTGGGGCTAAACATGTAATTTAACTAAAGAACTTTTTTTTTTCTTGACAACCAAATGGAATAGGATTTGTCATATGCATATCTTGTCCCAAGCACTCACACATAGAAAACATCCCAGACTTCTTTTTTTTCCTTTTCCTGTAGATTTAACTCTCCATGGTTGATCAGTTTCACTATGATTCTTGTGATCAACAATGGATTTGTATTGCTTTTTGTAGTACATAGTAGGTTGAAAGCTGATGCTTGTAAAGTATGTCCTTGTAAAGATTGTGATCTGTATTTTCGGGAATTTGATGTTAGAGATCGTTTGATATCTAAATTATGCTAAGTGTGATATGTCGTTTCAATCCTCAATGCTGTTAGAGCTAGAATTTGAATCTGTCTTTGCATAAATAAAACATTCTCAATCATGAAATATTATTTTGTTTTTGCCTTATATAATCTGGTGCTTCTGAAAACTTGAAGTTGAGCACGTGAAAATGCATTGATGCTCAGATAATTTCGATGCCGTATTAAGTGAGAGTGGTCCTGGAAAGAGCAATGTATCCTTTACAGCAGTAAATGCAGAAGAGACTAAAGAAAACTCCCATATTGACGCATGCTCAGAAGATACTGAAAGTAGAGCCTCTCTGATGCCATTAAATGGGAGTGCTATGGAATTTGATCGTATTTTGTTTTCCACAACAGTTGATCAATTAGTTAGGTTAGTAATTCAAACAGCAAGACGACCATATTTGAAATCTTTTATGTGATTTTCAGTCCTCTTTATTGTTGCCCAAATGATTGGTTTTCATACCAAAAAATATCCAACTTTCATCAGGCTGAAGCTCTACAGTTTTTCTAATTACCAAGTCGTCTTTGGAATTCATCACCTTTCTAATACATATCATTTGACACTATCTGAAGGGATGATCAACCTTCAACTGAAGCTGTAAATGGTCAAATTGACGAGGTGTTGAGTGCTGAGGTACGTATACTTTATTAAGAACATTACTTACATAGTGCTAGACTCAATCAATTGAATTTCCTGACATTTTTTAAATGGACTTGTATCTTTCTCTGGTACAGAGAGAAAGAAATGAGAATCAAGTAGAGATTGACCGTCTCAAATTTATGTTGGTACTGATTACACTTCATCTGATTATTATCTTGTTGCTGAATTTGAAATCTGATGTATCTTCTGCGTATTGTTTATGAGGTTTCACTTGCCTATTCTCACTCCATCTCTTTTCTGTTTATAGCATCAGAAGGAATTGGAATTGTCTCAACTCAAGGAACAGTTAGAGAGGGATAAGGTATATGAGTTTTCTCTCATGGTTAATTTAGTGTTTTAAAGTATTCAGAATCTGATGCATTTGAATTCAATCCTTTTAAACAATGTCTTTGTTGATGGGGTAATTAGCTTTAGGTACTCGCATTTAATCTCTGTTGTAAAAGGCTTTACCTCAATTTACCATTCTATTTGTGCATCAAAAACATTCTAACTGATTTGTATAGTCATCAATTAAGGAGTCCCCAAGGAGTGGCATATTGGTTGAAGACTTGAGCTTTGAGGGTATGCTACCCTCAAGGTCCCAAGTTCGAGACTCACTTGTGCCATTACTTCTTCGATGTCTCCGGTGCGTGGCATAGAGACCGGCACGGTTACCCTTGTTTCAAAAAAAAAAAAATTAAGGAGCAAATTGAAAAATCTAAAACAATAATACGCATGCTAATTGCTAGATAAATTATAAATAAAATTATATAATCACTTTACTCCTGAATGCGGACTTACTTTCACCAGTATCCCTAAGCTGTGTTTATCTCATTTCTATCTCAAATACTCTGTAAGGGAAGATATGTTTTTGTTGCATTTTCTACCATCGAATGATTCAATAATTTTATAGATTTTTTCTTCTTCTAACTTATCAGGGTTCATCTTTAGTTTCTTTTCTTCGTTTTTGGTTATTGATCTGTTGGTATCTACAGATTATATTCAAGATCGAAAGAGGTTATACCCAGCCGTTTTTTGTGATTTTACCTAGTGCTGATGTCGTTGCATCTGTGCTTGATTTTTGTTTGCAATTACAACTTATTTTTCTGCTTATACGTTTATGCATTGCCAGCTTGTTTTGTCTGCTCTGCAAATCAAAGCTGAAACCGAGGTCAGCAAGGCCCAAAAACTCATTTTGGAAAAAGATTCGGAGTTACTTGCTGCTGAAGAGAGTCTTTCTGGATTGGAGGAGGTACATATCTCTAGTAGTGTTAAAGTTCATACACAACATCTCGGCACTTTTTTCTTCTGTCTTTTCCTCTTCTTTTTTTTTTATTGGCGAAGAGAAAACAGTTGCCGATTTCTGTCTAAGCTTAAATCAGGCCAAACATTCTTCTTACGGCTAGATCCAATCTCCTGGTCCCTGAGTTGTTCTGCCGGATCGGTCGTTCAAGACCTTTGGTCTCTACCCGGGCCACTAAATCTGGATAATCTTAAATGATAAAATATTAATTAGCATCCATGTATCATAGAAAACTGTTCTTTTGACTTGGTAGAGAGATCAGATGGAGCGAGGAATATTCTTGAAATATCAGCACCTTCAATAAACGAAAGGCAATATCAGCCGTTGATTAGACTTCGCTTTTTATGATCCTTAACCTGCTGACTGAAGCTTGATATTCTATCTATCAGGTTCACATTCATTACCGTGGTGAAGGAGAAATGCTTGAGGTAGCTGGTAGCTTCAATGGTTGGCACCATAAGATTAAGATGGATCCACAGCCATCATCGGATGTTGTGGACTCTATTAATTCAAAGTTCGGTGATTTTCCATCATTTAGCTGATTTCCGAAGATTGATGTTCCTGCAAGTGAATGGCATTATAATTTAGTACAAGTCATAAGCAAGGATTCTTGTCCGTAAGATTGGATCTAAATTCTTAAGTACTATTAATTAACTCTAATTTATTTAGACATCAAAATGAAAACAAACGACAATAACTTAAGAGAAGTAAAACATGAGAGAAGTGTAAAACAAGAAAAGGATCCTAAAAGTTGAGAAAAACTTGCCTCCTTAGCTAAGGAGGCAAACCCTCCTTAAAAGGGGTATGTGGCACCATTTGGTGCCACAAATTTTCTTTTATTTTAAAAATAGTATTGTTTAAAGAAAAAATTTGTGGCACCAAATGGTGCACATACCCCTTTTAAGGAGGGCTTGCCTCCTTAGCTAAGGAGGCAAGTTTTTCTCCTAAAAGTTAAATTTCTCATGTTTTCATTGCTATAAAAAAGTTAGATATCCCATGTCAATTTCTTTAATGTCTAACCAATCAATTTCCTTTTAGTCTTCTCTTGATTAAAAAGTATAAGTTCTTGTTTCTCTAACTAGCTTCCTAGAGTTCCCTAAGTAATGCTTAGGTTGCCGCCAATTGATTGTCACCTACTTCCTCTTGCTTAGTTGTTGGGGTCTCAAGGTACCTAGGTTGGAGTAAGCTTGGTTCACGCAAAAGGATTATTCAGCTGTGGGTGATATTTCAGTCGGCCTAGAACTCGAACACTTGTATCCATTTGTTCCTACGCTAGAATTACTAGATATGCTTATGAAACGGACGTGGTACATTGGTACTTATTACAATCAGTGGAATCTTACCTATTGGCTCAGTTTAGGGTACTTTTGGAATGCCATTCCTATTTTATCCGATGTCTCTGAAGGCATTAGGGTACTTTTGTCCAAACCGTTTGTAAACTTCTATAACTTTTCAGCACAACCAGGAACAGAGTTAAAACCTGGGAAACTTGGATTTTAGTGATAATGTAGTCCCTTGCCTGTCAATTATATAGTATATTTTCATCTTTATGTCTGTGGAACATATAAGCTAACAATGGTAATGCTTTTTCCAGGAATTCCAGGCTTTGGTCAACTGTGTTATGGCTTTATCCTGGAGTTTATGAGGTGTGAAAATCCTTCATGAACTATCCATTGTAATTTTTATTTGCTCATTGTAAAAGTTGTCGGATCGATATGACAACCCTAGTTTGAGATGCCAAAAAGCCAACAGAAGTAGGGTCCCTCCCAGTTACAAAATGTTACTAGTAGGTTCCTAAATATTTTAATATTAGACACAAAATTTGTGTATAATAAGCTCATTTTTATCTCATTTCTTTGTATTTGAGACGGTGCCTTATTGTTTCCTCTTTACAGTAATTTCTCATATAGTTGAATTTTTGCTTTCTATGTTCATGTATTCAATAAAGTTAAGAGCAGTTGGGTTGTGTAGGGTTGAATGTAAGAGTAGACTCTTTGACTCGAAGGTGGGGGTTGTTTAAGAGTTCAAAACCTTTTGGGAACCACCTATTTGATAAGCCTATTAATTTCTTTTTCCAACTTATTGCAGATCAAATTTGTGGTTGATGGACACTGGAAGATTGATCCTCATAGAGAATCCGTGAGCAATGGAGCGATGAGTAACAACATCCTCCGGGTTGGTAGATGATACATACAGTGATGGAAAATGAAATTAATTAGCGGCCTAGGTATTTCATTATCTACCTTTTCTAGTTCCTTATCAATTAATTTTGTGTTTAATAAGATCCCCGAAGGGTTGCGTAGTTGTTGAAGACTTGAGTCTTGAAGGTGTGTTTTTTTCAAGGTTCTAGGTTCAAGGTTGTAGACACCTCCCGTAGTGCCTGTCCTAGGGACGGGCGTGCTTACCCTTGTTTCAAAAAAAAAAAAACAATTTTGTGTTTAATAAATCATTGAACTATTGAACTGTTAACCATCATGGGGTGGTCTTGGGGAGCTAAAATAGATTCAATTCATGATGGTCACTTACTTAGGAATTAATTTTCTGATATCCAAATGTTGTACAGTTAGGCGGTACGTCCCGTGACATTAGTCGAGGTGCATGCAGTGGCCCGGATGGTCACAAATATTAAAAAATAAAAATCATTGTGTCTAATAGGTATTTGAACTATCTATTTTTATAGGTCATTGAAAGCTTAAAGGTCCTATCAGACATAATATTTAGTTTTATATTTAATGAATTCATTACTTTAAAGATTTTCACATATGTAGACACAACTTAATATCTTTTACCAAGGTTTCTATAATTTGAATTTCATGTCAACACGTTGTATCAAATACAGTATGGAGTAACATATGAAATATGTGAAACACTGAACAGTAAGAATCTGCTTAGAATGACTTTTCAAATGCTTAAAGGAAGTTTTTTTATTTTAGATTTTTAAGCTCTTGAAAAGTCAGGAAGAACTTTGCCTATGTATTCTTTCTTATTGAAAAAGATAATTTTTTATTGCTTCCATTAGAATCAGATGGTTTGTACTACATTTTCATTATCTTAACCTCTGTTGACAGCAATGAACTACCATGAAGCCGTGCACGACTGATAGGAGCGAGCTCAGGATCAAACCTGCTTACGCATGGGTGAGAGCGAGTCAAACCTTATTTCTGCCGCTATCAAATGTTCGGGTGTACAAAAAATTTTCCTTTCGGGTTCACTTGCGATATTATCATATATGTGCTTGTATAAATCAGCTACTCCGTATTACATTGCATGATTTGTTAAGCCCAAGAGAGTATATAGTTCATAATGTGGCATCTGTGCGGAAGTGCATGAAAAAATCTACATCTGCAGCAATGTTGAAACACTGCCAGATGAGATTCTTTTATCCCTAATTTTTGGAAGTTAGTTTCAGTATTCAAAAGGTATTCTTGATAATATGATATTGCTTTGTAACTTTCTTTTTTGAAATTTTACTTTTTAGTTCAGCAAATAGAGTTTCACAAATCAAATATTGGTTCGAAAATCTGCTAATTATATATATATCATCAATTTTTTATGAAATTGATGCGTTTGTATATGAGCACATTTGAAATTATAATTATTTAAAAATTTAACATATCATAAGCAGAGTTTGCAGTGGGTTAAATAACCCCATGAATAGTTTAAAAAAAAACTCCTAAAAAATCCATTAACAATTAAAAAAAATGGAATTCATAGAAATTTATTAAAATAACGCAAGAAAAAATATTTCTTTTTAACTTATGATAAAACTAAGAAGTTTTGTGTCTTTGAGTTGAACTCGTACAATTATTACTTTGAATCTTTCATTCCAATATTGTTGAACTCAAAACACTATCGAAACTTCTCCATTTGCATCAGGCTCCACATTTACGATGCTCGGATATCTTGTGTTATAATATTCGATAAACTTTCTTTTATTATGCATTATTATTTACTTTCCTAAAAGAGATATATTAGAAAATTAATTCATTACGAAAGAAAAATGATCTTTCATTCATTCTCTCTCTCCTTCAAAATTACTAATATCACGATAACTCGAAACAATACAATAGTAATTAATTACTTAGAATAAGTTGGAAAGAATAAACACAAAACCAACTTTTCTATTTTGAATTGATGAACAAAGCTGAAGAGTATTTTTCTTTTTTTATAATTTAATAAAAAATTTATTGTTGTGTTACCTATAACAATCATTGGATTAGATTAAATTATTTTATTTGTCAATAATGACTAAATATAAATTTCTTTATTCTAACATTTTCACTAACTAAACTTTGTATTATGCTAGTAATCATCTAGATATTAAAATGTTATTGATCCAATCGTTAATGTTCATAAGCTGAATTGAACTGTCCTAATTAAAAATTATAACTATTAAAAGGCGAAGTTTCGAAAATATAACTTTGATTGTTGCATAAGCACAGAACTATCTTATTGACTAACATTACTGAATGGGTTAGTGACGTAATAGTTTCATTGTTCGGTTCTGAACTAGTTTAACAGGTTCGATCTCGATAATCAATATTTGTCCTCTCTCCCTTGATATGTACTAAAAAAAAAAAGTTACTGGCTAACATTTTGTGACATGATAATGATACCTGCTCGTCCATTTGTGCACTTTCTCTTCCCTCATTCAAAATCCAATCTCTATGTTCTCTTTAACTGGAAAAGCCACACTCCAAATCCTCCTTATCTCCATCCATGGCGATGCTAATCGGAGCTTCTTCTTCTTCTTCTCCATTACATGTGTCTCACCAAGGTATCACTCTCATTGCCTTCCACTTCATTCTCCATTTCATTGCCAAATCTTTTCGATTAAAAAAATAATGGCCTTGCGGGCGCATTCTCCGAAGAAGAAGTCTTCAAATTGCAAGGACCAACACTCAGATTTTGACCGAAGGAATGGCCTGGTGGTTAAGACAGCGTTGAACCAAAAGACTATAAGTTCAATCCATGTTAGCCACCAATCTAAAAATTAATTTTCTATAGATTTCTTTAACAATCAGATGTTGTAGGGTGACCAAGAGAATAGTTAAGGTACACAAGTTGGCTCGGACACTCACAAGTTAAAAAAAAAAAACCTGTATAACTTTTGTTTTCTTCTTATTTCCAGTCCACATGCTATAACGGGGTTCATTGGCCTCACACTCTTTGACTGTACAAACTATCTTGCCTTCACTTTATGAAGTAACGGTCAACGATCAACAATCAACGCTTAACTTTCCTTTTCCTACTTCTTTTCATCATATTTCTATCTTCATGTGTAGAATAATCCTGGACTGAGGAATGTTCATGGAATTTTGGGTAGTGGAATCATGACACTGTTCCTCATCCATGCTGCATTTGGACTTCAACTTGGCCTCAGTAGCTAAATCATAACTGTAAGTGTAGAGCACCATATAGGATGTTGTTCTGATTTTTTCAGTACAATATCCTTTCGTCACACGACCTGCATTCGTTAGAAAGACGAGTACGTGCAATGTTTTCCGGTGAGGAAAACTTCATATTACTAGTTTACTACATTTTTCTCAGATCTAGATGCAAAATGGAGGTGGTGGTGCCAGGCTGCATTACATAGAAATGACCAAAGCAATGATTTTCTATCTGCTCTTTTCCTCTCTGTTCACCTTGTATGTTGATCTTGTTTTCTAATTGATTTGGTATGTTGAGAGAATCAATTTATGAATGAAGTGTTAATGTGCATAAAACACAGTTAAAGTTTACACTTTTAAAGATTGTTTTGATTTCTTATACTTGGTCCTTTTTTGTGGTCATTGAGTTCTGGTTCCTTTTCTTTATGCATACTTTTGATTTGTACACCAAGACTAGAAAGTTTGAAAAAAATATCAAAAGTCCAACAACCAATAAAATGAAGCTGGATAAAGTTTTACTCTTAACTTACTATGTTTTAGATCCATGAACTGATTTGATGGTTGAACTTATATGATATGTATGGCCTACCATTCATATAATTCTCAAGGTTTTTTCATCTCACTAACTCCACCAAAATTGAGTGTTAATCACAACTCTAGCCAGAGGATCAAAAGTGAGCTCATTTCAATAGTTTGGCCATCCTATACTCAACTATTCACCAAAAATCTACAAGTGATGGTATAAGAAGTTAGGTTGGTTTATCTAGATTTAACCATATAAATGCTTTCATCAACAGTAGTGTAACTATGCTGTGCCCCCTAACTATGCTGTAGTCCCCAAGGGGGCAGCACAACGGTTGAAGACTTGGGCTTTGAAGGTATGCTCCCTTCAAGATCGATCTCAGGTTCGAAACTCACCTGTGACATTATTCCTTCGATATATTCTAGTGCCTGGCCTAGGGACGAGCGTGATTACCCTTGCTTCAAAAAAAAAAGCAGTGTAACTATGCTATGTAGAGTATTATATAATACTGCAAATACACAAACAGGTTCAATGACATTCTTAGGAACTGACTTGATCTATTCTTTTGTATTCTTAAGCTATGGTTTTTTTACTTTCTATTACTGAGTCATCAATATAAGAATTAATTCTAGTTATAATTCCACTCTAGTATAACAAAAGAGAGTGCATATATGTGTGTGGAGATTTGAATTTCTACCTTTTGTTACTCTAATCAACTCAATTATGAAACTTATGGGTAACTATTCTTTCATTATTGATTTAATTGGCACCGACCTGAATTTAATTTCGCAATTAACATGGGATTAGAAATCAAATATATATATATATTTCATTTTTGTTGCATTATAAATTAAATTAATGTTAAAATATTATTTTGGTTTTTATATTTCGAAAGATAGAAAAACTTTCTAAATTTTAATTTTAGTTAAAAAAAAAAAACTTAAAATCGATTCTTAAGGTAAGTTTGTTTTCATTTTTCTAATAAATTTACTATTTTGATCTATAAATTATATAAATATGTTCACTTTTTTTCACTTTTATTAACATTATTAAACTAATTTAGATCCTTGGTTGAATTGTAGAATTGGGCCTCCATACCATGGCTCTTTATAGGAATAAAATAAGATAACTGAAGGAAAAATCATTTTTAATACTTGTTAAAAAATTAAAATTCATCTCAAAATCAAAATAAAAATAATTATATCATCATATATTATAATTCTTCTATAATTAAAGGTTAAGATACACCATATAAAAAAAATTTAAAGTTTTATTTTATGTTTGTAGTTCAGTAAAAAAAAACCTTTCCAGTTGAATAGTAGAGTTAGGATCGAAACTTTTTAGTTTTCCATTAACTTTCCATAAAATATATGTAGTACATCAAATTTCGAAACAACTTCTAACAAATCCTATCAAATATCTAATAAATACTATAATATCTTAACAATATTTTATTCTAACAAAATTATCTTAATTATATTCAGGAGGTAGCATATAAGTTCACATGACAAACTTGAAAATAAAGTCTTCAAGACAAAGTTATTGTACTGTACGCTCCTTTTACTGTTGATCTCATCGTCGAACTTAATATACCACTGCTAGGATGCATTATTGCACCATACGAATTGCACGAATTTCACGAATCGTCAAACTGCCATCAATCACGTTGTCAAACAGAATGTATCACTGATAGGATGTGTTATTGCACCACACGAATTGGGCAGATTTCACTATTCGTAAAACTGTCGTTAATTATGTCGTCGAATAGAATATACTGCTAATAGGATGCGTTATTACACCACACGAATTAGGTATATTTCACCATTCATCAAACTGTAGTTGATCACGTCGTCGAACAGAATATACCTAATAGGATGTGTTATTGCATCACGCAAATTTCACAAATCGTCAAATTGTCGTGGATCACGTCGCCGACCATCTCTTCTTTCTTTATTTTTTCTAACAAAGCTTAATTTAGGTGGCTTTGATACTACGATAAATTTGAAAAATGACCTAAACCTTCTAGTTTGCCATTAACTTTTTGCAAATATGTGCGAAATATCAAATATCAAAATATCTCTTATGCCATCAAATATACTAATAAATTCTAGAGAATATCTTAATATCGGTTAAGATTGGCTTATTTTACATTAACTCTCCATCCTTGGTTTTATTTCCCTCAAATGGCATGAACTAAAAATTCCCTCGTGATTATAATTTATAATAATTAAACAAAAGAATTTTGAATTTGATTTTTGTTGGACAGAAAAATTGGAAAGAGTGGTTAGAGGTGAAAGAAAGGTCCCTAAAAATTTGGAGGAAAAAGAGAAGAGCGAGTCTTCAGAATCGGGCTTTTCCAATCGCTCATTTCTTTATAAATCCCATTTTCTCCTTTCATTAATCTTCATTCGCCATTGTTGTTCCCTCAACTTCCTCCTCGTTCTTTCATCTCTAAACGTGCTTCCAAATCCTCAGGCCTTTGCTTCAATTCAGGTTCCTATTCTCATCCGCTCTTAATCCTTTTTTTTTTAAAAAAAAATTTATTATCAACGACTGTCTGGATCAACTTTTCTGTATTTAGACTAATGTCATACGATATACCTGGTTAATCCTATAAACATTGTATGTCATGAAAATCAGTAGGAAATTAATTTGTGTGTAGGGTAGGTGACCACCATGAATTCACAACTTTCAATTTTTGAGAGCCCCAAGGCCCTTTAGATTACTAGGCCACTCCATTTTCTTTTTGATATCCGTGACAGATTGTCTGCATCTCGACTAATGCCATTAGACATATAACTTGATCCTACAATATTTGGACGTCAAGTAAAACGATATGGGTAGGGTAGGTGACCACCATGATTGAATTCACAACTTTAAGTTTTTTGAGAGCCCCAAGGCCCTTCAGATCACTAGGCCACTCCATTTTTTTTTTATATCCGTGACAGATTGTCTGCACCTCGACTAATGTCACTGGACATATGGCTCGATCCTACGATATTTGGATGTCAAGTAAAACGGTAGGAAATTAATTCCTAGTTTGTGACCTGGATTGAACGTATAACCTCTTAGCATCTCAAAGCTCTTGATCATTAAGTCACTCAATGATTATTGATGTTGATCTTCCATTCTTGCTCATTTTGAATTTCTCCCATTGTTCTTGTTCTTTGTTTCTTGGCCCATCTGCATTTGATTCTAAGCTTCCTTCGTTATTCTTCGGTGATACTTTTTGAATTAGAGTTTATCCAACATACGGATTGTTAAATTCAGGGTAGATTTCTTTTTTACTCGTTTCTTATTATGTGAAGAAGCTTTTGAGATTTATGTTTAATGTCTCTGGTGTTATTAATGAACAATTTTATTGAATGAAGCCCTATTGTTTATTTATAGTTGATTGACTTTTAAAATTTACAACATGTGTATAGTATATTTGAAATTTGTCAAAATTTTGCAATATATAAAGTTGTTTTAGACGAATAATTACACCAATAATTGAGGTAGATTTTATTCGACATTATTTTAACTTGAATTGTCAGTGAAGGATGACATTGCATGACAATTTTGTTCCTATGTTTGCATAGAGATTTATTTGTATAAGATGACATAAATATTTGATAATTGCTTTTTGTATGTTTTAATACATTTTATACAATTTTATTAGAGAATTTACCATCAGCACATTTTACCTTTTGTACTACATTCGCAGCACAATTTATAAAATAATTTCATCTATAGCATATTAATTTCTATCAGTCATAAAATTCAACTAGTGATAGAAATCAATTTGAAATTCTATCACTAGTAGAAAGTTCAAGCGGTGATAGATGAATCTTTCATTGATAGAATTCTATTACTAATAGAAATCAGTCAGTGATAGAATTCAATTTGAATTTTTTGCTACAAATGATTATTTTTTATTTTATCCTATAGATGAAAATAATTTTTTTTTTTTGTTATACATGCAAAATCCCCATTTTATTATTATTTAACTCAATTGTTTAAAAAAATAAAGAAGAACAAGAAATAAGAAGTAGTTATTAAACTAAACACAAGATAGTTATCGAACGCAATCTTGTTTCAACGAGATTGATTTATGGCTGCTCTCTCAAATGATGATCATGAATATGTGCAATGTGGGTCTTTGTTTGCTTGATTTCTATTTTCCCATTTGGCCTCTTAAATCGAATGGAAAGTTTTGTCGAAATAGATTGATTTATGGCTGTCGTCTTGTAGATCTAGTATTTGAAATTGTTGCATTGATGTAATGTTGATTCTGTTTTTTTTTGGAAATCAAATTTTGATCGCTGTTTGTAACAGTCTATAATGGACACCTTCCTCTTCACTTCTGAGTCTGTCAATGAGGGCCATCCCGACAAGATTTGCGACCAAGTTTCTGATGCTATCCTCGATGCGTGTCTTGAACAAGATCCCGAGAGCTATGTCGCTTGTGAAACCTGCACCAAAACCAACATGGTCATGGTGTTTGGTGAGATCACAACCAAGGCTAATGTCAACTATGAGAAAATTGTTCGAGATACTTGCAGGGGAATCGGATTCGTCTCCGCCGATGTCGGTCTCGATGCCGACAACTGCAAGGTCCTAGTGAATATTGAACAACAGAGCCCTGACATTGCACAAGGAGTCCATGGACACATGACCAAGAAACCTGAGGAAATTGGAGCTGGTGATCAAGGCCACATGTTTGGTTATGCCACAGATGAAACCCCAGAGCTCATGCCACTCACCCATGTCCTTGCTACAAAACTTGGTGCCAAGCTCACTGAGGTCAGGAAGAACAAAACCTGCCCGTGGCTTCGGCCCGATGGTAAGACGCAAGTGACCGTCGAGTACAATAATGACAATGGAGCCATGGTCCCTGTCAGGGTCCATACTGTTCTAATCTCCACCCAGCATGATGAGACTGTAACCAATGAACAGATTGCTGCAGATCTCAAAGAGCATGTCATAAAACCTGTCATTCCCGCGAAGTATCTCGACGACAAGACTATCTTCCATCTCAACCCATCTGGTCGGTTTGTCATCGGAGGACCTCATGGCGATGCAGGGCTGACTGGAAGGAAGATTATCATTGATACCTATGGAGGGTGGGGTGCTCATGGTGGTGGTGCCTTCTCAGGTAAGGATCCAACCAAGGTAGATAGAAGTGGTGCCTACATTGTTAGACAAGCAGCAAAGAGTATAGTTGCTTCGGGACTTGCTCGACGCAGTATCGTGCAGGTTTCTTATGCAATAGGAGTAGCAGAACCTCTGTCAGTGTTTGTAGACACCTACAAAACAGGAAAGATCCCAGATAAGGATATCCTTGCCCTGATTAAGGAGAATTTTGACTTTAGGCCTGGAATGATTGCAATCAATCTCGACTTGAAGAGAGGAGGAAACTCTAGGTACCAGAAAACGGCTGCTTACGGGCATTTCGGTCGCGAAGACCCGGATTTCACTTGGGAAACTGTAAAGCTTCTCAAGCCTAAGGCCTGATTGACTCAATTTAATATCTGCAAGTGATGATCAAAACCATCAGTGTGCTTGCGAGAAAAATAAAGATAAGTTTTTTTTTTTTTTTTATACACATTTGTTTTTGTGTTTCTGTAAACTCAAGGGAGAAGCTTGGTTAGATATGCCAGCTCTCTGATTACCCTGAGGCAGCCCTGTCCTGAGTATGTACAACTTGAATCCTCTATCATGTTCTTTATTCTTTACATTTGGTATTTTGAATTAAAATTTTACCCTTTTTCTATCTGTTGCTTCCTTGTCCAACTATGTGAATTGATTGCCTTAGATTTTAGAATGTTATTTCTTTTGCTTTCAAATTCTCAAGGGGGTCTTGTTAAATAGATTTAGAAAATGACAATGTCAAATGAAACTATCCCTTGTATGCTCTACATGACATCAAAAGGGGACATCAAAAGGGGGCAATGGTAGGGATGAGTTCAATCCATGATGACCACCTATTTAGAGTTTGATTTTCTACAGGTTTTCTTGACATTTAAATGTTATAGGCTTAGGAGGTATGTTGATAATAATAGTCAAGATGCGCATAAGCTAGCTTAGACTGTAGCTCTCGATTGAAATGATTTTGTTTATCAAGAGAATGAAAACAATGAAATTTCATTGGTATGGTAAATACAAACAATGACTATTAACAAGCCTGGAATCCAACTTCTGGTCGTAACCGCCGTTGTTGCACATTCGAGGTCTCATGAATTAGCTACACATCTGAGCGAGCGAATGCATTTACCAGATACCTTCCTATTCGCGGTCCAAATGCCTTACAGATCGGCCTGGCTCTGAACATCTCATCTACTCTTTCACTGTCGCGACAAAAATGAAATGTCAGGGTGCTCGAAATCGTTCAGTTGTTTCTGGGCGTTTATCAGTTTCTGCGCACACAACAGTTGAAAGGAACAACAAATGTACTCACTCAGCCCCTGCAGGTTCTAATATCAGCAAACCAATCCAAGAGCTCTTCAAACAAGAAAGTAAGGTTTAATTTTATCACCAGATTCTATCAAGTAGCCTGCACCAATAAGGCAGAATTTTATTGGTAAGTTTTGTTTACATCAATCCAGCAGTTTTTTGTCATCTTTCTTGTCATTCTGTGTGGATTGTACAAAATTTTACAACTCCCCATTATGGAAATGTTGCCAAGAAAAGTGATTCATGTTGAAATGAAAATTCAGTTCAAATTCATCTATATTTCAAATTCCTTTCCCAGCTAGCGCTACCCATTAATGTCATTTGTTTTTTTGAAACAAGTTAACCACACCCGTCCATAGGCCAGGTATCGGAGACATCGAAGGAATAATGTCACAGGTGAATCTCGAACTTGGAACCTTGAGGGGAGCATACCCTCAAAGCAAGTCTTCAACCACTGTGCCACCCCTTGGGGACCCCATGACATCATAGTGCCCCATGATATTGAATAAGCTATGCAGTGTTTAAGTGATATGTCCCGTAAGAATAGCTCAAAGTGCATAAACCGGCTTGAACAATTTACATCATGCACTTCAAAAAATTGACACTTATAATTTTAGTATTTAAAAGATGACGCATGACCTTTCACTATTTATTTATTTATCTGTGATTATTTTGTTTAATTTATGCTTATTAATTTAAAATAAATACTATCGAATGGATCGGTGACTTGTTGGTTATCTTGTTTAATGGTAAAACATTTTCAAGTCCACGGTCACTAAGTTAGATCCTTAAAATCTTTTAGCACTCATTTATTTGAGAGCAGTAATTTCTCTATGTAGGGTTTGCTTATAGTTCCCACTCAATATACTCATTGATTGCCTTTGAGAAAAATAATTAACTTGACAACTCTTCATTAACACTAGGTTTGTAGATGACTTAAAACAGAGGTCACGTCAATCGAAGCTCTCTAGCTTACTGTTAGTGATTGGCTTTCAATTTCGAAAATGATTTGTTCAAAATGAAGTAAAGATGGAACGTTTGTATGTTTTTGTGGTTTACTGTTAAATTTCTAAAATTCTCTCTTGAGAGTTTGCCCCCAAATTTTACAAACACGTTATGTATATTATTTATGGCCTATAGGAATTGGTTTCATGTCGATCAGAGCTCTCTAGCTTAAGTCATCGACCGTCCAATCTTCTATCTGTTCATTTTGTATGTTTTACCACAACTTTTAAGTATGATATTATTTGAGCTGAAATTTTCCGTGCATGTTCGAGAAGCTATTCTAGAAGTGTAGAATTATTTAATTTTGAACCATCGGAAGGTCTTTAGAGAAAGTTATGCATATTTTACTATGCCATTTTTATGCATCTTTAGTGTGAAATTATCAACTCAAGTCTTGCCTTTAAATTGCTTTCCATAAAAGACACATCTAAGCATTAAAACTTATCCGAGCAAAAGATATATAATCCCTCGTGTTCTAGTTCTTGAGGAGACGATAAATCATACTTATTACTTGTTGTTGAGATCTTGTATACTTGCACGAGTGCAGACAATTCTCACTATTAATTTTAAGAGTCGACCTTGTAAAGCAAAGAAAAACTTGAAAAGTAATTGTCCCAATATAAAGTGGCACGAAATCTATCATGAAGTCTGTGACATCTTGTGCAACTTAGGAACTAAGAAGTTACAGGTTCGAAACCTATCATGAAGTCCAATCTCTATTATAATGTCTACCATAGTTGTAAAGTAAAGTCCAACATATTTATAGAGTTGATTCAGTTGACAAAAGTAGTCGATATATACCTAAACCATCCAAGAATTTGTCTTCAAAATTTTCTTTGTGAAGATATTCTCACAAATCTTTGATAATGAAATCATTTCTACCTAACATAATAGAGGGAAGGAATCTCAACTTTGGTTTTTTTAAAAATACTATAACATGAAAAAGAAGAAGAAAAAAAGCAAAGAGAAAAGAAAAGGAAAAAAGAAAAAGAAAGAAAAGAAGATTGTATTTTTCTCTCCTATATGCTATATGATGACATATTAGTTGGTATAAGGCATTTAGATATTGTCTTTTTTCACAACTGAAAGTGAAAAAAGTCATAAATTTATTAAGAGCACCCATTTGGTAGTGTATAAATTTTGGGAAGAAAGAAAATTCACCACTTGAATTCTAAATGATTTACAATTATTTATATAAATTTAGAGGGTTTGGTAATATATATATATATATAAATCACTACTTAAATACGAAAATCAATTTATTATTTAACAATCACTCATTAAAACAAAAGTGATCAACCAAGATTCACTTTTAACATAACTCTTGAAAATCAATTTAGAGGGTTTGATATGTCGAATGTCCTCTTGTCCTCTCGTCTAGCTATTGAACCAATCTCCTTTCCGACTTTGCATTGTCTCAATAGCTAGACGAGAGGAGAGCTATCTGAGATATATATGACTGACATAGGTGACCGACATAGATGACAAATACCCAAACTTTTTAAATTCACCATTCTATACACATAGCATCCTCTACATCGTTAATTGACAACTAAAAAATAAAATGCATTGTCTCAATTAACTCGATTAGAGAGCTAAGACATAAATGACAGACTAGCCAAACTTTTTAAATATCAAAAAAATAAATGAATATATTAATGGGCATTTTAGAATTTTCCAAAATCACTTAAAAAAATTTCTTCATTGACTATATAAATGATCAAATGTTTAGAGATTATAAATTTAATTTATAGTGATTATCGAATTATAAATTACAACTAAATATTACAAAGTTAAATATTTTATGGTTAGGATAGTTAAATTAAACAGATGCATAAATTTAGGTGAGAAATATAATAAATTATTTAAATACCTTTTATCCATAATAATTTAGTTTGTGTTTTGTTGGTAAAAACTAGGTTTTAGGGGCCCAATGTCCTTAAAAGAAGAGAAGAATCTGTGCAGTGGATTGGTGCGTGCGTTCCATTTGACCGTTGGTGCCTTGTATTGCGCCGGTGATAATTACTTTTCTGCCACCCAATACCCTAACAAAACACATTACCCCATGCCTTTTTGTTAATAGACCGAAATGATGACGATTTGAAAATTTCATTATTTGATAGTAATTAATTTTAAATTTATGAGTTCGATCTTTCAAATTAATATTTAACTTTTATTTGTGCAGAATTTGTGTTCCTTCTTCAATATTAATGTGTTTGAATGATTAGTAGTACAAAAATTATGTTTCAAAGAATAAATTTTACCTCTTTTTTTTTTCTCTCATCATCCTGTTATCCATGCATGTAGATAATTTTTTTTTTAATAGATGGTTGGTTGGACAATACACGATTGCTATCATATCATATGGATTCTTTTTTTTTAGTCAAATCTTTACATGTTCATTTAGTTTTTTTTAATTAACTTCATTGCAACTAAGTATATTTTTAGTTAAATAAATTATCGTTACATTTCTTAAGTAAATATTTTTTAGTCAAATGCATTTTTTAATAAAAATAAAGTTGAATGATTCGAATGTATAGTTACTAATCAAATAAATTATTTTCGAATTGTATTAAGTATATATGCTTTAACCAATTAAATTAAGTTCAACTTGTGAATAATAGTACCTTGTTAGCCTAAATATAGTTTATAGAACAATAATTACCATCTCAAAGTTGATGGTTCTATATTTTTCTTGTACCATCTTTTTTTTTTGTTTTTTTGGAAAGAAAGAGATTAATCAAGAAATAAAATTGTAATAAAGAATACCACTGTTTTTTATATCATATATAAAGTGGCAAATTTGAACTTCTCATCTCTCAGTTGTGGAAACAAATTTTATGCATATACTCATCCCTTAAGTCTATCATTGTTTTACAATGAGCATTTATATACACACTCGAGAAACGTAGGGTTGCTTTTATTAATAAACTTAAAAAAAAAAAAAAATTATTACATAGCTAATGACTTGAGCCTTTTTATGTAAAATTCATAATCTAAATAAAATCTAATAGAAATTAAAAAAACTTTGGTTTGGATAACATCTTGGCCGCAGTAATTTTAAATTTGTTTCTATCTTTGACCTCCATATTTTCGGTTTTGATCTATGAACTCTAATGTCTAGTGAGTATTTACACGAGTAATTAGTTTAAATGATTAAAAAGAAAAGTTATTTTGAGTAATTAGAAATGTGAAATCTTGTATGGTGGTTAAAGTCAATAATTAATTTAGATGTAGATTTTTGTGAAAAAGTTGCGGCAATAACTCGTTTGAATGTTGATCTTTTCAGAGGAACTACATACTGGCTACATCCAAACTATTAATTTTTTTTATATTTTATTTATATGGACAATTGTTTTTAATATTTGTTACCTTGTCTTTTAGAATTATTTTTATAATGTTCTATTTTAAAACCTAAACTAAGAAAAAAAAAAACAAATCTTAAACTTAGTCACTACAATTTTTTTAATATATTTTTTCTTTAAAAAAATTAACAACTTTCTCTATAAGATTTAGAAATATATTTACATTTTTGTAGTTCAAAAGGGAGAAACATTGAACTCGATACATAGATACACACTAACACCACAAAGTTCATAACATTTATGAATATATAGATGATAAAAAATATCATATGCATTAATTTTTTATTTTATCTAATAATTTAATAAAATTATTAATTAAATATCAAACTCCATTTAGTAATGTATATAGGTGGACTCAAAAAATTAGAAGTGATTTTGAAATGGAGTTATGGTTTGAAACGAAAAATTATTTTACATAATTAAAAATGAATGATTATATATAAAAAAATATTTTGACTAGTACTTTGAATGTAGTTTTTTTTAGAGTTCATAAATATCCAATTTCCCATTGCTCTTTAAATTCTGCATTTAAAGACCCGGCTAAATACTCTTAAAATGATATTTTAACCTTACCGAAGCTTGTTTTAATGTTGTGGGTCAAAAATTGAACGGGGTAACAAGAAAGAAAAAAGGAAACAAAAAAAAGATAAGAATAAATTAAACAAAAAAATTACTGTTTAGCTTTCAAAAAAAATCATTACTTTTTTTTTTCGTTTAAATCCACCGCATGCAGCTGTGAGATTTTTTTACTTTTTTTAAAATAAAAGTTGTTACATTTGTTAACTTCTTTAGATGGGAGACTAGAAAAAAAAAATCATAATTATTTACCCATTCAACAAATATTAATAAAATAAACTCATTTCAAGTGATTTTAAAAAGCCATAGGTCCAGTCTCCGATCCTCCTGGGTTGGAACTCAAGTGGGCGATTGAATTTTGGAGATGAAAAGAGGAAAGCAGAGAAAGTTGTGATTTGGAAAGACGAAAAATTTATTTGGAAATTAATATTTTGGAGAGGAAATGGTGGAGAAATATTTAATTTATATTAATTTATAATGACATAATGATTATATAATTTGAATTTATTGATAAATTTAATTTATTTATATTATATGATTAAAAATATTTTAAAAAATGTAATGTGACATTTAATAAGATTAAATAAAATATATTTTATTTTATATTATATAATTTAAAATTAAAAAATATTTGATGAGACATTTAATAATATTAGATATTAGATAAAATATTTGATATGACAATTAGATGGATATTGAGAGAGAGTTGAAAAGAGGTTGATGTACTAAAAACAAACTTGAAGTTGAGAAATCCATACTCTTTGCCATTCTTCTCCTTTCCTCAACAGCAAATCTCAAGGAAAAAAATTTGCATCCTTATGGCTAAAGAGGTGCACCATTTGGTGCCACAAATTTTTTTTTTTTAAAAAAATAGTATTTGTTGAAATAAAAAAATTGTGGTATCAAATGGTACCACATACCTCATTAAAGAAGGTTTACCTCCTTATAAGGAGACAAATTTTTCTCAATCTCAAACACCCCCGTAGACAAAAAAAATGAAGGTTAAAATATCATTTTCGTCCCTCAACTTTGAGGTTTGTTCTATTTTGGTCCCTTGACTTTCAAATGTCCATTTTTAGTCCCTTGACTTTGTAGTTTGTTCAATTTTGGTCCCTTGACTTTGTTGTTTGTCCAATTTTGGTCCACTTTCAAATGTCTAAATTTAGTCCCTAGACTATAAAAAAAGTTCAAAAATGGTCATTTTGTCAAATAAATTTTTTTTTCTCACTCCTAAATTATTTTCTCTCTCTGCCATCTTTCATCATTTATTCTTCTAAAAATTTTATCTCTCTTAAATCCACTTCTCTAATCCTCTTCTATTCTCTTTTTCTCTTATTCTCTCCTCAATCCATCTCATCAAATTATTTAACATGAGATGATTTTTCTAAATAATAATTTCCCTACTTTGATTTGTCACTTTTTGTTTTCTAAAATTCATAGTCTACTATGGAACAAAAAAGAAAAAGAAAGAAAATAAAGAAGAAAAAAAGAAAAGAAAAGAGGGGAAGAGAGGTGGATTGAAGAGAGGTAAAATTTATAGAGAGAGAAATTATGAAAGATGAAAGAGAGACAAAATAATTTAGGAGTGATAAAAAATTCATTTGACCAAAAGACAATTTTTGAACTTTTTTTATAGTCTAAGGACCAAATTTGAAAACATTTGAAAGTTGAGGGACCAAAATTGGACAAACATCAAAGTTGAGGGACTAAAATTGGACATTTGAAAGTCGATGGGCCAAAATGGAACAAACCCTAAAGTCGAGGGACCAAAATAGTATTTTAACCAAAAATGAAATAAACTCATTTCAACAAAAGTAAATTGGAAACAAGTTTCACATCCAAATGAATGAACCCAACCTCCAAAAGTAAATTGGATACAACTTTCTTCCTCGAAAACCTAGATTCTCTCTCTTGCTTTCTCTCTCTAACTGAATCCCAAAAAGTCTATGACAATGATTATATGGTACAGGAGATTAGAATTTAGAATCCTTGTGAGGTAACATGGAAGCAAGAAAATGAAGAAAAACAGTTAAACAGGTATCCACTCAAACACTTTTGCACACCAATTTCTAAGAGACAGTGGGAGCTTACCATTTCTGCTCTCCAAAATGCTGGTCATAACCTGCATTGTGCTGCTGCTATCCTCCCTCCTGCCGCCGGATGCCGCCATCGCTCTCAACCTCACTCTCCCTGGCCAGCATCCGAGCCCTGAACTGGTTGCTCAAGAAGTTCACAGGTAACATCAATTTTCCATTTCAGATTCAAGAATGTTGTTTTAAAACCACGGCGCAGTGGGTGAAGACTTGAGTTTTGAAGGTATGCTCCTCTGAAGGTTCTGTGCTCGAAACTCACCTGTGATATTACCACTTTTTCGATGTCTTTGGTGCCTAAGATGTCTCAGGTGCCTGGCCTAAGGACGGACGTGGTAATCCTTGTTTAAAAAAAACCACTATGCTCTTGGCTTGGCTCTCACTCTTAGCAGTCTGGATTTTGAAACTTTTAGCTACATTGTCCACTTTCTGAAATTTATTGGCCCATTTCAAGATTTTTAAGCATCTTTTCGAGGATTTCATGCTCTAGAAGTTCAAAAAATTATTCAGTTTTATGTTTTTATTGACCGCATTATTAGGTAAGCCATTAAAATATAAAACTTATGCTCAAATCTTACTCTTCCACTCTTCTTCTGTTTAGTAGCTATTATGTTTCTGACCCATTCTATAAACTTTTAGCTTCATTGTTGGATTTCTTCACAAATTTAATCATTTTCTAAATCTTGAACAAGTTTTTTCAGATTTAGTAATCATAAGAAAAAGAACAAGCCCATTCAAATCTACTGTTTCAACTGCACATCCTCTATGGATTCTGGCACTTTTGAAAATCCCATTTCCATTCTCAGTTTTCTTTTCCCTTTCATTCCTATCTTAATCAACATTACTATTCAATTCTAGATTTAGGCATATTCATTAAAGAAAAACATCATAATCCATATAGCCCTCTTTCAGTACAGTTCTTGGATTCTCTCTGTTTTACCCCAGCTCTGAAAATCACAATTTTTTCAGTTTTCACTACCTGCATTCTTCATCTATCCTTTTATTCACATTATTTATCAAAATTGAAGTTATGACATGGGCCTTGCTTTTCTAAACTCAGGCGTACCATTGGTCCATCTCTAGAGTATGACACTAACATATATTGTAGGATTGGTGGTGGGAAGGAGGCCACCTGGGAAATTAATCCCCACACTAATCTAGTCTTAATTCTCGGATGCCAAAAGGCTCCAAGCACACCCCCTAACCACTGCGCCACTCCTAAGTTCCTAACGTCCTAGCACTAAACCACAACATCACTTCTAGGTCCAGCACGAGAGACATCGAAGGAATGGAAAAATGTGAGGTCTCAACAAATTTATATATCTCCACGTTGCCGGGGTAACAACACCCGTCACTAGGCCAAATAGTGGTAGCCATCAAATGAATGAACAATACACACGAGATGTGTCTATAAATTATGTCACACGTGAGTCTCAAACCTGGGATTTTAGGGCACCGCACCACCTTCGGGACCCTTTTAGTTAATAGATCGTACATCATGTCATTTGAGTAATGCTCCTGCTGGCTATCCGTGTTCAGATTCAACCATTTATGGAACCTAAATTTAGTTCAACAGCATCAACATTTAACACTAAGTTCATCAAATCAGTAAAACTCAGAAACAAAATCGTTACCTGTTGCAGGAAAGTGAATGCATCCGTAGCAAGAAGGCAGCTCCTCCAAACCACAGAGAAAGACGAATCATCACCCTGCTACACCGGAAACCCCATAGACGATTGCTGGAAATGCGATCCAAACTGGCCAAACAACCGTCAACGGCTCGCCGATTGCGCGATAGGGTTCGGCCAGTACGCCCTCGGCGGCAAGAACGGCGAGTTCTACATCGTCACCGACGACTCCGACGACGATCCGGTGAATCCAAAGCCGGGAACGTTGCGATTCGCGGTGATTCAGGCGCAGCCTCTGTGGATCGTGTTTCCGGCCAATATGCTCGTCAAACTCAAACAGGAACTCATCTTCAACAGCTTCAAAACCCTAGACGGCCGCGGCGCCAACGTCCACATCGTCGGCGGCGGCTGCATCACCTTGCAGTATGTAAGCAATGTGATCATCCATAACATTCACATCCACCATTGTTATCCATCAGGTAACCGAAACCAAAATAAAAAACCCTAAAACTCACTTTTGGACTGTAACATTTTGTTTTTTTGTTCTGAGTTTTAAAATATAAAAACCATGTACGTTTTGTTAACAGTTTTTTTTTAGCTTTTTAAGAACTAAAAAATAAGACAAAAAATGAATGGGCTATATTGTTGGCGTGGCTGTATAGGAAACACAATGATTCGATCGAGTCCGACGCATTACGGTTATCGGACGAAATCCGATGGCGATGGAATATCGATCTTCGGGTCGAAGGATATATGGATTGATCATTGTTCGTTGTCGCGCTGCAAGGATGGGCTAATCGATGCGGTGATGGGATCCACCGGAATCACCATTTCAAATAACTATTTCTCGCATCACGATGAGGTTATGCTATTGGGTCACAGCGATAGCTACTTGCCGGACTCTGGGATGCAGGTCAACACTTTTTCCTCTTTCTTTCCATCCATTTGTTTATTCTCACTTTAATTAATACTAATGTTATGGAAATGCCAACAATTAGACAACACCTAGAATTTATAGGTAACAAATAAAATGAATGTTGATAGGTAACAATAGCATTCAACCACTTTGGAGAGAAGCTAGTACAGAGAATGCCACGGTGCCGACGGGGCTACATCCATGTCGTCAATAACGACTTCACCCAATGGGAAATGTACGCAATTGGCGGCAGCGCCAACCCCACGATCAACAGCCAAGGCAACCGCTTTACGGCACCATATGACCGCAATGCCAAAGAGGTAACCAAGCGCGTTGACACAGCCGAGTCCGACTGGCACGCATGGAATTGGCGCTCTGAGGGTGACATCCTCGTCAATGGGGCCTTCTTCGTGACGTCCGGCCAGGGCCTAGAAGTCAAGTACGAGAAGGCCTACAGCGTCGACCCCAAGTCTGCCGCTCTAATTGACCGGCTTACTTGGCACGCTGGCCCGCTCGGGGTCGGCGGCAGGGACAACAACTTAGGGATGTGGACCACTGGCCCTAATGGTGGAGGCTTTGCTCTTGGCTCTGACATGGATTACACTGATGACATGTCTGAAAGCCTTTCCAGGAGTGGGTCTCCCTATTTTGTTATGGTTTTGTGCTCTTTTTGTGCATTGGCACTTGCCTTTGTTTTTTCAAGTTAATTGCTTGACTGGTTTTTGCAGTTTTTTTTTTAAATGGCTCAGCAAAGGCCTCAAATGTAAAGCCATTCCTCATTTATGGCATGCCAAAACTAAGTTTAGTTTATCTAATTTCGTTTTACTAACATGTCTTTATGATATTGGAGGGTTAAAAATAGGCTCTTCCAACCTACAAAATTTAAGGTAATTTGTCAAGATACATGTATTTTTTCTACATATTTATGACTTTTTGAACTAATTTATGTTCACTTCAACTATTGTCATGAAATATATTGTAATTCTATAATATTTGAAGGTCAAAAACATTTATAGAAAATTAATTCATAAATAAGTAATCACGATGAAGTGCTTCATTACCTTTAAATTATTTAAGACCTTGATTACTAGCCCACACATGATACTTCAAGATATATGTTAATCGACAATAGTCTTAATTTGCTCAAGATTTTACGAGAATACAACAATTTGGGGGTGGAAAATTTAAACTCGTAACTTCTTGTTCATTAACGGTACATTGATGTCGTCTAGCTACTCATTGGCACCCAAAATTTTTAAGAACCAGTTGACCAATGGAAAAATACTTTTAAGTTTTATGTATAATAGATTGATGACCGATAAATTCCTGAATTTTATAAAATTGAAAGTCGTATTTGATCATTATATTTCATAATCAAACACCCTCAATTCTTTAATATATTGGAACTCGAAATATAAAAATATTCTATTTTGAAACATAAAAAATTAAATAAAAGCTTACTAAAACTTGTACTTTTCTCTTTAAAATATAAAAAGCCAAACTGGTAGGGTACAAACATCAACTAAATTTGTAATGTAACCTTCTAAAAATATATGGATTTGAACTTCCAATTGTACTCATCAGCTTATGTTGGCCTGACCTGAAAAAAGAGTATATTGTATTTATTTACCATTTTACAAGTGATTAGCAAGGAAGGAAATCATGGCAGAAAAATAAAAATGAAATAAATTGAAGCTGTCACTGAATTCCCTTCTGAAACAGAAACTCAAATCTCAACATAAAACTGGAAAGAACCTTAAAAGTAGCAACATTTCTTCTAAAACCTTGTACTACACATCCAGCAAAGATGGGTTTAGATCATTTAAGTGAGAAGGGCAAAAAAATATATTTATATATTTATAAAGCACATAATACTTCACAAATCATTCTTAAATCTGTCTGTCTGCAGGAAACTACTAACAAATTCCATACATTTTTTTAAATTACATTTACTGCTGCTGGATGCTGAAGCTGGTTTCTTTCTTCTGATACCTTCACCTTCACCTTCCCAGAGGTTTAGATTCCATTAAAAAAAAAAAAAAAAAAAAAAAAAGGATAAAGAAAGAAAGATGGAGTGAAAAAAAATAAAATTGAAAAAGAATACCAAAAAATTTGGACAGGGTCAAATCTGGACCATCTTCTATATCAGTCATTTTTTTGATGCCGATCGAATTCGATAATCTTCAATGAACACTTTAAACCGTTACCATGTAGTCTCCTTTCTGTGCTGCAACATCTGCCAGTCTTTTCCAAGCTAACTCTCTCTGCTCTTCCACATCTTTTGCCTTCATTTCTCTCTCTGTGTACTGCCTCTGGCATTCTTCGAACAACTCGATGTCCATTTCCATGAACATCTTTCGAACGTTGACGGTCAGCCCGTGAACCGCCTGGTTCCAATGACTTCGCACATTCTTCTCCAATGCTTCAAATATTATTGGCAGTATCGCCGCCCGGTTTTGGGCAATCAAGCTGACGATGTGTTCGTTGTTCCACAGAAACAGAGCTCTTTCAGCAACCTGCAACACATTATTCACATGTGGCCTTTATAAAATCTAGCAATCCTCTGCTCAACTGCTGAGAAACTTGCAGCTGAACAATAATGCAATTGAAAAAACAAAGAACATGATCTAATCACACAACAGCATCCACTGTTTAAATCACAGAATGAAAGACTCCAAGAATACTTCCTTGAAGCAGTATTCAACTCATATACTTCCCGAATAGCTCAATCTCTCTTCCAATAACAGATGCTTCCAACAAGAGCATAGTCCCAAGAGGTGGCGCAATGGTCGAAGGCTTGGACCAGTGACATTAATTTGTAGCCACCTCCCGTGTCTCCATTCCCACAATGTTTCCCGGTGTCTGGCCTAGGAACAAGTGTGGTTACCTCGAGTATAATGGAGCAAAGCTCCAATTTCAAGTTTCAAAAGAAAAAAAAAAAAGACTAGTCAAACCAAAATTCTCTTCTAACAACAGATACTTCTTGAATAGGTCAATCTCAACCATTTACAACAAAAACTAACATTCTTAAACTTTTCTAGTGGGGCCCTCCTTTATCACAAAGCAGTATTCATATAGTTTTCAGATTTCACCGTTTACAAGTCCTGCAGTTTAAATCTAAAGTTTAGAAAAGCCTGTGCATTAACAGGCAAAAGACATCAGAACAAAATTGATATAACCCAGGCACCTGTACATTTGGGTTGGAGGAATTGAACTCATAACCCCATTGTAAGTTATAATACATCATGCATTATGCCACTGGACTGGAACTATGCTCTTGTTGGCAAGAAGATACATTTTAAAACATTAAAAAGAAACCTAAATGACGTGAACGTGGAAGAGTAGATTCTCTTATGGGTATTAATTAATTAAAGAACAGTAACATTAACGTCATTGAACATTTAAGAAAAATAACTATTTTGGGAGACCAATAAATAGAATGTTCTATTTGACGTTTCTACATAATTAGTTTAAATTGATAATTATACGTTAAGATAAATGCATTAAGGGTGTGTTTGTGCCACCAATAATAAGGGGGAGAATGATAATGGGAATGATTCACCGTGTTTGAGCCACCGGGAATCATTTCCCCCATAATCGTGCTTTCCAACACCTTTTTCATTCTCCTTCTACCTACTTTTCATTATCTCCACAACTTTTTATGCATTACATCACTATTTTTCACTCTCATTATACGCATTATTTTATTTTTCCCATAATCATTCTCATCACACAAATAGTCGTTCGCCCTATAATTATTCTCTTTATTCCAAACACAAACAATGATTCTCCCCATCATTCCCTTTCCTATTCTCCCCCTAATTCTCATTCTCCTAATAATCATTACCATTCCCCTTCCCCACACACCCTAAGTGTTTTGAAATTGACCTAGTTCTTTATGTACATCTTTGAAGGCATTGCCATACAAACTAAACACAAACATCTTTGACATGCATTCTGTACTTTTATGCAAGTTGCAGCAAATGAAATTGATCCCAGTGGTCTTTAATGGGGGTACCTTCTTAGAAGATATGAGCACTCGTGAGAGACTTTGTGGTTAAAATTTAGATGCCTAAATTGGAACCTACACCCGGATCAGCCATTTTGTACAGAAAAGGGACGGAAAATGGATCATCTATCCTATGCTACCCTTTTGCTACTAACCTCTGGCACAAGCGTTTGCAGATTTGTGGTTGAGGAATTGTTTGCACTAGAGAAATTTTAGAGCTTCTCAACGCCTTTACTTTGAACCAATCCATTGCAATACCTACTGGTTCAATGCTTAAAGGGCTACTTTATCACAAAACTCAGTTAAAGAGAAACAAAAAGAGCATAAACTTTCCACGGGTTGATGGAGGGTTGGGCAAATTTTGGAATCTAGTTTTTGTTTCTTCTGGTGCTCTCACAGCAGATGTTTTTATAAATATATTATTTCTTCTGCTGAGGTTAATTGCTGACAGATTATGTTGCTCCATTGGCCTTCTTTTAGCTTCAGATATCATATATTCCAATGAAATATTGAGTTTCCACTCACCGAGTCAAAAGAAAATATATGAATCTAATTTTGGTGATCACCCCTAAACCCTTCAACATCACCTAAATTAGGTCATGCGTTAATAACACCTAGATTGTACCCACTTCAAAAACATCTAGGGGATAAAAATTGAACGAACCCCATAACCTTAACTAGTGAGTAAAACCTATAAAACGGTAATGAAATTGAGAGAAAAGGAATCCCCGTATATTATAAGTAAATAGCATGAGTAGAAATATCCAAGTTTCAACCATAACAGAAATGGATAGAGATTTTTCGATTCGCAAGAAAAAATATAGAACTTGAAGGACTTAATTCATCACCTAAAGGAATTCATAAAATTTGCTATGAAACTGTCAAGATATGCGATCAAAGGCACAATAGTTCAAAAATACTTTAAAAATAAAGACCACAAATTCATTGAATCCAATATTAAAAAACAATTGAACCCAGACTTGGGGCAGAACAACGATATACTTATTAAGCAAAAAAAAACACTGATGGACCATGTTGTTATCTTCCAAAAAAGGACAACAAATTAAAACATCCCAAAATAAGACACTGAAATAGTAACCGAGAAACAACCACAATACAAACTAAAGAAAATATATTAGGTACATTAGGGTTCCCTTTACCTTTATATAGGTCTTTGAATAAGCCAACCTATAATTATAGTACAACAGGTGACCCAGTAATAAAAAAGTCTTCAAAAAATAAAATAAACAAATATATGAGCATAATAAGAAAAGACATCTTAAAAGAATAGGTAAGTTAAGAACTAGAGGGCGTCACTGCATATTTTTTTAACCATTTCTGGTTGGTTATATAGGAAGGATGAAATGATAGCAAACCCAGGGGGTATGACCACCACTCTAGCCATTCAATCCATCCCCACCAGAGTCAATAACAAACTGATAGTTTTTCAAAGTACGATTACCAAGAGCAAAAAAGCATAGCAAGAAGAAAAGGAAAAACTTCAGGAATAACAACTACCCCCTCTTTCTCCATATATATATATATATATATATATATGAGAGACAAAAGAATGTTTATGATACAAAATGTGATGGACAAAAGCAAACCGAAAAGAAATCTTAATATGGGAAGAAAATCTAACTACAGATGCAAATAAAACATCAAATCTTGCAAGACACAAAACAAAAAAAAAAAATTATTAAATTTACTCCAGGCTGTAAACAATCAGTTAGAATTGGTCTTATTGATACCGTTAATAAATAAGATCAGTGATTATCATCAAGACAAGTTTACAGTATACTATGCATAACTATGTTGAGAGAAAATTGACGGATCATATTAAGTTATTATAAGACATATAGTTAAAAAGAAAAACTTGCTTATGAGTAGAGCTTCAAACCTGAAAATGAGAGCTATTCAAGCAACGTGCAATCTGTCTAAAAAGCAGAACCATACAGCGCTGGAACTCGGCTGATTGTGTAGCCTCCAGTACTTCTTCAAGCTCTCCTAAGAAAAGAACTTCTTTCTGACAGTTGGTCATGGGCCAATATTTCAGCAAGCCCCTTATAACAATATCAGCAAGCTTGAAATCTTTTTCAACAAACTGTGTTATGCAGTACGATAGCTGTTGGTGATAGATTGCAATTGATTTAGGTTTGTGTAAAGGAATAAGAGCCCGAACAAGAAACAATTTATGCTCCTCTTTCATTGGCAATGCAAACCCATTGATGATACTCCCAAGGATTTCCAAAAGCTCACCAACACCGCTGTGCCTTTCTGTCTCATAAATGAACCGATAAAAAATGTTATTGATTGCCTTCCGAATAAATGGTCGATGGACCATGAACTTCCCATATATACGGTGCAAGATGGTCTTCAAATACTCCCGCTCACGAGGATCCTCAGAGTCAAACAAATCCAAGAGTTTCAACACGAAGGAGTGGTCAATATACCTCTTGGCAATCTTGGTATCAGTATCAGATGACACAACATATCTCAGTAAAAGTTCATATACAAGCTGCAAATGTGGCCATGAGGGTTCCAAATAAGGTTCTTCTTCTTCAGGATCAGCATTTTCCTGGCCTGTACTTTCATGTGAAGCTGGAGGCAAGCATCGAAAAACATTAACTGAAATCATCCTAATCATTTCCTCCTGACAAGTCTCTGTGATTTTTCCCGACCCCGATTGTATCACATCAACCAACTCCAGAAGCGTCTGCCGCTTAATTTCCTTCTCTCTGGCAGACTTCAAAGTGTCCGAAAAATCAAACTGATAGCAACATATCTGCAATTTCTTAATGAACAAATTTTGCCTCTCCGAAGCTGGTACATCTCGGAACATCGGGAGAGGCTCGACAATGCCGCTAGGAGGCGCCAATGCAACAACCCCCAAAACCGAGTTGGGGCCCGATGCAGCGGGTCCAGGCCGAGAAGCATGATTCACCACCACGTTGGTCGAAACAGAACCTGTATTACGATTACCCGGCTGTCCAACCCCGTAAAGTGAAGGATCAGTGGCATCGGACTTGGAGGGCTTCCGATGCCCTCCCTTCATAATTTTCTTAAACATGACTCTCCTCCTCAAACACAACAAACCCTAATCCAAAAATTTCAGTAGGCTAAACACGAACAGGAATTAAACCCGAATCATGAACAACTGATTGATAAAGTACCAATTCCAAGAAATAATGGATGAACATGCACGGATTAACAGCCCTAGGTCATGATTAAACAAGAGGGATGAAATCTTTTCTCCCACCAATTATTCGAAAGTGTCAAAAATCTATGAAAAGCAAGCATGGATCTGGGATTAGGGATTGAGCGACAGGAAAAACGGAATCAAACAAAACAAAAACAAAAACAAGAAAACGTTACCCGGTCGCAATACAAAGTCTGTGAAAGTTGTTCGTCAACGGATCCGAGAAACGAGTCATCCGAGTGAAATCGCCGGAATGCCGGCGAGATGATCGAGCGATGTGATGATTCCGGCGATCAATCCGATCAGAGAAACAGAGCCCTCGAGAGCCAGAAAGCGAGAGAGATTTCGAACCGCGAAAGTGGAAGATAATTAAAGAAGGGAATGAAAATCTAAAAACAGAAAGAAAAAAAATATATGCAATCAATTATTATTTTTTTTAAAATTATTTAAAATAAATGATTGTATAGAGCAATTGTTCTTTTTTTTAGTACCGGAGACAAATACTCATTTTCGAACATGTAAAGTTGGTATTGAATTAGTTTAGAATCAAATAATGAAACTATTACGTCAGTGACTCATTCAGTTAGAGTAGTTGTTTCTTCTTCTCCCATTCCTTCTTTAAAGAAAATAAAATAAGTTCAACTATTATTCTTTTTATTTAATTTATCAAATTATGTTTAAAAATAAAAAATTATATTCGATAGATTCTTCTCACAAAAAAATTATAAATATAAAAAAATTTACAATATTTATATTCATAATAATTAATACGTTTTAATATGATATTTTAATTTTTTTTATAAAAAAATCATGATATTTTAAATACTTAATAGGGGATTTTGCATGTATAACAAAAAAAGGTAAAATATTTCCATCTATAGCACAAAATTTAAAATAATTTCATTTGTAGCAGAAAATCCAAATTGACTTCTATCACTTGTTGAGTTCTATTAGCGATAGAATTCAATCAATGATAGACTCATTCTATCACTCCTTAAGTTTTCTATCAGTGATAGAAATCTAAATTGAATTCTATCACTAGGTGAGTGATAGACTATCACTAGGTAAGTGATAGAAATAAATATGCTATAGATGAATTATTTTAAAAATTATGCTACAAATATTATACAAGAGGTAGAATGTGCTGCTGATGGTAAAATCTCTACTTAATATTATGTATCTTAAATATTCATTAATACTTTTTTAAAGTAATTATATATGTAATTACTTTCTAGATTTGACTAGTCAATAAGTTCTTAAAAAATGATTAAAAAAAGAGGTTCAACAACAATTTGAGATAAGGAACTAGAATTTTTTGTTATGCACATACACTTATATCCTATTGTTTTTGCTGATAATTAATCCAACTTAATTTTAAAGGTGAAAGGCTCGATGGTTTTATCATTTTGTAGAAATCGAGTTCAACACCAACAAGTTTAATCCTTAAATCGATATTTGACTCTCATTATAATTTTTATCTATTATTATAAAAATTGTAAATATAATCATTGTATATTAATATTTAATGTGGTATAATAAATATTTATAATACTATATTAATGATTATCCATACAAATATTTTAAATTTGTCAATAGAGCAGTAGCTCAAATGGTATCAATGTACACCTAATGATTTTGAGGTTTTAGATTCGAGTTTCCGCCACCTCCAATTATTGTAATCTAAAAAAGAATTAATTTAGATTATATTTGTAATTATATAGTTAGAATTGTTCCTTTTTTTTGTATAATATGTTGAATAGGAAATTATCCTTCTAACTTCGAGGCTGATATTAAGCTATATTTATTTTGATCATTTTATGTACCAAATTATTTTTACCAATTTTCTTGGAAAAGTTATAAAAAAACAAACAAACTAGCTGAATACTCACTTTTATCAACAAAAAAAAAAGAAGTTATTTCTACATTCTTCTTCTTTTTTTTTCTTTTTTTTTTTTTGAGAAACTTCTTCTTTTTTTAGTTCCCTTTATTTAAGAATATTAGAAGAAGAACAAAAATCGTGAGTGGCTGTGGCTTAATGATCATACACGTGGAGGACAAGTGATGGAAGTATCCACGTGGCATATCAACAAGATGATGTGTGATTAGTTATTTAATTTTATCTTTTAGAAAAAATCCAGTTATCTAAATTTTATTAACTTAATTGCTTCAAAATATATATATATATATTAACTTTAAAAAAAAACTTATCTAAACTTTTTTTTTTTAATATAAAATGGATTTGGGGATTGAAAGACATATCCAGTGATCGGTAGTATATTATGATGTCAAAAAAGTTATCTAAAATTTATTTTTCTAAAACATCCTCGAATCTTTTGCATAAAAATTTATATAAAAAAAGAGAAATTGTATTGGATAGTTGGATTTCATAAAATAATTACAAATTTAGGTAAATTTAAATTTTTTTTGTTTATAATCAAATAAACAATATAATTAATATTGATCATATGATATAATTTATAATATATATTAATATAGTATTTTGCATTATTAGTACAATATTATGTATTATTAATACAATATTATAGGTTATTAGTGTAATATTGTATAATAATACGATATTATGTTTTAATTATACCGTATAATTTGTGTATGATATGATTGTGATTGTTTTTTTATTTTTTTGCCTAATTTTATAAATATTTTTTTAATTTGGACTACTCCTAAAAATACCTAAAAAAGAATTTGATTGCATTGTGTAAAATTCAATTCAATTCCATAATTGAATTTGTTATCATAATGTTAAACTGAATCATTTAAAAATAATAAAATCAATTGATCATAACTCCTTTGGACTATTACCGATCAATGAAATTAAATTTTTTTTTTCAGTAGATTATCTTTTTTGTATAGTATACAATATAGTTTTTTTTATGCATTTGTTGTTTTGTTTAAAAATTTGTAATATACCTTTTATGTTATAAATACCTCTTCTTATACTATAAAATAACATTTTTTTAAAAATAATTAAATTTGTTTTTTCATCAAATTTACATGTCCATATTTCTAACACCTCCTCTTATATTTGTGATGTTCCGTTTTACAAAATTATAATACAAGTTTTTATGTATTGATCAAAATCTAAGAATTAATTCCATGATCAAATTTTAGATTATCGGCATGTATCCTTCAAAGACGTGTTAGTTGTTCGGCTAAACAAAATGAAATTTAAGTCCCGTTTGATAATGACTTTGTTTTTAATTTTTGATTTTTTGAAATTTAAGCCAACAACAACTATTTCATAATAGATTTTTTCATACATAATATCTACATCTTGCCTATATTTTAACAAACTGAACCAAAATTAAGAAACAAAAAAAGTAGCTTATAAAATTTTGTTTTGTTTTTAAAGTTTGGTTAGCATTCACACACTTTTTAAAGAAATATGGACAGATTGTAGGAAAGATGGAGTATATAGTAAGAAATTTGTGGGTAAAAGTAAATTTAAATTTCAAAAATGAAAAATGAAAAAGCAAATGATTATCAAACGGGAATTGAAGACAATAATTATAATTGTCTATGTTAAAATATCATGTTAGTCTCCAAACTTAGAGAACGGTTCATTTTGGCTATTATCTAATTTTAAATAAATCACTTTTAATATTTAAATAAAGATTTTTTTTTTGTAGGTACAAAGTGGGGTAAGGAGACCAACAAATCCTACATAGAGGGCACAACTACTTTCAAAAAAGAAACTTAATCTTTAAGAAAAAAAAATCTATTTTTTAACAAGTCTTGAATGTTAACTTGAGTTACTAATATTTTCCGGCCGATATTATTGTTTGTTATAATGAACTTTAAAATTTCAAGTTTATGTATTATATAAACGATTAATAAGAATAAATTAAGAAGTTTAAGAAATAAGAGAGGTACAATCAAGTCTTAATTTTAGTGTTTTGTTTTTTTAGTTCAAACAACGATTGAATGTGAGGTATTCAAATACATCATTCTTGGTTATAAGCACACACTTGAGTTATAAGGTATTGGTCTTTAATTTAGAAGCAATGGGCCAGTCATAAAAAAATTTATATTTTATCCACATCAAATTTACACATCAAATTCAAAGGCATCTAAACTATTTTTAAAGAAGAATAGATAAATTATTTAAATGAATTCAACCTCAAATCCCTATCTGAACCTACTAATTAATTTTGGTTACATTTGATATCTATTTTGTTTTTGTTTTTTGTTTTCAAATCTAATACACGAAGCTCGAGTGGGAGCATACTATCAAAATTCAAACATTCGACCAATTATGTCACCCATTGTAGATAGGACTTTTTAAATGTTAATAATATATTTTTGTTATTTATGCAATAGTTATGGATGAAAAATTTGAACTCATAACTTGTTGGTTGTAGGAATACATATGATGGCACCGAGCTAGTAGTCTAGTTGGCCGCTAAAACTTACCATCTTTAACTTATTTTTTCTTTTTTAGTCAAGTATTTTGCACATAATTTCTAAGAACCCGTTTGATAATCATTTTATTTTTTATTTTTTGTATTTGAAATTTAAGCCTATTGTTACTCAAATTTTCTACCATGAGTTACACTTTTTCTACGATGTATCTATATTTCCTAAACTTTTGGAAGCTAATTTTTTTTGTTTCCAAATTTTGGTTCGATTTCTATCAATATAGGTGAAATGTAGATAGTAGATACCTAAGTAAGAAAAACCATATGTAAGGTTATGAGTTTAAATTTCAAAAACTAAAAACAAAAAAGTAAATGGTTATCAAACATGATCTTAAATGTTTTGATGTGCAATTATAGAATGGTCATTATTTTGAGTAATTATGTTAATTGTGAATTATACATTATTATGTACTTAACCCATATGATGAGTTTAGTGGAACTTAGTTAATTGTGAGGTTAAGTTAACTAATCATTTGAATGTGTGTAAATTGAGCTATTATATAAAGCTCTTTGGGGCTGTTTGTTTGACATATTTAGGTAGTTTTTGGGGTAATGAGTTATATTGAGTAGTTAAAAATTGAGAATTGTGTCAAAAACTCATGTGGATGTAGTTTTTGTGTAGATGAGTTAGAATCAAAACCTTGTTTGGATGTAGAATTAAAAATGAGTAGTTATTTTTAATAGTTAAAAAAGAAATGATTAAAAATGAATGATTAAAAATGAGTTATTTTGATTGATTTGAAAGGAATGATTAAAAATAAGTGGTTAGAAATGATTGAGTAATTATAAATGAATTATTATAAATGAATAGTTAGAAATGAGGGTTATTTTTAAAAGTAAAAATGAGGAGTAGTTAATAAAAACTCGTTTGGATGTATGTTTTCGAGGAGGAGTTGATAACTCATAATGCTAACTTCTATCTAAATATGTCAAATAAACTCCCTCCTAGGGTTTTTTTTCTACTTTTTGAGAGAGAAAACTCTAGCCACCAAATTGAGAGCTCTTGATTATATCAATAACAATTATGAGTGAGAATGATCAAGTTTGATCATCTCACATTTTATACATTGATGTAGGTAAATCCGAACCACTTTATATTGATGTGCAATTTCTTCACCATCTCTTCTTTAATAGTTCATTTATGATTTATGTAGAAAAGTTGCAGACAATAACTCGTTTGAATATAAAAATAAAATGAATAATTAATTTGAAGGGTTAGAATTAATTATTTATAAAAGAATGATTATATATTAATAATTATAAATGAATAATTATAAATGAATAATTATTATTTTGAACAGTTAAAATCGACCGATGTAATTGTTTAAATAGAATTGGTAAAGGCTCAATCCTAATAGTTCCTAAAAAAAATTCCATCCTTCTCTCCCCTCTCGCATTCGTCTTTTTCCAATTTCCGCCATGTGAACACAGCTCAAAGTCCAAATCCAACCGCATCTGCAACTGCAACCACACAAAAATATCTTCAATGGATCTTCAATTGACTCTACAAACCTGAAATTCAGTGTCTAAAATCATGAGATTCACAAGATCCAGCTTCAGCATCAGAACTGGGCGGAAACAGGCGATGAATTTCGCCGTACAAGTTCTTTCCGGCCGATGGTTCACCATCTTCGCTTCCTTACTCATCATGTCCGTTTCCGGCGCCGGCTACATGTTCGCACTCTACTCCGGCGACATCAAATCCTCCTTCAACTACGACCAAACCACTCTCAACCTCATCGGCTTCTTCAAGGATCTCGGTTCCAACGTCGGAATCATCTCCGGCCTCGTCAACGAAATCACGCCGCCGTCGGTCGTCCTCTTCATCGGCGGGGTAATGAATTTCTTTTCCTATTTCATGATTTGGCTCTTTGTCACTCACCGAATCCCCAAACCCAGTGTGCCCACAATGTGTTTGTTAATATGCCTGGGTGCCAATTCTCAGACTTATGCTAATACAGGGGCTTTGATTCCTTCTGTGAGGAATTTCCCTGAGAATAGAGGGAATGTGTTGGGTTTGTTGAAGGGGTTTGTGGGCTTGAGTGGGGCTATTTTGACTCAGATCTACCATGCTTTTTATGGGGATGATTCTGTGGATTTTATCTTGCTTATTGCTTGGCTGCCTTCTGCTGTTTCTTTCCTGTTTCTTTGGATTGTTAGAGTTGTGGAAGTCAATGGAATATCCAAATCTAATGATCTGAAGAATTTCTATTACATGCTCTATATTTCCCTTGGTCTTGCTGGGTTTCTCATGATTTTGATTATTGTTCAAAATGAGGTCATGTTTACTAGGATTCAGTATCTGGGCTGTGCTTTTATTCTCCTTGTGCTTCTTTTTCTTCCCCTTGTTGTTGTTATAAGAGAGGAACTCATTATTAGGAAGAGAAAATTGCAAGGTGTGGATGTAAGTTCTTGGCTTCAACCAGACCCATCTTTAGCTGAATTACCAAGTTCGCAGGTAGTCGATGCAAACCCGAGTTCTTGGTTTAAGAATGTGTTCAGGCCGCCGGAAAGAGGGGAGGATTACAGCATTTTACAAGCAATCTTCAGTATAGATATGTTTATTCTGTTTGTTGCTACTATTTGTGGGGCTGGTGGGACTTTGACTGCTATGGACAACTTGAGTCAGATAGGCAGCTCGCTTGGATACTCAAGTCATAGCATTTCCACTTTCACTTCCCTCGTGAGTATATGGGGCTTTCTCGGTCGAGCTTTTTCGGGTTATGCTTCTGAATTCTTGTGGACGAAGTATAACTTCTCTCGCCCTCTATTCCTCACGCTTGTGCTTATTTTATCTTGTGTTGGTCATCTTATAATTGCCTTCGGAGTTCCAGGTTCGCTTTACTTTGCTTCAGTGATCATTGGATTTTGCTTTGGAGCACAATGGCCATTGATTTTCGCCATTGTATCTGAATTATTTGGTTTGAAATACTATGCAACTTTGTATAGCATTAGTGGAATTGCTAGCCCAGTTGGCTCATACATTTTCAATGTGAAAGTGGCTGGCTATTTATATGACCAAGAGGCTAGAAAGCAAATGGAAGCCATTGGTCTTAGAAGTGTAGCAGGTAGAGACTTAGCCTGCAAGGGCGTCCAATGTTACAGATTAGCTTTTCTCATTATTACTGCTGCTACTGTGTTCGGTTGCGTGGTTTCGTTCATTTTGGTGCTTCGAACTTGGAAATTCTATAAGGGTGATATCTATAAAAGGTATAGAGAGGAAAGAAAGGAACAAGAATAATGAAGTTTGTACACTTATGATACTCTGCAGCGCCAGTTTATATAACACTCTTTGATTCAACACACTTGGCAGTGTCTTGTTATTTGTTCTTCTGGTCTGAGAAGAAAATGACATTAGGGAAGGAAAAAGATACAGATGTTGTTGTAGAACTGTAGAGAAGTTTTTATATTTATTATACTGCCATTTGTTTTGGCAAAGATAGATTGGGTAGTTAAAGATCTTCATATAGTGTCTTTTACTTGGTGATCAAACCAATTGGTTGCTTAAGATAAAGGAAAGAACAAGTTTACTAGATTTTGCAGTATTTTGATTAATAGAAAAAAGCATTTATATAATAGGCTGGTTGAGAGATACAAGGAGTTTGTTAACAAAATATTGTTACAATCAAAACAGGAAAATACATTTACATTAAATCTAATCTAAACAAAGTGTAACCATATTCCTGATAGCTTATACAGAGAATAAGGAGTGCCCTTTTGCTCAAAATTCAAAACTTATTGAATAAGCTCTTTCTTTTCTTCAATCTAGACTAGTTCTAGACTTTGAAGAAAGCTAAAATTTTTGGGGGTGTTTGGATTTGGAGGGGAGAGGAAGGGGAAGTGAGTTGAAGGTGTGAAGTACTTGTTTGGGGATTGTTGTTTTGTAGATGAGGTGTTGAAAAACCATTGTTTGGGAATTGATGTTTGCCCAGAGGTGTTGAGAAAACTTTGTTTGGAGAATATTTTTGTAAGAGAAGGGTTAGTGTTCGCAGGAGTTTATATATATATATATATATATATTTTACTTTATTTTATATTTCAATTGTAACAAATAAATAAATAACATTTTAATAATCTAGCTAATAATTAATATAATTATCTTTCATTCCACAAATTTTATTTAAAATAGTAAAAATATTTTAATTTCAATGGATCAACCTTACTAATTATAAAAAATAAATTGATTTTTTTTTAAACATGTAATTTCTAATCTTATTACTCATCATCTCTTTTCAATATTATCGTATTGTTAGTTATGTATAAATTTAATACATTTTATTTAAAGTTATATGGATTATTTGAAAAAATGTCTAACTATATAAATTCTTTAACATATATTTTTAAAACTAATTCAATAGTTTCACTATTTGTTGAGGCAAAATTGTTGTTTCTTGATAAATCCATGGAAATCTTTGTTTTCTTGTTGAATGAAGTGTGAGATTGTAAGATTCAAATCTTTGACTTTTGATTGAGAGTATATGCCTTCACTTAGGAACTATATTCATACTCGTGAATTTTGTTTTTTTTTTTTCATTAATCAAGAAAAACCAAAGTCCGAACTAATACAATCCTCTAAAGGGCAATGCAAATCATTGGAGTTGGTTTAGTCTGTGTGAATGAGATGCTCTTGTGTTCTCTATTGTTTTGTTCATAACTATTTTTTCTTCACCATTTATAAGTTATTGTCGGATTTGGGTAAGCAATCTCCCTTTTCTAATTCTTGTTATGTAACTTTGGGTGTTGTTTGAAGCAAGAAGAAAGGGAATAATCGATGGAGAGGATAAAAATTAAGAAGTGAATATGTAGAAAAATGATTATTGAGGAGAATGGTTATTTGTCTTTTAAGGATGAAGATGATGATCATGAAGAGAAGCACTTATGTGGTAATTAAAAAATATTATTTATAATTTATAAATGTATAAAAGGTCGCACCGAGATTTGAACTCGAGTTACTGGATTCAGAGTCCAATGTCGTAACCACTAGACCATGGGACCATGTGTTATTAAAGTACACATAGTTTAATTTAAAAGCAAAAGTTCTTTTTCAGCTTCTACAAATGAAGGTGTACAAAATAGAATTTAAAATCAAAAGTTCTTTCTTGAGCTTCTACACATTAAAGAAGTTAGATTGGATTGGATTGGATAAAAAAGTAAAAGTAGGGAGATTTAGTCATCATGGTTGTCATCTATATGACATTATAGAATTAAAATGTGATAAGTTCAATTCATAACAGTAATTTACTTGAAATTTAATATTTTTTTAAAATTTTCTTGACATTTCAATATTGTAAAATCAATCTAGCTCATTTACAGATATAAAAAAAAACAGAGAAGCTTAAATAAATCAAACACCATGCCTACTTTAGACATGTTCTGGTTATAGCCTATATATATAAATTCAAGATTCAAAATGGGAAAAATTGAGCTAATGAGAGTAATAGTTCAAAAGATGTGATAATTGATAGGGGCCGAAAAGAAAAAGGAGAAAAAGAAATCTTGAATTGAGAAAATGATGGAAACAATGGGACAAAGAAGAAAATTCACGTACAAACAGGAGCAGAAGAGCAGAAATTACAACCGGGCCGTGATTTTCATCAGATGGTGACAAAGACAAGACACAACCAGAACCGTCAGATTAAAAACGAAAAAAACACCAGATTGAAACGTGGGGTGCTCAATAGTCGGCAATGGGGAGCTGTTGATGAGCGTTGGAAATGAAGACGAACTCGTAGATGAGGCCAGCAAGGCCGCCGCCGATAAGTGGGCCGGCCCAGTAGACCCAGTGGTTGTCCCAGGCCCAGCTCACAACGGACGGCCCGAACGCCACCGCGGGGTTCATGGAGGCACCGGTGAAGGCCCCGCCGGCGAGGATGTTGGCGCCGACGATGAAGCCGATGGCGATGGGGGCGATGGTTCCCAAACTGCCCTTCTTGGGATCCACTGCGGTCGCGTACACCGTGTACACTAATCCGAACGTCATCACGATCTCGAAAACCAAGGCGTTTATTTCGCCCACTCCCGCTGATAGAGCGAAGCTTCCCGTGGGCTGCCATGCACACCAACATTACCCACCCTTCCCGTTAGTAATTAACTCAAAACTCACTTTTTATTTTTTGTTTTCTACTTCAACAAAATAGGTATCATTAACTATCGATTATATTTGGAAAATTACAATTTGTCATTGTCGTTCTTAATTATGAAAAAAATAAAATAGGTGGAATTTCATTATTTTTTTATTCGGTAGTTAACTCACACTTTCATTATTGACACATGAAATGTATTTACGTAACCAAGAGGTCATAATTTAAATCCCTCATCTCCCAATCGTAGTTAAACTCAAAAAAAGAAGAAGAAAAAGCTAACTTCTAAGGTAAATGACTGTAATTATGATTCCGTTTAATAATTATTTCATTTTTTGTTTTTTGTTTCTAATTTTTCATTTTGGGGTTTTGCTTTTCTGTTTTAAAAAATAAAAACAGTATATGTTTGATAATTGATTTTAGTTTTATGTTTTTAAAAATAAAAAACCAAAAAACATGTTTGATAACAATTTTTTGTTTTCAAATATCACACATTTTGTTTTGATTGTTTTGGTTTTTTACTCTTTCTTCTTGATTTATTCATACTTTTTAAAAATTGAAAACAACAGTCTAATTTTAAAAGTTACGTTTTTTAGTTTTTAGAATTTTTTAAATGTTTATAAAATAAAAAACAAAAAACGAAATGGTTATTAAAGGGGCCTATATTTTTTAAATTTATCAAATCATAAAATTAAAACCTAGTCAATTAAATATTAAATTATAATTTTGTAAATACTAAATTCCAAGTTTCTTCCAAATATATAGATTAAATTATATATTTTTTAAAATAAAAACCGAATTCAAACTTTTTTCAGACTTATACCAAACATGTAATTTACCCTTAAATAATCTAGCTGGCATAACATAATTGCATATAGTTTATATCCGGTAAGTTATATTATATACGAGTTCCAAATTAGAAGAAACAAAATTACATTGTGACACGGCTCCGCTCATTGACTTATTTATCCTTGATCTCTTTCAATAAGTTTTCTAATTCATGAGAGTATTTGAATTCTTTTATTTTTGTCACGTCTTCTTAAATATGTTGTTTTAAGAGTATTAGGGTTAGTTTAGCTTAGTTCTGATCAATAATCATACTCATCCGTGAGGATATTAATGTCAAGAGTTTTGTGACTCACCGAGCCAGTAACAAACTGAAGGAGCAAGCAAGCGACGACGGATCCGAGGAGCTGAGCAACCCAGTAGACGAGGCCGCGAAGGAGGGTGATGTTGCCACCGACGAAGGCACCGAAGGTAACGGCAGGGTTCACGTGGCCACCCGAGATGTTGGCGCCGACGGAGACGGCAACGAAAAGGGCGAAGGCGTGGGCAATGGAGGCAGAGATAAGGCCTGCGGGGGTTGCGGCGCCGCCTTCAGTAAGCTTACTGAAGGCGATACCGGAACCCTGGCCGGCGAAAACAAAAATCAAAGTTGAGATGAACTCAGCCAAGCCAGCCTTCAGTGCGTCTGGATGAGTTGCCTCTTCGGGCCTCCCAATGGCTATGTTGCGGATCGGCATGGCTTGATAATAATTCCTAACTCTCTTATTTTTAGTCTTATTAATATTTCTCTAAGACTTTTGCCACTTTCACGCTTAATTCTCAGCCTTATATTGCAACTCCATGGGGGCACGGGTCACCGGCTATAACAGGTAGCCGGTATTAGTTGCAAAAATAAGGAAAAAATATAAAGAATCCATTTTTTGTTTTTAGTTTGAGCCTTTGAGGTATAAACTGAAATACTATTTTAGTCTCTAAACTTTGATTTTATTCTATTTTCGTCACTCAACTTTCAAAAGTTTAATTTTAGTTCTTGAATATTTAGATTTGTTTCGTTTTTTTTAGTACATATTAGGAGAAGACGCTTGTGTTGAACTAGTTTACAACCAAACAATGAAACCATTGCCCTATTGACCCATTCGGTACATTTGTTTCATTTTAGTCCATAAATTCTTACCAATCTAATTTTAGTATTTAAACTTTGAGATTTATTCTATTTTGGTCCCTAAATTTTTTTTTAAAATTGGTCTTTAAAAAATTTTTGTTTAATTTTCTTTAAAAATTATCATCTTTCTCTATAAATTTTAGAAATATGTTTACAATTTTGTCTTTGATTGTATTAAATTTATTAACATTATTAAATAGAAAAAATCTCAAAATTTAAGAATTAAAGTTTAACTCTTAAAAGTTGAATAACTAAAATAAAACAAAGTTCAATGACAATTTTAAAATTAAATAATATTTTAATAATGCTGACTTTCATTTCCTCAAATAAGGAAACCATTAGTTACATACAGTAATTTTGACTAAAATTATGATTGAACTAATTTTAAATTTTAATATATTGATAAGTGAATTATTTTAATTTTAAATTTAATTTCTAATACAAAATAAATATAAATATAAATTTAAACTAAAAAAACACAAAAATATTGAAGAGAATTATTAAAATGTAAGTATGAGAGGTTTTGAATCAAATTGAAACTAAAAAACTATTTTTCCAATAAAAAAAAATTGAATTAATGGTTGAACGTGATTGGTGGACATGTCCAGGCTGTGAAATACAAAGGAAATATTACTTGGTTGCCTCTGTTATCCGAAGACCGCCCAGATCCAGCTATGAACCGTTGTGATGTTGACACGTGTTCAGATTTGATAGGGACACGTAACGTGTTAATCATGTGGTTTTCGTCCGCCTATCCCTCTTCCCATGTTCAATTATTTCTCCACTTTCCTTCGCTGTTTTCCTAATTTAAACGCCATGTAACATTATTAATTCCTACATTTTATTACTATTATTATTTTAATTATATATTCTTTTAAACTAAAGATCCTCAAAATCCAAAATCTTAAATTTAAAGAAACTTTGTTGTCTATTTTTTCCTTGGAATTAATTTCAAGGAACTTTTTCCTTGTTTTTTCTTTGATTTTATTTAAAAGTTATGCAATTATATATTCGAGTAATTAATTTCTAAAAACTGCTTTTTCTGCCTTAATTATGTTCACTTCATCTGTTTGTAAGCCTAAGGTAATAGAAATTTAATATTCATTAATAAGTATTAATTTGTTTCTTAAAATGTGTTAGGATCTTAGGTTAAAACAAAGAGATTATCTCACCATCTTTATAAGACTATAGGTTACTCCAAAAAAAAAAAGACTATAGGTTACTCATTTGCCAATTGATTTTGTTATCAAATCTTATCAAACTCAAACGAATATTTGATGTACAAAATTTGAATCCAATCAACTAAACAAGAAAGCATGCATCATCTTGATGAAATTATATCATAAACTATTTTTTTCATTATTAATTGATTTTATGATAAAATTTCATGTTTATATAATAAACATGCATGCTAACAAAAAATCATATTTAAAATATAGATGAATCATTAAGGACAAAAAGAGAGTTAACTCAATAATATTAGTCTAGTTTCATGACTTAAAGGTTATATGTTCGAATTTTTCCTTCTAATTAATTAAACTAAAAAAAGAAAAGATGGGTAATTAAAAGATTGTGTATTCAAATCCTTCCCATTAATCGTTGTTGAACTAAAATATTTCATCTAAAATTTTAAACTCTCACCCCTATTCTACTTTTAAATAATTTTTTTTCTTAATGTTGAGTTATGCCTTAAACGCACTAATACCCTATGATTATAGTCGAGGGTCTCGCTGCCCAGTCAGCGAGTGGGGGTGCGGGGGCAATGCCCTGGTTGCAAAAACGCATTGCGCATTCCACATGCGTGAATGCATCTGTATTCATTTAGGGCATCCCGCGCGCAAATGCATCTCGCATTGTAGCGCATTGCTCCAATGCATTCTGCATCAATATTCTGTTTTTAATACTTACGCATTCTGTAATAGGGTTTAATGAGAGTGTATATATAAACTCAAATTAAACCTTAGCCGTATTATGATGCTCATTTTTTTAACTATGTAATTCACCTCTCCTTAATAAAATTGTTCTCTCTCTCTGCCCGTGGACTAGCTAACACTACGTTAGTGAACCATGCACGTAAATTCGTGTGTATTCTTATTTCTTCTTCTTTTGCATTTATCGTTATTTGTTTTCAATTTTCGTATCGATCGTTGATTATTGTAATTTTATAACACTTAATTTTCATTTCATGTTTTGAGAAAGTAAGATATGGGAAATTTCTATCATCTCTCTCCACATATAACCGTGATATTGGACTTCTCACATATGCCCGCCTGAACCTGAGTTATATATCAACTTTTTTGTTGTTTTTTTGAAAATGATATGGGAAGTGTCTTAATTCGAAGAGAGCAATTTAGGTGATGCATTGACCTAACTTAAATTTTGATGTCCACTTATGTGACTCTCTAAAGTCACTGTCTTTTTTCTCTAACTTAAAAAATAAAAATATAAAATTAAAGAAAATTAAAATGTGGCTTCATTGAGCCAGTTCTTCAATATTTCTAATTGGAATGAATATATATAATCTATTAATAAAATATATAAGGGGTAAATTAGAATTTTAGTTTCAATGGTTCGAAGAGTAGGTTGCTATTATAATATCTTTTATTTATTTATTTTCATTTAATTATTCGCTAGAGCAATTATGATCTCCAGCCATTAATTGAATTAGACAGTTGTTGGGATATAATTATATTTCTTTTGAAATATAAACTTGAATATAATATACTAAGAGTTTAGGTAAAATGTTAAATTGACGATAGCATTTTTTCTCAAAAAAAAAAAAAAAAAATGACGGCAGCATTTGGAATTATTATATAATTATTGTCCAATTAAGCAAAACGTCTAACATTGAATTATTATATAAACTCGGTCGTATTCTTGTAGTAATGGTTAAAGAAAAGGTAACTACCTTTTTTTGGCCGTGCTCGGACATACATCAACTTATTGGAAAAAAAAGAAAAAAAATCACTTTGATTTCTTGTTTTGAGAAAAAAAGTGGTTCACCAAGTTTGTGTACACTCAATAATTAAAAAGATCGTAAGTTCAATAACTAAAAGAGATCAATCCTTTCTCCCATTCTAGTAGAATTCAATTTTATTTTTAAGTATAAACTTAATTTACAAGCACTTTAATTTATATGTTTAAAAAATAGTCTTGATCATGTCGTAACAGTTGTTTTAAATTTAAAACAACTGATCATTTTTAAGATATGATATTTCAAGTTTGGTCTCTAATTGTAAAAATATTGAGGCCTCTTTAATTTTATTTTAGAAAAACCAAAATAAAAATGAGAATTTGAATTATAAGTATTTGCTCAAATATCTTCAGCTACATTTGCCCTCCGATTTCTCGTTCGAGAGTTCTGTTGTCTGAATAGTTAGCATGGATTTCTCTCTACGTGTAAATGTAAATTCTATAATGTTAATGAATTACGTACAATGTTATTAATATAATATTATGCATTATAATGCAATATTACTATTAATACTAATGACTATGAATACTAATTTTTTTTTAAAGTGAGTATATTTGCAATTATTTTTTGAATTCAACTAATTTGGTAAGTTTTTGAATTCGACTCATCTACTAAATTTTCATTATTTTTTTTAATATAAAAAAGGTGAATCTTGAGTTTTAAATGAATGATAACCATCTTCATTACTAAGAGTCACTGCTGGTGAAACAAAAAATAAAGTAAAATCTAAAGTAGACAATATCATATCAATGTAAAATATCTTGAAAAAATATCAGTCATGGTAAAATTTAAATATAGATAAATACACTATTACAATTTCTTATATAGATGGCGGGCTAAAAATAAGATATTTAAAAATATGGAAGAATAGGTGGTGGCACATGTGCCTGGCATTAACACTTAACAATGGAGGGCACATATGCTCACCATTAATGTTAATAAGATGGTGGACGTGAAGACCCGCCGTTAAATACCTTAGGTGGCAGGCCATGCCCGCAATTGTATTGTCCCGCCATCCTTTCTACACCGTCGAACACTCACAACAAGCCTAATTTCTAACTTTACCAATATCTTCCCTCTCTCTTTCGACATAAATCCACCTGAGAACCCCATTTCTCTTTTCCTCTTCTTGGCTCAAACGTCTAGGATTTCCCATTTCTTGTCACATTTTCGCCATTTTAGGCCACTTTGAAGCTCACAAGGTCGGGTTTCATTTTTTATTCAATATTTTAGCTCATGATTTTGGAGGTCAAGGTTTAAGCTCACAAATTTCAGCATTTCTTCAACTTGGGGCATTTCTTCACAAATTTGGTAACTTTGAGCTAATTATTTATGTTGTAATCTTTCCATATATTCACAAATTTATTTCAAATTTGTGCATTTGTTGTTTTGATATCCATTTTCATATGAGTAAATTTGTGCATTTGTTGTCGTAGTTCCTAACTTTTTAAAGCTTTTTTTTTGCTCATTTCTTCACAAATGTATGTTGTAATCTTTCCATATATGTTTCAAATTTGGGCATTTGTGTTTCTTGTGATAAATGTTAGCTATTTTCATTAAGTTTTTGCTTGTTTCATTTGAACATTTGTTTCAAAGTTACCTTAAGAAGTTTGATAACTCTCAAGAATTGAGAGTTAAAGTAGCTTAAATTAAGATATTTACAAAATAAAAATGAGAAATTAAATCAATTATGTAAGGAAGTTCGCCCTTTGCAGACTTAAACCAAGCATAAGCGATAATCTGAACAAAAGTCTGTCAAAAGAAGAATTGAACGTAAAATGTGGCGAAATAGCGCGAATAGGAGTAAAAAATATGGTTATCTTTAAAAGGAATTGATACTTGTATTTTGTTGTAGGTCGCTCCAGTCAAGCGAAAGGAACAAGGAAAAAGAAAACTCGTGCAAACGTCGCCACAACGAAGTTGAAGCTCACCAGAATTTAAAAGAAGCGAACCTACGTTCGACCTAGTGAAACCCTGCGAAACAACAAGCCAAGATCAACAAAAATATCTCCTCAAAAGGACGCGTGGCAGCAATCGGTGCTCTCAAAGCTAATCTCAACCGTTCATCTTGTCTGCTCTGATGCACCCGAAAAAGAAGATTGCAGAGCAGCCTTTTGGCAGAGAGGAGCACTAAGCAGCTTTTGGTAGGATCGAATCGCAGAGGAGGGGATAAAGCGAATTTTTTGGGAGGTCTATATAAGGCATAAGTTCCATCAATTTCAGGGTGGTCGAATTCCAACATTTTATCTCTAGTTTTCAGTGCTCCAATCTAATTTCCGACCAACGTTATTCCTTTAGTAGATTTTAGCCGTTGGAGTAGTTTTGCCGGGCTTCGTTGTAGTTGTTTATTGCTTTGTTGTTTTCTTGGAGTTTTCTTCTACGTATAAAACTTTGTAACCAATTCTTCAGCAATTTCAGCGTTCAAGTTTTCTTTCATCTCTTTATTGTTTTACGAATCTAATTCACGTTTGTAAAGACCCGACACAAAATGGTACTAAATAGTCTTTACTTTAAGATGTTTACTCATTAAAGCATGCAATAGACTGAAAATCAAAACATCTTTATTAAAGTATTGAACTTAAAGACTTCTTTGAGTTCACAAGTAAAATCAATAAAACAAGCCTCTGGCCAGAGTTAATTTAAAACAGTTACACAACTCTTATAAAATCCAATACAAGTTCCCTAAGACACTTTCATGACTAAAATGGAAAGACTCAAGACATGCAACAGCCTTTCCCATGATCCATCAGCTCCTCCTCTAGCCACCTCGATGCTGTGCCAAGTTACCTGGTGGAGAAAACCATAGAAAGGGTGAGTACAAAGCACTCAGTAAGAATTCCCCAATCTGGGGTACAATACACACAACAAATTCTCTAGCATCTTATCATACATGCATCAAATAAGAACATGGCAGTCTCAGCAGTATACATAGCAGGATGTACAACATCAAGGTCTAAGCTCAAAGCTAGATAGGGTTAGCACACACTGTGCTAACTAATAGGAGAAACAACTAAGCAATCTCAGAGGTTATAACAGTACATCAAGCAAGGTTAGCACACACTGGGCTAACTAAGGACAACAACACACTGGGCTAGTTGTGGAGTAACACGGGCATCAACACATTGGGATAGCTCGGGATTAGTAACACACTGGGCCAATCCTGAATCTGGTCAGCACACCCTGGGCCAACAAAGGGACAACAGACACTGGGCTAGTCTTGGACTGCAACAGACTGGGCAGTCCTGATCAACCTGTTTAGCAACACACTAGGCTAATAGAGGATAACAACACACTAGGCTGTCCTGGACTGCAACACACTAGGCAGTCCTGCTCAACCTGTTTAGCAACACACTGGGCTAACATGAGACAACAACACACTGGGCTGTCCTGGACTGCAACACACTGGGCAGTCCTGAGCAAACCGAGCCAGCACGCAGCTCTACTGCCACTCGAGAAACCCTACGGACTCTAACACATTAAACAGCTTAGGTCTACAGAGTATATCAAACAAAAAGTCCAGGATACTAGAATAATTACAGACAAGATAGGCAGTCAATGAACAGAAGAACACAGTGGCAGAAAACAACAATCTACATGCCAACTCCCTAGTAACAATTCAGGGAACCCTAGCTACAAACATGCTTAACATACATATTCAGCAGAACATACAAAACATACAATCCAGATCACAAGCAACAGGGAATAAACAGGCCTAGCATGTTCAAGAACCAACATCCTCTAGGGTACCTGCAAGAACCTAACACTAGCAATACATGTATCCCAGACAACCTGCAGGAAACCTATCCACTAATAGTCCAACAAACATACAATTCAGATCAATAGGCAAACACAAGACAACTAGGAACATACATTATTAACAACAGAACATCCTCTAGGGAACCTGCAAGAACCAATCACTAACAGTGTGTGTGTGTATATATATATATATATACATTCCAGACAACCTGCAGAAAACCTATCCACTAACAGTTCAATATATATAAACACACAACTAGGAGATATCATTGCAGTGCGCAGGGCCCACACAACCTCGGCAGGGAACCCTTATCTGTCAACAGTAGAATCCAAACCCAGAAGTAATCTTTAAGCTGCAGAACACCATACAAGCTACCCTAACAATAGAACAACATTTTACAATCCAATTCACAACAATCCAAGCAACCAAACAACCAGGAATTAGAGCTTTACCGAAACCCGAGCAAGACTTCAACTTCCAAGGGTGGTCTCGGCCAAGGAAGCTCAAACTACACACAAGAGGACTTCAAGCTTCTTCCTCTTCACTCTCGGCTAGAGCATACAAAACAACACAAAACATAGGTTAAGTTTGGCTAAAGTCCAACTCGCCAACAAATGCTCATACATGAGGCTTTTGGCCACCAACAAAAACCAATTAACAACATCAACAAGCTCACCCAACTCACCTAGGTGGATTCGGCAAGACCCCCAAGGATGACAAAGAGATTCGGCTAGGGCTTTAGCTTGCACAACCTAGAAGAGAACTTGAGTAAACCATTCTCCCAATCATTCAAGCAACAACATGAGCAAAACACAACCAAATACTCACCTTAAGGATCTCGGCCAAGAAGGGAAACCACACCAATGGTGGTCTCGGCTAGGCTATGCACAACAACGAAAATGCACCTTGATTATAACCCAAACACCCAAACAAGATGCTCATCGGCTAGATCTACAACTTTAAGCAACCAAACACAAGGAGATCTCTCATGAAGCATCTCGGCCATGCTTGGAGAAAAGAGAAGAGATGAACAACTAACCTTGGAAGAATAGGTGAACTTGGATCTACTAGCAAGAAGGAGAAAATGAGAGAGTGAGGGAGAATGATGGTGTCAGCCAAGGGGAGGGAAGGAGAGAATGAGATGAACCCCTAATTGCATTTTCTCTTATTTTTAATTAATAAAATAACTAAAAAAATCCCACCTTCAAATCCCACCAAGTGTACTTTTAAAAATCCATTTTAATTCTTTACATTTGGCTCCAACTCAACTCCCAAACCACCATGGTTCAAATCCTAACAACAACACTTATTATTCTTATTTTAATCTTTTTAACCGGAAAACCTCCAAACTCCTTAGAAATGCAACACTTGCCCTGGAATTGAAACCGAAGAATAACTGAAGTCCACAATTAACAGAAATAGTCCTGAAACCCTAGTTAACTGCAAAAACGACCCAGAGGGCAAAATGACCAAAATACCCTTGGAGGCTCAACAGCCGTAACAGCCCAGACAACTAACTGGAGAACCAGCCGAACAAACCTGGAGAATCGGGAGGACAAACCTGGGCTGTTACAACGTTGGAGCATGTTTCTTGTCTTCTATTTTTACTTAAACATGTTTAATGCCAAAATGAGTAGCTAAATCTGTTGTCGAAAGGTTGAAGGGAAGTAAGAAAATCACGTAAGCGAGAAGGGATTAGCGAAATAAAATTTTATGCATGCGAACGTCATTTAAGGTACATCTTGTTTATAACCATTTGTATGAACTCTATGTTGAGTCGAGAGACTAAGACGAAGCGAACTTGTGTGGATAACTTTAGAAGCGAGCACTTAGAGATGAGGATCGCTTAGAGCTAATTGTGGTGCAGTTGCTGTTGAACACGAGAGAGTCAACTAGAGTGCTCGAGAGAGCCAAATGCCAAAGTTCGAGAGGACTTAAGGGTTTACCTTTAGCCTAACCTTTCGCTAATTGCTTTGCCGAAGCGAAGCCCTGAAAACCTAACCCTTCCGATACTTCACCTATATTGTTAATATCTCGTGTTTCTAGTGCTCATTATACCACACCACTCACTTCTTTATCATACTGGTTACCGATAGCTCTTGCATGGAAACAAGTCGAAACACAATAGAAATATCTATGGAGAATGACCTTTACTTAAATTAAAACTTGCTACAACAAAGACTATGTATACTTGCACAACCTTGGAGATAACACACACACACATTCTGCTTAGTCAGAAGTAGAGAATTCGCGTTAGCGAAATCTTGAACAAGCTACGTCATCATTCTTCTTGAATTATCATTTTCTTAAAATTGTGTGTTTGGAATCTGAGAACAAAGCTCAAGTTTGGGCATTTATTTGTTTCACAATTTTGGCTATTGTGTATACTTTGATTAGATCGATAAGTTGATTTACATGTGTGACACCTACTTTAACGTTGGAAATAATTGCATTGTTTTAGAATTAATTGACTTAGATTTTTTGTTGATTTAAGATGAATTAGATATGTGACTCGACTCTACTTATGGTCTACTTGGGATCAAGAGACACTGTATTACTACTTACTAGTAGACGGTAGTGAGTTTCCAATGGTTTTAGATAAAACGAATGAAGAAGACTGAATTTCACGTCTAGCTAATAAGTTAGACAAGTTAATGAATCTTAATTAATGTGTATTCTTTCCCTTTAATAATGGGTATATATTCCAATTTTTGCATTTTTTATACTTATTATGTTTATATGAGAATTTCAAAATTTGTTAAATCGTATAGGCACCAATGAATTTCGGTCGTCCTAATTCTTGGTGAATATAAGTTGTATGTTTTCAACTCGCTTGGTCAAAATCCGTTCACCCAGAGTTTTAGTTCGTATCGTAAGTAAGTTTCTAAATTAATAAACTTTTGAATTTTGAATTTGATTTATTTTATCATTCTAAATTAATAACTTTCAACTTTATTTATATAATGTATGACAATTAAGACACACGTTGAGAGCCTTAAAATTAGATTGGAAATGGGTGAATGTAAAGTTGAATCAAATTCTTTTGTTAGTCATTTTTTTTCATGTTCAATTATCATACTCCCGTGTAACTATTTTTTTTTTCACCAGTGCCCTGAACAAACTGAATCAATAGTACATAGATTTTATGTCCAACTATTCATACGGGAAGATGATATACAAGAGATCCACGCACCTATTAACACTTGTAAATTTTGTTTTATACATTCATGTTAAATATAATAATTATATATATATATATAAATAAAATTTTGTTTTATACATTCATGTTAAATATAATCATATATATATATATATATATATATATATAAATAAAAGATCGATACACTAATTTGGTGTTTTTAATTATATGTCTTAATATTTGTAGTTCAGCGCCGACCCGACCTCGTTCACTCAAGTCTGGATTGATGAGGCACGAGTAGAATGCCAGAATTCATAGGTGAATATTTGGCACAAAATTAGTGTTTGTTCTTTGTTTAGGTATATCGTGCTCAATATCTTCAGAGTTGTAGTTTAGATGTTAATTGAATATCGTGATATTGATGTTTATATGTACGTAGTTTCTAGGGACAAAATCTCATTTATTATATACTGGATTTTGCATTTTGTTAATATACATGTGAAATTATGTTATATATAACATGTGAAATTTTTGGGGATTGCATTATTGCACTATTATGTTGCCGAAATTTCTGGTACATATTCATAACATGCATGTGTTTATAGAAGTTAGAAATTAGGATTCCATGAATGAGTTAATGGTGATTAGATTTTTTTGTTAAAAAGGTTTCATATTGTTTAAAAGATAGAAACTGATTAGGGAAAGCTTATAAATGGTTAGGTTGTTTAATGATTTGGTGGTGGGTTTGATATCATTCTTTTTTTATTTATTTATTTATTTTTATAAAGTACAATGACTTTTAATGGTGGACACAATATATGTCTTATTATTTTTTTTTTTTATAAAAGTTATAATGTCTTTTATTGACGGACATAATTTTAGTTTTATAAAGTGATAGTGTCTTTTAATAGTAGACACAAACGATGACAACATTTTAAAATAACTACCCCGAGACTCTTATCAGAGAATCTTGTTTTAAAAAAAAAAAAGAATTGGTGGAGAGCATGAAAGGCCCGCCGTAAAAAATTATTGGTGACGGGCCATATTGCCCGCCTTTTAACAGTATTGGTGGCTGGCCAAATTGCCCGCCTTTTAAAAGTATTGGTGGCGGACCATATTGCCCGCCTTTTAAAAGTATTGATGGTGGATCATGCCCGCCACCTTTTATGCACACGTGCGCAGTATTATAGATGTATTGATGGTAGACATTGTCCACCATTATTTATAGCCTGCCATCAATTTGTTACAAGTAATGGGGGACTTTCCCTACCATTTATTCTTAGAAATTTTCATAGTAATACAATGATTATAACAAGAAAGTTTAATGGCATATGCCGAAATTAAACTTGCATCAAAGTTGCTGGCATTTAATGATTTCAAAAGGATTGTGACAAAATACATTCCAAATAACCCAAACACTCATTATAAATTGGAATTATATATATATATATATATATGAATATAATATTCTTTTATGATTATAGGTGGAGGATATATAATATATATATTTTTTGAGAGAGTTGTTAAAAATATTTTAGACCTAATTATATGAATTAAATAATAAGCTATGTATTCTTTTTTGAGTACATATTGAGGGAGGGCCAACAAATACCGATTCTCGAGATCGAACATGTGACGCTGGTATTGAATTAGTTTACAACCAAACGATGAAACCACACTACACCACTGACTCATTCGATATAAGCTATGTATTCTTAACCAAACTAAATCTATAAAATATTTAAAAACTTACCAAAACTTTTAAATATCATCAAATTAGTTTTAATATTTAATTTTATAATGAATTGTTTTGTTATAAATTTGTGTGGTTGTTATATTTTTCTTTTGAATTGTTTTGTTTCATGAACTTCCCATAACATTGTCTTGTTTTTCTACCACCCACACAAACATTTTAACCTAACAGACACACACACACATATATAATTCATATATTTCATTACTAGATTTTAAAATGTATTAAAAAATCATGCAGAATATATTTGGGGGAATAACGAATTTTACTAAATGATCGATAAATAAATGCATTTCATTACATCACGAATATTAATGTATTATCAAATCATGCTGCCATTACATAAATGTGTATATACGACAAATAAATAAATATTTGAACTGTTATGTTAAAATTTCATTAGTAATAAAAAAAGCAGTTCATGGTTGATAATGTCAGGTAGTGAACATAAAGAATCATGCATGTTAAAGCCAGGCTGGCCTTTTGCCATTTCATTGTCGAATTGTTTGTTTTTATATGAAAATAGAAAATAAAGGGATCTTTACATTTGTTTGACAAAAAACAAAAAGAGAAGAGAAAAGAAAAAAAGAGTATCACCACCTTAAATTTTAATCATTTCACTTTTTACTTATCACACATCATTTTTTTTTTATTAAATCTAACTTTTAGTAGTTGTATTTTACATTTTATTTTAATTCCACTTTTTTACTTTTAAAATTAGTCTTAATTTAATTGGTTTCTACTAATTTGAGAGAGTGATGCAAATTAAACATGTGAATATGACGAGATACATTAATTGAAAATCATAATTTTGGATTGCATTTTAAGACATTATTTTGATTTAAAATAAACTATTTGGTGTAAGACTACACTCTTGATAGAATGCAAATGAAAATGCACGAGATATTCATCTTTTCCTATACATTTAAAAGATGAGAAAATTTTCAACATATGAACTACTATTTATATTACTAGTTGATTTTAAGATGAAATTTTATATTATCTAATATAATAAATGCTTAGGATTCATTTTGAAGTAGCGAAACATTATGTTATTGAGCAAAAATGTTGTTAAGTAATATAAAGGTTCAATTTTCATTTTTAACAAAAATGTTGTTAACAAGAATAAAATTAAAAGATTTCGAACATATAAGTTTTTTGATTATTAGATTGTAGAAGATGTCACTCAAGTACTGGTTCATTTTTAACAAAAATGTCATTTTAACATATACAATTAAAATGAAGTTTAACCACAATATATTAAACAAAATCTTACATTTAAAAGGGACTAAAGACTTTTTAATTATGATTCCAATATTTTTACGTGTGGAACTATATTATTTTTTTTAGTAGAAAAGTAAAATTTTAATCTTTAAGTTTGGGGTTTAGTTTCAATTTTAATGCTTATATTTTAAATTTAACGATAACTAGATTAGTTTTATACTTCAAATATATTAATAAAATAATTATTTTAAGTTTCATATTAAGTTTTATTGTCGAAGATTAAAAGTAAATATTATTAAAATGTAAGTATAAAAGTATTAATTTTGAATTGGATGAATGAAATTAAAATTATACCACAAATTTTCCAAATTTGAAAATATAATTTTTCAATAGTGACATTTCATTCCTCAATATCTAAACAACAGTCCACTATCATTAAATGATTATGTCATTTTTCGTGAAAGGGAACCAATAAGGCTTGGGAATGGTAGTCCAAATGAGTGGTTGGTTGGTTGGTTTTGCAAGTAAGCGTGAGAAAACAATGCTCGATTTACATAACTTTCCCATATTCCCATTTTTTATCCATATACTTTTTTTTTATTTTTTATTATCATTACAAATTATAAACGGACATAAATTTATTAGGATTTTGACTAAATTATGCAATATTTATTTAGGGCATTTATTTGTCGTGTTGAAATTGGAAAGTAACGTTAGCCTCTAAGCTTGTGGCTACCACGGATGGTCGGCGCTTGGACGGCTCGGTGGGCCAATGAAAAGGGCTCTCCAAAGCAAATAGACTTTTCAATTTATATGGAAATTGAATTATATATATATATTTCTTTATTAAATTAAATTACAATTTAGTTTTTTTTTTTTTTCTATCATTAAGTGATTAGGATAGTTACTTTGTGAGATTACAACTATTTGAGGTTGAGAGATTTAAGTTTTATGACCTTTATATATTGATATCGTTGAATTACTCTATTCTTGTTGGCAGTTGTTGCAGATTTATTTTTCAATGTATTTACAAAATCACTTCACATGTTTTTTTTTATTATCAAGAAATTGGAGCTTTGCTCTCCAATACCCGAGGCACCACTGACCTGTCCCTAAATTGTGGCACTGAGATACTTCAAAAGGTATTCTAGTTTAAGCGTTTTCCAGCGACCTCGAACTAGAGACCTCTCAAGAAAGTATGACTTGAAATCCTTAATCTCAACTGCTGGACTGTCACTTGGGAGGACAAATCACCTCACATGTTGATTATTGGCCGTTGGATCGATGCTTTGGGGTGTGTGTTCACCCCGCGCAAGTCAATACCTTATAGTATGGTCTCGTAGCTATTTTGAATTGTGGAGTTGTTGACTTTTTTTTTTGTTAGAATTGAAGTTTGTTTAGTCCTTTGTTTAGTCTCTTTCTACGAGGAGAAGATTTGTAACTGATTTGTTCTAATACATTATTTCTCTGTTTGCTAGAAGAAGGAAAGATTTCAACTCCAAAAGTTTTAAAAATTAAGAATTCATAAAATATCTATAATTATAAATTAACTACATGGAAATTAACTAATTATATGTGAATGAGATATTCTTTTATATATTGACGAGGGTGTGTGAATTAGATAAATAAGATCGAACCTATGACTGTGATGTTAAATTGAATTACCACAAAACAATAAAATTAACGTGCCATTGATCCTTCCGATATACCAATCGAATGTCGCAATTGGCTATAAACGCTGTGGTTGGAATCTTATTTTACTATTTAAATAAAATAAAATGAATTTGAGGGAGTGGGCCAGTATTTAGGTATGGAACCGATAAGAACAAAAGATATTATAAATGAGCGAATAGGCAGAAGGTAATTTAGGCGGGAGAGGAGTTGGTTTTAAATAAATACTATGTGGGACAAATATTTTGCTGTCAATGTCGGCTGTCTTTTTGTTGGGTCGCCACCGGCCACTCTCGCATTTGAAAGAGAAATATACAAGTCTTTTGAGGAAATATGATGTGATTTTGTAAATTTGATCTATTAGATATGTGTTGTTTTTTCCTAAGATTAAAGTAATCGATTATTTTTTATGATAAAAAAAGAAGTAATCAATTTTTTTTTTTTTGACTATTATCATGGGACATTCACCTAACTCTACAATATTTGGATGTTGTTTGTTAAAATATTGTGATGCGAGAGTATGCTTCTACTATGCTTCAGCGAAATATAAAATTTACAGTTATGTTGTAGCAAATTTTAATTAAATACAGGTCATCTCCACATGGATTTTCGTGTCATGTTCATCTCAATATGAATTATACGAATTAGGGTAATGGGGGGATAAGAGTTGTGATAGATCTAGGACTAAGTTGGCAGAAATAAATTGCTCAAACGAAATAAAAGTATGCTTAGTAAAAGAATTGATAACGATGCAATGACTATAAACGTGTACTTAAACGGTTTAAAAGGTATCAGAAGGAGGTTATGAATTTTGAAGTGTTATGCTGCAGCGACAATTCTGCATTGGTCAATGACCATTTTGTCCTTGGGTCCCAAGGTTCAACACAATAATCAAATACGATTAATTATTATACTGAATACCCACCAAGCAACAAAGTTCATTTGGAAAGATAAAGAGAAACACGGAGCGTTACATCTCCATCGTTCTTTCCTCAAGCTGCACATATATGATGTGGATATTTTTGCTAACACGGGCGATATGGCATTGTTTTTCCCCTCTCCACTTAACTTTCATGTCACCTTCTATTTTTGCCCTAGTTGTCACTCTCTACGTCCCTTCCATTTTTTCGCTTTATTAAACTCACACTAAGACAAAACACACGCACACACGTACATGCGGGCGCACACACATTAAAATTCACATACTTTTGAACTATAAAACAAGTCTAAGTGGACTTGTCGCATACCTTTTTTCAATCTCTCATGTCACCTTCTCAAGAGTCTAGATTTCCACCTTACTCTAACTAAAGGTAGGTTTTGATTTAAAGGTATCTGCACCCCTCTTATTATGATTCGTGCATGTTTCTCTAAATAGCCCAGGTCCTCGCTCAATTATAAGAGCTCGAAGGTCAAAACATGTGTAGAATTTGGCACATATACCCACTACATTGATACATGTAACACATTCACGTATAACTTCTAAACTGGGTGATATGCCAAACGATATGATTGTTGGTCCCACGCAATCAAGGGCTTCGAATGGATGAGTAAATTAATGACTCAATTTTCTCCATCTTCCCAAAACCTTACTAGTCTTTTAAGTGTGCAACATACCGAAACAATGATCTTGCCCAACAAACTCCAAAATTTTGCACCGATTGTGAATGTAGCTTAATTCGTCCAAATTTAGATTATTCTAAGGTTTAAATTCCATGTTTTAACCTTAGGAGTTAAAACATTTTTGGCTAGTCTATTCTCTTAGAATCCTAAGGAGTTAACTCATTTTTTATTTCAGCCAGTGATTAATGTATTATCAACGTGGTCCATATTTTGGCTAGTCTATTCTCTTAGAATCCTAAGGATAAAGATTGGTGTTTTGGATTGTTCATAAATTTTGGCTGGAACAGATGATAACTCTCGATTAGAGAGTTATTTAGAATATTATTTTAATGAATTCTAAGTGATTTTTAGATTAATTTGAGTTATTCTTAGAGTTAGAATGACATAAAAGATAATAGATTTATATAAATATCTTGCATATGACTTTTAGGAGTTTAGGAGGAAAAACAAAACTTTTTAGGGGAAATTTCCAATTTCATACGCTTTTCGTACTTAAATATTAAAGAACCCAAGTCTCACTAAAAAACTGTCATATGTGCAGAAATTGGGAAGGCTAAACGTGTTTCAGTAGGAGAGGACGAAGGAAAATAGAACAACAAAGCAGACGACAATCGTAAAACCACGAGATCTTCTAATTATACTCACGAAAGCCAAGAGGTCCCCTGCAAAAAGATAAAAGAGAAGCTAAAGACGTAATGCGAGGCGGTACGTAATTCTTGTTGCAGAAGCAGAAGATCCCCTTGCGACTGGGTAGCAGAAATATAGGATATTGAGATTACTTGTCAAACGAGTAGGATTTTTCAGAACCTTGTTCTCCAAGCATTTAATTCCTTGCTCTCCAAGTATTCAATTCTTTTATCCCCAAACATCTTTGAAGCCTATAAATTGGAGATAATAAAGAGGAAAAGTGTTCCAGTTTTTGGAGTTCATTTCCCGTGATTGAGAAGAGAGTTCTGGAGAAGTTCGTGATTTCAGGTGACAAGGATTCGTGCCCTTGAATAGCCTTGGCAAATTTATGTTTGTTTGCCTTAGTTTTCTTTTTTAGTAGTATTTATTAGGTTTTTCTTTATTTGTTGCGATTCATGTTTTTACAGCATAGACAACAATATTTATAAATTCTAGTTTTTCTTAGTTTAATCTTCTACTATGTCTTCCACTTTACTTAAGTTAATTATATCCATAAAAAGCATGACCACCTAAATTTAGAAGGCGAAGGTTAAAGAGACAAGTTTGTAGAAGTATGTACTAGGGTACAAGGGGGTTGATAAATTATGTATGACGAGTTGTACATAATTTATAGTAAGTGTCGATAGACCGTCCCCATAAGCTTGTCTGTTGTTCACTTCGGAAGAAGGAATAACTTAAGGTTAACTTTAATATTCATTAGGTTACGTGAGACCACTTGCATATTCAGGGAGAGTTTAGAGTTAATCATCCCACTGTTACTTGCAAAGCACAATTTAGAAAGTTCGGCTGACTTGCAGCGGGAGTCGGAGTCAACATGAACGAATGCAAAAGTAAATGTTTAGTCTACGTGAAGTATGACATTACCATAGGAATTTTTAGACGCTTTCCATAACCTTAACCAAAGCCTTATTTTATTTTTGCATTTAGGATTAAAATCATCAAAATCCCAACAAAATTTTCCTTTATTTTTATGCGTGACTCTTAAATTAATAAAACTAATTATAGAACATCAATCCCTGTGGAGAATGATAAATAAATACTGGTCACTTGTTGCATGCTCGACTGCTGCGTAAAAAGCGATTCAAAAGCATAGGACATTAGTATTATGTTCTTTTCCTTAGAATTTATCATTAGAATAATTATACTGCACCAAAATATTACATCAATAGACTACCACGTTTAAGAGAAATTTGAAGAAATATTTGCATACAACATTTACATGGTTGACCGAAAGATGACATGAATATGAACAAAGGAATTTCTAGCTAAACCTAACTTCCATCCTAGGCCTGGGAAAGACATGGGGATTGCAAATATTTCAGTAGAGATATATATAAATTAAGAAATATAAGACTTACCATAGGGTATGTTACAAGATGTACATAAATGAGAAATTGTAACTAAGAAAAATTATGGAAAGTTATAGTAATTTATAAGAATTATGAGAGTGTCATAGTAATTCATACAAAAATAGAGTTATGGATATCTATCCATTTATAATAAGTTTCTATTTTTATTCATAAGGAGAAATGTTAAGCACACATGGAATTGTAAATCACTGAGCAATCCTTCATATCGGTATATAAGTTGTTTTTATGCATCCGAATTCTAGTAATATTCCACTTCGGCCTACAAATCACAAATTGATTTACCCATTATAAATCTTCGTAATCTTAGAAGGAAATATCTTGTCTTTAAACTATTATTATTAAAGAAAAAAAAATAATCTTATTAAGTCTCTAGATTTGGAATTTAGTTTCAATTTGGTTCTCATATTTCAAAATTGAACACTTCTATTTTTAACAAAGATAATAAAATCATTAGTTATAGCACATAGCCTAATGTTGAATAAAATGATGATTAGACTAATTTTAAATTTTAATATATTGAAAAAGTGATTATTTTAATTTTTAAAATAAAATAAGTATAAAAGTAAACTAAAAAAAAAAGTAAGAGTATTCAATTTTAAAACTTAGGAACCAAATTGAAACTATTTCCTAAATCTAGGGATTAAAAAAGTAATTTTCCTGTTATTATATATGAGATAACAAGTGAAAATAAAAGTGCATAACATACCTTGCAAAATGCCTTTATGACAACCACAAACTTTTCACCTAAAAGATAGGTAATGAGAGTACATAGAACAGACAAAAACTAATATATAATAAGAGTTTCAATTTTCATTCAGAGGAAAGAAAAGTAACTTTGTAAAAAAGAATTGAACATGAAGGCAAAGGGGTTGAGCCAAAATAAAAATCATTGTTTAACAACCCTTGAATTGTAAAGGTTTGAGATATGTTGCAGTTGGTCTTTAATAGTAGAATATAAGGTTCTTATTTTCATCTGGAAACTTTGAGTAGTATTCCACTTCTGCCTGCAAATGACAAATTGATTTACTCATTATAATTTCTGATCATAGAGGGATCCCTATCACACTAACCATTGTAACAAGCATTCATATGCCGACGATAAGAAAATTATCGGTCGAAGCAAAGTAGAGGGTCTCGTGAGCCTCGATCGACGTTTTACATCGTCGGCCTATAACCTTTCTATTGTAGTGAGAAATCTCTTTTGTCTTTGAAATATTATTGTTCTTAAATATGAGATAACATGGGAAAATAAAAGTGCATAACATACCTTGCGAACTGCGTTTATGGCAACCACCAACTTTTTACCTAAAAGATCGGTCAAATTCTTGTTCTTTTCTAGAGCTTCCACAGATTCAGAAAGCGATAGGGGTAATTTTTTGTACTTTGAATCAACGATCAAATTAGGATCTACGTCTGTTGGTCATCATATATATGGTCGAAGTTGAAATCATTCGTATAGAATTTAAGTGAAAATAAGCTTAAATTAAAAAAAAAAAAAATTAAATAATTATCAAACAAGACGTTAATTACCTGTAGGTTCGGGCAATTGAATATGATATCGAAGGCCATCTAATCCAGCAGCAAGGATAGCAGCTAGACCCAAGTTTGGATTTGCACAATTGTCAAATATTCTCATCTCAAAGTTGCTGACTAAATCACCAGCAATTCCAGGTGGACTAGCAGTTCTAAGTGCAGCCTCTCTATTGTCTTTTCCCCAACATTGATAAATTCCACAACAATAACTGGGTTTTATACGATCATAACTACAGCCAAACAAGTACATATAATAACTTTTAAGAAGATTTGAACTTATCGCTTTTTATTCCGAAATCATACTTTACGCGGTTGAACTATGCTTTTGTTGACAGGAAGAAATGGAAAATGAAACTTAACACGAATGAAGGTATAGTTTTGAAATAATATTATTAAAAAATATAACTAATAATCAAACCACTAACCATGAATAAAAGAGCAATACTTGGGTCCTTAGTAAAGACCCAAGCCATCCTTACGAACTTACCCACCTTTATGACCATAAAGTTTTGGGTTTAGAAAAATATGGATAAAAAAGAGAAAAATGTATAGTCATAAAGGTGAGTAAGGACAACTTTCTAACCCTACTATATTATTTGATGGTACACAATAATTGTATACGATATTATTTTCTTGATAGGTGTCGGTTATGAATTATACGAACCCATTACATCTTAAATCCCTAAAGTCCATTTGACCTCAAAGTAAATTCATGATGATGATGAACAACAAGAGAATACGAATTGGTTGGAATTTTTACTACCGTTAAGGTTCTCACATAAGAACACTAAGAAAATCTCATCATTAAGAAGTTTTGAGATAAAACTTTATAAGAAAAACTTACCTCCTTATGGCTAAGGAGGCAAACCCATCTTAATGGGGATGTGGTACCATTTGGTGACATAAATTTTTTCTTTTTTAAAAAATAGTATTGTTGAATTAAACAATTTGTGGTACTAAATGGTGCCACATACCCCACTAAGGAGAGTTTGCCTTCTTAGCCATAAGGAGGCAAGTTTTTCTCAAACTTTATTCTAATGCTAATAGTGACTTAGGTTTCATCAACGTTATAGATTAGCATGAATGAAATGTTCAAACCTGTTGGGAATTGGAGCTGTAAAAGCCATAATTGATGAAATATGATGCAAAACCCCAGCCATGAACTCTTCTCCCATTGTAGACATTCCATGTTTAGAATATTCATCAGAAGCCATGAATACATTTTTACCATTCTTCCACAAGCTCAGATGCACGTGGCACCCCGACCCCGACCCTAACTTTAGACCCCTAAACAATCATAAAAAAGTTATGTTTAGACTACCGAGAATCATTTCTCTCATTATCTCATTTTATAATCAACATTTTATATTCTTCTCTTAACAAGATGTATTTTCCTATTAATAGACTATAAATAAAGTCTCTTCATTGAAGTTGAGAAATAAAGAAAAGTAATTTTAGAGGTATCCAGTGCCTTGTCTCTCCAGTTACGAAGTAAAATCCTTCGCGGTTATTTTATTCACATTTTATTTGTTTTTCAGTTTTACAAATTGGTACTAGAGTAGATGGCGAACGTGACGGGTCAAATGCAGCTGCCACAATTGACGAAAGCCAATTACGAGAATTGGAGCATCTAGATGAAAGCTCTTCTCAGCTTTCATGATGCATGGGAGGGGGTCGAAGAAGGTTTTGAAGAACCAACTGATATTGGGATTTATACGACGAGAATTAAACCAAAGCATTGAAAGAGACACAATTAAAGGATAAAATGACATTATACATGTTGTTCGAGCTATTGGTGAATCAGGCTTTTAGAAGATCGCGCGTGTAACTACTTCAAAAAAAAACGTGGGACACTTTAGAGAAGGTGTTCAAAGGAGCCGATCGAGTCAAGCAAGTGCATCTCTAGATGATTCATATTGATTTATGCGGATCAATTACCCCAGAATCTTTCAGTGGTAAAAAGTAATTTCCTTATTGATGATTTCTCACGAAAAACTTGGGTTTATTTTTTGAAAAAAAAACCAGAAGCACTTGAAGCATTCAAAAATTTTAGAGTAAAGGTGGAGAAGGAAAATGGTAGATGGATTAAAGATATACAATTTGATAGAGGTGACGAATATACTTCGATGCCTTTCATAGAGTATTGCGAGCAGGAAGGCTTAAGACAATTTCTAACCGCACTATACACTCGTCAACAAAATGGTGTGGTTGAGAGGAAAAATCGAACCATTCTTGACATGGTTCGAGCAATGCTCAAAAGGAAAAAGGATGTCAAAGGAATTTTAGGCGAAAGCAGTGCAGTGTGCAATTTATGTGCAAAATCGAAGTTCACTTGCATAGTTAGATGATCAGGCACCACAAGAAGCATGGAGCGAACAAAAGAAAAAAATTATATTTTTATTAGGTGTGATAAGAAAATAAAAGGGTACAAGCTACTTGACTCAACAAGCAAGAAGGTGATGGTGAGTCGCGATGTGGGAGTAAATTAAGAAGGTGAATGAGACTGAAATAATTGGATTTAAGTTAGCATCAAAGTTTGAGAATTACCAATCGTTGCATCGACAAGTACTATACCAATAGATTATGAAACTATCGATGATGAAGATGAACCGCAACAACCTAGAATGCGAAGTTTTCAGGATTTATATGATGCGAAAAATGAGGTAGACATTGTATATCTTTTGGAAGATGTAGAGAATATTAGTTTTGAATAAGCAGTGTGAGGCAAGAAGTGGCAAACCGCCATGGATAAGAAGATTAATGCGATTGAGAGCAATAAGACATGGAAGCTAACAGAATTGCTAGAAGTAAGTTAGCCCATCGATGTGAAGTGGGTATTCAAGAAAAAAGATGAATGTGTAAGGCAAGATAGAGCGGTAAAAAGCACAACTTTTTGCAAAGGGATACAAGTAGAATGCAAAAATTGACTATGACAAAGTATTTGCTCAAGTGGCGAGAATGGAGACAATTTGATTGCTCATTTCTCAAGCAGCTCAATTCAAATGGTGAATTTTTCAAATGGATATCAAGAAGACATTCTTGAATGGTGTGCTTGAACAAGAAGTCTATATCGAACAACCACTTGGAGAAGAGAGAAAGTGCTAAAATTTAAGAAAGCACTTTAGGGATAAAAGCAAGCACAAAGAACATGAAATACTCACATTGATACATATTTCAAGGAGAACAGATATGAGCAATATCCTTAAGAGTATGCGCTTTACACAAAGCAGAGTTAAGGTAATGTGATATTTGTTGCTCTTTATCTTGATGACCTTATTTTTATGGTAACAATGATGCCATGATAGGAAGTTCAAGAGCACAATGACACGAGAATTTGATATAACAGATTTGTGCTTGTTGAAGTTTTTCCTCGATTTGGAGGTTAAACAAGGAGAGACATGCATTTTTGTATCACAAGAACGATATGCGAAGGAGATTTTGAAGAAGTAAAAAAATGGTGAATTGCAACCCGGTTTCAATAGCAATGGAACTAGGTACAAAACTCTCAAAGTTTTATGGAGGAGAAGGCGTGGATGCGAGCAGATATTGAAGTTTTGTAAGAAGCCTTCACTATCTCACATGCACAAGGCCGGATCTTGCATTAAGCGTTGGAATTGTAAGTCAGTTCATGGAGGAGCTGGTTTATTTTCATTGGAAGGCATTGAATCGAATTCAGCGACACATCCAAGGTACGGTGTCACTTAGGATGTTCTATTCGAAAGCGGAAGACTATAAGTTGATTGGTTACTTTGATAGCGATTGGCAACACAACATTTACTTGGTTTTCAAAGAAACAATCGATTGTGACACTTTCAACATGTGAAGCAGAATATGTTGCGCCATCTTGGTGTATATATCATGAGATATGGCTCATAAATTTGTAGAGCAAGATGGATTAAAGTAGCTTGGTGCAACCGTGATTCAAGTTGACAACAGATCAACAATTGAGTTAGCAAAGAATCTTGTGAACCATGAAAGAAGCAAATACATTGATGTTCACTTTCATTTTATCCGAGATCATTTGAAGGAAGGAAGTCTGGAAGTGGTGCATGTGGCGAGTCAAGATCAAGTTGCGGATATCTTTACAAAGCCGTTGCCAAAAGTATTGTTCGATAAATTCAAGATGGTGATTATTATGACACATGGTAGAAGCATTTAAGTTTATGGAGGAGTTTGCTGAATAAATTTTAATGTAATTAAAATGTTGTTTAGTGAGTCTTTAATTAATAAGTCAATTAAAGAATTAGTGGGTAGAAAATTAAAAAATTAGTGGGCTGACAATTAAGGAATTAGTGTGTAAACAATTTTGGTAAATGAAAAACAAAAAATGGTATGAAATTGTTGGAGACTTGTAGACCAAGTAGTGTAATATGGCTCTAAATAAAATGCTCTCTTCATCGTGGAAGACAAAGAAAGAAAGCAAGAGAAAGTTGTAGAGAAAAGTTGAGAAATAAAGAAAAGTAATTTTAGAAAAATCCGAGTGTCTCGTCACTCATGTCACAAAGCAAAATCCTTTGCAATTGTTTTATTCAAATTTTATTTGTTCTTCCAGTTTTACATAAACATCATATTATTCATTTACCATATGAGTTTATGCATAAAAAATTTAATGTATCCTTCGTTCTAGTTTTTTGTCCTAAAGAATTTAATTTAAATTAGAGAAAAATTTGCCAACTTCGTCTCGGAAAATATCTTATACTTACTTTCTATCATTTGGGTGAGTAATAATATGTCTCAAATAAAATAATCATATAAAAATATTTTTAAAATATATATAAAAATTGATGGTTTGACTAATGATAGAAAAGTGATAAATGGTAGATGTGAGATATTATTATCTTGACAAATCGTACTAGTTACCTTCCACGAAATTAAGTATGGTTATAATGGAATGAAAAATGTACTAGTTACCTTCCACCAAATATGTACTAATTACCTTCAAGAAACTTACCATTAGCCAAGAAAATGAAAAATGAAAAATGGTTATATAAACATACTTGGGCATAAATGTTGCCAAAAGTCCATGCTTCATAGCAATAGCCCTTATCACTTCACGAGTGTAAATTAATTCATCCACGGCATTGAGACAACTTTTATACTCTAAAACATACTCATATTGACCACTCCCAGATTCTGTATGCAACTACAAGAATAAATAATTAAAAAAAGTTAATCCCTTTCCTAATGAAAATATATAATTAAAGTCTTTTAAAAAGTTTTTTTTTATTACATAGTGTAGAGTTGTTTAACTCATATATTCTATTTTCGCTTATGTTGTACCGAGTTGGATTCGAATTTGTGGGTAAAATACTCTCGCTTAAATTTTAGAGATTCTTTTATGTATAACTATTGAGATATGTCTTAAATGACAGAATGCCTTGCGATTAATTAGTCGAGGGTTTCACTGCCCGGTCAGCGAGTGGAGGTGCGGGGGTAACACCCCGATTTGTAAACAGTCTGCATTCGTTTCCGTATTCTGCATGTGTTTCTGCTTTCTGCATCGTTTGCGCATGTATATAATCGCATTTAGCATGCGCAAATGCATTCTGCATTCTGCATTTCACATTCTGATTAAGGATTTTATGTATTTATGCCTTTTAATCTGTAATAGGGTTTAATGACAATGCATATATATACTCAATCTAAACCCTAGCCGCATATGATATGTTCATTATGTAATTTTTTCCTCTCCTAATAAAAATTGTCTCCCTCTCTGCCTGTAGATTAGCTAACACAATGTTACTGAACCACGTAAATTGTTGTGTTGTTTTTTTTTTCTCTTCTACGTTTTTCTTTATCTTCGATTTGCTTGTTTATTGCCGTTTTTATAACAATAAAAAAAAACAAAAAACACAATTGCATAAATAGCATAATTTTGAAAAATAAAACTGTTTATAAGATAAAAAGTGAAAAAAATGTCCACGTTTGAATTCAAGTGAATTTGTGATTTCCTTTAATCAATTCAGTTGATTGAAAGGAAGTGAGTTGAGATGATGGAAAGAAAAGTAATTCTGAAAATGTGAAGAAAAAACAAAAAACACAAATCTATTGCAGATGAAATATTTTTTTTAAAAATATTAAAATTAAAATTGTTGTGGTAAAAGTTGCACATTTATAGAAATTTCTATAACGGCCTGAGTTTTCGTTACGACTCTCTAAGTATGATTTTCTAACCATTCTATAAGTCGGTTGGTTGTTAATTGTAGTTTTAACTCTAAGGGCAAAATAGTAAATCTACCCTTAGGGATATATTTTTAATTAACTGAAGTAGAGAGGCTATTTTTGTGTTTTTAGGACTCTAGGGTTAGTTTGGTAATTCTGAAGAAGAGACTTATTCTAAAAAAGGAGTTTTACGATTGTTTCTTTATGCAACCTTTCCATCGATTGATTAGAAAGTTGTAGAGAAAGTTTGGAGGTTTGCCTTCCTCTCTAACCGATCATTGCTACCTTCCCTCTGATCGCAGCCATGCGTCGTCTTTTGTCCGTGCACACCCTAATCCCCCACGCCCAACCGCACCATTTGCAGCGCACACTTGCGCCTAAACGCTTCATGTGAAACACCTTACTAGCCCAAGCGAGTCCTCACATCCACCTTCATCTGTGCAGCAGCACGCATCCCAGCTAACCATAGCACAAGAGCGTCGCGTACAACAACAAAGCTTTTCCCGAGCACCGATCACTCGCGCCTGTTCCTGCATACACATCTGTGTAGTAGCCGCACCTCAACGCCCTAGCCATTGTAGTCCCAAGCCTGCAGTTGCGCTGCTTTATCTACTATTCTCACCCGAGTAGCACCCAAGCTTTGATTCGAGCGCTGTTCGTCGGTCTTTAGGTTTGGGTAAAATCCTCAACTATGTTCCTTGATTTTTGTGGACCAGGATAGATGCCGGATTGTTACTTTACTTTTGTATAGGTCATATTATTAGGCTGTGATTTTGGAATCTCTAGCTCAAGAAGTATTGGTTTTGTATTCTTTTCAGGTAAGTATCTCTTACTTGGGTTGTATGGACCCTACACTTATGTTCATTGATTGTATCTTATTGCTTTCAAGTTCTACAGAATGCGAGCATATTTAGATCGCCATATTTTTATTTTGTGATAACCTATATGATAGGGTGCTAGCTTGTGTCTTAGATTTATTTGTCCAGTAGTATTCTGTTTAAGATGACTCGATTATTTTCCTATTGAACATGTTTTTGTGATCTTCTTGGACGAAGCACGTAGCACTCTTAGCATATGTGTTGTTAAGTTGTCATCATTTATGGGCTCTGAGAGGATGTGATGTAACATGTAGCCTTCTTAGGCCGGAGATGTGAAGTAACAAGTCACCTCTAGTGTAGCCTAATTTCTAGCTTGTTAGAGCAGGATTCTGACCATGGTGCCAGCTTACCATGAAAAGGTCCTGAACTTCAGGTGATAGGTGTGAATAGGTTGCCATAGTTATGTGTTGAGGGCCTCCACCAACTGTGGATCAATGGACATCATTATGTGTAGTAGGCATGTGAACCTGGACCATGATAGTTTGTGTAGGCCTACATTTACTTGGTTTTAGTAGCATGCGGTGTGCGAGTACATGCACTAGATGCAGAGAGGACAACTCCCTAGGGCCAGTGTCGTCCATACACCAATCCCCGTTTGTCAAGAGGCGAACACTTAGGGCATCCCATCAGTGTTTAGATAAGTGCAGTGAGCTGATCGTTTGAGCAAGAGGCCAAGTGCTCTCGTAAAAAGAGAGTTATGTTGAAAGCTCAAGTTGTGGCCGATTGTAATGCATGTATAGCTAGGATGCCATATGATATGATACTGTGTGTACTTTACCCTAGTTGGGGGTTCTTACTAACTACCTTTGAACACTCACCTTTATTTCTGTGGTTTTTCCATTAGGTAACTTGGGACAACACCAGGATGATTAGCGGAGGAGCCGATAGATCATGGGAGTCCGCTACGTTAGAATATTTATTTATGTTATGCAATTATTCACTAAGCATGTTAGATATAGGAAATGAGTTCCCATCTCATATTTATTCTTTGAACTATTTTAATAATTTATGGTCAGATGCTTGAATCCGTTTTAAGTTATTTGTTGGAACTATTTCTAGTAGTTTTGAATTTTAGTTAATTTCTATTATAGTTGTATTTGAATCATGTATTTGAGTAAGAACTGGATCTAGGGCCATTTTAGAACTCTGGTCGTTACAATTTCCCTAAATTTTACTTATTTAAGTTTGTGGACTAAATGTCCAACCATATTAAATAGTTTGAGATTTATCTCTAAATCAATTATGCCATGAAAGGATTAATTAGCATATCTTATAAAGAAGTTAAAAAATCCTCATTTTTTCAATATAGGATATGACGAAGATCTTCAACAAAATTCAAATGTTTAGGGATGAAAACATAATTATAAGAAAAGTAAGAAAACAAACTCAAGTTTTAAAAATTAAAAAGCAAACGGTTATCAAGTGAGGCTTAAATTTTAAAGTTTTCTTCTTACCTGTTCGACAGCAATATTCAAGTTGTTCAAGGAATGCATTACATCACGAAGAAAAGTAGAGGCAGCTTCATATGATATTGATGAACAATATGCAGTTGCTGGATGAAATGGCACCCATTGATCTTTCCCATCTCTACAAAATGTCAATTTAAATACCCAAATAGAAATAGGAAAATTAAGGCTCCATTTGATAACCATTTTGTTTTTCATTTTTTGTTTTTGAAATTTAAGCCTATAACAACTACCTTACATAGCTTTTCTTCTTATTTTGATATCTATATCACCTATATTTTAAGAAACAAAACAAAAATTTGGAAACAAAAAAAAGTAGCTTCCAAAAGCTTGTTTTTATTTTTGAAATTTGATTAGTATTCACCTACTTTCTTAAGGAAAGATGGATAGATGTTAGGAAAGATGGAGCACATGGTAGGAAATGTGAGTAGAAATAGACTTAAATTTCATAAACCAAAAACAAAAAACCAAATAGTTATCAAACGAGGCCTAAAATATTAAAAATTCTAAAAGAGATTAGTAATCCCTACCTAAATTCCATTTTCAATAGATAGAACTCAACTTCAAACCCTGCCTTGATTTCCTGGAAATAATACATTTAACAGACTTAGAATTTGTTTTCAATGGTATTTTTTTAATTTTAATGACGGTGGTTCAGTAACGATGGAAATTTTAAATTTTTAACCTATTATTTACCTAGTTATACTTAATGTTATTGGAGCTCCATTCATTTCGACCATTTTGAGTGATTTTTAAGTACTGTACTCTGATTCTTCTTTAAAATGGTGCTTCTTTTAGGTTTAACCAATCTAAAATCAGATTTCAATTTTATTTTATTAGATCGAATGTCTATTTGAGCTTAATGTGTTTTTGATTTTCCATTAAATAGTGTGGACATCAATCTCAAAACTAGTAAATGATGAGAGGTGTAGTTCACCAATCTTGAAAATGCTTAGAAGAACTCTCCACTTTTTTAATGTTGGATAGTAGTGATCAGATCCTAACTCAATTAATTTTTCTTTCAAAACTTTTAGAAAAATTAATAATTTTCAATTAATATGTATAGTATAGAAAGATTTCAATAGCTTTATAAATAATGGGATTCATTAAACAAAAATATTTGAATAAAAACTCTGGATTATTAAAATGAAAATAATTGAAAATCTTAAAACTATTTAATAAAAAAAATTAGAAGGAAATTTAGAATAAATAAAATTATTCTTCAATATAGTGCAACCAAAAAAGTTAGGTTCTTTAAAACAATTTTGATAGAATTATTTTCAAAAGTATTTGAATTAGAAGGGTAATTATTGAAACAATTTAGAACAAACTTCCGTACCAAGTCATATTCGTGTTTCAAAATTGTACAGATTCTACGTAAGGTTCCTCTTGGACAATATTCCCAAGCTTCACCAGGTCTAACATACATATCAGCCAAAACCATCTCTCCTTCATTATTCCTGTTCAATAAAGTAATGGACTATGGTTATATCGATGATCTGATATTAGAAAGATGAGAAGATCTCGCATTCTTAATATACTGGGATGCTATTGATACGGCCACAAGATTTGAGCTGGAAATGTTCAAGGGGTAATGTTGAATAAATTTTAAATGTTAGTTTTATTAGTAATTAAGAAGTTAGTTGAAAAATGTAAGGCCAAGAGTTATGAAGTTGTAAGGTCAAGAGTTTTGTAAAGCTAAGAGGTTAGTAGATGAAATGCCAAAGTTGTAATAGACCTATAAATAGATTGTTCTTTTAGTTGTGTTGATTTGTCCTTTTAAAAGGGATTGTTCTTTTAGTTGTGAAAGATAGAGAAAAAAGTAAGAGAAAAGGAGATACAATATAGAAATAAAGAAAAGTGATTTTTTTAAAAAAATCTGAGTGTCTTGTCTCTTCAATTAAGAAAGCGAAAGCTAGCGTGATTAAACTATTTCGCATTTCGATTTTTATAGGCAATGGAAATTTGAGCCTCAAGGTCTAGAAGAAGAAAATGAGGGCATGTTGAGATAGCTCTAACTATGACCAATGATGAAAAATATGAGATATTTGAGATAGCTTACAACACTATTATTTTACAGAATGAGTCGGTGGCGCGATTGATTATCTGGCTTGGTTGTACTAAAGAAAAAGAAAGAAAGAAACAACAGTATTATTCTAAATGTAACATATAGAAAATGTAGCTGAATTATGGTTTGTCATCACTAAAAAACATCTCACACTAATAGAGACGTTTGTCATTATAAATTCATGAAATATTCCATTATTTAGCCAATATGGGATGGTGTGGTTGAATTTCTTCTCATTAGTAATTATTTTTGAAATAAAACTTCATGTTTAGATAACGTGGTATCAAAATTCTTGATACTCAAAAGAATATTCAGTTAAAAAAAAAGACTCGTTGGGAAGATATCTAACGTTCTTACAAAATGCATGAGCTATTTATCTCATTATCAATTAAATTACGAGATAAATCCCATGTTTAAAAAAAAAAAAAATATAGTACTTAAAATTTGATAAAATACTTTTATAGAGTGATCTAGAGATTAAGATTAAAAGGGTCTTAGGGAGCTAAGAAAGTAATCAGTTGAATCCATGGTGACCACCTCCTTAGAAAAATTCATTTTTTAAATTTTTTTATAAATTCAATGTTGTAAGGTCAGACGGGAAACATATTAATGGAAGTACACATAAAGTGGCCCGAACAGTTATGAATATAAAAAATATGGAAGGAGGAGAATTTGGAAGGGTGATTTTATAGTCATACCAAGGAATTGTTTGTATGGTTGATAAATCAGGCATGAGCCTGACCTCACCCACAATACTAAGACCACTGCCATCAGCTGCAGCTTCACAAATAGAAGCTACTGCCATATTTGCACAAGGCAAACCAATCCCATTCCTTGCAATCATTTCATGAAATCGCTTGTACGGTACAGCCTGACCCATTACCAACCACATTGCCAAACACATACATTATTGTTAACAAAATCAAACTAATAAACCCATTACCAATCATCATTATTATTAACAAAAAATATGAACAAAATCTGCAAAGTATGTCCTTTTAGACTTAATTCAAACAAAATCGTTACCGAGTGACTTAATGGTTAAAATGAGACTTGTGGAACTAAAAAGTGAGAAGTTTAATCTATGATGACTATGTATCAAAAGATTAATTTCATATGAGTTGACATCTAAATGTTGTAGGAACATGCGGTATGTATCGTAAAATTAGGCCAAGTGAGTCTAAGCTGGTACGGATAGTTACTATAATTAAAAAAAAACCATCAATGAGTAACTAGTGATTTAGAGTGGTCTTTGAAAACTAAGAGGTGATGAGTTGAATCCATAATGATTATCTACATAGGGATTAATTAATTTCATTCGAATTTTGTTGGCATTCAAATGTTGTAGGGTAAGTTGATGTATCTCATGACATTAGTCGAAGTGTATGCAAAGTGGGCCACAAAATTACCAACATGAGAAAAAAAAAAAAAAAATCATAGACAATGTCAAATTATTTTACTTATCACTTACCCTAAATACTTGGGTAACAAAATATTAATTTTGGAGCCTTCTTGAGGACAACAAATAATAACAATTAGAAAAAAAACTAAGCCAATTTTATTTGATTTTTTTTTATTGTTTATGAATAGTGCTTATTAACAATATGGTGTTCCATCTCAAAATCATAATGAAGGGAATAGTCCACATATCTTATAAAGATGTTGAAGACTTATTACCTTTTTCAATATGAGACAAGTGAGTGTCTCCAAACATGTCCCTCAAGATGCTTCAAATTATGAAGAGCATCTTGAATTTGATCTGACTTTGTTGACCAAAATACTCACTTTGCCTTATTCGCTTGGGTTGGGTTCATATCATTGGGATCAAATATCCACTTGGGTTCGGTCCAAATTACAAGTTTAGGTTTTTAAATATTTGAGTTTAATCATAATTTGGGGGATCAATAACCCACGTAAAGTTATGATATCATATTAGATAATATAAGTTCCACCTCTACATTAATTAGTTTTGAAATGAAACTCTATATTATTTAATACTATTTTTACATTCATGACTTTTTTTTTATTCACTACTTACATACGATTAAAAAGAAATCAAGTCAAAGTTTGAAAACTAAAAAAATAAATATAAAATACAACTTTTTTTAAAAAAAATTTAGGGTAGATTTCAATTTATTATCCAAATTTAAAAAAAATTAAAATCAAATGATGATCAAATGAGACTAAATAACAACATATTATAAAAAGATCTTACTCGACATCTATGTTTTCCTGATGCATCAAGCCAAATAATCCGAACAAGCCTGTCATCCTTTTGCACAAAAGAATTAGTGTTCATCGAGCGAATAGAAGTAATTGAACCATTACAAATGTTACTCTCTTTTGTTGGATTAATGTTGTACAATTTCATAGCATTTCGTGCGAAAATGTCTTTCACTGCTTCAACAGCCTCCAAAATAGAAAGATCGCCATCAATAAAAGTATCTCGTAGAACATTATACACCACATCCTTCAATATCTTTGAACCTACAATCAACCAATATTAGACCACATACAATAAGTTTACAAACCAAATTAATACTTTAATATTCTCTCTCAATATGGTATCAAAACATGAACATGACTTACTTTTGTTTTCAAAGTTATTTGAGGATTAAGACCACTCATTTAAAAGAGTATAAGTCAATTATACCTTGAAGAAAATGATATATAGGTTGAAACAAACACCAAAGCACGGTACAATAATTTTGAGCTTTTAGATAACCACAGATATAATAATAATAACATTTCTTTTGCATGGAAAAAGAAATAAATTGAGAAGAGAAGAAGGGAAATAAAATGAGATTTTTGTGTAAAGAAAAAATGAAAATAATTCACTTTTTTATAATAATAAAAGATGAAATGACATCTTGAAAAAGGCAAGGATAAAAGGATAGTGGGGAAGATAAAATGACATTCAATTAAAAAGCAGAAAAAAACGGTTGTAGGATAAAATTCGTGAGCTTTAATGGGTGTGCTTTTTACTATTTATTTATTTTTTCTTCATCGGTATTGTAGTTTAAGAATAAACAGGGGTCTCAAACCAGTGATCGCTCAAGAAAGTATGTCTTGAACTTAGCTTCAACCGCTGGACACCCCTTATAATTTTAGAAATATTGGGCTCGGTCTCTAATAAATGTGTAAACCGAGAAAAAATAACTTGTCTCAAATTCGATTTCGTACAATTGCAACTGTAATAGCTGATTTGTATTGGGTTAGCCAACTCCCTTAGAAACTTCACTTTTCTCTTCTCACAATCTGGTGTTTCATGGACGAACAAAACATATAGAAATTGATTTCCACTTCGTTAAAAAAAAAGTGACTCATCTGCACAACCTGCCGATCTCCTAACTAAACCACTTCCAGCTCACCGGATACATAAATACCCTATGTATTCTCTCTAATTGATATACGAAAGAATACTCTTTTCTTCAAACTCTAAGTAAATGACACATAATTAATTTTGAGATAAAATCTCATATTCATGATATTATCATTTATATTTCCATTGTGTTTGTATTTTTAATTAAAAATGTACGGATGACGCTACCTTTTTAAGAAATGTGGATTATTCTTTTCATTGTCAATTAATTTTGAGATGAAACCTAACATCATCTACTTAAATCCGTGAGTTAGAACAGAATATAAAAATATCTACATTTTAACCAAAGATATCTCTAAGACATATATGAATTTTCATATTTTCGTACCTAAATAGAAGGTCTCAGGAAATGCATATCCACCGGTGCTGACCATCACCTGCCATTTTGTTATTTGATTGAAATAAGTTCTATTTTATTTTATACTCGAGAAAATAAAAAATAAAAGGAAACATTACTTTTTTAGTCCCTAGGTTTGGTATTAATTTAGTTTCAATTTGGTATTTATATTTCAAAATTTAATATTTACATTTGAAATTTCAATCATCCTCGCTTTTGATTATTATGTGTTTTTAAATTTACTTTTATACTTATTTTCTTTTAAAAATTAAATTTACGTAAGAACTTAAATAATCACTTCATTAATATATTGATTTAAAATTAGTCTAATTGTTATTTTAGTTCACATTATCTTATGTTACTATCAATTTTATTATCTCAAAAACTAAAAGTAAGTATTATTCAAATGTGAGGAGTAAGCGTTTTCAATTTTAAAATATAGGTCTAAAATTAAAACTAGAGGCAAAACTGAAGGAAATATAAAAAAGAAAAAAATAAAAATAAAAGAAGCCAAAACTCAATTATTAAAATTTTATTTTTTTGCCAATAAAAACTGTAACCGGGCGGTATCACTGTACACCGATAGAGCATGAGGTCATGAGTTAGAATCCTTCACCCCCAATTGTTGTAATCTCAAATAAATGAATAACAAAGTTTAGGTTACGTCAAGACTTGACTTAAATTTAGTTATTAAAACACTAAAAAAAAAAAAAAAACTTGGGTATGAAATATATATATATATAATAAAAACCATATACCCTAAACTATAACATTTATATTTAGGATTGAACACATTTCGATGACCTTTTTAATTGGAGCATGATCTAAGAGTTGTTTGAGTGCAGACATCATCCCATGAACACTGGAGTTAGACATTGTCAATCCAAAGTCAAGGTAGACCTGCGAGATTAATTAAAAGCATAGAATTATTGTCAAATTGGAAAAGTTATTGCTAAATCAAAATATAATCAATTCCCAACAATTGAGGCAGGTTTCATCAACTGTCCCGGATTCGAGACCACTACGTAGTACTTAAAATTGAATACCCTTGAAATATTTCGATCTGGGAACGTAAATCAAATAATGATCAAGATTAAAAAATAGAATGGAATTCAAGTACCTGAGGATACATAGAAGCAAGATGTGAGACTTCTTTTGAGAAAAAGGATGCATGTAATAAAACTATGCAACATTTAGAAAACCTCTTATTTGTTAGAACTGTTCGAAGATTAAGGGGATTGGCCAGTCCAAAATCTCCATCTTTGTCTACCGATCTAAACGTATGAAATCAAAAACAAAATTATATGCTATACATTATTCAAATTATAGAGAATTATGATGATTTTTTTATTTTTATTTTATTTTATTTTATTTTTATAATTAGTATGATGAAGGGTAATTGATGTATTCTCGATTAAAAAATTGTTGGATCGGATCATTTAACCTTAAATATTGATATTGAATTTAAAAAACAGTTCAAACACAAATTGAGTAATTCTTTTTTCTTTTTCTTTTTTGACAAAAAAATGTCCTTATTTTTTTTAATATTCTCGATCGATAATGCAAATAAAGTGTTGACTCACCTAAATTAAATAAAGAGTAGATTTTAAATTTTGATACAATGCTTTCTTTTTTTTTTTGTGAAACAAAAAATAAAACTATAAGGCTATGAAGATGTGGGAGGATTTTCCTCCTTAATATTTTTATTTATTTTTTACATTTGTTATTTATGATATAATATTTGTAGGTTTATATTTCAAAATGACTTTTTTATTTGTACAAAATCTTTGAGAATATTATTTTGTCAATTTAGCACTATGGTTTTCTTTTTCTTTTGTCATCTATGATATCACTTATTTTTATGTAATCAATTGAAAATTGAAAGTGAGAACGGGGTTTCTTACGTATAAATAATGTTTTCATAATAAAATGTTAGGTATAGCAGATTGTTTTTCAATAAATTTTATTATTATTATTTTTTACATTTATTTCTCATTTACATTATTCAAACTCTTAACCAATTGGTTATTATGTAAGTTCTCTTTTTGCCATTTACACTATACTTATTCTTTGATGATATCAATTTATAATTTTTTGTTTTTAATGTTTTAGTAAAAAAAACTGAATATAAAACACAATATTAAAATTGATCACTATAAAACCACCATAAATTTAATGCTTGTTCTTTTAAGTTTCAAAATTGGATCTATTACTTAAAAATAAATGATAACAGGAGGATACACATATCAATTTATAAAATATTTTTTCATATATAAAACCATTAAATAAAATAAATGGGAATATAATTAAAAAAATAACGATAAAAAATATAAAACTTTTATTACCGTGTATGGATTTGCATTGGTAGGTTGAAATGTTGAGCAACTTCCAAACTATGAATGAATACATAGTCGATGAGACTTTTGTTTTTTATTCGAATTGGTTTTTCTCCTATACATTTTCATAGGTATAAATATTATTATTAATAAGTGAGAAATAAAGAAATATTGAAAAAGGAAATAATCATTTTTTACCTTTTAAAACCTCAGCAAGACCTTTCTCAACATCTTTCCTTGAGACATTCACATTGATTTCTAGATCACTTCGACATGCTGCTATACTTTTCACTCCATGTATTTCATGAGCCAATGTATTAAAGCTAAGGATATATATAATACTATACATATATTGGTTCCACTTTTGTTATTCGTTCTCGGTCGCCCTGAGTCAGTCATTTGCTGACTTTATAGAGTGAGACGAGTCGTGAGCGCTCTCCATTCAACGTTGTTTTGTTTGGAGAGTTGCTGATTGGTCGGGGTAGCCGATGTTTCCATCACAGGTTTGGCCTTGGCCTTGGCCGCCGCATTAGCATTCAGTCAACGCCTAATCAACCCCAACACAATTTCTTTGACGACCTGTCATCTTAGCATTTGACTGTCTAGTCAATAACCATATCAGTCCTTTTGACCAGGTGACTATTCGTTTTACTTTGAGGATTAGATGACACATACTTAGATGACACACGGTTAGATGACACTATTTATGAGGACACCCAGAAAGATGAAACTTTGGGTTTAGATGACACTTTGACTAATTTTGACATGATTTATGCGTTTGACAAGTTTGGCTGAGCTGTTGGGAGGCTCGCGCAATCGTCATGGACGCTAAAGTCGGGTTTCGACATATTGGAGTATTTTTTTCTTTTATACTTTTAAGTGCTAGTTTTGATTGATTTGTTTGTTTCTAGGCTCAAATTGTGGATTGTTGTTAGGAACTTTAAGGGGATTCCTGGAGTGCCATTAAGGAATTCGCCCAAGGTAAGGGACTCTTACCCCTTTCTCGAGGGCCCATATTTAATACATGTGTCGTCTTACTTACATTTGATGACTTGTCTATTTATAGGATGACTCATGTGTATCGTTTGTTGCACTGATTGCATTGAAAGCATGTAGATGTCTTGTCTTGTTTGTTGTCGGACTAGAGATGCATGGACCTTGTATGCTTTTATGATATGGTCGATTTGCATGTGGTTCGTATGTCCCAACTATGTATTTGGATGATCTTTGATGCTTGACTCGGTGCCTCGTTTGAACCCAAACGAGTCAAGGAGACCAGATAGAGAAGATTAGTAGGCGAGTACAGATGATGATATTCTGGTGAACGCCTCAGCCTTAGGTGATATCATCACTCCGTAGGATTTCTGTGGATGGTCTGTCAGTCAGGCTCACAACCTTTGATGGTTTCTACGAGTAGCCTAGAGCATTCTCCAAGTATGTGGTATGAGAATGATACGGTTCCTTGGTGATTGGTGTGAACCCGCCTTTCACCATGAGTACGAGCCTTGTTGGTCGACATGATACTCGACTTTACAGGATCCATCGGCCTAAAGTAGATTGCCCAAATTTCCAGATTTCCCTCGTGTCAGAGAACTCTTATGGGTAGGTTGTTTTAGGTCTATGACCTTAAGACTAATCTACGAGGAGTAGGTCAAGAATGAGCTAGGTTTCCTAACCTAGCACTTAAGAGCTCAGGTTTTGTATACCCTTCGGTTTTATTGTTGATCATACTTATTTGTTGATGCTTGTATTCTTGTACATGTCTGTACCCCGAGTTGGGGGAGACTTACTGAGTTTATAAGAACTCATCATTTCCACTGTGTATTACAAGAGGTACTGCTAGATTGTATCGAGATTTGCGATCAGAGTGGCTGAAGAGATCATGTAACCTGCTGCACTATTTTATGTTTAGAGTCTTTTAATTATTTTTTTTGGCAAAAACTATTTAAAGGCATAATGTGAAGTATACTTTTTTTTTATCAAGCTTTTATGACTTAACTCTTCGGAACTCTATAATTCTTTTATTTGATTTGCTACTTATAAACAATTTATTTCATAGTTGTTTTGAAAGAGCTTTTTTTTTTTAATTATACATACCTAAGACATCGACTATTGTTTTCATGCATTAAAAGTTAAAGACTTATGTTTGGACCCTCGTTTAGGTTAGGTCTTTACAATCGAGGAGTGCTTAGCTTGACTCTAAACCCGTGAAAAGTAGGGCCTAGGCTTGACTCCGGACCCGTGAAGAATCAAGCCTAGCCCGCTCTCAAGCCTTCAAGAGGTTATGCTCCCACCTGACTCTAGGCTCATAAGAGGTTGAATCTAACCCAACCCTAGGCCTCTCTATTAAAAGAAAGATGAGAAATAGAATATGTAAGTTCCGAAAAACCCTAGAAACTAGTACTCTTCTAAACCCTTTTGTCGTTTGAATCTAACTTAAGCATCAGAAAGCCACGTGACTCACACCTCACTAGTGCCCAAATATTCTCTGTTTTATAGGTGATTCATTTCAAATAAATTCAGAAGTTCATCATTTATCTCGAAGACCAAAATTTGGCATCAACAATATATATATAATTTATATAAGTTAAAAAAAGGGAAAGGATATGATTTCAACTTGCGAAGAAAAGTTTGTGTGAATGCATCCAATGTCCAAGAAGATCCCCCTTGAAACTCCTATACATAGACAAACAATGAGCAATAATATGGGGAAACTAAAATCGAAAATAAATTTAAAGAGTACACTTAAAAAATATGTCTTACTTCATTAAGAATGTTCTCTGCTAAACATTCGATTGTGACAATTCTACCAATAGTTGGAACAAATTTTTTGTGCCAATCTATGTTATGTGTTTTGTCCAAATTTAATCCATCATCAATGAGTATGGCAGATATTCTTGCAGCTTTGAAACATGTTGAGCAAATAGATTCTAATCCCAATGATTTGCGATGTTTCTCAATGCCATGCAACGATGCTTTACAATTATAAAGTTCAGCCATTTCCCTTAAGTTCCTCTGCATTTCACAATTTTCATCAGCGGCAGATATTAAAATAAATGGATTAAAATGTTGAATAGAAAAAATTAGGGACTAAATCAAATTGTTACAAAATAGAGAGCTCAGAGATTAGATTGTTTCTATCTTCGAATGTTCATGGACTAAAACTCAGATCACGCAGAAACAATAAAAAGATAACTCGGAACGTGAGACCTCTAAGGAGCATAACTTGGAAGGTCCTAAGCCTCAAACAACGAAGGCCGCCCGTAATTTAAAGTTTTTTAGTATTATGTAGACTCGAAGGGTGTGTTTGGTGCAGTGATTAGGATTAAATTAGTCGGTATTAAGTTAAGCTGAGATTAAGTTAATCTGTGTTTGGTGGACATGTTATGTTAAGCTGGATTAAGTTAAACATTGTTTGGTGCAGGGATTAAGTTAAACTGAATTTTTATTTAACATTTTTTATACATTTTTTTAAATGTCTACTCTTTAATTTGTTTTCTCTTGATAATAGATACATGACAAAATGACATTCATCTGAAAAAGTAGCAATAATATTAATTTAAATAAAGTATGCTTGATGAATATATATTTTATTATTTATTTAAATTTTAACTTAATATCTATATTTAATTAAAAAAATATAAAAAACTTTATATTCATTCGAAAAATTTAGAAAGATATAGGAAATTATATATAAAAAATTATTTTAATTACTTAATTACAAGGTTGATATAAATTTAAAATTAAAAAAATCACCTAACCTACTTGTGTGAATGACAATTACGTTTGAAATTCAATTTTACTCATATTTTAAAGTAGTTCAAATATGTTGGACTATACTATCTTGATGAAAGTTATAATGAAAGTATAAACTTAATTTTCATGTATTTTTTAAATCATTCTACCTATTTTATTGGTTAATACTCATTTGAATTAAAATTATAGTCAATATAGCAATAACAAAAGTATATTCACATGTGGGTGTATATAACAACCAATTTAGATGCTTAGAAAACAAGTAATAAACTAACACAAGTAAAATTTTGTATTTATATAATAATAAAACTAATTATATTCTAAGTAAAAAAATGAGTTTTATAATTTAGTAATTTCTTTTGTTCCATTAAAATAATTGCCTATTGAAATTAATTGTCTCAATAACAAAATTTTGTTCCATTCAGATAATTATCTCTTTAAATTGAAATCTATTTCTTTTATTCTCTTGAACCATTTTTTTCTTTAGATTATTTAACATTTAACATTAAATTTAAAAATATTAAATGAACTATAAAACATAAAATAATAATAATAATTTGAATAAACTTTTAATTCTAAATTTTAAAGTTGAATAAATAGTTTGAAAAATATAATTAAAGATGATTTCGGAAAACGAAACAGAGAGAGAAAATATGAGGATTATTGTTGGAGTTTGTGAATGATTAACTTAATCTGAGGGATTAATTTAATCCGTCTACCAAACACAAATTAGAAGGATTAAATTAATCCGGATTAACTTAATACCTCCACCAAACACCCCCTAAAGTTTTAACAGGTATAAGTTACAAACAAGAGTACGACTCTACTAATTACATGTACAACCTAAAATCAAGAGATTATAGATTCGAGTCTTCCAACCATAAAATATTATTGAACTAAAAATAAAAGAACGGATATTATTTAGTATCATATAGTGATCAAGAGGTTACAAGTTTAAATAATTTTATCCAGTTAGAAATACCTTGAATGAGAGGGAATGAGGAAGAATATCAAGGGATTTGGAAAAACAATGAATGAAAGGAAAAGTTGAATCAGCAGCCACCAAACTGTGGGAGTGAGCATCCACAAGCATGGCTTCATCAATTGCTTTCTTCAAACCACTCAAATCCATTGCTCTCCAAACTCTCTTTTTTATTTCTCTCTTTACCAACTTTCTTACTTTCTTTCACAATTCTCTCTCTATCTGCCTGCTTTATATAATATATTATTCTTCTTTACTTTTAGGTATGGTTCATGTATTCTACTTTTAATTGTCTAAATTCTAGTCTTTATACTCAATAACTAGAAGGTTATGGGTTTAAATTCCTTCCTTTCAACTATTGAAGAATTTAAATTATAAAAAAAAAAGTCAAACATCAAACATCAAAATAATATTTTAATCTAAAATAACTTTTAAACCCATGGACAAAAATGAATTCGGAACTCTATCCCAATAACTTTTAAACATCAAAATAATATTTTATTCTCAAATTGGACGGGTTGGACATTTGGAATGGATTCTCAACTTTCGTATCTTTTGTCTTCTTTTCATAAAAAATTTCAACTTTATTATATTCTATATTATATCTTATCTCTAGCTATATCTTTTTTTAGTTTCTAACTACATATATAAGCTTTTTTTTTTTAAAGCAAGCATATATATATAAGCTTTATTCAACTAGAACAACGTGTGTATATATATATATATATATATATTATTTATTGTCTGTTATTTCTAGTCTATATATTTTGTTTTAGTTTCTAACAATATATACCAGCTATGTTCAACGTGATCAACGTGTAATATATGTATGTTATATTCTATATTATCCGTTATTTCTAGTCTAATTTTCTTTTTAGTTTCTAACTATAATTAAGGAGGCCGTGATTTGAATGTTGATATTTTAATCGTATTAGAATTTTAGCACGGCGTTGCACGTGATAATTTCTTAAATAATAAATTATATATATATATATAATTATAAATTGTTTTTTTACATTTTTAGGCTAAATTTAAATCATCAAATAATAATTTCAATATAATATTGAATTTTATAACCATTTTTTCACGTTAGTTAAATTTATTAAAATTCACATTTATGTTAAAAAACAGTTAATGATTTATTTTGAGCTTAAAAAATAATAGGTGTTATTATTTAAAAAAAACTTAATAAAATTTATTGAAATAAAATTAAATTATTTATCTCTGATTTTTAAAAATCGATGCTCTTTAATTTTTTCTCAATTTATCTATTAATAGACCAATTACTTTTGAATTATAAAATTTATAAGAGTTATATCATTATTATAATTATAAATATAAATAAGCTAAATATATTTATTAGTATACATTTATGAACTTACCTTTAACTTCAAATGATAATTTTATCGTTCTTCAAAAAAAAATTCCCACATCTCCAAGTCAACAATTAAGCAACAAAAGATCCCTACAAAAATTATTGCAACAAAAGAAAAGTTAGATAAAAGTTAAGGTAAATAATCCAACAAAAATAAGATAACTAAATTTTTTACTATAAAAAAAAACCAAGAAAATAACCCCAAGCAAAAAGAAAGTTTCAAATGTGTTTGTAAACAAAATATAGAGAACTATATATATAGTAGGAAATCATTGTTACCAAACTTTTGAAATTGAAGAATTCATGCACTAACCTCAGATGATAATCTTATAATTCTTCAAAAAAAATTTCCAGATCTCTAAGTATTTTTTTGAAAGGCAACAATTATGTAAAAAATAAATTATTGCACAAAAGAAAAATTAGATGAAAGTTAAGGTAAATAATCCAACATTACTTATTATAAAACAAAAAACAAAACAAAAAAATAAAGAAAAATAAATCCAAGCAACAGAAGTGTTCTTGTAAACAAAATGTAGACAACTATTTATAGGATTGGAAAATTCAATTTATTATTTTAATTAGAATATAAAATGTCAAATAAATCTATAAGATTTGGTAAAAATATCTTATTTTCTACATGAAAATTTAAATGATATTCTAAATATCTTCATCTGATTGTTGAAATCTCTTATCTTCTAACTTAGTCATGAAATTTATGAGATTTGATAAAAATATCTTATCTTCTAAGAATGAAAATCTAAATGATATTGTAAATATCTTATACGTTATTTGATTTTTTTTTTATATTCCAATAAATGGCATTTTTTGTAATTTAGGGTATGACTTAAGGGGTAAAATCGTCTAAAAATTATTTCTCCCTTAAGCCACACTTTAAGGTAGTATGATAAATAAAATTATCTAGTTGAACATAGCTTTATATATATAAAGAGAGAGACAATATTAATACTATATTTAATTCGATAGTTATCATGTATTAAATCTATTATTTTTGTATCTTTTAGTTAAAAGTAAACAACAGCCCGAATCGTACTCAACCCAAGTTGTAAGGATTGAGTTAGGTTAAAATTTTATTTAAAATAGGTTGTATTGACCAATTTTTTGCTTCTCTTACTCAACTCAATATATATATATATAGTAATAAATATATAAGATAGGTTCTTAACATACTTATAAGACATAAACATTAATAAAAATAGGTAATCTAGATTGAAGTTATCATGCATTTTTTATTAAAAAAAAAATATGGTATCATACATTATTATTTATTTATGGGTTATGAGTTGCATTTTAAAGAGAAAAAACAAGATTAATAGAATTCGAAAATCCAACTAAAAAATATAGGGTTTGATTGAGTTGGGGTTCTTCAATACATAGAGTTGAATTAATTAATAGATTCACAAAAAAATTAGGTTGGTGTCAAAAAACAATATCCTAATCCAATCTAACCGTAACCATGTACACTCCTACTCCAAAATTTAAAATAACTCAAAATAATTGAGAATTTGCTCCATTTGAATATCTATGCTTTCAAATATTTATTTTAATTTTTATACTTGAGTAACTCCAAAAAAAAAATTAAAAAAAAGGAAAAATAATAAAGAGAAATGTCTAAGGAAAATTTAACTATCATCAATAATAGCTATCATATTTTATATTATATACCTACTCCACTTACCACTAATGGTTGTTCTTTCTCCATTACCCCCTTAGATTCAGTCATATTATCTCATAATGACCAATATGAGCGCTCAAAGGCTTTAAATGACACACCAATTGAATAAGAATTCTTTCATTTTCCTCTCTATATTCACTTGTCTAATACTATTTTCTATTTTTCTTTGTTCTTCATTCACGATCTTTGCTTTCTTTCACATCGGTTTATAATATGTCATCAATGCTTTAACTAACTGAATTAATAGGCCATTTTTGTCATTTTTTTATGACAGAAAGAAAAACCATTTCAAAATAAAAAGAAATAATAATAATATTCTTACCTTGTTGTAAATTTGAAACAAGTTTGCAGATTAGCATTGATTCTCGAGTTGGACTTGACAATGTTTTTTTTCAAATTAGAATCGATTCTCATATGAAAATAAGGGATTTTTTAGGAATAGTAAAAATTGTAGGAAAAGTAATTTAACAGAAGAAGAAATAAAGTAGATTTGGAAACAGAGAAAAATAATATAGAGGAGAATTTGCTGAATTCACTGTCTTGCTTTGATTTTTTACTCCAGCAATTTATAGCCAAGATTGCAACCTAAAAATAAATCGTATTATTCCCACTACTTAAAATCTGGGATTCACTATCATACTATTGCACGATCTAATTAATGGCTGAAGACTAGAAGACACGATTAAAAAAACACTGAATTTAAATCAGAATAAATAAAATAATAAATTTAAATCATAATTAATAAAATATAATCAACATCCCTCCTTAATTCGGATTTGGAAGGATCTTCACGGCGAGCAGGTTCCTTAATTTGATGAAGGCATCAATCTTCAATGGCTTAGTAAGAATATCTGCAATCTGATCTTCTAACTTGCAATATTTCAACTCGATCATATTCTTCCGAACTTGGTCTAGTAAAAAGTGATACTGAATATCAATATGTTTACTTCTTCCATGAAAGACTAGATTCTTTGCCAAATTAATTGCAGAGATATGGTCAACATAAATCTTCATTGGACCTTCAAGATTAATGTCAATTTGACTCATGATATTGTGGAGCCAAACTGATTGACATGCACTTGCTGCTGCAGCTACATACTCAGCTTCACATGTGAATAATGCAACAATTGACTGTTTCTTTGATGACCACGAACAAACAGTCTTTCCGAGCATAAAATGAAGACCACTTGTGCTCTTATTCTCATCTGAATCTCCACCTCAATCACTATCTGAGTATCCAACGATCTCAATCTCTTTGGACGAAGAGTAGAATAGACCAAAAGTTGTAGTACCTTTAATGTAGCGCATAATTCTTTTTACTACTTGTAAATGAATCTGTCGAGGTGACTCCATGTATCGACTAACCAATCCCACAACATAACAAATATCAGGTCTAGTGCACGTGAGATATCTTAAGCTTCCAACAATCTGCTTAAAGTATGTTGCATCTACCCTTCGCTCATCATCATCTTTGTTAAGCTTAAGTCCGGTTTCAACTGACGTCTTCACTGAGTTTGAATCTTCCATTTTAAACTTCTTCAAAAATTCAGCAGCATATTTCTTTTGATGAATGAATATTCCATCATCTCCCTAGATAACCTCAATGCCCAAAACGTAAGACATTAGACCAAGATTGCTCATTTCAAATTCCTTCATCATAATATGCTTGAAATCACTAATCATCTTGAGATTATGTCGTGTAAAAATCATATCATCAACATAAAGACATAAAATTAGCAAATCTCCATAATCATTAGTCTTTACATATAGACTATGATCTGATGGACATTTTTTAAATCCAGTATCATGAAGAAATGAATCAATTCTCTTGTTCCAAGCTCTTGGCGCCTGTTTAAGGCTATACAAAGCCTTATTAAGTCTGTAGACATTGTCCTCTTTGCCAGATTCTATAAAACTAGGTGGCTGCTTTACATAAACCTCCTCGTCAAGTGGGCCATTAAGAAACACTGATTTGACGTCCTTATGGTGAATTTTCCATTGCTTTTGTGTAGCTAAAGCAATGATTAATCTCACATTTCCATTCGTGCTAGGAGAAAATATTTCTTCATAATCAAAGCCTTATCTTTGCTTAAATCCCTTCGCCACCAACCTTGGTTGTTATTTGTCAATTTCACCATTTGCTTTCATTTTGATTTTATACACCCACTTCTCATCAATTGCTTTGTGTCCTTTTGGAAGATCAGTCAACTGCCATGTGTTATTCTTCTCAATTGCCATCAATTCTTTGTTCATAGCCTTTTGCCATTTGGGATTTTTAATGGCATCTTCAACTTCAACGGGCTCTGAATCTGCAAGAAAAGCAAAGTGGACTAATTCTCCATCATTATCAACCTCATCATCGAGATTAACCTCGTAATCTTGAAGATGTGCAGGTTGTCGTCGCTCTCTTCTTGGCCTTTCCATAGTAGTTGCAATTGGAGTTGGTTGAACTGCAGGTGTTTCTTCATTGACTCTACCTTCTACATCTGCATCCTCATTCTAAACATAAATGTAATGTTTTGTTGAGTCTATTCACCTGTTGTATTCCAATCCCATACTTCGCCTTCTGCAAATGTAACGTCACGACTTACTATCACCTTCTTTGTCATTGGATTGTACAATTTGTACCCTCCTTGCTTATATCCAATGAAAATTGTCTTCGTTGCCCTCTCATCCAACTTGGATCTTGTTGCCTTAGGGACATGAGCATAAACAACTAATCAAAATATCCTCAAGTGTTGGACATTGGGTTTGAATCCACTCTATGCCTCAATAGGAGTTGTGTTGGTAGTTGATTGGTTCAACAAATGTACTACACATGAAACAGCTTCAACCCAAATATAATTTGGCATACCTTTCGATTTAAGCATGCTCCTGGCCATATCCATAGATCTATTCTTTCTCTCAGCTACTTAGTTGTGTTGAGGAGTGTAAGGAACAATAATGTTGTGTTGCAAGCCAAGCTTCTCACAATGAATTTTGAAATCATTTGACTTGTACTCACCTCCTCCATCACTCGCATATGTAAGAATGCTAACTTCTAAAGCTAATGTAAGAATGGGAAAAAAAGAAACGGTAATAAAATTACAAAAAAGTTCACTAACTTAGTGATTGGGTCAATAACTTTAATCGGTGATATTAAATGAAATTAATCGATGATATTAATTAAAGTTAATTAGGTGATATTTTTTGAAGTTAATTAGTAACCCTAAAGTTGTCGTTCAACCGGTAAGATCTAGATTCAAAAAACAAAAACAATAAACACAAATAACAATCGCGCAACCTTTTCACTTCGGGATTAGAGAGAGAATGCACACAATAATTTCTCTAAAACACTTTCCTTTATTTCTCAATTAAACTTTTTCTATAACTCTCTACACAAATTTTCCTTTCTTCACTCTCTTTTGCTCTACGATTGTCTCTGCAATTCACAATGAAGAAACACTCTATTTATAGCCTATTACAAACTTAGTCTCCAAGTTCTTACCAAAATTGCTAAAACAATAAAATCTACTAATTCTTTAATTACTTTCATAAATTAAAAATTCATTAATTCATTATAGATACACTCTAAAGAAAACTCATGCAGATGAAAAAATCGGTTGAAGATAAAAAAAGAAAATATAAAATTAAAATAATTTTTGGAATCTCTTCTAGACGTCTATCCAGTCATTTACATATGCATACATATAGACGCATTTGAATGACGGTAAGATTTTTGTATTGAGCTAGAAATAATAATAATTAAATGCATACCATACATGCACAAAGCACAATTATTATTTGGCAAGGGGAGCTTCATAGTTCTTGAGTGCTGAAAATCGTTCGATATCCTTGTGAAACACAAAATGGACAAAATCAAAATTCATCTATCCTTAAAGAAGTACGAATCAAATACAATAAGAGCGAGCTTTCCCCTAGGTGGCCATGACCCTTTGGCTGAAACTTCTTATACTAGGAAATCGGGTAAGTTCGCATTATCATCCACCCATGAAGACATATTTGGACTAGTTTTCATTGCAAGCTCATGTGTCGTATAGCTGCCTACATGATATAATTCACTATCATTCTACATGATATAATTCACTATCATTCTATTATGTAGACCAGAAGTACAAATCCTTACATATTTATGACGCCTCAAGACTAGTTTCTCTTGCTTAAAACTAGTTTGCATAGAAACTTCTTCAACTCATCTTTGTTTGACAACATGAGCCCAACTTTTAATGCAACTAGGGCATCGGAGTTCCTTATGTTGTACGTCTTAGTGTGTACGAGTACATTTTCTCAAAGGACAAAGCAATCGTTATACATGGCGCTGAAAAACCCGTTGCACATTACAGTTATGGTCAAAATTTCGCCAATATCAAGCGCAAATGCAACTAGATAAGTTGACGAATTTTTATACCGTATGCTATTTCAATCGTCACCATCTTATAATTGGAGTAGATATCCCTTTCATCCTAGTCCCCATTGAAGACAACTAGAAGAGCGTGACCTCCATTGTTGTAGAACGAAAATCATTGCAATGTGAAATTTAGGGAGAATTGCAAATTTGTGGATCAGAGAGAATGTCGAATTATAATCTTTAATAGTGATCGTGAGTGTGGAGACAGTTGACGTTGAGGGAAAGAACGTAGAATTGTGATATTCAACCGGTGAGGTAGAATGTGCTTAGACGACATAACTTTTTTTTCCCTAAAAATTCATATTTATGTCATTCAGTATTGTATATATAGAGATATATTCAAATTTTAATTTGAATTGACAATAATATGAGATAAAGTTGTTAATCAGTATAAAATCTAATTTTTTTTATTAAAAACTTTAATTTGAATCTCATTAAAAAAGAGAATAAGATATTCAAAATAAAATAACTAGATAATGAAGGTGGTTATGGGAGAAGAAATCTCATTAAATGTAGGGGGGTTTTGCATGTATATTAAAAAAAAAAAAAATTCCATGTATTGCACAATTCCCAAACTTATTCATTTGTGACACAAAAGTGATTGAAGTCTATCAATTGAACTGATAGAAGTCTAAAGTCTATCAGTTGAACTAATAGAAATCTAAAATCTATCAGTTGAATTGATAGAAGTATAAATAGGAATTTTAGGCAAAATGTACTATGAATGAAATTATTTTAAAAAATGGGCTACAATTGTAATGAAGAGCAAAAAATATGCTATGGAGGATAAATTCCAAAAGTATTATTATAAGAGAATTTTGCATGTATATTAAAAAAAACAAAATAATTCCATGTATAGCACAATTTCCAAACTTATTCATTTGTGGCACAAAAATGATTGAAGTCTATCAATTTGCATTGTTCAATCACTCAAAATCGATTGAAGTCTATGAGTTGAGCTGATAGAAGTCTATGAGTTGAGTTGATAGAAGTCTAAAGTCTATCGGTTAAACTGATAGAAGTCTATTAGTTGAAGTGATAGGAGTCTAAAGTCTATCAGTTTGAACCGATAGAAGTATGATGATGTTAGAATAACAATTTTGGGCAAAATGTGTTATGGATGAAATTATTATTAAAAATGTGCTATAATTATAATGAAAAGCAAAAAATATGCTATGGAGGATAAATTCACTTAAATGTATGCTATTTCAATTTTTTTTTTTTAATTTTAATTTTAATTTTTTCAAAACTTATAAAAGGTTAATTACTCAAATATAGGCTTATGTGGAGTATTTTTTTTAAAAACAATATTGATTATTATCTTGGTGAACTCACAGGATATAGAGGGGCATTATGGAGAGTAAAAATCACTCTCTGGAACATGGATTTAATTGCAAATATTCGATGGTCTATTTTCCAAAAAGTAACCATCTTTTCCATTTCCCTTTCTTTTTTTTTTTTTTTGAGAATTACCATTTCCCTTTCTAGCATCGCTTTTTGGCACATTTGAATTGTTTTCCAAAGTAGAATTGATTCCCAAATTAAAATATTGAATACATTATTTTCCTTTGGTTGAATTCAAATAGGATTATTTCTTAAAGTTTAAATAAGCATATATTAAATAGATATTGAGAACTTTAGCAATGAATTGATATCGAATTGGAATCTCTCTTTTCTTCTTTTTTTTCTTTTTTTTTTAACAAGTTCGTGTTGATATCAAAATTGATCTTGTAGATCAACAGTTAATTTGTGAGTTATCTGGGTAGGAGTCACTTGCAAAACATATATTTATAAAAAAATATATACAAGTTTTTCCATTAGATTGGGTACACTTACTCTATGACTTTTTCAATATCCTGTGAATTGTTTGACGCGAACTGCCCATATTGCTAACAAAGCACGTTATCTAGGGGTGTACAAAACACCGGTAATCCGAACTATCCATATTACCCAACCCAACCCGTGGGTTGGGTTATGTTTTTTTTCAATTTAGGTTGAGTTAGATTTTTAGAAAATTCTATTTTTCGGATCAGTTTGTGAGTTGTGGGGTTTTTGGTTCCACCCGAACCTGAATAGAAAATATATATTATTTTTCTTTCTTTATTAAAATGGGTTGATGGCTGTTGGAGAGTTTAAAATGTTTGAAGCAGATCTAGGGTTGAGGGCAAATTGTACTACTTTATTACTTGTTTTCTTTTACACTTTTATGAATGTAAAGTTTGCTGCCACAAATCACTCATAAAACATATATTTAAGTTATGATGTTTGTGTCATCGATATAGTGGTTGAAGACTTGAGATTTGAAAGTATGTTTCAGTGTCTGACCTAGAGACAGACGTGGTTATCCTTGTTTCAAAAAAAAAAAAGTTATGATGTTTGTAACAATTAATTCCTGCTTTTTAGTTTTTACTGCAATTAATTCTTGTTTTCTTTTTTTTTTTTTGAGTAGAAAAGAAATTAAAATAAAATTAAAGTTGAAGTCCGTCACACACCCTTCGACGGAAATCCTTCACCAACTCGCACAAATAATCTCTTATGCACATTTCTGGAACTTCTTCCATCCAGAATTGTTCCTCATTCTCAAAAGCTCTCATCTTAGCTAACTTGTGAGCAATAGAATTCGCATCTCGTCCACACCACCCAAAGCTCACGAACAAGAAGTTTCTCGCTAAGCTTTTTATCTCTTCGACAAGCCTTCCAACTTTCGATCGACAATGCATTTCGTTGTTGAGAAGATTTACCACATGCAAAGCATCCGTCTCCATTTCAATTCTTTGAAATCCGAGATCCATCGCAAGGTCCATGCCATGACGTACTGCCATTGCCTTCGCTATCTCAGAATCTATAATCCCTGGAATCTGACAACAATAAGAAGCCATGGCCTCCCCCTTCCAATTTCGCATCACCATCCCAAGCACGCTTCGACGATCCTCTGAATTAATTGCTGCATCAACATTAATTTTAAAATTTACTGCGTCTAGGGGCTTCAACTTATCAAGTACTTTGGGCTTCTTCGTCCTATATATGAGTCAAAAAGTTGTTTGCTGACTGAAAATCAAGAAGATTTGCTTACAATAATCCCAATCATAAGCAGGCAAATAAAATGTCTTTTGATCAGTAGCATCACTAGGCTTAAAAACCTCATTGACTTCCATGTTTCTGCAGTTCCAATTCCTCCAACACATGATCATGAATTTTTGCATTTGTTTTGACCGAAGCTTTCCATAAAACCAACAAAATAAGTCTGCCACCTCTGTAACATGGTTTGGAAACCCATAGTGCAGAAACGGAGAACCCCTCCAAGAGTCTTGTGCATGTTTGCACGCCCAAATAGCATGAAAAGTTGTCTCTGCCAGCTTGTGGCATCGTTTGCAAATCGAATCCTCTTCCATTCCTCTGTTAATTATTTTATCTACACAGAAACATAATTAAGGAAAAGATGCCAAATTAAAAATTTTACCTTACGGGGTATATGTGAGTTCCATAGAAAAATCCACCACTTTGACAAAATCATGTCATTCGAAGGAGAAGGGTCTCCTCTCTGAGTTGCTAGCCAATGCCCTGACTTAACGGTGAATAAACCATCTTTCTCATAGTGCCAAACCAACATATCTTCCCCCATGATTCTAGGCCTTGGAATCTTTAAAATTTCTCCCACATCTTCCTCACAAAATAAGTCTATTATTTTTCCCACATTCCAACTCCCATCTTGATTTAATATTTTATTAACCCTCATTCGTTGATCAATACCAAAAGTTGAGATCGGCTTTAAAGAAGGAACAGGAGGAATCCAATTGTCAGTTAGAACACACACTTTTTGCCCATTACCAATTCTCCACCGTAACCCCTTCGAAAGAGCTCGCGGCCCCACAAGATGCTTTTCCACTTGAACGACTATTACTTGATTTTTTTGCATCAAGAAAAGAGGAGGAGTTGTAATACTTAGCACAAAGGACTCTAGCTAAAAGAGAATCAGGATTCATAATCAACAGCCACCCTTGCTTTGCTAGGAGAGCTTTATTAAATAATTCAAGATCTCTAAAACCCAACCCTTCCACTCCTCTTAGAAATACAAGCCCTTTTCCATTTCACCCAATGAATTCTCTTTCTAGAGTCATTATCACCCCACCAAAATCTTGAAATAATTCTATGGCAATCATGGATAATTGATTTTGGAATTTTGAAGCAATTTAGCCTGAAGAACAGCTTTAATCAACACCTCTTTGCTACCGGCAAAAAAGTTTTTATGCTTCCAAGAAGAAATAGTCTTTCAAAGTTTATCTTTTAGAAATTTAAAAGATATCTGCTTGGATGAGGATAACGAAACCGGAATGCCCAAATATTTCACATGAAAATCAACCTTTTTAACCTGAAGCATTTGCGTCACAATATCAATAGTATCTGTATTTGTGTTAGGGCTAAAACTAATTGCAGATTTTTCATAGTTTATCTCCTGACCAGTCAGCAGTGAATATAGTCTCAGGCTTCCAAAATATTACATGTGTCATTCTGATTTGCTTTAAAGAATAACAAACAATCATCTGCAAAAATAAGTGAGCAAGGGAGGGTGCTCTGCGAGTCACCTTAATACCTGTAATTTCTCCTCTGTCCTCCATCCAGCTAAGAATTCGAGACAAACCTTCAGTGCATAATAAAAATAAATAAGGAGAAAGAGGGTCACCTTGGTGCAAACCTCTCGTTGGAATAATATTTCCCTTCCGGCTCCCATTGATATTACAACAATACGAGACTGATGTAATACAACTCATGATAAGTTGAATAAAGCGAGAGTCAAATCTAAGAGCCTGCATAAACTGGTTAATAAAATTTTATTCAACTCTGTCATAGGCTTTGCTCATATCAAGTTTTAGTGTAGCAAAACTTTTCTCCCCTTGGACCTCTCTTTTATAGAATATGTAAACATTCAAAACCCAATAACATTCAAAACTTTTCTTCCTGTTTTCAATTTAAATAATTACCACCCTTAAATTTGATAAATGTTACAATTAATCTTTTTAAGTTAAATTTGAGGGATTTTCACACATGTGTCAAAGGTATATATGTCATATAATTTTTTCCTTGAAATATTAATTACTTTCGAAAACGGATACTGGGGCAAACTCGATCAGCCAAAAGATCCAATTATTATTCCATTTTTTGTTGTGTTTTTCTGTCATTATTTTATGTTTTATTTTTCTTCTTTGTTATTTTTACACTCTTTTATGGATTTAAAGTTTGTTGTCACCTTAAATTGCTTGTTTTTTGGCTTTGTTTGTTGTAGTACTTTTGCTTTGTTTATCTATTTCTCTTGTTATTTATGTTTTATTATTTTTATTTTTATTCTACTTTACAAGTTATCTTTCATTTTTCTCAAAATTCTTTTTCTTAAAAAATTTACGTGATCTTTTATTCTCTTACCAGGTTAACGTCATTTTTCTATTAAATTTTATACAATATTTTTTAAAAATTCAAAATTAATTGCGGCTTTTGCATTTATATTGAAAAAGAACAAATAATTTCATATATGGCCCAATTTCTAAACTTATTTATTTGTGTGAGAAAAACTAAATTGGCATAATAAAATAAAGTGAATTTATCCTCCATAGCATATTTTTGGTTCTTCATTATAATTATAGCACATTTTTTTAAAATAATTTCATCCATAACACATTTTGGCCAAAATTGCTATTCTAACATCATCAGACTTTCATTAGTTTAACTGATAGACTTTAGATTTCTATCAGTTTAATTGATAGACTTTAGATTTCTATCAGTTTAATTGATAGACTTCTATCGCTTCAACTAATAGACTTATATCAGTTTAATCGATAGACTTTAGACTTCTATCAGTTCAACTGATAGACTTGAATTGATTTTGAGTGATTGAACAATGCAAATTAATAGACTTCAATAATTTTTGTGCCACAAATGAATAAGTTTGGAAATTGTGCTATGCATGCAATTATTTTGTTATTTTTTAATATACATGCAAAATTCCCTAAAATAAAGTTATTAAAGACTCACACGTGTAAGCCTAATTTTTCACCCCATTTCTCTAAAAACAAGTTGGGCTTAATATATGCAGTCCACTCCAATCAAACCCACATTTTCTTGCACTTTCATTTCTATCACCATCTTCTTCGCACACGTTCTACCACGATTTTTTTAGGGAAATAGTAATAAATAACTATTTTGAAGGTAAATATTAAGAAAATGTCTACAGATATTTAAATTTTAAATGAATGTCTATTTTTGAATCGTGAGATGAGAGATAAAATAACACAAATTTATAATACCCTTACCTTATTTACACAGAATACATTTTAAATAATTAAAAAATTATTTAAATTTATTTTAAAAATTGGTCAAATTCATCATCCATAAATCAAGGAGAGAATAATATATATATATATATATATATTTTTTTTTTTTTTCTAATTTAAGCTACAAGAATATATCTTTTATCAAATTAAATTTCAAAATATCTAATGCAGTATAATATGTATAGCAATATTTAGGTAAGGATGAGTTCCACTTTAAAACCACATATCAAAGCCAATTTTTTTTAAAAAATAAAAATATGTGACTCTAAAGTCCGTAAGTCAAAATACTTATTCACCCTTGTGTAAATATTGCTCTAATATGTATAATACATTGTAAACGAAGGAGCACAAATATGTCCATACATATACATATCCACACCCCATGGCTTATGGAAATTTAGTAACAAAAACGTTTATTTTTTATGCTGTTAGTTTTGTTTTTGGTTTTTATTTTTTTTATCATAAATAAATGTTAATATACTATTTTTTCAGATTAATATTTTATGTTTGGCTATCCTTCTCCATTCTTTTTTCTCTCGTCAATGGTTTTATCTCTTTGGAATTAATCTTCTTCCCCTTTTCAGTGTCCAATAATTAGCATTGTCAAACTAAATTCTTCTTAATTATTAACACATTTAATATACTTAGAACAGGAGAGGGGTGAGACGTATACATACAAATTATAAATTGAGTTTGTTAGAGCGTTAGCCAACATATATATGTACATATTAGTATCAAGCATAATTGTTTTTGGACATTGCATACATAAATATATATATATTTGAAAATGCATGTATACATACATATATACTTATACGATATATAAGTGGGGAAGATAAAATTGGGAAATGAGAATCCCTACAAAATAGGATTCTATTCAACAAGTCAAGTGTAAAATCAAACATTTTTAAAGAGCAATAATTTTTTCGTGGTATTATGCCTTTAACGCAGTAATGCCCTGCGATTAGTAGTCGGCGGTCTCGCAAGCACATTTCGCATCTGTGCTGCATGGCGCATTCCACATCCGTTAATCGCACTTCGCAGAGTATTCTGTTTTCGCTGCGCAACCACGCATCCGCATTCTATAATAAGGTTTAATTAGAATGCTTATATAACCTAAAACCCTAGCCGCATTATGACACTCAATTCTGTAAAATTCTAAAGTTTCGTTTTCCTTAATAAAACTCTACCCCTCTCTTCGTTTATCGATTGTTAATTTCCGTTTTCGTAACAAAGACTTTTGCTGGAAGGAGAACAAATTTAAGAGTCTGGGGTAAACTTATTTCGCCTAAAACGGAACACCGAAGATTGGAGCCAACCTCTGATCCACAGTCAGCAAACGTATTACTCCTAAAAGGATGTTGATTCTAACACTTTTAATGACTCTAGAGAATAACTTCATCTCCAATCTTTTTCAACTTTTGTGCTTCCATTTTTCAAAATATGGAGTCTAAAAGTCATCACAATCTTGAAGATCAATGATGGCTATCTGCAGACTTAGCAGGTAAGTCTTTTTTTTTTTTCTTTTTTTTTTTTAAATTTTAGTCAAAATATGTATCCAAAATTATTAAAAATTTCTCAAATATTGATTCTAGATTCAAAATTTTAAGAAAATTAATATCTAACGTGAAGTTTGTTGAGATTTCAAAATCATTAAAGTTGATTTTCTTTATCGAATATATATTTTACAATTTGATATTTAATTTAAAATAATATATTAATAACGATAGATAAGATTTTAAATAACTTTAAAAAATACATTATCAATTAGGGGTATTATAGTCAATCCCTTTTTTTATTAAATAATTAATTAATTTCAGAAAATCAATTTAGACATTTATTTTAAGTCTAGATAATTTTAGACATACTCTTAATATTTTCTCAATTTTAGACATTTACCTCGTTACCCAATTTTTCTATCACTCTTGCCGTCCCATTTATATCACGATTTTTTTTTATCACTTTTGCAGCCCTATTTCTAACATAATTTTTCTATCACTTTTGTGATTTCCAACAAACATTTTCTTCACGGTTTTTTCGCATTCTTTTTGTCTCTTCAAATTCTCTATGGGTTAATGTTATTTCCTTATTACACCTTAATGTTAGACATAATTAGGAAATCGATAGATTCAATCATTAGGAAAGAGACTCAATGAGTACAAGTGATAGTAGATGTCGCCACGTCAATAATCTCGAAGTTTATTTACTTCGAAACATTCGTTCAAATTTTGGAATAGACGAGAAATACCACATGAATTTTAATGAAATATTTTTCACTTCTTTTTTCATATTCTTCTAAATCTTCCATCTTGATGTTCACAAGTAGGACACAACTCTGAATCAACAAATTCTTTTCGATACAAACAACTATCATTGATGCATGCATGAATCTTTTCATACTTCATTCTTAAGGTACTCAAAAGTTTTTTTTGCATTATAAGTGGACATTAGAATTTTATTAGGAGTAGGAAATAATACACTCAATAATTCTATATAAACTTTTATTGCTCCATCTATATATATTTTGCTTTCAAATTATAAATCTTAATCAGGGCTGATATCTTGGTAAAATTTTTACAATTAGGGCATAATGGTTTCTTGTCATCCTCTAATGCTTTCTCAAATATAGGAGATTTTTAGTTAAAATAATTTTGTGCAGCCATAAACATCCCTATTGGATCATCCGGGTCATCCACGTTCATCCACATTCTCATCTGCAACTTCATCTATTGGAACACTTTTCATGTTTCTTTTGCTCGATACTGATTCTCTATGCCAAATCAATGTGTTATTAATTTTGATCGATACCATTAAAAAATAAATGGTCTCTTATTACAATTCACATTTTGGTACTTGACATTCACACATTTCAAACATGGACAACAAACGACATTTGACTCTTTAAAATGTGGTATTGCATTGTTTATAAATATATCAACTCCTAAACAATATTCTGGTGACATTCGATCCTTAAACATCAACAACTTATCCATAGTCGTGTTAGAAATCTAATGAACTAGAGAAACTTAACTTACAAATTTTTTAAAACAAAGTAAACTCAAATTATATATCTAACTCAACTTAAATCAACAAATAATCTAACTCAATTAATTCTAAAACAATACAATTATTTCCAACGTCAAAGTAGGTGCTACACTTGTAAATCAACATATCGATCTAATCAAAGTATACACGATAGCCAAAACTGTGAAACAAATAAATGCCCAAATTTGAGCTGCTTAAGGTAACTTTGAAACGAATGCCCAAATGAAAAAACAAATACTTAAAGAAAATGGCTAACATTTATCACAAGAAACACATGCACAAATTTGAAACATATATGGAAAGATTACAACATGCAATTGTGAAGAAAATGAGCTAAAAAGAGCTTAAAAAAGTTAGGAACTAAGAAATTACCAAATTTGTGAGGAAATGCCCAAATATGAATAAATGTCCAAAGTTGAAGAAATGAAAACCAAAAGTGGTGGCGACGGTGAGGGTTTGCAAAGAAAGCGATAGCGGAGAGGTTTTGGTCGAAGAACCAACGACGACAGATTTGGTGGAAGAATCGGCAGCAGTAGAGTACTTTTTGTCGAAGAATAGGAATAAAAGAAATGGGGTAGAGAAGAGGGTTTGGACGTCGAAGAGGAGAAAGAAAAAAATAAATAGAGGAAAAAATTTAGGGAGGCCTGATAACTCTCAAATAGAGCATATTTTTGGCCAGTTTATTACACAATTTTCTAAAGTTCAAGGTAAATATTTGAGATATAATGCATAATTTGCAAATAAAAATTGTTAGGAGTCACACACATCCATAAATTAGCATGGGAAGCATAGCTTTGCGTTTAAAGCAAAAAATATTGAATAAACTGTGCTAAATGTTTGTACAATGTAGGAAACGCAAAACTCCTATGCTGGATGGACAAACTAAATGCGAATAGCGAAAAAGTAAAAGCAACATGACGCATTCGTAAGGAAACGTGTTAGGAGAATCACGCCAACAAGGAAAGAACAGAGAAATCAATCAAGCAATAAAAGTCAGCGTGATAAAAAAATCCCAGCAATAATAAAGAGATTCCTACTTTGAAGAAGATATTCCAAGCTCACCAAAACTTACTAGCCAAGCAAATCATCATATATAACAAGTAAAAGGCTGCAATCGAGGAGCGTTGGTCAGTTGGCAAGAAGCCAATCTACGTCAAAAAGAAACTGGTGATGTTTATAGGAGTCGATGATAAGAAATCTACATATCTTCGAACCTCACTAATTCCTATCTTTTATTTCTTTTTCATAGTTAGGAGTAGATCATAGAATTGTAGATAACTTTAATAATGAAATTTATAGATTTCTATTATTAGCTCTTATGGATTGCTATGTTGCATTAAATAAGAGCCATGGTAAAAATTTGTATGTAGAAAACATGTTGAAATTATAGGTTGTTAAATTTTATACTGATGAATTTTTATTCTTTGCATGCGTTGATTAGCTACCCACGCGTGTGTTGCCTTCAGTAAACTCAAGAGACGGAAATGTTGGGTGATCAAACGTGCTACGATAGGTTCAATGCGAGGTTTCTGTCATTGTTAAAAGAGTTAGAAACAACCTTACTTTTGCTCGTGTGCCTCGAGCTAAATATGAATAACCGTAGCGGAAGTTGGGTTTGCCATAAATCAATAAGTGCGAGAGTACTTATTAGATTAAGGAAACAAGAAATCTAATTGCCATTAATGCATAATTAACATCTTCCGCATATGTAGTTTTTACCCATGCTCAATTGCATTTCATATTTCATATTTTAAAGAAAATTCAACATTCACCAACATTATTTTTTATTCATTTTGCTTAACTCTCAGGTTAGTAATAATATTCTAGACATCAATCCTTGTGGAGAAGGATGAAATAAATAATTATCACTTGCCGCGATTCGACTACATATACTTGCATAACCCAACGATTTAATACTAACTTGCTAGCAATAACATTTTAAGTGAAATGAACATTAGAACATTATACATAGCCGACTTAAATAGCATCCCGATCAAGACTCGTGCCGGATTTTTGGTGGCCGGCATAATTAATGGCGGGCGTTACTCGCCACCAAAAACCGCCCGTCATCTATCATCCATGTTTTTTTAAACAATTTTTTAGCCCGTTTATCTATTCTAGTAATTGTAGTAGTGGATAAAGGGACACGAAGGCTTAGGTAAACGAACACGAAAATTTAGGTAACCATCGATTATATATATATATATATATATATAAAATTTCTTTCTTCCCTCATCGATCCATGTTTGATAGAGAAATATCCCAATGGAAGGTGCTCACTTCCAATTGGCAGAAGCCAATTTTGGAGGGAGATGATGAGCTTCGATGGATATCCACCTCTGATGGTACTTTCACTGTGAAATCAATGAAAGCTATTCTGAACAATATGGAGGTGGATAGAACTAATAAACCAAATGCTACTTTTTGGACAAACTCTAATGCAAAACGAGTTAAATTCTTTATTTGGACTATGTTCCATCGAGGGATCAACATTGGAGAAACTCTGCAGAAATGAAACCCAAGGAAAGCGCTTCAACAGTTTTTCTGTGTTATGTGTGTTTGAACTTTGCTGAGAGTTGTTCACACACTTTCTTACATTGCAACTTCGTTGTTCTTCTTTGGAGAAAATTGCCGGACTCAGTGCTGTCAAGTTTACAATCTTTTGAATCTGTTGAAAAAAAATTTGTTTGAAAGGTTTTGTTTCAAGACAAGTAACCAAAGGCAAGAACTCATCACTAACATTAAAGGAGCAATTATTTTGTGGATTTGGAAGGAACGCAATCATAAGATTTTCTCGAAGGATATAAAGCAAAGACAACTTCAAATCTTTGAGACTCTATTATCCTTAGTGCTGCAGAATGGAGCCTCAAGTCGAAGTTTTTCACTAACTACAACTTTTCAGATACTGTTACAAACCGGCATGCCTTCATGTAATTTTCTTTTATGCTCTCTTCTTCCTCCTCTTTGAATTTCTCTTTCCCTTTCCCCTACTTTCTTCCTTCACCTTCTGTCTCTACTTTTTTTCTGTTTTTTCTGGAGTTTTTCTCCCTTTTCTAATAATATAAGTATCTCTTCTCCAAATTTTTTTTTATATCTGTGACTTTCTGGGCCAGTTTGCACGTACCTCGACTAATGTCACGGGACATATTGTTTGACCCTACAACATTTAGATTTTAAGAAAACTCGTAGGAAATTAATTCATAGGTAGGTAGGTGGTTACTATGAATTGAACTCATCACCTTAAGCACTTCAAGATTCTCATTTGACCAAATTGAATCACTCCATGATGGATAACCACCGATTATAATAAACGGTGGGGTAAACATAGATTGAGTTATTATAACCAACTCGACCGTTTACATAAACTAGGACCCAAACACACCCTTAGAGATTACTAACATAACTTTCTACAACTGTGCTCCCTTTGAATTACTTATGAATTACAATATATGCATACAAAATATCCAATCTTTAAAATTCTCTTAAAAATTGTTAGAAAAAATCTAGCAATATTTAAAGAGAACATCTAACAATATTTAAATAACAAATCTAGATAATTCCGAACACCTTTCTCTGCTAACTTGATGTAGTGCCTAAACTCAAATTATAGTAACATACGATTTAATTTAAACCAAGTTCAAATATCTAGGAAGAAAGAAAGAAGAATTAGAAAGTAATTAATAAATAATGACAAAAAACTGATGTCTAATGAAAGTTTCAATTTTTATTCATAAGGAGAAGAAGTTAAGCAATACACATGGAATTGTAAATAACTAAGCAATCCTTAATAGCGGTAAATAAGTTGTTTATATGCATCCGGATTCTTTGAGTAGTATTTCACTTCAGCCTGCAAATCACAAATTGATTTACCCATTATAATTTGTGATCAAATAGGGAAATATCGAAAGAAAAAAAAAAACTTTTTAGTTCTTAGGTTTAGGTCATAGTATCAGTTTGGTATTCAATTTTTTTTAAAATTAAACACTTTTATCTCTGACAATTCAATAATATGTACTTTTATTATGATAAGAAAATCAATAACTACGTAATATAATGTTGGTTAAAATGATAATTAGGCTCATTTTAAATTTCGATATGTTGATAAAGTGATTATTGTAATTTTCAAGTGAATTTAATTTTAAAAAATAAGTATAAAAGTAAACAAAAAAAAGATAAAGATTAAAAATGAGCATGGTTAAAATATGAGAGGTAAAATTATTTAATTTTGAAAATTAAAAATCAAATTGAAACTACATCCTAAACCTACGAACTAAAAAGGTGATCAACAAGTGAAAATAAAAGTGCATAACATACCTTGCGAACTGCGTTTATGGCAACCACCAAATTTTGACCCAAAAGATCTGTCAAATTCTTGTTCTTTTCTAGAGCTTCCACAGATTCAGAAAGTGATTGGGGTAATCTTTGGTACTTTGGATCAATGATAAAATTAGGATCTACATCTGTTGTTTATGATGGAGGGTTGTCATTTTGAATTTTCTATTTCATCAAAATTATAAAATATATAACATTTCAATTAATGTATAGAAAAGAGGAAAGACTTATACCCCGCTTGATAATCATATATATATATATATATATATGTATATATACATATATGTATCTTTTACTTATATTATATATATATGTACAGATATGTACACATGTACGTATATGTTTGTATATATATGTATGTATATGTATGTATGTATCGTTTACTTATATTTAAAAAAAAAAAAAAGTTTCCAAAAACTTGTTTTAATTTATAGAATTTGATAAGAATTCAAATAATTTCTCAAAGGAAGATTAAATTCTTTACTTTAAAAACAATTTTAAATTATAAGAAAAAAATTATATCGTTATTAAACAGGACTTTAATAATTACCAGTAGGTTCAGGCAATTGAATATGATTCCGAAGGCCATCTAATCCCGCAGATAGAATAGCAGCTAGACCCAAGTATGGATTTGCACATCCATCAAATATTCTCATTTCAAAGTTACTTACTAAACCACCACCAATTCCAGGTGGACAAGCAGTTCTAAGTGCAGCCTCTCTATTGTCATATCCCCAACATTGATAAATTCCACAAAAACTATTGGGTTGTATACAGTCATAACTACAAACAAACAATATAAATAATGACCAATTAGCAAAAATGAATGTAGAGTGATTGTAGAAAGTTTGATTTATGGCTTAGTGTTCCTCTAACCTAGTCATGTTGGTAAAATCATCAAATATGAAACAACAAAAATTGTAAACCTAAATGTATAAAATAACTAAATGGAAATACATTTTCGAGCCTAATGAAGGGCTAGAAGAAAACTGCTTATGGAAGTACTTGGATAAAATGTTGTTTGATTGTAGGGTAATTATTGTGTGCTCAAATGTAGTTTGGATTGATATGGTTGTTGAAATTGTGTTAGTGGGCTCAAAGTGAGCTAAAATATAACTTATAAGGATATTTATGAGGTTTGAGTTAAATGATCCACGATTATAATTCAAAAAAATAATTATTGTTGAGAATAGTGTAGTCTCACATTGGTCAGATAGGAGATAAATTTTGAATTTAAGACAGCATTCTCTAGGGGCGGCGCAGTGATCAAGGGCCTAAATTTTGAGGGTGTACTTTTTTAAGGCCTAGAGACAAAACTCCAAGCTCCCGAGTCATAAAAAAATGGTAGGGGCATTTACCTGTTGGGAATTGTAGCTGTAAAGGCCAAAATGGATGAAATATGATGCAAAACCCCAGCCATGAACTCTTCTCCAATGGGTGACATTCCATGTTTAGAAGATAAATCAGAAGCCATGAATACATTTTTACCATTCTTCCACAAGCTCATATGCACGTGGCACACACTACCAATCCCATCCGTTAAATACCTAACCAACCATACGAGTAAACATCATATTATTCATCTTACCATATGAGAAATCTAATGTTCCCACATCTTTTTTGTATTAAAGAATTTAATTTAAATTAGAGAAAAACTTGTCAGCTTGTAAGAAAATATATCAGATATACGTTTTACCATTTGTGAGGATAATAACATGTCACAAATAAAGTAATTATATAAAAAATGTTTTAAAAAATATGTATGTATAAATTGATGATTTTTACTAATAAGAGAGAAATGATAAATTGTAGATGTTATACATTAGTATTCTTATAAATGTGTGTGAAGTATGTACGAGGTATTTTTCAAAAAGTTCGGTCATTTTTTATTTTTGTTTGTTTAAATTAAATTATCATCAGCCAAGAAAATGAAGAATGAAAAATGGTTATAAAAGCTTACTTGGGCATAAATGTTGCCAACAATCCATGCTTCATAGCAATAGCCTTTATGACTTCACGAGTGTAAATTAAGTCATCCGCAGCATTTAGACAAGTTTTGTACTCTAAAACAAACTCATATTGACCTTTCCCAGCTTCTGTATGCAACTACATGAATAAATAATTTTAAGAACTTAATACTTTTTCAAATGAAAATAAATAATTAAAGTCTTGATCAACTAATAAAAAACAGTTCTAAAAATTTGGTTGATAATTTTTGTTGCATAGGAAAGAGTTTCATCTCAATAGTGAAAAAATTTAACTTGCATGTTTTATTCTCGATTATGTTTTACCTTCTTGAGTTGGATTCGAATTTGTATATCAAATATCTTCGCTTAAATTTTAGAGAATTCTTTATGCATATAAAAAAAAATGAAAGAAATTGCAAAAATAACACAATAAAAAAATTGTTTATAATATAAAACATGAAAAAAATGCCCACCTTTTAAATTAAGTGAATTGTGATTGTCTTCGATCAATTCAGTTCATTGAAAGGAAGTAAGTTGAATTGATCGAAAGAAAACTAATTCTAAAAATGTGAAAAAACGAATAAAGTTCTACTATGATGACATATTTTAGAAAAAGTGCTAAAATTAAAATTGTTGAAGTAAAAGTTGTTTATTTATAGTAATTTTTCTAAATTTTATCTATATGAGTTTGTGGATTAATTATCCAAGCATATTAAATAGTATGATATTTTATCTCAAAATCAATTGATGGTAGGAGAATTAACATATTTTTAAAGAGGTTAAGAACTCCTATTTTTTTTAACATAGGATAAGATGAAGATCTTCAACAAAATTTAAATGTTGGGAGATAAAAACACTTCTATAAGAAAAGTGAGAAAACAAACACAAAGTTTTAAAAATTAAAAATCAAATGGTTATCAAATGAGGCTTAAATTTTAACATTTTCTTCTTACCTGTTCGACAACAATATTCAAGGAGTTCAAGGAAGAAATTACTTCACGAAGAAAAGTAGAGGCAGCTTCATATGATGATGATGAACAATATGTGTTTGCTGGATAAAATGGCACCCAATCTTCTTTTCCATCTCTACAAATGTCAATTTAAATAGACAAAATTGAAATAGGAAAATTTGAAATTTGAAAAATCTCATAGAGATTAGTAATCCATACCTAACTTCCTTTTTCAACAGATAGAACTCAATTTCAAACCCTGCCTTGATTTCCTGGAAATAATACATTTAACAACTTAGAGTTTCTTTTGAATGTTTTTTAGTTCAATGACGATGGAGATTTTAAATTTTTAGTCTATTATTTACCTAGTTGTACGTAATGTTATTGGATCGCAACCTATTTTGACTATTTTGAGTGATCTTTAAATACATGACTTACACGACTCTTTAAGATGGTGCTTCTTTAAGATTTCAACAATCTGAAATCAAATATCAATTTTATTTTATTGGACCAAATATCCATTATAATCTAATGAATTCTGATACTATATTAGATTGGGTTGAAATCAATCTCAATACTAGTTGATAATGAGAGGAGTAATTCCTATCTAATAAATGCTCATAGGACTCTTTACTTTTCTAATGTGAACTATGCTGGTCAGATCTTAACACAATTAATTTTTCTGTCAAAACTATTAAGAAAAATTAATAATTTTCAATTAATATGCATAGTATTGAATGATTTAAGTATCTTTATACATAAAATGCCTTTAAAAAATGGGATTAATTAAACAAAAATATTTGAATAAAAACTTTGGATTAGTAAAATGGCAATAGTTGAAAATCTTAAAACTATTTAATAAAAAATTTAGAAGCAATTAAGATATAATAAAATTATTCCTCAATATAATGCAGTAAAAAATATTCCATTCTTTAAAATGATTTTGATAGAATTATTTTCAAAAGTATTTGAATTAGAAGGGTAATTATTGAAACAATTTACCAGGTCATATTCGTGTTTCAAAATTGTAGAGATCCTTTGTAATGTTCCTCTTGGACAATATTCCCAAGCTTCACCTGATCTAACAAACATGTCCGCTAAAACCATCTCATCCCCTTCATTATTCCTGTTCAACAAAATAATGGACCATGGTTATGTTTGGGATCTGATATTAGAAAGATGAGAATATCTCGCATTCTTATTATACTATTGTGCTATTGATATGGCTGCGAGATCAGAAAATAAGGGCATGTTGAGTTAAACTAAAAGTTGCAAAAGCCTTAAACGATCTAGTTAGGTTATCTCTAATTATAACTGATGATGAAATATATATATATATGAGATATTTGAGATAGCTTACAACACTATTATTCTGAATTATGGATGAAACTAGATTAACTGTATATGTCAAAGTCTAAGTGACATATACAGTTTAGGATTCGTGTCAAAAGGATTAGAGTAAAAGTTAGACACTTTTAGTAACATTTGGTGATTTGACGAATCCAAGTGAAAAGTTTGATGCAAAAAATAAATCTAAGTCGTGGTTGCCTTGATTTGTTACCCTCAATAAATATCGTTGATACAGTCAATTATGGACATAAGTTTTCATAATTTTATTTTTTTTCATCACTCAAAACATCTCACAGTAATAGAGATGTTTGTCCCTTATAAATTCATGAATATTTCATTATCTAGCCAATGTGGGACAATGATTGAATTTCTAACAATGCTTAATTCATTTCATTAGTAACTATTTTTGAAATAGAACTTCATGTTTATTTAACATGGTATCAAAATTCTTGATACTCAAAAGAATATTTACTTAAAAATAAAAGACTCCTTAAGGAGATATCTAACGTTCTTAGCAAAATGCATGAGCTATTTATCTCATATCAATTAGATAAATCCGGTATTTAAAAAAAAAAAATATCGTAATAAAAAGATGATAAAATATCATTATAGAGTGATCTAGAGAGATTAAGATTAAGAGGGTCTTAGAGAGTTAAGAAAGTGATTAATTCAATCCATGGTGATCACATACTTAGAAATTCATTTCCTAAAATTTTCTACAAATCTAAATGTTGTAAGGTCAGACGGAATATACATAATCGAAATACACATAAGCTGGCCCGAACAGTCATAAATATAAAAAATGGAAGGACGAGAATTTGGAAGGGTGATTTTATAGTCATACCAAGGAATAGTTCGTTTGGTTGATAAATTAGGCATGAGCCTGACCTCACCCACAACACCAAGACCACTGCCATCAGCTGGACTTTCAAAAATAGAACCTATTGCCATACAACCAGAAGGCAGACAAATCCCATTCCTTGCAGCCACTTCATGAAACCGCTTGTACGGTACAACCTGACCAAACACACACACAATAAACCCATTACTAATCATCATTAATATACTTTATATTAAAAACAATTTAACAAAATGTGAAAAGAGTGTTCTTTTAGACGTTTAAATTGAATTCATGATGACTATTTACTTAAGAATTAACTTCTTATGAATTGACATCTAAATGTGTTAGGAAGAGCATCTTGATTTTGATCCGAATTTGTTGATCGAAATACGCACTTTTCCTTACTCGCTTGGATCGAGTCCAAATTTTTTAGATCAAATAACCACTTGAGTTCGGTCCAAATTACAAGTTCAGGTTATTAAACATTTGAATTAAATTGAAATTTGAGGGACCAATAATCCACATGAATCACTGATACCATGTTACATAATATGAGTTCGACCTCCAAATCAATTAATTTTGAAATGAAACCCAATATTATTTAATAATATTTTTGCATACATGATTTTCCTTATTTTTATCCACTATTTACATACATTTAAAAAAAAAAAAAAAAAGTCAAAGTTTGTAAACTAAAAAAATAGAAAATAAATAAAACTTTCTTTTTGTTTTGTAATTTAGGCTTAGACTTCAATTTCTCTTAAAATCAAATGATGATCAAATGAGACTAAATAACAACAATATATTAGAAAAAGATCTTACTCGACATCTATGTTTTCCTGGAGTATCAAGCCAAATAATCCGAACAAGCCTGTCATCCTTTTGCACAAAAGAATTAGCGCTTATCGTACGAACAGAAGTTAATGAACCATTTTGAATGTGATTCTCTATTGTTGGATTAATCTTGTACAATTTCATAGCATTTCGTGCAAAAATGTCTTTCACTACTTCAACAGCTTCCAAAATGGAAAGATCGCCATCAATACAAGCATCTCGTAGAACATTATACACGACATCCTTCGTTTTCTTTGCACCTACAATCAAACAATATTATGTTAGGCAAACTTTGGCTCAATGCCGTCAAATATAATTAATGCAAAAAACACAATCCAGACAATTATATATTTTTGCCTTATCCCAGATCAAGTTCGTATTCCAAATTATAAAAGCGGAATCATTAATTCGAAAACGTCAAGAAAGAAAGCAAAGATAAACAAACTTAAACTTCCAAGTAATAAGAACGATAAATAAAAACAAGTTTAAGGTATGAGAAATTGACACCAAAATTATACTGGTTCACCTAATGATGGCTACCTCCAATCTTTTGCTATTGATGCAGGTTCCACTAAAATATCAGGAAGAATGATATAAGAATCTTACAATAATCAAGAATGATCTCTCTCACTCTTCTCTCAAGGAAAAGGCTCAATAATCAATCAAGAAAAATACCTAAAATCTTCAATGGAGAAAGAACCTATCCTGCAACAACACACTCAAGAAAAATTACAAAGAAATTTCAATCTCTTTTATTTTTCTTCTCCTGACTTGGGGCTGCTTCTTGTCACACTCTCGCTGTGTAACTCACACCTTGCGGCTACCTATTTCTTTCCGAAAAATTGATTGCAATTTTTCCCTTTTTATAGCAAGCCTTTTACGGCTATGTGTAGGGCAAGTTAAATGGAATTTATAATGGGCCCATATGGGCTCATTTGTTTTATCTTCATATTATCTCCCACTTGAAGATAAAACAAACAACATGTCTTCCCTGCAACAGTAGCAACTCTTCTTCCACTCATGAAGAATTCCAACTGAAGTTATACATAACTTCAGTTTATCAACAGGAACAGTCTTGGTAAACATATCAGCTGGATTCTGACTCCCTGGAATCTTTTGAAGCATTAACAATCCATCTTCCAAAGCTGATCTGATAAAATGGTATCTCACATCTATGTGTTTCGTTCTCGAATGAAATACTGGTTTCTTCGCTAAATGAATAGCACTCTGACTATCACAATACAAAGTCCCCTTACCCATTTTCAAGCCAAGTTCATTCAGAAAGGACTGAAGCCATATCATTTATTTATTCTTCTATCGTAGAAAGAGCTACTATCTTCTGCAATCTCGAAACCCGGTTAATTGCAGTATCACCCAAGTAAAAACGTACCCGATAGTACTTTTTCCTGCCATCTGTATCACCAACTATATCTGCATCAACATAACCCTGCAGTTTAAAATTCGACTTCTTTAAATGTAGAGCACGATCAGTTGACCTTTTCAGATATTTGAAAATCCATCTAACTGCTTCCCAATGTTGTTTCCATGGATTACTCATGTACCTACTGACAACTCCCACTACATGTGCAATGTCGAGTCTTGTGCAAACCATAGCATACATCAGGCTCCCTATAGCTTAAGCATATGACACTCTAGTCATATCATTTCTGTCTTGCTTTGTAGTGGGTGAGTACTCCTTAGATAATTTAAAGTGACAAGCTAAAGGAGTACTCACATGTTTTGCATTTTCCATGTTAAATCTTTTTAACTCCTTTTTCTCATACTTTTCCTGTAACAAAGTCAATATACCATCTTTTCTCTCAATCATCATTGCTAAGATTTGTTTGGCAACAATCTTTCATTTCAAATTCTTGAGATAATTCACTTTTTATCTTCAAAATTTCCTCTTTGTGCGCACCTACTATCAACATATCATCAACATATGGCAGTAAAATAATATACGAGTTACCTTGAGACCTTATGTAGCAACAATGATTTGTTTGACATCTCTGAAATCCATTGTTGAACATAAAACTATCAAACTTCTTATACCACCGTCTAGGTGCCTGATTGAGACCATACAAACTTCTTTGAAGTTTGCAAACCATTTTCTTTTTTCCTTGAACTATGAATCCATGTGGTCGTACCATGTAAATTTCTTCATCCAAATCTCCATGAAGACACGCAGTCTTTACATCCATCAAGGAACATATCTTCTTCTACCACTATCGACAATACAGTTCTAATTGTAGTTAATTTAACTACAAGAGAAAATATTTCATTAAAGTCAATACCTTCCTTCTATTGAAAACCTTTGACTACAAGCCTTGCTTTATATCTCTTGCTACCATTGGGTTCTTGCTTTATTTTATAAACCCACTATTTCTGCAAAGCTTTCTTACTTCTGGGTAACTCAGCTAGTTGTCATGCATGATTTGTCATAAGAGAATCTATCTCATCTTTCATGGCCAACTCCCACTTGATAGAATCTTCAACTTGAACCGCCTCATCATAATATTCTAATTCACCTCTGTTAGTCAATAATTTATAATTTAGAGTAGGGGAATACCTTTGTGGTGGTTTTACAATTCTGCTAGACCTTCTAACTAGTGGAGGTGGCGTTCTCAGAACATTTTCATCTTCCATAGTTTGCTCACCAGTTTCAATAACTAGTCCTTCAGTTTTCTCAACTGTTTCATTTGGAGTAATTATGTTCTGATCTTTAATGACCGTTGTTCCAGTTTCAACATCAGGAAGACTTATATACTGAGTCTTATTTTCTCTCTTCTCATCTGTCCCTAAATAAACAACTGTTGTTCTATTCTTATACAGAACTTCTTCATTGAAGATCACATCTCTTCTTCTAACAATCTTCTTATTTTGGTCATCCCAAAACTTGTAGCCCATTTCAGCACCATCATATCCAATAAAATAACACTTTTTGGATTTAGCATCTAGTTTACTCCTGTCTGCAGCATTAATGTGAAGGTAAGAAAAACAACAAAAAACCTTTAGATGAGAAAGGTCTACCTGGTTATCGCTTCATACTTCTTCAAGCAATTTGAAATCAAGTGGTTTGGTCAGGCTTCTATTGATCAGATAGGTTGTCGTGTTGATCGCCTCAGCCTAGAACATCTTAGGCAATCATGCATGTCATCTCATGCTCTCAACACGCTCATTCATCGTCTTGTTCATTCTTTCTACCACACCATTCTACTGCGGTGTCCCTAGAACTGTCTTTACCATCACAATACCATTGTTTGCACAATATCTTTTGAATTCCCCACTAACATATTCACCACCGTTATCTGACTTCAAGCTCTTGACTTTCAAACCTATCTCGTTCTCAACCATAGTCTTCAAAGATTTGAAAACATAAAATATAAGTCCATACCTTCCTGCTTTAGTCATCTATGAAGGTCACATAGTATCTAGAACCACCAATGGAAGATACTTCAGAAGGCTCTCACACATCACTGTGAACTAACTCCAACCTTATTGGTTTTAGCTTTGCTCATGTCTTTGAGAAACAGGCTCTTTTTCAGCTTCCTAAATACACAACCCTCACACAACTCATGTTCAACTACCTTCAGCCCTTGTAACTTCCCTGCAGACTGAAGAATTTTCATACATTTTTCACTCATGTGTCCCAACCTGTTGTGCCACAAATTAGTTTGACCTGAATGATCTACAACTGCCACCATTTCTTTGTCATTGTTGCTAACATACAAAGTTCCTAACTTGCTTCCTCGAGCAATCACCATGGCGCATTTTGTAACCTTCCAATTTCCTTACTAAAACTAGTTTTATATCCATCACTGTCTAACAGCCCAACAAAAATCAATTTTTTCAGCATATTTTGAATATGACGTACCTTGCAAATTTTTCAAATCAAACCATTTGCCATTTTCAATTTTACATCACCGATCCCAATGATGTCTAAAGACTCCCCCATCAGCTAGATAGACCTTTCCATGATTTCCTGCAACATAATTCTCAAGAATGTCATGCTGACATGTAGTATGAAACGACGCACCTGAATCTATCACCCATGTTTCATGAGCACATTCCACTACCAAACTAGAGCATCTTGGGCACTATGCGGAAGCGAACATCCATATGAGTTATGCACCTAAAATTCAGCCTCTGTGATGTATGTTGGAAACTCGAACAACTCTCGAAACACAAAAAACCCATATTTGAATACATATAATCCAGGATGAGGGAAACATCCTAACTTTTCCTACGATGGACAAAGCAACAATATTAAGAAACCAAGACAACAATGAATGGACCAATCACCGAGGTTTGGAAACACGTGAGGGGAAAATTATGGGAGCCACCAACAATAAGGGTATCCATGAACACAAAAATCACTACAACCTATTAGAAGAGCTTTATACAAAATGCTCCTTAAGAACTACATTGTATTGAAGGATGGGATGATGAAAAATCAACAAACCATGATGCAAGCTCAACATCCAACATTACGTATGATGGAGCTACAACTAGGTAAAATCACTTTGGAGCTTAGGAGTCAATTACCGGGACAACTTCCATCAGACACGGAGAGTTCATGTTGTAGTGGTAAGAAACAAGTGCAAGCCATTTTATTACGAAGTGGAAAACCATTAGTAGACGATGAGAAAATCAGGCAATACCACGAGGCACTACACAAGCACGAGTATTAACTGAAGAAGATCAGCCAGCCATAGAAGAGTAAAGCGACACTAAAGTGAAGAAAAACTCAAATAGCAAACAAAAGGATGATGCGATTGAAGACCTTACAATAGGGCGAAAAGATAAAACCATAGAAAAACCCCTACCAATCTATAAACCGCCACCACCACCATACCCTCATTGTTTGAAAAAGAAGAAGAATGAGTCACAATTCAAATTTTTTTTGGATATCTTAAAACAAATTCACATCAACATACCATTATGAGATGCGCTTCGGCAAATGCTAAACTACATGAAATTCTTGAAGGATTCCCTCAAAAAAAAGAGAAAATACAAGGAATTCAAATTAGTTGCATTAAACGAGGAATGTAGTGCCTTCATCTAAAAAACTCCCTAGCAAAGAAGGAGATCCAGGTGCATTCACCATACCTCTAAATATTGGAGAAAATCACTTCAGATGTGCATTATGTGACCTAGGCGCCATCATCAATTTATGCCTTGCCCCATTTACAAGAAGTTTGAAATAGAAGAAGCAAGGCATACGACAGTGATGCTACAGTTGGCAGATAAGTCAATGAAAATTGTAAAGCGGTGTAATTACGACATTAGTCACAACAATTTGAAAATAATAGGGAATAAGGCAAAGGTAGAATTATATTTAAAAATTTCTATAATAATGCTAGAACTTGATCTACCGCAGAACTTCCATTTGTCAGAATTTCCAACAAGGTTGCCTTAGCACGAACCTTTCTAAACATGGGGAAAATGGATAGGTTCTTAGAGTTGAATCTGAAGCTTGAATGTTAGATCTCAAACTTCGGAAAACATTTAAGTTAACGGAAACTACGCCTTACCTCCATTGGGACAATGCCGATTTTAAGTTTAGAGTGAGGGCAAGCTTTTTAGAAGCGTTGTGTTGCCTTCTTCTAGCTCCAACATCCTAGTTGATTCCTTTTCTTATGTCAGTCAATTTATGCTCAAGCGATTCATCTTAAGAGAAGAACCAAAGCAAATGAAGTATTCTAAAATGGAAGGTTCCAGGTGATCAAGTTCTTATGTTAAGCATAATCAATTTTCTAAAAAGTCTTTTAAGCGAGAGGCAAGCATAGCATTATGTTAAGTAATTCACTTATAAGAACTTGTACACTAATAATAGCACCGCTCAAGACGAGCAATGATTCAATTTTGAGGGTTCGATAACTCTTAAATAGAGTTAATATTTAGAGGGTTTTAGAATCATTATCTTAATTAATTTATGAAATCTAGATAAAAAACGAGTCAAAAAATGATAGTCAAAGGGGTAAAAGATGGATGCTTATGCATTAAAGGAATAAACGAAGTATTAGAATTTAAAAGCGAAAAGAAGATAGATTTTATTGAAAAATCCATATAAACGAAGTATTAGAATTTAAAAGCGAAAAGAAGATAGATTTGCATGAATTATTAAAGCAAAGCAGAGGACGAAAACTCAGAGGCACAAAAGTAGAGCAGCAAAAGAAAAATCTCAAGCAACAATATACAAAGAAAGAATCGAACAGTTAGATGGCTAGAAAGGTAAACCATGTAAAACCTGGGATACTTTCCAAAAGCCGTCGAAGAATCATTGAAGATCTGAAATGAGAAGAAACTTATTGCCTAAGATGGAAACCCTAGTTCTAACCCAAAGCCAATTGTAGTACCAATTGTCGTGTAATTCTAGAAGGAAGATATCAAAAGGAAGATATAAAAAGGACCAATAAAAAGAATAAAAATGTCAAGATTTTTAGTAGTCAAGGTTCTTAGTAGAGATTAGTCTACCTGTACCATTGTCGTGTAATTCTTAGTTGTTCATTTTATTTTTTTCCTTTGTTTTCTTTCGGCACTTCAACACTTTGTTATTTTCGAAACCATTTTCAATTGTATTGAGTTTTTATTATTTCTACATCTCTTTCATTATCTGTTGTCATCTTTAAATTCATGATGAGTTAATTTTTGTAAGTCGCACGTTAAGGAAAAAGTGGGTTCATTATAGCATGTGTTACCAAGTTTAGGAAGTTATAATTGAAACATGTTAAATTCGATGTAATTACATAGTGAATCTTGATTGGCCATTTCGCATGAGCTAATAAGTGATCAAATCGGAAGATGAGTTAACTTTTGATTAATTGAATGTTCGATAGATTAGTATAAGATCTCTTATGCTTTTAAAAAAAGTTTAGTAATAAGCGTTTTACTACTGCATGCGACACGTTTGATTAATTTAAGCATGAACTCGCAACAAGGGTTAGTTTAGTGTGAACAAATGCGGAAGAAACCATTAGAATAACGATGTATGACAATTATTCCTTACCGCATAGCCCTTCCTAGCACTGGAAATGCATTCTTATGAGTACCTTGGCCATAGCCTTGATTTCATAATCGAACTTTATAACCCTTTATTCTTTCTTTGCTTAACTGCGAAGATACCAACACCAAAACCCCAATTGTCTACTTTTACACATTTGATTCTAAGTTGCCATCGATTATTAAGTTTACTGTCCCTGCGGAGAATGATATAAACATATCTATCACTTGACTGCAGATTGCACATTGTGGATGCATTTCTACAACTATATTAAGACCACATATCCAGCACCATAATGCATCAATGATGTCATGCACTTAAAAGAAATGGCCGACTATTGTTGTATGCCTCTAGTTGTAACTAGAGAGAACTCATTGTGGCTAATTATTGTTTACTATGGAGATTTTGACTTCAATCCAATGGTTCTTTGACTCCTCAATTTTTGAATTAATTAAATCGAACAAACTGAAATTCATTCGACTTTTAATCGGTAAACAACTGGACGAGTGGTAGGTGAGGAAGATGAGTGGCTGCGAGTGGTAGTGAAAGCACACTAGTTGTGTTGCCAACATGAGAAAATGAAAGTGAGTCATAGAGGGAGAGAAGAAAAATTACTTGTTGTATTAGAGGGAGGAGAAAATGAAAGTAAACAAACGAGAGAAAAGGGCAAGCTTATGTGGTTGTTCGTGGCTATGAGAGAAGAGACTATGTGAAGATTAAAAAAACATTTCTCTTGCACGAATCTTAAATAGTAGAAAAAGAAATAAATTGAGGAAAGAAGAAGGGAAATAACTCGAGGTGTCTGACTGCAGGTCAGATGAGATATATTGACCACAAAAAAAACCTTGTTTGGGGGTACAAAAAGATAAATTAGATGACAGAAAAACCTTGATTGAAGTTCAGGAAAATAAAAATAGCTGACTGAAAATCTTATTTGGGGTGCAAGTAGAGAAGATAACATGTGCGATACAATTTTTGTTAACTAGTCTTATTTTTATGTTATATTTTAAAAAATAAAATTATTCTAAAATCTTTAACTATTAACATAATTATGGAAATATAACCATTATCATTAAACAAAACAATCTTAAGCAATATAAAATAAATATCATACAACCCTCGATAATATTAATGTATATATTCAAAAGAAACATAATTTCATTTGCATCATGTACAACTTAATAATCATGAGATTAGAATTTTGAATCTCTACCACTTAAATATTGTTAACTTAAAAAAGGTAATGAACAAAAACTTCACACAAAAAAATGAAGTTGAACTAATCTAAAATATTTGTAGGTCATACATTACTTTTGTTATTTTTTCAAGATTTGTTAGACTTAAATAATAAAATAAATTTTTAAGAAAATACCAAGATTTTATTTAATATAATGAATTAAAAAATTATTTGGTTAAACTAGTTACTATAATTAAATCTTGATGACCATCTTTATTTTTATTTTATTAAAAAATAAACTCTTTTCTTATATAGTATTTTATACGTTCACATTCAGTCAAAAAATTATCCATAGAATATAATAATTAATATGTAACATTAAATCAAACATTAAAAGAAGTATTCAACTTATTAGTCATTAAAATCGAATGGACGATGACTATGTAATTTAGTATTAAAATATAAATAAAAATACAGAAAAATGTTAACAAAAGAAAAGAAAAATAAAAGATAAGATGTGGATGAGATGTTGGGCCCGCCATTTTATTTTATTTTATTTTATTTTTTCTTCTTCTTTTGAAAACAACCCCACCACTTTAGTTGCTCCAAAGTATTCTTCTCCCAAAACAAATAGATTTGTGTAAAGATAAAAAAAAGAAAATACTTTAATTTTATAATAATAAAAGATGAAATGACGTTTTGAAAAATAGCAGATAAAAGGACCAATTGAGAGAGGGAAGATAAAATGACACATTAAAAAAATGAAAAAATCAATAAATTGCATGAATTTAGGAGTTGTTGAGTTAAAATATAGTTGTATATTATATTGAAATATAAATTTTGATTTCATAATATTCGTGAGCATTAATTTGTGTGTTTCATATTATAATGTTAAATATATTCGGTTTGGTTTTTATTTGTTTTTTTAAAATGCAAAATCGTAAACGAACCAAATATTTCCATTTCTAATAGATATAAATTGAGAGAGTTGTTTTTTTTCTAAATAATCATACCAATTACTAGAATTGGTCCGACCAAATTCTTGGATTTTTTCGATTATTTAGAGCCCGTTTGGTAACGATCTTGTTTGTTGTTTCTTATTTCTTATTTCTTAGTTCTTGTTTCTTGTTTCTTGATTTTTTTTAGAATAAAAAACAAGAATATGTTTGATAATTATTTCAATTTCTTGTTTCTTAAAAAAAATTAAGAAACAGAAATAAATATGTTTGATAACAGTTTCTTGTTTCATGTTTCTAATTTTGTTTTGTTAAACAAGTATATATATATATTTAAAAATCATTAATCAAAAGTTTGTATTTTCTAACCTTAATCATTTTTTTTATATAAAAATCACTTCAACAAATTAAAAATTCATAATAATAACAATTTTGTAATGAATAAATCTATTATAATTTTGATTTAAAAAAGAAAAAAGAAAAATAGAATACCCATATTATAAAAAGTTTAAAATCAAATTATAAATAAATAAATTGAAATAAGATATAAACGCACATACTAAATATTTTTAAATTCTATATATATATATATATAGTAAAATTAAGAAATAAAGTTAACACAATTTTTTATAAAATAATATTTGTATACAAATTAAGATAATTTATAAATATAAAATTGGAAATTTGATGTAGATAACAACTTTTATTATTCGTATTTTATTATAACTTGATACAGGTATATTAATCCAAAATTTCATTTAAAACCTATTAATTTCACTTGATTGAAATGTAGCAATTTTTTTTAATTCAAAAAAAAAAAAAATCAAGCAATTTTATAACTATCAAATTTAACTTGATTGACTTGACTTTTTTATATTGGATTTTTCTTAAGTTTTTGGTATTCAATAGATTCCTTTTTTTTTTTTAATTTATGAAAAGTTTTCTATAAAATTAGTATATATTTAAATTAATAATAGAGAAATATAAATATTATTTTTTATATAAATTAAACTGAAAATTAATATATATTAATATTATTATAAAAAAAATTGAAATAAAAAAAATAGTTTATGTTTATATATATATATATAATTGAAATAATATATTTAAAAAAAAATTGAATTTTTAGGAATTAAAATAAGAAATGAATATATATTGAGTGGAAATTGAAAAGTAAAAGTTGATTTTTAAAATTTTAAATAAAAAAAATGAAAAGTTTATTTTAATAAATTAAAATTGAAAAAATGTTTGAAAAGGGAAAAAAATGATTTACACAAGGATTGAACTTGGGATGTCCAAGTGAATAAAAATAATCTATTACCTACTTGCCATTGAGCCAAAAATTAACAATGTAAATAAAGTGGATGATTTTAAATAAAAAAAACAAAGTAACAGTAAAGGAACACAAATACAAAAAATCAGAAACGGAACGATGGCAAACAAGAAACGTTTCTTTTTTATTTTGGGAACAAGAAACGGGAACAGTTACCAAACAAGTCTGTTTCTCAAAAAAAGAGAAACATAAATGAGAATTAGGAAATGAAAACGTTACCAAACGGGCTCTTAAATACTTCATGGTTGTTCCCACTTTTATACTTATGATATTTTTCTTATCTAAATGATATGGGACACTAATCATAGTCGCAACACTATTAAAGACTAAAGACTGTATTCAAATCGAAAAAAAAACAAAATTGTAATTTTCTTTAAGAATGATAAATCAATAAATGCAGAAAACATTGGTGAAGATTCTACTTTGAAAAATGCAAGACCACAATGCATAAGCCACGCACATGTCTAACTAATTAATATTGAGATGAAATCTCATATTTATGTATTATTCAAATATCATGCAATATTTTTAAGAAATGTTAGTTATTCTTGTTATTGTCAATTAATTTTAAGGTAAAATTACATAGTAAAATATATTTAATTTTAAAACTTAAGTCGGTGAGTTACGATGAAATATAAAAATATCTCAGAAGACATATATGCATTTTCATATTTTTTTTACCTAAATAGAAGGTCTCAGGAAACGCATATCCACCCGTGCTGAACATAACCTGCCATTTTGTTGCCAAACAACATTCAAACTGTCATAAAGTTGAACATATGCAATGAGAAAAGTTTAGCCTATGTTATCCAATTTGAATAAATTCCATTTTATTTTATACTACATGAAATAGAACAATAAAAGGAAAAAAAATGCTTTTTAATTCCTAGGCTGGGTATTTACTCTAAATTTGGTCCTTAGAACATTTTTATCTCTAACATTTAAATAATGCTTTTTTATTATCGTTGTTGTGTTTTTTTAATTTATTTTTATACTTATTTTCTTTTAAAGATTAAATTTACATAAAAATTTAAGTAATTACTTTATCAATTTATTGAAATTTAAAATTAGTTTAGTTGTCATTTTAGTTAACATTATTTTATGTAACCAACAATTTTATTATCTAAATAATTAAAAATGAGTAATATTGAAATATTAGGGGTAGAAGTTTTCAACTTTAAAACATAGATACTAAATTGAAATTAGAACCAAAACAGTAGGATTAAAAATGTAGTTTTTCTAAAATTATAAAGAAAAATAGAATGTGAAACTTGAATCACATAAATGAATATCAAATTTTAGGATATGTCAAGGATTTACCTAAACTTTGCTCTATATATATATTATATATAATAAAAGCCATAGTTCCCTAAACTATAACCTTTATATTTAATTTAGAATTGAACTTATTTTGATGACCTTTTTAATTGGAGCAAGCTCTAAGAGTTGTTTGAGTGCAAACATCATCCCATGAACACTGAAGTTAGACATTGTCAATCCAAAGTCAAGGTAGACCTGAGAGATTAATTAAAATTATAAAATTATTGCATAATTTTATAATTGTCTCCGATTCGAGATTGATCACTGAATGATACTTAAAATTGAATATCCTTGAAGGTGATATCAAAATATAATGAAGATTAAAAAAATATAATGAAATTTTAAGTACCTGAGGATACATAGAAGCAAGATATGATGCTTCCCTTGAGAAAAATGATGCATGTAATATAACTATACAACATTTAGAAAACCTCTTATTCTTTAGCATTGTTTGAAGATTAAGGGGATTGACCAGTCCAAGATCTCCATCTTCGTCTCCCAATCTAAATGTATGAAATCAAAAAGAAAATTATATGCCATACATTATTCAAAATAGAGAATTGTGGTGATTTTTTTGATGTATTCTCGATCTAAAATTGTTGGATTGGATAATTTAACCTTAAATATTGTTCAAAAAAAGTTCAAACACAATTTGAGCCTTTGAGGAGTAATTTTTTTTTTCTTTTTTACAAAACCAAAATGTCTTTATTTATTTATTATATATATATATATATATTTTTTTTTTATATTTTCGAATGAGAATACAAATAAAGTGCTGACTGACTGGTAGATTTTAGATTAATTTTGATACGATGTTTTTTTTGGGTGAAAGAAAAAACAAAAATATAAGCCCCATTTGATAATGATTTTGTTTTTTGTTTTTTATTTATGAAATTTAAGTTTATTTCTATTCAAATTTCCTACATGTGCTCCATTTTTCCTACTATGTATCCATCTTTCCTTAAGAAAGTAGGAAAATACTAATCAAATTTCAAAAACATAAACAAGTTTTTGGAAGCTACTTTTTTTGTTTACAAATTTTGGTTTTGTTTATTAAAATATAGGTAAGATGTAGATATCCAAATAAGGAAAAAATTATAGTAAGGTAGTTGTTATAGGCTTAAATTTCATAAACAAAAAACAAAAAACAAAATGTTTATCAAACGGGACCTAAATGTCTCATGTGGTGCAATTATCTTACATTGAAAAAGTAAAGAGTTTTCAACACATTTGTCAGAGATATGAGTTATTCTGCCCAAAGTCAATTGGTTTTAAGGTAGAGTCTCATATTCTCTAATAATAAGATATAATAAAAATGCTTTTTTTTGTTAGGATTTTTGTCTTTAATATTTTCATTTATTTTTTACATTTGTTATTTAATAATATTTGTAAGTTTGTATCTCAAAATGGAATTTCTTTTTATTCGTACAAAATCTCTGACAATATCAATTTGTCTATTTAACACTATGATATTTTTTTACTTTCTCATCAACATGATATCACTTATTTTCAAGTAATCGATCGAAAAGAAAACTTAAAAGAATGTGGTGACAACGAGGCGTTTCTTACTTAATTCTTCTCTATAAGTAATAAGAATATGGTGGCAACGGGGTGTTTCTCACTTCTAAATAATATTTTCTTAATAAAACATCAGGCATATCAGTTTCTTTTTTATAATATTTTATTTTTATTTACATTTATTTCTCATTTACATCATACTTCTTTTAAACAAATTTAATGACCTTTGAGATTCAAATTCTTATTATGTGATATATGAAGTAGTACTCCTTTTTAGTCATTTATATTATACTTATTCTTTGAGGATATCAATTTCTATTTTTTTTTTCGTTAAAAAAACCGAATACAAAATACAATATTAAAATTGACTATAAAACCATCCTAATTTAATAGTTTTTTTTTTTTAATTTTCAAAATTGAATCTACTACTTGAAAATAAATGATAACATGGGCATACAAATATCAATTTATAGATATTTTTATATATATAAAAAGATGAAATAAAATAAATGGGAATATAAAGGAAAAAAATAAAGATAAAAAACATAAAACTTTTATTACCCTGTATGGATCTGCATGGGCAAGTTGAAATGTTGAGCAACTTCCAAACTATGAATGAATATATAGTCAATGAGACTTTTGCTTTCTATTCGAACAGGTTTCCCTCCTACATATTTCCATTGGTATAAATATTATTATTAATAAGAGAGAAACAAAGAAATATTGAAAAAGAAAATAATCTCTTTTTACCTTTTAAAACCTGAGCAAAACTTTCTTCAGCATCTTTCTTTGAGACATGAACATTAATTTGTAGACCACTTCGACATAGAGCTATACTTTTCAGTCCATGTATCTCATGAGCCAATGTACTAAAGCTAAGGATATGTACAAAGACTACAAATATCGGTTCCACCTTTGTTACTCACATTTATTTCTAGTGACTATAACTATGTTATAAGGGAAATTCCCAACCGAACCCGAGTAAGGCCCATGAGCTATAAGAGAACCCACGAGCCGAAAAGGCGGGGTGCAACCCAAGCCTAAGAGAGGCTGGAAACCACAAAATATTGGTATGAGAAAATTCGATGTAATAACCCGTTAGTTTGTGTTGTTCATTAAACCACAAATTTTCTGTTTGCCTGCTTGTTTCTTATCAGCTTCGTTCAAGTACGAGCCCGAAGAGTGAGGTGCGTCGTGTTCGCTGCACCAAAAGAGTGAGGTGCGTCGTGAACTCGTCGTTCAACGTTGTGTTTTTTGAAGAGTTGTCGCTTGTTCGGGGAAGCCAACATCACCAATTGCATGTTTTCCAGTTGTTCATTAGTCGTCGCTCCCAAAGAAATTCATGCCTTGACCGCCATATCAGCATCCAGTCAACGCCTAATCAACACCAACTCAATTTTTTTTTACCTCCCACCTCATTATTTGACTATTCAGTCAATGGCCATATCAACCTCTTTGACCAGATTTGTTTGACTTTAAGGAATATATGGCACATGCTTAGATGGCCGTATTTAAGATGACACCTTGAAATATGACACTTTGGGTTTAGACGACACTGTAACTAGTTTTCACAAGATTTATCCATTTGACCAATTTTGTCGAGCTATTCGGACCATGGATGTTGGAGTCGAGTTTTGATATGTTGATTTGTTTTAGGGCTCAGATTGCTATTTGGCTATTACGAACTTTTAAAGGATTCCAAGAGCGTTGTCAGGGGATTCACCAAGGTAAGAGACTTTTACCCCTTTCTTGAGGGCCCGTGGTTAATACATGTGTCGGTTACTTGCATTAGTTGACTTATTTGATTATATCATGACCCATGTGTATCGCATGTTGCACTGATTAAATTGAAAGCATGCAGATGTCTTGTCTATACTATAACTAGATATGCATGAACCTTAGTATGTCTGACTGATATGATCGAGTTGCATGTGGTTCGTATGTCTCAATTGTGGACTTGGATGATGTTTGATGTATGACTCGATGCCTCATTTATACCCAAACGAGTCATGGAGACCGAATAGAGGAGACTAGTAGGCACGTGTGGACGAATATATTCCAGTGCACACCAGCCATAGGCGATATCATTGTTCTGTAGGACTTCTATGGATGGTCTGCCTGCCAGGATCACTACCTTGATGGTTTCTAGTAGTAGCCGATGACACTCTCTAGGTATGTAGTATGGGTTTCATATGGTTCCTTCGTGATTGATGTGGATCTACCTCTCAGCATGAGTACAAAACTTATTGGTCGATAAGATGCTCGGCTTGCCAGATCCCTCAGCCTAGAGTAGGTTGCCCACATTGCCCTTGAGTTGAGAACTCTCATGGGCTAGATGTTTTAGGGTATATGACCTTTAAACTACTCCATGAGGTGTAGGTCATCCTGCCTAGCACTTAAGAGCTCGGGTTTTGTATACCCATTCTATTGTCCTGGTAATCATACATGTTTGTTGATGCTTGTATTCTTTTGCATGTTTGTACCCCGAGTTGGGGGAGCCTTACGGAGTTTGTAAAAACTCAACATTTCCACCGTGGATTACAATAGGCGTTACTTGATTATGTCGAGATAAGCGATCAGACCGACTAAAGATGATCATGGAACCTGTTGCACTATTTTATATGTTAAGAGTCTTTTCATTTATTCTTTCTGCATTATCTATTTAAAGCATGATAGAAAGTATACATTTTATCGAGCTTTTATGTTTTGACTTTTTCGGTACCTTATGATTCTTTTATCGGATCAACTACTTATAAAATTGTTATTTCAGAGTTGTTTTGAAAGAGGTTTGGTTTTAATTATAGATGCCTTGGATGGCAACCACTATTTTTATGCATTTAGAGTTAAGGATTTAGGTTTAGATTATAATTTGGGTTAGGTCTTTATAGTCGAGTAGTGCTTGACCCTGGGCCCATAAAGAGTCGGATCTAGCTTGACCCCAGACCTATGTAGGGTCGAGCCTAGCCCGCCCCCAAGCCTTCAAATGGTTAGGCTACATATTTGTTGAGATATGCCTTAAGCTATTTAATGTCCTTTGATTACTTAGTAAGGGGTCTTGCTACCCGGTCAACTAGCGGGGTCCCTATACGAAATATGTAATCCAGTGTCTATTTTCATAAATGGCTTTTTATGCAATTGGGTCTTATTTGTAATATGATTTAATGAGATTCCACAATATAAACTTGAATTAAAACCCGTCCCCTATGATTGACATTCTGTATTTTCACATTTTTCTTAATAAAATGTTTTCTCTCTGCACATGGATGTAGCTAACACACCGTTAATAAACCACGTAAATCCTGTGTTCTTCTCTTTACGGTTTTCTTTATATTTTCAATTGATTGTAGATTACTGTTTTCATAACAATATATTATTTATAATTTATTAGCCCAAAACAAACGAAAGGATATGATTTCAATTGGCTAATAAATGTTTGTGTGAATGCATCCAATGTCCAAAATGATCCACCTTGAAACTCCTATATATAGACAAACAATGAGCAATAATAAGGGGAAATTGACAAAATAAAAAATATACTTAAAAGAGAAGAATTAAAAAATGTCTCACTTCATTAAGAATGTTCTCTGCTAAACATTCGATTGTGACAATTCTACCAACAGTTGGTACAATTTTTTTGTGCCAATCTACATTGTGTGTTTTGTCCAAATTTAATCCATCATCAATGAGTATGGTAGATATTCTTGCAGTTTTGAAACATGTTGAGCAAATGGATTCTAATCCCAATGATTTGCGATGTTTCTCAATGTCATGCAACGATGCTTTACAATCATAAAGTTCAGCAATTTCCCTCAAGTTCCTCTACATTTCACAATTTTCATAAGCGGCAGATGTTAAAGAAAATGGATTAAAATGTTGTATAGAAAAATTTAGGGTCTAAATTAAATTGTTCAAAAATTGAGAGAACTGAGACTAGATTGATTCTTTCTTCAAACTTTCATGGATTAAAACTTTGACTTGGAAAATAATAATAGGATTTTACAATTAAATTCACTCGTGAGTTTTGAACGTGAGACCTCTAAGAAGCATAACTTAGAAGCCTCAAGTCTCAAGCCTCAACCAACGAAGGCCGCCCCTAATATGAAGTTTATACTATTACGTAAATTCTAAAGTTTTAACGGGTATAATTTACAAACAAGAGCACAGTTTTAACATGTACAACATAAAAATCAAAATATTATAGGTTTGAATCCTTCAACCTTCAAATATTGTTGAACGGGTATAAGTTGATTTTTGCTCAACTAAAAACCTTTTTGAAAATAAAAGAAAATTAATTAATTATTATATAGTGATCAAGAGGTTATGAATTTAAATAATTTTATTCGGATAGAATTACCTTGAAGGAGATGGAATCATGAACATTATTAAGGGATTGTTGGGAAAAACAATGGATGAAAGGAAAAGTTGAATCAGCAGCCACCAAATTGTGGGAGTGAGCATCCACAAGCATGGCTTCATCAATAGCTTTCTTCAAACCACTCAAATCCATTGCTCTCCAAACTCACTTTTTACTTCTCTCTTTAGCAAACTTTCTTACTTTCTTTCACAATTCTCTATTATGTATCTGCCTGCCTTATATACTTTAATTCTAGTCCCATGCTTCATTACTTTTAGAATTTGCTCATGTATTCCACTTTTAAATGTCTAAATTCAAGTCTTTATCCTTTAATTACTTCAAGTGAACTCTCTATTTACTAGCCAGTTTGTGCGTACCTCAACTAATTTCTCAAAATATATTGCATGATCTTACAATATTTATATGTTAAAAAATTTTTTGTAGAAAATTAATTCATAGGCATATCGCCACTATGGATTGAGCTCATCACCTCTTAACTCTTCATAGTTTTCTTGTTCATCAAGTCATTTTCCATGATGATTAAAGTGAACTCTATCACAAACTTGAAATTAATTCATTATCATAATCTTAATGGAAAAGAAGAGGTGAATGTATTTTTCCCATTTTTAGAAGAACTGGTAAATCATCATGAATATCTTAGTAGTTGAAAGGATTTTAATTAAAATAAAATAAAATTATAGGGTTCAATCCATAATCACCATCTATCATAAATTAATTTTCTATGAATTTTTTTTAAGTCTAAATGTTATAGACATCTTTCCTCACAATAGTTAAAATCCTAAAACTTATCTCGCACACTCAAGTATGTATATATATATATATATATATATATATATATATATATATATATATATATATATATATATATATATATATATATGATAAAGGAAGTTAAAATGGAGTACCATTTTTAAGAAAAAATAACTAAAAATTCTATTCCATGAGCTCTTTTTAAGACTTTTTTTGTAGTAGAAGAATAAAAATTAAACATTTAAAATTCATAAATATCCAAATAAAAGAAATGTTAAAATATAATTCTTTAATTTCCTTGAATTTATGTTTCAGCAGGTGGGAAAATGCCTGACAAAGGGTGGGTACCACGAAGGGTGGACTCCTTTAAGAAGCTGGACAAAGTTAGTCCCATTCATATGCTTTCTTTTACTTCAATTAATCTTTGGAACTTTATGACTCCAATTTTTAGTGGAATTTGGAAGATAAAAATTAATTATATTTATTATTTAAAAATGTAAAACGTTTGTAATTTGTTTTTTGAGTTGTAATTATTTTCTCTTAAAAAAATCTTTGTCAGCATTATAATAACATATCGTCAATCTTTTATGTTTAAAGTTAACTTAGTCTTTATCCTCATCCACATTTTGTTATCTCACTACTGAATGAATTAGTAAGGCGATTGGTTATCTAGTTTGGTGTTAATCTATTTCCATTCTATTTTGCATGTATAATAAAAGAATAATAAATTATTTCTTTCTATATAGCACAAAATCAAAACTAATATATGTGTAGCCGAAAATTAAAATTAAGTTCTATTATCGATAGAATTTAATGAGTGATATAGTTCTATTACTGATAGAAATCATATACTATAGATAAATTATTTTCGAAATTGTGCTATAAATATAATACTAGAGGTAGAATGTGTTTTTGAGGTAAATTTCCAATCAAAAGTATGACCATTTAATTTTAGAATATAAAGATCAAAATAAAACTCTAATCAAAACATATGGACAAAAAATGTATTGTTTCAAAAGTAAAAAAAAGATAACGAGAGAAGAGGAAAAGGAGAGAAGAAAAAATTAACAATGGGGAGAGAGAAGGAATTTGGGAGAAAAAAAAAATATTTAATTTTCAAATTAATCGAACTCAATTTAACCGCATTCTAACTCTGTGATCCATTTTTACATTTGAAGGATTAAAATTTCATATTTACAAATTTAAGGATTAATTTTTTATTTTTTTAAGATTAAAATTAGGGGTTTTTGCATGTACATTACAAAATCGTTAAAATATTCTATGAATAACACAATAATGAAAATATTTGCACATATAACAAAAAATGTAAATTGATAAATTCTATCGATAAGGACTGATAGAATCAATTACTAATAAATAAAGTAAATTGATAGACTTCCATCTGATTCTATCAATAAGGACGGATAGAATCCAATTAGTGATAAAATCGATAGACTTCTATCACTAGAGAATGATAGATTCTATAGAGTCTTCTATCAAAAAAGTAAATAAATTTCTTTTTAAAAAATGGGAGAATTTGCTATAAATGAATTATATTTTAAAATGTACTATAATTATAAACTGTGATAAAAAAGTTGCTATAGAATGCAAATTCTCTTAAAATTAAGCATTTAAAATTTTATTAATCAAATTAAAATAAATATTAAACTACGAACAAGCGTTATATCTCAATGACTAAAAATTTATGAATTTGTGCCTTAAAAAAATGTTATGAATTTATAGAATTTAAATAAATAAAAATAAATCAAAGTTGAAACACCAAAATAATATTTTAATCTAAAATAACTTTTAAAGTAATGGACAAAAAGAAATTCGGAACTTTATCCCTAAATCAGACCTCATTCTTAAATTGGACTGGTTGGAATAATTGTTTTTCAACTTAGAATGGATTCCCAAATTTAAATATTTTTCTTTTTTGAGAATCCAAAATTTAAATATTTACATTGTTTTCTTTTGACTTCTTTTCTTAAAAGATTTTAACTTTTTTATATTCTATATATTAACTTTTAATTTTAGTCAATATCTTTTTTTATAGTTTATAACACTCCACGCATATATATATGTTGAAATATGTCTTTAACGACTGAATGTCTACGATTAGTTAGACGAGGGTCTTGCTGCTTGGTCAGCGAAGGGGTTTCCCTGCCTGGTCAGCCAGCAGATGTCTCGTTACTCGGTCAGTGAGTGAGGATTTTTCTTCTCAAATTAAAACTTAGCCGTCTCATGATGTTCATTCTATATTTTCGCTCTCTTTAATAAAAGCGTGCCCCCTCTTTGTCCATGGATTAACTAACACAACAGTAATGAACAACGTAAATTTTATATGTTTTTGTTTTCTTCTGCATTTTCTTATTTTTTGTTCTATTAGAAAAGGAGAGAAGAAAAAGGAGAGGAGGGAAAGAAGAAAGAAGATGGAGAGGGAAGCTAAGTAAATGCTTGCCAGTTTAACATGATGACAGAAATAGAGTAATTACTAAAAAAATTGGATCTAGAACACCATTCAGCAGTACTTTGTAAAATATTATTCCAGATGCGATCAGCACTTAAGCTCGTGTATTTGTCGCTGAAGATTCTAGCATTTCTCTCCTTCTATATCCACCCCAAGATGCTCCTTTTTTTGTTTTTTTGAAAATCCAAGATGCTCTTTTAAGTGTGGATTCATTGATTGTCAATTTCATAACAATATATATATATATATATTCAACTAGAACAACATGTACATATATATAATATTATATTATATATCCTCCGTTATTTCTAATCTATATTATATTTTTTTAATTTCTAACTATATATATAACAGCTATGTTCAACGAGACCAATATGTAATATATATAATAGTATTCATTATTTCTAGTTTATATCTTTTTTTTAGTTTCTAATTATAATTAAGGAGGTAATTTACCCTCAACAGTATATGCTACCTCTCATATGATACACAATTTTAAAAATAATTCATCTATAACAAATGATTTATATCAGTGGTAGAACTCAACCAGAAATAAATTGAGTCTATAACTGATTGAATTCTATTAGTTAACTCATTTTGTATTTCCTGCTACAAATAAATTAGTTTTGTTTTTGTGTTATAGATGGAAATACGCCCTTTTTTATTATACATGCAAAATCCCCATATATATATGAGCTATATTAAGGATTTTGCAAATATACATGCAAATATTTGACAAGATAATGTATTCAGGATTTTGCAAATATAATATAAGAGGTAGACTGTGCTACTAAGGGTAAATTCTCATATATATATAGAGAGATAATATTACTCTATTAATTTGATAATCATCGTGTATTAAATCTATTTTCTTTTAGTTATTCAAAGTAGGGGATTTTGCATGTATATTAAAAAAAAAAAAAATTCATGTATAGTACAATTCTTAAACTTATTCATTTGGGGAAGAAAAACCAAACATGCCTGGTAAAATAACTAAAAGAACAATGTGTGTAAGCTCAATTTGCACCGTTCAATAACTCAAAATCAATTGAAGTCTATCACTTGAACTGATAGAAGTCTAAAGTCTATCAGTTGAGCTGATAGAATTCTAAAGTCTATAAGTTGAACTGATTGAATTTTATCTTTGAGAAAACCCCTATTCGAATCAATTTGATGCTTTAGTTCCAATTTTCAAGTGACCCCCAAGTTACCAACCATCATTTCTTCAAGATAATTGATGAAAAACTTTTTTCTTTCTTTTTCCATCTTTTTTTATTGCAGTGGCTAAACATTGGATTTGGGTATTTTGTAGAGGAGCTGAGATTCTAGTTTGTGGATTGATAAGCAAATTTTCTTGCTTCTGAGCTTGAAGACTTTAATGGAGGTTAATGGGTTGGAGGGTTTAGGGTGGGATAGAAGAACGATATTTTTATGTGTCTGATGCTCGATGTGGCCGTCGGGATAGACAATTCAAAAGAGCTTGGACTTGGCGGTGGTGCCGCCGCTGTTGCAGAGCCAAGTTGAGAAGACAATGACCATGGAGTATTTGTAGAGGAGGTGTTCTTGGACGAGAGATTTTTGAGTAAGAAGGTTGGAGAAAAGAAGAGAAAGAAGGTTGGAGAGAAGAAAAAAGAAGATTGGAGAGAAGTAAAAAGAAGATTGGATCGTGCAAACAAATGAAGTAGAATACGAATTTTGGAAAATTTGGGCAAAATGTGCTATGAATGAATTATTTAAAAAAATGTGCTACACAATTGTAATGAAGAGCAAAAAATATACTATGGGGGACAAATTCCCTATTACATATTTATAAGTTATGAGTTGCATTATAGAGAGAGAGAAAACAAGAATAATAGAACTCGAAAATTCAACTAAAAAAATGTCTGGTTTAGATGAGTTGGGTAGCTTTAATGCATAGAGTTGAACAAGTTGATAGATTGACAAAAAATTTGGATTAGTAAAAAAAATTACTCGAATCCAATCTGACCCAAATCACATACACTCGTACTTCAAAGTTTAAAATAACTTAGGATAATTGAGGTCCCGTTTGATAACCATTTTGTTTTTTGTTTTTTGTTTATGAAATTTAAGCCTATTTCTATTCAAATTTGCTACCATGTGCTCCATCTTTCCTACCATATATCCATCTTTTCTTAAGAAAGTAGGAACCAAATTTCAAAAACATAAACAAGTTTTTGGAAGCTACTTTTTTATTTTTTTACAAATTTTGGTTTTGTTTATTAAAATATAGGCAAGATGTAGATATCCAAATAAGGAAAAAGGTATAGTGAGATAGTTGTTGTAGGCTTAAATTTTATAAACAAAAAACAAAATGGTTATCAAACGGGACCTGAGCATTTACTCCATTTTAATTTATATGCTTTCAAATATTTATTTTTGTTTTTATACTTAAGAACTCAAATAAAAAATAAATGAGAAAAAATAATAGAGATAAATGTTTTAGAAAAAGAGATTTTACTCTCAGCAGTACATTCTAACTCCAGTATTATATTTGCACCATAATTTCTAAAATAATTCATCTATATCACATGATTTTTTTTATTAGTGATAGAACTCAACTAGTGATAAAATGAGTCTACCCGTGATAGAATTCAATCAATGATAGAACTTAACTAGTGATAGAACTCTATTACTGATCACTGAATTCTATTGGTGATAAAACTCAATTTGGATTTCTTGCTACAAATGAATTAGTTTTGATTTTATGCTATAAATGGAAATACTTTGCCTTTTTTTTTTATTATACATGTGAAATCCCCTTAGAAAATGTTAACAAACTTTTATACTTTCTTTTAATGACGAAAAGAAACACCGGTTAAAAATACTAATAAATTAAATAAGTGGAGAAAATGTTGATTGAATATTATCTCCTCAATGGGGTATTTATACAACTATACATGAAATAAGCATAACTAAAATATAAGATCTACATTAGTTAAGATACACAATTTATCTAACTGATTACAAATTGATATAATGACCGAATAAATCAAGAAAAGCCAACAAGAGCAGTAGTTCAACGGCATTAGTGTAAACCCAACGACCATGGAAGAAAAAGTAGAAGCCATTTGGTGAGACATCAACAAGCTCCGATTGATTAAGAATTTGCATCAATTTCAAAAACGTGGATGCAACCTTGTCTCGTATGAAATGAAAATCTATCTGAATGTGTTTGTCTCTTTTTTAGTACCTAGCAAACCAGCATCCTCAATAATCTGTAAAGTATAATGTCTTCGTGAAACAAAGAGACCTTTAGGTGATCTAGCTAATTTTAATCCAAGAAAAAATCTTAAAGAACCTAAATCGTTAAGCTGAAAAGTCTAGTGCAATATCTCTTTGAAAGTGATGATATGAGAAAGATTTGCACCAGTATCTATGATATCGTCAACATAGACCAAAACAACAACAAAATCATATTATGTTCCTCGAATAAACAAAGGGTAATCAGACTTGAACTGAGCAAATCCAAGGGATATCAAAGTAGATGAAAATTTGGCATACGATTGCTTCAAGCTTGTTTAAGGCAATATATGGACTTATATAAACGAAAAACCAATTTTCGTGCAGTTTAACTCGACCCCCGGCCCTCCAAACAGTAGGAGAGCCTTGAAGCTCGTACTGCTCACACTCCTAGATCTTCACGACACCTCCTCGAATATAACCTAGTAGCAAATCCATATATACCTTTTCATTAAAATCGGCATTCAAAAAGGCATTATTTACATCGAGTTAGGAAAGTGGCCAATTTTTAGAGATTTCCAAAAGAAGAATCACCCTTACAGCCATAAGATTTGCAATTGGGGCAGACGCCTCTATGAATCAAAGCTCTCTAGTTTGAGTGTAGACCTTTGCAACTAGTTTGGCTTAATAACGTTCTACAGTACCATCTTCTTGATACTTTATCTTTAAACCCAGCAACACCCAACTGATTGTTTATTCCTAGATAAGGGAACCACCTCCCAAATCCTATTTGATTCCATGGCTTGAAGTTCACAAGGCATAGCATCTCTCCAATGGTTGTGAGGGAGTGCCGAAGGTAATATTGTGGCTCATATAATGACGAAACTTGTAATGAAAAATTCTTAAAAGTAGATAGAATCTTATCATAGCTGACATGATTGTGAAAGGGATATCGTGTAGAAAGTTTGGGCAAAACGTTTTGAGATATTAAGGCACAATCGTAATCTTGAAGATAAGTTTAGTGTTTAACAACTCGAGTCGACTTTTGCAACTCTACCTCAGTGGGTAACTGTCTAGATTGCTTAAAGTCAGGTTGTGCAATAGTAACCTTTTCAAGTGTCTCAACCAAGAAGGGAAGTAACAACAATAGTGTTGTTGAGAAGCGTATAACAACTCCTCGGCTAACTAGTTGATGAGCAGTAAATGTCATACTTCACGTAGATCAATAAACGTTTACTTTCGCATTGGTTCACGCTGACTCTAACTCCCGCTGCAAGTCAGCGTAGATCACTGTGTTTTGCAAGCACTAGTGGGATTCTTATCCCTAAACTCTCCCTAAAGACACAAGAAGTCTTGCGTAACCTAGAACATGAAAGTTAATCTTAAGTTATTCCTTCTTCTGAAGCGAACAATAGATGTTTTAAAACTTGCATCCTTGGCCTCGGAAAGTAGGAGGATTGCAAATATTTTAGTAGAGATATATAGAAATAAGAAATAAAGACAAAGGAGGACAAAAACTTCCTTTAGTATTCCATCTAGAATCTTCCTCAACATCACTACTTTTGTTACTTCCCTTCTTGGTTGTTGTTTGTTCATCCTACTATTTAGTCTTATATAGTGGAAACGAGAGCTAGGCTTTGATACCAAACTGTTATAATAATTTTGTATCGGACCTACTCAAAGCATATAAGGTTCTTTACTTCAAAGATCAACTTCCTAAATCAAGTTTAGATCAATTTTGCATATTCTTTATTAACTTTCTGAGGCACTAATAAAGTAATTCAATAGGTAAAATAAATGCTATAAGATAGAGAAAACGACACAAGAATTTAGAGTGGTTCGGTACGTAAGCCCTACTCCATTTTGCCTAGGCTTCGGCTTCGACGAGACAATATTATTAGAGTTCGTTTTACATTACAAATACATCCATGGTAATTAAAATAGTAAACAACGAACATACAACCACAACGAGACGATTTGGAAATTAAATCTATCCTAGAATGAATATTATAAACATTAATTGAGGGAAAAGGAATAATAACCCCTTGCTCACTAATTTTTTCCAAGAAGTTCACCAAAGTTGGCCTCAAGAAATTCACCCACAAGAAACTACCAACAAGAAAAACACAAAAAGTATCATAGCAACGCTGTAAATTAGCCCCAAATCAGACCCCGAAGTTGTGCAAAAGGGGGCCCCAAAGACTATATGGCGCACTCTTCCGGTGCATCTCCAACGAACGGCAATGGCGACGGCGGTCGAAGACTCATTCTCTGCCCAAAGAACCCCAATTTGGGGTTCTCTTTTTCACATGATGCATCTCTCTCTCTTCTTTCTATTTTACCAAAATAACCTCTCTTTTTTTTTAATTCCTTCATTCACCATTTAATTTCCAAATTTAATGAAACCAAAAGCTTACAATGAGGCAATGCCATTTATATAGATTTTAATAAAAGATCCATATGGGTATGGTTCACCATAATTACAATCCCTAGGGGCTGCTTGTTTGACGATTTTAGTTAGGTGTTAGGTTTAAGATTTAGTAACTCCTCCTCGAAAACTTACATCCAAACAATTTTTTACCAACTTTTCCTCAATTCTACTTTTGAACATAACTCTAATTTCTAACAATTCATTTTTAATCATTCATTTCAAATCAATCAAAATAACTTATTTTTAATCATTTCTTTTTTAACTACTAAAAATAACTACTTATTTTAAATCTACATCCAAACAAGATTTTGACTATAACTCCTCTACACAAAAACTACATCCAAACTTGCACAACTCTCAATTTTTAACTACTCAATTTTTTGGAAAAAGATATGGATTTCATTCCAAAATGCGTGCAAGATGCATGCAAAATTACATAAAAGCTTTCCAATTTAATGCAAGAGAAGCAATACTATAATCTCTAAACAAATGAGATTTCGAACACCATGAAGCAAAATTGATTAAAATATCCTCCCATAGAGCTTCAGGGGGTTTATCAATATAATTGTTGTAAAAAAGCCTATGATTTCTTTCCTTCCAAATGTTCCACCATATAGCAGCCAAATATTTGCCCTCAACACAATGGTTTGGGAATCCATGGAGATGTCCAATTTAACTACTCAATTTAACTCTTTAACCTAAAAACTATCTAAATATGTCAAACAAACACCCCCTAATTAGTTATTCAACTAATTTTTCAAATCCCTTAATTATTTAATGAGCCTTTTAATTAACACATATCTAAAATGTATTTAATTCATACTAAATATATTTTAATCTACTTAGTAAATTAACATTTAATTTCATGATATTATTTAAGTGTAAGCCAATTAATTATAAGATATGGATATAGTTTTAAAGAAATTCGAGTCATGTGTGTCAATATTTATATCTATGTTGATGATATAAATATTAATAGAAATTCATGAAGATTTTTTCAAAACTAATTAAAATAAATTGAAAAATAATTTCCAATTGTGATTCAATCACGGATAAGTCTTAAATCATTATATATAGGGCATTTTTTTTAAGGAATAGACCTATTAGAAAAAGAAATTATAATATTAGGTAAAAAAAAATTAGCAAATCTAATTTTTGTTTGTTTAATGTTAAATATGGAATATAGTGGAAAAACGACAATACACTTCTCATTAAAAACATTCGCGTCTATTTGGTATTATTAAATAAAAAAGGGAAAAGCTAAAAAATCTCATAAACCCACTCTTTAAGACCCCGTTTGATAACCATTTTGTTTTTTGTTTATGAAATTTAAGCCTATTTCTATTCAAAATATAGGCAAGATGTAGGAGAATACTAACCAAATTTCAAAAACTTAAACAAGTTTTTGGCTACTCTTTTTTGTTTACAAATTTTGGTTTTGTTTATTAAAATATAGGCAAGATGTAGATATCCTAATAAGAAAAAAAAAGGTATAGTAAGGTAGTTGTAGTAGGCTTAAATTTCATAAACAAAAAACGAAAAACAAAATGGTTATCAAACGAGGCCTAAACTACAGACTTTCTTTCTTACCATAATTTCGTCTCCCTCAAGTTTAAGGCGGTTCTTCCATTAGCGTTCTTTGGAGGTCTCTGCAAGAAGGAAGTCGTTGAGGAAGTTCGTCTTCAACAAAACATTACGAAGAGATCATGTCTTTACCAAGAAGTAGAGAAAATGTGTCGTTCCGTTTTATAGAGGTGACTTCCCGTTCAAGGTATTATTCGTAATGTATGTTATTTATGTTTTTAAGTCTTCTAAATTGTTGAATGATTTTGTCTAATACAATATTGGAATAGATTGCAGTGTTGTTTGGGATTCTAGGATTTTCAGAGTGATTTCCGATTTGAGGAAATTGGGGTTTTCGGTGTTGTGGGTTGTTTGTGTATCTATTTATGTTTTTTGTTAAATGCAAGTACTTTATATAATGATATTTTCATTTGTATTTAGTAGGCGTTGTTGAATCTTGTATGTATTTATGGTGTTATAGGAGTTTTTGTTTTGATTTAGAATTAAGGAATGTTATTAAACAAAACAACATGGACTAAAGATACGGTGTGTATTGTGTTAATGCATATTAATAATCGGCTCACTACTATAAATTTGACTTTCCATGACAGTTAATTAAACCAATAAATAAGCATAAATTCAAAAACGGTCTTAAAAACTAAAAAGACGAGTTTTAGAGAAAAGAATGATTACTTTTATGTTATGAAAAATCGATGAAAAATTTATAATTCAATTTTTGTTTTTTTTTTTTTTTATACTTTTTACTAAATGTTATAAACTTATGATTAGGTCTATTATTCTAGTCCAGATTCTTCACCAATGGAACTTGAAGGTATGCCTAACATTTTTACTTTGTGTTTATTTGAATTTACGATTCCGTTTGTTTCAATCAAACTCGAGTTTTGCAAAGGCGTTCCCAATATTCCAAACTAGTTGGTTCCAATAAGTTCTCTTCATGAAATTGAGGAGCAAAGGAGCGAAGCTGCGACAATTTTTTTTTTTTAATTTGGAATTTCTAGTTTGCACCAAAAAAATACGTAGTTTGGAGCACATACATAAACATTCACATCTTGCATGAGTATCTAATTAGTTTCATAAATCCTCGCTTGAAAGGTTAGTAATCAACTTGGAACTTGATTTTTGAAAGTTTTGCTCAAGGCAGATTGCTTTGCCTTTGGAACCAGTTGTTAATGGTAAATCATGTTGGTTTCTTAAATCATTTAATTTATGTCAAGATTGTTAGTTTCGAACTTTTGACTATTTGTAGAAGAGGAAATTTGGAGACATATTATTAAGGCCTCAATGGAATAAGTTTAAAGAAAAGTGGGATTCCATGACACTTCTCTTAAGCAAAATTTGAGAAAAATATAAAAATAAGTTTCGTTAATAATGATGTAAAACACGGAGGAAGCCTAAAATTCCTATTTTTTTTATTATTTATTATTATATTTTAGAGTCATAAATAAAATACCACCACAAAAAGTTTCGTGTCATGGTTGAACCTTTCGTGATAACCGATACAACGACTCTAGATTTTAGTCATGGAAGATGTTCATGACTATAAAATATAGTCATGTACCTTTTCTAGTAGTGTATATAAAAGATAGAAAGCATGTTATAACCAATCTGTAGGCTCTATTTACTTTCTCCATTATCTATCGATTTTACTCTTTGTTGTTTGGTATGTTAGTTTTTTAGTTCAAATAATTTATTTTGGTGTTGTTCAAACAATTATGCCCTCTCTTTCTCTTTTAACTTCTCTTTGGTGGCGAAATTTTTCTTATTCAGCAACGATAAAATGCAAATCCACATGATCAATACCCCCACTAGGTTTGTATAACTTGTTATTGAAATGTACTGTAACAGCCCGGATTTTAGTTAAATTAAAATAAGGATTAAAGGATGATTTTGGAGGACTCGAACCCTCGGCCTCAAAGAGAGATGGGAGTTTGGAATTAATTAAGGAAAATAAATGCGCCAACTTGGGTTTGAAGGAGGAAAGCCTTGGGAAGGGAATTTTAGATTTCAAGCTTATTTAATTTGAGGAAGAAAAAAAAAAAAAAAAAAAAGGAAAAAACACTCTCTCTCGCAAAACCCTAACCCTCTCGCCCAACACCCACGCCGCCGCCGCCTCGCTCGCCGCTGCGCGCACCGACCGAGCCATCGCCCCTGATCAAGGCGCGCAGCGGCCGGCCCGCCGCCGCCGCCGCCGTCGCGCGCCAGCGCGCTTGCCGTCGCGCGTGACCGTGCGCGACTGCAAGTGCACCACCCGCGATCGCCTGTCCGGCCGCGCCTGACGCGCAAAGACAGCGCACCACCCACCCGCCGCCTGTCGGCGCGCTGCGCCAGACGACACCCAGCGCCTGGGCTGCGTCGATCGCTCGCCGCGCCCAGCGCCGTCAGCGTGTCGCTCGTTCGCGCGCGCGGCCTCGCGCGCGCCGCCAGTCGCCCGCTGACATCGCCGCCATCCAGACGCTTGAGCAGCGCGCCCGCTGGGCGTGTCGGCTTGCCTGCTCGCGCGCGCGCGCGCGCGCGCGCAGCAGCCAGCGCCGCCGCCAGCCGCGCCGTCCTCCTTCTTTGCGCTTGCTGCCGAGGCGTGTGCCTTCTCGGTTGGTTGTCGGGCACGCTTAGAAGCTCTCGAGTCATCCGTTGATCGTTGATTCTATTCACTTCCGGTAAGGACTTCTTACCAGGGGTTGTGTGGACCCTGCGAATACTTTGATAGCATGCTATGTGTTGTGTATGTATGAAAGCGCTAGTGGATAGGTTGCTTGTTCTTTCTTGTTTTCGGATGGTTTTTGCGCTTGTGATTCTGATATATCTGTTAGTTTCATGCTAGGGGTTAAATTGTCTCGGCATAACCGTGACCACGTTATCTGTTAGTGCCATGCTAGGAATTGGTATAGTGTAAGAGATTGTAGGGGGTAATCAGTGCGCCCCGCTCGGGTAAGACCCGATGGACATCCGGAGGTGTAAGACCCGATGGGCATCCTAGGTGTATAAGACCCGATGGGCATCACCGAGTTGGAGGTGTAAGACCCGATGGGAATCCTAGGTGTATAAGACCCGATGGGCATCACCGAGTTGGAGGTGTAAGACCCGATGGGCATCCTAGGTGTATAAGACCCCGATGGGCATCACCGATGCGGAGGTGTAAGACCCGATGGGCATCCTAGGTGTATAAGACCCGATGGGCATCACCGAGTTGGAGGTGTAAGACCCGATGGGCATCCTAGGTGTATAAGACCCGATGGGCATCACCGAGTTGGAGGAGTAAGACCCGATGGGCATCCTAGGTGTATAAGTCCTCGATGGGCATCACCGAGTTGGAGGTGTAAGACCACGATGGGCATCCTAGGTGTATAAGTCCCCGATGGGCAACACTGAGTCCTAGGTTGTGAAAGGCTCGAAGGATACCCAGGTGTGGAACCTAGGGTAGCTGGTAGCTGTAAGCCTCGAATAGGCAAGCCCCAAGAGTGACGTTCTGTTAACCCATCTGTTTGCTCTGAGTCTTTGCATGGTTGCATGTCCGTGTGCTAAATGATATGTTTTCGTATTGTACCCCGGTTGGGGATTCTTCTTGAGTAACTCGTTGCTCACCCTTATTTTTCTGTGGTTTTCCACCGGGTAACTTGGGACATCGGCGGGATGGCTAGGAGGAGGTTGCTGGATGATCATGGATAGCTGGCTCTGGGATGCATGTTCTTTTATTGTTTTCTTATGATTTAGCATGTAGTGGGACTTGAGTCCCTAGGAAAAGTACTCAAAAACCTATTTTGTGTTTCTCATCACCGTTTCCCTTGATTTGTTTTTAAGAAAGTCTTGATCAGTCATCTACACATTTATTTTAAATGGAATTATATTTTACTTGTTTTTAATGTACTTACTTCAAGGATTTAAATTTCAAACTCTGAATGACGTTTTACATTCCTAGGCATGCATGCTAAGTAAGGATCTAGGTTAGAGACCGCTTCTTTTGGGTCGGGTCCTTACAGTTGGTATCAGAGCCCAGAGTTATAGGTTCTGTAGACCCGACTGCTGCGATTGTAGGTTGTTTTCCATGATCATCGGCGCTCGCCACCATCGGTATGTCCGAAAGTTTAAGGTTAAGGGTTAAGAATTACAATACCATTTGCACCTTGCATGTATATGACTTGTTGTTGAGGAGCAGGGAAAACCGGTTCTGACTCATTGTTCGTTTGAGTGTAGATTGTCGTTATGCCAGTCACTCGTAGAGAGCGTGGAGGCTCGAGGCCGACCCGCCCGGGGCATTCGTATTGATTCGACACGGGAGGACGTCGTCCCAAGCCGATCGCGATGTTAGGCCGCCTACGAGCCCTTCTCACTGTGTTGCCCGGTGAGGGCGTGGAGGCAACTCGGCCTCGGGGAGGCTGCAGGAGTTGCTTTTGTGGAGTCCATGAGGGCTCTTATGGTTGGGTTCTTTGTCGACCAGAGGGCCGAGCAGAGGGTCGAGACGCAGCTCTGTAGCCGCATTGCAGAGGAGGAGTCTCGGATTGAGATAGAGCAAGCGGTGACCGAGTTAGTTCAATGAGAGGACCGCCGTGCCACAGATCGCTTGACTCGGCGAGAGCCAATTGTGAACGAGGCCGTTGTGGCGGAAGGTGCTGAGGATTTGGGCAAGTGGCTAAAAGATTTCGTCAAATGGAAGCCGGAGAAGTTTAGTGCCCCTGGAGAACCACTGGTGGCAGCCAGGTGGATTGCCGAGCTAGAGTATACTTTTATGGTAATGGCTTGTCCTGAGGTGCAGCGAGCTCGATGTGCAGCTCATGCGTTAGCTGGAACAGCTAAGTGGTGGTGGGATTCCACCTTGAGTGAGAGACCGGCTGGGTCTCCCCCTGCCACCTGGGAATTCTTCAAGGCTGAGTTCAAGGCAAAATTTATCAGTGAAGAAGCCCAAGAAAAGATGATTGAGCTATTTTCGAACCTTAAGCAGGGGTCTGACCCAATCGAGGTGTATGAGAGGAAGTTTTCGGAGTATGGGTACTTCGCACCGCAGTTGATTGCTACCCCTGAGCTGAAGATCAGGAAGTTTTTGCGGAGTGCGAGGGCGTGGAGTGTCTCAGGATGTTAGGGCACAGGCCCCAGAGACTTTTGCCAAGGCAGTGCAGTTGGCAACTATTTATGATGGGAAGTATCCTCCAGAGCAGGTTGTTAGTACTGTGGTGCAGAAGGCCCCAGTGTACTCGGGTCAGAAGCGTAAGTTTGACGCAGGTGGTAATGGACATGGAGGCGGTCAGCGCCGTCAGAATACTTATCATGGCAGAGACCAAAGACCGGCAGGGATGAATCGCGATCGGCCTCGCCAACGAGGCGTAGGGAGGCCGCCACCGTATTGTAGACCCCGTGGTAAAGCGGCATTGGGGGCCTTGTGGTGGTAACCCCAGAGCTTGCTATAGCCGTGGTAAGGAGGACATCGGGCCCGACATTGCAAACAGTAAAGCGGTGGTGGCACGGCCGGCTTTCAAAGAAACGAGGAAGAGTATATGCTACGACTCGCCAGAGGTCGAGAGGCCGGACCATGATGCGAGGTGCACGCTCCTAGTTCTTGATCACCTCGCCTTTGTGTTGTTTGATTCGGGTTCCACCCATTCTTTTGTTTCTGCTGTTTTTGCTGAGCGTGCTTACATGAATTTAGAGCCTCTAGGTTTTGAGTTATCCGTCGCTACTCCCTCGGGAACTAGTATGTCAAGCAGCCAGAGAAGGTAAGGGATGGTCGGATATAGGTGTCAGACTGCACTCTGCAGAGTTACCCTCATAGTGTTAGCTATGAGCGGTTTTGATGTGATCCTCGGCATGGATTGGTTAGCCGATAACCACGCTATGATTGGATCGTTGTAAGGAGGTGGTGTGTTAAGCCGCCGTGTAGGCCTAGCTTTAAATTTCGGGGCACCCAGAGGGGTGTGTCCGCCGGTGATTTCGGCGATTAAAGCTCACCGTTTGTTAGCTCGAGGAGCTTGGGGTTTCTTAGCTAAGTTGATTGGCGAGAACCGTGACCGATTATCTCGTCGGCAGTGCCCATAGTGCAAGAGTTTGCGGATGTTTTTCTGAAGAGTTGCACGGCCGCCGCCGAAGAGAGAGGTGGATTTCTCAATAGAGCTTGAGCGGGGACTCGCCCTATCTCGAAAGCTCCTTTATCGTATGGCGCCGCAGAATCGAAAGAGTTAAAAGAAAACATTTGCATGAGTTCTTTGGACAGAGGATTTATTCGGCCAAGTGTGTCCTCGTGGGAGCACCCGTCTTTGTTTGTTAAGAAAAAGGATGGCTCGATGCGTCTATGCATCGATTACGAAGGAACCGAACAAGGTAACCATTAAGAACAAGTATCCATTGCCTCGTATCGATGACTGTTTGACAGCTCCAGGAGCTTGTGTGTTTTCGAAGATTGACTTGAGGTCGGGCTACCACCGGTTGAGAATTCGGGATGCGAGATATTCCCAAGAAGGCGTTCAGTCGAGGTATGGGCATTATGAGTTCGTAGTCATGTCTTTCGGATCGACGAACGCCCCACCATTGCATTCATGGACATGATGGACAGAGTGTTCAAGGCGTTCTTGGACCGCTTTGTCATCGTGTTCATAGACGACATTCTTGTGTACTCCAAGTCTAAGGAGGACCATGCCTCGCACCTAAGACAGATTTTGGCGGACTTTGCGCGAGAACAAGCTCTATGCGAAGTTCTCAAAGTGTGACTTTTGGCTCGAGGAGGTAGCTTTTCCGGGACACGTTGTGTCTAAGGAGGAGAGTGGTGTGGACCCTTCGAAGGTAGAGGCCGTTAGTTCGTGGGCGGACCGACGATCGTGTCGGAGATTCGTAGCTTTCGAGTGCATTTGGATATTACCGACGCCGTTCAAAATTTTTCCGCTATAGCCGCCCGCTTACTCGATTGACGAGGAAAGGTGTTGATTTCGTTTGGGATAGGAAGTGCGATGAGAGTTTTGCTAAGCTAAAGAAGCGGTTTGACGTCGCCCGGTGTTGGCGATTCGGAGGAACTGGGGTTTCGTGGTGTCTGATGATGCGCAAGTTTGGTTTGGGTTGCGTTTTGATGCAACACGGTAAGGTGATAGCATACGCTTCGTGCGATTGAAACCGCACGAGCGCATTACCCGACTCATGATATGGAGTTGGCGTGATCGTCTTTGCACTTAAGATTTGGAGGCACTACTTGTATGGGGAAAAGATTCAGATTTTCTCGGATCACCAAAGCCTCAAGTATTTCTTCACTCGAAGGACACGAACATGAGGCGAGAGGAGGTGGTTGGAGCCGGTAAAGGATTACGACCGTGAGATATTGTATCACCTGGAAAAGCAAATGTTGTGGCAGATGCACTAAGTAGGAAGACCTCGCATCTAGCAACGTTGGCAAATCCCAAAAGTATCATAAGGAAAGACCTCGAGAGAGCGGAAATAGCAGTGTTGTTAGGGGATGTTACCGCTGTAGTAGCTGGCTCGATCATCCATCCGGCCGGTAAGGCAAAGGATTATTGACGGCCAATTGAATGATCCTAGGTTGAAAAAGTTGTACGAGAGGGTCCAGTGATGGTGACTTTGATTTTGAGATATTTGCAGATGGTGGCTTGAGATATAAGGGGGTCGGCTATGTGTCCCACCCGATGCCGTGATTCGTTCGAATTGTTGATCGAGGCTCACACCTCGCCTTTTGCATGGCACCTGTGGGGTAACAAGATGTACCAAGATCTTAAGCGAGACTTTTTGGTGGATGGGGATGAAGAGAGAGATTGCCCGTTTGTCGGTCGGTGTCTCACTTGTCGCAAGTGAAGGCGCCTAGGCGTAAAACCAGCGGGGGGTACTCTGATCGCTTCGGGGTGCCACAGTGGAAGTGGGAGGAAATTACCATGGATTTTATTTCAGGATTGCCCAGGACCCCTAGAGGATATGCACAGATTTGGGTGGTCGTTGATAGGTTGACTAAGTGTGCCCACTTCATTAAGGGGGGATAAACTACACCGTGGAGCGAAAGGCACGGTGTTCCTTGAGCAGATAGTGCGGTACCACGGAGTGCCAGTTAAAATTATCTCCGACCGGGATTCCCGGTTTACATCACGGTTTTGGAAGGCCCTGCAGGCAGGTCTGGGCACAGAGTGCGACAAAGACCTGACCTTCCACCCATTGTGATCGATGGCCGACCGAGCGGGTAAATCAGATCTTAGAGGATATGTTGCGAGCTTGCGTGTTGGATTTCCCTGGCAGTTGGGACCAGAGACTTGTATTTGATGGAGTTCGCCTACAACAATAGTTTTCAGCAACCATTCAGATGGCACCGTTTGAAGCATTGTATGGTAAGCGCTGCAGATCCCCCAGTATTCTGGGAAGAGGTTGGAGACAGGCAGATATTGGGTCCAGAGTTGCTCCAGTTGACCAATGAGGTCATCCGAGAGAAGATCGAGCTCGAATGTTGACCGCATTGCGAGAGCGAGCGTAAGAGCTACGCCGATGTCGACGTAGAGGTTGGAGTTTGAGATTGGCGGACGTGTTCCTTAAGGTGGCTCCGGCGCGTGGAGTTACGAGGTTTGGTAGGAAGGGGAAGCCGAGCCCGGTGTTTGTCGGACCATTCGAGATCCTCGAGAGGATCGGGGCCGTAGCTTATCGGTTAGCATTGCCGCCACCTTGGCTGCAGTGCATGGTGTGTTCCATGTTTCGATGCTCGCCAAGATGTGCGCGGACCCTTCGCATGTCATAGATTTCGAGCCTTTGCAGCTAAACCATGACCTGAGCTTTGAGGAAAAGCCCATAAAGATCTTAGCATTTGAGAAGAAAGTCTTGAGGAACCGAGCTATTGATTTAGTGAAAGTGCAGTGGCGGAATCAGAGAGTCGAGGAAGCTACTTGGGAGTTGGAAGGAGATGAGGAGTAACTACAGGGGTTGTTTTAGTGCAAGCAACTTCCGAGGCGGAAGTCCTCCAAGGAGGGAGTATTGTAATGGCCGGATTTTAGTTAAATTAAAATAAGGATTAAAGGATGATTTTGGAGGACTCGAACCCTCGGCCTCAAAGAGAGATGGGAGTTTGGAATTAATTAAGGAAAATAAATGCGCCAACTTGGGTTTGAAGGAGGAAAGCCTTGGGAAGGGAATTTTAGATTTCCAAGCTTATTTAATTTGAGGAAGAAAGAAAAAAAAAAAAAAAAAAGGAAAAACACTCTCTCTCTCGCAAAACCCTAACCCTCTCGCCCAACACCCACGCCAAGACGCTCGCGCCGCCATCATGCCGCGCGACCGCACCGAGCCATCGCCACGCCAGACCGCTGCCGAGCGTCGCCGCGGCCGCCGCCGTCTGCGGCGCGCCGTCGCCGCAGCGCCGCCGCGACTGCCGCGCCGTGCGCCCAGCGCGCCGCCGCAAAGACCGTGCGCCCTGATGCACCACCCGCATCGTCTCGCCGGCGCGCGCCCAGACGAGCAAAGACTCCAAGCGCACCACCCGCGATCGCTTCTGTCGGCGCGCCCTGACGCAACAGACCCAGCGCCCAGCTGCGTCGCATCGCTCGCCCGCGCCCGTCCCAGTGCCGCTGGGCCGCTCGTTCGCTTGCGCCCGGCCTACCGCCGCCAGTCGCTTCGCAGACATCGCCGCCATCCAGACGCTTGATTTGAGCGCGCCGCCCGGCGTGTCGGCGCCTGCTGCACTTGCGCGCGCGCGCGCGCGCCATCCAGCGCTAAGCCGCCCGCGCGCGCTAGTCACTGCGCGCTGCTGCCACGAGGCGTGTGCCTTCTCGGTTGGTTGTCGGCACGCGCTTAGAAGCTCGAGAGTCATCCGTTGATCGTTGATTCTATTCACTTCGGGTAAGGACTTCTTACAGGGGTTGTGTGGACCTCGCGAATACTTTGATAGCATGCTATGTGTTGTGTATGTATGAAACCGCTAGTGGATAGGTTGCTTGTTCTTTCTTGTTTTCGGATGGTTTTGCGCTTGTGATTCCCGATATATCTGTTAGTTTCATGCTAGGGGTTAAATTGTCTCGCATAACCGTGACCACGTTATCCCGTTAGTGCCATGCTAGGAATTGGTATAGTGTAAGAGATTGTAGGGGGTAATCAGTGCGCCCCGCTCGGGTAAGACCCCGATGGACATCGGAGGTGTAAGACCCGATGGGCATCCTAGGTGTATAAGACCGATGGGCATCACCGAGTTGGAGGTGTAAGACCCGATGGGCATCCTAGGTGTATAAGACCCGATGGGCATCACCGATCCGGAGGTGTAAGACCCCGATGGGCATCCTAGGTGTATAAGACCCGATGGGCATCACCGAGTTGGAGGTGTAAGAAGACCCGATGGGCATCCTAGGTGTATAAGACCCGATGGGCATCACTGAGTTGGAGGAGTAAGACCCCGATGGGCATCCTAGGTGTATAAGTCCCCGATGGGCATCACTGAGTTGGAGGTGTAAGACCCTGATGGGCATCCTAGGTGTATAAGTCCCCGATGGGCAACACTGAGTCCTAGGTTGTGAAAGGCTCGAAGGACACCCAGGTGTGGAACCTAGGGTAGTTTGGTAGTCTGTAAGCCTCGAATAGGCAAGCCCCAAGAGTGACGTTCTGTTAACCCATCTGTTTGCTCTGAGTCTTTGCATGGTTGCATGTCCGTGTGCTAAATGATATGTTTTCGTATTGTACCCCGGTTGGGGATTCTTACTGAGTAACTCGTTGCTCACCCTTATTTTTCTGTGGTTTTCCACGGGTAACTTGGGACATCGGCGGGATGGCTAGGAGGAGGTCTTTGGATGATCATGGATAGCTGGCTCTGGGATGCATGTTCTTTTATTGTTTTCTTATGATTTAGCATGTAGTGGGACTTGAGTCCCTAGGAAAAGTACTCAAAAACCTATTTTGTGTTTCTCGTACCGTTTCCCTTGATTTGTTTTTAAGAAAGAAATCTTGATCAGTCATCTACCTGTTTATTTTAAATGGAATTATATTTTACTTGTTTTTAATGTACTTACTTCAAGGATTTAAATTTCAAACTCTGAATGACGTTTTACATTCCTAGGCATGCATGCTAAGTAAGGATCTAGGTTAGAGACCGCTTCTTTTGGGTCGGGTCCTTACATGTACTCAGGGAAATTGTTCTCTATGCAACAAGTTTATGGGCTCCAGGGTTGTTCTTCTTATCTTTACATTGTTCTCTATGCAAGTTCATTCAACATGTTTATGTGCTCCATGTTTGTTCTAATTATCTTCACTTTTTTTTTAATCTTAATGATCTTATGAATTCAAAATTCGTTTCAGTTATACTTCGGAGATTTGGATTTTCTTAAAGAAGGTCATTTTTTTTTTCATTCTTTTTTATTTGTTTTCTGGAAAAAAAAAATGTTTGTGTTATTTTGTAAAAATTGGATTCAAAACTATATAAAGCATCAAGTTGTTTAGAATTTGGGGGTTAATTTGAATTCCTTGTTTTGAAAATGTAAAATCAAACAAAAACAATTGAAATTTGTCTTTGATGGTTAAGAAAAACCTTTCACATGGTGTTTTTATTCCCTTGTTCCTGCCCCAAGCCTAGCTACAAGCTGGTAAGCAGTGCAACATACTGCTCTCATTGTTTGATTCTACATGCATTGAATAGAAAGGGGATGACTTATAACAGATAAGATGGTGGGAACTAGGACATCCTTTTTGTTTTGAGGCATGATTTGCCGAGGTTCCAGAATATTGAGATGTGAGGAAAAAAAAAATTATTGTTATTGGACATGTGAACATTTTCCTTAGATGATTGAAGAAAATGGTGAGAATTCAGCCATTTATGGATACAATGATAAAGATTCTTGGTTTCAATAGTGTTTTTTTTTGTTTTTGTTCTTTATTATTACACCCTTGCAGCAGTTGTAGAATTGATTTCTTAATCAAGGTGTGTGTTTGTGTCTACCAATATATATTTTTTTTGTTCTTTATTATGGTTGTACTTGTTGTAAACTAGTTAATAAGATTTGCATTATATAAACTTTTTTTGAGATCTAGCTTAATATACATCAAATAATGTGGTAAGCACCACTTAAATACGACGAGTATAGCATTTTTATGTTTGTTCTCATGCCTTCAATTGGTACTTTAAAAAAAAAATAGAGTTCAAAAGAATGACAAGAATAAGAAGATATATATGAGAAAATCGAATAAAGATAATTATCGGCATCTTGCCAAGTTTCAATTTTTGTATAAGTACAAATTAGACTCTAAATAAATTGAATATTTTTAGCAACTATCACTACTAGAAAAAGCATTTTCCATGACTATATTTTATAGTCATAAACACTTTCCATGACTAAAATCAAGAGTCATTGTATCTGTTGTCATGGAAGGTTCAACCATGACACTATAGTAAAAGTGTCATGGTCGAACGAATTATGACATAAACTTACAATCATTGATTAACGATTCATGACAAATATATAGTCATTGATAATGTAAAAATGACAGTCTAGAAGTGTTCTCGTGTAACCAGTTGTGACATTTAATTATAGTCATGGTTAAGTTATTCATGACACATATTTATTGTCAATATTGGTGTATTTATGACATTAATCTATTGTCATGGTATATCCATTGATGAGACATATGTAATGTCATGGTTGAAGAGTTTATGACATTAGTATTTTGTCATAGTTGATCTATTAATGACACATATTTATTGTCATGATTTATGTATTAATGACATATATATATTGTCATGATTAATCAATTAATGACACATATCTACTGTCATAATTGATCGATTAATGATAGATATCTATTGTCATTATTGATTCATTGATGACACATAACTAATATCATGATTGATCCATTAATGACACATATGCATAGTTATGATTGATGTATTCATGTTATTACACTGATTTGTTCCTTTTCATAACTAGTCTTCATTGTACCTATACCATTCAAGAAATATCTATAATTTGCAACTTCATAGTAAAACAAAATATCTTTAAACGAATATCATTTCATATATAAATAAAGATGTATGTCACACTTAGATTAAAAAAAATATGCACTTAATAACAATATGTTTGATAGTTCATAATATGTCTATTAAGTGTGTAAAAGTGGAATGATAAGAAATAAATCAGGTGCATGTTGGCAAGCTTCGTTGAATGAGGTTATTGACCCAAAAAGTTGCTCTTTGGTGCAAATATGGTGATACTCCAATAAGCCTTAAGATATAAGCAATATTTCTGCACATTCATCAAATAAAATAAATAAGATGTCAATCCTACTCATCAAGAAGAAATACAACATACACAAATAGACTTTGAAACTCATATACCTGAAGGCAACTCGCATAATCAAAACATCGATGAATCCACTTCATACTTTTGTGTCATGCCTTCGCCCTACTCCATCTTAATCTGCATAATAGATTCAAAGTAACTCACATATAACTAACTAATAAATTAAATAATAAAGTATAAGAACCAAATTTTAAAGTGATCAAATATTTTACAATCATAAAAGTAACTCACATAAAACTAATAAATGAAAATACTATTAGACGAGACACATAAAGTTTAAAACAAATAACAACTTCGCAAGGTATGGTTTGAATTTTTTTTTTTTAAAAACCAACTTTCATTTGAAATGATGAATTAGAATAGTTTGAAATAAATATCGACTTATTTAACGCAAATAAATTCTAATTGTTCCCAACAAATTAACTACAAGTTTGATTATAAAAAACAAAATAAATGCTTCATGAAATAGAAAGTAAAAATAAATGTACTACATAAATATGACTACCATACCTACAAGATAGTCATAAAACAAAGATAAACAATATACAAATGCACAATTTACATTATTATGGCTACCATAACTGTAGGATAGCCATAAATCCAGAACATGTGAATATATAAAGATAAACAAAGTACAAAAATAATAATATGAGGTACCTTCTTATTGTTGATATTTACGGCAAGCTTGTCGATCCACTTGTAGTGCATATCAACAATCCTATATGTCACTCCCTTACTGGACAAAAAATAGTACTCATATTTAATAACTCGACAATTAGATAATATTAATAAATCAATTAACTCACCACCAAAAGTCATGTGCAGTCTTCCACCCTCATCACGGTCTACGTTCGTGTATTTGCAAGATTTTAACTCTTGTCGCATCTTTACAAAAAGATTGATGGCGACAACAAAAAGCATGTAAACAACAAAAATATATGTTTACTGCATCACAAAAAATCATTATCCACAAAAAATATACATTCATGCGGAGTATACGCGAGTACCCACGTACTCCGCCCACTCCGTTCGCACCAAATCAATCTCGTCTTGTGTATAAGTTGTTGGTGCATCCTTCATCTGTTAAAAAACAAAAAAAAAGTATATTGACATATTTGAATGATAATTCAAGTGTAAGTTAAACTTATACTATCGTATACTTACTATATCATGTATTGAACTTGTGTTATGCATTATAATCTCTTTCATATACTTCAAAAGGTAATAGCCACATTCAACTACGCCTGGTTGTTTAGGACACTGATGTTTGCACACATATTATCATACAAATCAATAAAATATTCGTGATTATCCTTGACTAGCAAATGAGAGAACTAACCTTCACTGATTTCCATATCGGCTTCTTCAAGTTAAGCTTCTTAAATGACCTATGATTTGAAAGAAGAAAAAAAATGGTTTGTGATTATCATACTTGGTTTTTTATTGACTACACTAAACTATTAACTGAAAAAGATGAGAGTTTTGTTAACATACAATCCAACTACTTCATTCACATCCAGGGGAAGACGGTTTGTTAATGGATCCATCCATTGAACAAGACATTTCGAGTGGTTTATGATTATTAAAATCCAATGGTTCCTAAAACATGAAACATTTAATCTTAGTATGTATGAATTAGAATATGAAACATTATAATATGAAATTGAATAATGACATACCCCGAATTGTATGGAACAATAAGCATATCATTCGCATCTAAACCTTCAATTCGTTTTGCCAAAACATGAACTGGTGCATCTTTACTATTCGATATTGATATCGCTCCAGCATCCAGAAACTTGAAAATACTTTTCAGTTTTTTCATGAGTAACAAGCTTGTTTAGGTACCTTACCACGTAATAACAATATATGTTAATACACAATTTAATAGATAACATAAATACAAGCACAAACTAATAGTTAGTATACTCACAACATATATGCATCGATACATGAAGTTTCTATCGGTTTCATTTCACAAAAATCTTTTAGCAACTCGATCCATATACTACAAGTTATTTGTCTTCCGAATACTACCTCTTAATCTGAATAGTCGAGTGAATACGTTGAACATGACTAAACAAACAATGTAATGGTACTGAAGCAGAATGATGTGGTGTAAGTGTTGCTGTTATTGAATCTTCCTTCCACTTTGTATCCTTGTTTCATCAATTGCAAAACAGTTTTATAATTAAAAAAAATCTCAAACTTGTTTAATAATGAAATAGAATTTCAATTATACCCTATCTTTGTCTATTATAACTAAGTGTCTGGGCCAATGCAAATGTGACCCTATTTCTTGGGACAATATGTTGTTTTCTCCCTTCAATGGTATCGGAATTGGACAATTTTTGTCAACGACCAAATCAATGTAGACAGATACAACTTTACCATCATCCTAAAAAATAGTACCCGCTGCCACGATGTTATGTTTTGATCCAATGGCCAATCTACAGGTTGTCCCTACCTATACACATTAATGTACTTTATTAACATTATAATATATATGCATCAGTAGATACTAAAATATAGTGGTTAATAGTTATGACCTTGAAAGTGCTAGAATCATTATGTTTATTTGTCTCAAACTTGGTAATTGCTTTGGCTTTTTCTTTTCTGTCAATACATTCACTAGTATTCTTTTTTCCTAATTTCCTAGATTTTTCTTCATCTTTGTTCCTTTTTCTCAAATTCGTGTCTTTTGAAGACTCAACTCCATCACGTTTATACAATTTCTCTTCTAATTCAAGTATATATGCGGCCATGCACGCTTTCGCCGCATCAGGTTCTGTAATCTCAGATTTCTTTGCACTACAACTTTGCGACGGCATATTGAAATATTTTGTTAGGGTTATGAACTTCCCAACACCCCCAACTTTTCTTGGAGAGTCTTTGCTACCCAACGTTTTACATAAGATATCGTCGCGTACATACAATTCTTCTTCCATAATACTTGGCATAGCGTGAAGCTCATCCTAAGTCATTAATGTGGAAAGTGTAATATAAATTTTTTACCAAGAATACATACAATACGGTTAATCACTTCTTACGTGCTTTCATTTTTTTGTATTTCCATCATTACCAATCCGAGCCTTTTTCCATAGCATACTACGATCATTTATATCTTCATGTGGTTGAGATATCTTCTGCAACAACATATGAATATTTATCAAACAATATAATTTATTTAGGTGAAAAAATGAAACAATAAAACTTATAAGGAAATGAATAACATACCATTTCTTCCTTTAAGTTCGCGTATCTTTTATGCGATAACCTATGATCGTACTTATTTTTTGCTCTACATGCATGTTTTTTTCCACTTTGTTCCTGATTTATATGGTCAAATAAGTGACTAAGGTCCAAATACTATATATAAATAGATTGAGTGTACTAAAGAAATTTCTTACTTTAAATTTTTGGTCGAGTCTTGATTGGAAAAATAATGTCCAATCGTCTATTTCAATTTCTGGATATGAAAGTGGTGGATTTTTTAGTTTTTCTGGATCATTCTGAAACGGCTTTATGTATTTTTTGGTCAACCTATACTTCAAATTCCTGAATGCCACTCCAGCACTTTCCAAGATTTTTTTTTTGGATCTCGGATCTATGACATATGCATCCTACAAAGAAAAATATATAAACATCTTAGTGACATTAATAGGATTACCTGTAGTAATTCAAAAGGATCCTCCATAAAAAATGGAGCACACATTAATACGATTACCTGTATTAATTGAAAAATCTTGTCTCTAGTCTCCCGTGGAACATTGGGCCAAGAATCGTAAGAGATTGGAACATGGAAAGAAACACATGTTTCAATAAAACTTTGCATTTTTGTAGCATTGACACCAATAGGTTGCCCATCTTTCATCCCACTTCGACCACGTTTTTTTGTACTTCTAGTCGATCTTACGTCCAACTCATCTTCGTTCATTGTTATGTTATTCTCCACTACATTCACCATCTCTTCATCATTTTCGGATATATTATCATCAAGTGAGTACTCCATGTCATTGTCACTCGATGGTAGAGTCTCATCCAATGAATTATCCATCTATAGAAAGTTAGTACATTATTTGAAAGAGAAAAAAAAAACAAGGTATCATGTGTAAGATTGTGCAAGAAGAAACCAATTACATTAATAAAACACAAACATTACAAAAGTATAATAGTTCATAAATAAAGTTCAAATAACAAAATATGAAATAAAAATCTTCAAGTAGTTTCCTCGTACATCAACGATTACCTACGTAGTAAACCAATAATCATGTTATAATAGTTACAAAATATCGATAAAAAAGATATTAAAAAAATGAGTTTCATGCACAGGTTTACGTACATAATTAATTATCATTAATAACCCATGTTCCTTCACAACCATCTCTAGTATATGAAGTATCTTCTTCGTCTGTATCCAGTGCTAATTTCCACCTTGATACGGAAGGACAATCCAATGAAATATCTCCAAGTTCGTCGTCAAAACATGCTTCAACAACATCTCTTTGTGGTGGTATGATAACAATAGACCACTTTTCATCACAAGGATCCTTTACATAAGAAAACTTGTTTCGCTTGTGTATCTATTATAAATGAATCTAATACATGCCCTATACGATTCTGGTCAACTAATGTAAATCCAAGGTCATCAATTTTCACACCATTATGACTTTCAACCCACTCACATTTGAAAAGTACAAATGTGAAGGTGTTATAGCTAACTTCCCATATCTAATTAATAACACCATAGAAAGACATGTCGCCAATTATTGAATTCTTGTCCTTAGCACTAGACACTTGCATCATAGTTGCGACCAGCATTACCCCACTATTTTGAACAACTAGTTTTTCATCGCGAAACTTCGTGTTGTAACTATAACCATTGCACTTATATGCGTCATATGTTATCAACGATGAGTTGGGCCCATGTGCTAACCACTCTAATAACATTTGATATCAGTTTCCCTTGTGCTATTTCTCTCAATACCTACCATATACGTAACGTCAAAACCAGATATACTAAGTATACTTAATTTATAATAAATGGACCATAACTATGTTACCTCATTGCGTAGCCAAGTAAGAAATGACCTATTATGTTCTTCAAGTAACCACTTCTCATTCCTCACCTTTCTAGGGTGTACACATTTCAAAGTCTCCATATAACGTCTATAATATGAACAAAAACATTATATGTGAATAAGAAAAATGCGAATACATGTGTTGAAATAAAACATGTCACGTACTCTCGATAAGGCTAGATCACATTAGTGTTGTTGAGAATATATATATGTGCTTATTTCAATTGTTGTCTGCTAGGGGTAACAGATGAACCAGCTGATAAAGACCTATCAAGTTTAAAAATTCACTACATTTCTCTACCGGTTCTTCACATATGTAAGCCTCTGCAATGCTGCCCTCTGGACTATTTCTATTACGAACACAACTTTTCAACACCTTCATATATCTCTCAAACGGATACATTCATCGTAGATAAATAGGTCCACATAATTTTACTTCCCAAACAAGGTGGCTCGTGAGATGCATCATGATACTAAAAATGTTGGTGGAAAATACTTTTCAAGTAGACATAATGTGACAACAACATCGTCTTACAACTTATCCAAATCTGATACTCGAATACTCATAGAGCATATTGCATTAAAAAAGAAACATAGTTTATTGATAGCATATCTCACATTCTTAGGTAGGGATCCTCGTAATGCAATTGGGAGAAGTTGTTGCATAAGAACATGACAATCATGAGAATTTAAACTATTAAGTTTCATATCTTGCAACGAAACCAAATTTCTTATGTTTGATGAGTGTTCTGCAGGTACTTTCATGCTGGCCAATGTCTTACAAAAAGTATATTTTTCAACCTTTGATAATTTATAACACGTTGGTGGGATATAAGTTTTTTTACCTCTTGGCTGAGGTGCTAATTCAGGTCTAATTCCCATGCGAGATAAGTCATGTCTTGACTTTAACCCGTCTTTACTCTTTCTTGGAATATCAAGTAAAGTTCCTATGATGTTCATGCACACATTCTTTTCAATATGCATCACATCAAGACAATGTCGTATGTGCAAGTGTTTCCAATACGGTAATTAAAAAAAAATAGATTTTCTTTTCCAGTAGTGTTTTGTTGCTTCTTCCTTTCATTTCTTGTCACACATCTTCCCCCTTGGAAACTTCATATCATTTAGTTTCATATAAATAGCCTCTCATGACATTGGAATTGGAACACTCCCGTGCTCTTGATATCCATCAAATGATTTTTGTTGTGTTTTAGGAAAAGAAAAGTAGTTCCTCTCCACATATGGGACATACTTTGTATCCTTTAGTAGTACAACCACATAGATTGCCATATGCAGGAAAATCATTGATAGTCCACATTAGTACAGCTCGTAGTGTGAAAGTTTCTTCTCTATATGCATCAAAACATTGCACTTCTTCCCACAGAAGTTTCAAGTCATAAATTAAGGGCGCCAAATATACATCTATATCATACCCCGGTTGTTTTGGTCTTGATATCAACATCGTTAACATTAGAAATTTTTTTCTCATGCACAACCATGGAGGAAGGTTGTATATTGTAAGGATTACAAGCCAACAATTGTATTTAGTACTTAAATCTCCATATGGGTTAACACCGTCAGTTGATAGCCAAAACGGAGATTTTTATGTTCTGCACCAAAATATGGCCATAGGTGATCGATCAACCTCCATGATGGAGAATCAGCTGGGTGTCGCATCACACCATCAACTTTCCTATTAATCGCATGCCAAACCATGTTTTTGCGTGTTCAATGCTTTTGTACATTCGTAGTAGTCTTGGAACTATTGGAAAATACCATGGATGTTTCGCAGGAACTCCTTTCTTCATTTCCATAGTATTTTTATGCATTTTCCATCTTGGTAGACTACATTTAGGACATTCATTCAAATGTTCATACTCTTTTCTGTACAGACAACAATCGTTTGGACATGCATTTATTTTTTGGTAACTCAACCCTAGAGCACCAAGAGTTTTTTTTGCTTCGTACATAGAAATGGGCATTTCATTATTTTGAGGTAAAATTTCACTAATAAAAGACATTATTTCTGAAAAGCTTATATTACTCCATCCAAATCTCACTTCATATTATATAGTCTTATCAGGGCAGACAACTTTGTGAACTTTTTACATCCAGGGTACAATGGCTTCTTAGCATCTTCAAACATAGTGTGAAACATATTTTTTGGACTTGAATATTCTTCATATGCAGCTTCAACCATGTTAATAGTATCGAAAAAATCATTGTCTTCCACTTCTTCATGTACGAAATGATTCCTAGACTTCTTAGGTTCCAACTCTTCTCCATGCCAAAACCATACTGTATAACTTTGGTCAATCTCATAGGTATACAAGTGATACCTAACCGTTGCAACATCATTGGATATGCGGTTCCCACATTCTAAGCACGGACATCGAATTGAATTGGAACCATTAACATGTTGTAGACCGAACTTAATGAATGTTTCTATTCCCAACTCATATTCTTTAGACAACCTATTCTTCTTCATCCATGATTTGTCCGTTGTATAATTCTAAGAAAGATTTCAAAAAAATAGATTCATGACATTATTAAATTTTTTCACTTAACTAAACTCAAGGACAATAATGAATGACATTTATACAATTTACCTATAATATTCCTCTTTAGTCTAGAAATGAGAACAAACAAAAATTTGTCACTATAAACATTAAACATTAAACTACCTCAAATAACAATCCCTAAACCAACCGGGTCTACATCATCATTGGGAAAACAACATTCAACTGGGGAACATGGAGGATGACAAGTCAAGTCAAACAAAGCAACATAAAATTAAATAAATAGGATATAAGACATTAATATTATTACTATTGGAGGTGAAATTCCTATGTCAATGGCGGTGGGTCGCATTGTAGAGCTTCACAAACATCTCACCGAACAATTTGTACGAAGAAACGAAAGGTGAGGTTATAATAGAACTACATTTGACTTCCAATCAATGAGTTCAACTCCAAAACAAAGTTTAAATAAGAAATATGATGAACCATATCACCAACTTTACTTTATCATGGCTAATGAATTGAATTGGAACCATTACCATGTTGTAGACCAAATCTAATGAATGTTTCTATTCCCAACTCATATTCTTTAGACAACCTATTCTTCTTCATCCATGATTTGTCCATTATATAATTCTAAGAAATATTTCAAAAAACTAGGTTAAAGCGTGTAACGACCCGACCCAAAAGGGTTCTAAAATAGGTCGTTACCTCAATGCATGCATTACAAATCTACAGAAAATTTGAAAGATGGTGTTCGGATTCTAAGTAAAAACTAAAACATAAAACATCCATTTAAAAATCAACATCAATTCCTGGAACCTATCTCTGTTTCCAAGCACCTGTTCCAAGACAAAAACATTTACAAAACTTACTCTGATCAGAGATTTATTTAAAACATACAAACTTTACAACAATGCTAGAATCCGGAAATACATTCAGAAAACACCCTAGGGCTCCATGCCCAACTACATGCATTCAGAGGACATTTAAATCATAACATAAACATAAGACTCAGAGTTGAACAATGGGTTTTCATGATCACAGCTCCTCCTCTAGCCATCCTGTCTCGCACCATGGTTACTTGTGGAAAAACCACAAAAATAAGGGTGAGTAACGAATTACTCAGTAAGAATCCCCAACCGGGGTACAATACGATATAATCAGTCATCTAGTACCAAAGCATGCAAGCAAATAGCTACCAACACAGATCATAGCTCAATGAGCTTACAAAGAAAGATCTAGAGTCATCGGAAGTCTCCTACTTCCGGCCTAAGGATTGGATACACTGACCAATCCTGGGACATCACCGAGGTATCTTTCACTCGTAGGGAATGCACTGATCCCAAGAATGTCCTCAAGGGCCTCATTGCCCTTGCTACTAAACTGGACTTACGGGAGAGTACCCGAAGTCAGGCTCTAACGGAAGGAATGGTGTACTCACGACATTAGCCCGGGGGAGCTCTCCGAACTGGCAACTAACGCGTGTGCGCGCACACCGCATGCCGCTTTGCAACCGGCGTAAATGCGCGAGGGCCTAAGGGCAAACTACGCGGGTCGCACGCATGCCTAAGACTCGAAGCGGTGTCACCGATCACGAGCGCGAGGCCCTCGACGCTCATCGTGCGGCAAGATGATCCACCGACACGAAGCTAAGAACCGCCAGAGCGGAGCTTACACCGATGGCAGGGTTCCGCTCTAGCAGGCTACAAACTAGGCTTATGCCGAAGTGGGTAGCTAAATCCACAACCGGCGGGTCGGGGGGGGGGAAGCAAGATACGTTATGCTGCGCACACTTTACTCCCAACCTGAGCTAAATCCACCTTGGCGACCGGGGGGAGGGGGGAAGCAAGATACGTTATGTTGTGCACACTTTACTCCCGATCAGTGGGGACAAACTACGTTATGTCCGCTCAGCCTCTGGATGATGACAAACCCTACAACTCTATCTAAGAGTACAAAGTAAAATCAATGATTCCTGGCTAGCAAACAATGAACGACATCAAACACGCTAACCTAGCATGATACTACGAGCTTAAGCAGGAATCATAAGCATGCTAGCAGAAGAAACCTAGCATGGCACTAACATGTAAAATAAGGCAAACATGCTAGCAAGAAATCAATCAAACTGCTCTATCTCTAACATGCTCATAACAGTCAGCAAACATACAAGGCATATCATGAAAAATATCGCAGGGCCCACACAACTCCGGTAAGAAATCCTTACCTGGTCGGAAGGCAAAAACACACAACAAAATTAACTGCGATCGAACCCGAGCAACCTATAGCGAGCCAAACAAACACATCAATAATCACACAATAGGTCTAAATAATAATAAAATAAATAGGGCTCAGCTCGGGAGCAACTCACGAGGCGCGTACGACACGCTGAACGAGCCATTTGCCGCGCTGGCTAGGCAAGCTGAAAGGGCTGGTTGGCGCTGGCCTTGAGGCCATGAGGGCTTCTTTGGAGCGTGGCCAGCACGGCTGGTCTTTGAGGCTGCATGACGACAGGCTGTGTGCGCGCGGCTCAAAGACAAAAAGCAGGCTTGGGCGCGAGCTCGACGAGCTACAGGGCTGGCTCGGCTAGGTGGGGGGCTAGCTCGGGGAGACAGAGAGAGAGAGAGAGAGAGAGAGAAAAGGGATTTTGGAAAAAAAAATAAAAGGAAATGGGAAATAAAAGGAAAAAATGGGAAAAAAGGAAAAAATGGGATTTTATTCCATTTTCCATCCTTATCCACTTTTATCCAATTTTTAAAACCTTAAAATCCCATTTCCCGGCTTCCTCCTTCGAGACCCGACTGAAGCAACCTTTTCCAATAAATAAACTCACTTAAATCCAACTCCCAAAGCAACACTAAGGGCCCGGGCTCGAATCCCAAAGGAAGCACACAACGAACCATCACTTTGTCAAAGCCCAAACCACAACCGAGCTTCCAACCGACTAGCCCAAACACCTCGGGACTCGCAGCCAACAACAAACAAGCCTCGACAAAGGCAGGAGCTACCTCGAAGCCCTGAAAACCACAAATCCTGCCCGGAGAGCCAAAAGACCAAAATACCCCCAAGGGTCAAAACGGCTCTAAGACCCAACCAAACAACCGAATCTTGACCCGAAGGCACCTCGAAAACTGGGATAGAAAACTGGGCTGTTACAAAGCGTGAATAATCTATTCTAAAGCAAAACAAAAGAGATAAAGTGATGTACTTCACCTATTTAGATAACTAATTTAGAGATCCTCAAACATAGTCAAAGATTATAGAAACATATTTGACCCCACAATGAAGTAAAACTCATAAGTACCTTCTACAAAATTATTCTTTAACTCGGCCACTCCACCATTTTTATGAATCAAAGAGAATTTGACTTTTTTTTTTTGCTGATAAACCACGGGATACCAGTGGGTGTTTTCGAGAGATGAAATAAGTTGTTTGGATATCTAACAGACAAGAAATTGGCTTTTTTCCCCTTTTTTGAAAGAGATGGTGAAGTTTTTTGTTTAACCCAAGGACTATTTTTAAACTTTTTAGAAAGTTCAAGGCCCAAACCGAACTTTTGAAAGTTCAGGGACCAAAATGGAACAACCCATCATAGTTCCGGAATCAAAATAGTATTTTACCTAAAAAAACAATCCTATGCCACTAAGTGACCTAAACAACCACTTTACTTAAAGCACAATATGATTTAATTCACTATCTCACCACATACCACACCACCTAATTTTACATAACACGCACATCATAATGCAACCTACAAATTGGGTAGAATCATAATTTTTAGAATTCATACTTTAGATCGAGTTTTAATTTAGTCTCTATGTTTTGAAATTGAATTTTTTGATCTCATTTAAAATATTTTGATCACATTTAAAATATTTTAACTTGTAAATATGTTGTAAAAGAATATAAAATATAAAGAAAATTATTCTTAAAAGAATTTATAAGAAAAAAAAAACATGACAAAAAATTGAGAATAGATTTCAATATATTTTAAAGCATTTTTGTAATTAATACATAAAAATAAAGAGAAAATAAAAATTATGATGGTATCTATTGAATATAAAAGAAAAACAAACAAATGAAAAAAAGTATATTAAGCAAAAAATAAAGGAAACCTAAAAGTACAAGTTATATATATAAAGAACAAAACCAAAGAAAGAAAAGGCACGGAAGAAAGAAGGGTGACAAAAGAGGATAAAAAAATAAAAAAATAAAAAGAATACAAATAATAGGGGCGTCCATGTAGGTTCGAATTGCTGCCATTGAAAAAATGTGAGCAAGAAAAACAATTCTAGAGAATCTTGTTGAAACTTATATTTATATATAATAAATTTCATTTTTTTTAACATCCGTCCGCCCATGCTCTTAGGCTTGTGGTGTGGAGAAGAAAGAATGAAATGAAAAAACAAGAGCATAATCTATTTTTGCAAAAGAAAAAGCATCAAAGTGAGCAACAAAAGAAATTCTTGAAGAATTCCTATTTCACTTTTCTTATCTAAATTTTCTTTTGCCTTCCCCAAATTATTCTATAATCACATAAATAATGTAAAACAATGCACGAGAATGAATAGGGATCGCCCTAAAATCAAAACAACAATTAAACTTCCGATAAAAAAATGTGCAACTTTGGGAGAACAAAAATAAAAAGCAGGACAAAAAATTCTGCTTGATTAAGTTCAATGGAATTACAAAAATTGAGCTTATGGAAAGAAAAAAAAATGAAGCAAGAATTCTACTTTAAATGTCCAACAGTAAAGTCAAGGTAAGCTTCAACAGAAGATCAGATGAGAGATTGAACCTTTTTAACAAACAACAGTAAAGTCAGCCATGGAAAAACTACAAAAAACCAGCACTCTAACCGCAATAAAAGATGTGTAATTCTCAACTCCAACCCAAAACCTCGTAAAGCCAAGTTTTAATGACTCTAAACATTAGTCATTTATGACAAAAAAAATGGTAAATTTCTATTTTCCCACCAAAAACGTCCTTGGTAGCCTTTAATGACACATTTTTCCTTCTTTCTTGAAAAAAGAATTAAGATGGGTGTCATTGTAGCCCCTATATAGCTATATCTTTGGTGGTCACCTATTTAAGAAATAATTTTCTACATGTATATTTGACAATAATTTATTGTAGAGTTAGACAACTTGCTTCAAAACAATAATCGAGGTGTGTATAAGCTGACCCAAACCATCACAATTAATAATAATAAAAAAAGAACATTGAGATTTAAATGACATTATATTTCTGCATATTAATATGAATATGAAAGAATACCTGGCCATAAAAATATAGCTCAACTCTCGGAGACTAATTCAATCATGAAGCAGAGCAAAGACTATAATCCAAACAACTAAAGATGGATAAAACAAAGAAACAAACATATTTTATTTGGAGAGAACGAAATTGCAGGCTCTTTACTAATGGTCATACTTACCAGGAACAACAATCTTTAGTTGAATCTATCATTTACCTAGCATTGTATTGGTGTCACTCCACCACCCCTTATGTAACATCTTTATTAACCACTCTAATCTCTCAGCGGCATAGTTTTATATAATGTCTCGATAGGATGTAACTTTTCAAATCATCAATGAAAGTTTGTGTTTCCTATAAATAATAATAATAATAATAATAATGGCCACAATTTGTTTGATAAAATGCCTAAATTAGCTAAGTGTTTTTGAAAAAGGTTGAAACAATGGAAAATATTTTATCAAACTTTTTGTTTGATAAAATGCCTAATAATAATAACTTTTCCATTGTTTCGAGCTTTTTCAAAAACACTTGTGCTAATTTAGGCATTTTATGAAACAAATTGTGGCCAATATTATTATTATTATTATTATTGAGCTAATTTAGGCATATTTTTCCATTAATGGTGGATACCCAAAATACCAAACAGGAAAAACAACAAAACTCAGTGAATAGTAATTGAAATTAAATTACTCTCTAATAAAAGTGTCATAAATTAAGAAACATAGGGTCATTTCTTTAAATAATAGAAATTAGAGGACCAATTTTGAAATTAAACAAAACTTAAGCCCTAGATTTCCCTTAAATGTATCACCCTTCATCTCATTGTGCAATTTTTCCTTCTCATAAAAAATGAAACCAACAATGCGATTTCTTCTCTTCCTCTTGTGCAACCTTCCAGCCCTTCTCATTCTTGCTAGAATATGAAGTTCAACCTCATTTTTGGGTGGTGGCGTACTCGTCGTGAAGCAGAGGCAAAGGTAAGGATTTCATTTGGACTTATCTTTACCTTCTACGGCTCGATTTCATCCTCTTCCTTGACAAATTTCAGTTGGGTTTTCTATTACCATTCAAATTAGATCAGGCAGGGACTAGAAAATGAGTTGAATCGAAGTTAAAATCATCATGCTTAGTGGGAGGAGCCTAGATTTCGGGTCAGACATGTGCTTGGTCGAGAGTTGTTTTCCCTCATTCGAATTTGTGTTGGCTGAAGGTAAAAGTGTTTTTTTTTTTTTTTTTGAATGGGCTGAAGGTAAAAGTTCGAGAGCTACAATTGGGACCAAGAGAAATGTTGTTTTATGTCTCTTTCCACATTGTCGTGAATGAAAGGCATGTTGGTTTTTTAAACTTCAAACCGAGGTCGTTATCTTTCCTTTTGTTTCAAACGTTGTTATTTGGGTTTAATTAAGTCTTTTTTTGGCTTCAGTTGGTTTGTTTCTGAGAATTTGTAAGACATGGCTTATAAGTTTGCTAGTATTTTTTGGGTAAGTTCTAGACATGGCTTATAAGTTTGTAAGACATGGTGTATAAGTTTTCTAAATATGCCTTATAATTTTGTAATTAGTTGTTGTTTGGGTTCAGTTGGTTTGTTTCTTAGACGTTTGTTAGTATTGTATTGGTTTAAATCTAAGTTTATAAATGGAAGACAATATATGACGAATGCTTAAATTGCAAAACTAATTACAAAATGGTGAAGGTTTGAGCAAGATGGATGGGTGTTTGTTTTATAAGCATGTAGATGGTTGAAAGTTGGTTTTCTAATGGGTGTTTTGAGTATCAGTCAAGTATGTGCGCCTCAAAGTCCGATTGGTCGACCATCCATGTTTAATGACTCATTGCGTAAGTAATTATTGGTACATGGTACCTTCAATTCTTTAGATACTTGTTGTTTGAGTTAGTTCACTAATGCTAATTATTATGTCATATGTTTCAGGAACTTAGTTTAGAGCCTGCGTGTTGGACTCGAGCCTTGGTTTTGCTTGATTCTAACTAAACTAAGTGTAAGAGACCCTAATCGAGATTGTTTGTATGAACTTTCCATTATTGATGTGATTTGTGAGTTGAGTAGGCTCTAGGAATTCATGCATGTCTTTATCTCGATGTGATTTATTATAGTATTATTGAAGTAATCTTAATATTTTTCACAAGTAAAGATCGTTTCGTAATTTTTTTTATATATATCATGTTATGTATTCCCTAAACAATGATGAGTTTATGAGATTTGAATCTTTTGAGATTTTTCTTTGTTTATCAAGAACATTTATTTTCTTCTAGAGTATTTGTTAGATATTACACATTTTACTATCTTTTGAATTATTTGTTATGTTCTTATAGTTGAGTATGTCAACATTCATATCTAAGTAAAGAACTAAAGAAACAAACACAATTAATCAAGAGGTAACTAAAGAACTCTCTTCCATTTCTCAGCCAACTGCATGTATTATTGAGATTTTTATGCAAATGTCTTGAAATATTGTCTTCTTTAAACTTTTCATATATGTTGTTGCTTTCCATGTCCAAGGAAATGATATTGTTCTTTGTATTTTCATAAGCAAAGATACCTTGATTTATATTATTTGAAGGATCTGGTTGCAACACATAAACTTGTGTGATGTCTAATGAAAGTGTTTTGTGTTGTGTCTTTGTGGCCAAATAAATTTGTGAGAAGAAATATGGAAAATTGACTTTATGTTTTTGCGGTTGTAAAATTAATGTATTATGAGGTTGGTACATTTTGTTACTAATTTATGTACGCCTAATTATGGATTCACGTCTAAGAGTGGATGCCATTAAAACCCTCTTAATAAGCATTTTGTGCCACTTATTGAAGTGTTTAAGAATATTGTTATCTAGAGACTAGAGACTAGACTAGAGGCCTCTTTAGTATTAATATTGGATGCATATGTTTAGTGTCTTCTTTCTTATGCGTTGTTTGTTTGTTGGTTAGGTTGATGAAAACGTCTACACAAGGAGAAGTTCTCTCTCTTTCACTGTGCGTCCAGGAAGTTGTGGAAGGTTTTGAAGTAAGATTTATTCGATAATTTAATGGTTTTTTTCTTGTTTTTTTGATAATTCTCTCTCTCTCTCTCACTCATAAGGATTTAAGAACACAAGGTTCTGCACCTCTTCTCCTTGACTTGGTCTCTCAATTTATTTAATACATGGCTTTCTTGGGTAAATTTTTTCATCCATTGTATTAACTTGATCATTTCTTTCTTTCACTTAAATTTTAAGTCTCATTTTCTTCTTTTGCTATATTTTTACATATTGAAGTTGCTCTCTCTATCTTGTTATGTAACTCTATTGTTGGTTCGCATTTCGAGCGTTGGATGGATTTTTTGGATGATTTTGATTTAATTTGATTTTCTTAGTTTTTATTTGAGTTTTTCATTTATGTTTGTTAGTTTGATGATTTTAAGGGAAGACTTAATATTTTATTGGTAATGTTTACAATCTTCACTCTTTGTTCTATCATTGAGGTTTGTGTTCTTTGATATTGTATACTGAATGCATTTATGAAATCTCTACATATGAGATAGAAATGAATGGTGGAAAGAAAAAAATGGCTAATAAGAATTGGAAATTATGATATTTAGTATTAGCTTAGCAACATTATGATTTTGTAGAGAAGTTGTGCTTGTAGGATGTGGAGGTTGAAGTTTATACTCATGAGTGTTGTGCTTGTGGGATGTGGAGGTTGAAGTTTTCTTATGGTTGCTAATATAGAAAAGTTGATTCTATTAATGGACAGTTTTTACTTTAAAGCGTTGGTAGATTGTGATTTAATTCATGTGCTTATTTTAGAACTTTATATGTTTGACCTTTACAATTATTTTTGTTGTTTTAATTGTTCTTATCTAGGTTAAATGTTGGAGTCGAATTTGACTTAGATCCATCATGAGTGGAGGTATAACTCTAAACTATGGGTATAATAACAATGTCTAACCATACATTTTTGTGTGATTAAGTTTCAATAGCACAACTAGTTAATGACTTATTCTTCTATTTTTTTTTAAAATTATTGATCAACTTGTTAATGTCTTGTTTCTATACTGTTGAAGCTAATATATTGGAGAATTTGTTTATTTTCTTCTAGTGAACTCTTTGCAAGTTAAAGAGGTAAATTTTATCTACTTTAATTATTTGCAACCAATGTTTATATTTACATATTTCTTTGTTTCGATAAATATACTATCAACCTTTTGAATAAGGTCGTTTATAGGGAAAACATAGCTGAGTCAAAATTAACTTTATTCTCAGTGATGTTCGATAGATGTATAATCAATTTTCTTCAATTTCTCTGACATTAAAATGGTGTAGGGTCAGGTGATATGTATCGTGATAATAGTCGAGGTATGCACATGTTGATTCGCATAGTCACAGGTATAAAAATAAATGTGGAACTTAGTTATCGTATAATTACTCAAACTTTTGACTACAGTTTTTTATTCCTTCATCTTTCATTTTTTATTTGCTAGAGACAAATCAATTAATCTCAAAGAACTTAACTATAATTTCTATTATCATATCTTGTGGAGTACATGAACACTTTACTTTTTCTTTATGTTATAACATGTTTGCAATTTTTATTAATCATTTATCTCATTTAGCTACTTAGTCATTGCTGGTGTTTTTTTTTAAGTATCTCATCTGCTTTCATTATTAGATTATCCTTTCATTAGTTTATATTGAATTATTTATGTAGTATCTAATATTTGAATGCTTATTTAATCTCAGATATTGCCAATGTGATTGGAGATACTTTAAAGATAGATATGTTGCGAAAACTTTTGGATTCTTATTTGCAATACAAAGGTGGATCAATCTAATAAAGAAGTCACATCTTGTCCTAGTGTAACGATGGATATTTTTAATGTAAATTTATTGATCTCATGAACAATCTATAGTTTTTCATTTAATATTTATGATACATGTATACAGTACATACTTGATTGATATTTATATACAACTGAATATTATGATAATAGTTTTATATTTGATCAAATTTTAATAGTTATATGTGCAATTATAGAAATGGATAGGAATACTAATAAATATTTGTCAACAACTGAAGATATATGATTAAATGAAAAGTCATATATACATATTTAGTGATTACAAAAAAATGTCAATTTAAATTCTTTAATGATAAAGTTTAGGTGTCATAGATAAATTATTAATGATCAATTTTATCATCGATTGTTCTTATGTGACAATAAATTATTGTCATCAAAGAAGAATCGATGATTGTAGAAAAATATCATCTAAAGAGTTTCAATGATACTTATTAAGAAAGTGTCATCTATATGGAATAAATGATGTGAGATATAATGATTGTGGAAAAGTATCATCTAAAAGGTTTTAATGTGTAACGGCCCAGTTTTCTATCCCGGTTCTCGAGGAGCTTTCGGTTCAGATTCAGTGGTTCGGTTGGGCCGTTAGAGCTGTTTGGACCCTTAGGGGCATTTTGGTCTTTTTGCTCTCAGGCGTAATTTGTGGTTTTTCAGGCTTCGAGGCGCTCTCGCGCTTTGTTGAGGCTTGTTTGTTGGTGGCTGCGAGTCCCGAGATGTTTGGGCTATTCGTTTGGGAGTTCGGTTGTGATTTGGGTTTTGGGCAAAGTGATGGTTGTTTGGGTGTTTCCTTCGGGATTCGAGCCGGGCCTTCAGTATTGGTTTGGGAGGTTGATTTCAGTGAGATTTGTTGTTTGGAAAGGTTGCTTCAGTCGGGTCTCGAAGGAGGAAGCCGGGAAATGAGATTTAAGGATTTTAAGGATTTTTGGAAAATTTGGAAAATGGATAAAATTGGATTTATTTGGATAAAGTTGGATTTAAGTTTGGATAAGGATAAAAGAGAAAAAGAAAAGAAAAATCCATTTTTTCCCAAATTTCCCCTTTCTCTCTCCTCCAGCCCGAGCCCCCTTGGCCTCTCTCCCACGCCGAGCCCCACCAAGCAAAGATCTTGCAGTGCCGCCGTGTCGCCCAGTCCGCCTACTTTCGCCCGCCTGGCCGCGACAAAGACCGAGCCCACCGCCCTACCCGTCGCGCGCGACAGTGTCGCCCAGGCCGTCGCGTCGCCAGCCCGAGGTCGCCTTGCCCTGGTCCGTGTCGCCCAGTGCGCCAAGATCAGGCCGAGCGCCGCGACGCTGCCGCGTCGCGCATCGCCCGTGTCGTCCGCGCTCGAGTCGAGCGTCCTAGCGCCAGATCGCGCGCCCTCGCGTGGTGTCGCTCCCGCCCGCGCCCCGTCCCCTGTGCCGAGCCGCGCCGCGCGCCCTCGTCTCGTCCCAACTCGCCCGCGCGCCCTCGCGCGCGTGGCTCGCGCGCGCGCGCCCCGGCCTGCGCCAGGCGCCCTGCCCTGCGCGCGCTACCGCCTGTTGTGTCTTTGGTTGCTGGCCGAGCCTTGTGGCTTCTCGGATGGTATTTCGAGTCTTTTCTTCGTTGGGCCCGGATTTATTAATTGCTTTGGTTATGGATTTATTGGGTCATGTTTATGTATTTGATTTGGGTGCTTTGTTTGATGTTCAGCCGTTCGGGAATCGATTAGAGGCTCGAGGATTCGCTCGTAGATTTATTATTATTATTGTTTTTTTCGCTTGTTCCGGTAAGGATTTCTTACCGTGGTTGTGTGGACCTACGATATATCTCGATATGCCTTGCTTGTTTCTTTGATTGTTATGAGCATGTTAGAGATAGAGCGATTGATTGAATTCTTGCTAGCATGTTTGCCTCGATTTTACATGTTAGTGCCATGCTAGGTTTGTTCTCACAAAGATGCTTGTGATTCTTGCTTAAGTTGTAGTATCATGCTAGGTAATGTGATTTATTTCGGTCATTGCTTGCTAGCCAAGAATCATTGATTTTGCTCTGTACTCTTAGATAGAGTTGTAGGGTTTGTCATCATCCGCAGGTGAGCGGACATAACGTACTTTGTCCCGAGAGCTCAGTCGGGAGTAAAGTGTGCGAAGCATAACGTATCTTGCTACCCCCCCGACCCGCGGTTGTGGACTTAGCTACCCACTTCGCCGAGCCTAGTTTGTAGCTCGCTAGAGCGGAACCCCGCCATCGGTGTAAGCTCGCTCGGCCGGGTTCTTAGCTTCGTGTCGGTGGATCATGCTACGGATGAGCGCCGAGGGCCCGCGCTCATCGTGATCGTGACACCGCTCGAAGTCATAGGCATGTGCACTGGCCCGCGTAGTTTGCCCTTAGGCCCCGCATTTACGCCGGTTGCAGAGGAGCATGCGCGTGTGCGCGCGCACACGCCGCGTTAGTTGCTTTGATTCGAGAGCTCCCGGGCTAATGTCGTGAGTACACCATTCCTTCCGTTAGAGCGACCGGGTACTCTCCGTAAGTCCAGATTAGTGCAAGGGCAAGGAGGCCCTTGATGACATTTTTTAGGATCGGTGTATTCCCCGAGTGACGAGATACCTCGACGATGTCCCAGGATTGGTCAGTGTATCCAATCCCAGTTAGGCCGGAAGTAGGAGACTTTCGATGGCTCCAGATCTTGTTTTATGAGCTCGTTGAGCTATGATCTGTGTTGATAGCTGTTTGCTTGCATGTTGAGGTGCTAGATGACGGATGTATCGTATTGTACCCCGGTTGGGGATTCTTACTGAGTATCTTTATACTCACCCTTATTTATCTTTGGGTAGCTTGGGACAACACCGGGAGGGCTAGCGGAGGGAGCTGATTGATCATGGGGAGCCGCCGACACTCTGTCATTTATTGTTGCATTGTTTATTCAGCATGTAGATGGACAGGAGTCCTAGGGGAACATTGTTTAAAAAGGTGTTTAAAATGTATTGTATGATTTTATAAATACTGGTCAGGTTGTTTTACTTCGTTGGATGGTTTAAATGTAAACTGTGGTTTATGTTTTAAGGGTTCCCCCTTCTCATATGTTTTGAATGGTTTTTTTAAATATGAGCACTAAACCGCTTGTTATCATATTTAACTTGCATGCTGAGTGAGAACCCCGGTTTAGGACAATGTTTTGGGTCGGGTTCGTCACATAATGACACTTCTTAAGAAGTATCATCTAAAGAGAATAGATGATGTGCGATATAATGATTGCAAAAAAGTATCAGCTAAGGCATTTGTGATACTTTTTTAGAATCATCATATCTCAGTTTTGTAGTAGTGTAAGTGTAACAGCCCAGTTTCCTATTCCAGTTTTCGAGGTGCCTTCGGGTCAAGATTCGGTTGTTGGTTGGGTCATTAGAGCGGTTTTGACCCTTGGGGGTATTTTGGTCTTTTGGCTCCCCGGGCAGGATTTGTGGTTTTCAGGGCTTCGAGGTAGCTCCTGCCTTTGTCGAGGCTTGTTTGTTGTAGGCTACGAGTCCCGAGGTGTCTGGCCTAGTCGGTTGGATGCTCGGTTGTGGTTTGGGCTTTGGCTAAGTGATGGTTGGTTATGTGTTTCCTTTGGGATTCGAGCCCGGGCCCTTATTGTTGGTTGGGAGTTGGATTTAAGTGAGTTTTATTTATTGGAAAAAATTTCTTCGGTCGGGTCTCGAAGGAGGAAGCCGGGAAATGGGATTTTAAGGTTTTAAAAGTGGATAAGGATGGATAAAATGGATAAAATCCCTATTTTCCTTTTATTTTCCCATTTTTCCCTTTTCTTTTCAAAATCCCTTTTCTCTCTCTCTCTCTCTCTCCCCGAGCTAGCCCCCACCTAGCCGAGCCAGCCTCTTTGGTCGCCCAACCGAGCCCTGCCCTGCCCAGGTCGTGCCAGCGTCGCCCAAGCCCGAGCCCATTTGCCTGCCGCGTCGCCGATGTCGCCGGCCCGAGCCCCGCTCGCGCGTCGCCACGATGTCGCCCGGACCAAATGAAGCGTCGCCCATCCCGGCCGCACAGTGTCGTGTCCGTCGCAAGGCTGAGTCACCCTCAAGATGCGGGCGCGCGCCCTCGCGTCGCCCGTGTCGTCAGCGCCCTTGTCGGCCAGATTGCGCGTCCTGTAGCCCGTGGCGTCGTGTCGCTCGCGCCTGCGCTCTGTCCCTGTGCCGAGCCGCGCCGCGCGCCGTCGCCCAGCCAGCTCCTTTAGTTGCCTCGCCCGTGCAGCCGGCTCGTTCGCGTGTTAGTCGTGCCTCGTGAGTTACTCCCGAGTCGAGCCCTGTTTATTTTATTGTATTTATTGCTATTTTATGATTATTGATGTGTTTGTTTGGCTCGCTATAGGTTGCTCGGGTTCGATCGCAGTTAGGTTTGTTGTGTGTTTTGCCTCCCACGGTAAGGATTTCTACCGGAGTTGTGTGGGCCCTGCGATATATTATGTGATTGCTGATTGTATGCTTGTTTGTGTTTATTGACATGTTTAGTGATAAGTGCTCTATTCTGAATTCCCGACTGGCATGATTTCCTATGTTGTTTCTCATGTTAGTCCATGCTAGGTTGTTTCTTTCTGGCATGCTCGTATCTGTTCTTGCTTGGTAGTATCATGCTAGGTTCGTTGTATTCTTTTTTAGCACATATTGGATTGTTGGATTTGTTTGCTGTTTGCTATGACAGGTTAGAGTTCAGGTAGATAGCATCATCCGGGCCGGGTGCATAACGAACCTTGCATCCCCGAGCGACAGGACGCACGAGATGGTGCTCCATCCACGATCCGTTAGGGACTAGCTAACCCTAACGGCGGGCCCTGCAATCTTGGGTGAGGGTGGCAGACTGTTAAATTCCCCAACGGTCGGGATGATGACTTGGCATTGCCTTGTCCCCGACAACCGGCACGTCCTCAGTGTGTTTCGGCGGTAGCCCTTGAGTTGCCACCTGATAGGGCAAGGAAGGTTTCCTGGTGTAAGCCTACCACGACCCGTGCCTTAGCCTCAGGTGCTGTGGTTCAGGCTGACATAGTTCACGGAGCCCTAGGGTGTTTTCTGAATGTATTTTCGGATTCTAGCATTGTTGTAACTATTGTAAAGTTTGTATGTTTTAAATAAATCTCTGATCAGAGTAAGTTTTGGAAATGTATTTGTCTTGAAACAGGTGCTTGGAAATAGGGACAGGTTTCAGGAAATTATGTTGACTTTTTAAATGAATGTTTTTATGTTTTAGTTTTTACTTAGAATCTGAACACCCTCTTGCGAATTTTCTGTAGATTTGAATGCATGCATTGAGGTAACGGCCTATTTTAGAACCCTTTCGGGTCGGGTCGTTACAGTAAGAAAGAAGAAATTACTAACCATAGGTTGCCGGTGTTGATGAAGAACGAGAAACGCCCCTTGTCGACACTTGGTTAACGATTTTGTCGAATGAAGGAGAAGGCCAAAGAAAAAAAGAGGAGGATGCGTGAAATTAGGGATTTGAGAAATGTGGAAGAAAGGATTAAATAAAAAAAAAAAATATATATATATATATATATATATATTATGAAGTGATATTAGTTAATGACTATAAAATAATATCATTAATAGAAAAAAAAATTAGGATTTTTTTGTTTATTCCTATCAAACGCACTTTTTAACCATTTATGACACTTTTTTATATTCTCCTCACAAAATTTATTTTTATGGGTGTCATTGAAAGTAGATTTTCTAGTAGTGTATATTGCAATGAAAAGGCGGACTCTAACTTGAACTTAGGTTTTATTATCCGTTTAACTATTTTGGGTTTGATTAGAGATGGAGTTCAAATTGCTATTGAGAAGTTCAACTCTTAAAGTAATTTCTTCTTACTACACAAATGCGATCAACCAAATAGTGATTTAGTTCATATTTACTTTTCAGGTTCAAAGAGTTGAACTTGTGAAGAATTTAGTGGTGCAGATTTTTTCTCTACTATCTAGTAAGTCTGACTTTTATGTCTTCCATTTTCTCTTGTTGTAGTGACTGAATATGTTATATATAATGAGTTAGCTTCAAAAGTTACAGTGGTTGGATATGTTATATAAAATTTAAATCTTGGTTATTTTGTTTTTGTTTAAAACTATAATGGTTGTTGCCAATATGATTAGAAATTAATATAGTGTTTGAACAACTATCATTTCTAATTCAAAGTTTTACTATGTCATTTTGTAGGTACCTTGTTTCGTGATCGTTTGCTTCTACTGTTATTTACAAGTTGCCAAAGTATTTAATTTTTTTTCTTGGCTTTATGAAATATTAATTATAGTTTACAAATTGTATATATTGTTTACTTTGTACAAGACTTTGTTTGAATTGAAATTAATAAAGTAAGTTTGACATCTATGTAGATTGTTGCACTATCTTAGAAATGCATAATTATTTATAAGTTTCGAATATTACCATTTTTTAATGGATCGATTTAATGTAATTAATCTGAAATAATTATATAGAAAAATAAATAGGATGAATTCAATTTTATATCATAGAAAATGTCATGTTATCTCTTCTATGATAATTTTAAAGTGTCAAAAAATTTGAAATCATGACAATCATAACTGTCATGAAATGTGAATTCATGACAGTTTACAATTTATTTTTATTTGAAAAAATAACCGTATTTTATGACATTCTAAAACTATCATTGTAGCAAAAGTTAAGATTGCAAAAATATCATAATCTATGACAATTATAAAATGCCATAAATAGATATCTTAAACCTTATTTTTCATTGATTCATGACAATTTTTAGTTATCATGAAAAAAAATTATAACAGTTTTATAATTGTCATAAACTATATATTTTATGACATTGCTATTGTATGTAATAAAAGACTTACCATGATAGAGGATATTATGACAAAACAATTTTTTTTTTATCTTAATTGTCATAATAAGGCAATCATGACAATTTAAAATTGTCATAGAAATTGTAGTAGTAACTGTAATTGATTGATTATACGATATTATTTTATATGATGTACTAAGTTGGTATTATTAAAATAGGGTGGGAATAAGAAAATGAAAAGATAAATGTCCTAGCTGAGGTGTGTAACATTCGTTATTTGTATGGATGAAAGTAGTATAGGATATTAATGCAATATGATATATACAATTGTACTAATTCTATATTACTTAAACAAAAGGAAAATAAGAATAATGAAGAAGTTTGAGAGAGTAATGTGCGCATTCATGTCACATATATTCAACAACCATCGAAACTCTTATAGCCACTACTTGTCTTACATATTGTTTTTGGGTGACATCTCCTTTTATAAAAAAGAATCATAATTCACCGAATGGGTCAGTGGTGCAATGATTTCATTATTTGGTTGTAAACTAGTTCAACACCAGCGTCACAGGTTCAAGCCTGTGAATCGGTATTTGTCCTCCTTCCCATGATTTTAATATAAATGGATCTACACATTTGTTGTTATTAATAACTCACGAATAATACAATTTGAGAATTATAAGAAACCGTATTTATGAAATATGGAAGAAGTGACAAGTGAACAAGTTGTCAATATAGTAATTTCTAAAACGCGATTTAAGACTTTATAAATTTTTGGAAAAAAGAGTAGAGTGGTTGTATAGTAGACGGATATAAAATAATCACAATAAAAATTACCATATCATAGATTTTAACTTGTATTAATTTTGAATAATGTATTGTTTGTTAACATTGTAGATATCATAAAATTAATGTAATGTATTTTTTATTTTGATTAATACATTACCAATATGGGTATTATAATAACATATAACATATTTAAGTACTTGTATTGTAATAAAGTATTAATATATATGTTATCAGTATGATAATAAGATATCATAAGAGTGCAACCACCAACACAACGATGAGTTGTAGCTACAGAAAATCAAAGACATGTTGAAAAATTTAAGAGAAACAAAAAAATCCAAGTAAATTTTGAGGTCAATGACTCAACATATTCTGGGAGCTTACAACTTGCCTTATGAAAAAGACATTCTAAGCAACAATATACGAAGATATTACAACATGTATAACACAAATCAAATTAGAATATATTAAAGGAGATTGAACTAAACATATCCTACCCTACACACATATCATGAGGAAAATGGTGATATCACTCTTCAACAAATCTCTTCAAAAGAAATTTTGGTTAAGTAGAGTTACCCACTACAACATTTGAGACATTGGTGTACAACATTAGAATGTGATGACTTAGAGATTTGAAGTAATGTTTTGATGAGGGGGATTACAAGGCACTATACTCATTTTCCGTTGGTTAAGGTTTTTTTTCATTGAGTTTTCCTAGCAATATTTTTATGGGCAGTCAGATATCGAGGGGGAGTATTATAGAGTCAATTACCATTGATTTAGCCATAAGACTCTCCAACCTTAGTTGTTTTGGCTAATTATAACTTTGTTTTACTAAATACATTAATCTTGTAGTGTTATAAATAGAGTATACACACCCATTGAATAAGAATTCAATATTCAGTTCCCTACAATGCTATCTTTCTCAATTTATGTCTCTTATCGTTCTTCTTGTATTGATTTGATTCTCAATTATGTTGTGATTACCTTATTGGATGATATTTTAAATTAACATACTTTATGCAATAAAATAATTTAAAGCATTTATCATCAATAATTAAAATTGGAATAGGTACTATAGTAAAAAGAATGAAACTTTTTATAATCAACCAAATTAATTTACGATGAGAAGATTTAAACAAATAGCCTATTCACTACTACCATTCAATGCATAGAAGACAGACTATCTCAAAATATTTCAAAAATACGAATGTTAAATGAATGACTATATATATATATATAAAAAGGAACATATGATGCTTGTCATTAAAAGTGTCGTCATCTTACAGTGATCTATAGTTTGATTTTCAATTAGCACCTTTTATATTTCAATTCCCTCCACTTTTTTCTGTCTCAAACTTCTCACTACTAAGACTAAAAATCCTAAAACCTTGTAATGCATCTCTCCTCTCTTGTTCATCTTCTTCTCTTTTCACCTTTTATGATTCATCGACCTCAACTCCTAGTATCATGTTTATATTCACCTTTTGATGACCGTCATTTTCGGTTTGATCTCATTGTGAAAAATGGTAATTAGCATTTTGTTTTTCCTTTTTTTTTTGACATTTTTTAGATGTTTTATTCTTGTTGTGTGTGTCATTATGTTTGTTTAAGATTGTGAATTTATGGTGGAGGTTGCTAATTTGTTAGTTTCATTGTGTTTGAGAGCGGTTTGTCTTGTAAATTTGATATTTGATTTGGATTATATTTTTAATGCATTATGTTAGTTATATATTACTGGGTTTGTTGATTTTCATGGGGTGGAGTCAAAGTTGGGAGATGTTTTCATGATTATTTTTTTAGTAGGAAAAGATTTAAAAATGAAGGACATGAGAAGTATCTTTGGAGTGTTCGAAGTTGTTCATGTGAGATGGGTTCAAGAGTCCATTGACAAAGAAGTTGAAGTGAGTTGAATACAAAATCTCAATACACAAATCAATGAAAACTCCAAATAGAACAACATAAAGCTCCAAGTATTGAAGTTTTCCATGAAATCCAGGTACAAGATCCAAACATGAACGCGAAATAGAAAATAGTTTTCTTCGATTCTCCTCTATTGTGTTTTCCCCACAAGAAAATAAAAAGCAGTTCCATAATTTTTAAAATCCTAATAATATTTGAAATCCTAAATAATGGGACTCGCATGCACGTACACTATTTTTTTAAAATACGGAACATAATTTTTAACGACAGGCAAAAAAGATGGTAGGCAAACTTGTCAACAAAGAGTTTCAATGACGGTAATTTTTTCTCGTCAACAAAAAAGAAAGATAACAGGCCGCGCTCATCATAAATGGTGTCTGCCATCTTTTCCCATTAATGATAGGAGAAATTATTGCCAGCTCGGCACCATTATCTTTTTTAAAAGATGATAATCTTTGACTGTCTTCTTTTCTCCATTTCTTACTAGTGATCGATTGTAAGACCATGTTTAAGGCAATTTAACTATTGTATAAATTTTTGTGGCAAGATATTTAGGATTTAAGATTTATAGGCAGAGAACATTTGAATTATTGGTGAGTTAGAGAAATAAATAGATTACAACATCAAATACATGCATGTTATGCTAAAATATCAAATCCTAAAATTGATTCAACCCATTAAACTCTACATGCTCATTAAAATTGAAATTGATACATATTTAATAAGAACGATCATATTGAATTTTATGAATTGAATTACACATCAAATTCAATATAAAAATGAGATAAATGGTAAACAATGGAAATAATTTTATTTTAAAACTATGCGAAATAGTTAACATTTAAAGCATATGAATATGCGACAAAATAAAGTTATCAACGATCAGAGTATACTCAATATATGAATGTTAGTTGTTGACTTGTATGCATTGTACGCATAGAACATTCTAACACAAAACACCAAAATAATTAAAGAACTTATTTTGTAGTAAACGAATTGGTAGACACTTTTATAAATAACGTGTTATAAATAATCAAGAACATAACAAAAACAAAGAAGAACAAATGAGAAAAAAGAAAAGTGATCTATACTTGAGTTGTTATTCAAATGTTTCATAACAATCCTATTTATAAGACTTACCATAGCATATGTTACAAGATGCAGATAATTGAGAAATTGTAACTTAGAAAAACTATGGAAGTTGTAGTAATTTATAAGAGTTATGAGGGTGTCATAGTAATTAATATAAAATAGAGTTATGGATATTACGTATCCATTTATAACAAGTTTCAATTTTTATTCATAAGGGGAAATGTTAAGCAGGCATGGAATTGTAAACCACTGAGCAAATCCTTAATAGCGGTATATAAGTTCTTTATATGCATCCGGATACTTTTTGTAGAATTTCACTTCGCCCTACAAATCACAAATTAATTTACCCATTATAATTCTTTATAATCATGGAGGGAAATATCTTTTGTATCAGAACTATTATTATTCAAGAAAAATTCTTATTTAATTTTTAAGTTTGGAGTTTCGTTTCAATTTTTGGTTCTCATATTTCAAAATTGAACATATTTACCTTTAACAAAGTTAGCAAAATCATTAGTTACTCATAAGATAATGTTGACATAAATGATGATTAGACTAATTTTATATTTTAATACATTGATAAAGTGATTATTTTAATTTTTACGTCAATATAATTTTTAAAACAAAATATGTATAAAAGCTAACTAAAAAAAATAGAGTAAAAGTGTTCAATTTTGAAATTTAGAGATCAAATTGAAACTACATCCTAAACCTAGGAATTAAAAAGAAAATTTCTCCTTATGAATATTAGAGAAATATTTACATCATGTCCGGGCATATCATATATAAAAAATGCCAACCTATGTGCCCCAATATGACACGCAATCTATTCTTGTTTGTTTTTTTTATTTTTTTATCTTTTGAATTTAAAATCAAATAGATTGTCACGTGAGTATTATTTTATATACTATACTCGGACATGATGTAAATATTCCTCTTAATATTATATATATGAGATAAGATAACAAGTGAAAATAAAAGTGCATAACATACCTTGCGAACTGCGTTTATGGCAACCACCAAATTTTCACCTAAAAGCTCTTTCAAATTCTTATTCTTTTCTAGAGCTTCCACAGATTCAGAAAGTGATTGGGGTATTCTTGGATACTTTGGATTCTCAATTATCAATTTAGGATCATCATCTTCATCTTCTTCTTCATCGTTTGTTTTATATTTACTTAAATTAGGATCTTCATCTGTTGTTCATCATATATATGGTCGAAGTTGAAATCATTAAAAAAAAAAAAAAAAAAAAGGAAAAATCAAATGATTATCAAACAAGCTTATTAGTACCTGCGGGTTCAGGCAATTGAATATGATTTCGTAGGCCATCTAATCCACCAGCAAGGATAGCAGCTAGACCCAAGTAGGGATTTGCACATCCATCCAATAACCTCATTTCAAAGTTAGTGACTAAACCACCACGAGTTCCAGGTGGACAAGAAGTTCTAAGTGAAGCCTCTCTGTTCTCTTTTCCCCAACAATTATAAATCCCACATGCTCTATAGGGTTCTATACGATCATAACTACAACCAAACAATGTAACTAATAATAAATCAGCAAAAAAAAAAAATGTAGAGTGATTGTAAGAAGCTTAATTTATGGCTTAGTGTTCCTCTAATTTAGTCATGTAGGTAGAATCATCGGTTATGAAACAAAAAAATTTGTGAACTTAAATATATAAAATAGTTAAATGAAAATATATTTTTTAGTCGAATGCATATCGAATAAACTTTAAATGTTAATTTTATTAATTAAGAAGTTAGTGAAAAATGAAAGGCAAAGGTTATGAAGTTGTAAGGCCAAGAAGTTAGTAGATAAAAGGCCAAGAATCTTATAGTAGAAATGCCAAGAGCTGTAATATGACTATAAATAGATTGCTCTTTCTATTTTGTGAAAGATAGAGCAAAAGAATAATATTGGGAGCAAGAGAAAGTAGTAGAGAAATGAGAAAAAGAATGTTCTAGAAAAATAATGCAAGAGTTGCCGCGACTATTCTATTTACATTTTTGTGTGACGAGTCAAATGCTGCTACCACAATTGACAAAATGGAATTACAAGAATCGGGTCTAGAATAATTTATTTAATGATTAATATGATACATTTTATTTATTTCATCGCATTGAGGTATATGTTTTTATGGGACCTCAATGCATGTGTGAACATAATGATTAAATATATTTTTCCTCTAATTCCCTAAAATTGACGTTATCCGATCAATATCTATCCAGTTATTGGCTTCGCCCCAAGCGGGAATAAGTTGGCCAAAAAAGTTGTAGGTCCCATTAGAAAGAAAAAGTAAAGAACATTGGTTGTGATTGCATAGCTTGACTCCGGCGGTGAAGTATTTTATTGTGGGTATTTTAATTAGAGATGTCCACGGAGCTGGGTGGGGATGGAAAAAGTTTTACCATTACCATTCCCACCACTATTTCTATTCCTCATCCTAGCAAAATTGATCATATTATTTAGTGGGGAATGGGATGGGGATTCCCTACAGGGAACTTATGGGGTTCAAGTTACCCACGGAAAATTTGTTACCATTTATTTACTTTTTTAAATATATCTTTAAGTAGTTTTGTTGAGATATTATAAAATCATAGTTTCTTCTTTAGTTTTTAAATAAGCAAAGCACATAAGGTGAGTTTAAAAAAACTTAAGAAAAGACTACTCTATTGCAATAAAAAATTCCAACACATTGAAAATAAAAAATTCGTACACACGGTATTGTTTTTTTATATATCAACAATATATTGTCATATATATATATATATATATATATAAAATGAACCAACATTGAAATTTTTTTGGATACCGAGTTAATTGAAATTAGAAAATTATTACTTAAAAAAGATATATTGGGGTCGGGGAAACGGGGATGAGGATCATATTTCCTGTCCCTATTTAGTCATCGGGGAAAAAATTATCCTCACTCACTCCCTCATTCTCCATGAAATCCGAGATTCCCTCCCATTCAGGGTCTCTGCGGCCCCCGGCCCCATGGTTTAAATGGACATCTCTAATCTTAATACTCATCATTTTCAAAACTTTTTTTTTCTTCCAGATAAATGCAAAAGGGCGAGCTCGATGGATGACGATGATTCTTGGAAGGCCATGAAAACCATTTTGAGACGTTGCATCTTGTTCATGTTTTTATTTCGCTTAGTAATTTTAGATTGAATATTTTAACTCTGCTTTGTTTTAAGGTAAGATTGAGTTATACCTGGGTTTATTTAAACACAATTTTATTTCAAATTGTTTGATAAATGTATTGGGATCCCTAATTGAAATTTTTTTTCAAATTATTATCTTTAGAATCTCTTTTATTTTTAACTCATTAATTTTTATTTATAGGCCTTTAGTTATTTTATCTTTTAAAAAGTCGAGATAGTAAAATGATTATATTCAATGATGGAGGTTTTGATGTTATACTTTGTTCTAAAAGAGTATTATTGGAATATACAAATAAAGCATAGTCCCTTTGTTAGATAAGAGATAAGTTTTAAGTTTAAAGGCGTTTCTTATAGACAACTTAATGGTCAAGTGTCTGAGCCTTGAACGTATACTTCTTTCAAGTCCTAGATTCGAGGTGTTGTGGGGATTAGTTTCTTATTCACCCTAATTTTACTTCTGATCATACAGTTTGTCTTTACCTTTAGAGAACAAAAACTTCAAATTTCTCAATCACCAAAAAAAAAAGGCATTTACCTGTTGGGAATTGGAGCTGTGAAAGACATAATTGCTGGAATATGATGCAAAACACCAGCCATGAATTCTTCTCCAATTGTTGACATTCCATATTTAGAAAATAAATTGGAAGCCGTGAATACATTTTTCCCATTCTTCCACAAGCTCAGATGCACGTGCAATGCATTACCAGACCCATCCATTAAATACCTAACCAATCACAAGTATTCCCACATTTTTTTAATTAAAGAATTTAATTTAAATTAAAGAAAAACTTGCCAACTTTTCAGAAGATATTCTTATGTACTTTCCATCATTTGTGTTGATAATAATAATAAAGTAATTAGATAAAAAAAATATTTAAAAATATATATAAATTGATGATTTGACTAATGAAGGAGAAATGATAAATTGTAGACATGATACATTATTATTCTCCTAGTGAAGTATATACAAGATATCTTCTTGAAAGTTTTTTTCTTTTTCATATATCTGTGATTGGCCAAGTCAGCTTGCATGTAACTCGATTATCATCACGAGACATACTACCTGATCCTATAACATTTAAATGTCAAGGAAACTCATAGAAAATTAATTTCTACGTAGATGGCCGCCATGGATTGATGAACCCATCATCTTAAACACCACCAAAGTATCTCTTTCCGAAAGGATGGAGATATTTTCCGAAAAGTTAGTCAGTTTTTTCTTTTAAATTACCGGCCAGGAAAATAAAAAATGAAGAATGGTTATAAAAGCATACTTGGGCATAAATGTTGCCAACAATCCATGCTTCATAGCAATAGCCTTTATCACCTCGCGAGTGTAAATTAAGTCATCCACAGCATTGAGACAATTTGTATACTCCAAAACCAATTCATATTGACCTTTCTCATATTCTGAATGCAACTACAAAAATAAAATAAATTAATCCCTCTTCTAATGAAAATAAATAATTAAAGTCTTGATCAAGTAATAAAAAAGTTTTAAAATTTTGGCTAAGAAATTTTATTACATAGTATAGATTTTCATCTCAATACAAAAAGAGTGATGCGAAAACTAACTCATTTATGTTTTATTTGCTTTGAGTTGGATTCGAATTTGTAGATCAAATATTCTCGCTTAAATTTAAGAAACTTTTTTGTGTAAGAAAAAGAATAAAAAAAAAATTATATGAATAGTAGAATTTTGAAAAAAAAAATTATTTACAACCGAAAAAGTGACAAAAATGTCCACGCTTAAAATCAAGTGAATTGTAATTTCTTTCGATCAATTCATCTGATCGAAAGGAAGTAAGTTTAGCTAATTAAAATTGATTAATTTAATTAATTGAAAGCAATTATTTGTTGAGCTGATTCAAAACATGTAATTTGAGTAGATTGAGAAAAGAGTATCTGTGAAAATATGAAGAAAAACAAATGAACAAAAATCTACTTTATATGAAATATTTTAGCAAAAAGAGCTAAATTTAAAATTGTTGAGGTAAAAATTTTCTATCTATAACAATTTTCCTAAATTTTACCTATTTGAGTTTGTCGCCAAAATATCCAATCATATTAAATAATACTAAATTTTATCTTAAAATCAATCGGTAATAAAAAGGATTAACTAACATATCTCATAAAGAGATTAAAAAATTCTTCATTTTTTCAATATAAGATAAAAGGTGAAGACCATCAACAGAATTCAAATGCTTAGAAAATTCAAAACTGAAAAAACAAACTCAAATTTTAAAAATAAAAAATCAAACAGTTATCAAATGAGTCTTAAAACGTGTTTTTTTTTCCTTCTTACCTGTTCGACAGCAATATTCAAGGAGTTCAAGGAAACAAGTACTTCATGAAAAAAAGTAGAGGCAGCTTCATATGATGATGTTAAACAATATGAGGTTGCAGGATAAAGTGGCTCCCATTCTTCTTTCCCATCTCTACAAATGTCAATTTAAATACGCAAATAAATCGAAATAGGAAAATTCAAAAAATAAAAAATGGAAAGCTTAAACATAAATAAATTAAAGCCCATAGAGATTAGTAATTATCCCTACCTAATTTCCTTTTTCAATAGATGGAACTCAAGTTCAAACCCTGCCTTGATTTCCTGAAAATAATACATTTAATAGAGTTAGAACTTGTTTTCAATGTTTTTTTTAGTTCAATAACAGTCGAGATTTAAAATTTGTAACCTATTATTTACTTACTTCATAATTTTATTGGAGTACAAGATGTTTGATTCACATGTCTCTTCAAAATGGTGCTTATTTCTAATTTAATCATTTTAAAATCTGATCAAATTTCATTTTATTAGACCGAATATTTGTTTGAGGTAAATGAACTTTGATAGCATGGACATATCAATCTCAAAATTAGTTTTTTTTTTTTTTTTTTTTTTTTTAGTACAAGTTGGGGAAGGAGGACAAGATACCGATTTGCTGGCTCAAACTCATGATCGTGGAGTTGAAATAGATTAAAACCAAATAAGATAATTAATTGTGTCACCGACTCATTCAGTAATCTCAAAATTAGTTGATAATGAGAGTAGTCCACCTATCTTATAAATGATTAGAGGATTCTCTACTTTTCTTAACCCAATTAATTTTTCTATAAAAAATTTTAGGAAAATTAATCATTTGTATAGTGATGAATGATTTCAGCATCTTTATAAATAAAACGGTCTTAAAAATGGAAATAATGCAACAAATGTTTTTGATTAAAATCATTGGATTATTAAAATGACAATAATTGAAAATCTTAAAACTAGTTAAAAAAATGTAGAGCAAATTAAGAATTGATGAATTAATTATCTTCAATAAAAAATCCATTCTTTAAAATAATTTTGATAGAATTATTTTCAAAAGTATTGGTAAATTAAAAGCGTAATTATTGAAACAATTTAGAACAATAATCTTCCATACCAAGTCATATTCTTGTTTCAAAAGTGTAGAGATCCTACGTAATGTTCCTCTGGGACAATATTCCCAAGCTTCACCTGGTCTAATATACATGTCTGACAAAACCATTTCTCCCTGATTGTTCCTGTTCAACAAAAGTAATCGACATGGTCGAAGATCTCATATTAGAAAGATGAGAAGATCTCGTATTCTCAATGTTAATGTCAAATCATATTCTTGTTTCCTATGACTAAGAGGTTTAACCATGGCTAATTATGTTTAAGTTTTGATTGCGTTTTTAATTGCAAGTATGATTATAATGTATTATTGTGCTATTGATATGGCTGCGAGATTTGAGTTGTAAAAGTTCGATGGTAAAGGCGATTTCGGCCTCTTAAAGAGGAAGATGAGGGCGTGTAGTCTTAAACTACAAGTTAGGTAGGTGGTCTCTAACTATGACCAATGATGAAAAATATGAGATATTTTAGATAGTTTACTACACTATTATTCTCAATCTTGTTAAAACATATAGAAAATGTAGCCAAATTATGGACGAATTTCTAGATTAAATGTAGATATCAAAGTCTCTGACTAATATAATCTAATTGAAAGAGATAAGTTTATTGGATTTTAGAATGGATTCGTTGAAAGGATTAGAGTATAATGTAGACACTTTTAATAACATATGTGGTGCTTTGTTCAATCTAGGTGAAAAGCTTGATGCATAAAATAAATTCAAATCATGATTGTCCTTATTATTTATTTAAATTTAAATTTTTCTATGAATATCGTTTAATTTTGTTAACTTTCAACATAAGTTTTTTTTTTTTTTTTGTCAACACTCAAAACATCTCACACTAATCGAGAGATGTTGTCCTTAAAATCATGATTATTCCATTGTCTAGCCAATGGAATAATGGGTCGAATATCTCATCTCATTGGTAATGACTTTTTAAATAGAATTTCATGATTATCTAACATGATATCAAACTTAAAACTCAAAGAGCATTAAGTTAAAAATAAAAGACATGTTGAGGAGAATATCTAACATTCTTAATAAAAACGCATGAATTATTTATCTCATTATCAATTATATTAAAATAAACTATAATAATGGAAGGATGATAAAATAAATATTATGGAGTGATCTAGAGATTAAGATTAAGAGGCTCTTAAGGAGTTAAGAGGTGATAGTGTTCCATGCAAGGTGACTGCATGTCTAAAATTCATTTCAGTACAACAAATTTGGGTTTCTATGACACAATGACCCAACAATTTCATAAATAAGTAAAACAGGCTTAATAAATTATTTGTTTTTATAAAATTTAAAATATGTGAGCAGGCTTAACTTTTTTTTTTTTAAGGGGTGCAACACATGGATTTTTCAAGTTGTCAACCAACCTAGTACTACTCTGACCCAAGCACGCTTAACTGCGGAGTTTTGATGGGATCCAATGCATTAGTGCTGGTATGATCACATCCAAACAAGCTTAAAATTTTAAATTCCATCACATAAATATTTTCAAAATTTTATGATAGTTCTAAAATCTAGCACCTTGAAATCTAGCAGCATTGGCCAAGGCTTAAGGATGTACATGGTCCGAATTATATTAGGTTAGAAATTTTTTTAGATCAATTCAATTTTTGGATCGGCCAATCTACCAACTCATTCAACCCTTTGAATTAGAGCAATACAACACAACACAACTCAACTTATATATTTTTGGACTTAGGTTAAATTATCATCATTTATTTTTATCGCTAAAACTCATCCTATAGCTGGTAAATATGTAAAAAAAAATAAAGTAAGAACTTGTGAAACTATACTTGAACTTAGGTTATTTTTATTATTACTGCATTTTTTAAGATTTTCTACAAATCCAAATATCGTAAAGTCAGACGGTATGTCCCGTAACATTAGTCAAAGTGTACATAAGTTAGCTCGAACAGTCATGAAAATATATCAGAAAAAAGAAAAATGGAAGGAAGAGAATTTGGAAGGGTGATTTTATAGTCATACCAAGGAATAGTTTGTATGGTCGATAAATCAGGGACGAGCCTGACCTCACCCACAACACCAAGACCACTGCCACGAGCTGGACATTCATAAATAGAACCAACTGCCATACAAGAAGAAGGCAAACCAATCCCATTCCTCGCAGTAACTTCATGAAACCGCTTGTACGGTATAACCTGACCAACCACATTACCAAACAAACACATTATTATTAACAAAATCAAACTAATAAACCCATTACTAATCACCATTAAGTGACCTAGTGGTTAAGAGCGGTCTTGGAAAACTAAGAGGTGATGAGTTCGATCCATGATAACCAACCTACCTAGGAATTAATTAATTTCATACAGGTTTCTTTGGTATTCAAATCCTAAATACTCTGATAACAAAAGACAAAAGCATGAGAAAAAGATCTTACTCGACATCTATGTTTTCCTGGATTATCAAGCCAAATAATCCGAACAAGCCTATTATCCTTTTGCACCAAAGACTTGGTGTTTATCGAACGAACAGAAGTTAATGAACCATTTTGAATGTGATTCTCTATCGGTGGATTAATCTTGTACAATTTCATAGCATTTCGTGCAAAAATGTCTTTCACTACTTCAACGGCCTCCAAAATGGAAAGATCGCCATCAATACAAGCATCTCGTAGAACATTATACACCACATCCTTCGATTTCTTTGCACCTACAATCAGATGATATTTAACCACATACAATTGGTTTACAAATCAAATTAATATTTGTTACGAAAACGACAATCAACAATCATAAAACGAAGAATAAAAAAAATGGATAATGATAAACGTGAGAGAGGAAGAAGAAACAACACAAAAGTTTACGTGGTTCACTAACGTAGTGTCAACTAGTCCACAAGTAGAAGAGTAGAGAAATTGTATTGAGAGAGATGGAAATTTATAGATACAGAGATTATGTCATTATACGACTTGGGTTTAATTCGAGTTTATATAGGCACTCTCATTAAACCCTATTACAAAATGCGTAAGCATTAAACAGAATGTGGTGCTAAAAAACAGGATGCTCTGCGAGTGTGGTTAGCGAGAACCCCGACTGCTAATTGCAGGGCATTAATGTGTTCAAGGCATAACACAACAATACTTTAATATTCCCTCTCAATATGCTATCAAAACATGAACATGACTTACTTTTGTTTTCAAAGTTACTCAAGGAATAAAACCATCTACTTATGTGGAGTATAAGTCAATTATGGTTGATCGATACTTTGTTGGGATGCAAACAAAGTATCTCACATTAGTTAGATGAGGGGAAGATCATGAGTATATAAGTGATGACAACCATCTCCATTGATATGAGACCTTTTGGGAGAAGCCCAAAAACAAAGCCATGAGGGTCTAGGCCCAAAGTGGACAGTATCATATCAATGTGGAGATTCAGATAGGATTGTTATCCTTATCAAACTTTACCATAATCTACTATTTTAATACTATATATTAAATTTAAATTAAAAGCTTAAGTTGATGGACTATTTTTCTAGACTATGACCTTCGATCGATTTCCACATTCGTATGATATTGTCTACTTTGAACATATAAACTATCATAATTTTAATTTTTGTTTCACCCGAGAGATTTCATACCAAAGAAGATGATTGTCTTGGTCACTTGGAGGTGCATCATACTTTTGTGACGTTTCTAGATGATCATTTAAGAAAAACATGAATTTACACCTTAAAGTTCAAAGTTTAGGTGTTGCAAGTGTTTAAGCAATTCTCATGTAATTGTTGAAAGAGAAACCGATTTTTTCGAAAAGAGATGTTGAAAGAGAAACTGATAGAAAATTGAAGTATATAAGAATTGATGATGAGGGTTAGTATTGTGGACATTTTTATGAATATTGTTGACCTTTTGATGAGTAATTGCAAAGATCTTTGTTTTCTACATAAAAAGACACCTTGAAAGATTTCTCATTTAGATGGGCTGACTGAAAGAATGAATAAAAAACAGTAAAAAGAGTGAAATGTTTGTTTTCCTAGCCATAGTTAGTAAAACATATTATGGGGGTGAAAGACCAAGTACAAGTGTACATATGTTTTGAGTCTTACACCATGTGTTCTTTTGGGATTTGAATTCTCTTACTGAATTTCTACAATCATATGTGCATCTCTAGTAGTAAAACTTTCGTTCATGTTCCAAAAGATGAGAGATTGAAGCTTGATGCAAAGACCAAACCATAAATGTTACTTGGATATAGTCAAGGTGAGTTTGTTACCGATTGTAAGATACAAGGAAGAAAAAAAACTCATTAAAAGTTGAAATTTTGTGTTGATTGAAGACTACCAAACAACACACTGATCAAACAGATAAAAAAAAAGGGCTAAACATAGTGATAATATAATTGATTTAGATGTAGCTCATTTGTATCAATCTTCTACATAAATTGAGAATGAGATTTAGAATGATCAGTTTGATCATTCAGATGGGGTAAAAGGTTCTAAAGAGGTTAAGGTAGATGATGATATTCTAGAACAATTATTCAGAGTTGGAGCTTCTTTAAATGTTTTGGTAATTAAGAGGTAGTTTTAGAGATATTGATGTATGTCAACAAGATATGTTGCTAATATGATTATTTGTTATTGACTAATGAATGATAACCGAAGAGTTATGAAGGGGATATAGAAGATGAGCACAAAAGAGAGTAGTTTGATGCAATAAAAGATTAATTGAAATCTTTACATACGAATTGAACTTTTAAGCTTGTCATATTGTCTAAGGGAAAAATCACACTGATAATAAGTGGGTTTTTATCGAGTAAGACAAGAAGAAAACTCCTCAAGGTCGCATTATAAAGCGAGACTAGTTTTTAAAAGAAATGTATTAACTTTGATAAAAAAAAAATTTACTCTTGTTGTTCAGATGTCTTCAAATTGTATAGTTCTCGATTTTGCAGTTAGTGTTGACTTAGAAGATAGAGCAAATAGATGTTAAAACTGCATTTCTTCATGGTGACTTGGATAAAGAAATTTATATAGAACAAGCCAAAGAGTTTTGAGGATAATACAAACAGAATCTTGTGTATATATGTTGAAGAAATTTATATATAGGTTGAAATAAGCACCAAAGCACAATATAATAATTTTGAGCTTTTTTATGACTACAGATTATAAAATAATAATTTTTTTTCAAAACACGGATGTTAGGTGGCAAAACTTAAAAAAAAAAAAAGTGGAGCCGGACATCTATGATTACTTACACTTTTAAAGCCAGACACTTAAAAGATGACAGACAATCTATTAATGACGACGAGCACTAAAAAATGGCTGACTATTGTTGTATGCCTCTAGTTGTAACTAGAGAGAACTCATTACGGCCAAGCATCGTTCACAATTCAGATTTTAACTTTGATCCCTAGTTCTTTACTTTTTGCTTTGAAGAGTTTCTTTCATGTTAAAATTGTGGTGTATTGTAATTGATTATTATTTTTGGTTTTTTTTTTTGTGTACATTTTAAGAGAGGGAGACAAATACCAATTCTCGGGATCGAACCTATGACGCTGATGTTGAACTGGTTTACAACCAAACAATAAAACTATTGCTCCATTGATTATTACTTTTGATTCTACTTACACAAGAGGGAATAATTGACCATTGATGTTAAAGTGTTTATTCCCAACATTGTTCACAGTTCTAAAGAATTAAATCGAACAAACTAAAATAAATTCGATTTTTAACCGATAAAAAATTGAACGAGTTGTAGAGAGACAAGGACGAGCCTATGTTGTGGTTCGGGCTATGAGAGAAGAGATGTGAGAAGATTAAAAAAAAAAATCTTATGCATGGAATCTAATAAATTGAGAAAATAAGAAGGAAAATAAAATGAGGGTTTTATGCTAAGTGGAAAAGATGAATAATCTTAAAAAAAAAATGGAAAAGATGAAAAAACTTTTGTGTCAAGAAAAAATGAAAATACTTTATATTTTTAAATAATAAAAGATGAAATGACGTTTTGAAAAATGAGAAGATAAAAGAAGACATTGAGAGAGGGGAATATAAAAGGACACATTGAAAAAGGAGAAAATTAATAAATTGCATTAATATAGGAGCTGTCGAGAAAAAAGGCATATATAATATAAAATTTGAAATTTGATTTCTTTGGTCCCTTTATAATTATTTTGTTTTTTTGTTTTTTATTTTAATTTTTAGTTTTTTATTTTAATTTTTATTTAAAAAATAAAATCATACACGTTTGATAGTTATTTTCAGTTTTTTATTTTTAAAAAATTACAAACTAAAAATATGTTTGTTAATGCCTTTTGGTTTTTTTAAAAATTAAAATTTATTATTTTTAATATTTAATAAAATTATTTTAGAATATTATTGATATAATAAACTTTAAATTTGAACTTTATTTTTATTGTATTTTTTTCATTTTTATAGTATTTTTGAAGGAAAAAAAAACTGGATTTAAAAGCTGCTTTTTTTTTCTTTTTTCTTTTTTTTTTTTAGTTTTTATAGTTCTTTTAATATTTTGAAAACAAAAATTGAAATTGGTAATCAAATAAATCTATTTTTAAAAAGTTAAAAATAAAATGGTTATTTAATAGGGTCTTAATATTAACTTAGGATTGATCCGACTTGGTTTTTGGACTTTTATGGTTCCTTGAGGGAACACCCTCATGTAATGACATTGTTATCGTCACTTTTATACACATCATATTTTTCTTATCTAAGTAATTGGGGACACATTAGTCGTAGTCTCAACACTATGAGAGCCCTTTTTTAAAAAAAAAAAAACACTACGAGAGCCTATAAAAATGTATTCAAACACCAAAAAAAAAATGATATTCAATTTAAAAACCATAAACGAATAAATACGACTCCATTTGATAACTCTTTGATTTTTGGTTTTTGGTTTTTGAAATTTAAGTCTATTCTTAGGCAAATTTCCAATAATGTGTTCCAACTTTCCTACCATCTATCCATCTTTCTGTTAAAAAAATAGGTGAATGCTAACCAATTTCTAAAAACAAAAACAAACTTTTAGAAAACTATTTTTTTCTTCAAATTTTGATTTAATTTCTACGAATGTAGGTGAGAAGTAGATATTTAAATAAGAAAAAGCATAACACAAAGGTAAAATAGTTAGTAGGCTTAAATTTAAAAAAACAAAAAATGAAAAACTAAATAGTTATCAAACGAGGTAATCATTCTTGAAAATAGAGCATTGAAAAATGCAAGCATCACAATAAGATGCATGAGTAACGTACATCTCTCTAGCTAATTAATTTTGAGATAACATTTAATTCTTTTTTTGATATTCGTAATTGTTTGAGCTAATTTATGGATACTTTGATAAATGTTAAGTAACCTTTTTTTACTACTAAATTATTCTATGATGGTTTCATTATTATATAATATTCAAATATCATTTATATTACCAATTTGTTCATATGTTTTCATTAAGAAAATACGGATGACACAATATTTTTAAGGAATGTAGATTATTTTTCTTATTGTCAATTAATTTTAAGATGAAATGTCATACCATCTAATATATTTAATCTAAAAATTTAAGTCGGTGAGTTACGACAAAATATAAAAATGTGTGGAAGACATATATGCATTTTCATATTTTCGTACCTAAATAGAAGGTCTCAGGGAATGCATATCCACCCGTGCTGAACATAACCTGCCATTTTGTGACCAAACTTTTAGCCAAACAACACCCAACTGTTATAAACTATGTAATTTAATTTAGGTCTATTTTATTTTATTTTAAACTCAAGAAGAAAGATAAAGGTGAAAATTACCTCGATACCTAGGTTCACTTAAGTCCACAAATTTTACTCATGACATTTCAATAATACTCATTTTTAATTGTGGTTGTGGTGTGTTTTTTTAGTTTACTTTTCTACTTATTTTCTTTTCAAATTAAGCTTACATGAAAACTAAAATAATAATTTCATCAAATACTAAAATGGTCATTGGGTGTACACTCTGTGTGTCGTTGAGCCATTGGTGGAAATTTTAAATTTAGTCTAATCGTCATTTTAGTTAACATTATTTTAAATTATTTTAAACTATTCAATTTTGTTATCTCAATGATTAACAATAAGCATTATAAAAATGTCGGTATAAAAGTTAACAATTTTAAAACATAGATACCAAATTCAAGCTAGAGCCCAAACTTAAAAATGTTTAGTTTTTTCCAAAATTAAAAAAAAAAAAAGAAAAAAAAAGAAAGAAAAGAAAAGAAGAAAAATATATCACTCAAATCGAACTATATAAGTGAAAATCAATAGGTTATATCAAGACATGACTCTTAAACTTTTTTCTATGCGAAAAGATGATATAATAAAAGCCATATACCCTAAACTATAACCTTTATATTTAATTTATAGTTAGGATTGAACTCATTTTGATGACCTTTTTAATTGGAGCAAGCTCTAAGAGTTGTTTGAGTGCGGACATCATCCCATGAACACTGAAGTTAGACATCGTCAATCCAAAGTCAAGGTAGACCTGAGAGATTAATTAAAAGCATAGAATTATTGTCAAATTGAAAAATATCATCAAGTTTCCATGCTGAGGCGACCCAATGGTTGAAGCTCGAGGCATTTGAGGCAGGTTTCGTCAATTATTCGAGATTCGAGACCGCTGGATAGTACTTAAAAAAAATATAAGGGAATTTAAAGTACCTGAGGATAAATAGAAGCGAGATGTGAGGCTTCCTTTGAGAAAAAGGATGCATGTAGTAGAACTATGCAACATTTAGAAAACCTCTTATTGGTTAGAACTGTTTCAAGATGAAGGGGATTGGCCAATCCAAAATCTCCATCTTTATCTCCGAATCTAAACGTTTGAAATCAAAAACAAAATTATATTCTACACATTATTCAAAATAGAGAATTATGAGGATTTTTTTAGTATCACGAAGGGTAATTGATGTATTTCCCATGAACAATTGTTGGATCAGATTATTTAACCTCAAATATTGATATTGAATTAACAAAAAAAAAAATCAAACTCAAATTGAGGAGTAACTTTTTTTTTTTTTTCTTTTTCTTTTTGACAAAAAACGTCCTTATTTTCTTTTAATATTCTCGAAAGAGAATACAAATAAAGTGTTGACCACCTAGATTAAATAAAGGGTAGATTTGTTTCTCAAAAAAAAAAAGTAAAAATAATAAAGGGTAGATTTATTTTCTTAAAAAAATAATAATAATGAAGGGTAGATTTTAAATTTTGATACAATGCTTTTTAGGTGAAACCGAAAATAAAAATTATAGAGCCACGAAGATGTGTGAGGATTTTCGTGCTTAATATTTTCATTTATTTTTTACATTTGTTATTTAAGGTATAATATTTCTACGTTTATATTTCAAAATGACTTTTTTTTTTTTTGGAACAAAAGCTTTGACAATATCAATTTGTCAATTTAGCACGATGATTTTTTTTGTTCATCAACATGATATCACCTTAATTTTAAATTATCGATTGAAATTTGGAAGTGAGGACAGGGTGCTTTTTAACTATAAATAATGTTTTCTTAATAAAATGTTACGTATCTCAATTTTTTTTAATAATTTATTTTTTATTTATATTTGTATCTCATTTATATGATAATTGGGAAATTGTGATCGGTAGTCCAATTTTACAAAATAATCATAGAACTAACCAAATTTGATTTTTTTTTGCATCCATATTCAAATATACCGTATACTTAATATTCGTCATACGATATAATTTAAGGTATTAATACATTATTATGTATTATTAATACAATATTATATATTATTGATATAATATTGTATCTTAATACAATATTATGTATTGCTCTAAAAAAAATATAATATTATTTATTAATTATACTGTATAATTTGTGTACGGTATGATTTTGATTGTTATATATATATATATATTTTGCCTAATATTGTAAATATTTTTTCCAATTCAACCTACCCCTAAAATACCCCTTTTTAATATAACAACATTTGAGTTTCAAACTCTAAACACACTGTTGTTATGTATGTTTTCTTATGGCCATTTACATTATACTTATTCTTAGACCCTATCAATTTCTAATTTTTTTATTTTAGTTAAAAAATCTGAATATAAAACACAATTTTAAAATTGACTATAAAACCACCCTAAATTGAATGCTTGTTCTTTTAAGTTTCAAAATTGAATCTATTACTTAAAAATAAATGACAACATGTGGATACAAATATCAATTTAAAAGATATTCTTTCATACATAAAACCATTAAATAAATTGGTAAATGGGAATATAAAGAAAAAAAATAAGGATAAAGAATATAAAACATGTACTACCCCGTATGAATCTGCATTGGCAAGTTGAAATGTTGAGCAACTTCCAAACTTTGAAGGAATATATAGTCAATAAGACATTTGTTTTTTATTCGAACCGGTTTTTCTCCTACACATTTTCAATGGTATAAATATTATTATGAATAAGAGAGAATAAAGAAATATTGGAAAAGAAAATAATATATATTTTTTTTACCTTTTAAAACGTGAGCAAGACCTTCCTCAGCATCTTTCCTTGAGAAACTCACATTGATTTGTAGACCACTTCCACAAGCTGCTATACTTTTCAGTCCATGTATCTCATGAGCCAATGTACTCAAGCTAAGGATATATACAAAGACCATACAACTAATAAAATAGGGTTTAAGGTAATTTGGAATTATAGGGCAATTTTGTGATTACGTTAAAAATGAGGGGTGTGTTAGTCATTTAACCACTAATATTTAAACAAAAAATTCTTTAGGAATACGTCCCAAGGCAAGAATACACTCGAAATCCACCCTTCGCTTTCCCGGTTTGCAAGAGGTTCTAATCGCTGCTCTTGAAGGGTGTGTTTGTTTTTTGTTGAAAAAAATGTGGAGTGGAATAGAATAGAATAGAGGGGAAAGAAGTGATTAATAGTAGTCTGTAGTGGTTAACTACTCCTTTGTGGATTGGAGTTAATAATGGTGGAATAATGAACTACTTGTTTGAGGATTGGAGTTAATAGTGGATGATGGCATTTTTTTTTCTTTTTTTTTTTTGAAAATGTGGTTGGATTAAATAACAACAATTATATGTCTATAATTAAAAGTTTATGAATTTTAATTATTCACCTCAATTGTTGTTAACAAAACTTAAAAGACATTTTTATAGTTGATCATATTTGTTTTTTAAAAAATCAATTTTATATTTTTTTACTAAACATATGAGTAACATGAATGAGGCAAACAATAATAAATTTTAAAAATTTAAGCTAAATTTACAATTGAATAGACGGTTAAAATGTGAATTATTAAAGAAATAGTACAAAATATATTTAAGTGAAACTTGTAAAAATACATTATTCTAGAAAATAAAGAAATAGAAAGTACTAGGATATGATGGTCTTCTTGTTTCAAAAAAAAAATAGCAATTATAGTCAAACATACGGTATAATTAATACTCATTATACGATATTGTTAATACATAATACTATATTAATACACATACTAATAACATATAATATTGTATCATTAATACTCAAAATTATATTGTACGATGAGTATTAACCATACAACATTTTTTACTATGGATGTAAATATTTTCAAATTTGCTGCAGTTATTTTGTGAAATTGGACTATCCAACACAATTTTCCTTTAGTCTACGTACTTCTAATTTTCTTTTGATTCGTTTACTTTTAAATGTCAAATTTTAATTATTATAACGATTATAAAGCTAAAATTTAGTATTTGTTGTTAATTTATTACTATATTTCATTTGTAAATTTTTTTCTTATTATTTTTTCAAAATTTTAGAAATATGGTTACATCAAATGTTTTATTAAAAAAATGAAGGTTGTTTATGAATTAAAATTATTATGGACTGATAATTTTTTAATGAAATAATTCATTTTAAGATAAAATTTTCAAAAGTAGAATTAAATTGGATTACAACCAATCTACCAAGCCAATACGCTATTGACTTTTTCGATAGAGTTAAAATTATTTTTAGAAATAAATATTTAAATATTGATGTCAGCCGAAATTAAAAGATAAATTTGATGAAATTTAAAGTGAGATTTAATAAAATTGTTTTTTTTAAAAATAGAGATTTGATAGAGGATTTGAAGAGTGGTTAAAAAAGAGTTGAAGAGTAGTTGTTTACTAAAAAAACAAACGAAGGGTTGTTGAGAAGTGGTTTTAACCATTCATCATGTCTAAAGAACAAATTGATTCAGGCCATAGCTGCCATTCATCATGTCTAAAGAACAAATTGATTCAGGCCATAGTTGCCACGTCAACATCCAGCCAATGCCCAATTAATGCCAACTCAAGTTTGTTTGATCTGCCACCTCAGCATTTGACTATCCAGTCAGCAGCCATATCAGCCTCTTTGACCAGGTGACTGTTCGTTTGACTTTGAGGATTATATGACACATATTTAGATGACACGTGCTTAAATGACACATGGTTGGATGACACTATTTAAAATGACACCCTGAAAGATGACACTTTGAGTTTAGATGACACTATAATTATTTTTGACTAGATATATCCATTTGACAAGTTTGACCGAGCTGTTAGGAGGCGCGCGCAACCGTTGTGGACGCTAGAGTCGGGTTTTGGCAATTTGGAGTATTTTGGCAAATTTGATATTTTGGATTCGATTAGTTTGAAATGCTAGTTTTAAATGAGATTTATTCGTTTCAAGGCTCAAATTGTTGTTTGGCTATTAGGAGCTTTTAGGGATTCTTGGAGATCTATTTTGGGATTCAGCCGAGGTAAGGGCCTTTACCTCCTTCTCAAGGGACAAGGTTAATCCCTGTGTCGATTTACTTAAATTAGTTGACTGGTGTGTTTATAGCATAACTCATATGTATTGTATGGTGCACTGATTGCATTGAAAGCCAAGTAAATGTCTTGTTTTGTTTTGTTGTAGGATTAGAAAGGCATAAACTTTGTATGCCTATCTAATATGGTAAAGTTGCATGTGGTTCATATGCCTCAACTGTGTACTCAGATGATGTTTGATGCACGACTCGGTGCCTCGTTTGGACCCAAAGAAGTCTAAGGGACCGATAGAGAAGACTAGTTGACGGTGTTATTAAGATGCACACCTAGCCATAGATGATATCATCGCTCCACAGGACTTCCATGGATGGTCTGTGGCTAGGCTAGCTCACAGTTGTCGGTGATTTCTACTAGTAACCTAGAGCACTTTCCAAGTATGTCTTATAGGCATGATACAATTCTTTGGTGCTTGGTGTGGACCCGACTCTCATTGTGAGTACGAGACCTGTTGGTCGAGAGGAAGCTCAGCTCTTAAGATCCCTCGACCTAGAGTAGGTTGCCTAAATTACACTTGAGTTTGAAAACTTTTATGGGCTACTTGTTTTGGTTTAGGACCTTTGACTACTCTGCGAGGTGTAAGTCAACGATGACGTTTCCTAACCTCCCACCCAGAAGCTCGAATTTTGTATACCCTTCGGTTGTATTGTTAATCATGCTTATTTGTTGATACTTATATCTTGTGCATGATATACCTCGAGCTAGGGTAGCCTTACCGATTTTACAAGAACTCGCCATTTCCATTGTGGATTACAATAGTACTACTAGATTGTATCGAGATGAGTGATCAGACAAGCTGGAGATGACCATGGAACTCTCGACACTATTTTATGTTTAGAATCTTTTAATTTATTCTTTTTACATTAACTATTTAAAGGCATGATATGAAGTGCACGTTTTACCGATCTTTATGTTTTGAATTTTCGGTACACTCTAATTCTTTTATGGGATTTACTACTTATAAACTGTTTATTTCAAAGTTGTTTTGAAAGATGTTTTGTTTTAATCATACATGTCCTAGATGTCGACAATGGTTTTCATACATTTAGAGTTAAGGACTTAGGTTTAGACCCTAGTTTGGGCCAAGTCTTTACAGTCGAGCAGTGCCCGACCCTAAGAGCCATAAAGAGTAGGGTCTAGCTTGAATCCAAACCCATGAAGGGTTTGGCCTAGCCCACCCTCAGGCCTTCAATGAATTAGGCAATCACCTGACCCTACGTTCATAAAAGGTCGAGCCCAACCTGACCCTTGGCCTCCTTATTAAAAGAAAGACGTGAAATAGAAAAGGTAAATTCTCAAAACTCTAGACACTAGTACTCTCATAAACCCTTTTGTCGTGTGAATTTGACTTGAGTATGAGGGGCCACATGACTCATACTACACCACTGTCCAAATCATTCTCTGTGTTTATAGGTGATTCGTTACCAATAAATTCACAAATTCATCGTTGATCTCGAAGACCACAATTTGGCATCAGGAATATATATATTTATAAATTATATAAGTTAAAATTAAACAAAGGAAAGGATATGATTTTAACTTGCGAAGAAAAGTTTGTGTGAATGCATCCAATGTCCAAGAAGATCCACCTTGAAACTCCTATATAGACAAACAATGATAAATAATAAGGGGGAAAACAAAATTGAAAATAAATTTAAAGACACAAGAATTAAAAAAAATGTCTTACTTCATTAAGAATGTTCTCTGCTAAACGTTCGATTGTGACAATTCTACCAACAGTTGGAACAAATGTTTTGTGCCAATCTATGTTATGTGTTTTGTCCAAATTTAATCCATCATCAATGAGTATGGCAGATATTCTTGCAGCTTTGAAACATGTTGAGCAAATGGATTCTAATCCCAATGATTTGCGATGTTCCTCAATGCCATGCAACGATGTTTTACAATCATAAAGTTCAGCAATTTCCCTCAAGTTCCTCTGCATTTCACAATTTTCATCAGCGGCAGATATTAAAGTAAATGGATTAAAATGTTGTATAGAAAAAGTTAGGGACTAAATTAAAATGTTCCAAAATAGAGAGAACTGAGACTAGATTGATTCGTTATTCGAACTTTCATGGACTAAAACTTAGATGACTCAGAAACAATAAAAAGATCACTCGGAATGTGAGACCTCTATGGTGCATAACTTGGAAGGCCCTAAGCCTCAACCATCGAAGGCCGCCCATAATTTTAAGTTTTTTAGTATTACGTAACTCTAAGGTTTTAACAGGTATAAGTTACAAACAAGAGCACGACTCTACTAATTACATGTACAACCTAAAATCAAGAGATTATAGATTCGAGTCTTCCAACCATAAAATATTATTGAACTAAAAATAAAAGAACGAATATTATTTAGTATCATATAGTGATCAAGAGGTTACAAGTTTAAATAATTTTATCCAGTTAGAAATACCTTGAATGAGAGGGAATGAGGAAGAATATCAAGGGATTTGGAAAAACAATGGATGAAAGGAAAAGTTGAATCAGCAGCCACCAAACTGTGGGAGTGAGCATCCACAAGCATGGCTTCATCAATTGCTTTCTTCAAACCACTCAAATCCATTGCTCTCCAAACTCTCTTTTTTATTTCTCTCTTTACTAATCTCACTTTCTCACACAATTCTCTATCTGTCTGCCTGCCTTATATACTATATTATTCTTCTTTACTTTTAGGTTTAGCTCATTTATTCGAATCTTAGACATCTAAATTCTAGTCTTAAAGTGAACTCTCTATTTACTATTTCAGTTAGCTTGTATGTACCTCATCTAATGTCACAGAATATCGTGATGTCTCACAATATATTCGAATGTCAAAAAAATATATAGAAAATTAGTTCATAGGTGTGTGGTCAGCATGTATTTTTTTTTAATATTCACAAGAGTCAGCTTGTGTGCACCTTAACTAATGTCACAAGACATACCATCTGATCTTACAACATTTGGATATAAAAAAAATCCGTAAAAAATTGATAAAGTGAACTCGGTAACATAAATTTGAAATTAACTTTGTATGGAATTAATTCATTAAATATGATAATCTTTATGGAAAAGACATAAAGGTGAATGTATTTTTCCAATTTTTAGAGGAACCAGTAAATCATAATAAATCACTTAGTACAAAAGAGTTCAAATTAAAATACAAAAAATCTTATGAATTCAGTCAGTAGTTAGAAAATTAATTTTCTACTAATTTTTTTAACATCTAAATGTTAATAAATATCTTTCCTTAAAAATAGTCGAAGTAGGAATAAACTTATCTCAAATACAACAGTTTGACAACATGAGCAGTTATTCAACGGCACAAGTGTATGTCTAATGACCAAAGGTCTTGTGTTTAAGTCTCTCCCACTCCCAATTATTGTAATCTAAGAAAAACTTATCTCAAATACTCATCATATATACAAAGAAAGTTATTATAAAAACCGTTCCTAAGGAAAAATAACTAAAACTTATTTAGGAGCTATTTTATAGATTTTTTTCATAGTTTTTTTTTTAAGTACATTCTTAGTAGGTGGAAAATCATTTTTTAATGAGAATTTACTATCAGCATCATATTTCATCTGTTGTATTATATTTGCAGCATAATTTCTAAAATAATTCATCTATAACACATTAATTTCTATCAGTAATAGAACTCAACTAGTGATAAAACTAAATTTGAAATTCTATCGCTGATAGAAAATTCAAGCAGTGATAGAAGAAGTCTTTCATTGATTGAATTCTATCACTAATACAACTCCAGTGATAGAATTCAAAGAATTCAATTTGAATTTTTTGCTACAAATTAATTAGTTTTGATTTTATGCTATAGATGAAAATAATTTGCCTTTTTTTGTTATCCATGCAAAATCCCCTTTTTTAATCTCCATAAATTTTTGCTTTAACGGTGGAAAACACTTGGACAAAGGGTGGGATTGGCTATTTCATAATGACTTCGATATCTCAATGATTAAAACTAATTATTATTCAATATCATAAATAAAAATATTTGATTTTAAAATATAAGAATGGATCGTGAAACTCTAACAAAAATAAAATATAGACTAAAATTGTATTTTTCTCAAAAAAATAAGATAAGGAAAGAGAAGGGATAAAAAAAGATGAAGAATAGGGAGAGAGAAGGAATTTTGGTGAAAAAATATATATAGTTTTCATTTCAAATTAATCAAACTGAGATTTAACCAAACTTTATAACCATTTGTCAATAAGAACATAATTTTAGTGTATTTTGTACAATTTAATATGTATAAGGTTACATGTTCTAATTCCCTTTTCATCAATATGTTGTATCAAAATTAAAAATGAATATTTAAGACTCCGTTTGATAATCATTTCGTTTTTTATTTTTTGTTTTTGTTTTTACTTTTTTTAAAAACAGATTTGTTTGATAACTAGTTTTTGTTTTTAAAATTTTAAAAATATTAAAGAAATTCTAAAAACTAAAAAAAGTAGCTTTTAAAAATAAAGTTTTGTTTTTGTTTTTAAAAAAGTATGAAAAGAACAAAATAAATAGTAAAAAAGTAAAAAAATCCAAACAAAAAATAGTTATCAAACATGTTTTTTTATTTTTCATTTTTAAAAACATAAAATTAAAATGAGTTATCAAAACATAGACGGTTTTTATTTTTTAAAACAAAAAATCATAAACAAAAAATGAAAAACTATAAACAAAAAAATAAAAAACGAAATGGTTATGAAAAGGAGGCTAAAATTTTGAGATTATTTTATTTTTTTAAAGATTCAAATTAAACATAATTTAAAGGTTTAGTTATCAAAATAAAATAAATATTAAATCGGAAACAAGAATAATAACTCGTGCACATTGAATAACAAGAATTCCCCGTTTCTCAAAAAAAAAAAAAAAAAATTCCTCCGTACTCAAATAATAATAATAATAACAAGATTCCTTCCTTTTAACTGTTGTAAAATTTAAATTTAATAAAAGAAAATCAAAGTTCAAACATAAAATAATGTTATAATCTAAAATAACTTTTAAAACTCTATCCCTAAATCAGCGCTCATTCACAAATTGGACTGGATGGAATTTTTTTTCAACTTAGAATAATGTCCCCAAATTTAAATATTTACTTTCGTATCTTTTGACTTCTTTTTTTTAGAAAATTTCAACTTTGTTATATTCTATATTATCTCTTATTTCTAGTCTATTAACGATATGTAAAAGTTTTGGTTCCCAAAAAAAACCACTATATACAAAAGCTATATTCAACTAGTACCACGTGTAAATATATATGAACGTGTAAATATATATGTTATATTCGTTATTCACTGTTTTTTCTAGTTTATATTTTTTTTTTAGTTTGTAACTATATTATATACCAACTATGTCCAACGAGATATTTTTTTTATAAAAAAACTGATAAATATATATGTTATATTCGTTATTCTCTGTTATTTCTAATCTAGATTTTTTTTAATTTGTAACTATATTATATACCAACTATTTACAACGAGATATTCTAAAAAAAAAAACTAATAAATATATATTTTATATTCGTTATTCTCCATTATTTCTAGTCTATATTTCTTTTTTAGTTTGTAACTATATTATATACCAATTATGTACAACTAGACATTCTAAAAAAAAAATAATAAATATTTATGTTATATTCGTTATTTTTTGTTATTTCTAGTCTATATTATTTTTTAGTTTGTAACTATATTATATACCAACTATATACAACGAGACATTCTAAAAGAAAAACTAATAAATATATATGTATTATTCGTTATTCTATGTTATTTCTGGTCTATATTGTTTTTAGCTTGTAACTATATTATATACCAATTATGTACAACAAGACATTCTCAAAAAAAAAAAAAAAACTATGTACAATGAGATCAATGTGTAATATACATGTACGGTGTATATGCATATATATATATATATATATATATATATATATTCTTTTTTTTGAAGAAATGTATGCGTATATATATTATCGATTATTTCTTGTCTATACTTTAATTTTTTTTATGTTTCTAATTTGTTAGGAATAAAATACTGTTAAATGTTTTCTATGATTTATTTGTATATTTAATAGATATTAGATATTATATAGGATTTATTATGAAATGTTTTCAGATTTAATATTTCATGTACTACCTATATAATTATAGAAAATTAATGGAAAAGTAAAAGGTTTAGGCCTTTCTCAAATTTATCATATATTTAATAAATAAAAGGTGGGTTTTATCTTTGACGTGATTAACAATAATTTGACGATTTGTGAAATCTGCGTGATTTGTGTGATGTAATAACGCATCCTATTAGCAGTATATTCTGTTCGACGACATGATCAACGACAATTTGACTATTCGTGTGATGCTATAAAGCATCCTATTAGCGATATATATCATGTTCAACGGCTAAATCAACAACAGTTTGGCGATTTATGAAATCCATGCGATTCGTGGGGTGCAATAATGCATCATAGTAGTGGTATATTATGTTCGACGATGATATGTGCATGTAAGGTTCAATAACTTTATTTTCAACTCTATTTTAAAGTTGGTCATGTGTGTTACTGGCTCCAACTCGAGCTGGAGTGTTAGAAATAAAATGTGGTAAAATATGATATTTCATGTACTATATATATTCGTAGAACTTTATCGAAAAAGTAGAAGATTTAGGCCTTTCTCAAATTTAACTATAATTTAGGAGTTGATTAAAAAAAATGATCTTTTAATTATATGAATAAATTGATCTAGTTCAACATAGCTCTTTTTTATATTTTAGTTATTCAAAGTGTTGGTGTACAAAACATGCCACCACCGTGCAACGACTCCATTTCTATAAAACTTGAACACGTTGGATATATATTTTGATTCGGTTTGGCTATCAATTCGAATCCAAACCGAAAATTTTGGTTATCTAATTTTTTTGATCCAATCCAAATTGAAAAATAACTCAACCCAACTTTAACCCTTATTATTTGGGTTGGGTAGTTCAAGTTCGTCGGGTTATCGGTTCATTTGTACAGTCCTATCGAGTATCTCATACTACTCAACTCAAACGGTAAGAATTGAGTTAGGTTAAAATTTTATTTAGATTAGGTAAGTTTTATGGGTTTTTTTTTGTGTGTTGGGTAAGTTTTTGGATTGGCCAATTTTTAGCTTGTCTTACTCAACTTAAATTAAGATAGGTTCTTACCATACTTATAAAAAAATAAATATTAATAAAAATAGGTAATCTAGATTTAAGTAGAGAGAAAAAAAGATTAATAGAATCCAACTAAAAAATATAATAGAATCCAACTAATTAGTTAAGTTGGGAATCTTTACTTGTTATGAAATCCATGATCAACAACCAATCGAAGAATAAAGAAAATTTACTTGATTCACGAACGTTGTATTAGCTAGTCCACGGGAAGAGAGAGGTGAATTTTATTAGGAAAGGCGAATCACATAATGAACATCATAATCAGCTAGGGATTAGATTGAGTTTATATATGTTCTTTCATTGAACCCTATTACAGAAAAAAAAAGCTCAAATGCGGAAACAAATACAGAATGGATTCACGCATATGGAATGCATTCACGAATGCAGAATGCAGATTGCCTTTGTAGAATACGGAATTCGATTAAGCATGCAGAATGTGGAAATGAATGTAGAGTGTGTTTTCGAATGTAGCGAGACCCTCGCTCACTAACCAAGCAGCGAAATCGTTGACTAACTAATAACGAGGCATTAAACCGTTCAAGGAATATCTCAAGATTACTACCTAGAGTTGAACAAGTTGACCGATTGCCAAAAATTTGGGTTTGTCAAAAAAAAACCTTAATCCAATTTAACCCCAACCCTATGCACCCCTACTCCGAAGTTTAAAAAATTGGGATAATTGAGAATTTGCTCTATTTTAATCTATATGCTTTCAAAAGATTTATTGAGGAAAGATAATACATAGAAATATTTTAGAAAAAGTTAAGAAACTATTTTACTTTTTTACTTACGAAAAGAGAAACTATTTGAAAACACAAAGAAAGAATAATATAATATATTTACATTTTTAAATTTGAAACACGTTTCCAGATTAGTATTGGTTCTTGAATTGGACTCATTAAAGTGGTTTTTTAAATTAAAATTGATTCTGAGATTAAAATAAGGTTTTTGGAGGAATAATAAAATAAAATAAACCTTTAAATTTTAACTTCTAAAACTAATTATGTTAGAATAGGGAAAAAAAATCATAATAAAATTACAAAAAACGTTCACTGATTTAGTGATTCGATCAATAACTTTAATTGGTGAAATTAATTGATGACATTAATCGATGGAAGGCCAAGAGGTAGGATCGGGGCCAAGCACGGTATCTGTCAAGGAGACACTTTGTCTCCTTTTTTGTTTGTGTTGCCTATGGATTATTTATCTTGTTTGCTCAATGATGCTAGTGACAAAGGGGTTATTGGAAGGTGACCATATCACTAGAGAGGTTGGTTCAAATTTTCACATTTCCCATATATTATTCGCTGATGACATTTTGTTGTTCTCATCTGCTCAGAATATGGATAACCTTTCCAACCTGTATAAGATTTTAAAATCTTTTGAGGAAGCCTCGAGTTTGTCTATAAACATATCGAAGTCAATAATTGGTGGGATTAATTTATCTGATTATAAGGTCAATTGCATTTTTGATTTTTGGGGCATCCCTCGTTCTGTCCTCCCTTTTAATTATTTAGGTATGCCTCTCGAGGTGGTTGTTGGGTTTTTATTCACATTGTGAAGGCCCATAAAATAAAGCCCATTAGGGCTAAGTGTTTTAAAGTGCATTTTGTCACTTTGGTAGAGAGAATACACAAGAACACAACAAAGGGAGAGCTGGAAATCAGCAGCCAGAGAGAGAAACAACCTAGAGAGAGAAAGTAAATAGAGAGGAAAAGAGGTTTCTGCCCAGCTTCGGTATTTTGGCGTTTCCGATCGATTGCACCGTTGGATCGAGCTGAAATTTAGACAGGGTGTTCTTGACACGAGGTTCTTCAATCTGAACGGTGGAGATCGGATTTGGAGGTTTCTACAGCCAGATTCCAGTGGCGATTCGGTTCCACATTTTTGTGAGATCTTTCTATTTATCTCTCTTGATTTGTGTTGTTTGTTGCCAAGATTAGTTTATCTTGAGTTGTTATGTGTTGTATACCTCTAGTTGTAACTAGAGAGAACTTGTTGTAGCCCATTATCGATTATAGTGGAGATTCGACTTCGGTCCGTGGTTTTTTATTCCTCGCCTTGAGGAGGTTTTTCCACGTTAAAATCGTTGTGTTGTGCTTGATATTTCTACCATGCTATATGCTTGCTGATTTTTCATTAGGAACATAAGAGAGGGAATAATTGATCCATATTAGAATAGTGTTTATTCCCAACAGTGGTTGATAGTGTGCACAAGAAATTGGAAATTTGGCAATACAAATATCTTTGGAAAGGGGGTCGTTTAACTATGCTTCGATCTGTTCTGAGCAGCCTACCAACTTGCTCGAAAAATTAATGCGTAATTTTCTATGGGAAGGTGGTTGATAGAAAGGGTGGCTCACACCTTGTTAATTGGAATGTGGTTACTCACTCTAAAAAAGAGGGTGGTCTCGGCATTGGTAATCTCCAGGATACTAACATTGCTTTGCTCAATAAGTGGATTTGGTGTTATTTGAAAGATGATAACTACCTTTGGAAAAATCTTATTATTGCCATCTCAGGCTTAAAAGAAGCTAATGACAATTTGATACCACAAATAACTAAAATTGTGAAGCCATTTACCTCATGGTGATGCGACACTTCACTTTTTGTAGGGTTATTAATAAAACATATATTTACACTATAGCCAAGTTTGCGTAACCTATACCATGCGCTCTAAGCTTCAAGTATTCCATTCCATCCAGTTCAATGCCTCCTTCGGAGCCTCTCTTCTGCCTTCTTCTTCGCACGCCTATCCCATCAATCGGAGCTGGCAACAGATCTTTCAGCGGATGTAGCAGCGGATCCAGAGGTAATGCGAAACAAATACCTTGCTGTGCAGATCGTAACACCCCCACATTTTTACCCTACGGATAAAGTAATATACATTCATAAAAAGATTTACCATTCAACAACATCTACCATGAGCAGAATCAAAATTCCATAATTACAAAATCACTTACGAAAATGATACAACTTCATATCCACCTCAACGTAACGAGCTCAAAGTTTCTTCAAAATAAATTACATCAACCATAAATAACCTCTAAACCATGATCTCTAAAGACGTGTGTAAAACCGATTGGATGCTTAAAAGCATCATTGTTGTACACCAAGGGACACCTACAAATAGACACTTCACATCCTAGGCATACGCATTTTCAGAAAAATCCTAAACAAGTGACCAAAGAACTCCTTACCTTTCAGTGGGAGTAACATCTCCCCTTCTTCCACACTTGACTTCACATTCTAGCTCAACCCAACAACCCTTGGTAGTTACTCAAACATTCTAGGCATACGCATTTCCTAAGTTATCATATCTTGTCCTCGAGGGGCAGTCTAGTAGTTGAGGCTATGGATTCCAAGACATACTTCTTTAAGAGAAATGCTGTTGAGGAGCACTTAAACTAAAATACCATTTGAAGTATCCTAATGCCACAGTCTAAAGATGGGTCAATGGTACCCCGAGTATAGGAGAACTAAGCTCCAATTTCTCGAGTTTCAAAAAGTTGTCTCACCATTTCTTTTCCCCTTCAACATATTCAGTACAAACCACCAACACTATGCCAGCAAACAATTAACCAATCCAACAAACAACTATCCCTTGCTTTCTTGACTCATGAATCTATCTAGTAATATTCCACTCCATACAATGCAACAACTTCCATATACAACAACTAAAATTTACTCTAAAACAAAAATTCCAACTACAACAACTCTCATAACCAACTAGAAACAAAGTTTATCATCTCCTCACTTGTTGATGTTGTAGAATCTAAATTCAAATAACAAAACAATAAACACGAATAAACAATCATGCAAGTTTTTCGCCTCGGGATTGAAGATACAATGCACACAACAATTTCTTTGAACACTTTCTTTTATTTCTCAATTGCTTTCTCTATAACTCTCTACACAACTTTTCCTCTCTTCACTCTCTTTTGCTCTACGATTTTCTCTATCATTTAGAATGAAGGAACACTATATTTATAGCCTATTACAAACTTGGTAGCCAAATTTTATCAAAAAATGCTTCCCACTAATTCCTAAATTAAGGATCCACTACTTTCTTAATTAGCTCCTAAATTGAGAACTCATTAATTCCTTAATTTTCTACCCACTAATTTCCTCAATTAACAATTATTCTAAATACATTAAAATAATATTTAATGTTTATTCCAACAAAACTCCTTCATAAACTTAAATGCTTCTGTCATCTGCCATGCCAATCATCTTCTTGAATTTCTCGCCAAAAGAAACATGATCATCTTCAATTTTTCGCATCTCTTTGAATAGATGCTCGTGTCTGCACATATGGATGCTTGTCCCTGAATTGAGATACCACACGGTATCATTATTGTCGCTTCTTTCTTTATGTGCTATCAAAAGAACATCTTCAATCGCATTGCTTTCTACTACTAAGTTGCTTGTTTCTTCAACCTTTTTATCCATACAACAATCTCTCGCAAAATGCCCTTCTTCACTACAATTGTAGCATTTGTCAGAATCACAATCACGTGCAAAGTGACCATACTTGTGACACTTGTAGCATTCAATATTTGACTGATTCGATCTACCACCTCTTCCTGGACTACGAACTTTTCTGCACCAATTTACTTGACTCGCATGTTCCTTCTCCGCATCATAATTGTCGTTTTGACTAACTGTGACCATATCCACGATGTAACACCCTGCTTTTCAAGTACCTTCTTGAGGATCAACCATTTGCTAATTTATACCTATAATAAAACTTTGCAACTTAGCCTTTGATGTCTTTGTGAATTTCATATGTTTTCTTGTAAAGACCCGACCCGAAAAACAGTCTAAACCTAGGTCTTTACTCAGCATGCAAGTGATAAGCATAAATGACACAAACCAGAGGTCGAAGTTAAAACTTTTCAAACATAAAGAATGGAAAACATTTAAAACAAAGTCAGATAATCATTTAGCAAAACCATCCAATTTAAAACAGTGACTGATCAGTACTTTTTCCTTAAAACATAAAAGATAGTTCGAAGCAACAGTAAATACGTTTTCCCTACGGACTCATGTCCAACTACATGCTGAATTCAAATAATGTAAATAAAGACACGACAGAGTGTCAGCAGCATCCATGATCTCCCAGCTCCCTCCGCTAGCCGCCCCTGTGCTGTCCCAAGTTACCTAGTGGAAAACCACAGTAAGGGTGAATATAAACATGCTCAGTAAGAATCCCCGATCGGGGTACGATACGATGCAATCAATCATCTAGCAACCTAGTACACATGTAAACAGATATCAACATAGATCTTAGTTCAACGAGCTTACAAGGCAAAATCTGGAGTTCTCGGAAGTCTCCTACTTCTGGCCTACTGATTGGTTCTCATAACCAATCCCGGGACATCTCCGAGGGTCTTTCTCCCTCGGCCAATTGATCAGCTCAAAAACCGATCCCAACAGATGTCTGACACCCCGAGGTTCTCTCTCCCTTGACCACATGATCAGCTCAAAAGCCAATCTCAATGGGTGTCCCAAGGGCCTCTTACCCTCGCTAACAAATCTAGACTGTCGGGAGAGTACCCGAAGTCTGGCTCTAAACTAGAAGGAACTGGTGTACTCACGAACATTAGCCCGGGGGAGCTCTCCGAGCCGGCGACTAACGCGTGTGCGTGCACACCGCATGCTGCTGCAACCGGCGTAAATGTGGGGGCCTAGGTACAAACTACGCCGGCCAGGTACGCATGCCTAAAGACTCGGAAGCGGTGTCACTGAACACAGTAGTGCGAGGCCCTCGGCACTCATCTGTGCAGCCTGTACCACCGACCTGAAGTTAAGAACCGGCCAAGGCAGGCTTACACCGTTGGCAAGGTTCCGCTTTAGCAGGCTACAAACGAGGCTTATGCCGATGTGGTAGCTAATCCTCATCGGCTGCCGGGGGGAAGCAAGGTACGTTATGCTTTGCTCTAACTCCCGACCGGTGGGGACAACGTACGTTATGTCCACTCTCAGCCTCTAGATGATGACAAACCCTACAAGTCTAGCTACGAGTACAAAATAACTGATTCCTGGCTAAACATACATATCAACATCAATCACACATAACCTAGCATGATTCTACGAACTTAAAGCAGGAATCATAAGCATGCTGGAAGAACAACCCTAGCATGGCACTAACATGTACAAACGGGCAAACATGCTAGCAGGAAATTCAAACACAAGCTGTCCTATCCACTAACATGCTCATAAAAGTAAACAGGCATACAAGACACAATCAAGAAAACATCGCAGGGTCCACACAATCCCGGTAAGGAATCCTTACCTGGAAACAAACAGAAGATAACTACCACAACCAACAAGCGACCCTCGAGCTTCTAAGTGAACCCGAGCAACCTAAGCAAACAATAAATTCATCCTAATTAAACATACAGTAGCCAACATCTTAGGGTCCAAAAGTGTAGAAGCTCGAGAATTACCCACCGAGAAGGCACTAGGTCTCGGCCCAACTCTCTCGGCAAAACAGGCTCTCGGCGGCAAGTGGGCAGGCAGGACTGTAACGGCCCGGAAAATTCATCTCGGCCTTCCCGGGAGGCCCAGGGGCATTTTGGTAATTTTGGGTCGGGCCGGTTTTGAAATTTAAAATTTGCCGGAATAATTGCGAGTCAATTTGAATAGGATCGGGATTTTTGGTGAAGGCGTTTGGGCTTGGGAAGGAGCAAAAATAAATAGGGAATTAATTAGCGCGTCGAGCAGGAATCGAACCAGGGCCGTGTCGCATGCTAGGCGGAGGGCACAGCCAGCCGAGCCACCGTGCTCGTTTGTTAATCTTTGCGCGCGAGCTTGTATATATGCCTGTCTTCGTGCGTTTTATTTAAAAGCCAAAATCGCCCGAGTTCGCTCCCCGTTTCTTCTTCTCCTTCTTCGTGAATCCCCTCCGACCGACAGCGAACCCCCTTCGCCATTTCTCCCTCGCCGACTCCAATTCGCCGGAGTTCCTCTCCATCTCAAGGTCGGTTTCCATTCCCGAGCAGCAGGTAAACTTCTCTTCTTCTCCTCTCTTCCTCTTTTCCGGCGAGTCTCTCCCCTGTTCCGGGGCTTCGCTTCCCGGCCGTGTTGAAGTGAATTTCTGGATGGGTTTTGTGCAGCTTGCGTAGGAGAGCTCGTCCAACAACTATCGGCCGTCGAATCTTCGCCGATCGCTCGAATTCGAGCTTCCTTTCCATCGCCCCTGTTCGCCCTGTTCGGCCGTCGCACGCGCGCAGTAGCAGCCCAGCCGCCGAGCCACGCCGCACTTCGTCCCGAGCTCGCGCGCGCGTCCTCACCCAGCCTCGGGTCGCGTTGCATCGCCAGCGCCCAGACGTGCCACGCTCTGTTCGCCCCTGCATCGCCGCGCGCGTCCGCGCGCTCCCACGGCAGCAGCGCGCCGCACCACGTGCCCACCTCGCGCCCGGCGCGCCAGCCCGCCACCCGTTCTTTGCGCCGTTCGTGCAATCGGTCCGTTCGTGCGTTCGTCGTGCCTCGTGAGTTGCTCCCCAGTGAGCCTCATTTATTTTATTGTATTTAGGCCTATTGTGTGATTTTTGTGTTGATTGATAGGTTCGGTAGCTAGATCGAGATTGTTCGCGACTTAGGATTTCGTGTGCAAACCGTCCCGACCAAGGTAAGGATTTCTTACCGGGGTTGTGTGGACCTGCGATATTATATGTGATTGTTGAATGATTGCTTGTTTGTGATTATTGACATGTGTAGCTAGGTGCTTCAATCGAATTCTGTTAGCATGATTTCTTTGTTAATTCTCATGTTAATCCATGCTAGGTTGTTCCTTCTCGCATGCTCGTATCACATTCTTTGCTTCGTAGTATCATGCTAGGCTCGTTGTATTCTTATTGAGCACATATCAGATTTTATAGAATTGTTTCTTTGTTTGCTAAGAGGCGGAGTTAGAGTTGCGGTAGATAGCATCATCGGGCCCGATGCATAAAGTACCTTGCATCCATGGCGGGGGACGCCGAGCAAGTCATTCCGTCCCCGGACCCCGTGAGGGATTTGCTAACCCGAGCGGTAGGCCCCGCAATCTTGGGTGAGGGTGGCGCATCGTTAAATGCCCCAACCGTCGGGATGATGACTTGGCATTGCCTTGTCCTCGATAGTCGGCACGTCCTCGGCGTGTTCGGCCGTAGCCCCGATTGCCACTGTTAAGGTAAGGGCGGCTTCTCGGTGTAAGCCTACCACGACCCGTTCCCTTAGCCTCTCAAGTGCGGTGGTTCAGCCGACATAGTTTAAGTGTCCGTGTCTCACACCCCTATGTCGGTGACACCGATCCAAAGATTTAGTTAGGCGTGGTGGACTGGACATGGGCGGCTTGCCTCTAGACCCGGCACCCCCATGGTGCGCAGAGCACGCGGTGCATGTTTACGCTCATTCTACAGCCGGCCGACCGAGAGCTCCTCGGGATCTTGAGCGGTGTACCTTTCGTCGACGAGAGATGCAGCCGAGGCCGGGACTTGTTTCTCGTATAGGCGACTTATGTATTGGACTGTGTGATAATTTTATTCGGACTAAGCCACCGAGTTGGCATCCGAGGCCCAAGTGTGGGCTAAGCTATGTGCTCTTTTTCGTGTTATATTCATAGCTTGCATACGCTCATCGAGATGACCATGTATATCGTATTGTACCCCGGTTGGGGATTCTTACCGAGTAATTCGTTACTCACCCTTATTTTGTGGTTTTCCACACAGTAATCGTGGCGCGTGACCGGATGCACGAAGGAGAAGCTGTGATCATGGGGCCAGTCTTCCAACTCGATTTTTGTATTATGACTCTCGTGTTTTTGTTTTCCCCGAATGCATGTAGACGCACTGAGCCCTAGGATGTTTGTAAATATTTGTGGATTCCAGCATGTTGTATCCGAACAGTTTTGAATGGCTTTTAGTAAATCTCATCGATCGAGTAAACTTTGGAAATGTATTTATCCCGGAGCAGTGCTTGAAAAGAGAGCAGTGTTTCGTGGAAAATGTCTAGTTTTTAAAGGGGTTATTTTGAATGTTTTGTTTTAATTGGAATCCAAATCATGTCTGTTTAAATGTCCTTTACTTTGAATACATGCATTGGGATAAGGGCCCATTTAGTGCCCCATTCGGTCGGTCCCTTAAAGGCGGTTTGGGGCGAACAGTGTGGGCGCTGTTGGCCGGCATGGCGTGCGCGAGAGAGATGATGCGCGCGACGGGCACCGAGGCGCGAGTCGAGAGCGAACAAGCGACGACGACACGGGCGCGCTGGCGCACAGACGCGGACGAGCGACGCGGGCGAGCTTGCGCTGGGACGGCGCGCGGACGGGCGACACGATCTGGCTGCTGGGCTGCGACGCGGTGCAGGCGGGCGATGGGCGTCTGGGCGCGATGCAGGGGCTGAGCAGTGGCGTCTAGGCTGCTCGGCTGCTGGTGCGACAGGCAGGGGCTGCTGCTGCTGGTGCGGCACTGGGGCTGGGCGGCGCGCGGGCGCTGGCAGGGGCGTGGCAAAGACACACGCCGCCGACTGTGGTCGCTCTCGGTTCTTGATCTTGATGAGCTCGGCAAGAGGATGAAGGGGAAGAGATTGTGTTTGGCAAGGGGAGTGAGGGAACTCGGCTAGAGCAAGGAGAAATAGGGTTTCTTGATTTCTTTTCCTTTTTCCTAATTTAATTAGGCTTTGGTGACCTAAAGTCCCTTCCCAGGGCTTTCCTTCTTCGAGTCCCAACTGAAACAATATTTTCCCTTTAATAAAACTCATTTAAATCCGGCTTCCAAATCACCATTAGGTCAAGGGTTCAAATCCCAAAGGAAGCACTTTAATTTACATTAATTTTGCTAATAACCAAATCACCTCCAAACGTCCAAACAACAAGCACAAACTTCTTGGGTCTTTCAACCAACAACAAACAAACCTCGATAAAGGGCAGGAATGACCCTAGAATCCTGAAAATCTACAAACCCTGACCGGAGAGCAAAAGACCAAAATACCCCCTAAGGGTTAAAATAGCTTTAACGGCCCAACCGAACAACCGAATATTGAACCGAAAACACCTGGGAAACCGGAATAGAAAACTGGGCCGTTACATTTCTTTTCTTCTTCCATGTACATTCCATTCAAAAGATAAGTTCATTTCCACCTAACCGCATGTACAAAGTTTAACAAAAAGAAATATTAACAACTATTACAAGCCATTTCCCAGCACAAAACATCAAAGAAAAGTGTGTGTGCTGCAGCCCTTCGAACAGTCTAAACTTCGCAGTTGCTCCCCAAGGGACACCTGCAACATTAATTTTTAACTACCACACAATCAACAAAGGTAAAACATATGAGATATATATAAGTCAGGTTATCAACATTAGTACGCAACCAACCTACAAGTCACACAATACCTTCAACCCCTTAGAGATGGGCTTCTCCCATATTACACAACTTCTACCTTTACTATTACTTTCATCCTATTCGGTTGATCATTTTGAACCACCTAGCCTGCTCGTCTACTCTTGCGCTTCCTACAATTCTATTGTACACCCAAAACGAAAACGGCTAACGCACCCTATCCTAGACCCCTTTCCTTTAAGAACCTACAACTCTAACATTGAGTATCCCATTTCTAGGCCACAACCCAGCCTTCCCCATAGAGCATTCAACCCTATTGGTGGCCTACTAGCCTTCTAACCATGTATTAATATCCTGTCAAATACCACAAAAACCTTCACATTTCAAACCCAATGTTCAACCAACAATTTTCTTCAACTCAGAATACAGTAGCAAGAAGATTCATATAGCATCTAAATCTTAGAGAGTTCCCTCACCTTTTGATGTGACGAATCCCGCGGTTTTATTTGAGCCCGAATATACTGAGCTTCATGTGCATACATGAGTTTTTCTTTTCACAATTAAATTCACACCGATGAGAATTGCTAACTTATATATAAACTTCCATTGCCTAAGCAGAAATAAAACCATAAATATCCCAATTGATGAACTCAAAAATCTCTCCAATCGGTCTATTCTTTACTCACCTTCTGACTACAGGATTTTCCCTTCAAGACCTTATTTCACCTTGGTCAAACAACCCCTCTAGTTCAAGAATTCGGCATCAAGAGTTCCTATGAAAACAACATACTTTTAACACCAAAAGCTTTTACAATCCTCCTCTAGCTTTTACAATCCTCCCATATCTTTTCATACTTTCCCAATTGAAGAAAATTCTCCTCTAGCTTTTACAATCCTCCTCCCCTAACAGGACCTTTCGTCCTCAAAAGCTTCCGATCTGAGAGACAAGTCTAGATACAAAATCGTCCCATATCTTTTCACTTACCTAGATTACTTCTTTGGTGCGATAGTTTAATTTTACCACATCCCTTTTATCATCTAGTACAACTTTCATTCCTAGTTAGATTCCCTTCTCACGCGTAGGCTTTACAAGTTCTACCTGTGATAATCCTTTATAACACAAACCACAAACAAATTTTCTTTGAAAACATTCATACTCCAATCAAGCCTAGAATTAGTACGTCAAGACCCTCGCTAAGATTTCACTTAACAACAAAAATAAGAATCAGAAATACCCAAGTGGTCTTTTCCTAAGAATTCTTCACCTTAATTTTACATACCTCCTGGTTTAGTTAGACACCCAGCTCCATATTCACAAGAATATACACGCCCATGCACAAATTCTATTGTTCACATGTATGTCTACGTTTCCACTTTTTTAATATTTGTGATTGTCTGGGCCATCTTTTGCGCATCTCGGCTAATGTTCAAGACATTTCCACATTTATTCTCACCTTAACCACTTTCATTTTTACTATACAATAACTTTGCTTAACAAACTTAGCTTGCTCTTTGTGCAAAGAACAACAACTTGGCAACTAAGATGGGTTTGCAAATCGTCATCTAAATAGTTTACTTTTTTTGTAAACTCAACTTTGCACTCTAAAATATTCTCTTATTCTCACAACTGGAGACGAGGTTTGTCATACACAAAAAAAAAAAAAAGTTTTTCACCCTCACTCTATAAGATTAGAGCAAAATATCACTAGTCAGTGTGACACCACTGTATTTATATTACACATCCTCTAGTGATATCCATTATAGTGAACCAAAGATGCAAAATATACCCTACCATTCACCTTAGTTGTGCCATCAATAACGTGTTGTCCCTAATCCCACCTTTGAGTTCCAATACCATCTTTATTGAACAAGAGTTCTTCCACCGACCCTCCAAGAAATAAAACTTCCTAAACTAGACACATAACTCTACTCTCAATCTGTCTGTTGAATTATGCCTTAAAATGCTGCAACATTCCAGCAAAATGAGTAAAAAATAAATTAGTTAAAATAGTCTAAATTAGTTTAGATTAAGTCCTATTCTTTATGCTATTTTTATGAAGATAATTTATGCCTTTTGTAGTAGTTTTTTATGCAAAATCAGTTGCATATCAGCTGTATAAATAGCTGATTTTAATGCTCAATAACATATCCCTTCATTTTATATCTTCTTCTATTTGTTTGGAACTCAAGAAAACCAACAAATTGGTATCATAGCGAATTTTCTTGAGGGATCTGTGAGAGAAAAACAATACAAAGATACAAAACCCATAAAATATGCTTCCTTTCTTTACATACACAACTTACAGACACTTCGAAATGGAATCTGAATTTTCTTCTTCTTTCACTTTAATTTCACCTCCGATATTTGATGGAATGAATTATCAGATGTGGGATATCAAGATGGAAGCTTATCTTGAAGCAAATGATTTATGGGAAGCTGTAGAGTCAGAATATGAAATCCCTGAATTATCAGGAAATCCAACAGTGTCTCAAATCAAAACTCATAAAGAGAAGAAGCTAAGAAAATCTAAATCCATATCAAGCTTGTTCTCTGTTGTCTCTCCTGTTATTTTTAACAAAATAATGACATTTAAAACAGCTCATGAGATCTGGATTTTCTTGAAGCAGGAGTATGCAGGAAGTGAAAGGATCAAAGGAATGCAGGTGCTCAACCTGGTTCGAGAGTTTGAAATACAAAGAATGAAGGAGACAGAAACTATTAAAGATTATGCAGATCGGCTACTTGGCATCGCAAATCAAGTAAGACTTCTTGGTACTGAGTTCTCTGACTCAAGAATAGTACAAAAAATTCTTGTTACTATACCTGAAAAATTTGAAGCAACAATTACTTCTCTTGAAAACTCAAGAGATCTGTCAAGCATTACTTTGGCAGAATTATTAAATGCAATGCAGGCTCAGGAACAAAGAAGATTAATAAGGCAAAACGACTCTGTTGATGGAGCTTTGTTGGCCAAATCTCATAACAATTATAGTGGGAAGAACAAGAAGACACATAAGAACAACAAGAAGATGGAGAAATTCAACAACAAAAACAACAACATCAAATCTTCTCAAGACTTCCCACCTTGTTCTTATTTTAAAAAAACAAATCATTCACCAAAGAATTGTTAGTGGAGTCCAGAAGCAAAATGCAACAAGTGTGGTTAGCTTGGGCACATTGACAAGATATGTAAGTCACCACAGCAACAACAAAATAAAGCGAAAATTGCAGAGCATCAAGAAGAACAACTTTTTGCAGCGTCTGGCTTTGCCACTACCAGTTCCACGGAAAGCTGGCTGAAAGATAGCGGTTGTACAACTCATATGACGAATGACCAAGAACTATTTAGAGTCCTTGACACAACTTTTACCTCTAAAGTTAGAATTGGAAATGGAGCATGTATAGCAGTAAAAGGCAAAGGGATTGTTGCATTAGAAAGTCAAACAGGTTTGAAACTTATTTCTGATGTTTTATATGTTCCCGAAATTAATCAAAACCTGCTAAGTGTTGGCCAACTCTTGGAAAAGGGTTACAAAGTACTTTTTGAAGACAAAAAATGCATTATCAAAGATGCAAAAGCAGGGATTTATTCGAGGTTAAAATGAAAGGCAAAAGCTTTGCCTTGAATTTGATAGAAGATGAGCACGTTGCAGTGCACAAAGAAGAAAATGACACAATGTTGTGGCACAAAAGGTTGGGGCATTTTCACCATGATGCTTTGCTATATATGAAGAAGAATAATCTTGTGGAAGGACTACCTGATTTGGAAGATCAGTTACCTATGTGTGTAGCTTGTCAATACGGCACGCAAGCAAGGTTGCCCTTTCCAAAAAACAAGTTTGGAGAGCATCATACAAGCTACAATTGGTGTATACAGATGTGGGAGGTCCTCAAAAAACACCATCTTTGAATGGCAGTAGGTATTATATTGCTTTCATTGATGATTATACTCGAATGAGTTGGATTTATTTCATGAAACATAAAACTGAGGTTGCTGAAATATTTTTCAAGTTTAAAAATTGGGTTGAAACACAAAGTAGAAGAAAAATGCAGATGATCAGGTCTGATAATGGAACTGAATATACATCTAAAAAATTCAGTAAATTTTGTGAAGATGCAGGAATTGAGCACCAGTTGACAGCTCTTTACACCACACAACAAAACGGAGTTGTAGAAAGAAAAAACAGAACAATAATGGAGATGGCAAAAATGCTTACTTCATGAAAAAGATTTGCCCAAAAAGTTCTGGGCAGAAGCAGCAAATACAGCAGTTTTTTTGTTAAACAGATTTCCATCAAAAGCTCTTCCTCGAAAACTCCATTTGAAGCTTGGAATGACTTTAAACCAAAATTCCTAAATCTGAAAACTTTTGGTTGTCTTTGTTTCTCATATGTCCCTCAGGTTTAGAGAGACAAATTGGACAAAAAATCAGAGGCAGGAATTTTTGTAGGCTACAGCTCAACAACAAAAGCTTACATAATTTTTTTGCCACAACACCACAAAGTAATCATTAGCAGAGATGTGAAATTATTTGAATTAGAGAAGTGGAGCAAGGAAAATGAAAAGCAACCAGACATCCAAAATCAAAGTGATGACGAAGATGTGGATGATCAGCCAATTAGAGGAACTAGACCGCTCTCTGAAATTTATCAGAGGTGTAATGTTGCTATTATGGAACCAGGAGATTACAAAGAAGCTGCAAATGATGAAAGATGGATAGTTGCAATGAAAGAGGAGCTCAACATGATCGAGAAAAATCAAACTTGGGAGCTGGTGGACAGACCTAATGACAAAAAGGCCATAGGAGTTAAGTGGATCTATAGAACTAAACTTAATTCTGATGGTTCTGTAAACAAGCACAAGGCGAGACTTATTGTTAAGGGATATGCTCAAATGTTTGGGGTGGATTACTCTGAAACTTTTGCTCCGGTGGCTAGACTGGACACCATAAGGTTGTTATTGGCTCTCACGCACAAAAAGGTTTGGAGTATATACCAAATGGATGTCGTGTCAGCATTCTTGAATGGACACTTGGAAGAGGAGATTTATGTAGAACAACCTAAAGGATTTCTAGTTCAAGGAGAAGAGAAGAAGGTCTATCGACTAAAAAAAGCTTTGTACGGCTTAAAGCAAGCTCCAAGGTCTTGGTATAGCAGAATAAATGCACACTTGATAAGCTTAGGCTTTAAAAAAAGTCTAAGTGAATTTACTCTATATATCAAGACCGTTGATAAAGAAATACTTGTTGTGTCCTTGTATGTTGATGATTTACTTGTCACAGGAAGCAGTAAGAAGTTGATTGATGAATTTAAAGAAAAAAATGAAAGATGTCTTGCAATTTCTCAGTATGCAGGTGCAATAGAATATTACCAATATTTTTATAAGTCAAACAAAATATGCAAAGGAAATTCTCAAAAAATTCAAGATGGAGGAGTGCAAGCCAACTACAACTCCAATGAATAAAAATGAGAAGTTCAACAAAGAAGATGGAGCTGAAAAAGTCGATGAAAGGTTGTACAGAAGCTTAATCGGCTGTTTGATGTATTTGACTGCAACTAGGCCAGACATTATGCATGTTGTGAGTTTACTATCAAGATACATGCATTGTGCAAGTGAAATTCACTTTCAAGCAGCAAAAAAAATCCTTAGATATGTTAAAAGCACAGTAGACTATGGAGTGATTTTCAGAAAGGTCAAGAATTTCCATCTTCATGCTTTTTCTGATAGTGATTGGGCAGGAAGCAATGATGATATGCGAAGCACCTCTAGTTATTGTTTCACCTTTGGTTATGAAATTTTTTCTTGGTGTTTAAAAAAACAAGAAGTTATAGCACAGTCAACAGCGAAAGCAGAATACAAGGCAGCTGTAATGGCTGCAAATCAAGCCATTTGGCTTAGAAAACTAATGGCTGATTTGAACATGGAGTCGAAGGAAAGTACACAGATCTATGTTGATAATCAAGCAGCAATTTCAATTTCTAATGATCCTGTGTTTCATGGGAAAACAAAACACTTCAAGATAAAGTTTTATGTTCTTAGAGAAGTGCAACAACAAGGAGAAGTACAGTTAATCCATTGCAACACAGAAAACCAACTTGCTGATTTTCTAACAAAACCACTTCCTAAAGCAAGATTTGAAGCTCTCAGACAAAAACTTGGAATATGTAGCCTCAAAGTCAAGGAGGAGTATTGAATTATGCCTTAAAATGCTGCAACATTCCAGCAGAATGAGTAAAAAATAAATTAGTTAAAATAGTCTAAATTAGTTTAGATTAAGTCCTATTCTTTATGCTATTTTTATGAAGATATTTTATGCCTTTTGTAGCAATTTTCTTATGCAAAATCAGTTGCATATCAGCTCTATAAATAGCTGATTTTAATGCTCAATAACATATCCCTTCATTTTATATCTTCTTCTATTTGTTTGGAACTCAAGAAAACCAACATTGTCACTTTCTTCAAAGATACCCAACCAAATGTGTAGGAGATAAATCTATGTAACTTCTACTATACCACACACATTCACCATTGCAAGGTTAAAATTGAATACCACTCCATAAGTATTGTGTCCATCTGCTTTTATATCAACACAAAACACCGCCAAGATGCTAGCGAACCTTTTAGTTTATTCTAGCCGATGTATTTAATGCATGTGTAGTAACTGTCCTTAAAATCTAGCAGGATTTTTCGGATCCTTACACACCTTGCATAATTGCCAAGTCAATGCTCATGTGTAAACTTATGGAACTACTGACATCACATCCTATATCATGGCAACGAACATACCATGCGGATGAGTTCTTTCTTTCTTCAGAAGAAGTCACCCTTCTCTAGCAAGAGAGACTACGTCAGAATTTGAACCTGAACATTATGACGAACTTTCTTCGTTAGGATAATTCCCATTCATGTGATCAATCTTTCCGCATTCCCAACGAAATTTTTTCTTCACAAAGTCTTTCTTCTTCCATTGATTACTTGAATTCTTAGAATCTTTGCTAGAACTACCACCGGACTCTACTAGATTATCATCATCGCTTGATCTTTTTATTTTATAAGCACCACATCTTGGTCTTCTCTTCAAATTCTTATGTAATCAAAATTGTATCAACACATCTTGAACTTGTACTTTCATCCTTTCATCCATTCATCAAATTTCTTCGCGTCAGTATTCACTCGACTCATAAAGGTTGATATATCTGCTTCACTCATAAAAAATCTTCCAGCTATAGTTCTTTATAAGAATTCTTTTATAATGTGGAAGCTTAGACAAATCTGCAACCACAGAACATACTAAACCATGAATTTAAAGTCTTGATACACTTATTTGAAAAAACCTTCCATAATTACTACAAGAATAAGCATAAATATAATTGAAAAATTGAAAGGAAAAAAAGAGAGCACAAGAATTTACGTAAAAAAACTTCCACATCAAAGAAAAATTATCATGTAGAGAAACAACTTTCACTATGTGAAAATTGTTATACAATCACACGAAATTCTCACTTTGACCGCATTTACATAAATACTCTCTTCAAAACTTATATTACTCAATCTTTTGCCACATTCACCACAAGAGAATACAAAAAGAATTTAATTAGAGTCAATACACAAAATTTAAAGTGCATCGGATTGAGATACTTTCAAGCCAAAATCACATGTTTGATCCTTTTATAGTGCTTGGAACACACCGCTTCCCTTACACTTTTTATGATTCCTTTAACTTTTTCGATTCTTTGCACATTTTCGATGTGTAAAAATCTTCTTCCTCACATTTTACCATAACCGAGCAAATATACTCCATCAATACAAGAGATCTCCAATAAAAAAAATCCAGAAATTAGAAAGAAATGAAGACTAAAGAGCCTGAAACTTTGAAATCGGTAAGTAAAAGCCTAGTCATTGTCTTCACTGTCCCTATCTTTAGTGAACTACAAAGTATAATCCCAATGTCGTCGACTATTTTTGCTTCCTAGGACGTTGTTAAAACAGTAAGAACACAGAGAAGAGTTGTTTGGAAAAAAATACTATTGGTGCCTTTTTAAAAAAAAACAAATAATAAATAGGGGGTTTTGCATGTATAGCAAAATATGACAAAATTTTTACATATATGGCAGAATTACAAAAGAATTGAAATTCTTTTGTAGCAGAAAATCAAAACCGGCCAGTGAAATGACTAAAAAGCCTTTCACGGCTAACAGTCGCAAACAATTAACCCATTTCAGTCTTACAATACATAGACATTTCTATCCCCTGGGAAGAAGCATTCTATCACTCTGTTAGAAACATTCTATCGCTTTGTTAGAAACATTAATTCTATCACCTAAGGAGAAATAGATGTATGACTTGACTGTGCTTAAGATATCTCTAAGTAATTGTGTTCCCCTTAGTATTGATGTGCTTACTGTTTGAAATAGATGTATGACTTCGATTTAAAATTGATATTTGAAATCTTTGTTTCTTACTCCATATATGTGTGCATGTTTTCATTGAGTCATACTAAACATTTATCACTTATGCAAAAACAATCTATCACCTAGTAAAAAACATTCTATCACCTAGTCAGAAATATTCTATCGATTTATGTTTTGTTTCTAACTCCATAACGTCCTTATTATTATTTTTTTTCAAAATCAATAGCCAATAGTTTGATTAGTTTGTTATCAAACAAATGGAGAAAAGAAAATTAGTAAAGGGAAAAACTTCTTCTTCTAAGAAGATGAAACAGACAAAAGTAATTAATAAATAACTTCAATCAATTTAATAATTCTTTAAATTCATAGAATACTAAATGATAGACATTGTTTTAACAAGAAAAAGATGAATTTCATAATACCCAAAAAAGGTTGGGAAAGGCTTCAAAGGTATTTATAGAGAACGAGTCTATCACTGATTGAGTTCAAAGGCTTCAAGATGAAGTTCAGGGTGCTGATAAGAGGAACAAAGAGATCAAGCTTCAAAGGTATTTATAGAGAATGGGTCTATCACTTATTGAGTTCTATCACTGATATAATTCAATTAGTGGCAGATTTCTATCAGTGGACTAATTGAGTTCTATCACTAGATTGATTGAGTTCTATCATTGGATTGATTAAGTTCTATCAATGATAGAAATCAATCAGTGATAAAATTCAATCAGTAATTTGTTTTACCTCTTCTTCTACTGCCTAAATTATAAACATGTGCATGTTAATTTTATTGACTTCTATTGATAGAATTCTGCTGTAGAATTCTGTCATTGGCAAAATGATAGATTCAATCATTGGCAAGATAGGACTTGAATTTGATTGAATTCTATTAGTGATAGAACTCAAGCATTGATTGAATTCTATTAGTGATTGAATTATATCAGTGATAAAAGGAATCTATCTTTGAAAAAGAACATGACATCATCAGACGACGCGTGTTGCAGCTGTCATCATTTAATTTTTGTTCGAGAGCATGGCGTAGTGGTGAGTTCTGAGACTGCCACGTGTTGTACAATTGAATTATCCAACGGTCAAAGAATTTTTGGAGGGAAAATTACGCTTTGCCCTAGGAATGCCAAGAGCCGCTACCCATTTCACCCTCCACTATATAAACCCTAAAATATTTTTCTTGAGTTTTCTGGAAAATTGTTCTCAGTTATCGAACTGTTCTTAGTTTCTGATCATTTATTTTCCAAAAATTCATCCTCCCTTCCAAATCATTTTAAATGTCGAGGACTTTCCCATATGTGTCTACTACCAAAGATGTTAAGGTCAAAATCTCCCTAAAGAAAGTGGTAAAATCTAGATCTAAAGCAAAGTCTTCCATGATGAGCACAGATGGAAGAAGTGGTTGAGGCTATTGATGAGCATACGACAGTAGTGGATGACACGGGGTTGATCGAACTTCAGATGAATGCGAAAATTATAGCGCTAGTTGTAGGAAACATCGAAACCGCTAAGTTAGATAATGAAAACAACCGAGTCAGATAATGAAACTACCAGCATTTCCCCCTTCGCTGTTGAAGCGAAGTATTGAAGAAGAAACGACCCAGTTAGATAATCAAAATGGGAGTCTCTCCACTGATTGTTAGGTTTTTTAGTTATTTTGTTTCATTGCTTGTATTTTTTGTGTTAGTTAGATATATGGGAGCCAACTCCATCTTTTGAGAAAAAAAAACTGTATATGCAGTTCAAATTTCTATGCTGTCGAATCTTGCTTCAGCATAATACATTGTCTTCTCATTTTCAGAAAGTTAATGAATATATCTTTTCAGCAATTCAAGTTTTTTTTTATAACTCTTTTATGCTGGCGCATTGTCTTTAAAAGAATGAGAGCGAAGTTTTGTGAGGAGTCTCAGCCTGCATTCACGCAAGTTCGTTAGGTCGAGAAATTTTATTTTTGGAGGAGCTGAGTGTTTTTCATTGGGACAATGAAAAGTTGAAGTTTGGGGATGGAGTTTGCCCAAGCGAAACAATAAAATGCTTCAAGAGCGGTGCAACAAAGAACAAATAATTGGCTAGTAGCCATTTTGCTACATCAAAAGAAGAGATATTGCAAGCCTAACTCGTGGATGGTAAAAAGAAAATTTTTCCCAATTGTTGAGGGTGAAGTGAATCAAATGGCTAGTAGCTTAAGCACTATAGGTCACTCCGCTATATTTTGCTACAACATTTATGCTGTTCTGCTGCTTAGGCCCGCTACTTTACTCAAATATGTCCTACTAAGAACAAAAAGAATTTGAGTATGGCAGTAGGAAACGTAAGTGAAGGATCCCGTGAGAGCTGTAAAATGAGAGTATTTAATTGTACAAAAAATGAGATGTACCAAACATAAGGAAGCGAAAAGCATAAAGCAAATGATTATTTCCTATTAGAGAGTGAAGGTTATTAAAACCTCGAAATAAAAGTTCTAGGCTATAAGGAGTTTGCAGGAGTTGCATGGCTGAAGCAAAATTGCAAAATGAAGTTCTTTGAATCCTAAAAACATTACTCATCATGATACAATTATAAAATATCTCAGCTTAGAAATTTATTTGAATTCTTTAAAGGGATTTTCTATTGCTTAGCAAAATTTATTAAGCTTTGTTCCACTGAAGTAGGGTGAAATTTGTAAAAGTGAGGTTTTCTCAATTAAATTGAGTCGTTACTCGAGGATGAGCAATAATGCAAGTTTTTTGGTGTGATAACTCTCAAGAATTGTTGCTGATTAAGTTAGCTTTAGCACCATGTTTAGGGCAAAACGTAATATCTTATAGTTTTTTGTTTAGGATAATAGTTTAGAGATTTTCTATGGAAATTGTGCATGAATGTGTGAATCTCAAAGCCTTACTTTTATAAGACTAATATTTCTATATTGTTGTATGATTCCTTTAGACCAAAATGCAAAGATGCGCTTACGCATCGCTGAACGGTGAAGCTTTTAAATGCAAAATGGTGCTCGTGCAAAATATCTAAGATGGGATGCGTGTCAAAGATCCAAGAGAGGTCGTTAAATCTCAGCGTTGATTTTTAACCACTCTGTCAAGGAGCAGGAAACTCACATCATGGTGCAGAGAATGTCAGAATGGGAGCAGAGATGGCAAGTCTTGGCGTAGAAGATTGTCTAGAGCAATATATAAAGTAACATTCGTCATTGTTGAGGGCATCCTCCATTTTTAAGAGAGATCGTTCTAATAAAAATTTCCTTAGCCATTCTCGAATGTTTAGACTTAGCTACACTAATGTGTTTTTCCCAAAGCTTTGTCTCGTTAGCTTAACTTAGTTTATCGCCATTTTTGTTATAGTTAGCGCAGTTGTTTAACTTCCATTCCAATTTTTAAGCTAGTTAGCTGTAAGGATTAGTCACCAAAGTTGCAAAGCATAGCCGGAGTTGGGTTCAGAGATGCGGTTTTAGTGATTCCGACCAGGCTTCTTTTTAACTTTGTTTCTCTTTTACTTGAATTTACGTTATTTTTGCTTAAGCATTGTCGCTAAACACTTCGCTATTTATCGATATAATGAAGATGCATTTTGGTTCACTTATCACTTTGAATCTATTTTATATCATGAGTAACTAAATTCATTATCGAAAAGAAATAAACGAGTAGGAGTATTTCGTTGTAGCATAGAGGTAGGGAGATGTTGAACTATGAATGCATTCTATTTTAATCTTAAGTACATTTCGTTTGATCAACCGTTTGTATTTATTTTGTTTCCCTTCCGATAAGAAAGAGATAAAAAGATCTTACATGGCATAGCACTATGTTTGCTTAGCTTAAACTTGCAATTTAAGAAACACTTATAGATAAGGTTTTTACTATGTTGTTACTTTGTTGCCATTAAAATGCTGAAGCTCGAGAAAGCTTGAGTTAGAGAAAATTAGTAGTTCGCTTCTCACCATAACACCTCGTCGATGCAGCGTAATACTCTGAAAAGTACTAACCTCGTTCCGAAGCCTTTAAACCGATTAAAGAACTCATTATTCCCTGCATTATCCTTAATTATTTTAGTCTTAAATCATTTTATTTAGATCTATTTTGCTAAAGCAATTTATTTTCCACAAGGTAGTCATAGATTTACCACAACTACATTCCCCCTCTTCACCTTGACACTTGGTGTTAGAATTGAGATGAATATTACGCAAAATCCCTATGAAGATGACCTATACTCTAATTAAAATTTGGATACAACAAAACTATGTATACTTGCACATTCAAATCCAAGAAACGTGCGAAGAATTAAAATATTATTTATTTTCGTTGAAGAATAGTTTTGAAACGCACGATCCCTTGAAAACCAACAATGCCTCTAGGTTATTTATTAATATCAATAAATTGAAGATTTCTAGGATCAACATGACTAATTTGGAGATTGCAAATGTTTCTGATTTATGGGGCTTCCAGCAAATTGCTTTCCCTATCACTTACCTTGGAATGCCATTAGAGAGGTCTCTAAAAAAATGTTGGAATAAACTTAAATATTTTTTAATGTATTTTTAGAAAATTTAATTTAGGAATGAGTGGGTAGATAATTAAGTAATTAATGGATTTTCAATTTAGGAAAATAAATAAGGAATTAGTATATTTTATTGTTTTAGCAATTTTGGTAAGAACTTGGGGACCAAGTTTGTAATAGGCTATTAATAGAATGTTCGTACATTATAAAGACAATTGTAGAGAAAAATCAAGAGAATGTGCTAGAGAGTAAACGAGAGAATTGTAGAGAGAGTTTTAGAGAAATAAGAAAAGTATTGTAAAGAAATTGTTGTATGCATTATCTCTCTAATCCCGAAGCTAAAAGCTTGCGCAATTGTTTAAGTATGTTTATTGTTTTTGTTTTTCGAATCTAGATCTTACAAAAAAAAAAAAAATAGATCCTTCTAGACTCATATTGAAGACAATATCCACAAGAAGTTGGCTTCCTAGCAATTTAAGTGCCTAAACAAATGGGCAGACAAACGATGCTACAATATGTTCTTAATGGATGACCAACTTACATGTTGTCTATCTTTAAATTGCCAAGCAGAGTATATAAATCTATAGAGAAATTGTTGAGAAATTTCTTGTGCGAAGGTGCTGATTTGTTGGGAGGAACACACTAGGTAAACTAGGACACGGTCTCTCACTCTAAGTTCGATGATGCACTCGATATCAAGATTCTTCATAATCAGAAAGCCATTGTCTTTGTGGCTAGGAATCTTGATTTAAATGGCCGGAACATTTTCCCGAATGGAGCGTGAAATCGAAAAGCTTGCTTCGATCTCCAAGTCATGGATTAGACCTTCACCTACCACTATGGATGACATTATTCTTTGGGATTGTGAGAACACTAGCTCTTTCAGCATTAAATCCCTTAGATGTAAGCTCGAGTCTAGACAACCGATTCATGGCGGTGATATCGTATCATCTATCCAGAGCCTTTTTATCCCCAAAAAATGCAAAGTTTTTATTTGGTGCCTCTTTTATGGTTGGATTTATGCAAGCGAACCATCTCAAAGAAGAAACCCTCACCGCTGCCTTCTCCCTTCTATCTATATGCTTTGCCATTCATATGGAATGAGAAAAATGCCAAAATTTTCTAGAAAATCTATGGGAGCACATTATTGTTAATGTGGCTATGTGGTGCAAAAAATACTTTTGACGTCTTTTCAAAAAAAAAAAAAAAAAAAAACAATTTTGATGTTGCATCTATTTTTTTGAATTGGAGAGCTTTTTGCCACCCCGGTTGTTCCTTAATATTTTCCTTACATACTATGTTTTATTAATGATATTCGCATTTTTTTCTAAAAAAAAATAAGTAAAAATAGCTAAGGCCCCGTCTGATAACCATTTTGTTTATCGTTTTTTGTTTATGAAATTTAAGCCTACAACAACTATCTTACTATACATTTTTCCTTGTAAGATATCTACATCTTACCTATATTTTAATAAACAAAACAAAAATTTGTAAACAAAAAAAGTAGCTTCCAAAAACTTGTTTATGTTTTTTAAATTTGGTTAGTATTTTCTTATTTTCTTAAGGAAAGATAGATACATAGTAGGAAAGATGGAGCACATGATAGGAAATTTGAATAGAAATAGACTTAAATTTCATAAACAATAAACAAAATAGTTATCAAACAAGGCCTAAAAAAGAAAGAAAAATTAAGAAGCAAAACATATAAAAAACCAACACACAAACTATAAATAAAGACAAAAAAAAAACTGTTATATAATAAGAGTTTCAATTTTTATTCATAAGGAGAAAAGTTAAGCAATACATATGGAAAGGAATTGAAGCATCAAGGCAAAGGAATTGTAAATCACTAAACAATCCTTAATAGCGGTATATAAGTTGTTTATAAGCATCCGGATTCTTTGAGTAGTATTCCACTTCCGCCTACAAATAACAAATTGATTTACCCATTATAATTCTTTGTGATCATACAAGAAATTCCTTTTGTCTTTTCGATCTGGTTGAGATCTACTTTCAATTTGGTCTGAACGTTTTTATCTTTAACATTTCAATAATACTCACTTTTTTTTGGAAAAATATACGATTTCATTCTAAAAGCATGCAAAAAACATGCAAAAGCTACTAAAAAATCTTCCAATTTTTAGCAATAATACTCACTTTTATTCCTGAGCTAACAAAATCGTGTAATGTTGATTAGATTAATTTTAAATTTGGGGAATTTATCCTCCATAGCATATTTTTTGCTCTTCATTATAATTATAGCACATTTTTAAAAATAATTTCATTTATAGCACATTTTTTAAAATAATTTCATCCATAGCACATTTTGCCCAAAATTGTTATTCTAACATCATTAGACTTCTATCAGTACAACTGATAGACTTTAGACTTCTATTAGTTCAATTGATAGACTTCTATCGCTTCAACTAATAGACTTCTATCAATTCAACCGATAAACTTTAAACTTCTATCAGTTCAACTGATAGACTTCAATCGATTTTGAGTGATTGAACAATGCAAATTGATAGATTTCAATCATTTTTGTGCCACAAATGAATAAGTTTGGGAATTGTGCTATACATGGAATTATTTTATTTTTTTAATATACATGCAAATTCCCCTTATAATAATACTTTGGGAATTTATCCTCCTTAGCATATTTTTGCTCTTCATTACGATTGTAGCCCATTTTTTAAAACAATTTCATTTATAGTACATTTTGCCCAAAATTTCTATTTAGACTTCTATCAATTCAACCAATAGATTTTAGATTTCTATTAGTTCAACTGATAGACTTTAGGTTTCTATCATTTCAATTAATAGACTTCTATGAGTCAACTAATAGGCTTCTATCAGTTCAACTGATAGACTTTAGACTTCTATCAATTCAACTGATAGACTCCAATCAGCAAATTGATAGACTTTAATCACTTTGGATCACAAATGAATAAGTTTGGAAATTGTGCTATACATGAATTTTTTTTTTCTTTCTTAATATACATGCAAAAACCCCTTTAAATTTTAATATTATTGATAAAGCGATTAGTTTAGTTTTCACGTGAATCTAATTTTGTAAAAGAAAATAAGTATAAAGTTTAAAAGTGAGCATTGAAATGTTAAGAATAAAAGTATTTAATTTTAAAATTTAGAGACCAAATTGAAACTATATCCAAAATTTAAACGCTATAAAGGTAATTTTTTCTTATGGGTGTTACATATAGGTGAAAATAAACATATATACCTTGCGAACTGCGTTTATGGCAACCACCAACTTTTGACCTAAAAGATCTGTCAAATTCTTGTTCTTTTCTAGAGCTTCCACAGATTCAGAAAGTGATTGGGGTATTCTTTGATGCTTTGAATCAGTAATCAAATTAGGATGTACCTCTGTTGTTCATCATATATATGGTCAAAATTGAAATCATCCGTATAGAATTTTAGTGAAAACAAGCTTTAATTTTTGTTTTTTTTATAAATCAAATGATTATCAGACGGGATTTAATTTACCTATAGGTTCAGGCAATTGAATATGATTCCGAAGTCCGTCTAATCCAGCAGAAAGGATAGCAGCTAGACCCAAGTATGGATTTGCACATCCATCAAATATTCTCAATTCAAAGTTACTTATTAAACTACGAGCAATTCCCGGTGGACAAGCAGTTCTGATTGGAGCTTCTCTATTCTCTTTTCCCCAACATTGATAAGTTCCACAGCATGTATTGGGTCGTATACGATCATAACTACAAACCAAACAAGTTACTTTGAATATGGAGATCGAACACGTGTTCGATACGTGAAATTCCATGTCCCCATTTATTATTTTTATTTTTAATTTCAGACATTTCTCAGACATGCCACTATTTAAAACTTATACCTTTTGAGTGGTTGATGGGGTGGAAATGAGATGATGTTGGTAGAGGCCATGGACGACAACGTTCGCCGAAGGTAGATGGGCAAAATGGAAAAGGGAGAGGGAAAAAAATAGAATAGAGAGGAGGGAAAGGAAGGGAAAAAACTAAAATATTTTGAGATCGTTAAGAGTTAGTTTTCTTATAAGTTTGGTTTGGGTATTTTAGTATTCATTTAAAGGATAATGAAGTTTTGTTTGATATTAAATTTAAATAGACTTGTATAACTATATGTCAGAGACAATAAACATTCACAAACCTCCACATTGATATGATAAGTTTCCATGGTTTCATTTTTCGGTCACCATTCAAAAAATTGCATATCAATAGATGTGTTGTCACCTCTTTATATACCCACGATCTTCCCTTTAACTTAACAATGCAAGATTTTGTTCGCATGCATTAACAATACTATGCAAATTAAATTCAAAGGGTAATTAAAATTTCATTTTATTTTCTAATTATGTTAATAGAATATGAAGTAGGGGGGCATTGCACCTGTTGGGAAGTGGAGCTGTGAAAGCCAAAATGGATGACATATGATGCAAAACCCCAGCCATGAACTCTTCACCAATTGTTGACATTCCATATTTAGATGATCCATCAGAAGCCATGAATACATTTTTACCATTCTTCCATAAGCTCAGATGCACATGGCACCCAGTACCAGACGTATCCATGAAATACCTAACAAATCATAAAGTAACCATCATTTTTTTTTTTTTGAATTCCACAACAGTAGAAGATTCGAACCCATAACTTTTTTGTCATTGAATATATACTGATGTTACTGAACTATTGCTTTTGTTGGCAAAAAACCATTATGTTATGAGTTCATAGTATAAAGAAAAGAATTCGATGTTTCAATAAATGTCATATGCTTTTGTACTTAAGTATTTAATTTCAATTAGCATTAGCCAAGAAAATGAAAAATGAAGAGTGCTAATTATAACAACATACTTGGGCATAAATGTTGCCAAAAATCCATGCTTCATAGCGATAGCTCTTATCACTTCACGAGTGTAAATTAAGTCGTCCACAGCATTGAGACAACTTTTATACTCTAAAACAAACTCATATTGACCTTTACCAGTTTCTGCATGCAACTACAAGAATTTAAAAAAGAAAAAAAACATTATTATTCCCTTTTCTAACAAAAATAAAACATCAAAATGTTGGTCAACTGCAAATGAAGCAATCAAACTTTGTTTTAAAGAGACTGAGAGGAGGATAATAGTCTTTGTTTTGGACAGGGGTGAAAGAAAAGGTCGAAAACTCACAAAACCATAGACCGGTTCAATTTTTTAGAATAAAATTAGATCTATAAGTTTGATACTTTAGAAAAATCGAAATATAGTGGGTCGGATTGATTTTTTTATTGAAGAACCTATAAAAAAATCAAACTAAACTGAATGTATAAATACTAATGAAAACCAAAATATAACGGTACTAAGATTTGGTAGAATAAGTAGCTTGGATGTGAAATATATGAAGTAAAAATACTATAAAATACCATGTTATTTTTTAAATTTCTGTTTTAGATAATTAAAATAAATAAAAAAACGGAAAATCAAATTGAAAATAAAACAAAAAAAATTTGAAAAAAAGAATTCAAGTCTCAATGAAATCAAAACCAAAAACTCATCTGAACTACATAAAAACCAAACCAACGGTTTTGTCATTTATTGCTCATCCGTTCGAATCAATTGTTGAAAAATCAAGGATATCGCTCTGGTTTTCAGATTAGCACAAAATCGATAAAAACTGAACCAAAATCACCCCTAATTTTGGATACAAATCTGCTGTCTATGAATCTTTGAAACTTCACAATTTCACGTATTTTGAGGGAAAAAATAATAAGTATAAGCTGGGAAAGTGCTAAGGAAACAATCTGATAAAAAAAAATTGATAGAAAATAATAAATGTTAAAATATTTTGATATATCCAAAATATTATTTAAAATGTTGTCAAAATTAAAATTGAGATGGTAGAATTTGCTCACGATAATAAATTTCTATTATTTTTTCTTTTTTTTGGAAAAGATACGAAAAATTTCTATTATTTTTTCATACCTGTTCGACAGCAATATTCAAAGAGTTCAAGGAAGCAAATACTTCACGAAGAAAAGTAGAGGCAGATTCATATGATAATGATGAACAATATGTGGTTACAGGATAAAATGGCACCCATTCTTCTTTTCCATCTCTACAAAATCTCAATTTAAACATAATCAAATAGAAATTGGCAAATTCAAATATTCAAAACCCGATTTTTTAAAAAATAAAAACTAAAGCCATACCTAACTTCCTTTTTCAATAAATAAAACTCAACTTCAAAGCCTGCCTTGATTTCCTGAACATAAAACATTTAACAGTATTATAAATTGTTTTGATTGATTTTTAAGCGTTAATAAAATATTTTTAAGTGTAAGAAAGTGTTCTTACAGAAATCATTTGATCCAAATAATTAGGATAAAAAAATGTATTTTAAGACAAGTTGATTTTTCTATACAATTTTTTAAAAAATTAATAATTTTCAAATGCAACTTTTTTTTTGTGTCTATTTTAATTATATCGTTTTTAAATGCAGAATTTTAGACTTTTTTTTCGTATTCCAATTTTATCCTTCATCGTCTCTTAATTAAAAATATGGGCACTGTTTGAAAACTATCGATGACACTAATTGATGGATGATTGTGGCATTGATTTGAAAACTAAATATACATTGATTAAAGATTATCTTTTGCATTGATTGAACCTATCAAATATGCATGAATGTTTTCGTTTTTTTAGCGGCTTTTGCATGTATATTACAAGAAGAGTTAAAATATTTCATGAATAGCACAGTAATAAAAATATTTGCATACTTAGCAAAAAATGTAAATTGATAGACTTCATATTGATAGATTCTATCAATAGATGCTGATAGAATCAATTACTAATAAATAAAGTAAATTGATACAATTCCATTAGATTCTATCAATTAAGACTGATAGAATCAATTACTGATAAACATTGATAGACTTCCATTACTAGAGAACGATAGATTCTATCAAATTCTTCCATAAAAAAGATAAATATAATTTTTTTAAAAAAATAGGCCGAATTTACTATAAACGAATTATTTCTAAAAAGTTGCTATAATTGTAAACTTGGGTCAAAAAGTTGTATATTTCAAATTCCCTTTTTTTTATTAAGTTGACAACAATTTTCAGCTATATACGAAATTCTCTTAAAAACATTTCGTACATATAACTTTTTTGTTTTGTTTTTTTTTTTCAAGAAAAATCTCCTTAAAAATTATTTGAATAAAAACTCGGTTTATTAAAAATGGCTTAAAATCATTATATGAAAATCTTCGAACTATAAAATAAAAAAGATTAGAAACAAATTTTAGAATTAATAAAATTACTCTTGGATATAGTGCAACCAAACAAATTCAATTCTTTGAAATAATTTTGATAAAAAAAAGTAAAATAATAGTAATATGTTTATTAAAAGCATTATTTTAAAAAAGTATTTAAATTAGAGGGCAATTATTTTTAAAAAATTTAGAACAATCTTCCATACCAAGTCAAATTCGTCCTTCAAAATTTTTAAAATCCTACGTAAGGTTCCTCTTGGACAATATTCCCAAGCTTCACCAGGTCTAACATACATGTCAGCCAAAACCATCTCCCCTTCATTGTTCCTGTCAACAAAAGTAATGGTTATTATTATTATATTTAGACAATAGCATATGTTATTCTTGAAAAAGAAAAAATCTTTTTAATGTTGAACACAAAATCGACATGGTATGATCTCGGTTAAATATTAAGATCCAAAGAAGATTTTAGATATTAAGGCCCAAAGAAAACTCAAGAAATTATGGTCCAAAGAAGATTTTAGATTTCTCCGATTTTCTGGATGGACGAAGAAAAATCTAAATTTTTCTTTCTCATGAAAAATCTAGATATGCACTTTGTCCAAAGTTAAAATGTGGCAAACTTAAAGGCACTAGAAGAGGATCCTACTCATTAGAAAATAAGTTAGATACTTTCCACCTTTGTTTAAAGACACGTGGATTGTTTACAGTTCGTGGTAGAAGCAATGGCGGCAAAGTTTGAGATTGAGATATTTAAAGCAACTAATTTATCCTTGTGGAAGATGAAGATGAAGACTATTTTGAGAAAAAATAATTATTTTGTATCTATAAAAAAAATGTTGATGAACATCACAGATGATAACAAGTGGAACAAAATAGATAGGAATGTTATTGCAAATCTTCATCTAGCACTAGCACTAACAGTGTTATCAAGTATAGAGGAGAAGAAAACTGCACATAAGATTTGGAAACATTCTACCAAATTGTACGAGGCTAAGTCACTTCACAACAAGATTTTCCTTAACAGGAAATTCTATACTCTTTGGATGTTAGAATCTACTTCAATGACGAAGCACATAAGCATGTTGAATACACTCTATTTTCTCAACTCACATCGTTGGATTATAAAATAGATTCAAATAAGCGTGCTTAAATTCTACTTCAAAGTCTTCCTAATTCATATGATCCACTTGTCATCAACTTGACAAATAATATTCTAACCGACTATTTAAAAAGTTAGATGTATTAGAGTTGTTGTTCTTGAAGAGAAAAATTAACATAAGAACAAAGAAGAAAAGTTTGCAAGTTCACAACAAACAGAAGATCTAGTCGTGACAAGAGGTAGATCAATGAAATGTAGCTTTAGTGGGAGCCAAAATAAAAAAAACGTAAAAATCAAGAAGTAAGGAGAACATGAAGTGTTACCATTGTGGTAAGAATGGACATATAAAGAAAATTTTTTAGAATCTAAACAAAATAGATTTCTATCTTCAAAGAAATAGTAGCAGCCACCTCAAATGAAGTTGATGTTTTATCATGTGAAGCGACAAAAACTATCATGGTCAAAAAAAGTATGAATGATCTATGATTCATTAACTTAGGAGTGATTTATTACATGACCTCTCAACGAAAATGGTATCATCATTATGAACCTGTCTCAAGAGGTTCTGTATTTAGCTACAATGATCATGCCTTGAAGATTGTTGGTATTGGAACTATCAAGTTAAAGTTCCATGATAATATTGTTTGCACAATTCAACATGCAGTGCGACATGTAGAAGGTCTGAAAAAGAACTTGCTCTCATTAGGTGAGCTTGACGACCTTAATTGCCAAGTTGTTGTGGAAAAAGGAGTTATGAAAGTGATTCGAGGAGCGTTGATACTTATGAAAGGAGAAAAACTTAACACAAAATTGTGCATGATGATGGGTCAAATTTTGAAAAAGCCAAAAGATGTTTATTTTTAGGATATGTTGAATTTGTGAAGGGGTATCGCTTATGGGATCCCACTGTCCACAATGTCATCATCAGCAGAGATGTGATCTTTACTGAAGAGAAGAAACAAATAGCAAATGGTAGCACTATGAATGAAAGTTTAGAGACTACAAGAGTACATGTGGAAGAAAGAATATGAAGATGACAACTGTGAAGTTGAACCAACGCATGAGATTCAATAATCAATTAAGCCACAAAGGACCCGTAATGAAAAAACCACCCAGTTGGCAGTCTGATTATAATATAGAGAGTAATGTTGCATATTGTCTTCTAGTCGAGGATGGAGAACCATTAACATTCCAATAGGCAATGACTATAGCTTAAATGTTGACTGTGGATGACAGTTATGCATGAAGAATAAGACTTGAGAGCTTGTAACGCTACCACGGAGAAGAAAGCACATTGGTGACAAATGGGTATATAAAATCAAACGCATCAACGATGATCAAATGAAGTGTTACCAAGTAAGATTAGTGATAAAAGGATATGCTCGGAACGAAGGTATTGAGTTCAATGAGATCTTTTCTCTAGTAGTTCGACTTACTACTATTATAATAGTTCTGGAAATGTGTTCTAAATTTGATTTACATCTGGAGTAGTTAGATGTTAAAACTTCATTTCTTCAAGGAGATCTTAAAGAAGAAATCTACATGCTCTAAACAGAAGATTTTGAAGTGCAAGTAAAAGAGAATTTGGATCTCTATATGGTCTCCAATTCCTTCTTTATAAGTCTTGAATACAAGACCCTGAAATTCAGAATCTTGTTGTCCTCTTTTCTATTAATTTCAAATCCTCCTCTATTATGTGCCTAGCAATGAAGAGGGGAGACAAATACCGATTCTTGGGCTCGAACCTGTGACGTTGGTGTTGAACTAGTTTACAACCAAACAATGAAACAATTGTGCCACTGACCCATTCGGTCCAATTTTCATATTTTAATCATGCTCTATTAAGTTAAAGATCTTACATGCATAAAAAAGATGAAAAGACTTCAAAAAGATGCATACCTACTCTTTTTATCATAGTAGCAAAACTCATGAAAATCAAATGAGTAGTTAATGTAGAAAAAGGAAAAAGAAAAAAAGAATACCAAGGAATGATCCGTTTGGTTGATAAATCAGGCATGAGCCTGACCTCACCCACCAGAGTAAGACCACTACCCTCAGGTGGACGTTCATTAATAGAACCCATTGCCATACAACAAGTAGCCATAGAAATCCCATTCCTTGCAACCACTTCATTGAACCGCTTGTATGGAACACCCTATAACCAACCATTCATTACAAATACACACACATTTGATGATAAATATTTATTAGTTTTTAAGTAGATATTCACACTTTTTTTTTTTGTATATATGTATTAGAAAATAAAATAAAATAAATATAAAATACAAATGGAGCAGGAATGACGAAATACGAATGGAGAATACATTCCACGTCCTCATCCACATTTAGCTCGTAGGAATCTTTTCTCCCCAATCGTCATCGTCCATTAAGAGCGAGTCCCAATAAGGCCCCAATAGCATGGGAAAATGGACATCTTTACCAATAGATTTCAATCAAATTTAGAGATGTCCTTGAGGTGGGATGGGAGCAAGGAATCGCTTCCCATTCCCATCACGGTCACCAAATCTAATCCTTATCTCTGTGAAAATCACCATTTTTTCTCACAAGGAGCGGGGTGGAAACTCCCAATAGGGATTTTTTTTCTCCATTGATTTTTTCATTTTCTTTAATAATAAATTCAAATAATTAATTTTTCATAAAATATCTATTAAGCTTGAATTATAGTTAATTATTAAAGAAAAATACTTATTTAAATAGATAATTTTGCCAACAATTATTTTTATCTAAAACCTAAAAGTGTAAAATAGAAAGAAAAATAATTTTAAAATACAAATGGGGTGGGAATAAACGGAAACATGGATGTATTCATTCCAATCCCTTTCCAGTTTAACTCTTTGGAAAAAAATTTCCATCCTCGTCCCCATTCCATTTCATGTCAGCTATTAACTTATTATAGTCAATGTCACATTGTTTTATTTATCATCATGACAATTTATGAAAAAGATTTTGATAATATAATGAAAAAAAAAAAAAAAAAACTTACTCGACATCTATGTTTTCCTGGAGTATCAAGCCAAATAATCCGAACAAGCCTATCATCCTTTTGCACAAAAGCATCAGTCTTTATAGAACGAACAGAAGTTATAGAGCCATTTGGAATGTAACTCTCTGTCGTTAGATTAATCTTGTACAATTTCATGGCATTTCGTGCAAAAATGTCTTGGGCTGCTTCAACTGCCTCAGAAATTGAGAGATCGCCATCGATACAAGCATCTCGTAGAACACTAAACACAGCATCCTTTGATTTCTTTACTCCTAGAATCAACCAAAATTAGGCCGGTCTCTTAAGGCGCACAAAAAGCGCGAGTTTTATTTTTCGAGAGATATCATGCATTGAAAAAAATATTAACATGTTATGGAAGATGCCTTGAACACATATATACACGTTTTCATATTTATGTAACTAAATTTGGGATAATACATCATATCAAAAATTCAAGTTTATCAATATTTACTAAAAGATACCTTGAACACATTTTCATACTTATGTACCTAAATAGAAGGTCTCAGGAAAGGCATATCCACCTGTGCTGAACATCACCTGCCATATTTTGTTACAAAACTTTTAGCCAAACAACACCCAAATGTTATCAGCTTGAAACATATGCAAAACAAGATTGATATAATAAAAGCCATATACAGTATAACCTTTATATTTAATTTCATAGTTAAAACTGAACTTATTTTGATCACCTTTTGAATTGGAGCAAGCTCTAAGAATTGTTTGAGTGCAGATATCATCCCATGGACACTGAAGTTAGAAGCTGTCGATCCAAAGTCGAGGTAGACCTGAGAGATTAAAAGAACGCGAAATTGAGTTTAATTCAGTGATAATTGATAGATATCATCGACCAAAAAGTCGCAAGTTCAAAGCTTCTAAGTCCCAAATATTATTGCCATAAAAGAACTTCATAAGTAAGAAAATTAAAATAGAATGGAATTTGAAGTACCTGAGGATAAATAGAAGCAAGATGTGAGGCTTCCTTTGAGAATGGAAAGGATGCATGTAATAAAACAATGCAACATTTTGAAAACCTGTTATCATTTAGAATTGTTTGAAGATGAAGGGGATTGGCCAATCCAAAATCTACATCTTTCTCTCCCAGTCTAAAAATAAGGAAAAATATATATATATATTATATGCCACAAACATTATTTAAAATAGAATATTATGGTAATATTTTATTAAGCAGAACTCGGTTGCACGGATGGTAATTTATTCTTGAATTCAGAGTATTGAATTTGAATCCTTCAATCTCGAATATTAATTTTGAGCTAAAAAAAAAAGTTTATTGTCCAAATACAACAAGATTTTAGATATTAGTGATAATCATCTCCAAGTATTTTTTAGTAAAATAAAAATAAAAACATAAAGCTAAGAGGATGTGTGAGGATTTTTGTCCTCAATATTTTCATCTATTTTTTACACTTACTATTTAAAGTATAATATTCTAAGTTGATATGATAAAATTATTTATATTTTTCTTCATTTTTGTATTTGTACAAAATCTTTGATAATATTGTTAATTTAGCATTATGATATTTTATTTTCCATCTACATAACATTTTTTATTTTCCAGTAATCCATTAGAAATTGAAAACTTAACGGTGTGTTTCTTACTTATAAATAATTTTTTAGTAAAAATATCCGGCATATAAATTTGTTTGATTGCACTTGTATAATATTTTCCCATATATAATCCTACTTATTTTAGACAATATAATTTTCTTACCAAAAAAAATATATATAGAACATAATAATAAAATTGACTATGAAACGACATGAATCATTATGAAATGAAACAGTTATCACATTGTTCTTTTAAGTTTCAAAATTCATTCTATTAATTAAAAATAAATGATAATATGTAGATACAAATATCAATTTATAAAATATTATTTCTTATATAAAAAGATTAAAATATAAATGAAAATATAAAGAAAAAAGTAAGCTAAAATAATTATTTCTTTAATAATTGAGTATCAACCAGTTTTTTTTTTTTTTGACAACAGTATCATTTACTATTTAAAGGGAAAAAAAATAATATATTAACTTTTGGGGAATCAAATACTAAAAAATAAAGTATTTTGTTTTTATCGTATATATTGGGGGAGTGGGACAAATACTGATTTCCAGGCTCAAACTTATGAGGCTGGTGTTAACTGGTTTACAACCCGACAATGAAACCATTGCGTGAGTGACCCATTCACTAAAATAAAGTATTTTGGTTGACCCATTCACTAAAATAAAGTATTTTGGTGAACTGATAATTAAGCGTTGAATTGCTGATAAAAGAGAACATAAATACTTCTAAAATAAAGTAGAATAAATTCTAATTTTGAAGAAAGCTTTTTTTTTAATATATATCAAGAGAGGGGGACAAATACTGATTTTCGGAATCGAACCTGTGACACATGTGTTGAATTGGTTTACAACCAAACAATGAAATCATAGCACTACTGACTCATTCGATCATGCCAATAATTACTTAATTCATACCGTCATTATTAATATATGAATAATTAATTTTTGCATATTTAATTCCTTAATAATTACAAAAGATGAGAACTATTTCTAGATTTTATCAACTATTTCCAAATTATAGGAATTAAATTTTAATGAGACCAAATTTATAATTCTACCATATAGGATGAAATGTAATCAAATACCATTAAAATAAAGTACCATGGTGAGGCCATTTTGTTTTTGCATAGAGCTAGCCAAAAGTATATATAAAGTTCTAATGCATTTTATCTTACCCTGTATGAATTTGCATAGGCAAGTTGAATTGTTGAGCAATTTCCAAACAATGAATGAATATATAGTCAATAAGGCTTTTGTTTTCTATTCGAACAGGTTTCTCTCCTACACATTTCCATTGGGTATAATATTATTAATAATAAGAGAGAAATAGTGAATATTGAAAAGAAAATAATTTTTTTTTTACCTTTTAAAACCTCAATAAGACCTTCCTCAGCATCTTTCTTGGAGACATTCACATTAATTTCTAGACCACTTCGACATGCTGCTATACTTTTGAGTCCATGTATTTCATGAGCTAATGTACTAAAAAGCTAAGGAATACACTGGAATATACAATAATTGTGTCACTAATTTATTACATATAAAATCATTTTGTTTTAAATATGTGATGGATATAGACATTTTTATCTGAATGTTAAAAGGAAATTTATAGAAAATTATGTTTTTGGTAAGTTTTATAACTTGCCATCTCTTTACATTCCAGACTACTAGACTCCATGATGGTTAATCTCATCATTACTTAAACTTTTTTTTTTATATCTAGATTGTCTGTACCATCTTGCACATACCTCGATTAATATCACGGGATATATCGTCTGACTTTTATACTTAAATTTTTTATTCTTTCCGATTATTCTTTACCCTTATATATCTTTTAAGAAGTGTTTGATGGAAACTCAACATTTGCAGTATTGTGATTAGAATGCTTATTTTGATTAAATCAAGTTTACCGTATCAACTTTTCATCCAACGTTATGGAAGTTACAGTTTATTGTATCAACTTTTCATTCATCGATATCGAAATTTAACATTTTTACTCCTCACATTTTAATAATGTTCATTTTTTTTTTTTGAAATAACGAAATCTTAATTACGTAACGAAAATTGACTAAACTAATTTTAAATTTTAATATATTAATAAATTATTATTTTAGTCTTAATGCAAATTTAATCTCTTTAAAAATGACTAAATGAGTATAAAAATGAATTCAAAAGATACATAAAACTAAAATTAAGAATGATTGAATTCTCAAAAGACAAATAAAAACTAAAATGAAGATCAATAATTAAAATGTATAAATAAAAGTGTTTAATTTTTTAAAGAAATAAGGACCAAATAGAAATTAGACGCAAAAATGTAATTTTCCCTATAATTTATAATTTAGTGGCCTAACAACAAACGAAAGGATATGATTTCAACTTCTGAAGAAAAGTTTGTGTAAATGCATCCAATGTCCAAGAAGATCCACCTCGAAACTGCTATATATAGATAAACAATGAGCAATAATATGGGAAAATTGATAAAATAAAAATTATCATATCATATCATATCATACTACCTTAAAGTGTGGCTTAAGAGGAAAATCATTTTTGGACGATTTTACCCTTAAGCCACATACTAAATTACAAACATTCAATAATCTTCTATTCAAATAAAAAAAAATCAAATATATTTATAATATTATTTAGATTATTTAGATATTTAGATTTTCGTTAGAAGATAATATATTTTTAGCAAATCTCATGAATTAAGTTAGAAGATAAGAGAATCTGAGTAATATTATTTATCTTTATCTTTATCTTTATCTTTACTAATTAAAATGTGACTTATTATTATTGTTATTAATTATTAAAATTTAGTATCTTCAAACTAAATAAGTATAAAATCAAATGAAAATATTGAGTTTTTTTTTCAAATTTAAGGAAGATCTTGGGTTCCAACTTTTTCTATAAATACCATAAATTTATTGTTCTTAAAAATTCAAATTACTAATAATTCTTTTGATGTTGCACAGATGTACAGATTTTGTTCGATCGGGTTGGGAGTCTTAGCATTGGTGCACTGAGTTGTGTTCGTGGGAGCGGTTGTCGTCGAAGGTAAAGAACAATTTTTTCAATCTGTCTTTAATTCATTGTACATAACATTTTCTTCTTCTTAATTTATTTTTATTTTTATTATGTTTTCTTTGTGTAATTCTATTTATTTTATGCTTCAACTTTAATTTATAATTTTATTTTAAATTTATGGAGTATTTAAAATTTTGAAGAAGTGTGTATCACATTCTTCCATTAATGAAAGGTAATTTTTTATAATTATTATTTTTTTCATATTATTATTATTGTTATTATTTGTTATTATAATAAATATGACTTAACATGTAATTTGTTGCCCATTCTATGATACATAATGTCATTGAAGTACTACTCATATTTTGACATGCGAAGCTACTTAAATTTTATCAATTTTACTAATTATATATTTTTTAAATTTAAATATAAATCTATACCTCATTAGAACAATAAATTTGATATAATATTATGTTTTAAATTAATATTTAAAAACTTATGTTTCATCAAAATTCATAGAAGAGGTAGATAATAGATTTTATGAGTTTTTTTAATCTTTTTTTTTCAATATTTTCTTTATTTTTTATTATACTTGAGATAAAAATATAATCTCACATGCTAGAAAAAATCTCCCGTGCAAGGCACGTTCCAAAATTCTAGTACTTACTTCATTAAGAATGTTCTCTGCTAAACATTCGATTGTGACAATTCTACGAACAGTTGGAACAAATGTTTTGTGCGAATCTATGTTATGCGTTTTGTCCAAATTTAATCCATCATTAATGAGTATGGCAGATATTCTTGCAGCTTTGAAACATGTTGAGCAAATGGATTCTAATCCCAATGATTTGCGATGTTCCTCAATGCCATGCAACGATGCTTTACAATCATAAAGTTCAGCAATTTCCCTCAAGTTTTTCTACATCATATTTCACAATATTTAGAGATTAAATTGTTTCAAATATTAAAGAATTAATAGATTAAATTAATTTATACAAAAAGTATTAGAAGTATTTTTAACAAGTTGTGAAAGATCCTTGTTAAAGCAATTAGTATTAGATTAGTAAAGATAATTAGTCTAGCATTAGAATGGTTAATGTTATGGCTAATATTAATTATTTGTAATATTGTGTAAGCATTCATTGAGCTATTTATGCTTCAATATATAGTTATGGTAAGTGTGGCACAACGTGTTTCTATCAAATTTTTGTAGGATTGAATATTTTCTATCCTTTTGACTCTCATCTATCACTCTCTTCTTCAACCTACTCATTTTTATTTCATTCATAACTCTCATCCGTTTATTTCATACTAGAAATATGAATAGTTTTCACCATCTTTACAAAAAAGATAAATGATTCCTCTTATTTTTAAAATTTTAGAGATTACATATATTCAAATCTCCACAACTACACGGTATAAGTTTGATTTGTTCTTTCTATTAAAAAATCATTTTGAAGTTGTCAAATAACTGTAGTTTATAAACACCATTACACAACACATCGTTCAAGTGACATACAATTTAGTGTTTAAAAAAATATTCAATTATATTTTTGTAAAAAATAAGTATAAACTTTAAAAATATCGAAAGGGAACTTGAAATTTAACAAAAATTTATAAATAAAAAAAATCTTATATTTGAATGAAAATCATTAAAGTTTTCACTTTTAAAAAAACTTTAAAAAAATATCCTTGACTTTAAGAAAACATAAAAAAAAAAATATCCTCGTTGATAACTTTTGAGTACAAAATAATACACTTTTATTTGAATAATATATTTAACATTTAAAAAACTTAAAAATTATTCTTATTAAAAAATTATTATTATTCTTTCTCTTTTTATATATATATTTTTCTCCATAAATATTAATAAAAATAAATATATTATTTAGATTCAAATAAAAGTTCTACCAAATATGTTCTAAATTCAAAATTCATAATCGTAAGAGTAAAACTTATTTAAGAGTGTGTAAGTATATTAGTAGCACAATTTTGATCCACATTCAAATTTATGAAATTCGAACCTAAGACTTTTAGGTCATTAGGTAATCATTGATGTCACTTAAGTTACTACTCTTATTGATACTATAATTTAGAGTTTATTGGTAATTATATGACTCATTTAAACTTATGTGTTTATTCTTATCAAGAGGAATATTTACATCATGTCTGAGTACTATATACAAAATAATGTCCACCGATATGGCTCAATATAGGCCCCAATTTATTTAATTATAATTCAAAAGATAAAAAAAAATAACATAAATAAAAATAGATTATGGTACATATTGTGTCACATAGATGGGCGTTATTTTACATATAATGCCCGGACATGATGTAAATATTTCTCTTCTTATCAATTGTTAATATAACATCAAATTTGAAAATTTAAATCAAGTTACAACTAAGAATAAAACTATCCAAAAATATGTTAACTAGTTGAAGAGTTAGTAGAAATAATTATAATTTTAAAATTTAAATTTCTAGAGCTTATTTGACTAACATTCAAAAAGAAATAAATACAAAGAAGAAGAATACTTTAACTATTTGTGAAAGATTAAAGACATTATTCAAACAAAAATTAACATTTTTTATATAAAATTTAATGTTATTTTTGAAACATTTTAAAGTTCAAGGTATTTTTAAAATTAAAATTTTAAAGTTTTCCATCCAAATTAACATTACAGTATTTTTAGAAACATTCTCTTTTAAAAAAATTTAATAATATTTTTGAAATTTTTCAAAATTTAGAAACATATGGGGTGTTTGTTTGACATATATAGATAGTTTTTGGATTAAGAAGTTATATTGAGTAGTTAAAAATTGAGAGTTGTGTCAAAAACTCGTTTAGATGTAGTTTTTGTATAGAGGAGTTAGAGTCAAAACCTTATTTGGATGTAGATTTAAAAATGAGTAATTATTTTTAGTAGTTAAAAAGGAAATAATTAAAAATGAATGGTTAAAAATGAGTTATTTTGATTGATTTGAAAGAAATAATTAAAAATAAGTTGTTAGAAATGATTAAGTAGTTATAAATGAATGATTAAAAATGAATGGTTAGAAACAAGAGTTATTTTTAAAAGTAAAAATGAGGAGAAGTTAATAAAAACTCGTTTAGATGTAAATTTTGAAAAAGAATTGATAACTCCTAATACTAACTCCTACTTAAATATGTCAAATAAACAGCCCCTATTTGATACAAACGAGATAGTTTAAATGATAATTTAGCGTAATCATTAATAACTCTTGAAATACATGATAAGTGGATGAGAAATACCTTGAAGGAGAGAGAATGAGGAACAATATTATTAGGATATTGTTGGGAAAAACAATTTATGAAAGGAAAATTGGAGTCGGCGGCTACCAAATTGTGGGCGTGAGCGTCCACGACCATGGCTTCGTAAACACCATTCTTCAAACCGCTCAAATCCATAGCTCCAAAACTCGTTTTTTTACTCTCTCAATTATTAATTCACTTTCTAATTCCTAAATCTCTTATATAATAATACATTATCTCCCATAGTTATCAGCTTAAAGTAATAATTCCATTCCTGTCTCTAAGAATTTATTCTCTTTTTTTAATATTGTTTTTAAGTAGTTATTACAAAGGAATATTTACGACTTTTCTTAAAAAAAAAACTACATTCAAATGGGTTACAATATTTTAAGGGTTGAGTTTGAGTTACAATATCTTGTATATATATATATATTGGTTGGGTTGAAGAAAATTAATTTTGTACTCGTTCAATACAACCTAATTCAAACTAAAAATATATTATAGGTAAATAGATAAATTAATAAGATAATTTCTTAACATACTGGTCAGCCTTCAAAAAAAGAATATACACTAATAAAATAGATAGCATATTTAATTATGAGCCTATGAGTTAATCTTAGAGAGAAAAAAAAGAGTAACATATCTTGAGAACCTACCTAACCCAACCTAGAAATCTAGAGTTTGGTTGGGTTGCATTAATATAAGAGTTCGACGAGTTGGTGAATTGAACAACTCGAAAAGTTTGGCTAGTCTAAAAAATTCATTCAACTCTACTTAATTTGGATCATGTACTCCCCTAATTATATAACCCATCAAAATAATCATTCATTTCTAACCATTAAAAATAACTCATTATTTCAAAACCATTCCAAATAACTTACTATTTCAAAACCACTCATAATCTTTTGTATTAACCTAGGTGCATTATTAGGTATGGTTTGATATTTAATTGATAATTTTATTAAGTTATAAGATAAAATAAAATTTTAATTTATATGGTTTTTTCATCATCTATATAAATGGTAGCTGAATCTCATTTTTAAAATACAAATGAAATAATTAACTAAAGTAGTAATTTAGGTGACATCAATATCTAAATGTGAGTTCAAAGTTCTCTATTTCAATTGTGGTTGTTAAAAAAAACAACAAACAAAGTGAAAATAAATCAGCCATTCCCCATTGCACTTTAGCCGTGGCTCCATCTGGATCGTCTATCTCCACTTAGCCCTCCAATCTCGCACCACGTGTCTAGATCTCATTCACTTATTTGATTTCATGCAGATCACGATCCCGTCCTTCCTCTAGAATTTATAAGCTAAATTATTAAAAAAAATTAATTCTACCAAACATATTCCTAAATTTTGACATTTTTTAAAAAAGATATCATTGAAGTTTGCGAATCATTTCCGGAATTTGTTGTCATAAAAAAATTTGAGGAAGGGGACAAATATAGATTATCGAGCTGGAACATTATGAAGTTGTTGTTAAATTAGTTTAGAATCAAACAATGAAATCATTGTATCATTTACTCATTCGATAAAAAATTTAGTGGTGTTGATTATATTATTTGTTGGTAATGCAATTAAACATTATAATCTTGTTTTCAATTTAAAAGATTAATATATGACTCTCATTTATTTAAAAGTAATTATCTTTAAATTTTCTTTTAAAAAATGTCTTATCCTTAACAAAAAAAAATTAAAAAGAATTTATTTTAAGTTTTTCTAGAGAATTAGATATTTAAATAAAACTATATTTAAATATATTTCTTTTTACCTCTATAATTTTGATTCATGAATTTCTTTTATGATAATGTTAGTTTTTTAATTAATTAAACTTTTTAAAAATGATTTTTAACCGTTAATAACATACTATTTAACAAAATTTGACGTTTTCTACAAAAATAAATAAATAAATAACAAAATAATACAAAATTTGATGTTTAATGAAAATAGATTAACACTAGACTAGATAACCAATTCCACCAGCAACCCATTCAATTTAAATTTTGTTTATAGGCAAGGGTTTTAGAGATGTCCATTTTCCCCGCGGGGCCGGGTCCCCGCGAGGAATCCCCGATTAAGCGGGGAACGGGGTCGGGGATGGGGGAGAAAAAATCCCCGTTGGCTAAACGGTGCCGGGGACGGGGATTGTACTCCCCGTCCCCGATTCCCCGATCCCCGCCCCGATTATTTTATTTATTTATTTAATATATTTTTTTTAATTCTACTCCTTTAATTTTCAAATAAATATATCTTTGTTGATGATATTTTCTATACATATGAATATTTTCTTTGATAATTAACATTATAATTGAAACTTATAGATATATATATTTTTAAATCTAATTTTTTGAAATTTTTATTCAAAAAATATTTAAAAAAATGAAAAAAAAAATTGTAAAAAATCCCCGCGGGGAACCCGATCCCCGCCGGTGCCCCGCGCGGAATCCCCTCCCCGATCCCCGAAAAAAAACCGGGGATTTTTCCGGGGACGGGGATTGAAATTCCCCGGCCCCGCCCCGCTCCGTGGACATCTCTAAAGGGTTTATACACACACATATATATATACACATATATATATAGTTTTAAATTAATTTCTACCATAAATCTAAAATTAATTTATTTGAATTTCGTTTAATAATCACAATTATTATTATTTTTTTAAAATAATAATCACAATTATTTTAATAGAAGAAGGAATGTGAACATATTTAAAATTTACAGAGAAGATTAAAAGAGAGTAACGTTGTCTCAAAAAAAAAAGAAAAGAAAAGAAAAGTGACGTTTTTAGAAAACCAATTAACAATATTTTTATTTTAAGGACCAATTTTAAATTTTATTGAAAGTTTAAATATTAAAATTAAACAATACTAAAATTAAATATTTGAAAATAAAGACGCTGCCTGGAATAAACATGCAGAATTCTTTGATGAACTTTTAAAGAGTAAATTATAAATTTGGTTGGTATTTGAAGAAAATTAGAATTTAATCGATTTAAATTTGAAAATAAAAATTTAGTCTCTATACTTTAGATATAATTTGAATTTATTCGGTATGATTTCAAAAATTATAATTTAGTTCATATTTTTTGATAAACCTTAAAAATTAATTCACTATTTACAAACAAATAGAGTGCTTGTCGATAATTATCTATGTGTAAATTATGTGACTTACTATCTAATTAATTGATTATTTAACTTACAACTTTATTATTGACGCATGAATAATCTACTCTTTCATATATTTAATTCATCAATGATAATAAATGACAATAATTATAAATTTTATTAAAGGATAGATTTTAAATTATAATTCTTTTTATTGTTTCAAAAAAATTATAATTTGTTATATCCATAGATTAAGTTCTAAATTTCTTCAAAGGGACTAAATTTTAATTTTCCAACTATTATAAGGATTAAATTTATAATTTACAAACATCATTCAAGATTTCGAACTCTTTTTCAAATTTTCATAAATCCTCGAATTGGACTCATTGGAAATGAGTTCATAATTGAAAGTACTTTTTTTTAGTACATAGTGGGGGCAGAGGGACCAACAAACCCTACATAGAGGACACAACTGCTCTAGGAGTTGAAATGGATTAACACGAGACAAGATAACCAACTGCGCCACTGACCCTCGGTATAATTGAAAGTACTTGATAGAAGGTTGAATAGGGAAGCCATTGATAGGAAGAGAAGGATTCATTATTGGAGAAGGTTGGTGAAAATATGGAGCTCAATCAATTTTACATGAAAATAGTCGTATAATACTAACTGACACTACTACAAAAATGACATTACTTGACGCCTGGAGAATGTCAACTACAACGTTACTTGACGGTTTTCCAAACGTCAATTATACTGCTGTCAAGTAATGTATCTTTACTTGACGGTCGTCTAACCGTCAACTATATATATAGTTGACATTCAATGGCTATCAAATACATAGGTAGGTTGACAGTCGTAAAGCGTCAAGTTTAGTGTGGTCATTGACACTGTGAAAACGTCAAGTATAGTGGGTAGTTTGACCATTGTGGACTGTCAAATATAAGATGTTGGTTGACATTTAAAAACCGTCAAATGTAGGTATTGATTGACATCTAATAAACGTCAAGTAATCATACATTTTGAACAGTGATTATTCTGTTAGACAGTTTCTATGCGTCAAGTAATTGAAACCTAATGACACTTAAGAAACGTCAAGCGATATATTCTTTTTTTTTAATTTTAAATAATCATTCCCCAAATTTCCTGTAAACCTGAAAACATTCCTGCAAATCAGAAAACATTCTTCAAACCAGAATAATAATATATTTCATCTATCAATTGTTCCATCATACATGTACACAAAAAAGAATATGAGAACATAATGAACATTTTGTTTCATGTACACAAAAAAGAACCTGCAGATAACTAACCAACCAGCCAAAATATACGAAGTAATCGTGTTTTATGTATACAAAAAAAGAACCTATACCCATCCTTCCCAAAAAATAATATGGATAACTATACCCATCCTTCCCAAAAAATAATATGGATATCTATACCCATCCTTCCAAAAAATAATATGGATATCTATACCCATCCTTCCAAAAAAATAATATGGTCCATGCATAGAATAAAGTGATCCAAAAAATTTCTTCAACCACAAAAAAGTCAATAATATCGTCCAATAAAGTTCGCCCATTCCACTCGCACTTCATCTATCTCGATTTTTGTGTATGACTTCCTCGTATCAACCTAAGAATAAGAAATTCAATTTAGTCTTGTTTATTTCAAATAAGAAAATATTTTTTACTATAAATTTATATGTAACGTACCGATTCTGTGATGATGGTGATATCTTTGGTTATTATGTCTCTCATATACCTCATTACATAATACCCACATTCCACTATACCTGATTGTAATGGGCACTACAAGAACAAAGAGAACGCTTTTATTTTCACAAACAAATTAAAAAGAAAACAAAATGAAAATAAGAAAAAGAAAAAAGTATTATACTTGCCTTAACATTTTTCCATAATGTTTTATTTCTATCCACTTTTATTTTTTTCTGAGCTCGAAATATTGCAAGTGCCCTACATAAATACTTAACATATTAAAAAAGAAAATATAAAACATCCAAAATGTATAGACAACATATAATTCAAAGTGAAAACATAACTTACGTGCATGTTACAGACTTGATATCTACTTTTGAACTTGTACGTAATGAATCTAAATGATAAACAATATCTTCGTATGGATTCACAATGAGCAATGAGCAATGACCACTAAACAAAAATACACAAGTGTTAGATTATCAAACTAAAAGTAATTAAGTGATAAACTATTTTTGTAATGAATAAACTTTTACTCACCCAGGATTATATGGAGCAACAACCAATTGATCTTTTCTTGCTTGCAATCGTCAATCTCGAACAAAGATTACGTGCTCTAATTTCCGGTGTGTATTGACCAAACGATATTAAAGATGGATCCACGAAAATATACTTTTGAGCTCGCCCTGAATCAACGCAATATGAGTACAAATACCTACAAAGATTAAGATAATGGTTAGTTTTCTTTTAAAAAAAAAGTCTACTATAATTTAATATGATAAAGAAAAGAAGGAAAAAATTTCTTACGCCATATAAGCCACCAACGATAATGTTTTTACTTCTTTCATATTGCAAAAGTCAATAATATCGTCTCTTAATACACAACTCTTGCGACTTGTACCGAAGAGCCCCTCAGGAAGTTGCATGGAGATACTTCATCGCGTCTTCATTATCGACTGGATGGCGAAAGATAGAATTCAAACCTTCTCGTAGATCCAACATCTGCAAATCACCAACTTTGATTTTGTCTTTAATCTTCTTCTTAGATTTAACCTACAATAAGTAAGTTTTAATTTTATCATGATTCATGAGAGATCTAATGAGATTTTTTAGAAATTAATTGTTTTTATCGAGCGTACCTTCATCTCCTCATTGAGAATCACTAAATTGCGTGGCCATGGGACATGTGACCCAATAGATTGTTTTGTAGTTTTCAAATCATCTCTTACCGTGATCGGTAAGGCTGCATCAACGATCGCCACATCTATTGAGACTCTAACATTATTTTCTCCTAATGGTATTCCATGAATTGTAGATCCTAGTGTCTTATCCTCAAGTAGTATGCCGGATGCAACAACATTTGAAATTACATCTTTTGCCAACAAGCATGATTTTCCCTTTAACAAAAAATAAGTGCTAGTTAATAAAAATTGCATCTTTTATATATGAAAGACGACACTTAAGAGAAATTTGGCATATTGTACCTTGGTTGAAGGTTTTATGATATCTTCCAATTGTTCTGTACTAAGCTTCCCCATTGGTATAATTACTTTGTCGTCAACTTTATCTTCATTCTTTTTAGCCATTTTCAAAACTTGCTTGGTGCAACTCCCTAGTTCAGATTTTGGAGTGTCTTGTGTGTTCATTTGATTTGCTTCCAACTCTTGAATGCGTTGTCGAAGTAATTCATTCTCATTAGCAAGTTCCATTTCCTTTGCAATTCTCTTCAGCCCACTTTTTGGAGTGTGGAAGTATGAAGTAGGTGTAATGAAACCACCTACCGTGTACACGCCCATTGTGTTCAGGAGTGCCTAAAGCTTTAGTCAACACATCATTAGGATTCGTAAACTTGTGGCTTTGTTGGGTCTACAGTTGCAATGATATCATCCTTAAAAAAAGAAGTTATTTGTCATTTCAACTACTCCATGAACATGTTAAAAAGAAACGAAAGTTATTTACCATCTTGTCAACTACTTCTTGAACATGTTCGTCCACAATTTCTCCTTTCTTATTAGAATGTGCAATCTTCCACATGTTATGTCGTTGAAGTGACTATCATCTAATCCTTTATTCTTCTAAACTCCAATAAACATAATAAGTTAGATACATGTTATGAGGAATTAGATTATTATAAATTAAACAGAAAGTATTACCATTTCTTCCTTCTTGTTGGCATAACCTTTACGTGAAAGGCTATGATGATACCTATTACTTGCTTGTTTTGCTTGTTGTTCGGCTCTCAATTTCTACATTAATGTGTACTTAGTAAGAAACCAAAACAATATATATATATATACCCACACGAATTCAATTATTTTCATACCTCGAACTCTGGAGTTAACCTTGATTTGACAAACTCATTCCATCGAGTTTTGTCAAGAAATGAGTATAAAGTTGGTGGATTTTCTAAAATTTTGAGTTGATCTTTAAATGGCATTATCCACTTTGTAGTTAGAATGTTCTTGAATTGATGAAAAGCTACCCCACCCGTTCTGAGTACCTTCTTTTTAGCTCGTCCATCAAATTCAAAATCATTCTACACATTAAAAAATAAATACTATTAATAAATACAACCACAAATAAATTAATATTATTATTATGGTGAAAGTGAACATACCTCAACGATATTAAACAACTTCTCTTTCAACTCACGTGGTACGTCAGGCCATTTCTTATAAGTAATAGGGATGTGATGATGAACTGTTGATCCAATGAAGGAAGTAAATTTATGTCCACTATCCCCAATGGGCACTCCATCTTCATTGAATATAACCAATCGTTTCTCCCCATCTTTCTTTTTACTTCTTCCTTCTTTCATAGTAGTTGTGCCTCGTGTTCGCTTTTTAGTTGAGGTTTCTTCTTCATCGACATTTGTAGGCTTCATGATAAAAGAACTAAACTACAAGTGGAAAGTAGAAAACGTTAGCATACATATTTAATAAACAAATCAAACAAGATATGATATAAATTTATAGAAGTCATAAAAATCGAAAACCCACCCCGTAAATTTTATTTAGGAATCCAAGTACCCTCACAATCTACTCGCACATAGTTTGAGATGTTATCATCCAAGTCACTTGTGGATTCAACATTTGGCATACTGTTGGGCATTCCTTGACAATGTAGTACCGTGTCTCCAAGTTCATCCTCATAATATTGATCTTCAAATTCTCTTTGTGGTGGAGTAAGCACAATTGACCATCTGGCATCACTTGGATCCTCAACATAAAACACTTGCCTTGCTTGGGTTGCTAGTATAAATGAGTCATACTTGTGTCCTATTCTATTTAAGTCAACTAACAAAAAACCTAACTCATCGATTTTCATACCATTGTTGTTTTCAATCCAATCACACTTAAACATTGCTACATGAAAGGTATTATAATTCAGCTCCCAAATTTCTTGTATGACTCCATAAAAAGACATGTCTCCAAAAATAGGATTTTTATCTTTTGAACTAGAGACTTGCATTGTATTTGCAACTAAACTAACTCCACTATTTTGTACCCTTCTATCATTGTCACAAGACTTTGTTTGATATTGACACCCATTAATGATATAACCATTATATTTAGTCACATTCGGATGAGGGCCATGAGAAATCCACCTCAAGTTATCAGAAACCTTAATATCTCCTTTTTCAAGCTCGGCTGCCACCTATGATCATAACTCATAAACACAGTTACTATCAAATGCTATGCACGTATAATACTAATGCATTAATATTACATTGAACATACTCATTACCGTTTCACGTAACCAAGATGCGAAACATCGATTATGTTCGTCTTGAACCCATTTCTGATTTTTTGATCTACTAGGTTGTTGTGATTGCAGTACTAACATGTGTTTCCTTTGGATGAAATATTTAGTAGTATAGTTAGGTTGACATCATATGTTTCAGTAAATCAATGAAACATAATTAGAGAAATTAACTTACTCTATATATGGTTGCACGTCAATTGTATTTTCCAAAACATATCGATGAGCTTGATATAAAACTTCACATTCTAGTCTGAATAATACTCCGCTCGACAACGGTTTACCAACATTTGAATTGTGTAGTTGCTCTTTAAATTTTTGACTTCCAAGACCAATAGGAGGTACTCCACATAAAAATTCTGAACAAAATTCAACAACTTCTTCTAATATATAACTTTCAACAATACAACCTTCTGGGCGATGCCTATTTCTCACAGAATTCTTAATCACTTTCATGAATCTTTCAAATGGGTACATCCATCGCAGATATATAGGCCCACAAAGTTTTACTTCTCTTACAAGATGTACTGTGAGGTGCATCATAATTGTGAAAAACGAAGGTGGAAAGTACTTCTCCAACAAACATAGAGTAACCACGATATCCTCTTGCAACTTGTCTAATTGTATAACATCTACTACTTTGTTGCAGATAGAATTAAAAAAGATGCACAGCCGTGTTATAGCGTATCGAACATATTTTGGTAGCACAAATCTTATTGCAATAGGAAGCAATTGTTGCAGGATCACATGGCAATCATGGGACTTCAAACTATTAAGTTTCAAATCGTCCATTGACACAACATTTTTAATATTGGAAGAATAACCAAGAGGAACTTTCACGTTTGAAAGCGTTCTCAAAACACAACGTTTCTCCTCCCTAGTAAGAGTGTAACAAGCTGGGGGAATGTAGTCTTTTTTGTCGCCAATAATAGGTTGAAGCTCTGGTCGAATCTTTAAGTTCTTTAAATCTCGTCTAGCACTCAATCCATCTTTACTTTTTCCCGGGATGTCAAGTAATGTACCCAATATATTCATGCATACCTTTTTTTCAATGTGCATCACATCCAAACAATGTCTGACATGAAGATGTTTCCAATAAGGGAACTCGAAAAAAATAGACAACCTATTCCAACAACGTTTTGTAGTTCCTTTTTTTAGTTGTCTCTTTTTCAGTTTCTTTCCTATTTGAAATTTCAAATCTTTAGTTTTGGCAAAAACTTCTTCACCGGACAAAGGTTCTGGAATGGTTTCAAGTTCTTTATGTCCATTAAAAGATTTTTGTTGACGTCGAAATATATGATTACACGGCAAAAATTTTCGATGTCCAAGGTATGCCTCTTTTTGCCCATGTTTCAATCTTATAGAAGAAGTGTTATCACCGCAGATTGGACATGCCTTATAACCCTTAACAGAACACCCACTAAGGTTTCCATAGGCAGGAAAATCGTTAATTGTCCCATAAAACCGCCCTTAAGTTGAATAGTTCATCTCGGTAAGCATCATAACATTGTACACCGCTTTCCCATAAAAGTTTTAAATCCTCAACTAACGGTGCCAAGTATATGCCAATGTCATATCCTGGTTGTTTTGGACCCGAAATCAACATCGATAACATCATGAACTTTCTTTTCATACACAACCATGGTGGAAGGTTATAAATAATCATCACCACCGCCAACAACTATATTTAGAGCTCATATTACCATGTGGATTTATTCCATCCACGACAATGCTAAACGAAGATTCCTAACTTCGTAACCAAAGTCCGCCATGTGAAATCTACTAACTTCCAAGCCGGTGAATAAAGCGGGATGACGTAATTTACCATCTACAACTCTATCATCAGAATGCCATATCAAGTTCTTAGCACAATCAAGAGTTCTAAACATCTTTTGAATCGTGGAATAGGTGGGAAATACCATATAACTTTTATGGAATTTCTTTTGTTTCTTCTTCTTATTTCCATCAAATTTCCATCTTGATTCACCACATTCAGGGCAAGTATTTGCATTGGCATATTCTTTTCTATATAAACAACAATCATTAGGACATGTATGAATTTTTTCATAATCCATTCCTAATGCACCCAAGGTTTTCTTTGCTTCATACATCGACGAAGGAAGCTCGTTATTAACCGGTAAAATTTCTTTTAATATTTTGAGTAGTTCAAAAAAACTTGCATCACTCCATCCAAATCTAACTTTCAAGTTATACAACTTCACTAATGTAGACAACTTGGTAAATTTCTTGCAACCCATATATAAAGGTTTTTCAGCATCGTTAAGTAACTTCTCAAATCCATTGGGGTCCTTTGAATATTCTTCATGAGCGACTTCAATCATTTCCTTAACACCTCCAATATCATTTTCTTCATACATTTCAGTGTCCGTCTTAGAATATTCTCTATGGACAATTGAACTAGGAAGTTCTTCCCCATGACAAAACCAGATTTTATAACTTTCATCTATGTCGTTGACATATAAATGGTCTCTTATATCATTGCGACAATGTTTTTCACAATTCCCACATTTCAAACAAGGGCAACGAATGGTAGTACTAGTTGTATTAGAAAATCCATATTCAATGAACTTTTCCACACCCAACTCAAAATCTTTCGATAACCTACTTTTGTTCATCCATGATTTATCCATGATTTGGAAAGCTGTTAAATAAAGCAAATAGTAATATCCCATAAGAAATTAGTCAACTTGATGACATTCAAAGTATCAATTCAATAATTAGCCAAAAGGAGAAAGATGACACAAGTATAGCTAAACTGAGATAAATCTTAAAATTGCTCATGGTTTTGGGCGGGGTTCCAAGTATTTTAAGACTCGTAGTTCATACTGGATAAATTGATTGAACACAAGTATGGTTGGGTGTTTAAAACCCCTATTGATGTGGAAGGTCTTGGTTTGCATGACTATGATACCATCATTATTCATTAAGCAACCAATGGACCTAGGAACTGTGAAATATAGGCTTAACAAAAACTGGTACAAGTCATCTAAAGAATTTGTTGAGGATGTGAGACTTACTTTTCACAATGCTATGACATATAATCCGAAAGGACAAGATGTACACGTAATGGCGAATCACAACAATATTTTAGGATAGATGGGATAATAGAGGCAGACTATAATCGTGAGATGAGATTTATACTAGACTATGGAGCTGCTCTATCTACGCCTACTTTTGGAAAGGCCCGTCTTCCACCTCACCACCTCTTGACATGAGAAAAATATTGGTAAAGTCTGAATCCACCACCTCTTAACAACCAAATTCAATTCAGGATAAATAGAAATCAAACATTCAATCCCCAACAATCAACTTCAGTTCAAATCCAACAATTACAAAAAATTCCTAAACTCAAAATTAAGGTTTATAACCACACCGACAAAAACTAAATAACAAAAAACAACAATAATAGAAAAAGAGATCACCAAAAACGTTAACATAAACCATCACACATTGCATAACAGAAAATAAACTAGAAATGCGAATTGCAGAATCATATCAACATTTGTAAAAGATATAGAGACAGAAAAAGGAAAACAAGAATAAAGTTCTAAAAGAAAAAGAAAAGCTAAAGAAGGTCATGACATTTGAGAAATTAACCTTAAAAAACAAAAGGCCAAACCGCTGTGATGAGTAGAGTTCACGGATGTATCAGCAACAGCACCGAATCTCAGTTTGGTTGCAATATCCTAAAGCAAACAGAGAAAAGTGAAAAAAACAAGAAGAAGATGAAGTCAAAAAGTGAAAAAGTGAACCGAACTCACCGCCGGAATGTAGCGCAGTATTTGCGACGGATTGAGGCTGCAAAGGAGGCTGCGATGAATCTGCGATGGAGGCAGTGACGAATCTGCGATGGAAGCCGACACAGAGGCCGGGACGGAAGCTACGACGAGGAGGGTTTCCAGAGGTTTTGCAATTGAGAGAGACGAAGCGTGAGGAGGGTTTCACGGAAGAAGAGAGAAAGTCGAGCATTTTGGGGGTTTTTTTTTTAGATTTTCAAAAACGGCAGCGTTTTGGGTTTTATTTTTATTTTTATTTTTTAATGTCATTTTGGTTTAACAAAATAAAAATTATAATGCGCGCCAACAAAGCCCGCTAAAACATTTACCATTTTTCTAATGTATTTGACCGTTTATAAGTGTCGAGCATTTTCGTGCCCAGCTTGACGCTTTCACAACGTCAAATATTGTAAAACATAAAAAACACGGGATTCTGGACGGAATTTCAGCCTGATTTGAATGATACTTGACTTTTTCATCATAAATTAACTCATTATTTGACGTATTTAACCCAAAATGTCAAGTATTTCAGAATAGGTAGTGTCAAGTAATGTCATTTTTGTAGTAGTGTGGTGAGATGAGATGAGATAAGATGAGATGTTGATAGTAGAAAACCTAGTTTGGGGTGGGATGAGATGATAGAAAAACCTTGTTTGGGAGGCAGGGAGATGAGATGAGATGACAGAAAAACCTTGTTTGGGGTGGAGGGAGAGAAGATGAGATGTTAAAATATGTTTAAAAAAAAAAAATATATGTTCTTATATTTTTTTTAACAATAAAATTGTTCTATTTCTTTTTTTAAAAAATAATTATTCTCAAATATTTAGCTATTAATATAATAAGTATGTAAATATAACTACTATCATAAATAAAATGTAAGTAATATAAATTTAATATTAAGCACCCTTAATCATATTAATGTTTTTATTAAAAAAAACATAGTTTCAATGATATTATGTACGACATAATAACCATGAGATTAAAAGTTTATAATTTTTCATACTTAAATATTGTTTAATTAAAAAAAAAATTGAGAAAAAAATATTTTCACACCACCAAAATAAATTTTGACTAATCTAAAATATTTGTACATCGTTAATAGCTTTTTTTTAAAGATTTGTTAGACTTAAATAATAAAAACAAATTAAAAAATACCAAGATTCTATTTATTAAAAAATAAAAATAAAACCATTAGCTTAACTAGTCATCATAAAATCTTGATAGAAATTTTTATTTTATTTAAAAAAATTTATTTTCTTATACTTTTTATACATTCATATTCATATTCATATTCATAGTTAACGAAGGTCAAAGAGTTGTTAATAAAATATACTAATTAATAGCTAATAATAAATTAAATATATTTATCTTATTAGTCATTGATACTTCTAGGGAACCATAGACACCCCTAAATTTTTTTTATTTATTGTTTTTTTGTAGTTAAAAGAGAACTTGATCTCATTTTGCTAATAATTATTACATGGAAGTAATAAAATATCCCTCAAATTTTAGAATTTATTTGTTTTTTTATTAGGTAGAATAGATCTCAATTCCTACTCGTACAAGTCTTGAAATTGATAGTTATTTTTTTGTATATACAATCAAGACTCTCAAAATTATTTAAATTAATTTATCATTTCAAAAAAAAAAAATATCCACTCTTAATATTATTTCAAAGTGCAACGCTGAATACAAGAGTACAAAATTTGAATCTCATTTTTTTAACAAGCAAAATAAGTTCATACTTTTAAATCTATTGTAAACTACGAATAAAAATTCAATGTGTATAAATGATTTAAATTTAATTTTTATTTTAATAATAAATTGATATATTTATTGTTAATATTAAAAATAAACACTTAACTTTTAACTATTAATTTTTAGGGGATTTTGCATGTACAACAAAAAAAGACAAAATATTTTTATCTATAGCATAAAATCAAAACTAATTCATTTGTAGCAAAAAATTCAAATTGAATTCTATCACTACCAGAATTCTATTAGTGATAGAATTCAATTAATGAAAGACTTCTTCTATCACTGCTTAATTTTTTTACTAGCGATAGAATTTCAAATTGAGTTCTATCACTAGTTGAATTTTATCACTGATAGATATTAATATGACATAGAAGAAATTATTTTAGAAATTGTGCTGCAAATGTAATACAAAAGGTAAAATGTGCTCCTGATGATAAATTCTATAATTTTTAAATATGATATTTATAGTCTATCTCTAAACAATTGAAATTCTATAACTTTTTTTGTTATTAAAGACAATTAAAAAATGAATAAAAAGATGAAAATTTAACGTCATATATTAAGAGATGATATATATCTATTTATTTTAATTTTTAAAATTCAAATATATTTAATAAACATTTGATATAATAATAGTATAATTATTATAATTATATATTTATATATTAAAATAATAATATTATTATAAAAAATATATCAAACATAAAATAATAAAATAAGTAAATATATATATAAATAAAAAGATGAAAAAATTTTAAATTTAAAAAAAAAAAGAGAAGAAAGAAAATGAGATGAGATGAGTTGAGATGAGGTGAAGAACACCTTGGGCCAAACAAGGTGTTGGGCTTCAACACCTCACCTCATCTCACCTCCTCTTAAAATAAACACTCCCATAAGTACTATGCACTAATAATATTAAGGAAATTTGCGTTGTATAACAACTTTTTTATCACAGTTTACAATTATAGCACATTTTTAAAAATAATTCTTTTATAGCAAATTCTGCCATTTAAAAAAAAATTATTATTTACCTTTTTTATAGAAGACTTTGATAAAGACTTTGATAGAATCTATCATTTTCTAGTGATTGAAGTATATTAATTTTATCAGTGATTGATTTTATCGGCTCTTATTGATAGACTCTAGATAGAATCTGATGGAAGTCTATCAATTTACTTTATTTATTAGTAATTGATTCTTTCGCTCTTTATCGATAGAATCTATCAATATGAAGTTTATCAATTTACAATTTTTGCTATATGTGCAAATATTTTCATTATTGTGCTATTCATGTAATATTTTATCCATTTTGTAATATACATGCAAAATCCCCTAATAGTAATCTAATTCTATCCTAATCTAATACTAAATAAGAATGTGTTTAATAATTATTTTTGTTTCTCCTTTTTCAAAAAAATAAACAAATAAATTTTCAAAAAAAAAATAATAGTAAATAAATAAAACAAACGTTGTTTGATATCCATTTTTTATTTTTTATGTTTCCCAATAAATTTCCACAAATATATATATTATATAAAATATCAAATCTCAAACATCCTCTAACAAATCCTATCTTAACAATATTTTATATCCAACAAAAATATCTATTTTATTCCTAACACTTTCACTCATGTCGGAGCATTTAAGTTCACGTGACAAGATTTCTCTTTATGCTGAAGGAGGAAAATTCTCCCATTTCTTTCTACCCACAACGACCAAAAGTAAGTACCCAAAATGTTGCATCCAACCACTATTGCCAAAAATGAATAGGTTTGATATGAAATAAATATTATTTTATCATTTATGTATTGCCAAAAAAACGTTTAGTTTCAATTATAATTAACGCATATATATTAGATTGAATCCTTTAATAAAAGATAATTTATCATTAACCGCACATTTTACTTTTGTATTACATTTGCTTCACAATTTCTAAAATAATTTCATCTATATCATATTAATTTCTATCAGTGATAAAATTCAACTAGTGATAGAACTCAATTTGAAATTCTATCGTTAATAGAAAATTCAAGCAGTGATAGAAGAAGTCTTTCAATATCACTAATAGAATTCAGCTAGTGATAGAATTCAATTTGAATTTTTTGCTACAAATGAATTAGTTTTGATTTTATGTTATAAATGAAAATATTTTGTCTTTTTTTGTTATACATGCAAAATCTTTCATTTAAAAAGTGCATGAAAAATGACCTATATATATTAAATAAACTCCAGTTACATAAAATATATATCAAACACACATTAAGTTAATAATTGGATTAACTTAACTCATCCACTAAACACACAAAATTTAGCTTAATACGACTTAAATAAATTTGTACACCAAATACTGATTAACTTAACATCACTAACTTGACCCTCAAGTTAGCTTTAACTTAGATTTCAAAAAAAGAATGATTCTAAAGATGTTGTTTCCGAGTTTCGGCCCAATTTCCACGAAAAAACCTTTAGCCATGGTTGGTGAGAAGGCTCCCATCTGTGATTGGTACAAGCATCGTAGATTGGACTTTGTTTTTTCAAGTAAAAAATCATGTTATAGAAACAGAATTAATATTGATTAATATGGTTGTTCAAACATTCCCCGAAAATCGATCAGATCGACTCAATTAGAGTTGGTCGGTCGATTTTCAAGCTTGTGTCGATTACAAAAATAGTTAATTGAAAAAATTTCGGTTAAAGTCGGTCGATTTAATCGATCGGTTTAGTCAGGTATTCATATTTTCATTTAATTAAATATATTTTTTATTAAATTATTGCAAAATTAACTTAAATTTAAATGTGTTCCCAAAACAATATTCTATAGGCTCATTTTAAAAAATTAATTCTCAAATTTTCATTATAAATTTTATAATAAATATATTTTTTTAATAAAAAATAATATCAAATAACCAATTTTAATTAACTATACGAACAGACCGACTTAATTGATCAGTCGATGTCAGTTTCATTTTTTAGGAAATCGATAGGTCAATTTGGTGTCAATTTTTACTGAAAACCGGCACCGACCGGCGGATGAATTCCCCTAATGATCAATAACTTTTCTTTCCCGCTAAAGAACAACATTGAGTTTTAAATAAAATAAAAATTGGAAATAAGGGAAGCATGTTTTCATTTTTTATTTCAATTTCAGAAATGTTCCTTTATATTTTAAAAATAAAAAACGGAAATAGTTATCACTTAAGCTTGTTTCTCAAATAAATCAGAAACATAAACAACACAAAAAGTAAAAACCTTACCAAACGTAATTCTTAAAATTTTATTGATTCTTTTTTTTTAGAACAGAATTTTATTGATTCTTGAACTGGACCATTATGACATTTAAACTTCAAATTAGTATTGATTCTCGAATTCCATTATTTTTTAATGCAGAATTTATTCCCAAATTAAGAAATTGGACCATGATTTGAAATGATTTCAAAATTGGAATCATTTTGTTTGTTAGAGGATGAGATTAGATGTGGGGCCCAATATCACATGTTCTCTATCTCATCTCCACACCACTCCTGTATTCTGCGTTTTTTTTTAATTTTTTTTATTTATTTTTGTTTTTAATTCTTTTCCTTTTATTTTTTAAGTTTTGTTAAATATTTTGTTAAAATATTATTATTACCTAATTACATCAATATACTTGTGTGTGTATATATATATATATATATATATATATATTTTGAGTACAATATACTTGTATATATATTGTTATATTAAATAATCTAAAAAATATATTATTATTTAAATAAGTTTATATTTAAATTTGAGACTGTTTCAAAAAAAAAAAAGGGTGTATATTTACAAAATTAGCCAAATCTTAAAATATTTATATGAATTTCATCAAATATAAATATAAATATATATAGTTCTAGAAATATATATATACATAACGGTTCAATTCGATTTAAATGCCAAATCGGAATTGAATTACTCTGTTTTCTTCAAGGAAATTGAAAATCGAATCAAACCACCCAAACCGATTAACCGAGAACCTCCACAAGTATAACAAAGTACTTAGCCATTCTACCATAATACAAAATCAGACAAATCTTAAAATATTCATATGAATTTCATCATATATATATATATATATATATATAAACAAGACAAAAAGTAAAAACCTTACCAAACGTGCTTCTTAAATTTTTAATGATTCTTGAACTGGACCATTATGATATTTAACTTTATTTTTAAATTTATGAATTAAAAAAAAAACTTTAATTCTAAGGTTGGAACTCTTTAATTTCCAAATTAGTATTGGTTCTGGAATTCAATTACTGGAGAATTTATTCCCAAATTAAGATATTGGACCATGATTTGAATTGATCTTGACATTGGAATGGTTTTGTTTGTTAGTGGATGCGATTAGATACGGAGCCCAACACCAACATGTTCTCTATCTCGTCTCTACACTACTCCCTTCTACGATTTTTTTTAAATATTAAGTTAAATTAATTAGGATCTGGCTAAAAATTTTTAGATTTTAGATTTTTGTTTTTTTTATTTCAAAATTTTAATTAATTTTTAATATAGAAAGTAACTTACAATTCTACTCCTTCAATATTTGATAGAGTTTCTTTTTAATCTATTTTAAATAGATTATTTGTATCTACCTTGTTTAATGTAGAAAAATCTAAAATAATCTAACTAATTCTAAAAATGTTAGTCAAACATGATAAAATTAATAATTATAAAATATCATGAAATCAAAGATTTTGAAAATTTTAAAAATTTTGATTTTTTTTTTTGAAAATTTAGAAATTTTGTCTTCACAAATGTAGCTATACTTCCCCTTCCCATAAGTCGTACATATTTCATTGGCTAGTGTGAATCTCGTTAAATTTTAGTTAAAAAATGATTGGGAATAGTACCTGAGCTTAAGTTTTATGAGCGCCTTAAATATCAATTTTTGAAGACGATGAAAAGTTTCTTTTGATTCTTTCTTAGCGTTGAACAACCTCCACGAAAACCTTCCACCCATGCATTTGCAATTGATGATAGCCCGCGTTGAAAAGTCCAGACACAAGAGAAATGCATGCATTTCGTTGGGTTCTGATTCTCGAGACTTTGAATGAGACCAACATTAATGCCATGTTTATGAATATATGAACGTTTCTGGTGTAAATTTCAAATCTCTTTTGGTGCTCCTGCATTTTTTCTAGTGTAAGCTTCCAAATCTCTTGAATGGATTTGGTTTCTAAAGATATTAACGTCTAAAATCAAATTCTTACTTCATTAGAATTTTGTTTTTTTGTTCTTTATTTTTGCATATGTTAGACATGTTGACACGTATTTTATATCTATTAGAATCCTAAATTTGTAGGGATTATATTTTTCTTTATTATTACTTTTATTATTTCGCATATGTTAGATATCGGTTGCACGTATTGTGTAAATATCCTATGTTTTACCTATTGGCACTTATTCTGTAAAAACTATTTAAGCATATGTTAGTTACGTTAGTGTTGGTTTATATTTTGTGAATAAAACAAATCTCAAATTTGTAGGGATTATATTTTTCTTTATTATTTTTTTAATTCGCATATGTTAGGCATTGGTTAGTTCTATCTCTCATAAAATGCATTGATAGTTCCATCACTCACAAAATTCAATTAGTGGTTGAGTTCTACCATTGATAGAAATCATGTCCTATAGATGAATTATTTTTAAAATTGTTCTGCAAATATAATACCTAGAATGTGTTGTAGAAGATAAATTCCTTTTTGATATACTACACTTTCGGATTGTTCGACATGTTTAATTTTAAATTACTTATGGATTACAATGAATGAGTAGACGCACATTGTGACAGATTTTTTAGAAGTTGGACCATGATCAGCTTTAAAAATTAAGACTATGATAGATTTTTTAAAAGTTGGGCTCTCATAGATTATGAGAAATACTTGAACATAATACTTAAACCATTTTTCATTAATTTTGCACAAATATATATCGTAATCAAATTTCAAAAGATTTCCTAAATCATAATAAATATAATATAATAAATATCATAATAAATCGTGTATAATATCAAATCTTAAATCTAATAAATTCTAAAAAATATCTTAAAATTTTAACCTAAAAGCTTTCTTCCCCTTCTTTTTTTCAATTTAACATTTTTTTGGTTAAAAAGATCTCTAAAATTAAACAGCCTTTCTGATAGGGACAACAAAGCCTCCGCATTTGAGAATCGGTTTGCTTGCTTAAGAATCCTCTTTCCAAACAAAGTACACTTTGAACCCTTCAAACCTTATTTCACCCATATCGCTAAGAGCCTTGACTCTTATACCACTTGTAACAAAAAACAACCACAAACTTCCACATTGATATGATATTATCATGGTTTGTGTAAGAACCTGACTCTAAAACAGTCCTAAAAGCAGTTCTTACTCAACATGCATGAATTTAAACCATTAAAACCTCCACATTTAAAATAGAAGACCATAAATAAAGCATGCTTGTTCAATCTAGAAACAGTTCACCATCCAAATCAAAAATTAAAAAGTTAAGCCCATGAGAAGAAATTTAATTAAAACAAGTTCAAAACATAATCCGTAAATAGAAAGGGGAACTTAGTTCCTGACTACATACTGAAACAAAATACAATAGATAAAATATGTTGGACGGTGGATTCCCATGATCCATCAGCTCCTCCTCTAGCCGTCTCGGTGTTGTTCCAAGTTACCTAGTGGAAAACCACAGAAATAAAGGTGAGTACAAAAACACTCAATAAGAATCCACAGCCGGGATATAGTACGTAAACAACACATCATCTAGCATCCTAGCATACATGCAATACAACTTACCAACTAGTTGAAGAAACTTAAGTTATCAATATTACTCCCAAACCTCGAGAGTCTCTAACACTCGGCTAGGTGATCAACTCTCTTACTGATCTTGGACACTTGGGTGAGTCTCCAAGTATTTGGCTCTAAACAGGAACGAAATGGTGTACTAAAAACATTAGCCTGAAAGAGCCGATCTCTATACATCTAATGCGTGTGCATGCATACCAAATGCTGCTGCAAATCAGGTAAATGTAGGCCTGTACAATCTACATGATCCATGTACGCATGCCTAACTAGACTTGGAATGGTGTCCACTGATCCATAGTCGATGGGAGGCCCTCGACACCCAACTATGGTAGCCTGTTCACACCAACGCCTGAAGCTAAATGTCGTCCCAAGGTAGGCTTACACTAAGGAAAAGATCTTGCTCTAGCAGGCTACACACTATCGGGGGCGAGAACCTGTTCTCACTGGTCTTGAACCGGTAAGGACAACATAAATCGTGTCCACTCTCAATCTCTAGATGATGATAACCTAACCGAAGCTATGCTAAGAGTTTGACTTGCTCAGTTCATACAGATCACAACATGTTTAACAGTAAAGATGAAAAACCCTAGCATGGTACTAACAGACATGTCATAAGGAGGCAAAGCATGCTTTCAAATAGTCAATATATCACATCAACCTATTCACTAAGACATGCTAGTAAAAATGGTAAAACAAGCAGTATACAACACTAACAACGTAAGTTCACGTAGGGTCCACACAACCAAGACAAGGAAATCCTTACTTGAAAGATAATACATAAGAGTAAAATGCTCCTTAAACTGTAGATAACAATCACGAACGAGCTACACACAACTCACAGATAAATGCTAATTAAATAACCAACTAAACAGACCATTAAAGCATAGGAAACCTAAGGAACAACAATTACCCAAATCCCGAGGCCTAGAAAAATAACTAAAAAACCGAGGCTTGGGTGCAGCGTCCTCGAGCAAGGATTGAGGCGAGGCTATCGGTGTTGGCGTGGAGTGAGGTTGCGCAGGCGTGCTGCGTTATTGCAAGGATGGGTCAGGACTGTAGCGTTGTAGGCTGGGACGTGCGGCTGCTGTGCGAGGCGATCGACTGCAAGGACTAGGCGAGAGGCGCTGCTTGCCGCTAATTTGCGCTGCTGAGAAGGTATAGGCGGAGGTATGCAATGAGGCTGGCGCGACTGCACGATCGGCGTGCCTCAGGTGGTCTCGGCTGAGATTAGAAAAGCAGCGGCTCGAAGGAAACAGAACAAACAACAATCAAAGGATGAACAATGAGGAGAATGGAAGAGATTGATTGCAAAGCTCACCTAGGCCTTCTCTGGAAGAAATTGATGAAACTCTATGATGGGAACGACAAATCAATTTGATCGATCGATTACCAAAACCCTTTTTCCTTAATTAACTCTCTTTAATTAAAAATCCATTTTCTTTTTTTAAAAAAATAATAAAGCATTTTCTTTTCTTTTAATTCCGTTTTTCTTTTAATTAACCAAAAGTTTCTTTTCTTTAAAACTTGCAAAAGTGGCCCTGTTGCCCTGAAATCACAAAAACAACCCATAACTGAATTAAAATGCAGAAACGACCATGAAGTTCAATAAATTACCAAAATGCCCCTCAGGACCTAAAACTGCTCTAACGACCCAACAAAAAAACCAAATTAACTAGGGAACATACCTGGGGAACTGGGACAAAAACTTGGGCCGTTACAATACTCCTTCCTTTTATGACTTTTGTCCCTTGAAAGTCCCTAAGACTAAAACAACTTCAGATAGTGTGTCATCATCTTATCTTCCAACTCCCAGGTTACTTCCTCCCCTTTCTGATATCTCCACTGTACCTTACCTTAACTGATCTCCCAGTTACGCAAGGTCTTGCGCTCTCTGGCCAGAATTTGCACAAGCTTCTCCTCAAAACTCAAGTCTTTATTCAGCTCTAATGGCTCAAAGTCAACTATATGAGACGTATCTGCCACATACTGACGTAACATCGAAATGTAGAATACACTGTGCAAGCTGCCAAGGACAGGGGCAAAGCCAACCGGTAAGTAACTGAACCAATCCGCTCAAGAATTTCGAGGGACCCACAAACCTAGGACTCAACGTTCCACGCTTACCAAACCTCAAAACTCTACGCATCGGCGCTATTTTCAAAAACAGTGTTGACCCACCTCAAACTCTAAGTTTCTACTCTGAACCTCAACATAGCTTTTCTATCTACTCTACGCTATCATTATGCGTGACCTGATCTTCTTAATGGCGTCATTACTCAATTGTAACAACTCGGAACCCAAAACCTATCTGTCACCAATCTCTTCTCAAAACACTGGAGATCTGCAACGCTTACCATATAAGGCCTCAAATGGAGCCATCTGAATCGTCACCTGATAACTATTATTGTAAGCAAACTCCATCAAGTACAGATACTGGTCTCAACTGCCTAAAAAATCTAACACATAGGCTCGCAACATATTCTCTAAAATCTGGTTCACCCTCTCTGTCTGGCCATCTGTTTAAGGATGAAACGCGGTACTAAAATTATACTCAGTGCCCAAACCCTACTAAAGTTCCCTACAAAAATGAAAACTGAAATGAAAATCCCGATCAGACACAATATTCGCTGGTACCCCATGGTACTACCATAAAATCGAAGTCTCCGTCTACCTGAACTCTAGCAATCAACCTGCTCAATGCTAGATCACTTAGCTGGCCATCAATGATCCTCTACCTAATCGAAGGCTGCACGGTCAACTGGGCTACCCGCGGTAACCTCTTCCAACAAAACTACTATACCGGCTCGTTCCAACTCTTTCTGCAATAGAAGCTGGGAACTAAAAAAAGTTGTAGAATGCGACGTCTTTCTACTCAAGGCATCGACCACAACATTGAAATTACCCGAGTGGTATAGAATCTCGCAGTCGTAATCTTTAACTAACTCTCCTCTACCTTAAGTTTAACTCCGTTTGAGTGAAGAAGTACTTGTGACTCTGATGGTCTATGAACATCTGAATCCTCTCTCCGTACAAGTAATGCCTCCAAATTTTCAGTGCAAAACGTACAGCTGCTGTTAACTTCATATCATGAGTCGGATAATTATGCTTATAGGGTTTCAAATAACGAGAAGCATACACGATTACCTTACCATGGTGCATCGAAACACAACCCAAACAAAATTTATAAGCATTACTGTACACAACAAAACCATCTGTCCCTCCGAAACTGACAACACTAGAGCGAACATCAAACTGTGCTTCAACAAAGCAAAACTCTCTTTGCAACTAGCATCCCAAACAAACTCAACACCTTTCCTCGTCAAACGAGTGAGGGGTGCTGCCTTAGCCAAAAATTCCTTGACGAAACGTCGGTAGTAGCCTGCCAAACCAAGAAAGCTGAGAATCTTTGCAACAATAGTAAACCTGAACCATGAACTCACTTCATCAATCTTAGTGGGGTCCACTGCAATACCATCTCTAGAAACCACGTGACCAAGGAAGGCCACTTGCTCTAACTAGAAATCACACTTGGAGAACTTGGAATACAACTGATTCTCTATCAACGCTGTCAACACTTGTCTCAGATGCGATACATGATCCTCTTTGTCTTATAATAGATCAAAATGTCATTTATGAACACAATGACAAACTTGTCCAAGAATTCATTGAACACCCTATCCATAAATGTTGTTGGGGCATTGGTCAGCCCGAAAAACATAACCACAAACTCGTAATGACCATACCTCGTCTTGAAAGCTGTCATGGGAATGTCTGCATCTAATCTGCAACTGATGATAACCAAACCTCGAATCTATCTTGGAGAACACAGAAGCTCCGTGAAGCTGGTCAAACAAATCATCGATACAAGGCAGCGGGTACTTGTTCTTCACTATAACCTTGTTCAGCTCCTTGTAATCTATAAATAAGCGTATCAAACCATCTTTCTTATTTACAAACAAAAAAAGTGATCCGCACAAGGACACACTCGGACGGATGAAACCTCTGTCTAGCATCTCCTACAACTGAACCTTCAGCTCTTTTAGTTCTTCTGGCACCATACGATATGGAGCCTTCGAGATAGGGAGAATCCTTGGCTCGAGTTCAATAGTGAAGTCAACCTCTCTCTGCAGGGGAAACCTAGGTAGCTCCTCTAGGAACACATCTGTAAACTCTTGCACTACCGATACCTGATCAACAGTTAATGAAGAACGACCTTCCCTAGACATCTTTACCAAATAACCCCATGCTCCTCGAGCTAGGAAACGACGAGCTTTCACTAAAGAAATCAACGGTGGACATACTCCACTCTAGACACTGCAAAACTTGAGACTCTACTTTTTGGGCGGCCTGAACACAACTTTTTTCTGGCGGCAGCCAATTAATGCATGGTTCTCAGCTAACCACTCCATATCAAAGGTTCAAATGCCAAACAAGCTTGTTTAACAAACGATGCAGAGATAAACAAAAGGGTTGAGCTTGAATCAAACAGTACATAAGCATAATGATCCAAAACAAGTAATGTACCTGCAACAGCTGCATCTGTCCTCTTAGCCTCCTGTTGGGTCATTACAAAAACACGACCTTACTATTGAGCTAGCCTGACATCAACTCAAGACTAGGGACAAACTCTAGCAAGATGTCTCTCCTTTCCACATCTATAACAGACTCGGGGTGATGCTCCACAGATGCCATAGTGGGTCCTGCCACAAGATCGACAGTAGAGTGACTGCCTAACTGCGCTCTACTGGCAACCCAACTGACGTCACTAGTCTCGATCCTGAAACTGACCCTGACATCACTGTTGGTGACCCCCTGACCGGATACTACCAGAAGGCTCGAACTTCCTAGGATGGTGTTAATAAACTGCCACATCTGGTGCTTTCACAAGCGGATACTTAACATTATAGATTTTGGCCAATCCTACGACCTTGACATAGGTATGCGGAGCGAGTGCTTGAACATCCTGAACAACCTTCAACCTAAGTCTTTCCAACAAACATCTTTATTTTAAACTTCTCAGTGGCTATCAACTATGGAGCAAAATAGTTATACTCTAAAAACTTTTTCTCATATCTGATAATGGTATCACTTCCCTGTTTTAGATTCTAAAAGGCCTCTGACATCTCCTACTGAGCTTCCTCACTAATATACTTGGCTTGGAACTCAATCTTAAAGAACTCGTAGGTGGCTAGTGGGGACCCTACTAGTCTGGCCCCATCGGTGGACTCCCACCACCTAACAGCTGTCACAGTCAGCACATGAGCTGCACACCTCGACCTCTGAATGTCCGGGCAACCCATCACATGAAAGATATACTCCAACAAGCTAACCACTTCACTGCAACCAGTAGGTTCTCAAAAGCATTGAACTCCTTGGGCTTTCATTTCACGAAGTCCTTGAGCCACTTGCCACATTCGGAGGCACTTTTTGGAATGTCTTGCTCAACAATAGGTTTTTACTGCACTGACGGAGCTGGAGGCACTCTCTGCCCTACTAGAGAAACTACCGCACCACTAGGTTCCCCTAGAGGGATAGCTGGTGGTGCCTGCTGGAACATCTGAGCAAACTGGGTCATCTGTACCTAAGTCTCTACTAGACGTGCTACAATCAGTGTCTGAGTTTCTACTCTCTATTCGACAAACATGTCTATGTCCATGCTCTCATGGCTGCAAAAAACTCTGCTCCGGGAGTGGCAATCGGAGGTAGAACAGTCTCTACTCTTCCTCTCGATAAACTAGCAACTGGGGCCACAAGTGGCCTGAGCGTCGGATCAGCTCCGGACGTCATCTCGTCAACTACTGGCTCGGTGCTAGCACCTCAATTAGCAACACCTAACGGCCCAGCTCTACTGCATGTAACTGGTATAACTTTCGATCTATACTCAAACCACACTGAGTTAGTCCACGCTCGGACCCTCACTACCAACAAGAAGAAAAACATGTACGCTAGTTGCAAGTACTGTAAACAAAACCCTTAAAACAATTAACTTTTTACATACCTGACGACTGTTGAAGTGCTGATAATCATGGGACAACAACCTAACTCAATAGGCCAGTTTACAAAATCTATGACCTATCTCTAATACCAACTGTAAAAACCTGACTCTTAAACAGTCCTAAAAGTAGTTCTTACTCATCATGCATGAATTTAAACCATTAAAACATCTACATTTAAAATAGAAGATCATAAATAAAACCTGTTTGTTCAATCCAGAAATAGTTCACCATTCAAAACAAAAATTAAAATAGTTAAGCCTTTGCTTAGAGATTTAAATAAATAAGGGTTCAAAACATAATTCGTAAAAAAAGGCGGGAACTTAGTTCCTGACTACATGCTGAAAAAAAGGACAATAGATAAAATATGTTAGACAACAAATTCCCATGATCCGTCAGCACTTTCTCTAGCCGTTTTGGTGTTGTCCCTAGTTACCTGGTGGAAAATCACATAAATAAGGGTGAGTACAAAAGTAGTTAGTAAGAATCCCTAGCCGGGTACAGTACATAAACAACACATCATCTAGCATTCTAGCATACATGCAAACAACTTAATAATCAGTTGCAGAAACTTGAGATATCAATATAACTCCCAAATCTCGAGAGTCTTTAACTTTTGGCTAGGTGATCAACTCTTTAACTGATCTTGGACACTTGGGTGAGTCCTCAAGTATCTGACTCTAAACAAGAACGGAATGGTGTACTGACGACATTAGTCTGGAAGAGCCATCATATCAGCATCTAATGCGTGTGCGCGCACACAACATGCTGATGCACAAACTACACCGATCCAGGTGTACATGCCTAACTAGACTTGGAATGGTGTCCCCTCATCCATAATCGGTGGAAGGCCTCGAAAACCAATTGTGGCAGCTTGTTCACACCAACGCCTGTAGCTAAAGGTCGTCCCAAGGTAGGCTTACACCAAGGAAACGACCTTGCTCTTGCAGGTTACAGACATGGTTTATGTCGGAGTGGTTGCTACTCCACATCTAACTATCGGGTGTTGGAACCTATTCTCGCTGGTCCCGAACCACTGGGGACAACATACATCGTGTCCATCCTCAGCCTTGAGAGGATGACAACCTAACCAAAGTTATGCTAAGAGTTTGACTTGCTTATTTCATACAAATCACAACATGGTTAACAGTAAAGACGAGATCATGGTACTAATAGACATGTCACAAGGAGTCAAAGTATGCAATCAAACAGTCAGGATATCACATCAACCTATCCACTAAGACAAAAACGGTAAAACAAGCAGCATACAACCCCATCAATGTAAATTCACACAAGGTCCACACAACCACGACAAGGAAATCCTTACCTAAAAGATAATACATAATAGTAAAATGCTCATTGAGCTGATGATAACCAACAGAACAAGCTACGCACAACCAAAAAATAAATACTAATTAATTAACCAGCTAAACAGACCATTAAAGCATAGGGAACGTGGGAACAACAATCACCCAAATTCTGAGGCCTAGGAAAACAACTCAACAACCTAGGCTTGGGTGTTGCGTCCGCAAACTAGGATCGAGGCGAGGCTGTAGGCGTTGGAGTTGAGCAAGGCTACGTAGGCGTGTGGCGCTGCTGCAAGGATGGGTTGGGGCTACGACCCTGCAGGCTAGGACGCGGGGCTGCTGTGCGAGGCGATTGGCTGCAAGGACTAGGCGAGAGCTGTGGTCACGGTGCGGCTGCAGGCAAAACGAGCACTGCTTGCGGCTGGGTTGCGCTGCTGCGAAGGAACAGGTCGTGGCGTGCAATGAGGCTGCGCTGCTGCGAAGGAACAGGTCGTGGCGTGCAATGAGGCTGCGCGACAGCACGATCAGCGTGGCTCGCGTGGTCTCGGCTGCGATTATCGATGATGCAACTTAGAGGAAACAAAACAAACAACATTCAAAGTATGAACAAGAAGGAGATTAATGGAGAGGGATTGATCGCAAAGCTCACCTAGGCCTTCTTTGGAAGAAATCGATGAAACTCTCTAATGGGAACGGCGAATCAATTTGTTCGATCGATTACCAAAACCTTTTTTCCTTAATTAACTCTCTTTAATTAAAAATCCTTTTTATTTTTTAAAAAAACAATAAAGCCTTTTCTTTTCTTTTAACTCATTTTTCTTTTAATTAACCAAAAAGTGTCTTTCCTTTAAAACTTGCAAAAGTGGTAAGCCCATAACTGAATTAAAATGTAGAAACGACCATGAAGCTCAATAAATTACCAAACAGGCCAGCGGGGTAAAATTACCAAAATGACCCTCAGGACCTATCGTTATATTTTATTTTGGGCATCCCTAAAATACCTCATATCAATGGAGGTGTTGTCCCTTCCCTCATATACACAAGATCTTTCTCTTATCTTACCGATGCGGGACAATTTGTTTGCTCAACACTCTCATACCATATAAATTTAATAAGTAATCACCAAAAAATAATTTCATTGATTTAAAACACACATGTATAGCATATAAAATATTGAATTGTCCTAACAATTCTTAGAGAAAATGGAGCAATATTTAATGAGAATACCTAAAGATATTTTAATAACATGGAATTATATTAATATATAATTCCTAACACCTTTCTCTGCTAATTTCATTCATTACCTAAACTCAAATTATAGTAAAATAAGATTTAAACCAAGTAAAAATAGCCCGAAAGAAACAAGAAAAAAGAAAGCATAAATATGAAAAAAAAAATAATAAAAACAAAAAAAAAACACACACACACACACACAAATAATAAATAATGACCACAAAAAAAAAACTGATGTATAACAACGGTTCAAATTTTTATTCCTAGGGAGATAAGTTAAGCAATACACATGAAATTGTAAATCACTAAGCAATCCTTAATAGCGGTATATAAGTTGTTTGTATGCATCCGGATTCTTTGAGTAGTATTCCACCTCGGCCTACAAATCACAAATTGATTAAACCATTAAGTGGTATTTTTTTATAGAATACAAATTGATTAAACCATATAAGTGGTATTTTTTTGTAGTATTCTATTTAATTTTTAAAACAAAATAACTGTAGAAGTAAACTAAAAAAATATAGGATTAAATTAATATGAACAATATTAGTGAAATGTCAAGAGTAAAAATATTCAATTTTCATACTTATAACCTAAAATGAAATTAAATCCTAAATCTACAAATGAATGTGGATAACAAATATGTACCTTGCGAACTGCCTTTATTGCAACCACCAACTCTTGACCTAAAAGATCGGTCAAATTCTTGTTCTTTTCTAGAGCTTCCACAGATTCAGAAAGGGATTTTGGCATCCTTTGGTACTTTGAATCAATGATAAAATGAGGATCTACATCTGTTGTTCATCATACATATGATCCAAGTTGTCATTTTTAATTTTCTATTTCATCAAAATTATATATAGTAACACTTTAAATAATGTATACAAAACAGGGAAGGCGTAAACCCCATTTGATAACTTTTTTTTTTTTAATTTAATTCTACAATAACTATTTCAATTTATAGTCTTTTTATAAAAAAAACTTTCATATCTAATTTTACATATACTTTTAAAATCAAACTAAAATTTAAGAACGTAAAAAGTAGCTTTAAAAAAATATCTGGTTTATAGAATTTGAGAAGGATTCAAATACTTTCTTGAAGATGGAATCCTTTATAAAAAATTTAAGTGAAAGCGAGCTTATATTAAAAAAAAAAATAATTATCAAATAAGACCATAATTACCGGTAGGTTCAGGTAGTTGAATATGATTTCGAATGCCATCTAATCCAGCAGCAAGGATAGCAGCTAGACCCAAGTATGGATTTGCACATCCATCAAATATTCTCATTTCAAAATTACTGACTAAACCACCAACAATTCCAGGTGGACAAGATGTTCTAAGTGGAGCTTCTCTATTTTCTTTTCCCCAACATTGATAAGTTCCACATGATCTATTGGGTTGAATACGATCATAACTACAACCAAACAATATATAATAACCAATCAGCCAAAACTAATGTATAATGATTATATACAATAGATCTCATAACTTAGTCATGTATGTAGAATCTTTCGATATGAAATACAAAATTTGTGAACTTCAAAATGTATAAAATATTTAAAATGAAAATATGCTTTCGAACATAATGAAGTTATTGATGAAAATTGCTTATGAAAGTACTTAAGGTAATAAGAGATGATCACGGAAATGCTCTAGTAAAGGATACTTATAAAATGTTGTTTCGTTAAAGGGTAGTTGTTACGTACTCAAATGTAATTCAGTTGCATCTATAGTTGAGCTTTTTAGTTGCCTAAGTGTGCGTCCAAATGTTATTTATAAGATTATTCATAATGTTTGAATTAAAGTTTCCTAAAATATAATTTTGCAGGCATCATCAATTTTCAGTCTTATAGTGTATCCCACTGCCAAAATCTAAAAACGGACCCCTAGTGTGTTCCTAAGTTTAAAGGAGCATAACTCCAAGTTCCCGAATCATAGAAAAGAAAAAAAAAACAAAAAAATAGAGGCATTTACCTATTGGGAATGGGAGCTGTAAAAGCCAAAATGGATGAAATATGATGCAAAACCCCAGCCATGAACTCTTCTCCAATGGTTGACATTCCATGTTTAGAAGATAAATCAGAAGCCATGAATACATTTTTACCATTCTTCCACAAGCTCAGATGCACGTGGCACCCAGTACCAGACTCATCCATTGCATACCTAACCAATCATAAGTAAACAATTTAAGTTCGAGGTTCAAATCTCCTATTCCCACATCTTTTTTAACTAAAGATAATTTCAATTAAAAAACATTATCGTCAAACTTTTTGAAAGGTATCTCGTATGCACTTCCTACCATTTGGGTGAATAATAGTATGTCACAAATAATGCAATTATATATAAAAAAAAATTATTTCAAAAGAATATATAAAAAATAATAATTTGATTAATGAGAGAGAAGTGAAGAATCATAGATGTTTCACACTATTATCCTCACATTACTATTTTCACATCTTTTTGTACTAAAAAATTTAATTTAGATTAGAGAAAAACTTGCCCGCTCAAACAATTGAATAAAAAAATTGTTTAGACACTAATATGTCACAATGAAACAATTATATAAAAAATGTTTTAAAATATATATAAAAATTGATGATTTAACTCATTAGAGAAAAATGATGAACCGTAAATGTGATATATTATTATTCTCATAAATGAGTGTGAAGTATGTACGAGGTACCTTTTGGAGGATTTGTCATTTTTTTCCTTTAAATTATCAATAGCCAAGAAAATGAAAAATGAAGAATGATTATAAATGCTTACTTGGGCATAAATGTTGCCAAAAATCCGTGCTTCATAGCAATAGCCCTTATCACTTCACGAGTATAAATTAAGTCATCCACAGCATTGAGACAACTTTTATACTCTAAAGCAAACTCATATTGACCTTTCCCGGATTCTGCATGCAACTACAAGAATAAATAAATTAATTAATTAACCCCTTTTCTAATGAAAATAAATCATTAAGTCTTGATCAACTAGTAAATAATAATAATAATAATTTGGTTAAGATTTTTTAATAGATAGTGTTGAGTTACATATTAAAACTAATTCGTGATGACGGCGCAATAATTAACTCAGGTATTTTATTCTCCTTTAAGTATTATCTGCTTGGGTTTGATCCAAATTTGTTGATCAAATACCCTAACTTAAATTTTAGAATATAATTTATGTAGAAAAAAGAAAAAAAATCAAAGAAATTGCACGAATAGGAGAATTTTGAAAAAATAATTATTAATAACAAAACAAATGGTGGAACCTTGTAAAAATGATCAAAATGTCTACACTCAAAATCAAGCGATCAATTGCTTTCAATTAGTTCGGCTGATTAGTTTAGCTAATTGAAAAGATGTCAGCTCAACTCAAAGTTCAATTGATTGATAGAAGGGAAATTATAAAATATAAAAAAGGGTACAAAATATGTCATGGATGAAATATTTTAGATAAAGTGTTATAATTCAAATTGTTAAGATAAAAGTGTTCGAGATGATGGACTAAATATCCAACTGTATTAAATTGTATGAATATCTAAAAATCAATTATCGATGACACGATTAACTAGCCTACTGTGTAAAGAGGTTAAGAATTCTTCATTTTTTTCAACATATGGGATAAGGCGAAGATCTTCCACGAAATTCAAATGTTTAGAAATAAAACTAATGAAAGAAAGTGTGAAAACAAATCAAACTTTAAAAAATTTAAATCAAGTAATTATCAAATGAAAGGTCTTACATTTTTTTACGTACCTGTTCAATGACAATATTCAAGGAGTTCATGGAAGCCACTACTTCGTGAAGAAAAGTAGAGGCAGCTTCATATGATAATGATGAACAATATGTGGTTGCCGGATAAAATTGCTCCCAATCTTCTTTACCATCTCTACAAATGTCAATTTAAGTATGCAAAATAGAAATAGGAAAATTTAAAAATTCTAAAATGGAAAGCTTAAAAATAAATGAATTAAAACCCATAGAGATTAGTAATCCCTACCTAACTTCCTTTTTCAATAGATAGAACTCAACTTCAAACCCTGCCTTGATTTCCTGGCAATAATACATTTAACAGACTTAGATTTTGTTTGGAATGTTTTTTTAGTTCAATAAAAAATCGCATAATCTATAAATTATTGGATGTATAAAAATATCACTGAGCTATTATTCTCGTCAGCAATAACATTGAGAGATATTGAATTTGTATCATCTTGGTGTATATAATGTTATTGGAACACGGCTTCCTTAGGCTCCTTTTGAATGATTTTTAAGCGTTTATAAAAGGTTTTGTAAGTGAAAAAACATGTTTTTATCTCCACTTAAAAATATTCTGTACAGCCAACACAAGTAGTACCTTAATGGTATCAATTTATTTTCAATACTAAAATGTCATATGTTCGAATTCTCCATCCTCATTTGTACTTCAACTTAATAAAACAAAATTGACATAACTTAGGAAAAAAATACATTTTAAGCACAATGAATTTTTCTACCAAAACTCTTAGAAAAATTAATAAGTTTCGATTAATATCTATAGTTATTAGATATGGTAGTTATTTCTTATGATTATTTATTCTTTGTTATTTACCAGCTGTTATTGTAATCCTAGTTTTAGGGTATATTTTGTTTGGATGGATTTGATTTTTTGTTAACCTAGATTAGAGTTGTACATGTTTATGTATACCCCATTTGGAAATGAGAATAGGCCAGCAAGCAACTATTCCCCACTTTACAAGGATAAGGAATCACGTGGTAATTGCATGGATTTTAAATTTTGTTTCCAAGCCCGTTTCCTCTTTCATTATTTTCACCGATTCGGTTAGGGCAATATGGTTAGACTTGAAGGATAGTTTTCAAAAACATAATGGTCAACGGATTTTCAATCTAAGATTCTTATGGTTTATTAAAGGATTTGAGGTCATGAACTTAGAGACAAATGAAATTTTCTTGTCTCATGATGCCCATTTCACACAACAAGCGTATGTAGTGACACAAATCGAAGATTTAAAGACAATTTTGCATCAGACATTTCAAATAAAGGGCTTAGGTTCTTATGTCCCAATGACATTACATGTTACAACTCCTTGAAGAAGAAGGTATGCTGGGTGCAAAAACTAAGGTTTTATCCATGCATCCAAAGATCAAACTCAAGGAATTGCAGGACGAAATATTGTTAGATCCTACTATATCTATTGATGGTTGGTGGGAAAACTTATGATTAATCTTACAATCTCGCAACTAAACATTGTTTATGTGGTTAATAAACTCAGCCGGTATGCTTCCAATTCTACCAAGTCTGGACTTTATTCTATCTGTTTACCAAGTCATTACAAGCTTCATCTTTTTATTCTATCTGTTCCAAGTTTGGACTTTCTGACTTGTACCATCCAACTTGAGGTACTATCAGATATGGTAGTCATTTGATGTTATTATTTATTATTTACCTGCTGTTATTGTGTAATCCAAGTTTTAGGTATATTTTGTTGTTTAGAGGGATTTGATTATAGATTCAATTTCACACCCCATTATTGAATTTAAAAAAAAACAAATTCATTCTTTGAAATTATTTTGATAAAATTATTTTCAAAACTATTTAAATTAGAAGGGTAATTATTGAAACAATTTAGAACAATCTTGCGTACCAAGTCGTATTCGTGTTCCAAAATTGTAAGCATCCTACGTAAGGCTCCTCTTGGACAATATTCCCAAGCTTCACCAGGTCTAACATACATGTCAGCCAAAACCATCTCTCCTTGATTGTTCCTGTTCAACAAAGTAACAAACGATGATTATGTCGATGATTTGATCTTAGAAAGATGAGAAGATCTCGCATTCTTAATGTCAATTTTAAATTATATCGTTGCTTATTACGATTAAGATAAAACAATTATCATAGAGTGACCTAATAATCAAAATGGTCTTGAAAACGTAAGAGATAATGGGTTCAATTTTTAGTCGCCATCTATATAAGAATTAATTTTCTAGGGATTTTCTTAGGTCTCTTTTGCTAACCATTTCGGTTTTGCATTTTGTTTCTAATTTTTCATTTTTGGTTTTTTGTGTTAAAAAATAAAAACTTATATGTTTGATAACTCATTTTAGTTTTATATCTTTAAAAATTAAAAATAAAAAACATGTTTGATAACTGTTTTTTGTTTTCAAATATAACATTTATTCTTCTTCTTTTCATACCTTTTTTTTTAGTTTTGTAGGTTTTAAAATTCGTTTAATGTTTTTGAAATATTTTTAAAATTTTAAAAACAAAAACTAAAATTGGTTAACAAACAAATCTGTTAAAAAAAAGTAAAAAAACAAAAACTAAAAACTAAAAACGAAATATTTATCAAACAAGGTCTATTTAAAATGTTGTAGGGTAATGCGGTATGACACCCAAAACTAGTCAATGGGACATGTAAGCTGACTCAAACAATCATCGACGATAAAATAAGAGACTTTAAAAACATACCAAGGAATAGTTCGTTTTGTTGATAAATCAGGCATGAGCCTGACCTCACCCACAACACTAAGACCAGAGTCATCAGGTGGACGTTCATTAATAGAACCCATTGCCATACAAAAAGAAGCCATAGCAACCCCATTCCTTGCAGCCACTTCATGGAACCGCTTGTACAGGATAGCCTAACCAACCACATTACCAAACACACATTATTCTTAACCAAATCAAACTAATAAACCCATTACTAATCATCATCATAATAACAAAACCAAATGTGAACCAAATGTGAAAAGTATGTTTTTTTTACTTTTTTTTTAGTCAAGATCATCCCAGAATGACCTAATAATTAAAATGGGTCTTAGAGAACTAAGAAATGATGAATTTAATCTTTGGTGACTACTTACCTAAAATTTATAATTTTTTATGGGTTTCCTTTACATTCAAATGTTGTAGATTTCGATGGTATATTCTGTTAGCCTTAGTTGAGGTGCGTGCAAGCTGATCCAGATAGTCACTTCTATAAAAAAAATATATATCATGGAGTGTACTAATGGTCAAGAAGGTACTAGAGAACTAAGAAGTGATGAGTTTACATCATGATGACCACCTACTTAAAAATTAATTTCCTATGAATATTTTTTACATTCAAATACTGTAGAGTCAGATGGCACAAACTGACCCTAACAATAATCATGATTACCCCAAAAAAAAAAAAATCATAGTCAATATCAGATTATTTTACTTATCACTGACCCTTAAATACTTGGGTAACAAAAGATCATTAAGTTTGGAGCCTTCTTTTGGATTTAATTAAATTAAACTGAGAAGATAAAGATACTCTAAAGTGGGACCATCTAGAGGACAACATATAATAATTATATTAAAAATATCAATTAAAAAAAACTACGATCTTGTTTTTAGTTTTTTATTTTTAAAATTTAAGTTTACAACAATTATTATACATATGTTTTTTTATATGAATATCTACATCTTATTTATATTTGTAGAAATCAAATCAAAATTTGGTAACAAAAAAAAGTAGCTTTCAAAAGTTTGTTTTTGTTTTTAAAATTTGGTTAGGATTCGCATATTTTTCAAGAAACGTTAGATAATTGTAGGAAAAATAGAGCACGTCGTAGGAAATACGAGTAAAAATAAGCTTAAATTTCAAAAACCAAAAACAAAAAACCAAATGGTTATCGGAACCTAAGTCTGCTACATTTGAATTTTTATTCTTTGTAGATACTACTTATTAATATTATGAGTTCCACCTCAAAATCAATTCGGAGTAAAAACAATAACCACATATAATATTAAAATATTGACACTCTTCACTTTTCCAATATAAGACAAGTGAGTATCTCAAAATATGCTCCTCAAGATGGTGCCACATTAGGAAGTGCATCTTGAATTAGATATGAATTTATATACCAAAATACCCTCTTTGACTTACTCTCTTGGGTTGGATCCGAATTCTTGGGATCAAATACTCACTTAGGTTGTACCTACTTGGGTTCAGTCCAAATTACATTCTTAGGTTTCTAAAATTTGTATACCATATTAGAGAATATGAGGTTTTTCCATCAAATTAATTAATTTTGAAGTGGAACTTTATATTTAGATGATTTTTTTATCCACTCTTTCCATACTTTTTTTAATTAAAAAATAGTCAAAGTTTGAAAACTAAAAAATTAATTAAAACTTTCCTTTTGTTCTGTAATTTAGATTAGAATTCAATTTATATTCAATAAAAAAAAATCAAATGATGATCATATGAGAATAAAATATTTATAATATATTAGAAAAAGATCTTACTCGACATCTATGTTTTCCTGGAGTATCAAGCCAAATAATTCGAACAAGCCTGTCATCCTTTTGCACCAAAGACTTAGTGTTCATCGAACGGACAGAAGTTATTGAACCATTTTGAATGTGATTCTCAGTCGTTGGAATAATCTTGTACAATTTCATAGCATTTCGTGCGAAAATGTCTTTAATTGCTTCAACAGCCTCCAAAATGGAGAGATCGCCATCAATACAAGCATCTCGTAGAACACTAAACACGACATCCTTCGATTTCTTTGCACCTACAATCAACCAATATTAGACCACATTCAATAGATTTACAAATCAAATCAATACTTCAATATTCTCTTTCAATATGGTATCCAAACATGAACATGACTTATATTTCTTTTCAAAGCTATTTGAGGATAAAACCTCTCACTTAAGAGGAGTATAAGTCAATTATTGTTAATTGATGCTTACTTTGACCATGACCTACTATTTTAATATATATATACATACAAAATTATTACTAAATAAAAAATCTTTAATAGATTGACTATTGTTATAGACTATGACCCTCGATTGATCTTGACATTTGTATGACATTGTCTATTTTGAGCATAAACGATCATGAAGTTATTTTTGGTTTCACCAAAAGATCTCATACTAAAAAAGATTACTGTCTTGGTCATTTGGAGGTGCATCATACTTTGTGACTTTTCTAGATGATCATTCAAGGAAAAAAAATGAGTTTATACCTTGAAATTCAAAGGTAAAGTATAACAAGTGTTTAAGTAGTTTCATGCGATTATTGAAAGAGAAACTGATAGAAAGTTGAAGTGTATCAGAATCGATAATAAGGGTAAGTAATGTGGAAATTTTGATGAATATTGTTGACCTTTCGATTTTTGAAAAAACTTTAGTTTTATTTTTATTGTGTATAAAATGTTGTTTGTAGGACTATAATTAAAAAGCTTATGGGTCTATAATTAAGGAGTTAATGGGTGTATAGTTAAGGAGTTAATGGGTCTTTAATTAAAATTAATGAGAAAACAGTTAAGGTAAATGAAAAGACAAAATGGTTATGTAATTGTAAGAGTCTTGTATTGTAGACCAAGTATTGTAATAGAGCTATAAAAAGATTGTTCATTCCATTGTGAATAATAGGGCAAGAGAAAGAAATTAAGAAAAGTAATTTTAGAGAAAATTCGAGTGTCTTGTCTTTCCAGTCACAAAGCAACTGTACTATTCACATTTTTTTTAATTATTTTTTTACAAATTGGTATCAGAGCTCATGGCGAACTTGACGGGTCAAATGCTGGTACCGCGATTGATGAAGGCGAATTACGAGAGTTGGAGCATTCATATGAAATCTCTTCTCGGCTCTTGTCATGCATGGGAGGTGATCGAAGAAGGTTTCAAAAAAGCAGAAGATACCGCAAATTATAAGGTGAATTAAAGCAAAGTGTTGAAAGATATGCGATCAAAGGATAAATTGGCATTATAAATGTTATTTCGAGTTGTTGATGAGTTAGGTTTTGAGGAGATTGCAAGTGCAACTACTTCAAAAGAAGCATGAGACACTTTAGAAAAAAGTGTTCAAAGAAGTCGAGCGAGTAAACAAGTGTGTCTTCAGACTTTTCGTGGCGAGTTGGATAGTAGAAAGATGAAGGAATAAGAAAGCATGTTTGACTACATCACGTGCAAAGATACAATTTCTTACTTGCAAAAGGATGCTTAATAAGGTCAATCCAAGATGTTTATTAATACCAGATCTTAAAACAAATATTATGAGTTTGGGGGCAACTCATAATGAAGAATTACTAAATATTTTGGAAAGATCGACTATTACACTTGAAGGACAAACAAGAGGGTTTAGTCACTCAAGTCGAGATGGGAAGAAACTGTATGTATAGACTGAATTTGAGAAGTATACGAGAAAAATGTTTGTGAGTCGATGTAGAAGACAAGACATCACTTTGACATCTTCGCTTTTGTCAACTACATCATGGTGGACTAAAAGAGTTAGCGAAGAAGGATATGGTGCATGTGCTACTTGACATGGACTATGAGGGAAAGTTTTGTGAAGAATGCGTACTCATCAAGCATGTGAGAGCCTCGTTTTACAAAGGAAGCGGAATATCGGGAAAACGACCTGCTCAAGATGATTCATACTGACATATGTGGACCAATTACCCCCTAAATCTTTCAGTGATAAAAGGTACTTCATTTCTTTTATTGATGATTTCTCACGAAAAACTTGGGTTTTTTTTAAAGAAAAATCAGAAGTACTCATGGTGTTTAAAAAAATCAAAGTGAAAGTGGATAAGGAAACTAGTAGTTATATCAAAACTGTACGATTTGATAGAAGTGGTGAGTATACTTCGACGACTTTCATGGAGTATTGCGAAGAGCAAAACATAAGACGATTTCTAACTACGCCTTATACTCGTCAACAAAATGGTGTGGCTAAGAGGAAAAATCGGATCATTCTTGACATGGTCTCAGAAATGCTCAAGAGCAACAAGATGCCTAAAGAATTTTGTGTGGAAACTGTGCAATGTATCATATATGTGCAAAATTGATGTCCACATGCGAAGTTAGATGATCAAACACATAAGAACAAAGCTAACAATTTCGTATCTCAAAGTTTTTAGTAGTGTGGCTTATGCACATGTACCTGATCAACGAAGAATGAAGCTTGAAGATAAAAGAAAAAAATATGTTTTTATTGGGTATGATGAGAAAACAAATGGGTACAAGCTACTTAACCCAACAAGCAAGAAGGTGATGACGAGTTGCGATGTGCGAGTAAATGAAGAAAGCGAACGGGACTTGAACAATTCGATGGAAGTTTGCATCGAAGTTAGAGAATTACCTATCGTTGCATCAATAAGTATGCCAACTATCTCTGAAACTAGCAATGATGTAGATGAACCACAATAACCAGGAATGTGAAGTTTACAAGATTTGCATGATGCGACAAATGAGGTAGACCTTGTATGTCTTTTGACAGATGCTGAAAATATTAGGTTTGAAAAAGCAGGGTGAGAGAAGAAATGGCAAACTGCCATGGATGAGGAGATTAATGTAATTGAGCACAATAATACATGGAAGCTAATAGAATTTCTGGATGAAAGTTAGACTATTGGTGTGAAATGGGTATTCAAGAAAAAGATGAATGCGCAAGACAAGATAGAGCGGTCGGTACAAGGCGCGACTTGTTGTGAAGGGATACAAGTAAAAAGCGAGAATTAACTATGACAAAGTTTTTGCTCCTATTGCAAGAATGGAGACAATTCGATTGCTCATTTTTCAAGCGGCTAAATTCAAATTCACAATTTTTCAAATGGATGTCAAGATAGCATTCGTGAATAGTGTTCTTGAATAAGAAGTCTATATCTAAAAACCACCCGAATATATGAAATTTGGAGAAGAGAATAAGATGCAAAAATTGAAGAAAACGTTTTATGGGTTGATGCAAGCACCATGAGCATGGAATACTTGTATCGATACATATTTCATGGAGAACGGGTATAAGCAATATCCCTACGAGAATGTACTTCACACAAAAAAGAGTGGACGTAATGCGATATTTATTGCTCTTTTGTCGATGACCTTATTTTTATGGGTATTAGTGATGCGATGATTGAAGAATTTAAGAGCACAGTGACACGAGAATTAAAGATGACTGATTTAGGCATGTTAAATTTTTTTCTCAGTTTAGAGGTTAAAAAAGGAGAGACGAGTATTTTTGTATCTCAAAAGCAATATGTGAAGGAGATTTTGAAGAAGTACAAATTGGCAAATACCAACATGGTTTCAATACCAATAGAACTAGGCACAAAACTTTCAAAATTCAATGGAGGAAAATGTGTGTATGCGAGCAAATACCTGAGTTTGGAGGGAAGCATTCACTATCTCTGCACAATGCAAGATATTTCATTAAGCTTTGGCATTATAAGTTGATTCATGGAGGAGCCGATTCTTTTCATTAGAATGCGTTTAAGCGAGTTTTACGATACATCCAAGAAAAAGTGTCACTTGGGATTTTCTACTCGAAAGCGAAAGGTTACAAGTTAGTTAGTTATTCTAACAACGATTGGTGCGGAGACATAGACGATCGGAAAAGTACATTGGGATACACATTCTTTATGGGCAACACAACATTTACTTTGGCTTTCAAAAAATAACTGATTGTGACGCTTTCAACATGAAAACTAAATATGTTGCAGCATCTTGGTGTGTATGTCATGTGATATGGCTAAAAACTTTGTTAAGCAAGATGGACCTAAAGACACTTGGTGTAACCATGATTCAAGTTGATAACAAATCAACAATTGAGTTAAGAAAGAATCCAGTGAACCACGAAAGAAGCAAACACATTGACGTTCACCTTCATTTCATCCAAGATCATGTGAAGGAAGGAAGCATGGAATTGCTACATGTGGCGAGTCAGAATCAAATTGTGGATATTTTAACAAAACTGTTACCAAAAGTTTTGTTCGAAAAATTCAAGACATGATTGACATGGTGGATGGTAGGAGCATTTAAGTTTCTGAGGGAGTTTTGTTGAATAAACATTAATGTTATTTTGATTGTGTTTAAAATGTTGTTGGTTGGGCTATAATAAAAAAGCTAATAGGTCTATAATTAAGGAGTTAGTGGGTCTATAATAAAAAAGTTAATATGTCTTTAATTAAGGAATTAATGGGAAAACCATTTTGATAAATGAAAAGCCAAAATGGTTGTGAAATTGTAAAAGTGTCTGGTAGACCAAGTAATGTAATAGGGGTATAAATAGATTGTTCATTCCATTGTGAATAATGGAGCAAGAGAAATCAATATAGCAAGAAGAGAGAGATTAAGAAATAAAGAAAAGTGATTTTAGAGAAAATTTGAGTGTCTTGTCTCTCTAATCACAAAACAACTATACTGTTCACATTATTTATATATTTTTAAAAAAATTGTTGAGCATTACAAAGATCTTGGTATTTGACATCAAAAGACGCCTTAAAAGACTTCTCATTTAAATGGGTTAGTTGTAAGAATGAACAAAATACTATTGGAAAGAGATGTTTGTTTTCACAATCATAGTTGGTCTAAACATTATGGTCGGCTAAAACAGTAAGTACAACTGTACATCTTTTGAGCCTCACACTATGTGTTCTTTTGGGAATCGAAGTCTCCAATTAAATTTCTACATTCACATGTGTGTCTTTGGTTGTAAATCTTCTCTGCTCATGTTCATAAACACGAGAGTTTTAAGTTTGATGCAAAGACCAGACCACGTGTGTTACTTAAATACAGTCAAGATGAGTTTGTTATAGCTTATAAGATAAAGTGAAGAAAAAACTCATTAAGAGTTGAAATGTTGTGTTGATTGAAGAGTAGACCAAACAACACATTGATAAGACATATAAAAAGAGGCTAAACATAGTGATGATATGATTGATTTAGATGCAGCTTATTCGGAACAATAGTCTACATAAATTGAGAATAAGATTTAGAATGATGAGTTTGACAATTTTGATGAGGTAAAAGGTTTTAAAGAGGTTGAGGTAGATGGTGATATTCTAGAACAAATATTAGAGATCGAATATCTGTCAACAAAATATGTTTTGCTTAGGAGGTCGCTTTAGAGATTGATGTCAATCAACAAGATATGTTACTAATGATTATGTGTTATTGACGAATGAATGAGAACCTGAGAGTTATGAGGAGGCTATAGGAGTGCAAAAGAAAATGTTTTGAAACCATAAAAGATGAAATGAAATCTCTACATACGAATCACGCTTTTAAGCTTGTCAAATTGCGTAAAGGAAAAACTACACTAAAAAATAAGTGGCTTTATCGAGAAACACAAGAAGAAAACGTGTAAGGTTGGGTTATAAAGCGAGACTAGCTATCAAAGGGAACAATCAAAGAAAGGTAATGACTTTGATGAAATTTTTGCTCATATTCTTAAGATGCTATCATATCGTGTAGTTCTGGATTTGGCAATTAGTCTTAAGTTAAAAGTTGAGTATATGGATGTTAAGATTACATTTTTTTGATGGTGACTTTGACAAAAATATTTATACTACACAAGCTAAGAGTTTTAAGGAAAAGACAAAGAGAATCCTGTGTATAAAATGAAGAAAATTATATATAGGTTGAAACAAACATAAAAGCAGACTACAATAGTTTTGAGCTTTTTATGATGGATAAAATAATAACTTTTTTCAAAATACGAATATTAAGTTTTTGGGGAAAACTTTTTTAAAAAGCAGTAACAGTGAATGCATCTATGACGACGGGCACTTAAAAAAAACGCCCGACTATTGTTGTATGCCGGTAATTGTATCTAGAGAGAATTTATTGTAGTTTATTATTATTTATAGAATAGAGATTTTGATTTCGATCCGTCGTTCTTTACTCCTCGCTTTGTAGATGTTATTTCACGTTAAAATTGTAGTGTCTTATTAATTATAATGGAGTTGTTTCTACTTAACAATTTTCTATTAGGTTCACACAAGAGGGAATAATTGACCATTAATGTTTAAGTGTTACGAAACTCCTCGATTTTGAGAAAAAATCTTACATTATTTGATACATATAATCTAAAAAATTAAGTCGGTGAGTTATGACACTTTAACAAAAGATACCTCGAAGTCATATATGCATTTTCATATTTTTCATACCTAAATAGTAGGTCTCAGGAAAGGCATATCCACTTGTGCTGAACATTACCTGCCCAATTTGTTGCCAATTTTTTAGCCAAACAGCACTTATACAAACTATGACTTTGGCACATGACCTCAAATTTGATGTCCAACCATGATTTAATTTGGGGAAAATCTATTATATTTTAAACGGAAAAAAAATAAAAATAAAAAAGGAAAATTACTTTTTCAATACGTAAGTTGGTATCTAGTTTTAATTTGGTCCATATATTTTTTTCTAACATTTTTATAAAAGTACCCACTTTTAGTATTTTTGTGTTTTATTAGTTTACTTTTCTACTTTAGGGTGTTTTTGTTTTTGGTAGAAAAGAGTGGAGGAGTTTAGTATAGAGTGGAAAGAAGTGGTTAATAGTGGTCTGTAATGGTTAACTACTCGTTTGGGGATTGAGATTAATAGTGGTGAATAATGAACTACTTGTTTGGGGATTGAAGTTAATAGTGGTTGATATAAATTTTTTTTTTTTGAAAATGTGGTTGGAGTAAATAACAACAATTATATGTCTATAATTAAAAGTTTATAAATTTTAATTATCCACCTCAATTGTTGTTTTTTTTTAGTACCACCTCAATTGTTGTTAACTGAACTTAAAAGACATTTTTATAGTTGATCATATTTGTTTAAAAAAAAATCAATTTTATATTTTGTTACTAAACATATGAACAACATGAATGAAACAAATAATAATAAATTTTAAAAATTTAGGCTAAATTTACAATTCAATAGACTGTTAAAATGTGAATTATTAAAGAAATAGTAAAAATATATTTACGTGAAACTTGTAAAAATACATTATTCTAGAAAATAAAGAAATAGAAAGTACTAGGATATTATGGTCTTCTTGTTTAAAAAAAAAGCAATCATAGTCAAATTTACGGTATAATTAATACTCATTATACGATATTGTTTATACATAATACTATATTAATACACAATATTGTACTAATAACATATAATATTGTATTATTATAATATCTCAAAGTATATTGTACAATGAATATTAACCATACCACATTTTTTATTATGGATGCAAATATTTTCAAATTTGCTTAGATATTTTGAGAAATTAGACTATGGAGCACAATTTTCGTTTAGTCTACGTACTTCTAATTTTATTTTGATTCTTTTACTTTTAAATGTCAAATTTTAATTACTATAACGATAATAAAACTAAAATTTAGTATTTGTTGTTAATTTATTACTATATTTCATTTGTAAATTTTTTCTTATTATTTTTTCAAAATTTTAAAAATATGGTTACATCAAATGTTTTATTAAAAAAATGAGGTTTTTTTATGAATTAAAATTATTATTCATTCATAATTTTTTAATGAAATAATTCATTTTAAGATCGAATTTTCGAAAGTAGAATTGAGTTAAATTACAACCCATTTATCAATCCAACACGCTATTGACTTTTTCGATAGAGTTAAAATTATTTTTAGAAAGAAATATTTAAATATTGATGTTAGCCGAGATTAAAAGATAAATTTGATGAAATTTAAAGTGAGATTTAATAAAATTGTTTTTTTTTAAAAAAAAAAAGAGATTTAATAGAGAGTTTGAAGAGTGATTAAAAGGGGTTGAAGAGTGGTTAAAAAAGAGTTGAAGAGTGGTTGTTTACTACAAAATAAAAACGAGGGATAGTTAAGGAGTGGTCTCATGTCCAAAGAACAAACATAGCCTAAAAATCACTTTAAAAAAATTTTACATGAAAAAAAAATCACTTAATCAAATAGTGAAATTTAAATTTATTATAATCTTCATTTTAGTGGTGTTATCTCAATTATTAAAATTGAACATTATTCAAATGGCAGAGGTAAAAACTTTCAATTTTAAAATATAGGTAGCAAAAACTTAATAACTAAAAATATAATTTTTCTAAAATAAAATAAAGAAAAACAGAATGTGTGAGTCAAATCACGTACGTTATATGAGTGGACATCAAATTTTAGTTCATACCTAGCTTTTCTCTATGCAAAAAGATTATATAATAAAAGCCATATACCCTAAACTATAACCTTTATATTTAGAATTGAACTCATTTAGATGACCTTTTTAATTGGAGCAGACTCTAAGAGTTGTTTGAGTGCAGACATCATCCCATGAACACTGAAGTTAGAAACTGTCAATCCAAAGTCAAGATAGACCTGAGAGATTAATTAAAATCATAAAATTATTGCCAAATTGGAAAAGTTATTGCTAGATCAAAATATCATCTAGTCCCAAAGGGATTGCCCAACACTTGAGGCACGGGCGTTTGAGGCATGATTTTTCAAGCCTCTCGTATTTGAAATCATTGAAAAGTGCTTAAAATAGAATGCTCTTTAAGACGACATGGTCTCAAAATACTATCAAGATAAAAAAAAATAATGGAATTTTAAGTACCTGAGGATACATGGAAGCAAGATGTGAAGTTTCCTTTGGGAAAAAGGATGCATATAATAAAACTATGCAACATTTAGAAAACCTCTTATTCTTTAGAACTGCTCGAAGATTAAGGGGATTGGCCAATACAAAATCTTCATCTTCGACTACCGATCTGAACATATGAAATCAAAATCAAAATTATATCTCATACATTATGACAAATAGAGAATTATGGTGAACTTTTTAGTATAACTAATTTGATGTATTCTGAATCAAAATGTTTGGATGGATCCTTTAACCTCAAATAATAATATTAAATTTTAGAAAAAGTTTAAACACGACGAAGGGAAGTAACTCTTTTTTTCTTTTCTTTTTCTCATTTTACAAAAATGTTTTTGTTTTCTAATATAAGTGTTGTATCACTTTAATAAATAGTAGATTTTAATGTTTATTGGGTGAAACAAAAAATAAAAATATTGGACTATGAAGTGTTGTGTTATATTCTCTTGTTGTGAGCTAAGAAGAACAACAACATCATGTATACTCGTTGACTATAAGGTTATGGATTTGAGTCTTCTAACCCTCAATTGTTATAATCTCAAAAAATAAAAATAGATTCTGTGAAAGCTCAATTAAAAGCCCATAATGGCAGTTACTTTTCAAAAGTGAAGGTCTCGTTTGATAATCATTTTGTTTTTCGTTTTTTGTTTATGAAATTTAAGTCTACCACAACTACCTTACTATACATTTTTCCTTATTTGGATATCCACATCTTACCTATATTTTAATAAACAAAACCAAAATTTAAAAAAAAAAAAAAAAAAAGTATTTTCTTAAAGAAATATGGATATATTGTAGGAAAGATCATGGTAAGAAATTTGAGAATAAATAAGCTTAAATTTCATAAACCAAAAACAAAAAATCAAATGGTTATCAAACCGGGCCAAAGTTTTTCACTTTTAGATTTTTCTACCGAGAGAAAGAGCAATGACGACAATTGGAGAAAAAAGGAAAATAAAAAGGTTGAGTGATTAAGAGTTTTCGAGGTAACCAACTGTCGAATTGAAATTTTAACAACTTGTTCCGGACACGAGGGTCTTCAATTTACATGGTGAAAATCGGATTTGGAGCTTTTTACATCCAGATTCCAACCGCGATACGGTTCATCAATTTTGTGAGATGTTCTATTTTTTCTCTTAGTTTAGTGTCGTTTGTTGTCAAGATAATTTATCTTGAATTAATATATGTGCAACTCTATTTATAACTAGGGAGAACTTGTTATAGCTCATTATTGATTATATGGGAGATTTTACACGAAGTTTTTTCACATTAAAATTCTTGGTATTTTGTGCTTGATATTTTTACCATATTTATGCTTGTATTAGGATATTGTTTATTTCCAACCCGGAGATGTGTAAGTGGATTTTCGTCCTTAATATTTTCATTTATTTTTTACAAATGTTATTTAGTGTATAATATTTGTTGGTTTAGATTTCAAAACTTTGTAATTTGTACAAAATTCTTAACAAAATACTTTTTATTTTCTCATCCACATGATATCACTCATTTCAGTTGAGCAATACTCATTTAAGGTACCTTAAAACTACATATTTTTATTTTTTTAAAAAAATTGTTTTAAATTGATGAAGAAAAATATATTAAAGTAAAAAAAGAAATGAAAAAATGTAAAAATATGTTATTTTAAAGGTGGAAAATACTAACCACCCATTTCACTAATTGATTGAAAATTGAAAACATAAATAAAGTAGCGAGAACGGTGTGTTTTATGCTCATAGATAATACTTTTTAATAAAATATTGGACATGTCAGTTGTTTTTATCTTCAAATAAAAAAGTATATTTCCTATAATAATTTATTTTTATTTGTATATTTATTTCTCATGTGCTTGTTCCTTGACTATATCAGTACCGATGGTTAGTGGTGCAGTTGTTTATCTTGTCTGGTGTTAATCCATTTCAATTCTACGGTCACGAGTTCGAGCCCGGACATCGGTATTTGGCTCTCATATTATCTGAGAGTAATTATGTTCTCTATATAGGTTTTGTTGATTCCCTTCCCCTTCTATCTACTCAAAAAAAAAAAAAAAAAACCTTAACGTTGAATTGTGTAATTCTCTCCTTGACAAATTAAATCTATTACTTAAAAATAAATGATAATATGTGGATACGAATATCAATTTATAAAGTATTATTTCATGTATAAAAGGGCTAAATAAAATAAATGGGAATATAAAGAGAAAAAAATGATAAAAAAAACATAAAAATTTTGTTACCCTGTATGAATTTGCATTGGCAAGTTGAAGTGTTGAGCAACTTCCAAACTATGAATGAATATAAAGTCAATAAGGCTTTTGTTTTCTATTCGAACAGGTTTCTCTCCTACACATTTCCATTGGGTATAATATTATTAATAATAAGAGAGAAATAGTGAATATTGAAAAGAAAATAATTTTTTTTTTTTACCTTTTAAAACCTCAATAAGACCTTCCTCAGCATCTTTCTTGGAGACATTCACATTAATTTCTAGACCACTTCGACATGCTGCTATACTTTTCACTCCATGTATCTCATGAGCCAATGTACTAAAAGACTAAGGATGTACACAAGACTATACAAATATTGGTTCTATTTTTGTTACTCACATTGATTTCTAGTGACGTAGAATTATGTTATAAGGGAAATTTCCGGCCAAACCCGAGCACAGCCGGCAAGCTTTAAGAGAGCCCGCAAGCCGAAAGAGAGTGCGGCCAAAACATAAGAGAGGTTGAAATCCACAAAAAAAATGGGTACAATAAGGGACGAGTAGTGCCTAACCCCAATCTCTTATGGAATCGAGCCTAACTCGACTCGAGGCCCATGAAAGGTTGGGCCTAGTGCCCCCTAGGCACTCAAGGAGTTAGGCTCCCACTAGGCCGTGCAGCCTCCCTATAAAAATCCATATGAAAAACAAAGAAAAGGTAAATTCCCAAAATCCTAGAAACTAGTACTCGCATAAATCATTTTGTTCTCTAAATCTAATTTAAGTATTGGAGGCCACGGTGACTCACACTACATTAGTGTCTAGATCATTGTCTATTTTATACGTGATTTGTTACCAGTAAATTTACAAATTCATTATTGATCTCGAACACCGAAATTTGACATCAACAAAATATATATATATATATATATATATATATATATATATATATATAAGTAAAAAAAAAAAGTAAAAGATATGATTTCAACTTGCTAAGAAATGTTTGTGTGAATGCATCCAATGTCCAAGAAGATCCACCTTGAAACTCCTATATAGACAAACAATGATAAATAATAAGGGGGAAAACAAAATTAAAAATAAATTTAAAGACACAAGAATTAAAAAAAAAATGTCTTACTTCATTAAGAATGTTCTCTGCTAAATGTTCGATTGTGACAATTCTACCAACAGTTGGAACAAATGTTTTGTGCCAATCTATGTTATGTGTTTTGTCCAAATTTAATCCATCATCAATGAGTATGGCAGATATTCTTGCAGCTTTGAAACATGTTGAGCAAATGGATTCTAATCCCAATGATTTGCGATGTTCCTCAATGCCATGCAACGATGCTTTACAATCATAAAGTTCACCCATTTCCCTCAAGTTCCTCTACATTTCACAATTTTTTCAATGGCAGATGCTAAAGTATATGGATTAAAAATGTTGTATAGAAAGATTTAGGGACTAAATTTAATATTTTTAAATTGATATATGATTCATCAACTCTTAGATCCCTAAAGTTGTCTACGACCGATAAATCAACACGATTAAGTTTATACAATTTTTTTTCTTTTTATGATTGTGAATCAAAACTTCCCTCTCATAGACCTAATGGGCACTCGTGCTCGTCTCGAACCTTGGACTCGAAAAATAATAAAGAAATTTTACAATTAAATTCAACTCGTGGGTCTTAAACTTGAGACCACCAAAGAGCATAACTTGGAAGCCACAAGCCTCAACCAACCATGGCCGTCCCAAGTTTTAAGTTTTTATTATTACATAGGTTCCTTTTCTTTTTCTTTTTTTTTTTTGAAAAAATAGACTCTAAAATTTTAACTACTAACAAGAGTAGAACTCTATTTGGTATCATATACAATCTGAAAAACTAAGAGATTACAAGTTTGAATCCTACCTACAAGAAATGGGTATAAGTTTATTTCCACTCAACTAAATCTTTTTTAAAATAAAAGAAAATCGATGAGTAAGTTATGCAAAATTGACTAAAAGTGGTTAAATAAATGTAGTTGCCATATAATTATGGAGAGGTTACGAGTTTAAATATTTTTATTCGAATCGAATGTATAGGAGTACCTTGAAGGAGATGGAATCATGAACATTATTAAGGGATTTGGAAAAACAATGGATGAAAGGAAAAGCTGAATCGGCCGCCACCAAATTGTGGGAGTGAGCATCAACAACCATGGCTTCATCAATTGCTTTCCTCAAATCACTCAAATCCATTGCTCACCAAACTCACTTTTTCTTCTCTCTTTACTAATTCTCACTTTCTTACGCAATTCTCTATCTATCTGCCTGCCTTATATACTATATTCTTGTTCTTTACTTTTAGGGGTTTTTTTTTTTTATATATGTATGATTGCCTAGGCCAGCTTGTACGTATCTCGACTAATGTAATATAATATACTATCTAGCCTTACGACATTTGGATGTCAAGGAAATCCATAAGAACCTAATTTCTAGGTAGGTGGCTACTATGCATTGAATCTATTACCTTAAACAACTAAAACCATTATAGGTAGGTGGCTACTATGGATTCTCTTTATATTTTAATTACTTCAAGTGGTTGTTTAAGGCACCTTGTATGCAATTCGACTAATGTCATAAATATATTGTTGATCCTAAACATTAATATGTCAAAGAATAAAATTAGTAGGAAATTAATTTCTACATTGATGGTCACCATAGATTTAATTTATCATCTTTTAGCTCCCTAAGACCTTATTGACCACTAAACCACCCCATGATGATTAAAGTGACCTCTCTACCATAAACTTGAAATTAATTCATTAAATATGATAATCTTAAGGCAAAAGGCATAAAGGTGAAACTATTTTTTCTATTTTTAAAGTACCGGTAAACTATCTTTGAATAACCTAGTTGTTAAAAGGATTTTAATTAAAAGCGAAAAAAAATTATGGGTTCAATCCATACTTATCATCTATCAAGAAATTATTCCCTATGAATTTTCTTGGCATATAAATATTATAAATATCTTTTGTGAAAATAATGAATGCATGTGTAAACTCATCCAAACACTCAAAAAAAAAAAATATATATATATATAAATAAATAAATAAAGGAAAATAACTAGAAACCACCCTATATTATGAGCAACTTTTGAGATTTATTTGACTTATAAATATCTAATTTAAATCTCTCGAGTTTGAAGAAAGCTCAAAGAATCGAACCTAATGTAAGAATGAGATTAACTCATTTTGGTAATATTAAGGTAAAATTGATTTTATTTTTCGCTTCTTAATTCTTCTATTTTCTTCGTTCATCATTTTTCCCTTTTCTGATATCGATCGTAGCCGGAAACTCTTTCAAGCGATCTTTGATGATCGAAAAAATAAAATGAGAGGGAAGTGATGAAAAAAAAAGAGAAACAAAATGGATGTGCCAATTAATTTCAAGGTATGTTTTTCGAAAAAAAAAACAAATACAAAAGAAATAAGATAAGGAGAGAGAAGAAAATGACTGAAAAAAAACAAAAAAAAAAAGTTAAGGATGGGTAAGAGAAGGAATTTTTTTTTAGTACATAGTGGGGGAAGGGATACCAACAAACCCTATATAGAGGGCACAACTACTCTCAAATAATATGAGAGTCAAACACCGATTTCCGGGCTCGAACTGGTGACCGTGGGTAAGAGAAGGAATTGAGGAGGAAAAAATATATAAATATAATATATACATATATAAAATATTAAACTGTTTTTTTACAGGAAAAAATATTAAACTGTTAACGGTAGTAAAAGGTTATGAATTTTAATGCTCTAACCTAATTGATGTACAATTAAAAAATAATAATAATGATAAAACAAAGAAATTAACTCTCAATTGCAACTTTTAGGCATTGCATTTTAATTATAACATTTTTTTTGAAATATTATATATAAAAGATTTAGGTTTTTTATATATATATAATTCTCTAATATTTTCCTTTCCACCTCAAGCACTAATTGAACTGATTGAAGACAATTCGTGAAAAGATTACTGAAAATTCAATTTAATGCTATAAACTGAAAAATAATTGACAGTTATCAATTGAAAACTGATAGAAGGTTTGTCAGCTGAAAATCGGTTAAAAACTATCGACTGAAAATTGATTGAATAGTTATTTTAGTCATTTTACAAAGATCACCTCATTTTTATGCTATATTTCCTTTTAAATATTATTTATAGTCTTTTTTTTTAATCTTTTTTGCTGTAAAATCTCCTAACTTAAAGTTAAAAGATGAAAAAAAATATTTTGACTTAAATTTTTTTTAAAGTAATAGACAAAAAGTAATTTGGAACTCTATCCCAAAATTGGAATTTTTGTTTTTTTATTATTTAGAATGGATTCCCAAATTTAAATAGTTACTTTCTTTTCTTCGTCTCCTTTCCTAAAAAATTGTAACTTTGCTATATTCTATATGATCCGTTTTTTTCTAAGTTTTATTTTCTGACTATAATTAAGATAGTGATTCAAATTAATGATTTTGTAATCACATATGAATAAATTAATGTCATCCAATTGTACATAGAGAATATTACTATTGTCACTTAAATGAGAGTCAAATACCAATTTTCAGAATTGAATTCATGAAGCTGGTGTTGAGTTGGATAACTATCCAACAATAAAAAAATCAGCATGACACTAACCTTTTCAATATATGTAGATATTACTTTCAAGTTAAAATAATAAATATTAGTAGTTATTAATTAATTTGATCGTTATCATGTATTAAATTTATTATCTTTTAACTTTTTAAAGTAGAGGTGTACAAAACAAGCTACTACATGAATAACTCAATGGATATGTTTATATGTATTTTTGTGGAATGATTATAATAATAATTTGTTTGGATGCTATTGTTTATTGAGTGGTTGCAGACAATAACTCGTTTGGATGTGGTTTTTGTGGAAGGTTTGTAAATTTACTATTATTTTCTAATGATATGACGTTCATGAATTTTTTTTTCAATCTAAAATAATGTCATTTTATTTATTTAGTGTTCCAAATTCTAAATTATTCTTTATTATATTTGAGGATTGTTTTTAAAGTAATATTACATTCTTTATTTATCGTTTAAATTTATAGTATTAAATGTTTGTATTCTTATTTTTTGTGAGAATATTTTTTATGATATGAAATTCATATTTAAAAAATCACATGGTAGATTATGAAAAAGATTAATTTTAAATGATAAAATATATTTTCCTCACATATTTTTAAAATAAAATATAATGTAAATGATAATGATTTTCAATTAATTTGTAAACAATAATGAATCATTGATATTAAGTAAATTATTTCAAAAAAAAATTAAGTAAACGAAAAAAGATAAATAAAATTTTTAAATTTACATAGATAATTATTATTATATTTAATTATAAAAAGTAGGAAAAAAATTAATTCAAATTCAAATTTTAGAAAATAAAAAGGGAATTTGCACTCTATAGCAATTTTTTTACTACAATTTACAATTATAGCACATTTTTAAAAATAATTCTTTTATAGCAAATTCTCCGAATTTAAAAAAAATATCTTGTTTTATAGAAGACTTTGATAGAATCTATCATTCCCTAATGATGGAAGTCTATCAATTTGATCAGTAATTGATTCTATCCGTCCTTATTGATAAAATCTGATAGAATCTGTCAATTTACTTTAATGATTAGTAATTGATTATATCAGCGTCTATCTATAGAATCTATCAATTTACATTTTTTTGCTATATGTACAAATATTTTCATTATTATACTATTCATGAAATATTTTAATCATTTTGTAATATACATGCAAAAGTCGCATACAAAAATGTTAGTTTTGAAAAACAATATAAAATATTGGAATTTTGAAAAGTTGAAACCAAAAGAAATAATTTAAAAATAAAAACTAATATAAAATTAAAATTAAAAACTACATATAAAAATTAAAAACTTAAAATTTAAAATAAAAATAAAAACAGAAAAAATATTAGAAACAGAAGTTAGGGAAAAAAAAAAGAAGAAAAAAAAAACTAAAGCTGCGATTTTTGTCCATGCACGTGTGTGAGCAAGCGAGCGCGTGCGTGTGTGTGCATCCCTGACTAATGATATTTTAGTTTTTAATTTTGATAAACTCAAAAAAAAAAAAAGATAAATGTTTTCCAAAAGGTTAAAGCACTGTTTTACTTTTTTAATGACGAAAAGAGAAACCATTTTAAAATACAAAGAAAAATAATAATTTTTTTACATTGTATTTAAATTTGGAACACTTCCCCATATCAGCATTGATTCTCGAATTGGACGCATTAACATTGTTTTTCGAATTAGAATTGATTCTTTGATAAAAATAAGGTTTTTTGTTTGTGACAGGTAATATTTAGTTTTAGGATTTATTAAAAAAATTTCGAAAATTTATATTCAAATGAATTTTTATTAACTTCTCTTATTTTTATTTTTAAAAACAACTTTCACCTCTAACAATTCATTTTAAATTATTTATTTCTAATTACTTGATTAGTTTATAACCATTTATTTTTAATCATTTTTTTCAAATCAATCAAAATAATTCATTTTTAACCATTTCTTTTTTAACTACTAAAAATAATTACTCATTTTAAATCTACAACCATGACTCTAGCTCATCTACATAAAAACTTCATTCGAATGTGTTTTTGGCTACAAATTTTAATTTTTAACTACTCAACATAACTCTTCAATATAACTCCTTAACCTAAATCCTACCTAAAGGGGTTATTTGTTTGACATATTTAGGTAATTTTTTTGTTAAAGAGTTATATTGAATAGTTAAAAATTGAGAATCGTGTCAAAAAACTTGTTTGGATGTAGTTTTTGTATAGCGGAGTTAAAGTCAAAACCTTATTTAGATGTAGATTTAAAAATGAGTAGTTATTTTTAGTAGTTAAAAAAGAAATGATTAAAAATGAATTGTTAAAAATAAGTTATTTTGATTAATTTGAATGGAATGATTAAAAATAATTTATCAGAAATAATTGAGTAATTATAAATGAATGATTAAAAATAAGAGTTATCTTTAAAAATAAAAATGAGGAAGAATTAATAAAAACTCGTTTGAATGTAAGCTTTCGAGGAGAAGTTGATAAATCTTAATACTAACTCATACCTAAATATGTCAAACAAACAACCCCGAGGGTTTTTGGAAGAACAATAAAAATAAAAATATATTACTGCTAACTTAGTATAATAATATTATAAAAAAAAGGTTCAATAAATAACTTTAAGTGATAACATTAAGTAAAATTAAACAATGTCACTTAATTTGTCAATCAACTGATATTGGTTGAGGTTGGTTAGTAACACTAAATTTATCATTTAGCCAATTTGCATAACTTCCATAACTCCATTTTTGTGCGAGAAGTCGTGTTCTATGTCGACTATGCCATGACCGAGGAAACTTGACTAGTTTAGCGAGTGAGCTGAGTGAAAAATGAGAGATGTAAAAGGCTTTAGAAGAGGGTTGCAAATATTTAAATTTGGAGATTTCGTTACGGAAGAGGCCAACAATAATAGAGTTCTAATGACATCTTGTACAATTTAGGCCCCGTTTCATAACCATTTGCTTTTTTGTTTTTTATTTATGAAATTTAAGTTTATTTTTACTCAAATTTCCTATCATATGTTTTACCTTCCTACAATGTATCCATATTTTCTTAAGAAAGTAGATGAATACTAATCAAATTTCAAAAACAAAAACAAACTTTTGGAAGCTACTTTTTTTGTTTCCAAATTTTATTTTTGTTTATTAAAATATAGGTAAGATGTAGATGTCCAAATAAGGAAAAAGATATAGTAAGGTAGTTGTTGTAGGCTTAAATTTCATAAACGAAAAATAAAAAATAAAATGGTTATCAAACGAGACCTTAATAACCATGAAATTGCAGGATCCAATCTCCTTTTCCCTAATATTGTTATAAAAAATATATATATATAGTCATTAGGACTTCAGCTTACTATGATCTTGCCTTTATAGTAAATATAGGAGTTTCAAGTAGTCATATTTGCACTGTTTTTAAAAATTGCTAAATTTAAATGAGTTTACTCAAATTTGCTACCAACAACAAACTTCTATTAAAATATTGAAACTTTAATTGAATTGTCTTTTAGAATTTAAATGCGTATAAATTAGCTTAAGAAAATACGTATATATTAATTAGTATCATATGAGTGGATTAACATTAGCAGTGGATTGCTCATGAATTGGAATAATTTGAATAAAGTAATTTATTCGATCCTGGTTCATAACTATTTGATTTTTTATTTTAGAAATTTAAGTCTACAACAACTACTTTATTATATGTTTTTTGGTTACTTTTGATATCTACGTCTTATTAATATTTGTAAAAAATGAAATCAAAATTTAGAAAAATAAGTAAGTTATAAAAGCTTGTTTTTATTTTTAAAAATTGATTCGTATCCATATACTTTCTTTAAGAAAATATGGATACATTGTAGAAAAGATAGAACACATTGTATGAAATTTGAGTAAAAATTGTCTTAAATATAAAAAATCAACAACAAAAAACTAAACCCTTTTTTTATAACCATTTGATTGTTTGTTTTTGTTTTATGAAATTTAAGCTTATTTTTATATATCTTAATTTAGTACGATATATTCTAACTTTCTTTCATTGTGTTCCAACTTTCCTATGATGTATAATCTTTTCTTAAGAAAATATGTGAATGCTAACCAAATTTTAAAAACAAAAACAAGTTTTTGAAAACTAGTATTTTTTGTTTCTAAAATTTGTTTTGTTTCTAAAAATGTTGGTAAAATATAAATATTTAAATAAATAAGAACATATGATAATGTACTAGTCGTATGCTTAAATTTTAAAAATTTAAAATTTAAAATAAAATAATTATCAAATAGAACTTAAATAACTATAAAAAAAAAACTTCAAAATTTATATATTAAATAGGATATCAATCAATGGGTGAGTTGGATTCCATAATAAAATGGAATAAAGTAGTGTTCAAATTAATATATTTCTTTTTCTTTTTTATAATAAATTAATATATTCTCTGCTAAAAAAAACAAATTTCTAGAAATTTGTTCAAATCAATATATAAGTGGGCGGTGGGTTGGTTCATTTTTACTTTTGTTGGTTTCAAATTGGAAAGGAATAAAGTTGGGCGTTGATTCCCAAATTGCAATAGATACCAGAGTAAGAAAATTATATATTATTAGCATTTATTTTTTTATTTCTGAATTCAATACCAAATTCAAAACGACCTTCATTGTTATATGTCATACAAAATGTTATAAAAGTTGGATTTTTTTTTTGAAAAATACAGCCACAAAAGGGCTACGTATATAGTGAATGGGTCGGTAACACGATTGGTTATCTGGTCTGGTCTTAATTCATTTTTATTCCACGGTCATAGATTCGATTCTTATAATCGGTATTTATAATCCTCTTCCTCCAAATTGTACTAAACTTTTTTTAAAGGCCACGTGCAATAAGCAAACTATCCTTCGAAATAGCTAAGACAATACAAGAGGAGAAATTCCCCTCCAACATTGGATTAAGTTTTGACATATATTACTATTATTATTTTAATAAAAATTGTATTTGATAAACTCTTTTTACAAATTAATCGTAGATGTTTGACAAATTTTAAAGTATTCAAACCAAAATTATAAGAAAGTAGGTAGAATACTAATAAATATCAATGACTTTATTTACTATTCTTTTTTTAATTATATTTGTAATTGTTTTATAAATTTGACTAGTCACTTAGTTTCCCTTATTTTAACTTTTTTTTTAAATCCTCCCTTATTTTAACCTTGGTCGTACATTTTGTAATTATATTACAATAATTAGGATATTTTATTTTATATGGTATTTGTTTTTAATTAAAATTTAAATAAATTTACTGGTTCTATAAACGAAAATTAAAGCTAAGTCATCATTCTTATGGTTAAAAAAGAGATAAAATTTGGAATCACGATTTAAAAAATTAGAATTGACAAATTGATTATGTGAAATTTTGTTATTTATGTACCAATAATAATATTTTGAGTCCAAATCATAAGTATTAAATTCTAGTTATTAAAATTATAGGAACTAAATTAGAGTTTTCATCAAATCATATGAACCAAATTTATCATTTACCCTACATATTATATATGGTAGTTTACATTGTTCAATATATATATATATCTGTGTGTGTGGGGTAGTTTATAGATACAGAGGAGGTGTTTGGATGATGAGTAGTTAAAAATTGGAAGTTAAAAACTAGTTTGGATGTGATTTTTTTTGTAGAGAAAATAGAGACAATTGCTTTTTTTATTTGGATTTAAAATTTTACTTATTTTGAATAGTTGAAGAAAGAATGATTAGAAATGAGCGGTTAAAAATGAGTTATTTTGAAAAGTTAGAAATAAATGATTTGTAATGAGTGATTTATATTGAGAAATTATTTTAAATAGTTATAAATGAACTATTAAAAATGAATTCTTAGAAATGATGAATTATTTTGAATAGTAAAAATGATGAATTATAAAAACTTGTTTGGATCTTATTTTTTCTAGAAATAGTTAATAAATACTTATTTTAAATCCTTCATAAATATGGAAGATAAATACTCTAGAGTGTACTTTATAAAAATTCGAAGCTATAATTTTTTGATTGTTGAATTTGTATTAATATTGTTGAGTTATTACTCTAGTTCTTTATATATTTATATTTTGAGGACGTACACACTTTTTTCAATTTTTTTTAAACAAAAAACAAAATGTGAAAAGAAAGAGGAAGTTGGGACAGCATGGGAATGAAGCACAACTTTTCAAAAAAAAAAAAAAGCACATGAGAAGTGTGGTGCATAAGGAAGCACAATTTTTTTTTTTTTGCTTATTTATTTTTCTATCATGGGTAGTTATTAGTAACTTCAATTGACATCTTGATTTATTATCAATTGATACATATTATACATAATTTTATAAAACTTGCATAGTAGTCTCTAACGAAATTAATAAACAAAATTAATTAATTTGTTGCCATTTTGGTTTATTAATTCTCATTTAGTTATTTTCATTAATTTTAATTTTATTATTTATTTAATATGGAACAATATTATATCCAATCGATTAATTTATAAGTTTTGGTTTTGATATTAGGCCAGAATCAATAAATATAAGAAAAAATTACTTATTTGACTTTTCCAAATAGATTGACAAATTTGAGAAATTTAAGTTAATTTGTAGTTTGTGGTTAAAGATTGCAATTGGATTATCGAAAGGGTTGGTGCTATGTTCGTTTGTTGATTCGTTGTAATCTTGAGATTTAGTATTTATTTTTCCAAGTTTGCCAAATTTGCTTTCGAGAAACTTTATTTAGTTTTTCATTTTTTTATTTCTTTTTAGCTTCTTACTTTTAAATTTAAGACAAAATGTCAAAAATTTCTCAAACACTTTTATATTAGAGATCATGGAGTTGTCATTCAAATTAAATGAAGTAAATGATCTTAAATTTTGTGATTTAACTGATTTGGTTTGTCAAATGGTAGTAAGGAAAACACACTAAAATTTCGTACAAGAAACCAATACCATTGGAAGATTTCATAGTCAATATGAAATCAATAATTACGATCTATATTTTTATTACTAAGTGGATCAATCTAATTTGTTAGGAGGACATAGTCAATATCAAATCAATAATTACGATCTATTTTGTTATTACAACAAAGACCAAAAAATTGATAGTGTTGATAGATACCATCTCAACCTCTTATGCAAATTCATATTTTAAGTTATATACGTTTTTAAAAGATATTATTAAGATTTTAGCAACCAATACTCTTCCATTTAAAAAATCTTCAATTTTAATTTGAAACTAGAGCTAGGAGGGATAATTTGAAAAACCAAATTGCACAATTGACTAACATTGTTAGAAACTTGATGTAATAGACACGACTTTTTAGACAAATTATATATAGTCGTTATCCAAACATGTTGAAATACTTTATTGAAACTTAAAGAAAAGTAAAACTTTATTTTAAACAACTATTATTGAAAGTTAAAGAAAAGTAAAACTTTATTTTAAACAACTAATACTTTTTATATTGGGAGCTCATTGAAAACATTTTTAAAAAGTAAACATAAATATACAAGGAAGTCAACAACAAATTTCTTTGAACATAACTTAAGCACGTGAGCTTAAAAACATTAAAACACAATTCTAAAGGTGGAAGTTGGATGATGACTTGGACGTTTTCCTTCTTGCTATAAAAAATAATATTTTGGAAAGAATTGAGTATTTATAAATAAATATAAATACCCTGTAAAATGCTTCATTATTGGGGTCACATTCAAACACATGCAACATGATTTTTACATGATCTCTATGGAACCTATAATGATAGCCTCTAACTTTCACATATCCAAAATTATTTCCAGGATGTATATCACTTTGTTACACATGGTTTTATCACGTACATCAAAACCTGTTCATCCCATTCATACACCACGAGACTCGTCATTCTTACACAAAGCTTTCATGCGTAGATGTGTGTCGCTTACACACACTAACCCTAGATGCATCGCTTTCATACACTTGTAACTTTCGACAATCATCACTTTCATGCCGTGTTAATAGAATAAAAAAAAAAAAAAAAAGGAAAGGCAGGTATCTATTAGAAATGTTCACGGGGCGGGGAAGGGATGGGGATGGCTTTACCATCTCTATCTCCGCGCTACTCATTTCAATCTTATTCCTCGTGAAATTCTCTGTAAAATTTTGCGGGAAACGGGGCGGGGATTCACCACGGATAAATCACGGGGATAGCGTTCCCCACGGACAATTATTTCCCATTTAACTCTTCTTTTTTTCTTTTTTTATTCTTAACTTTTTGCAAACTTTTTCTATTGTTAACTCAATTTACTAAATCTTAGAATTTTTTTCAATATTAAAAGAAATGCTTATTGATTTTTAATTAAATAATTAATTAAGTAAGGTAAATATTAATCCAAATAGTACTTTATGTTTATTAATGTATTTAGAAAAATTATATATATATATATATATAATATGGACGGGGCGGGGAACGGGGAAACGGGAATGGGGAATACATTCCCCGTCCCCATCCCCCAAAATTTTTCATCCCCACTCACTTCCCCATTCATCGCTTATTCGATGATTCACCGCCCATATAGGGGCGAGTCCCCCCTATGAAAAAAATGGGCATCTCTTGTATCTATCTCGTAATTGCCTATATCCACTATATTCATTTATGCATGAGGTCCCAATCTTCATAATAACATGCAAAAACATGATGCAAACACACATAAATTAGATGTAACCTCATATCATAATAATTCCTCATACCTTCTCTATCATTACATCTCATCGTTAAATAAAATATCTCATGAATAACGAATGGGGCAGTGACGCAATTGTTTCATTGTTTAGTTGTTAATCATTTCAACATCAGCGTCACAGGTTCGAACCCAAGAATCGGTATTTGTTTCCCCTCCCCCAATATGTACTAATATATATATATATATATCTCATGAATCTTTCGAAAAAAAAATCTCATGAAAAAACAAAGTAGAATTAATATTTTTTAATGTAGTAATGTCTAAAATATATAGCATTTTGTTAATTTGTTAATTTATAAAGATCCGAACTATACTAGGATACTAGATTCCAAATTTTTTGGGGGGCCATGGCCCCCTCTAATTCCTTCATAGGTTCGCCCTGCCTAAATATATTCATCAATGATCATACAAGATAATAGGTGATTAACTACTTTATAAACACACCATTTAAACATCCAAGTATCACAAAACACAATCAAACATATGTCGAGACATACCTTAAACGACTTTATACCCTACGATTAGTTAGTCGGGGGTCTCGCTGTTCGATTAACGAGTTGGGGTCCCAGGGATGAGGATTTTGATGGGGGTTCGGGGGCAACACGCCCGAAACCTAAACGGAATATGTAATGAGACTTTTCTATTTCCGTAAATGGCCTTTTATAAATTTTAGGTTTTATCTGTAATAGGGTTTAATGAGAGTACATTATATAAACTCGAATTAAACCTTAGTCTGTCATGATGTTCATTTTGTTTTTTGCATCTTTTTAATAAAATAGTGCCCCTTCTCTACCCTTGGATGAGCTAACATAACGTTCGTGAATCATATAAATTTCTGTGTTTGATTTTCTTCTGCTTTTTCTTTATTCTATGATTGTATATGTTCATTGTCGATTTCATAACAACATAAAATATGACCATGCCCGAAGGCTACCAAAAGTAAGATCTCTTACCTGACTAACTTTGACTCCTAATAAGTCCTTACCACCTTTGCTTCAATGTCAATTTTAATGTTCGATAGATACAGATTCTCATAATAAATTGTATCATCATAGTTGGATTTTCATCTTTTTCTAGTGTTGGCGGTTTCCTCCCTCCTCTATTGATTTTAAATATATCACTTGAGTGTTTTGATTCAACATGACACCTATTTCTCATTATTAAGATATGCCTTGAACGGTTGAATGCACTGTGATTAGTTGTCGAGGGTCTCGCTTTTGTCATTCGTGTATGCAAACACACTCCACATTCGTTCCCGCTTTCGACATTCGTTTTCGCACTTAGAAGCGTAAATGCATCCGCATTCTGTTATGCTATCTAATTTTTCGCTTATTCTTTCTGTAATAGGGTTTAATGAAAGTGCATATATAAACTCGAATTAAACCCAGCTGATTATGATGTTCATTCTGTATTTTGCTATCCTTAATAAAATTTTTGCCCCCTCTCTCCCCATGGACTAACTAACACAACGTTAGTGAATCGCTTAAATTTCTGTGTTGTTTCTTTTTCTTTTACGCTTTTCTTTATCTTTGCATTGGTTGTTGATTTTCGTTTTCATAAAAATGTGGTATCAAAGCCTATGGTTCGAATTTCTACAATTGTTTTTCAACAAGCGATTCGAAGATGTCTAGCATTAACGTGAAAGTAAAAAAAATTACAGAGGGAATTGTTTCGGTCTATGGAAGATTAAGATGCAAGCTCTGTTGAAATAGTAGGGTGTGTAGAAGCCTCTTACCGCCAAATGGAAGGATGTAAAATTGGACGAAGATGAGGAGTTGATGAGTCTAGAAGAAAAGGCGCATTCAACGATCATAGTTTGTCTTGCTGACGATGTCATCGTCGAAGTCACATTTCAAGTTAAGGCTTTCGATTTGTGGTTAAACTCGAGAGTTTGTTTTGACCAATAAGTTGTTTTTGAAGCAACAACTATTCAGCTTTCATATGTTTGAAGGTACGCTTCTAAAAGATCATCCATATAGGTTAAATAAAATATTAATGGATCTGCGTAATATCGAAGTTTGGATAGATGATAAAGATATCGCTCTAATTTTATTGGTATCGTTGTCGCTGTCGTATGAGAATTTCATCAATTCCTTTATAACGGCAAGGATACGCTATTTATAGATGAAGTGAAGAATGTTCTACTTACTAGAGAGAACCGTCATAGGGTCGCTGGTACAATAGAAGGTAGAGCATCTAGATTGGCTGCAACATGAAGTAAAGGTCGTGGGAAGAATAGAAAGAAAAAAGCCAAAGGAATTTGCCCTAAATTCCAAAGGCTCAAAGATGTATAATTCTAGGGAAAACAATATTTGTGCTTACTATAAGAAAAAAGAGCATTGAAAACGTGATTGTCCTTGCAGTAACAGTTATCAACCGATAAAAAAGAAGGTTCAGCAGCCGTAGCAGAGATTGATGGCAGCTTAGAGAAAGATCTGGCCCTAGTTTTAAGTGATCACACCTCTTCTAAAGGTGTGTGGGTCCTCAATTTAGGTGCTTCGTATCACATGTGTCCAAAGAAGTGGTTTTCAACGTATGAGCAGATTGATTGAGGTAATGTATCAATGACAAACAGTTCAGTCTGCAACATAGTTGGGATTGGCTCAATCAGGATACAAACGCACGACAGGTTATTCTACATTTTTAATAATGTAAGACATGTTCCATCAAAGACCAAGAGTTTGATATCTCTTAGTACATTGGACAAAGAAGGTTTCAGTTTCAAAGGTGAAGGTGGAGTCATGTATGCTTGCGAGGATTCAAAAGTAGTTCTGAAATGTTCAAAACGTGGAACTCTATATTTTCTGGCAAGTTTAACGTTGACCGGGTTTGCTATAGTGGCATCATTTGCAATTCAGAAAGAAGACATGACTAAGTTATAACATATGATACTTGGTCACATGAGTGAAAGGGGAATGTAGATTCTGTCAAAGAGAGATCTTCTATGTGGACACAAAGTGCAGAACTTAGAGTTTTTCGAACACTGTGTATTTGGAAAACAATAGCCTCAAGTTTCCAAAGAGGGTCAACTGTATCAAAGATACACTTGATAATATCCACACTGATTGTTGGGGTTCTTCTCGAGTTGAATCGGTTGAAGGTTGCAGGTATGTTTTGTCTATTATTGATGATTTTTAAAAAATGACTTGGATTTTCATGATGAAGAAGAAAAGTGAAGCCTTCAAGAATTTCAGACAGTCGAAGGTTCTAGTGGAAAATCAAACAGGGAAGAAGATCAAGAGACTACGAACAGATAATAGCCTTGAATTTTGAAGTTTTGAATTTAATGAATTCTACAAAACTGAAAGGATTGTTTGACATCATACTATCAGGGGCACACCTTAACAAAATGGGGTAGCGGAACGTATGGACAGAACTTTACTGGAGAGAGCAAGATGCATGCTCTCGAATGTTGGGTTAGATAGAATATTTTTGGGAGAAGTAGTGAATACAGGGTGCTATCTGATCAACCGTGGGCCTTACAAAGGTATTGACTATAAAACACCATACGAGGTATAGTCTAGTAAGCCTGTAGATTACTCTTCATTAAAAAAATTTGGATGTAATGTTTACTATCATGTCAGTGAAGGAAAGTTAGAGCCTAGAGCCAATAGGGTGTTTTACCGAATATGGTCTCCCTCTAAGAATAGAGTTATCATCAGCCGAAATGTTAGCTTTGACTAGAACTCTATATTTAACTCCATTGTGCAGTCCACACTTGCAAGAAAAAATAGTGGTGTTGATAAAAAGGTAGAGCTAGAATTCAGTTATGACAGAGTTGAATTACAACACCAGAGTGGAGAATTAGATCAACATGCTACTACAGATGAGTCAGATATGCCTACTAATCAGTTAGTTTTGCTTGATCAGCAAGATTATGCTACAAAAAATAATACCAATGATCAATCTTCTAGTATGGAATCATAAATTTGAGTATAGCTCTTGATAAAGCTAGAAGAACTAGTGTTCGAGTTCTAGTCAGATATGGTTTTGAGGATATGGTTGCTTATGCAGTGCAGATCGCTAAAGAGGTGGATTCTTATGAACCATCTACCTATAAAGAAATTATTTCATGTAGTGAGTCAGAAAAGTGGCTTACTGCAATGGGTGATGAAATGAAGTCTCTAGATAAGAATCATATCTGGGGGTTAGTCAAATGATCAAAGCAAAGGAAGATTATGACTTGCAAGTGGGTTTTCAAGAAAAATGAAAGAATCTCACTTATAGAGGGAATAAAATATAAAGCTGGTGTAGTTGCAAGAGGGTTCACTTAGAGAAGGTGTTGACTATAATAAGATATTCTCACCAGTAGTCAGACATACTTTATTAGGGTGCTACTAGCTATGGTGGCACATCATAATTTAGAAATTGAGCAATTAGATGTGAAGATAGATTTTCTGCATCGAGAGTTGGATGGCGGGATTTATATGACTCAAAGAGAGAGTTTCTAGTGTCCTAGAAAAATGTAATATGCGTGCAAGTTGAAGAAGTCCTTGGTATGGACTAAAACAATCTCCTAGATAGTGGCATAAGAAGTTTAACAACTATATGATTGAGCTCAACTACAACAGAAGTCCGTATCATTGTTGTGTGTATCACGACAAGTACAAAGATGGTTCGGTGATTTATTTGGTTCTGTGTGTAGATGACATGCTCATAGCTGCAAAGTTGAAGTATGATATTCAAAGGTTGAAAGATCTGCTGAGTGTTGAGTTTGAGATCAAAAGCATGGGTGCTGCTAAAAAAATCTCTTGGGTATGGAGATTTATAGAGAAAGAGAAAAGAAGAATTTTTTCTTGTCACAAAAGGGTTACATTCACAAGATTTTGTCAAGATTTGAAATGTCGACAGCGAAGCCTATAGATACCCTAAGTGCTATTAATATTCAATTCTCCTTAAAATTTGCACCTCAATCTGAAGCTGAGAAAGAATACATGTCTCGTGTTCATTATGCTAGAGTAGTTGGTAACTTAATGTATGTTATAGTTTGCACTAGACCTGACCTCGCCCATGCTGTTAGTGTTGTCAATCTATATTTGGGCCAACCTTGAAAAGAACATTAGCAAGCTCTGAAGAGGATTTTTCATTATCTCAGAGGTACTACTCATGTTGGTCATGTTTATGGGAATGGGATACAATGTTTAGTGACTGGTTATTCTGACTCTGACTATGCTGGGGATGTTGACAATAGAAGATCAATGGCTGGTTATGTTTTCACTCAAGGTGTTTCTGTTGTGAGTTGGAAGACTACTCTGCAGCCTAAAGTTACTTTGTCTACAACTGAAGTAGAGTATTTGGCTTTGACAGAAGCTGCTAAGGAGGGAATATGGTTGAAAGGACTAGTAAGTGATCTTGGTCTTCATCATGATCGAGCAGTAGTGTACTGTGATAGTCTGAGTGCTATATGCCTTGTAAAGGATCAGGTTCACCATAAAAGAAATAAGAATATCGATGTGAGGTATCATTTTATGAGAAATGAGAAAAGGAAAAAGGTTCTGAAAGTGGGCGCTACTGATAATCTTGATGATATGTTCATCAAGGTAGTGCCGCATAGCAAGTTCCAACATTGCTTGGACTTGCTAAACATTTATAGTTGTTGAGGTCCCTAGGGGACCATCTGAGGCAGAGATAAGTATCTGAGTTTGTTGTACATTTGGTATATATCTGAATTTGAAATACATCTGAGTCTGTTATGCATCACGCATACATCTGGTTCTTTAAGAATATCTAGTATACTGTTGGTATAATCCTCAACATCTGAAGGAGAGTTCAAGTCAAGGTGAAAATTTGTTGAGATATGCATTGAAAGGTTTTATGCCCTACGATTAGTTGTCGGGGGTCTAGATTTTGTCTTTCATGTACTCATATGCACTCCGCATTCGTTCCCACTTTCGAGATCCGTTTGTGCATTCCACAGCGTAAGTGCATCTGCATTTTTGTTGTGCCATCTATTTTTTCGCTTACGAATTCTGTAATAGGGTTTAATGAAAGTGCATATATAAAATCGAATTAAACCCTAGCCGAATATGACATTCAGTCAATATTTTGCTCTCTTTCATAAAATTATGCCCCATCTCTATCAGTGGATTAGCTAACACAACATTAGTGAACCACGTAAATTTTTGTGTTGTTTCTTCTTTTTTTATGTTTTTCTTTATCTTCGCCTAGGTTGTTAATTATCGTTTTCATAATACTCATCAAGATGATCCAATAATTCCTACAACTATGGCTTTATGTTTGTGTCCTAAATGTTGTAGTACAAAGTAGTAACCACCACATAGAGATGTCCACGGGGCGGGGCGGGGCCGGGGAATGGCTTCCCCGTCCCCGTCCCCGCCATAAAATTCAATCCCCGTCCCCGGAAAAATCCCCGGTTTTTTTTTCGGGGATCGGGGCGAGGATTCCCCGTGGGGCACCGGCGGGGATCGGGTTCCCCGCGAGGAATTTTTACAATTTTTTTTTTCATTTTTTAAAATTTTTTTTGGATAAAAAATTCAAAAAATTAGATTTAAAAAAAATATATATCTATAAGTTTCAATTATAATGTTAATTATCAAAGAAAATATTCATATGTATAGAAAATATTATCAACAAAGATATATTTATTTGAAAATTAAAGGAGTAGAATTAAAAAAAAATATTAAATAAAATAAATAAAATAATTGGGGCGGGGATCGGGGAATCGGGGACGGGGAGTACTACAATCCCCGTCCCCTGCACCGTTTAACCAACGGTGATTTTTTCTCTCCCATCCCCGGCCCCGTTCCCCGCCCCGTTAGGAGCGGGTCCTCGCGGGGAAAATGGACATCTCTACCACCACACCCTCCAATTAACAAAACTCAAAAGAATGTTCGAAAAACAGTAAAGAACATGAGAAAGAAAGAAGATTTATATATCATTCACTAACTAACAGTATGTTAATTATGTTCATGGATAGAAGAAAGAGCTGTTTTATTCATTTGAAGATTCATAATACATAATATTAATCAAATGAGATTAGGATTTTATGATAACGTCCAGTCATGATGAAAGATCAAATATAGCTTTATGGGAAGATATTATTTCAAATGGTGCAATGTGGTGCTGTAAATCGAATCTTTTTAAGAACTTTAATGCTCTCTTCATTGCTTTAAATTGGAGATCTTTTTGTAATCCCCATCCTTAGTGTATGCTTCTCCATACACCTTTATAAAGTATCTTTTTATGGAAAAAAAAAGGATTTTAAGAGATTTTATATGATACACTCTCGTAAAACCCTATTACAATAACATATGATCCAAAACACGTAAAAGCTCAATATAAAATCATAAACTTAATACATATTTTGTTTAGATTTTATACGGCATTATGGCAAGACCCCGATTAAGTAATCGTAGAACATCATATTTCCAACGTACGTCAATACTCTCCATCATAAAAACGAAGATTAAAAAAAATTGAGAAATTTTTTTGGAGAAAAGTCATAGAACATCATACTGTCCAAGGTATGTCAATATCCCGTGTGTTTGTTGAGAAAAAAATTTGAGTGAGAGTTGGTGGGTGGGGTTCAATGGCGGCTAAATATATGACAAAGTGGGGAGGAAAGATTCATTAGATTTTTTTTAATCTTATTTAAAAGGAAACCAATCCATTTCCTTTTCTTTTTTATTCAAATTTATAATGCCATATTCTTTTTCAAAAAAAAAATGTATAATGCCATAAGAATATTTAAATTTTAAATATATGTCAATGAAGATCTTAGTAATATTGATTCTTTTTTTAAATGTTAATTTAAAACTCCTATCCAATTATCGAAAATGGTTGTTATTTTATTGTTTAATAGTAATTCAATTCTGGTCACAATTTCGATCTTGTAAATTAATATTTAATTTTCATTTATTTGAGAGTGGTAATATCCTTTATAAATATAAACAAATAATAACTCCAATTCAATTCTAAGCGTTTTAAATTTAAGAGAACTAAGTTTTAAACCTATCTTTCTCAATTTGAAAATTTTAATTTCTTAATTAAACTCACTTGAATCTATGTTCTTGAATTAAAATTTTAAGGAATTTCAATTATTCTAACCATACATGGATTATTCTCCAAAATAACAACTCAGTTTTACTTTCAAACCTGGAATGTTACACTAGGAAAGTCTACAGCAGGAACAATATCTTATAATATACTATGAGAGAAAAGTTCTTCACTCTTTTCAATGTGGGATCATTAACATTCCCTTTAAGATAATGTCTCTTTTTAGACTCTGCTAATTTTGAATTATGGGGTTGCATCTAAAAATCAATTGGTAATGAGATTAGTAACACATATTTCTTATTTATTGTTTATGGGGTTTCTATTCTTTCAGTTGTGAGATAATTAACACTTTTAGCTTTAATGAACTGCGCATTATTTTAAAATCTGAAGAAGCCATCCTTGAATGTTAAAGCAAGATTGATGAGTCCAACAATCTTGGAACATTTGATGGAGAATATGAACTCTTTTCAAGCCAATTGGGTGTACGTGACTATTTTTCTCAACCATCAGGAAATAACAGTTCTATAGGAACTCAAAATGTGAATTCGGTTTCTTCGTCTCAACAAGGATCGAATGACTCTAGTTTCTTTTCGAACAAAGTACATGTCAAATTTGTCAAAGGTTCGACCATAATACTCTTGATTGTTACAAACGAATGAATTTTACATTTTAAGGACAAGTTCCCCTACTAAACTCGTTGTTGTGGCCATCTCTATTGCCTCAACAAATGTGTCTGCTTCTTCATCCAATACGACTCAAGACTCTATTGTTAGGCTTTCTAATTCGGGTTATAACGCTCATCGTTCTAATGATTTTGGAACATATCTTAAATATATAAAAGAAACGATAATCTAACAATTTAGGCATAACGATAATCAAACTTCCATACATTTGTGAAAGAATCAGACATTTCATAGGAGAACAAAGCACATAAAAATACAATTTCATTTTATCACCAATCAAACTGAGCAAGGAGAGACATTTCCTACCTTTCACAATGTTACTGATATTCTAATGAAGCTTTTTTCAAGACAAATGTTTGAGGATAGTAACACCCCCATCAATACTATTTTCGAATCCATTTTCATAAACCAATTTCTCTAACTTACCCATATGTATGGCATTTTCAAAAGAGACGAATAGAACAAAGCTTGATGTCTGTGAATCGAGCCAAACACGAATGATCATTGATGTAGGATTTCTTACCTCTCTCTGCCTTGTCAATGACATTAGTGTAGCAAAGCGAAACATGGAAGATTAGGAAATACGAGACTTTGCTTTTCGTTTTCTTGACTCTACCCAAGAGCATTTGAAATTCTTTGAGCTTTAAAGGAATTGGGTTGACGCTATTGCTCTCTTGATTTCGATCGAAAATGAGATCTTGACGATGGTGATTCTCAGCCCTTTAAGAGTATCGATCTCGGTCGATTATGGTTTCGAAATAGGACATGTTGTGGGGATCATGTGGCCTTGCAACATGTATGGGAATAATAGGAAATGAGGCTCAGCACCCGCCATTGCCACGGCTCTACTGCTATATCAACCGCATCAATTCAAAAAGATTAGTCTTTAGACTAGAAATTAACCATGCCGGCTATTGAGGAGACCTACGTCCATAAAAGAACCAATGATAGAATGAGTCTATCATTATTGAATTTTATCAATGATAGAACTTAACTAATGATAGATATATCAATTTTCTATCAATAATAGAAATCAACGGTGACAGATTGATTTTACTATTGATTGAATTTTATCACTAATATAACTCAACAAGCGATAAAACTCAATTTTTGAATTTTCTACTACAAACAAATTAGTTTTGATTTTGTGCTATAGATACAAATATTTTGACCTTTTTTTTAATCCATGCAAAATCTTTTTTTATAAATAAAATTTTTACTTTTTCTTAATATTATATTTATACATATATATTTCTAAATATCATTTATATATCTTCTTTATTTTTTTTTATTTTATTTATATATTTTAATTATTTAATTATTTTCCTTTATAATTTATTCGTTTATAAATTTTTTTATTGGTTTATAAAGATAAAATATTATTTTGAAAATGATTTTAGACTTATATTACTTTTTATATAAATGAAAACTTTAGGAGCTTTTGCATGTATATTACAAAAGGGCTAAAATATTTCATGAATAGCATAATAATGAAAATATTTGCACATACAACAAAAAATGTAAATTGATTGACTTCCATATTGATAGAATGATCTATCAATAGAGGTTGATAGAACAAATTACTAATAAATAAAATAAATTGATAGACTTCCATTATATTCTATCAAATAAGGGCCGATAGAATTAATTACTGATAAAATTAATAGACGTCTATCGCTAGAGAATGACAAAGTCTTCGATCAAAAAGGGTAAATAGAGATTTTTAAAAAACATAGGCAGAATTTGCTATAAACAAATTATTTTTAAAAAGTTGCTATAATTGTAAACTGTGGTAAAAAAGTTGCTATACCGTGCAAATTCTCAAACTTTAAATCATATCTAGTTTACAAAATTATATTGGTCATTTATTTGATATTTTTAAAATTTTGAGATCTATTACATTTTGATATCAAATTTAAATTTAGAGACTTCATCATTTAAGGGCATGTGTCAAACTTTTTTAATTATATTGAACATATATTTTTTAAGTATTAAACCTTTTTAATTTATTTATGAAACATAATTTTTGGCTCTCAATCATTATAGTCCTTATCGAACAATAATGGTTTAGAACTAAAAGTTATGAGTTCAATATGTTTGTAATCCCAGTTTCTATTAAATTCTAAAATGGGTTAATTAAATTGCGTAATTGAAACTATTTTAAAAATCTCCAAATTGGATTTATTTTCCAAGTTCTAAAAATAAATATTGGTCAGATGAGTTGTCTTAGTTTAAATAAATCTTAATTTTATTTGGGATTAATTGGAGAATTTAAATGGTAAGAGTAAATAGTTTTGGTAAATATTAAAGTTACTTTTGGTTAAGGTTTAATGAGCTTTTGAAATGGACATGAATAGTAATGACTTTTTCATATAAATAGAAACAATTAAAATATCCTTCTTTTTGGAATCCCAAAGAGCCACCCAACCATTTCTCTCTCCCACTCTCTTTAAACCCACAAAAAACTCACTTCTTCTTTCTCAGTATCATAGAGTTAGAAAGCTTCGTTCGCGATTCTGATACGAGTTCTGTGCTCATGACGTTGAAAGCTTCAAAACAATGTACGATTTGTTGGTTTTCATGGAATTTTCCGGTGATAGGGTTTTGAAACCCGTTTCTTCTTTCGTAGTTTCCCGAAGCTTGAGAGGTTTGTTCATGATTTCGAGACCAGTTCCATGCTCAAGGAGTTGAGAGCTTCGAAACAAGGTTTTGAAACTTGTTTCTTTTTTTGTAGTTGCGTGGAGTTAGAGCTTCGAAACAAGGTTTTGAAACTTGTTTCTTCTTCTTTTTTAAATATGGCTAATCTAGAATGTGAAGATTTTACATATCTTACAGCATTTCTAATTCTTATAATAGATTCATGAAGCTCTTTTAAACCAGCAGTAACTACAAGGTTCAAAATATGCGCAAAATATCTAACATGTATGAACTCTCCACCCAATATATCTCTATTCCAATTGTTGACTTTTCTAGCTAAATATGAAACAACACCATCATTCGAGCTTACATTATCTACTGTCACGGTTAGAATTCTTTCAATTCCCCAATCTAACATGCACCTCTCTAAACATTTTCCAATTGTATCACCTCTATGATTTGAAATTAAGTAGAAGTTTAAGATTCATTTATGATATTTCCAATTATCATTAATAAAATGTTCAGTAACAACCATATAATTCAAATTTTGAATTGATGTCCATGTATCAGTTGTTAAGCACACTCTTTGATCTCATTTATTTAATGATTTCTTCAAGATTTTCCTTTCACTCATGTATAGATTCCAAATATCATTAGGAACTGTCAAACGACCAGGCAAATTAAACAAATTTTGGTTGAAGTGTATTTCTCACTCTCGAAATCCTTCAGATTCTACAAACTTAAATGACAACTCTTCCTTCACAACCAATTTAACAAGCACCATCCGATATTTTTCTTGAGAGAATGCAGTTGTAATTAAACATGGATTCCCTCCTTCCTCTTTAGGTTGAACAAAACTTATTATCTTTTGTTTATCATCATTCACTCTAGGATATTTCTTACACTTTTTGATGTGTTTCAACAAGTTTGTAGTTCCATTTCTTTGTGTGTCAAATGCATAACTCGAGCTACAATAATTACATTTTGCTATAGGGTTAGATGGTGTACCAATTTTAGTAAAATGTTCTCATGCAGAAGCTTTATCGTCTGACATTGCATTCTCATATTGACTTAGTAAGCTTCAACTTCAACATCGACATCAACATCAATATGAGATTGAGATTGAGACTCCATCTAATAATAATTTTTTTTTTTTTTAAAACTGTCAATTTTATTATATCAATTTAAAAAATCTCTTAACCTTCTTTCTATATGAGATATTTAGTTCATGATATTCTAATTTTTTTTCCTTGGCACCATGTATTTTTTTCCTTGAAGAATTAGTACAACACATTCTACACTTTTTTAGATTTGCTTTCCACGAACTGAATTTTTGTTATTAGTTTTATCTTTCTGTAAGAACTAGCCCCACATGCAAATCAAAAAAATAAATAATTTAAATCATAAATATGTGATGTGGTCACATATGATTGATTTTTTGGCCTTACTCCATATAGATATAAAATTAAAATTAAAAAAATATCAATAATTGGAGAAAACTTACTGATATACCAAAAAAAAAAATCTAATTATGAAAAAATAATCCCACACTTTTTTTATTTGTATTTGAAGCTTGAAGGAAAACAAAAACTCCCCCAGGATTTTTCTTTATGTGAAGTACTAAATAGCATAAAGATTGAATTAAGTATTCAAAAGAAATTATTAGGAAAAGCAAAAGTAATTTTCAATACAATCATTACATAAGTACAAATATGCTTAATGGGAAAAGCTAAAGAAATTTTCAATTCTCTTTTTTCCTTTTTTTCATATTATTTTTTTTCCTATTAAATCACAATAAAAAAGTACAAATTAAATGCATTGTCACTAACCAGATGAAGAATCTCAAACAATGAAAACTTCATAATTTTTTGTTGAGACTTTTCAAAGGACGGTGGAAAACAACGATTACAGAGAAGAAATAGTTAAAAGATGAGAAATACTTCCCTCTATGAGGAGGGCTCCCTCCTTAGGGGTATATGTGGCACCATTCGGTGCCACAAAATTTTTACTTTTTGCTTTTTGCATTTTACTTTTTCCTTAAAATTCATTAAAATAAATTTTGTGGCACTAAATGGTGCCACATATACCTTTAAGGAAGGAGCGCTCCTTATGATAAGAAGGGAAGTATTTCTCTAGTTAAAATATATCTACGATTTTTCATTAATGTTTAAATATTTATATACTCGGTTCGGTTCAGTTTTTTATTGGTTCTTCAAACATAAACCGAGCCGAACAAAAAATAATCTATTTTCCACTATAACAAACCGATTGATCCAATACTTTTCTAAATAACCAATATGAACCGATAAATAGGTTTGGTTCGGTTCGGTTTGGTCGGTTTTCAGTTTTCAGTTTTCATTATCACTCCTATCTGTCGCACAGGGCTCTCCACACCTTCCCCATTTTTCTTCTTGACTTTGATCTCCTTTTATAGGCTTTTCTAGGTTTCCAATCTCTTCATGAATTATCTCGGCGTCTAGGGTTTTAACTTTGAACGGCGGATCTCCTTCTAATTGGCTCATCAATCACTGCTTCACGGTTTAGAAAAAGAATCCAAAAATTATCGAAGTTTTGTTTAACTGGTGATCTATCTAGTAGCTGGCGCTCACTCCGCGTTCAACTCTTCTATTTCTTTTCGATATTTGGCTTCGCATCAGTATCGCTTGACTTCTTAGCATTCACTGCTTCATTCTTCTGTCCACATTCGAGACCCCAATTTCGCATTGCAATATTATTCCTGTAGAGATTATTTATTAGTGTGGGGCTATACTTTGTTAATCATTTTGAGAGAGAGCAAAAAAAAAATCTTTTTCACCTTTTTATTCATTATATTCACTTTTTTTCACATTGGGTTTCTGCAATAAAGTAAAACAATGATGCTAAGTGTGGGCGAGTGTGTGTAAAATATGCTATAGATGTTTTGAAAAGATTTAGAATAGAAAATAGTAATGTTGTGAGCAGAATTATAGTACCTGCTTGTAAGCAACATAGTGATGAAGAAGAAAATCTAGTTGATGAAACATATTTGAAGAAAATTGTTGGAAGTTTCATGTATCTAACTACCACCAGACCAGACATGATGTTTGTTGTTCGTCTAATTAGTTTTTTTATGTCAAAGTCTACATAATTGCATTTACAAGCAGCTAAAAGAGCACTTAGATACATGAAATGAACAATTAATTATGAGATATTTTATACACAAGGTAAGGCCGAAGACTTTCTTACTTTTGCTGATTCTGATTATGTTGGAGATATAGAATGTAGAAAAAGTACTTCTGGCTATGTATTCATAATGAACTCATGAGCTGTCTCATTGTCTTCAAAGAAGTAGGCATTGGTTACTTTATCAATAATTGAGGCTGAATTTGTAGTAGTAGCACCATGTTCTTGCCAAGAATGGCACTCAAGCAAGATGGGGGAAGAAAAATTATGTGTGACAATAGTTCAACTATCGAACTTTCCAAAAATCCAATCATGCTGGAAGAAAGTAAACACATTGACGTGCGATTTCATTTTCTTCGAGACTTGGTTAAAGATGGAATCATCAAATTGAAATTTTGTGGGACTAAGGTGCAAATTACTGATGTGATGACTAAACCCTTGAAGCTGGATGATTTTCTAAGACTTTGAGATTTATTTGGAGTATGTGAAATGCTCGATAAACCTCACACTTGGCATTGTTCAGTTTAAGGGACTGATTGTTAAGTCTTTGTTATTAGTTTAAATTGCACAAGAATAAGTTTTCATTGTTATGAATAGGCTTTCATTGTTATTTTAGCTAACCACCTTAGCTTTTGGTGGATTGTTAGTAAGTTGTTATTAGCTTATTCCCAATTTAATTAGAGTTCTTTTTTATTCTCTACAAAATTAAGTGATAAACTTCAATTCATGTAAGGGTATAGTTGGAATTTTAAAATTATCATTACGGCAAAAATGATTTTCTCTTCTTAAACCATACATTAAGTTCTTTTCTTTTAAAAAACACACAATGCATTCAACAACACCTCACAACTATACAATCTTTCTCCAAAGCAGAGCCAATGTCATGGGAGAGATACTGTTGGGAATAAACACTATTCTAATAGGATCAATTATTCCCTCTCTTGCGTTCCTAATGAAAAATTAGCAAGCATAAATATATGGTAGAAATATCAAGCACAACACACAACGATTTTAATGTGGAAAAACCTCCTCAAGGCGAGGAGTAAAAAACCACGGACCGAAGTAAAATCTCCACTATAATCAATAATGGGTTTCAATGAATTCTCCCTAGTCACAACTAGAGGTATACAACAGATAATAACTCGAGAAAACTAATCCCGACAACAAACGACACTAAACCAAAGAGAAACAAATAGAAAAGTCTCACAAATTGTGGAACTGAATTGCCACTGAAATCTGGGTGTAGAAGCCTCTAAAACCCGATCCCACCGTTTAGATTGAAGACTCTCGTGTTGTGAACGTACTGTCAAACTTTCAGCTAGATCCAACGGTCAGTTACTTTGAAAACGCTGACACTCCAAACCTGCGCGAAATCCCTTTTTCTATTTTTCCCTTTCTCTTTTCTCCGCCGTCTCTTTCTTTCTCTCGGTGCTGTTTACGGTAGTTTCAAAATGTGAAAAACTCACATCTAAATTCACAGGCCTAATGGGCCTTGGGGCTCCATATATGTGAATAAAGGTTCAACAAATCTCCCCCTATTCACTATGTGGAGGAACTTGTCATTCCCGCAGCGGAACGACAAAACTCAAGCTTCTCTCTTGGTAGATTCTTAGTTAACATACCTGATCCATTGTGATCAGTATGTATCTTCTCAAGCTCAAACAAGCCATCATTCAATTCATCTCTCATCCAGTGATATCTCACATCTATATGTTTAGTTTTGGAATGAAATGTAGAGTTCTTACCAAGATGAATAACGCTCTGGTTATCACATAATATCACATATCGTTGTTGCTTGAAACCAAGTTCCTGTATAAACTGCTTCATCCACAACATCTTTTTGCACGCTTCTGCTGTAGCTATATATTCTGCTTCTGTAGTAGAAAGTGCAACACACTTTTGTAGTCTTGACTGCCAAGACACTGCATGTAAGGGACCGACCCGAATGGGGCACTAAATGGGCCCTTACCCCAATGCATGCATTCAAAGTAAATGACCTTTAAACGGACATGATTTCGGATTCCAATTAAAACAAAAACATTCAAAATAACCCCTTTAAAAACTAGACAATTTCCCTAGAACCTGTCCCTGTTTCCAAGCACCTGTTCCAAGATAAATACATTTCCAAAGTTTACTCTGATCAGAGATTTACAAAAAACCATTCAAAACCTGTTCAGATACAAAATGCTGGAATCCACAAATATTTACAAACATCCTAGGGCTCCGTGCCCGGCTACATGCATTCAGGGGAAAACAAAACACAAAGAGTCATAATACAAAAATCAGAGTTGGAAGACTGGGCCCCATGATCACAGCTCCTTCTTCAGGCATCCTGTCGCGCACCACGATTACCTGTGGAAAACCACAGAATAAGGGTGAGTAACGAATTACTCAGTAAGAATCCCCAACCGGGGTACAATACGATATACATGGTCATCTCGATGAGCGTATGCAAGCTATGAATATAAACACAGAATAGAGCACATAGCTTAGCCCACACTTGAGCCTCGGATGCCAGCTTAGGGTCTTAGTCCGGAATAATATCACCACACAAGTCCAATATATAAGTCGCCCTATACGAGAAACAAGTCCCGGCCTCAGCCTGTCTACTGTCGACGAAAGGTACACTGGCTCACAATCCCGAGGAGCTCTCCGGTCGGCGCTGTAATGAGCGTAAGCATGCACCGCGTGCTACTGCAGAGACTATGGGGGTGCCGGGTCAGAGGCAAGTCGCCCATGTTCAGTCACCACGCCTAACTAAATCTTTGGATCGGTGTCACTGACATAGGGGTGTGAGACCTGGACACGTAAACTATGTCAACTTGAACCACCGCACTGGGGCCAAGGAGGCGGTCGTGGTAGGCTTACACCAGAAGCCGCCCTTGCCTTAACAGTGGCAATCGGGGCTACCGCCAAACATGCCGAGGACATCTTTGAATTTCGCTGGGGATGAGGCAATGCCAAGTCATCATCCCGACCGTTGGGGCATTAACAACTGCCACCCTCACCCAAGATTGCAGGGCCTACCGCTTGGGTTAGCTAATCCCTCACGGGGTCCAGGGACGGAATGACTTGCTCGATGTCCCTGCCATGGATGCAAGGTACTTTATGCATCAGGCCCGGATGATGCTATATACCTGCAATTCTAACCTGCCCTAACAAACAGCAAACAATTCCACAAAATCCAATACGTGCTCAATAAGAATACAACGAGCCTAGCATGATACTACGAAGCAAGGAACAGATACGAGCATGCTAGAAAGGAACAACCTAGCATGGATTAACATGAGAATTAAATCAGGAAAATCATGCTAATCGGGAATTCAGAATAGAATACCTAGCTACACATGTCAATAAACACAAACAAGCAATCAATCAGCAATCACATATAATATCGCATGGTCCACAGAACTCCGGTAAGAAATCCTTACCTTGGCCGAGGACGATTACACAAAAACCTAGGCTGCGAGCGAACCCGAACTAGCTATCGAGAACCTATCCATCACAACACAATTACACACAAAATTCTAAATTAAATTAAATATAATAAAATAAAATAAAATAAAATAAATAGGCTCGGCTCGGCTCGGCTTGGCGGCTCGGCTCAGCAGAGAGACACGTGACGACACGGTGGCGCGCTTGGCGCGCGGCTGGCGACACGGCTCGACGGCGGCGCACGGACACGGCTGCTGGATCGCTTCGCGGCGCGAGCGGAGCAGAGGAGCGAGCGCGCGCGCGTGTCGTGCGCGGCTTCGTTTCGCGACAACTGCGCAGCGCAGCGATAGAGCACGAAAACAAGGGCGATGGAGAAAACCCAAAATCGAGCGATCCACGGGGATTCGACGAGCGATTCTTTGATGGAGAACTCCCCTACACTAGCTGCACACAAACCATCCAGAAATTCACTTCACCACGGGAGGAAACGGCCCGGCAGGGGGCTCGGATCGAAGAAGAGAAGAAGAAAGGAAGAAAAACTTACCTTCACCTTTAAAAGGATCGACCTTTGGTCGGGAAGACAACCACGATCGAATCAGAGTGGAGAAGGAAGAAATCGCCGGAAATCGCCGGTCGGTCGAAGGAGAAACGAAGAAGAATTCGCGAGGAAGAAGAAGCTTCGGGCGAGCTCTGCTTTTATACCAACCGCCTTCGAAAACAAGGATATAGCGAAGCTGACACGTTTAGAAGCACAAAGATGCCCAGTGGCTCGGCTGGCAGCGCCCCCTGCCTAGCACGCGACACATCTCTGGCTCGAATCTCACTCGACGCGCTATTTAATTCCTTATTTATTTTCACATTCTTCCAAGCCTAAATGCCTTCACCAAAATTCCCGATCCCATTCAAATCGACTCATAATTTTTCTGACAATTTAAAATTTCAAAACCGGCCCTGTCGGCCCGACCCAAAATTACCAAAATAAAATGCCCCTGGGCCTCCCGGGAAGACCGAGATGAAATTTCCGGGCCGTTACACTGCACCACCTGCAAACGTCATCACATAACCCGAAGTAGACCGTCGGTTATCTAAATCTCCTGCCATATCTGAATCAGTATAGCCTGTAAGCAAGGGTTTTCCACTTCCAAATGTAAGCTTCAAAATGGAAGTGCTTCTCAAATATCTCATGATGCACTTGACTGCCTCCCAATGCTGTTTTCCTAGATTGAACATAAATCGACTAACAACTCCAACAGCATGAGCAATATCAGGTCTAGTACTCACCATGGCATACATCAAACTCCCAACTGCTGAAGCATATGAGACTTTCTTCATTTCTTCCTTCTCTTTATCATTAGAAGGACTTTGTTTGCTGTTCAGTTTGAAATGACTGGAGAGATGAGAGCTAACAACTTTAGCTTTATCCATGTTGAATCTTTCAAGCACTCTCTATATATTGCTGCTGTGACATATACAACTTCTTGGATGCTCTGTCTCGAACTATTCGAATTCCAAGAATCTTTTTCACTGGCACCAAATCCTTCATGGCAAATGATTTGCTCAACTGTTTCTTCAACCTGTCAATTCTAGAAACATTCCTGCCAACAATCAAAATGTCATCAACATAAAGCAATAATATCACAAAATCATCATCAGAATTTTTTTTAGTAAAAACACAATGGTCAGAAGTAGTCTTTTTGTAGCCTTGCTCCCCCATAACTGACTCAAACTTCTTGTACCATTGCCTCGGTACCTGTTCAACCCATAAAGGCTTTTCTTCAACTTGACACAAATTTCTCTTTGCCTTTCTCTTCAAAACCCTCAGGTTGTTCCATATAGATTTCTTTATCTAGGTCTCCATGATGAAATGCAGTCTTAACATCTATCTGCTAAACTTCTAAGTCAAGGCTAGCAGCCAAACCCATAGCAACACGAATCGAAGACATCTTAACAACTAGAGCAAAAATCTCATTAAAGTTAATACCCTTCTACTGAATGAACCCTTTGACAATTAGTCTGGCTTTATAACGCGGCTTTGAGATGTTTTCTTCTTGTTTCACTCGATAAACCCACTTATTTTTCAGTGCGGTTTTTCCTTTAGGCAATTTAACATGCTCAAAAGTGTGGTTCTCATGTAAAGATTTCATCTCATATTTCATTGCATCAATCCTCTCTCTTTTGTGCTCATCTTCTATAGCCTCTTTATTACTCTCAGGTTCTCCCCCGTCAGTCAATAACACATATTCATTAGCAGAATATCTTGTTGACGGACGACGATCTGACAGACCTTCTGAGTGGAACATCTATAGGAACTTCAATTTCTGACAACTTATAACGGCCCAGTTTTCTATTCTGATTTCCCAAGTGTTTCCGGTTCAATACTCGGTTGTTCGGTTGAGCCGTTAAAGATATTTTAACCCTTAGGGGTATTTTGGTCTTTTGCTCCCCGGTCAGGGTTTGTGGATTTTCAGGATTCCAGGATCATTTCTGCCCTTTATCGAGGCTTGATTGTTGTTGGTTGCAAGACCCAAGAAGTTTGTGCTAGTTGTTTGGAAGTTTGGAGGTGATTTGGTTATTAGCAAAATTAATGTTAATTAAAGTGCCTCCATTGGGATTTGAACCTTTAACCTAATGGTGAGTTGGAAGCTTGATTTAAATGAGTTTTATTAAAGAGAAAAGATTGTCTCAGCTGGGACTCGAAGGGGGAAAGCCCAGGGAAGGGAATTGCCAAAGCCTATTTAATTTAAGAAAAAGAAAAAAAGAAAGGAAAATAAAAAAAAACCTTATTTCTCCCTCTCACCTTGCCGTCTCTCCAAGAATCAAGAACCAAGAGCCGAGACCCAGTGAGGGCCGTCGCGTGACCACCCGAGCCGCACCAACAGATCCGGACCGGCCCACCCGTGCCCCCTACTGACCCTAGTGCGCACGCCGCTTCTTTGCCCAGCCAAGACCAAAGCAGAAGAATCCCTCGATCGCGCCCAGACGCCCTCGCCCGCCTACCCGCGTCGCAGCCCAGTAGCCAGGTTGTGTCGCCCGACCGTGCCCAGCCAGCTCGCTCAGTCTACGCGCCGTCCCAGCGCCAGCGGGCCTGTGTCGCCGTCTCTTGCGCCTTGCAGACTCGCGCCTCAGCGCCCGTCCGTAGCGTGCCAAGAGCGCCAATCGCCCGGCAGCGGCCAAAATGGCGCCAGCCTGCTGCTCGCCCGGCGCGCACGTCCTACCTTCCCACTCGCCGCCGAGAGCATGTTTTTTTTAGATAGTTGGGGCCGAGACCTAGTGCCTCTCGGTTGGTAATTCCCGAGCCTCTACTCTTTTGGACCCTAAGATGTTAGCTACTGTTTGTTTAATTAGGATGATTTTATTGATTGCTTAGGTTGCTCGGGTTCACTTAGAAGCTCGAGGGTCACTTGTAGGTTGTGGTTGTTATTCTCTGCTTGTTTCTAGGTAAGGATTTTTTACCGTGGTTGTGTGGACCCTGCGATGCTTTCAGGATTGTGCTTTGTATGCTTGGTACTGTTATGAGCATGTTAGCTATAGGACAGCTTGTGTTTGAAATCTTGCTAGCATGTTTGCTTGTTGTTCATGTTAGTGCCATGCTAGGTTTGTTCTTCCAGCATGCTTTTGATTCCTACTTGGGTTCGTAGTATCATGCTAGGGACTTTCCTTACCCTGGCATATCCATGTTTCCTGTTCGTAATCTGTTGGTTTCTTGCTAGGGTTAGACAGGTAATGTTGATTGTCTGATTGTTAGGCTAGTTTGTGTCCCTGCACTTAGGAGGCCGTTAGGGGTTGTTAGTTTAGGATCCGCTTGGGTAAGTCCCCGATGGGCACCGATGTGTTGCTAGTGTATGTAAGTCCCCAATGGGCACTACACTACTGGCTTTATGTGTAAGTCCCCAATGGGCGTCATAAGATTGCTAGGGAGTGTAAGACTCTGATGGGCATCTCTGTGATCCTAGCTGGAGTAAGACCCTGATAGGCATCCTAGATGTGTAAGACCCCGTTGGGCAGCATTGATAGCTAGAGGTGTAAGACCCCGATGGGCATCCTAGATGTGTAAGACCCCGTTGGGCAGCATTGATAGCTAGAGGTGTAAGACCCCGATGAGCATCCGTATATGTAAGACCCCGATGAACATCATTGATTTGAGGTGTAAGACCCCGATGGGCATCCGTATGTGTAAGACTCCGATGGACATCATTGATTTGTGGTGTAAGACCTCGATGGGCATCCGTATGTGTAAGACCCCGATGGACATCATTGAATTGTGGAGTAAGACCCCGATGGGCATCCTTGTGTGTAAGTCCCCGATGGGCATCACTGAGTCTAGCAGGTGTAAGACCCCGATGGGCATCCTTATGTGTAAGACCCCGATGGGCATCATCACGTCCTAGGTTGTGTAAGACCCCGATGGGCATCAAGGTGTAGAGCCTAGTGTAGGTTGTGGTATTAAGCCCTTGAATAGGCAATTTCTAGATCGGCGGTTAGCCTAAGACAGCTTGTTGCTTCTGAACTCGTATTTGTTTGCATGTATACTAGGGTGCTAGATGACTGATGTATCGTATTGTACCCCGGTTGGGGATTCTTACTGAGTATGTTTATACTCACCCTTATCTCTGTGGGTTTTCCACCAGGTAACTTGGGACAGCACCGGGACGGCTAGTAGAGGGAACTGATTGATCATGGGAACTGTCGGCACTCTGTCGTTTATTATTTGCATTATTTGTTCAGCATGTAGATGGACAGGAGTCCTAGGGGAATGTTGTTAAAAGTTGTTTAAACTGTTTGAGTGTTTTTATAAATACTGGCCAGGCTTGTTTTTTTACTTTGTTGGATTTGCTTAATGAAAATTGTGGTTATGTTTTAAGTATTCCCCATTCTCAAATGTTTTGAAAAGTTTGAAATAATTAACTTGCATGCTGGGTGAGAACCTAGGTTTATGACCGTATTTCGGGTCGGGTTCTTACACAACTGTTCCTCAATATCATCATCTACCTCAACCTGTGCATGACCTTCTACCTCATCTGAAATAACAAAATGATCATTCTGAATTTCATTCTCATTCTATGTAGAAGGTTGTGCCAAAGAAACTTTATCTAAGTCAATCAGATAATCACTAATCTCTGACTCTGTTTCATCAGTTTTATCAATGTCTTGTAAGATTTGGTCTTCAACAAACACAACATCTCGACTTCTAATAAGCTTTTTCTTCATTGGATCATACAACCTGTAGCCAAACTCATCTTGACCATAGCCAAGGAACACACATGGTCTTGTCTTTGTATCAAGCTTCGATCTCTCATCTTTAAGAACATAAACGAAAGCTTTACAACCAAAGACACGAAGATGACTATAAGATATGTCTTTCTTTGACCAAATTCTTTTAGGGACTTCATTTCCCAAAGGAACACATGGTGTGAGATTCAGAACATGTACAACTGTATTCAATGCTTCACCTCAAAACGTTATGGCTAACTGTGACTGTGAAAGCAAACATCTCACTCTTTCCACCATTGTCCTATTCATTCTCTCAACCAACCCATTTAGCTGAGGAGTCTTAGGAGGCGTCTTTTGATGTCTAATACCATGATTTCAACAATACTCATCAAAAGGTCCAATATACTCTCCTCCATTATCGGTCATGATGCACTTCAACTTTTTACCAATTTCTCGTTCAACAAGGGCATGAAACTGTTTAAACACTTGCAACACGTGATCTTTAGACTTCAAGGTATAAACCCATATTTTCCTTGAATGATCATCTATAAACGTCACAAAGTAGGACGCACCTCCAAGTGTTTTTGTTTTCATCGGACCACACACATCAGAATATACTATGTAAAGTACTTCTGGTCTTCTAGAAGGTTGGGATGCTTTAAAAGAAACTCTTGTTTGCTTTCCCGCTAAACAATGCTCATAACTCTTCAAGGACACATTCTTTACCCCAGAAAAATTATTTTTCTTGGCTAAAATCATCAAATCCTTTTCGCTGATATGACTGAGTCTTTTATGCCAAAGCTCAACAATCTGTTCACTGTCTACTGCATTGATATCACAACTAGCAGTCTTTGCCTGCATAAAGTACAATGAAGAACACTTCTCCTTCTTTGCTACCACCATTGAGCCTTTAGTAAACTTTCATGTACCATTACAGAAGGTATTACAGAAATCTTCATCATCTAGCTTACATGTGGAGATTAAGTTCATGCAGATATCAAGGATGTGTTTCACATTTTTCAAAATCAAGATAGTGTCGTTCTTGGTCTTCAAATGCACATCTCCTATGCCAAGTGCTTTTGCTAATCCATCATTACCCATCCTAACATTGCCATAATCACCAGATGTGTACGATGCAAAAAATTCTTTTCTGGATGTTGCATGAATCAAGGCACCACTATCAATCACCCAACTGCTCTGTTCTGTAGCAAGGTTTACACTATCACCGTCGAATACAACGAAGAATTCTTCGGTGGCTGCAGTAATTCGGTCTGCATCATCATCAGACACTTTTTCTTTACCTTTATCAGCTTTATTTTCTCTCATCAGTTTTCTACAATGCTTCTTTATATGACCTTTCAAGCCACAATGAAAACATTCAACATTAGTAAACCGGCCACTCTTGCTCTTACTTCTGTCTCTGTTTTTCGGACCTTTGCTCGTACTCCTCCCCTTTCTTTTAGTAATAAGAACATCAGACTGTGAAGAAGAACCCTGTGACTTTCTTCTCATCTCTTCGTTACATACACTGCTTTTTACCAAGTCCATACTTAGTACACCATTTGAGGCTGAGTTCAATAAGGAAGTTCTAAAAGTCTCTCATGAATCTGGTAACAAACCAAGAAGCCATAACCCATGTATCTCCTCATCAAACTTGATACTCATTCCAGCTAACTGATTAATAATACCTTGGAATGTATTCAAATGATCTAACATAGACATTTCTTCTTGATACTTCAAAGCCATCATTTGGTTAATCAAATACAATTTACTATTACCAGTTTTCGGGGCATACAAAGACTCAAGCTCGTTCCACATAGTCCGTGCATGATTTTCTTCGCCAATATGATTTAGAATATTTTCTTCTACCCAAAGTCTAATCATGCCACATACTTTCCTATGACATATTTCCCATTCTAAGTCAGTTTTATCAGCCGCCTTCTCTAGTGAAAACACAAGAAGATATAAATCATTCACATATAAAATATCTTCCATTTTTCTTTTCCACACTTGATAATTTGATCCATTAAAAAGAATCATTCTACCACCACTATGACTTATTTCCATATTTAACACAAGGCCTCTAATTAAACTCAATAACGGAGCTCTAATACCACTTGTTGGGAATAAACACTATACTAATAGGATCAATTATTCCCTCTCTTGTGTTCCTAATGAAAAATCAGCAAGCATAAATATATGGTAGAAATATCAAGCACAACACACGACAATTTTGACGTGGAAAAACCTCCTCAAGGCGAGGAGTAAAAAACTACGGACCGAAGTCAAATCTCCAATATAATCAATAATGGGTTAGAATGAATTCTCGCTAGTCACAACTATAGGTATACAACAGATAATAACTCAAGAAAACTAATCTCGGCAACAAACGACACTAAACCAAAGAGAAACAAATAGAAAAGTCTCACAAATTGTGGAACCGAATCACCACTAGATTCTGGATGTAGAAGCCTCTAAAACCCGATCCCACCATTCAGATTGAAGACCCTCGTGTTATGAACATACTGTCAAAATTTCAGATCGATCCAACGGTTAGTTACATAAAAAATGCCGAAACTCCAAACCTGCGCGAAATCCCTTTTTCTATTTTTCCCTTTCTCTTTTCTCTGCCATCTCTTTCTTTCTCTCGGTGCTGTTCACGGTAGTTTCAAATTGTGAAAAACTCACGTTTAAATTCACAGCCCTAATAGGCCTTGGGTCTCCATATATGTGAATAAAGACCCAACAGATACCACCTAAAAAAATGAGTCTTGGCCTCAAAATCGAGACAATGAACCTTCCAACCAAAACTATCAACAATATCTTTCATAGCTAACAAGTCAACTACCTTATTAACAAAGTCTACTACAATAAAAAACTTGCTCAAAATCCAGAAAAGAAATTAAAAAGCCGGATATCAACAACAATGTTGTTGATTTAGAAATATCTGAAGAGTTATTAACTACTGCATTGGCCATATTTAAAGCATGAGACTCCACAAGATTCGGAGGGAGAAAGAGAATATTAACATCTCTCAAATGCTTCAATCCGTCTCTCAAAGAAATTATTCCCTTGAGAAATTTAACCGATTGGCCTACAAAATTTGAATTCCTTCCTAACAGCTTGGGATGCTCTCTCCAATCGTGAACCACCCAACCGATTCCTCCCCTACCTGATCTAAGATCTACCGAAGCATCTACATTCAACTTTCACATGCCTTTCGAGCGAGCCTTCCATTTAAGCTCAACAATAGGACCATTATTGTAAAAACCAGACTAAAATAATTAATTTTAGTAGGAATTTACTAGCATGCATGATTAAAAACTCAACAAGTCTCAAATAATTTAAAATCAAAACATGTTCTTTATTAAAACCAATTGAATATTCAATAAGGGTAAAATAGTAAAACGTTCTCCTGGCCAGGACTGATTCAAAATATAAATACAACTTTCGAAATCGAAATAAACATTTATTAAATAGTTCATGCGGAATAGAAAGACAGTTAATAAATAATAAGACACGTGACCCCCATGATCCAACAGCCTCGTCCAGCACATCCGTCTCGGTATACCCCAACACCTGGAGGGGAAAAATGATAAGGGTGAGTAATGGAAATTACTCAGTAAGAACTCTCACCCAGAGTACAAAAATGCATACATCAGCTCAACATCTAATCAACAACTGCCCTCATTATCTACAACACGCTCAGACTCAGAGCTCTAAGCTGAGAACCTCTAGGCTCAACTAATTGGGGAAACACAACTAATCCCACCTATTCAGGTTCTTGTCTGGCTTATTTACGTAAGGAGCTCAACTGGTCCAAGTGATTTCTAATAGGAAACGCAACTGGTCGTGCTATAGCTTATAGGAAACGTAACTGGTCCTATAAAAGTAACTCTACTGGTCCTAGCTAGTTAGGGACGCAACTGGCCCTATCACAAAATCAGGAACACAACTGGTTCTGCTATAACTTATAGGAAACGCAACTGGTCCTATAAGGCGGTAGGAACGCTACTGGTTCTACACAATTAGGGAACACAACTGGCCCTAATAAAGGTCAGGAACACAACTGGTCCTACTATAACTTATAGAAACGCAACTGGTCCTATAAGGCGGTAGGAAACGCTACTGGTCCTACACAATTGGGGAGCACAACTGGCCCTAATAAAGGTCAGGAACAAAACTGGTCCTGCCTGCTACAACTTATGAGAAACGCAACTGGTCCCATAAATTACTTCAAATCAGCAAATCAGGTACGCAACTGGACCTGCCATAATCTTATAGGAAACACAACTGGTCCTATAAGGCTTGTAGGAACGCTACTGGTCCTACACAATTAGGGAACACAACTGACCCTAATAAAGGTCAGGAACACAACTGGTTCTGCTACAACTTATGAGAAACGCAACCCATAAGTTATATCAAATTAATTACCACTCAGCATCCCATACTACCAAAAAGTATCAAGCAAAAGGAACATTTTCATATGTAAAAATATCAAATAAAACATTAGGAGCTCAAATATCCAAATATAGGGGTCGACGAGGTCAAACTAGCTTAAAGATTAAGTCCATGCATTTTATAGAAAATCTAGACATCAAGCTTAGAAGTCAACGAGGTCAATCTAGCTCAAAGATTAAAATGCATGCATCTTATAGATAATCCAACAAATAATTAATTAAATATCGAGCAAACGTAGCAATTAAGAACCACACAACTCTAGGTAAAAATCCTCACCTTTGAAGATACAGAACACCTCGATAAAAGAGCCGAGCTAGCCTCATACAAGTCAACCAAAAGATCCTAACAATCAAACAAGTAACAATAGGCGTAGAGTTAATCATTCACTCTCAAATTCACAACCAAAAGTTCTATATAAAAGATATTCAAAACTATCCCATAAATCCCATTTTAAAAGGATATATAAAAAAATATCCTAAAAAACTGTTAATTAAAGAATATTTAATAAATATCTTATAAAATTCCAAAATGAAAGATATTTATTTTTACTCATTAAAATATATTCAATTATGCATTAAATCCCCAAAAATCCTAACAGTTTAGTAACCATGCATTCAGTTTTATCTATTTAATTTTTGCAAAACTAAATTGCCAACAGTTACTTTATGAAAACCAAAATAATAAAAACATCCCACCAAGAATACACATTAAAAGACCCCATAAATATTATTTAAAGGCTACTAAAATATTCTGTAAAATCAAAATTCTTAACAGTTTTATAACCAAGTGTTCAATTTTATTTATTTAATTTTTGCAAAACTATAGTGTCAGCAACCCCTTACTTTTAAATAAATAGAATAATAAAAAGGACGACTCTTGGCGGGTCGGGTTCGAGATGGCGGGTATGTGCGGCGTTGGATTTCATTCAGGTCAGGCGGGTCTCGTGTCGGTGAATTTGGACTCGGAATAGGACGACTCGGGGTTGGTTCGAGGGGGCATGGCGTGGATCAACAGATCGAACATGGGATGAAGTTAGATCTGGCCAAACTCCAGGCAAACGGAGTTGTACCGACGAGCGGGGCTTGGAATGCGAAGGACCACAACTTCAAGGTTCAACGATCGCGAAACGAAGCTTCAAGCCGGCGTCAATGGATAAATCCGGCAAGAACAACCGACTGAAAGCATTAATAGCCTTGTTAATTATATTAATGAGATTATGGAACTTCAGGTCCATCCTGCCATTGATTGCTTGGTTCCTCAAGTTCCATAAACTCCAAATAATGATAATACATTTAAAATTCTAATATTTAGGAATTTTATCACACCACTCTTTCCAAAAATCCACCACATAATCAATTCTCAAGAATAACCGACTGAAATTTGAGAACCGCAGGAATATAAGCTTCCAAGCACGAATGACCACTTTACAATCCTTGATAATATGCATATTAGACTCCTTAGATAAATATCTGTTATGAAAACGACAATCAACAATCGATAAACGAAGATATGAAAATAGATAACGATAAACGTGAGAGAAGAAGAAGAAACAACACAGAGAATTTAAGTAGTTCACCAACGTTGTGTTGGCTAGTCCACAGGCAGAAGAGAAGAGCAATATTATTGAGAGAGATGGAGATTTACAGATACAGAGATTATGTCATTATACAGCTAGGGTTTAATTCGAGTTTATATATAGGCACTCTAATTAAACTCTATTGCAGAATGTGTAAGCATTAAACAGAATGCGAATGCGTGGACGCTCTGCGGAAACCGAATGCTCTGTGGAGTGCGGTTAGCGGGTGCAGAATGCGGAATGCACTTGCGTACATATATGCGTTCGCGCAACAGAATGCTAAACGCACAAATGACCGGGCAGCGAGACCCCCGATTGCTAATCGCAGGGCATTAATGCGTTCAAGGCATAACACAACAATATCCACGCCCTTTAGATAAAATATTGCATTTAGACGGGATGACATTAGAAAGAACACTCCAAGCCCCCACTCTAATCTTGAGAGAAAGATCCACCTTTAAAAAACTTTTCCAGATACTCAACGAGACTTTGGAATCCAAAGTGGACTCCCTTTTGAAAACCTCCATCTGAATCCCAATATGGTAGACACTTTTAACAAAAAAAGCATCATTCGCATTGCCACAACAAATCACCTCGCCTAACACATTAACCTCACTCAATTGAATATTACAAATAAGGGTGCATCATCTTTGCCGAAAATATTCTCAATCAACTACTCATTCAAAGAATTATTATCTAGTCATCTTGAACCCCAATCGCAAAAGGATTGCCCAATCTATTGATCCAAGCATCCTAACCAATAGTGATCCTTCTACCATTCCCCACCTTCCACCTATACCCCCTTTTGAAACAAATCACAACTCCACAAGATGCTTCTCCCTTTTGAAACAAATCACAACTCCACAAGATGCTTCTCCAAACAAGAGAGGGATTATTGGCTAGTTAGGGGTAGATAAAATCTTACCATTAACAAAATACTTCCCTCTCCGTAATCTACTCAATAAGTTATCAAGATTTATTAAAATGCTCCAATTGTGCTTGGCAATTACTTTTAAGTTAGTAAGATAAGATGAAATATTTATGTAATGTAATTTGTCGACCCAAACAAAATTTGAGGATTTGCTGCCATTGAAAAGCCACACTATCCTAATAACACTTACTAAATTGAAACTTTTTAATACTTGTTTTACTAAAATGTAAAATTCTTTTTTAAAACTCACTAAAACGTTTTCTTTTCTACTAAATATAGCTAGATTTTTTTTTAAGTGCATAAAGGGGAGGGGGACCAACAAATCTTACGTTGATGACACTACTACTCTTAAATAATATGAGAGTCAAATATCGATTTTTGAGTTTAAATCTATGACCATGAAATTGAAATAGATTAATACCAATCAAGATAACTAAATGTGCCACTCATTCATTGAATATGACTTAATTAGATAGCAACAAAGCTAATCCAACACTAAAGTAATATATTAAATAAAAAAAATACACGAGAATGGATGCAGCAACTCCATCATTGATGGTGAAATTTGTTCAATTTATCTTATTTTACAAACAAAGAAAGAAAACAAAATTAGATTTATTTTAAACAAAAAACCTTTAAACAACATGTGGCTTATGGTACATATTCCATAACATCTTTGATCAACAATGAAACATCAAGATAAGAGGATCCTCCTTCTTTTACGGCTCTTTTTGCCTTCTTTGCAAGCTTTTTCACTCTTTTCTTTCTCTCTTTTGACTCCTCATTTTCTTCATCCATTAACTTATCAATGGCTTCTTTAACATCATCTCTTTTCACTTGAACCCCATATTTATCTTCTTCTTCCACTTCATTCAAAGGCCATTTTGCCCCTACACTCACTCCAATTCTCAACACTTCAAGAACTAATTGTTCATTCACAAATTGGTCTGCAAAAAGAGGCCAAGTCATCAATGGAAGCCCATAAGAAACCCCTTCTTGGATTCCACTAGCCCCACAATGGGTCAAGAACCCTCCAACTGAAGGGTGTGATAGGATCAAAACTTGGGGAGCCCATCCCCAAATTAAAACCCCTTTCCCTTTAATTCGATTTTCGAATCCATTTTCGAACACCCATTTCTCAAATTCCTCTATTTTTTCCCTTTTCCGAATTGCCCATATGAATGGCCTTTTCGAATCCTCTAAACCCAATGCCAACTCTTTTAATTGATCGAGTACCATATTACAGAGACTCCCAAAAGAGACATAGAGAACCGAGCCTGGTGTCTGCGAATCGAGCCATGTGGAACACGAATGCTCGTCGATGTGGCATTTCTTACCTCTCTCGGCCTTATCCATGGTGTGTTGAAAGTTAAACATGGTTTTAAGTTTTGAAAATTCAATTTAGGAGGTTAAGAAATTAAATAAATGTAAGTTTTATATTTTAATGTTGTTGAGTTAAAAGGAGAGTTATGTAAGAAATAAACTCAAATAAGTTATCAATTACACATTAAGTTAGAATGTGAGTTAGATCTAGATGAGAGTTATAGATCTAGATCCTTCCATGTAATCCTATAAATAGGATGTGTTGTAAGGGTTGCAAAATTAAGCATAAAGCAAAAAGTATCAAACATCAATAAAGAGAAATAAGCTTGAGAGAAAAGTGTGAATCAAGTTTGTAGCTTTTCAAGAAAAGTTTTTCCAATACAAGTGAATTATTTTCCTTGTTTGGTTCTTTGTTTTGTGAGTGTTTATACACGCTTCCAACAAAGTGGTATCAGAGCTTGAGTTTCAAAGAAGAGAATTGTTTTTGCAAATGGCAAACAACAATATGGTTCCTTTCCAAGTGCCTCGCTTGACGAAGGAAAATTATAGTAGTTGGTGTATACGAATGAAAGCACTACTTGGTTCACAAGATGCTTGGGAAATTGTTGATAGAGGCTATGACGAGCCTGAAAATGACGCGGCTTTAAATCAAGCGCAAAGAGAAGCTTTGCAAAATACAAGAAAGAAAGATCAAAAGGCACTCACCATTATTCATCAAGCAATTGATGATACAAATTTTGAGAAGATTTCTGGAGCGACGGAAGCATGGAAAATTTTGGAGAATACTTATAAAGGTGTAGATCATGTAAAGAAGGTCCGCCTTCAAAAATTGAGAGGTGATTATGAATCACTACACATGAAGGAGTCTGGATCAATTTCAGATTATACTTCAAGATTCTTCAAGTGGTAGTAAATGAAATGAAGAGATATGGTGAGACAATAAATGATGAGCAAGTAGTTGAGAAGATACTTCGCTCATTGGAGGAAAGATTCAATTTTATCGTTGTAGCGATAGAAGAATCAAAAGATTTGAGTACGATGTCGATTGATCAACTCATTGGCACTTTGCAAGCTCAGGAAGAGAAACTTCTCAAGAAGAACAAACAAACAACTGAGCAACTTTTTCAATCAAAGTTGAAGTTGAAAGAAAAAGAATATGATCAAGAAAAAAAGTAGTCGAGGAGGACGTGGTCATAATCGTGGACGTAGAGGACGCGGTAGAGGAAATTTCAGTCAAAGAAATTTTGATGAGAGTACTTCAAGTACTAGTTCATCAAGAGGTCGTGGAAGACAACATTATTCAAGACCATATGGTGGAAGATCAAATAATAATGACAGGAAGTATGACAAAAGTCAAGTTGAATGATACAATTGTCATAAATTTGGTCATTATTCTTGGGAATGCCGAAATAAAGTTGAAGAAAATGCTAACTATGTTGAGCAAGAAATTAAAAACGGTGAACCGTCTTTGCTTCTTGCATGTAAAGGAGAAGAAACATGTGAAAGTAGTTCGTGGTATCTTGACAGCGGTGCAAGCAATCACATGTGTGGAAATAAATCAATGTTCGTGGAACTTGATGAATCAATTGGTGGAAATATCGTATTTGACGATGCTACAAAAATACCTGTGAGAGGTAAAGGAAAGATTCTAATCAACTTGAAGAATGGTAAGCATGAGTTTATCTCTAATGTTTACTATGTGCCAAATATGAAGAATAACATTTTAAGTCTGGGACAACTCTTGGAGAAAGGCTATAATGTTTTGATGAAGGATTATAGGCTTTCAATAAGAGATAATTATGATAATTTGATTGCTCAAGTGCAAATGACGAAGAATAGAATGTTTTTGTTAAACATTCAAACTGATGTTGCGAAATGTTTAAAGTCATGTTTGAAAGATCCATCCTGGATTTGGCACATGAGATTTGGGCATTTGAACTTTGATGGTCTGAGATTGTTGGCAAGGAAGGTCATGGTGAAAGGTTTGCCATATGTAAAACATCCTGACCAAATTTGTGAAGGTTGTCTTTATGGCAAACAGTCAAGAATGAGTTTTCCACAAGAATCTTCTTCAAGAGCAAGAAGATCACTAGAGCTTGTTCACACTGATCTTTGTGGACCAATCAATCCAAGTTCTTTCGGTAAGAATAAATATTTCTTATTATTTATTGATGATTTTAGCCGAAAAACTTGGGTATATTTTGTTAAAGAGAAATCAGAGGCTTTCAACATGTTTAAGAGATTCAAATCTCTTGTTGAAAAAGAAAGTGGTCTATACATAAAAGCTTTAAGATCCGATAGAGGAGGTGAATTCATTTCGAATGAATTCAAACGATATTGCGAAGAAAATGGAATTCGTCGACCTATGACAGTTCCGTACACTCCTCAACAAAATGGTGTTGTTGAGAGAAAGAACAGAACCATACTTAACATGGCTCGAAGCATGTTGAAAAGTAATGATATGCCAGAAGAATTTTGGGCACAAGCAGTTGAATGTGTTGTTTACTTGTCAAACCGTTCTCCCACTAGAAGTGTGTGGAATAAAACTCCTCAACAAGCATCGACAAGAAGAAGACCATCTATTGCTCATCTACGAGTATTTGGGAGCATAGCTTATGCTCATGTACCAGATCAAAAACGTAGTAAGCTTGATGATAAAAGTGAGAAGCATGTGTTTGTTGGATATGATGCAAGCTCAAAAGGTTATAAGCTTTATAATCCAGCTACGGAAAAAACAATAGTAAGTAGAGATGTTGTGTTCGATGAGGAAGCAACATGGAATTGGAATGATGAGCCAAAAGAATACAAGTTTCTCTTATTTCCAGAAGATGATGATAAATTAAGTGATGACGTTGCTTCTCCATCAACACCACCTACATCACCAATCTCTCCACAAAAAGACACACCATCATCATCTACAAGTTCTAGTAAAGGGCCTCATCGCATGAGAAGTTTGCAAGACATATATGATGAAACAGAAGAGTTAAGTCAAAACTTTAATGATCTTACTCTTTTTTGTCTTTATGGTGATAGTGAACCTTTAAATTTTGAAGAAGCTTCACAAGATGAAAAATGGAAGCATGCGATGGATGAAGAGATGAAGGCCATAAAGAAGAATGATACTTGGGAACTTTCTACTCTTCCTAGAGGAAAGAAAGCAGTAGGTGTCAAATGGGTGTTCAAGATAAAGCGAAATGAAAAAGGAGAAGTGGAGAGACATAAAGCGAGATTAGTTGTAAAAGGCTATTCTCAAAAGAAAGGCATTGATTATGATGAAGTGTTTGCTCCTGTTGCACGCTTAGAGACCATAAGATTGCTAATTGCATTAGCTGCTCAGAATAAATGGAAGATTTTTCAGATGGATGTCAAATCAGCATTCTTGAATGGATACCTTGAAGAAGAAGTTTACTTGGAACAACCTTTTGGTTATGCTATAAGAGGTCAGGAAGATAAAGTTTTGAAGTTGAAGAAGGCACTTTATGGACTGAAACAGGCGCCACGAATGTGGAACAGCAGAATCAACAAATACTTCCTTGATAATGGGTACTTGAGATGCCTTCATGAACATTCGCTTTATATTAAGACTAATGATCATGGAGATATGTTGTTGGTTTGCCTGTATGTAGACGACTTAATTTTTACAGGAAATTGTCCAAGGATGTTTGGAGATCTCAAAGTAGCAATGACGAAAGAATTTGAAATGACGGATATTGGGCTTATGTCATATTATCTTGGCATTGAAGTGAAGCAATCAGAGAAAGGTATCTTTGTTTCTCAAGAGCGCTATACTAAAGAAATCCTTGAAAAATTCAAGATGTTTAATTGCAAGCTTGTAACAACTCCGATGGAAACTGGAACAAAGCTGGCCAAATATGAAGATGGAGATGTTGTAGATCCTTCATATTTCAAAAGTTTAGTTGGAAGTTTAAGGTATTTAACTTGCACAAGGCCAGATATTCTTTACAGTGTTGGATTGGTGAGTCGGTTTATGGAAACTCCTACAACTACTCACTTGAAGGTGGCAAAGAGAATCCTTCGTTACCTCAAAGGTACACTTGACTATGGATTATTTTATACATCGTCTAAAGAATTCAAGCTTCAAGGTTATACTGATAGGGTGTGTTTGGGCCCCCGTTTATGTAAACGGCCGAGTTGGTTATAATAACCCAACCGATGTTTGCCCCACCGTTTATTATAAACGGTGGTTACCTAAACCCTCGTGCCAGTTTATCTAAACCTACGTGCCCGTTTATCTACACCTTATATATATATTACTTTTTGTTACATAACCAGCCCCCCAAACACCGTTTATTATAATCCCTGTTATAATAACTTGTCCCCCAAACACCATTTATAATAACCTATCGTTTATCATAACCCACCGTATATCATAACCCACCGTCTATAATAACCAAACCGGTGCCCCAAACGCACCCATAGTGATTGGGCTGGAGATCTGAATGATCGGAAAAGTACGAGTGGATTTGTATTTTTTGTTTGTAATACATCTTTTACTTGGAGTTCTAAAAAGCAACCTGTTGTGACATTATCTACTTGTGAGGCAGAATATGTCGCTGCATCATCATGTGTTTATCATGCGGTTTGGTTAAGAAATTTGCTTAACGCAATTGGAATTTCGCAAGAGGATGCAACCGTTATCCATGTGGATAACAAGTCAACAATTGCACTAGCCAAGAATCCAGTGTTTCATGATCGTAGAAAGCACATAGATACCAAATTTCACTTTATTAGAGATTGCATTTCAAGAAAAGAGATTCAAGTTGAATATGTGAAGACAGAAGATCAAATTGTAGATATTTTCACAAAGCCACTCAAAGTTGATGTGTTTAACAAGTTGAGGACGATGCTTGGAGTTTTTGGAAAATCATGTTTAAGAGGGGATGTTGAAAGTTAAACATGGTTTTAAGTTTTGAAAATTCAATTTAGGAGGTTAAGAAATTAAATAAATGTAAGTTTTATATTTTAATGTTGTTGAGTTAAAAGGAGAGTTATGTAAAAAATAAACTCAAATAAGTTATCAATTACATATTAAGTTAGAATGTGAGTTAGATCTAGATGAGAGTTATAGATCTAGATCCTTCCATGTAATCCTATAAATAAGATGTGTTGTAAGGGTTGCAAAATTAAGCATAAAGTAAAAAGTATCAAACATCAATAAAGAGAAATAAGCTTGAGAGAAAAGTGAGAATCAAGTTTGTAGCTTTTCAAGAAAAGTTTTTCCAATACAAGTGAATTATTTTCCTTGTTTGGTTCTTTGTTTTGTGAGTGTTTATACACGCTTCCAACATGGTGTCTGTGTTGCAAAGCGAAATCGGGCCGACACACCATACTTTGCTGATTGTCTTCTTCAAACCTTCAACATATTGTGGCTCCATTTCTTCGAATGTGTTGAATGCTTTCCCGAAAGCTGACGTCTCAGCTCTGCGCAAGAGGATTTGAAATTCTTTGAGCTTTTCGGGAATTGGGATTGGTGCAGTTTCTTTCTTAATCTCGATTACATCAGGAAGATTCAGAATTACGAGACTTTGTGCTTCATTGTTATCGATGTAGATTGCTTTGTAGGAATTTTGCATCACTAACGTGAAAAAACAGTTGAAAACGTGGAATGAGATTCTGGGAATGTTGAATTTGTTAGCGACATTCATTGTAAAGGGCAAACAACCATCCGAGATGATGCAATTTGGTAGTGGTGAGAGGGTTTGGATCAGTTTCTCAACTGGGGTTTGCAGTAACGATGCGGCAGCCATGAATTCCATCGTCCCCACCGACCGCAGCAACTGATCTTGATTCTCTATGCCTTTCGGCAGTCCCACTTCATTGCATGGAAATGGGATCTTGACAATGCTGATTCTAAGGCCATGTGTGTCTCTATCCCGGTCGATTACGGTTTCGAAACGAGATGCATTGCAGGGCGTTGTGACGAACGTGACTATCACATGCCGCCGTGCCAACATGCGCCCGCAATCCACCAGGGGGATCATGTGGCCTTGCGCCATGTATGGGAATAATAGGAAGTGAGGTTGTGTGGCCGCCATTGTTGTTGCTCAGATGCTACATCAACCATATCAAACAAGAGTCTTTAAGCTATATATATATATTTTTTTTTTTTAGAAAAGCGTTCAATTAGACACTAAAATAGATTTATAAAGAAAAAGCGTTCAATTTTTTTTTGAGTCATATGGAGGAACAAATATCAATTCTCGGACTCGAACCTGTGACATGGGTGTTGAACTGGTTTACAACAAAATCTTTAGCATTTATTAGACACTAATATAGAATTCTATGACTCTATAGTATAAAAATTTAAATTATATTAAAAAATTTATTTAGCACGAACTTATTAACAGACGAAATTGAAAGTTGATAACAGTGATAGATATTTTGTAAATTCTAAGGGGCTATTCTGCAATGTTAGCTAAACAAATTTATTTGTTATCCATTCCAACAACTTACTCAGATTCCAAACATGAATTCAACTAAAATAGGTTCAAAATGTCCACTTTAAATGTTATTAAACTAAAAAAAAACATTATTTTTTGAGAAAATTAGTGGCAAATTTTCTCAAACAACAAAAATATATATAGAGGATAGAGAGATTTCTTACATGCAAAGAAGCTGAGAGATGGTAGCTCCAAAAGACAAAAAGAAATTAAAAGAAAGAAAAAAGAGAGATCATCAGTTTTGGTATATAGAGAAGGACTAGACCTGAAATTAGATTAATAAATACAGAAAATAGCAATTTAGACATATATTTGTTAAAATAAATAAAAACACCTCACAAAACATTAGTAAATATTTTGAAGGGATGACCAACCACGTGTAAAAATATTTTGTAATTCGAGGGCATAAAAAAAAAACTTTACCAGCGAAAATAGGATTTAGGAATTGTTCTTAATTTGCATGTGATAAACGTGTGGGGGAATTAGTTCAATCACAATTAGGATTAGAACAAATAAATGTCACTCAAATTCTAATCCTATTATTATTAAGAGAAACAAACTTATTTAGGAGTCGTTCAGTTTGTGGTAATGCAAGATTCCTATGAGATGGACATCTAAATTATTAAGTTTTTTTTTGCACGAATGAAAAAAAATCCAAGCATTGTGAGATGCCCGACATCTTAGGATGTCCATCTAAGAGTCATTTGGATGCCCTCCTTCTGCACCATGGGTTTTTAGGATGCTCATGTAGAGGGCATCCTTGAATGACACTTTTGCCTTTACAAATTTTTTTTTTTTTATAAAATTTTATATTTTTATCACTTTTTCTCTATATTTTGTGTGTAGTTTGTACCTTAAAAATAATAGTATATATTTTTTAGTACATAATTATAATGCATTAACAACTAAGCGTACATAATTAATTATATTTATATTTTACATTTTATTTTAAATGCATTAAATTCAATAATATTTTGATTATTTTCAATAAAAATTTAAAGTGCACAAACTTTTGTTATATGTTTTAAATATAATTATCCTCACTTTCTATATTTAACAAATTTTTATTTGTTTAACTAATAAATAAATTTTAGTTGTTTTAGGTAAATTTATGGAAATTTGCATTCTATAGCAACTTTTTTACCATATTTTACAATTATAGCAACTTCTTAAAAATAATTTTTTTATAGCAAATTCTGCAAAATACTCTATTTACCCTTTTTTATCGAAAACTTTGATAGAATCTATCATTCTCTAGTGATGGAAATCTATCAATTTTATCAACAATTGATTCTATCAATCCTTATTGATAGAATCTTATGAACACTACTACAAAAAAAAAGTAAAGTTGACGCTTGACAATTTTAAATAGTTGATGTCTAAAGATATAAACGTCAAGAAATGTACCTTAAATAAAAAAAAAAGTGTCAACTAATGTAAAAACACGCGCGAGGATTTTTAGCTTATTTTTAGTTGACGTTCTAGGCGCGTTAACTATTGCGATGCTTGTGTTGACATAGGAAAACGTCAATTAATACTTATTTATAAGTATTAAATCTAATTAATTTTTTTAAAAAAAATACAAGTGTTAAATCGATCCCAATTTTTGCAATCGTCTCACACTTCCGTCTCGCCTTACACTTGCGTCTCCGGCTTAATACAGTAGGGCTCACTTGTTTTTCTAGCATCCTCGACGGCTCACTGTACTTTTTTATAATTCCAACAATTGATTGAGCTATTGTTTTGTTGCATTATGCATGCTAGTTATTCGTTATTGATTGTTGATTGCCGTTTCATAACAATCTGGTATTAGAGCCTAGGGTTCGATTTTCTACACTTTGTTATTTATCAATAATCGATTTCGGAGATGTCTGGCATTAACGTGAAAGTCGAGAAGTTTATCGGAGGGAGTAGTTTCGGTCTGTGGCAGATTAAGATGCGCGCCCTATTGAAGCAACAGGGTCTATGGAAGCCTCTTACCGCCAAGTGGAAGGATGCGAAGTTGGACGAAGATGAGGAGTTGATGAGTCTAGAAGAAAAGGCGCATTCAACTATCATGCTTTGTCTTGCCGACGATGTCATAGCTAAAGTCGCAGATCAAGTTAAGGCTGCCGGTTTGTGGTTGAAGCTCGAGAGTCTATATATGACGAAATCTTTGACCAAGAAGTTGTTTATGAAGCAACGGTTATTAAGCCTCTATATTTCCGAAGGTACGCTTCTCAAAGATCATCTTGATAAACTAAATGCGATATTAATGGATCTGCGTAATATCGAAATTAAGAAGATGATGAAGATGCCGCTTTAATTCTGTTGGTGTCGTTGCCGCTGTCGTATGAGTTTTTCGTAGACTCTTTTATATCTGGCAAGGATACACTGTCTTTAGATGAAGTAAAGATTGCTTTACTTACTAGAGAGGACCGCTACAGGATCGCTGGTACAACAGAAAGTGGATTGTCTGGTCTGCTTGCAATAGGGAGCAAGGCTCAAAAGCCTGGAAAGAAAAATGCCAAAGGAATTTGCCCCAAATTCTAAAGGCTCGAAGAAGTATAATTCCAGGGCAAACGATACTTGTGCTTACTGCAAGAAGAAAAGACATTGGAAGCGTGATTGTCCTGGCAGTTACAGTTACCAACCTGATAAAAAGGAAGGTTCAGCAACCATAGCAGTGGTTGATGGCAGCTCAGAAGAAGATCTAGCCCTAGCTGCAAATGATCACACCTCCTCTAAAGGTGTGCGGGTCCTCGATTCAGGTGCTTCGTATCACATGTGTCCGAACAGAGAGTGGTTTTCAACATATGAGCAGATTGATGGTGGCAATGTGTCAATGGAAAACAGTGCAGTCTGCTAGGTAGTTGGGATTGGCTCAATCCTTATACGAACGCATAACAGGTTATTCTACATTTTGAATGATTCAGACATGTTCCATCAATGACCAAGAGTTTAATATCTCTCAGTACTTTTGACCCCAAGGGTTTCAGTTTCAGAGGTGAAGGTGGAGTCATGTATGTTTGCAAGGATTCAAAAGTAGTTCTGAAAGGTACAAAACGTGGAACACTGTATTTTCTAGCAGGTTCAACGTTGACTGGGTTTGCTGTAGTGGCATCGGTTGTAGTTCAGAAAGAGGACATGACTAAGTTATGGCACATGAGACTTGGTCACATGAGTGAAATGGGTATGCAGATTCTGTCGAAGAGAGATCTTCTATGTGAACACAAAGTGCAGAACTTGGAGTTTTGTGAACACTGTGTATTTGGGAAACAACACCGTAGCAAGTTTCCAAAGGAAGTCCACTGTACCAAGGGTACAATTGATTATATCCACGCTGACTGTTGGGGTTCTTCTCGAGTTGAATCAGTTGGAGGTAGCAGGTATTGTTTTGTCCATTATTGATGATTTTTCAAGAATGACTTGGATTTTCATGATGAAGCACAAAAATGAAGCCTTCAAGAATTTCAGACAGTGGAACGTTCTAGTGGAAAATCAAATAGGAAAGAAGGTCAAGAGATTTCGAACTGATAACGGTCTTGAGTTCTGTAATTCTGAATTTGATGAATTCTGCAAAATTGAAGGGATTGTTCGGCATCATACTATCAGGCACACATCTCAACAGAATGGTGTTGCAGAATTTTATGAACCAAAATTTACTAGAGAGGGCAAGATGTATGCTCTCAAATGCTGGGTTAGCTAGAAGATTTTGGGCAGAAGCAGTAAATACAACGTGCTATCTGATCAATCGTGGGCCTCATACAGGTATTGACTGTAAAACACCATACGAGGTATGGTCTGGTAAGCCTACAGATTACGCTTTATTAAAAGTTTTTTGCTGTAATGTTTACTACCATGTTAGTGAGGGCAAGTTAGAGTCAAGAGCGAAGAAGGGTGTTTTTGTAGGTTATGGAACTGGAGTTAAGGGATACTGAATATGGTCTCCTTCTGAGAACAGAGTTATTCTCAGTCGAAATGTTACTTTCGATGAGAATTCTATATTTAACTCCATTGTGCAATCCACAGTTGCACAGAACAATAGCGGTGTTGATAAACAGGTGGAGTTGGAATTCAGTTCAGACAGAGATGAATTACAGCACCAAGGTGGTGAATTAGATCAACATGCTACAGATGAGCCAGATATGCCTAATGATTAGTCGGTTTTGCTTGATCAGCCGGATCTAGATACTGCTACAGAAATTGATATCACAGGTCAATCTTCTGGTATGGAAATTAGAAATTCGAGTATAGCTCTTGATAGAGTTAGAAGAACTAGAGTTAGAGCTCCAGTCAGATATGGTTTCGAGGATATGGTTGCTTATGCACTGCAAGTCGCTGAAGAGGTGGACACGTATGAACCGTCTACCTATAAAGATGTTGTTTCATGTAGTGAGTCAGAAAAGTGGCTTGCTGCAATGGATGATGAAATGGAATCTCTGGATAAGAATCAGACCTGGGAGTTAGTAAAAAAACCAAAGGAAAGGAAGATTGTGACTTGCAAGTGGGTCTTCAATAAAAAGGAAGGAATATCGCCTATAGAGGGGTTAAAGTATAAAGCTCGTGTAGTTGCAAGAGGGTTCACTCAAAGGGAGGGTGTTGACTATAATGAGATATTCTCACCAGTAGTTAGCCACACTTCTATCAGGGTGCTACTAGCTATGGTGGCACATCAGAATTTAGAACTTGAGCAACTAGATGTGAAGACAGCTTTTCAGCACGGAGAGTTGGATGAGGAGATTTATATGACCCAACCAGAGGGATTTCAGTGTCCTGGAAAAGAAGACTATGTTTGCAAACTGAAGAAGTCATTGTATGGACTTAAACAATCTCCAAGGCAGTGGTACAAGAAGTTTGACAACTATATGATTAAGCTCGGCTACAACAGAAGTCTGTATGATTGTTGTGTATATCATGACAAGTGTAAAGATGGTTTGATCATCTATCTTGTTCTGTATGTAGATGACATGCTCATAGCTGTTAAGCTAAAATCTGATATTCAGAGATTGAAAGATCTCACTTTGAGTCTTTGAGTTTGAAATGAAAGATATGGGTGCTGCTCAGAAAATCATGGGTATGGAGATTTATAGGGAAAGAGAAAAGAAGAAACTCTTCTTGTCACAAAAGGGTTACATTCAGAAGATTTTGTCAAGGTTTGGCATGTCATCAGTGAAGCCTATAGATACCCCAAGTGCTGCAAATATTCGGTTATCCTCAGAATTTGTACCCCAATCTGAAGCTGAGAAGGAATACATGTCGCGTGTTCCTTATGCTAGTGCAGTTGGTAGCTTAATGTATGTTATGGTTTGCACTAGACCTGACCTCGCGCATGCTGTTAGTGTTGTTAGTCGGTATATGGGCCAACCTGGGAAAGACACTGACAAGCTGTGAAGAGGATTTTTCGCTACCTTAGAGGTACATCTGATGTTGGTACTTTTTATGGGAACGAGACGCAATGCTTAGTAACTCGTTATTCCGACTCAGACTATGTTGGAGATGTTGACAGCAGAAGATCAATGACTGGTTATGTTTTCACTCTAGGAGGTTCTGTTGTTAGTTGGAAGGCTACTTTGCAGTCTACAATGACTTGTCTACAACTGAGGCAGAGTATATGGCTTTGACAGAAGCTGCTAAAGAGAGAATCTGGTTGAAAGGACTAGTCGGTGATCTTGGTCTGCATCATGATCGCGCAGTAGTGTACTGCGATAGTTTGAGTGCTATATGCCTTGCGAAGGATCAGGTTCATCATGAAAGAATGAAACACATAGATGTGCGATATCATTTTCTGCAAAATGAGAAAAGGATTAAGGTTCTGAAAGTGGGCACCGTTGATAATCCTGCTGATATGTTCACCAAGGCAGTTCTGCATGGAAAGTTCCAGCAATGTTTGGACTTCTTTGAATGTTTCTGATTCTTTGCCGAGGTCCTAGTGAGACCATCTGAGGCAGAGAGAGAAACATCTGAGTTTTTTGTACACCTGGTATACATGTGATCTGGTATTCATCTGAATTTTTTGGAATACATATGTGTCTGGTATGCATTTTTCGCATACATCTGGTTATTCAGGAACATCTGGTATACTGCTGGTACAATCTGTTGCATGTGAAGGAGAGTTCAAGGCAATGTGGAGATTTGTTGCATTATGCCTTGAACGCGCTAATGCCCTATGATTAGTAGTCGGGGGTCTCGCATATATAAGCACGAATTAAAACCCTAGCCGTTTTATGACATTTATCTCTGTAATTCGCCTCTCTGAATAAAACTCGTTCTCCCTCTCTGCCCGTGGACTAGCCAACACAACGTTGGTGAACCACGTAAATCCTTGTGTGATTTCTGTTTTTTCTTTCTCTTTTACGATTTATTTATCTTCGTTATAGATTGTTGATTGTCGTTTCATAACATGTTTTATGTTGATGTCTGTAGAATTTGTATTTTGCAACTCATCGGTTCCATTGTTGATCTCTAGATCTCAATTAATTTTGTTTCTGAGATGGAAATGATGAATATTATTTTAGAGGAGAAGATTGGGAATTGAAAATTTTGTTAGGGCTTTTTATTTATGCTTTTGAGAGCAAGTATCAGATGTGAAGTTGGACCTTCTCATACGCACGACAATGGCAAGAATATGGAGGAAATTGGTTTAATGTTTATGATGAGGGATTGGGTTTTTTTGAAAGAAAGAGCAGAGAGAAGCATAGAAGTCACATTTGAAGCAGAGGCTACAATGGAAGTTCTAAATTTGAAACATTTGAAAGATGATTCATTCAAAGAAGAAGATGAGGAGGAGGATGTCTGCTTTACGACCGCTATTGAAGCGAATTTCCTATCCTCTCACTTTTTTCATGGGTATTTTATTGAATATTTCAAAGCCTATTTCCCCATTTCATTCAAATTTTTAGTTCCAAGTTGTAGATCAAGAAAGTGGGCATGTGTTTTTATAAACTCTTTGCACCAATTCTTATTCAACTGCTATCTTAATTTTCACATGAGTTAATTCAAGGTTCATGGTGACACCAAGCATGAAAATTTAATCTTCTTTTTTAGACTATATAAGCTTGATTTTTTTTTTAAGTACATATTGTGGGAGGGGGACAAATACCAATTCTTGGAATCAAACCTGTGACGTTGATGTTGAACTGGTTTACAACCAAACAATGAAACCATTGTGCCACAGACCCATTTGGTTATATAGGCTTGAATTCGTACCTTATCATTTTTATTTTTTGTGCATATAACATAACATAATATTTGCATGACTTCTAATATTATTTTATTATGTTGCAGGTTTGTAAGAACCCGACTCTAAATGGTCACAATGATCCTTACTACATGCCTTAAACTATGAATTTAAGACAAACATAGACATAAAATGCTTGGACAAACATGCGGAAATTATTTATTTCATTGTTCCAGAAAACAACAGCTAAAACATAGTTCTTAAAATCTTTAGCCTCTAGTCAGAGTTTACAAAACAGATCAAAAGCCAACATAATAAAAGTCTTTCAAATAGAATGAAAGTGCAAGATGGAAGAAACCACAGAAAGGGGTGAGTACAATTACACTCAGTAAGAATTCCCCAACCGGGGTACATTATGCAAGATAAATCATTTAGCATCCTAGCATACAAACACACAACAATAATACATATTGGCAGTCTCAACAACAAGGGTCAACCAGTGACGAGCAGGGTCAGCACACCTCTAGGCTGACTTAAAAGGAGGGCAACCTAGGTGTCCTCGGTCTCTGAATGTCTATCTCTAAGACAACTAGGTTAGCGCTAACCTGGGCTAACTAGGGATAGCACTCTACTGGGCTTGTCCTAACTACACCGGGCAGCACACAACTGGGCTTAACCCTATCACTAACCGAGTCAGCACGCAACTTGACTGTCACTCGGGGCATAATGAGCCAGCACGCAACTCGACTGTCATTTGTGGGTCGTCTAAGCCAGCACGCAACTCGACTGTCACTTGGGAAAATGAGCCAGCACGCAACTCGACTATCACTTGATTCAGCCAAGCCAGCACGCAACTTGACTGTCACTTGGGCAAACAAACCAGCACGCGACTCAACTATCGCTCGTGAGTATAACCGAGCCAGCACGCAACTCGACTGTCACTCGGGCTCCCTATCAAGCACTACTACGCTACTACTTAGGCTAACAGTGTCTGGCAAACAACAAGGCTATGGTCCATGGAACGTGAGCTCACGATCAAGACACTATATAACCAAGGGAGTATTTCAGTCAACCTCAACTTCTACATGCCACGCCCTAATAACCGATCATGCAATAGAACAGTAACCAAGAGACAAGGCAAGTGAACGGTATACAATCATACAATTCAGACACATAGAATAGGTCAACATGCAAACAACCTGCATAACCTAATCCACTAACAATTATAATAACATGCAGAAAACATTGCTAGGAGTCTATCAAAACCATGCGCAAGGTCCACACAACCCCGACAAGGAACCCTTACCTGAACAGTGGAAAAAGGTCGGCAAGCGAGAAGTGATCCTAGGCTACCAGAAAGTACAAATTCACCTATCAGTAAAGCCACACAGCACACATAAATCCTAGGTAGTATTCAACAAACAAATAAACATTAAAACAACCTCGGGATAAAGCTTACCCAAAACCGAGAGCACACACTCAACAGTTGGGTAGCCTCGGTAGGGGTGTACGGCAACACGCAGCGTGTGCAGCAAGGCTCAGCGGTGTGCGGCAGCAGGCGGACCGGTGTGGCGTGTCTCGGCAGGCGAGGGCGTGCGGTGCTGCGATAAGGACACGATAGGGTGCGAGCGGTAGGGACACGGTGCGGGCGTGCGAGAGTTGCATCGCTGCGACTGTACGGGAGAGGCGAGCGGTGCGTGCGACAACACTAGGCAGGCGATGGGCTTTCTTTGGGGCGAAGCGCACTGCGGCGACTCGGACGGTGGGTGGGACACCGGAGGTGCGGCACCGACGAGCGTGTCACTCACTTATCTTTGGGCCGACGCGACGCAATGCAGGCTGCAACTTCTCGGGTGGGCGACGTGCAGGCGATGCGTGAGCGGGCTACTGCGTGCTACGTGAGGCTGGAACTGCTCGATGACATGCTGCTCATCTCGGCTGCTTGCGGCGTGAAGCTTCGGCGATGGTGATGTGGGCTCGGCGATGGAAGCTCGGCATGTGGAGATGGAGAACACGAAGGAGAAGGTGAAGGAGGCTAGGGCTTGCACGTTTCCAATGAGAAGGGGGATGGGGAAATTTTGCTTCTATTTTCTCAATAAAAAAAAAAGCTTCAAAATCTCTCTAAATGGTAAGTGTCAAAATAGGTTCCCCTTCGAGTCCTGGCAAGCTCACTTTTAAAGCCAATTTTTCTAATTAATTCCGAACGGCCTCCAAACAACTCCTGGCGCCGAAACCTGAAACCAGAATGCAACCACAACACAACATAATTTTGAGAAACAACCCAGAACCCTAAAATATTATCAGAATGCCACTAGAGGCCAAATGACCAAAATGCCCTTAGGAGCTCAGAAAGCCCTAACGGCCCAAACAAACGACCGAATAACTTATCAAATGTACCTGGAGATCCGGAATGATAACCTGGACCGTTACAAGGTTGTTTCTATTACAACTACTGCCCTAGGATTCAATTTGGAAATATTTATGGCTTAGGGTAGTTCTAGATCCGTAAGGGTAGTTTCGCTCTCAATTTTGAACCAAGGACTGAAACTAAATTTGGACAGTATTTATGTTGCTTTCTTTTACATTTTATTGTATTCAGTTTGTATTTAGTCAACATTTAAGAACTAAACATGATATTTATCTAGTTTTCATGTGACAAGGGAGGTATCAATTTTTTTTATTAACTTTAATTCCTTATTTTTCATCTATACCTTTTATTTTTTATTGTTTTTTTCTTATTCCATAACTCTCTTTTAAGCCTTAATCAAAAGAATTTTTCCCTTGTCCCACTGAATGTTTTTAATATTTTATTGTTGACCTTTCATACTTTGGTGAATAAACTTTGGTAGAACTTTGAGTGGTGTTGATACCGAAAAATGGTTCCTAGGGATCAACTTATCGGGAATAGAGTAACCTGCAAGATGACAAAACAGCGTTAGACACCGGTGTGGTGTGAGCCACAGAGCCTCTAATGCCTAAGTCAGAAATGAGTTGGAAAACAGGTAGAGTATAGAGAGCTCAAGAGTTTTAGAATGACTTAGCTTAGAGTGCATAAGTTAGCTTGCCTTCCTTGGTGGAAAAACTGACCTTTATATAGCCATCGGACTGATAACCGCCCTAGAGCATTTAGTAAGGCGCATTATGACGCTGGTTAATGACGATATCGGTTATAACGTTTTTGTCATTAACCTGACAATAAATAGGCTCATAATTTTCGACTGTTACACATCCGTTTATTTATTTCGTTCGTAATCATTGGTGTGGCTTGAAGTGTAACGGCCTTGGGGGGAGTTGATATGGGTGAGGTCAACCCTCAAGAAAGGTTAGAGTCCTCTTTAGCCGACCCCCAAGGGGTCGGCCCCCCTTTGGTCGACCCTAGGAGGTCAGCTCGTCGCTTGGCCGACCACCAAGGGCCGGCTCATCGTTTGGCCAACCCCTGAGGGGTCGACTCGACTCTTGGCCGACCCCCAAGGGGTCGATTCGTCCTTTTGCTGACCCCCAAGGGGTCGACTCATCGATTGGCCGACCCCTTGAGAGCGACTCGTCCTTTGGTCGACCTCCGTGGGGTCAACTCGTTGCTCTCTGATCTCAATATACCTTTTTTAAAGTTTCTCGGGTTTTTGTGCATAGCAAGTATTTTACCCACAACATTACCCCCACTCTTAAATTCAGCTCTTGATTTTTAGGCGAGGCTTCTTTAAGAGTACCTCCTCTATACTTTACATTTTTAAAGATTAAATGAATAATCTTTTAAAATGTTTTAGATATTTGGGACACTTTTTCTAAAAGTGTTTCCCATTATTTTACATTTTTTAAGATTAGAGAAATAACCTTTTAAATTGTTTTAGATATTTGGGCACTTTTTCTAAAAGTGTTTCCCATGATTTTACATTTTTTAAGATTAAATGAATAATCTTTTCTAATGTTTTAGATATTTGGGACACTTTTTCTAAAAGTGTTTCCCATGATTTTACATTTTTTAAGATTAAATGAATAGTCTTTTAAAATGTTTTATATTAGACATGTTTTCTAAAAGAGTTGCCATTATTTCACATTTTTTAAGATTAAATGAATAATCTTTTAAAATGTTTTAGATATTTGGGACACTTTTTCTAAAAGTGTTTCCCCTGACTTTACATTTTTTAAGATTAAATGAGTAATCTCTTAAAATGTTTTACATATTTGGGACACTTTTCCTAAAAGTGTTTCCCATGATTTTACATTTTTTAAGATTAAATGAATAATCTTTTAAAATGTTTTATATATTTGGGACACTTTTTGTAAAAGTGTTTCCCATGATGAATAAAATGAATTTTCTCCAGGTAGAACATGATGAAAGGCAATATATAAAAAGCCGTCAATAACGTTTTGATTTTTTCTAGGTAGGCCACCATTCTTTTCTCTTTAGCTCGATATATATGTGATACTTGGCTAACAATGAGTTGGGAATCGCTCATGATGGACAGATTTTTTGCCCTAATGGTTGTTGCTACTTGTAGACCAACTATCAGCACTTCGTATTCTGCTTCATTTTTAGAAGCTTGGAATTTAAAACGAAGTGCATATTCAAACCGGTCCCCGTCTAGTGATTGCAGCAATAATCCTTCTCCACATCCTTTGTGGTTGGAAGACCCATCGACATAAAGGGTCCAGGTTTGGGAGAGTCCCAAAACGTAGACCTCTTCTGTTTCGTCGTTGCTTAGTGGTGGAGCGAGCTCGACCATGAAATCTGCTACTGCTTGACCCTTGTAGAAGGTCTAGCCTGATAGATTATATCATATTCGCTTAGCTCTACCGCCCATTTCATCTACCTTCCTGCCACATCGAGTCTTTGAAGTACTTGACGTAGCGGAAAGTTTGCTAGCACTATTATCTTATGCGCTTGGAAGTAAGGACGTAGTCTCCTAGCAGAGGTTACCAGTGCCAAAGCTAACTTTTCTACCTGCGGGTAACGAATTTCGGCTTCTACCATGTCCTTACTGGTATAATATACTAGTAGTTGTCCTCCATTTTCTTTTCTAACAAGAACAGAGCTCACCGCTCTTTCTGATATGGCCAAGTAGAGGAAGAGGTCCTTGCCTGAAGTTGGTTTTGAGAGGAGGGGTGCTACTCCCAAATACTTCTTTAGTTCTTCCACGGCTTTTCCGCATTCTAGAGTCCATTCGAACTTCCCTTTGTTCTTCAAGATCTTGAAGAAAGGTAAGCACTTGTCAGTTGCTCTACTTACAAACCGAATTAAGGCTGCCACCTTCCCATTCAGACTTTGCAATGCTTCAAAGTTTGTGGTGGCTTCAACTCTAGTATCGCACGAATTTTATCGTGGTTGGCCTCGATTCCTCAGTGGTGTACCAAAAAACCCAAGAATTTTCCCGATTGCACCCCGAATGCGCACTTGCTGGGGTTTAACTTCATTTGATAAAGTCTTAAGGTCTGGAAAGCTTTCAAGAGATCAACTTGGTGATCTTTTGTCTTCTTACTTTTCACCAACATGTCGTCTATAGACCTCCATGCTTTTTCCTATCAAATGAGCTAACATTTTGTTTACTAACCGTTGGTAAGTAGCTCCTGCATTTTTGAAGCCGAATGGCATGACATTGTAGCAGTACAACCCCCGGCTAGTGATGAAGGATGTTTTCTCTTGATCAGGCACATGCATCTTCATCTGATTGTATCCTGAATAGGCTTCCATGAAAGTTAGCATTCCGTGTCCTGCTGTTGCATCCACAAGTTGGTCTATGCGTGGTAGAGGGAAGCTGTCTTTTGGATAAGGTTTGTTGAGATCTGTGAAGTCAATGCAAGTCCTCCACTTCCTGTTTGGTTTTTTTACCAATACTACGTTGGATAACCATTCAGGATACTGAACTTCACGAATAAAATTTGTTCTTAACAATTCATCCACTTGTTTGGCCACCACTTCGTTTCGGGCGTGGTTGAATGCTCTTCGTTTTTGTCGAACCGACTTGTGATCGCGGTCCACATTTCGGGCGTGGGTCTACTCCAGGCATGTCGTGTGTTGACCAAGCAAAGATGTCTGCATTGCTTTTCAAGAATACAATGAGGCTCTCTCGCTATTCTTTGTTCAAGCCTGTACCGATGCTAACCATTTGGAACAAAGATACAACTTCGAGTTTCTCAGCAGGTTCGCCTCTATTCCGCTCGATATCTCTGAGCAAATTTGTAAGGTCCACATCTTTGACATGGTCTACTTCTTTGTTCAAGGATGGAATTAACATAGGTGTTGTGCTTTCAGTATTAAGCGCAACCTCTCCTATGTCAAGTCCTTCATCTACCATTTTTACCTCTGTCATGCTTATCACTCCTCGTAAGGCTGTGTGACAACACTCTCTAGAGGTTAATTGCTCGCCTTGAATTTTTCTTATTCTCGTTGGTGTCGGGAATTTTATTAACTGGTGATAGGTTGATCAGACCGCTTGGAGTGCATGTATAGTAGGCCTCCCAAGTATTGCTTGTATGCTGAGTTATCGTTTACCACCAGAAAATTAACAAACTTCAAAACTGTGTTGGTTCCTTCCCCGAAGGTAACAGGCAATTCAATGATTCCCTCGGGTAGAAGAGTGCTTCCCTCAAATCCTACTAACGGGGTTGCATTGGGTGTTAATTGTTCCCGTCCTAGCTTCATGGCATCGTAAGCCTCGAGTGAAAGTACATCCGCTGAGCTTCCTCCATCAACGAGTATTCTCCTAACTCAGATGTTTTATATCACCAAAGATACCACCAAAGCGTCATTATAGGGTTGAAGCACATCTGTTGTTTCCACTGTAGAAAAATTAATAACATCCCTAATAGTTAATGTTATTCTCACTTCTTCACTTTTAGGTGCTCCTCGAGCCTGCCTAGCTTTCTCCTTTAGGCTTCGATTGGATTCTCCTCCAACTGGTCCTTTGAGAATGGTTCGAATTTCACGCAGTGGTGGTAAGTCCTCTTTCCAATGCTTCTTGTTAGGCCTTTCCTACGTCCTATCTTTGTTATCCACATATTCATTCAGGCGCGCTTTTTGGATAAGAGCCTCAATGGCCTCTTTCAGGTCGTAACACTCTGACGTTGAGTGCCCATGGTTCTGGTGAAATAGACTGTACTTGTTCTTTTTCCGCCGACTAGAACTCACTCTTATCCTAGTAGGCCATTTCAATGTTTCTTTATCTTGAATCTCCATTAGGATCTGTTCAACTGGTACCACTGTGGGGGTGTACTTTTCGAATTGGCTAGGGGTTAAGCCTTTCCGAACTGGCTTGTCCTTTCCGCTTAGGTGACCATCAAACCTCCTCTTTCGTGACTCTTTCTGGTCTTGTTCACGTCGAGTTATTGACTTGTGCCAATGTGGGTGGAACGCTTCCCTTCTGGGTTCCATCTAGAATTTAATAATTCTCCCGCGCTCATGTACTTCTGGGCTCGGGTTAGTAATTCCACATATGTAACTGGAGCTTTCTTACCTAACGACCACAAGAATTTCTCATCTTTGAGTCCTGCAACGATGGTTGTTAAAGCGGTACCATCGGTATACCCCTCTATTGCAGTGTTTCATTGTTGAAACGAGATACATATTCCTGTAGTATTTCATGACTCCTTTGCTTTATCGTCAGCAAATGGGTAGCAGACTTTTTCTGGTCTCGACCACCCAAAAACTGAGTGATGAAAGCCCTTGCCAACTCATGGAATGAGGCAATTGACTTTCGTTTAAGCTGCCTGAACCACCGTCGGGCTGGTCCAGTGGGCAAAAATGAAAATGCTCTACACTTGATTGAATCTTGGACTCCATGGAGTTCCATCCATGACCGGAATGTATCTAAGTGTTCAACAGGATCTTTTGACCCATCGTATGGCTTCATCGTTGGGAGTTTGAATTTCGTTGGAACCTTCACCTGCATAATATCGCCAGTGAAAGGAGGGTCGACTTGGTCTACAAGATTGTCCAAGTCAAGCCCGTCTTGGTCCTGCGCCTTTTTCATGTCTCCAAGCTGGTCTTATAGGTTTCGTAACTCTGTAGCCCATGGCAGACTTTCGACTTCCCCATGTTCCAGCTCTTGTCTTCGTTGATTGATGAGATCTCGCAGGTCGGTTCCCAAATCTGACTACCTTACTCGAACACTTGAGGTTTTTGGTAGCTCTAGGGGTATAAAACTCTTACAGATTGGTTCGTGGCTGATTGCTCCTTACTGAGCGGGTCCTGAACCGACATCCTTCACTCCTAAAGGTAGCTTTTTGGTAGTCCAATCGGGCACTTCTCTGGTCATTCCCACCTAGCCTAAGTCTTTCAACTTGTTTTTGGGGTCTTATTGTGTCTTTGACAAGAGCGACGGTGGCAGAGGCTTTTCTTTTAGCAGGATCCCTCACCAAAGGTGGTGTGAGATAATGCTCGGGGCAGTGCCCATTGCCCTTCTGCTTGCCTATTTCACCTCTCCTTTGGGAATGGGGGGGCTTCATTACTGCTGGTGGTACCTCCTGGTTTTCGGTTATGGCGACCATGATCGGGTTGGGTTTTTTTAGTAACTCATCTAGCCGATCGATGCTCTCCACTATATCGTTCACCTTATTTTCCAGGACGATCATCTTTGGATCAGCGTGCTCCTCTATAAGTTCGGGTTGTTCATGCATCTCTCCAAATTGACCCCCAACTTGAATTTGATTATGAACTCCAGCAGCCACTCTCCTTGGAACGTGCTCGTTTTCAGAGTCAACGTCATTAGCATGGTTGTTATGGCTAACGTTGTTCGTCATTTTTTGGAAGAAAACTGTATGTGATTAGCTTTTTTTGTAGAACACTACTGGTCCCCACAGACGACGCGAACTATTGATACCGAAAAATGGTTCCTCGGGATCAACAGTAATATTTGTATTACCGGAAATAGAGTAACCTGCAAGATGACAAAACAACGTCAGACACTGGTGTGGTGTGAGCCACGAGGCCTCCGACGCCTAAGTCAGAAATGAGTTGGAAAATAGGTAGAGTATAGAGAGCTCAAGAGTTTTAGAATGGCTTAGCTTAGAGTGCTTAAGTTAGCTTGCCTTCCTTGGTGGAAAAACTGACATTTATATAGCCATCGGACTAATTACAGCCCTGGAGCATTTAGTAAGGCGCATTATGGCACTGGTTAATGACGGCTTCGGTTATAACATTTCTGTCATTAACCTGACAATAAATAGGCTCAAAATTTTCGACTGTTACACATTCGTTTATTTATTTCTTTTGTAACCGTTGGAGTGGCTTTGTAAAGACCCGACCCGAATGGGGTTCTAAATAGGCCATTACCTCAATGCATGCATACAAATCTACAGAAAATTTGCAAGGTGGTGTTTGGATTCTAAGTAAAAACTAAAACATGAAAACATCCATTTAAAAATCAACATAAATTCCTGAAAACTCCCCCCTGTTTCCAAGCACTGTTCCAAGACAAATACATTTCCAAAACATACTCTGATCAGAGATTTATTTAAAACATACAAACTTTACAACAATGCTAGAATCCAGAAATACATTCAGAAAACACCCTAGGGCTCCGTGCCCAACTACATGCATTCAGAGGAGATTTAAATCATAAGCATAAACATAAGACTCAGAGTTGAACAACGGGTTCCATGATCACAACTCTCCTCCTCCACCATCCTGTCTCGCACCATGGTTACCGTGGAAAACCACATAATAAGGGTGAGTAACGAATTACTCAGTAAGAATCCCCAACCGGGGTACAATACGATATACATGGTCATCTAGCAGAAAGATATGCAAGCTATGAATATAAACACAGATAGAGCACATAGCTTAGCCCACACTTGGGCCTCGGATGCCAACTCAGGGTCTTAGTCCGGAAATAAATCACCACACCACACATCACACAAGTCGCCTATACGAGAAACAAGTCCCGGCCTCGGCACCTCTCTCTGTCGACGAAAGGTACACCGGCTCACAATCCCGAGGAGCTCTCCGATCGGCGTGGCTGTAATGAGCGTAAGCATGCACCGCGCGTGCACTGCGCACCATGGGGTGTGCGGGTCAGAGGCAAGTTGCCCATGTCCGACCACCACGCCTAACTAAATCTTTGGATCGGTGTCACTGACATAGGGGTGTGAGACCTGGACACGTAAACTATGTCAGCCTGAACCACCGCACCTAGGGCCAAGGAACGGTCGTGGTAGGCTTACACCAGGAAGCCGTCCTTGCCTTAACAGGTGGCAATCAAGGGCTACTGCCAAACATGCTGAGGACATGCCGGGTGCCGGGGACGAGACAATGCCAAGTCATCATCCCGACCGTTGGGGCATTTAACAGTCTGCCACCCTCACCCAAGATTGCAGGGCCTACCGCTTGGGTTAGCTAATCCCTCACGGGGTTCAGGGACGGAATGACTTGCTCGACGTCCCTGTCATGGATGCAAGGTACTTTATGCATCAGGCCAGGATGATGCTATCTACCTGCAACTCTAACCTGCCTTAACAATCAACAAACAATCCAATACAATCCAATACGTGCTCAAAGAGAATACAACGAGCCTAGCATGATACTACGAAGCAAGGAACAAATACGAGCATGCCAGAAAGGAACAACCTAGCATGGACTAACATGAGAAACAACATAGGAAATCATGCCAGTCGGGAATTCAGAATAGAGCACTTATCAGGAAACATGTCAATAAACACAAACAAGCATACAATCAGCAATCACATATAATATCGCAGGGTCCACACAACTCCGGTAAAAATCCTTACCTGGCCGGAAGACCTCTAAACACAAGAAACCTAAGCTGCGATCGAACCCGAGCTACCTAGCGAGAACCTAACCAAAACAACAATAATAACAATCAAAAGGCCCAAATATAATAAAACAAACAGGACTCAGCTCGGGAGCAACTCACGAGGCGCGACGGACACACGAACGAGCAGCCATTTGACGCAGGCTAGGCGGTGATGGCGCAGACAGTAGTATTGGGGCGTGGCTGCTGGCGCGCGGCGCTGGAGAGAGGAGAGCGCGAGAGGAGGAGTCTTGGCTGCGCGCAGACGGCACGCGAGCGACACAGGGGCACGCGGGCGCTAGCTCGGTTGGCGACGCGCATGCGGCGCGGCTTCGGCCAAGCCAGCAAGACGGAGCGCTTGCGAGCGCGGCGACAAGACGAGAGGCGCGCTATCTGCGCGCTGGGACGCGCGCGACTTCGAGCGAGGCGGCAACCAGATCGCGGGCGACACGAGCCGGGCGGCGGGGGGCCAGGCTCGGGCTGGCAATGGTGCTCGACGCCGGGCCGGTTTGACGACTGGTGGGCGAGCGGCGAGCGCGGCGTGGTCAAGGCTAGCTCGGCGAGCGAGGGCTCGGCCGGGCGAGGCTCGGGCTAGAGGCTGAGCGAGCCAAGGGGCTGGGCTAGGTGGGGGCTCGGGGAGAGAGAGAGAGAGAGAGAGAGAGAGAAAATTGATTTTGGGAAAAAAAATAAAAGAAAAAAAAGAAATAAAAAGGAAAATGGGAAATAAAAGGGAAAAATGGGATTTTAATTCCATTTTCCATCCTTATCCACTTAAAACCTCAAAATCCCATTTCCCGGCTTCCTCCTCCGAGACCCGATCAAAGAAATCTTTTCCAATCAATCAAACTCACTTAAATCCAACTCCCAAAGCAACACTAAAGGCTCGGGCTCGAATCCCAAAAGAATCACACAACCAACCATCACTTTGCCAAAGCCCAAACCACAACCGAGCATCCAACCGACTAGCCCAAACACCACGGGACTCGCAACCACCAACAAACAAGCCTCGACAAAGGCAGGAGCTACCTCGAAGTCCTGAAGACCACAAATCCTGCCCGGAGAGCCAAAAGACCAAAATACCCCCAAGGGTCAAAACTGCTCTAATGACCCAACCAACAACCGAATCTTGACCCGAAGGCACCTCGAAAACAGGAATAGGAAACTGGGCTGTTACAGGCTTGAAGTGTAACGACCTTGGGGGGAGTACATATGGGTGAGGTCAACCCCCGAGAAAGGTTAGGGTCCTCTTTGGCTGACCCCCAAGGGGTTAGCTCGCCATTTGGTCAACCCCGGAGTGTCAGCTCGTCGCTTGGCCGACCTTCGGGGGGTCGGATTGTCGCTTGGCAGACCACCGGGGGTCGACTCAACGCTTGGCCGACCCTAAAAGGGTTGGTTCGTCCTTTGGCCAACATCCATGGGGTCAGCTCGTTGTCCTCCGATCTCAATATACCTTCTTTAAAGTTTCGTGGGTTTTTGTGCATAGCAAGTATTTTACCCACAACAAGTGGATTATTTTACTCCCACATTAACTTTAAAACCTTCTTTTAGCATCTCTCACGTCTGTTCATTAGTTCTTTAAAAATTATAACAAATTCTATTAATCCATATAACTAACTATCAGAAAACTCTTTCATATAAACTATTTGAAAACTAATGTATATACTATGTGTTGCCCGATAGTCAACATGTTTCTTTTTTGTTTTGTAGGGCGATATTGTCTGACGATAGAAGAAATGTATGGTTATCAAAGACCTTTTAAGTAGCTAGTTAAGCTTTAGAAGGTATTTGCTAATGGCTAAATGCTACTTGATCACTTTGCTTAAACGTTTGCTTCTTTAAATCTTTTGGATGAAAAATATACCAGTCATTTTAAATTTCTTTGTGTTTGATTCAAATTTTAATAAGTCTTTTTTTCTTTGTATTTGTTATTTGCTATCTAATACCTATCCTTACACAATTATTATTAAATTTCCCTATTTTTTGATAAGTGTGGTTATTTGGATTATATTGTTTATTTACCATTTTATTCCATTTTAATGATATTGTCGAACTTGTATTGACTAAATAAGATCAGAAAGTTGTTGGCTTGGCTATTTTTAAGGTAATGACCATTCACTGTCCTAGTTAGCTTGGCTACACAAAATTGGGTAAGAAGATTGATTTTTGAAATTCAATACTTTATGCTGTCTAACCACTATGGATAGCCTGATAGTAAAAAACGATTATAAGCTCAGTCAATGGTGACCTAGAAATTAATTTTCTACAATTTCCATGCCATCCAAATATTGTATTCACTAGTAGAATTACACGAATAGGTGGCAGGCTAGAATTAAGCATTTTTTAAAATGCGGAGGGAGTTATTGATGGGGGGTCGTGACCGCCATTACAAATTGCGTGTTTTGAGTTTCAGTGGCGGTCTGTGCCCACTGTCCATTCATTTAGGTGGTTGCCCGTGCCCGCCTTTGTATATAGCGTGTTATTACTTTCGGTGGCGGGTCGTGTCCACCATCAATAATTTGTGCATTTTCGACGTCACGACTTGAGGACAGTGTGTCCTCATTTCAACATTTCCTCATTTCTTCCACCAAGTGACCAAACCCTTTTGACCCAAAACCCATCTCCGTTGCCGGCGTCGCTAGTTCTTCAACAAAACTTCTCTATAGTCGTTAGTGGGTAGACAAACCATCTTCGTCGCCGCCATTAACCTCGGGTTTTCATTTCTTCCTCTCCGCTACCGCTAGGTTTTGGCATTTCTCCACCTTTTGAGCATTATTTCTTCACAAACTTGGTAATTTCTTAGTCCCTAACTTTTTTTAAGCTCTTTTTTAACTAATTGCTTCCCAAATTTTTTTCTAATCTTTCCATATTTAACTCTTATCTCAAATTTGTGCATTTGTTTCAAATTTGTGATTTTTGATTTGTTGTAATTTGTGCATTTGTTTCATTTGTGCATTTGTTATTTCATGGGTTTCTTAAGAAATTCAAATTTGGGAATTTGTTTGTTTCATAAATTTGGATATTTATTTCAATGTAATTTGCTTGTATTATTATAGCTTAGATTGATGAATTAATTTGAGCATATATTAAACTAATTATTCTAGTTCATTGGTACATCATTGAACCAATTTTGATTCATGGATTCATGGATTTGATTTTATTGATAAGTTTATTTACATGTGTGACACCTACTTTGATGGTTGAAATAATTGTATTGTTTTAGAATTAATTAAGTTAATTTAAATTGAGTTAGATATGTGACTCGAGTCTACCTTGTTTTGAAATTTTTGTAGGTTAGGTTTCTATAGTGACTATATTTCTTACTGCATTATTGTTATGGATAATTCGTGGATGTTTAAGGATCGAATGTCACCAGAATACGATTTAGAAGTTGAGATATTTATAAGCAATGCAATACCGCATTCGAAAGGATCAAATTTCGTTTGTTGTCCATGTTTGAAATGTGTGAATGCCAAGTACCAAAATGTGAATGTAGTAAGAGACCATTTATTTTTTAATGGGATCGATCAAAGTTATAATACATGGATTTGGCATGGAGAAGAATAAGTATCGAGGAAAAGAAACATGGAAAATGTTCCAATAGATGAAGTTGTAGATGAGAATGTGGATGACCCAGATGACCCAATAGGGATGTTTGAGGCAGCACAAAATTACTTTAACGACAAATCCCCTATCTTTGAGGATGCATTAGAGGATGCCAAGAAACCATTATACCCTAATTGTAAAGGTTTTACCAAGATATCAGCACTGATTAAACTTTATAATTTGAAAGTAAAGTATGGATGGAGTGATAAAAGTTTCTCAAAGCTGTTAGAATTATTGAGCATTTTATTACCTATCCCTAATGAAATTCTGATATCCACCTATTATGCTAAAAAGATTTTAAGTACCTTAGGAATAAAGTATGAAAAAATCCATGCATGCATCAATGATTGTTGTTTGTATCGAAAAGAACTTGTTGATGCAGCACTGTGTCCTACTTGTGGAACATCGAGATGGAAGGTTAAGAAGAATATGAAAGAATGAGTGAAAAATATTCCAGCAAAAGTCATGTGGTATTTCTCTCCTATTCCAAGATTTGAACGAATGTTTCGAAGTAAAGAAATTTCGAGATTATTGACATGGCATGCGACGGACCGCCAGGTGGATGGGCATATACGACATCCTGCTAACACACTCTCATGGAAACAAATAGACAAAAGGTGGCCTGATTTTAGTTTAGAAAAGAGGAACTTTCGTCTAACCCTATCAACAGATGGAGTCAATCCACACGGTGACCAAAGTACTAGACATAGTTGTTGGCCAGTTATGTTGGCGACTTACAATTTACCTCCATGGTTGTGCATGAAGCGTAAATTTTTTATGTTAAATGCATTAATCTCTGAACCCAAACAACCTGGAAATGACATAGATGTCTATTTAGCTCCGTTAGTGGACGATTTAAAAATGCTATGGAACACGGGCATTGAATGTTTTGATGCACATCGACAAGAACGGTTCACTTTAATGGCTATTTTGTTGTGGACCATTAATGATTTTCCAGCATATGGTAACCTATGTGGGTGTCCCACAAAAGATTATAAAGCATGTCCGATTTGCGGAGAGAAAACTTCATCAATGTTTTTACCTAGAGGAGGCAAGAATGTGTTTCTCGGACATCGAAAATATCTACCAATCGAGCACACATTTAGAAGACAAAAAAAAGCATTTAATGGAGAGCAAGAATATGGAATTTCTCCTGAACCGCTAAGTGGTGAAGAGATTCTTGCAGAATTAAATAGTCTTCAATTTACGTATGGCAAGGGACTGCAACATACAGAATCATATTGGAAGAAGAAATTGATCTTTTTCGAGTTAGAGTATTGGAAACATTTTCAAGTGCGACATTATTTAGATGTTATGCACATTAAGAAGAACGTGTGTTCGAATATTATCGGAGCCTTACTTGATATTCCTGGCAAAACGAAAGATGGAATAAAAACTCGTGAAGACTTGGCTAAATTAATACCTGAGTTAGCTCCAATTTAAAAGGGAGAAAAAAAGACATTCTTGCCTCCAGCATGTTACACACTATCGAGAAAGAAGAAAATAAGTGTGTGTAAAAGCTTAGCCATCCAACATAAGCAAATTAGTGTCGCTTACTGATTTGAAACTGTACGGGCTTAAAACGCATGACCATCACGTTTTGATGCAAAAATTGCTACGTATAGCCATTCGTGGTGTTTTGCCTAAACACGTTAGATATGCGATCATTCCTCTCTGTTTATTTTTTAAAGCTATATGTAGTAAGTCGATCGATTCATCTAAGTTGAATAGATTGTAGGATGATGTAGTTGTCACTTTATGCCTATAAGAGAAGTATTTTTCACCAGCCTTTTTTACAATAATGGTTCACCTTGTGCTGCATCTTGTAAGAGAGATTGAATTTTGGGGACCAGTTTATTTGAGGTGGATGTATCTTTTTGAAAGGTATATGAAAGTTTTTGTAATGGCCCGGAAATTTCATCCCGGTCTTCCCGGGAGGCCCAGGGGCATTTTGGTAATTTTGGGTCGGGCCGACAGGGCCGGTTTTGAAATTGAAAATTGCCGGAATAATTATGAGTCAATTTGAATAGGATCGGGATTTTTTGTGAAGGCATTTGGGCTTGGGAAAGAGTAAAAATAAATGAGGAATTAAATAGCGCATCAAGTGAGATTAGAACCAGGGACATGTCGCGTGCTAGGCAGGGGGTGCTGCCAATCGAGCCACTGAGTGCTCTTGTGCTTCTAAATGCGCCACCTTTATGTTACGCCTGTTCGAGGTGAGTTTTAATTTAAAGGCAAAAATCGCCCAGCCTTCTTCCTTCCCCATTTCTTTTCTTCTTCGCGATTTTCTTCGGCCGACTGGGTGTCCTCGCAAAATCTCCCTCACCAGCACCAATTCGACCAAGCTCCCTCTCTCAATTTGAAGTCTCGGCCAGCCGGTAAGCTTTCTTCCCCTTCTTCTTCTTCTTCTTCTTCTCCTCCGATTTCTTCATTTTTCCCCTGTTTCCAAGATGGCAACTAATGGCCGAGAGAGTGGCGAATTTGTGTGTGTGAAGTTTAAATGTGCTAGCCGAGAGGATTCGTCCGTGAAGAAGCCCCATCGTCGCGCGGAATCGCGCCAACTCGCCGAGATCGTCGCTCCTCTCGTCGCGCGGCAGCGCCGCGAGCCGCGCGCGCAGACCGCCTCGCGCAGCGCCGCGCGCGCCTCGCCCGACTCCGTGTCGCGTCGCATCGCCGGCGCCAGCCGAGCCTCGCGCTGATCGCCCGCACGCCTCGCTCTCGCGCGTGCGCGCGCGTCGCGCAGCAGCGGCCAGCGCGCCACTCGCCAGCCCGGCCACCATTCTTTGCCCGTTCGTGCTGTCGGCTCGTTAAATGCGTTAAATCGCGCGCCTTGTGAGTTGCTCCGGCGAGCCTCATTTATTTTATTATATTTAGGCCTATTGTGTGATTTTTGTTGTGATTGATAGGTTCTCGGTAGCTAGTTCAGTTCGTTCGCGCTTAGGATTTTCGTGTCAAATTGTCCCGGCCAAGGTAAGGATTTCTTACGGAGTTGTGTGGACCTGCGATATATTATGCGATTCTTTGATTGATTGCTTGTTTGTGTTTATTGACATGTGTAGCTAGGTTCTCTAATCTCGAATTCCCGATTAGCATGATTTTTCCGATTTAATTCTCATGTTAATCCATGCTAGGTTGTTCCTTTCTAGCATGCTCGTATCTTCCTTGCTTCGTAGTATCATGCTAGGCTCGTTGTATTCTTATTGAGCACGTATTGGATTTTATGGATTTGTTTCTTTGATTGCTAGGGCGAGGTTAGAGTTGCGGTAGATAGCATCATCCGGGCCCGATGAATAAAGTACCTTGCATCCATGGCGTAAACGTCGAGCAAGTCATTCCGTCCCCTGGACCCCGTGAGGATTAGCTAACCAAGCGGTAGGCCACGCAATCTTGGGTGAGAGAGGCGATGTTAAATGCCTCAACCGTCGGGATGATGACTTGGCATTGCCCCGTCTCCGTGATCGGGCGTCCTCGGCGTGTTCGGCCGTAGCCACGATTGCCACTGTTAAGGCAAGGCGGCTTCACGGTGTAAGCCTACCACGACCGTTCCTTGGCCCCCCAGTGCGGTGGTTCAGCCGACATAGTTTACGTGTCGAGTCTCACACCCCTATGTCGGTGACATCGATCCAAAGATTTAGTTAGGCGTGGTGACTGGACATGAGCGGCTTGCCTCTAGACCGGCAATCCCCATGGTCTGCGCAGAGCACGCGCGTGCATGCTTACGCTCATTACTGGCGCCCGACCGGAGAGCTCCTCGGGATCTTGAGAGCAGTGTACCTTTCGTCGACAGAGAGAGCAAGCCGAGGTCGGGACTTGTTTCTCGTATAGGCGACATATATATTGGGTGTGTGGTGATATTATTCGGACTAAGACCCCCAGTGGCATCCGAGGCCCAAGTGTGGGCTAAGCTATGTGCTCTATTCTCGTGTTTATATTCATAGCTTGCATACGCTGATCGAGATGACCATGTATATCGTATTGTACCACTGGTTGGGGATTCTTACTTGAGTAATTCGTTACTCACCCCTACTCGTGGTTTTTCCACGGGTAACCAAGTTGCGAGACGGGATGGTGAAGGAGGAGCTGTGATCATGGGGCTCAATCATCAAACTCGATTTTGTGTTATGACTCTTTATGTTTTATTTTCCCTGAATGCATGTAGCCGGGCACGGAGCCCTAGGATGTTTTCTGAATATGTTGTGGATTCCAGCATTATTATATTTAGACATGTTTTGAATGATTTTAAGAAATCTACGATCGGAGTATACTTTGGAAATGTATTTATCTTGGAGCAGTGCTTGGAAACGAGGACAGTTCAGGAAATTGTTTAGTTTTAAAGGGGTTATTTTGAATGTTTTGTTTTAATTGGAATCCGAAATCATGTCTGTTTAAATGTCCTTTACTTTGAATGCATGCATTGGGGTAAGGGCCCATTTAGTGCCCCATTCGGGTCGGTCCTTTACAGTTTTGAAAGGTTATGTTCGTTATTGGAAACGTCCAAGAGGATGCATTGGTGAAAATTACATATTGGAAGAGTCGATAGAGTTTTGTTCTGAATTTTTACAAGGAGTTGAATCAGTAGGGTTGCGATCATCCAACAAAATACTAGATTCAATATTGATCGACCATTATCTGCCGCCAACTATAAAAAACCAACTAAAGATATGATTGATCAAGCTCATATGTATATATTTCATAACGTTGATGATGTGCTTCCATATGTTGATCAACACATGAAAATGTTGTCTAAAGTGAATCCTACAAAGTCTACTAATAAAAAGTGGCTTCAAGATGAACATAATCGCACATTTATCAGTTGGTTGCGTGATCGGATTGGGCTGGCTTTAGAGGTTCGAAGAGATGTTATATCACCTACGTTAAGGTGGATATCACACGGACCTCGTCCAGAAGTTACCACTTACGATAGTTACATGGTTAACGGTATTCAATATCACACAAAAGAACGTGATGATCATAGAAGTGTACAAAACAATGGAGTTATGATAACAGCTCAAACTATGCAAATTTCTAGTTCGAAGGACAAAAATCCAGTCATGTCAGAAATTACCTTTTATGGCATAGTACAAGAAATATGGGAGCTCGATTACAATAGTTTTCAAGTCGTCCTATTCAAATGTGATTGGGTGGAAAACAATGGTGGAATTAAAGTAGACGACATGAGATTTACAACCATTGACCTTAATCGCATTGGACATAAATCCGACTCCTTCATTTTAGCCACGCAAGCCAAGCAGGTGTTCTACATAAAAGATCCATTTAATCCTCGTTGGTCGGTGGTTCTAACTCCTACACAAAGAATAATTGTAGAACACGGTCATGATGAAGTTGATATTGACCAAGAAAGTGGGTACGGAGTCATAGAATCTCTACCTAATATTGTCGATAATGACTCGGTCTCCTATATTAGAAGTGATTGTGACAATATATGGATTATTAAATAGGTTAGTGTTGTTGTTTGTACATATGTTTCTGCAATTATTTAACTCATATTCTTTATACGTCTTTTCTATTTGTTATTAACTTATATTCTTTTTTATATAGATTGACATTATGTCGAGGTCGGGTAGTGATCATGATGATGATGTTCCCATGAGCGAACGTGCTCGAAGCAGAAATACTAGAGGCATGACAGTCTTGCGTGAGCTTGCTCAAGAAAGGATGGCTGGAGAACGACGCACTCTTCAGTATAATTCCATGGGTCAAGATGTGGGCGAAGCTTCAAAAAAGTTTTGTAGTTTTATTGGTGTATGTGTTAGAACATATATACCTATTACGTACGATTCTTGGAAAATTGTCCCTGAGCAACTGAAAGAGAAGATTTGGGATTCTATAGAGGTAACTTCATTGTTATCTAAATTTTATCATTCATTTTCATACTTAATTAGTATTCCAACTTATTTTATTGTTAGCAGATGTCATTTCAGATGGATCCAATGTCGAAACATAATGTTATGTTATCTATGTCCACCGCATTTAGGAAGTTTAGATACAATCTGAACAGAAAATACATCCAACCATTTCTGGACCAACCTGAGATATTAAGATCTCCACCCGTTAAATACTCTTTCATCACACAAGAGCAATGGGATTATTTTGTGAATGTTCGATTGTCAGAAGAATTTATGGTAAGTACTTTTTCTTTTATTAATTTAATGTCTAGCTACAATCTAATTTAACTATATTAATATAATTCTATGTAATACAGAGAATTAGTGTCGAGAAAAAAAAGTTGCAAGCTAAACAAAAGTGTCATCATCATATGGCTAGAAAGGGATATGATGAACTAGTAAGGAACCCTTTAAACCTTAAGGATATATGTTCGTGATCACATTATATCTTTCTACTTTACTAAGTCATGTGTGTGGTAAATTTTAATTGTAGGGAATAGACATTAAAAGTAATCCTGCAGGCCGATCAGAACTGTGGAAAGAAGGTCGAAAGAAGAAGTTTAACGATCCAAAGGGGAAGAGTAAAGAGTTCGTCGACGAAGACACAATTCAAACAGCCAACCAAATTGTAAGTTGTTGGTTCATTTCTTTTTCCAAAAGATAAATTGAATCTTAAAATCTTTGGTTGTGAATCTAAAAATCTTTTACTACAGGATGAATTGCAACGTACAAAAAAAGGTGAAGATATTTTGGTCGATGCATTGGGAACTCCAGAACATCGTGGGCGTGTTAGGGGAATAGGTCGATTTGTATCTCCATCAATGTTCTTTAGGATGGCTCATCCGAAGTCTAAGATGGGCCAACAACCAATTGAAGGAGAAAATCAAGTCCATTGCTCTCAACAATTAGACTCCCCTTGTGAGGGGAGTAATAGAGATTCCATAAGGGAAGAAAACCAGATCCTAGAACTGGTCGACGTCATTGTAGAACTCATTGGTCATTCTGATGTCCTAGCCGACTTAGGAGAAGTACGTTTTATATTATGATTTATTTTTTTAAAGGTTATGTCATATCAACTAATTATGATCTGTTTTTTTTAAGGGTATGCCATGTCAACTTGCAGTTGAGTATGGAGGTCAAACTGTTTCCATTGGTACTGTGTATGAATCGAGTGGCTCATCAGTTAAGGTACATGGACACCTTTTAGGGAAACTTAATGTGCGGGTCTTGGTCGATTTGATCTTTGAAGGCAATGAGGACGTAGATCTACCTATTCCCATAAACAAGGAACTTCAGTACCTTGGACAAGCTATAAAATCTTTTATGCCATGGGCAAGATCATTGATCAGAACACCTACAACAACCAATAAGGTATATAATTGTACATTATAGAATTTAAAATTTAGTATATAGCACATTATTTTACTAATAATAGAAATGTTTATTGTCATGATAGCATTATTAACCAAAAAAAAGCTACAAGTAGTAAGAAGGTGGTATCAGATTCACACTCTCAACAATCGAACACGTATGGTTCAACCATGGTCAATGGCAAGAAACATGTTAGGTGTTGACGCGCCCGAATATTTTTATGTTGCTCAAGAAGAGATTCTACAATATTGTAATATGGAAGAAATAGGCTACACTCCAATACTCTGTTACATCTAGTAAGTAAACAGTAGCGATTTTGCAACTACTAGATTTGTTTGTCTTGTTTCAGAATGTCTCCACATTCTATTTTAGTTACTTATGGTCTACTTGCGATCAAGAGACACTGGACAATTACTTATTACTGGACGGTAGCGAGTTTGCAACGGCTTTGGATAGCACAAATGAAGAAGATCGAGTTTCACGTCTAGCTAATAGGTTAGACAAGCTGACACATCTTAAACAACGAGTATTCTTTCCCTTCAATTTTGGGTATGTGTTCCAACTTTTGAATTTTTTATCCTATTAATTACGTTCATATATTAGAATTTCAATATTCGTTAAATTGTATAGGAACCACTGGATTTTGCTCGTCCTAATTCCAGCCGAAAACACATTGTATGTTTTCAACTCACTCGGTCAAAATTCGTTGAACCAGAGTTTAGCTAGTGTCATAAATACGTAAGTTTCTAAATTACTAATCTTATGACCTTTAAGTTTATTTATTTTATCATTCTAAATTAATAGCTTTCAACTTTATTAATATAGTGCCTACCGAGTATGGCAATTAAGACACACGTCGAAGGCCTTAAAATTAAATTGCAAATGGGTGAAGGTAAAGTTGAATCAAATTCTTTTGTTAGTTGTTTTTTCTCATGTTTAATTATCTACTAAGTATATAACTATTTTGTTTCACTAGTGCTCTCAACAAACTGGATCAATAGTATGTGGATTCTATGTCCAACTATTCATACGGAAGATGATGTACAATACATCCATGCACCTATTGAAACTTGTAAGTTTTTTGTTTTTATACATTCATGTTTATTAGGTACACAAATTTTGGTGTTTTTAATCATATGTCTTACTATTTGTAGTTCAGCGCTGGCCCAACCTCGTTCACTCAAGACCAAATTGATGAGGTACGAATAGAATGGGAAGAATTTATAGCTAGACATTTGATACAAAATTAGTGTTTGATTTTTGTTTAGGTATATGTATAATGAAATTTAGTGTTTGTTCTTTGTTTTGTGCATATGTTTGTAGTTTCTCTGGAGGGAGAAAGTCCCATTTTATACTGTATTTTGGATTCTGATATATACAGGTGAAATGTTGTTTATATATAACAAGTGAAATTTTTTGGAATCTTATTATTGCGTTGTTATGCTGCCCAAATTTCTAGTGCATATTCTAGCATATATATATATATATATATATATATATATATGTGTGTGTGTGTGTGTGTGTGTGTGTGTGTGTGTGTGTGTGTGTGTGTGTGTGTGTTTATATAGAAGTTAAAAGTTAGAAGTTAGAATTAAGTTAGAAGCTATAGAAAAGTTAGAAGTTAGAAGTTAGAAGCTAGAAGTTTAGAAGAGTTAGAAGTTAGAAGTTAGAAGTTAATTAGGATTTCATGCATGAGTTAGAAGTTAGAATTAAGTTAGAATCTAGAAGTTTAGAAAAGTAGAAGTTAGAATTAATTAGTTAGAAGTTAGAAGTTAGAAGTTTGAAGCTTGAAGCTAGAAGTTTAGAAGAGTTAGAAGTTAGAAGTTAGGATTTCACATGCATGAGTTGGTGATTAGAATTTTTGTTAAAAGTTAGAAATTTGGGGATTAGAAAAGTGTGTAGATGCTCTTTTTTTATAAAGTGATAAGGTCTTTTAGTGGCGGGCACAATATATTCTTTTTTTATATATATATAAAGTGATAATGTATTTTAATGGCGGGCACAATATATTCTTTTTTTTTATAAAGTGATAATGTATTTTAATGGCGGGCACAAACGAGTGGACCCATTTTAAAACAACCCGAGACCACACTTTTGGATATTTTTTTAAAAAAAAAACTATTGGAATAATTGGTGGCTGGTCGTGCCCGCCTTTTATATAGAATAATTGGTGGCGGGCCGTGCCTGCCTTCTATGTGGAACAATTGGTGGCGGGCTCTGCCTGCCTTCTATTTGGAATTATTGGTGGCGAGCGCAGCCCGCCACCTTTTATACACATCGCGCACGCTATCAATTCTCACAGCCCGCCTCCTTTTATTCAAACAACGCTTGTTTTGGAGACGGGTATGGCCCGCCATTTTTTGTCTGCACGCCATCAATTCGATACAATGTCATTTGCATTGGTGGAGGGTTGTTGTCCGCAATTGTTTTTAAATAATGGGGGGCCGCGCCCGCCATTTATTTGTAAAATTCTACTAGTGATTGTCAGGTGGTATGTCTCATGAGAATAGTTAAGGTACGCATAAACCTAGTAAAGATAGTCACGGATATTGGAAAAAAAAAACCTATATACTTGTAACACCCTAGTTAATTCCAAAATCATTAACGTGTTTTTATTGAATTTGTTTTTATAATATTATAGCACTAGAGATAATTTTTAAATATAGTTAGTGTTTTATTGAATAGGCTAATAAATCTCAAACTAATTATATTATTTAATGCTCCATGAGATTTAAGCTATTAGTAACCTTGATAAGTTATTTCGAAATTTATAGTAATAAAAGCTAAAATGTAAAAAAAGTTATTTTGGGTTATGGAATTTGGAGTTTTAAAGTTAAATTAGGCTTTATGGATTTAAATGGAAAGAAGGTTTTATTTATGTATTTTTTTTATTTGGCCACCTTTTCTCTCTCTTCTTCATTCAATCCCAACAACCACCACCACCTAAAACCCACTCCTTCCTTCTTAGTTTCACAGAGTTAGAGAGCTCTGTCTGTGATTCTGAGACCAGATCCGTGCTCAGAGAGTCGAGAGCTTTGAAACATGGTATGATTTGTTGGTTTCGTGGAGTTTTTCAGAGATAGGGTTTTGAAACCCGTTTCTTCTTTTGTAGTTTCTGGGAGCTAGAGAAGTCCATTTGCAAATCCAAGACTTGTTCCATAATCCTGAGCTCGAGACCTTTCCAACGAGGTATGACCTGCCCCATTTCGTGACAATGCGTCGCCACTGGCTACCACGCGCCGCCACCGGCCGTGCTCCGGCGAGGTTTTTTTGAACATAAGGTTCCCCTCATTCTCGTGATGTTAACCCCCTTTGTGGCTTGTTTAGTTTGTCCCTAAAGAACGCTCGGGGTTGTTTTGTGTTTAGGTGATCTCGTGTTTCATCGTTTCGGGTCGCCGTTTAGCTCGTGGGTTCCCGGGGTGTTTCGGTCGAGTCGTTGGGATGGTAAGGAGCTTCATTATGATTCGGATTTATGGTTAAAGCATGTGAATAGTGGCATGATAGGATTTATGGGAATTGAAGGTTGGATGACTTGTCGCATGTATGCTTTGGTGTTGTGATTCACTGTTTGAACTTATTTATACTCGTGTGTAGCTCGTAAATTGTTAAATCTCCATTAATGTGTACCTTGTGATTGTATCATCATTTACCCGATGTGCATCTCTACTCGTATATGCGATGAACTATTTATCAATTTAACTTGTCGATGGATTGAATCGCCTTGGGCTTATTCATGTTCTATGTTGTTGACTCCATCCATGTTTGACTGTACTCATGCTGTTATGATTATGCTCAGTTTCTATGTTCGTTACCTAAATGGTTGTCCCTGTGTTGTTTTGGCGTTAGATTAGCTAGGTCTGGTTACCGTGTTGACCACCTAGAGGAGCAGCTAGCTCACACATTGTAAGGTCGTGAATGCATGATCTATATCTTCTTGCTGTTATGACTCGCTAGTGCCCTTAGAAACCGAGCGGGGATATGGATCCTCTTTGCTTCGAGACACGTGGTGGGTTGCATTAGCCTACAGGTTGACTTTTGCATCCGACCAAGGGGTCGGATCTCACCTACGTGTCACCTTGTGTGCGGAACAACGGGTTCCTTGGTTGTTGAACACATGTTGCGTGTCGCGCCAACCCTCGGGTGGACCAGGTGCATACGCCTAGGCTATGCTAGATCTAGTGTGACTCTAGTGCTAGTTATTTTTGTGTGTGTACTCGTTGAACCTTATATGCTGTGTGCATGGTCCCACAAGTTTACCCATCTAGTACGTTGGAAAGGGGGTCGGTTATGCCTTGCCTGACTCTGAGACTACTAGAAAGGCCACTGGGACAGATGAAGGCGCGGAGGAATGCCTGTCGGTGGCCTGCATGCATTTAGTGGGGATGTTGTCTGCAGGCAGGTCGGTCCTCCCGCATGCTGGGGTTAGCAGTTAGTGCCTCTGGTCCCAAGTGTAGGGACCCTATAGTTTTCCTCACTCGTGACTCTACCTGACAAGGTCAGGTGATTGTTAACGGCGCTGTGTTTGGCCATGCTGACACGGCTGTGTGTCGTAGTCTTAACCCGAGGTTTAGGGATCCTGTGTGTTTTCCCTCACTCGTGGTCCTCCCAGACAGGGTCGGGTGACTTTTATTGGCATTTATGAATGCCCTGCGGATACGCTGATTGCTTTTCACAGCGGAAGCGTGGTGGGTCCCTAAAAGGTCAGGCTACCTGCGAGGCATTCGGGTATGTCTCTATTGATACGCTAATTGAAGCTGGGCAGCAGAAGCGTGGTGGGTCCCTGGTGTAGGCCAGGTTACCCCGAGACACTGGAGTATGTCTCCGCGAGCACAGCGTGGTGGGTCCCTGAAAGGTCAGGCTACCCGAGGCATTCGTGTATGTCTCCGCTGATGCAATTTGGTGGGTCCCTAGCAAAGGTCAGGCTACCCCGAGGTAATTGTGATTGCCCCTTAGAACACGGTATGGGACGTGTCCAACCCGAGATTTGGGGAACTTGTGTGTTCTCCTCACTTGGGGTCTTTGCTTTGACCTTGGTCAGATGATTGTTTGGCATTTAGCCATATCTTGCTCACGGCCTGCACGTCGTGTTTGACATTGTTTGCTCGTGACCTGCTTGAGGGCCGGCCACGTATGAGTGAGGCATTTAGCTTCAGTTTTCGTATCTTCTAACTTGTTTCTGTTTACATGCTTAACACCATGGTAGGGCTCCTTACTAGGTATATTTCGATATACTCACCCCTTATATTTTCTGATACTTGTCCATTCCTAGGTGGCTATGCTGGGAGCTGGATCGATCATGGACACGGTGTCTACATTTCCTTTTCGCATTGTTTACTACTATTGAACCATATGTTTTTACGTTTTAAACTCTTTTGAACCGTATTTGTTTTTAACTATCGGGATCCCGAACTCTGTTTGTATGTTTTCGAACTATTAGCACCGTTTTCATGTTTAATGAGGCTTGGTTGGAAAAACAGATGTGATTAGTAAATTGGTTTTGAGGATTTTAATATGCATGCACCTGTAACACCCCATTAGAGTATTTTAGGAAGTCGGGTCGTTACAATACTTCATGTTTTTTTTATTTACTTGTTTAAGCCTTGACAAATGACATATTTGTAAGTGGTTCTAGATGCATGAGTTGCAGATATGTTAACTTTGCCTATACTATTTAATTTTCTTATGATAAGTATAATCGATACAAAAATAATAGATTTTCAATGTCAAAGAGTAGAAGTTTTCAATGTTGATATATGTTATGTGGTATTGGTAATGGAATACTAGGATCAATGGATATCTATCCTTGTTTTGTTTTGTATTTTTTTTTTGTTCCATGAATTTATGTCCTATGGTTTAAATGAATATTTGTTTATAAATTTTGATTTAGTCGAGACTAGAGAAAAAATATTTACTTTATTGTGTCTATTGTTTTGCTCATAGATAATGGTGTGTGGTAATCACATGAATATTCAACATGGTAGCTCAATTTTGTTGGTAGGGTGGTAAGAAACAGATGTCCAAGCTGGAGATTAGGCTGAAACTTATGTGACTTCCAAATTTTTAAGGCTTGGAATTGGATTTTGGGCATGGAAAATTCTAAGTAATTTTGAGATTCTTAAAGGAAGAACTGATGAGAAGAAATTGCCGCAACTTATTATAGAAAATTTGATAAGTATGTGTTTTAGATGAAATTAAAGTTTTTTTTCTACCACCGAATGCAACTTATCATGGAACTCTCTCAAGTGCATTTTTATAGAATTAGTTTTATATGCCAATAAAAACTTGAATTTATGGGGAATACTCAATTTTATTTTCTGTTATCTCATGGTCGCTGGGGTGTCGTCCTCCTTAACCTAACGGTTTCATTTATGGGGAATATATGAACTCTAAAAAGCTTGTGGTTCAACTTGGTAGAAACATGTGCCATTATTATTGTGGTGGAAATTGCCAAGTTCTTTAAAATTTATATGACATCATTATGAACATATGATATATTTAAGTTTCCAATGTTGGATGCAATTCATCTTTGCTTTTGGTTCTAAATTTTATAGTTTGCTTTTGATTGTTTTGTGACAATAGATGCCTTTATGTGATTCATTCTTTTTTAATACAAATTTGCTAGCTACTTGAACCATCTTTTTGTGTTTTTTAAGTAGCAAAGAGAGCATGTTTAAGCAATTTTTTATCAGTAATATTACGTTGTAAGTAGCAAGGTATGATTGATTAGAAATATTGTTTATTGTATATTGGTTTCTAGGTATATAATGATTTCGTTTATTTCTTCTTTTTTTGGAATTATAGTGTCTATTATAAGAGGTGAATAGAGAATGTGACTATTATGTGATGAGAGATATCATCAAAGCAAATAGCACAAACATCACTGAAATAGTATGTTCTTTATTATAATGCTTAGTTTGAAATTTTAGTCTTAATTAGTGTTGACAGATTGATACAAGAGAAGCATACACATAGGATGAGCGGGATGAAGTGCGTGTGGAATGTGCTGAATTAAGAATACCCTACATGTGAGTTGGATACAGTGTTCCTGGAAGGATATTCTGTTCGTAGCTCATGAATATATTTTGGAAGATTACAACTTTTGAAGATACACACATAAACATATATATATTTACACATACACACATATACATATATATATTTACACATATACATATATATATATATATATATATATATATATATATACACACAATTAGTTTTGTAAATAGTTGGGTTATTTTTTGGAATTTGGTATTTTTTGGAATGAGGTATATTTTACAATGGGGTATATTTTAGAATATGATATATGTTTTGTCTATATTTAGGAAAACAACTTTGGAAGGCATTTCAAAGTTTGAAACATGTTAACATATACTTCATTTATGATTATGTTACTATTCAAAATATTCAAAATATATATTATGTTTATGTTAATCATGTTAAAATATTTTGTAATTTATAATTGGAATTCTCTCTAGCTGTATTTAACAAGATGAACGGGAAATCTAGTGTATCATTTGGCAAGATTAACAGGTTATTTGATTGGATGAATAGTACAATTTGAGTATAAAAAATAAAAAAAGGTATATTCATTGACGCTTAATACATGTTAACTATTAATTTTAATGACATACAATGAACGTCGACAAATGTACGTTTACTTGACGTTTTGGAACTATCGTTGACATTTAAAAATTGTCAACAAAAAATGCTTCGTTGACGTGTAGCCAATGTCAACAAAACCATTACATGACTCTTTCTTTATGTCAATTAGTTTTGTTCTTGACATTTTGAACATGTCAATTATATTATTGGATGACGCTTTGTCAAGCGTCAACTATACTGACTTTAGTTGACAGTCGATTCGTTGGCGCTTTCAGGGGCGTCAACTAAACTGTACAGTTGACGTTCTGTGCGCGTCAACTTTCTTAATTTTTGTAGTAGTGGGAAGTCTATCAATTTATTTTATTTATTAGTAATTGATTCTATCGGCCTCTATTGATAGAATCAATAAATATGGAAGTCAATCGATTTACATTTTCTGCTATTTGTACAAATATTTTCATTATTGTGCTATTCATGAAATATTTTAGCCCTTTTATAATATACATGCAAAAGCCCCTAAATTTATTTTAAAATATAATATTCAAATTAATTAAAAAAATACGATATATAGATTTTAATTATACAAATTAATGTGTACATTAAGTTATGAGGGCATTTAAGACATTTTCATGAACAAAACTTATAAAATAAATACAGTTTTCAAAATATCCATAAAAATATTACTACAAAACAAACGTTGTGATCTAAGAATGCCGGACATTTGAAATTCCGGGTATCAGAAAGATTCTTGTTATCCTGATTACCACAAAGTAAACGACTCCTTATAAATTTACAGTTGTAACGGTAGTTTGTATCATAGTTATCTTTTTTTTTATGTTAGGATTAGAATTTTTATTATTTTTTAATAAAAAAATATATATTTATTGCTTTACAAAGGCAATTAACACCTGGTCAGGTTTTATTGTTTGATGGAAACTCAGTTCAACACCTGGTCACGAGTTTGATTTCTAAATCGATATTTGACTCTCATATTATGAGAGCAATTAACCCTCTTTGTGTGGTTTGTGGTTCTCTCTCCCCTGACTTGTACTAAAAAAATAAAGATATTCATGCTTTTATTATTTATTTTAAATTTAATATGCTACGAACTATTTTAACAATATTATAAAGTCAAAAAGTTGTTCTAGTTAATCGCTTAATAATTTTATTGCTTAGTGGTAATTTAATTTAATACTATGTTCATGATTTCGATTTTGAAAACCAATATTTGACTCTGATTATACTAACTAAATGTTAGAAGTGGGTGGAATGTCTGTTCCAATTTTTAGCATATTTGCATAAATTTTTGTTATATTTAAATTTTTTCTATTTTTTCAATTACTTTATTAAAAATCCCCTTATTATATTCCTTATGGTAAATGTTTATTTATTATTTTAGTCCTCATCTTTCGGTTATATTCTAATTATTTTACTTTCTATATTTATAAATAACCATTTTCTTCTCTAAATTGTGAGGGGATGTTTACTTTACAAGATTATTCAATTTTTATTAGTAAAAAGCTATGGGTTGTTGTTGAGAAAATTAGTTTGAAAATAATTACACAAATATGATTACTTTCAAACAATTTAAAATTTTAGTTATTAATATTAATGAATATTGTCACATATTTGTTATAATATTAATATTAATGAGTATTTATAAAATGTATTAATAATTATGAATGTAACTAATTTAGAATTATCTACCTTTATAATTATTTTGTGAGAAAGAATTCATCTAATATTTTTTTATGGGATGTTTAGAGTTTTATAAGCCATTTTAAATCAATCTCTTTATTGCCTACGTTCTTAATTTATATTCTAATATTTTCCATTCATTCTAAATTTGATGATGAAGGATTTTGTGAAATTAAAATTAGTAATTAAATTAGGAAATAAATTTCAAGATGAGTATGTCCAGTTTTTGGAAAAATATACGATTTCATTAGGGGTATATAAAAAACATAGTCAAAAGAGAGGAACTATAAGAATGATTCCTAATTTAGAGTAATAATAGCAATGTCATAATGCTTAAACAAAGTTGATTTACTAGTCTATGTAGCAGCCGAGTTGATGATTTCCTCCTAAGATATTGTGTTGATTTTTGTTTGTAATCAGCATTAAAAATACGAGCATTACGTTCATCCCACAACAACCTACACATAGCGCCGATAATATTTTGAATAATGACAATTTTTTGGGATTTGTTTGGCAATTCCATAATCGATTTAATGAACATGGCATATCTGAAATTGTTATACATCAATGGAAAGATAAGAGGAATTTGAGCTCTAATCGAGGTTGAGTATTTGCAATCCAAAAATAAATGATCGATGGACTCCCTGTCACTTTGGCAAAGCACTCACCAATAAGGACTTAACATCTTCGTAGGATTATGACGTTGTAACATATCAGCCATGTTAATGCCTCTATAAAAACTTGTCCATAGAAACACCTTAATCTTCTTCGGTATATAAGTGCTCCAAAAATTATCCCCGTAAAGAGGTTGTGTCCAAGATGAGTATGTACAGCTGCCAATAAATTTCGAGAAGTAAGTGACAATTATATGTTAAGTAGCCTCAATTGTGCGTACATCGGATGTAGGTCTAACGAGAAACTCTCATTCTATTGAAGGCTCTTTATATAACTCATTTTCACTATTAATATTTCACCATTTAAAAGATCACTTGAACTTGAACTTTTAGATGATCTTTAGAGTGATTTTTGTCCGTTATAATGTATTTCATTTTTTTTTAGTCAGAATATTAAATAAAAATTTGCTCTCAATAAATGGATACAGGCCAAATTGATTGAACCACTTAAAATCTTGTGAGTACATCCCTCTATTTCTTCTCTACATATATGTACATCATCGTCTTCTTTTCACTTTTCTTTATAGCTTTTGCACAACTCTTGTCTTTCTTTCGTTTTTGAAAATAAGAATATAGTAGATATCGAAAGAGAAAATAAAGTTTTACTTTTGGTCTTTTTTCAAACCAATTTTCGACAATTCTACTTTGTAGCTACATTGATGTTTGGTTAACAAAGGTACATATTATTATAATATGAAAGAAGAAATAATTATTCGCAAACTAGGGCATGGATTATATAAATCGACAATTTAATTTGAGTCAACCTACCAATACACTAAAATTGGTAAGCTAAACATGCATTCGGTTAACATGTATTTCCATAAATGACCTCCAAAACTACCCTAATACATAAAGAAAATGATTAGAACTTTTACTAATGTATTAAAAAATGATTGCTGCTTATGCCTTTTATAGGAACTAAACATATATTTGTCCGGACTTGCATAAGGTTGTTGATGGTGAATAAAAAGATCCAAGATTGGGATAAATGTAAGAGTAGGTGGCTTGTTACTATTTATTATTGTATATTACATAATTATCCTTTTTGTGCATCTTGGTACTATTGCGATGACCAAGTATCTCAAGAAAAGTACATATCATTGTTTCAAAACAAAAAAAGTATAGTTTATCGGTGGTGTAATATGGAAGAAATGGAAGAAAACTATTTATTTGGTTCCTTAAAACTACTTGTTGTGCAAACAATTGAACGACATGTTGATAGTAGAATGTTGGGGAAAAGCTCATGTTGTAGGCGCTCTATATAGAGTTCCAACTAGAATACTCTCGTGCATGAGAACTCGGTTAGATTTCAATATAATTTTCCATCCTCAAACGAATAGATAGATAACATATTTTTTCCTACGAGAGTGTTCTAACATATAAGACATTTGGAGCTATACTTGTAGAGCAAACACTACTACAAAAAGCACATTCCATGACTATAATTTATAGTCATGAACACCTTCCATGACTAAAATCAAGAGTCATTGTATCTGCTGTCACGGAAGGTTCAACCATGACACTACAGTAAAAGTGTCATAATTGAATCAAGTACGACACTATATTATAGTCATAGATAAACCATTAATGACACATATATAGAGTCATTAATGAAGTAATAATGACAATATTGAGTCATAGTTATTATAGTCATATTTGATTCATTAATGACACATATATATAGTCAATATTGAGTCATTTATGACATTTTATTTTAGTCATGATTGGACCATTAATGACACACATATATAGTCATTGAAGGAATATTAATGACATGTTAATATTGTCATTATAGTTTATATATTGACACTTTTTTATAGTCATCAATTTATGTAATATGACTATTTATTTATGTCAATTTATTAGTTTTCATGACACTTTTTATGGCTATTACAACCTATTTTGTTGGTGTCTTTACATGTCAAGAAAGATTTATAATATACATCCCACAAATCTTATTCAACAAATATTATTTCATATATAACTAAATAATCTGTACATTACACTTGGACAAAAAAAAACCAATATCGATAATCTTATAATTCTTAAAATGTCTGCACGAGGTTTGAAAACTAGATAGTTTACAATATAACAAAGAAGCATAGTTTGCTATCCCTTATGTGAAGTATACGTGGATTGACAATTTGCACGATAATTGAAGATGCAAGCGATTTCTCACCATGAACAAAGTACCTGCACATTGTAGTAATAAAGCTTTGAATTAGAAGTTGCACCAGAGAATATAAATATTCATAATATATTTATCATTCATATCAAATAACAATTGTTCATTTATTCCAAAAACTAAACTTAAGTTAGAGATCCTTATGAACCTTGTATAAATAATATCTCGCAAGTAAATGATTCTTCTGAAGAAAAATAACTAACAAAGATAAGACAGAAAGCTTGCAGCATAATAGAGTCACGATACTAACAACAAGTCTCATTCTACTTTAAAATGTTTGAGACTAAAAAATGAAACTCTAAAATAATATGAGATTATAAATTATAACTGGAAAGCCTGCAGCAAAATGTAATATGAAAAAACAAAAACAAACAAACAAAGATTGCAACTCATGAAGAGATTGACCTGAATGATTTTAGAGTTAGCCCTTTCTAGACAAAAATCCAAGTTTAGTTGTCAATAGAAGGTATAAAAATTATTTATAAAAATTGGAGATGAAAGTTCTAATCAAACAAGTTTAGTTAGTTACCTATTTGATGAGTCAATTTTCCTTGCTATTCCCCTACTTGTTTTGTGTCCAGTAAAGCCTAATAGAAAGAGAGAGGTTAAGAGGAAATAAAATATTAGAAGAGGAAATATGACAAGAAAAAAAAAATATATCATCTCGAAAAGAAATATAAACATCAAGTAACAAACACCAATTACGAAGGGAGCAAATTTAAATTAAAACGAGAAAAATACATTACAAGTCACAACTTTCATGAATATAGTGCATATATTTGCCTTAACACTTTTTCATAAAAAAATTTTTGAACAACTTTCATGTTCTCCTAATCTTTGCGTAACTCGCAAGTTCCATACACTTATTCCAAACAAAATTGCAATACTAAGATTATAAAATAAGAAATCAAATAAAGAAAATAAAATGTGCTTCTTTTGTTTTTCCAGTAGCTCATGGAAAATTGTCATATAAAATCATGGAAACAAATAAACCCAAAGAGAAAAATAGGAGAAACCTTGGAAAGTGGGATTAGAAAATGAGCAAGTGGTTTGAGCAGCGATCCAATGGAGATCCCAAAAAAGGTCGTCATTTTGGAAGGTTTCCTTCGCTTGCAGCAGTTCTTCCTCTTAGACGATTTGTTTAATTTTGCTCCAATGAAAAGATTATATATAAATGCTATCAATATTTTTACAAAAAAAAAAAAAGAAAAAAAATGAAGGGTGATTCTTGAAGTGCATTTCTTCAAGGATTCAATTCCTTGGTTGGGTTCGTGCAAAACCTACAAAGCAAAGAGTGAATATTCATTCTTCAATAGCTCAACACCGGGCTAGTTAGGTGGACATAATTTAGCATCTACCTCTCGAAGAATATCCAACTGAAAGCATGATATTGCAAACAAATATCCAACTCCATGGTGATTCTTGAGGTGTCTTTCATCATGGCTTCATCAATTTAGTGTGTCCGTGGAAGATCTAAAAAGCAAACCATAATTAAGACCCCGTTTGATAACCATTTTATTTTTGAAATTTAGAAACAAAAAAAAAAGTTGCTTCCAAAAGCTTGTTTTTGTTATAGAAATTTGGTTATTGAAATTTGTTATTAAAAAGTTGCTTGGATATCTAAGAGTTTCTTTGTTTTCTAAGTAACTCAAATATTTTTCTTTCAAAATTCACAACACTACAAAATTCTTTTTGAAAAAAAGATAAACTAATAATCTTGTATGCAATGAAGAAAGGAAGTGAAACTTACCGTTGGTTAAGAAAAGAAAAAGAACTTTCAAAGTACCTAAATAAGAATAAACAACACCAAAATTTGTAATGTTGTATTAGATACAGAATAATCAATAAGCTAAAAATAAACCCTCACAAATTGTAAATGCAAGTCAAATAAAGGGAAAAAAAAGATGGAAAGAACACAAACTTTCAAGGAGGCTTGAAGAAGTAAATGTAAATACAAAAGAGATGGTTCATGCTCAATCAAGAACTCCTGCACCTATCACCTTTAAACAAATCTCCAACATCTTCTATCATACACAATCCATCATTTTTTGCATAGTAGGAAAAAGGAAACAAGTTTGATCATTAAGTTGCAATACTTGTATAGAAACTTTACCTTATGAGAAGTTGACGAAACATGTTAATAACAAATTTAAGGATAGATTGTGTGAGCAAAATCCCTTGACACCGTGGATTGAGAAACATAACCACAAGATTCAAGAAACATAGTTTTAACTTTACTAAAAATAGAACTTCACCATACTTGTATTGAATAAAGAACAAACAATCAAATGGCAAAAATTTGAGACCTACATTTATGCCTCTTCATAAATAGACAATGTAAGAGTTTAGGATAAGGAACTAGACCTTGGACAAAGCATCCATAACATCTTTCATGTGATTCTGGTCTTTATTGTCTAAATTTCTATAAGTTCTTGCAATAACTTAGACCACCCCATATTCTTTCTAGTTGATCAACACTGATAATGGTCCTAATTGCAGACTTGATATGTTAATTTGCAGTTCCCATACTCACATCATTCATATTTAATATACTATTTAAAAGCAAGAGACATTAACTTGTATGCATTTTTAAGGTTGTTTTTTCATAAACAAGCATGTAGCTTGTTGTTCTCAACTCATTTACCTGGTAGAAAACTCCAATGTATAAAGTTTTCTAAATTCCAAAACTAGAATTTTGCAAAGGAATGACATGTTAGACCTAAATGAAACCATGATATAGACTCCAATGTTTAACGATATGTGTTTTTTGAAATCTGAAAATTGGAGTTTTGCTCCACTATACTCAAGGTAACCACACCTGTCTCTAGGCCAGATACTAGGAGATATCGAAGGAATGAAGACATGGGAGGTGTCTACAAATTAATGTCAAATGTGAATTTCAAACCACAGGCCTTGAGGGGAGCACACTTTCAAAGTGCATGTCTTCAACCACTTACTTATTCATGAGATCAAAATGAATTACAAAATGGAAAGATTTTTTTGATTTATACACAGATGAAACACATAAAAATTGAAAACATGTTAGACAAGTGTTTTAGGACATTCATACATACCAATATATGCAAAGGTGAAGAAAGAAACATAGCTATCAATGACAGATAAAAACCACAAACAAATCACCACTTACAAAAATTTGAAAGGTTATTCATACTAGTGCAGCCAGATATGAGGAAGCCAAAAGGCAATATAATGTTGTTGGCGAATATTCTTTTCAATCTCTCACTCAAACAACCTTTTCTAAACAAAATTTTTCTAGAACTTTTCAAACACTATTCAAACAAAATTTCCTAAACATCTCATTTTCCTAACAAGATTTCCTCAACTAAGTTTTTTTTACTACCTCTCCTTCCAAATTCCCTTTCCAAACCACTCTATTTTCACTTATCCAAGCATACCCTTGATGGTTAAGACATGTAGAAAAGAAAAATAGATTAAACAAGCATTATAAGTAGAGAGAATTTAAAACTCGAAATAGAAATTTCACATAAAAGATACCAAAAAAACTAATAATAAAAGAAAAAGTTGAGAACGTATCTTGCAGATTTTTCATCAAAAAAACCCTATCAACATGATTGGAAGAAAGTTTCTAGTAATATCCACAACTAATAGGAAACCCTGCAACAACACCAATGAAAACATAACAACTCCTAAAAATCCATTCAGAAATAGCACCCAAATAGGATAAATCAACATATCTCATCATATAGACAAAGATATGAACACAACTTAACATCACATATACTCCATCCATAATCCATAACACAATTTTGCATCGAAATAAACCCAAGATGCTTTGGCCGTATACACTAAAATCTGGCAATATAGGGCAACTCTACCATGATGGCATGATCAAATAACTTCTCATTTCTAAATGAAATCTTCTAAGAACCAAAATTAAAGTGGCATGACCAGAAACTTCAAGCTTGAACATAGATTCTTATAAACCTAAAAAAATATCAGCAGCTGCCTTCTAATCTCAAAGGACACGAAAGCATGAGCAATAGCATACAATACTTGACCAGGATTCAAGTTGAAGCTATCCACCGACTCAGCCTCACATAACACAATTATCGCCTTCCCAAGAAATGGGTCAAATTTGAAACATTATTTCACCATTGTTTGCAGGTGGGGAGCATTGCATAGCAGAACTTGCATTAATAAGAATTAAATTTAGAAAAAAACGAAATTATTCCAAGGTAGCATGACTAATTTCACGACATCAAAATGGTTTCTTGCTCAATATTATCATTTAATCGGCACTGAAGAAAAAAGAGAAATTAAATGCCCACATTATGATTAACTACTAACCTTGAAGATGAACTCTCAACAGATGCAGAAAAATTAGAGAGGATGAGTTGTAATCAAAGAATCCAACAAAGAGAAAGGCCATGCGACGATAGATGGAGATCAAAGGGCAACAAATCCCCTCAGTAATGGGGAAGAGTTGCTCGTACTTGCGACGAGCCTTTGAGTATCGTGCTCCATTCCGACGCGAAGGCGTACAGCTGGTCGTCAAGGAAGTCGATCAGGGACTGAGGGATAAAGGGCGCATAAAGGAGTTGGAAATAAAAGAGAGTGGTTCATCGGAGGTTAAGAGAAAGGCTTGCCATAGAAGTGTGGCAAAGAACATTGAAGAGAGGAGAAGAAGGGTTTCGAGGGCAATTGAGATATTTGGTCAAAATAGGTGCCTTTTCATCCTTTTATGACTCTATTTTTCTCCTTAGGTAAAATAAAGGAGGTGAGAAGGTGTCATGGTATGTCCCTTTTTTAGTAGTGAAAAATTACCGAACTTGCTTATAAGTATGGTGTGTATACTTACCACCACATGAGCCACATCTTTTTATTTATTTAGTTTTAAAATTATTTTATATGATATTAGTCATTAATTGATTAAATAAAAAAAATCGATTAGAATAAAATATGTGGTTCATATGGTGGTAAGTATAAATAAAATCGTTAACTCGAAAATAGTAACGTTAACTCGAAAATAGTAACATGTATAAATCAAATTTCAGTAAACAGTATATCATAACGTATTGAGTACCATAAGTTTTTATTTAATTATTACTATTTAAATAAAATTATATGTATATAACAAGAATTAAATAAGAAGGGAAATAAGAGTTAAGTTGGACCTTTGCCGAACTCAGTTGGAAGTTATTTCATTGCCTTCTATTTTTGAATCATCTGAAATATTTTATTCATTTCAAATTCTCAAAGTCAAGATGAGTCATTTCACCTCTACATCTGATATGGAAAAAAAAAATCACCTCTACATCTAATTTAATTTGTTAAAGTATTATATAAAAAGAAATAGATTTTCTTCTCTTTCAATTTATTCTTTCTAAGTACGAATTTTTCTTTTCTTCTCTCTTTCTTCTTTGATCAGCTTCTAGCATGCAATGGTACACCTTAATCTTTTCTTTGTTACTTCTACTAGCATGTGATTTGATCTAACTTGTTCTTTCATTTCATGTGGATTCGAAATGAAAGATTAAGAAACACATTCACTCATTTGAGAAGAGCTACTTGTTCTTGGTTGAAAGGTACACCCAGTTGAATTCCTCCACTTTGATTATGAATCACCTTTCTATTCTTTTCTACTTCTTATGCCGGAAGAATTGATTTACAGAGATTGATTCGAGAAAAGAACAGAGATGAGAAATTATCACAATAACGTAAACGAGAGAAGGTGACACAAAAAGATTTAAGTGGTTCGGCAACAGAGGCCTACTCCACTTGAGGTAAATCAATCCACTAACTCTTTTTTATCATCTTTTCTCACTTTTTCTTGTTGAAAGAACGAATTGAAAAATAATGTGACAAACTTCAAATTCGAACACATTACCACAAGATAAGGCTGTTAGAGGTTTATCAATCATGTCACCATTACTTTTATTTTCTATTTCGTTAATAATATTTATAATATAAATGTTGATAGCCGCTAAATATAAAATATAAAAATGATGTATGATGATTCAAACTCATGTTACGAGAATAACTTTGAAGAGTTGCTGCCAGTTGAGCTACCAAACAGTTTTGAATAAATATTATTTAAGTTTAATATATAATCGGTCGGCTCGGTTTATACTCGATGCCAAACCCTAAAAACCGAAACAGAACCAAATTTATTCGGTTTTCCTTATTATAAAACCGAAATCTACCCAATAAATTCGGTTTTGGCTTGAACCATAGTCGATTTCGGTCGGTTTTAACGATTTGGTCAGTTTTTTGATTTTGCCTTTCACCCCTAATAACCACCCAATCATCAAACCTCTAACAATTATAATAATACATTATTTTTAATCTAATATTAACAACTATAAATATACACACAATACTTACCCACAAGTTATAACAAGTTGGTAAATTTTATTCATAATTTTCTCAAACATACAACACTTAAAAAGTGATAGAATAAATATAAAAATAGAGAGGATAAAACTTGCCAAAATAAATGGTCCAAGTTCTCTTTTTTTTTTTTTATCCAAATAATGAAAGAGAATAACAAATTAACTAAACTTATTTAAAACACAAAACCCTTCAATAAATTTCAACAATACTACATAGAATCAACAACTGGCTTTTGATATTCCATGACTTCTTTGATCAAAGATGAAATATTAAGATAAGAAGATCCTCCTTCTTTTACAGCTCTTCTCCCCTTGTCAGCAAGATCTTTCACTCTCCTCAATCTCTCTTTTGACTCTTCACTTTCTTTATCCATTAATTTATCAATGGCAGCTTTAATTTCTTCCTTTTTCACTTGAACCCCATACTTATCTTCTTCCCCTTCATTCAAAGGCCACTTAGCCCCTACACTCACTCCAATTCTTAGCACTTTAAGAACCAACTGTTCATTCACAAATTGGTCTGCAAAAAGAGGCCAAGTCATCAATGGAAGCCCATAAGAAACCCCTTCTTGGATCCCACTAGCCCCACAATGGGTCAAGAACCCTCCAACTGAAGGGTGTGACAATATCAAAAGTTGTGGAGCCCATCCCCATATCAAAACCCCTCTCCCTTTAATTCGATTTTCATATCCATTTTCGGATACCCATTTCTCCAATTCCTTTGTCTTTTCCCCTTTTCGAATTGCCCATATGAATGGCCTTTTCGAACCCTCTAAACCCAATGCCAACTCTTTTAATTGATCTGGCATCATATTACAAAGGCTCCCGAAAGAGACGTAGAGAACCGAACTCGGTGTTTGCGAATCGAGCCATGTCGAGCATGAATGCTCGTCGATGTCCGATTTCTTACCTCTCTCTGCCTTGTCAACGGTGTCCATGTTGCAGAGCGAAACCGGGCCGACGCACCATACACGGTTAATCGTCTTCTTCAAACCTTCCACGTATTGTGGCTCCATTTCTTCGAATGTGTTGAATGCTTTCCCAAATGCTGACGTCTCAGCTCTGTGCAAAAGCATTTGAAATTCTTTGAGTTTTTCGGGAATTGGGGTTGGCGCAGTTTCTTTCTTAATCTCGATTACATCAGGAAGATTCGGAATTACGAGACTTTGTGCTTCATTGTTATCGATGTAGATTGCTTTGTAGGAATTTTGAATCACTAACGTGAAAAAACAGTAGAAAGCGTGGAATGAAATTCTGGGAATGTTGAATTTGTTAGCGACATTCATTGTAAAGGGCAAACAACCATCAGAGATGATACAATTTGGCAGTGGTGAAAGGGTTTGGATCAGTTTCTCAACTGGGGTTTGAAGTAACGATGCGGCAGCCATGAATTCCATCGTCCCCACCGACCGCGGCAACTGATCTTGATTCTCTACGCCTTCCGGCAGTCCTACTTCCTTGCATGGAAATGGGATCTTGAAAATGTTGATTCTGAGGCCATGTGTGTCTCTATCCCGGTCGATTACAGTTTCGAAACGAGATGCATTGTGGGGCGTTGTGACAAACGTGACTATCACGCGCTGTCGTGCCAACACGCGCCCGAAATCCACCAGTGGGATCATGTGGCCCTGTGCCATGTATGGGAATAATAGGAAGTGAGGCTCGGTCGCCGCCATTGTCGGTGCTCTGCTGCTACATCAACCATATCAAACAAAAGGATAAGTCTTTAAGCTAGTATTTATATTTTAAGTTTATCTTAATCAAATTGTAAGTTATGTAACGAAATCTTAATATTAATGATAATCGAGATCAAATTTAAATTTACATATATTGATGAAGTAGTACCTTTAATCTTAATAGAAGACAAAAAATTAAATAAATAAATAAAAAATTACACATATTGTGGGTTTGGGTTCAATGTAGGAGAAAGGGTTATGTGTTTTTTTTGGCGGAGCATGGACTTGTGTGGATGTTGTGGATGCTTGAGTTTAGGTAGTTGATGTTGCACCGTAACGTGTTCGAGTAGGTAGGAATATGGACCCTCCCATCGAATAATTAGTTGAAGAAGTGAGGATCACGTAGACCAAGCTCGGAGTAGTACACGAAGAGCATGAGGTGATGCATGGTTAGGTTTTATGATTCAGATATGTTATTATTCGTATTTTTTCTTGTTGTATGGTTGCAGGCACCTCTCGATAAGCAACGATGAGGCACGTGGGTGGTTCAAGCAAACTTCACAAAGTGTCTTCGAGGTCATTGCTTAGAAGAAGTATAATAGGTGATGTTCTCATGTTTTTTTTTTAAATTTTGATTCTAGATACTACTAGACATAAGTTAATGTACTTGAGATACAAATATGTTGGAGGGAAATGTAAAAGGAACTTGCCACGTTCAACTACTTGTTAATTTTGGGTGGTAAGTTTTGTCCTAAATCCTTAGTATATCTTGATGTATTGTCTCACGTTAGTGATTAATATTTGAATTTAAAGTGTGGGGATGTCACAAAAACATTAGTAAATATTTTTCAAGGGATGACCAACCACGTGTAAAAATATTTTGTATTTCGAGCACATAAAAAAAATAACCAAAATTTAACTAGCAGAATAGTTGACATGATATTGATGATAATTAAAAGAAAGTTAAAGGATTAGAATCTTCCAATTCCAAATGTAATTAAAAAAGTATTGCATTGCGTTTTCCAAAAAACTAACCAAAATTTTGTAAGACAAGAAAACATGTGTTGAGAGAGAGAGAGATTTCTTACATTGAGAATAAAAATCCAGCTGGAAAAGAATAAAAATGATAAGGTTTGGTAATCTTAGCACCACAGTCGGTCAATTTATACACGAACTCAAAAAAAAAACATTAATAAAACGATAAAATAGCAATTGTGCTTATTTTTCATGTGAAAAACGTGGGAAAATGAACCTAACACATGAGCAGCGTCAAATACTATCAATCATTTAAGTCTCATTTTATAATCATTTTATTTTTTGTTTTTTATTTATGAAATTTAAGATTATTTCTATTCAAATTTTTTATCATATACTTCATCTTTCTTAAAATGTATCTTTCTTTTTTTAAGAAAGGAGGAGAATACTAACTAAATTTCAAAAACATAAACAAGTTTTTTAAAGTTACTTTTTTTTGTTTGCAAATTTTGGTTTTATTTATTAAAATATAGGTAAGATGTAGATATCCAAATAAGGAAAAATGTATAGTGAAGTAGTTGTTGAGGCTTAAATTTCATAAACAAAAAACGAAAAACAAAATAATTATCAAAACGAGGCCTGAACTAATATATTTTGTTACACATTGTATGTTTTTTTTTCTTTGTATTTGGTAATAAACAATATCTTCTGGTTATATCTTCTTAACCACTCCTATCAAACTTCATCAAAATTCATCAAATTTCACATTAAATTTATTATTCAACCATTGTCAAATATTAATTTTTAAAAATATTTTAATTTTATCAAAAAATTGATGGCGTGTTAACTTGATCGATGAGATGTAATTCAATTTAACTTTTCCAAATTCGATTTTGAAATGAATTATGTTATAAAAAATTATGAAATAATAATTGTAATCCACAAAAAATTTCATGTTTTATTAACATAAAAAGTTCCATGCATAAAAATATTTTTAAAATTATACAAAAAATTATTGATAAAAATATTTACAGATTAACGATAGCAATTAATTATTAATAAATACTAAATTTTAATTCTATCATACTTATAAAGATTTAAATTAAATATTTAAAAGTAATATAATCAGTATAACAAAATTAAAAATATATAGACTAAAATGTTATTTTAGTTATTTTGTTTTTCAAAATTTAAAATATATAGACTAAAAAATATAAAATAAACTATTATAAATAAAATTTATTAAAGTTAGAAAACTTTTATTTCTTTGTTAGGAAAAAGCAATTTACCTAGTAAAATCTTTTGCTTTCGTTTTTTTCTTATGAAAAGTAATTATTGTTTTCTTTATAGTAAAACCACTATGCTCTATTGCTTCTTTTATTTTCTAGAAGAAATTATTTTTACAAGTTTCATATCAAAGTAAGCATTCATCTTTTTAATAGTCTATTCAATGGTAAATTTAGTTCAAATATTTAAAATTGATTATGATTTGCTTAATTCATGCTACTAATATTATTAGTAACAAAATAATTTAAAGTTGATTGATAATTCAATAGATTTTTTTTTTTGGGTTATAGTTTAAGGGTGTACATATGTATCAATAAACTAAACTTTCATGAATTCGAATTCTTCACTTTTAATTATTATTAAATTAAAAAAGATAAAAATATTTTCTTTAAAATCAATTAATAACAATTGAGGTGACTAATTAAAATACATAAACTTGTGATCATAGTTACATAATTGTTGTTAATTACCTCTAACCACATTAATATATATATTCCAATAACCTATAGTAGTAGGCGAGTGCAGACAATAAATATTCAGGTGCACACCTTAACTTGAAGTGATATATTCGCTCTGCATGACTTTTGTGGATGGTCAATAGGCTAAGCTCACGACCCCTGGAATGTTTCTACTAGTAGCGTAGAGCACTCTTTAGATATATGGTATGGGTTTGATATGGTTCGTTGGTGATTGGTGTGGACCCACCTCTCATCGTGAGAACGAGACCTATTGGCTAATAGAATGCTCAGCTCGCTGATCCTTTTGCCTGGAATATATTACCCATATTTCCTTCGAGTTAGAAGACTGTTGTTTGGATTTTTTTTTTCTTGGGTCTATGGCCTTTATACCGCTTTGCGAGGTGTAGGAAAGAATGTGGTTTCCTGATCTAGAACCCAAGAGCTCGGGTTTTTGTATACCCTTTGGTTGTGTTGTTTATCATACTTATTTATTGATGCTTCTACTCTTGTGCATGTTTGCATATCGAGGTGGGAGAGTCTTACCGAGTTTGCAAAAACTCACACTATCCATTATAGATTACAATAGGTACTACCTAGATTGTATCGAAATAGGTGATCAGGCTGACTGAAGATGGCCATGTAACCCGCTGCACTATTTTATGTTCTAAGTCTTTTGGTTTATTTAGAGGCATGATAGGAAGTACACGCTTCATTGAGCAGTTATGTTTGAATTCTTAGGTACCTTATGATTTTTTTATCGGATTTACAACTTATAAACTTGTTATTTCAAAGTTGTTTTAAAAGATGTTTGTTTTAATTATACATGTCATAGACGTCGACCTCTGTTTTCATGCATTTAGAGTTAAAGACTTAGGTTTAGACCATAGTTTAGGTCGAGTCCTTAGAGTTAAGTAGTGCCCAACCCCGGGTCTATGAAGGTTTGAGCCTAGCTTGACCCAAACCATGAAAGGTTCGAACTAAATTGACCATGTGAAGGGTCAAACCTATCGCGCCCCCAAGCTTTCATGGGGTTAGGCTCCCACCCGACCCTAGGTTCGTAAGAGGCAAGACCAACCTGGCCTCAAGCCTCCCTATTAAAAGCTAAACGAGAAAAAGAAGAGGTAAGTTCTCGAAACCCTAGAAACTAGTACTCTCTTTGTAGCCTAGGGCACTTTTCAACTATGTGGTATGGGCCAAATACGGTTCGTTATTGATTGTTGTGGACCCACCTTTCATTGTGAGCACGAGACTTGTTGGCCAATAGGATGCTCAGCTCGCTGGATCCCTCTACTTGGAATATATTGCCCTGATTGTCTTTGAGTTAAGAGGACTCTTGTTGGATGTTGGTCTTGGGTCTATGACCTTTATACTAGTCTTCGAGGTGTAGGCAAGGACGAGGAACCCAAGAGCTCAAATTTTGTATACCTTTTGATTGTGTTGTTGATCATACATATTTGTCAATGCTTGTATTCTTGTGCATGTTTGTACCCCGAGCTAAGGGAGCCTTATCGAGTTGCAAAAACTCACACCTTCCACTATGGATTACAAAAGATACTACTAGATTGAATCAAGATGAGTGATCAGACCGGCTGGAGATGACCATGGAACCTGCTGCACTATTTTATGTTTAAAGTCTTCTGGTTTATTCTTTTTGCACGAATTATTTAGGGGCATGATAAGAAGTACACTTTTTATCGAGCTCTTATGTTTTAACTCTTGGGTTCCCTATGATTCTTTTATCGGATTTACTACTTATAAACTTGTTATTTCAAAGTTGTTTTAAAAGAGATTTGTTTTAATTATACATGCCCTAAATGTCGAGGACTGTTTTCAAGCATTTAGAGTTAAGAACTTAGGTTTATACCCTAGTTTGGGTCGGGTCCTTAGAGTCGAGTAGTGCCTGACCTCGAGCCCATGAAAGGTCAAGCCTAGATTGACGTTGGACCCATGAATGGTTGGGACTAACTTGACCCTAGACACGTAAAGGGTCGGGCATAACCCACCCCCAGGCCTTCATGGGGTTAGGCTCCCACTCGACTCTAGGTTCATAAGAGATCAAGCCTAACCCGACCATAGGCCTCCCTACTAAAAGCCAAATGAGAAATAGTAGAGGTAAGTTCTCAAAACCCTAGAAACTAGTACTCTCCTAAAGTACCCTTTTATTGTTTGAATCTGACTTAAGCAGGGGTGGCCACAGGCTAAGACAACACCATTGTTCAGATTATTTTCTATTTTATAGGTAATTCCTTATCAATAAAATTCACAAATTCACCATTGATCTCAAAGGTCAAAATTTGGCAGCAAGAATAAATATAATTTATATGAGTTAAAAAACAAAGGAAAGGATATGATTTCAACTTAAAAAGAAAAGTTTGTGTGAATGCATCCAATGTCCAAGAAGATCGACCTTCAAACTCCTATATATAGGCAAACAATGAGCACTTATAAGGGCAAAACAAATCGAAAATAAATCATGTCACTACTACAATTTCTTATATAGATGGCGGGCTAAAAATAAAAGATTTAAAAACACGGAAGAATAGGTCGCGGGCACATATGCCTACCGTTAACAGTCACTAGTAGAAAATAAATGACCGCCATCTTTTAAAAAAGATGACGGGCCCGAGCCTATCATTGATGACAGGCAAAAATGCCCATCATTAAAACTTTTAAAAAAATAGTCCGCATGCACATTGGTTTGCCATTAAAGATCAACTCAAATATTATTTGGATCTCAAAAATTCTGGAACTACTTTTTATTTTCTTTTGGGGGAAAGTAGTAGAAAAGAATTGAAGAAGATTATTTTCTATTTCGTGTTCGTGTTTGGAATCTTGTGCCTGGATTTCATGGAAAACTTTAATACTTAGAGCTTTATGTTGTTCTCATTGACACTTTCTTTGATTTATATATTTTTGAGATTTTGTATTCAACCCACTTCAACTTTTTTGTCTATGGACTCTTGAATCCTTCTCACATGAACAAATTCGAACACTCCGGGATGCTTCTCATGTTCTTCATTTTCAAATCTTTTCTTGCACAAAAAATCATTATGAAAAAATCTCCCAACTTTGCCTCCACCTATTGAAAATCAACAAACTCAGTAATATTTACAAACATAATGTATTAAAATTATAATCCAAACCAAAGATAAAATTAACAAGAAAAATCACCCTCAAGCACAATGGAACTAACATATTAGCAACCTCTACCTTAAAATCACATTCTTAAACAAAGAATAGTTAAACACAACAATAATAAAACATCTCAAAAACTTCAAAAAAACTAAAGTGAAAAAAAAAATGCTTACCATTTTTCATAATGTGATCAAACGAAAACAACAGTCACCAAAAGGTGAAGAAGTATAGATACAAGGAGTTGAGGTCTATGAATCATAAAAAGGTTAAAAGGAGAAGAGAAGAAGGAGTAGAGAGAGGCATTACCTAAGAGTATATTTTTCCCTTAAGAACTCATTCTAAGGCTTGGACAAAGGGATCTCCCTCTCATTGGCCCGTGAGGACATTGATTTATAGTTGGACTATAAACACTTGTTCATTAGAGGAATCAGTGGCGGTTAAGGAAAAAGATGTAATCACAGGGATTGAATATATTTCTTGTCCCAGTTGTGAATTATGAATAAGCTCGTGAAGGATCAGATGACAGATGACCAATTATATTTGTGGACGTTAACTTGTCCTATAGTGCGAAAGAGTTCAATATAGGCCTTTAGTGGAATAAGCTTGATGTTAACAAATAGGGAATGGATCCCGAGTCGTTGTAGCTTTCAATCTATAGGTCCACCGGTCCCCAAGCTAGCTCATACTTGTCGGTACACTGGTTTATTAGAGAGTGAGTTGGAAGAGTTCAAATTCACATATTAATTATGTCCCACATAATTAATAGGAGCATAAAGTTTAATTTATTAAACTTGTTAATTAATATATTGGATATATTAATTTAATATTTATTGAATAAACATTACTAAGGAGAAATTAATTTATTTGATGAATTAATTATAAATAACTATTTAATTAAGATATCACAGTAATGAATATATTACACATATCAGATGGTTTAATAATTATTAGGTAATTATTAAATGGAGAATATTGAATAATATGTTGGATATATTAATTGGGTTCATAATTATTCGATAATTATTAGAGTAGAAAATTAATATATTGGATATATTAGTGAGGTATTTATTTATTTATAATTTTTTATTTACTTTAATTGATACTACCATTTCTCTACTACAAATAGGAGGCCTTGGAGGTCATGCTCATCCTACTCAATTTCATACTAACGTTTTTATTAAAGTCGAAACACATCTTTGAAAGTTGAGATCTATTTTCTCCCCCATAGTCAGACTATATCAAATCAGTTGTAGCAAAAAAACAAGAGCGGAGGAGATCGTTCGAGATCGTCCACGGGGAATAGTCGATACTACCCAACATAAAGACCCGCAATCACCTAGGGTAATGCATATAATTAATTGGATTAATTAATTTTTTTATTATTCACAGGCTTTCGCCGCGCTAAATGCATACTCTTATTCTATATTCCCACCATTTAGGTATGTATAAAACAATCGACAATTCGAGTAAGCCATGCACACTATTCAACTGAAAAGATAATAATAAAATAAAGGAACACATTCAAAATTATAAAATATAGATGAAAATATAATTTTAGTCCCTGAACTATCATGAAAGTTCAATTTTAGTCTTTGAGCTTTCAAAATTTCAATTTGTTCCTCGAGATATCATTTTTGTTCCATTTTGGTCCCTCAACTTTCAAATGTTCAATTGAAGTCCTTCAAATTTCTTAAATGTTTAAAAATAGTCCTTAGTTAAAAAAAGAAGTAAACCATAGTTAGAAACTAATTAGTTGGCAAAATAATAATAATAAATAAAATGTTATCATCTTCCTCATCCATCTACATCTCTCTCAACCCCCTTACTTCCAGGAAAGGAAAAAAAAAAGCATAGATAAAATACCCACCTTCTAACGAGGACAATTTCCTTAAGAAATTTCAGTGGTGGAAGCGGATGATTAGAAATTGGAGTGTAGAAATGAGAAGGTTGTCTGTTGAGTATGTTGAAGGCGTCAAACAAGTTTTGGAGATGGTAAAGTCTCATGTCAATAGTGTTGGAAAAACAATATGTTCATGCAAAAAATGTGAATGCATTGTGCCAAAGTATTGAAGGAATAGAAACTCATTTATTCATGAAATGGTCGAATCGTATAGTGTAGTTAGGCAGTACATGTCGAAATGGTCAATTTAGCTGAGTCAAGTGGGCATAATGACGAGAATTAAATAATGGAAATGTTAAATGACATGAACCATCGTACTTTGGAATCAATTATAGCTAAAGAAGAAGATAATAATACTTATGAAAATGTTGCACCCAATAATGGTGGAGAAGACGATCGATCAACATTGTTCAATGATTTGATGAAATAAGCATCTATCAGTTATACCCAGGTTGTGCTCAATTCTCCGCTTTCCATTTTTTGATGAAATTGATGCATCTGAAGGTCATGAATAACAGGACCAATACACCATTTGATTCATTGTTGAAATTGTTAAAAGAATCGCATCTTGATGATGCTTGCATACCAAATTCATTCTATGAGGCTAATAAGAAGTTTTGAGAGTTAGGATTGTTTTACCAATCAATTTATGCATGCAAGTATGATTACGTGTTGTATGGAATGAATACAAAGATGTTGAATAATGCCCTACATGTAAAGAGTTTCGATATAAGATCAACAAGGATAATTGTAAGAAACTTTCCCACAAAGTTTTGTGACATTTCCCGTTAATATCTCGATTAAAGAGGTTATTCTCTTTTAAACATTATGCTTCTGATATGAGATGGCACAAGGAAAGACGAGTTAAAGAACCAGAAGTTTTGCGACATCCATCTACCAGTGAAACTTGGAAACATTTGGACCTTCAATTCTCTAAATTTTCATTGGATTCTATAAATGTACGATTTAGATTGTCCTCAGATGGATTCAACCCTTACAATCATATGAGTACCACGTACATTATATGGCATGTACAACGAAGAACGAAGCCCAAAGACAAGACCAAGAAGTATGTTTTTATGGGGTATGATGAAAAAACAAAAGGGTACAATATACTTGACCCAAAAAGTAAAAAGGTGATGGTGAGACGCAATGGGTGAGTAAATGAAGAAAGCGAATGGGCTGGAACAATTTGATGGAAGTTAACATTGAAGTTGGAGAATCAATAGTCATTATATCAACAAGTAAACCAATAAATTCTGAAATTACCGATGATGAAGATGAACCACAACAACCCATAATGCAAAGTTTGCAAGATTTGTATGATTCGAAAGATGAGGTACACCTTCTATGTCTTTTCGCAGATGCTGAAAATATTATCTTTGAAGAAGCGGTGCGAGACAAGAAGTGGCAAGCCACCATGGATGAGGAGATTAATGCGATTGAGCTCAATAATACTTAGAAGTTGACAGAGTTACCAAAAGGAAGTTAGCTAATAGGTGTGAAGTGGGTGCTAAAAAGAAAGATGAATGCATAAGGCAAGATAAAGCAATACAAAAAGCAACTTGTTGCGAAGGGATTCAAGCAGAAAGTGGGAATCGACTATGATGAAGTCTTTGCTCCTATTGCGAGAATGAAGACAATTTGATTGCTCATTTTTCAAATGGCTCAATTCAAATGGCCGATATTTAAGATGGATGTCAAGATAAAATTTTTGAATGGTGTGCTTGAAGAAGAAGTGTACATTGAGCAACAACCTAGATATATGAAAATTGGATAAGAGAAGAAAGTGTTGAAATTGAAGAAAGCGCTTTACGAGGTAAAGCAAGCACTGTGAGCGTGGAATACTCTCATTTATACATATTTCAAGGAGAGCATGTACAAGCATTGTCCCTACAAGTATGTGCCTTACAAAAAGTAGAGTGGAGGTAATGCGATATTTTTTACTCTTCATGTTGATGACTTTATCTTTATGGGTAACACTGATGTGATGATAAAAGAGTTTAAGAGCACAATGACGCTAGAATTTGAGATGAAAAATTTGAGATTGCTAAAGTTTTTCCTCGGTTTAGAGGTCAAACAAGAATAGACATAAATTTTTATATCGCAAAAGCGATATGCAAAGAAGATCTTAAAGAAGTACAAGATGACAAATTCCAACCCGATTTTAATGCCAACGGAACCGAGTAAGAAACCTCGAAGTTTGATGAAGGAAAATGTGTGGATGCGAGTAGATACTAGATTTTTGTGGGAAGCTTTCGCTATCTCACATGTACAAGGCCGGATCTCGTGTTGAGTGTTAACATTGTTAGTCGATTCATGGAGGAGCCAATTTATTCGCATTGGAAGGCATTGAAGCAGATTATGTGATACATTAGTCAGTATGGTGTCACTTGAGATGATTTATTCGAAAGCGAAAGAGTACAAGTTGGTTGGTTACTTCGGCAACAATTGGTGTGGAAACATTAACGATCGGATAAGTTCTTCGGGATATGCATTCTTTATGGGCAACACAAAATTTTCTTGGCTGTTAAAGAAACAACCAATCGTGATGCTTTCGACATGCGAAGCTGAATATGTTGCGACATCCTTGTGCTTATGTCCTGCGATATGGCTGAGAAATGTTTTGAGCAAGATGAAGCTAAAGCAACTTTGTGCAACTGTGATTCAAGTTGACAATAAATCAGCAAATGAGTTAGCAAAGAATCCAATAAATCATCATGAAATAAGCAAACGCATTAATGTTTGCTTTCATTTTATCTGAGATCATGTGACGGAAGGAAGCGTGGAATTACTTCATGTGGCGAGTCAAGATCAAGTTGCGGATATCTTCACAAAGCCGTTACGAAGGTTTTGTTCGACAAATTCAAAAAGATGATTGGTATGACAGATAGTAGAAGCATTTAAGTTTTGATGGAGTTTTATTGAATAAACTTAAATGTAATTGTTTACTTTTTTAATGTTTAGAATATTTTTAATTGAGGATATAAATAAGAAATTAATGGGGCCTTAATTTAAGAATTGGTGGGAAAAAGTTTTGGTAAATAAGCCAAAAATAGAGTCAAAACAGTTTTGGTAAGTTCAGGAGCCTTAGAGACCAAGTATTGTAATAATAGACTATAAATAGGTTGCTCATCTCATTGTGAAATATAGAGAAAAGGTAGAGAACAAGAGCAAGCAAGTGAAAGTTATTGACAAAGAGATAGAGAAACGTGTTTTAGAGAATTTATGAGCCCCTTGTATCTCCAATCACGAAGTGAAAAACTTGCATGATTGTGCTATTCGAATTTTATTTACTTCTTGTTATTTAAAGTATTAAATGGAAATGATAATGCATTCATTGAGAATTTAGTTTCCATGCTTCAAAGTACATTTGATATGACTGACTTAGGAGCATTGACATATTTTTTAGGACTCGAAATAACTCATAGAACTATTCGAATTTTTGTACACCAACCAAAATACATATTAGATCTTTTTCACAAATTTGGTCTAAATGGTATTAAACCCTGTTCTACTCCTGTAACTACTCAAATTTTAACTTCTTCTTATAGTTGTTGTCTAGATGATATTCATGTACCTAGGCAAATGGTGGGGGCGATTCATTATGTAACATTTACACGACCTCACATCAACTTCGCAGTGAGCAAGCTAAGACATTTTATGAATTCCCCTACTCTCATTCATTTTAATGCTCTAAAACGTATATTTCGATACTGAAGCAGCACAATAGACATCGACCTTCATTTCAAACTAGGCAATCTTCAAATACAAGCATACTCTGACTCTGATTGGGCGAGGGATTCAATTGACAGACGCTCAACAATAGGGTTCGTCATTTATCTAGGCCAAAATGTTGTCTCATGGATTTAGAAGAAACAACTCACTGTATCAAAGAGCTCGACTGAGGCAGAGTACATGACACTTTATGCAATGATGGTTGAAGTTATTTGGGTACGACAATTACTAAAGGAACTTTGAGTCTGCCTGTCAAGAGCTCCGATTTTGTACACCAACAATCGATCAACAATTCAAATAGCTTGAAACCCGATCTTCCATTGTAGAACGAAGCACATCGAAGTGGATTGCCACTTCACTCAAAATGTTTTTCTGCAATTCATACCTATTGATATGCAATGCGGACCTTTTCACAAAACCATTAATGTCTGAATGACTATGCTTTCTTCGTGCCAAACTCCTGCCACCGTAGCCCTCCTAGCAAAGTTTAAGGGGGAATGTTGATTTATTAATTTCTTGTTGTTATTTTGTTATGACACTTCTTGATTTATAGTCGTTGATCTTTGTGTATAAAAACTCTCATCATCCTATCAATAAATACCTCTGATTTTCTTCTCATTGGTACAACTATCTTAACTTTCCATCCTCTGACAAATAGATAGATAACATATTCTTTCCTACAAGCTAGTTCTAACAATATATAAGACATTTGGAGCTATAATTTTAGAGCAAGTATGGTGTGTATATACTTACCACCACATGAGCCACATCTTTTTATTTATTTATTTTTAAAATATATGATATTAGTTATTAATTGATTAAATAAAAAAAAATGATTTGAATAAAAGATGTGGTTCATATGGTGGTAAGTATACATAAGATCATTAACTCGTAAATCGTAACGTGTATCATAATCAAAATTTAGTAGATCGTATATCATAACGCATCAATATCGTAATTTTATTTATTTATTTATTATTATTTAAATAAAATTATATATAACAAGAATTAAATAAGTAGAGAAATAATTGATTGGGTAGGTAGCACAATTGATTATCTTGTTTGGTATTATTCCATTTCAATTTTACTTGTTGGTCTCCCTTCCCCATTGAAGTGATTCAAAATCCCATTTGAATTATTTCTCCTCTATTCTGTTGTGAATCGTATGACACGAATCTTGTATCATCTGGTTTTAACAACTATGAGTATACACACCATACTTACTGATAAGCGGTAACAAGTTAGTAAAATTTACTCAGTTTTATCAGACATGCAACACTTAAAAAGTGGTAGAATAAATATAAAAATAAAGAGGATTCAAAATAAATGGAGTTTATTGGCCAAATTCTATATTTTTTTTTTCTTCCAAATAATCAAAGAGAGAAAAAAATTAACTAGACTTCTTTAAAACACAAAACCCTTCAACAAATTCCAACAACATTACTTAGAATCAACAAGTGGCTTTTGGAATTCCATGACATCTTTAACCAATGATGAAATATTAAGATAAGAGGATCCTCCTTCTTTCACAGCTCTTCTCCCCTTGTCAGCAAGATCTTTCACTCTCCTCAATCTCTCTTTTGATTCTTCACTTTCTTTATCCATTAATTTATCAATGGCAGCTTTAATTTCTTCCTTTTTCACTTGAACCCCATACTTATCTTCTTCCCCTTCATTCAAAGGCCACTTTGCCCCAGAAGCAGCTCCAACTTTCATCACTTTAAGAACCAATTGTTCATTCACAAATTGATCAGCAAACATAGGCCAAGTCATTAATGGCAGCTCAGAACAAACCCCTTCTTGGATCCCATTAGCCCCACAATGGGTCAAGAACCCTCCAATTGAAGGGTGTGGCAAAATCATAATCTGGGGGGCCCACCCCCAAATCAAAAGCCCCCTCCCTTTAATTTTATTTTCATAGTCATTCTCAGACACCCATTTCTCCAATTCCTCTGTTTTTTCCCCTTTTCGAATTGCCCATATGAATGGCCTTTTCGAATGCTCTAACCCTTTTGCCAGCTCTATCAATTGATCCGGTATCAAGTTACAGAGGCTCCCGAAACAGACGTAAACAACCGAGCCCGCCGTCTGCGAATCGAGCCATGCCAAACACGAAAGCTCGTCGATGACGGATTTCGTCCCTCTTTCTACCATGTCGATTGGGTCGGTGTTATAAAGCATAACAGGGCCAATGCACCATACTCTGTTTATCATCTCCTTCAAATACTTTACGTATTCAGGCTCCATTTCTTCGTATGTGTTGAATATTGTCCCAAATGATGACATTTCAGCTACACCTAAAAGGGTACCGAATTCTTTGAGATTTTCCGGCATTGCGGTCGGCGCGGTGACTTTGTTGATTACGATTGGATCGGGAAGACCAGGAACTATGAAATTCCCATCTTTGGCTTCCTTGTTGTAAAGTATTTGGTATGAACTCCGCATCACGGCGTAGTAAAAGCAGCTTGTAACGTGGAATGAGATTCTGGGAATGTTGAATTTTGTGGCGATGTTCATTGTGAAGGGAAAACAGCCCTCGGAGATGATGCAGCTGAGCGGCGGCGAAAGGGACTCGACGAGCTTTTCGACTTTGTTTTCGATTAAAGCTGTGGCAGCCATGAACTCCATGGTGGGCACCGAGGGCGGAAGCTGGTCTTGATTTTCAAACCCTTCTGGCAGACCCACCTCCTTGCATGGATAGGGAATGGTGACGATGCTGATTTTGAGGCCTCGTGCCTCTCTGTCGCGGTCGATTACGGTCGCGAAACGAGAAGCATTGTGCGGCGTCGTGAGGATCGTGACTGTCACGCCTCGCCGCGCTAACATGCTGCCTAAATCGACTTGCGGGATTATGTGCCCTGGTGCGAAGTATGGGAATAACAGGAAGTGTGGCTCTGCTGCTTCTCCCATTGTCCACCTTGCTCTCTACTCATGCAAAAAAGAAAAAAACAACTAACTATTTGATAATTATTTTATTTTGACTTTTGGTTCTAACAAATAAAATTCATACATGTTGGATAATTATTTTTTAAAAAATTAAAAATGAGTTGATAACGGTTTTTTATTTTTTAAAAAAATCAAAATTTATTATTTTTAATATTTCATAAAATAACATGAAATTATTTTATAATATTATTGATCTAATAAACCTCAAATTTACGGGTTTGAATTTTATTCTAGTGTATTAATTTATCACTTTTCTAGAATTTTCCAAGAAAAAATTAATTACAGTTTTTAAAAACTACTTTTTAATTTTTAATATTTTAAAAACTAAACTAAAATTGATTATGAAAACAAACCCATTTTTTTAAAAATATTAAACACAAAAACAAAAAACTTAAAATAAAATAGTTATCGAACAGAGTCCCATCATTGTTTAAAAATTAGCATAGCTAGTTAAGTGGACAACGAATTTGTTTGTTGTAAAAAGAACATCAACTTTCTATGGTACAAAAAGAATAAATAATAAAAGTTAATAAAAGCTGACTGAACTAACATAATACTTGACGCGATAATTAAAACTTACTGGTCCAAATCCTTTCTTATAAAAAAAGTATTATAATGCTTTTCATAAGATATCCAAAATTTTGTCAGATAAAGAAAATATATATGTTGAGAGGGAGAGATTTTTTGCCTTGCAAGAAGTTGAGAGGAGGAAGCTTCAAAAGACTGATCTAAAAAAAGGTTTAAAAATTATTAGGTTTGTCAATCTTAGAAGCTAAGTGGGTGAATTTATACATGAACTCAAATTAAGATTAATAAATACAATAAAATAGATTGTACTTGCACGTTAAAAACGTGTGGGGAAATTACCCTAATGGTAGTTTCAAATACTACTAATCAATTAACTAATATATTTGTCAGATTTTTTTTAATATAATTTTACTATTATAAAGTTTATAACATAGATTAAGTACTTTATTTATTTATCAAAGATTAGTGGCATTGTCTTTGTTATAATTTAATGATTCTCATCTTATTTGAGAATAATAATATCCTTTATGTAAACTTTATAATCTTTTCTTAATCTGAACTAGAAATATAAACGTTAAATACTAGTTTAGCCTCTTTAATTATTATTATTTTTTTTGGAAGAAGATACTATATTCCAAAAGTATGTAAGAAAAATACATATAAGTTACATAATGTTGGAAGCTATTCCAGTTGAGTGATAACATGGATGCCTCATAATCCTTGAAGAAATGAGATTTTTACACCAAAAAGCCCTATTTGTTACAATATCCTTTCATGAGGATTCTTTGGAGGTGTCAAGATTCACTACTACAAAAAACAGTATAGTTGACGCTCAACATTTTAAATAGTTGACGTTTATAAAAAAAAAGCGTCAACTAATATACTTTAAGTATGAAAAACGTCACCTAAAACAAAAAGGCGGAGATGATTTTGTTGCTCCTTTTTAGTTGACGTTGTATGCGTGTTAACTATTATGATGCATGACTTATAACAAACGTCAATTAATACTTATTAAAAAGTATAAGTATTTTCTCAAAAAGTAAAGTATTAAATATAATTTAAATAAAATATTTGGGTTGTGTTTTGTTAAATAAGTAAAAAAAAAAGAAGGGAAATTTTTTCATTTAAAGTCATTAATTTTAAAATATAGGGAAAAAAAGAGGAAAAAAGAAAAAAAAAATTAAATAAAACAAATTGAAGGAAAAAATGATTTTAAAATAAAACAAATTAAAGGAAAAAAAGGATTTTGAAATAAGGAAAGAACGACATTCAAAAAAAAAAGAAAAAAAGATTTTGAAATAAGTATTATTTTAAGTGGATTAAATAAAATGAATAAAAGAAAAAAAAATGGGACATTAAAAGTAAATAGAAAAAAAGGAGAAAACCCTAACTCTCTTCTTCTCCATCTTCTTCAGCCCCTTCTCTAACCCACCGTCAACGCCTCCACATCACATTGTCATTCTCCGTCGAGTCTGCTCCAACCGCTGCGTGCACATCGCTCGCGACTAGCGGCCGAACCCTGCCGCGACGCACCTCTCTCGCGGCGTCTCGCACCAAAGAACCGGCCATCTGCTTTGCGACGTTGCAGCTTGCTCGCGCGAGACCCCTACAGCCACGCCACCGACCTTCGCATCCACCGCCGGCATCTAGTTGTTCCGATTGCAGTAGCCCGACGCCGGTGTCAAACCCGCAGCAGCGCATCTTCCATCCCACTCGCATTTGCCAAGTCTTGCGGATAGCCCCAGTGTGTGTCCCTTCCATGATTCGTAGGTCGGCCCGTGTCGCCCGAAGAGCGCCAAAACATAGCTACACCCTATTTCATTCTTGCGGGGTTTGTGTTTGGATAAGATCTATTGCGGTCAGCCCTATTTCGCTCGCAGGTCAGCCCGTGTGTTTGGCTCGTTCGTGTTTGGATGAGATCATAATGAATTCTTAGGTAAGGAGAAGTTCTCATGTTATTCTTCTTGTGATTGTCAAAGAAGTATGAAGAGAATGGCTGAAAATTATTGGGAGGAAGAATTCTTGATGTCGAAGTTTGAGGGGTTAAAAAGTGGGAATGGATTAATGCTATGGAGTTGTTCAAAGAGGAAAAAAGGGATTGTAAAGGTATGTTATTAATGGGTGTTGTTAATGGATGTTTGTTGTTTAAATTGAAATGTTTTGGTAGGTTGTGTGAGTAAATGGTGAATATTGCAGGTGTTTGTTAGTTGGAAGTGAGGTGTTAGAAAGGTATTTTAGTAGTTGAGATTTTTCTTGAATAGGTCTCTCTCATGTGTTTCCTTTGGTAGCCTTGTATATCTGTGAATGCCAACTTTTGCAAGCACCTCATAATTGACAAGTTTTATGCTCTAAGGTAGGGAACTTGAACTAGGAAGAATGGTTATATTTTGATTGTGCTCATGGCTTTTGGAACACTTAACTATGTAAATATGATGTATTTAAGGTTTCTGTTTATGTATCCTTGATGTGGCATGCCTTTTGTACATACTCTAGAACACTTTGAATAATTTTGAGTTCTGGATGTAAATATTAATGATAAGCTCTTTTTTTCAGCTTTGAGATATTTCCCTTGATTCTAGATTTTTCAATTTGCCTTCCCAATTTCTATCCATTCTGGTAATTAATTTCTTTAGTTCATTTTCATTCTCTTTATTTTTTGTTTTTTCAAAGTATTTTCATCTCTTTAACACATATCAAAACTAACTTGCTTCTAGAAATAACTTGTTTTCTCCATTTGTGCTTTTAGAAATTAGAAATGTTGAAAATCATTGTGGTGTTGTTGAAGAATCAAAGCAGCCCCTCTATTTCTCATCAATGTTCGGTCTTAAGGTATGTACAAATTATATATTTCTCCTCTCTTTTTATTTTTTTCATTTTTTTTTTTATTTATTTATTTATTTTGTGAATAGATTTCCAAATTTTTAGGGATTGGAATTGGGTTTTGACATGGAAAATTCTAAGTAATTTTAAGATTCTTAAAGGATGAACTGGTGAGAAGAAATTGCCGCCGACTGCAACTTATTATAGAAAAGTTGATAAGTTCTTTGAGTTATAGATGAAAATTAAAGTTTTTTTTTAACCAATGATTGCAACTTATCATAAAACTTTCTCAAGTGCATTTTTATGGAATTAGTTTTGGGGAATACTCAATTTTATTTTCTGTTATCTTATGGTCGTTGGGATGTCGCCTCCTTAACCTAACAGATTCATTAATGGGGAATATATGAACTCTAGAAAGCTTGTGGTTCAACTTGGTAGGAACATGTGCCATTATTATTGTGGTGGAAATTGCCAAGTTCTTTAAAATTCATATGACATCATTATGAACATATGATCTCTTTAAGTTTTCATTGTTGGATGCAATACATTTTTGCTTTTGGTTCTATTTTTTTTTTCAGTGATTGTGTTTTTTAAGTAGCAAAGAGAGCATGTTTAAGCAATTTTTTATTAGTAATATTGCATTTTAACTAGCCAGGGATGATTGATTAGAAATATTGTTTATTGTTTATTGGTTTCTAGATATATCATGATTTCGTTTATTTCTTCTTTTTGTTGGAATTATAGTGTCTATTACAAGAGGTGAGTATAAAATGTGACTATTATGTGATCAGAAATATGAGAGATATCATCAAAAGAAAATAATACAAAATATCATCGAAATAGTATTTTCTTTTTTATATTGTTTAATTTGAAAATTTATTATTAATTGTCATAATTTAGTTATTATTTCAGTCTTAATTAATGTTGAAAGATTAAAACAAGAGAAGCTTACACACATGATGAGTTGGATGAAGTGCGTGTGGAATGAGCTTAATTTCTAGTACCCTACATGTGAATTGGATACAGTGCGCCTAGAAGGATATTTTGTTCGTAGCTCATGAATATATTTTGGAAAACTACAACTTTGGAAGATACATATTTCTTTTTTTTCTTTTTTTCTTTTTTTGTACACAGTTAGTTTTGGAAATAGTTGGGTTATTTTTTGGAATTGGGTATTTTTTGGAATGAGGTATATTTTACAATGGGGTATATTTTGGAATATGATATATTTTTTGTCTATATTTAGGAAGACAACTTTGAAAGACATTTCAAAGTTTGAAACATGTTAACATATACTTTCTTTTTTTATTATATTACTATTGAAAATATATATTATGTTTATGTTAATCATGTTGAAATATTTTGTAATTTATAATTAGAATTCTGTCTGGCTGTATTTGACAAGATGAATAGGAAATCTAGTATATAATTTGACATGAACAACAGGTTATTGGATAGGATGAACAGTACAAATTGATAAAAAAACAAATAAAAAGGTATATTCTTTGACGCTTAATACATGTCAACTATTAATTTTATTGACATACAATGAACGTCAACAAATGTACGTTTACTGGACTTTTTAGAACTATTGTTGACATTAAAAAATTGTCAACAAAATGCTTAGTTGACGTGTAACCAATGTCAACAAAACCATCACAAGACGCTTTCTTTGTGTCAATCACTTTTGATATTGACATTTTGAACATGTCAATTATATTATTGGATGACGCTTAATCAAGCGTCAACTATAGTGACTTTAGTTGACAGTCGATTCGTTGACGCTTTCAGAAGCGTCAACAAAACTGTACAGTTGACGTTCTATGTGCGTCAACTTTCTTGATTTTTGTAGTAGTGATTTTGGAATATAAGAGCATTTCACTTTCTCAAAATAAACTAAATTAAAGGATAGCACTGAACATGTTGCTGATCATAACTAATTTTACATTATTTAGCTTTAAACTTGGGGCCCTAAGGATGAAAGTTTGTATGTTGGAATTTGCATCCAATAAGCTCCATACTCCACCAAATGATTGATTTTGCCCCATAAGTAATGAGAGAAAGGGCAGAGAAGGAAAATGTGGATGTGTGTTTCACAATTCTCACGACAAAGGCTGCATTAAGATGGGAAGAGAGACATTTTAGGAGCACGATGTTGCATCACATCAGATGTATTTAATCCACTAGAAAATAGACACCAAACAAAAGCCTCTTAATTATATTGGAAATTGTAATAAATAATCTACTTTGGCAAACTAATTAAACATCTATGTAAAATAGAAATTAATTGTAATTCTATTTTTCTATTTATTATTAATTAGTTCATATTTTCTTTTAATATCATTTTACCTTTATATATTTTTAAATTAAGAAATCTTAACTACTCAAAAATAAATAAATAAGAAACCTTTAATATTTGAGGATTTTGCATGTATATTAAAAAAATAATAATAATTTCATGTATAGCACAATTTCCCAACTTATTTATTTGGGGTACAAATACGATTCAAGTCTATCAATTTGTACTTCTCAATAACTCAAAATTGATTGAAGTTGAACGGATAGAAGTCTAATAATGATAGAATATGAATTTTGGGCGAAATATGTTATGAATGAATTATTTTAAAAAATGTGTTACAATTGTAGAGCCAAATGGACAAATTCCCTAAATATTTTTTCATACTTATTTTTTCAATTAACTAATTATATCTTTGTACCAAAATAAGGGTATCTTCCTTCTTTCATTCATTCTTTTTCGCAATAAATCTTCAATCCTCGTCTACAAGGGTTTCATTTTTGAGTTCTTGATCCAAAAATCTTTATTTTTTCTGACATTTTTCAACAAATACACGATTGTATTTCTGTCCATGCAATATTAGAGGTGAAATAATATAATTTTGTATGGAACCCTAAGTTTGCATGGATGTAGACATATGAAAATAATGCACTTTTTCATAAGTTTGCTCACCCAACATAGATTAATAACTTAGCTCCCAAATTAACTTAACACTCAACTTAACTTAACACCACTTAAATTAATCTTAATTCTTTTACCAAACACATCCTTAACACCATCCAACTTAACCGAATGGGTTAGTGGCGCAGTGATTTTATTATTTGGTTGTAAACTAGTTCAACACCAACGTCACAGGTTCAAGCCTGAGAATCGATATTTGTCCCCTCCCCAATATATACTCAAAAAAAAAAAATAACACATCCTTAAAGTCTTCTTTAGATATAAATCACCTAACAAGTTTTAGATATACATTAAGGGTGTGTTTGGTGCAAGTATTAAGATTAAGTTAGTCGGTATTAAGTTAAGCTGAGGGATTAACTTAATTTGTGTTTGGTGGACATGTTAACTTAAACTGGATTAAGTTAAACTGAATGTTGTTTGATGTAGGGATTAAGTTAATCTGAAATTTTATTTATCATGCTTTTTAAAAATAAATATCTACTTTCAATTTATTTGAATTTTAACTCAATATTTATATTTAAATATAAAAATAATATAACAAATTTTATATAAAAAACAATCTATTTTAATTAATTAATTACAAAGTTAATATAAGCTTAAAATTAAAAAAAAAATCAATTTAATTTATTTAATATACTCTAATTCATGTTATAACAGATTTAAAAAAAATAAAAATAATTCATGTTATAACAATTCAATTTTTTATAGTTCTTTAAGATTTCTAATTAAAATTTAGATGATATTTTAATTCAAAATAAAATTAACTATTGAAACTAAATTATTTATTCTTTAAAATTATCGTCCAACTAGATCTTTAATAATAAAATTGATATTAATTAAAAAAAATAATAATAAGATCACTAATAAAATTTCAATATCTTTATCAATCTCAATTCCATTACAAGAAGAAAAAAAAGTCTCAAATTCACTGGGAAAAAAACAAATTAAAATCAAAATTACTTCCTCACAAGTATTAGTTGTCACATGTGTTGGTGTGAAATGAGTAAGCACAACATACCTAAGACCCATATATTTATACACGAAAAGTAGAGTGCCACAGGTGTTGAACTCCCACTAAAAGGCCACACATTGCAAACATGCAAACACAAAAGTGTTCTTCCAGCCCAAGTAAAAAATCAATCATAATTTGAGGATAAATTTAAAAATGGTTTTTTTTTTTTTTTTGAAAATCGGAAAATCGGAGATTTGCTCCCCTATATCCAGAGCACCACTGGTCCGTTCTTAGAGAAGCAGAATTTTTTTTTTTTTTTTTTGTATGAAGGTTTAAGAAAAAAACAAAGGGAAGCAAGGATGAAATAATGAAAAGTAAAAAGTAAAGAAAGTAAGAAAATGAAATTTTATAGTGGTTCAAAAATTATCTACCTTTAAAAGAGAAGATCAAATAGGTTAGTGGTGCAATGATTTTATTGTTGGTTGTAAACACGTTCAACACTAATATTACATGTTCGATCCCAAGAATCGGTATTTGTCCTCCTCCCTAATATATTTATATTAAAAAAAATTACTTAACTTCACTCTCCAAATTAGACTCCTTAGATATTGGTTTAAGGATTAAATCACTACAATTCCTCCTCTGTTTTTTATTAAAAGAAACTAAAATTCTTAAACCAATTTATTTTTACATAACCCAAGGTATACCTGCAACTGAATACAAATCTTAAAAACACAAAGAAATATAAATTTTGTAAAATACCTCTCATGGAAAAATACATAAGTTTAAATTGTCGGCTTCTTCACAAAAATTGCAATATATACATTTTCAAGAATACTTGCTATAATTTTGAGAAGTTGAAGTAAGAGATTTAATATCACTAGTAGAAAATCGAGCATCAATGGCGGGCATATGTCACCATTATATAACATTAATGGCGGAAGCGAACCCGCCATCAATACCGCTGACATCTAAACACAATGATGGCGCGCGAAACCCGCCATTAATTTAGCGAAACCCATGGCAGGTAAAAATCGCCATTAAATCGTTTCCGTAGCGCGCGCTTTCCCCGCCATCAAAAATATTTCATCGCGCGCGCCTACCCGCCATGTAAACTTTACAATGGCGTACATTCTGCCCACCATGAATTCTTTTGTGTTTTTTTTAAAAAAAACCAAAAAAATGGTCTGGGTTATTTGTTTTGAAAAATGGTTTATTTTTTGAAAAATGGTCCTCTGTTTTGTGCCCGCCATTAAAATACGTTATCATTTAATTATAAAAAAAGCACAAAGGCATATATATTGTGCCCGCCACTAAAAGTCATTCTACTTTATAAAAAAAAATAGATGTCTTCAAATGATATCTAACCATCATAAGTACCAAATGAAACTTTTCTTACAGAATATCTAATGACCACTAACTCATGCATGAAATCCTAAATTCTAATTACTTTGTCTACACATGATATTGCATTATGTGCACCAAAAATTTGGGCAGCATAACGGCACAATAATGCGATTCCCAAAAAATTCAGTACCTGCTATATTAAACAATTACTTGTATATAATGCAAAATACAAAATTCAGTTCAGTCAGAGAAACTCATACGTCGTACAATGGACACATCAACTAGACCAATTCTTTCTCCATACCTTAACAACTTTGTTTCTTTTCTAAACAAAGATCTAAACAAACAACTAGACTACAACGATCTCCAATATACCTAAACAAAGATCTAAACAAAAAACTAAACTACATACACTAATTCTACATCAAATGTCTACCTATAAATTCGGCCTATTCTACTCGTACCTCATCAATCTCGGCTTCAGTGAATGTGGTCGGACCGGCGATGTACTACAAATTTAAAGACATATAATTAAGAACACCCAAGTAGCTAGTGTATCTTATATACATGATTTTATCTAAACAAAATGTATAAAACAAAACTTACAAGTTTCGATACGTGCGTGGATGTGTTGAATATCATCTTCCGCATGAACAGTTGGGCGTAGAATCCACATAATATTGTTCCACTACCTTGTTTAGGGCACTAGTGAAACAAAATAGTTACATACTTAATTAGTATGATACATAAATATAAATAATAATGACAAAAAATTACCAACAAATTATTAAAAGAATATGGAATCAAGTTTACCTTCACAGTTTTCCATTTTAATTTTACGGCATTCGACTTGTGTCTTAATTTCCATACTCGGTAGGCACTATATTAATGAAGTTGAAAGTTGTAATTCAAATTGATAAAATATATTCAAAGTTCCAAAGTTCATTAATTTAGAAACTTACTGATTGATGGTACGAACTAAAGTCTCGTTGAATGGATTTTGACCGAGCGAGTTGAATACATACAATGTATTTTCAGCTGGAATTATAATGGTCAAAATCCAGTGATTCCTATACAATTTAACAAATATTCAAATACTGGTATAGACATAATTTAGAACACGTACCCGCTATTGAAGGGAAAGAAAACTCGTTGATTAAGATTAGCCAACTCGTCTAACCTATTGGTTATAATTGAAATCCGGGCTTCTTCATTCTTATTACTAAAAGCCGATGCAAACTCACTACCATCTATTAGTAAGTAGTTATCCAGCGTCTCTTCATCGCAAGTGGACCTTAAGTAACTGAAATCGATTGTTTAGACATTATTAAACTAGACAAACAAACAATAGTTGCAAAAAACAATGGGAACTTACCAGATGTAACAGAATACAGGAGCATAGCCTATTTCTTCCATACTACAATATTCCAAAATGTCATCTTGAGGAAGAAAACAGTACTCGGGTGCTCCACTACCTAACAATTTTCTTGGAATTGGTATACAAGCTGTGACACCAACACCCAGTTTAGTTTCAGCATAAGTATGTAACATCCTGATGATGTTTGGAACTGATGTGTTTGACTGGCGAGAGTGCGAATCTGATACATCCTTCTTACTAGTGGTTTTCTTCGGTTCATAGTGCGCTTATCATGTCAATAAACATTCTATTAGTAGCATGAATCATTAATCACTAAATTAAAAAGGTATAATGTGCAGTTATATACCTTCTTGGATGTTGTAGGTGTCCCGATCAATGATCTTGGCCATGGCACGAAAGATTTAATAGCTTGTCCAAGGAATTGAAGTTCCTCATGTATGGGAATTGGTAGGTCTAAGTCAGCATTGCCTGTAAAGACCATATCGACAGAGACGCGCACGTTGTGTTTCCCTAAGAGATGACCGTGTACCGTATTGGATGAACCACTCGATTCAAACACGGTACCAACGACAACAACTGGACCTCCATATTCAACATCAAGCTCACATGACATACCCTTTAAAGAAATAATAAATCATAGCTAGTGTACATTCATTGAAATGTATTCTTCAATTAAAGAATGTGTGTGACACTTACTTCTCCTAAATCGATTGGGACATCAAGATGACCATCGAGTTCTCCAATGACAACGATTTTAAGAAAATGCACAAATTTGAAAGGTTAACAACATGCATTTGTGAAGAAATAAGATAAAAAGAGACTAAAAAGAGTTAGGGAGTAATAAAATTACCAATTTGTGAAGAGACTTCCCAAGTTGAAAATGCTCTAAGTTGAAAAATGTTGAAATTTGTGACCTAAGATGATGAAATTTGAAAGGTTGCAACATGCATTTAAGAAAGAAATAAGATAAAAAAAAGAATTTAAAAAGAGTTACCCAATTTGTGAAGGTCAGATGCCTCAAGTTGAAAAAAATGTCAAAATTTTTTACATTCTGAGCTTCAAAGAGAAAGGAGGGTTAGTTGGTGGTGGGTTAGTCAGCGCCAACGTCAGTGAGAAGAGAAGATGAATAGAGAAAGAGGGTGAGGGTTTCGGAGGTTTCTGTCGAGAAAGAAGAAATGAAAAAAATTTGGAAGAGCGCTAGCCCGCGCGTTTTGATTCTATTTAATCAATGGCGGGCACGATCGACGGCGAGCAATGCTCGCCATCGATTGTATTTCATAGCATGCCTAAAAAACCGTCATCGATGTGTTTTACTTCACGCCATCGAAGCCTTTCAATAGCGGTCATTTGTGCCCCCCATTGCTTCCTCCGTGTTTTTAAAAACCAAATTTTAAACTCACCATCTATTCTACAAATTGTAGTAGTGTGTATATGAGATTAAAGGTGTCCATAAGATTGAGGCCAAAATAATCAAAGGATGAATGAAAAATGATCATCAGGTTTAGTAGGAGGTATTCAAAAAAATCGACAATCCAAAATAACCAAAACCAACTCAACCCAATATGATGGGTTGGGTTAGTTTATCATTTATTTAAGTTGAAGTGAGTTCAAATAAATGAATTTTCCTTGAAATAGGTTGGTTATTGGATTGACCTAAAAATTGTTTAGATTGATCCGAACTAACCCAAATTTATTAGTAATATTAAAAAAAAAATTACTTATAATATAATTATATATATGTATCATTATTTTATTTAATTACTATTTTTTATCGTCCAAAATTCTATAAAATAAATTTTAAGTCTTTTTTTATATTTTAAGTCTTTAAATGTATTATAATCATATTAACTAAACTTGAATTGTTAATAGAAATTATTAAAATTTGAAAATAAATAACAAATTTATGTTTAATAATAAAGAAAAAACAAAGACCCAACTAAACTCCAAAATATCTTAAAACCTTAAAGTGTGGCTAGAGTAGGAGAATAATTTTTAGACTATTATGTCCATTGATTGTTTTAAAATTTCAAACATGCCACTCATGAATATTAATATTATTAAATATAGAAGAAAAAAAGATGAATTAATATATAAGTAAGTGGGGTTGATTTTGCATTAATTACAAATTAACCACTCTCAATAAATAGATAAAAGGTTACAAGTTGGAGTTAAAAGTCATTTTCTTCCACTCTCAATAAATAGATAAATAGATAAAATAGAGAGTTTCAAAAACATTTACCATTCCAAAACTTACAAAAACATATTAATACCCACTTCATGCCACAATTGCTTTCTCGACAATTGAATTTAGTATATTATGTATTTAATTTTCGATACAATTCATAATTCCCTAAAAACTCATCGATTTTTCTAGCGTTCCAAGATGTTGGTTCTATATTAAAGTTACAAAAGAATACTACTTTAAAGCGTGTTTTAGGGAAAAATCATTATTTACAGTTTTATCCTTAAATCACACTTTAAATTACAAACCTATCATTTCATTTTTAAAAAATAAACTATATTCACGTAATGTTTTTAAAAATAAAATATGAATTAAATACTCAAATATTAACACCATAAATTTGTTCATGGAACATGTGAAAGTTGACTTAATGGACATAATAAATTTGTAGGAGAGTGTATTAATTCATTTGTAAGTTTTGGAATGGTAAAGGTTTATTTTTACTATAACTTTATTTTTTCATTTCGTAAATTTTTTTAGTGTGTTCATTTTTTTCAAAAAAGTTTTGCATTCTTCTCGAATGAATGTGAATGATCCACGTATCATTGTGTGTGTATATATATATATCTTGAATCCACTTTGTGGCCTATCTACTTTTATAAAGTTGGTTTCTTCACAATTTTTTTCTCAACAACTGAATCTTTTTTTACTCAATTCATAACCTCTCTAAAGACTCTTCAATCTACTAGGCATTTCAAGATGTTAGTTTTATATTCATGTTGCAAGAGATCTATGCATATTTTAAATCATTATGGTTGAGTGGCCATGTTTGTTAAGTAAATTATGGAGTGAGCAAATATATTTTAAGTAAGGAATTTAAAGCTGGGAACTTTAGTTTATTATTATTATTTTTTAATTTTTAATTTTAATTTCTTTTTTACTTTTATAATTAGCATATTGTTATTTAACTTTCTTTTTTTTTGTAAAAAAGTTTGTTGTAATACCTTAAAAAAAATTAAAAGCTTACGTTTATAACAACACTAAATCATAAAAGTAGAGTTATAAGTTGAAAGAATTACAAGCTTATAAGTTTATGCTTATAGTTAGATTATTTTATTCAAAGAATATCTATTCATTAATTTAAGATATATTAATTTGTTACTTAATATGTAATATATTTTCAAAAAAAATGACTATTAAAATATCATTTAGAATGTAAAATAAATCATCAAATTGAACTAATATATAAATAACAATTGTCTCCAAGGGATGTCACAATGGTCGAAGACTTGGGATGCTCCTCTCGACACCTCTCGTATCTCTATTCCTTACCTATAAATAATTAATACAGAATCTCAAATGTGGGAGGCTAAAAAGTTATTCCAGAAATAAAAAGAATTTTAATTTTTAATTAAATTCATAAGGGACAATGATGTAATTTTAAGTCTTAATTTTTTTTAATTTAATTAATTAATTTATTATTATTATTATTATTTTGTAATCTTCATTCTTTTGCTATAAAAATGAATCTTCCTAATAATTTCTTTCCCGAATTTACAAAAACAATTTAAATTTTCCATCAATTAATAACTCTTAAAAAATTATTCAATTTTTAAAATATTAAAGATATCATTGTTAAGTTTCAAGAGATTCATAAATGTGTCGCCCTACCTTTTTTGTTTTTTATATGTATGTGTCATTAAGGCAGTATCTTAAATTTGATTAATTGACAATTTTACTACTTTAATTTGATAAAATTTATAACTAGACAAATTATCAAGTTAGTTTTTTTAAAAAATAAAACTATCAAATTAATAAATCTATTTTAAAGAATGATTTTTTTTTTTTTTGAGATGTAAAGAATGATAACTTACATAAGAACCTTTTGTACTTATATTAATCATTGTTATTTAATTTAAAATGTTTGTTGCAAAAAGTTTGCAAAAAAATGTTTATAACAAAATTATAAGCAAAATTCAACTATTTTATGATTTATAAATTTTTTAATTAATTTTAGAATACAAAAATTAAAATATTAAAATAAATAATAATAATAATAATAACTAAAAAATCATTTGAACTATTTAAGAGCTATTGATAGTGTGAATAATTTTATAACTCAATAATTAGTTTAAAAAAAATTTATCCAAAAATAATTCAATTACTCTAACTATTTCAACCATTAATTTTGTGAATAATTTTATATTTAAGTAATAAAAATATACAAAAATAAATTCTGACTATACAAATAAAAATTATTAATTTAATAAAATTAATATTCGATTTAACTTTTGTTTTTTGAGAAGAATATATCTTTTTATTTTATGTATTTAAAATAGGGAATTTGCGTTGTATAGCAACTTTTTTACCACAGTTTACAATTATAGCACATTTTTAAAAATAATTCTTTTATAGCAAATTCTGCCATTTTTAAAAAAAAAATTATTTACCTTTTTTATAGAAGACTTTGATAGAATCTATCATTCTCTAGTGATAGAAGTCTATTAATTTTATCAGTGATTGATTCTATCAACTCTTATTGATAGACTCTTGATAGAATCTGATGGAAGTCTATCAATTTACTTTATTTATTAGTAATTGATTCTATCACCCTTTATCGATAGAATCTATCAATATGAAGTCTATCAATTTACAATTTTTGCTATATGTGCAAATATTTTCATTATTGTGCTATTCATATAATATTTTATGAATTTTGTAATATACATGCAAAAGCCCCTTTAAAATAGTTGTTTTTTATTTCAATATTGTCATTTGTATTATTTTAACAACTAAATATTTTTAGACATAATATTTATACGTGCAACGCACGTTGCTAATTTTCTAGTACATATAAAAGTGGACTAAATTTGGTTCGATGAATGTAAACCTATTTCATATTTTTAAAGCAATAAAAACAGGATAGATATGAAAATATCGAATTTTCCAGTGATATATGGATATCTATGGTTTTAAGGTATGAAGTTGAATAGAATTTTCCTTTGCATTTCTCTTCACTTTTAAATGGTAGTTGGCTGCAAAATCATAATGATAATTATAAAATAAAATAAAAATTATGAAGTTCATCAATTCTCCCATCTACAATATTTTTTAATTCCAGCATGTTATTTGATTTATAATTATTATTATATATTCTCATAAGTAACCTATATCTCACACTTATAAAGGGTTAACACAAATTAAACCAAGAAAGCAGAGTTCTCATGATGTAATTAGGAGGTTTTAAGTTTTAATCTCTCAATCCAACCCTAATTATTTGTTGAATTACAAAAATTAATAATAATAATAGGCTAAGATAATAATTTTAAAAGCCAACAAGAACAATAGCTTAATAGCTCAATGGCCAAATTGTTTATTAACTAAAAAAACACTATAATTGTAAGTTAAAATACGATTTTTTTTTTCTTTTCTTTTGTGAACTCTATCAATTTTTCCATTTGAGTTAGAATTTAGTTAATGGAATGTTCTTTCAAGTGGATCTAGAACAAAACAAGACAAAAACCAGCAAAAGTTACCCATATAGAAATTTCATGGCAACTAAGTGGCTGTTTCTCAATCTCTTCCTTTAGGGAGAGTGAGGACTCAACTGACCAAACTAAACTTGTGGTGGCATTTTCATAGCCCAATTAAACTAGAGATTGTGGTTAGATCTCAAAATGGTTTACTTTAATTTTACCAAATAATTCAAGATTATTGCCAAAGTGTGCCTATTGCGGGATTATGCCTCTGTACCGTAAAAGTTTGTGATGTGTTGACTTGGTTTACAATGTAATTCAATTTAACTCCATAGTCACGAGATTCGATTATGAAAATCGACATTTAACTCGTATTTTATTTGAGAGTAGAAGTAGATAATGTTCATGTGGCTTAATTTTTTTTTTCTTATATGTTTAAACTTTTAATTAGTACCTTCTCTTAATTTCTTTTACACTAGGTTAGTAACCTTTCTAATATTATTATAGCTTATGGGCGTTTTTAAGCATGTCTTCTTATTTTCGAGAAGAAAAAAAAATCATCTTTTTGTTGTCTAATCATTTGTAAAGCTCGAGTACTTCAAATGGTATATGAATAAATCGTGAGAACATTCAAATGATAAAGAACTTAAGAATTCAAAATCAAAGTTATGTAGTGTTTTAAGGAATTGATATATAGCCTAATACCTTGTTCTAGTATGATGCACATTTCTTGAATAAATCGAGGATATAAGGATTGGAAGATATGGTTAAGAAATAGTTAAAAAGTTGATAGTTCAAAGACGTAATCCAACAAGATGCACTCTTCTTTTTGGTGCTTCCGTTCGTCAATGGAATTACTCCAAAAGTAAATGTGTTTGGCTTGGAGCAAATCCTTTGAATGACCACTCTAGAATTTTCCTAAGAAATCTTAAGTGAAAACAAAACATGCTGAAAGAATCACGGCGTAAATAGGACGTAGAGAATTAATGTCAAGGCCATAAATTTCCAAAACGTAAGCTTAGGGCATTACATCATCTTCTCTTTGGATAAGAGATTTTAAAGGTTAGATATTGGTAGAGAAATTTAATGGAAAAACTTTCTTCACAAACAAAAGTGTTATAAAAACAAATTTTTTAAATTTCAAGAAATTCATCCTGACTTACTATTAAAAGGATATAAATTATAGATAGTAAAATAAAAGTACATCAACCACACTATAAACTTGTCTCAAAAGTAGAACTTCCCCTCACTTGTTCAAAATTTGCATTCCCCTTCATGGCTTCCAGCTCCTGCAACCAGTTTGAGCTTAAACTTGAACCCCACTTTGTGTTAATTCCACTCATGGCTCAAGGCCACATGATCCCGATGATCGATATCGCTGCCCTTCTCGCTCGTCACAACGTCTATGTCACGATTGTCACCACTCCATGCAATGCTACCAGGTTTGTAATCACATAGCTAATTATAGAAGCAAGTTTGTAAGAGTTTGTTTGAATGTTCTTGTTTTTTGTTTTATATTGCTTGTTTCATGTTTCTTGATTTTTTTAGGATAAATAAAATTATGTTTGTAATGGCTTATGTTTCTTGATTTTAAAGAAAATCAATAAACATAAATAAAACTTGTTCGATAACTATTTCTTATTTTTCTTTCTAATTGAACCTACAAGTAGAAGAGGTTAAAATTTGAACTCCAAATTACCAACTAATTCAATTATGAATTTTTATTATATAAAGAACAAAATAGAATAATAAAAGAAACGTAATAGAGAGTTTCTCAATTTTCAAAAATTTAAAAATAAGAAATATTAACGATACAACGAAAATAGAAACGTTAACAAACGAGCCCAAAATTTCTAACAACAAAATATTTCTTTATAATTCTTCCTCTGCAGGTTCGAATCATTCTTTGCTCGAGCTAAACAATCAGCTCAGTCGATTTCACTTCTCGAAATCCCCTTCCCTTGCCTGCAAGTCGGCCTCCCACTCGGCTGCGAGAATCTCGATGCGCTTCCTTCTCGCAGCCTTCTCAGGAATTTCTACCAAGCTCTGTCTTTACTTCAGCAGCCATTGGAACAATTCTTGGACAATCATCAAATTCCTCCAACATGCATTATTTCAGATAAGTATTTGTATTGGACAGCTCAAACAGCTCACAAATTCAAATGTCCAAGAATAGTCTTTCATGGAACTGGCTGCTTCTCACTTTTGAGCACCCATAATCTCCAACTCTGCACTCCTTACACCTCAATTGAATCTGATTCACAGCCATTTTTGGTGCCTGGATTGCCTCATAAGATCCACATTACAAAACCCCAGCTTCCAGGATCCTTAATCAAGTCCCCCGATTTCGACGATTTTCGCCAAAAAATCCGAGAGGCAGAAGAGGAAGCATATGGGGTTGTAGTGAATAGCTTTACAGAGCTTGAAGATGTATATTATGAAAAGTACAAGGAAGCAATTAGCAAGAAATTGTGGTGTATTGGGCCAGTTTCCATTTGTAATAATCAAAAGAGTTCATACAAATACAACAGGGGAAACAGAGCATCAATAAAACAGAGCACTTGTTTAAACTGGCTTGATTCCAAGAATCCAAAATCAGTTATTTACATCTGTCTTGGAAGTTTATGTAGAATCATTCCTTCACAACTCATCCAACTTGGGTTGAGCTTAAAATCATCATCTCATCCGTTTATTTGGGTGATCAAGAACATTGAAGAGAGTTGCTCCGAGCTCGAGAAATGGTTATCGGAAGAGGAGTTTGAGGAGAAAACCAAATGTAGAGGACTGATCATAAGAGGGTGGGCTCCTCAGCTGGTGATTCTATCGCACCGATCCATCGGAGGGTTTTTGACGCACTGCGGGTGGAATTCGACGCTAGAAGGGATCGGTGGGGGGATACCGATGATCGCATGGCCGCAATTCGCGGAGCAGTTTTTGAATGAGAAGTTGGTGGTGGAGGTTTTGAAGATTGGAGTGAGGATTGGAGTGGAAAGAGGAGTGAGATGGGGGGAAGAGGAGAGAGTTGGAGTGGTTGTGAAGAAGGAAGAGATTGAAAAAGCCATTGAAATGGTGATGGATGGTGGAGAAGAAGGAGAAGAAAGAAGAAGAAGAGTTGGAGATTTGAGTAAAATGGCAGCAAAAGCTATGGAAAATGGTGGATCTTCTTATTTGAATTTGTCACTTTTTATCAAAGATGTAATTGCTCAATCTGCTCATCTCAAGAATTGAAAGGTATTAATCTTCATGTTTCAAATATGAAAATATTAATCTCCAAATAAAATGTTAAATTTGTCCTCCTATGTAACTTATAAATTGGAGGTTAAAGGATTAGATCTCCTCCCTTATTGTTAAATAATAATAAATAGTAGAAGAAGCAACCAATAAATGAAAGTCAACCTATGAGGAAAGAGGTCAATTTTCACAACATCAATAAGCAAACTAAAAAGATAATCCATAACCTATACAAAATAGGAAAGAGGAGAGAAGGTCCCCTGCCAGATTCCATGTTAAGCTATGATCTTTCCACGTACTCTACCATCAACCATGATAGAATAGCTAACTAAGTTAATACAAGCCTGAATCTACGCTATCCACTAATCGTTGAAGCCCTATAGCTTTATTCGTCAAAATAAATTCACAGTTCAGCTTGTCAAATGTCTTTCCAATACAAGTTCAAGAATGGCACCTTTCTTTTTAGAGTCTCTCTAATAATCAAAACTGCATCAATGAATTGTCTACCATGCACAAAAGCATTTTGTTGAGGAGCAATGGTGTGAGAGAGGATAAGCTTCCATCTTTCCGTAAAAAATTTGGGGAGAATTTTATAAATGCTAGTAAAGGCTAATTGGGTAGAAGTCAACAACTCAAGAAGGCTTATAAACCTTAGGAATAAGGACAACTTAAGTATCATTAAAAGTATGGTTCACAATGTTTAACAGATAAAAATACTCGAAAAGAAGCAGAATATCGTGCTTGAAGAGATCCCAGTTCTTTTGAAATATCTTTATTGTAAAACCATTTGTATGAAAGGCATGGTTCACAATGCTTGACAGATAAAAATACTGGAAAGAAGTAGAATATCGTGCTTGAAGAGATCCCAAACTTTTGAAATACCTTAATTGTAAAACCATTGGGTCCCGACATCTTTTTTTTACCGATCAACTTTTTATAGATCTCTTACTCATTAAACTAACTCCGGAGGGAGTCTAACCAATAATATAAGCCTAAAATCTAAGTTTGAGACCACCTAACTACTACCACTACTACCTCATCAAAGTTTCGTAAGATCATCCTAGAAATTGAGTCATCAATTAATTATGTAATGAAACTGTATCTTTTACAGTAGAGCAAGCTTTCTGGAAGAACAATGTATTTTCATCCCTTTTAAGAAGTCACGGTTTCTTGCATCTCTGACGTATAAGTGGCCTACAAAGATAATCTTTTCTTGATGTCTATTTGCAAAATGAGGCCAAGTTCCTTAGATTTATTAATGCTTGAGATCTCGTGAACTAAACTCTGCTTAGATTTCATATTTGAGAAAATTATGTCTTGTTTTAGATCCTACAATTTTGGGCCATAACCTTCCATTTTCTCATCAAGTTCTATCCACTATGATGTATATTAAGTACATCAGCCCAATATGTTAAAAATACATCTTATTAATTATTTTTACACATTTAAATATAATATTATTCTTAGTTTAGGTTGGATTGAACGAACAAAAAATTAAATAAAAAAACTAATTTAACCCAAACAAAAATTATAAAATCATAACCCAATTCAACAAAAAAAAATTATAATTAAATCCAACCCTCAATTTAACAATTTAAATCTATGGTTAACCATTAAAAAATATCTAACAACTCAAAAAAGATATCATATCACACTAAATTATAAGCTTTTATGAAATTAACAAAAAAAAAACGATCTTCTATCATTATCAACCATTATTGGTATAAATATATATTAAGACCATTATTATAGATACACAACTTTTATCTCAAAAAATTTAATATATATATATATATATAAATGTATGTATGTAAATATATTTTATAAATAGAAAATTTTTGTGCATTTTTTCATATTTTAAAATTAATTTTATTTTAGTCGGCTGAACCTGTATGATCTTAATTTTATTTTCAATCAACTGAAATTCTTACATTTTCAACCGGCTAAACTAATTACTTATAATTTGTTGAATTTACTTTCATGAAATGGGACAGGTAGGCCTCTGGTATTCATGTACCGGTTTGGACCGATGCTGACCCTCTCGTTGATCTTGAAGCGTTGACTCGGAGTCATTGGACCAGATAGTCTTTTCCACCTTCTTTCTGGGTCCCACGAAAGGGTAGTTTCGGAAAAAGAAAATTTTGTAAAAACCACAATTTTGTCACAAACTGAACATTCGTGTCGTGTGCCACTTCCTTCATCTTCGTCGCTAAGTTTTCCTCTTTTTCCTACACAACAACGAAATTCAAACACAGCCCATTTCCCATTTCCCAAAACCCACCAAAATGCGCCTCTTCTTTTGCCTCCTCTTCCTCGCCGGCGCCGGCGCCGCCGTCTCCTCCGCCGCCTTCCCCGGCAACCATTTCCCTCTCCTCCGAACCTTCCCCCACTTTCCCACTCCCCATTTCCACTCCCTCACTGCTCGCGACCGCCTCCGCCATTCCCGCCTCCTCCGGCGACTCCCCGGCGGCGGTGTCCTTGATTTCTCCGTCAAAGGCTCCTCCGATCCCTTCGTCGGGTGCGTCTCCTTTCTTTCCTTGTTTTCTCTTTCGTTTCTTTTAGCCCTTTATTTGTGATTGTTTGTATTTACATTGTTGGCCTGGAGAATAATAGTTCAAGGATTGTGATTAACATAATTTTGGTGGGTTCTAATGAAAACCCAATTTGTATTTTTATCTTCAATTCTATTTGCCCTCCTTTTCTTTTGTGATTAAAAATTGGGTTGTAATAATAGTTGGTTTAGAGATGGATTTTTGTAAAGGAATTGTAGGTGGTTTGGATGTGGATTTTGTAAAGGAATCATAGGTAATAGCTCGTTTGGATGTGAATTTTTGTACAGAAGTTGCAGCAAATATAGCTCATTTATATTTGAATTTTGTAAAGAGATTGCAGAAATGACCGAAATGAGAGGAGTTTTTTAGTGATATAAATTAATAGTTATTTTGAGGGGTCATTTCGATGCCATTTTTTGAGGTGGATTTCTAAATGTGTAACTCCTCTACAAAACCAAAAATCAAACACCCCCAATAGCTTAAGTTGACAAGTTTGAAACCCAAAATTTAATTGTATCAGCCAATTGGTTTTGAGATGTATACTATTTAGAGCTCCAAGTGGATATTTGGTCCACATCTTGGTAAAATTTAAGCAGAGCGAGTAAAACTCAAGCGGATATTTCGGTCAATAAATTTGAATTTAATCCAAAATGATGTTTTGAATGAGGTACAATCTTGAGGCGACATATTACGAGTTCTCTATATATTTATAAGATATGTGGGGGTACTCAGGTTATCACCAATTAATTTTCATATAGATGTCTATACTGTCTAATAATGTTTTTTTGCAAATTTTAATAGGCTTTATTTCACAAAAGTGAAGTTGGGAAATCCCCAGAGGGAATTCAATGTGCAGATCGATACTGGGAGTGATATTTTGTGGGTCACTTGCACTCCTTGCGATGGTTGTCCCCAATCAAGTGGACTTGGAGTAATATTCTGTTTTCTTATGGTTTTTGTTACTTTATTCACTTAATGTTTTTAAATACAGCTTATGGTCTCAATAGTTGATTTCATCAACAAAGCCTTGCAGATTGGAGGTTTTTTGCTTGACCCCTAAGTTCTTTTGGTGTTGTATCTTTACAGGTCGAACTCAACTTATTTGATACTGCAATGTCATCCTCTGCTAGGATTGTTTCCTGCTATGATCCTATATGTTCTGCTGTTCCGACCACTGCGAATCATTGCTTATCCCAGACTGACAATTGCAGTTACACCTTCCATTATCGAGACAGAAGTGGGACGTCGGGCTTTTATGTTACCGATTTGATGTATTTTGACATGATTCTTGGGGAGTCCATGGTTGCAAACTCTTCAGCTGGTATTGTTTTTGGGTGAGTTGATAGATCTTATTTAAACTTTGTATAATCTGTGAAGAATGTTGGATTTGAACTGCTCAATAGTACAAATGGGGAAACGGCGCTCTAGTCTTTAAAGAAATTTACCAGTTATTTGGTATTGGTAGTTTATTTTGCAGAACTCTTAAACTTTTTTCTCTAGAGCTAGCGATGGTTTGGGTGTGAAATGTGGAAGTCATTGTATATTTAAAATTGTGTTTCAAGCTTGTGACTTTCATAGGAAGAACGACATTGTTGGAGGGACAATATGTTTTGAAAAACTTCTAATGAATCATATTTTTTCACTTAGCTTGCCTTTTAAGAAAAAAATGAAAACAAATTTTAATCAAACCTCCCTAATGACCTCTTGTAAGACTTAGGTTTCACGTTTATCACCTAGGGGCTAAATTCACTGCAAAATTCAGCCAACCACTCGCTTACTAGGTAGCGAGATCTCTGGATAACTAAATGTAGAGCAATATAGTTCAAATTTATCAAGTATTATGGAGTGACCTAGTGGTCTAGAAGGCCTTGGGAACTAAGAGATGATGAGTTCGATCCATGGCGACCACTTTGACCTACCTACGAATTAATTTTCTACGAGTTTCCTTGCATTCAAATCCCGCAACATTAGTTGTGGTGGGTGAAAGCTGACCCTGACAGTTACTGATATAAAAAAAACAGTTCAAAAAAACAATATTTGGTCTGCAGTAGGTTCTGCTGTTGATAACACCAGAAGTAGGATTGGTTGTTAAATATACTATATTTATATATATCTAATTGAACAAAAAAATCTGTTCTATTTATCTTGTCTACTTGTTAATTTAATTACATGTGTGTGTTTATTCACTTTTGGTTTGCAACTTTGAAATTACTGTTTTGTTTGGTTGATGATGCAGGTGTAGCATATATCAGTATGGGGATTTGACTCGAACAACCCAAGCACTTGATGGAATTTTCGGGTTTGGTCGAGGGGATTTTTCAGTTATTTCGCAATTATCTTCGCGAGGGATAACACCTAAAGTATTTTCCCACTGTTTGGATGGAGGGGGAAATGGAGGGGGTATCTTGGTTCTTGGTGAGATTCTGGAGCCCAGCATTGTTTATAGTCCACTTATTCCATCTCAGTATGTCTTCTATCTTGTGAAAGATTTAGTTGTTGATTCTACTCGTTCATTATGATGTCCATGTAATTTTGTATCCTTACTTTTTCCCTCCTTGACCTGATTTTCCATAGGCATAGTATAGAACCTGAATCTATTACTGTATAGAAATAGCAGAAACACAAGATAAACCAAGTTTAGAATTATCATGGGTTAACTGTAGAAAAAGAGAAAAAAAAAACTATCATGACTTGATCTAGTAGTCAAAGTCTCAAAGATTGTCTTGGGAATCTAAGAGGTTATGAGTTCAATCTAAGGCGGTGGTGACCAGCCTAGGAATTAATTTCCTATAGATTTTCTTGACAAATAAATGTTGTAAGGTTAGGAGGTTTGTCTCGTGCCATGAAAATAGTCGAGGTGCGCGTAAACTAACCTTGGCACTCATTGAATAAAAAAAAGAATAATAATAAACCAAGTTTAGAGGTTACTTGGATCCTCCCTTTCTTTAGCTCTTTCAAGACCCAAACCAAATGGAAAAATACCCCATTTTCACTGCCCACACCCTCTTTTGCTACTAAATGGCTAACAAACTCTCCAAGTAATTACTATTACTAATATACCCCAAATATAAACACTATCATTGATTCACTTGTTTTAAGGCTTCAGTTTTCAATTATGAGGAGCTAGAGATGTGATATGTTGACAGCTCATATAAGTGTTTACTCTGGTTCTTTAATTGTTAAAGGCTTATGAAGAAAAGGTTACTTGAAGCCCTTTAAGTGAAAACCCCTTGTGACCACTGCCCTTAGAAATATTCCATGATTTTCAACAATCAATATTTTAAGATCAGTTAGAAATCTCCAGTTTGGTATCACATGACATTAGGATGCAATATGATTCTGGTTCTAGAAAGATGAAGTTACCCAACCATATTACTTTAGGTTTTAAGACTGGCATAATTACATGAATGAAATACTTATGTCTGAGTTTTGTATTCTTCATTCATTCATAAGGGGTGGTTTCTACTTTACCATGGAAACTCAGATAGAAACATTGCTCCATCCTTTACCCCCTCGTCGATTGTGTCACTCTTTCGTTGCGTTTTCGTTCGTCTCTGCCAACAATTGTTTTTCTTCACATGTATTGCTTGTTAAATATGCATATGGTATGCATTCTACATTTTATAATTATATGTTTACTTATTTTCTTCTTTAATTGAAATCAGGCCGCACTATACCTTAAATTTACAGAGTATTGCAATCAGCGGGCAACTATCCTCAAATCCCACAGTATTTTCAATATCAACTGCAGGAGAAACTATTATTGACTCTGGAACAACTTTGGCATATCTTGTGGATGAAGTATACGATTGGGTTGTCAGTGTGGTACGTTTGTGTGCGCCTATACGAGGCTCAAAACTGGGCCCTCTTCTCCCTTTGTAATACTTTTATTTTATCAATGAAGATATGCTCGTTTCCTATGTATGTATGTTAAAAATGGAAAAACAATCAAAAGAAAGCTGTAAAGAAACATGAAAGAAAATACAAGATTTACGTGGTTCACTAATGATGCGTTAGCTACATCCACGGTCAGAGAAAAGAATCCTTTTATCAAGGGGATAACAGATTACAAAATGTCGATCAACAGGGATAGGGTTTTAAGAGAGTTTATATTGTGCACTTTCATAAAACCCTCAAAAACATAAAAGCCCATATAAGAAAACATAAATTCAATGACCGGGCAGCTGACCCCCAACTAGATAGTCTGAGGCATTAAACAGTTCAAGGCATATCTCAACTGATAACTATCGAAGGAAGATTCCACTAAACTATTGTCAGTTGGTTGGTGTTAACTCGACATGATTACCATTTGTGCAATAGTTTGTCAAATATATATAATATTTATACTAACAAAATATTATTTTGTCTCTATTTTTGAACTACTACAGCTTTCTTCTACATTTACTGGTTCTGATTTTACTATTTCTCTTGCTTGTAGATAACTTCTGCTGTTTCTCAATCAACAACTCCCACAGTTTCCAGGGGTAGCCAATGTTATCGAGTCTCTTCGAGGTGTTTTCTCTTGTCTAGCGTAACCAAAGAACATTGAAAATTATGAATAATTTCTAATAACTGTGCTTTTGTTCTTTTCTTTCTTCAGTAACTAAATGAGTACTTGTTTTTATGTTTAGCATATCAGAAATATTTCCCGTGGTCAGTTTTAATTTTGAGGGTACTGCATCCATGGTGCTGAGACCTGAAGAATATCTTCAATTCGACTCTATAGTAAGTTTAAGTTGCTCAATAATTTTTCTAAGGGTGTGTTTGTGCCCCCGTTTATGTAAACAGCCGAGTTGGTTATAATAACCCAACTGATGTTTACTCGACCGTTTATTATAAATGGTGGTTACCTGAACCTGCGTGCCCGTTTATCTAAACCTATGTGTCCGTTTATCTACACCTTACATATATTACTTTTTGTTACATAACCAGTCATTCAAACACCGTTTATCATAATCCCTTTTATAATAACTTACCCCTCAAACACCATTTATAATAATCCACCGTTTATTATAACCTTCCGTCTATAATAACGAAACCGGTACTCTAAACGAACCCTAAGAGATTTACATATTAAATTGTGGTCTTTGTATAATGCAAAAAAGAAAAATTATATTGCAGGAACCAGCTTTATGGTGCATTGGTTTTCAGAAAGCAGAAGATGGAATAAATATTTTAGGAGGTTAAATTCTAAATTCAGTCTCAAATTAGAATACAATGCACAAACAAGCCTCACATTTCCACTATTTCTGTCAAATTTCAAATTTATTTTGAAGTGGCACCTCCAAAATCAACCAAACCAACTACAGTAAGTTGTTATTTGTGTCATGAAATGATTAATAAATAGTGTAACCAAACCACACTTGACCATGGTCATTGTCAATGAACTTCATCTTTCATTGTCACTTATGAACACTTTTTATTTTGCAGATCTTGTCTTGAAAGATAAGATCATCGTCTACGACTTGGCTCTTCAACGGATCGGATGGGCCAATTATGATTGTAAGTTAGACCAACTGTTGAATGCATAAAGTACTTCCCTCCAAATTCTTTCTGAATGAAGATAACGGCTGTTTGACAGGTTCGTCGTCTGTAAACGTTTCAGTAACATCCGGGAAGGATGTGTACATCAATGAAGGGCAGCTGAGTGTAAGCAGCTCCTCAAGAAAACATTTCTATCGGCTGCTCCACATTGTCATTGTACTCCTAATACATTTGACACTGTTCTGATGTTCTTATGGAAATAACTCTGCGAGTTCCCTTATCTTGATTATTTGCGCTAGCCGCATTCACCTGGCCAGCCTGTATTTCGAATGCTTGGTCGGACTGGTTATCGCCAAGCTCCAAGGAGCAAAGGTTTCTGCACCAGCATCTTCGATCTGGTTAAATGCCAGCATCATTTTCTTCGAGCTTGTTGTTCAGCTGAAACCCTTAGAAGGAACTGTAAATTTTGAAAATATAGTCTGAGCTTTGATGAGGGTTGTCAATAACCTTTAGATTAAAGGTAGAAGTAGCTGCTGTATGCATGAGTTTATCTAAAATAGAATATGATTTATTTTCCGATTCTTGTGATATATTTTGATATTAGTTTCCTCAACTAGATTTTTTTTTTTGGTTGATATCACTTTGATTCTTGTGTTTCATCTTAGTTTGTATTTTCAAAAGTTTTAATTTAGTCATTATATTCACTCATTTTAAAGTTAATTCTTATTGCCAAAAAAAATGTTTATAATAAACTAGCTATAATAACTTTTACAATTCTGAAAATTGAACTTGGACATTTAAAATTCAAGGACTAAGATAATAAATGTAAAGATTGACTTTTACAAAAGTATAAATGGTATTTTATTAGTATGCATGTCTAAATCAGATTTAAAGCCTCAAAACAGTTAAAATAGTTTATACTGACCAAGTAATTATAAATTTAGACATTCAAAATAACACAACAATTGGTAAATAGTTCACGCTAAAGAAAATGGCATAATAATGATAGAACACGTACCCTATCCTAACTTGTTAGCTTGATGGCACGTATATTCTAAATGTAAGAGTTTTTGGGATTGTAGAAGGTAAAAGCTTTTGGGATTTACATAAGTTTTTTTTTTTTTTTAATTTTTATTTCCATTTATTGAATTATACAAATCCTCACAAACCATTTTATTATGCTTACAAAGAAGGTCCATATGAAATAGCAGACAACCAAATGTGATTCCTACGTGATAAAATGCTCATTCTATATATATGGGTTTTATTGGTCTAATTGAATTTAGTGAAGGGTATGGATTTTGTTAGTCTGATTGAATTTAGTGAAGGGCATGGATTTATTTGAATTGAGAATTTGCTCAGAGTGTGATTTGCTTCAGTTTTCTGAAACGCTATGGAATTAATTAGATGAAATAGCTGTGATTTGATGAGATGGCTTTATATTTAATATGTTATTTGTTTGGAATGTAAATTTGTGTTGTACAATAAATATTGTGAACTGTGTGAATTTTTTTTTTTTTTTGAGAAATGTTGTTTTGATATATTAAAATAATTAGACATTGAATCGTATCTAAAATCGAACCGATTCAATTGAAAACCGAACCAATGGTTTTATACTTTATTGGACATTGGATCGGATCTATTTTTTTGAAAACCGAAGATATCGGTTCGGTTTTCGATTTGGTACAAAACCGACAAAAACCGAACCGAAATCACCCTTGTCATGTATCATCTCTTCAACCTAACACTCGAGATCATAATCTCGAGCATAAGTGAACCTTGGTCATTGACCTCTGTCAAGTGACCAAGATAGCATAGAAATAATACATCCTTAGATCTAAGTACGAGGGTTAATTAACTCTAGCATAACATAAGCCTTCAAAGTTACAAATTGTGATCTGGTAGTACATAGGGAACACAATTGACCCTAGTCTTGAGCATTCTAAGCTCCGGCTCCAACAGGTATCATACATGATTTTGGAGTAAACTTGTCAATCCTATGGGGTACACAAGTGACCCTGACTCCTTAGGAACTCAGTTGGTCCTAGGACATAGTATCAAAATTGGCTAAATGCTCAATATCTTAAAGGTCAATGAGCTACAATTAAATGAGCCTTGTTGACTACATGATGCCCTAGACAACGATTCTAGACTAGAAAGGTATGCGAACACAATTGGTCAATGTTAGATGTTTGTTAAGATTGGGTGCATATTAACACATACCACATGCTAATAGTTATGAATCGTTAGGAGGTAGACATGCACCTGCTAGTCTCGAACCAGATCTTCACATGCCTAATAGGAAAAATATGCAAGTGGTTCAACACTAGTGATCCTCACTAAGTATCTGGTCCAACATGTTCATACTCATCGCCACAGTTATAACCCAATCAGTAACAGGCATATGTCATGATTTAGGTTCAGGTCTACACGAGCTACATACTATGCTCTTGGTTAGTGGTTTCCTAAACCTTATTAGTAGCCTTTAGGTGATGCTCAACCAATCAAGTTAAGAATATCACAGTTGTAAATAAGCAACAACATACTTAACACATATAACAACATTGTACGTACCTTGCTAGATAGCTTGGCGAGATAGCCCTATGCTCCATGAGCAAACAACCTGTTGGCTTCCTCACAGGAACTAGAGAAGGATAGTCTCACTCTCTTTTGTTAGCAAACAAGCACACTATAGTTACCAACACTAAATGAAAAAAAATGACATCAAACTCACTCAAAAGTCGCATAATAAGCAAGACAGATAAAACTATCCAGGTATCCTCGATCTGATAGGCCCGACATTTCAACTCAACAAGCATCACGCACAACGTTTCACAATAAATATGGTCAGGAGGTATGCCTGCACCTGCTAGTCTAGAACCAGGTCTACACATGCCTAATAGGAAAAATATGCAAGTGGCTCAACACTAGTGATCCTTATTAGGTAGCTGGTCCAACATGTTCATACTCATCGCTTGCAACTATAACCCAATCAATAATAGGCTTACGTCATGATTTGGGTCTAGGTCTACGATTTTGTTGTTGTATAAACAGATAACTTGAAACCCAACATTTCAACTCAACTAGCATCACACACAAACCAAGAAAAAAAAAGAAAAAAAAAAGAATATGATCGACAAGAATGAAGATAACAAATAAGAAAAATGCCTTGGAATGGGTAGAGTACTTGTGGTTGGCGCATCAACCTCATCAGCATCCTAACACATGGTCACAACAACCTGCCTAAACAATCGGGGTGACGGAGAATGTGGTACTTGAAATGCACAAAAAGAATATGGATGGTGCCAACTCTAAAAAGCAGAGTGGGCTTCCTAGCAATATTGAGGTAGACTTTCTTTATCAATGCACATGATCCCTGATGGACTCCTTTAGAAATCTTACCTCTTGAAAATCATATTATTATCTACTATACACATTTGACATTTGTCTAACTTCTACATGTTGCCACAAACCACAGTAAAAGTAAGACTGTTACCTTAACAAACGACTTAAAAAAATAACCACCATTAGAGCAAGACGACAAGGAACGCACGACAATGCTAAAAAAATTAACCTAAAGAGGCCCAATGCAAGTCAATAAGCATAATTGACTAAATAAATTAAGGGTAACACAAATGGATTGAAAATAACCTTTAGCATGAAAATTCAGGTGGTGTATAGAGGATGTGCGAGACACACGACAAAGTTGAAAAAGAATGAGTAACATGAAGCTACCTACAAATTATTATTAAGGAGGGGAATCATTTTTAGTGTACTGTCACAATTTTTTTTTTAATATATTCAAATAAAAAAAATTGTGGCACTAAATAGGGCCACATATACATTAAAGATGGTTCCCCTCCTTGATTATAAGGAGGAAAATTTCTTTGGGAAATAGTAGAAAATGACTAATTTTAAGAAAATAATTAACAACGTAGCAACTTTGTGGGAGCATTTAAATGGATGGCTAAAATAAAAATCTGTGTCAAAAGAGAAAATAGAAAATGTATTGTTTTTATTGTTGTAAACGTATGAACAGAGAGGGAAAGATAGAGTTTTGTGTCCTATTCAATTGGTGCATAGAAGAGAGTGAAAAGTTTTGTCTCTCTCTCTCTTTTATTTTTTTTTTTCATTTTTTATCCTTTAAATTCATGTGTTTCATTGTAAGGCAACACCAGTGTGGAACAAAGATTTTGAGAACAATTTTCTTCCAATTGTTAGGAGGACGTTGAAGAGAAGTTTGTCTTTTGTTTGTTCCATTTATCTTTGAGATTGAGATTTGAACTAGGTTTTTTTTTTTTTTTTTTTTTTTTTTTAGAATGGATTTAGACTAGGTTTGGTTCTTGATGTTGATGTAGATCTTATTGGTCGAACCACTATGAATATTGTCTCTTTTTTATTAGCCATTGTGCATTGTTATTTGCTTGTAAGGACCCAACCCAACTAGAGTCTAAACCTAAGTCCTTAACTCAACATGCATGAAAATAGTATTCACAATCTCAGGCACGTAAATTTAAAACAATACTCATTTACATCAACTCGGGAGAACATTTCATTAAAACAGTCATAGGGTACCCTAAAGTCAAAACCTAAAGTCCGGGTAAGTTTCATCGTTCTCTTCTTCTTCTCCGATTTGGGTTTTTGCTGGCCGAGAGAGAAAAGGAGGTGAGTGTGTGCTTTGTTTGCAGCTGGCCGAGAAGAGAGCCCCAGTAGTAGCGCCAGGCGCCGTCGCGCGTGCGGATCTCGATCCGCCAGCGTCTCTCTCCATGGCGCCTGATTCGCTGTCGTCGCTCGTCGCGCCGCGCTGCCGCCACCGCCTCGTCGCGTCGCCGCAGCCTCGCGCCCTGGCCGTGCCAGCACGCGCATCCGCACAACCTCGCGCCCGCCAGCGCCCAATGGCGCCCGATGATGTCGTCTGGCAAATGCATCTCCGCGCGCCGGCCGTGCCGTGTGAGTGCTCCCGAGCCGAGCCCTGTTCATTTTATTATATTTAAGCCTATGGATTGTGATTATTGTTGTGTTTGTTAGGTTCTCGTTAGCTAGCTCGGGATCGATCGCAGCTTAGGAATTCTTGTGTGTAGTTGCCTCCCGACCAAGGTAAGGATTTCTTACCGGAGTTGTGTGGGCCCTGCGATATTATATGTGATTGTTGTTTGTATGCTTGTTTGTGTTTATCAACATGTTTAGTGATAGGTGCTCTGTTCTGAATTCCCGACTGACATGATTTCTTATGCTGTTTCTCAGGTTAGTCCATACTAGGTTGTTCCGTTCTAGCATGCTCGTATCTGTTCTTGCTTCGTAGTATCATGCTAGGTTCGTTGTATCTGTTGAGCACGTATTGGATTGTTTGCTGTTGATGTTATAGTTTAAAGTTCAGATAGGTAGCATCATCCGGGCCAGGATGCATAAAGTACCTTGCATCCACGGCAAGGACGTACGAGGCAGTACTCCATCCCTGATCCCCCGTTAGGGTTTAGCTAACCCTAATGGAAGGCCCTGCAATCTTGGGTGAGGGTGGCAGACTGTTAAATGCCCCAACGGTCGGGATGATGACATGACATTGCCTTGTCCCGACGACAATGGGCGACGTCCTCGGCGTGTTCGGCGAAGAGCCCTTGATTACCACTGTTAGGGCAAAGACGGCTTCCTAGTGTAAGCCTACCACGACCGATTCCTTAGCCTCGGTGCGGTGGTTCAGCCGACATAGTTCACGTGTCGTGTCTCACACCCCTATGTCGGTGACACCGATCCGAGAGATTTAGTTAGGCATGGTGGATCGGACCTAGGCGGCTTGCCACTAGACCCGCAACCCCACGGTTTGCGAGAGCATGCGGTGCGCACATACGCTCATTATAGCGCGCGGCAGAGAGCTCCTCGGGATTGTGAGCGGTGCACCTTTCGTATCGATGCGATGACAGCGGTGAGGCCGAGACTTGTTTCTCGTATAGGATCGTATCATGAGGTGGATTATTCCGAGTAAGACCACCGTGGCATCGAAGTTTATGTGTGGATTTAAGCTATGTGCTATCTTACGTGTTTATATTCATAGCTTGCATACCTTTCGGCTAGATGACCATGTATATCGTATTGTACCCCGGTTGGGGATTCTTACTGAGTAATTCGTTACTCACCCTTATTTCGTGGTTTTCAACAGGTAACCAAGGTGCGAGACATGATGGCTGAAGGAGGAGCTGTGATCATGGAAACCAGCTGTCGAACTCTGAATTTTATCTATGATTCTTTATGTCTTATTTTTCCTTTGAATGCATGTAGTTGGGCACGGAGCCCTAGGTTGTTTTCTGAATGCTTTTCCAGATTCTAGCACTATTGTAACTTCTGGATGTTTTGAATGTTTTAAATAAATCTCTAATCAGAGTAAGTTTTGGAAATGTATTTGTCTTGGAACAGGTGCTTGGAAACAGGGACAGGTTTCAGGAATCTATGTTGAATTTTAAATGGATGTTACATGTTTTTAATTTTTACTTAGAATCCGAAACACCATTCTTGCATGTTGACTTTTGTTTTGAATGCATGCATTGAGGTAAAGACCTATTTTAGGACCTCATTCGGGTTGGGTCTTTACATCAAGAAACCCTTAGCACTCATCCATCATGTCCATAACCACTACACGTCAATTGACAAATCAAATGACATCACTAAGAACTACTAGTGACCGAAATAAGATCTAAAAGTTGTCTTAAAGATGTCCTCCTCCTTGATCCCCAATTGATGGAAACCATAACAAAACAATCTTGGTAACCATTACGACACATTAAAGTTGATTGGATGAGTATCTGATCTCAACGGTTATCTTAACAAGCTTTCTATGGACAACACAAAACTCGAAGGTCCATCCTTTTTCTTAAGAAGAAACACAGATGCTTCCACAATGACAAACTAGATTAACAAGTCCACTCGCAATCAACTTCTGCAACTAACTTCAAGTTCCTTTAACTACATCGGGGTCACCATAAATAGAACCCTCGAGAGGGGTCAGTCCCCAGCTCAAACTTAACTTAAAAAAACACTACTCGGGGCTGAGACAAACCTATCGGATCCTCTAGAAACACGACGGTGAACTTGCTCACTATTGAAACTGAAGTAACAGCCCACTAAGAACTCTCTACTCCTGATACTGAGGCTAGAAAGCTCACAATCCTTTAGCTTATTGCTTTCTCAGCTTCTAGATCGAAATTGACAAGAGACTCTCTCTTACTTTCTGCCTTTGGACTAACAACTCAACTTTTTGAGATGCTTGAAGAACACTTCCTTATGCTGCCTGCAAACACAACATGGTTCTCTAAGAATCACTCCAAACAAAGAATCAAATCTAACTCACTCCTAGGCAACCATGGGCGACATCTGATGATTCCCTAGGCACAACCCACTAAGTGGCCTCGATCTCGAACTCAGCAAACTTGAGATACAGCTCTAACTCTAACTTGACACTTTTCAACACTCGCAAAATTTCTTCCTTTCCAACAACATGGATAAATTCCTTGGCAAGTACTGCAAGTCCAAACCATTTATCTCCAAACTAACACTACGTCATTCCCCTGCTAAAAGTAGGGGAACTAGGCTAACACCATCCACTCATCAATATCTGACAACACGGTCCAGGGAACAGCTCTTAGAGGTAGTCAAACTAAAACGGTTGAATCCTCTAGCTCAGAATTTTGCATGGATTGCAACCAGACCTTTGCCTAAACTTTCAAGCGAAATGCACTTTCAAACTTCGCTCTTATGAGCAGACCTTGCAGTGAAGGATCACCTCAAACTGTGACCACCACGCCTCAGCTAATAAAGGAATTCACAAGCAATCCAACGGAAGTGGTAGAGATTCCATAACTTAACTCTTTTAAGATCTTCGAAAATTCTTCAATTTACGTCACTTCTCAAATTCTAGGATTGCACCTCCTGCTGACCTCTAAAAGACTGCACCTCAAGTCCGGTGCTCCTTTTGAGCTCAAAAGCTCACACTGCTCAACTGCTTTTGAACCTTTAACAAAATTGCTAGTAACTCTACTAGAAATCTCCACGATCTTCAACAGACTTAGGGACATCTCAGTCCCCTCTAAAGGCTCTAGGCTAGCATGCAAGTATCATAACATGCAATAAAATGCATTAAACAAATAGTGTTGATCATAACTAAAACATGCATAAAAGATCCTTAATCCACTACCAAGATACTTGATGAAGATCGGCAGCTGAAGACCATGGGGACCAAACCAAAAGCCTACGATGTTAGCTAGTCTACCTAATCTATGACTCTGAGCTCTGATACCAACTGTAAGGACCCGACTCAACTAGGGTCTAAACCTAAGTCCTTAACTCAACATGCATGAAAATAGTATTCACAATCTCGGGCATGTAAATTTAAAACAACACTCATCTAAATTAACTCAGGAGAACAAGGTTATAAGAGTATAAATTCATTAAAACAGTCATAGAGTACCCTAAAGTCAAAACATAAAAACTCGATAAAACATGTTCCACTTATCATGCCCTTAAATAGTTCATGCAGAAAGAAGGAATTTAGAAGACTCTAAACAGAATAATGCAGTGGGTCCCATGGTCATCTTTAGCTCGTCCGATCACCCATCTCGATACAATCTCGTAGTACCTGTGATATTCTATAGTGGAAAGGGTGAGTTTTGCAACTCAGTAAGGATCCCCCACCTCGGGGTAAAGACATGCATCAGGTAAAAAATATCATGAACATGCAAGATAGCAACATAATCAAGGGGTCCACGAAACCCGAGCTCCTGGGTGAAGAGGGACCAGGAAGCATGTCCAAGATCCACGCCACGCAGAGCAGTCTAAGGCCACAAACCAAAGACCTAAAATCAGATAGTGACCACAAATCTCTAGGGCAATCTCGGATACCTGCTCCAGGCCGAGGGATCCTGCGAGTAGAGAAGCCTGGTAGCTAAGGGACCACAAATCCCACAGGTCTCATACTCACGGTGAGGGTGGATCCAGCACGCTCATCAAAGGGCCACAAACCCAACCACATACCTAGAGAGCACCCTAGGCTACTAGTAAAATGCCGACAGGGCCGTGAGCCTGGTGGGCCAACCATCCACGGGAACTTGACGGCGAGGGACCACAAATCCCCCGTCGAGAACGTGCCGGCCATAAACCATGCACGTCCGCTTACTAGCACCCTCTATCCGGTCTTCGTGTCTCGTTTACGTCCAAACGAAGCACCAAGCCATGCATCAAACATCATGCAAATCCCCAATGGGACATAAAAACTATCATGCAAGACCGACTCTGTCAATAAACATATGGTAGTTCATGCATATCCAGATAATCAACAAAATCTACATGTTTGCCCTAGACATGATATCAATCATATATTGCATGTTCTCATTGTAATCAATGAAAGCAACAACAACAAAGAGTATGCCACATCAAACAAGTAAGTGAATATAGTCAATCTAACACATGTAATAGCCACATGCCTCGAGAAGGAGGGTAACGGGTCCTTTACCTTGGCTGAATCCCCTAACAACACTCCAAGAATCTCTTAGAAGCTCCAAATGGTCAAACACAACTCCGAGTCCTTAAATGAACCAACCAGTCAAAACTAGCACCTTAGACCATGAAAATCAGATCCAGAATATCGAATTTATCAAATCGGGAAGAACCTCAGAAAACGTGTCCTAGAGACACCCGATGGCTACACATGCCTCACAAACACGGCTCGAAGAACAGAAAATGGTTCGGGTCAAATCTGGTCAATAAAATTCGATGGGTCAAAATCAAGCCAAAGTATCATAAAGTCTCATTCAACCCTTTAAACCCCAAACCAAACACTCATTACCTTTAGTCCAAACAACCCCATAACCAAACAGCCAATAACCACATTTTAAAAGAAGTGAAACTACTAGCCAAACAAGCTTAACCACTACTTTAATAAGCTTAAACTTGAACCAAACAACCATAACCTTCATTTGAATAACTTTAAACATGCTGCCAAACACTCATAAACCACTACTTGAATAACCATAAACCACTAACCAAACATGGTTAATTCACTACTTGAATAGTTTTAAGCCACAACCCAAACAAGCATAAACCACACTTTAATTAACTTTAAACCAGCAACCAAACACCACATATCCATGACTTGAATAGCATAAATAAGCAACCAAACATGCTTTATCCACATTTTAAATGACTTTAAGCATCAAAATAAACAGCGTTTAAACCTCATTTAAATGACTTTGAACTTGGAAACAAACATCCATAAACCACAACTTAAATAACTTTAATCCATTAAACAAACAACCTTAAACCCCACTTTAAATGAGTTTAAGCCAATATCCAAACATGAGTCTTCTTCTTTAACCTTGAGACACTACCATTTAACAAAACAAAAGAGAACAAAACTTCACCTGAGCTCCAATGGCAGCTGAAGCTCGCGGCTGCAGCTCGACGAACTGCAAGCAACAATGCAACCCACAACTGCGTTGCAACGACCCAGCCAGACCCGATGATGATGAACGGAGCAGCTCAAACCCGACCTGTACGGAACCCACGCTAAAGCTGCTGCCTACGCTACTGCTGGACGGGCCTGACAACGACCCACTCGCGGAGCTGAGACCCACGCGACAGCACCTGCAACGCAAACTCGCCGCTGCAATAGAGACCTCGCGAACCCACTCTGACGAAGAAACCCACGGCGAGCTTGCGGCAGCTGAGACGCTCCACTCCGACCATTCTCCTCTGCGACAACGAGCTCGGCTGCGGCGACGTACAACGAACGAAACCTAAGACGAGACGCGCTCTCCACGGCAGCGGCGACCTCCAACTCCCACCGGAATAACAGACCAAACGCAAACCCAAGGGAAGAGACGAATGAACAGTGATTTTCCAACCTAGGGATTCACAATTTGACTTAAATATCAAAGGTTAAATGATCTATTTGCCCCTCTTCTTTAACTAAACCACAAAATACATTTTCCTTTCCTTATTTTACTTTAATTGAACCAACACTAAACCATGGGTTATTACATTGCTTATGCAATTTAAAATAATAAAATATGGTTCAATATTCTCTATGATTTATTTAGAGATCTTCGAGCATTTGTTATTTTATATAATATATCTTTGAGTAAGATTAATGGAAGGTTAGGAGGTTTTCTCCACAATTTCTTTAAGTTTAACATACTATTCGAATCTTTATAAGTTGGGTAAAAGATTTATTGTGACCCATCAATAGTGATTCATTGATGGTGTGTATCATGCAACATGTTTGACGATGTGTAACGTGTGACATGATCAAAGTTTGATTGCGTCATATTTAATCATGATTTTCTAATATAGTTCTTGCAAGTTTTGGTGTTTTTATGCTTCTTTATGTCTTCTTTCCATAAAATTGAGAAAATAGGAGGTCATGGAAAGTAGGTCAAAATGCGGTCACAGCACAACAAATAAGAGATCAATCGAACACCCGAGCGAAAGGATATAGCGAAAACAAAAAAAAAATGCATATTGTAGGGAATTCAGGCTCCATGCTGCCCAAGTATGTAGCCAAGCTATTAGGAGCACTACGGTGCCTATTTTAGGCGTCGGGTCACTCCCTTCTAATTTTTAGGATGTTTCGATTAGGCTGATTCTTGTTTCTTTTTCTACTCATTTTCTCTAGTTTCTCTCCAATACGTTAGACTTTGTAGCTTTGGACTTTATTTGTAGATGATTTGCTAAGCTTCCAGAGTCATTCAAGATTCTATACACGGCATTTAGATGTTATTTTTGTGATATGTTATGTATGCTAGTTTTATTTTGAGATTCATGTAGCTTTCTTGTTAAATAAGGGTTGGTTGTTATACATTTTATTCTTGTGTTAACCAAAGTTGGCTAGTGGTATGTTGTTTGGCAAATGGAGGAATTTATAAAATAAAATATATATTCTAAAATATGAAATTAATTCACAAAAAAAAAATTGTGAAGTAAATTAATACACAAAAAGTTGGTAGAAAAAAAATAATAAAAAAACTAGTGAGTGGCATGTTTTGTTTGGTGGGTTGTGCATTTGTCTTGATCGATTAATTGTAATTTAATCCCTTTAGCAAAAAAATAATAATAATAATAATTAAATAAAAGAAATGCGCTACTCTACCGACTTTTCTTTTATAAATTAATTTTATTTTACTTAAATTGAAATAATTCAATTAAAAATCTTTAATATTAATAATTTTAGGTATAAGTAATTTTGTAGATGGAAACTTAAAGGCTTTCTCAAAGAAAAAAAAAGATTGAAATTTAAAGGTCAAGAAAAATAATTTCATAATTTATTTTATTTTTTATTTTTATTTTTTTTTAAATCTATTTTATTTTATTTTTGAAGAAAGATTTTTTGGTTTAATATTATAATGTTTGTTATCATTATTATATGAGATATTTTCAGTAGGTCAAATTGGAAAAATATTTACCATTTTTTTTAGCAATTATAGTCATACTGTACACAAATTATACTGTATAATTAATATATAATACTGTATTAATATGCAATGCTAATGACATATGATATTGTATTAATAATACATAATAATGTATTAATAAGTCAAAATATTATATTAATACACTAAATTATACCATATGATAAATATTAATTATACTGTATATTTGATTATAAATACAAATATTTTCAAAATTTGTCTAGATCTACAATTATTTGTGAAATTGGACAACCCACGACAACTCTCTTATTATTATTATTACATTTTTTATAAAATAGAATGCAGTAAAAATGTAAAATTGAGATTTTAAAAATAAAAATGAAAACAATACTATAGAAAAAGTACATTGGAAAAAAAAAGAAGCATAGCCCACCGAATAGTTCAATAGACAACTGTTTTATTGTTTGATTATAAATTAGTTTAGAGATTTAATTTAAGAATCAGTATTTGTCTTCCTTCCTTCGACATGCACTTAAAAAAAATTAGCATGGCGCTTTCACCCGCACACTGTAAGGAACCCAAACTAGGGTCTAAACCTAAGTCCTTAACTAAAATGCATGAAAATAGTATTCGCAATCTCATGCATGTAAACTTAAAACAAAACTCCTTTAAAACAACTCGAAAGAACAAGGTTGTAAGAGTATAAATTCATTAAAACAGTCTTAGGGTACCCTAAAGTCAAAACATAAAAACTCGATAAAGCATGTTCCACTTATCACGCCCTTAAATAGTTCATGCAGAAAGAAGGAATTTAGAAGACTCTAAACAGAATAATGCAACGGGTCCCATGGTCATCTTCAGCTCGTCCGATCACCCATCTCGATACAATCTTGTAGTACCTATGATATTCCACAGTGGAAAGGGTGAGTTTTGCAACTCAGTAAGGATTCCCCACCTCGGGGTAAAGACATGCATCAGGTCAAAAGCAACACGAACATGCAAGATAGCAACATAATCAAGGGGTCCACAAAACTCGAGCTCCTGGGCGAAAAACGGTTAAGAACCATGTCCAAGATCCACGTCACGCAGAGCGGTCCGAGGCCACAAACCAAAGACCTAAAGGCCAATAGAGACCACAAATCTCTGAGGTAATCTGGGATACCTGCTCCAGGCCGAGGGATCCTGCGAGTAGAGAAGCCTGGTAGCTAAGGGACTACAAATCCCACAGGTCTCATACTCACGGTGAGGGTGGATCCAGCACGCTCACCAAAGGGCCACAAACCCAACCACATACCTGGCGAGCACCCTAGGCTACTAGTAAAATGTCGACAGGGTCGTGAGCCTGGTGGGCCAACCATCCACTGGAACCCGACGGCGAGGGACCACAAATCCCCCATCGAGAACGTGTCGGCCACAAACCATGCACATCCGCTTACTAGTATCCTCTATCCGGTCTCCGTGTCTCGTTTGCGTCCAAACGAAGCACCAAGCCGTGCACCAAACATCATGCAAGCCCCCAACGGGACATAAGGACTGTCATGCAAGACCGACTCTATCAATCAACATACAGTAGTTTATGCATATCCATATCATCAACATAATCTACATGCTTGCCTTTACATGATATCAATCATATATTGCATGCTCTTAGTATAATCAATACAAACACAAACAACATAGATTATGCCACATCAAACACATAAGTGAATACAGTTAATCCAGCACATGTAATAGCCACGTGCCTTGAGAAGGGGGTAACGGGTCCCTTACCTCGGCTGAATCTCCCAAACAACGCTTTAGAATATACTACAAGCCTTCAACTGTCCAAACATAACTCTGAGCCCTGAAACAAGCAAACTGGTCAAAACTAGCACTTTAGACCATCAAAATCGAATCCAGAATATCGAATTTATCAAACCGGGAAGAACCTCGAAAAATGTGTCACGGAGACACCCGGTGGCTACACGTGCCTCACAAACTCGGCTCGATGAACATAAAATGGTTCGGGTCAAATCTGGTCAATAAAAGTCAATGGGTCAAAATTCATCATTTTACCCAAGTCAAACACCCATTAAACTCAATACCCAACATGCATTAAACTACTAGCCAAACAGTCTTTAAACCACAATCCAAACAAACCTTAATTTCACATTTGGGATAACTCAAAACCCCAAACCAAACACCTTTAATCCATAACTTGAATGATTTTATACCACTAGCCAAACAAGCTCAATCCATATTTTAAATAACTTTAAACTCTAACCAAACAAGCTTAAACCAAAATTAGAATGACTTAAGACCTGCAACCAAACACCATTAACCCATCACTTGAATAACCATAAACCAACCAACAAACACTCCTCATCCTTAACTTGAATGGACCTAAGCTAGCAAACAAACACTCCAATCCACAATTTAAATAATATAATCTTGCAACCAAGCAAGCTCAATCCACCATTTTAATATCTTTAAACTTAAAACAACAATTCGTAAACCTCACTTAAATAACTTTATACCCAAAAACAAACAGCCCTCTTCTTCTTCAATGGGACACTGAACCCATTTGTCACCTTAACAATAAGGAAAAAGGAGTTACGCACCCACACTCCTGCGACGGTTGACTCGCGGAGGCGCAACTCCACGCACGGCGGCGAACCTAGCTGTGACGGCGACGGGACCCCCGCAGGCGCCACGACGAGCTGCAACTGCTTCTCTCACGACGACAAACTCGCGAGGTACCCAACGCTCAGGCCGAACTCCGACGAAAATGCTGCTTCACGACACGGAACCCACGCGTGAAACCCCTCAGCGATGCGAATCCCGCAACGAAACCCACCTGCACTTCGAGCTTCACGGCGATAAGAACCTCGGTGAACCAGCGATTGACCCACGCGGCACACTCGTCGGGGGAGACGAGAAGCTGCTCTTCGACTGCCTTGCGATGCACAACCACGAGACCACGACGACGCCTCCAATCGAACAATGTGAAGAGCAAGGGAAGGAGACGGATGAACAATAGAAACATAGCCTTAGAGATTGCAAACTCATCATTTTTCTTAAATATCAAAGGCTGAAAAGACAATAATCCCCTCCACCTTTAAGTTAACTACAAATGTGCCACAACCCTTATTTAAACTCCAAAATTTTAACCTTTTTTATTGTTTTAAATTCCAACAAGCCACAAATCTTATTAAACTTAAGAAAGATGGGGTTATTACACACCACATGTAATTTTTTAAATAAATTAGGGTTTTTAGTGTCCCAACTTTATCAATGGTATTTTCATTATTCATGTTTTGTCCCCCATAAAAAAGAATGAACTTTTCTATCCTTTCAAAAAAAATCCAATTCAAATCTTAAACTCAATTATTGTTATTAAAAGAAATGATGATTTTCAATAAACTAAAATATTCTTTCCTTTTTTATTTCAATCATTTAGATGATGTTTGGTCATATTTTGCCCAACTTCATCTCTGATGTGTAGGAAAATATAGATGCAAAAAGCGAAATTTCATGAAACAATTTTCTAATATCTATCACAGAATTGCATGCATAATAATTATATGAATTAAATAGGGAGTAAAAAATTACAACGTGATTCCCAAGCAAGAACGCAATCTTTGATGCGTGATTCCCAAGCAAGAACGTTGCTGTTGCCGGAATGTAAGGGCTCCAACTCAACCCCTCCAATCGGTCCACCAGCAATGGAATGATCCCACTTATGGTAGTACGGAAGGCAGATAATTCTTTCTCTCTCTTACTTTTATTGGGATGTGGAGGCACGATAAGAAAATGGAGTTAGGGTTTTTCTGTTTGATGGAAAAATTAATCTGTTGTCTATTTCTCATTTCTCCTGACCCATATATTTTTAGGGTTAGGCCCAGTAGAGAAAACCAAAACCCACGTACTCTTAATTGCAATCCAATATAAAATCTTTTGGGGCTTTATATTTAGTCCAGTCCATTGCTTTATGTGTGACATGTTAGAAATTAGATATTTTAGTTGTTAGGTCAATCAAATTAGTTGAACTATAATAATTATTCTCTAGCAATAAATATAAATTACTAAAATACACTAATTATTATCCCCATAATAATTTATATTTATATTTAGTAATTGCTAGGATTTGTCTTAGTACACGATTCCTTCATGAGGTTCACGCCATAAAATTCAAACCCTATTTTTGGAAAAATACCCATTTCTTTTTTCAAAGATCGGGGCTAGGATTCCCCGTAGATCACAATCAGAGATCGGATTCTCGGTCGGGATATTTTCTCAATTTATTTTATTTCTTTTTCATTTTTATATATTTTGTGAACAAAAAATTCAAAAAAATTAGATATTTTTTAGAAAATATCTATAAATTTCAATTATAATTATAATATTAGTTATCAAATAAAATATTGATATGCATAGATAATATCACCAACAAATATATATTTATTTGAAAATTAAAGGGGTAGAATTAAAAAATGTATTATTTATAAAAAAAATTAATCGGGTGGGGATCGGGGAATACAATCCCCGTCCCCGGCCCCATAGCCGACGTGGATTTTTTTTCCCATCTTCAACCACGTTCCCCATCTAATCGGAGATTCCTCGCCACGTTAGAGGCGAGATCCAGCGAGAATCCGATCCCGCGGAAAAATAGACATCTCTACTCTTTTCTCCCTTCTCCTTAGAGATAATTTTTTAATTTGCAATATAAAAAAATTACACCAACTTATAAATTTTCTAATTTTCTGTTTCTAAAAACCACCTCTAAGATTAGAACAATTGAGAATGGGAGGACTCGAACCCAAAATTACTGATCATTTGGGCATAAACTAGTATCGCTCAACAATTGTTCATATGGACATAAAAACAAAGTAGCACAGTTAATTTATGGTGATTATGTAACACCACCACCAACTAATACTTTATTTTATGTTTCTTTATCCTTACCCTTTAAATGCAATTTATAGTTACAAGAGTTTTCTAATTTTTTTAATTCAATAACAAATAAAGTGAATTTTTTTTTCTTTGAAATAAAAAAATGATTTTTTTTAATTATAGTATCACCTCATCTTTACTCATTCAGCCAAATTTATTTAGAGAAACAGTAAGGATTGTCTACTTTTTAAAAAATAAATCATAAATGTCTACCCATGTTTTGCACTAGAATTTTGGCACGGCTTTGCATGTGATAATTTTTTAAATAATAAATTATATATATATATATAATTATAAATTGTTTCTTACAATTTTAGGCTAAATTTAAATTATCAAATAATAATTTCAATATAATATTGAATTTTATAACCATTTTTTCACGTTAGTTAAATTTATTAAAATTCACAGTTAATTATTTATTTTGAGCTTAAACAATAATAGGTGTTATTATTTTTAAAAAAAAACTTAATAAAATTTATTGAATTAAAATTAAATTTTATCTCTGATTTTTAAAAATCGATGTTCTTTAATTTTTTTCTCAATTTATTTATTAATAGACCAATTACTCTTGAATTATAAAATTTATAAGATTTATATCATTATTATAATTATAAATATAAATAAGCTAAATACATACATCTATGAACTTACCTTTAACCTCAAATGATAATTTTATCGTTCTTCAAAAAAAAATCCCACATCTTCTAGTCAATAATTAAGCAACAAAAGATCCCTACAAAAATTATTGCAACAAAAAAAGTTAGATAAATGTTAAGATAAATAATCCAACAAAAATAAGATAACTAAATTTTATTATTATAAAAAAAAACCAAGAAAGTAACCTGAAGCAAAAATAAAGTTTCAAATATGTTTGTAACAAAATATAGAGAACTATATATATAATAGGAAATCATTGTAACCAAACTTTTGAAATTGAAGAGTTCATGCACTAACCTCAGATGATAATTTTATAATTCTTCAATTTTTTTTTTTTTTTCAGATCTTCAAGTATTTTTTGAAAGGCAACAATTATGCAAAAAAAAATCCCTACAAAAATTATTGCACAAAGAAAAATTAGATGAAATAAAACAACATAAATTATTATCAAACAAAAATAAAATAAAATAAAATAAATCCAAGTCAACAGAAAGTGTTCTTGTAAAAAATATAGACACATATTTATACGATTGGAAAATTTAATTTATTATTTTAATTAGAATATAAAATGTCAAATAAAATCTATGAGATTTGGTAAAAATATCTTATTTTCTACATGAAAATTTAAATGATATTGTAAATATCTTCATTTGATCTTTGAAATCTCTCATCTTTTAATTTAGTCATAAAATATATGAGATTTGATAAAAATATCTTATCTTGTACGGATGAAAATCTAAATGATATTGTAAATATCTTATACGTTATTTGAATTTTGTGAAAAATTCAATTTATTATTTTAATTAGAATATAAAATGTCAAATAAAATCTATGAGATTGGGTAAAAATATCTTATTTTCTATATGAAAATTTAAACGATATTATAAATATCTTCAGATTGTTGAAATCTCTTATCTTCTAACTTAGGCATAAAATCTATGAGATTTGATAAAAATATATTATCTTCTACGGATGAAAATCTAAATGATATTATAAATATCTTCTACGTTATTTGATTTTTTTTTTTATTCCAATAAATGACAATTTTGTAATTTAGGGTATGACTTAATGGGTAAAATCGTCTAGAAATGATTTTCCCGTTAAGCCACACTTTAAGGTAGTATGATATGATATGATATGATTTAAATTCATGTCTCCCGAGAGATTTTTACTTTCCACAATACCCCTTTGTATCTTTGTTTTATTTTTATTTTTTTGTTATATTTCAAAGTGTTTGTGTAAAGACCAGACCCAAAAGGGGCTCTAAATAGGTCTTTACCCCAATGCATGCATTCAAAGTAAAGAACAATATGCAATTTAGCTTTTGGATTCCCAATTAAAACAAAACAAAAGAGATTCAATCAGAAATCAAATAGATTGCTGAAACCTGTCCCTGTTTCCAAGCACCTGTTTCAAGGCAAATACATTTCTAAACGCATACTCTGATCAGAGATTTATTAAAACATTTGAAACAATCCTCAAATACAACAAAGCTGGAATCCATAAAAACATTCAGGAAAAACATCCTAGGGCTCCGTGCCCAGCTACATGCATTCAAGGGAAAATAAAAGACAAGAGACATAGAAATAAAAAGTCAGAGATGACAGCAGGTTCCCATGATCACAGCTCCTTCTTCATCCATCCTATCTCGCACCTTGGTAACCTGTGGAAAACCACAAAATAAGGGTGAGTAACGAATTACTCAGTAAGAATCCCCAACCGGGGTACAATACGATGCACCTGGTCATCTAGATGAGTGTATGCAAGCTATGAATATAAACACAGAATAGAGCACATAGCTTAAGTCCACACTTGGACCTCGGATGCCAACTCAGGGTCTTAGTCCGGAAATCATTCACCACATCCACACAATACACAAGTCGCCCTATACGAGAAACAAGTCTCGGCCTCAGCCTGTCTACTGTCGATACGAAAGGTGCACTAGCTCAAGATCCCGAGGAGCTCTCCGGTCGGCGCTGTAATGAGCGTAAGCATGCACCGCGTGCTCTGCAGAACTATGAAGTGCCGGGTCTAGTGGCAAGCGCCCATGTCCGATCCACCACGCCTAACTAAATCTACGGATCGGTGTCACCGACGCAGGGGTGTGAGACCTGAGACACGTGAACTATGTCGGCTGAACCACCGCACTTTGAGGCTAAGGAACCGGTCGTGGTAGGCTTACACCGAAGCGGTCCTTGCCCTAACGGTGGCAATCGAGGGCTACGCCGAACACGCCGAGGGCGTGCCGCATTGCCGCCGGGACGAGGCAATGCCAAGTCATCATCCCGACCGTTGGGGCATTTAACGATCGCCACCCTCACCCAAGATTGCGGGGCTCACCGGTCGGGTTAGCTAAACCCTAACGGGGTTCAGGACGGAGAAGCGTCTCGACGTCCCCGCCATGGATGCAAGATACTTTATGCATCAGGCCCGGAAGATGCTACCTACCTGAATTCTAACCTGCCTTAACAATCAGCAAACAATCCAATACGTGCTCAAAATAATACAGCAGAGACCTAACATGGTGCTGCTCTGAACAAGAATGAATATGAGCATGCGTAAGCGGAACAACCTAGCATGGACTAACATGAAAGAACAACATACGAAGTCATGCGGTCGAGAATTGCAAGCGAGCACCTAAACTATACATGCGATAATCACAAACAAACATACAACATCAATCACATAGAACATCGCAGGTCCACACAACCCCAGTAAGAAATCCTTACCTTGGTCGGAAGACTTCTACACACAAATTTCCTAAGCTGCGAACACTCCCGAGCTAGCTATCGAGAACCTACAAACATAGCAACAATCACAACCATAGCCCTAAAAATATAATAACACAGCAGGCTCGGCTCGGGAGCACTCACACGGCACGACGACACGAGGTTGGGCGTTCTTTGGAGGGTGGTGCGGTGGATCGGGCGCTGGCAGCACTAGGGCGCGCGGCTGCGCTTGCGCGACACTGTATTGGGCACACGTCACGGCGCGGCGGCGCTGGCGGGCGGCGGCCGGTAGCGAAGCGGCGTCTGGCGGCGTCACGACGAGCGCGCGCGGCGTCGCGACGGCGGCGTCTGGCGGCGCGACGAGCGAGCGGCTCGGCGATGGGCTTCCCTCGGCAGCGACCTGGGCGTGCAATGGTGAGACGGCGACAGATCTGGGGCGACGGACCTGGGGCGTGCCACGGCGTGCGAAGCTGCTTCTCGGCCGGATCTGGTGCGGCTGGCCGAGCGATGGCTCGCTGGTGCGTGCGGCTGGCGGAGCCGCCGGCAGATTCGGGGCGCGCGACGGGCGAGCAGATCTGGCGTGGGTTGGCGTCTCGCTGCGCGACGAGCTGCGGCACGGCAGGTGCGGCGCGACAAAGCGGAAGGTCTGGGCGCGGGTTGGGCGTCTGCGCGACGAGCTGCGGCGACGGTGGAGGCTCTGGTGCGGCGGCTCGGGCGGATCTGGCCGGCTGGTTGCAGATCTAACCTCAGTTGCTGCAACAAACACAAACACACACACATCCTTGCCTTCGGCCAGCAAAACAACCAAACGAGAAGAGGAAGAAGATGAAGACTTACCCGGAATGAAAATCGAGCAACGGAGCAGCGAAGGGGATGAAGAAATCGGCAAGGAGGCTAGGGAGAACTTGGCTTGGGTGGCTAGGAGATGTGTTGGAGAAGAGACAACCTAGCCTTTTTCTTTCCATTTGACCAAAAGCACCAAACACCAAAGATCCAAGGTTAACTAAGATGTGATGCAGAAAGAACAACAAGAGCACCAAATGGCTCAATTGGCACACATCCCCACAAGCTTTCCTATAGACCCGGGTTCGAATCCCAGCTTCTACACAAATTCCTTTATTTTTACTTTTGCATCTATCCATGCTCAAACCCATCCACAAAGCCTCAGAAAACTTACATAAATCCATCCAATAATTTTAGCAACTGGAAAAAGACATAAACGGCCCTGACAGCCTGACCAAATTACCAAAATGCCTGTAAGAACCCGACCCAAAACATGGTCCTAAACCTGGGTTCTCACTAAGCATGCAAGTTAAATATGATAACACGCGGTTTAGAGCTCATATTTAAAAACCTTTCAAAACATATGAGAAGGGGGAGCCCTTAAAACATAACCAACAATTTTCATTTAAAACAATCCAACAAAGTAAAACAACCTGGCCAGTGTTTAATAAAATGTACAATACAATTTAAGCAACGTTTTAAACAATGTTCCCTAGGACTCATGTCCATCTACATCTTTGAATAAACAATGCAATAATAAAAGGCAGTGTCTGGCGGTTCCCATGATCAATCGGCTCCCTCCGCTAGCCCTCCTAGTGTTGTCCCAAGTTACCCGAAAGATAAATAATGGGTGAGTATAAACATACTCGGTGAAGAATCTAGCAACAGGGGTACAATACGATACATCAGTCATCTAGCACCTCAACATGCAAGCAAACGACTATCAACACAGATCATAACTCAACGAGCTCATAAAACAAGATGCGGAAACATCGGAAGTCTCTTACTTCGAGAATCATCGGAAGTCTCCTACTTAGGCCTAATGATTGGTTCTCATAACCAATCCGGGACATCTCGGAGGGTCTTTCTCCCTCGGCCAATTGATCACTCAAAAACCGATCCCAAAGATGCAGACACCCTCGAGGGTCTTTCTCCTCGACCATATGATCGGCTCAAAGCCAATCCCAATGGGTGTCCTCAAGGGCCTCTTACCCTCGCTAACAATCGGACTATCGGGAGAGTACCCGCGATCTCGCTCTAAAGCGGAAGGGCGGTGTACTCACGAACATTAGCCCGGGAGCTCTCCGACCGGCGACTAACGCGTGTCTGCGCGCACACCGCATGCTCATCCGCAACCAGCGTAAATGCGGGGGCCTAAGGGCAAACCACGCGGGTCGCACGCATGCCTAAAGACTCGGAGCGGTGTCACCGAACACGGTGAGTGCGAGGCCCTCGGCACTCATCTGTGCGGCTGTACCACCGACACGAAGCTAAGAACCGCCAAGGCAGCTTGCACCGTTGGCTGTGGTTCCGCTCTAGCGAGCAGCTACAAACTAGGCTTATGCCGATGTGGTAGCTACATCCACATCGGCACTGGGGAAGCAATGTACGTTATGCTTCGCTCTACTCCCGACCGGTGGGGACAAAGTACGTTATGTCCGCTCTCGGCCTGCGGATGATGACAAACCCTACTACACTATCTACGAATACATAGTAAATCAATGATTCTGGCTAGCAAGCAATGACCGACATCAATCACATTTACCTAGCATGATACTTCAAACTAAAGCAGGAATCACAAGCATGCTGGAAGAACAAACCTAGCATGGCACTAACATGTAAAATCAACAAACATGCTAGCAAGAGATCAAACAAAGCTGCCTATCACTATCATGCTCATAACAATCACCAAACATACAAGGCACAATCGAGATATATCGCAGGGTCCACACAACCACGGTAAGAAGTCCTTACCTGGGACAAGCAGAAAATAATCATAAATCAACCAAGCAATCCTCGAGCCTCTAATCGAACCCAAACAACCTAAACATAAAATAAAGCAGCCCAAATAAATCCTTAAACAGCAGCCAACAAATCGAGGCCCAACGAAGAAAAGACTCGGGAAATACCATCCGAGAAGCCACAAGGCTCGGGCCAACCAAAGACACAACAGGCGGTCGGGCGCAGAAGAGCAGTGGGTGGGCGGCTGGCTGGCACCAGGCGCTGGCAAGCGGGCGCAGGCGTAGGCGCCGGGCGCAGCACGGGCCTGGCGGGCGAGGCAAGGGCGCACGGGCGCGGGCTAGAGCTCGGCTTGGCGACAACACACGGCGCGGCTTGGCAGAGGGCGGCGCACGGGCTCAGGCGCGAGGCGGCGCGCGAGGCGATGAGCTCGGGGCGCGGGAAGGCACAAGACCTACGAGGGGCGGCGACGACTGTGCGGCCAGGGCTCGGGCGACTCGACACAGACCTGGGCGACACGGAGACGGCCTACCGGTCGGGTTAGCTAAACCCTAACGGGGTTCAGGGACGGAGAACTGTCTCGGCGTCCCCGCCATGGATGCAAGATACTTTATGCATCGGGCCGGAAGATGCTACCTACGAATTCTAACTCGCCTTAACAATCAAGCAAACAATCCAATACGTGCTCAAAAGAATACAGCAGACCTAACATGGTGCTACAGAACAAGAATGAATATGAGCATGCCGAGCGGAACAACCTAGCATGGACTAACATGAAAGAACAACATACGAAGTCATGCCGATCGAGAATTGAGCAGAGCACCTAAACTATACATGCTGATAATTACAAACAAACATACAACATCAATCACATAGAACATCGCAGGTCCACACAACCCCGGTAAGAAATCCTTACCTTGGTGGGAAGACTTCTACACACAAATTTCCTAAGTGCGAACACTCCAGAGCTAGCTATCGAGAACCTACAAACATAGCAACAATCACAACCATAGCCCTAAAAATATAATAACACAAAGAGGCTCGGCTCGGGAGCACTCACACACGCACGACGACGACACGAGGCCGGGCGTTCTTTGGCGGTGGTGCGGTGTACTGGACTTTGGCGCGGGGCGCGCTGGCGAGCATCGGGCGCGGCATTGCTTGCGCGGACACGTATTTGGGCACGCCACGCGGCGGCGGCGTGCGGTGGCTGGGGCGAGAAAGGCGCTCTCGGCCGGATCTCGTGCGGTGGCGAGCGATGGCTCGGCCAGTGCGTCGCGGCGGAGGCTGCTCGCGGGCAGATCCCGGGACGCGCGAAGAAGGGCTAGCGATCTGGCGCGGGTTGGGCGTCTGCGCGACGAGTGCGCGGCGGCGGCGAGGAGGCCGCGACAGTGGCGTGTGCGGGCGCGGGTTGGGCGTCTGCGCGACGAGCTGCGGCTCTGGTGGCGGCTCTGGTGCGGCGGCTCGGGCTGATCTGGCCGGATGGTGGCAGATCTGACCTCAGTTGCTGCAACAAACACAAACACACACACATCCTTACCTTCGGCCAGCAAAACAACCAAACGAGAAGAGGAAGAAGATGAAGACTTACCCGGAATGAAAATCGAGCAACGGAGCAGCGAAGGGGATGAAGAAATCGGCAAGGAGGCTAGGGAGAACTTGGCTTGGGTGGCTAGGAGATGTGTTGGAGAAGAGACAACCTAGCCTTTTTCTTTCCATTTGACCAAAAGCACCAAACACCAAAGATCCAAGGTTAACTAAGATGTGATGCAGAAAGAGCAACAAGAGCACCAAATGGCTCAATTGGCACACATCCCCACAAGCTTTCCTGGAGACCTGGGTTCGAATCCCAGCTTCTACACAAATTCTTTTATTTTACCTTTTGCATCTATCCATGCTCAAACCCATCCACAAAGCCTCAAAAAACTTACATAAATCCATCCAATAATTTTAGCAACTGGAAAAAGACATAAACGGCCCTGACGGCCTGACCAAATTACCAAAATGCCCCTAGGGCACACCTGGAAGAGCGGGATGAAAACCTGGGCCGTTACTGCAATATCATATTGTCACAATATTTTAGTCCCTAATTTAGAATTTTAATTACTAATAACAATTTTATTTTAAAATACTTTTAATTAAATATGATTCTAAAAATTACAGGTGTTAAGGTGTTATGGTGTTCTGGAACTATGCTAAGACGAAATTCAAAATCTTTCCAAGATATAGAGAGTTTAAAAAAGCAAATAGTATGTGTAGAAGTATTGTTGAAAACAATAATTAATATATAATACAAAATAATTGTTTTCTATATCATTTTTATTTGGTTTGGAATAAGTTATTATCGTCTTTTTAAAAAAAATAATTATACATTTGACATTTTATATAAAAGCACACATTTATGTGTGTGTATATATATATATATAAAAGTATAACATAATATTTAGATGAATTAAAAAAAATATTTGATTTATCAACCATTATTTTTAATAAAAAATGTATATACAAAATTATTTTTATTTTAAAAAATAGATCGAGGTTAAAAATTAAAGGCTTGATATAATTAAAGATGGCTTTAGTAAATTCTAATTGAAACTTTAAGGGCTCGTTTGATAACGTTTTTGTTTCCAGTTTCTTGTTTCTTAGTTTTTGTTTCTTGTTTCTTGTTTCTAACTTTTTTAGAATAAGAAACAAGAATGTGTTTGATAACCGTTTTTGTTTCTTGTTTCTTATAAAAAATAAGAAACAGAACAAAACTTATTTGATAACAATTTCTCGTTTCCTGTTTTTCGTTTTTTTATTTTTTTCTATTTTACAAATTTTTATATTTTTAAAAAAGTTTTTTTAAGTATAATTTTTTTAAAAAATATAATGTAGTATAAAAATATATAATATGAATTAAAAATTCATTAAAATAGTTTTAAAAAATGTGTATGGTTTAATATAAATAAACATTTTATAAAAAAAATTATATGTTATGTTTACTTAATTATTTATATAGTTTGATGTTCACTCAAATATATAACGATTATATTACCCTGAAAACGGTGCTATTAATTTAAAATATGAAAGCAATATTAAATATATATAGATGGAGAAAAATAAGCGTAAATTATGAAATTTTAAAAATTACATTTGTATATAAGAAATTTTATCAAAATAATAATAATAAAAATCCTCAGGTGAGATTTGAACCTTAGTCTTGAGTAAAACAACTTGTTACATCACAACTAGGCAAAAATACCTTTTATTTTACAATGGTGCGTTTTTTTATATATATATTAAACACAACGTCAAGCTTAAAAAAAGAAACATAACCAAAGAAACTACTTTTGGTAGTTTCTTACTTTTTCACCTTTTTTGAGAAACGTTTCTCTTTTATTTGAGAAACAAGAAACGAGAACAATTATCAAACAAACCTGTTTCTAAAAAATAAGAAACGGGAACAGGAAACAGGAACGTTATCAAACGAGCCCTAAATATCCAGTAGTGATGAAAACCTACTATGTCCTTAAATAATAATAATTATTGTTATTTATCTTTATTGAACAATTTTATTTCTTATTTTATTATAATTTTGAGTATGTTCCTACCTTCACTCTTAACATCTTTATTTTAGTAAAATAAAATAATAATATAAATCATAAATAACTATTAAACTAGCTCAAATCTTAATTTTGGTTAAAAAGGTTTTGAGTAGTCAAGAGTCAGTGTAGTGATGTTGCAGAGCAAGAAGGTGGAATTAGAGACTATTTGGAAACAGAAAGTAGTTTTTGGGATGAAAGTCTTTTTAAGAGGAAAATATTGTCACACAAGTTTCTTTTAATTAATTAGTGATAAAAGTAAATTTAATTAACTCAATCTAAATTGCATTTTTAAGCCCTCAATTTGTGTTTAGAACTTAACTTTCGCATGCTTTAGTTCGTAAGGGGTGGCACAATAGTTGAAATTTTGGGTTTTAAGGGTATTGCTTCCTTCAAAGTCTCAGGTTGGAGACTTAGCTGTGATATTACTCCAGTGCCTAGCCTAGGGACAGACATGATTACCTTTGTTTAAAAAAAAAAAAAACTTTCACATACTTTAAAATGTATGATAACTGTAGTAGGTTTTTAAAATGTATGTTAAATTATTTATAGATAATTTATAAATGTAAAAAGAGTCAAATTTTCTTTTATCTTCTATTATTAGATATCAAAAGTTAATGATCGAATAAATTATAATAGTTTCATTGTTTTGTTGTAAATCAACACTAATATCATAGAATTGATTTCGATAATCAGTATTTGTCTCTCTTTAAATAGATATACTCAAAAAAAAAAAAAAAAAAAAAAAAAAACTCAAAAGTTAATGTGTGATAAATAATTTATAAATGAGGTGAGGAGGAAACATGTAAAATTGATGAGATGGATAATTTTGGATAAGTGATTGATTGAAACTGTCGAAATATGACTATCTTTTAATAGCTGTCGGATATAGATTTAAAATTATTTAAAATATCCATTAAATGTAAAAACGAATAATTACTATATTTGGCGTTTTCTAAATGTAAAAAATATCTTTTATAAATTAAAAAAAAAAAAAATTGTAATTGTTAAAGAGGTGACACGTGAGTTTGAGTACATAATGGACAAAGGTACACAAATATCGATTAGCGAGCTCCAACGTGTAAGACTGATGTTAAATTAATTTAGGGGGTGTTTGGGTCAACAAGAATAAGGAGATTGGGAAGGGGAATGATTCCCCGTGTTTGGGCCACCGGGAATCATTCCTCCCATAATCACGTTTTTCAAAAACCACTTTTTTCATTATCTCCATAACTACTTTTTATTTTCTCTAATAACTTTTTATACATCACATCACTATTTTTTACTTACATCATATTCATTATTTTATTTTTTTTCATAATCATTACTTTTATCTCAAATACAAATAATCATTCTCTCCATAATTATTATCTTCACCTCAAACACAAATAACTATTACCCTATAATCATTCTCCTCCCTATTCTCTCCTTAATCATTATTATTTTCCTTGCCCCAAACATCCTTATAAGGAAAGAACCCAAAATTTCTTCTCCTTTATCTGTTCATTTCTTTTTCTTTCAAAAGTCAAATCAAATTTTCATATTTCCCTTTTTTTCTGTACTTTTCGAGCATTTCAAACTTTTCATTATTATACCAATGTAAAGGAAATTAAATTTTGAGATCCCTGTGTGTCACAATTTGATACCACATACTATTTTTTTTATAAATATAAATTATTAAAAAAAAGAGAGAAAAAAATATTTATAAAATTTAATTTAAAGAGTTATATTGAGAAGTTAGGTTGAGTAGTAAAAAATTGAGAAATATAATCAAAAACTCGTTTGAATATAGTTTTTGTGTAGATGTGTTAAAGTCAAGATCTTATTTGAATATAGATTAAAAATGAATAGTTATTTTTAATAGTTAAAAAAATGATTAACAATAAATGGTTAAAAAAGTTATTTTGATTGATATGAAAAGAATGATTGAAATTGAGTGATTAGAAATGATCGAGTAATTATAAATAAATGATTAATAATAAATAGTTAGAAACAAGAGTTAGTTTTAAAAGTAAAAATGTGAATCAATTTGTAAAAATTCGTTCGAATGTAAATTTTTCATGATGAGTTAATAAATCTTAAAATTAAATCTTGCTTAAATATGCCAAACAAACGGCTCCAAATAGTACCGCATGCTTTTTTCTTTTCATTTAATTGTACAACATGTGTCTTTTATGTTTAGTCTTCCTAACATTTGCGTAGGTAAATTTTTTTCTTATATTGGGGTGAAAGATACTTCTTAAAGGAAATAATATGATGATGGCATATCTCATCTATCAAAATATAAATTAAAGGGAAAAAATCTTTATAGTTTGTATTTTTAATTTTTTTTTAAATTTTATAATTATTAAGATAATGTTCATTAAATTAATTTTTTTTATGAATATTTTTTTCATATTTTATTAATTTGAATGATTTTAGTGTTAGTTAACTTTTTTCTATATTAACTGAATGAGTCACTAGTACAATAGTTTAATTGTTTGGTTGTAAACTATATCAATACCATCTTTACAGGTTTGAGGCCAAGAATCGGTATTTGTTCTCCTTATCCCAATTGAACTCAAAAAAAAAACTTTTTCTATATTAGGAATAAATACATACCAAGTTAAATTATAAATTTGGTTTAAAAAAAATTGAATTTTTAAATTCTAGATTTTAAAATATAGGAGCTAAATTTTAACTTTCATCCACAAACCGAATGTATATTTTACCTTTTTAAAGTAAGAAAAATAAAAAAGTGAAAAGGACTTGTGAGTATATTATTATGATTATTTTTAATTATTAATTACAAAGAAAATTGTTCTTTTTTAGTACTAAAGAAAAGTACAATGTTAAAATTTTAACTATATGGTTTGAAGGTAGCGAAATTTCTTAACACATAAGTTCCGACCAGCATGAAAGTTTTATAGAAACAATTTTAATCGAGCACATCCTTTTATTTTTATTTTTTTTTTATAACTTCATATTATCTAGAGAGAGCGATAGTTGAACTAATATAAACATGAGATTATAATTTAAAAAAATTTGGATTAAAGTTCTTTACCTATATTCTCTCCCAACTCTCTTTTTATTTATTTATTTATTATGATCTATTGAAATGAAATTTAATAAAAACGTAGGCGGACTTAAATATACAGAATTTCAATCAAAAGTTTCGTGTGAGTTTATTAAATTAAATATTAATTTAACTAAAATTTATGTTTGTTGAATTTTGGATTTGTATATGGAACATATTTTAATACTAGATAAAATTATATGTTTTGTATGTACCTTAAATACTTCAATTCGTGTTTTGTATGTACCTTAAAATTATATGTTTTGTAAGTTAACTTTTTTCAATTCGTGTAACATGTTTTGTATGTACCTTAAATACTTCAATAAATTGAAGTATCTTTTTCCTTTTTTTTTTTTTTAATTATACTCTAAAATTTTAATACTAGATAAAATTATTTTTTAATAAAATTAAATGTATGCATATGATGTATCAAATTCGAAAAATTACATCTAAAATAAAGTATTTTAGATTGAAATGTTTAGTATACAAGTATATAAAAGAAAGTTAACCTTTTTTAACCAACACAACAATTAAATGTGAGGACTCAAAACCTTAATTTTATGATCAGTTATATGATGACAGTGGATCTTTTTTTTTTTTTTATTAGTAACTGTCTAAACCAGCTTGCACACACCTCCACTAATGACACTAGAGTCGTTATTTCTAACAAAGAAAAAGTTAACTTACAACAAAATCATCAAACATGATAAATAAAACTTTGCACAAAAGATAAAAAGAAATTAAACAATACAATTAAAGCTTTCATAATGAAAATCTAAAACAAAATATTTAAGACCTCATTTGATAATCATTTTGTTTTTTGTTTTTTGTTTTTGAAATTTAAGTCCACAAAAACTACATTTGTATACATTTTTTTCTTATTCAAATACGTACATACTATCCATATTTTTAGAAATTAAACCAAAATTTGAAGAAATTTTTTTTCAAGAATTTGTTTTTTATTTTGAAAATTTTGAATGAAAAGGTCGTTAGGTGTACACTGATGCCACTTGAGCTACTACTCGATTGGAAAAATGATTATCAAATCAAACATTATTCATACATCATATTTAACCACGTTAACCAAATATAAGGAAATAAGTTTATAAGAAAAAAAAAGAAAAGTCAGGCGTATGGGTTTTCATCTATTTATACAACATATTTAACAAAAAAACATGTATCATCATCCCAATCCAAATTCTTGAAAGTTAACCATTTTATATCAATGGCATCTATAACCATTCATTCTTCCTCCACCATAGTCACTAGCAGCTCGACACCGACCGGCAAGCTCTCATTCTCCGAGTGCAACCAATTTCGTGAATGGACTCACATCCCCACCATTTACGTCTACAAATCTTTAGTCCCTGCAAAATTCGCAAACATCGAGCCCTTAAAGAACTCCCTTGCCCAAATCCTCGTCCCATACTACCCTCTCGCCAATCGTCTCCGCTGGATAGTGGGGGGCCGCCTCGAGCTCGACTGCTACCCTATAGGGGCCCTGTTCGTCGAAGTGTCCTCGACTGCCAAGCTTGAAGACTACGATGACTTTGCGCCTTTGGATGCAGTACAAGAACCCGCCTCTATGGATTATAATTCTCTGATAGAAGAGTTGTCTATGGTTCTAGTTCAGTTGATTAGATTTAGCTGTGGTGGGGTTGTGATTGGCATTGTTATTTGTCATACTCTTGTAGATGGAGCCTCTGGCATCACGTTCATCAATTCATGGGCTAGCATGGAGCGTGGAGATAAGACGGTCGACACTATTTTGCAGCCGATTCATGATAAGAATGTTATGTAGTCGGGGAACCACAAAGAAATTGAAACAGATTTGAATAACCACACTCGAGGAAAACTTTCTCTGTACGTTCCTCTACACACTTCGCCATCTTATTAAAGGAAGAATTGAATAATATCCAATGGTACAAAGTAGAACAAATTAAATACATGATAAGACTAAAGCAGAGCTAAAGATAAAGAGTACAAAAGGATTAAAAATAAAAATTAAATAAATAAAAGATAGCTAAGATATAAGGCTTATGTCTTGCATCCCGCCCCCCCCCTTAAATGCGGCACGAAGGTACAGAGCCCAAGTTTGTCTCTGAATAGTTTGAACCAAGAACCAGATAGAGCTTTGTGAAGCAGTCAACAATCTGATGAGTCGAGGAAATGTAACACACTTCCAGTTGCTTAAGGGTAACTTGATCTCGAATGAAATGCACATCAACTTTTATATGTTTAGTGCGAGCTTGAATGATCGAATTCCGAGCAAGAGCACTAGCACTAACATTGTCACACCAAGTGATAGGCACACCATTGAAAGGTATTTTGAGTTTCAACAGTAAGGAACATATCCACCTAAGTTCACAAGCGACGTGGGCAAGCGCACAATATTCGGACTCTGCAACATCACTAACATCACTCTTGACTCTTGACTGCAAATGCAATGTCCGATCGTGTGAGCAACGTATAGTGAAGAGAGCCAAGAGTTCTTTTAAAGAGCGTGACATTAGTGAACAATGGGCTAGAAGTAGTGGCAGTATGAGGCATGGACGTCATGGGCGTCGAAACAGCTTTTAAATTGGCCATCTCAAGTTTAGTACGAAGGTCCTGAATGTAAGATGTTTGTGACATTATCAGACCATTAGCAAAGCGTTCCATTTGGATACCGAGAAAATAATGCAGCGGCCCTAAGTCCCGAAGGGTGAATTACTGGTGCATTTTATTGAAAAATGCAGACATGAGGTTCGAATCAGAACCTTTGATCAACAAGTCACTGACATAGAGAAAGATCAGAATTAAGCATGGTTCTCGTCGAAAGAAGAATAAAGAGGTGTCAGATTTGGATATTTGAAACTCCCATTAAGTGAATGTGGCATATAGCTTTTCATAACACGCCCGAGGAGCCTTCTTAAACCCATAAATAGCTTTGTGAAGCCTGAAAACATGATGAGGTCGTCGGGGATCAATGTATCCTTCCGGTTGATGCATATACACTGTTTCAGTAAGGACCCCATTGAGGAATGCATTACTAACATCAAGTTGATGCAATTGCCGATTCCAAGTGATAGCGATAGTGAGAATGAGGCGGATTGTGACTGGCTTAACCACAAGACTGCATGTCTCGTGATAATCAAGACCGAGAGTTTAAGAGAAACCTTTCGCCACCAATCTAGCTCTGTGATACTTAATGGAGCCATCAGCTAACCTTTTTAGCTTGAATGTCCATTTGTTTCTAACTAGGTGTTGAAATGGATGAGGAGGAACAAATTCTCATCTTTTGTTTCTTTGGAAAGCATTAAATTCCACGTCTATAGACTATTTCCAAAAGGAAATGCCAATAGCATTCTCGAACTTAGTGGGTTCCACCAAATTCCAATCAATGGTCAGTTGCAGAGAGCTAATGCAAATGAATATAGGATTGGGTTTGATAATACCAACTTTTCCCCTAGTGATCATGGGATGAAGGTTGGGGTTTGTGGGGTTAGTGGCAGTCGAAGTAGTAGGGGAATTGTTGAAATATGTGGGAGAAGTGGAGGATACTGAGGGAGAAAAAGGGGACCAATCTAGGGGAGTAGTTGCAATATGGATTGGGGAGGAATGGCACGATGTGTGATTGGTGTTGGAGGTATATGGTGTATTTGCAGGTTGAGCCAGTAGTATAATGGGAATGATCGGGAGCTAAGATAGGATATCGATGTTGGGTGAATGAGATGATATACCATGAGGAAAAAAGTTTGGTAAATGGGAAATCAGTCTCGTTAAAACAGACATGTCTAGATACATTTATTTTTCCAAACGGGTTGAGGCATCGGTATCCTTTGTGTTGATCATTGTATCCAATGATAATACATTTTGTGGTATGCAAGTCAAACTTGTCTTGTTAATAGGGTTGAAGACATGGAGAGCATGCTGATCCAACTACCCGAAGGTTATGATAGTTAGCACTTTCTGATTCAGATGTTGAAAAGGAACTTTCCCTCCAACTTTGTACGTAGGCATTTAGTTTATCAATGAACTACAATGTGAAAAGCATCCCACCAATAATTCAATGAAATATTGGCATAGGCTAGTAGAGCTAGACCAGTTTCCATAATGTGACGATGCTTCCTCTTAATTCGATCATTGTGAACTGATGTATAAGGACCTGCAATTTGAGTTTTGACACCAACTCCAGAAGCATATTGAACAAGACAAAATTCTCCACTTTCATCACAACGTATACACTTTATATCACGGTCATAGGCTTTCTCAACAAGGAGTTTGAATTGCTTAAAAACATTTGTTGGCTTACTTTTCAACCTCAAATATAAGATCCATGTAAATCTTGACCAATCATCCAAGAAAATGACAGTATCTATAATCATTCGTGATTGTAACTAGAGTTGGACCCCATAAATCTGTGTGAATTAATTGTAAAGGATGAGTAGCATGAGGATTAGATAGAGAAAATGGTAGTCTATGGGACTTTCCATACTAACATGTCTCATAAAAAGCCAATTTTCCATTGATATTCTTGCCAAGATTACAAGAGTTCAAAACAGAAGAAATTACTCTTGGAGATGAGTGACCTAAACGGCTATGCCACATATCTCTAGAGCAAGCCAAAACATAGTGACTACTAGGTGAAGCTAACAGAACATTCCTATCCTAGTGTTTTACCATAGCAAAAAAAAAAACATAATTCAAACTTTCATTGGCTAGAGCAAAAGACTGAGTTATAAAGGCTGCAATAGATTGATGAGACAGTTGATATAGCCAATTCTTGACTGTTCCTTCAAGCAGAACCTTTCATGGTGCCTTGTCCTTAATAAAACAAAAAGAGTTATGAAATTCAACTAAAACAAAATTATATAAAGTTAGTTTAGAAATACTAATCAAGTTATCGTTAATTGAAGGAATATGAAGCAAGTTATCAAGTTTTAGACTCCTTATGTTTGATGAAATCGTAGAATCACCAGTGTGAAGAATAGGTAAATGAATACCATTATTGCCTATCACAATACTATCCAAACTTGTGTATTCTGATTTCAGAGACAAATTTTCGAGTTCTGAAGCCAGATGGTTGCTTGATACGTTGTCTAAATACTAGTTATTGTCTCTTACATGCTCCGGGGTTGCAAAAAGAGTTGAGGAGTTGGTTCATCCTCTCTGTCGAGATCAACGATTTCCTCAACCCCTTGAGGAATTTTCAGGATTTTTGAATGACATGTTGAATCCTTTGTAGCACACATGCCCTTCATGACCTTTCTTCCCACAGACTTGACAGACAATCACCACTTCTTGGTCGTTTTCACTAAGACCTTTTCCTTTATCTCTATTTCCGCTAAAAGATTAGTTCTCTGAGTTGTCATAGTTCCTTTCGTTGTATGATTGAGAGGAAGAATAGTGCTTAGATCGTGGGTCATGGCTAGCTATATTAGCAGTTGGTTGGGTGATGGCAATTTATCTCTTGAGAAATTGCAAATAGTCTTGTATGTTTTCGAAGGTCAGAAGACCCCTAGTGACACAGGTGATCAAATCTTGCTCATCTACTGGGTAACCAGCGAGCAAGAGAATGTCTGCATACCCTTTCAATAGGGCCAAATATTTTGTCATCTACTTGGCCCCTTTCCTAGTTTGTTGAAGAAGACGTTTAAGGTGATCCTTTATAGCAGTAGCATGAATCCCATAAAAATCTTGGAGTGCGCTCTACAACTCCATGGTTTGATACTTGTAATAGCCCAAGTTTTCATTCCAAATCTTCAGGTATATTCAGTTATTTATTCGGTTGTTTGGTTGGGTTGTTAGGGCTGTTTGACCCTCTAAGGGTAGTTTGGTCATTTGGTCTCTGGGGGCATTTTGGTAATTGTTTAGGGTTTCGGTTGGTTTTGCAGACTTGTGTTCTGGTTTCAGGTTCTAGGACCGGGAATTGTTTGGGGTTGTTCGGGATTAAACAGAAAATAGAATTTAATTATGAGTTTGCCAGGATTCGAAGGGGGAACCTCATTTGACAAGTGGCATGTTGGAAGGATTTTAAATGGTTTTTAATTAAGAAAAATAAAAAGAAAAATCCATTCCTCTCTTCATCTAACCTAGCCTACCCTTCACATTTCTTCTTCTTCTTCTTCTTCTTCTTCTTCTTCCCGTGTTTCCTCTTCACCATTGTCGAAAACCCCCCCAAACCCCCTCTTCTCCATCGCAATTCCCAAGCCCCACCTCTAACTCGCAAGCCTTCACCATCGTCGAGCAGCTGCAAGCACTTAGCCTCAAGCAAACTGCCACTCCCTTGCTCGCATCTATCCGTGAGCAGCCCCACCTCGCGAGCCATTGAGTCGCCCGTGCCGCTCGTCAGCATCACGCCCGCGCAGTAGCCTGCATCAGCAACAACGCCATCGAAACCCCATCACTCGCCCGTGTCGCATCTGCCTGTTCTCAGCAAGCAGCCGAGCTTCGCCTGCCGAACAGCCGCACACGTCTCCACCTCGCTCGCCCACGCAAGGCCCGCGGATCTGCAAGCCTCACGCTCGCTGTCGATCCGCTTAGCCCAGCTAAGCCTGCTGCCCCCATGCCGCTATCCTTGCGCGCACCCAGCCACACGCTGTTGCTTGCTGCCTTGCCACCGGGCCTAGCTGCCGAGCTTGTGCCTTCGATTTTGGGTAAGGCCCTATTCTCGAGGTTGTTTGGTGTTGTTTGTTGATTCATGCTTATATTTAATTATGTGCAGTGTTGTGTGTATTGTTAGGTCATTCGTGTGTTCCTGTAGCTTGAAATCACCTCTCGTTTGTTAGTTATATCCATTGATCAGGTAAATGTTCCCTGTCGGGGTTGTGTGGATACTGCACACGACTTTGATAAACTCCCAGTTGTTTGCTCTGTGTGGTTTATAAACTGTTAGTGGATAGGTTTATGCAGGTTGACTGAATGCGATGATCCGTTTTATATGCCTGACTTGTATGCCCTGTTTCCTAATCACTGTTTTATGCACATTATCTTGATAGGGATTGGTATGTAGCTTGATGTGAATCTTTGTCGTACTCCCCTGTCTAGTATCGTTTCACATGTCTGAGATTATCCTGTTGTTTATAGACTTTGTGTATTACTGGACCATGTTAGCTCTAGGCTGCCTTGAGTGCTAGAGTTCTTTAGGGAGTCACGATTGTCAGTCAAGTTGCATGCTGGCTCGTTCACGAGTGTCAATCGAGTTGGGTGCTTGCTCATTTCCCGAGTGTCAGCCGAGTTGTGTGTTGGCTCAGTAGGCTTCAGACTTGCCTAGTTGCGCGTAGTCTACGATCTTCCAAGTTTGAGTTGATCTAGAGTTTGGCCCAGTTCCGTTTCCACCCGAGCTTCTTTTCGGACTCGCCCAGTTGGGTGTGATCCCTGATCGACCCAGTTGCGTTGCCAATCCAGGGTTAGGCCCAGTTGTGTTATCATCCGACTATGTTTAGGACAAGCCCAGTTGCGTGTTGTCCCAATTAGCCCAGTTGCGTACTAACTTAGAGCAGTATTAGAGACAGACTTTCTAAAGACCGAGGACACCTAGGTTTCCCTCCTGCCTAGTCAGCCCAGTGTTGTGCTGACCCTGCTCGTCACTTGTTGACATTTACTGTTGAGACTGTCATAATGTGATACTGTTGTTTGCTTGTATGCTAGGATGCTAAATGATTTGTCTTGCGTAATGTACCTCAGTTGGGGAATTCTTACTGAGTGCAATTGTACTCACCATTTCTATGGTTTCTTCCACCAGTTAATTTGGCACAGGATCAAGGTGGCTAGAGGAGGAGTTGATTGATCATGGGGACGAGTCTGTTGCATCTTCTATTTTGCATTGCACTTTATTTTTAGAAAGACTTTCATCATGTTGGGTTTTAGATTTTGTATACTCTGGCCAGAGGCTAAAATTTTAAATGATTATGTTTTTAACTGGTGGTTTTTGAAGTATTGAAATATTTTATGAAGTGCATGTTTTCTTAAATCTTCTATGTCTATGTTTTAAATTCAAAACTATGAGTCATGGCATTTAGTGAGGACCATTGTGATCATTTAGAGTCGGGTTCTTACAATACTTGAGCTGCAATTTCTAGAGACATCGAGTTAAACATCCATCCGAAAGGCAATTCGTCTTCTTACACCCAAATGGCATACTCTGGGTTGTGCATAATAAGCCCTTCTGGTTTTCTTCACATGGAGGAATAACTATTTCCGTCTTAGGGCATTCTTGTTTGCCGGTGAAATATCCATTAAGTCTGCAACTCCTCAAGATGGGAAGAATTATGTTTTTCCAGAGTCAGAAATTTGTTTTTATCAAGTTTAATTGATGATGCCTGATTGAGAATATTGACGAAGGTAGGGTTTCCAACTGGAATTCCTTATGAGGTTATCTGAACCTGTTGGCTTACTCTCTGCAAATGCCTTGATGTTGAGATATCAGTTGTAGTAGGTCTTTCTCGCTCGAGATGTTAAGTTTCCATTTCAGAAACTTGATCTCCGTTGATCGGAGTGTGAGAGGCGGGTGAGTTACGACATTAGGCATATTCTCTCTAATACCAACAAAGAAACTAAAACATATCTGAATAACCACACTTGAGGAAAACTTTTTGTGTATGTTCCTCTACACACTTCAATCTTATTAAAGGAAGAATTGGATAATATCCAATGGTACAAAGCTGAACAAAATAAATACATGATAAGACTAAAGCAGAGCTAAGGACAAAGATTACAAAAGAATAAAAAGAAGAGAAGACAGCCAAGAGATAAGGCCTATGTCTTGACAGAACCCAATTCGGCCGCCGAGGTTCCACCATGGTGAGTTCTTCAAACTGTCGAGTCTCCTTGGTGCCTCTGACCCAGAGGTATGCTTTATGAACTAAACATTTTAATTAAATGAAAAAAATATTTTTAAATCTATAAATTATGACATCTAGTCTCTATTTGATTTTTTTTAAGATTAAATATTTTTACATTTGATATTTTATTAATACTCAATGTGTCTTTTTCTTTTCTTTTTTAAAAATATATTCAATACGTTCTTGAAATTAAACTTGTGATCATAGTATTGAACTGTATTATCACCAAATAATAAAATTATGAGGCCAACAGTATAGAAACTAGACTCTTACCTAAGGAGTAAGAGTAAAAAATGTACTTTTGCCTTCATTAAATTAAGTGTTTTATCCCTGGGATTTAAACTAATTTTGTGTTTAAATACAGTTTTAGTAGTTCAATAAATAAAATTCATTAACTTAAAAATAAATAAATTGATGTTTTCATTGTTCTAACTTATAGTTTCCAAGCGTGGTTTATGCTTAATTTCAAATGGGTTCTCTTGATTCTCTTCTCTTTTTTTTAATTATTTTAATTTTTTAAGCCTATAATTATAGTCTTAAAATTACTTCACAAATTGTCGCCTTGTCATCATTCTAGAATCTTAAAATTTTCTATTGAGTTTTATTTTATTTTTTGAAATGTTTAAAGATAGTTCATTTGGAGATAACACATTTAATAGTTAGGTAGTAATAATATCAGAAGTTAAATGCATTTGGCATCGTCTTCATATTACTTCTTTTAATATCGGTTGGATTTAGATCTAAAAATATGTTGTTCCTAATATCAATTATATCAAAAAATGAATTATCAATCAATACATTTGGCATCTTCTACGTTATTTATGAGGGGCAACCACATTGTGGCTGTTTCATTTAATATTTTTCCAAATAGGGACCTATAGATTTAATGATAGAGAGATACAAATGTCAATAATAACTCAAAATATATAAATGTGTGTCAGTATTATCGAAGGAAAAAAAATGTTTAACTTAAAATCAAGCAAATGATAACTGCATAATTTTTTTTTTATCACCAAAACTTAAGGTTAATGTCATCCAACAAAATTATTCTACACTCGAACTTTTAAATATTAATGGTTAAATGTTGTAAATTATAATTATGTTGCTATACTCAGATAATATTATTGACGACAAAGTAATAATGTGATGTCCACGAGACACGGACCGGGACATTGATAGTTTGACCATCCCCTTTTCCGCTATTCATTTTAATTTTAATTTCCACAAAATTCATTTTCAAATTTTGGAGAGATAGGACAGGGATTCGCGAAGAATTTAAAGAGATTAAATTTCTTACAGGTAATTATTCATCATTTAACTTTTTTTTTTATATATTTTTTGTATTCTTAATTTTTTTTAAACTTTCTCGATCTTAATTCAATTCACTAAGTTTTGAAATTTTTTTTAATATTAAAATAAATGCTTATTAAGTTTTAATTAAATAAGGAAAGTATTCTTCGAAATAAATATTTCTAACACTTTAAATATATTAAATAATTTTAGAAAATAATATAAATCATAAACGGAGCGGGAAAAAAGAGGAAGAATACATTTTTCGTACTCATCTACACTTAGTTCATCAAAAAAAAATCACTCTCCCAAAAATTCCCGATCCATTAAGGGCGAGTCGCGCACGACTCTGAGGTCTGGCCCTATGATAAGAAAATTGATATCTCTCAAAATCAATCTTTAAAGATTGGAATTGGCTTGAATTCAAAAATAATTCTTTCTATGTCTAATTTAGGGATGAGTGTGCTTATCCTTGTTTCAAAAAAAAAAAAAAAAATCATTCGAATTTGACTTAAATTCATAGGTGATGCTTCAATCATTAAAAGTTGAAAATAGTTCTCAACAGTTTCTAGTTTTTCTATTTTTTTTAATTTTGTGCTTTTTTTTTTAGAAATATAGTTTGAGATTTTTTCTTTTCAAAACAGGAATAAAGTTCGAATTCTATAAACAGTTGTCAAGAAAATGGGGAAATTTGTGACAAATTGAAGAGAAATTTTAAAATATTTAGGCATCACATAAATATTGAAACTCATTCTATATAGTTTAATATTACCCAAATACTATTTAATTTCAATTTCAAAAAAATAAAATAATATGTGATCAATATTGGTCCATATAATACGGTTTCAATATTTAAGTTAGGTCTTGACATGTCTTTAACATGAATTTAACGTCCTCAAAGAATAGCATAGTGGTTGAAGACTTGGAGTTTGTGGTTATGCTTCTCTCAAGATTTCAGGACGTTTGAGACTTACCTGTGATATTATTCTTTTGATGTCAGGGGGGAGATGAAATGTTAGGGTATCTATTTATTTTTCTTTATTCTTATGTTTTTTAAACAATAAAATTATTATCATTTTTTTTTGAAAAAAATTAATATCAAATCTTTAGCTATTAATATAAGTATGCAAATATAACTACTATCATAAATAAAATGTAAGCAATATAAAATTAATATAGTACTACCCTTGTAACGGCCCAGTTTTCTATCCCGGTTCTCGAGGAGCTTCCGGTTCAGATTCAGTGGTTCGGTTGGGCCGTTAGAGCTGTTTGGACCCTTAAGGGCATTTTGGTCTTTTTGCTCCCTGGGCAGGATTTGTGGTTTTTCAGGGCTTCGAGGCAGCTCCTGCCTTTGTTGAGGCTTGTTTGTTGGTGGTTGCGAGTCCCGAGATGTTTGGGCTTTTCGTTGGGATTCCGGTTGTGATTTGGGTTTTGGGCAAAGTGATGGTTGTTTGGGTGTTTCCTTTGGGATTCGAGCTCGGGCCTTCAGTATTGATTTGGGAGGTTGATTTCAGTGAGTTTTGTTGTTTGGAAAGGTTGCTTCGGTCGGGTCTCGAAGGAGGAAGCCGGGAAATGAGATTTAAGGATTTTAAGGATTTTTGGAAAATTGGAAAATGGATAAGTTGGATTTAATTTTTGGATAAGGATGGAATTTAGATAAAAGAGAAAAGAAAAAGAAAAAAAAAAGAAAAATCTCATTTTTCCCCCATTTTCCCTTTTCTCTCCTCGGCCCCGAGCCCCCTTGGCCCTCTCCTCCCCGCCCGAGCCCCCTGGTCGCCCGCCCAGCTCGCCCACGCCCGAGCCCCAGCTCGCCCAGCCCAGGCCGACCGCGCACAGTGCCCTCGCCCGCGCCGAGCCCCTGCCCTGCCCGATCGCGCCGCACAGCTTCGCCCAGGCCCCTGCGTCGCCCAGATCCACCTCGCCCTGGTCCGAAGTCGCCACCCCCGCTGCGTGCGCCACGTAGCTCGCCGCCCTCGCATAGTGCCGTGTGCGGATCGATCGCGCTTGAGCGCTGTCGCGTCGCGCGCCCGTGCTTGCCGAGAGCTCGCGCCCGCGCCCGCCCGTCCAGTCGAGCCGCGCGCGCGCGCGCGCCGACCAACTACTCTCCGCGCGCCTCGCCGCGGCGCTCTCGCGTGCAGCTCGCGCCCAGCGTCCCAGTCAGCGCGCCTGCGCCTCAGCCAGCCCGACCCTGCGCCCACTGCGCTGACCGCTTGTGATGTGTTGGTTGGCCTGAGCCTTGTGGCTTTCGGAGGGTATTTCCGAGTCTTTTCTTCGTTGGGCCCGGATTTATTGGTTTCTTTGGTTTTGGATTTATTGGGTATTTGTTTATGTATTTGATTTGGGTGCTTTGTTTGATGTTCAGCCGTTCGATCGATTCGAGGCGCGAGGATTCGCCGTAGATTTATTATAATTATTGTTTTTCTCGCTTGTTCCGGTAAGGATTTCTTACCGTGGTTGTGTGGACCTGCGATATATCTCGATATGCCTTGCTTGTTTGCTGATTGTTATGAGCATGTTAGAGATAGAGCAGTTGATTGAATTCTTGCTAGCATGTTTGCCTGATTTTACATGTTAGTGCCATGCTAGGTTTGTTCTGCCAGCATGCTTATGATTCCTGCTTAAGTTGTAGTATCATGCTAGGTAATGTGATTTATGTCGGTCATTGCTTGCTAGCCAGGAATCATTGATTTTGCTCTGTACTCTTAGATAGAGTTGTAGGGTTTGTCATCATCCAGAGGTTGAGCGGACATAACGTACTTTGTCCCAGTAGCTCAGGTCGGGAGTAAAGTGTGCGAAGCATAACGTATCTTGCTACCCCTCCCCCCGACCCACCGGTTGTGGACTTAGCTACCCACTTCGGCCGGAGCCTAGTTTGTAGCCTGCTAGAGCGGAACCCTGCCATCGGTGTAAGCCTGCCCTGGCCGGTTCTTAGCTTCAGGTCGGTGGATCATGCTGCACAGATGAGCGCCGAGGGCCGCGCATCGTGATCGTGACACCGCTCCGAGTCATAGGCATGTGCACTGCCCGCGTAGTTTGCCTTAGGCCCCGCATTTACGCCGGTTGCAGAGGAGCATGCGGTGTGCGCGCGCACGCACACGCGCGTTAGTTGCTTCGTTCGGAGAGCTCCCGGGCTAATGTCGTGAGTACACCGTTCCTTCCGTTAGAGCCTGACTTCGGGTACTCTCCCGTAAGTCCAGTTTAGTGCAAGGGCAAGGAGGCCCTTGAGGACATTTTAGGGATCAGTGTATTCCCCCCGAGTGACAGATACTTCGGTGATGTCCCGGATTGGTCAGTGTATCCAATCCCAGTTAGGCCGGAAGTAAGAGACTTCTGATGGCTCCAGATCTTATTTTATTGAGCTCGTTGAGCTATGATCTGTGTTGATAGCTGTTTGCTTGCTTGTTGAGGTGCTAGATGACAGATGTATCGTATTGTACCCCGGTTGGGGATTCTTACTGAGTATCTTTATACTCACCCTTATTTATCTTTCAGGTAGCTTGGGACAACACCAGGATGGCTAGCGGAGGGAGCTGATTGATCATGGGGAACCGCCGGCACTCTGTCATTTATTGTTGCATTGTTTATTCAGCATGTAGATGGACAGGAGTCCTAGGGGAACATTGTTTAAAAAGTTTTTTAAAATGTATTGTATGATTTTATAAACACTGGCCAGGTTGTTTTACTTCGTTGGATGGTTTAAATGAAAACCGTTGTTTATGTTTTAAGGGTTCCCCCTTCTCATATGTTTTGAATGGTTTTTAAATATGAGTTCTAAACCGCTTGTTATCATATTTAACTTGCATGCTGAGTGAGAACCCCGGTTTAGGACCATGTTTTGGGTCGGGTTCGTCACAACCCTTGACCATAATTAATGTTTATATTAAAAAGAAACGGAGTTTTAATAATATTATGCACGACATAATAATTATGAGATCAAAATTTTGAATCTTTCACACTGTAATTAACATAATAATGATGAGAAAAAACTTAACACCACAAAAATAAAATTTTACTAATCTAAAATATTGGTAGATATTAATACATCTTTTTTTTTCAAAATTTGTTAGACTAAATTAATAAAAACAAATTTAAAAAAGAGGACTTTGCAGATTGGGTTAAAAAATATACCAAAAATCTATTTATTAAAAAATAATGAATTAAAATATAAAAATAAAATTATTAAGTTAAACTAGTCATTATAAAATCTTAATAAAAAAATTTATTTTTATTTTATTAAAAAAAACTATTTTCTTATACATTTTATACATTCATAAGTAACAATAAATTAAACATATTTATCCTATTATTAAACATTTTATACATCTTATACATTCATAAGTAACAATAAATTAAACATAATTAAACAATGAATTAATTTATCCCTTCCAAAATTTTTTTTTTATAGTTGTGCTCCTACTATTATTTTAAAGTGTAGCTTAATATCTGGTACAAAATTTGAATCTCATTTTTTAACAAGCAAAATAAATTCAATATTTTTAAGTTTATTGAAAATAAGTTCATACTTTTAAACTTATTATAAACTATTAATAAAAGTTCAATGTATATAAAATTATTTAAATTTAATTTTCATTTTAATAATAAATTGATGTACATATTGTTAATATTAAAAAGAAACGCATTATATAATAATAATAATAATATTTTTTAATTATAAATTAGTAAATACGATATTTATAGTCTATTTCTAAACAATTGAAGTTCCATAAATTTAAATAGAAACTTTTCATTACTTATCCCCTCGACATCTTCTTTTAGCGATAATTGGAGTATTACTTTCTTCTAGCTTGAGTTGGTTATAGAAACTATAGGTATTATAACTTGTGAAAAATTTGTTCATACTAGTGATTGTTGAAGAGATCAACATCCTTTGAATCTCTGCCCATAATTATAAACTATGAATGGATATGTTCTTAATTATTTTCAGTTTTCAGAAGGGAAAATAAGGAATGGAATGAGAAAGATGAAAGCAAGAGAAAGTTTAAAAAAAAAAAAGAGATAAATTTAAGGAGAGATTAAAAAAACACCAAATATTATTATTTTATTAGATTTAAAGGTGAACTGTTATGACCGTATGACCGTAGAGGTTTGATTTGGATTAAGAAGTTATATTGAGAAGTTATATTGAGTAATTAAAAATTGAGAATGGTGTCAAAATTTTGTTTGGGTGTAGTTTTTGTGTAGAGGAGTTAGAGAGTCAAAACCTTATTTGGATGTAGATTTAAAAATTAGTAGTTAAAACAATGATTAAAGATAAATGGTTAAGAATGAGTTATTTTGATTAATTTGAAATGAATGATTAAAAATAAGTTGTTAGAAATGATTGAGTAGTTATAAATGAATGATTAAAAATGAATGGTTAGAAATGAGAGTTATTTTTAAAAGTATAAAAAGTATAAATGAGGAGAAATTAATAAAAACTCGTTTGGATGTAAGTCTTCGAGAAGAAGTTAATAAATCCTAAAATTAACTTCTACTTAAATATGTCAAACAGCCCGGTAGGAAATATTCTTAAACTTTATTAAAAGTTGGATGACTAAATTTAGAATTTCGAAATTTAAATGACTAAAATGAAACTAATGATATAGTTGAGGGACCAAAATAGTAATTTAACCTAAAAATTATTTGACTTCTTTTGATTTGACATAATTTAAAATATGGATCAATATCTATATATAACTAGTCCCAAAATAAAGTTGCTCAGCTTATATTTAATTTTTAAAATGTTGTGATAACTTTTTATTGACCAAATTTTTATACCAACCGTTCAATTTTTTATTAGTTAATACAGATTATCTTCGGGATGAGAAGAGGTGTGGGCCTCCAACATTTTCTTTGGTCCAAGATTTTTTCATTTTCTCTCCCTTCTCTTTTTCCTTAATATTGTTTTCATCTTTTTATTTTTATTTTTTTACTTTTTTATTATTATTTTTTTTTATGTTTGATATATTTGTGATTATAATGTTATGATTATTTAAATATATTAATATAATGGTATTCAATTATAGTAACTATATTATTATATCAAACGTTTGTTTAAATAAATTTGAATTTAAAAAAATTAAAATAAGTAAATATATATTAGGGAAATTGTAGTAACTAGACTAAATTCGAAAAATATTTGCAAATGTAGACGTTCAAGTTTTTTTTTTTTTGCAAAGTTAATTTTTTTATAAAAAATCGTAATCATTAATTTTTCCTTAATACTATTTTGCCCTTCCTCACATTTAATATTAAATTTTCAAATTAAATACCCCATTTTGCATACTTCTCATCCTTCTAAAGCATACCATATATAATTGTCAACTCTTTTAATGCAATCAGATTTAATTTCTTTACTCATTTATCTCTCATCTTTTTTCGTATTCCGTTTTCGTTTCACTTTTCTTCCTCCATTTTTCATTCCTCCATTTTCGTTTCTTCAGCTCCATTCAATCTTTCTTTTCACATTTCGCCCACCACACAAATTTTCGTCGACCACAAAGCTTCGATCAGACGGTATAATCATACGTCTTTAGTCACCTCTTCTCAATAATCTTCGTTTTTCACAGTATTTGTATTACGTTTTTGTTCCTTATTCATCACCATTAACGGGTTGTTGTTCGTTTTAGTATAATCGTGATTCGATATGTCTCAGATGGTTTAGTATGATATTTTTTATTCCTATTCTATCATTTTTGCACATTTAACTCATTTAAATTCCAGTATTTAGAATGTCAAAAATCATGTTTGGAAATGCAGTAAAATCATATGTAGAACAGTAGTTTCTTCGTACTTTGATTTTCATATTTTGGTATAATTGACTGTATACACATCTACAGAACTGTACAACTGAGTATATACCCTATGTTCATACGGTGTTTTTAGATTAATTATACTGTACATCTTTTTCTTATAGGTTCATCAATCATTCTATTTGTATAATATCATTAATACTATTGTTTTCCATGTAGAGTATGATATGTTTTACTCCGACTCTGTCATTTCTCTACATTTAATTTATTTATATTTCAGTCTTTAGAATGTCAAAAATCATGTTTAGAAATGCAATAAAATTATATGTAGAACAGTAGTTTTTTCGTTTTGATTCACATATTCTGTTATAATTAACTATATGCACATCTGCAAAACTGTATAATTGAGTATATATCGGATGTTTATACTGTGTTTTTAGATTAGTTATATTGTACATCTTCTCCTTATATGTTCATCAATCAATCCGTTTGTATAATATCATTAATACTATAGTTTGTCATGTACGGTTATATTGCTGTATAAACTATACAAAACTCTATATATTTCATTTTTTTTATTATAAATATTGTATAACTTACATGATACACTTATGGTTTATTATTCATTCTATTCATGTCTAATACATTTTTCGTACGTATATAACTATCCATTACATTTCTATTATGCAATACGGTATTGTTTATATACATGTATATTATACGACTTATAACATAAGGCAGTACTGTTTGAACATTTTTGTAACTTTTCCTTATAGGTTCAACAAGCATCTCAATCCCTATTGCATGTAGTGATTAGTGGGATGAAATTGAAGATGTACCATAATCATGAAGTAGCTGAAAGAGCGGCATAAATATTGAGGAATGCATTCACTCAGTGATAATTTTACATTACAGTCTTTTTTTATGTCAAACACTTTCAGTTTCAATTTTGTAACTCATATGAGACCTTACTTATTTACTATTGATCTCACTTTAAATAGTAATTTTGTGTGAAGTTGCTCCAACAGTATGAATCTCTATCAATTCACAAATATTACGTATGTTATTCCAAATGTTTTACTATAGAGTATTGTACATTAAAAAATTTATACATTTAAAATGACTTGTTCGTTGTCGCAAACATATTAAATCACACTACAAGTATCCATATCAACAAATTAAACATTTTAAAAAAAACATAAAGTTTTAAAATTCAATATGGTACATGATATATTATGGGTGTACCATATATACCAAGTTATTCAGTATTGTGTGGTTATCAAACGGGTTACAATTTCAATCAACAAAATTGAATGTTCAACAACTCATACGAAACAAAATTACCAGAATCAAATAACATGTAAATTACTAACTATTTTGTACATGTACATTACTAACCATATTGTATGTAAATGACAACTCTACTTCTAAGAATATACTGCGCCATTTTCGTTCAGCAATTGGTGATTTCTGGTTTTCCATAATTAATGCACCATAAATTGGCGGTTTCTAATTTTCCACAATTAATGCACCATAAATTGGTAGTTTCTAGTTTGAATTATGAGATGAATTTCTTTTTTTAAATTTTCTCTTCCAAAATAAAAAACCAATAAATTAAGGGTATTGTTGTAACTCGTTATTTTCGGAATTTATAAGATATTAAAATAAATTCTAATTTTGCTAATATTTTTGCAGATGCATATATTTGCAAATACTTTTCAAATATGGTTTATTTATGAAAAAAGCCCTATATATTATTTCTTCACATATGATAATAAATTTTAATATTTTTATATATAAAAATTAAATTATTTTTATTATATTTTAATAATTTTTAATAACAAAAAAGTTTATAAAACTACAATTATTTAGAAATAATTATATTTATAAGTTTATAATTAAAAAATTATTTTTATAAATGATTTTTTAGTATTAACAATATGTATATCAATTTATTATTAAAACAACAATTAAATTTAAGTGTATATATATATATAAGTACAAATTAAGAAAGGTGGCCAACAAACCCTACATAGAGGGTACAACTGCTCTCAAATAATATGAGAGTCAAATATCGATTTTTGGGCTCAAACTCGTGACCGTGGATTTGAATGAATTAATACCAAATAACATAATCAAGTGCGCCACCGACTCAATTTGTAAATTTAAATAATTTTTACACATTGAATTTATGATAAGTTAAAGATATGAACTTATTTCAATAAATTTAAAAATGTTGAATTTATTTTGTTTGTTGTCAAAATAAGGTTCAAATTTTTTACTCTCATAGTAAGCTAAACTTTAAAATAATAATAGAAGTGGATTTATAATTTTTTTTTTTTTCTTTTTAGGAAGGAGGTAAACTAATTTAAATAATTTTGAGAATTTTGTTTGTATATACCAAAAAAAACTATGAGTTCTAAGACATAAGTGAACATAGGGATTGAAATTTATTTTGCATTAAAAAAAACAATAATAAATTCCAAAATTTGATGGGCACTTTTTTTTTTTTAATTTCCATATAATAATTATTATTAAAATGTTATTAAATTCAATCAAATGAAGTTTTGAATCTTCAAATTGATATTTGGCTTTCATAGGTAGAAGTTTTATAGTTTAATTAAATGGTTTTATTTTTATTTTTTTAATTCATTCTTTTTTAATAAATAGATTTTTTTTTTTGAAAAGTTTTAATAATAGAATCTTAATTTTTTAATTTTTTTTTTATTATTTAAGTCTAACAAATCTTAAAATAAATAAAAGTTTACAAATATTTTAGATTAGTCAAATTTCATTAATGTAGTGTGAAGTTTTTGCTCATTATTATGTTTTAGTTCAAGAATATTTAGATGTGAGAGATTCAAAATTTTGACCTCATGATTATTATGTTGCATATAATATCATTGAAGCTTAGTTTCTTTTGAATATGATCATTAATAAGATCAAGTGTAGTGTGATATTGATTTTATATTACTTACAATTTATCCATGATAGTAGTTATATTTTCATACATGTGTTAAAAGATAAAGATTTGAAAATAATTTCATTATTAAAAAAAAATATAAGAATAGATTTTTAAAAAATCAAATAATATAACATCTCATCTTCTCTTCATCCACCTCAAACAAAGTTTTGTTTGTCATCTCATCTTATTTCCCTGCATCTCAAACAAGATTTGTCTATCATCTTATTTCATCTTTCTGCATCCTAAACAAGATTTTTCTGCTCACAACATCTTCTCTCTTCTCTCTACACTTTGAACGAGATTTTTCTGCTCGCAACATATTTTCTTATCTCATCTTCTCTTATCTTAGCTGCATCAAGACATCATTCTTAAATTATTTATCAATACTTTTATTTAATAAAGTAAGTTTTGTCGGGTTGTCAGAGTGCCCCCACTTCTTTACATGCATACCTACATTTTTTTTCATAGACCACTTGCATACTTTTATTTGATAAAGTTAGTTGTGTAGGGTTACGCTTTTTTTTTTTTTGAAAAATAAACTTCATTCAGCCCAAACCTAACAAACCAAAACAATCGTTCTCCACCATAAAGCCTACATCAGGAGGGAGAATCCCCCTCCAAAAGGAAATACAATCCTCCACCTAAAAGGGAGAAGAAATATGACAAAAAAAGTCAGAACCATCTAACTTGGCAAGCAAATCAGCCGCCCTATTACAACGCCTACCACAATGAGACACAGAAACCATCCCAAGCGCTGCCATAAACCATCTAATATCAACAACGATATTGTTGAACTCAGAGCAATCAAAAGAATCCTCAGAAATGGACTTAATCACATCTAAAGCATCGGATTCAACTAGAATCGGGGGAAGCATTTGAATATCGACCTCGCAAATAAAGCTTAGAGCATCACGAATAGCCAGGCCTTCGACAACCTTGAAAAAAGAATTCCTTTGCCCAACCTTCCATCCAACAATCTTTGGAACACCTCTCCCATCACGAACAATCCAACCAATGCCCCCTATACCAGACGATAAATTAAAGGAAGCATCAGTATTCAGCTTCCAACATCCTCTAGGAGGGGCCATCCACTTCTCCTCCATTACAATCTTTAGCTTATGAGCCTGAGAGATACCACTTGTAAAAAGAAGACAATGGCCATTAAAACTTTTGTTAACCATACTAAGGAGATTATGGAATACTCTATCAGAAATATTATGAATAATCAAGTTCCTGAAATTCCATAAGCTCCAAATAATAATGACCGCCTTGAAACGCTCTTCTTTCACAATCTTAGAACAAATCATATCTCACACATTGATCCCGACATCCCCACCCCTAACCAATCTCTCAAAATCATCAAACCAAGGAAAAATATTCTTCCACAGGCGAATAGCCACTTTACACTCTTTAAGGATATGCATATTAGTTTCACTACTCTTCTGACACATGGGGCAAGTCACATAAATATCAACATCACGGTTATAAATGTTACATCTAGTGGGGATAGCGTTAGAAATAACACTCCAAGCCCCAATTTTAATCTTAGGAGCACACTCAATTTTCCAAAAATCATTCCAAGAGTCAACACTTGCTTTACTACAAGACGAAGAAGCCTCATTTCTATTAACCTCGAACTTAGCCACATGGTAAGCACTCTTCACCGAAAACCTCCCTTATAGGCAATGGTTCCAAATAATCTCATCCACTCCCTTCTTTGCACTTAAAGGAGTAGAAAGGATAACTCTAGCATCCTCCAGACAGAAAATTTCTTTAATGGTCGCCTCATCCCACTTAGCCCCTTCAACAATCAAATCAGCGACACTTCTCCATTTCCACTCCTCTTTGACACCGTCAACAAAAGGATTCCCCTCTCGAAAAATCCATGGAAGAGAACCAATATAAACCCTCCTGCCATTACCAATCTTCCACCTATACCCCTTCTTAAATAAATCTCTCCCCCACATGATGCTTCTTCAAGCCAAAGTAGGGTTGTTTCCAACTTGAGCACTAAGAAAATCACCATTCTTAAAATACTTCCCTCTGAGAACCCTACTCAATAAACTATTGGGAAATCTTAAGATTCTCCAACTATGCTTAGCCAATAATGCTTGATTAAACAGATTAAGATCTCTAAAACCCAACCCCTCTTCCCCTTTTCTCCTTCCAAGATTCTTCCAACTTTTCCAATGCATCTTCCTCTTGTTATCATCCTCCCCCCACCAAAATCGAGCACACAGATGCTCCAAATCCTCATTAAAATATTTGGTCAACCTAAAACAGCTCATAGTGTACGTCGGAATCGCTTGGCCAACCGCTTTTATCATAACCTCTTTCCCACCTCTAGAGAGCATCCTACCTTTCCACGACTGAAGACACTTTTCGAGCCGCCCTTTGATAGACCTAAATAGAGCTTTTTTATCTCTACTATTTTGCGAAGGCATTCCAAGATGAATGCCAAGATTATCATTCACCCTTACCCCTAATAACCCACTTAGAACCTGCCTATCCCTCATCCTCACATTCCGACTAAAAAGAATAGTAGACTTATCATAATTAACAATTTGGCCAGAAGCCCGCTCGTAACAATTAAGGATTTCTTTAATTTCTTCACACTCATCCCTATCTGCCTTGAAAAAAAGCAAGCTATCATCAACAAAAAAACAAATGAGATATAATAGGACAATGTGTATTAATACGAAAACTAAGACAAGAGTTTGGATTGTCTTCCCTGTTAAGTAAGCGCGAGAGCCCTTCAGCACAAATAAGGAATATATATGGCGAAAGGGGATCCCCTTGGCGTAACCCCCTCTGAGGAATAATCTCCCCATAAGGGTTGCCATTTATTAAAACTGCGTATTTAACAGAAGAAATACACTGCTCCACTCTTTTAACCCAAGCATCACTGAACCCCAACTTTTCCATCATTCCACAAACAAAATTTCATTCCACTCTATCGAAAGCCTTACTCATATCAAGTTTAAGAGCCGCCCACCCAGTTTTGCCAGATTTTCTCATATTAATAGAGTGCAAGCATTCAAATTCGAGCACAACATTATCTGTAATCAATCTACCAGGGACAAAGGCCGCCTAATTCGGGGATATAATTTTATCCAGGACCACCTTAAGCCTATTAGCCAAAACCTTAGCAATAATCTTGTAAATTTTATTACACAAACTAATAGGCCTAAAATCCTCCATCCTACAAGGGACCGAAAGTTTAGGAATTAATGCAATTAACGTATTGTTAACAGACCCTATCTCCATCCCATCATTGAGCACTCCAAGACAAACCTTAACAACGTCATCCCCCAGAATATCCCAATATGACTGGAAAAAACGAGCATTAGTACCATCCGGACCAGGAGCTTTGGACGGATTAGACTCTTTCAATGCAATCTCAACATCCATTCTCGTGAAAGGCCTATCCAACAACTTAGCATCCGCCTCAGAAATTTCCTATCAGCACCCCTTAAAATCTTATCTCTAGCACTTTCATCCTTTGCTTGAGCCTTAAAAATATTACAAAAATAGTCTTTAGCAACTTTAGCAACATTCTCCTCCTCGCTATTTTTACTACATTTATTATACATTTATTATACATTTACTACATTGTCTCGTCAAGTTACTATTTTTCATTCATAATTAAGTCGTTTAAAAAATTAAGCTGGATTAATTCACAATCTCATTTCGTACATAGTTTTTATATGCACTTAAAATTTAAAATATTACATTTCACTTTTGATTTTTTTTTTTTTTTTTTTGAATACATATTAGGGGAATGGGACAAATATTCATTCTTGGGTTCGAATTTATTATGACCCTGGTGTTGAACTGATTTACAATTAAATAAAGAAATTATTTGTGCCATTAACCCATTTTATTTTTTATTTTGATTTTTAGTTTTCGGTTGATCTTTATATTTCAAGATTTATACATTTACCTCATCATTTTTATTGATACTAATTTTTGGTCATTTGTGTTAATTTTCTATTAATATAAAAGATTTGTAATTAAATTATTTAATTTTTAATTATTGCAAAATTAACGATAACAATATTCTCTCTAATATTTCAGATTGATTCATGGAAACCAAAATTTTATTCAAACGACTAAAAGTGACATTAGTTGTAAGCAAATCAATTATAGACGTATTAAATTCTAAACTCAAATATCAAATTGTAAATTAAACTCAAAATTTAATGATAGAAATATAACCTTTTGAAATCTAAAATCAAATAAAAATTAAATTTGAAAGTCAGATATATGCACGTAGCAATTTGAAATGAAAAGGAAACTATAATTATAATTATAACTATAATTTAGGGACGGTTATAAATTGATTAGAAAGAAAGTAAGTATATTTTCAAAAAAAAAAAGAAAAAGAAAGTAAGTATCATGAGCCAAGAACAAAGTAAAATAAAAGGCTAAATAAAGAAGAGGATATAGAGAGGAAATTTTAAAAATTGACCCTACAACATTTAATTAAAATAGCTATTATCGATGAGTGAAACAAATATTATAAAGAGTAGTGGATGATGGGGGAAGAGCAATCATTAAGAACTAGTGAGGCAATTATTCTAATAATTGGATAATTATTATAAAATAATACCAACCACCAACAGATTTTTTTTTTCCAACTTATTTGTCCTCCATTTATTTATTTTCATATATCATGTTTTAATACTATTTCATATAAGAGATTTCACATGTATAGTAACAAAGAAAAAAAACTATATATATATATAACAACTTTAAAATATGGCTTAAGATGTAAATTATTTTTTAAGGATTTTACGTTTAAGCCACACATTAAATTACATATTTCTCACCTTTTAACATGTCACTCTACATTAAAATACATTGGTGATTTTTTTTTTTAAAAGATTATTACATGGTGGTTTTAAGAAATGTAAATATTAATTCTTTTGAAAGTAAATATTAATATTATTAAATCAAGAAGATGGGATGTATCATTAATTAGATTAAATTTAGTTTTTTCATTAATATAAAAGAGGTTATTGATTTTAAATAGTAAATGGACTAAACTTTGTTTTGGCATCTCAAAGGTTGGAATAATCAAGGTTTTTTTCATTAATATGATTAAATTTTATAAGTTATAGAATTCAAAAGTTTTGCAACCATCAACTTCTTCTACCTATAAAAATGAGTTTTTTTCACCATTTCTACGCCAATTCTATAATTAATTTAAAGCTTTTCTTTAGTTTGTTTTACTCACTTTAATTGTTTTCAAAACTCTTCAATCTTTCAATCATCTCAAGATTTTGGTGCTACATCCAAGTGATGCAATGTTATAGAAGCAATATCTTGAATATGTTTCTGTGACTTTACAACTCTACTTTGATGAAGTTGTGTAATATGTTTGATGTGTTGATTATCGAGTGATTGATTTTTTTTTCTTTCTTTTTTTAAATATGAGTGCATATTTAAGAATTTAGGTTCAGTAGTTACTATCTTTTTTTTTCGTTATGTTATTTACGATGATGGTTAGAATACATTTGCAATCAAGTGTTCGTTTTTTTTTTTTCATGAGTTATGTTCATTTTATTGGGTAGAATATAAACAACTTTTGCCAAATAATTTTATTGGTGAATAGTGACCGACATTTATTCCATTGGATGCAAATGTAAATATACATCAAGCATTGCATGTGATTGACATTTAATATATATACATCCAAGAAGCTGAAAGTGTTTTATTTAATGACTATTGTGGCATTATTTGATGCCACATTTTTTTTTTTTTGTAAATTTTATTTTATTTATAAATAAATTTGTGTGCAGGAGATTATGCCACATTTATAAAAAAAATAAAGACTTCAAGTATTTCTAGTCTCTATATATACATCATATTTTTTCACCTTAAACATGTCTCACTCCAATCCAAACTCTTCAAAGTTAACTATTTACATCAATGGCCTCTATAAATGAAGAAAAATTCCTCAACAAGACCTAATCCTCGTCAATTTTACGAGGAATACACCTCAAATCCTTGCGAAAGAATGATAAATTTCACTAGAATAAAGATTTTATTTGGTGGCCGAATTGGGGACATCCCCAAAGCAAGAAGCTCCAAACCACATCATGGAAGTAGATAGCAAAAGCAAAAAGAATCAGCAATTAAAAAAAAGCCTTAAGTAACGATGAACTTATTCGAACCTTGGGCATAACATATATGAAATTAAAAAATTCACGAGAAGGTAAAAGAAAACATCGTCAAAATCATTAAAGTTGACTTTTTATGAACTTTAAGAAATAATTCTTAGAGCATAACTGAGGTGCAGTATTTCGCCAAAGTTGGAGAGGAGGATTTGATCTTGAAATAGATCTACCCTTACCCTAAATTGACCAACTCAAAACACTGAAAAATTCCACATTTATCCTCCAATTCAGTTGGGATTTCGTTTAAAATTAATAACATTAACATTAAAAAAAAGTTTTTTTCCTTTTTTGAGATTATAACAATTAGACGTGGGTGATTCGAACCAGACTTCATGATTATTAAATATATATCGATAAAGCTGAATTATTATTATTGTTGGCTAAAAACACTCTTAATTCTATCAATTACCTTCTTGAATTTTTAATAGTGTTTTAAGAAACTCTCTTAAATTTATACAAAAATAGTCTTCTTCAATCTCTTACCACTCATCACACCTACTACTAAATTCAACAACCCCAAACTACTACACCTGTGGTGCATCGTACACAAACAATCAATGCAAAATATAATGATTGAAAAAGAAAATTACTCAAAAAGAGAACAAACATGGGATTTTTAAAAAAATAACCAGAAACAAACAAACAATCATCTACGAAATTCCTCTCCATTGGAGAAGCATTTCGTTTTTCGTCTTCATTTTTTAATTTTAATTTTTTGTTTTAAAAAATAAAAATTGTATATATTTGATAATTCATTTTAATTTTCTATGTTTTTAAAAAACTAAAAACAACATGTCTATTTTTTGTTTTTAAATATCACATTTTATTTAAAATTTTTAAATCTTTTACTATTTATTCTTGATTTTTTCATGTTTTTTTAAAAATAAAAACAAAAATGTGTTTTTGAAAGTTACTTTTTTTTTATTTTTAAAATTTCTTTAATATTTTTAAAATTTTTAAAACAAAAATTAAAATAGGTTATCAAACAAACTTATTTTTAAAATATTAAAAACAAAAAACGAGGACCCTCGTAAGTTAGTCTATAATATTTTTAAAATATGGTTATTGAATAATTAATAAAAATGATGTATCAATAAATATCTATAATATATAATATTGTATTAATGAGTATTATATTATATTGATGCAAATATTTTAAAATTAGACTACTACAATTATTTTGTGAAAACTATTCATCCACTGTAATTTCTCTAAATTTAACAGGATAATTTATTGTAAGGCTAATCAAATTTTAAGGAAGTAATTAATGAAATTTAAAAGGTTAAATTACTATTTTGGTCCCTAGACTTTCAAATGTCCATTTTTAGTCCTTTGACTTTATAGTTTGCTCAATTTTGGTCCTTTGACTTTGCTATTTGTCCAATTTTGGTCCCTCGATTTTCAAATGTCCAAATTTAGTTCCTAGACTATCAAAAAAGTTAAATAATGGTCCTTTCGTCAAATAAATTTTTTTCTCACTCCTAAATTATTTTTTTTCTCTTCCATATTTCATCATTTCTCTCCTTCTAAAAGTTTTATCTCTTAAATCCACATCTCTAATCATCTTCTCTTCTTTTTTTCTCTTATTCTCTCCTCAATCCATCTCATCAAATTATTTAACATGAGATAATTTTTCTAAATAATAATTTTCCTACTTTGATTTGTCACTTTTTGTTTTCTAAAATTCATAGTCTACCATAGAACAAAAAAGAAAAAGAAAGAAAATAAAGTAGAAAAAAAGAAAATAAAAGAGAGGAAGAGAGGTTGATTGAAGAGGAGTAAGATTTCTAGAGAGAGAAATTATGAAAGATGAAAGAGAAAGAAAATAATTTAGGAGTGATAAAAAATCCAAATTTGAAAACATTTGAAAGTTAAGGGACCAAAATTGGACAAATAGCAAAGTTGAGGGACAAAAATTGGACAAACAACAAAGTTGAGGGACTAAAATTAGACATTTGAAAGTCGAGAGACCAAAATAAAACAAATTTTAAAGTCAAAGAACAAAAATGGTATTTTAACCAATTTAAAATTTAAAGACAAATTTTATAGTTTAAATGTAGTGTGTACCATTTTCTAATTATTATTGAATTAAAAAAAATATGTATTGAGAGACAAGTGGCCGACATCCTTTTCCATTGGACGTAAAAAGGAAATAAAAATCAACCGTTGAATGTGAATCACATTTTTTTTTTAATATTGAAGTGGGTGGAATTTTTTGTATATACTATTTCTTGTCTATATATATGTATATCACATTTGACCTAAACGTATGTCTCAACTCCAATCCAAACTCTTGATAGTTAACCATTTACATCCATGGCCTCTATAACCATTCACTCTTCCTCCATCATCGCCCCCAGCAGCCCGACACCCACCGGCACGCTCTCGTTCACCGAGTGCGACCAATATCGTGCATGGACTCACCTTTCCACCATTTACGTCTACAAATCCCCAATCCCCGCGAAATTCACCGACCTCGAGCCCCTCAAAACCTCCCTCGCCCAAATCCTCGTCCCGTATTATCCTTTCGCGGGGCGTCTCCACTGGATCGGTGGGGGCCGCCTCGAGCTAGACTGTTGCGGTGCGGGGGCCCTATTCGTAGAAGCGTCCTCCACCGCAACGGTCGAGGATTACGGCGACTTTGCGCCTTCGGATGCGTTACGAGGACTCATTCCGTCTGTGGATTACAATGCTCCGATCGAAGAGCTGCCTTTGGTTCTAATTCAGTTGACTAAATTCAGCTGTGGTGGGATTGTGATGGGCATCGCCATTTGCCACACTCTTGCGGATGGGGTCTCTGGCGTCACGTTCATCAATTCATGGGCTAGCATGGTGCGTGGAGACAAGACGGTTGACACTATTTTGCAGCCGGTTCATGACCGGGTTGTTATGCCCTGGGGGGACCCGGCTCGGCTGCCTAAGTTCCAACACAGTCAGTTCGAAGAACTGCCCGTCATTCTTTGTCACTCCGACCCGGAGGTATAATTTAAATTCCATTTCCATGTTTCAAAATCACACCTTAATTACATTTAGTTGATCATTATTTGAAAGATAAAAATTTACCCAATGGAAACCATATTCCAGATTTAGTAACTACAAATATTTAATTAATCCCTTCCATTACTTTAACTAACTTTGTGTTAGTTTTTTTTCTTTCTAAATTTAACTAATTTTGTAAGCTCCTTTTACTTAGAGTAGCGACCAGTTTTTAAATTTTCCATCTAGATAACCATATCAATTTTTAAAATGCATATTTTTTTTTAATTGGAATTGAGTAAATTTTCTTATGAATAATTGTTTGAAAGGTAAAACCACGTGATTGTACATTAGCACTCTACATTACATTATTAGATACCACAAGAAATTATTTAATATTTCATATTTTTTAGATTTTTTCAAAAAAAAAAAAAAAAAGCTGACGTGATATATAGAATTTATGTATGGTTCAGAGAAGAGACGTGTAATAATTGTGAGAGAAGAGACGTGTAATAATTGTGAGAGAAGAGACGTGTAATAATTGTGACATGGTGAGACTTTTTTTTTTTTAAACATGTTAGATGGTGAGACTTAAATGCATATAATTGAATAATATATATATATAATTGAAAATGAATTATAAAATGGGATGACTACACACAACAGTATAACTATCTTTTAATAACTGTTGGATATAGATCCAACAATATATTTAAATTTCTAAAACTCGTTTACTCATATATTTTCTTAGATTTCAATCTTAACCACTACCAACAATCTATAATGATTAACCTTCCCAATTTGGTAAATAGTTCTTATTTTCGAGTTATATTTCAACCATTAGTCAACAAATGAAAAAAGTAATATGAAAAATTGAAGGAACATTCGTAAATGAGATACCAAGTTTGATAATAATTTATGTTTAGGTTTTTTCCTACATTTATCATATGATTAATAATTTTATTGCAAGAGAAAAAATAAAAATAAAAATAAAACGAGGGGATTAAGATAAGAAAAAGGGAAATTAGAAAGAGAGAGAAATTAGAGGGAAAAAATGAAAAGGGAAAGAAAATCTATATAAACATAAAAATATATGTACACAAGGATCTTGATTTAAAATTTGATGCAAACAAAAACAATAGCTAAACAAACATTTGTGTTTTTTCAAAAAAAAAAAACAAACAAACATTTGTGTTTATGTTGTCTAAAAAAAACATTTGTGTTTATTGTAAATTCAAATATTTTATTCTAGTGAATAAAAAAAGAGGAATGCATGACGTGTAAAATAATGCACATATATGTAGTTCAATGTGGGCTACAATTTACTTGATTTTAAAGTCAACAGATAAATGAAATAGAATAAGCATTTTTCAATTCTAAGTTTTGAAAAATATCATATTTATAACCATATAAATTGATATTTGTTCTATTATTTGGATGTTATTCTTTCCAAAAAATTATAAAAATTTATTTATAATAGTGCATTAATTACGTTAAACAAACCCCAAAAAAGTAACTTCCGGCATTTAATATTTTAGGCAGCAATATGTCAAAAGTTAATGTGAGATAAAAATTTATGGATGGGTGAGAGGGAAGTCGGGTAAAAATGGTGAGATGGAGAGAATTAAATGCACATAATGACGTTTCGAAAAAAAAGCATATAATTGAGAACCTTCAAATATAATTGGAAATGAATTATAAAATGATCGACCATTAGTTTTATACAATGAATTATAAAAAATTATTATTATATATATATATATATAAGAAATATATTAAATTTTGAAAACCCATTTATTCATACTTTTTTGGATCCTGTGTCATTTTTTGCCACTAATTGGATAGTCGTAAGATATCATTTTGGTCCCTGAACTATCATGATAATTTTATTTTGGTCCTTGAACTTTCAAAAGTCCAATTTTGATCATTAAACTATCACTTTTGTTCAGTTTTGGTCCTTAAACTTTCAAATGTTTAATTTTTTATCCTTGAATTTTCTAGAACGTTTTTAAAAATTCCTTGAGTTAAACAAAAAACTTAACCATAGTTAGAAATAGATGAGGTGGCAAATAAAATAATAAATATATTTTTCATCTTCTTCACTTCTCTCAATTCTTTCTCTTCTCTCAACTCTCTCTCTCTCTACAAACTATACAACATAAAAATTGGACTCCTCTTCCTCTTATCTTTTTCTCTCTCCTCTCAACTCTCTTTCTCTAAAAATTGTACAACATAAAAACAATACTTAAAAAAACATAAAAAAATTGAACTCAGAATAATGTTTTCTAAACATGAACTTAAAATTGAAATTTAATGATTTAATAAAATAATCATTGTGAAACAAATTGGAGGTGGAGGCTTAAATTAACAACTTTCTTGACAAATAATAGATTCATACAAGAAAGAAGCAACATTTTTTCTTCAATTTTTTTATGCTTTTTTTAAAGTACTGTTTTTAAAGAGAGAGAGTTGAGAGGAGTGAGAGAAAGGTAAGAGGAGTCTAATTTTTATGCCGTAGAGTTTTTAGAGAGAGAAAGAGTTGAGAGAAGAAAGAGAAAGGTAAGAGGAGTTCAATTTTTTTGTTATATAGTTTTTAGAAAGAGAGAGTTGAGAGGAGAGAAGTATTGAGAGTAGTGAAGAAGATGAAAAATATATTTATTATTTTATTTGCCACTTTATCTATTTTTAACCATGGTTAAGCTTTTGTTTAACTCAAGGACTTTTTAAAAACTTTTTAAAAAGTTCAAGGATTAAATTTAAACATTTGAAAATTCAAGAACCAAAACGGAATAAAAATGATAGTTTAAGGACCAAAATTAGATTTTTAAAAATTTAAGGACTAAAATAGAATTATCATGATAGTTCAGGGACGAAAATGATATTTTACTCTTGAGAGAAATATCAACTAGTCAACACAAATGAAAAAAATTGTGTGACAAATTGAAGGAACATTTGTAAATGAGATACCAAGTTTTCTATTATTTTATGTTCAGGTTTTTTTTTTCTTATCATTAGAAATTTTATTGCAAGAGAAGAAAAAAGAAAAGGAGAGTAACAAGATAGTGAAAAGAACAATAGAAAGGGAGGAGAAATTAGAGAGAGAAAATGAAAAGGGGAAGAAAATCTTTATAAATATAAAAAATATATATTTTAATATAGATCTTCATTTTAAATTTGTTGCAAATTAAAATAATAGTTTTTTTTTTTAAATAATCATTCATTAATAATAATAATAAAACAAAATCCAGACTACCCTCTAAATCAACTAAAAATGAAAAACAAGGTATTACAAGACCTTTTCAACTCTTAAATTAAATTATCCTTCACAAGTTGAATTGAAACCTACTAAAATTTGGACAACCAGTTATAAAGAAAATTTTGAATAAATCAACAATCACGAAGAGAGCTGACCTTGTTATAAATAAAAGTGAAAAATCCCACCCTAAAGGACCAACTAGAACAACAAAAACATTCATTTGTGTTTATGGTTGTTGAAGTCATAAATTTGAATTTGTTTTGTTTTAGTGAATTAAAAAAATCTTCCTTAAATATATGCTCACATCTTTTTTGCAAGTTTGTCAACGTACTCATATACTATATTATATATATATTTAAACTCATAAACTATATAAAATAATTTTCCAATTCTAAGCCTAGGGGGTGTTTGTTTGACATATTTAGGTAGGAGTTGGTATTAAGAGTTATCAACTCTTCCTCAAAACCTATATTCAAACGAGATTTTATTAACTCCTCCTCATTTATACTTTTAAAAATAAGTCACATTTCTAACTATTTATTTTTTATCATTCATTTATAACTACTCAATTATTTCTAATCACTTATTTTTAATCATTCATTTCAAATCAATCAAAATAACTCATTTTTAACCGTTCATTTTTAATCATTTCTTTTTTAACTACTAGAAATAACTACTCATTTTTAAATCTACATCCAAACTAGATTTTGACTTTAACTCCTCTACTCAAAAACTACATCCAAATAAGTTTTTGACACAACTCTCAATTTTTAACTACTCAATATAACTCTTCAATATAACTCTTTAACCTAAAAACTACCTAAATATGTCAAACAAACAGTCCCTAAAAGTGTCACATTTATGACTATAGAGATCTAACAACAAAAACTTCATACAAACTAATCTATTGGATAATCAACCTTTAAAGTTCATATATATATATATATATATATATATATATATATATATATATATATATATATATATATTAAAATAAAATATTTCTTGCCAAAAAAAGTTGTACTTCAATGCATCAAGTATTATATAGTAATTACTTAGTTACGAATACAATTATCAAAATGTTATTGAATTTTAAATAAAATATTAATTAATAGATAAAACATTTTCTATTATGAATAGGAGGAACGCAAGAAAGAAACTAAATCCACATTGTTGAAACTTACAAAAGAGCAAATTGAAAACCTGAAAAAGAGAGCCAATTCAAACACAACAAATGAGAATGTGGGGATGGTTGATGGACGACAACTATCAAGACCATATAGCCGATACGAGTCTATTGCCGCACACATATGGGTTTGTGCATGCAAGGTTCGTAGTATCGGTGAGAGCGCGCAGCGGACAGTGGTTCGTGTCACCGTCGATGTAAGACGACGTCTAGAGAAATTCGTTCCCGATAACTTCACAGGAAACTCATCGTTTTTCACCCTTACACCGCAATGCGAGTACGGGAAATTGATGTCTCGACCGTTAAGCTATGCTGCTGGAAAGATAAGAGAAGGGACGTGGAGGATGACAGGCGAATACGCACAATCGATGATGGACTTCATAGCGAGACAAGAAGACTTAAGCTGGATGAGACCATCACTCAATTCTAATGTTCAAGTCAAGACTACATTTTGGGGCAACCCCAATCTTGCTATAGGGAGTTGGATGTCGTTGCCAATGTACGATGCCGATTTTGGGTGGGGGCGACCGAGCTATGTCGGGCCAGGAGTGTTGAAGTTTGATGGGAAGTCGTACATCATGCCTGGGCCAATGGATGATGGTTCACTCCTGGTGGCCATTAGGTTGCAGACAAGGCATATAAATGATTTCAAGAAGTATTTCTACGAAGATATATAAAACGGTTAAGTAACAAACTAAGAATAAATGGACTAGAATATGATAATCTATATGTTTTAATTTTTCCTTTTCGTCAATGTTGCATGAACTTTGGAGCTGGTATCATATTGTTTGTTGTAGTGCCGAGCAGTGTTTTCCATTTTATGTTATATTTTTTTTGTTTTGCAAGTCAATTGTTGCAAAAATTATTGAATGTGGCTTCGTAATTTTGGGATATGATGAGATATAAATTATATATATATATATATATATATATGAAAAAGGTTGTGTGGTTGTCTCACTAGATTAAGTGTTGATTAATATAATTATATTTAGCTCAATCTATTAACTTAAACTTTTGAATTCATTAATAATTTAGCAAATAATTTAGCATAAATGGAGAGGTGAGGATCATTTGTTATTTATTGAATTAGAAGGAATAATTAGAACAATTGATTAGGATGCCTTATTTTAAGTACCTCCAAACCAAATGGCAGTGGAATATTTGTGAGAGAACTTTTTATATGAGATTCCACTTCAAAATTAATTGACAATGAAAGGAGTAAATTATATCTTTTTTTATTGATCTTGAACTTTCCCACTTTCTAATGGGATATTTGTGAGAACTTGACAATTTGGATTCATCTAGGTCATAAGCAAACCATATCCAAGACTTATATAAACATATGCATTATATTAATGTCAACCATATCCAAGACTTATATGTATAAACATATGCATTATAAACTTAGTAATAAAATGAAAAAAATATCAATAAACAAAATTGATCAAACAGAACACTAGAACCAAAATCGTTCATAAAGAAGTTTAGCATTTTTCAAATGGCCAGCAAAAACAAAAACAAAAGCTATCAATGCTATGAGAATAATTGAGCCACTACCAAATAAGATGCCCACTCAGAGTGGAGACCCGCTTAGAATTTTTAAGCATTTTGGATTCGGTAAAAATTTGAGAGACACAATTTTGATATTTTTTATATCATATTAGATAGTATAAAATTTCACCTCAAAATTAATTAATATGGAAGGAAATAACTTATATCTCTTTTAAAGACATAGAATAATCGTATGCATACGCCAAAAAGCTACATTGACAATGATGTCCTCTCATAACACTTGAGGAGATTTTGAAGAAATTTTGAAGATTGCAGCCTTTCTCTCGAACAAAACAAATCAGAACAGGCCATTATCAAGGTAGTGGTTAATAATAGTGGAGGGTCCTCTCCAAGGTAGTATATTCATGATCTCCTTTTGGATTTTATTTTTCCAAAGGAATATTTTTCATATTTAATATATTTTTCCTTCAAACTAACAACTTTTTCCCTTTCTTTTTGGAGCATTTTTTGTGATTATTTTACCACCTTTATGTTTCTGCACCATTTTCTATGATTTATCATCTTCGTAAAAAAAATTATAATTTTCTTTAATGGCTAATTTCCACAGTGGCTATATGTTGGTGTTTGACTTTAGATTACCAGCAATATAAAATTTCCACTATTACAATCCTATGAAAAAGATGAGAAGAAATGGGTTGAATATAGAGTGAAGAGAGAGGGTCAAAACCAATGATGAAATGGGAGGAGAAAAAAAAGGTGAAAAAGATTAGGAAAAATTTAACTTTTATTTTTAAACAAATGAAAATTAAATACCAATTTTCAGAATCAAAATAATAAAATTAGATTACTACAAAACAATAAAACCTGCACGCCACCGGTCCTTTTGATAGCTATAAGATTAGTGGTCATCATTCTGTCAAGAATACATGCATTTATTCTCTATGTTTTAATTTTTCCTTTTCGTTAATGCAAGTGTATATGAGCTTTCCATGAACTTTAGAGTTGTCACTATTGCTTGTTGAAGTGTTGAGCAGTTAATGTTTTTCTTTTTATTATCTTTTTGCTTTGCAATCAATTGTTGAAGAAATTATTGAACAAGACAGTAATATACATATATATATACATACATATATATATATATACATACATATATATATATATATATATATATATATATATATATATATATATATATATATATATATATATATATATATAAATTGCTTCCACGTTGTTGTTGTTATTATTATTATTTATACATATATATGCAACAATTATTGAGAGGCCACATCTGTGCTTGTTTCATTAGATTAAATGTTGGTGGTGTGATGGTTCAATTTCACGATACCAATTTCACGAGTTCAATTATGAAAAATTAATATTTGACTTTCAATTATTTGAGAGGAGTGTAGAGTTTTTGATTTCCCTCTTGCAACTTATATTAAAATAAAAATTTTAGACCTCATTAGATAACTATTTTATTTTTATTTTCTGTTTGTAGTTTTTCATTTTTAGTTTTTAGTGTTTTGTTTTGAAAAATAAAAACCGAATGCTTTTGATAACTAATTTTAGTTTTGTGTTTTAAAAAATTAAAAACTAAAAAACTTATTTGATAACTATTTTTTGTTTTCAAACATCACATTTTATTTTGATTTTTAAATTTTTTTTTACTATTTATTCTTGATTTTTTCATACTTTCTTTAAAACAAAAACAAAAACCTGTTTTTAAAAGCTATTTTTTTTAGTTTTTAAAATTTCTTTAATATTTTAAAAACGTTTTAAAAAATTTTATAAAAAAAACCAAAATTAATCATCAAACAAACCTTGTTTTCAAAAAGTAAAAACAAAAACAAAAAATCAAAAATAAAATGGTTATCGAACGACAATGTTGGTTAATATAATTAAATTTATTCAATCTATCCTATCAAATTTTAAAGTTAATTAGTAATTTACGATAATTCAAAATAAGATTGAAGATAAAACTAGTAGAATTGGTTTGATTTCACATTTTAATTAAGGTTTTATTTCACTGTGAGTTTACCTTTTTAAAATTAAAATATATGTGTGATTTTATTAGGAAGGGTATTTAACCACCCTGTGGCATCACACTTGGAGGTCCAAACGTTGAGTCAACTGATGATCAAATAGAAGCTAAGGATCTGGAAAATGCATTGTCATTCTCTTCTCTTTCATTATGTTATTCTTTATGAAATTTTTTTTGTTCATGGTCATACATTGTTAAGCTGCAAAAGTGAACATGTTGCGCTCGTTCTAACCCACGAACAAGTAAGTCGAATCGTTTTAAGAGAGTTGGTGGCACAGCGGATCTTTCGCGAACTTTGAAAAAAAAAAGTTTTTGAAAAAGGGACAAAGAAAGATTTGTGAAACCATGATAAAAGAAAGGGTTAAGGCATGTGACTGGGTAAGACAAGTCTTGGGCAAGCATTAGTGTGACATCCTCCCCCACTTAATTAGTTGACATGTTCAGGACATTTAAGAAATTTTTATGAACAAACTTATAAAATAAATATAGTTTTTTAAATAACCCATAAAAATATTACTACAAAATACATGGTGATCTAAAAATGTTCGACATCTAAAATTCCAAGCATCACAATATTATATGCTTATTACCCCAGAGTAAATCGTTCCTCAACGACTTTCTCACGTCCATTTTAGTCTTATAATTTTTTATAAAAAAATGGCACAGTATGTTTCTAATTTAGATGCGACTTCCTGGTATTCAAATCTTAATTCATATATTATATAGTTTTTTTTATAAAAAAATTACTTTAAACTTTCTTACATCTTTTTATTGTTATTTAAAAAGTTTTTCATCTTTCAAATGAGCTAACACAATCATTTCCACTAAACAGAAAAGCAACAAACTAATTAATTTCAATTTAACGAAGTTATTAAAATTTAAACCTAGACTGTATGATATTCAACCATACTCATGAACATCAATTAATTTTACCTTCGGTTACAATGAAATTTCATTCCTTAGATTATTTTTTTTTAAACTAATACATTTTAAATTTATCAGGCAAATAATGTATTTTTACTTACTATCATTATTATTTTATAATTTATATATTAAGTATATACATTATTAAGAAACCAATTATAATATCATATTAGTTTTAAATACATTCATTATCCTTATGTATGTACGATGAGTCTTTTATAGATGTGGAAGGTTATGGCTAGAAATTCCCCTTCTTTAGTGTAATATTATTTAACAAAACTTTTAAAAATAATAAGTACATTAATCTAAAAGATCATTTTAAAAAAATACACATTCTTTCATAATTGTGTAGATAAAAAAATAACTATAATAATATAATAAATAATCGTGAATGAGAAACTATATTGATGTATTTGTAATATATAAATTACATCCTACCTAATCTAGAAGATATTATTAAACAATATTTCAAAAAAAAAATAACAACAATGGTTGTTATTAAGAAATTTTACAATAATTGAAAGAAGAAAAAAATAATTAAAAAAAAATGAAGATGAAGAATATGAAAAAGAAAAATCTCAACTTATCTAAACTAAATATAGTTGAAAGAAGGAGAAGTCATGACCTTTTATAGTGATTAAAAATATGAATTTTTACTAAACTTTTGAGATTCTAAAACCTATAAAAATTCATACCCTAAATATAATTAAATAGTAAACGATACTAATCATTTTAAAAAGAATTAAGGAGTTATTCTCAAAAAATAAAAAATGAAAAAAATGAAATTAAGGAGTTAAATTTGAATGAGTGGAATGTTTTGGTTTGTATTTTTTTATTTTTAACTTAAATTTATGGAAAATAAATTTATTACTTAAAAACATACAAAAATTGTGAGGTGTTACTTATAAATTGTGAGGAATTATTAAGTTAACACTATCGTTTTTTTAAGAAAAAAAAAAGATTTAATACATCCTCAAAATAAATTTAAATTCGAAATTGTATTGAATATATTTTTCCACTAAATAAGTATAAATCTAAACAACCAAATAAGTTTTTTTTTTGCGTATCTAATTTTACTTTTGAAATTCGAGCTAAATTCATTTTTCATAATCACATTTTGCCTTTACCTGGATTGATTTTTAATGCCATAATTAGATTCTTTTTATTTAACAATTTCCATTTAAAAATAGATTTCTTTAACTAACATCACATGATTTTCCCTTTCCCTCACCCTTATTTTCTAGATCTATTTCGTCTCCTTCGTTTTCTCCATCGTCTTCTCATCCGTACAATTTGACCAACAAAATTTCCCACTCACTTGTTTTTTTACCATCATTTCCAACCAAAACACACCCAGCTCAACTCTGTTGTTCGACGTGTTCTGTCCACCTTTTTGCCAACGTAATGCTTTTATTTCCATTCATTCTATTAACTTGTCACTTTGTTTTAGCATATTTTGGCCATTTCTACGTCACACAGTGTTAATCGCCCACACTATCATTTCTACCAGTTCTCTTCACCTTCTTTTTTCTTCCTCATTTTTCATCAATCGTTTGTCTTCACCCTTCAACCATGTCTCAGATGGTATAGTTTGGTACGTGCTTATTCTCTTGTACATCTACCAAATAAAACAATATTTGATCCATAACAACACTGCAATACCTTATTACTAATAACACTACTCATTGTATGTTCTTATTTCTCATGCGGTAAATTCTATACCAACAGTATATGTTGTATGTCAAACTATATCTTTCAAACTTCTCGTTACTATTATATGTTTTGTATAGTGTATATTATACATTTAATTAATTATGGCATTCTACTATAACATGAATACGAGAAAATTGTAGTAATATTGACTCGCGGTTGTTTTCATTTCACAATACCACGTATATTGTGTTTGTACTGTATTTATACTCTATTCATTGCAAATCCATCTTCCAAAATATTAAAAAGTAGATCTATACCGTATTGTGTATACCTATGTATAATACTGTATTTATTTACCTCATAGGTTCTGCAAGTATCCTCATTCACATTGCACATAGTTTTAAGTGGAATAAAAATGTACACTCTATAGTTCAAAATGTAATTTAAAAAATGTTAGAAATTTCATTCTGTTTAGTAATATATAAGTAGTGCATACGGTATGGTCAAGTAACATTATCCTAATATCCATTTTGTTATTCCTTTAATATCAATACATTGTATTTTGCACATATATGTATACATTGTAGTTCAACATACCATTTAAAAAATATTATAATATATACCAATCAACTATACTGTAACAGCCCAAGATTTTCCTTCCGGTTCTCCAGGTTTGTTTGTTTCTCCAGTGAGTTGGTTGGGCTGTTAGAGTTTTTTGTGCTTCTAGGGGCATTTAGGTCATTTTGTCCTCCAGGGGTATTTTGGTCATTTTTCCTTCCCGAGATAGTTTTACAGTAAGTCAAGGGTTTCAAGGTTGTTTCTGTCATTGTGGACTCTTGTTATTATTCGGTTTCAAGCTCCAGGTCAAGAGTTCCATTTATGGTAAGTTTGGAGCCCTCCCGGTTAAAAGAAGAAAAATGAAAATAAAAGTGTTGGAGCTAGGATTCGAACCATGGTGGCTTGGGAGTTGAGTTTGAGCCATTTGGAGAGAAAAATAAAAGAGTTTTTAAAAGTGCACTTTGTGGGATTTTTTGGGGCTTTTTCTTATTAAAAATAGGGGGAAAATACCTAGGGTTACATCTCTTTCTCCTTCCCTCCCCCCTTGGTCGACCCATCATTTGTTCTCCTCCTTCCTTTGGCCGAGACCTCATCTCCATGTTGCTCCCCATTGATTCCAAGCTTCACTTGCTTCCATTCTCAAACCTTCAAGTGTTGTTCCCTAGCTTTTCTTATTCCATTCTTGTTCCAAGGTAACCAATTGCAAAATACTTTTCTTCTTCCCTTGCCATGGCCGAAACTAAGCTCTAACCAAGAGAGCTTGTGCTTTCCTTCTTCTCTTCTTGTAGATTCGAGAAGCACCTTGCTTGGGTGGGGAAGATCTTGCTTGTTCTTCCTTGTTGAGTTGGATCCGAGGCACCCTTCTTCTCCAACCTCCATTACCGAGAGCTCCAAGGTAAGATGGATGGTGTTTTGTTGTGATTTGAGATGTAGATGTGTAGATCTAACCTTGTTCTTCCTCCTTGTGCAAGATCCAAACCCTAGCCGAATCCTTCTTGGTTGTGCATCCTCTTGACCGAGACCACCTAGCTTCATTGGAGACCATGTCGAACTCACCTAGGTAAGCTTGTGTGTTGTTATGTTGGATTTCTTGTTGGGTTGGTCTAGCAGAGAGCTAGCTTGGTTGGAGTGTGCTAACCGAAACTCTTCTCTTTTGTTCAAGCCTAGCCCTAGCCGAGACCCTCATTGTGTTCCTTAGCCGAGATCTCCTTGCATCCTTAGAGTCATTGTCGAAGCCATCAAGGTGAGCTTCTTGTTGTTGTGGTTGTTGTTGTGCTTGGGTTGGCCGAGAGCTTCATTGGTGGAGGAGGCCGAGAGCTCCAAGTGTGTGTGTGTTATGTGTGTGTTGTTTGCTTCTAGTCGAGGCCTAACTTGTTGTTGTTGTTTGGGGATGCCCTAGTCGAGGCCTAACTTGTTGTTGTTGTTTGTGGATGCCCTAGCCGAGACACTTTGTTGCAAGGAGTAACCGAGCCCTAGGGTTTCTTCAAGTGCTTGGCCGAGAGCACTAGTTGCTTGTTGGGGTAGCTTCTTGTTTCCCTTGCCTTGGTTTAGTGTTTGGTTAGATGATTAGCTAGCTAGGTTTATTGATATGTTGTATGCTTTTAGGTTGTGAGACACTACAGCTCAAGGAGCACTTTACTGTTTGTATTTCTGTTTGTTCTAGGTAAAGATCTCTTACCAGGGTTGTGTGGGCCCTGCGATATGTCTTGATTGCATTCTAGTTATATGTTATATGTTATGAGCATGTTAGTGGATAGGATTGTTTCCTTGTTTAACTCTGCTAGCATGTTTGCCCATGTTCTACATGTTAGTGTCATGCTAGGTTTGTCCTTCCAACATGTTCTGATATCCATGTTCAAATGTATAGTATCATGCTAGGTTGTACTTGTTTATTGTTAAGCATGTTTGAACTACTAGATATTGTCTTCTTTGTGATATTAGATAGTTAGTTAGACTTGTCTTCAACCAGAGGCTGAGAGCAGACATAACGTACTTTGTCCCCACAGGTCGGGATCAGTGAGTAGCATAACATACTTTGCTTTCGCCCCCGGCAGCCGGTGCAGATTAGCTCCCGCATCTTTATAAGCCTAGTTTGTAGCTTGCTAGAGCGGAACCCGTCACGGGTGCAAGCCTGCCCGGAGACAGTTCTTAGCTTCAGGTCGGTGGACAGGTTGCTAAAGTTGAGTGTTGAGGGCTTCGCACTACTGTAGTTCAGTGACACCGCTTCCAATCTTGTTTAGAGCCTGACTTCGGGTACTCTCCCGTTGTCTTAGGAACAGCTTGGCCGAGGGTAAGAGGCCCTCGAGGACACCTACTCGGGATCAGCTTTTGAGTTGTTCATTTGGCCGGGGGAGAAAGACCCTCGAGGGTGTCTGACATTTATTCGAGATTAGCTTTTGAGTTGATCAATTGGCCGAGGGAGAAAGACTCTCGAGGATGTCAATTGGGGTTGGTTAGAAGAGTCAATTAGTAGGCCAAAAGTAGGAAACTTCCGAAGTTCCTGAACTTATCTTGATAGATCAGCTTGGACATAACGCACTTTGTCCCATCAGCTTGGACATAACGCACCTTGTCCCATCAGCTTGGACATAAAGCACTTTGTCCCATTAGTTTGGAATAAGATATGGCAGCTGATCACTAAGCCGGAAGTAGGAGACTTCCGAGGTTTCTGGACTTGTCTTGATTAGTTTGATGTGCAAAGTTCTATGCTGGTAACTGTTGCATGTATACTAGGATGCCAGGTGATTGATGTATCGTATTGTACCCCGGTCGGGGATTCTTACTGAGTGCTTTCGTACTCACCCTTACTTATCTTTCAGGTAACTTGGGACAACACCGGGATGGCTAGTGGAGAGAGTTGTGTGATCATGGGAGCTGCCAGCGTACTTTGTCCTCATTTATGTTTGAGTCTTTATTTTGTAGTAGCATGCTGGGAAAACTCTGTTTTACCTTAAGAGTTATTTAAACTATTGTTTGAAACACTGGCCAAGAATTATTTATGGAAACTTATTTATGAAATGAATATGTTACTTATGTTGGTTTAATCAAGTTTTATTTTTAAGTGGTTTTCTTTATTATTTAAATGTTTTAAATTGTAAGCATGTTAGTGAGAATCGGGTTTAGGACCACTGTTTGGGTGGGTTCTTACATATACTGTTTGTACTTATTGTTAACACTATACTTATTTACTTCATAGGTTTTATAAACATCTCTATCTGAAATAGCATTGGGATGTACCACAACACATGTGCGATAAAAAATATTCTGCCTCCTAAAACTAGACGCCTTATGGGAAGACCAAAGAAGCAGCATATGAAATTAGATTAGAAGTTAGACAACAACTCAAATGTGGACGATGTGGACAATTAGGACATAATAGAAAAACTTGTAGTATTCTTTAAGTAGTTTTTACATAACTTTGTATACTTCATTTCTGTTATCAAAAGTATGCATTATAATCAACTACAACTCGATGGAATCACTATTTTCAATAAGACCATAAAGCACATCACTTGTTTGTATATCAAAGTTATTACCAGCTTTTCTCTATTTCATAAAATACTTAAACTCAAACAGGCAACACTTGCAATATACCATCAAATAAAAGCAATCACTATAGCACATAAACTATGATAGCACAATGTTCTAATATTTCCATAATGCACTGTCATAATATGATAATTTCATGACAGTATTGTTTGAGTTATGATTTCAATACTTATAATTTGTAAAAGGCTTAATTTAAAGATGTGCATTCCCAAACAGTCAAATATAAAACTAAACATCTTGTGAAATTTCGAAGTTCACGAGTTTCCAACTTTCACAAAAAAAAATCCAAAAACGAACTATACTAAATCTAAAGTTGGGACATTAATTGGAAATTCAGAGGATCAAGAAATTGCATATTTTCTTTTTCTTCTACATTTTTCGTCTTTTTTCTTTTGCCAACCCGAACTTAGATGTAAAAGGAAACTGCATGATCTTTTATGGCTTTTTCTTCCTAGATGCCCTTTTTTGCATGTTGTATATATGAAAACAGTTTCTGCCCTTTCAACTGCATAGTCATGACATATAAAGTCAGTAAATTACAACCAATATAATTAACAATATACTAATTCAAGGTATCAATAATAATGTATTGTACTGCATCAATTTACAATAGTGAATTAGATGTATTGCAACTTGCATCTACATTCCTGTGTTTGACCTGACATCAAACCAATAATCATCAGGAGTACATGAATAAATTTAGAGTATACAAATTATAGTATTACCTCAATTTCGAGTTGGTCATCGTCTTTGTCTTGTTCCTTCCAAGCATGAATTTCTCTATCTTTTCTTTCTTCAATAGCAACTACCGAAACATATATCATACACCATATTAACCGAAATCATTACGTGATTGTCTATAGTACGATCATCTCCATTCTTGGCTCAATCTTTCTTTATCCTCGTTGATGCTAAGATGTCGACGTCACGTCTGGCATACGATTTACCCTGTACAAGCCCTACAGTCTTGTCAGTATCCATGGACAATACAATATACTTCTTACTAATCGTTTTATGTACCTTTTCCGGAAAAAAAATGAAAAATATATGTAGTAAACAACTTAAGGTATATGAACCAATTAATGTGTAAAGAACACACCTACCACATTAGTTGAGGTTTTCAACACCTCTTTGCACTATCCACCAAAGACACATCATCCTTCTGTATATTCTCTTCCACCTCAATCGACTTTCCTTCTTCATTCGAACTATTTTCCCTCTCGCCATTTTTGTTACCTTATATTATCTTGAAATCCTACGTGCAAATGTTTACTCACATGTCAATACAATATGTTCCTACTCGTGAATTAATGCCTCATATTTTCATTCTTTAAAATCATACTTGATAGGTACCATGATTGTATAGGGTGTTACTATCGCCTGTTCGGTATTTCCCTCAGCCACCACTCTTACGGTATTTCAAGACAGTACACCCTATTTCTCCTACAATATTTTCAGATTGCATAGTACCGTATGTATGTCTTCTATGCGTGCTTTCTCCCTCTGATTTTTCTGACTCCGATCATCACAACTCTGAAGAAGATGAAACGTCGTCAATCTTTGCGGATGAATCATACTTTTTTTTTTTGCAGAGAAATGAAGAAGACGATGAAAAGTTGGAAATGAGGAGAGAAATAGTGGTAGTTTCTATTTTGAATCAAATATCGCAATAATGGTGGCACGATTTTGTGGGTTATAGGTATAGTAGTTGGAGAATCTTTCCTATTTTGTTAATAATTCAAAAATTGGAGGGTATTGTAGTTAATGAAAGTCCTTTTTGCCAATATTTTTCAAGACCCTACATTTGTAAATATTTTTTTTTATTTAGTTTATTTATATATAAAAAAACCTCTTTTTTTGTATATATCAGGGAAGGGGGGCAAATACCGATTATCGGGATCGAACCTGAGACGTTGGTGTTAAATTAGTTTATGACCAAACAATGAAAACACTGCATCAACGACCCATTCAGACCTCTTTTTAAATCATAATTTCCCACGTTCTATTACCTAATTTAATAAGGAAAAAGTAAAATAAATTTAAGGACTTTAATTCACATGCCCATTTTAGTTATCTATTTTTTTTTTTAGTTTTTTTTAAATGGCACAGTATGATTGTAATTTAAGATATGACTTAAGGGTAAAATCGTCCAAAAATAATTCTCTCAAGTCACATAAGTTAGTATGATTTTCTAAGAAAATCTAATTATTTGAAATTATTGTCCAAAAAATATATAAAAAAAAATTTTAATTGAAAAAAAATTCTTTCGAGGAACCAATCCCTTAAAAAAAAAGATTTTTTAAAGATGAGAATTAATTTTGGTGGCGAAGATGGGGACGGGGAAGTCCTGTTCTGCCTCGTGGACATCTCTAGCCATGTTTAACTAGTGGAATTTTCCAAGGGGTTTAAGAGCAAAACGGTGTCGTTTGAAGCAGTGATTTCAGATCCAAGCTCGAGGTTATGGGTTGAACAAGAACCGAAGATCTGGAAGACGAATTTACAGAGCTCACAGCTGAGAGAGAATCGCAATAAATTCCATAATCATCAAAGTACGTTTTCAGATCTTCAATTTGAGTTACAGTAATGGAGGAGTTGAGATCTGCAATGGAGGAACATATGAACCAAATGGCGGATCTGGTTCAGAAACTTTCCTCGGAACTCCGATCCGGTCTCCGTCCTGCTGTTGATAATTTCCTCGGTTTCTTCCACGCCATTGACTGGAAGGTATAATTCACTCAAACCCTAGGAAATTTTTTGTGTTATTTTGTGTATTTTGGCTGTAATTCGACCTTGTTTCTTTGGTTTGTGGTTTTGTGAAGTTTGTTCGCAGTGTGAAGCTGTGGGAATTTAAGTATTCGTTGAGATTTGTTTGTGTGTTTTGATGATTTTTCAGGAACCTTGGTTGATGGGGTTATTGGGTTTTCATGGATTGTTGCTGATTGTAACTATTTTTACCAGGAAGCGTACCAACTTTCAGATGTTCTTGTTCCTTTTCGCACGTATGATTTTTACTTACTTTTGCTCTTTATTCCTTTACATTATGCTGAAATTTAATTGTGTTGTTCATGGCTTTGCTGTATTTAATTCTGGTCTAGCAATCTAGGTTGTGAATAATTTACTACTTTTTTAGCTTAGATGAACTCTTGGGGTGTGTTTGGACTTTGGAGCACCGGTTTGGTTATGACGGAAGGTTATGATAAATTGGAGGTTATGATAAACTGTGGGTTATTATAAATGGTGTTTGAGGGACAAGTTATTATAACAGAGATTATGATAAGCGGTGTTTGAGGGGCTGATTAGATAACAAAAAGTATTATATGTAAGGTTTAGAAAAACAGGCACGTATGTTTAGATAAACAGGTACGCAGGTTTAGATAACCCCCGTTTATAATAAACGGTAGGACAAACATCGGTTGAGTTATTTTAACCAACCCAGCCGTTTACATAAATGGGGGCTCAAACACACCCTTGGAGTTTAAATATCTTCTTGGAAATCATTGCTGGAATTGTACTTGCAGATTGTACATATTGCATCCAACGATTGGCTCAATGGTCTAAGTAAAGGTTTGGTAAATAATGAAGTGTTTAGAGGTTTTGGGTTCAATACGTTGATCATTTATCCAGGAATTAATTTTCTATGAGTTTGTTTGATAATCAAATATAGTAGGATCAAGAATAGTCGAGGTGCGTGTAATCTGGCTCAAATGCTCATGGATATAAAAACAGTTGTACATCTTCCATCCTTTGTACTGGCTAAGTGAGTTTTGGTCTAGCTCTTTTTTGTTGTTGTAATATTTGTGAATTTTCGAGTCAGCATGTGTATATTGTGCATCTTAAGATTCTTAACTAATCTCTAAAGACTTATGTCTTGACCCTACAACATAGGTAGGTGGGTGTGATGAGTCATGACTTGTGGTCTAGCCATTTAGGTTCTATAAATATAATTTCTTAGCTTAGAGATGAATTTTGAGTTTTAAATGTCATTTCATAGTCATCGCTGCAAGGTTGTAATCATAGAATTATATTTGCAGCTTGGAGTTAAAGTTTAGGTTTGGTTTGGAGTCTCCTTCAATTTTGTCTCCATATTTCAAAATCAAACACTTCTACTCCCAACATTTCAATAATGTTCAATTTTAGTCCTTGTTTGTTTTTTAAGTTTACTTTTGTTCTAATTTCTTTTAAAAAAAATTCAATTCACGTCAAGTAAAAAATAATTACTTCATCAATATATTGAAATTTAAATTTAGTCCAATCATCATGTGATAAGGTTCGGTCTTAGTAGAAATAAGAATAATATAAAGGTATGTTAGCAATTACTTGGGGAGTAAGTTAGAGTATTTTATTATAAATAGAGAGGGTTAGGGTAGGGTTTAGGATCCAATTATTGAGTGATTATCTTGTAGGACTCATAGAGAGTATTCTCTTGAGAGGGGAGGTTCCAAGATCTATCAAATCTTGGTTTATCTTGTATTTTTTTACCTTTTTATATAATCTAGATCATGGATCATATCATCATCTTAGTCAACATTACCTCGTTCTAGGGACTAAAATTGAGTATTATTGAAATGTAAATATGTTTGATTCTGAAACATAGGCGCGAAATAGAAACTACACCCAAAACTTAGGAACTGAAAAGGTACTTTTCCCTTGGTTCTTTTGTGTATACGCTTTTTTAACCATATAACTACTTGGTTTAACATTGGTTCTTATATGACTTTTGTAAATTAAGGGCCCCTCTTTTTCTGCTTGTTGTAGAAAGTGTAAGGTGGATGGACAATGTCATATATTTCTCAATTGCCTGCCCTTTGAAAAGGAAGAAATCCTTTTGCTCAGTACATAAATTTTTCCATGCTTATATCCACGATTATGGATACAGTTCAAATTCACATTTTACATGTTCATGTATTTCTTAATTTCTGGCTCTTTCAAGTTTCAAGTAGAAGACACCTTTTTGCATACCCTAAAACTCATTTCATGCTTATACACTTGCCTGTGATACATTCACATTTTACTGGTTCATATGCACATTTTCATTTATTTCTCAACTCCAATTATGACCACTTTCAAGAACAATGAATCCTTATTTGGAGTTCTTACATGGCTTATATTTCTTGCTCAGTGGCTGGTGTATATTTTGCTGAAAGACTTAATAGCATCTTGAGCAAAAACTGGAAAAGTTTTTCCACCCAGAACTACTTTGATTCAAATGGAGTTTTCTTATCAACGCTCTGGTCCGGCCCGCTACTCGTAATTTCAATGATAATCCTGGCAAGTGCTTTCAATAGACTGAATGAATTTTTTTTCTAAGAACATTTAGCTGAACTCTCTCTCTTCTGTATGGCAGATAAACACACTCTTGACATTATGCTATCTAGTAGTAAGGTGGAAAAGAGCTGAGATTCGGCATCGCTTGAGGGTTTCACAGAGTAAACAAGATTAACCCCAAAAACCGAAGTATGTTTAGCTTTGATGATGTCTTTTTTGCTGGTAGCTTGTATCTTTATCTTATCCTTCACACAGATCGTTGGACTGATACAAGTACAATGCAAATTGCAAGGAGCGGATTTGTTTTCTCCTTTTGTCTTTAATATAGGCTTCATAGATACTGTAGTAATCAACAGATACAACATATAGCTTGAATTTCGGTGTGTAATCATCAGTCATTATTGATTTCATTTACTTGTCTTGGACAGTAATAATAGGACTAAAATCGTTATATTTTTTCGATTAAAAGGTTCAAGGTCTATACATGGGGATAACATCTTTTCTTGAAGCTTGTGAAAATGTAGATGGGATGCTGAATATATTGATGATATAAGACAGATTCCAACTAGTATGTTATTACATGTTGTATGTCTCTGTATACATTCTTTTGATGACCGTTGTTACACGATAGTTGATCTCTGTTAATGTACCACATGTTACATTGATGGAGTACGTAGTGTACTGTAATTACTGAAATTTTAACACGGTTGTACTCGGAGCCTTCTAGCTAAGGGCACGTAGTCGAGACGTCATACATTGCAACCTGGTCCTTCACTACAACTCTCATTTAGACTTGTTGCATAGGCATAGGCGTACACTAGCCTCTTGTGGGGGTTGGTGTGTAGATGGCTTAAATTTGGAAGGATCTTTTGCCCATTATCAATCCCTCTTGCTTAGTACAAAACTAACATTTTTGTGTTGATGTTTAAGAAAGCAAGACATCAACACTAAGTGCTTTTTAAGAGAATTCTTCATTGAGTCTACAAGGGATGTCGCAGTGGTCGAAAGCTTGGGTTTTGAAGGTGTGTACCCTTCAAGATCTCAATTTTGAAACTCACATATGACATTAATTTGTAGATACCTTCCATATCTCTATCTCTTTGATGTTTTTAATGTCTGGCCTAAATACTTGCTTAGTTACCTCAGATATAATGTAGAGAATCTTCAATTTTTTTATTTTCAAAATAAAGAAAACAAGGAGAATTCTTCATTGCAAGCAAGAATTTAGCATTGGTCATACATTCCACAATTCGAATGAATTACATTAAGTCTAACTAACTAAAAATTCATAATTAAAAAAAAATATAATAAATCAAAACTCATAGAAGAGAGGGTTATGCTTTTAGTTGGTTCAAAGAATTCATAATTTGTTCAACTCGATGTGAACAATGAGCTCTTGAATGGAAAGTTAATAAAGGAAGTTAATTTGGACTTATTCCTTAATTTTGACCCTTCTACACCGAGTTCAAGCACTCGAGATTTAGATGGGCTCAAGCAAGCCTCAAGACAATGTTGAGTTATTGCGGTTGTCTTACCTTCTTGTTGGTTTACAAGTAATAGTTTCTATTCCTATTTTACTAATTTGTGATGATCAAGTAGTTGTTTATCTTGCTAACAATCTAGTCTTCTATGAGCAAACTAAACATATAGAACTCTATATTGTCACCTCAATGTTTTAGAAATTAAGTCATCCTGCTCTATATTCCATATGCTCCAATTTGGTCTTAAATACATATTAGATTTGATGTAATCCTTATAATCTCATATTTTCCAGATTGGACTTTCAGTTACTTTAGATTATGACATAGGTTGTACAAATACAAGGGATAAATCATTCAATTTTTCTCCCCATTTACAAATTCAATACATTTTTAATATCTAGTTTTGTATGGTCCATTTATTTAGAGATCGAGTATTCTTAGTATCAATTTCACAATACATTCGAATTAAAAAAGTCAATTAGAATTTCACAACTAAAACTAATTCAAGTATAGGAAAAACAAAATATTGAATAGGACTCAACCTCACATGCTGAGGTCGAAAACAATAATAAATAAATAAATAAAACACAGGCAAGAAGAGCCAAAATGTCAGCAAGAAACAAGCTGAGCCACAAACTTGATACTCCTAAACAAATAATAAGACAAACCACAAATGGACTTGCTCTTTACACTTTCATAACCAATCTTACAGATGCAAAATTGTCGTCAATCAAACACCCTTGTAATTAAAGAATATAAAAAATATAAAAAAACTATAAAAAAAAAAAAAGGCAAACAAACAATAGAGCATAGTTCTCAAGATTAAGTAACTTGAAGAAAATGAAATTTAAGACACTAATTTCAATCCCCCATTGACAAAATACGAGTAGCCAAGCCAAGTGACTTTCGTGAAGCCTAAGTTTTTAAGCTTAGGCAACAACTGAATGTTCCTGCATGTTTGAAAAATAAAGGCCAGTTACCCTCAGAGTTCAGCCAACAATTTCAACTAGAGACAATTTCACAGAAAAAAACTGTTGCAGAGAGGAAACGGCACGATTAAATAGACCGGTTTCATCTGGTTTTACTTTGATGCGCGTATTTTTAATTCTGTTTTCATGTAAATCTTATAACTAGCCTAACTTAGGTTGTTTGGCAGAAGCTTTCAAACATGAATGAAATGAGGTTTTAGAGAACTTTCGTTATGAATCGAAAATAAAGAAAACGTAGAAGAAGAAATAACACGAGAATTTACGTGGTTCACTAACGTTGTGTTAGCTAGTCCACCGAGCAGCAAGACCCCCAACTAAGTAATCGTAGGGGCATTAACTCGTTCAAGGCATATCTCAACAACTTCTCTCCTTCAAATTTTTGTTTTTAGTTTTCCTTTATTATTGAGTGTTAGAGCCAACCTACGTTTACCTTAACCGACCAAAGGATCACCCTAAGATGATCATCATATGGCTATTGAGAACGAATCAAATCAAAGTATTTTCACGAAAGAACCGTATGATCCTACTACATATGGTTATAAGAAAATCTAAAGGGTAAATCGATTTTTAGGTAGGTGACTACCTTGAATTGAGTTCTTCAAAGCTCTACTGGTCACCCCAAGATTGTTGAGAACTTCTATTTCGGGTAAGGATTTGGCTTAATTTTTCGTTAAATTGTTCGTTTTAGTTGATACTTCTTGTTGTTAATTACTTTGAGTTATCTAGAAAGATTCTCAAAGCCTAGGTTCTTTGAAGGAGACATGACTAAAATGACGTAGGGAAAATTTTATTTTCAGGCATGGTTTTGGCTTAATCTATTTGAAATCTACAGAATCCGGTGCATCAAAAACTTAGGTCCATTTTGGACATTCAGCGTCTTCACCAGGAAAAACAAAACACATATCCAAGAGAATTTTCATAAATTAATTCAATAATTTAAGTAGGTAGATTGGTACAAATTTGTATCAATGCACAATAACAGAGAACTGATAGGAAGTTAAGATTGAAAAACAAAAAACTTGTAGAAAAATATGTGACTTAACTAATTTTTAAAAACTGTTGTCCCTAAGAAAGATTGTTCTAACTGTACTGTTACTGACATGAAGCGATTTTAGGAACATCCTGACTTCTAAGACATCACAGAAAAGGGTTTCATAAATGCACCTTCGAAGTCAAGTTTGACATAGCCAAATGGAATTTCTCTCTTGTTTTTGAGCCTGCAGCCTGCCCTGCTTTTGTGACCTTGCCAAAAGCACCATTTAGCCAAGCAGTGCCTGCCGTCACATACCTGTTCAACGCAAAGACGGAGAGGAACAATTAGCTCACTGTCTATTATCATAACTACTTTTCCTTTTTTTATTCAACAACATATGAGAAAACGGGATTCGAACTTGTAACCTCATAGTTACCAGATCGTACATGATGCCACTCGAGTTATGGTCCTTTTGGCAATCATAACTACTTATTTAGAATGAGCAATTCAACCATTGTAATTTGTGCATCAGATCTCAATAAATTGAAGGGTAAAATATAAGTTTATTCCCTATGGCTTGAAAGAAAGTTAAGAGTTTAGCCCACATGGTTTCAAAAATTAGAGTTTAGTCCCTATGGTTCGAAGAAATATAAAATTTAGTCCTTATGGTTTTAAAAACTAGAATTTAGTACCTATGGTTTGATAAACGCCTACAAAATAGTCCTTGTCGTTTCTAATTGTTAAGGAATTAAGTACTTGAAAGTTAGTTATTCATAAGTAAGTGATGAAATTATGAGTTAAGTGACTCATATAACAAAAAAATTATTCATTTATGCATAAATAGTAAACTTCTATGTATTTAATACGCTAACAATTACATACGATAAGGACTATATTTTAGGTTTTATAAAACTATAGGTACTAAATTCTAATTTTTAAAACCATAGATACTAAATTCTAACTTTGCTAAAACCATAGGGACTAAATTCTAACTTTCTTCAAACCATAGGGACTAAATTCTAACTTTTTTCAAACCGTAGGGACTAAAATCTAATTTTTGAAACCATGAGGACTAAACTCTAGAACCCATAGAGACTAAATTTATATTTATTGAAAGTGTTTGAGGTGGAGGGTGGGCGTGTGGTTTGTGCTCTAAAAAATGACGATATGGAAGTAAATAGGGAACAAGCTAAAAAAACAAAGGAAATGAAAATGAAATCCCAACTAAACAGTTTCCTCAAAAATGATGGTTCATACTTGCTTGTTTTGACAGCAGATCCTGTGTCGTTGATCTTTCTCTCAGCAGCAAAGATTGCAGCCATTGTTTTATCCGAAACATGAAGCCTTTGATCTACAGACTTGACTTTCTCGTTAACCACTGAAATCCCAACTGTCAATTTCTCTGTGAGCCCAACCCTTCTGTCAAAGGATATTACCTTTGCAGACGCACTTGCTCTTAACTGATGTTTTTCGTCAAATGCTTTTGCCTTGTTCATGGCATCTTGTCCAATTTCAGAACCCTTAGCAAGCACACTTGCAACTACTTCTTGCGCTCGGTTAACATACATTTTTCCACTGCTAGGCTGGCTTGCAGAATCCTGTATAAACATAAAAGGCTGAAGGTGGGAAAAAATAAAAGGTTCCTCACCATCCTCTTGTATGGTTAAATAAAGCAAACAAATCAATGTCCTTGTTGAATTATGTTAAACCACCAATCAATCCAAAAGCCTAAACTCATTGATTGAGGTAAATTTAATTATATCAACCAACACACATGAAACTAAAAAGTGTGTTTCACCAATTCTTCACATTAGTTCCAGTTGCGTACAGAGGTTCATTTCGACATGCATTAAATGTAGATTTTATTCTTCATCCATTTACATCAGTCTAAGAAACTCTTATAGAGTAAAGACAGAAACATGAAACATGACCTAAACTTTTCCATTTGATGAAACTCCCCTGCCTTGGTTTATCATTAATTAACTAATCAACAAAACAGAAAACGTTACTTGGTATCAACACATTTACCTCAATGCTAGGCACATTACTTTCTGTAGGAGTGAGACGTGCAGCACTGTCCACATACCGTACTTCCTGCAAACATAGTAAATTTAAAGTATTCAATATAGAATACACAGCTAGACAGGCCTGCTAATGCCAACACAAGATTAATACCTGCATTTCTCTTTTTGGTACATGATTTTCAGCAGGAGATATGCGGACAATCTGATCTACAATAGTTGCTCCCTAAATAACATGCAAAACAAACACTACATTTGTTATTGACACAAAAAATAACAGATATAAAGAAGAAAGGTATAATTCTATTATTGCGTGAAGAATAGATCATATAATTCCATTAATGCGTAAAAGAAAGATCATGCAAAGAAAAAGCATTAGCTCCCTTCTTTTTCCGAAACATGTCCATTTAGTACTTCTCACTAATGCTTTTATTCGTAACAATAGGGCAGTTGTTAATAGTTTCACTTCCAACCATTACCCTCATTTTCTTTCATCCTTACTTTCCTTGCGGATTTCCACTAAAAAATTAGGGACTTCTAAGAACTTATTCCGAACAAACTCCATAACATGCAGATTTTAACATTAGTTTGACAACTTCTCTCTTTTATTCATTCTTTTTATCATTAGAAAGAGTCAGTGGTGATCAGAAAGACAAATTGCAAAAACAGTTTAGTTTCGAAGGGATCGTTATAGATCATAAGAAATTTATCCAGTTACATTTCATCTGAAAAATCTTGAATATTTTTAACATAAAATGTATTTACCGAAAAGACACAGAATCTACTCATCCATCACTTTCCAATTAAATCAAAATTCTAGGTAAGAAAATGAAGGAAAGAAAAGTAACCAGGATAGAACAAACAACTATTATAGCTAAAATCATAAGATAAATTAAACACAGCCACATTTAGACCCACATGAACTAAACTTCAACATAAAGTAATTTGATATTCTTTGCAATGTGGTCAACATATTCAAACAACTCATCAAGAGAACTAACTTCGTAAATATGAAAGAGAATAAATATGATTGAAAAAAAATACCGATAACAATAATGCAATTTCAAGAGCTTTCGGATCTTTAAATGTCACGAACGCAGTCTTTGATTGCCCCTGTTCACTGCACCGACAATAGTAAATTAAAATAACAATCCAATAATTGCTTATTCTACACTGCATGCTCTTCGCAAAGTAAAGATAAGTTGCAATTCATCAGATTCTTCTATATCTTTTCAATCTCTTTTTAGGCATAATTAACTGTCAGCAATAACAATTATAACATTAACACTTGGATCGTTGATTCAGAAGAACAAAACACAAGAATCAAAGAGAAAACACACAAAAATCAGAGAAAAACCGAAACTCTCATTCTTCAACCTGGTTTCCTTAGTTTACTCGGAAGCCAAACAGTACGAATCAAAAACGCATAAAAAACTGAAATCGATCATGCGCATCGTTTCTTTTGCACTTTTTGCAGTTCCGTTCACACAAACACACAGCGCATAAAGTTAATCACATACCATTGGATCTCTATGTGCTCAATTTCTCCAGAAAATGAGAAGAACTCGTGAATCTCCCTCTCCGTAGCTAGATCCGAAACGTGATTTACTCGAACCGTCCGCGTCGGAATCTGAGACTGAGAAGAACAAATCAAGATCAAAATCAACCGAAAACTGAACTTGATTAGCGAAATAAGAGAGCAGAAAGTGGAAATGGAGCAATGGAAATGAAGGATTCGTTACCTGCATAGCTAAGAATCGGAGAATTCGGCGATTTCTTGTAGAGAGAGAAAGTAGAGAGAAGTTGTACAGGTTGGAGCTCTGAGGCAATTTGAAAGGAGTTTTCACCAGACAAAGCTTGGGAGAGATAAAAAAAAAAGCAGGAAGTTTCACTTTCCAAATTTGCCCTTCAGTTTCATTTATTGTTATTATTATTACTTTTGAGGTGAAGTCTAATCATTGTTGTGAATTTTGGTTATTTTTTTTCATTTTTATGTCCCTTTCCTAATTTGTTTGTTTTTTTAAAATAAAAATAAGAACTTCATTTAAATAAAAAGTAATCAATAAGCCTAGACTCTTCATTGAGGGGGCCAAAAACAGTATGTGTTCACAAGTTGGAGTGTGTTGGATAATATTAAAGTTATCAAAATTTTAACCGGAATGGAGTATCGAGACTCCATTTAAACAGATCTAAAACCTATCACTGCCATAGTAATGGGAGTGTTAAAATAGACTTCCATTCCATTTTATTTTTAATTTTTGTTTTTTAAAATTTATGCCTATAATTAACTATCTTAACATACTTATAGAAAAGCAAAATATGAAAAACAATAAATATGTATATATATAATATGTATAGTTTCAAAAAGCTTTGTTTTTGTATTGGGCATTATGGTAAGAAACTTAGCTAAAAATAAACTTAAAATTTAAAAATAAAAAATCAAATATTTATCAAAATGAGCTAATTTGTTTGATTTTAAGTTTTCTGTTTTTTTATTTTATACTTTGAAACTCATTTGCTAAAAAATAAAACTTTTGAACTCATTTTCTAATCTTTGTTTTTAATACTATAATATCTGTGGTTGATATTTCACAATAACACACTTCACGTTAACAAATAAATCAAACTCTTGGCTTTAATATATATAAATATATATATTAATTTCTAACTCTAGATTTTTGGTAACTCATACATCAGGTTAGATGAACTATGTTAGCAATTTTACGGTGTATTTGCAATATCTAAGTTTAGTATTTAAATATTTTCAATAAAGAACACAATTTTGGTGGTGATGACATGATTTATAACTTAGTAATCGAGAATTATTTTTTAGATATTCGTAATTATTTAGGTTACCTTACATGCACTTTAACTATTATCACATGACATATGATTGTATAATATTTGAATGCCAATAAAATACATTAAAAAAAATTAATTTCTAAATATGTAATTTCTTTCTCCTTCTTAATTTCTTGTACACAATAGAAATATATGCTCAAATCCTGAATCTAAGGTTGATCATTCTTATTTTCAATCCTAAATTCATTCAAAAGCATATTCAATTCTAATAGATTTTTCTTTCACTTTAATAGAATTTTCAATCTTGTCTTGTAAACACAAAACTTTCGTATCGTCGGACCGATTAAAAAAAAGAGTAATGTCAATTACGTACTATTATATGTCATTAAGAGAATGATTGCTATTTAATAAATCTAGAGATAATTTAAAGAAGGTTTTTTTTTTTTAAGTACAAAGAAGGAAAAATTTTAGCTAAGCTATAAAAATATTATTATTTTTTTTCTCAACAAAGTTGAAATAAAATTTATAAAGTCCCTAGCTAACCTTTTTTTAATTCAACAACATTTAAGTTTTGGACTCGTAATCAACCGATTACTATGTGATACATGATGCCACTAGAATACTATTTCTTTTTGCATCAACTCTTTCACTTATCCCTCTTATTTTGTGCATCAACGAAAGAAATACATTATAGGAGAAATTGAACTCGCAATTTATAGTGATTCAACTTAAAATACAAAGAGTCACCCTTTTATCCCATCTTTTTTTAAAGTAATAAGAACTTATATAGATAAGAGTTCTTGCACTCTAACTCATTTTGAGTCTATTATGTATTTCTCTTTTTGAATCTATCATGTATTTACTAGTTTACATATAAGAAATATATAAGTTTTTATAGAGAGTGTTTTTTATGAATGAGAATCACAACTTCGCCCCACTATATATCTAAGGAAACTTGAGAGACAACAAGAAATTTTACAATCAACCTTATTTGTAGATTTTGAACTTAAGACTTTTAAAGAAAGAAGCATATCTTGAAAACCTCAACCCTCTACCAATGAAACTACTTCTTAAAGACATATTTATAGAGTATTTGATATACTTAATATGTTGTTTCACTTTAATTAACTTGAACCGATTGTAATCATTTTAAATAACTATAATAACTTTGCATGCTCTTTTGAATAACTTATGTAATCATTATCCACCAACCACATTTATTAATTATGGTGTCATAATATCTCAAGGAAGATTGAAACTGTAACATCTTAATTATCATGTTATACAAGATGTTGCAAAAAGGTCATTAACTCAGCTATATTCTAAAAGAAAAAAAAATACAAAAATGAATGATTGACTTACTTTTCTTTTTCAAAAATCCCTCTCCCACAATATTTTTAAAAACTTTTCTTTTAGTTTTAAAATTTTAGCTTATATTTTTAAAACGTTTTCTTTATAATATAACTACCAAAAAAAATACACGAGAATTAATGTTGATAAGCTAAATTTTCACATAAAATAAAAATATTGGAACTTTAATAGTTGACTTATTTTTTTAAAAAATTCGAGTTAAAATTGTTTATCATATCATACTACCTTAAATTGTGGCTTAAGAGAAAAATCATTTTTGGACGATTTTACCCTTAAGTCACAACCTAAATTACAAACATGTCATAATCTTCTATTCAAATATAAAAAAAATTCAAATATATTTATAATATTATTTAGATTATTTAGATATTTAGATTTTCATCATCTAGAAGATAATATATTTTTAGCAAATCTCATAAATTAAGTTAGAAGATGAGAGAATCTGTTAATATTCTTTATCTTTATTTTTACTACTTAAAATGTGACTTATTATTATTATTATTAATTATTAAAATTTAGTATCTTCAAACTAAATAAGTATAAAATCAAATGAAGATATCGAGTTTTTTTTCAAATTTAAAGAAGATCTTGAGGTCCAACTTTTTCTATAAATACCACAAATGTATTGTTCTTCAAAATTCAAATTACTAATAATTTTTTTGATGTTGTACAGATGTATAGATTTTGTTCAGGTTGAGAGTCTAGCATTGGTGCACTCAGTTGTGTTCGTGAGAGTGGTTGTCGTCGAAGATAAAGAAAAAAAATTTAAATCTGTATTTAATTCGTTGTACAGAACATTTTCTTTCTTCGAAGAATGTTTATCACATTTTTCCATAAATGAAAGGTAATTTTTTATAATTATTATTTTTTCATATTATTATTATTATTTGTTATTATAATAAATATGACTTAACATGTAATTTGTTGTTTATTCTGTGATGCGTGATGTCATTGAAATACTATTCATATTTTGACATATGAAGCTACTTAAATTTTATCAATTTTACTAATTATATATTTTTTAAATTTAAATATAAATCTATACATCATTATTATTATTGTAGAGAACAATAGATTTAATATAATATTATGTTTTAAATTAATATTTAAAAAACTTATGTTTCATCAAAATTCGTAGAAGAGGTAGATAATAAATTTTATGAGTTTTTTTAATCTATTTTTCAATATTTTCTTTATTTTTTATTATTTATAAAATATAAGATGAAATAAGAAAGCACAAATATGATTTTTAAGATTTTAGAGAGGTGATGATTTCGAGTTTTTTTTTTTAAATGGCTTCGATGTTCGTAGATTAAACTAAAATAATAAATGAATGATAAAAAAATTGTGTACAAAGTAAGATTTTAGTATGACGAAAACTTATTTATTAAAGAAGTTAATTTATTTCACTTTTATCTTGAACTACGTTGTATGAGATTTTTAAATAAAGTAGATAATTAATATTTTATTTACTCATTTAAAATTTATATATATATATATATTATTTATAAGTTTTTTAATTAATAAAAATATAATCTCACATGCCATAAAATATCTCTCGTGCATTTCCAAAGTTCTAGTACATTTGAAATGGGGAAAGATTCTACTTTGATGTCAAGAAAAAAATGGCCAAAGATTGAACAGGAAGGTGAATAATTTTCTTTAGTTTGAACGAAAAGAAATTCAACTGTTTATTAATAGAAGCTTTTAATATTGATTGCATATAAAAAAATTAAAAGAAATGTTTTTTAGTACCACTTCAATATTTATAAGTTGAAAATTCAAATTTAAACAAAAAAAAACAGATACATATTATTATTGATCGGCTAAAATTAAAAGACTACAATGTAAAATATATTAAGACCCCGTTTGATAATCATTTTGTTTTTCGTTTTTTGTTTATGAAATTTAAGCCTATTTCTACACAAATTTCCTACCATGAGCTTCATCTTTCCTACCATGTATCCATATTTCTTTAAGAAAGTAGGTGAAGACAAACCAAATTTCAAAAACAAAAACAAGCTTTTGGAAGCTACTTTTTTTTGTTTACAAATTTTGGTTTTGTTTATTAAAATATAGGTAAGATGTAAATATCCAAATAAGGAAAAATGTACAGTAAAGTAGTTGTTGTAAGCTTAAATTTCATAAACAAAAAACGAAAAACAAAATGATTATCAAATATGGCCTAAATAAGTCAAAATTTGAGGAAAAGTTCCCAAATTTGAAGGTATAGATCTAGTTAAAACATAACTAGGGATTTGAATATTGCAAACAAGTTTCTTTATATTAAAAATAAAAATGCATACTATAATTCAAGTTGGTTATTATAGTTATAACAAATTAAAAAGTGTGGAAGAAAGAATGAGATGGCAGAATTGTAGATAAAGGAAAAAGAGAAGGGCAGGACGGGCAAAGTGGCGAAGTCTTCAACTTGTTTGTTGGTCAATCCAATGGTATAACCTTGTCAGCCGAACAAGGCCATGTGTTGGATTGCTCTGTTCCTTTACACAACGAAAAGGTAAAGGCTGGATTTGAATTTACCACTTTCCCACGCTATTCTACAAAAAGCCATAAAAGATTGTTAATTATTAGAATTCAAACTAATCATTATTTAATTTAAAAAAAAAAAAAAATTGCTGTTGTGTGAATATATTCACCTCACATTTCCTTAATGTTATTCTTCGATTTTTTTTATGGTATGATAATATTTATTAATAATGTTCAAAAATAAAATTAAATAAATATGTGGCGTCACGTAACAATAAATAAGTTGACTCTACATATATATATACACGTAGGTAAGTTTTCCCCGATTATTAGAGGGTGTTTGTTTATCATATTTATAGATGATTTAAAATGAGTATTTACTATTACTAGTCAAAAAAATTATATCCAAACGAGTTTTTGTAATTACTCAAAATAATTCCTTATTTTTACTGCTCAAAATAACTCTTCATTTCTGATCACTCATTTTTAATAATTCATTTATAACTGGTCAAAATAATTCATCAACACTAATCACTCATTTCTAACTCTTCAAAATCATTCATTTTTAACAATTAATTATGATGATTCTTTTTTTAACTACTCATTTTAAATTCACATCCAAACAAATTATTATCTCTAACTTTTTTACATAAAAACCATATTCAAACAAATTTTTTACTACAACTCTCAATTTCTTACTATTCAAAATAACTCTAGAACTAGCTCCTCATCCAATATCTAAGCCAAACACCTCCTAATTCTATTATTTCTTTAAAAAAAATTAGAACTATTCATTTATTAAAGTATTACCTTTTAGTTCTTAGGTTTGATATGTTT